>JAZHRO010000073.1:3705000-6430000 GCA_037157565.1 Thalassia testudinum | reverse complement strand
GGTATGGCAGCAGAGCGACGAGAGGGAGGAGAGGTAATCGCCGGAGCTTGCAGGTTTCTTGGCTGGAGAGAGGAGAGATGAAGTTTGGAGGGTTCTACGGCCAAAACAAGTCTGAGAGATTCGCAGAGGGTCGGAGGTCCTTTTATAGGTGCTGGCCGAGCTTCTGGTGTGTGGAGGGCAAGCCTTTAGCCACCATCGTCTCGCTGGAGAAGGAAGGTGGTTGGGATCCCAAATCTTTCGTGCGTTCGCACGAGAGATTGGACAGGAATCAGAGATTGTGATCGGGCTCAGATGGAAGGGGATTCCTCAGAGAATCTCCCTTCCAATTTTGGGACGGGATCTCTGAGGGATCAGGGAGTATCCCCTCTCCCTTCCTCGCTGGAGAAGGATTCCTCCCCATTAATGGCAGAGGGACCTGATTGTAAGATTGGCAAGGAAGCTAAGGGGGTTTATGTGATGGTTTTCAAAAGATAAGGGTCAAAATGTAATTGGGTGTACTAATTTGCAAAGTAGGTCAAGGTGACCTCCCCTTAGGTCCAAATTTTGGTACAAACCTAATTTTGACCTAAGGAATCCAATGGTGAAGTTTGATTTTAGGTTTGACCATGTTTGACTGGACATTTTGCGTAGAAACCCAAATTAGGTCAATTAATGAGTTAGGACCCCAATCTAGGTCAAACTAGGCTTCGAAGGCCAAATTGAATGTTCTAAACCCTAGGAGATATTTTTTCATGAATTTTAGAGGGTTTAATTTATTTTTATCCTGATCGAAACCTTGTTGAGTTAAGCGGGTCTGTTTTAGGGTTACTAGATGTCATTTAATTCCTGGATTGTATATGAACCCATTTCTGATTGAATCAACCCACTTTGTATCTTATTTAGACCATTTGACCGATGTTTTATTTCTGAGAAATCCCGTTTATGTACTGCATTGGTAAAATTACAATTTTACCCTTTATTTCATGTTTTCTTCTCAGAACACTTATTCCTCCAATTAAGCCTTCTTCTTAGTTATGCAGGAGCTTTTTATTCTCTTTCTTGGATCAAAATGAGCTAGTTAGGGCTCATGATGAGGCTCTCATCATGACTTATACTCAAAAATCAGAAGTCCAGACTTCAGTTCTAGACGTCCAATTTGAGTTAGGGGGAAATCAAGGTTCTGTTTTGGGTACTCTGCAGAAATTGGATGTCTGACAAAGTGTCTGGACGTCCAATAACATTGCAGAAGTGGGTTTGAGGTGTGCGGGAGATGGCTAAGGGTCCTGGACATCCTATAACTTATCTGGACGTCCAGATAAGGGTTGGAACTAGGGTTTGAAGGCTTCCTATGGTGTTGTGACCTAATCTAAGAGTGGTTAAGGCTTGGGGAAGTCTTTAGGCTATCCTAGGGCTAGGATGGACCTATGCTCTTCACATTTTACTGCTTTATTCCTACTTAATAGAATAGCAAACTTTTAACCCCCTTACATTATTGTTCCTATATCTAAACTAAGCCTTCTGCTCCAGCTTTGCTGCAACTCCCGTTATTTCTGATCCGGCTTCAGATCCTACTTCAGATCTAGCTCCATATCTACTTATTGCCTGTAATCGACATAATGCACTTAATCACCACATTATAACATTATTTATGCATAGCTAAAGGAAAGCGGTAAGGATGCAGATAATATGTATGCATGCATGAATAACCCTAACTTATGCTATGTCCTAGCTTAATCTAGGTCAATTAAGACCTATGATTGCTGCGCAATCACGTAGTAGATGACCATGGGTTTCTCATCAATTTTCTGCCCAAGTACCGCACCTATAGTGTAGTCGGATGCATCGCACATGATCTCAAAGGGTTGAGACCGATCAAGGGACTGGAGGATTGGAGCTTGGGTAACTCAATCACGTAGGATCTTAAATGCTTGAGTGCATTCCTTGGTGATTTTAAAAGGAACATCCTTAGATAGCAGATTAGTCAGGGGGCACGCGATCTTCAAGAAGTCTGGGATGAATTGCCGGTAAAAACCAACATGCCCCAGGAAGGATGGGATGTCTTTGACCAAGCTAGGCATAGGGAGTTTGGAAATCAAATTCACCTTGGCTTGATCAACCTGGATGCCTTTTTCAGAGATGAGATGTCCGAGGACAATTCCTTCAGGCACCATGAAGTGGCTCGTTTCCCAGGAAAGAACCAAATTCACATCGATGCACCGCCTAAGGATCTGGACCAAGTGCAGGAGGAAATCATCAAATGATTCGCCAAAAACTGGAAGTCATCCATGAAGACTTCCAGATATTCACCTACCATATCTGAAAAGTAGCGGGTGCATTGCAGAGATCGAAAGGCATCCTTCTGAATGCATACGTCCCGAAGGGGCAGGTGAAAGTGGTCTTCTCTTAGTCTTCAGGATGGATTGCCACCTGGTTATAACCGGAGTACCCATCCAAAAAGTAGAAGAATCTATTTCCCACTAGTTTTCCTCGATACACCAATCATCAACCACAACCTCAATATCATATATTTGCTCTATAACCCCACAATTAATCCCTTGTTGGGCCTTAAAGATGTCGATCTTTAGTGTCTGATTCCCAAATTTTAGTTCAATTTGGCCCTCCTCACAATTAATGTTGGCCCTAGCAGTGGCAAGAAAGGGTCTCCCTAGTATGATCGGTGTGTTTTTTAGATTCTCTGGATCACCCATATCTAAGACTATGAAATCCACCGAGAAATAGAAATCCCGAACCCTAACAATGACATCCTCAAAAACTCCTTTAGGTGACTTAATAGATCGATCTGCCAACTGTAATGTCACCTTTGTTGGTTTTAGCTCAAATTCCTCAAGATGGTCAAGTAGGGGTGTAGGTATTAGGTTTATGGAGGCTCCTAGATCCAATAGTGCTTTGTCAAATTGGATATCACCAATTGTACAGGAAATCAAGGGAGTACCTAAGTCTTTTGCCTTAGGTGGGAGACTACTCAAAATGATGGAGCTGGCTTGCTCCGACAATACGATTGGGCTCTCACTTTTGGTTCGCGGCTTACGCTTAGGTGTACACACGTCTTCCAGAAATCATGTGTAAGCTGGTACATGGTGAATTGCATCCATCAAGGAGATGTTTATATGGACCTGTTCAAAGAGCATGACCAGGTCCTCTTCATGTGCCACGGGTTTGGTTGTCCTCTTTCTCTTGGTCAAGGCCTTGGGAAATGGAACCTTAGATGGTTCCTCTGGAAAAGATCCAGGTTCTTGATCTTAGACAGGGGTATCCTAGATGACTATTCTAGGGTTTGGGTTAGCACTACCAAGCTGAAAGTGGCTTAGGTAAGGTGGGTCCTGTGTTGCTTTGCCACTACGAGTCGTAATTGAATTCAGCCCTGCCTGGTTCTGATTTGGTGTAGGTAAAATAGGTGGTTGCTACTGAAATCCCGAGTATGATGTCGAAGCTTCCATCCCGTCAGGTGATGGAGCAGAAGGGGCCTGGTAAACCATGTGGGCTTGGCCTGGATTTGGGTTTATAACGTGCCTTTGGTTCGGCATGTTATTCGAATTAGGCAGAGGTTGTGAAGGGAGTGTATCAGGTTGGTGGGAATTTTCCATCTGGGTGAGTTGATTGCGAACCTTTGTGATCTCATCTTTGTGTTGTTTTTGCATAGCCGCATTCGTCTTTTGAATGTCACCCAGAGTCTGAAAGATAAGAGCCATTTGATCTCCTTGAGTTGGCCCATATTGATAGGTGGGGTTAGGCCAAGGCTGAGGTGGCTGATATGGACGAGAAGCTTGTGGATGGGGCAGATATGGTGGTCTCTGATTTTGATTATTTCCCACCCACATGAAATTAGGATGATTTCGCCATCCAGGGTTATAAGTATTAGAGAATGGGTCATTTTGGATGGCGTTGAGGTCTTCGTAGGTCTGAGGAACCTCAGAAAAGTTAGAATACGAGGGTTGAGAGTTCCCCCAACTAGAATAGGCAGGTTCAAAGTTTCCTCCAGCCCTAGAGTCAGACGAGGGTGGATACGGGTCCAACCCCTGAGAAGATCGGTGGTAGATGTTATGCACAGCTTCCCTCCCAGAGGGTGGCTGTGCAAACGGGTTTTGCGCAGAGGTGGCTCGTTGTAGATGTTGAGTTAGTTCATCCACTTTCTTCTCAATAATAGAGACCTTGTCCAAACGATTGGCCATCAGTTCTAAGTTGACAGAAGAGGACAGGCCCTGCATCTCATGTGCTCCCCTTGGATTTGTCAATGCGCAGGCATTCGTCCAGTCGAATATGCCCATGGAGTCATTATTGATGGAGTTCTCGCACATATTCTCAAGAATCTCTCACATAGTGTCTTCGTGTTGACCCATGATATTTCCTCCGCAAGTTGCATTGACGAATAATCGGATATCTTCACGGAGTCCTTGGTAAAAAGACTGGACTTGTTCCCATTTAGGAACTCCGTGATGGGGACACTTTCGCATGAGATCCAGGAAACGATCCCATGCTCCGTGAAGTGGTTCTTCAGGCTGTTGTGTGAAGTGCGTGATCTAGTATCGTAAAGCATTCGTCCAACCAACTGGGAAGAACTTTTTCAAAAACTTGGATTGTAGTTCAACCCATGTGTTGATTAGACGCGTTTGAGTCTGATACCAGTGAGCTACTTTGCCCATGAGAGAGAAGAACATTTTCATGAGAAGAATATCCCGATTCTGGACATCTGATCCGAAGGTCTGGGCCAGATGCTTGAGTTGTTTAATGTGCTGGAAAGGATCCTCAGAATGGAGCCCATGAAATTTCGGAATAGCATTAATCATGTTGGGCTTGAGTTCAATATCAGGACCTCCAGCCAGGATTTGGACTCGAGGTTCGATTGCCATCATAGTGGGATTGTAATGATCTCGCATCATAGGATGCCGTGGTGGATTCACAAAGGCTTGGAATAAATCATTAATGCACTGAAGTTGATTCTCGAGGTTATTCTCTTCTTCTGCGGGTTGTGCCATTATGATGGATGAAGGAGAATTAGGCTCAGATGAATCAGAAGAGATGTCTATGTGATGGGGTTGCTGCATAAACATGGAAGTCGAGGCCTGGCCTCGACGGGAGTGAATAACTAATGGAGGCCTCAAGAGTGGTCTTAAGGACCTCCTACCAAACATGCACCGATGGACTGAATGAGAATAGAATGTGATGACCCAATCAAGACACCGAAAAATTTTGGATGACTATAGAGGTTCGGGGTGGATGATACCCCTTAGTCAGAAAGTCATCCACCTGTGAATTACCTGGGCAGCCAGAGAGGGAGAGTCTCGCGAAGACCCCTACACGGTAGAGCGTCCCCACAGGTTACAGGGTTTCCCCCACCCGACCTCTCTTGTCACTGATGTTCTAGGTAGACCAGAATGGGGACTTGACCTCTTAAGTCTACCAGTTTTATTAAGAGCAAGGGTGTTTAGGATTTCACTTGATCTTTTAAGATGTATTAAGTGCAAAAGTAACCTAATTTAAAGATTGGTTGACCCAACAAGGTGGGTCAACTTCACCTATTTGTCCTTTGAGAAATTTAGGTCCCTCCTTTAGGATTCAAGTGAGATTAAGAGCCTGATTTTAGGGTTTTCTTGAATAAATCAATTCAATCAAGGCTTAGGCACACATTGTTTGGGAAAGATCCGTTCTTGATTAAGCAAGTGTGTATCTAAAACCCTAACTTGGAATCCTTACTTGGCTCTTGTTTTGGTCCAATTTAGTTTGTCAAATGTGGTATCTAGGGCTTAAACAAGAATGTGATAGCCCTAGTTACCTTAAGTGGGTGCACAAATCAGAGTTTGTTGTTTAAATCAAATCAGGAAACTTGATGAATTATCTAAGAATGGAAAGCAAGTAGCCCTAATTGATTTTTTCCTTTTAATTTTTTCAGAAATAGGGGCTTAAGAGAGAGAGTAATAAGAATTTACCGACCCCTGGCGTGTTTGATGTGCGATCAAACTTTCTATAATGTATCTTCTCCCTGAAACAACCACAGCAAAAGAATATAGCAAGTTAGAATTTGAATTAGGAATTGCAATCACGAGTTCTAAATTGCTAGTTGCTCCTCGGCAACGGTGCCAAAATGTTAGCTCGTTGAAATTGAGTTTAAAATGAAGCGTTGTAATATAGTCGAAATCGCTTTGAAAACAAATAGATTTTTATTACTCGAACAAGTTCTGAGGTCGAACACAGGGAGCAATATGGGATTTAGAAATCAAGATCACAATTCAAACTAAAAGAATTTGCAATAATATCAGTATCAATGTGCAAAAAGATGGGAGTAAAATGGTGATTTAGATCACCAAATACTCCTACAATATCAACTAAGGAACTCAATGTATATGTATGAAATGAAAGCTCAAATCTGTCGTCTGATTTGGAAATCAGACGACTAAAAGTTGTTTGCTGATGTGCTGCTTCTTCTTCTTTCGACTCTTTCTTTCTCTGATTCTTCCTTTCTTCAGCATCCTATTCCTCTTCAGACCTTCCTCTTCTTCTTTCTCAGCTTCCTTAGCTATGACCTTCTCTTCTTCTTTAAGCCTTCTTCTTCTCTGGCCCTTTAGCTCAGGCCTTCACCTCTTCTTCTTTCTTCTTCCTTCTCTGGTTTTCCTTTTCTGAATTTGGCTAAGTGTCAGTGGGATTTCCTTGTAGTAAAACCCTCCCACTACCCGCACAACTCTTCTCTCTCTTTCTCTTTTAGGATCTGCTCTCCCAGAGCCACGGGTAATCGGGTTATCGGAGTCAGGCACATACTCGGGTCCAGGCTCACCGGCATGTGGTGGTGAGCGAGGAGTGCAGGTCGAGTTATCGGGTCTAGGCCAAGTTCATGTGTACGTGTCACGAACGAGGTCGGGTGAGTGGGTGAGAGGGACCTCACCTCATTGGCAAACGGCGGCGACAACTAGCTTTTGTTAAGTCGTTGTAGTACAGATAGTTATTGCCATCGTTTACTAATATTTGTTACTCGGAAAATAAAGTTCTCCCGAGGTCGAACTCAGGGAGCAAGTCGTATTCTAGGGGTACAAATTCTTATTACAAAAATAAAGAGAGAGAGAGAGAGATGAAAGTTTGGCTTATTCTTCTTCTCTTCTTTCTTCCTCTTTGTCTTTTGTTCTTCCTGTTCTTCCTCTATTTCTTGGTTGGACGATCCTGTCTTTTTCTTCTTTTTATTTTCTTTGTTTCTTCTTTTCTTGCTTTAGATCTTCCTCCCGTGCTCTTCTTCTTCTTTTCTTCTTGCTTCTTGCTTCTCTTCTTCTTCTGCTTTCTGTTTCTTCACTTGGCTGCTCCTTCTCTCTTCTTTTCTTCTTCCTTTTTGTCTTCTGATCTCTGCAGAGTCTTCACTTGGCCTCTCTGTGTTCCTCTCTTTCCTCTGCCTCGCCTTCCTTCTTCTTCTTTGCCTTCAGGACGTCGTCTGATTGGAAAATTAGACGACTTAAACCGCTTGTTGCTACAGTGTCTCCCTTAGCTTCCTTCTTCTTCACCTGTGCCTGCACGCTCAAGAGTTCAGAGTCAGAGGGCAAAACCTGGAGCAGCAGGTCGAAGGAGCTTCGCTGCTCAGCAATGGCGATGGCGGGCGCAACACCTGTTCACAGAAGCACGGCCTCTCGGCCTAATCAGATATGCGGAGAACCTTCGCCGTGGCACGGCGAAGGTGGTCGGAGGGTCTGCAGTGGGCGTGGTGGAGCAAAAAGGGTCGCCCTAGGTCAAACTGCGGGCGGAGAAGTGGGTGTGTTCGGTGGATCTGCAGAGGGCGTTTGGAGGGAAGTGGAGGGGCAGAAGAGGATCAGGGTGAGGAGGTGGAGGTTATGCAGAGGTCGGCGAGCCGTGTGGGGTGCTGGAGCGATGGGAGCGGTTCGCCGGAGTTTGGCCAGAGGTGGAGAAGGTGAGGGTGATCGGTGGGAAATCGGTGGCGACAGTAAGGGCTTTCAGTATGGAAAAGAAAGAGGGGAGGAAGAGGAGAAGTTTACCTACTAAGCTGGAAGAAGAGGGGTTGGCGCAGGCGACAGTCGTATCGACTGTCGCCGGAGAAGAAATTGCCCAGAGGAAGGGGCGGTGGTGTGGAGAGGGCCGGAGAGGCGCCCGCTGGGTGCGGCGCGCGCGCGGGAAGATCGTGGGAAGGTAACCCTGCTGCTGGTAGTGCGGCAGGGCGACGAGGAGGAGGACCAGAGACCGCCGAAGCAAGGGGGTGTCTGTCGGAGTGGGAAGGGCAGAATTGAGAGGGTGTCTCCGTCAGATCCGAGCTAGGAAGAACGGCGGAGCGACGGGGGTATTTATAGGGGCAGAATCAAAGAGGAGGACGGAGGGAGACGACGTGTCTCCCTCGCCGGAGGACACCGGAGGAAGGAGACCCATACCGTCCGTGCGTTCGCACGGGCGGTATGGGCGGTCGCAGCACTCCGGGGGGTGTCCCTGCGGTGGCTGACGACACAGGGTACCCCCCATTGACTTGCCAGGGCCCCTCCCTCACCCTGCGCGGCACCATGCTCCACGCAAGGTCGCCGGAGCATGGCGCTGCTCAGGTTTTGCAGGAGGGACCTAAACGCAAGGAACGAAGGAGAGTTAGGGGCCAAAATGTGAGGGTTCAAAAGTTGAGGGCCAAAAAGTAAATATATGAGGACCAAAGTGTAAAGTTGGTCAAGAAGGTTTCTTCTTAGGCCCAAGTTTTTATACATGACTAATTAGGACCTAAGGATTCTGATGGTGAATTTTATTTCTAGATTAAATCTTGTTTGACCGGTCAATTTACGCAAAAACTCAAATTAAGTTGTTAATTGGGCATGGTTCTCAATGTAGGTCAAAATGGGTTCCTAAGGCCAAATTGAAAGTCCTAAACCGTAGAGATTATTTTTCTATGAATTTTAGAGGGTTTAGTTGATTTTTACCTTGCCTCGAACCACGTGAATTGAAGTGGATTTATTTTTAGGGTTACAGGCTGTCATTTAATTCCTTGGAGTTACCGTAGCCCTTATTGGGTCATCTCATCCCACTTTTCTTCTTATTAGGTTGTTTTGACCTATGTTTGGACCCTGAGTTACCCTATTTTCAAATCGGATTGGTGAAATTGTATTTTTACCCCTTAGTTTATGTTTTCTTTGCAAACTCAGAATCTCTCTGAGCCAAGCCTTTCTAAGGTTATGTAGGAGCTTTTATTCTTTGTATTAGGTCAAAATGAGCTAGTTATGGCTCATGATAAGGTTCTCATCATACCCCCATGCCTAGCTTTTGCTAGTACCTTAGCAAAAACTTAAGGTTTTAACCCTTGTTCTAGACCATGATATTCTTAACAACTTCAGGTAAGTGCCTTTTCTTTTGAACCTAGATTAGGTTAGAATGCTGACCATAGGCTTAAAAGGTACTCTAGTACCAATCAAGATCCAAATCTGTCTAGCCTCAGCCTCAGTCCTTAGCAAAGGTTTTTAAGACCCACAAGAACTAACCTAAGGTTTATTGGACTTTGTAGTTAAAGCACCCTGTGCTTGAAATTTTTTAGCCCCGGTTCAGTTCGCAGTGCGTTTTATAAGAGATAGATAGAAAGCTTTTCTGTTTGGAGAGTTTTCTCTCTCTTTTTCTTTTTAGTTCTAGCCTAGGATTGGCTTTTCAACATGGTCTGTATCAGATTCATTGCTCCCATCATCAATCCTCAAGGGTTCCTGGCGATCGATGCTTCGAGATAGCAACGCCCATGGCAACCCCCAGAACCCTGGCTATTGAGATTTCGAGATAATCCCATCCATGGTGTTCCGTGGCCGCGTTTAGACCCTGGCAGTTGACACTTCGTGATAATGCCATCCATCGAATCTGAACCAGCAGGGTGCTTACATGCCCCCAGTAGGATATGTGAATATCCTAGGAGACAAGCACCGAGGAGATGATATTTTGTTACGCATCTTTGAGGGGATTTCCCGCCTCTCTGCGCTGGGAACTCGTCCAAATCAACTTGTGTTGATCGGCCGCTCCTATTCTAGGTTTACTTTTCAGAATGACGCTTCTGCGTGATTTTGATTTTTTTATGCTTACTGAACCAGGCAGTGTGTGGGGTTGGGGTGCTTAGGTTACTGAGTCCCGTAAACCAGAAGTTAGTTAGCGAGGTCAAATACTCCCTAAGCCTTGGACCTAGTACTTAAGCTTTTCATTTTCCTCAACCTCTTGAGGATTGTCTAGATCTTAATGGGTACTAAGAGTCTATCAAGAATGCCTAAGGTTTGCGTTCTTACTAATCTTTTTGTGCACTTTTCAAAAAATTTTTTTTTATGAATGAGGTCTAGAACTTAGGTCAATTCCTTAGTTCCTTACTAATGAATATCACTTTTTATTTCATATTTGTGCTCCTTTTATCCTTTTGTTTCTTTTCTCCTCCCACATCCCAAAATTTCCTTTCTCCTCTTATTCTCTTATTTTTTTCGAAAAATTTTTAATTTTTATGGTGTTTTTGGCATATGTGAATTTTTTGTTTAAAACCTTTTTTTTTTCTACAAGTTTTGCACTTATACCCCCCCATGCCTAAAACTTGCAATGTCCTCATTGTGATTTAGGGGTTTTTATTTACTTAATTTATTCCTTAAGACAGATATTTTTGTGAGTGAATGGGTCGGGATGAATTCTGCGGACGATTTCTAATCTCAGATGCAAGCATCTGAGGTGGAGTCGGCTGTCTTAAAGGGTGAACCTTAAGTGCACAATGGTGTCAGAAAAAAAAGGTTTTAGATTTTCAAGAAATGACGGGCTGCCTCCCGTTAAGCGCTGAGTTTTACGCCATCGGCCGGGCGCAGTAAGTTCAAGGGGAATGGAGGATGAGGGATGATTCAGCCGAATCAGTAGAAGTCACTTCAATGAACAGTTTGAGTCTCTGATCGTTCACGATGAAAGGTTCGGAATCATGGCTGAGTGGACTGATTTCAATTGCTCCATTTCCAAAAACCTGTCGGACTAAATACGGTCCGACCCACTTGGACCTCAGTTTCCCTGGGAAAAGTTTGAGTCGGGCATCAAAGAGTAGGACCTTTTGACCAGGATGAAAGATCTTTCTCGAGATGTGCTTGTCGTGGAAGGCTTTAACCCGCTCCTTGTAGATTCGCGAGTTCTCGTACGCGTCTAGGCGTAATTCATCGATCTCGCTGATTTGGAGTTTTCTGTGGGTTCCAGCCTTGGAAAGATCTAGATTACTGTTCCGTACTGCCCAATAGGCTTTATGCTCCAGTTCTACGGGAAGGTGACATGCCTTTCCGTACACCAGTCTAAAGGGAGACATGCCCAATTGGGTCTTGTGGGCGGTCCTATAGGCCCACAATGCTTCCGGAAGTCGGGACGACCAGTCCTTCCTGTCAGGCCGAACAGTGACTTACAGGATTTTCTTGATCTCCCGATTTGACAGCTCAGCTAGGCCATTTGTTTGGGGGTGGTAAGGAGTAGAGATTCGATGAGACACCCCATATTTGGCCATCAGTGACCTAAACTGAGCATTTGTAAAATGGGTCCCCCCATCAGAGATTATAGCATGGGGAATCCCGAACCTTGAGAAAATGTTTTGATGTATGAACTTAAGAACAATCTTGTGATTGTAGGTTCGGGTCGGTATGGCTTCGATCCATTTGGACACGTAGTCCACCGCGAGCAGAATGTACTCGAAACCATCCGAAACAGGAAAGGGGCCCATAAAATCAATCCCCCAAACATCGAAGATTTCGCATACGAGAATCGGCTGCAAAGGCATCATGTCGCGATGTTTCATGTTGCCCAAAGTCTGGCAACGACTGCATGCCTTGCAGTGACTGTATGCGTCCTTGAAAAGTGTAGGCCAGTAGAAGCCACATTGGAGGACTTTGGATGCGGTTTTATGTCCTGAGAAATGGCCACCGCATGCCTGGTCATGGCAGAAAGATAGGATATTGCTGATTTCCTCTTCTGGGACGCATCTCCGAATAATTTGATTAGCACCTATGCGGAAAAGGTACGGGTCTTCCCAAATGTAATACTTGGAATCAGAATGCAATTTGTCTTTCTTGGCCCTCGGCCAATCAGACGGTGTCTGATGAGATGCCAAGTAGTTTACTATATCAGCAAACCATGGAAGTCTAGTACCAACAGAAAGAAGGTGCTCATCAGGAAAATGTTCCGTGATGGGTCTGGAAGGGTCGATGATCTCAGAAGGAAGATGGGACAGATGGTCGGCTACCACATTCTGCCTTCCCGCCTTGTCGAGAATCTCAAGATTGAATTCTTGCAACAGCAAGATCCAACGGATTAGTCGGGGCTTCACGTCCTTCTTGGCAAGGAGATGCCTTACAACCGTGTGATCCGAGTAAATGATGACATGGGAACCCAGAAGATACGATCGGATTTTTTCAAGGGCAAATACTACGGCTAGCAGCTCTTTCTCCGTAACCGTATAGTTACGCTGAGCCTCGTCAAGTGTCTTGCTAGCGTAGTAGATGACCACGGGTTTCCCATCAGCTTTTTGTCCCAGGACCGCTCCTACAGCGAAGTCAGACGCATCACACATGATCTCAAAGGGTTGAGACCAGTCAGGGGATTGTAGGATAGGTGCCTGGGTGACTCGGTCACGCAGGTTTTCAAAGGCTAGCGTGCATTCCTTGGAGATTTCAAAAGGTACATCCTTAGAGAGAAGAGAAGTCAAGGGGCACGCGATTTTCGAGAAATCTGGAATGAAATGGCGGTAAAAACCGACGTGCCCTAAAAAGGAACGGATGTCCCTGATCGAGCTAGGTACGGGAAGGCGAGAAATCAGATCAACCTTAGCTCGATCCACCTGGATGCCTTTTTCCGAAATTGAGTGTCCCAGGACAATTCCCTCAGGCACCATGAAATGGCTCTTTTCCTAGGAAAGAACCAAGTTCACCTCAATGCATCGCCTGAGTATCTGGACCAAGTGTTGGAGGCAATCATCAAAAGATTCTCCAAAGACTGAAAAGTCATCCATGAAGACTTCCAGAAAATCACCTACCATATCGGAGAATATGGCAAGCATGCACCGGTGAAAAGTAGCGGGTGCATTGCAAAGACCGAAAGGCATCCTTCGGAAAGCATACGTTCCGAAGGGGCAGGTGAATGTGGTCTTTTCTTGGTCCTCAGGATGGATTGCCACCTGATTATAACCGGAGTACCCGTCAAGAAAGCAGAAGAACCTATTTCCCGCTAGTTTCTCGAGAATTTGATCAATGAAGGGTAGTGGGAAATGATCCTTCTTCGTGGAGGAATTGAGTCGGCGGTAATCTATACAGACTCTCCATGCATTGGCTACTCGGGTAGGAATGATTTCTCCGGTTTCAGTCGTTATGGTGGTGAGTCCTGCCTTCTTAGGCACAACCTGAATTGGGCTCACCCAACGACTATCGGAGATCGGGTAGATGATTCCGGCATCTAACCACTTGATGATCTCCTTTTTCACGACCTCCTGCAGATTAGGGTTTAAACGTCTCTGCATTTCACGAGAAGGTCGTGCGCCCTCTTCTGAATAGATATGATGAGTACAATAAGAGGGGCTTATTCCAGTCAAATCATCGAGAGTCCACCTGATTGCTCTGCGATGTTGCTGGAGGACAGCAATCAGACGGGATTCCTGTTCGGGATTGAGGTTGGAATTGCTAATCACAGGGAGGGTCTGATTGGAACCCAAAAAGATGTATTTCAAGTGAGCAGGAAGAGGCTTTAACTCGAGGATAGGATTATCAGCAGCAGCTAGTGGTTCAGTGTAGATGTGAGGTTCAAGGGTAGGAGTTATTGGGTTGTTTATGTCTGGATTCGACTCCTCTGTTTGCGGGTCAAGATCCTTTTGTGGTTGATGAGGCATAATCGAGTCATTCTGGAAGTGTGATTCATCAACCAAAGTCCTGACGTCACAAATCTGTTCGATGACACCGCAATTGATTCCTTGTTTGGCCTTAAATATATCGATTTTTAGGGTTTGATCTCCAAACTTGAGTTCTATTTGGCCCTCCTCACAGCTGATGTTGGCTCTAGCAGTAGCCAAGAAAGGTCTCCCTAGAATGATTGGTGTATCCCTAGGGTTTTTAGGCGCATCCATATCTAAGACTATAAAGTCCACTGGGAAATAGAAATCCCGCACTCTTACGATAACATCCTCGAGAATCCCTTTTGGTGACTTTATAGATCGATCTGCTAATTGTAATGTCACCTCGGTTGGTTTTAGCCCAGATTCTTCTAGATGGTCAAGTAAGGATGTGGGTATCAGGTTTATGGATGCACCTAAGTCTAGCAAAGCTCTATCAAATTGGGTATCACCTATCTTGCAGGAAATCAGGGGGGTACCAGGATCTTTTGCCTTGGGTGGGAGCCTACTGAGGATTACAGAGCTGGCTTGCTCTGATAGAACAATTGGGCTCCCACCCTTGGTTCGCGGCTTACGCTGGGGTGTACACACATTCTTTAGAAATCGTGCGTAAGCTGGTACGTGGCGGATTGCATCCATCAAGGGGATGTTTATGTGGACCTGCTCAAAGAGCTTGACCAGGTCCTCCTCAGGTGCCACGGGCTTGGTGGTCTTCTTTCCCTTGGTCAAGGCCTCGGGAAACGGGATCTTGGGTGGTTCTTCTAGGATAGGTCCAGGTTGTGGATCTGGGATAGGGGTGGGGACGTCCTGGATTACTGTCCTAGGCTTGGGATCACTACCAGGCTTGGAGTGGTTCGGATGAGGTGGGTCTTGGGTTTCCTTACCACTACGGGTTGTTACGGAATTAAGTCCTGCCTGGTTTTGGTTGGGATTGGGTAAGATAGCTTGCTGCTGGTAACGTGCAAAGGAAGTGGCGGCCTCTATCCCGTCGGGTGAAGGAACAGAGGCGGCCTGATAAATCATATGGGCATGGCCTGGGTTTGGGTTCATAACGCGCCGCTGGGTTGGCACGTTATTAGGATTAGGCAGAGGTTGGGAAGGAAGAGTACCTGGCTGGCGAGAGTTTGCCAACTGGGTCAATTGGTTTCGGACCTCTGTAAGTTCGTCCTTGTGTTGTTTTTGGATAGCCGCATTCGTTCTTTGAATGTCAGCCAGGGTCTGAAGGATAAGGGACATTTGATCTTGATTTGGCCCAGATGGGTAAGTAGGGTTGGGCCGAGGCTGAGGCGGCTGGTAAGGACGAAGAGGTTGTGGGCGGGGTTGGAAGGATGGTCTGTGGGTTTGGGAATTTCCCGCCCACTGAAAGTTAGGATGGTTTCGCCATCCAGGATTATAGGTGTTGGAGAAAGGGTCGTTTTGGATGGCGTTGAGGTCCTCGCAGGTCTGAGGAACCTCCAGAGAGTCAGAGAAAGAGGGAATGGAATTTCCCTGGCAGGTGTAGAAGGAATCGGAAGGACCTCCGGGCAAAGATTCGGATGATGGGTCCATCCTAGGAGAAGATCGATGGAGAATGTTTTGCACAGTTTCCCTTGTGGAAGGAGGTTGTGCGAAAGGGTTATGCGCAGAGGTGGCTCGCTGCAGATGCTGAGTCAGCTCATCCACCTTCTTTTCGATAATCGAGACCTTGTCCAATCGACTGGTCATTAACTCCAAGTCGACTGGTGCGGACAGGCCCTGCGTCTCGTGTGCTCCCCTGAGATTCGTCGCTGCGCGGGTATTCGTCCTGTCGAATAATCCCATGGAGTCATTGTTGATGGAGTTCTCGCACATGTTTTCGAGAATCTCCCACACGGTGTCTTCATGTTGACCCATGATATTTCCTCCGCAGGTTGCATTGACGAAAAGACGGATGTCCTCACGGAGTCCCTGGTAAAAAGATTGGACCTGTTCCCATTTAGGAACTCCGTGATGGGGGCACTTTCTCATGAGATCCTGAAAACGATCCCATGCCTCATGGAGAGGTTCCCCTGTTTGTTGGGTGAAATGTGTAATCTGATAGCGCAAGGCGTTGGTCCATCCAACAGGGAAGAACTTTTTCAGGAACCCGGACTGAAGTTCTTCCCAATTGTTGATCGGCCGGGTCTGAGTTTGATACCAATGGGCGGCCTTGTCCATAAGAGAAAAGGAGAACATCTTCATGAGAAGAATATCCCGATTTTGTGCGTCTGACCCAAAAGTTTGGGCCAGATGCTTTAGTTGTTTGATGTGCTGGAAGGGATCTTCAGAATTAAGCCCATGGAATTTAGGTATAGCATGAATCATATTGGGCTTCAATTCAGAATCAGGTCCTCCAGTCGGGATTCTGACTCGAGGCTCAACGGCCACCGCAGCAGGATTGTAGTGGTCCCGCATCATAGGACGCTGTGGTGGGTGCACGAAGTTTTGGAAGAGGTCATTGAGTCGCTGGAGCTGATGCTCCAGATTGTTTTCTTCCTCAACTGGATGAGCCATGATGGGGGAAGAAGAACTTGGTTCTGAATCGGAAGAGAGAATGATGTGAGGGGGTTGCTGCACAAACAAGGGCGTCGAGGCTTGGCCTTGACGAGAGTGAATTTCTAAAGGAGGTCTTAAGGGTGGTCTTAAGGACCTCCTTCCGTACATGCACTGTTGGAAGAGATGAGT
Organism: Thalassia testudinum; assembly: GCA_037157565.1. Lineage (NCBI taxonomy): Eukaryota > Viridiplantae > Streptophyta > Magnoliopsida > Alismatales > Hydrocharitaceae > Thalassia > Thalassia testudinum. The sequence continues at coordinate 6,413,514 of JAZHRO010000073.1, read as the reverse complement.
TTAGAAGGTACTGGACCCAATCAAGACACCCAAAAATGTGTTGGGTGACTATAGAGATGCGGGGCAGATGGACCCCTTGATCAGAAAGGTCGACCACCTGAGAATTACCTGGGCAGCCAGAGAGGGAGAGTCCCGCAAAGACCCCTACACGGTAGAGCGTCCCCACGGGTTACAGGGTTTCCCCCACCCGACCTCTCTTGTCACTGCGGTTCCCGGTAGACCAGAATGGGGATCTTGACCTCTTAAGTTTACCACTTTTAATTCAAGATCAAGGTGCTTAAGGTTCCACTTGAACTTTAGTCTTTTAAGTGCAAAGAGTGACCTAATTTGAAGGTTAGTTGACCCGAATGGTTAACTTTACCTGCTAGTTTTGCTTATTAGGTCTTGTCTTTTAGGGTTCAAGTGTTTAAAGAGCCAATCTTATTTTAGGGTTTCTTTGGATAGGTATTTTCAGATAATGGCTTGGGCGCACTTCTTTTAAGGTTTCTCAATTCTTGATTTAAGTAGTGTGTCTCTAAAACCCTAATGTTGAATCTTATGTTGGATCTACTTGGTCAAGTTAGTTCTTTGGTGGGAAATTAGGGCTCAAGCAAGAATGTGTTAGCCCCTAAATACCCTTAATAGTGTGCAGGAATAATGGGTTGAAAACATGCAACTTCTTATGGTTTACTAAGTATAGAAGACAGGTTAGCCCTATATTGCTTGTTCTTTTCTTTTCTTCCTCTTTTAGAGTTTAGGGGTTAATAGCGAGAGGAAAAAATTACCTGTCCTCGGAGTGGTTGTCGTGCGGTTGCTTGTCTTCTTGATTTCTTGTAGCTGCACAAAAGAGAGGAGATTATTAGAACTAAAAAGAAACAGAAATATTTACCTCTAGAATAGCCGTTGCTCCCCGGCAACGGCGCCAACTAGCTTTTGTTAAGTCGTTGTAGTACAGATAGTTATTGCCATCGTTTACTAATATTTGTTACTCGGAAAATAAAGTTCTCCCGAGGTCGAACTCAGGGAGCAAGTCGTATTCTAGGGGTACAAATTCTTATTATAAAAATAAAGAAAGAGAGAGAGATGAAAGTTTGGCTTCTTCTTCTCTTCTTTCTTCCTCTTTGTCTTTTGTTCTTCCTGTTCTTCCTCTATTTCTTGGTTGGACGATCCTGTCTTTTTCTTCTTTTTATTTTCTTTGTTTCTTCTTTTCTTGCTTCAGATCTTCCTCCTGTGCTCTTCTTCTTCTTTTCTTCTTGCTTCTTGCTTCTCTTCTTCTTCTTCTTCTGCTTTCTGTTTCTTCACTTGGCTGCTCCTTCTCTCTTCTTTTCTTCTTCTTCTTTGTCTTCTGATCTCTGCAGAGTCTGCACTTGGCCTCTCTATGTTCCTCTCTTTCCTCTGCCTCGCCTTCCTTCTTCTTCTTTGCCTTCAGGACGTCGTCTGATTGGAAAATCAGACGACTTAAACCGCTTATTGCTACAGTGTCTCCCTTAGCTTCCTTCTTCTTCACCTGTGCCTGCACGCTCAAGAGTTCAGAGTCAGAGGGAAAAACCTACTCTACCCCCCCCCCCCCCCGCGCATCTCTCTCTCTCAGTATTCACTCTTCGGAAGGCTCTCCCAGAGCAATCGGGTAATCGGGTACGAGTCGCGCCTGGGTCCAGGCCCACCGGCGTGCGGTGGTGGGTGAGGAGTGCCAGTCAAGTCGGGTCGGGTCGGTCGGATCCGCGTGATGAGCTCGCGGACGGGCCGGGTGAAGCGGTGTGAGAGGGACCTCACCCCGTGTGCTGAGGCGATAAGCCTACAACACTTTTTCAACTTATATCGGCTCTCCTCTTCGAAGCCTTCCGAGGTGGGACTAAATGTCCCACCCCAATGTGAGCGCCTGCGCAGAAGAAGCAGCGGCAGCCGAACTTCGCGCGAGGGCTTCGGGCGAGGGCTTCGCCCGAACTCCAGCCTGACACTTCGCGAAGCTACCCCTCGAAGCCTGGGAGTCTGACCTGGGTGTGGTGTTGCCTGGAGCAGCAGGTCGAAGGAGCTTCGCTACTCAGCAATGGTGATGGAGGGCGCAACACCTGTTCATAGAAGCACGGCCTCTCGGCCTAATCAGATATGCGGAGAACCTTCGCCGTGGCACGGCGAAGGTGGTCGGAGGGTCTGCAGTGGGCGTGGTGGAGCAAAAAGGGTCGCCCTAGGTCAAACTGCGGGCGGAGAAGTGGGTGTGTTCGGTGGATCCGCAGAGGGCGTTTGGAGGGAAGTAGAGGGGCGGAAGAGGATCAGGGTGAGGAGGTGGAGGTTATGCACAGGTCGGTGAGCTGTGTGGGGTGCTGGAGCGATGGGAGCGGTTCGCCGGAGTTTGGCCGGAGGTGGAGAAGGTGAGGGTGATCGGTGGGAAATCGGTGGCGACAGTAAGGGCTTTCAGTATGGAAAAGAAAGAGGGGAGGAAGAGGAGAAGTTTACCTACTAGGCTGGACGAAGAGGGGTTGGCGCAGGCGACAGTCGTATCGACTGTCGCCGGAGAAGAAATTGCCCAGAGGAAGGGGCAGCGGTGAGGAGAGGGCCGGAGAGGCGCCCGCTGGGTGAGGCGCGGCGCGGGAAGATCGAGGGAAGGTAACCTTGCTGCTGGTAGTGCGGCAAGGCGAGGAGGAGGAGGAGGAGAGACCGCCGGAGCAAGGGGGCGTCTGTCGGAGTGGGAAGGGAGGAATTGAGGGGGTGTCTCCGTCAGATCCGAGCTAGGAAGAACGGCGGAGCGACGGGGGTATTTATAGGGGCAGAATCAGAGAGGAGGATGGAGGGAGACGACGTGTCTCCCTCGTCGGAGGACGTCGGAGGAAGGAGACCCATACCGTCCGTGCGTTCGCACGGGCGGTATGGGCAGTTGCAGCACTTAGGGGGTTGTCCCTGCGGTGGCTGACGACGCAGGGTACCCCCCATTGACTTGCCAGGGCCCCTCCCTCACCCTGCGCGGCACCATGCTCCGCGCAAGGTCGCCAGAGCATGGCCCTGCTCAGGTTTTGCAGAAGGGACCTAAATGCAAAGAATGAGGGAGAGTTAGGGGCCAAAATGTGAGGGTTCAAAAGTTGAGGGCCAAAAAGTAAATATATGAGGACCAAAGTGTAAAGTTGGTCAAGAAGGTTTCTTCTTAGGCCCAAGTTTTTATACATGACTAATTAGGACCTAAGGATTCTGATGGTGAATTTTATTTCTAGATTAAACCTTGTTTGACCGATCAATTTACGTAAAAACCCAAATTAAGTTGTTAATTGGGCATGGTTCTCAATGTAGGTCAAAATGGGTTCCTAAGGCCAAATTGAAAGTCCTAAACCCTAGAGATTATTTTTCTATGAATTTTAAAGGGTTTAGTTGATTTTTACCTTACCTCGAACCACGTGAATTGAAGTGGGTTTGTTTTTAGGGTTACAAGCTGTCATTTAATTCCTTAGAGTTACTGTAGAGCTTTTTGAGTCATCTCATCCCACTTTTCTTCTTATTAGGTTGTTTTGACCTATGTTTGGACCCTGAGTTACCCTATTTTCAAATCGGATTGGTGAAATTGCATTTTTACCCCTTAGTTTATGTTTTCTTTGCAAACTCAGAATCTCTCTGAGCCAAGCCTTTCTAAGGTTATGTAGGAGCTTTTATTCTCTGTATTAGGTCAAAATGAGCTAGTTATGGCTCATGATGAGGTTCTCATCACTCGTGAACTGAGGCGAACAGATCCTTTCACAAATTCAATTTATTCGGGCCCGCTACTTCAACACTTTCCGATGTGGGACTATCCATGCCCTTCTTTTTCGCGTGTCCACAGCAGGGGGTCTCCTTCGCAATTGCTTCAGCTCGCGAGGCTTGCATCTTCAATTGACTGCTGGGATGTGTTTGAGGGTCGGTTCCGCGCAACCTGGAGCAAGCTTCAAGCTAGCTCAAAGCTTGCTCGTCAATGGTGGCAAAGTCGAGTACCTGAAATCAGTGAAATGACCTTTCGACCATGTCAGAATGTTCAGGGAGTATCGCTGGAGCACGGTGAACATGATGGGGATGGTGGCGTGGAGCGATAGTGGCTGTGGTGGCCGGACAGTGACGGGAACAGTCGGAGATGATGGGTTTGTTCGGGGGTGCGTGTGAGTGAGTGGAGTGGTGAATAAAGAGAGGGGAAATGATCGGCGAGGTGTGGCGATGGTCGTGGGCTTGTCGGCGAGTGATTTGGTGGTCTGTGGAAGTGAGATGGTCTCGCCGGAGGGGATGGCCGGAGATGGAAGGGATGAGGTCGCGGAGGTCGTCGGAGGTTGAAACAAGGTGTGGTGGGTGCGAAAATAAAGTAAAGAAGATGAGGAACTTAGCTAGAAGGTAGGTGGATGAGGTGGGGCAGAGATGGGGTTGGATGTGGTGTTGCCAACGTCGGAGATGAAGGCGGCTCTGGTGAGGTAGAAACAGCGAGGGTGAAGGAGGAAAGGGCGTCTGCTGGTACGGTGAGACACAGAGAGAAACGAGGAAGAGGAATCCACCACTGGTATTGTTGGAGGACGATGAGGAAAGGCAGAGGGGATCGCCGGACGTCGAGGAGCCTTTGGCCATGAAAGAGAGAGAGGAATTGTGGGGACTCACGGCTGATTTCAAGCGTGAGGAGATCAACGAGCTCTAAGGATCCTTATAAAGGGTTCTAGGGGGCGGTTAGAGCTTGGGAAGCAAGCTTCCCAATCTTGGAAGGTTGTCGGATTTGGGTAATTCTTGAGACCAAAATCTCTCATACGTTCGCATGAGAGATTGGGAAATATTCGGAGCACATGGACGGGTTCAGATTGAAGAGGACTCCTCAAAGAATCTCCCTTCCAATTTTGGAAGGGATTGACTGAATAGAGAAGTTCTCTTCAATCAAAGGTCGTTGGAGAAGGATTTCCTCGCGATAATGGTGGAGGGACCTTATTGTGAAGACGAAGAAGAAGTTAGGGGGTTGAATGATAGGGTTTTTGAAAGTTGGGGGTATAAATGTAATCAAACAGAACTATTTGCAAACTAGGTCAAGACAAGCTCATCTTGGGTCTAAATTTTGGTACAGACCTAATTTGAACCTTAGAAATCCAATGGTGAAGTTAGATTTTGGTTTTTACCATGTTTTTCTGGGTAATTTATGCAAAAATCCAAATTAGGGTAAATATCTGTCTGAGACTCCATTTTGGGTCAAGATAGGTTCTAATGGTCAAATTGAAGGTACAAAACCTTAGAGAATATTTTTATATGAATTTTAGAGAGTTTAGGTGAATTTTATCCTAACCATAACCTTGGTTAGTTAAGTGGGTCTGTTTTTAGGGTTTCACAAGTCATTTAATTTTTAAAACATACGCAAACCCTTTTCTGTCTGATCTAACCCACTTGTTATCCTATTAAGACCATTTGACCTTTATTTAGCCCTTGAGAAAACCCGTGCGTGTACTGCACTCATGATAAGCTGGTAAAATTATAGTTTTAACCCTAGTTTCTTATTTTCCTCTCAGAATGGTTATAAAGTGAGTTATGGTTCTCTAGCAGTTATGTAGGAGCATTTATTGACTTAATTTGGTCAAAAATGAGCTAGTTATGGCTCAAGATGGTGTTCCTATCATTTATCCAACCAATTAGATAGGAAGTTAAGGTGTAGTGGTTGGCCAAACTAAGGAGGGTTTAGGCTAGGTTGGCGAGGATTTGGTTGCTGAAAATTAGCTTACTAAATAGGCTAGGTCTAAGGATCAATTGGGCTAGGGCTTAGGAATTGCGTTTAGCCTAGTCATAAGATATGAACTTAAGTTGATTTTGCATTAATGTGGTACTCCAATCAGTTCCAAACCTAGTGCTTGCAAAAATATCAACAAACTTATTAAGGCACCAGATATAAGAGACAACAATATTGCACAAAAATCCCTAAAAATGAAATATTTACAAAATGATGCAGACTGACTAATCTAACCTAATGAAATGCAATATGACTCAAATCACCCTAAGAATTTGGTAATTAAATAGGAATATATCACACCTGCATGCCTATCTTTTGCTAATTCTCATGGAAAACCAAAAGGTGAGTTTGAGTAAAGTCAAATTAAAAACATCGACCTCAATTTTTTTACCAAATCAAGGGAAACTGTACACAAAATTTTAACGACAAAGACTCAATAGTTCTAAAGTAACACAAACTACCTAAATCCAATCTAAGACTCTATTAGCCTTAGACCTGGGTTTCTAGAGTAACTTTTTATGGCTCTATTAGCCCACCTAGGCTTTGAATCGGACTTGAAATATAAGTATCTAGTGTGTGAAAAGTTGACTCGTCTGTTAGTTCAACCTCTCCTAAATTATGTTTTGGTGATTTTACAAAATAAATAAAAGAATAATAAAAATCTATCTTTGTCGCTAATATAACCCTATTACAAGTCTCTTATACATCTCAGTAACACCAAAGGATGAAGATGTGAATTAGTCTAGGTCTTAGGAGTTCTTGTACTTACAAAGAGTTGTATTTTTAATTTTATTGAGCCTACAAAGAGTTGTAAAGAGCCCCCAATAGATATAAAATCTCTAGACTTAGGCTCACATCACTTAGGTAAAACTTAGAAACAAAACCCAACTTAGAAACAAACATATATCTTAGAATCAAACATCTGCAAGTGTTCCCAAATGTCTGATATTGAAATATAAGTCTTTTGATATCGACATCAGATGTCCAATCACCATATACAATACCTTAGATGTTTAACCTCTTAGGATCCAGACAATAAGACATCACTCCAAACGTCCATAGATCACTTCAGACATCTAGTAACACTATCAATCATTCATTGGCACTACCATTAGGACTAATTACCACCAAATCTTCTTGTGTCAGAATAATATCCAACTATTGGAGCTTTTATCCATGTTCCAGATGTCTAGACATGACTTCAGATGTCTAATAATGGAATGTTTGACCTAAACTTAACAAAGATTTCCTATTAGACCAATCATAGTTTGGATTCTCAATAAATCCTTAACCTAAGGTCATTATGACTTTCAGACGTCCAGGTAGATGTCTGACCTCCATGAGCTAGAACCCTGTTTGAATCTAGTTCAAATATGGGAATGAACCCTCCTTTATTAATTAGATGTCTAAAAACATCCTCAGATGTCTTAAAATGCAATCCTAGATGTCAGACCTCTAGTGACTAGAACCAAGTTTCTATCCAATTAAATCCAAGAACTAACCCTTCAGACCAGATGACCAAAAATCTAGTCAGACGTCTGACCCAAAAAATTAGACGTCTGATTCTGCTATCAAAGTTACTATGAGGATGATCTGATTTGGATTTCGACCAAATCTATTGGGGAATGACCCTAATGGCTAGGAGGAGCCTCCCTAGCCTTCTTGAAGGTTCTTATGAAGCCTATATATACCTTTTAACCCCTCTTAGGCAAAATATACCATTAAGAGATAATTTACAAGCAAAATCTCTAGCCCTACGCACTCTCACTGCCCTATTAGTATGTAAATCCACTCCTTGGGCAAACACTCACTCCCTTACTATTGTGCTACTGTTTTCCTCATCAGGGAGTTCACCTTCACCCTTAGTTGCTAGAAAATATTATACTTATCTTTGGGGAGCTGTATAGGGTGCATTTTTATTTCTCTTTACTTGCTGTACTTGGGTGTCCAACCTATCCGATCCCCATTTCTTCCTTGTGAAGGGAGAAACCTCCGTTGTAGGATTAGAGGTGGGAATTGCAATTGAGGTACACTACCCTCATTTTGAAGTAGTGTGGCTAGTGGATTGATCAGTAGGTGATCGAAAATCCTAAGTCAAGGTTAACTTAGGTGGTGGTTTTGTCTAAGTGTGGGTTTTCACCTAAAAATTATTGTGTGTGTAATTGAATTTTTATATTCTTATTACATATTCAATTTGACTATTCACCCCCCCTCTAGTTCAATTTCAGTTGATATCAAAGCAGGTTCTCGCGTTTCAGGAGTAATTTCTGCGATGGATCAATGGTGGGGAAGATCATTTCCACAAGCCACATGGAGGGACAATCCCCCACCTATCCACCACTCTTCAATGGGAGCAACTACTCATATTGGAAGCTCCAAATGAAGATGTGGCTTTAAGCCAACAACTTCTTCTTGTGGGAGGAGTGCAAATCCCACTGTGAGATTCCTGACAAGCCAGAGAAGGGATACACTGTGGAGCAAATCCACCACCTCAAATTGAATGCTAAAGCAATGAACTCACTTTATTGTGCACTCAGCTTTGAGGAATTCAACTTCATTAGACAATGCACTATGGCCTTCGAAATTTGGAGAACTCTAGAGGTAGCCCATGAAGGTACATCTAAAGTCAAAACTTCTAAAATTAATCTCTTATCATAGGAGTTTGAAACCTTTACCATGAAAGAAAATGAGAGACTTGGGGACATGTACACCTGATTCACATTAATTGTGAATAATCTCAAGTCTCTTGGAAAGACATTCATACAAGGAGAACTTCAAGCCAAGCTCCTTCGCTCCCTAGGACTAGAATGGGAGGAAAAGGTGACAGCAATAGAAGAAGCCAACCAAGTAGAACATCTCAACATGGATGATCTACTTGGGAACCTCATGGCATACGAAACCAAGATGAACCAAACACGGAAGTCAATTGCACTCGAGTCAAAGAAGAAGACATTAGTCTTCAAAGCCACTTCGGACGATGAGGTAAGTATTGACAATGAAGTCTTCATTTTATTAACTAAAAAGTATAAAAAGTTTCTCAAGAGTAGGAAAGATATCAAGGGAAGGGAAAAGGAAGATGAACCTCTTGTATGCTACAATTGCAAGAAAAGGGACCACATAAGAAAGGAATGCCTCTTATTGAGAAGGGTTGAAGAGAATAAAGGAAAGAAGCCCTTGGACCATAAGAAATTCTCAAAGATGAAACCATTCAAGAAGAAGGCATTCTAAGCAACTTGGGATGACATAAGCTCTGAAGAAGAAGAAGAAAAGGAGTCAAATGAAGAGATCGCTTGCTTGGGGCTCATGCCAACAAGTGAAGCCTCCGAATTTGACTTCGAGGAAGCCAAGGTAAACTCCTATACTTTAGATTAATTACAAGATGCCTTTGATTCCTTATATTTAGAGTGTGAAGAAATTAAGACTAAAAATAAGACACTAAAAATAGAAAATCAAGAAACTAAGAAAATGATCAGGAATCTCAAAGAAAAGAACATAGCTCTTACAAATGAAGTGGCAGGCTTATCCATGCAAGTAGGAAACTTAATCATAGAAAGGGAATCATTGACTAATGATCTATGTAAAGCTATGAGTGAACAAAAATTCCTAAATAGGGAGGAGCTACTTGACAAAATACATGTTCTTGAGAAAATAAACTCCTTTGAAAAGGATAAAAATGACCTACTAAAATTTGAGATTAGAGGTTTAGAAGACAAAATAGATAAAATGAAAATAGAAATAACTCACATTAGAGAGAAATTGAATCAATTGCTTGAGGATGTAGCCAAATTTACTAAAGGAAATGAAAATTTGGACAAACTCATTGTCCATCAAAAACCTTCTTCTAGCAAGTTTGGACTAGGTTACTATTGGGCTAGTAGTAGCCAAAATGTGCCGAAAAAGGATCCTCCCTCAGAGAGGACCACTGACAAATCCAGATCCACACTAATGTTGATACCAAAATGATAACTCGACCTTTATTTTGTAGGTTTCAAGGGAGACTATAATGTCAAGAATTGGATCTAAAGAATGAAGGAAGGATAACTCAAACTAGAATAACCTAAGAGTTCCTAATTATACTCACCAAAGAAGGTCATTTGTAGGAACAAGAAGACCTACAAGAAGGACAATGAAGAGACCACCACCAAGGAGGTCGATAGGTAATGGATTTTGGATCTTCAAAGCATATGACGGGAGACAAGCACCTATTCTTGGACCTCCAACCTACAGATGGGGGAATGGTCACATTTGGCAACAACCATGAAGGCCATATTATTAGCCTTGGTAAGATAAGTAATCCTTTATCCCTTATTTCAAATGTATATTTAGTTAAAGGATTAAAAGATAACTTGTTAAGTGTTAGTCAAATTTATGACAAAGGATATAAGGTTGTTTTTTTCTTCAAAGATGTTTGATCATGCATGCCTCAACCAATGATGCCCTTCTTAAGGGAAACAGGTATAAAGCCATTTACACTGTAGAATTTGATAAAAATGGAACTTATGAATGTCTTATTACTAATAATGAGATTAATGTTTTGCATAGGAGGTTAAGACATGTTCATGTGAGGTTGTGGTCGGACTTGGATAGGCATGTTAATATGGTAATTTTATCGTTGAAATGTGTATAGTGGTTAACCTAAATCGAGCCTAACCATCTCTTTACAAAATATTTTTTACCTGGCCTATTTAATTTTATCATGGTCACTTTTAGGCCCAAGGTCGAACTCAGGGAAGTGGGGTTACAAGGCAAGTTTCTATGCCTTTCCTACAACGAATCTCTTTCGCTCGTTTATTGTGTTTTTGGTGTTTTTTTCTATTTAGATTTTTTTCTGAGAATTCTTGTCCTTGAGGCACACCCTCAAAATTAGGTTCTTGGCCTTGAGCCAAATCAGGGTTCCAAAATGGGTCTTGCTATTCGCAAGACGGAGTACCTGCATGTCAAGGATTATCTTTTCTCTTTTATATATTTTTTTACCTGTATACTAATAGGAAAGCAAAACAGAAATCAAGTAAATATAGTATATATATATAGGTATATATTATATATGTATAAAGGGGTGGGGGTGGAGGCGGTGATGGAGTGTAGTACGGTGTCGAGTCGGTCGTCGTCTAGAAAGACGCAACCAACAGGACGAAGTGCCGCGTGTAAGGTGGATTGGTGGAAGATGAATGCGAACATGTTTTTCGTACGCGTGTATCGGGGAATATCAGCAACTGGTGCAGATATTCCTACAATACCACGTATGGTAAGTAATGTGAAAAAAAACATATATATATATATATGTGTGTATATATGTAAATATATATATATGTATATATGGTTATAAATATATAGGTATATATGTTGTAATATGTATATATATATATGTATAAATGTATATATATATATGTATATATATATGTATGTAACAATATGTATAGATAGATATATGTATAGATATATATATATATATGTATGTATGTATAATTATATGTGTATATATATGTATATATATACACATATAATTATACATACATACATATATATATATATATATGTATGTATAAGTATATGTGTATATATATGTAGTATATAAATATACATATATATACACATATACTTATACATACATATATATATATATGTATGTATGTATGTATGTATGCATGTATATAGACTAATACATAGTTATATAAGTACTAATATATATATATATATATATGTATGTATGTATGTATGTATATAAGTATATGTATATATGAAAATATATATGTGTATATATATATATATAGATATATGTGTATATATATATATATGTAAACTAATACTTAGTTATATACATACTACTATATATATAGATATAAGTATATATATATGTATATATATAAATATATATATGTATACGTATATATATATATATATATGCATATAATAGTGTATAGGTGTGTGTGTGTATGAAAGTGTGAGTGTAAGTGTCGGTAAATAGAGTGAGAGAGTGTTGTGAGAGAGAGAGAGAGGGCACTGCTGGAGTGAAAAGAGAGGCGTTTAAGTCATCTGCAGCAGTGGGGTCGACGTCTGTGTCTACGCGCGCACGTGTAGGCGCATAGGCACACTGAGAGGCGCACGCACGCAGGGGAGTGGGCATGGAGGAAGGAAAACAGCGCACAGTGTTGCGTGGAGAGCTGGAGCGGGCGCACGCGGACGAAGGAAGCGGGTGACGCGGGCGGGTGCAGGCGACTCGGGCACACGCAGACGCGCGGGCGGGCGCTGGAGCAAGACGCGGGTGCGAACAGTGGCCAGTAGCGGCGCGCTGGGTGACCGGATAAGTGAGAAACTTACCGATCACCCCACTGTAGCCACAGTGTTCCGCAAACTAGCGTGAACAGTGGCTACAGTGCATGGCTGAGCTGCACGACCGGGTACACCCGGTGTTGTGAGTGCAGGCGGCTTGCGGCTGGCGCACGCGGGCTGGCGTGCACGTGGAAGAAGAATGCGTCGGTTGGTTGCGGGCGGAAGAGAGAGAGCAACCGGGCGCACGGAGAGGGAGGCAAGGGTGCCTGCAGGTGCGCACGGTGGCCTGCGTGCGTGGTGAAGCTTGGCCGGCCGCTGCAGGGGCGCGTGGTGGCCGGTTGCGGGCGGAAAGGCGAGTGCAGTGCGAAGAAGCGGGAGGAGAGGGCTCCTGCAGGCGCGTGCTGGAGGCGAGGGCGGCCTGCAGGCGTGCGTGGAAAGGGCTGGGGTGGTTGTTGTTGCCTTGCTGCGTGCTACCGCCTTGTTGCTGCTGCTGCGTGCGGAGCTTTGAGCTTGAAAGCTTGAAGCTCCTGCTCCAATGGCTGAAGTGGCTTTGGATGTTGAAACAAGGAATACCACCACACCCACCGGCTCTTTGATGAGTTGGGTGGTGGTGGGTGTGCACCACTATGAGGGACTCCTGCCTGTAGAGTGGCTCCTTAGAGGAGGTGGTCCTGCGTATGGAGGGAGAGGGGAGGAGGCAGTGGCCTGGAGAAGAGCTGTTGTGTGTTGTTTGGTGGAGGACCAGGCTTGGCTTCAAAGAAGAAACCGTGCCCTTTTAAAGAAGAAGAAGGCATGCACAGCCATGCCCTGGCTGTGCATGCCTCAGCATGGCTGTGTAGGGCAAGCTACCGCAGGGAAGGGCCTACTGCAGAGCATGGCGCGAGGAGGAAGGTCCATCCATCCATGCAGCCGCAGGAAGAATTCAAAGTTAAGTAGAAATAAAAATAAAAAGATGGTGAATTTTGCAAAGATGCACTTGAGGAAAAATGTTAATTGCAAGGCCATTTAGTTCACTCTCCTCCCCTCTCAATTAAATGCATGCATGCATGTATTTTCACAAATGCGACTATGGAAACCTAATATGCACTGGTAATGCTAGGAAATAGCACAAGACGGCACAATAGCAAGTGTATTTTTGCGGTGCAATCATACCCCCATGCCTATCTTTTGCTAGTCCCTAGCAAAGCATTTTTTTGTATTGTATTTAGAAATGATCTTAAGCTGAAGATTTTCTTCTTGAGGCGGCATAGGTGTGTTTATTGTTCGATATTGTGAGAACCAATTGTAGAGAAGACTACCAGTACTTTAAGCCTCACATGACATAGATCATCTCTCGACTAACCAGGACTCTTGATATTTAAACCTTAAGTACGATTTCTAGGACCCAGGAGGTTTTTGCCATACTCGAGAGCTCAAGAGGTTATGGCTTATGCATAGTGAAGGATCAAGACTGACCAGATGAACATTAAGACTCAAGCCCAGGGTTTCACGAATTTTTAAATACAGGTTGCTCCCAGTTTCAGCTCGTGTCTTCAGATTGACCCTTAAAAAGATGATTGAGAATACAACTCCCATTTTCTGATGTTTGTGGCTCAAAGAAAACAAGGTATTTGTGACTTGCCCTGAAGACTTTTGTAGGAAGATTTTACAGACATTTGTGAGATATACTGACTTATTTGCATTTTTTTTGAAACACGTGTCAGTATATCTCTTACAACATTATTTGGAGGAGAACACTTTTCTTTTTGGTGGGAGAGTTTCTTTTTGGTGGAAAGAGTTTCTCCTAAATACAATACTAAAGCCTAGGATAAAAAGTCTACCTACACGTACAGGTAAGGACTCCACCTTCCCTAATGAACACTAGGGTTGGATCTTATGTTCACCTAGTCTTTCTCGATATGTGTAGTGTGAACCAAGATTACTTAGGCTATCGAGTAGAAGCAAACCAACGAATCCTGTACTGGTGTCTTAGGTACAAGAGTACGTCCTTAGTTAGGAGAGATTCCGATCTATTTTGTCAATGCTCAAGTGAATTAAGCCGAACCTGAGCGAATCAAGCTTCTGTGGCCTGGAAAGTCTTCAAAACAGAGGTTGAATATCCATAAACACTTATTGCATTTTTGTTTCAGCTTTGAGATCATTACTAAACACCATTTTCATTTTTCATTTTTTTTCTTTTTCTTACATATTTATAAATAGGTGGAAACTGCATGATACCATAAAATACCCAGATCCTATTGATGCCTATCCACCCCCCCATGCCAAATGATGCTATGTCCTCATATGCATGTATGGAAAGGTAGAGAAAGGATGAAAGATCAGGTAATGAGAGCTGAGGTGCAGGGTATACAGTAGGGTGGTAGGGTGGGTGGATGGTGGGTGGTGAAGTGAAAAGTGAAGTGATCGTGATAGTGGCGTGAAAAGTGATGGTGGATGGTGAAAGATCTGGCATTTCCTGGGACGAGAGTGTCCCAGGCGGATCGGAGAACATGTCAGGAGGAAGAAATTGGCCCTCAGATTGGCCAAGAAGAGGGGCTTCTTGGATAGATGGATCCAAAAAGGACTAGCCCCAGTGAGTAGGATGTGGGCTCAAGGTCCCACTGTGGAGTTGCAAATCCACCTGATTTGGCAGGAAAGAAAGGGCAATCTGGTCTTCGAGAGTGTGGATCGGCGGTGAGTAGCCCGGATATGACTCAGACCACGAGGTATGGGAAGCGGAGAAAACCTCATCAGAAGTCTGGTCAGGAGAAGGTACGGGACAAGGGAGGGATGTTGGAACGTCAGAATATGTGTTGGTCAGGCAGTCATCAGTGTTTATAAGTAATCCACAGTAGTCAAAATAGGTCCCAATTAGTCCGATACACGCGCTGACGGCCATGTCCTCGTCAGATGTGTCATCCTCGATGCAATCGCAATCAAAGTTCTTGGCTGCCTTGAAGATGTTAAGCTTGAGCTTTTCAGATCCAACGGCAATCTCAATATAGCCCGACTCGCAGTCGATATGGGCGAGGGCTGTGGCCAAGAAAGGTCGACCAAGGATGATCAGACAATCAGAAAGTGAACTAGGAACTTCCATATCTAAAACAAGAAAGTCAACAGGAAAACAGAGATTGTTGACCCTAACCACCACGCCTTCCACCACACCCTTTGGGATTTTGACAGAACGATCTGCCAACTGTAACATGACAGGGGTGGGTTTCAGATTTCCCAAGAAGAATTTTTTGAGCATGATGGTTGGTATGAGATTAATGGAAGATCCTAGATCAAATAAGGCACGGTTAAAATTGCAACCTTGGATGCTACAGGAAATAAGTGGTGTGCCAGGATCTTTCTACTTCGGTGGTAGGTTTGACAGTATAGCACAACTCGCATGAGGCAAGAGAACCACCGGATTTTTAGTTTTCTTTGACTGTCGCTTGGGTGTTGTGTAGTCTTTGAAAAATCGGGCGACAGTAGGTATGTGGTCGATAGCCTCGAGTAGGGGTACCTTGATTTCTACATCCCTGAACAAATTATGCAGGTTATCAAAGGCCTGCGTATCTTTCTTTTTGCCTTTTGGCTCCCTCAGTAGAGCCTCAAGGAATGGAACTGATTCTGGCACCAATTTGGGTGTATCGACCTCTCACGAATGCGATGCGCATCCCGAATGAGAGGGCGGTAAAGAAGACGGTCCAAGATCAGGTCGAGGTGGATCGATGGTTTGCTTACCGCTCCTCGTAGTGATAGCATTGAACAATGCGGGTCCAGTGGGATCATACGGCGGAGGAGGGTTCACTATAGGGACATAAGAGTGCGGTGCTGCAGCGGGATTAGCTTGAAATCCCGGTGGAATGCTCGGAGCCTGCAGAATCTGATTAACCTTCCCCTGAGAAGGTCGTACCTGTGGTTGAGGACCACGAGGTACGAAATTTCGCTGGTTTGGAACAGGTTGGGCGGGAAGAGTGCCTTGAGATCGAGTCGCCATGTGTAGTTGACTGATCTCAGCATTCTGTTGTGCCAATTGGTGCTGAAGAGAGGTCATGTTCTCTTCATGGCGCTTTGACATTTCCGTCATCATTCACATCAATTTGTCAAGAGGACTTGATGTGTGTTTGGTTTGCTATACGCAAGGGCCTGATGGCGGATCTGCCTTAGGATTAGACTGGGCCCTTGGGATGATGGGTGCGGACGGTCGCATTGGTCCACCTGCGGGGTTTTGGTGCTGCGGGTTGTTGGGCCATGCGAAATTCAGATGATTTCGCCACCTTGGGTTATAAGTGGCAGAGAACGGGTTGTTCCCCAGGGTGCAAGCGTATTCTATGCCAGAAGACGTGTCCGCATGTAAATATGCATCCGAGCACACGGAGGCTTGGTCCTCCGTGTCGAAATACTGGCTCGCAGAAGCCAGATCCACATGACTTACCGAGTCGCTTGGTGCAACACACGGTGAGGAAGGTCTTACGGGGTTTCTCGAGATAAGCCTGGTGTTGGAAGAATTGGGATTGTGACGAAGTGGTGAAGTGGGGGTGTTTGCCATAGAACGGGCGGGGTTGGCCAGAAGCTCGTCCAACTTCTTGTGCATGATGGAGACTTCATCCAATTTCTGTGCTATAAGGTTGAGATCAGTGGATGAATGGGAGGGTCCCGTGTCAACTTCGTGGACATTTCAGGGCTGGCTGGTACAATTAAAGGCGACAACGGAGGCATTGTTCATTGAGTTTTCACTCATATTTTCAAACAATTCGAATGCTCCATTCTCATCTTTATTCATAAAATTCCCTCTGCAGGAAGCATGTGCAATCTGCTTCAAAGTCTCATTTAGCCCATAGTAGAAAATTTGGGCTATATGCCACTTATGCAAACCGTGGTGCGGACACTTCCTAAGGAGGTCGTTATATCTCTCCCATGCGTCATGAAATTGTTCGCCGTTTTGTTGCGTAAATGAAGTGATAGCATGGAGAAGAGCATTGGTTCGCCTGATTGGGAAGAATATCTTGAGAAACACGGTTCGCATCTCTTCCCAAGAGTGGATGGTTCTCCCAAGGGTGCCTAACCACTGCGATGCTTTATCCCGCAATGAAAATGGGAATATTTTCATGAGGACTATAGGTAACCCGATATTTCTTGGTTTAACAGTTTCAGCTAATCGGGTTAGGTCTTCCAAGTGGAGAAAAGGATCTTCACTTGCAAGACCATGGAAGTGGAAATTTATTAGGCCAATTATGTTCGATTTCAATTCAAAGTCGTCCCTTCCTATGGGGACCCGAATTTGTCCTATGGTCTCTGTAGCAGCGGGATTCTGATAGGAGCTAAGAGACCTAGGCTCCTCCCATTCGGGAGGGTTCTACATTTCCTCCAATGTTTCCCAAATGGCCTCAATTCATTCATTATACATTTCCATTTGAGCTTGGAGGCGGGTTATGGGACCTAAGGCTCCACCACCTGGTGGGTTCTGAGGGCGGTTTCCTCCCTCGGGATTTGGGGGTGGGCGTGCAGCCATGTTTGTGGAGGAGGAGGGCGATTCGGCTTCTCTTCTAGATTTATCAGGCAATTCAAACAGTTTAGGATTTTGTGACCTCCTCCCAAACATGCACTACCGTAGGAAGAATTGGGGAGATGAGAAGGGAAAAGAGATGAGAGAAATGACACCGCAAAGGTACACTTGATGACAAATCAATTCAATCAAATTCCTAACCTCTACAGTGTGCCCTTGGACCTAAAGATCTAAGTTACCTACTATCATGAACTACGGAACCGAATGCGAGCACCGCAGAACCACCGGGCCAGATTGAAATGCCGTTTGCCCCAGTCTTAAACACCCGATAGCACGCGGGAACCCTCAGCAGCACGTAGGCGCTACACGCAGGTAGTTAGACCTCCAATCCTTAATAGGGGTCAAGTTACTACCAATTTTAGTTAGAGGCTTAGGGTCAAGTGCTTTTGGAATGTGAAGGGCGTTGTTTACAGGTAATGCCCAAGTGATTGATTTTCAGAGTGTGTAAAACAAGCATGCAACGGGGAAATCTCCCCGAATTGAAGTTTTAATTGGTGAATGGTTTTTAGAATTCAGCCTTAAGTAGTATGGATTTTAGGATTTCACTGAAATACCAATTCAACCAATCTCCGGGTTTTTGAGAGAATACAGGTTTTCTTCTAAGCCCAACAAACCCTTCTTCAATGTCAATTGGTTAATGCATGCTAAAATGCAATGGGCTTCCCTAAATGGAGATTTCTATGTGTGGATGCACGAATCAGTTTTAGATTAGTGTGAAAGGGAGCCAAAGCACTTCATTTCAAGTGCTCCCAATCACCAAAAATGATTTCCACACAAGGCTCAACCAAAAGATAAAGAAAATTGATTTGTTGGGGTTGAAGTATTCAGGATCGAATTTTAGGCAAGTTGAAAAGTTGTGGTGGGGTTGGAATCAACTCAATTCTAAGTCTCCCCACAAAAAATGTGATCCCGAATTTGCAGATAAGTGAGGCAAAGAGGGGTGTAATCAATCTTTTTATGTTTGCCTCAAAGAATACTTCACACAGCGAAAAATTTAAGAATCAAGATTCTTGGATTTTCACTATGCGAAGTAAGGCGGGAAATCCCGGGCTGGTGGGAGTAAAGGCAATCAATCAAACAAGTGAATTTTAATCCACTTGCCCCAAGAGATCCCAAGAAGTTTTTCTAGTTTTTAGTTTTTTTTTCTTTTTTTATTAAGGTTACAAGTTAACCTAGGTTGCTAAGAAAGAAAGACTTACTTGTTTGGCAATGTGTGCGGAGCTCTAGTGCGATGTCGGCGTCTTCACGCTCTCGTTCCCTCCTTGGATCTACCCACATCTCCGACTTCGTCTGCCTGTCTTCTCCTTGCAACAGGTTTACCTGCACACCAAAAATAGGGACACCCGTGAAGAGAAGGGTGTGAGAAGAGAAAAAATTACAGGAATGGAGTAAAAACTTACTTGAAGGCGCACTTCCCCGGCAACGGCACCAGAAAAGATGGTGGTCGGACCCGGATAGGAGTGTTAATATGGTAATTTTATCGTTGAAATGTGTATAGTGGTTAACCTAAATCGAGCCTAACCATCTCTTTACAAAATATTTTTTACCTGGCCTATTTAATTTTATCTTGGTCACTTTTAGGCCCAGGGTCGAACTTAGGGAAGTGGGGTTACAAGTCAATTTTCTACGCCTTTCCTACAACGAATCTCTTCCGCTCGTTTATTGTGTTTTTGGTGTTTTTTGCTATTTAGATTTTTTTCTGAGAATTCTTGTCCTTGAGGCACACCCTCAAAATTAGGTTCTTGGCCTTGAGCCAAATCAGGGTTCCAAAACGGGTCTTGCTATTCGCAAGATGGAGTACCTGCAAGTCAAGGATTATCTTTTCTCTTTTATATATTTTTTTATCTTTTTACTAAGAGAAAAGCGAAACAGAAATCAAGTAAATATAGTTTATATATATATATAGGTATATATTATATATGTATAAAGGGGTGGGGGTGGAGGCAGAGATGGAGTGTAGCACGGTGTCGAGTGTAAGGTGGATTGGTGGAAGATGAATGCGAACATGCTTTTTATACGCATGTATCGGGGAATATCAGCAACTGGTGCAGATATCCTCGCAATACCACATATGGTAAGTAATGTGAAAATATATATATATATATGTATATATGTAAATATATCTATATGTATATATATATATAAGTATATAGATGTCTGTATGTATATATATATATGTATGTATATAGACTGATACATAGTTATATAAGTACTAATATATGTATAGATATATGTATATATATATATATATGTATACTAATACTTAGTTATATACATACTACTATATATATAGATATAAGTATATATATATATATATATATATGTATATATATATATATGTATGTATATATATATATGTATGTATGTATGTATATAAATATATGTATATATATCAATATATATATGTATACGTATATATATATATATATGCATATAATAGTGTATAGGTGTGTGTGTGTGTATGAAAGTGTGAGTGTAACTGTGTAAGTGTCGGTAAAGAGAGTGAGAGAGTGTTGTGAGAGAGAGAGAGAGAGGGCACTGCTGGAGTGAAAAGAGAGGTGTTTAAGTCATCTACAGTAGTGGGGGCCGACGTCTGTGTCCACGCGCACACGCGCAGGTGCATAGGCACGTTGAGAGGCATGCGCACGCAGGGGAGTGGGCGCGGTGGAAGGAATGCAGCGCACAGCACTACATGGAGAGCTGGAGCGGGTGCACGCGGGCGAAGGAAGTGGGTTACGCAGGCGGGTGCGGGCGACTCGGGCGCACGCAGACCCGCGGGCGGGCGCTGGAGCGGGCGCGGGGCTGGACGCAGGTGCGGGCAGTGGCCGGTAGCGGCACGTCGGGTGACCGGATAAGTGAGAAACTTACCGGTCACCCCACTGTAGCCACAGTGTTCCGCAGACTGGCGTGAACAGTGGCTACAGTGCATGGCCGAGCCACGCGACCAGGTATGCCCGGTGCTGTGAGTGCGAGCGACTTGCGGCTAGCGCGCGCGTGGAAGAAGAATGCGTCGGTTGGTTGCGGGCGGAAGAGAGAGCGCGACAGGGCGTGCGGAGAGGGAGGCAAGGGCGCCTGCAAGCGTGCGCGGTGGCCTGCGTGCGTGGTGAAGCTTGGCCGGCCACTGCAGGGGCACGTGGTGGCCGGTTGCGGGCGGAAAGGCGAGTGTAGTGCGAAGAAGCGGGAGGCGAGGGCGGCCTGCAGGCGTGCACGGAAAGGGCTGGGGCGGCTTCTGCTGCCTTGCTGCGTGCTGACGCCTTGCTGCTGCTGCGTGCGGAGCTTTGAGCTTGAAAGCTTGAAGCTCCTGCTCCAATGGCTGAAGTGGCTTTGGACGTTCAAACAGGGAATACCACCACGCCCACCGGCTCTTTGATGAGTTGGGTGGTGGTGGGTGTGCACCACCGTGAGGGACTCCTACCCGCAAAGTGGCTCCTTAGAGGAGGAGGTCCTGCGTATGGAGGGAGAGGGGAGGAGGCGGTGGCCTAGAGAAGAGCTGCTGTGTGTTTTTTGGTGGAGGACCAGGCTCGGCTTCAAAGAAGAAACCGTGCCCTTTTAAAGAAGAAGGCATGCACAGCCATGCCCTGGCTGTGCATGCCTCAGTATGGCTGTGTAGGGCAAGCTGCCGCAGGGAAGGGCCTGCTGCAGAGCATGGCGCGAGGAGGAAGGTCCATCCATCCATGCAGCCGCAAGAAGAATTCAAAGTTAAGTAGAAATAAAAATAAAAAGATGGTGAATTTTGTAAAGATGCACTTGAGGAAAATGTTAATTGCAAGGCCATTTATTTCACTCTCCTCCCCTCTCAATTAAATGCATGCATGCATGTATTTTCACAAATGCGACTATGGAAACCTAATATGCACTGGTAATGCTAGGAAATAGCACGAGAAGGCACAATTGCAAGTGTATTTTTACGGTGCAATCAGTCCACAAACTAGCCAAACATGAACTAGTTTGAGATCTTCCTAAAGGGAAATTTGTAGAAGATATTGCTTGTGATTCATGTAAACTAGGAAAAATCATGAAATCTAGTTTTAAAAACAAAGAAGTCATATCCACATCTAGACTCTTAGAATTGCTACACTTGGATTTGTTTGGACCAACAAAGTATGAGAGTCTTAGTGGATGCAAATATTACCTTGTAATTGTAGACGATTTTTCATGGTTTTCATGGGTCTCCTTCTTAAGATCCAAAGATAGAGTGTTTTCCGTATTTTCCATTTTTTGTACGAGAGTTCAAACTGAAAAAGGCTACCATATCACTCAAATTCATGGTAATCATGGGGGCAAGTTTGAAAAATCCTTATTTGACGATTTTTGTCAAGAGCATGGTATTGCACATGAGTACTCTTTCTCCCGAGCACCTCGACAAAATGGGGTAGTCGAGAGAAAGAACCGCACTCTTCAAGAGTGTGATCAGACATTGCTCATAGACTATAGGTTACCGAAGTACTTTTGGGCCAAGGTGGTTAACGCGGCTTGTTACGTGTTAAATCACATCTTAATTCGATCTGATTTATGAAAAATGTGTTTTGAACTATATTATGAGAAAATACCCAAGATTAGTTATTTTAAAGTTTTTGGATGCCGATGTTGTGTTTTGAATACTCGCACTAATTTAAATAAACTTGATGCTAAAGGTGAAGAAGCCATTTTCATTGGTTACTCTTCACGTAGTAAGGCATATCGGGTTTTAAGCAAGACCACGTTGGTTGTAGAGGAGACTCTCCGTGTCTCTTTCGATGAATCACTCAACTCTTCCTCTATTGACTATGTTAACGTTGAAGACAAGGATGATTCTTTCATCGATGTGTCTAACATTGAAGACTCTAGTATCCATAATCTCTTAAAAGATTGGATATTTCAAAGCGATCATCCCAATAGTCTGGTCATCGGAAGTATTTCTAAGGGTGTTAAAACCTAATCTAGATTTAATTGCTCTCTCAGCCTTTCCACCTTTATATCTTAAGTTGACTTGAAGAGCATTAAGGAAGTGTGTTCCGATGAGCCTTAGTTGATGGCTATGTAGGAGGAACTCAACCAATTCCAAAAGAATGAAGTTTAGGATCTAGTACTTAAGACCGAAGGGCAAACGGTAATAGGAACCAAATGGGCATTCCGGAATAAGTTGGATGAATCCGATGTAATTATTTGGAACAAGGAAAGATTGGTAGCACAAGATTATAACCAAGAAGAGGGGATTGACTTCAATGAGACCTATGCTCTCGTAGCATGACTTGAATCAATTTGCATGCTTCTTGCTTATTCAACTTTCGTTGGCTTCAAGCTCTTTCAAATGGATGTTAAGAGTGTCTTTCTTAACAGTTTCATTGAGTAGGACATTTTTGTAAAACAACCTCCCGATTTTAAGTCTCATGATAAATCAAATTTTGTCTACAAATTGAATAAGGCTCTACATGGCTTAAAACAAGCTCCAAGAGCTTGGTATGAGAGACTCAAAGACTGCTGTTGAATGCAAATCTTTCAATAGGTAAAGCCAATTCCACATTGTTTATTAAAAGAAAAGGAAAAGAAATCTTATTAGTACAAATTTATGTAGATGATATTATGTTTGGTGCTACTAATGAATCCCTTCATAGAGAATTCTCTAAGTTAGTATAGGATGAATTTGAGAAGAATTTGATGGGTGAACTCAAGTTCTTCTTGGGTTTATAAATCACTCAACTTGAATTCGACACCTTTGTCTATCAATCCAAGTTCACAAAGGAGATCCTCAAAAGATTTGGAATGGAGTAAAGCAAAGGTAAAAACACTTCTATGAGTGTTACAACTTCACTCGATATGGACGGATTAGGTATGCTTATTGATAAAAATTATATCGAAGCATAATTGGTTCTTTATTGTATTTGACTTCTAATTGTCCAGATATCTTATTTAGTACCTGTTTATGTGTAAGATTTTAATAAAATCCTAAGCAATCACACCTAAATGCAGTTAAAAGGATATTTAGATACTTGGTTGAAAAATCAAATTATGGCCTATTTTATCCTAGGAGTAACAATTTTAGCTTAGTAACATATAGTGATGTGAACTACGCAGGTAGCCGCACCGATAAGAAGAGTACTAGTGGGACGTGCCAATTTTTTGGCAAATCACTAGCTCTTGGTTTTCAAAGAAACAATATAGTGTAGCCCTATCAACCACAAAGGCTGAGTATATAGCCGCCATTCTAGCTTATTCCCAGGTTTTATGGATGAAACATACTTTAAAGGACTTTAATTTGACATTTAGTAAAATAAAATTATTATGTGACAATACTAGTGCTATCAAGCTCTCAAAGAACCCTATACATCAGTCCTGCATAAAGCATATTGATGTTCAACATCATTTGTTTAGGGACAATGTACTTAAATGGGAAATTGAGGTTGAATTTATTTGTACTGAATTGCAATTGGCTAATATTTTCATTAAACCCTTGAATTATGATCCATTTAATTTATACGTAGGAAATTAGGTATATGTAAGCTCAGTGATATTTGAAGGTTTTAATGTGTTAGGTGTTACTCTTATATGTAATGAACAATGGAGGGATGTTGACTCTATTAAGTCAGGGCTCCTTCAAACCTGTTCAAAGATTAAAATGCACAGTTTACACAATATCAGACATCTTATAGTTGAAAAATCGATGTCTAATCCTCTAACTTAGATTAAAATTCAAAATCAATAATGAATTGATCATCAGATGGCCGGAACCATCTCTAGACATCTGTACCTGCCATCTAATGCCATTAGTCATGCAACTAATTTGTCTCAGGGTCTGATGTCAGAAGTTCTTGAAATTAGAGATCAGACATCTATATTTTATCTCAAATGTCTGACCTGTCATCTAATGCGAAAATCAAACAACCTATAGCTTGAGCCAAAATCCAGGAGTCTCTAGACTCAGAGATCAGACGTTTGAATTTCCACTCAAACGTCTAATCAGTTGTCTAATCGAAAAATCAGATGACAACCTGGAAAGGGTTGAAATCCTTGACTTTTGATCCCAGATGTTTGAAACTATCACCAAACATCTGATATTGGCAAAATTCATCGCCTGCACTCTTGATTTGGGGCAATTTCTTGATGTAATTTCCCCCAACTATGGGGGGAATCTTGCCCAAACCGTTGGGGTATTTAAACCCCTTCTCCTCTTTCCCAAATCCCTCACAACCAAAAAGCCCCCAAATCCCCCCAAAACCTCAATTGTCAGGTCTCCTGCCCTAGCCGCACGTCGTCGGCCAATTGATCGTCGACAACCACTGCTCCACGGCATCAGAGGGAGCATCCTCCCTTGGGTATAACCCTCTTGCCTTCTCTCTATTCCATTTTTTGAGGTGATTAGATCATGTTTTGAACAAAAGCCATTGATGGGTTCTTGAGTTTTTCTTGCAAATCATTGTGTTTGGCTTTGTGACCTTCATTGACTCTTAAATCTTGTCACCATGGCTCTTGTTAGCTACATTCACTCTAAAGCTCATGATTTAGGTCATGGGTTAGGGCATATGGTGCCCTTCTCTCAGTTTGATCCTTTAAATCAGTTTGAATGAGTATTTTCTATTTGGCAGGGGTACTACCTTCAATGATTTTAGCCTTAATCTAGTGGCTTGAGTCCAAAGGCACACTGCCACACACTATAAGTACCTCTGTTTTGATGCACCAAAATTATGCTATCTGTCTAGACTAATCTTTCAGACCCTCTCTAGATTCATGGATTAGAGCAAGAAGACCCATTGTTGTTATGCTTCTCTTTAGGTAGAAAAGAGAAGGGATTGTTGTAAGAGGTTGTGCCACCCTCGTTCAAGTGATATGACAATAGATTGACTAGTCTTGCCTAGTCGGAAAAATCCTAAGCTAGGAGGCTTAAGTAGTGGTTTTCACCTGGGAAGGGTTTCCACTATAAATACATGTGTCATATGTGCATTAGTGGCGGTATGACTAGGTTTTTTGTTTGTTATAGAAGTGGCGTTGTAGTACAGATAGTCATTGCCACTATTATAATTTTACTCGGAAATAAAAGGTTTTCCCGAGGTCGAACTCACGGAGAAAACTATAATTCTAGAAGTACAATGTTTCTATTACAAAACTAAGAGAGAGAGAGAGGTAGATTGGTCTCTTGGCTTTTTCTTCTTCTCTTCTTTCTCTCTTGTCTTTGTCTTCTTCTTCTTTCTCTTCTCTTCTCTTTTCTTGATCGTCCTTAGTTCTTCTTCTTCTTTACCTTCTTTCTTTTTCTTTCCTTCTTCTCTCTTTGATCTTCTTCAGCTCTTTATCTTCTGTTCTTCTTCTTTTCTTTCTTTTTGCTTTCAGCTGCGGTGCCTGTTCTTCTTTCCTTCTTTTCTTTTTCTTCAGAGCGTCATCTGATTTCTCAATCAGACGACTTAAGTAGCACCTGCTACAGTGCTTCTTCTTCTTCTTGCAGTCGTTCTTCTTCTTCTTCTCTGCCTGCACACTCACATAGCTTGGTCAGAGCAAAAACCTAACCCTACCCTCCCCGGCGTCTCTCTCTCTCAGATTTCGCTCGTAGGATTGCTCTCCCAGAGCCGGGTATTCGGGTACGGGTTCGTGCCCGGGACCAGGCCCACCGACGTGCGGTGGTGGGCGAGGAGTGCAGGTCAAGTATACGGTCGGGCCAGGTCCGCGGGGGGGTGTCGCGGACGAGGCCAGGTGAAGCGGGTGAGAGGGACCTCACCCCGTGGTTAGGAGGCGAATAGGCTAAGGCACATTTCTAATATATGCGCGGGCAGCGTTTCGAAATCCCACGATGTGGGACTATCCTCTGTGCTATCTTCGCGCCCGCAGGACGACTCCACCTCGCCCTCTGCTCAGCTGCAGCCGATGTCGGTGCCAACTGATAAGGCAGGAATCTTCATGGACTTTGCCCCAACCTGCAGCACCTGGGAACCTGGGGCTGCAGGGTCTGGAGCTCGCCTTGAAGCTGCTTCTGTCATCGTTAATGGTGGCTGGAGCAACGACCTTGTCAGACAGAAACACGGCCCTTCGGCCTAATCAAACTAGCGGGGACCTTCGCCGTGGCAAGGCGAAGGTGGTGCGGGGTGTGGCAGGTCGTGGGACGGCATCTGGCGGCGGGGTTAGGTCAGACAGCGGCCAGAAAAATGGGTCTGTTCGGGGGAGTGAGGTGGGGGTGTGGAGCGGTAATGGGTGGGCGGAGGTTGCTCAGTGTGATGAGGCGGAGGTTCTGTGAGGGTCGGCGAGGCGTGTGGGGCTGTGGAGCGATGGGGGCATCTCGCCGGAGGGTAGTTGGAGACGAAGGGGGTGACGGTGGACAGGAGTGGTCGAGGGCTTAATTGAATGAAAAACAGTGAGGAAAAGAAAGAGGGGGAGATGGGGAGTAGTGCTGACCTAGTTAAAGGGGTGAAAGGGGCCGGAGCAGGGCGGCAGTCGTACCGACTGTCGCCGGAGAAGAAAATGCCCAGAGGGAGAGGGCGACGGCGAGGAGAGAGCAGGAGGGCGCGCGCTGGGTATGGCGCGACGCAAGAAGAGCAGGCGAGGGTGGCTCTGCTGCTGGTATTGCAGTAGAACGATAAGGAGGGGGAGGAAGAACCACCGGAGCTGGAGGGCTTCTGCCGGAGTGGGAAGAGAGGAAAGATGGGGGTGTTTCTCCGTCAGGACCGAGCTACCCTCCTCTGCAGGCGGAGGCAGTTTTTATAGAGGCGAAGGCGGAGAGGTGGACGGAGGGAGGCGCGTGCCTCCCTCGCCGGAGGATGGCCAGAGTAGGGACCCATACCTTCCGCGCGTTCGCGCGGAAGGTATGGGCTGCTGCAGAGATCATGGAGGTGTCCCTGCGACAGCAGACGTCGCAGGGAACACCCAGTTGAAAGGGCAGAGGGCCTCCCTCACCCTACGCGGCGCCATGCTTCGCGCAAAGTCGCCGGAGCATGGCGCTGCTCAGGGTTTTGCAGGGAGGACCTAAATGCAAAGAATGATGAAGACTTAGGGGCTAAAATGCGAGGGTTTCAAAAGTTGAGGGTCAAAAAGTAATAGATGAGGACCAAAATGCAAAGTTGGTCAAAAAGGTCTCTTCTTAGGCTCAAGTTTTTATACATGACTAAATAGGACCTAAGGACTCTAATGGTGAATTTTATTTCTAGATAAGACCTTGTTTGATCAGTCAATTTACATAAAAACCCAAATTAAATCATTAATTGGGCATGGTTCTCAATGTAGGTCAAAATGGGTTCCCAAGGCCAAATTGAAGGTTCTAAACCCTAGAGATTATTTTTCTATGAATTTTAGAGGGTTTAGTCGATTTTTAATTTTCCTCGAACCTCGTAAATTGAAGTGGATCTGTTTTAGGGATACAGGATATCATTTAATTCCTTGGAGTTGCTGTAGCCCTTGTTGGATCAAATCATCCCACTTTCCTTCTTATTAGGTTAGTTTGACCTATGTTTGGATCCTGAGTTACCTTGTTTACTGATTGTGTTGGTGAAATTGCATTTTTACCCCTTAGCTCCTGTTTTCTTCACAAACTCAGAATTCTCTGAGTCAAGCCTTTCTATAAGTTATGTAGGAGCTTTTTCTCGCAAATCTAGGTTAGATGGTGCTAGTTTAAGGTTTATGATGAGGTCCTCATCATGCATGTTATTTTGTGATTTGAGTTGTTTTTGCTGTTATTATTTTCTAAATTATCAAGCGATCCTATTCACCCCTCCTCTCAAGTATACCATTAAGATCCACAGGAACCACACTTGGTATCAGAGCTAGAGCTATCCAGAAGATGTCAAAGTCCTCTGTTGACACATATGCTGAGGGTCAGTCTATAGTTCAACCTCCATTTTTTGATGGAACAAACTATGGTTATTGGAAGATCAGAATGAAGATTTTCCTTGAGTCAATGGACTTCGAGGTATGGGATGTCAACGCCTCCAAATACACGTCCAAAGATCAAAGGAGTAGCGGTGACTCCAGACCAGAAAAAGAAGGCAACACACAATGCAAAGGCTATGAATGCAATATTCTATGGACCCTCAAAGGAGAAATTCAATCTTGTATCGGCCTGCAAAAGCGCTCATGAAATCTAGAGCATCTTAGAAGTCACCCATGAAGGTACCTCCAAGGTAAAGGAAACACGAGTAAATTTGCTAACACAAAAATATGAGCTTTTCAGAATGAAGAAAGGAGAATCCATGAAGGAGATGTTTACAAGGCTTACAGACATTGTAAACTCCCTATGGAACCTAGATCAAGAAATCAAGAACAAAGCCCTGGTGAGGAAAATCCTCCAATCTCTAACCAGTGATAGGGAAACAAAGACCACTGCCATTCAAGAATCAAAAGATTTGTCTACCTTAAAGTTAGACGATCTCGTTGGTAGTCTTATGCCATATGAAGTCCAGCTTCAGCACATGAAGGAACGTGAAAGTGAAGGAACAAAGAAGAAGATAGTAGCACTTGAAGCCAATAATCAATCAGAGGAGACCTCAAGTGAATATGAAGAAGATGACATAGCTCTTCTCTCAAGAAAGTTCAGAAAGTTCCTCAAGAACAAAAGAAACTGGAGAGAAGAAGGAAGAGTCCAAGGAAGACACCATCAGCTACTACAACTGTAAGAGGAAAGGACACATTAGAAAAGATTGTCCACTTCTTAGAAAGGAAACAGAAAGGAAGAAGAAATACCCAAGGAAGGATGGATAGAAGAAAGCTCTTCTAGCAACCTGGGATGAGTCTGTTGATGGAGCGAGAGTCGTCGTTTTAAAGTATGGCATCATAATGTAGTGACGAAAATCACTACAACATTTAAATTTATAAAGTGCTCGAAAACAAGGAATGAATCCAAGGTCATTCACAGGGAGCAAAAATGGAATTCACAATACTAATCTCAATTTAAGTCAATGAGCATAATAAGATATTCAATGAATCTACTCAAAATGATATTCTAGCAATTGTATCTCAAAAATTGATGGGATAAAAAGAATATAAAAAATTATAAAAGTGGTGATTTAGATCACCAATTAAATCCCTGCATCAAGCACATGTCCCTAGGGAATCAGTTTACCTCAAATCAATATCTCAACAGTGGTCTTGAACCACTGATGCAAATATCCACGTCAGATTCACCCTCAAATAATTTAACAGTATCAAATCAGATGTCGGCCACAAGGACCATATGACTTAAATATCACCAAGCACAACACAAAGTCAGAGCACAAGACCTCAAAGATGCCTAAGTGTTAGGCATGAACAGGCATGCATCCCAAGGAATGTGCAGTGCAAAACCTACCCTACCCTTCTCCGTAGATTTTCTCCTTTTTTCCCCAATCGGGTATATGGATGCACAGTAACCAGGTTATTGGGTTTGTATAGTACTGGGTAGGGAACCAAACCCACGTGGTGTGTACCGTAGGTGAGGTGTAAGGCACATGTGAGTGAGAGGGACCTCACCCCGTGTCTAAGGCGATAAGCCTTCTCACCACAATCAATTTATGCTGCTCTTCTCGCCTAGATGCTTACAATGTAGGACTATATCCCACTTATTTACTTCATGCTGCAGCAGAGATGTCTCATGCAATTGCAGCTATAGTTGCTATTGTCGTGGTTTCTCAACTTCGTCACGTTTGTTCGTAGAGCCTAGGGGTAGTAGTAGCGATGATGGTGGTCGGTGAACGTCGGTGGAGGCGACGTGAAGCGGAGATCCGACGAACATCTGCAATCCAGCATACAGTCTCGTGGCCCCAATTAATATGTTCACAAGCTTCTCCTAGGTCTAAAGAAGGTGATGGTGGTGTTTATGTGGAGTTTGGAGGGTGAATGGTGGTCAGACAAAGTCAGACTAGGCAAGCAAATGGTGGGTTATCTGACAGAGTGTTTGAGTAGGTGCATGTTGAAATTTGTAGAGGACTTTTGAAGGTGGAGGTGAGGCAGAGCTAATGGAGGTGATTACATGTAGTTTGGTGTAGTGTAGTGGCATGGCAATCACTTCAAAGCTATGCCAGAGGCGGAGAAGACAGAGGGGGAGAGAGGCGATCGTTGGTCGATTTGAGAAGATAGAGGGATAGGGAGATGCTAGAGAGAGAGAAAGAGAGAGGATAGGCCTAGCTAATGACTAAAAGGGAGGGAGTTGGAACTGGTTGTAATTGGTCAGCACCAGAGATGGTGAATTCTCCGATGGGAGAGATAGCGAGGAAGAACGGGTAGGAGAGCTTTTGCTGTGATTGGTGAGAAAAGGATGAGGTCGAGGAAGAAGTTCCCTCTGCCTATTGTACATGGCAGAAGGTGACGATGGAGATTTGAGGGGCTCGCTAAAGTCACGGCAGAGGCAGCTGGAGGGAGAGAAGGACAAAGAATTTTCGCTTAGACCGGATTAAGGAGAAACCTGGAATGTATGCGAGCTTATATAGAGCTCTGATTTGAGCTCAATCAGAAGAATTCATTACGATTTGATTTGGATTTCCTCATGGATTTCAAGAACTTCGCTTGATTTCTATGGTGTGAATCTCGACTTAAGATCGTGTTCAAATGATCACTCACGGTTTGAACACCAATCTCACCAATTTTGGTGAGATTTGGTGAAGATCTGATGGAGATTTTATTGAATCATAGTCAGTGGACTTGGGTTTAGGACTCTGAGTTGATTTCAGGCGGTAGGGGGCTTATCGTGAAGAAGATGACAAAAGATAGGGACCATATTGTAATAAAATCACAACTTAGGGGCTTAACTGTGAAAGAAAGAGATTTTAGGGACTAAATTGAAAACTATGTCAAGGTGAACTCTAATTGAGCCAAAATTTTGGCCTTAACCTAAGTTGGACCCAAGGAATCTAATGGTAAAGTTGGATTTTGGTTTTGACTATGTTTGGCTAGACATTTTGTACAAAAATCCAAATAGGGTAGAATTCTGTCTGAAACTCTATTCTAGGTCAAATGGGTTCAAATGGTCAAACCAAGGGTACCAAACCTATTAGAATATTTTTTTATAAATTTTAGGAGGTTTAGATGAATTTTATTCTGACCAAAACCTCCTTAATTCAAGTGGGGCTAAAATTAGGTTTTGTGTTCTGATTTGGTTCTCGAAATGCGTGAAACACTGTTTCTATCTATGTTGACCCACTTTTTGGACTTTAATGCTCATTTGACCTTCAATTAAATCCTAGGTGATCCCATCGTTACTCTACATTATGATGTGATGTTAAAACTGCAGAATTAACCCTTTTTATTATTTTCTTCTCAAAATGGATTTGAGTGGAATTATTGTCCTCAGGCGATTATTTAGGAACATTTATCTCCTGATTATGACTAATTTAAGCTAGTTATAATGGATGATGGTGTTACCATTAGAGTTTGACTCAAGCTCAGAAGAAGAAGAAACCTCTAGTGAGGATGCTCTTCTAAGACTTATGGCTCTAGAAGATGAGATAACATCTTTTTCCCTTGATGAAATATCAGAAGCTTTCTTTGAAATGCATGATGTAGCCAAATCACTTAAGTTAGAAAATAGAAGCCTAGCAAAAACTTTAGAAGAAGAAAAAGCCCAAAAAGATATACTTACATTACAAAATAAGGAACTATCTCTTGAAATCACATCACTTAGATCACAAATAGGTGACCTAAAGATAGATATTGATAAGCTAAAAGAAAATTCAGCTAATCTTATAAATGATTTAGCTAAATGCACAAAAGGTAATCATAATTTGCATGAATTACTAAGAACACAAACCCAGACCACCACAAAATTTGGGTTAGGATGTATACCCAAAAAAGATCATCAAGCATCTAGTTCAAGTCAAAAGGAAGAGAAGGGTAGCCTGCCTAAAGAGGCAGCACCAACTAACAAATGTCGACCTAAGCAAAAATGGGTACCAAATGTAAGCTTAAAGCCAATATATAGATCCAATGATCCCAAACCTCACAGACATAAACAAATGATAGGATTAAGAAGGAAAAAGGTGGATCATAGACAGCAGGTGCTCCAATCACGTGACAGGAGAAGAAGGCTTGTTCCTACAACTCAACTGCTAGGAAGGTGGTACAGTTACATTTGGGAATAACCACAAGGGTTGTATTATTAGTACTGGCGAAATTGATAACTCTTTTGCCTCCTTTGATTATGTTCACTTAGTTAAAGGACAAAAACATAATTTGCTTAGTGTAAGTCAAATTTATGATAAAGGTTATAAAATTACTTTCAACTCAACTGGTTTTAAAATAAGAGATAAAGAAACCAAACAAATACTTCTTAAAGGTAACAGACATAAAGATATTTATATTGTCTACTTCGATAAATGCGATAACTTTGAATGTCTTGTCGCATCTGACGATGAGGCAATACTCTGCACAAGCGATTAGGTCATGTTCACATGAAGAATATAAACAAACTTGTGAAACATGAGCTCATTAAAGGTCTACCAAAAATCAATTTCAAGAAAAGCAAGTTTACGATTCAGGTAAATAAGTTAAAAACTCTTTTAAACCTAAAAGGATGGTTAGCACCTCGTGATCCCTAGAGCTACTTCACTTAGACTTATATGGACCTACCAAAATCTGAAAGCTTAAGTGGGTGCAGATACTGTCTAGTCATAATCAATGACTTTTCAACGTTTACTTGGGTATCTTTCTTGAAAACTAAGGATCTGACTATCGATGTTTCTAGTAAATTAGTAAGAAGATTACAAATTGAGAAAGGATCGGAAGTCATTAGGATTAGAAGTGATCATGGTGGAGAATTTAAGAATCAATCTTTTTCTAACTTATGTGATCAATATGGGATAAAACATGAATTTACTTTTCCTAGAGCTGCACCTGAAAATAGAGTTGTTGAAAGGAAAAATAGGACCTTGCAAAAGTACACCCGCACAATGTTGTGCGAGTCAAAGCTGCCTCAATATTTTTTGGGCTGAAGCTGTAAACATTGCTTGCTATATCCAAAATAGATCCCTGATTAGACCTATCATAAGCAAAACACCCTTTGAACTATATCATGGGAGAGCACCTAGAATTTCCTATTTCAAGATATTTGGTTGAAAATGCTTTATACTGATCACAAAGGATAATCTTGATAAGTTTGATGCTAAGAGATTGGAAGGAATTTTTTTAGGTTACTCAACCAGAAGTAAAGCCTATAGAGTGCTTAACAAAAAGAATTCTGTTGTTGAGGAAACTATGCATGTATCTTTCAATAAGACTCTAGCTCAACCACAATCTTCTTTTAATGATGATGATGATGACCACATAGGAGATCCTTCAAACATACCTAAAGAAAACATATCAGATGAATTACCAAAAGATGTGTCTTACATGAAGGATCATCTAAAAGAGTTTGTGATAGGAGACCTATCCAAAGAAGTTCAAACTAGATCTTTAGCCAACACTTTAGCTTTTTCAGCTTTTGTTTCTCAACTAGAACCTAAAAACGTTAAGGATGCCTTTTCTGATGATTATTGGATTATTGCAATGGAAGATGTATTGAATTAATTTGAAAGAAATCAAGTTTGGGAACTTACTCCAAAACCTAACTCTTAGACTATCATAGGAACCAAATGGGTTTTCAAGAATAAGCTGAATGAATCAGGAGAAGTAGTCAGGAATAAACTAGATAAAGCCTTATTTGGTCTGAAACAAGCTCCTCGAGCTTAGTATGACAGATTAAAAACTTAACTAATTGAACATGATTTTAAATTTGTCAAAATAGATCCAACTCTTTTTACAAAAAGGCAAGAAAATGATCTCTTATTAATACAAATTTATGTTGATGACATCATTTTCAGTGCTTCTAAGGATCTTCTATACCAAGAGTTTGCCAAGGTTATGCAGGATCAGTTCGAAATGAGCATGATGGGAGAACGTCGGTTCTTTCTTGGTCTTCAGATTTACCAACTATCCCATTATCCGCGAAATCATTGATGTTTAAGAAATGCATCGTAGTATAGTCGAGAAATTGCAATAAACACTTAAATTTATAATCTCGAGAAAGCACGAGGTCGTTCACTGGGAGCAACAATGGCAATTCAATTTCAAATATCACACTTACAAGCATAAATATGAGCAGTTATTCCATTCAAAAATGATGTATATATGAGAGTCAATATCTGAGTGCAAAAAAAAAAGGGGTAAAATGGTGATTTAAATCACCAATTAACCCCTGAAATTAAACTCACAATAATCTGAAATAAATGAATAGTAAACTCAATCAGGTATTCCACATCACTTGAGTAAGCAATGTAACCACAGGAGCACAGAACCAGCAGATATCAGACGATAGAGATAAGCACCAGACGGCTTAAGTGAAACCCGCTATAGTGCCTACAAGAGGCTCAAGGGCCTCATTCCTTCTTCCTTGTCGAGCCTTAGTAGAGAGGCACAGCACAACACCACAGAGGCAAAGGCCTCTCAACAACTAAGTGTAGAGAGATAGGGAGGCAGTGCAAAACCCCCCCTCTCTCTTTCTTCTTCTCTTCTCTCTCAGACCCGTGTAATCTGGTCGCTTATTGAGTATCGAGGTGGGTATATGGATCCGGCAAAGGGACCAAGGCTACCGGGTGTGAGTGATAGCTGAGGAGTGAGGAGAGCATGAGGAGGGACCCGACCCCTCGTGTACTAGGCGAGGGGTACAATGCAGAAAATCAACTTATGCAGTGCGAAAGGCTTGTCAGGTGCCGATGTGGGACTAAAGAGTCCCCCTATTCTTCGCGAGACAGCAACAGGAGTTGGTCCTCCAATTGTGAGCAGAGATAAGGTTGTCCGCTTCGATTGTTAGCCTGGGCGTGCACCTAGAATGAGACCGCATGACTTAGGAGTTGAATAGCTGAAGAATTCGATGAGAACACAACTCCCGAGGTCAAGGAAGAAGCTCCATTAATGGCAGCAGACCACGAACACCTACAAAGATGAAAATGGCCTTGCGACCATGTCAGAAGCTCTGAGGAGCTTCACACGAGTGCAGCGAATGCAGTGGTGGGGTGGCGTACGCTGAAGGTGCGTGTGTGAGTGTAGCGAAGGTTGAAGATGAGTGTGGAGGTGGAGGTGTTCGGGGAGGTGATGGGGCGAGCAATCCCCTCAATTTCTTGAGGGGTTTTGTTCGTGTAGACTCGGTGATGGTGTAGGAAGGGGTAGCAGGCGAGTTGGTGGAGTGTGGCATGCTGTGGAGTTCATCGGAGGTACACCGGTGAGTTGGAAGATGATGGTAAACCGGGTGCGGCGATGGTTGAAAACGAGGTCTGATGGTGCTAGGGAGATCAGTAGAAGTAGGGGAGTTGTCGAGGGTAGCTAGCGGATGAGGAGGAGGCAGAGGAGGTGTCGGCTGTGATGAGCCGGTGCTAGAGAAGATGAATACTTCGGGAGGGAGAACAACAACGAAAAAGAGGTCGGAGAGCTCCTCACCAGTATTGCGAGGCGTGGAATGAAGAGGGGAAGAAGAATCGATCACCTATAGTGTGTGGCAGTTGATGAAGTGAGCGGGGAAGGACGGTCGCCGGAGTAGAGCTTGGAGCAGACTGGAGAGGGAGAAAGGAAGAAATTTATGGCCTAAAAACTCGCTAAGGAGGTAAGGCAGGCGAAGAGGGTCTTATATAGGCCATCGAGCGAGCTTCCAAGCTTGGAAACAAGCTTGAAAGCTTGGGAAATCAGGGATTAGGATTTTCGATTTCAAGGGGTTCGCACGAGCTCCACGAGGAGATTTGGAGTTTAGGATTAGGTTTAATCGATCAGGAATGACCTCAAGATCATCCCTTCTAATTTTGGAAGGGATTGATCGAGAAATTAGGGAGGTATCCCTGATTGAAGCTTGGCACCTTTGGGTTCACACCTCTGATGGCTGCAGGGACCATTTGAAGAAAATGAAGAGAAGTTATGGGACTTTTGTAAGGATTTCAAAAGTTGGGGGTATGAATGAGAAAGAGTCGGACTGGACCAAAATGCAAACTTGGTCGAAATGATCTCTGATTGAACCCAAATTTTGCTACAAATATAATTTGGACTCAAGGAATTTGATGGTGAAGTTGTATTTTGGTTTTAACCAAGTTTGACTGGGTAATTTATGTAGAAAGCCAAATTAGGGTAACTGTCCGTCTGAGACTCTATTTTAGGTCAAAATAGGTTCCAATGGTCAAATCAAAGGTACCAAACCTTATAGAATATTTTTATATGATTTTTAGAAGGTTTAGGTGAATTTTATCATGACAAAAACCTTAGTTAATTAAGCGAGTCTGAAATTAGGGTTTCGGATGTCCATTAATTCTTAAAATGCGTAAAAACCCATTTCTGTCTGCATGGACCCTCTTATTAGACATTAATGACCATTTGACCTTTAATTAGTCCCTGGAATTGCCCATGGTTATTCTTTACTTATGAAATACAATTAAAATTCAGAAATAACCTTGTGTTCTTCTCTTTTTTTTAAAACGAATAGTGTGCACATAGGACCCTCTAAAGGTTATGTAGGAGCTTTTATCAACTTTATTAGACAAAAATGGGCTAGTTAATCCTCATGATGGTGTTCCCATCATATCCTCTAGGATATTCATATCCCAAACAAAGTACACCACGAAGATCTTGAAGAAATTCTCCATGGACAAGGTGAAAGGAAAGGAAACACCTATGGTAGCCTCTACTCAACTCAAAAGTGATGAAACATGTAAGTCTACAGATCAAAAATTATACAGAAGAATGATAGGTTCTCTACTATATTTAACTGCTAGTAGACCCAATATTTTGTTTAGCACTTGCTTGTGTGCTCATTTTCAAGTTGACCCTAAAGAATTACACCTAAATACAGTAAAAAGAATACCTAAGTACCTAAACCAAACATCAAACCTAGGACTTTTCTATCCAAGGTCAGCTACATTGGATTTCTATTCCTTTTGTGATGCTGACTATACCGGTAGTTTCACTGACTGAAAGAGTACTAGTGGAACATGTCAGTTTCTCAGAAATTCACTAGTCTCTTGGTTTTCTAGAAAACAACATACTATTTCACTATCCACAACAGAAGCTGAATACATAGCTGCATCTTTAGCTTATTCACAACTATTGTGGATGAAACAAACACTAGAAGATTTTGGCCTATCCTATAAAAATAACAAAATACTTTGTGACAAAACTAGTGCCATCAATACATCTAGAAACCTTGTACAACACTCTAGGAATAAACACATTGATGTTAAGCACCACTTCCTAAGAGACTATATCCAAAAAGGTGAAATTAACTTAGAGTTTGTTCAAACTGAGAATCAATGATGATAACATAATCATCAACCATAAATAGCTTTATTTAGTTAGAATCAATTGACAACTGCTCCTACATAACCACCAGAGAGTCGTCATTCATTACATATTCTTTCCGAGAGATACATTAAATCGAGGTAAATATGCAATTTTAACATCATAACATAAATGCGGAGTAATCATGTGATTTTCCAGGGGTTAAATGAAGGTCAAATGAGCATTAATGACTAATAAAAGGGTCCGTGTAGACAGAAATGAGTTTTCACGCATTTCGAGAATTAATGGACATCTGAAACCCTAATTTCAGACCTACTTAATTAACTGAGGTTCTGGTCACGATAAAATTTACCTAAACCTTCTAAAAATCATAGAAAAATATTCCATAAAGTTTAGTATCCTTGATTTGACCATTGGAACCCACTGACCTAAAACAGAGTCTCATACATAAAGTTGCCCTAATTTGGATTTCTGCATAAATTACCTAGTCAAACTTGGTCAAAAATAAAATTTGACTTCACCATCAGATTCCTTGGGTCCAAATTAGGTTTATACCAAAATTGAGCACAATCAAAGATCATCTTGACCCAGTTTGCATTTTGGTCCAATTTAACTCTTTTTCTCTCAAGTAGCCCCTCAGCTTTCAAAATATATAGCAAATACCCCCCAACTTTGTCATCTTCTTCACCAAAAGGTCCCTACCGTCATTGCCATATGAACACACCCGCAGCCGACCTTCAATCAAGGAGTTCTCCCTGATTTCACGCTCAATCTCTTCCAAAATTAGAAGAACTCCTGAAAAGATCCTCTTCCATCTGAGCCGCATCTTGGGCTCTAATTCTTGTCCAGAAGTTGATGCGAACCATTTGAATTCATGGGTTTCCTATTTTAGGAAAGCTCCAAGCTTCCATGCCTGGTTTCCAAGCTTGGAATGACCACCTGAACCCTATAAAAGGACCCATAATGCAAGACCGTGCTCCTTAGCTTGGTTTGGACTGGAATACCCCCTTCTCTCTCCGACCAACTCCTTCGCAAGCTCTGGTGAGCTTCTCCGTCTACCTTCCTCGCCCGCCGCCA
Source organism: Thalassia testudinum (assembly GCA_037157565.1). Taxonomy (NCBI): domain Eukaryota; kingdom Viridiplantae; phylum Streptophyta; class Magnoliopsida; order Alismatales; family Hydrocharitaceae; genus Thalassia; species Thalassia testudinum. Next base: position 6,374,791 of record JAZHRO010000073.1, on the reverse strand, counting down.
TAGACAATAGTTGGCAGGAGCATCTTCCCCGTGTTCTGCTTCTAGCAATACCAGCAAAACCCCTCTAACTCCATCTTCCTTGCCATTCTCCCCCACCAGAGGTATTCTCGTCTCAGGCACAGGCCATACCACAATCGGTGCCTACCTTCCCTTTCATCCGTTAGAATTAGGTTAGACATGTTCCTTTCTCCCTCTACTTCCTTTTCATCTACTTTATCCCTCAATTCGACCACCTACGCACCCTCACGCCCATCATCTTTCCCACACACGGCCAAGCTTTGGCAAGGCCTTCCCGATGCTACACACCTCCATTCACCTCGTCATCACCTCCACAAGCATCACCGTTCCTCCACCAACAAAAGCCCTCACTTAATTTCATCCTCCACTAACCCAAATGCACCCCCGACCAACCCACCTTCGCATGGTCTCTGCCGACCTCTGCAGACCACCTCACTCACTCCCATGCTGCACCAACACCCTAGTTACCTTCGCCATGCTACAATGAATCTCAGGAGATGCTTAATTGGGGCCTTCAAACCCGTATTACTATTTTTAGGTCACGCCAGCCACCGCCCATCGCTGCCTTCACCTTCAATCAAGCTCGAGCTCCTACGGTGTCAAGACCACCTGCTACCACTTCTAGGCTGTGCGAAATCAAGACCAGAACCTCTCTAGGTCCTCAATTAGGTGAGAGGACTGCAGCTGCTACTCCAATCGAAGATGCACCTTCATTTGCATTCAAGCGAAGAGAAGAGGGGACCTATAGTCCCACATAATGGGTTGCTGAGCCTGCGACTGTTGATAAGAGGATTTTGTGCATAGGCCTTGTAACGAACGCGTGCCCCAGACGTCTTGTAAGACGTCTGGGAGGTGGCCCAGACGTCGGACCAGACGTCTGGGATCACATCAAGACGTCTGACAGGACGTCTGGGATCGTTTCCAGACATCTGAAAAATCGTTATCTTTCACACGCGCGAGCCGTCTGCGCGCCTGAGCGCACAGACCCGCATATTCGATATTCCCTCTCTCTCTGCGGCTGCAGACCGCTGCCGCGCTCCTTCTCTCTCCTCCTCGCGCGGCCTTAAAAAGGCCACGCCTCCCCTCCCGTCATCTCCACCCCTTCCTCTTCTCCTTCCTGTGTGCGAGAGCGAGCGAGCGCGAGGGCGGCAGCGGCGACCGCAGTGAGCGAGGAGGAGGTGCTGCGTGCGAGAGCGGACCTCTGCCGTACGGGCGAGCTCGCCGGGGCTGCTAGGGTCGGCCGGCGGAGGACGCAGGGGGCGTGGAACGGCGCGGGAGGGACTGCTGCGGTCTGAGCAGCAGACGCGCTAGGTGCGACGCGGGCGACGTCGCGAGCGGAGGCCGAGCGGTGTCCTGTTCTAGAAAAATTTCCAGAATCAGACGTCTGGGTCTATATCCAGACGGCGAGGGAGACGTCTGGAAGATCATACAGACGTCTGAAAGGTGACTATTCCGCTTTCTTCTTCCTTCCTGTCGACTGACCGTACTGAGGGAGGGAGTTGGCTGTGCGCAGGCTCGCTGATTCGCCATCCTTCGCGAATCAGACGTCTGGAAGTTGTACCAGACGGCTGGAGTGACCTCCAGACGTCCGGGGTGATCATCGGACGTCTATGAGCTAGGCCAGACGTCCCCGCAGACTTCTGGACATCTGGGAAACCACGCTGAGCAGGTAATTCTCTGATCCACTTTTTAAGACGTCTGGAAGAAGTTCCAGACGTCTGATTTTACACAGTGTCGTCGTTTTCGACCCGTTTAGGGCCTGTTCGGGCTCCGTTTTCCGCGATTTGAGTTGCGTTCTTTTCAAAATTAATTCCTCTACCCATCTACAGTAGCTATACACTATTTTGAGACTTTCCTTGTGTTTGATCCTTATAATAGGACCTCGTTCAGTTGCCATCTTGGGAGTTGCGGAGGCACGCGGGATTCCCGATCACGCCCCCATTACTCCCGTTGTACCTGGTAGAGTGGCTTTAAGTTATTAAAATTTGTTAAATTATGAAACCATAAATAGAACCTAGGACATTGCATGAACCCTAGGAATGAGTAATAGATGGAATGATAGCCCCTAGGTGTTGCATGAATCCTAGGACTGGAAAACTAGATTGTATGATAGATCCTATGACATGGCATGAATCCTAGGATGGGGAAAACTAGTGGAATGTATAATACTGCAGTCTTGGAAAATGGAAAGAGATATAAAGCTGCCTGTAATTTGAATTAACAGCTGCCTGTTGTGAATAGATAACGTGGTTAAGAACATTGATTGTAAGAATGTGACACTGGAAAGTGAAACCTGGATGTTTGAGTAAAAAGGATGGAACCCTACGGTGAAGTAGGAGTAGAACTCTTGGAAAGTGAGCTGGCCCTTGAGTACGGAGTACCAAGGAGAGCGACTATCCCCCTGTTTAGTGCAGAGCGGAGCCAGCCGCCCCAGGGAACCGGGGTTAGGACTGGCCACTCTGTACCGACTTGCTGGCCCTCGCGTACGTAGTACCAAGGAGAGCTACTAGTGTAGGGAGGTACTAGCTACCCCACGGGCCCCGGGGTTCTGCTAGCCTCCCACACCGACTTGTTAGGCCCGCTGGGGCAAACCAGGGTAGTCAGGCGAGGGTGCGCGGACTGTGGAGGGGCAAGGCCCCGGTTTGGTTACTGTGGAGGGGTTGGACCCCTGTTACTGAGAGGGCTCTGCCCTGGTTCCGTGCTGTGCTTTGGGAGCACCCGTTAACGAAAACGACTGACCATGTGCCAGTGCGGGTTAGCTACCTGTGCGTTTATCGCGCGTGCCGTAGTCACCGTTACGTCTGTCAGTGACCTTGGGGTGGTTGACTGAGGGTAGGATCACCATGGGGGACTCTCCCAGCCAGGAGAGCACCACGTGCTACTTCTACTTTTGGAAAAGACTGCAATCAAGATCGTTCCCACGAGGAACATTCGAGATCAAGTAAAAGATCTGAGGAATAAATGAAATAGCGAGAAAATTGAAAGATGTAACAAAGAAAGTAATAGAACATAACAGCTACTGTACACTCTACTGTTGCCTTTAGTTTTAGTTGCCACTCTACTCAGCGTTTTGCTGACGTGTTACACTCGTTACCTTTTTCAGGACCAGGTGTTGAGCAGCCAGGGTTAGCGGCTGCAGAGGACGCTGGGCCAAGTAGGGTCCAGTAGAGTTTACCACAGTCTTTTGTACCTCTTCCATTTCTGTTATAGTGAGTAGTTCTTGTTTCCACTGTACTTTTCTTTACTTGCAGTTCATGTTATATGATAAATGTTGTTCTACTGTTGTGGTGGTATCTACTGTAGTAGTTTCTTTCCTTACTGCTGTACTTTCTTACTGTTAGTTATATTCATGCTGAATGGGGTTTATTTTACTGCTCTTTTGGTTACTTCCTCGTTGGACGACTAGGTCTTGGGATTAATCGAGTCGGTCCGGTTCTCGTGTCTCGTAGGGACCCAGGAACCGGGTCGTTACAGGCCTTATCGCCCAGTCACTTGAGGGGTGATTGTGTAGCAATCATAGGTCATAATTGACCTAAATTAGGCTAGGACTTAGCATAAGTTAGGGTAATTCATGCATGCACAAGCATTATTTGCATCTTTACTGCTTTCTTTTAGCTATGCATAAAATAATGCTATAATATGCTGATTAGGTGCATTATACCAATTACAGGTAATAAGCTAATCAGAAGATAGATCTAAAGTTGGATCTAAAGCTGGATTAGAAGAATAAAGGATAACTGGTGTTGCAGCAAAGTTGGAGCAGAAGACCTAGAATAAGATGTAGTAGACAATAATGTAAGGGGTTGAGGTATGCTATTCTATTTAAGTAGGAATAATGCAGAAAAATATGAAGAACTTAGGACCATCCTAGCCCTAGGATAGCCTAGAAGCTTCCCCAAGCCTTAGCCACCCTTATATTAGGTCAGCACACCCTAGGAAACCTTAAAACCCTAATTCCAACCTCTATCTGGATGTCCAGATGAGTTATAGGACGTCCAGAACTCTTAGCCAACTCCTGCACACCTTAAACCCACTTTTGCAATGTTATTAGACATCCAGACACTTGGTCAGACGTCCAATTTCTGCAGAATAACCAAAACAGAACCCAAAATCCCTCCTGACTCTGATTGGACATCCAGACAACAAGTTTGGACTTCTGATTTTTCACTATAAGATGTCTGACACTATTATTAGACGCCCAGAACTGCCCTCCAGACCCTGTTTTGAGATTCAAGCCTTGATCTTGGATCTCTAACTCCCTAAACCCAATTCTAACCCCCTAAGAACCTAAATTAAGGTGCCCTAACCCTAGTACATCACCTCTAGACCTCCCTAAGGACCTAATTAGGTCCTCACTAAACCTAATTGACTTGTATCTTAGTCAATTCCATCAGCCTATTTAATTGGACTCATTGAATTAGGTCCTCACTAAACCTAATTGACTTGTATCTTAGTCAATTCCATCAGCCTATTTAATTGGACTCATTGAGTCCAATTAAGCCCTGACCTCAACACACTATCCAGTTGGACTCAATGAGAGTGCAATTGACCTAGACCTGACTTATTTGAGTTATTTTACTCTCAATTAAGTTTTCACACACCTAATTAAACTTGTATTAAGTTTAATTGCACTTTACCTTAGTGAATTAGGGTTTGCAACCCTAATTTGAGACCTACCTTGACTTAAACCCAGTAGAACCTAACCTAATCAACCTAGCCACCTAAGTTTCGACCCACACCCACCCACACACACCATCCACATGAAAAATACCTAGCCTAGAGTTCTCTAGAACTCTCTACCATGTATTGTTGCCTTGGTTGCTAAAATTAGCAACCAAGAGCCATTCAATTTTTAGATCCACATTTGGTGGATCTAAAAACCACCATCCATCCTCTCTCTCTCACTCTCCCACGAGCTCCCACCATAGGCCTCTCTAGAGAATTCCATAATTCTCTAGAGAGCTTCCCTTAGGTCTATAAAAAGACCTAAGGGGTGGCCATTTGCACCCATCCATCTCTTGGCTTTATTCACTTCCATTTAGGTTAGCTACATTCCATCTCCATGAGTTTCCTCACCATGGCCACCACCATCTGCATGCCAGGATGTTGGATCACCTCTCCAACTCTCTCCAAGGGCTGGCCTAAGCACATTGGTTGCCCCTCCTTCTCCTCTCAACCACTCAAAGGCTATCGGAGCCCACCTCCGAATGCCCTTATTTTTGCTAGATTAGTAGCTTAGTTCTTCATAGTTTACATGCTTTTATTTACTGCTTCAAAGTATAGCTCTTTATTCTCCCCCAATGATGCATGCAAAATCTCCCCATAGATTTCTGTATGCGATCATTTTCTGTTAGCTAGATTTATGTTTTCAAGCTTTCCTCTATAAGCTTTCCACTAGTTCCATGTTGCAAACACCCTGCTAAATCAATGAAAATTTTTTTTCTATAAATATATATATATCTATGTGTTGAGAATCACCATGAGCTTATTACAATATATTTTGTGTGATTAAAGTTGCCTGCTTTTAATTTCTGATATTCTAGCAACTAAGCATGTCGTGCATAAATATATCTATAACCATAAACTGTCATGCAATTTTAAGCAAGTAGAGCAAAAAAAATCAATTTTAAATTTGCATAAACACCTCCCAGAGACGAACGACTGAGACTCAAGTCTCGTTATCTTTACAAATCATTTTTGACGAGCGTTTTAGCGCGACTATACTATGATTTCTGACAATTTCAAAATGTGCGAAAATGGGTTTGTCAAGGGGTCGGGTCCCTCACACACCCGCACATGCCCAATTACTTGCCTATCTCATTCCTCGATTACCACCCATGCTGGTGGCCCTGGACATTGTACACAACCCATATACTCGAGTATGAATTCGACTATCCACTAAGTTTGAGAGAGAAGGAAGAGAAGAGTTGTGAGAGAGCGGGCGAGGGGGGGTTTGCTCTCTTATGAAGAAGCCCTTGTGTGTACGGCCAACACTTAGCCGTTGAGGAACTTGGTCTCCTGTGCTGTAAAGGAAGAAAAGGCTTAGAGAAGAAAGAGAGGGCTCGAGAAGAAGCTGAAGTGAAGAAGAGAAGAGAAATAAAAGCAGAAGTAGAAGAAGAGAAGAAACAAAGAAGAAAGCTTTGAGAAGCCTTGTGCCTGATGATCACTTAAGTCGTCTGATTTGGGAAACCGATGTCTGATTACTATAACATTCAAGCTACTGTTGGGTTATTTGGTTTAATTGAGATGTCTGATATGAATTCCTAATTAAGGCTAATAATTGAGGATTTAAATCACCATTATTTTTTCTTAGATTTCTTTTTATCATGGTGATTTATTGAAATACTCATGCTCATAATTGAATCTCAATTTGAGTAGATATTATTCATTGAATATCTATTTTATGCTTCGATTATGATGCTCATTTATATGCAATTAAAGATTAGCATGTGAATTGCATATTTTCTCCCTGTGTTCGACCTTGAACTTCAATTTAGGTTTCAAGTAATAAATTTTATCTGTTGATTGAGCTATTTAGGAGGCTTTGCTATAATGAAATGACTTAACTATTTGGCCTGATCAACATTTTGTCACCGTTGTCGTGGAGCAACGCGCAATTCACCGCTATTCTTGTTTTACTTGATTCTATTTGAGCACTAACTTGTCCTATTTATTTTCTTTTGATTTTGCGAGATATATCATGAGGCGATCTTTAGCGCAAATCATCCATTCTCGGGGTAGGTAATCTTTTTTCTTCCCTAATCAATCTCTTAATCTTGGGAAGATAAAAAAGGAAATAAATCAATTAGGAACCACTTGCCTTATTTTCATAGTAATTATCACTTAAAACGCAAGTTCTTGATTTGCAAACGAAAAATTCATATATGATTGAAGTCAAGACGGTATTGATTAGAAGATCCCTACCCTATTTCCTGTACCTATTAAGGATTACGCTTAATTTTTTATCTCCTTGGACCACGCACTTCTTATTTGAAGTCCAAGGTGAACATTTTTAAGATCAAATTGGACTTGAAATAGAGCCAATTAGGGTTTCAATATTAGGGTTTGAAGTGTTAGTTCACACTTGCCTAAATTAAAGAAAATTAACCCTCCCGCATTTGAGTGCTACCCAAACCTTTGCTTGAAAAGAACTAATACTTAAACCATAAAATCAGGCTCTAATTTCACTTGAACCTTAGAAATTGTGGACCTAATAACTTGAGAGTCAACTTAGGGTGATTTCCAGGTCTTGTCCGAGATTTCATTCTTCATCTTTTAAGATAGGTCAGGTGAAGTTGGTCTACTTTGTGGGCCAATCAACCTCCAAATTAGGTCACAAATCAACTCAATTTCTAAATCAAGTAAAATCCAATGCACAAATTAGGTTAAAATTGGCAGACGTAAGGTCTTAATTCGTACATTCCGATCTACTTGGAACCATAGTGACAAGGTCGGGTAGGGGAAACCCTATAACCCATGGGGATGCTCTACCGTGTAGGAATCTTTGTGGGGCTCTACCTTCCTAGCTGCCCAAGTAATTCTCAGGTGTGCGGATTTCTAACTCAAAGTATCATCTGCCTTGAAATAGCCTTAGTCATCCAAAAATCTTTGGGTACCTTGATTAGGTCTAAATCACATCCAGTCCCTCATCCTTTCTTTAGAGCACATACACAGGAAGGTCCTTAAGTTTTTAACCTAAAAGACCTCATTAGATCTTCTACAGAGATTTCTGATTTGATCTAATTACTTCAATCTAAACTTGAGTTTGATTCTACATCTTGATTCCACCACCTAATTCAAAAATGCAACCTGACATTTTAGGAAAAGTAATTAGGAAACCTATGTTCCAAATGACTATCAAAGAAAAGATGATTGAGGCTACTTATAGACACCATGAAGAATATTATAGAGCCTTAGATAGGGACATTCAAGATAAATTTGCAAAAATAATAAACCACATTCTGAACCATATCGAAATAATATGGACACGAATGAAACACGGTTCAACCTGGGATGATCTCTCGGTAGAATACATTGAATTGATGAAATTACATAACAACAAGTGTCTGCAATGTTGGTCAAATCCTTCACTTTTGGAAAAACACAAAGCTCTTAGGGAGGAACGGGGAAAATTGCTGAATATGTGATGAGTGGCTACTCATCATGGCTAAAAAGCTGAAGTTAAGCTAGACACTAAGTAAAACAACATCAGATTAACAGATAAAAAGGGTTAAGTGTGGGAATTAAAGAAAAAGACCTAAAACCTTTACTCTGTGTTAAAATTTCATAATTAGGTCACAAAATGAGATATTCTGAAAGCAAAGTACAAATGATGATCCATGCGTCAATTGAACACATAAATAAGTTTGAAAGGCCAAATCAGAAGTACAATCAATGTCTTAAATATTCAATTAAGCACATATAAAAATTTGAAGGCAATTGGACATCATTTAGGTTATGAAATAGGTGGTTTACACTTAGGTCCTCCATGTATTACACTCTTACCCTTAAAAACTCCTCTTTGGACCTACTTGTAAGCTGCAGGGACCCTTTTGAAAGGCTGCAAGGCCCTTCCGGTTGTACTTCTTTTCACTTATGGGCCTGCATGCTATTCTTCTACCCCTTCGTTCAAGGGTCTGTCTGCAATTTTCCTTCATTTCAGAGAGAGTCCTGATGCTCTTCGCATGCACTGTAGCGTGCGAAGAACACGGCCAATCTCAGCCATTCATCGCTCTTCATAATCTTGTTCTGTGGTTGGATTTGAATGGAAGTTTTGCATGATTCGGCGTGTGCGATCACCCCTCTCCCCAGATCTCATCTGACGGTCAGATTTTGTGCTTAGCTCACCACATGCTCCGCCCCTCTCATCTCGCCGCCGGTTGCATCTTGATTATTCTCACCTACGCGGTGATCTTAGCCACTAAGCATGCTACTTAAGCACCTCAGTGGTGTCGCGTGCAAGGGATCGCTCCCTCCTACACCTCTTAGTGATCATTCATCCACTCCAGTCCCTCCTCCCCATCAAGCCTCTGATTTCACAGCCACCGGCTGTGAAATCATCACCTTCTCTCGACCTCCTCGTCGCTAAGGACTTCGTAGCACCTGATGACGACCCTGGATCCTCACTAGCAGACTCTTCCCTCTACTGGAGTCATCTTCCTCCTTTCTTCCTCCTTAGCCACCGACTAACGACCCATAGGTCCCATTCTTCCTATTAGATTAGGTTTATAATTTTGCATATTAGTTTTAGCTGTAGTTAAGTAGTTTAGAGTAGAATTAATATAATTGTTAATGTTTAATTTCACCTTAGGATAAAGTAGCTGTAGTAGTAGAATTAGGCTTAAATACTCCCCCCCTCACCTCCTCTAATCATTTCAGATCAGAGGGGAAGACTTCATAGAACCATGTTTTCAAATTATCTCCCTCTCTATATTTTCATGTCCAGTTCTGATTTTCCACGATATGTTTTCTCATCTTCCACCCATACACTCTGACCCAATTTCAGATCTGGTTGGTTTTCAACCTCAGATCTGAGATTGTCATCAACAAGCACTTAAGGGGCCTCCCACTCACCTCACTCTTGGTCACAAAAGCCCCTAATTTTGGATCGAAGTTTTCAGTTTGTCAGATTTCTCCTCAATTTGGATTTTAAGGATTTTTCTTTTTGGTTTTACTGCCTGATCTGACGAATTGAATGAAGTTGATTTGAATTCCTTGTTGGCAAGGAATCTGAGAGGATTTCTGGTGACAGAAATCATCTCAGAAGAGCCATACATAAATCTGATTTGATAATGTCTTGAATGCATTGAATGCAAGTCAGATCTAAGGATAATTAATGTGGTAATTTGAAGTCTGATCTCGCATTCATAAGTTTTGCTAATGGTTGTTTGGTGATTTCCTAACCTAAGGAGTTCTCAATACTCCTTAAGGTTTCATGAAACTGGGATCTGAATTAAGGGCTTTAATTGATTGAATTGATTCTTCCTTCATGCTGTCTATAGCATTAGGAAGAGTTAATTCAGTGATATTCGTGGATTTCATCTGAAATGAAGTTTTTGATGAGGGTTTTTGGCATTTGAATTGGGGTATTTAGTGATTTAATGAGAAATTAAACCCTTGTCAGATTTGGGATTGACTGATTTTCTTTTCAGTTTGGATTTGTTTGACTCTGATCCCAATAAACAAAGCAAAGTGCTACATCATGCAGCTACATGTTTTTTCTCTCCAAACTCACATTTCTTCTCAAATGGACTAACTGCAGCAGCAGTTAGCCCATTTGGACAGTGACTTAAGCTGCTGCAGAGTCTGGAAGGTCTTGTGCTGCTACTGTCTAGTTATTATAGGTTGTAACAGCTAGGTTCTAGTGTTAAACCTTGTAGACTCTAATTTGATCTTAGCTGACAGTAGATTGTATTTCATCTCATATGTAAACAAATTTTCTTGTTCAATACTTGAGCTCTAATTTCGGTACATACATGTCTACTCTTTCTCAACTCTGTCAGCTAGTTTAGTCAAAAATCACCATCCTAAACATGTTTTAAAAGAGAAAACTGAACTGAGGACTCTTTCCTCAGTTAACTCTTCCCTTCTTCTCTCCTACTTCTGTTAAACCTATAACAACAGTAAACTAATTAGAATGAAACACCCAAAAGAGATAAAAATATTTATATATCTATATATGTACATATATATATTACTTTGTATATTAAGTATACTTATATAGACTTGGCTATATATTAGGCTACATATGTAAATAGATAGTGTAAATATATACATATACTGTATACTTAACTATGTAAATATAATACTATAATTTAGGTTTTAGATCTAGTTTAGACAATAAATACAATAATTATATAACTATATATAAATTGAACTAAGTTATATGTAATATTAAACTGAATAGATCAGTAAGTAGTTTAAACTATAAAACTGTATATATATCTATGTATATGTAGTTTATAAGTAAATAAAATCTTTTATCTTGATTTAATCCTTTATAGATAATAAATAATTAATTTATTAAGTTTATAGCTAAGTTGTTAAATTAAATTAGTTAAATTAGTAATTTAGAATTATAATTAAGTTAAATTGAATCTATATACTAAGACTAAAATACTTTAAGTAATTTAAGCTAATTTACGTATATTCATACCTGATTACATTAAGTTTAACTTAATTTATAAGTAGGACAACTGAAACTGCTATTTAAATATAAATAACACATATATTAATTTGGAAAAATATAATAAAAATGTCTATAAAATACTTATATATGTATTATAACTCTGTATGAGGTCAATTAGACTATCTAGTAACTAATCTATAAGTAATTAACCAAGAAAACACCAAAATCAGTGTATAAAAATAGTCCACTTTAGTAAATTTATTTATGTAGTAAATCTAATTAAAATTTAAAATTAATTAAACAATTATATAGTATTATGTAAATACTTTATTTTACATAATTTATTTTTATTTTTAAATAAATTATGGCCCTCGAATTGAGGGCTAAAATCACTTCCAGCCCACAGCTGCATGCGGTTTCCAGCGCAGATGTGGCGCTCGAATAGCGCCACATCGTGCGCTGCAAACCGCACGCAATGGTTTATATTGAATTTGTGCATATGCCGATTAGTCGTCACGGGCGTCGGGCGCCCGAAACAACAGATTCTGAGCATACTTCTGAGCATACCATTGAGCATATCTGAGCATGATTTGTGTGGGGCTAGGGGCCCGGAGAGGCGTGTGCGTGGGGTTGAGTAGGCCCTGTGCTGAGTTAAGAAAAACATGATTAAGCAGCCTAATGAGAATTAGGGCGCGCTTAGTAGAGGTTTGGTCCCATCCTCTAGGTGCTGTGTATCCCTCGAAAAGCGCACCTGCAAATTAAACACATTTTTAATTAATTAAAGAGAGTTAATGATGACTGTTAAGCGCCTCTCCGCCACAGCATGTTAAAGTCATTAAGGCTGAATGAAAACACAGAAGAACAACTAATGAAGATTTGTTTGAAGGAGAAGAGAGAGAGACGATGTATATATGTAAGTAAATACATATATAATAAAAATATAAATATATATATGTATACGTAGTACAGCCAATTTTTTTTATAAATAAACCCATATATTTACTAACAGAATAAAATGTCACCATAAGTGTTGCTACATACCTCAGTTTCCCTCCTTAGGTTTGTTTATAGTGTTTTCTGGGATCTAGCAACGCTTACGTCTGTCACTAAAACTATTGTATGTGTTACTGTAGATATGAGACTAGTAAGTTAAGTTAATATACTATGTCATCTTAGTCTATTGTATACTTTCATGTAAGTATTAATACTATAACTTGTAAAGACATAGTTTAAAGTATAGTGATAAATTGTTTGGTGCTTGTTTATAGTAGTTTTTGCAAGCATTACAATTAATTCTTAGTAAGTAGGCAAACCATGTCCACATTCATTCATTCTTTAATAAGATGTAAGGCTTCTTTTTGGAATTAGAGGATAATTTTGAGATCAAAGAGCGATGTAATTCAATAAATTGCCTCCCAGTGAACGACCTGGAATAAAACCAGTAAAAATTAGATAAGTAAATAATAATGGTTGTAATGACTGGTATTCCATACAACTCACCACAATGACACTCATGGTGTTTCAAACCACAACACATCATTATAACAATCAACAATCCATTACACACAGCCATTTCATTACAATACCCATCGTTATTAATATGTTATATAAAACCATTGATCGAGAATACCCTTACATCCCTTCAGAAGATAATCAAACACCTTGGAACAACACTGATGATCAATCTGATTTCCCAAATCTCAGGTTCAAGAATCGAGGTTGTTGTGGACCCCCAAACCCAAATGGAATCAAATACAAACTATGTGCATATTGATACACCTGATCTTGAGATGGGTTGGGAGGATTTGATTGCAGGTGTTCACGATTTCGAACCAGCCTGATGGACGTGTTTCGCATGGTAGAAATCGGGGTTTGGAGGAACCCGTCGTCATAGTTGCAAAACTCGTTATCAAATATAATTTTACCAAAACTCCAAGGGAGTCCCGGGTCAAACACAAGGAGGCAACGATTACTTTGTTTGAAAATCGCGCTTCATTTTGTTTCTTTTTGGTGTTTTGTTACATTTTTTTATTTTTATAAAGGACGCAAACAAGATGGATCACAATATAGATGGAATCAAATATGATATATTACACAAATATCTATTACAATATTCTAAGAAATCATAAAAGAATGAAAGCTGAGAAGGAATCTCCCGAATCGGCTTTGTAGCGAGTCGACGGCACCTAGTGGAAGCTTGGACGAAGGAGTTAAGGAGCAGGATGATGGAGGTGAGATGCAGAAGGACGCTGGGTAGAGGAATGCTTCACTGAGGCTCTGGAATGGAGGTGAGGAGGCAGAGGAGATCTGCTACCGGAATGGAGGTGGGAGGATGGCTCCAAGGCAACCTATGAAGGTGATGGGATGAGGGATGAATATTTGGTGGGATAAAGGAATGCTACACTAATAGGATACCTTTGGAGCATGAGAGTGAACTTTAATGGAGCTTTAGTAGGCTACTAGAGCTTAGGAGTAGGTGGGTGTTATGAACGCGTGCCCCAGACATCTTTTAAGACGTCTGGGAGGTGGGCCAGACGTCGGACCAGACGTCTGGAATCACTTCCAGACATCATATCAGACGTCTGAGATCGTTGCCAGACGTCTAGAAATCTGTTATCTTTGACACGCGTGGGTCGTCTACGCGCCTGAGCGTGCAGACCCACATATTCGCTTATTCCTTCCTCCTGCGGCTGCAGATTCCCCCGCCGCGCTCCTTCTCTCTCCTCCTCGCGCGGCCTTAAAAGGCCACGCGCTCTTCCGTCACCACCGCCTCCTTCCTCTTCTCCTTCATCCAGGGAGCGCGAGAGCGAGCGCGAGAGCGAGTGCGAGAGCGAGCGCGAGGTTGCAGCAGTGGCGGCCGCAGTGAGAGCGGAGGAGGTGCTGCGTGCAAGAGTAGCGCTCAGCCGTGAGGGCGAGCTCGCCGGGGCTGCCAGGGCCGGCCGGCGGGGAGCACAGCGGGCGCGGGGCGATGCGGGGGGGGATTGCTGCGGTCCGAGCAGCAGGCGCACGAGGTGCGGCGTCGCGAGCGGAGGGCGAGTCGCGGCCTGATTCTGGAAACATTTCCAGAATCGGACGTTTGGGCTGATAGCCAGGCGGCGGGGGCGACGTCTGGAAGACCATCAAGATGTCTGAAAGGTGAGTTCTTCCGTCTTCTTCCTTCCTGTCGACTGACAGTACTGAGAGAGAGAGTTGGGTGCGCGCAGGCTCGATGATTCGCCATCCAACGCGAATCAGACATCTGGCTGTAGTACCAGATGGCGGGAGCGACCTCTAGACGTCCGGGGTGACCATCAGACATCTAGGAACTAGGCCAGACGTCCCCGCAGGCTTCTGGACGTCTGAGAAACCACGCAGAACAAGGTAATTCTATGATCCACTTTTTAAGACATCTGGAAGAAGTTCCAGACGTCTGATTTTGCACAGTGTCGTCGTTTTCGACCCGTTGAGAGCCCGTTCGGGTTCGGTTTTCCACGTTTCGAGTTGCGTTCTTTCCGGAATTAAATCCTCTACCCGTCTACAGTAGCTATACACTGTTTTGAGACACTCCTTGTGTTTGATCCTTGTGATAGGACCTCGTTCCGTTGCAGTCTTGGGGGTCGCGGAGGCACGCGGGATTCCCGATCATGCCCCCATTACTCCCGTCGTACCTGGTAGAGTGGCTTTAAGTATAATCTGTTAAATTATGAAACCATAAATAGAACCTAGGACATTGCATGAATCCTAGGAATGAGAAATAGATTGAATGGTAGATCCTAGGGTGTTGCATGAATCCTAGGGCTGGAAAACTAGATTGTATGATAGATCCTAGGATATGGCATGAATCCTAGGACGGGAAAACTAGTGGAATGTATGAATACTGCAGTCTTGGAAAATGTGGAAAGGAAACAATAGCTGCCTGTGAATTGAATTAACAGCTGCCTATTATGAATAAATGAACATGATTAAGAATATGGGGTGTATGAATGTGAAACTAGAAAGGTGAAACCGGAATGCGCTGAGTTAAAGAGCTGGAACCCTATGGGGAATTAGGAGTAGAACTCCTGGAAAGTGAATGAAATAGAATTGGGGAAGTGAGCTGGCCCTTGTGTACGGAGTACCAAGGAAGAGCGACTGTCCCCCTGTTTAGTGCAGAGTGGAGCCAGCCGCCCCAGGGACACGGGGTTAGGACTGGCCACTCTGTACCGACTTGCTGGCCCTCGTGTACGTAGTACCGAGGAGAGCTACTAGTGTAGGGAGGTACTAGCTACCCCACGGGCCCCGGGGTTCTGCTAGCCTCCTACACCGACTTGTTAGGTCCACTGGGGCAAACCAGGGTAGTCAGGCGAGGGTGCGCGGACTGTGGAGGGGTAAGTCCCTTGTTTGGTTACTGTGGAGGGGTTGGACCCCTGTTACTGAGAGGGCTCTGCCCTGTACTGGTTCCGTGCTGTGCTTTGGGCACACCCGTTAATGGAAACGACTGACCGCGTGCCAGTGCGGGTTAGCTACCCATGCATTTACCGCGCGTGCAGTAGTCACCGTTACGTCTATCGGTGACCTTAGGGTGGTTGACTGAGAGTAGGATCACCACGGGGGACTCTCCCGGCCAGGAGAGGACCACGTGCTACTTCTACTGTTCGGAAAAGACTGCAATCAAGATCGTTCCCACGAGGAACATTCGAGATCAAGTGAAGGATCTGAGAAATAGATAAATTGTGAAACAATAGAAAGACGTAAATAAAGGAAGAAAGAAAATTAAAACAGCTACTGTACACTTTACTGTTTCTTTAGTTTAGCTGCCACTCTACTCAGCGTTTTGCTGATGTGTTACACTCGTTACCTTCCAGGACCAGGTGTTGAGCAGCCAGGGTCAGCGGCTGCAGAGGACGCTGGGCCGAGTAGGGTCCAGTAGAGTTACCACTGTTCTCTTGTACCTCTTTTTCGTTCCACTGTAGTGAGTAGTTCTTGTTTCCGCTGTACTTTTCTTTACCTGCAGTTCATATTATGTTATGAATGTTGTTCTACTGTTGTGGTGGTATATACTGTAGTAGTTTCTTTCCTTGCTGCTGTATTTTCTTACTGTTAGTTATATTCATGTTGAATGTGGTTTATTTTACTGCTCTTTTGGTTACTTCCTCGTTGGACGACTAGGTCTTGGGATTAGTTGAGTCGGTCTGGTTCTCGTGTCTCGTAGGGGCTCGGGAACCGGGTCGTTACAGTGGGAGTAGAGTAGGTAGAGATGAAGAGGAATGGGGGGTGTAGGGGTGTTTATATAGTGGTGGAATGGAGGTGGTTTGAGTGCACAAGCCTTTAGTGACATTTAAGACATCACTAAAGACCCGCCAGAGACGTTGCTAAAGCATTCATGTAACTTGGCTGGCGCTTGGAAGCTTGGCCGCAGCTAGCATAGGGCGTGGTGATCATCAGTCGTTGGATTAGGTGTGGACAGCTATGATCGTGAGAGGAGAACGTGCGCTCGCCCGTGTTTGAAATCCTCACCGTTGGCGCGTGCGTTGGCAGTCGTCGGATGATGCATCGCACGGCCGAGACTCACCCGCAGATCGTGCGCGCCTTGATTTGAATCGTGCGTTTGGCACCCTCGCGGAGATCCAACGATGGATAGTGCATCTGCTCGACTTAAATGAGCACCTTTGATTGCGTGCGTGCAATTTGGCATGCGTCCTCGTGTTGGTGGGCGATGTCAGATCACGTGTGGAGAATCTTGACCGCTTAATCAAGATAGAGTGGCCCTATTTCAGCTAGCGTTGTAGCAAGTGTGGCGAATTGTGGCTCAAACTCGCACTCGCAATTTGCAAGCGCTTCTCTTCACCGTTACGCCAAAGCGACACTTTATCAAGTGGAGGGTGGTGCAGTCGTGCGTGCCTTGACTGTTGGATGAAGATCCAACGATCAAGGTGAGTCCTTGCTTGAGGCCGGGAGCGATGGCTCAGATGGGGGGCCAGCCTGGATGGCACCACGTGGCACCATCTAGGTCGTCCGTCTTCATCTTCTTGTAGAGGGTGCTACAGAGTTCTGATCGGGGTGATTTTTCTATTGATGGACTGTGATCATCACTCCGGATTCATCCATACGGTCAGATTCTTCATCCGAAGCATGTAAAGATGTCGCACTACCTCCTGGCCATATAAAATGGAAGAATTAATGTATATAATACACAACTATCCTAAATGCCATGCAATGGATTTTATGCAGTATTTATTACATGATATGTAATGCTAAGCCTAGGAACTATCATAAATAAGCATTTTATCATGAATTCCTGTGTGTTTATCATACCGCCATGCTTACTTTTTGCTAGTTCCTAGCAAATTAACCTAAATGCTATGTATAAAAGTAGAATCAGGATTCAATTATTTAGGCAAAATTTGTCAATTGCTTTAGAAAATCTCAACCCCAAGACCTAATTAGAAAAACTCAATAGTGCCTAGTTGTCTACCAGAATGCAGATAGCCCAAGCCCTCACCTTATTTGAAAAGAGAAGATGCACAATTTTTTTTGTTTTTCTTCTTTTCTAATTTTTTTGGACTTTTGGAGTTTGAGAGTTTCGAGATAACTTTTTACGGTTACCCGACCCGCCTAAGACTCGAAAAGGACTCTAAGTGATAAGCATCTAGTGAAAAGAGTGAAAGACTCACTAGGTGGCAGTTAAAACGGACTTCGGATTTCTACAACTCTAGGTGACCTTGCCTAGAGGTTTATCTTTTCGAACGGTAGCTTTCTCCCTACTTTTATTTATGGGGTCAACACAAGGGCAAACCCAGTATATATCTCCTCAATTTATTCTACTTCACCACTTCTTCCCTAAGTGTTTTGGGAATTATTGTGCATTTTTGTGTGCTGGGCTCTGGAAAATCGGTCAATGGGCTGTTAACAACAGCAACTTGCTAGCCATACTCGTGCGGTGAAGTATGATTTTTTTTTCTCCATTTTCTTTGTTTTTCTTTTTAAGTAGGTGGCTTCCCTGATCTAAGATTTACCTAAAGGCAGTACGAAGAAAATGGTCTTGTGGCTGGGCTCTGGACAACCTGCCAATGGGCTGTTACCCACGACAACTAGCCAGCCACACCACCCTAGATAGTTCATTAGCTACCCAAATTTTCGTAAAAATCACCAGAAAGTGAGTCAGTGCGAATAGTGTGTAGATGCTTAGGCTTAAAGTCCCCTCAAATCAAGGGGCGGGTTGATAAGTCGTATACTTATCACCCCAATTTATTGACCAAATTAAAATAGAATTACTTGGCGAGGACTCGAGACTAAGTCCACATTCAAGTGGACACCCGGGCTAATTAAGCCTAAAAACCTGAAGAGTCTAAGTATTGAGGTCCCAAAAATATCAATTCCTAAAGTTTGCAACTCCTGATGCCTAAGTTCTCATCTCCTAATTCTTTTTTTTATTCTTTTTTTTTTAAGATGAAAAATAAGCAATTATTGTTACGGCTGACAAAAAGATTCATAGGAAATATCCACCCCCCATGCTTAGCTAATGCAATGTCCTCATTGTCAAAAATGAAAGCATGCAGGAGAGTAGAAGTGGAAGAATAACACCTGGTTTCCGTGAAATTCTGGTCAGCTCGGAATAGTCTTTACACATACTAAGTTAAATGCCTTCAACTAGGCGATGATCAACCTGCGGTGGTTAGGGCAAGGTAAGAGCAACCTTGTCCGAGATGGGTTTAGGGAGCACATGGTCAACAAAGGGTTTGAGACGTTGTTCGTTGACCTTGAAGGAATTACCCATCTTTGGGTCAGATATTTCGATGGCCCCATTAAGGAAAATCTACTCAATAATGAACAAGCCATCCCACTTAGACCTAAGCTTACCAGGTAAGAGCGTTAGTCGAGAATCAAAAAGCCAGACCTTTTGGTTCGGCTCAAAGCTCTTACGTGAAATCATCTAGTCATGGAGAGCTTTGGTTCTTGCCTTATAGATTCTGACATTTTCATAAGCATCATTTCTAATCTCCTCCAACTCAGATAGTTGGAGTTTCCTGGTCTTTTCGGCCAACACTAGGTCAAAATTACATTTTCTGATGGCCCAAAATGCCTGGTGTTCTAACTCTACGGGTAAGTGACACGTCTTACCAAACACCAGATGGAACGGAGACATATCGATAGGCATTTTGTACATCGTTTATTAGGCCCAAAGAGCATCATGTAGCTTTTGGGTCCAATCCTTCCTATCAGGCCTTATGATTTTCTGCAAAATGTTTTTGATCTCTTGATTGGAGACCTCAGCCTATTCGTTCGTCTGAGGGTGGTAGGGTGTGGAAATCCGATGATTCACCTCGTATTTCCCCAGTAAATTCTGAAACTGGGCATAAGTGAAATGTGTGCCACCATCACTGATAATCACCCAAGGAATCATAAATCGACTGAAGATATTCTTCTTCACAAAATCGATGACCACCTTGTGGTCATTGGTCCAGGTGGGGATTGTCTCAATCCATTTGGACATGTAATCAACAATGACTAAAATATACTGGTGTCCAAATGAAGGAGGAAAAGGTCCCATGAAGTCATGCCCCAAATGTCAAAAATTTCAACGGAAAGTATTGGGTTTAGGGGCATCATATCTCTCTTAGCCATGTTCTCGAGTGTCTAACATCGGGTGCACAACTTTGAGAATTCCTGGTCATCCTTAAATAATGACGGCCAATAGAATCCAGATTGCAAGATTTTTGCTGCCATCCTTTTCCCGGAAAAGTGTCCACCACACGCAGATGTTTGGCAAAACTCAAGTATACTATGGAACTTAATTTTCGGGATGCATCGACGAATAATCTGGTCTGCACCGATGCAGTACAGCTCAGGATCGTCCCAAAAATAATATTTAGCCTCAAACACAAGTCTGTCCCATTGTTGTTTGGTCCAATCCTGGGGGATTTGACTAACGGCCAAATAATTGATGAAATCTGCAAACCAGAGGGTTCGGATACCCGAGACTGTAAGGATAGTCTCATCCAGAAAAGTGTCTGAAATAGGGATATCTGGATGAGGAGAATCAATTAGATTCTCGAGAGGTGATTCGCCACTACATTTTGTGCCCCAGCTTTATCCCTGATTTCAAGATCAAATTCTTGAAGTAACAAAATCTAGCGAATAAGCCGAGGCTTGGCATTCTTTTTGGCCAAGAGATGTTTCAAGATCGAGTGGTCAGTATAAATGATTACATGAGAACCTAAAAGATAAACCCTAAATTTTTCTAAAGCGAAAACTACAGCTAGCAATTCTTTTTCAGTAATGGTGTAGTTCCTCTGGGCCTCGTCCAGAGTCTTGCTAGCATAGTAAATCACAGAGGGATTTTTCTCAATCTTCTGACCCAGGACAACCCCAACGGCATAATCAGATGTGTTAGCCATTATCTCAAATAGGGTTGTCCAGACCAGTGGTTACAACATCGGGGCATAGGTGACTGTCATTTTTAACAAATCAAATGCCTTACAGCATGATTCATCAAACTCGAACAGTGTGTCTTTGGCCAGAAGGTTACTCAAAGGTCGAGCAACATTCGAGAAGTCCTTAATGAATCTTCTATAAAAACCCACATGCCCAAGGAAAGAGCAGGCCTATTTCACAGATGTGGGTGGAGGAAGCCTAGAGATAGCATCCACCTTAGCCTTATCAACCTCAATACCCCGATTAGAAACCACATGACCCAGAACAATGCCTTCCCGAGTCAAAAAATGGCTCTTTTCCCAGCTAAGGACTAGCTGTGTCTTGATGCAACTCTGGAGGATCAATTCCAAGTTAGCTAGGCAAGACTCAAAAGAATCTACGAAAATGGAGAAATCATCCATGAACACCTCAAGACAATCTCCCACCAAGCCAGAAAAGATCTCTAGCATGCACCTTTGAAAAGTCGTGGGTGCATTGCAAAGCCTGAACGGCATTCTACGGAATGCAAAGGTTCTGTAGGGATAGGTGAAAGTTGTCTTTTCCTATTCTTCGAGATGGATAGGGACTTGGTTATATCCCGAATAACTGTCCAGGAAGCAAAAGTATTTTTTCCCAGCTAACCTTCCTAGGATTTGATCGATGAATGGCAAGGGAAAGTGATCCCTTTTGGTGGCTGTGTTCAGCTTCCTATAGTCAATACAAACTCTCCAAGTAGAAGTGGAACAAGTGGTGAAGGTTTCCCATTTCTCGTTAGTTGTAACGTTTATTCCCAACTTCTTGGGTACAATCTGAATGGGGCTAACCCATGGACTATCCGAGATTGGGTATATAATTCGAGCATCAAGCCACTTGATAATCTCCTTCTTAACCACTTCTCGCATATTCAAGTCTAGTCTCCTTTGCATTTCGCGAGAAGGGTAGGATCCATCTTCCATGAAAATAAGATGATTACAATAAGATGGCTCGATCCCCCTAAGGTCATGGATGGTCCAACCAATTGCCTCCTTAATGAAAGACGTTCGGGCGGCAACCGGGTTTGAGAGTTTTGTTATAACGTTGTAGTAAGGCCGGTTATTGCCAACATTTCAAATATAAATTTTTTACTCGGAAAATGAAAGAGTTCCCGAGGTCGAACTCAGGGAGCAAGTCGTATTCTAGAGATATACATGTTTCTTTTACAAAATAAAGAGAGAGGGAAAGAATTTGTTGTGATGTTCTTCTTTCTTTCTCTTTCTTCAGATCTCCTTCTTCTTCTTCCTTGGTTTCTGCTACGGTGATAATCTTCTTCTGCAATGGTGATGCTCTTCTTCTTCTTCCTGCTGTTCCTGCGTTGGTGATGTTTTTCTTTCTTCAGAGCTCCTTGTTCTTCTTCTTCTTTGGTTTTCTGCCTTGACCTCTCTTCTTCTTCTTCTGCAATCGTGGTGACCCTTTCTCTTTCCCCTTTTTTTTTATGGCTGCAGAGCTTCTGCCTTACTAAGTCTTCCTTCCTTCTTCTGCTTCGGCCGTTGCTCTGCCTTCTTCTTCAGCCTGCCTTCTTTCCTGCTCTGGCTGCTGACTTTCCGTCGTCTGACCCGGTGCTTCGACGACTTAACTGAGCATTTGCTACAGTGCAGCTCCTTCTTCTTCGCCTGCACTTCTTCTTTTGCCTGCACACTTCAGAGTTTTTTGTCAAGAGGCAAAACCTACTCTACCCCCCTCCCCCGCGTCTCTCTTTCTCTCTGAAATCACTCTTCGGAAGCTCTCCCAGAGCTACCGGGTAATCGGGTTCGGGTCAGGCCCGGGTCCAGGCCCACCGGCGTGCGTGGTGGGCGAGGAGTGCAGGTCAGTCGGGTCGGGTCAGGTCCGCGGGGCATGAGCGCGGACGAGACGGGGTAACCGGACGGGTGAAGGGGACCTCACCCCGTGGTCAGGAGGCAGACAGCATAAGGCACTTTTTGCCTTTATGCGTCCGCGCGCCTCCGAGAAGTTCCGAGGTGGGACTAAATGTCCCACCCCAATTGAGCGCCCGTCGCGGAGGGAGCAGTGGGCGATCGTGGCTTCACGCGCGGCTTTCGCCCCGTCTACGAGCCTGGGACGTTTCGCGGAGACTCCCTGCGCAACCTGGGAGTTGCACCTGGGCGAAGGCGTGCCTGCACCTGCAGGTGAAGGAGCTCTGCCTGCTCAGTAATGGCGACGGCGGGCGAGTCACCTGGTCACAGAAGAACGGCCTCTCGGCCAAATCAGACAGGCGGGGGACCTTCGCCGTGGCACGGCGAAGGTGGTCAGGGGGTCTGCAGGGGGCGTGATGGAGCCAACAGGTCATCCTAGGTCAAACTGTGAGCGAAGAAGTGGGTGTGTTCGGTGGATCTGCAGAGGGTGTTTGGTGGGAAGTGGAGGGGCGGAAGAGGATCAGGGTGAGGAGGCGGAGGTTCTGCGGTGGTCGGCGAGCCGTGTGGGTCGCTGAGGTGATGGGAGCGGCTCGCCGGAGGGTGGTCGGAGGCGGAGAGGGTGAGGGTGAACAGGAGCGGTTGAGGGTTTAATTGACTAAATTGAAAGCGGGGAAAGAAAGAGGAGAAGAAGGGGAGTAGTTCTAACTTAACTGCAGGGACGAAGGGGGAGGAACAGGGCGACAGTCGTATCGACTGTCGCCGGAGAAGACGATGCCCAGTGGGGGGAGGACGGCGGTGACGACGGGGCAGAGGCAGCGCGCGCCGGTATTGCGCGACGCGGGAAGAGCAGGGGAAGAAGTCTCTGCTGCTGGTATTGCGGCAGAGCGAAGAGGAGGAGGAAGAACCGCCGGAGCTGGTGGGCGTCTGCCGGAGTGAGAAGAGAGGAAAGTTGGGGGTTTTCTCCGTCAGATCCAGGCTGCCCTGGTCGGTGGAGCAGCGGGGGGTATTTATAGGGATGAAACAGGGAGGAAGGCGGAGGGAGACGACGTGTCTCCCTCGCCGGAGAATGGTCGGAACACGAACCCATACCGTCCGTGCGTTCGCACGGCCGGTATGGTGGGCTACAATGACCATGGGGGTGCCCCTGCGACGGCTGACGACGCAGGGCACCCCCGGTATACTTGCCAGGTCCCCCACCTTACCCTGCGCGGCGCCATGCTCCGCGCAAGGTCGCCGGAGCATGGTGCTGGCAGGGTTTTGCAGGAGGGACCTGATTGCAAAGAACGAAGGAGAGTTAGGGGCTAAAATGCGAGGGTTCAAAAGTTGAGGGCCAAAGAGTAAATATATGAGGACCAAAGTGTAAAGTCGGTCAAGGAGGTTTCTTCTTAGGCTCAAGTTTTTATACATGACTAATTAGGACCTAAGGAATCTGATGGTGAATTTCATTTTCATATTAAACCTTGTTTGACCGATCAATTTGCGTAAAGACCCAAATTAAGTTATTAATTGGGCATGGTTCTCAATGTAGGTCAAAATGGGTTCTAAAGGCCAAATTGAAGGTTCTAAACCCTAGAGATTATTTTTCTATGAATTTTAGAGGGTTTATTCTATTTTTACTTTGCCTCGAACCTTGTGAATTGAAGTGGGTTGTTTTAGGGTTACAGATTATCATTTGGTTCCTTGGAAGTGCTGTAGCCCTTGCTAGATCATCTCATCCCACTTTTATTCTTATTAAGCTGTTTTGACCTGTGTTTGGGCCCAGAATTACCCTGTATGCAGATTATACTGGTAAAATTGCACTTTTACCCCTTATGACTGGTTTTCTTCTCAAACTCAGAATTCTCTGAGTTAAGCCTTTCCTTGAGATATGTAGGAGCTTTTATCCTTTGTATTGGGTCAAAATGAGCTAGTTATGGCTCATGATGAGGTTCTCATCAGTGGCTGTGTTCAGCTTCCTATAGTCAATACAAACTCTCCAAGCAGAAGTGGAACAAGTGGTGAAGGTTTCCCATTTCTCGTTAGTTGTAACGTTTATTCCCAACTTCTTGGGTACAATCTGAATGGGGCTAACCCATGGACTATCCGAGATTGGGTATATAATTCGAGCATCAAGCCACTTGATAATCTCCTTCTTAACCACTTCTCGCATATTCAAGTCTAGTCTCCTTTGCATTTCGCGAGAAGGGTAGGATCCATCTTCCATGAAAATAAGATGATTACAATAAGATGGCTCGATCCCCCTAAGGTCATGGATGGTCCAACCAATTGCCTCCTTATTGTTCTTAAGGACCTTAATCAACCTCGATTCTTGCTCCTTAGTCAAATTAGCACTAATAATCACAGGGAGTATGTTCTCAGGTCCTAAGAACTCATATTTCAAATTTTTAGGCAATGGTTTCAATTCAAGCTAAGGTGGGTTTAGTATAGAAGGTAGGGAGGATGCCTATGAAGATTCATCAGGATGATCCAATGGAAGAGGCTGGGAATGAACAAAATCAACAGCCTCTTCGAGTTGTGGTAGGTCTGCAATGGAGGGTTGTGGGTTGGGTTCGCTAAAGCTGGTGGAGTTCTCGAGTGCACTGATCGTCATACAAGTGTCAAAATCATGATCCTCGAGCTCCTCAATGAATCCACAATCCTCAAATCCTCTTATCGCCTTAAAAATATCGAGTTAGCTTCCTATCCCCAAAGGCAATCTCCATATTACCGCTCTCACAATTTATGTTGGCCTTGGCAGTAGCTAGGAACGAGTGCCTCAGAATGATGGGCGTGTTCCTCAAATCATTAGGTACATCCATGTTAAGGACCAAGAAATCTACGGGAAAATAGAAATCCTTGACCTTGACAATTACATCCTCAATAACGCCCTTCGGTGTGGTGATCGAGTGGTCTGCTAATTGTAGCATTACTGAGGTTGGCCTAAGTTCACCTAACCCGAACCTCTCATAAAGAGAAGTCAGGATTAGGTTAATGGATGCACCTATATCCAACAGTGCCCTATCAAAAGTGCATTCCCCCAATAATGCATGAAATAAGGGGGCACTAGGATCGTTCTTCTTTTGAGGAAGGTGATGCAAGATGACAGAACTTGCTTACTCAGAGAGAATCACCTTGCTCAGAGTGGGTTCTCTCGGCTTACGCTTTTGGGTACATAGTTCTTTCAGAAATTTAGCGTAAGCCGAGATGTGCTTAATAGCATCGAGGAGCGGAATATTGATCTCTATGCTCTTGAATAAATTCAAGAGCTCCTCGTTGCTATCTAAGGTTTTCTTCTTCTTGGTTTTCAATAGGGCTTCAGGGAACAGGATGTGGGTGGTATTTTCAATTTTCGGTCCCTGGGCCTAATTGTCTTCTTCAATATCCTCCTTCTCTCTCTCAAGCTCCGTAGGGTTTTGGCTTCTAGAAGGTAATTCAAGGTTCTGGGTCTGCTTTCCACTTCTCAAGGTGGGTTAGTGAAGATTGGAGGACCTTAATTGGTCATGTAACCAAAAGAAGAAGAGGGACCCTACTCAACCACCTGAGCATGTGCGTGTGGGTCCCTTTGATTCTCGTACCCTTGGGCTCTATTGCCCTGATTTTGCACATTGTGCTCGTTGGGTACGGGTTAGGATGGTAGAGATCCAGGTTGTTGGGTGTTAGCAATTAACCTAGATTGCAAGTTATCCAATGATGTCTTCATTTGCTACATCAGCTAAAGCATGGACCCTTGCATTTCCACCATCTACCGATTTAAATCAGCCTACCCTGTAGATTGTTGGGCATTCTAAGATGGCTAAGTAACCAGTCTCGGGGGAAACTTGGTGTATACTTGACCCTGACCCATAGGTCTTTGAGATGCATAGTTGTTGGGTCGTGTTTGGGTCTATTGCCCCTGACTTTTCCAAGAGAAGTTAGGGTGGTTCCTCCAACCCGAGTTATAAGTATTGGAATACGGGTTGGACCTAGCATTCTCCTGCACTGCATACACATCCTCATAGGACGAGGATGGAGAGAAGGAAGGATAGAAAAAACTAGGATCAAAGGCCCCAGTTTGGAACCCATAAAGGTTTTGAGTAATCTTGGCTCATAGGTTGAGCCGATTCAAGTTGGTTCACAAACTCCCACCCCGTGGGAGCTCGTGAGGAATGAAATCTCGAATTCTAGGATTGAATGGGTGTAGATGTGTTTCCTGGATTCCTAGACATCCATTCTTCCATTCTTTTAGCAACCAAGTCCATCTTATCAAGCTTGTTACAAATCAATTCCATGTCAAATGAATGAGAATCCTAGATCTCATTAGCATTTGACCTGGGTTGTTGGGACCTATTAAATGCATCCATGGAGGCATGATTAATTGAGTTCTCTCTCATTTCCTCAAACAGGTCATATGCACTATTTGCATCCCTCGGAGGAAATTACCTCCACAGGAGGTGTCCACGTGATTACGAAGTTCAACCAACCCATGATAGAAAATTTGCACTAGTTGCCATTTCAGCACCTCGTGGTGTGGACACTTCCTCAAAAGTTCTTGGAATCGCTCCTAGGCACCATGAAACGATTCCCCCGGCCGCTGAGAGAAAGTGCTAATCGCCCGTTGCAAGGCATTGGTCCGTTCGATTGGGAAGAATTTCTTCAGGAAAGTCGATTTAAGAGCAGCCCATGTTTCTATCAGCCTTCCGATGGTACGGTACCAATGTGCGGCCTTATCCCTGAGAGAGTGGGGAAAGAGACTCATGATCATTTACTCTTCATTCACATTCCTTGCTCTGGTGGTCTGAACCAAAGTGGTCAGATCCTCCAAGTGCTGCAATGGGTCCTCCGAGCCAAGCCCACGGAAATGCTTAATCAAACTTAAGACTTGGGACTTGATTTCTATGTCTCCGATGGGAATCATGATGTCGGGACGTTCCCCATAGTTTGAAGGATCATAGAAATCCTTCAAGGGCCAAGTTCCCTGACCATTCTTTTGTTGGAACCATTGCTGCATCTGCTGCAATTCTTCCAACTGCCTCTGAATTAGCTCCTGCTGGTTTGGGGGAGGGGGAGGTGGTTGTTGATCAGCCATGGGATCTTCTTGGCTATAGCTCAACCTCCGCCTCCAGGAATGGCCTAAAGGTCCTTCCAATCTAGGGTTCAATAACCTCCTTCCAAGTATACACTAGAAGGAAGTCGGAAGGACAGGGAAGAGAAGGAACCCTGCAGCACAAAAAATACAAGCCTATCCTTAGGTTGGGTAGCCTAAAGGTCTACAGACTCTCAGAATCTGTCCCAAGATTATGGATGATTTACTCTACCTATATCCAAGTAATCCAACCAGTTAGAAGGAGGGACTGGGGAGAAGATTCTTTTGTCTTGCGCCTCCGGCCCCTAGTGTACCCCCTAGCCACGGTCGTTTGACGCTACTCCCCTAGGTAGACATCAGATTGACTAGTATAAGCAGGTTAATCATGAATAATCTCAATCTGGGCCCCGAAGAGCGAATTAGTCCTTATGGCCAACATCTAATCAATTTTAGTTAGGCTTAGGATATTTAGTGCTTTTAGAATGTGATGGGCCCTTAATGATTTGTTTGAGAATGTGTGTATGTGCACAACCAAATGTTTTCAAGCAAGATTATTGAGGATGAGGTGAATTTTAGGGTTCAAATCTTGCTTAGTAGCTTTTAGGATTCAAGCATTAGGTATATTCAACCAAATTTTCAGGAGGCAAACCAAGTTTGAAATCATGAACTCAAGTATTTTCCTTTACAAATCAACAAAAATATGGAGTGCCTGGCTTGACCTAAATTTTGAATCATATGGGGTAGCTACAAAATGAATCAGTTTTAAATTAGGTGGTGCAGTCCAAACAATTAAATCAAGTGACCCAGATGCACCACCAATTAGGTACGTAGAGATGATTAATCTAGACTAATTTCTACTCCTTTATGTGTTGATTTGTGTGTACCGGTTCCACAGGTCGAAATCCCAGTTGAGTAGATAAAATCAAGTTAGGTTATGTGCCACAAATGTGGATGTATGTGGTGTGTATGTTGATTTGTCCCACAAGAAGTATCTTTTTGTTTTGTTTTTTTTTATATACGCGAAGGCGAGATGAGTGGAGGTGACAAACAAGACAAACAATTTCTATCCTAGGGTTTATGCAAACACCTAAGTAGATTAGGTCTTGGTTATGAATGTGGCAAAATGAAACTAGTGGGGAGGAATGTGGAGGACACTTACAAATTACTTTACCTGCACTTTACTCTGGTCTACCGCACTTGGATCTCCATGCTAGGATACCTGCAAGACGATAGATAAAAGACAAGCAGAGTTAATAATATGTAAATGCAAAGAAGAGCAGAAAACAAGTAAATTCTGTTGCCTCCCTGGCAACAGAGTCAAAATGATGGACATGTTTTGCATGGTAGAAATCGGCGTTTGGAGGAACCCATCGTCGTAGTCACAAAACTCATTATCAAATACAATTTTACCAAAACTCCAAGGGCGTCCCAGGTCGAACACAGGGGGGTGACATTTACTTTGTTTGAAAACCGTGCTTCGTTTTATTTCTTTTTGGTGTTTTGTTATATATATATTTTTTGTTTTTATAAAGACACAAACAAGATGGATCACAATATAGATGGAATGAAATATGATATATTGCACAAATGTTTATTACAATAATCTACGAAAGCATAAAGGAGAGAGAGGTGAGAAAGAATCTCCCCAATTGGTTGTTCGGCGAGACGACGGTGCCTGGCGAAAGCTTGGTGATAAACGCCAGTTTATCATCATTCTTATGCATTAAAACAAACCTAGCTCTTAGGATTTTACTCCGCAAACGGGTTTTTGGGCTGCATTTAGGCATAAAATAGGTTAGGCATGCATTGCATTTTTTATTGTCTTTTTAATATGTTTTTGTGAGTGTTAGGGATGTACAGATATATAGATCCCTAAAACCCTAGCACTCAAGAAGGCAAATGGTGAAGGAGAAGCCCAGACTAGCTGGAACTCAGCCTGATCCAGCTCACCTCAGCTTGATCCAGCTTACCTCAGCTTGATCCAACTCACCGCAGCTGGAACCTAGCTTACTTGAAGTAGGGTTAGTTCATCCCAGCTCCACTCAGCTAATCTCAGCTGGATGGCAGCTCAAGAGAGTTCACCTTAGCTCACCCTAGCTCAAGTCAGCTCAGATCCAGCTCAACTTAGCTGAGTCTAGCTCATCTCAGCTCCCACTAGTCCACAGGGAGCTCTAGCTAGCTCAGCTAAGTTGACAGGAGTTCACCCCAGCTCAGATCCAACTACATCCAGCTCCACTTAGCTCTAGCCAGCTGAAGAACTCATCCCAACTCAGGAAGCTCAAGTCCAACTCCCGGGGACTCAGCTTAGCTCAACTCAGTTGAGCTAAGCTACCTTAGCTGCCTCAACCAGCTTGATTCTCCCCGGGAGCACCAGACCTAGCTCACCTCAGCTCATTTTGGTAGAAGCTAGCTCACTTTAGCTTGGCTTAGCAAGTAGCAAAGAACTAGCAAGCTAAGCCAGCTAGAGTAGCCCCATGCCAGCCTCTTCAGCAGCAGCCAGCTCCAGCTCCAGCTCCAGACTTCTCCTCCTCAGCTCCTTCCTCCAAACCCTATCTCCATTACCTTCTCCTCTACTCCACCTTTAGCTAAGCTAGCTTAGCTTATCTTAGCTTAGCTTAGCTTAGCTAACAACCAGCTCCTTGGCCATCCATTACCTTCAAAATCAACCCTAGCTAGCTCCACCAACTCAAGCCTACCTAAGCTAGCTACCCTACTCAAGTTGGCGCCACCTCCTAGCCATCCCTTCACCCCACTATCTCCACCAAAAGACACCTAAAGTTGGCACCAAAAACCACCCCTAACCACCTCTATATTGGCGCCACTTTCAGCCCCTTCATCCACCCTACACCTACCCACATAACCCATCCTAACCATCCACATACCCCCCTTCTAGAATCCAAAGGTGGTGCCACCTAATAGCCTTCTAGAAAGCCCATTTTGTCACCAACATCAAGGGGTATCAACCCCCATAACTACCCCCTTGGTGTCTCTTAAGGTGGCGCCAAACACCTTTGGCCATTGGATCCTTAACCACCTCCATCTCTCCATCTTAGCCCTCCATTCCAAGAGTCACCTTAGCCCCCCCTTCCTACTCTATATAAACCCACCACCTACAACCATTTTAGATCATCCTCCATTAGTGTAATTTGCTACCTAAACCACCTATACCTACGGCCAAGAAGAAGGAGTAGAGAAGGAGATTAAAGGGGCACATCACCAGCCCTTTTGGTGCCTTCTTCTCCCCACTCTCTTCAACTTGGGCCACGCCAAGGAGGAGGACTCTTCCACTTCAAGGAGGATGGCCAGGCAAGGGAGAAGGACCTAGGGTGGACGTCCACCCTTGGAGAGAAGCTTAGGGCACGCCCCCTTAGGGCTTGCCTTGGAGGACATCACCTTGGCGGAGCACTGCAAGGAAGGAGTTGAAGGATTCTTTTCAAGCTTGGGAGCTACCAACCTTGGAGCAAGAAGCCCTCTTCTTCACCATCTATCTAGAGGATTTGTGTTTTCTCTTCTTATTTGCATTTTTATAGTAGTAGAAGCTTTCCTCTACTAGGCCTTTCTGTAAAACATTTTTTCAGTTATCAAGTTGCCTTCTTTGCAAGTTTTCTTGTTTGCATTTCTATTTGCTTGTTTTTAGCATTCTTCACTCCCTCTCCCTAATTATTCTAGGCCTCCACTTGCCTAGAGTGAGCTTAGGGAGAGGCTCTACTTGCCACATAGTAGTATTTAAATTGAAGTGTAAATCACCTTTTCCGCCACCAGTTCGCATGTTTCCTTAGCTTAAAAACAAAAAAATGATATATTGAAAAAAAATACCAAAAAGAAAGTTGAGATTTATTCCAAGCAAGAGAATCACTATTGCAAACATATTGCCTCCTTGGACGACCCTAGATACTCTCCTATCTAGGAATATAAATTTAAGAGCGAAAGCGGATTTACGCGTTACAATGACCTAATTAACAAACCACGTATTTTCGCTACCACTTAGACAAATGAGTTGAGGAGTGGGACGATAGAGGTAAGATGTAGGAGGATGCCTGGTAGAGGAATGCTTCACCGAGGCTCTAGAATGGAGGTGAAAAGGTGGAGGCAATTTGCTATCGAAATGGAGGTAGGAGGATGGCTCCAATGCAACCTATGAAGGTGATGGGATGAGGGACGAATATTTGGTGGGATAAAGGAATGCTACATTAATAGGAGGCCTTTAGAGCTTGAGAGTAAGCTCTAATGGAGCTTTGGTAGGCTACTAGAGCCTAGGAGTAGGTGGGAGTAGAGTAGGTAGAGATGAAGAGGAATGGGGAGTGTAGGGGTGTTTACATAGTGGTGGAATGGAGGTGGTTTGCGTGCATGAGCCTTTAGTGACATTTAAGACGTCGCTAAAGACTCGCCAGAGACATTGCTAAAACATTCACGTGCCTTGGCTGCCTCTTGGAAGCTTAGCCGCAATTGGCATAGGGCACGACGATCATTGGTCGTTGGATCAGGCGTGTTATCGTGAGAGGAGAACGCGCGCCTGCCCACGTTTGAAATCCGCACCGCTGGCGCGTGCATTGGCAGATGTCGGATGATGCATCGCATGGCCGAGACTCGCTGATTAGCCCATATTTGTGGGCTATTTAAGTATTTAAGTGTCTAGACATTAAGTTAATTTTAACATTTAGATAGCATACAATAGGATGTAAATAAATTAATTCATATTTTTAGCTTAAGTGCATAATTCATGCATTTAGAATTAACCTAGGATTGCCTACATTTGATTAGTTAATTAATTAGGTGCATTACATACACTATTTTAATTAACATAGAAGTTAAGGAGTTATGCATAAATAATCCTAATTATTTTATTATTCTTTTTTTTCTTCTCCTTTGCAGGTAATCGCTTCATCTCCGCCTCCTCCTCCTGCGCATCAGCATTGACTCAACGGTGGCCTTTTGAATTTCAAATCTTTGTAGCTGTGGCTACAAAGGAGGAGGAAGGGTTGCCGTTCAAGGGAAGGCCACCACCCCTTTCCTCATTGCGTAGAGAACTACGTTTCTCATCCACTCCCCACCACCGGCCTCAACCGCGGCATTGTGACTCCACCATCGTGGGGGTGTGGTGTGACAGCCCACACCGCCAAGAGTCCCTGCATAACCGTGCTTCATCTTCCCTTCCACACGCAGATCCCAGCTGTTGCACGCCCCAAGCACCCTCGCCACGCCAACTGCAGCACATAGGGCTTTAATCGCCTCCCCGCACCTCAGCCCCTGCCGAGTGCGCCACCGTGCGTGCCTTCCCTCGACGTGCTTCATCTTCTGCAACAGACCACCTGCACACGCTGCACTTCCAGCCACAGTGCACCTTCTTCTTCCCCCGCACCTCAACCGCCGCCTGCACCACCAGCCAACGCACCACCCACGCTCACGCTGCAATCAACCCCGCGCCTCCTTCAGCTCGCGCACCCCACCCCGCGCACAGCAGCTAACGCGCCTTCACCTCCACGCACCCTCGCCTTCAGTACCTGCACGCCAGTGCCTTCAGTGCCCCCTGCAGCACCTGCAGCCATGCGGTCACCAGACCCCGCGCGCGCCCGTGCGGCCTGCAGCGCCCGCCCCTTCAACGCGCGTCACCCCCGCTCCCCTCTGCACGCACAGCACCTCCAAGCACCACCACCGCCGCTTCTCTCCTCCATCCAGCTGGCCTAAGCCATCTCACGACACGCCGCCACCACCACCGCGAACGCCTTGCTTCGGCTGACCTTTTGTAGGAGTAGCTCCTCTAATGAGCCTCTCTCCCGTGTGCAAGGAGAAAGGTATAATCCTCTATTTAACTCTCATTAATATTTACACTTGAATGACATTACCAAACTTTCATTTTTATTTTAATATTTGAAATATTGAGTGAAATTGCAACTTCATGCTCATCTTTTCTCATAATTGCTTGGCTTTTGTTATTCACATCTTTTGACATTGGTTTTGGGTTAAGATGTGCACAAATTCTCTCTAATGCATGTCAATTGGAAATTATAGAGATTCATCACATATTTATTGAATATTTTAGTGAGGAAAAATTGCACATATAACCTTACATTTTTTAGTTATTGTGTGTCTTCTTTTCATCGCATTTCATGTCATATTTGACTATGGATTTCGCACTTGATTGAACGAATACGAGAAAAATATTCATGAATTTATTGCATCATTGTTTCCTTGTGGACATGACCCACTCTTCTGTGAGTGGTTAATTTTTATTGTAATTATTTTGTTAAGCAGTTTTCCACCACTTTGTTACTAAAATGACAAATCATCTTATTCACATTATTCGAGAGCGAAAATCGTCTTATCAAATGGTGCCATTGTTGGGGAGGCAATAGATGCAATAATTTCACCTGATTATTATTTCTGATTATTTCTCGTTGCACAGTGATCTAACCATTTATTATCTTTTCTATGCGAGGAATTTGTGGAGGTGACAGGCGCATTTGGGAGACGACGTCGACCTTGAGCGACGCCTACACGTGGGGAAGACGCAGGAGACCTGTATCTTGCTTCCATAGGGGATTCTCCTTTGTCACAAGTTTTATTTCTGTGATTGGGGCTGATTTTCGGGAGCCTGTTCCCTTTTCTTTAGATCTAGGTTTTTAATTTATTTTGTGGATTGTTTATCCTTAATTTGTTTGTGCATAAGTAGCTAAAAATAAAAAATAAAAAAAAACACGAGCTACCTGCTAAAAGCTACCTGCCCTTAGGTCGAATCATTTAGGACTGAATGAGCAACATCTAGATCTAATTCTTGTCTTGCATATTGCATGAAGAATGCTAGAATCAGGTATGCACTTCTAACTTTGCATTTCTACCTGTCATGCAAATGCATTTGGATTAATTTTTAGACCACATAATCTATCTTGAAGCGATCTAGTAAAGTGGTCACATTTAATGTTTGAAAAAGGACTAATTAAAGGAGAGACATTTAAAAATCAAGGACTTTATTTTCAAATGTGGCGTGCGATTCAAAATTCAAAATCTTTTGCGGTGTATGCACACTTATATCTCTTGCACCACAGCACGCATTTAGACACTCCTAAGTCTTGGAACTACTAGGACAGGAGCCCTCCTACCCTTGGATTTTGAAGTGTTGGGAACTTGAGATCAAAGGTTTTGTAAATCCAAAGAGGGGGATACCCTGTCACGGATTTTGGGGGTAGTTGAGAAGCACCGCGAAAGCACAGCTTCAGAGGAAGGCTTAGGCCTACTTGCATCCCTCGATCTTCCATCTTGGGAGTTGCTCTACCATTTGAGATTTAGGGAAGAACACCTAAGCTCCAACTAGGTCTTTTTAGGTATTTCGAAGGTCGGCAAGAGGCGCATAATTGATTGGACAACTTGCTTTGCCATCTACAATTTGAACTAAAGTCAAAAGCCTAAATTTGTAAAGACCGAACAAGTCCTTTTGAATTGTGTTTGTAGTGCATGCTTGGTAGGTGATCTCTTAGGAGACAACTTGTGTTTGATCCTGAACCTGAAAGAATCTTAAGAAGAAACCTCCCAAGGGAAGAAATGGCCGATCAAAGGAGCCTTAAGGAATATTTCATTCCAACCAATCAAGCTGGCCCGGCACTACGTAGACCTGGAGGAGACATTCCTTATGAGATCAAAAGCAGTACCATATCCTTGCTGCCTCCTTTTATGGTACTGCTAGGGAAGACCCTTACAGGCATATAGAGGAATTCACCGAGGTCTGTTCCACGGTGAAGTTGTAGGGCGTTACTGATGATGCTCAAATGCGGACAATCTTTCCCTTCTCCCTCAAGGACAAAGCCAAGTATTGGTATCACACCCTTGATGATATTAACACTTGGGATGCCCTGAAGGAGTTTTTGAAGTACTTCCCCATGAGCAAAACAAATCACTTTAGGAGGGAAATTATGAGTTTTGTTCAAAAGGATGGGGAAGCTTTCCATGATGCGTGGGAGCGCTTTAATGACTTGGTGAGACTTTGCCCACATCACCAAGTGCCTAAGTGGCAACTGGTTGAAAGGTTCTACACCAGACTTAATGATTCGCATAAGCAAACTGTGGATGGTGCCTGTGCAGGAACCTTTCTATCTAAGACTGAGGATGAAGCTTGGAACCTTTTTAATACTTTGAGTGAGAATTCTATTCACTTGAATTCTACCTACATGGATAGAAAACCCACTCTCATGCAAAGAAAGTTGGAGGCGAATAAGGCAAGGGACACCCAGAATTTAGCCTATCAGATTCAATTATTGAATCAAAACATGGAAAGGCTTATGTCGAGCCCAAGCCAATTTGTATCTAACACCTCCACATCCCAAGCTTCTAAATGCTCCATTTGCCAAGGCAATACACACGCCACTGTGGATTGCCACTTGGCCTCCCAATTCCCTGAGCTTGTACAGGCGGATCTGAATGTCGCTCAAGGGTTCTGTCCTAGACCTCGTAATGACCCTTTTTCCAACACTTATAATGAGGGATGGAGGAA
The DNA here is from genome assembly GCA_037157565.1 of Thalassia testudinum. Classification (NCBI taxonomy): domain Eukaryota; kingdom Viridiplantae; phylum Streptophyta; class Magnoliopsida; order Alismatales; family Hydrocharitaceae; genus Thalassia; species Thalassia testudinum. The sequence goes on along the minus strand of JAZHRO010000073.1, from coordinate 6,338,861 downwards.
CCACCCAAACTTTCCATGGAGACAAGGAAATATCTCAAATTCAGGGAATTATAAACCACAATCCTTTCAAAACCATCAAATGAACTAACCTCAGACCTTTTCCCAACCTATGACCTCTAGATGGATGAATTGAAGGCAATGTTGTGAACTATGCAAGAAAGTCAAAGTGCCATCATCCAATCTTAAGAAAAGGATATACATGAGATGAAATCACAGATAGGACACCTTGTTGAGGCCGTTAGACAGAGGGAAACTGGGAAGCTCCCCAATGCTGCTAAGGAGAATCCTAAAGGAAAAGGGATTATCTTTAGGGAGCATGCTCAGGCGGTGACTATTCTGAGGAGTGGGAAAGAAATTTCCAAACCCGATGCTCCTATAGTCTCACCCCCTAAAAAATCATCCACCCCGACTTTCACCCCACCGGAGAAGACTTGCCCAAATCTTCTCCGCTTGAAATCACCTCACCGAAAGAAGTTGCCCCCGTTCCACCCCTTACTCGACATGACAACCCTTCCACCCAGAGATCGAGAGTGCCCTTTCTAGAGTGCTTATCCACCTCTGGGAAGACTTCTGCTGGCTCATTTGGAGCCAAAGATAAGACAGATGAGATCATGGAAACTTTCAAGCAAGTGCATATTAGCCTGCCTTTGCTTGAAGCTATCAGGAAAATTCCGTCTTATGCCCGCTTCTTAAAGGACCTGTGCACGAAAAAGTGGTAATCTAGGAAACAAGTCCAATCAAAAGTTACCCTGCCTGATTCTGTTAGCTCAATTATTCAACATGGCACACCCGAAACTTAAGGACCCAAGAGCCCCGTACATCTCAGTGGTTATTGGTGACTTACAGATTGATGAGGCTCTACTTGATCTGGGTGTGAGGGTGAACATCCTTCCGAGCTCCGTGTATGAACAACTTGGGGGAGGCAATCTGATGCCTAGCCCAGTACTCCTCCAGGTTGCTGATCAATCACTTAAGACACCGCGGGGAATTTTGAAAGATGTCCTCGTAAGAGTGGAGGATTTCTTCTTCCCCGTTGACTTCTTAGTTTTGGACACTGACCCTACCAACAAGCCAACCAAACCCTCCATCATTTTGGGTCGCCCCTTCCTTGCAACTTTGCATGCTTCAATCAATTGCAATACTGGGGCATTGAAAATGGGCTTTGGGAACAGGAAAATCTGTCTTAATGTCTTTGATGTTTACAAACAAGTCGGGCTTGAGGATTGTTCTCAAGTTGAGGTGATAGATGACCTAAGTGAAGAAGTAACCCCTACAATGTTATGTGTGTAATTCCCTACTTGGAGGGGGTAAGATATGCGTGACGTAATATAAAGTGCGAATTTAAAATAGACAATCTCACAAAAATAAGCAATCACACAATAGGCACAAGTATTTTTAGGTGGAAACCCAAATTGGGTGAAAACTACCACCTAATCCTCTCGAGTTAGGATTTCCCGATCGACCTAGTCGATCAAATCCACTAAACCCAGTCACTTGAACGAAGGTGACTGAACCTCAATTACAACCACACTACTTAGACCGAGGGTAGTGTTCCTCAAAACCCCTTCTTTTCACAAAATGGATTTTGTCTCGCGAAGGAGACAGGAATTCTCAAAGCGAATACCCAACCAAAGACAATGAAATATACAACAATCCTATAGAGCCACAAATATTTAAACCTAGCTTCTATAGGAGTTGGGAAACTTTCCTTCGTGGAAATGCGTCGATGTGACGACGTGGGTGCATGAACCACGCAGCTACGCTTTGTCGCTCTCATAATCGCAAAGGGAGAGCGGGTGCGTAAGTTGGATGAGGCACTTGGGTATGGAACAAGCCTTTAAGAGCAAGTGCTTTTTCTACTTCAATTTGACACAAAATGAGTGGAAATATTCTTTAAAAGTGTGTATTTGAGTGGCAAGGGTTCTCCTTTATTTATATAGGGCCTAGGAAGCCTTTGGAAGGCCTTGGAAGGCTTCCATAACCGTTGGGTGCAAATCCAAGGTAAATCAGGCCATAGTCAGAATTAATCATGAGTCTGACAGGGTCATCAGACGTTTGGTCCTGGCATCAGACGTCTGGAAAACTTGTTTAAGACGTCTGGGAACTAAGTCAGACATCTGATTCTAAGCGGGTTTCCTTCCTGGCTTGAATCAGACCTAAACAGGGTTCTAGTGTATGGCCATCAAATGACATACAGGACATCTGGCACAAGGTCTGGACATTTAGAAACCTATTGTTCTACGGAAATGGATTCCCAAGGAAGTACAACGGCTAGAAAATCTTTGAAAGGAGATTTTGGGTCAGCCGAGGCAAAACAGACATATATCAGATGTCTGGGGTCCTCTACGGACGTCTGATACAAGGCTAACAGTTATTTCCTCAATGTTTACGAAGGCAGCCAACATTCCACTAATTTAACGTCTGGCAAAGGCATCAGATGTCTCCTAAGACGTCTAGACTAAGGTCTAGACGACTGATTCTAACAGACAGAACCTACTAAGTCCAGCTTAGATGTTTTAGACGTCTGATCAAACAGTTAAACATCTTAAAAGTCAATATTAGACGTCTGATTTCCAGATTGGACGTCTGATAAGGCTATCTGAACCTTATTTTGGCTTTCTAAGTTCTTTACAGAAAACCTAAGTATTCTAGGGTAGTGCAGGTGTTCCTAGGACTACTTTAAGGGTTATTTGAGGCTCTTTAACATAAGATTTAAGATAGAAATAAAGAGCAAAACAAAGAAACAAAATTACATAGTACAAAATAAAAGGAAATCTATCCTATTCTTCATCTCCTTCCTTCTTCAAGCTTTTCCTCCTCGTGAATCTCCTCTGCCTCTGTCCAGCTCCTCCAATCCACCATGGATGCGAGCTCGAACTCCGTCTAAACACTTGTCTCCATTTGCAATTTGACCTGAAAACTAGGACTCAAAAGCAAATGTTAAAAGACACGTGTTTTGTTATCATCAAAATAAACGAACATGGTGCTCTAACACCAACAATGTGATGACCCCTTCAGTATGTCATGCTAAATGAGCATTCCCATCTCTTGGAGGAATGTGAAGGGGATACACTAGAACTTGAGGAGTTGTTGGGTGTTTCTGCTGAGTCTCTTCCCCCATCATCTCTGCCCAAGGTAGATCTGCTACCTGAGATGGGGACATCTATTATGAAACCCTCAACCATACAAGCCCCCAACCTTGAGTTGAAACCCCTCCCTGACACTCTCAATACGTCTTCCTAGGTGCCAATGATATGCTCCCCATTATCATTTCAGCTGTGCTATCTAAGGCACAGGAGGGAGCCCTGATTGAATGCTTGTCTAGGCACAAGGAAGCTATTGCTTGGAGCATTGCTGACATTAAGGGTGACTCTACACTCTGCATGCACCACATTTATACTAATGATTCCATCAAGCCATTTAGGGACATGCAGAGACGTCTGAACCCTAATATGAGGGAGGTGGTTAAAAAGGAAATCCTGAAGTGGTTGGACGCTAGGATCATATATCCCATTGCAGATAATAAATGGGTAAATCCTATTCATGTGGTGCCAAAGAAGGCAGGCTTTACTGTGGAATTTAATGACCAAGGTGAACAAGTTGTCACTAGACCCTCAACTGGATGGAGGGTCTGTATTGATTATCGCAAGCTGAACACCGCTACCCAGAAGGATCACTTTCCCTTTCCTTTTATTGATCAAATTCTCAAGAAATTGGCAGGGAATAAGTACTATTGCTTTCTCGATGGATATTCTGGGTACAACCAGGCTGTAGTCTTCCCTGATGACCAGGAGAAGACGACATTCATGACTCCTTACGGTACTTTTGCATTCAGGCGTATGTCATTTGGATTATGTAATGCCCCTGCAACCTTCCAGCGATGTATGATGTCCATTTTTTCTGACATGATTGACGAGTGTGTTGAAGTGTTCATGGATGACTTCTCCATTTATGGCTCGTCTTTCAACCAGTGTCTCCTGCACTTGGAGAATGTGTTGAAGCGATGTAAGGAAACTGGTTTAGACCTCAGTTGGGAGAAAAGTCATTTCGTGGTACAGAAAAGAATTGTACTTGGGCATGTTGTGTCTAAGCGAGGTTTGGAAGTAGATAAAGCCAAGATTGGTTCTATTTCCAAACTGCCATTGCCCACGAATGTCAAACAGATTAGATCCTTTCTGGGCCATGCTGGCTTTTATAGGTGCTTTATTAAAAATTTCAGTAAAATTTCTAGGCCACTTTGTGACTTGTTGGCGAAGGAATCTTCCTTCAATTTTGATTCAAAGTGTGCTGAGGCCTTTCAAACTCTGAAGGAGGACTTGATCTCTACACCTATTCTCCGAGCTCCTGATTGGACACTCCCATTTGAGATGATGTGTGATGCTTCGGATTATGCAGTGGGAGCAGTCATTGGACAAAGGGTTGAGGGAAGACCTCATGTGCTGCATTATGCCAGCAAGACTTTAACCGAACCGCAGTAAAACTGCACCATCACTGAAAAAGAATTACTTGCTGTAGTTTTTGCTCTAGAGAAGTTTAGGTCTTATCTTCTTAGGTCTAAGGTGGTTATTTTCACTGATCATGCAGCAGTGAAACATCTCATTGCTAAGAAAGATTCTAAGCCATGTCTGATTAGGTGGATCCTACTCCTTCAAGAATTTGACTTGGAGATACGTGAAAAGAAAGGAGTAGAGAATGTTGTGGCTGACCACCTGTCTTGCCTTCCACTTAATGACTCTCTATCTAGAGATATCCGCGAGACATTTCCCGATGAAACCCTTATGGCGGTAACACCAACTTCACCTTGGTATGCTGATACCGTAAATTACTTGGTCACTGGAGAAACTCTTGGCTCTTGGGATTAGCAGAAAAGAAAGCGACTCATTTCCCAAGCGAGATACTTTCATGGGAAAGAGCCTGAATTATTTAGAATTGGACAAGACCAAGTATTGAGATGATGTGTACCTGAAGAGGAACAACAAAGTGTGCTGAGTTTTTGCCATGAACTTCATTGTGGAGGACACCTTGGCGCTAAGAAAACTGCTTTTAAGGTTCTCCAATCCAGTTTTTGGTGGCCTTCATTATTTAAGGATTCTCATAATTTTTCTAAGGCCTGTGTTAGATGTCAAAGGACTGGAACGATTGGGAAGAGGAATGAAATGCCTTAACACCCTATTCAATCTGTTGAAATTTTTGATGTGTGGGGAATTGACTTTATGGGCTCCTTCCCTTTGTCCCATGGTTATGAATATATCTTGGTGGCAGTTAATTATGTCTCTAAATGGATAGAGGCCATTCCTACGCGCACAAATGACCACCCTGTGATTTTGAAATTTGTGAAGTCCAATATCATATCTCGTTTCGGCTGCCCCAAGACCATTATAAGTGATGGGGGACCTCATTTCCGAAACCACCACTTCAATCGGCTAATCAGGAGTCTGAGAATGACTCACAAGGTCTCTACCCCTTACCATCCTCAGACGAGTGGCCAGATTGAAGTATCAAATAGGGAGATAAAAAATATTTTAGAAAAGACTGTTAGACCTAATAGGAAAGATTGGTCCTAAAAGCTCCATGATGCTTTGTGGGCGTATCGAACGACCTATAAGACCCCTTTGGGTACATCTCCCTTTCGGATTGTGTATGGGAAAGCGTGCCATTTACCCGTTGAGCTGGAACATAGGGCACTTTGGACTATTCAAAGTGTTAACATCAATTTAGAAAAGGCGGGTAAGGCACGACTTTTGGAATTAAGTGAGCTTGAGGAGCTGAGGAATGATGCTTATGACACCTCTTAAGCTTATAAAGAGAGAACTAAGGTCTTGCATGATAAGTATATCCTTAGAAAGACCTTTGAACCCAACCAACAAGTCTACCTTTTCAATTCCAGACTTAAGCTTTTTCCAGGGAAATTAAAATCTCGTTGGGATGGGCCTCACTTAATCACTAAAGTGTTTCCACATGGAGCTGTGGAGATTGAAAGCCCTTCCTCTTCAGCATCTCCCTTTATCGTCAACAGTCAACGGTTAAAGCCATACATTACTTTGGATGGCCATCTGGTTGCCGAGGTCACTCTTGAGGAGCCTTAACTCCTACCATTCTCCGCCTCAGGTAATATCTTCCTTTAACTATTTTTGTTTCCAATGAGGACATTGTTTGAACCAGGCATGGGGGAGAGGACCTAAGGCATCTGTTTATAGCATGTCTACATTTTGCATTCATTCATGAATATTGCATTAAAAAAAAAATTGAGCTTACCCGGCTGGGCCCTGCATTCTTAAGCAAATTAGAACTCTAGGTTAGACTAAGTTGATTCTAGGGTCGAACTTTAGAAGCTAAGTGAGCTACTAGCTTTAGACCTTTAGGTTCCTTTGTGGACTTAAAAACTTAAGTAGGAGTTAAGTTGCGGACCATTCCTCAAGAGGTTGAGGAAGGAAAGCTAGGGATTGAGTTAAAAGGTGGGGTAGTACCTGGAGTCTTGTTCTACCTTTTGGTTTAGGGGTCCTTATAACCCAAGCATCCAAATTTCACACACTTGGTCTTGTGTAGGTAAGTGATCACCTTAATTCCTTTCTTAAAAGAAATTTCGTTCTCTTAGTTTTGATTTAGGAGAGGCTTGAAAACACAATTTGACTGGAAGAGTTCCTGCCACAGGAGAGGGGGAGTATATACTCACCTTGAGGATGCGATGATAACATGTTACCTCCTCAGCGCTTGTCTCTTAGGATATCCATCCTATTGGGGGCATGTAAGCGCATTGTGCGGTTCAGGTACCATGGGCAGCCCTATCTAGAAGTGCCGATTGCCACAGGCCTAAATTCACTAAAGAAATCCATGGGCGATACTATCTCAAAGTGTTGATTCCCAAGAGTTCTTGGGGTCACTATGGGCGGTGCTATCTCGAAGCATTGAAAGCCAGGCACCCTTCGAGGTACGGTGATGGGGACAATGAATTCGACACAAACCGTGCTGATAGCTGATCTAAGGTTAGACTTAGAGGAATCAAACAAATATATATATATATATCAAAAAAAAAAACTTTTTCCTTTCTAGGTTGGCAATCATACCAACCTCAAATAACTTAGACCAATGCACATGCACAGATGCTTTAATCTCAAGGATCAATAAACCTTAGGGTAGAGTCAGAAATCAGGCAAACTTGTGCCTGCAACTCGTCTTTAGCCGAACTAGTCTGTAACTTAGCAACTACTTGGGAACCTTAGGTCTAAAGTTTGAACTTAACATGTTTCTAAAGGACGACCGTTTGGGTTGGTTAGTCAACATGGAGTGCTAGGTTTTTGCTTGGATTTGCTAGGGACTAGCAAAAACTAGGCATGGGGTTATTTGATTAGCCTATATTTGTGAGCTATTTAAGTATTTGTCTAGACATTAAGTTAATTTTAACATTTAGATAGCATACAATAGGATGTAAATAAATTAATTCATATTTTTAGCTTAAGTGCATAATTCATGTATTTAGAATTAACCTACGATTGCATACATTTGATTAGTTAATTAATTAGGTGCATTACATACACTATTTTAATTAACATAGAAGTTAAGAAGTTATGCATAAATAATCCTAATTATTTTATTATTCTTTTTTTTCTTCTCCTTTGCAGGTAATCGCTCCGTCTCCGCCTCCTCCTCCTGCGCATCAGCATTGACTCAACGGCAACCTTTTGAATTTCAAATCTTTGTAGTTGTGGCTACAAAGGAGGAAGGGCTGTCGTTCAAGGGGAGGCCACTACCCCTTTCCTCACTGCGTAGAGAACTACGTTTCTCATCCACTCCCCACCACCATCCTTAACCGCGCCAATGCGACTCCACCACCGTGGGCGTGTGGTGTCACAGCCCACACCACCAAGAGTCCCTGCATAACTGTGCTTCATCTTCCCTTCCACATGCAGATCCCAGCTGCTGCACGCCCCAAGCAGCCTCACCACGCCTGCTGCAGCACATAGGGCTGCAATCGCCTCCCCGCGCCTCAGCCCCTGCCAAGTGGGCCACCACGCGTGCCTTCCCTCGACGCGCTTCATCTTCTGCAGCAGACCACCCTCACGTGCTGCACTTCCAGCCGCAGCGCACCTTCTTCTTCCCCCGTGCCTCAACCGCCACCCACACCACCAGCCAGCGCACCACCCGCGCGCATGCTGCAATCAACCCCCGCGCCTCCTTTTGCTCGTGCACCCCACTGCGCGCACAGCAGCTAGTGCGCCTTCACCTCCACGCGCCCTCGCCTTTAGCGCCTGCACACCCTCGCGACACCACCTCCAGCGCCCCTTGCAGCACCTACAGCCGTGCAGCCACCAGACCCACGCACACCCGTGTGGCCTACAGCGCGCGTCGCCCCACTCCCCTCTACAAGTACAGCACCTCCAAGCACCCTCACCTTCAGTGCCTGCACGTCGCCTCCACACTCCCTCAGTAAGTGTACGGCTCCTCCATCCAGCCGCCACCGCTTCTCTCCTCCATCCAGCTGACCCAAGCCATCTCACGACACGTCGCTACCACCACCACGAAGGCCTTGCTTCGACCAACCTCTTGTAGGAGTAGCTCCTCGAATGAGCCTCTCTCCCGTATGCGAGGAGGAGAGAGGTTTAATCCTATGTTTTTACTCTCATTAATATTTACATTTGAATGCCATTACCAGACTTTCATTTTTATTTTAATATTTGAAATATTGAGTGAAATCGCAACTTCATGCTCATCTTTTCTCATAATTGCTTGGCTTTTGTTATTCACATCTTTTGACATTGGTTTTGGGTTAAGATGTGCACAAATTCTCTCTAATGCATGTCAATTGGAAATTACAGAGATTCGTCACATATTTATTGAATATTTCAGTGAGGAAAAATTGCACATATAACCTTACATTTTTGAGTTATTGTGTGTCCTCTTTTCGTCGCATTTCATGTCAGATTTAACTATGGATTTTGCACTTGATTGAACGAATACGAGAAAAATATTCATGAATTTATTGCATCATTGTCTCCTTGTGGACACAACCCGCTCTTCTGTGAGTGGTTAATTTTTATTGTAATTGTTTTGTTAAGCGATTTTCAACCACTTTGTTACTAAAATGACAAATCATCTTATTCACATTATTCAAAAGCGAAAATCCTCTTATCGCTCGCCCGCAGATCGCACACGCCTTGATTTGAATCACACGCCTGACACCCTTGCGGAGATCCGACGGTCGACAGTGCACCCGCTTGACTTAAATGAGCACCTTTGATTACTTGCGTGCGATCTAGTGTCCATCCTCGCATCTGTGGGCAGCATCAAATCACGTGTGGAGAATCTCTACCTCTCAATCAAGATTGAGCGACCCTATTTCAGATGGCGCTATAGCAGGCGTGGTGAATTGCGGCTCGAACTCGCGCTCGCGGTTTGCGAGCGCTTGTCTTCACCGTTGCGTCAAAGCGACGCTTTGTCGAGTGGAGGGCGGTGCAGTCGCACGTGCCTTGACCGTTGGATGAAGATCCAACGGTCGAGGTGAGTCCTTGCTTGAGGCCTGGAGCAATGTCTCAGGTGGGGGGCAGCCTGGATGGCGCCATGTGGCGCCATCTGGGTCGTCTGTCTTCATCTTCGTGTAGAGGGTTTTATGGAGCTCTGATCGGGGTGATTTTCGCATTGACAGACTGCGATCATCGCTCCGGATTCATCCATACAGTTGAATTCTTCATCCGAAGCCTGTAAAGATGTCATACTACCTCCTGGCCATATAAAATGGAAGAATTAATGTACATAATACACAACTATCCTAAATGCCATGCAATGGATTTTATGTAGTATTTATAACATGATATGCAATGCTAAGCCTAGGAATTATCATAAATAAGCATTTTATCATGAATTCATGTGTGTTTATCACAGCCCTGAAAACCATGAAACTAGCTCACCAAGCCTTGAATTTCCAGACACCTGTGATGATGAGATTGAATCGGAACATCTCGAGGGTGTAAATTCCGCCCGTTATTCTAATAAGGTGATCCTCGAGAACAATTCTGACACCCTTATAGAGCCTATCCTAGACTTTAGTAACACAATGCCTACATCTGACCTAGAATCTAGACGTAAACCAAATTAGGATGATTATGAGGCCCCATGTGATGAGAGTTAGATTTTGAATTTGAATTATGATTCTGGGCCTGTATTTGATGAGTACACTTCTCCAGACTCCTCAGAGATACAAATTGATTTTTCAAAAGTCACGTCAATTTATGATACAGAAATCGAGGAGTTTGATGGGTTGGGAATTGATTGGATCTACCCTATGAACCAAGAACCTGAGCCCATGCCTAATAAGGACACCTTTTTGAGATTAGAATTAGAAACTAGGTTAGATCCAATTCAGGTTGTTGCTTCTTCACATCTTGATTCATTATGTGGTAGAACTTCTAATCTAGAATCAGGTTCAAGACATGATCTTTGCAAATTCTCCGATGATTTCGAATCACACTTTGATTTCAGAGAGCCTTTGTTTCTTGATAACTACGAGCTAGTTTACGACCTTAGCATCCATGATCCGTTGTGTGATTCTGATGCTGGGGTCAATGATTTGGACCTTAAAGAAGCCACACCTTTTGATCTACATACAGAGCCTTCCAAAACCTGTTCTCAACTCTGACCCGCCACCGAAATCAACTTCTACTCTGATTCACCTCCCTCTGATCCAGTTGCACATGATTCTCCTCCATCTGTTGATCAAGTTTCAGACTCTAATATGATCGATAACCACTTCTTATCCTTTTCTAATCCTATCAGTAGGGTTCTACATCCTCTACAGCTCCATTTTCTTTTGAGGATCCCTACTCTAACCAGGCTGAATCAACTCAGCCAAACCCTAGATTCTCATTTCCATATCTACTTGAGCCTCAAAGTATCTGGTGGGCTCCACATCTTTTGATTCACTTCTATCAACCCACCAGACTGATTGGGTTTGGGTTGCATCATCAGCCTATTGAACTGAACAAGCTCCTGGTCGGACCAACCAGGCTATTGATTAAGGTGCTTGTTCTACAACACTCCTCTAAATTGACCACCCCTTCTCCTTAACCACCTTCTGCTTGGCTAAAGGAATTAAATTTAGCGCTGAACGGGAGGCAACCTGTCATTCCAAAAAACCTGAGACCCTTCGATCATCCTTTTGAGCTACACTCCTACGACACTTAGAGTTCAAAGTTAGAACAGCTGACTCCACCTTTGGTATTTGTATCAAAGCATGAAATCATCCGCAACAGCCATCCCAACTTGTTCACCCACCCTTTGAACCTGTTCTAACCCATGAGCCAAGCTAATTTCATACCCTTCGATTTATAATGAGGGCATTGCAAAACATAGGCATGGGGGGGTGTTAAAGTTCAAACACATAAAAATTCATGTTTCTGAAGGGTTCTTACAAAAAAAAATACTTATTCAAAAAATTAAAAAAATAAAAAATTTGAGAAAGAACAAAAAATTGGAAAGGGGAGGAAAATTTTGAGAATTGATTGCATATCATTTATGAGGAGGAAAAGAGGAAATGATTCAAAATGTCAAAAAGGAGCAACATTCAAGGACAAAAATGATAGTTATTAGCCATTGATGATGGAGATTACTTAAGTTCTAAACCTAATCAAAAGAAAAAAATTAAGTCTTGAAAAAATAGAGACAAGGAGATTAGTATGAGTGTTGATCTTAGGCTTCTTAGGCTTGTTTTAGGGCTGAAGCATTCATGTATCCATTAAGATCTAGATTAATCCTCAAGTGGTTGGGGAAAGTGCAAGGCTGATGTATTAGGTCTAAGGCTTAGGGATTATTCGGCCCCATTGCCTACCCTTTGGATTGTGGGACTTGGTAACCTAAGCACCCCAAAACCACACACAGTTTAGTTCTATGCACTTAATTATAAAAATCATGCAAAAGCGTTTACTCTGTTATGAAAAAGCTATCTAGATTAGGAGTGGCATGAAAACATAAGTTGATTGGATGAGTTCCCAGCGCGGAGAGGTGGGAAATTCCCCTTTGAAGATGTGCAATAACATATCATCTCCTCGATGCTTGTCTCCTAGGATATCTACATATCCTACCAGGGGCGTGTAAGCACCTTGTGCTGGTTCAGGTGCCATGAGCAGGATTATCACGAAATGTCGATCGCCAGGACCTAAATTAAGTTATAGAATGCCATGGTCGGCACTATCTCGAAGTGTCGAAATTGAGGGTTCTGGGGGTTACCATGGGCGTTGCTATCTCGAAGCATCGATTGCCAGAGACCTTGCGAGGATTGATGATAGGAACAAGGAATCCAATACAGATCGTGTTTAGGGTTAATCCAAGGCTAGAAAAATAATCAAGAAAAAGAGAGAAAAAGCTCTCCAAAATGCAAAAAAGGATTCTTCTATCCCTCTCTCTTACAAAATCGCACTGCAAACTAAACCTGGACCAAACATGTTTTAAGCATGGGTGCTTTAACTGTTGGGTTCAACGAACCTCTGGCCAGTTTTTACGAGCCTTAGAAACCTTTGCGGCAGACTAAGGATGAAGCTGGTCAGGTCTAGATCTTGATTGATACTTGAGTACCTCTAGGCCTACTATTAGCATTCTGACCTAATTTCTAAAAAGTAACAAGAATTAGGACTCTGAACATCAATGCATGGGTCTAGAACTCTAGTTCTTTTCATAAGATTTTGCTATGAGACTAGCAAAAATTAGGCATGGGGGTATGATTATAAAGTCATCATCACCCATAACTAGCTTTCTTTAGTCTGAATTTATTGACAACTACTCCAACATAACTACTAGAGAGTCGTAATTCATTGCATATTCTTTCTGAGAGATACATTAAAGTAGGGGTAAATTGCACTTTTAACATATCATAAATGCAGAGTAATCATGGGGTTTTCCATGGGTCAAATGAAGGTCAAATGAGCATTAATGACTAATAAGAGGTTCCATGTAGACAAAAACGTGTTTTCGTGCATTTCAAGAATTAATGGACATCCGAAATCCTAATTTTAGATCAACTTAATTTACTGAGGTTTTGGTCAAGATAAAATTCACCTAAACCTTTTAAAAATCATAGAACAATATTTCATAAGGTTTGGTATGCTTGATTTGACCATTGGAACCCACTGACCTAAAATAGAGTCTCAAACAGAAAGTTGCCTTAATTTGGGTTTTTGCATAAACTACCTAGTCAAACTTATTCAAAACTAAAATCTGACTTCACCATCAGATTCCTTGGGTCCAAATTAGGTTTGTACCAAAATTTGGGCCCAATCAGAGATCATCTTGACCTAGTTTGCATTTTGATCTAGTCTGACTCTCTTTCTCTCAAGTAGCCCCTCAACTTTCGAAATATATTGCAAAGACCCCCCCACAACTTTGTCATCTTCTTCACCAATAGGTCCCTACCGCCATTCCCATGTGAACACACCCGCAACCGACCTCCAATCAAGGAGTTCTCCCAGATTTCACGCTCAATCTCTTCCAAAATTGGAAGAACTCCTGAGAAGAACCTCTTCCATCTGAGCCACATCTTGGGCTCTGATTCTTGCCCAAAAGTTGATGCAAACCATTTGAATTCGTGGGTTTCCTATTTTGTGAAAGCTCCAAGCTTCCAAGCTTGGAACGACCGCTTGAACCCTATAAAAGGACCCACAATGCAAGACCGTGCTCCTTAGCTTGGTTTGGACTGGAATACCCCCTTCTTCTCCTCTCTCCAGCCAACTCCTCCGCAAGCTCCAGTGAGCTTCTCCGTCTACCTACCTCACCCACCGCCATAGACAATAGTTGAAGGGAGCATCTTCCCCGTGTTCTTCCGCTTCTAGCAATACCAACAGAAGCCCTCTAACTCCATCTTCCTCGCCGTTCTCCCCCACCGGAGGTATTCTCCCCCCTGGCACCTACCTTCCCATTCATCCATTAGAATTAGGTTAGATAGGTTCCTTTCTCCCTCTACTTCCTTTTCATCTCCTTTATCCCTCAATCCAACCACCTACGTGCACTCACGCCCATCGTCATTCCCACACACGGCCAAGCTTTGGCGAGGCCTTCCCGATGCTACACACCTCCGTTCGCCTCACCATCACCTCTACAAGCATCGTCGTTCCTCCACCAACGAAAGCCCTTAGTTAATTTCATCTTCCACTCACCCAAATGCACACCCAACCAACCCACCTTCACACTGTCTCCACCGACCACCACAGACCACCTCACTCACTCCCAAGCCACACCAACACCCCAGTCACCTTCGTCGTGCTACGACAAAGCTCAGGAGCTACTTAATTGGGGCCTTTGAGCCCGTATTACTGTTTTCAGGTCACGTTGGCCTCCGCCCATCGCCGCCTTCACCTCCGATCAAGCTTAAGCTCCTACGGCGTCAAAACCACCTACTACTACTTCTAGGTTGTGAAAAGTCAAGACCAAAACCTCTGCATGTCCTCAATTAGGCGAAAGGACTACAGCTGCTACTCCAATCGAAGACACACCTTCAGCTACATTCACACGAAGAGAAGAGGGGACCTATAGTCCCACATCATGGGTTGCTGAGCCTGCAACTACAGATAAGAGGATTTTGTGCATAGGACTTATCGCCCAGTCACTTGAGGGTTTGGGTCCCTCACACCCTTGCACATACCTGATTACCCGCCTATCTCACTCCTCAACTACCACCCATGCCAGTGGCCCTAGACACTGTACACGACCCGTATACCTGAGTATGAATCCGACTATGCACTGGGTTTGAGAGAGAAGGAAGAGAAGAGTTGTGAGAGAGCAGGGGTGGGGGGGGTTTGATCTCTTGTGAAGAAGCCCTTGTGTGTGCGGCCAACACTTAGCCATTGAGGAACTTGGTCTCCTGTACTGTAAAGGAAGAAAAGGCTTAGAGAAGAAAGAGAGGGCTCGAGAAGAAGCTGAAGTGAAGAAGAGAAGAGAAAGGAAAGCAAAAGTAGAAGAGAAGAAACAAAGAAGCAAGGCTTTGAGAAGCCTGGTGCCTGATGATCACTTAAGTCATCTAATTTGGGAAACCAACGTCTGATTACTGTAACGTTCAAGCTACTGCTGGGTTATTTGGTTTAATTGAAATGTCTGATATGCATGCCTAATTAAGGCTAATAATTGGTCATCTAAATCACCATTATTTTGTCTTAGAATTCTTTTTATCATTGTGATCTATTGAAATACTCATGATTATAATTGAATCTCAATTTGAGTAGATATTATTCATTGAATATCTATTTTATGCTTCAATTATGGTGCTCATTTATATGCAATTAAATATTAACGTGTGAATTCCATATTTGCTCCCTGTGTTCGACCTCAAACTTCAATTTAGCTTTCGAATAATAATCTTATCTCTTGATTGAGCTATTTAGGAGGCTTTGCTACAATGAAACGACTTAACTATCTGGCTCAATCAATAATCAACTAGAAGATATCTTTACCAAACCCTTACCAAATGATAGATTCAACCTTATCTACTATGCTCTAGGATTATCAAGGTTAAAAAAGCTAATTGAAAATTATTGATTGACATGTTTTACACTTTTGGTAGTTCAGCTGAATATTTTAAATAATTCTATATCTGAGTTGCATGGTAAAATTCCTACTTCAATTACTTGTTTAAGGGGTAGAAGATTAAAATTGGGAATTTCCTGCTTTACTTTTTGCTGAAACAAAAAGGGGGAGATATTATGCAAGACTCTTAAATTTTTTATCTCCCTATCCATAATTATAATTTTGTTGTTATAAAAAAGTAAGAGAATGCAAGCACCTCTATTTTAATGCACCAAAATTATGCTATCTATTTAGACTAATCTTTCATAACTCTCTCTAGATTCATGGATCAAAGCAAGAATATTGTCATTTTGCTTCTCAGAGTCTTTTTACTTTTTTTGAGTCTAGAATATTTTATAAGGAACCTTAAATAACTTCAAATGAATTTTCGTGCCTAACGTAAATCTTTAAAATTCAAGTTCTTAGGTTAATTGATCAACCAAATAAAATAATTAATTGACCAAATTCTTTAATCGATCAACCAGCTTAATTAATCGACCAAACCAGCCCAATTTAGGAAGCTAATTAATACACCTTTGATCGACCATTTAGCTTAATTAATCGACCAAATGTTGATAGATCAAATAACTAGTTTGATTGATCAAATTCCAATTTGATCGACCAAACTACCTTAAATCAACCAATTGGATTCAAATTAATTCCTTTTCAAGGTGACTTTTTAGTATAAATACAGGTCTAAGGTAGCCCTTTTTCAACACACATTCCAAGAAGAAATCTATCTAGAAAAAGAGCTCTCGTGCTTTTCTCTCAAGTACTTTTGCTCTTCTACTTCTACGCTTTCCAAAGCACGTCAATTTCAACTTCTACAAAAAATTCGATTTGATTTTCTTTGAGGTTCCATAGGATTATACCATTTTTATCTCTTTCTATTGCTTTAATTACGGGTCCCAAGTTGTTGGGAAGACCCATTGTTGTGCTTCTCTTCAAGTAGAAAAGATAAGGGATTGTTGGAAAAGGTTGTGCCACCCTCGTTCAAGTGGCACGATAGTGGATTTACTATCCTTACTTAGTCGTAAAAATCCTAAGCTAGGAGGCTTAGGTAGTGGATTTTACCCAAGGAGGGTTTCCACTATTAATACATGTTTCATCTATGCATGTTATTTTGTGGTCTGAATTATTTTTGTTGTTATTATTTCTTAAATTATCAAGCGATAGTATTCACCCCTCCCCTCTAGTATACCATTAAGATTCGCAGGGACCATACATACATGGTGTTTGATGGCAAGTTGTATTGCCCCATGTTATTCAAGCCTAACAAGGTTGCTTGAATGATAAGCATACTGCCCAAAATGTCTTGATGTTTCTTCACATGCCATGATGTGTGGAAGGTTGTTGGCAGGTGTACTACCCTTAGGATAGATAAATTTCTTGCATAATTATTGAATGGCATGGCCATTTGTTTTGTAGGTATCCTAAGCCTACTATCCTAGATGTTTCAACCCACCCACCCTCCCAAAATGCCTCCTCGTTGGAAGCAAGGTGAGGGTTCCTCCTCCCAATCACAATTCTCTTATCTAGTAGACCAAATTCATAGTTATACCACTCGACAACAATTTTGTAGATTCGCAAATGCTCGGGTCAAACCACCCTATACATCATTTGGTCCGACTTTGCGCATCTCAATCTTCGGGAACACCTTGAGGCCCTATATCTCTTTCAATATTTCGATCGCCAATTTCATTCCGATTTTGGATGCCTTGGCATCTTCCCTAACTTAGTTTGTCTCTTCTATTTTAACATGGTCAAGGATTACTCCAATAACGAACTAGAGTTGATTTCCACCATTTTTGGCAAACAGATCTCCATTACCTATGACTGTATCTCATAACTCCTCGACATTCCCAACATCGAGAATGATTTTGATGACATCCTCCAAGAAAACAACTCAAAGGAGATTAACCAAGAACTATTTCTCCCTAATAAATATGAACCACATCCTAGTACCTTGCCTTGCAAGAACCTCAAGCCCCTTCCACGTCTTTTATCCCACGTCTTTGGTTGGGATCTCCTAAACAAGTTTGGCGATTTTGATTACATTTCCCGCCAACACAAGGTGATTCTCTTTGCAGCCAGCTACCATATCCCTTTCAACTATTACCACATTGTCTACGTTATGAATGAGGATCACATGGCCTCACTTCCATTTGGCTCTCTCCTTTCCAAAGTTTTTAGCAAGTATAAGGTCCCCACCCATGACTAAGCCACAGAAAAGAAGGTGGAGCCCTATAACCGAGCCATCGCCGCAAAAATGAGGATCTTGGCCGAACAACTTAACCTTGAAGATGCTAACGAGGAAGAGCTCCTGCCTCAACCAGCCTTAATGCCCGCTCCAAATTGAGGCACCCACACTAGCTTCGATGAGACGTGGGACCCCACCATTGACTCCATCATTGACGGCATTTTGATGTTCATGCAGAGCACGAGTGACATCTATTCATACCTGGGTTGCATGTGCTCAGATATGAATGAGATGCGTATCGACATCCACAACTAGCAGATAGGTCAAGGTCTAGGTCATCATCGCCAGTGCCAGGATCACCAAGACTAGGGCTCCTATCGGATATTTTTCTCTTTCTTTCTATTTTTTCCTTTTTATGGATGGATCTTTGGATGCTTTCTTTTCTTTTCTTTTCTGCTTAGCCTGTATAAGGGGCTTCAATCCCGTACTACCTATTTATATGGGAAAATAGCTGATGTTGGCTTAGGGCACATACATTCTATACTTGATATTCTCAATTTTACCTCTATATATAAATCCTTATGCTCTTTGATGCTTCTAGCAAAAATATTCCATATGTCTTGTTCATATTATAAGCTCATTCATGCTTACTTGCTTTATGCTCTACATGTTGCATACTACATGATCCATATTGCTTAGTTCAATACATTTAGTTTTGATGATGTTCAAAAAGGAAGAGAAAATCTTAGGATAATCAAAACAAATTAATCTCCATTCAAAATCGTTGTTTGTGTGAGACATAATTCTTATTCAAAAATTTTGATTTCTTGTAAACACTCAACTATTTTAATAAGATTCATGAGATAGTGCTTTAAGTACAAAAATCAGTGGGAGAAATAGATCCTAAGAACAAATTTTGAAAATCATCAAAAAGGGGGAGATTGTTAGTTCAAGCTCTCCTAAATTATGTTTTGATGATTTTAAAAAATAAATAAAAGAATAATAAAAATATACCTCTGTCTCTAGTGTAACCCTATTGTAGGTCTCTCGTACATCTCAGCAGGCCCAAAGGATGAAGACGTGGATTAGTCTAGGTCTTAGGAGTTACTGTACTTACTTATAAAGAGTTGTATTTTTAATTTTATTGAGTCTAGAAAGAGTTGTAAAGAACCCCCAATAGATATAAAATCTCTAGGCTTAGGCTTACAACATTTAGGTAAAACTTAGAAACAAAACCTAACTCAGAAACAAACATATATCTTAGAATCAGACGTCTGATATTGAAATGTAAGTTGTTTGATATCTACATCTGATGACCAATCACCATATACAATGCCTTAGATGTTTATGCGATAAAGACATCACTCCAGACATCCATAGATCACTTCAGATGTCTAGTAACACTATCAGTCGTCCGTTGGCACTACCGTTAGGACTAATTACCACCAAATCTTCTTGTGTCAAAACAATATCCAACCATTGGAGTTTTTACCCATGTTCTAGATGTCTGGGCATGACTCCAAACATCCAATAATGGAATGTTAGACCTAAACCTAACGAAGATTTCTTGACAGACCAATCAAAGTTTGGATTCTCAAGAAATCCTTAACCCAAGGTCATTATGACTTTCAGACGTCCAAATAACTAGGAAGATGTCCAGGTAGACGTCTGACCTCCATGAGCTAGAACCCTATTTGGATCTAGTTCAAATCCAGGAATGAACCATCCTTTATTAAACGTCTAAAAACATCCTCAAACGTCATAAAATGCAATCCCAAACGTCTAACCTCTAGCGACTAGAACCTTGTATCCATCTAATTAAATCCAAGAACTCTAACCCTTTAGACTAGACAACCAAAAACCTAATCAAACATCTAAGAAGACGTTTGACCTAAAAATTAGACGTCTAATTCTATTGTTAGAGTCATTATGAGCCTGATCTGATTTCGATTTCGACCAAATCTATTAGGGAATGACCCCAATGGCTAGGAGGAGCCTCCTAAGCCTTCTTGAAGTTTCTTATGAAGCCTATATATACCTCTTAACCCCTCTTAGGAAAAATATACCATTTAGATATAATTTACAAGAAAATACTCTAGCCCTCCTCACTCTCACTACCCTATTAGTGTGCAAATCCATTCCTTGGGCAAACACTCACTCCCTCACTACTATGCTACTATTTTCGTCATCAGGGAGTTCACCTTCACCCTTAGATGCTAGATAATATTATACTTATCTTTATGGAGCTCTACAGGGTACTTTTTTATTTCTCCTTACTTGTTGTACTTGGGTGTCCGACTTGTTAGATCCTCATCTCTTCTGATAAATCTACATTTATTTGGGATAAAGTGCCTAATATGTGGGTTCCTAAGTTGTGTAGATTTAGTTAGCATTCTAAATAGTGCATAACATTCATCACTTTGCATTTAGGTTGACTTGTACAAATCGTATATGAATTTACCTACTTTTATGGCAAGGGGACAGGGTGATTTATTTTGGAACTTCAAATGACAAATCCAATCGTACAGATGAATCTGGATCGACTATCACAACCCAATGATGTGAAAATCGATCCGATCAGACATCCATAGCATTCTCTGCAAGCATTTGAAGATGGACTACTCGGATGGCGCCACGTGGTGCCATCCAGGCCCCCCAAGGGCCACCGCAGCAACCCTCAGCCACTCCATCAACTTATTCCAGCCATTGGATCCTAATCCAATGGCTGGGAAATCGCCATGTCGCTCCCTACGTCAGGCCTCATACCCACATGTAATCTCAACCATTGCATCCTCATCCAATAGTCAAGATTTCGCGCCACCTCAATCCTCAGCTTGCCAATTTGAAGGCGTAGCACAGTGGTTGTGCATTTCTCTTGCAACCAAGAGGCAAGCGTTCGAACCCCCGCAAGTGCCTCAAATCAGAGCATGGGTAAGGAGCATTCAATTGAGTCGCGCGATCAGCATCGAATGATGGAGGAGGTGACACGCGGCCGCATGGATGAAGTGTGCACTACATGCACGTGATCACGCAAGATTTGACTTACCTCCAGTGTGCTACATGGGATCTAGATCGCAATCCAACGAGAATTGGGCCCTTCATTGTTGATCCAATGGCAAATGACGGCCTTCGCGATTTCAACGTGCTCTAGGTATGAGGCATGATCTTCGTGCAATCTGTGCCATACAATCAAGATCTAATGGCCGAATAATGCTTCCCATGTTTACCAACTAAGGAGAGGTGTGCACCGCCAACATGAGTGTGGAACATGCATGCATGTCCCATGCACGCACATTGAAGGCATTTGGTCAAACCTTAACCCTTCCAAGCCCTCTAAAAGCCCCCTACACCCCCCATTCTTCTTCATCTCTACCTATGCTATTCCCACCTAGTTTAGAGCTTAGGAGGCCTACCAAAGCTCCCAAAGCTCCAATCCTAAACCCTTTAGGTGCCCTATTAGTGTAGAATTCCCTCTCCCCACCTATACTCGTCCTACACGTCACCACCTTCATAGGGTTACCTAGGGTTGTCCTCTCACCCCCATTCAAGTAGAAGATCACCTCAACCTCCTCATCCCCATTCCCTTAGATTAGGAAATCCTATCCCTCATCCCATATTCCCATTAGCTTGGTTAAGCCTTCCTCTACCCAGATTCCTCCTACACCTCCTCCTCGTTGTCCCGTATCTCATCTCCTTCAGTCAGCCGCCAACAAGCGCCATCATCACGCTAGACAACCATTTCGAGAGATTCTTCTCACCTCCCTCTTTCTTATTCTGCTTATCGTTACTTCTATTACTTGTAATAAAACTTATATTTGCAAGATATAATGTTTTCTCTCCCCCCTCTCTCTTTTCTCTTTATTCATTTGTAGAATAGATTCGATAATTCTCTATTTGATATTTTATCTATTTGAAAATACCAACAAAAATATAAAAACAAAAAATCTCCAAAAATAAATAAAACAAACATGGATTTCTTCAAATTAAGCATTCACCTCCCCATGTTCGACTTGGGACTCACCTGAGTTTCGGTTATTTTATTTGATAAGTAGACTTTCGCACATACTATGACATGGGTTTTCCCAACATGATTTTTCTCACATAAAATCTCACTGATCATCTTCCTTGTGAAGGGAGAAACCTCCGTTGTGGGATCGAAGTTGGGAATTGTAATTAAGGTGCACTACCCTCGTTTTGAAGTAGTGTGGTTAGTGGATTGATCACTAGGTGATTGAAAATCCTAAGTGAAGGTAGACTTAGGTGGTGATTTCTCCCAGTTTGGGTTTCCACCTAAAAATTATTGTGTTATTTGTGTGATTGAATTTTTATTTGCTTATTACATATTCAATTTCATCGTCAAGTGAGTAACTAGGTTGAACTCCAAGTTTTTACTAATAGACCCTATTTCGGATTTGCCTTATTAAGGACTGGTATCTTTCTTCCTAACCTTTTCTATCCTGAGGTCAACACAAGGGAAAACCTAATGTATATCTCCCCGGTTGTGCCTAATTGGCCCCTAATTCTATACCTCACTCCTTTTGTATTTTTGTAACACTTACACACACACACTTCCTCCTACTACATTAATTTTCATATTTTCTCCTTTTCCACTCATTTTTCTAGGTAGATGGCCTTTTCGACTTCCATTCAAGAACATCTCCTAGACAAGGGATCGAAGAGCTAAAGACGCTAAGCTAGGCTCTAGATATTCTACAAGTAAGTGTGTAGATTAAAAGCTTTATAGAAGCATGATAGGTTCTCTACTGTACTTAGCTGCTAATAGACTAGACATCCTTTTTAGCACCTATCTCTATGATAGGTTTCAAGTAAACCCTAAGGACTTAAACTACAATGATGTAAAAAGAATAATTAAATACCTTCACAACTTTGTAGATCTTGCTTTGTTCTATCCTAAGTCACTCATACTTGACTTACTTTCCTACTGTAATGCTGACTATGCAGGTAGTAAGACAAATTGCAAGAGTACTAGTGGAACTTGTTAATTTCTTGGACATTCACAAGTCTCTTAGGTTAGCAAGAAACAAAACTATGCTTTGCTATCCACAGCTGAAGCTGAATACATTGTCGCTTCCTTAGAGTGTTCACAGATTTTTTGGATGAAGAAAACACTTAAGGATTTTGGACTTAGTTTTGAAAATAGTAGGATACTCTGCGGCAATACTAGTGCCATTAACTTGTTGAAAAATCCAATTCAACAACTTATAACTAAGCACATAGATATCAGACATCACTTTATAACAAATTATGCACTTAAAAAGGAAATAACCTTAGTTTGTGCACATGGAAAAATAATTTGCTAATATCTTCACTAAACCATTAGCATAACTAGGTTTATCACTATTAGAAGAGAACTAGGCTTAACAAGACTAAGTGAACTCTAAATTTCTTGTTAATTGTTTGTCTTGTTAACAGTTAGTCGATCAACAAGTTCATCTGATTGATCAGCAACCTTTGATCGATCAAAACTTTCTTTTGACCGATCATGTTTTGAGTGGGGAAACTCCCTCCAAAACTTTCAAAGGTTGATCGATCGACTTCAACTTTTGATCAATCAGTGTTTGGGAGAAAATTTTTCCTCCACTAGAAATTCAAATTTATTGATCGATCTCCCTTTTTGGTTAATCAAATTTGAATTTAGTCAACCAAACACTATATTTGATCGACTAAATATGGGCATATTCACCTCGTCATGATTTGTGGTTTCCCAATCAAATCAACTTGATTTGATTGCTAATTCTGATCTAATCCTTGATTTTTTGCCATTATTTGTCCTTAACTATTTTGGTTGATGTAATCTCTATAAACCCAACTACTTTTTACCATCATTTGTTACGATATTCAACCACAAACACCCTAACACTTAACCCAACCCAACCAAAAACTTACCACTGTCCCCACCATCAACCAAAGAACCCCACCTTGTCTCCACCACCACCACCGACCAAGCACCCTCTCCCAAGACCCCTTCCATCGACCAAACCCTCCCCCACTGTCACTAACCACACCATGGCCAACCAATAGCCTCCTCCCTCAGGCGATCATTTTAACGCCGCCATCCTCCGATGGCCTCTGCCTTCATCCGACCGTCCTCAGTCCATAGGCTACCACCCCCATCTTGATCGATCCTTGTCGATCTCGGTATAAAATCTCCTTTCCATCTTATTTCCATGTTCTTATTTTCTCAAAAATTTCTATCTTGTTGGCATCTATATGTTATTGTGTGGTTTTGGTTGTTTTTGTCTATTCTTTTGGATCCACTCGAATACGACTGACTTGGTATTGATGTTCTTAATCGATCTTTGTGTGAAACCTTGTTTTGAGACTTATTTTGATCCATTGTGCTTCCTATTTTTTCACCAAAACATGTTTTTGATCTACCAAAAACATCCCTTAATCAACCAAAAATTATGATTTCCAGTACTTGTCTGTTCCAGATTTGATTGATCCATTCGTATCCTCTTATTAACTAAGACACTCTCTTGATCAATCAACTCACCCTTTTTGATTGACCAAACCTACACAGAACCACCAAAATGGCTCCAAAACATTCTCGTCACACTTCTTAGCCCACACCTCATGATGATACTTTTGACCATTACTTTACTAATGACAACGCAAGGCACAATTTCTCCCTTTGTTCCAAATTCTCTCCGCATGTGGGTCACCCTATCGACCTTGACTACCTTGAGCACATCTTACTCGAGCTTAGGGATAAGCTCATTTTTCACAAAATCGGGCATCTCTTTGATCGAAATTTTTATGCCGGCCCCAAGGTAGTCGGAATAAGGGCGTGGACCCTATGGCTTGTCATCTCTTTTATGCAAACCCTCGCAACAGGGGCGAAAGATTCGACGTCCAACTTACATCCATTGTATATGGCATTGAGGTTTTGGTCATTGTCGATGTTTTGATGCAGGTGCTTGAATGTCCTTCTACTGGTCTTATAACTCCCTGAAATCTAAGTACGAGATGCTTTGGAGTGATTTGGGTCACTTCAAACTCGTTGTTATGCATTCTATGTAGTACGAGTACGAACACCACGTAAAACATGAAGAAATGTGTATTTTTTAGTCAATCCTTAATCAAACCCCATCAAAAGGGTAGCATGTATTGTATCGTGGGATTCCTCTTATCGTAAGATTTCCTACAATGCTTTTTTCTTGTGAATTCAAGGTGTGTAGATCAAGTTATGTCCAAAACGAGGAAAAAAGGACCTAAATGTAAGGTGAACCAAACCTAAGGGTAATTTCAATAATTAACCCACTAATCCTAAACCTAAACCTATTGTTGGGTCTACATATAGGCCACCTTGGGTTGAAGGTTGTCATTTTCTATTTAGAGTCTTTAAATCCTAAGAGAAAGAAATGAAAGAAGTAGGTTTTCAATTAGGATTACTAATTAGGAAAGTTAGGGGCCTAATTGTATATTCGAGAAACCCAGGCTTCCCACCGCAAATTTCATGGAGGCAGCGGAGGTGGTGACCGAGCACTATCCAATCTGTCTACGTGGCATGGATTCGCGCCACGTGTCACGAGCGGAAGGGCTTGTGAAAGTGTGTTCGCACGAAGAATGACGCGCGAGTCCTCACAGACGTCCGATTGGCAATACGTAGCAATCATGTTGTGCGGGTGAGCGCAGTGAGCAGCTATCCATGGGTGGGCACGAGAGCCAATCCATGACTGATATGTGACGCGTAGGCCGTTAGACTAGTCCGCTTGAACCAATAGGTTCAGCGACCCTCACGTGTGTTTTCAAGCGATTCAAGGCCTTCCCAAGATCATAATTCGAGAAAAAAGGCACCATTGGAATCATCTCGATGCGTACTATGTGTTGGTACATGTTATTTTTATTTTCGAGTATTGTTACTTTAGTGAAGGATCAGAAACGTGCCTAAGTGATTCTAACCCCATTTTTGGTGCGTTGAACCCAGGATTTTCCCCGGTGGGTGCACAGAGTACGAGGCAGGTGATGTGCATACATCTGAATAGCCAAAAATGTCTATTAATGCATGTTCTTAGTATCATATAAGCATCATGCATTATAAATATTGCATAACATGCATAATTATGCATTTATGTCAAATTGTACAAATTGTATAGCAATTTCTTCTTCTTGGTGACCAAGGATAGGGCAACATTTAATCGGGGCCTCGGATTGAAGATCCAACCGTACAGATTTCATTAGGGCGACTATCGGAGTTCAATGACTCCAAGATGGCCCTAATCGAACTTTCGTAGCATCAGATATAATCCGAGGAAGATAAGAGATCAAGGGGCCGAGATGGTGTAAATCCATACATCATATGACAAATCTAACCACACGGATGGGTTCAGATCAACGATCATAGCCCAACAGCATGAAAATTGATCCAATCCGACATCCGTGGTACCATCTACAAGACACAAAAGATGGACAGCTAAGATGGCACCATGTGGTGCCATCTTAGCTTCCCACACCGACCGAACGGGCCCACTCCTCTCTCCTCAATCATGCGATCAGATCTGGGCCGTTGGATCTTGATCCAATGGCCATGGATGCTCGTGCCCTAATTCGTAACCGCGACCAAATGGCAGCCGTAGTGCAACAATCTCAAAGCCATAGGCGACGAGGAGGTCGCACGTTCGAGCCCCCGCAAGCGCCTCAAATTAGCTGAATGCGAGCACAGTTGATTTCAGCCGTGCGATGCACATCGAGCGGTGGCAGGAGAGCCATGTGGCATGCCCAAATGCAAGGAGCACCACATGTGCAATCAGACGTGCCTCTGCACGCACCATCACACGTGAGCGAGGCGTTATGAAGGCACGGCGCAATGCAATCTTAGCCGTCGATCGCCAGATCGGACAATTGAGGTTATCTGGATGCATACGAGCGTTGTTGAGCACGGAAGAGGAAGAGGTGACGCGTGCGCACAAACTAAGGCCATGTTCAGGGTCTTTAGTGATGCTTAAATCCGTCACCAAAGGCCCTTACATTAATGTTTTCAACTTGAAATGACCTTTTTTCCCCCAACCTCTACACCCATAAAAAGGCCTACGCCCCCACATTTCATTCATCCCTTCATTCACCTCTCTCCCTCTCCAAAGCTCTAAAGAAGCTTGTCCCAAACCCGAGTGCTCCTCTAGAGTTAAAATCAAAGTTTTCTCACCCCCATTCCAAAAGTGGATCCCACGACAACGATGCCCTACCTCGCCCCTAGTTCTTCCCACTTTGTTCTCCATCTTCCATCTTTTCCCTTCGTCTTCCAGGCGTCGCCCCGTCCGGCTCATCCTCCAAGTAGCCGTCAAGGAGGATAACTTCTCACCTCCTTTCTCTTTACTGCTTTCTAGAGTAGATTTTACTACTTTCTACTTGTAATATTTTACTACTTTCTAGCTGTAATATTTCCCACTTTCTAGTTGTAAAAACATTATCCATATTATTAAGTGTTTGTTCTCTCTCTCTCGTTCTCTCTCTCTCTTATTGTTAATATCGAATTCATTGTGATTATCTCGCTTTCTAAACAAAAATAACAAAAAAAATATAATCGTGGATTTCAATTCGATGTAGCCTCCCTGTGTTCGACCTGGAACTCTTTTCGAGTTTCTGTAAAATTTCTTTGTTGACAGATTTCTTCGCAAATCACACTACAACGATGGGTTTTCAAAACTCAACTTCCCTTTGCAACGATTTTTCGATTCAACATTTTGGCGCCGTTGCCGAGGATCGAACCTGGGTCATCCACGTGACAAGCAGGAATACTCACCACTATACTACAACGATGGGTTTTCAAAACTCAACTTCCGTTCGTGATGATTTTTCGACTCAACATTTTGGTGCGATTGCCGGGGAGGCAACGAATCTCAATTTTTTCCACTTTTCACTCAATTATTTTCTAACTTGATTTTATTTCTCTTTTATTATTTTGCAGGTACCTTAATAAGGAATCTTCAAGCGGTAGAAAGGAGTAAAGTACAGTTGAAGACAACTGTAAGTGCTTCCCATTCTTCCCCCCTCCATAGATTTCATTCCACAACCCTAATTCAAACCCTAATTAACCTAGGTGTTTGCATAAACCCTAGGATTAGTTTGGATGCTTTGATTTCCACCCCCACTAATCTCACTCTCATAACAAAAATAAACAAAAAGATACTTCTTGTAGGACAAATTAACATACACACTACATACACCCACATTCGAGGCACATAACTTAACTTGATTTTTATCTACTCAACCAAGATTCCAACCTTTGGAACAGGTACACCCACCCAAACACATAATTGAGTAGAAATCAAATTAGCTAACCACTTGTGTGCCAACTCAGTGGTGCATTAAGGCCAATTGTTTGAGTTGTTTAGGCCGCACCACTCCGTCCAAAATCAACTCATCAGGTAGCTTTCCCTTAGGGTTTACAATTTAGGTCAATACCAGGCACTCCACTTTACTTTTGATTTCAAAAGGAAAATATCTTTACCCGTGTTTTGAAAATCTGGTTTGCCTCTTGAACTTGATTGAATTTACCTAATTCTAAACCCTAAAAGCTACTTAATTAAGATTTGAACCTTAAAATCCACTCATCCAAATAATGTTGCTTGAAAACCCTGGTTATGCACGCACTCACACATATTCAATCATTTTTTTGTTTTGAAATTTTTATCATTTTTGGAATTTCTATTTTTTTAAATTTCGTGGATATTTAATTTTTGTGTTTTTTTATTTTTCTATCTATTTACACACACTTAAAGTGAAAATTTCACTTTAACACCCCCCCAAGCCAAGATTTTACAATGTCCTCATTGTAAGAAGGGTGAAAAGATATTACACTTCATTTAGTATAAGGTGATGGAAGGAGTCAAATAGAGGAGATCAAAGATCTCTGTGCAGACGATTTCAAGTCTAACAAAAGGTTAGAGTGATCAGTCGGACTAAATGAAGGTAATCAGTAAAATATGAAGTGAAAAAATCAAAGTGTAGAAAAAAAATCAAAAGGTATAAAACAGGAAATAGCTATGTACAAAAATGGTGGATGGATGGTGAGAAAAACCCTAGTGGAGCATGTAACATTCTCCAACAAGACCCAAAGGATGTGATTCCAAGAAAGGTTTTAAACGTTGGCCATTGACTTTGAAGGGTTGATCCTTGTTGGGTTCAATGATTTCGATAGCTCCATTGTCGAAGACTCTAACAACAATAAATGGCCCTTACCATTTAGACCTATGTTTACCAAGGAAGAGCTTCAAGCGGGCATCAAACAACAACACCTTCTGACCAGGTGAAAAGGATTTACGGGAAATAAATTTGTCGTGGAAGGCTTTAAGTTTCTCCTTATATTGCTTTGAACTCTCATAGGAATCATGACGTAATACCTCAAGTTCGCTAAGCTGCAACCTACGATTTTCACCAGCCTTCCCGAGGTCTAAATTACAGGCTTTAATTGCCCAATAAGCCTTGTGTTCAATTTCTACAAGAAGATGACAGGGTTTCCCATAAACAAGTTTGTATGGTGACATGCCTATTGGTGTTTTGTGGGAAGTCCTATAAGCCCACAAAGCCTCATCTAAATGGGAAGATCAATCCTTCCTATCGGGTAAGATTGTCATTTGAAGGATCTTTTTGATCTCCTGATTAGAGACCTCGATTTGCCTATTAGTCTGCGGATGATAAGGTGTAGAAATACGATGTGTAACCCCATACTTTCTAAGTAAAGTTCTAAACTAGGCATTAATAAAATGGGAACCGCCGTCAGAAATGATGGCATGAGGTACCCCAAAACGAGCGATAATATGACTCTGTATAAAAGGAAAGACAACTCGATGATCATTTGTGTGTGTGGGTATGGCTTCAATCCAACGAGAAACATAATCGACAGCAAGTAAAATGTAGTGGAAGCCAAAAGAGGATGGAAACAGACCCATAAAGTCTATGCCCCAAATATCAAAGATTTCACAGACTATAATCGGGTTCAAAGGCATCATGTCTTTTCGTGACATGCCACCAACTGTTTGGCAGTGACTACATGCTTTACAATAAGTCTGCGAATCAGCAAATAATGTGGGCCAATAAAACCCGCATTGCAAAACTTTTGCAGCGGTCTTTCTACCAGAAAAATGACCACCACAAGCCTGGTCATGACAAAAATATAGGATAGATTCAATCTCAGAAGAAGTGACACAATGCCTGATGATTTGATCATTACAGAGTCGAAAAAGATATGGATCTTCCCAGAAATAGTATTTAGCTTCAGCTTTGAGTCATGATTTACGATTCCTGTCCCAGTCTGGCGAAAATTAATGTGTAACCAAATAATTAACAATATCTGCATACCAAGGAAGATCTAAGAATATAGTCAAAAGATGTTCATCAGGGAAGTGTTCAGTGATTGGAGGAGATGATTCGATTGTATCAGAAGGAATGCAGGAAAGATGGTTGGCAACAACATTCTGTCGACCCGCCTTATCACGAATTTCTAGGTCAAATTCTTGCAAAAGCAAGATCCATATGATCAACCTAGGTTTCGTGTCCTTAGATAGAGGGTGTCGGATAG
This sequence comes from Thalassia testudinum, assembly GCA_037157565.1. Taxonomy (NCBI): domain Eukaryota; kingdom Viridiplantae; phylum Streptophyta; class Magnoliopsida; order Alismatales; family Hydrocharitaceae; genus Thalassia; species Thalassia testudinum. The sequence continues at coordinate 6,308,583 of JAZHRO010000073.1, read as the reverse complement.
CTGAGTGATCAGAGTACACGATAATTTGAGATCCGAGTTTATAAGATCTGAACTTTTCTAATCCAAATACTATTGCTAGTAACTCTTTCTCTGTAACTATGTAATTTTGTTGTGTCTCATTCAATGTTTTACTAGCACAGTAAATTACTACTGGATTCTTAATTTTCTGTCCCAAAACAGCTCCTATTGCATAATATGATGCATCGCACATGATTTCGAATGGTAAATCCCAATTAGGTGGTTCCAAAATTGGAGCCTGTGTATCTCTATCTCTCAAAGTTTCAAATGCTGCAATACACTCCTCACTCATCTCAAAAGTAGCATCCTTTGTGAGGAGGTTTGTGAGTGGTCGGGCAATTTTTGAAAAGTCAAGAATGAATCTCCTATAAAATCCCACATGCCAGAGAAATGATCTAATGCCTTTGATCGAGTCAATAATGGGAAGATTTGCAATTTGATTGATCTTAGCTCAATCTACTTGGATACCCCACTCAGATACGAGGTGGCCAAGTACTATGCCCTCTGGAATCATAAAATGGCTCTTCTCCCAACTAAGGACAAGGTTTACTTCAATACATCTTTTAAGAACCTTCGATAAATTATCCAAGCAAATATCAAATATCTCCCAGAAGAATGAAAAATCATCCATAAAAACCTCCATATATTCACCCACCATTTTGGTAAAAATGGCTAACATGCAACGCTGAAAAGTCACGGGTGCGTTGCAAAGCCCAAATGGCATTCTTCGGAAAGCAAAGGTTCCGAAGGGATAGTGAAAATCATTTTCTCTTGATCTTCGGGATAAATTGCAACTTGATTATATCCAGAGTAACCATCTAGAAAATAGAAGAACCTATTACCAGCTAATCTCTCAAGTATTCGATCAATGAATGATAAAGGAAAATGATCCTTCTTTGTAACAGTGTTCAACTTACAATAATCAATGCAAACCCGCCACAAATTTGCAATTCGTGTGGGAATGGTTTCTCCAGATTCAGTTTTGATTACGGTGAGTCCTGCCTTTTTGGGTACTATTTGAATTGGACTCACCTAAGGGCTATTAGATATGGGATAGATAATGTCAGCATCAAGCCACTTGATTATTTCTTTCTTAACAACCTCCTTTAAATTCGGATTTAGACATCTCTGAGCTTCTCTTGAAGGTCGTGTCCCATCTTCAATATAGATCTGATGAGTACAAAAATTGGGGCTAATCCCAGTGAGATCATGTAGAGTCCACCCAATTGCCTTCTTGTGATCTCGAAGAACCTTGATCAGTTTAGATTCTTGTGATTCAGATAGATGAGAATTGATTATTACAGGATATGTTTGATTAGATTTGAGATATACATATTTAAGATTGTTAGGCAATGGTTTCAATTCAAGCATAGGAGTAAAATCAACAGCAGGATTTGGGGAGGGATTTTCAATTGCGAGAAGTGAATTAGATGATTCAGATTCAAATTCAGATTCAGGATTGAGTAAAGATTCCAACAAAATGATTTCGTTGCTTTGAGGGTATGGGATATCAAAAGGTGTGCTCTATAGTTTTAAGGAACTAAGGTCATCCTCAAAAGCTACTATAGATTTTATTTCCTCAATCCATTCACAATCAAATCCACTAGAAGCTCTAAATATATCTAACTTAATTATCTTCTCCCCAAATTTCAATTCAATCTTTCCTGATTCACAATCAATAATGGCTTTTGCAGTAAAAATTCCGAACTCTTACAATAACATCCTCCAACATTCCTTTAAGTGACTTAATAGATCTATCAGCTAATTGTAAAGTCACATTAGTAGACTTAAAGTTTTCTATTTTGAAATGTTTTACCAAAGAGAAAGGAATGAGGTTAATAGAAGCTCCTAAATCTAGGAGAACTCTATCAAAACACTGACCCCCAATTATACAAGAAATAAATGGAGATCCTGGATCTTTCCTTTTCAAAGGAAGCGTACTTAAAACAATAGAGCTCACATGCTCTGAAAGTACCAAAGTGCTTCCTTTCTTCGGCTTACACTTAGGAGTACACAATTCCTTAAGAAATCTTGCGTAAGTCAGAATATGTTTGATAGCATCTAGGATTGGGATATTAATGCGTGCCTGTTCAAAAATCTTAATCAAATCTTCATCTAATGTAACAGGTTATTTTTGTTTCCTAGTCTTCTTCAAAGCATTTGGGAATGGGATGTGGATTTCTTGTTCTACTAAAGTATTTCTCTGATCTCGCGAATTAGTGGGAATTGCGAGATCGGGTTTTGCACCTTTTCTAGGTGTAGAAACAGGGGTTGATCTAGATGTACTAGGGTCTTGGGATAGGTTCCTTGGATAAACTAGATCCCTAGTGGAAGTCCCACGGTGGGTTGTAACAGAGTTAATACTTGCATGAGAAGAAGAAGCAGCTGATGAAGAAGAAGATGCTTGTGTGTTTTGGAAAGATGGATTATTGATTAAAGGTTGATTCAAAATAGATGCTTGTGTTGTTGATTAAGATATTCAAAATCATGATTAGAAGTGGATGGATTCAAATTTGGATTCAGGGGTAATTGATTAAGGAGATGGACATGTCCCTGATTTGGATTTTGAACTCCCAGGTGTTGTCTTTGCTGGATATTCCTAGGGTTTGGAATTGGCTGGGATGGAAGGGCCCCTAGCTGACGAGATTCAGCTAATTGCATCATTTGACTCCTAAGATCAGCCAAGTCTGCCGAACATTGTCATTGGACTTCAGCAAGAGCCTCAGCATTTTGTCGCTGGCTCTCAGTCACAGCTCTCAAAATTTGGTCTAGCTATGAATCTCTATTTGACCATACAGGGTTTTGCAAACCCGCATAAAATGGCCTCGCATTGTGTTGCTAAAACGACAATGTAGGCGGGTTTTGCCTGGTCTGAGTCGGATATGATGGTCTTTGTGTATGGTTAGCCAAGAGAAATTAGGGTGATTACGCCATCCAGGATTATAGAATTTGAATATGGTTTTGATCTTGGTGTGTATCCCTAAATGGCATTTAAATCTAGAGGATAAGGCAATTTTTCTGCAAAAGGTACGAGTGGGGAAAAGGGTGGGTAAGATTGTGGGACAAAGGTCCCTTCTTGGGTTGGTGGAGGAGTAGATAGAAAACCCAAGGAAGATGGATCTCTAGAATCTAGATTATTCACAAATTCCTGCAGTTCCCTCCCTGCAAGAATTTGTGAAACAGGTGAATACGCGGGATTCGTAGCAAGTAGAGGCGTAAGAGTCTTCATCGTATTTCAAACCTCGTCAAGATGCTTTGCTACAATATCGACTTTGTCCAATTTTTCTACAATTATTTCCAAGTCCTTTGAACTGGACGGGTTACCGATCTCGTGAATGCCCTTGTGCAGATTCTGATGATTCCTGTTTGCACCCCGCGTAAATTGCGAAATTGATGCGTTATTGATCGAGTTTTCCACCATCCCTTTAAATAATTCTAAGGTGGATTCTGCGTCATGATTTAGGAAGTTCCCTCCACAAGAGGCATCGACTAGATTGCGAATGCCCTCTTGTAAACCATAGTAGAAGATATGCATGAGTTGTCAACGAGGGATGTCATGATGTGGGCATTTCCTTTACAATTCATGAAAACGTTCCCACGCTTCATGAGTTGGTTTTCCTTGGTTTTGATTGAAAGTACTAATAGCTCGCCTTAAAGCATTAGTTCGACCAATAGGAAAGAATTTCTTTAGAAATGCATATTCGAGTTCATCCCAAGTTGAGATTGGTCTTGCAATTGTTCTACACCAATAAGCAGCTTTGTCTTTAAGGCTAAAAGAGAACATCTTCATTAGTAGGATTTCCCTATTCTAATTTCAAGGTCCAAGAGTTTGAGATAGATTCTTTAGATCTTCAATGTGTTGGAATGGATCCTCAGATGCAAATCCATGAAAGTAAGGGACTAGACCAATAATATTCGGCTTTAATTCAGGATCATTCTCCCCAATAGGTATCCTAACATTAGGCTCTACTTGTGCATTAGATGGATTGTAGTAATCTCTAAGTAGAGGCCTTGGATGAGGAATTGGTAAATCAGGGATATCAAAACCCACCTCAAATTGAGGTGGAGGACGGGTTTGAAGAGTCTGAAGATTATTTAAGGCTGCTGTTAATAGATTAATTTGTCTAGTCTGCTCAAGCATCCTAAGGTTCTAGTTCAGGAGTGCCTCATGAACATCCAAAGGCGGTATCTCTCCCTGACCAGAAGAGGAAGGGATCTCAGGATTTTGATTCTGCAATTGATCCATAAAGGTAGATGGATCAGACAAAAAAACCATTGGTTACTTATCTGCAACTGGCCTGGGATCACCTGTCAAAGACATTACAAGAGGCGGATGCAAGGATCGCCTCCCGCACATAAAATGGGAAAAAAAATGTGCAAATGCACACGCACACCACAAAAAAAATAGTGACACAAAAACCCGCAAAATAGCCCAAAGACGCAAGTTTTGCTCTTCTTTCAAAGGAAAGAAGAGATTCCTAAGATACGCAAAAGTACTTTAACACAAACAAATAGAGTAACAATAACAAAATACGCGTCCTAATCTGTGTCTACGCAGGTGCGTATCCTTAAGGCTCGAAGGTCTAAGGTCTAGGATTGAGAACGCTCACTACTAGCTCCCCGGGGCTCTAGTAGCGAGACAGACTTGTTGATCTTCGACCAAAGCTCTAAGAGGTGCAAAGAGGAGAGATAGAAATAAAGACTCATGTGACTCTAGTGATCACACTGTGTGCGCGATAACATGCAATAGACGATAGCAATAGAAAAACCCACATGCATTCTGTAATCAGATTTAAGTCACAATTTTTAATTCTCATTTTTTTAGTTAATCATTTTTTTCAAAAATATATCAAATGAATTACAATGGCCACTTTTTAAATCTTTTCAAACAAAAATATGTGATCTTTTTTTAAAATCTCAAAGACAGAGATCTATGCGGTTTTTTTCGTGTTTTCCTGCTGATGCGAGAAAAACAGTAAAGAACTCCCGCGTCAGATTCGCAAAAATACTAGCAGAAAATGTACTCCTATGAGTGTATGCCTATGATATGCTGCTTCTAGTCAGATAGGATGTATTTTTGTATTTTTAAAATTTTTATGCAACAAATCAATTCTACACTAAAGACTAAGAATAGAAATACTTACAACGATGAAAACAACAAAACAGAAATAGAATCCCGCCTTCTCCTGAGATTACCCGCGAAGGTAAACCTGAAAAGAAGACAGAAAATAAAACAAAAACAACACAAAACACAACTTATTAGAACAAAAACATTAAAAATAGAATTATAATTACAAATACCTCCTATTTTAGACAATTAAACCAAATAAATTTTAGTGAATTAAGAGATTGCCTCCCCGGCGACGGCGCCATTAAAATGGTCGTTTCTACACCTCAACTCAGTTAATTAAGTTAATTTTGCTTAATTAAGAGTAGAAGAGAGTAACTTAGGTTAACTTGAAATTGTGTCAGTTAGTAGTATAGTGTCGAATTAACCTAACATTTTATAATTTTTTTAACTAGTTGAGTCCAAGTCATTCGCTGAGAGGTATATGTTATTTTAAATTCACCAATTAACTCTATATATCTTTTAGGTATAGGAGGTATAGTTAAGTTAATTGTAATAGCATGAATTTTGCAAAAATGATTTAAATCAAAGAAAATATGCAAAATCCCATATGAAATCTTATTTTCAACATTTATTTCAAAAGATTTAAGGCAAATGAAAGTTTACTAATTACAACAAGCCTTATTACAACATTTAAATGCAAGAGAAATTAAAAATATAACAAGAAAAAATAATTTCTTTATTTCTTTTATTCTTCAGCCTCTCTCTCTCTTTTCTTCTTCTTTCTTTCTTTCTTTCTCTATTTTCCTTTTCTTTTATTTATGCTTAATTTTTTTTATACTCTCTTAAGCTCTCTTTCTTTCCTCTCTTCTGCTCCTGCCTTCATCTTCTCCCTTAGTCTTCTTCCTTTGCATTTTCTTAAGTCTTCGCACCTGTTCCTTCAGCCTTTAGCCTTTGCAATTTCTCCTTACGCCTTATCTTTCCATTCCTAATGACTTTCCTTTAGCACTTAGCTTTTGACCTCTTCCCTTAGCCTCTTTACTTCCTTCTCTTCCAACACTTAGCTTCTCTACTCTTCTTTCTTTGGCTGAACTGGGTTTTTCCTTTAACCAAAAATTGGTTCATGGTTTGCAGTGAGGACTTTTCGGGGATACACAGCACCCTTCTCAGGGTGGGACTAGACCCTACTAAGTCCTCGCCTAATTCGAGTTACTGAGTTTATTTTTGGTTTATTTTTCTTTCTTTCGAGCCAAATCAGCCCAAACCACCTCCCAGGGCCACACACATTGCACACTCCCACACAGGCGCACACCCGCAGGCACACACATGCCCGCACACACACGCAGATGCTCGGTTCAAATTTCATGCCCAGCGCTTGACGACTGCTTAGCCACAGTAACAAAATCCTTTTATACTAAGGCGCACTCACAAAGGTTTCCGATGTGGGACTATTGTTCCCCTTTCCAGTGCTGACTTCAACTGAGGATATCTCCTAGCTTAGATCTCCAAATCAAGCAAATCAAAGCTTGATGAAAAGCTCTAAAGTAGCTCTATAGGATTGTGTAATCAATTTAAGGTTAAGGGGATGTTTTCCTCTTCGATTTGAAGGGTGAAACTATGGGTTTCCTATGGTGTTATACTGCCTGGGGATAGAAATAATGCTCACAGAGTCCACAGCTGGACTTTTTCTCTTAGCTAAGGGTCTAAATGGGTTCTGCAGAAGATTCCACAGCTACTTGTAAAGGTTTTAAGCTCTTAAAGCTTTAGGTTTCAGCAGAGAAGCTTGAAGCTTCTCTGAAAGCTTCAGAGATAGGTTGCAAACATAAGAAAGGTGTAACAGACACAGAAGATCATATCCAATTGATTTAAACAGATTCTAAGGGATGCAACAAATTGATCTGGGCAAAAATCACATTCAAATCTCAACAAAAGACCACTGCCACAGTTTGGGTTCGAAAATAACCCAAACTAGTAGGGTTGAAATTCTAACCAAATTTCATATCTATGCTTATCTAAATGACTTTAATATTGTTTAACAAAATCTTAGAATCAACTCAAGCTTCTCAAATCATCAAATCACGCTCAGAATCAAAATATCTGACTCAGGTTTGATTATGAAGCTTCAAGATTGACTTTCTAATTTAAGCCTCTTAACAAGAAATTAAAGCCTAGAATAAGATCCTAACAACCTCAGGAATTCATTCAACCTCTTAAACATGTGTTTTAACCCTAGAAATTGGGGTTCCAGGCTCATCGCCTGAGCTCCAAAAGTGTTTTTTTCATCATAAGATTTGGAAGGTTGCTACACTAAACTGAGGTCATGAACAACTTCAGTGCATTGCACTGAAGCTTCTAGACACCTTAAATGTGGCATTTGAACTTTTATACAGACTTCTCCAACTCCGCCGGAGTTGGGGAAGAAGAATCCTCAAACTATGCTCCTGGTGTTAGAATTCTAATTAAACATCCTTAAACTGATCAGTGATCAAAGTTAAATCAATCTGGAGCTTTTTATCAATTTTTGTAGGCTGAAGAGCAAGAATTGACTCATCGGAGCTTGTCGGAGCTCCGGTGAGTCCAATAAAAGTAAAATCCATGTACAGAAAGTTGAATTGCACCATTTTTTATTTGAAAATATTCCTGAGGTCACAAGGAACCTCAGAATCACATTTAAATCCTCATTAACTTATTAGATGAAAGATTAAATAGTAAAATCAATTTGAATAGAATTTGAGTGGGTTGAGTCACAGGACTTGCTCTCCCACTCAGATGAGTGGTTGAGGCAAGTCAAAGAAGTATTGCAATGATAAATATATAAATAATTTATAATTTAAACTGCTCCTGAGCTGCCATTGACAGTGAGCTCAAGAGCTTAGATAAAATTAGGATTTTACATTATATATGATAATTAATCAAATTAAGATGATAATTAGGACCCTTTGATGATGAATTAATGATGTAGGATCTAGTGAAGGTAAATCTCGATCAACTACTATCACCATGGACAACAGCAGTGACTGTTGAAGGTGGATTTGGATTAGACGATTTAGTGATCAAATTAGTGATTTAATAGTTAGAAATGATCGTGGATAGTTTAAGAAGGTGGACAATGGATTCAAAAGACAAAACTAGGTCTCTGGTGAACTCAAGGAGTTCGCCGGAGTCGAAGAAGATGATTCTTGGAATCTGACATTACACTACACTACCTAACTAACTACCTAGCTAAACTACTCCTACTCCTACTCCTACTCCTATCCTACTATTACCTGGACGAAGGAGGCAGAGGAACTCCGTCGAAGGCTCATGACAGAGGGGCAAAATCAGAGGGGAATAAGGAAGATCTCTGGCGGGCGAATGTGGATGAAGCAGAGGCACTCCTTGGTCAGCACCTTTGTCCAAGAACATGACAGACCTCAGAGAAGTCCTTGAGCCAATCGAAGCGGACTGAGGAAGTCGGAAGATGAGGTGGAAGGTCACCAGAGTTGTGGAAGAATAGCCTGTTGGGTTAGCTATAGTATAGAAGAGGGAAGGGAGCCAACTTGAGAAAAATCGAGGGGGTCAGGGACTATTTATAGTTGACGGCGATGAAGAGGGTGGTGGAATCTGAATGTGTAAGGAGCTAGAGGAGGTTAACCACCAGCGTCGTCTCCAATGACGGTAAGGTTAACTCCCACCTAAAATTAGGACAAAAGTATCATCCAGACCGATGGATGAAGATGGGATGGTGAGCGCAAGCTCCAAGAGCTTGGAGAAGGTGAAGCGACATCGGATGCGAGGTGATCGAGCGGTGGAAGCACCCTCAGTCGTCAGCCGTTCAACTGGCTGAAGAAGAAGAAGAAGACAAGGACCTATACAAAATGAAACCTAAGGACCTGCATGAAAATTAAGGACCCTATTGAAATGAATTATAAGGATCTAAATGTAAACTCAGGTTTTCAAGGTTTATTTTAATTTAGATCTTTTTCAACTTTTTATATATGATTATAAATAAGTTAATTATTATATTTAGACTTTGAATTTACATTTTTGACCTTTTTAGGTTAATTTATTTAATTAGGTAAGGTTACTTAAGTTATTACATACTTATGTATACATTATACTTAAGTTAATTAACTTATTAATTAGAGAAATGATTGTTAATATCTCGAGTCCAATTGTTAATCAGATTATCAATAATAATATTTAGATGTTAAAATAGCATTTTAACTTATTTTAAGGTCCTTTACTATATATCCCTTATTTTATAATTAACCCATATATTCACATATCCTTAGCTAATTAACTAGGAAGACTAGTTAATTAGGGGTAATTAGAGATCATGATGAGTCTCTCATCAGGGCACAACCCATTTTAGGGTTTCACCACATTCCATAAGCGCTACAATCCTAAGTTTAAGTTAAAATTGATTAGACGTTGGCCTTAAAGACTGATTCGAGCCCAGATTAAGATTATTCATGATTAACCTGCTTATACTAGTCAATCTGATGTCTAGCTAGAGGAGTAGTGTCAAATGACCGTGGTTGAGGGTACACTAGGAATCGGAGGCGCAAGTCGAAGGAAAAACCTTCTCCCCAGCCCCTCCTAACTGGTTGGATTAACTGAATACAAGTAGAGTAAATCGTCTATAATCTTAAGATGAATTCTGAGAGTCTGTAGGTCCTTAGGCTATCTAACATAAGGATAGGCTTATTTTGTTGTGCTGCAGGATTCTTATCCCCAGTCGTTCTGACCTCTTCCTAGTTTATGCTTGGAAGGAGGTCATTGTATCTCCGATTGGAAGGACCATTAGATCATTCTAGGAGGCATAGATTGAATTTTGGCCAAATTGATCCCATGGCCGGTCAACAACCTCTTCTGCCATAGAATCAATAAGAGATGTTTCAAATGCAGTTGGAACAAATGCAAAGAATGCAAGAATGGTTCCAGAGAATGCAGGGCACTCAACTCTTGAAGGATTTTTATGATCCTTCAAATTACGGGGACTGTCTCGGTGTCCAGATTCCAACTGGAGACGTAGAAATCAAGCCCCAAGTGTTAAGCCTGATCAAACATTTTCATGGGCTTGGCTCTGAAGACCCGTTTCAGCATTTGGAGAACTTGACCACTTTGGTCTAGATCACCAAATCACGAAACGTGAATGAAGATCAAATGATCACGAGGCTCTTTCCCCACTCTCTTAAGGATAAGGTTGCTCATTGGTACAGGACCATAGGAAGGCTGATAGCAACTTTGAACAATCTTAAATTCACTTTCTTAAAGAAATTCTTTCAAGTTGGGCGTACAAATGCACTAAGGAGAGCGATTACTACTCTCGTCCAACGGCAAGGTGAGCAGTTTCATGTTGCCTGGGAGCGATTCCAGGACTTATTGCAAAAGTGTCCACACCATGAGGTGCCAAAATGGTAACTCATGCAGATCTTTTACCACGGGTTGACTGAGCAACTCAAAAATCATGTGGAAGCTTCTTGCGGAAGCAATTTCCTTAACAAAGATGTAGATAGTGCGCATGATTTGTTTAAGGAAATGAGTGAAAATTCAATCAATCATGCCTCCATGGATACGTTTAACTGATCCCAACAACCCAAATCGAATGTTAATGAGGCCCATGACTCATTTGTTCGATATGGAGCTGATTTGTAATAAATTAGATAAGGTGGACCTAGTTACCAAAAGGATGGAGGAGTAGATGGCTGGAAACTCTGTGAACAATTCTCGATCCACTCAATCCCAGAATTCAGGATTCCATTCTTCACGAGCTCCTTCTGGATGGGAGTTCGTGAATCAACTAGATGCGGCTCAATCTGTGAGCTAGCATTTCTCGAAACCCCACGGGTTCCAAACTGGGGCCTTTGATCCCAGTTCTCTTATTCCTCTCTTTCTTTCTCTCCATCCTCGCCTTATGAGGATGTCTATGCTGTACAGGAGAACGTTAGGTCCAACCCATATTCCAATGCTTATAATCCGGGTTGGAGGAACCACCCTAACTTCTCCTAGAAAAATCTAGGGTAGCAGACCCAATTCCGACCCAACAACTATGCTCCACAAAGACCAATTGGTCAGGGTCATGTTTATACTTAGCTACCCCCGAATCAAGTCAATTAGCCAATTTGGAATGCTCATCAACCTGTAGGGTAGGCTAATTTAAACCGTCAGATGGTAGAGATGCAACGATCTATGCTCCAACTCATGCAATAAATGAAAACCTCGCAGGACAACTTGCAAATCGGGCTCATTGCTAACACCCGTCAGCCCGGATCTTTGCCATTTGAACCCGTACCCAACCCGTGCAACATATAGAATCCGAGCAAACAAGCCTAAGGATATGGGAATCAGAGGGGCCCACATGCATATGCTCAAGTGGTTGAGCAGGGTCCTTCCTCTTTTGCTTCTTCATCAAATCCAGGGTTTTTGGCTAATCAAGCCCCTCCAATCTTTCCTAACCCTCCCCAAGACCCAAACCCATACGCATCTGCCGACCCTGTTACTTTGAGTGGAAGGCAAACCCAGGACCCACACCTACCCCGCTCTAGTCAAGAAAATCCTAGTGAGCCTGAGGAAAGAAAGGAGAATTCTGAAGAAGAAATCAAGGCTCAGGAACCTGATTTCGAAGATCTGACTCATGTTCCTTTTCCTGAGGCCTTGATTAAACCTAGGAAGAAGAATCCTGATGATAGTAATGAGGAGCTCTTGAATATATTCAAAAATGTTGAAATCAATATCCCCTTCCTCAATGCTATCAAACACATACCGGCTTATGCTAAATTCATAAAGGATTTATGCACCTAGAAGCATAAGCCAAGGGAATCTATTTCAAGGAAGGTGATACTCTCTGAGCAAGCTAGTTCTTTTATCTTGCATCACCTTCCTCCGAAAAAGAGAGATCCAGGTGCCCCTTTGATTTCATGTGTTATTGAAGATTACACCTTTGATAAGTCACTCCTGGATCTAGGGGCATCCATTAACCTAATTTCGACTTCTCTTTACGAGAAGTTCAGATTAGGTGAACTTTAGCTGACCTTAGTAATGCTGCAGATAGCAGACCGTTTGGTCATAAATCCGAGAGGCGTTATTGAAAATGTTATTATCAAGGTTAAGGACTTTTATTTTCCTGTAGATTTCCTTATCCTTGACATGGATGTACCTGAGAATTTAAGGAACACGCCCATCATTCTGGAGCGTCTGTTCCTGGCTACAGCTAATGCCAATATCAATTGTGAGAGCGGTAGCATGGAAATCGCCTTTGGGGATTGAAAACTAAAATTGGATATTTTCAAGGCAATTAATAAATTTGAGGATTGTGGATTTATAGAGGAACTCGAAGAAGATAACTTGAATATTGAGACTTGTATGGCTATTTCTGTAATTGAAAGTTCCTCTTGTCTCGATGAATCTAACCTACAACCGTCTATGGCAAACCCACCACATTCTGAAGAGGTTATTGATTTTGTTCACTTTCAACCTCTTCCTCTTGATGAATCTTCATCAGCATCATCCTTACCTTCCATCTTAGACCCGCCCCAGCTTGAATTGAAACCATTGCCTGAGAGTTCAAAATATCAGTTTTTAGGACCTAAAAAGACTCTTCCTCTGATTATCAATGCTAGATTGACTAAGGAGGAGGTGATTAAACCGATCAAGGTCCTAAAAGAACACAAAGAAGCAATTGGTTGGACCATCCATGACCTTAAAGGGATTGAGCCATCTTACTGCAATCACAGAATTTTCATGAAAGATGGATCATGTCCTTCTCGCCAGATGCAGAGGAGACTAAACCTTAATATACGAGAAGTGGTCAAGAAAGAAATAATTAAGTGGCTAGACGTAGGAATCATTTATCCGATCTCAGATAATCCTAGGGTAAGTCCCATGCAAATTGTTCCCAAGAAAGTCAGGATTACTGTTGTGACTAATGAGAAAGGAGAATCTGTCACAACTCGTTCAGCTTCCACTTGGAGGGTCTATATCGATTACAGGAAGCTGAACACAGCCACGAAAAAGGATCATTCCCTTTGCCCTTCATCCATCAAATTCTTGAAAGACTAGCTGGGCAAAAGTACTTCTATTTCCTAGACGGTTACTCAGGATACAATCAAGTCCCTATCCATCCCGAGGATCAAGAAAAAATGACTTTCACCTATCCCTACAGAACCTTTGCTTTCCGTAGAATGCCATTCGGCTTAAAAAATGCACCTGCGACATTTTAAATGTGTATGCTAGCCATATTCTCTAACATGGTGGGAGAGTTTATGGAAGTTTTCATGGACGATTTCTCTATTTTTAGATAATCGTTTGATTCTTGCCTAGCTAATCTCGAATTGATCCTTAAAAGATACATCAAAACAAGATTGATCCTTAGCTGGGAAAAGAGCCATTTCATGACACAAGAAGGTATCGTCTTAGGTCATGTAATCTCTGAATGAGGAATTGAAGTTGACAAAGCTAAGGTTGATGCTATTTCCAAACTTCCTCCTCCCACATCTGTCAAACAAATTCGATCATTTCTTGGTCATGTAGGATTTTATCGAAGGTTCATCAAGGATTTCTCCAAGGTTGCTTGCCCTCTAAGCAACCTTCTTGCCAAAGATACGCCATTTGAATTCGACGAATTGTGCCACAAGGCATTTGATTTTCTTAAAACGACGATCACTTGTGCTACGATGTTGCAACCACCGGTATGGACAGGCCCATTTAAGATCATGACCGACACTTCTGATTATGCGGTCGAGGCTATTTTGGGTCAAAAGATCGACAGAAAGCCCTCTGTCATCTACTATGCTAGCAAAACTCTAGATAAGGCCTAGAGGAATTATACCGTTACTGAGAATGAGTTTCTAGTTGTAGTATTTGCTTTGGAGAAATTCAGGGATTATCTCTTAGGGTTTCACGTCATAATTTACACCGACCACTCGGCCTTGAGACATCTCTTGGCCAAAAAGGATGCCAAACCTCGACTCATTCGATGGATTCTTCTGCTTCAAGAATTTGATCTTGAAATCAAAGATAAATCCAGGGCACAAAATGTGGTGGCAGATCATCTTTCGAGACTTCTAAGTGATTCACCTCATCCAGATATTCCAATTGTTGATACTTTTTTGGACAAGACTATTCTTGCAATGTCAGGTATCCAAACCCCATGGTTTGCAGACATCATAAACTATTTGGCCGTTGGTCAAATCCCTAAGGATTGAACCAAGCAACAATGAGATAGACTCAAGTCTGAGGCCAAATATTACTTCTGGGAGGACCCTGAACTGTACTACATCAGCTCTGATCAGATTATTTGTCGATGTATTCCAGAGAATGAATTCCAAAGTATACTTGAGTTCCACCATGCATCTGCGTGTGGTGGACATTTCTCTAGGAAAAAGATGGCTACAAAAATATTGCAATCTAGATTCTATTGGTTGTCTTTATTCAAGGATGCCCAGGAATTCTTGAGGTTGTGTTCCTGATGTCAGACACTTTGGAGCATAACCAAGAGAGATATGATGCCTCTACACCCTATCCTTCCCATAGAAATCTTTGAAGTTTGGGGCATCAATTTCATGGGACCCTTCCTCCGTTCATTTGGACACCAGAACATTCTTGTTGCTATTGATTATGTGTCCAACTGGATCAAAGCTATTCCCACCCGAACCAATGATCACAAAGTGGTCATCGATTTCGTCAAAAAGAACACTTTAGTCGGTTCGAGATTCCAAGGGCTATCATCAGCGTGGTGGCACTCACTTCACAAATGCCCAGTTCCGTAGTTTACTGGCAAAATACGGGGTAAATCATAGAATCTTCACACCTTACCACCCTCAGACGAACGGATAGGCCAATATCTCTAATCGGGAGATCAAGAACATCCTGTAGAAGATGGTTAGGCCTGATCAAAAAGATTGGACTCAAAAGCTTGAAGACACTCTTTGGGCCTATCGTACGGCATACAAAATGCCTATCGGCATGTCACTGTTTCATATGGTGTATGAAAAGGCATGCCATTTACCTGTAGAGATTGAACATCGGGCATTTTGGGCAATCAAGCGGTGCAACTTGGATTTTAGTTTAACTGGAAAGACCAAGAAGCTCCAATTATCTGAGCTGGAAAAGCTTAGAAACGATGCATATGAGAATTCCAAGATCTATAAGGCTCGGACCAAAGCTCTTCATGACCAGCTGATTTCTCGCAAGAGCTTTGAAATAAACCAGAAGGTCTGGCTCTTTGATTCTCGACTTAAGCTCTTTCTCGGCAAGCTTATGTCAAAGTGGGATGGCCCGTTCATCATCGATCGAATATTTCCGAACGGAGCCGTTGAGATCTCTGACCCAAAGATGGGTAATTCTTTTTAAGGTCAACGGACAACGTCTGAAACCTTATGTTGATCGTGTTATTCCAGAACCTGTCTCGAATAAGGTTGCTTTAACGTTAATGTGACTTCTTTAGTTGGACTTCACCTAGCTGATGGCATTAAACTCAGCACTTGTACAATCTAACTCAGAGCTAACCCAAGCATCATGGAATACAAGTGATATTTGCTTCATTCTACCCTACTTCTTATGCATTTTATTTTCAATGAGGACAATGCATCAGCTAGACATGGAGGGGTGGATTCCTTTCTAAATCATTTTGCCAGCTCTATGGAATTCTTGTAAATTCTACTTATTGTTCTCTCTCTAAAAAAAAATTGAATTAGGAAAGAATAATTGGGCATTAGGACTTTTCAACCTTAGGGAATAATACAGTAGGATCTAAACACTTAGACCCTTCAGGTCTTCGAGCTTAATCAGCCCGGGTGTCCACTAAAATGTCGATTTGTTTATCGAGTCCTTGCCATTCTGAATTTACTTTAATTTGGTTAAATAAGTTGAGGTGATAAATACACGACTTATCAACCCACCCTTTGAGTTGAGGAGATTTTAAGTCTAAGCATCTACACACTATTTGCATTAACTCGCTTTTCGGCAGTTTTAACGGAAATTGGGTAGCTAATGAACCTTCTAGGGTGGTATGGCTGGCAAGTTATCATGGGTAACAACCCATTGGTAGGTTGTCCAGAGCCTAGTCACATGACCATTCTTTTCCTGCTGCCTTTAGGTAAATCTTAAATCAGGGAAGCCACCTACTTACAAAAAGAAAAAAAAATAGAAAAAAAAAAGAAAAGGAGAAAAAAAAGAAAAAAGAAATAAGCCACACTTCACCACCCGAGTATAGCTGGCAAGTTATCGTGGGTAACAACCCATTGGTAGGTTGTCCAGATCCCAGCTCAAGAAATGCACGTATAATTCCAAAACAATTAGGAAGAAGTGGAGAAGTAGAATAAGCCAAGGAGATATACACTGGGTTTGCCCCTGTGTTGACCCCATAAAAATAAAAGTAAGGAGAAAGCTACCGGTCGAATAGATACACCTTTAGGCAGAATTTTCTTTCAAGGCCACCTAGGGGCATAGAAACTCGAAGTCTGTTCTAATCACCAATAAGTGAGTCTATCACATTTCACACATAAAGATGCTTAGAACTTAGCGTTCTCTTCGAGTCTTGGGTGAGTTGAGTGGTCGTAGAAAGCTGCTCTGAAACCCTAAACTCAAAAATCCAAAAAAAGAAATTATTAAAGAAGAAAAGAAGAAAAAGATCCTTCTTTGAATAAGGCAAGGGCTTGAGGTGGTCCGCATTTTGGTAGACACCCGGAAGCTGTTGTGTCTTTATAGTTCAGGTCCTTAGTAAAAATCTCTTAGTGTTGAAGAATAACTTTTGCCCAAGAAATCTAACCTAATTCTTTTATAAATAGCATATAGTTTTTGCTGGGGACTAGCAAAAGATAGGCATGGGGGTGTGATGTGCATACATCTAAATAGCCAAAAATGTCTATTAATGCATGTTCATAGTATCATATAAGCATCATGCATTGTAAATATTGCATAACATGCATTACCATGCATTTAAGTCAAATTTACAAATTGTATAGTAATTTCTTCTTCTTGGTGGCTAGGGATAGGGTGACATTTAATCGAGATCTCTAATTAAAGATCCAACCGTATGAATTTGATCAGGGTGACAATCGAAATTCAACGACTCCAAGATCGCCCTGATCGAACTTCCGTAGCATCAAATATAATCCGAGGAAGATCAGAGATAAAGGAGCCAAGATGGTGTAAATTGATACATCAGATAACAAATCCAACCGCACGAATGGGTTCGGATCAAAGATCGCAGCCTAATGACACGAAAATCGATCCAATCCGACATCCATGGCACCATCTATAAGACACAAAAAATGGACGGCCAAGATGGCACCACGTGGCACCATCTCAACCACCCACACCGGCCAAAGGTGCCTACTCCCTCTCTCTCCTCAACCATGCAATCAGATCTGGGCTGTTGGATCTTGATCCAACAGCCATAGACACTAGTTTCTTAATTCGTAACCGTGACCAAATGCAGTCGTAGCGCAGCGGTCTCGAAGCCATGGGCAATGCGAAGGTCGCACATTCGAGCTCCCGTAAGTGCCTCAAATCAACTGAACACAGGGTGCGGTTGATTTCAGCCATGCAATGCACATCAGGCAGCAACAGGAGCGCCACGTGGCGTTCCCAGATGCAAGGAGCGCCGCACGAGTGATCAGACGCACCTCTGCACGCACCATTGCACGTGGGCGAGGCATTATGAAGGCGCGGCGCAATGTAATCTCAGTCGTCAATCGCAAGATCAGACGGCTGAGGTTGTCTGGACATGAGCGAGCATTGTTTAGCATGGGAGAGGAAGAGGTGATGGGTGCACGTGAGCTAAGGCCACATTCAGGGTCTTTAGTGATGTTTAATTCCATCACTAAAGGCCCCTACATTAATGTTTTTAACTTGAAATGACCTTTTTGCCCCCAACCTCTACCCCTACAAAAAAGCGTACGCCCCCCACATTTCATTCATCCCTTCATTCACCTCTTTCCCTCTCCAAAGCTCTAAAGAAGCTTGTCCCAAACCAAGGATGCTCCTCTAGAGTTAAAATCAAAGTTTTCTTGCCCCCATTCCGGAAGTGGATCCTGCGACGACGATGCCTTGCCTCGACCCCAGTTCTTCCCACTTCGTTCTCCATCTTCCGTCTTCGCCCTCCATTTTCCAGGCGTCACCCCGTCCGGCTCGTCCTCCAAGCAACCGTCGAGGAGGATAACTTCTCACCTCCTTTCTCTTTACTGCTTTCTAGAGTATATTTTACTACTTTCTAGTTGTAATATTTTACTGCTTTCTAGCTATAATATTTCCCGCTTTCTAGTTGTAAAAACATTATCCATATTATTAAGTGTTTTTTCTCTCTCTCTCTTATTGTTAATATTGAATTCATTATGATTATCTCACTTTCTAAACAAAAACAACAAAAAAAAATATAATCACGGATTTCAAATCAACATAACCTCCCTGTGTTCGACCTGGAATTCTTTTCGAGTTTCATTAAAATTTATTTGTTGACTGATTTCTTCCCAAATCACACTACAATGACAGATTTTCAAAACTCAACTTCCGTTTGCGATGATTTTCCAATTCAATAGCAGGCATGGCACATGTTCCCATGACAGTTTCACACAATTTGGAGTCATTGTGACCCTCTGATAATGTTAGGTAGAGTAGTCCACCCCTTCTTCATTTTTTGTTTCGTTTACGAGCGTTGTGGACTTGTTTTGCATATTTTTTCCCATATCTCACGATGTTAGTGTGTGTTTCCTCTCCTTGCTTTATTTGGAACCCTATGGAGTCATGGTTTCTATTTTGGTACTTAAACATGAATTGAATCAATATATGACTTGAATATTGATTATTAAGTGATTTAATGTGACCTTATTATCGCATGAGTGAAATGAACTCTAATTTACATGAAATGAGTTTCGTTGTGTTCGTAAATTGATAAGTATTGTCGGACCACTTTCATAATTGGGAAACTACTTGTAAATGGATAACTCAGAGAATAAATGTGAGTGTCTAATAATTTTGAAATCAAGGGATGTAATTAATCAGTTATGGATTGATTAGTAACTTCTAATGATACAGTTAGTGATAAGGTGATTTTCATGCAAAAAATATGTCTTTGGAAAATCGTTTAGCCATTTTGTAGTAGTATAGTTGCTCAAAAATCCTGAATCAAAGAAATTTGTTTTGACGAAACTCATGTTGATTGATTTTTGTTATCTTTTTAGTGTTGAGTCATGGTCATTCGTCTCTGGGAGGTATGATTGAAAAGTGCGAAGCTTTAGATTTGGATCCAATTTTCTAACCTATATCTACCTAATTTTTTTAGTCTTTTCTCTTTTGTGATTTTTTTATGATTTTGATTTTTGAAAAGCGAATATGAAACCTAGATCTAACTATGCTAGCAAAACCTAAATGACTACGTGCATCTAAGTGAGGGCCATGGTGGCCATGCATGGTGTGGCTAACCCTAAGGTGGATGTTCCTAAGAAGACTAGGGGGCGTGTGCTTACAATGGGAACAGGTGATCATGAATTCTTTGCACATAAAAATTAGATCTCAACATTCAAGTAAAAAAATTCACATGGAGAATAATATCAAAGCAATCAAAAGTATTACAAATATATCAAATAAAATCTCTACACTACTTGAATAAGAAAATACAAAGAAGAAAAGAAGATCCCTCACGTCGAAATGCCTTCACGACCGTCAACCTTGTGTGAGGGTGTCGGCTGGACTATGGTCATAGAGACCGTCTACACGCCTACTAAAGGAGGGGATCAACCAAGAGAGGTGATAAAATGACAGTTTATCATTCTTATGCTTTAAAACAAACCTATCTCTTAGAGTTTTGCTCCACAAACGGGCTTTTAGGCTGCATTTAGGCATTAACTAGGTTAGGCATGCATTGCATTTTCTTTTGTTCTTTTAATGTGTTTTTGTGAGTGTTAGGGATGAACAGATATACAAATCCCTAAAACCCTAGCACTCAAGAAGGCAAATGGTGAAGGAGGAGCTCAGACTAACTAGAACAAAGCTTGATCCAGCTCACCACAGCTGGAACCTAGCTCACTTGGACTAGGGTTAGCTCATCCCAGCTCCATTCAGCTGATCTCAGCTGAATGGCAGCTTAAGAGAGTTCATCTTAGCTCACCCTAGCTCAAGTCAGCTCAGATCCAGCTCAACCTAGTTGAGTCTAGCTCATCTCAGCTCCCATAAGTCCACAGGGAGCTCTAGCTAGCTCAGCTGAGTTGACTGGAGTTCACCCCAGCTCAGATCCAACTACATCCAGCTCCACTCAACTCCAGCCAGCTGAAGAAGAATTCAATCCAGCCCAGGAAGCTCAAGTCCAGCTCCCGGGGACTCAGCTTAGCTCAACTTGGTTGAGTTAAGCTACCTTAGCTGTCTCAACCAGCTCAATCCTCCCAGGGAGCACCAGACCCATCTCACCTCAGCTCCATTCAACAGAAGCCAGCTCACTTTAGCTTGGCTTAGTAGCTAGCAAAGAACTAGCAAGCTAAGCCAGCTAGAGTAGCCCCATGTTGACCTCTTCAGCAGCTGCCAGCTCCACTTCAGCTCCAGATTCTTCAGATCCAGCTCCTCCCTCCAAACCCTAGTTCCAACACCTCCTCCTCTACTCCACCATTAGCTAAGCTAGCTTAGCTTAGCTTAGCTTAGCTATGCTCCAGCTTCCTTGGCTTGTACCACCCAGAAAACCCTACCTAACAACTCCACCAACTAGCTCCACCTAAGCTCCACATAAGCTAACCCTACTTGGCGCCAACCTAGCCTACCCACCAAAAGAGTGGCACCAAAACCACCCTAACTACTCCCTTGTTGGAGCCACTTTTCCCTCCAAGAAACCCCTTCATCTCCACCACACACCTCCCCTTGAACCCATCTCCACCATCCACATAATCCCACCTTCTAGAAGCCTCAAAGTTGGCGCCAACCCATGGCACCTCTCCATGGTTGGTGCCACTTTTAGGTGCCCCTTGGCCACCCATAACTACCCCCCTTACACCCCTTAGGTGGCTCCAACCATCCTTAACCCTAGGATCATCTAACCACCTCCATCCTCCCATCTTAGCCCTCCATTTCAAGAGTCACCTTAACCCCTCATCCTACCCTATAAAAAGACCACTACCCACCACCATTCAAACCATCCTTGGCTAGAAAATTCACTCTCATACTCTACCTAGAGCCCACACCCAAGAGAGAAGAAGAAGAAGAAGATTAAGGGGATATTCTGTCCCTTTGGTGCCTTCCCCTCTTCCCTTCTCTCTTGAGCCCACGCCAGCAAAAGGAGGAGCCAGGCAAGGAAGATCTTTGGAGGAGATCTTGAAGGTGGTCCACGCCACCTTGGAGGAGAATTTGAGGGTGGTGCACGCCCACCCTTGGAGGAGAGCATTGAAGGTGGTAGCATCCACCTTGGAGGAGCTCTCAAGGAAGGAGAAGAAGGAGGCCCTCTTTTCAAGCCAAGGAGCAGCTAGGCTTGGAGCAAGAAGACTCCCTTCTTCACCAAATTTTACAAGAGGATTTGTGTTTCTTTTATTGCTTTTAGATTTCTTCATTTCTAGTATAAGCATTCCTCTACTTGTCTTGAAAAGAACACAAATTCTAGTTAATCAAATTTCCTTCTTTTTACTTTCTATTACAATTGTTGTTTTTGTTCTAGCACTTGTTTCACCTCTTCTTCCTAATTACTCTAGGCCTCCACTTGCCTAGAGTGAGCTTAGGAAGAGGATATATCTATCTCTTAAGTTTTAATTAAGTAATTATAGGTGTTAGTACTCTCCGCCACAATTCGCATTTTGCCCTCATCTTTTCAAAACAAAAAAAAAAATTACATATTTAAAATACCAAAAAAGAAAGTTGAGATCTATTTTGTAAGAAAGAGAATTGAATTGCAATTTTGCCTCCTTGGACGACCCTAGATACTCCCCTATCTAGGATATAAATTTAAAAGCGTATGCAAATTCGCATGTTACAACGACATTAAAAACTCGTTTTTACAAATCACGCCAAATTTTGCATCAAGAGGCTATGAGGAAGCCTTCTTGGTTGTCCAATAAGAGAAGAAGAGAGAGGATGTGTCCTCTCTATGAGGAAGAGAGAGCACGCCCCATGAAGAGAGGAGAGGAGGGTATTACACCCTTTGCTCTCTTTCTTGCCACCCACATGAAGCTTGGAGGTGCTTCCTTGCTAGCCGTCCATCGTGCCTTGGAGGAGGAGGAGGAGCACTTGGAGGGGGACAGTCTTGGATGAAGGAAAGGGAGGAGGGTGTTGCAAGTGTTGAGAAGGGAGAAATAGGGTTGTAATAAGTGTTAGAATTGAGAAAAAAAAAAGTGTCGCACACTTAGGTTAGGCCTTTTATGGAAGGGTCACCTAATTCTAGTCGCCACTTTTGGTGGCTCTAAATTAAGTAGGCACCACCTTTGTAGGAACTAGATTGAAGACCAAGTAAGGAAGGCTAGAATAGGAAAGGGTGTGTATGTTGGTTTAATTTTCGTAGAAGAAAATGTGTAGGATTAAGTGGGATTTAGGTTGGGTTAGATTAGGTGGGTCTGGGTCTTGATGCGAACCTAATTAGATTTGAATGGGTCAAATCAAGTTTAGGTGGAGTTAAATTAGGTTAGGGTACTCCTAATAGGTGTATAGGTAAACCTAGAAGGATTAGGGTCGAGTCTAATCAGGTTCAAGTGAACCTAATTAGACTCGGATGGGTTGAGATGGGTCCAATTAGATTCTAGGTGAACCTAATTGGGATTAGGTGCACCCAATCAAGTGGTGGTGCACCCAATTAAGTGTAGGCTTGGGCAATTAGGATTAGGTGGAGTCCTATTAGGTTTAAGTGAGCCTAATCAGTCTTAAGTTAGCCCAATTAGGTCCTACCTACCTAGAGCTCTACCATGACACATCTTCTGACACTATTCAGCAGACCTTCGTGACTCTTGAATTTGTTGACTTGGGCAAGCCAACCAAGTCTCTGTATTTCTGTCCTCTTCCACAGTTTCTTAACCATGTCTTTTTATAGAATTTCATGTCTAAATCCACTTCTTTTGGAACTACCCAAGTCCTATGCTTGTGCCCCTCTACGCCTTCATGCAGAAGAAGGCGTTTAACTGGAACCATTTCATCCTCACCTTCATGGAGAGGAAATCCACTAGTGTCTTCCACTTTGACACCATTCTCTCTCACATCTTCTATCACTTTAGTGTGCCAATGGATATTAATCACAAGCAATTTATTACCTAGGTTAGTATTGTTTGAGAGCTTACCTACTCCATGATGAAGCAGGAACAACCAGGTCAACCGAATCCTCCTCCCCCTCAGAGTACTACTACTTATGCTTCTAATTCTTCCTAGCCTTGACCACCTCAAGCTAGATGTTTTACTACTCTACCATCCTATACCCCATACCAGCACTTCTCCACCTACTACCCTCCTCCAGTGAGACCCACTCTGTTCTTCTTCAACCATGAGTGGCCCTACCTTGACAGATAGTTTACCAGGCATGACTCTCTGAGTATTTAGGATGTCACTGGCAGCATTTCTCCCATGATGCACAGACAGAGAGAGACAACGACGACGATGATGGAGCATGGGACTAAGGTATCCGACTACTTAAGTAGACAAGGACAATTTCTAGATCAACGAGGAGAGCAGATCCATGCCTTACAGTTTCACGACCAGCAGCCTCCTCCTCCTCAGCATAGTCAAACTACAGCATCATCCTTAACACCTCCTCACCAACAGAATACTACGACACTTATTACTCCATCCCACACGACACCACCTCAATTGAGCCAGCTCTCACCTCACATGGGAAGTCAACTGCACATTCACGATCCATCTTCTGTTGGACCCAGTACATCCACTCATCCACTTGACTTTGACATGGATACAAAGTTTCCTTCTGACATAGAGGCTTTTCTTAGTTTCTTTTGATTTTCACTTTCAGCACTTTGGTTTGTAGTACATTTTATTCTATGTTTTGACAATTGCTATTATCATTTCTGCTTATTTTGGTACTTTTCTTAACATTGATGATGTTATTTAGAATTCAGTTATCCAACTTCATAATATGTCTTTACTATATTTGATCTAAAAAGCAATATGTCATAGATTACTTTCATCAATTAAAAAGGCGGAACTCATGTTGTAACTTGGCTATGTTCTTGAGCCTTTTTGTTAATAAGGGGGAGAAAATTTATTCTATATGCATAATTATTTTAATAACAAGCATCATTCAGCATGCATTTGTTATCATCAAAACGGGGGAGAATGTCGATACCCTTGTTTTAATCTAACAAAATTATGCTTTATTGTAGACTAATCATTTTAGGTTACTTAAGACAATTATCAAAGGAATGATTATTCACCATGGTAGAGTAGATTCAAGAAGACTTTTTTTAGAGTT
This sequence comes from Thalassia testudinum, assembly GCA_037157565.1. Taxonomy (NCBI): domain Eukaryota; kingdom Viridiplantae; phylum Streptophyta; class Magnoliopsida; order Alismatales; family Hydrocharitaceae; genus Thalassia; species Thalassia testudinum. The sequence goes on along the minus strand of JAZHRO010000073.1, from coordinate 6,284,137 downwards.
GTCTTTTTACTTTTATTGAGTCTACAAACATGTAAGGAACCTCAAATATATCAACCAATCAGTTTTGAACTTCGATAGATAACAAACTTTGGATAAACTCTAATTCTGCAATATTGTTGGTCAACCAACTTTTCTATCTTGATCGACCAAATTGAATTGATCAACCTAACCTATGTTTTTAATCAATCAAAACCTTTTGACGGTCATATTATGAAAGTCAATCAAATTCCTAGCTTAATCGATCAACCTAGAACTGGTCAAAACATTATTTTAATCAACCAAAGTTTATTTTGATCGACCAATAGTTAATTTTGATCAATCAACACCATATTTGTAAACCTTCTAAATCAAGCCTGAAAACACTGATAAGTGAGCATAATTATATGTGAACATGCTTAATTTTGTTTGTTTTGGGTGTTAGTTGCATTAGATTTAGGTTATTATGTACATAATTGCATATTTGTATGCTATGGGTAAAATTGTCATTTTGAGCCTATTTTGTGCTAATTTTCGATCTTGCTATGTACAAGAATCCTTTCCTCAAGCTCATGAGGAGAAGAAGCAAGAATCCAGATCATCAGAGCTCAAATTGAGAGAAGAATCAATTTTGGCCATAAAAACCCTACTCCTAACCCTAGTTAGAACTTGCCTATTTTAGCCTCACCCAAAACCTTAATCGTAACACCTAATCCTAATCCTAAACTCGCTCCATTTACCTCCCTGAACCCTAGAGTCAACCCTAGCCTTCATCCTAAACCTAGTCCTAAAAACTTAGCTCACACACCTAGTGTCACTAGTCAATCCTAGTCCTAATCCTATTTTCTAGAAGCCTCTGCCTTATCCACATGTGCCACATAATTTTTCTACAATAAATTGCCAAAAATATTATTTGACATTATTTGATAAAATGTGACAATCAATTTAATTAGGTTTCCATCTTAACCCATGATTTTAGCAAATCAAGTTTCCAATTCCAATCCTAATCCCGAAATTTATGACAGCCTGACACACCTTCACGTTCTCATTTTAAATCTAAATTGATTGATTCAAGTTGCATTTGAAATCTTAGTTTAAGGGCTACAACTTTCCTTTTATATGCAACTTCATATTCGGAACATACAGAGGCCGAAAATTGGAGACAATCACGGATTCATACTTTCCTATTTAGATAAACCCAATCCTAAACCTAATTTCCAATACCTAAACTTATTCCTTAGCCACCAAGACACCTATGGACGTCCACCCCCTCCCCTTGTGCCCATATAACACCACATGGACTCCATTAGTTGCATACAACTCTCCTCATTTCTCCTTCCTCCTTAGGTCTTCTTCTACCTCCATAGCCTCTTCCTCCTCCATAGCTTCTTCCTACCTCCACCTCCTTTTTCCTAGTTCCTCCCCCTTCCTCCACCTTTCTTCCACCTTCTAGTCCCTCCTTAGGTCTTCTAGTAGCTTAGGATTTCCCTCTTCTCTAGTTAGGTTCTCCATTGCCTCCACCTTTTACCTCAAGTTCTTCATCTCTGGGATCTTCTTCGACTTCTTCTCCTCCTCTACCTCTAAAGGCTTGTGCCGGTGCTCTCCTTCAACTATCTTAAGATTCCTTGATTTCATCATCATTCTAGCCATTTTTGTTTCTCTACTCTCTTCTCCTTCTCTCTATACTTCTTCTTCTTAGTTGTAGTTATGAACTTTTGATTAGTGGTAATATATTTTTTGTTTCATATCTCCCTCTCTATTTGATTGTTAACAAGTTGCTTATTTGCTTTATTATTATGAAAAATCCCAAAAAGTGTGTGTTGCATTTTTGCTATTTTGCAATCTCGCTTTCCAAAATTCATTACGACTTTTCTGCACTCCCAAAATCACCCAATTTTCTCAATACTCATACTTAGGATTAGTTAGAAAGTAACCCAGCTTAAAGCCTCCCTGAGATATGACTTGGATTCTGATATATTATGATTTTATTCCATTGCAAGTTCAGAATTTTAATTTAAGCGATCATGTATTCTCGTGCTACAATGACATAATTAACCTATAGTAGATTTCGTGCATCAAACACCTATAAATAGGACCCCTCGACCCTCATTTCAAAACACACTTCGAAGAGCTTTTACAAATGAAAAAGTGCTCAGTTTCTTTAGTGCTTTTGCGCCTTTGTGCCTGTTCTCAATGCTTTATAAAGCACGTTCTTCTGCAAAATTGAAAATACTCAATTTTCAAATTTATTTGAGGTTTCATAGAATATATTGTTATGTTATATTCCCGTTGCTTTTACTTGGGACCTGACCCAAGTTGTTGGGAGTCCTATTATTCTTCTCTTGTCTAGGTGTAAAAGTGAAGAAGGTCTTGTAAAGAGGTTGTGCCACTATCATTCAAGTGGTGTGTTAGTGTTAATGCACTAAAGTAGAGTTTAAAATACGCATCGTAGTATAGTCAACTAAAGCAACGAAAGCACTTAAATTTATATTTTCGAATATGAGTCCAAGGTCTTCTCAGGGAGGAAAAAAAATTCACAATTAACCATTAATCAAGTAGATATGACTTGAATATAAATAAGGCACAAGATCTTGGTATAAAAGAAATATATACTCAATTAATTGCAATATCAAAACTCCAAAAATAAAGATAATTGTTTGAGCAAAAAATGTGGTTCAACTAAGCTCAATTGCCTCAACACTTAGGCAATTTTTCAGCCCAACAAGAGCTCCAAACGTCTTATTCTTCACGCCAAAGCCAACCCAAGCAAAAGTAGCCCACTTCCTAGGCCTAGCCTTTCTTTCCCTCTCTTTTTTTTATTTAGATCCAGTTCAGGCCTAGACCTGCACAGGCATGCATGGGCGGGTGAGGGCATGTGCAATGCTCGTGAGATGGGGACTCGAACCCCAGTGTCTTGGGCGAATAGCTTGGGGGCACTTCTCAAATTATGTGCTGATCAACATTCTTTCCAAATGAGGTAGGACTAAAGAAGTCTTCCTCCTTTGTTCTCTATGTGAATGAGCTCTACTCAATTGGAGCTACAGCTGGCTTCAATCCTTCAAATTGAAGGTCTAAGATGACTCTTGGAGCTATTTCGCACTCGAGTAATGTAGCAGCGAGGCGAGTGGACGTCAGTTGGAGTCGAATGACAACAGAGAAGATGATTGGCAATAGCGAGAGCCCTGTAAACAAAATACAGGCCTAGGGCCCCAATCAGATGCCCAGATAGCTTCACTAGAGTGAGGTGAAGGTGATTAAGTGGGGGAATGTGTGAGGTAGTTGGCCAAGGAAGCTTCTATGAGATCAAACAACCAGAGTTGGGGAGGATGATGGAGGCAATGTGCGGGCCAATTAAGTTAGGCAAAAGGTCTGTGAGGGTGAGGGGGACCCTTTGACGGGCTTAATTGAGTCAAAGGAAGGCAGAGGAGGTCAGGCGTAGAGGATGGTTGACGCGACAGTGGTCGAAGCCGAAGAAGATGAAGGATCTAATGTTTGGAGCTCTAGAGGTCCATAACTCTAATTTGAGGGGAGAGAATGAAAAGCCCTAAATTAATTAAAGAAAGGAGAAGGGGAGAGGGGTCACCGGTGGTAGCCGATGATGGGGATGAAGGGAAGGATGGCCAGAGCGAATGATAGCGAGGGAGAAGCTAAAGCTATGTGGGAAGATTCGTATGAAGATAAGGAAGAAGAACCCTTTGCCTATTGTGTGCGGAAGAAGGCGAAGAAGAAGAATGAGGATCTCCTGTGATGCAACAAACTCCATCGACGTATAGGATGAAGGAGGCAAGATCTAGTGAAATTGTGCATACCCTTGCCATGTAAATGTGTTGCCCTTTAAATAGAACCAAATCTCAACTCAATTAAGACAAGTTAGGCTCATTTGGCAAGGAATTTGGCAAGCTTTTTAGCTCATGGAATTGAGACTCGTCGGAGATGATTCCAGCCAAATCAGATCTTGAGAGGCAATTCAATTGATAGGGAATGGCCTCAGGATCAATCCCACTAAATTTGGTGGGATTTGATCTCAATTTGATCTTTCAAATCTCAGATTGAAGTTCAGCAATTTGGGTTTCAAGCTCCTATAATTGCCTTGTATGGTCGAGGAAGAAGATGATGGTGGTAGGGGGCTATTTGCAAGAATGAAAAAAAGCCAGGGGCTTGATTGTAATAAAAACACCAAAGATAGGGGGCCATGTGTAATAAATGAAATCTATGTGCTAAAATGCAAATTACGTTAAGATTGACTCTGATTGGGCTCAAATTTTGGAGTTAACCTAATTTAGACCTAATGAAGTTAATGGTGACCTAAAATTTGAGTTTTTACCAAGTTTGATTGGGAAATTTACACATAAGTCTAAAATGGAATAAATTCTGGCCTAAGTCTCTGTTTTTGGTCAAAAAGGACTCCTTTAGTCAAAGTGATGGTTCCAAACCTCTTGGAATATTTTTAAATGATTTTTAAAATATTTAGATTACATTTATTTCCACCAAAACCCGTTCAATTGAAGTGAGGCTGTAATTAGGATTTTTTTAATAAAATAATCCTCAACATGCGAAAAACCCTATTTCAGTCAGCTCAGGCCCACTTCTTGGGAAATTAAACTCATTTGATCTTAGATTAAGCCTTAATTAACCCCTTAGTTAATCTGCAATTGCGATTAAGTGTTAAAATAATAGAATTAACTTATTTTCTGTTCTTCTCAAACCCAACTCAGAACAGAATTATGATCTGATATATATCAAAGAGCATTTATCACTGTAAATAGGCTAAATTCGGCTAGTCAACAGCAATGATGGTGCTACCATTAGTTAGTGCATTTGACTAGCATCGACCAGTCGTGAAATCCTAAGCTGGGAGGCTTAGTGATCGCACGTGTTTCGCGAGTTTGAAATCGGGGCTACGAGTAACCCATCGTCATAGTTGCAAACCTCGTGGTCAAATAAAATTTATGCCGACACTTGAAAAGTGAGTCCCGGGTAAAACACAGGGAGGCAAACATTTGGTTTTATGAAATCAGCGCTTCACTTTTTATTTCTTTATTTCATTTTTGTCTTTTCTAATTTTTTTGGTATTTTTAACAAGGAAGAGATTCGGTCGATGAAAACTTTATCTACTTGCAAAAATATAAGAGAGAGAGTGAGAGGGAGAGAGAGAGAGAGAGAAACAATCATCTATTCATCAAGAACTGTTTGTTACACTACGAAAGCAGGAAAAATCTACACTACGAAGCGTAAAAAGATAGAATGGGGCAAGAGAAATCCCCCTCGACAGTTGCTCAAAGGACGACTCACTCTGACGTCGCCTAGAGGAAGGTGGTGAGGAGCGGGACGAAGGAGGATGAAGTTGGAGGACGGATGGCATTGCGGAGAGGATCTTCTTCCCGAAGGGCTATGAGAGGACGGCCACGGGATGCTCCACGAATGGGGATAAAGCGAGGGAAAACTATTTGATTTTATACTCTAGAGGAGCATCCCGGGCTTGGGACAAGCTATCTCTAGAGCCTTGGAGGTGGTGAGAGGAAGAAAGGAAGAGATCAAGAAAAATGGGAGGGGTAGGGGTCCTTTTATAGTGGAGGAAAGAATCAAATTCATATATAGGACATTTAGTGACGGTCATAAATGTCACTAAAGATCCACTGCAAATGTCACTGAAGACAGCCCACGTGCCCACCCGCCACTGCGCTAGCGCACGCTCCACGCACCCGTGTCGTGCATGCACGCACGATACGCGTCGCTGCCTCCACACGCGCGCTACGCTACTGCGCACACTGCTACACTTGCGCGTGCGTGCCTCTGCATTCACGTGTGCACCCACGCTACTATGCACGTGCGGTAGCACTTGCATGCCCATGGGCGGCCTAGGTTGTGCCATGTGGCACAATATGGGCCGTCCATCTTCTTTCCTTTGTAGGGGATGCTACAGAGGTCGGATTGAGTCGATTATCGTGCCATTGGGCTACGATCGTCAACCTGAATCCATCAGTGTTGTCGGATTTGTTGTTTGACGCTCTGGAGTGCATCGCCTAGTCCCTCAGCCATTGATCTTCCTTGGATTGCATATGATGCTACGGGACTCCGATCGAGGCGATTTCAGAGGCGTTGGACTCCGATCGTCGTCTTAATCAGATCCATATGGTCGAATCATCAATCCGAGGCTCCGAAATAAATATCCTTCTCTCCTGACCACAAAAAGGAAGTAATTAACCTAAATTATATACAACTACTCTAAATGCAGAATGATGCATGCTATGTAATATTTATAACATGAAATGCAAATCTAAGCCTAAGAACATACATGAATAGGCATTTTAACCTAAATAGATGTGTCTACATCACTTAGGTAGTGGTTTTTACCCGAAAAGATTTCCACTCTAAAATCAGGTGTGATCTTTGTGGTTAGTTGTGATTGACTCATATTTCTTATGGTTTATGGTAAATGCTTCTTTTTAAATTTTATATTTTGTTATAGTATACTATTCACCCCCCTTTAGTGTAAACTTAGATTCTAGAGGCTCCCTGTGCACTCACAGATGAGTGGTGATGTTGTAATTGCTAAAAATAGGTTTAGTATATGGTTTTAGGTTGGGCTGTGTTGTCCTAAGGCTAGGGTGTAGAGAAAATAAGGTGGTGCCATGTATACCCTTGTCTCAAGCTTCTTTCACTTTATTTCTTTATTCATCTCTTCTACCTTTAGTTAGACTACACCTGCACATGTACAAAATTATAACAATTAGTCTCAAACACATACTAAATGCATCAGTAGACTTAATATGCAACTATGTATAATGCATTTAGCTATGAGACCAACATAATTTAGGCATATTATCATTAATTTAATATGTATTCATCAGAAGCCATCCTCTTCGCCCTCGTACCTATACTCCTATGCACTCCTAACCATGTGGTGCGACGTAGCTGGCCCTCAGTCTCTCATCGCCCTACCATGTCAAAGGGTGGGGCCCATCACTATGCTACTCTACCTCCTACATGAGTGAGAGAAAAGATACTCTCTCTTTCCCTCATGGCTCTCAATTTCTTTCCTCTCTTCTCTATTCCTCTTTCTTGAAAATGAAGATGTTAAAATGATTTGGTGATGATACCAAACCCTAGGAGGGATATTTATAGGTTTAGGGTTGAATTTAAGCTTTTAAAAAACTATGGGTTATACTATTTCAGTTTGCATGAACTCAAGTCTTTGTTTAACGTGTTTCTGCTATAACTTGAGCAATGCAACTCGAATTTTCACAAAATAGGACCCGTCGGAAAGCTTGCAACAAAAGGAATCCAACAATACCAAATATGACCTATTTGGATTGGTTTTTCTCTAGAGTTGACCAAAACATGAATTTTCTCATTTTTGGGTTACACTAACCCGGTTCATGTTAGAAAAGTGTCGACAAATTCATCTCAATGGGCTTAATTCTAAAATAGCTCTAGAATTCAAAGTTGGGGTCATTACATCTGAGCATGCAAGTACAATAGTTATGTTTAAAGTGACTATTTTAGGACCTAGTTCAACATCAAGAGATGGTCTACAACAGCAAGTGCATTATTCTTAGCACTTAGTCTCTTTTAGTCTTCTCAGCAATTATTAGGTTCATTCTAATTTTATAGTGGTTGTACTTCTAGACTATTAGACCACTTTTATTACCAATTTTCTAGACTTGTGGACTTATTTACTTATTACGATTAGAATTTACTTTATCATTTAAGTGTAGCAGTATAAATTGTTTGTTAGTTATTGATATTTTGTGATTATGTGTTGGGTAACTTGACCCTGTGGTTTGGTTGATATTTTAAACTCAACTGTGGAGCCCAAGTCATCACATCCAGTATAAGGAGGATGATCCAACAATAGTAATGCTTTTTTCACTTTTATATTCCTTTTTCCCTGTTCAGGGTTATGGGTGCCATAGGAACCATGTCAACGTGTATTTGAAGGGTAAGGAAAGAACTAGTGGAGCTGCTACCAATTGTCTTGGTTTGAGATTAATGGTGTTAAGGAAGGCATAAATGTTTTGATGGTGCTAATGGCACATTAGAGATACTTTTGGATAAATTATTTGATGTTTAAAAGTTGAGAACATGCCGTCAGTACACAAGAATAGATGATTCTTAATCGATCCTTCAAACAATTATATGAAGATAAATGCATTAGTAAGCGAAGATAAAAATAGTTCATTAAGATAATACCAAGCATAGCACATAACAAGGTGTTGTCAACACCATAGTTTCTTACACCCTAGAAGACATGGACCTGTCCTAAGCAGAACAGAAGAAACAATACAATGAGACTAGGACTCAATTGTTGCATCTGTTGTAGGACGTAAAATGGTGTATGGAATGGAATGCCACCTTTTATTCCTTAGGTGTTGGCAGCATCATTACTAAACTAAAGTTGGGAGGGATAGCTATTAAGGTGACTCCTATTATTGAACTACAGATAGAAGGAGGGGAGGGCTTTCATCAGTGGGATCCACATTATGGTTATAGATTAGGATGCGGAGCTTCTTCCTCTGATGCTTGAGCTCCAACTTGTGCATGTGGTTGGGCGCGAACCTTACAAAACTACAACTGATCATTTGCGATGTTCATATCTCCTTGCAACCCATCCATGAGGTACCTCAATAGCTTGAATGTGTTCACCGACATCTTCGACATGGCCTTTAGTTGTAACTTGAGAAGATAGGATGTGGAGCCTAGCGGAAACATGACATTGGCACATCCTAGTCACCAAACTACACAAAAGAAAAAGGTCTTCAATTGTGAGATGAGGAAGATAATGGAAAGTCTCAAAGGAAAATAACACTTACATTTTGAGAATACACATATAATATAGCAATCATGGGCTTGTGAACAAAAGCTGCTTGTCGGATGGTGATCTTTGCCAACACTTTACAGTGGCATACGAGGTTTTGCAAGTCCATTGCTTGAAGAAATGGAGATGCACTGATCACCTCCACATGTTATTAGTGGAATGGAGGTGTTTTGAATCATAGAATTCGAGTATGGTAGTCACTAGAGGTGGTTCTTGCAAGGAAGAAATGGGGAGAGAGGTCATCTCATCGATGTACTAGCAATGCTCCAAGCTGGCATGTGTTAGGTTGGGATTACACGAAAAAGATATGTTATGTTGTAGTATAGTCTTGTAATAACCTAAACAACAATTTTTACAACGAAACTTGGTGAGTCCTGGTCAAACTCAGGGAGGCGATTAGTAGCAGATTGATTCTAATTTTTACTACCATTATTTTTCTAATGAAGAGAAGTAGAATTAAAATAAAGCTTCATAGATAACTGGTTGTTTCTAGATACATCTTCTACTACTACTAAGAATACAGTAAAATAATAAGAAAAAGAGGGAGAAAAGTAGGCAGATGAGAGTAAGTAAAATAATAAGAAAAAGAGGGAGAAAAGTAGGCAGATGAGAGTAAAATATGAGGGCGCTGATGGTACTTCGACGAGTGCTTCAGGGACCTTGGATCACTTCAAAAAGAATAGCAGAACCGGCCCCTTAGATGGTAAGGGGGTGGTAAGGACCTTGAAGGAAGAGTGGCTCTTGAAGTAGAAGTAGAGAGGGAGAGTGCTCGGTGGAGATGAGTTGAATCATGTGGGGGCATCCTTGATCCTTTAAATAGGCAAATTGGGGGGTAAAATAGGTATTTTAGGACCCCCATCCGTGCCATCAATCTTAGACTGTCCATTTGATGATCAAGGGACCAGATAGCATCAACAGCAACCTCAGATCGCGCTCCATCGTGCCCTGCCACCCGCTGCTGCCACGTGGCTCCATCACGGGCATCCAATCATGATCGTGTTGTCGTAAGCTCATCAAGCCCACTCTCCTCGTGCACAATCCATTCGTAGTCATTGAATATGATGATCAACAGCTGCGATCTTCGTCAAATGCACGTTCTTCACGAGCTGGAAACTCATACCTGTGTGTGATGGTGCGTCATCAACCGTGTGCACATCCTTCGGTCGTCCATGGCACCATGTGGCATGCTACCTGTCGTTGATGGTGTATCCAACACTTGAATTTCACATGCACCTTGGTCGTCACAATTACACTGCTCCTCGCACTTCAAACAGGTGTCACTCACTCATGATAGCGCGCTCAACCAACAAGTTACCCCCTCATTTGTGTCAAGCCGCTGCTTTCAAGTGCATGCTACCTCAGCTGTTGGATGACGATCCAACGACTGAGATGAGCCTTCTCTCCATGAGGCGCTGGGTTGGTCAACGTGGCATAACTGTGGTCGTTGGATGATGATCCAACAACTCGTAGATAGCATGGAAACTCCTTCAAAGGCTGAGGGCATGGTGAAGGGCTGCTGGGATTGTGCCTCATGGCACCATTCTGACCGTCCATCTTCCCACCTTTGTAGATGATGCTATAGGGCTCCGATTGAGGTGAATTTTGTGTTGTTGGCCTGCATTCGTCGCTCTGAGTCCATCTGTATGGTTGGATTTATCATCTGCTACCTTGAATCACCTGTAATTATTATTATCTATCAATTAGAACATAAAAATAGCATTATTCTTTTCATAACTAACTAAGTCAATTATGATGCAGCTATGCAATTCATGCATGCATTATTTCTAAGTTATGCTAAGATCTAACTCAATTTAGGTCAATTAAGTCCTATGATTGCTATGCAATCATACCCCTATGCCTAAATTTTGCTAGTCCTTAGCAAATCCAAGAATGAAAAGTGAATGCAAAGTGTATGCTATTTATAATTCGATCCCCAAAGGACTGCTTATTCTTTTTATCCAGGGTTTGACAAAAGAATTCTTATTTTCCTCCAAAAATTTAGAGATCCAGATAATGTGAAAATGTAGTGATAGCAGCCTAAGCAACGAATCCAAGTGAAAAGTCAACCCACATTTAAAGCTCGTACTTGATCGTTATTGAAAATTCTATCGGGATAGGCAAATTTCTTCCCTTAGGGATAACATAGCAAATAATATGTGATTTCTACCTTAGCTTTTGGCTTAGGTAGAAGATGTATGAGTCAAATGGTTTTATATTTGGTAGCTCACACTCATTTAGTGCTACATGTAACCTAGTACTATAGGCTCTAGATCTGTAAACTATCAAACAAGTCAACCCAGAGATAGGCTCAACACTATGGTCTCTTTTAGTTCCTTTGTTCTCACTCTCTCTCTCTCTTTTCTTTTTTTTCTTTTTGAGCTTTTCTTTAGAGAGCTCACAATCTCACCTAGTGTGTAGAAGACTCAATATTGGTGGGCTCGCATGGCATCACACTTTAATTATAGTTATAATAACCCTATAAAAGTCAGAATCCTTCAGCCAGTATTTGGGCGATCATAAATAGTAAAAAAATAGGTACATGTCATATTTAGTGGATTGAAATAGGTATTTTTGCCTTACTAAAATCAACATATGATGAAATCAATACATAGACACAACTATGAACTCAAATACTTTTTTTTTCAGAATTTTTCTCTTTTTCTTTTTTTTCTTTGTCTAAATTTTTTTCTATATATATTTTTTGCTTTTTCTCTTTTTTTTTTTATCATATCTATCAACACAACACAAACTTTTATTTACGAGGCATTATTAAAGAATGATGATGTTCAAGAGGATATTGTGTGACGTATTTGGTGGAAGTGCCTATTCTCGACACTGAGAAGGGTTGGATAGAACAAACGTACTTCTAACCTTTGGTACTAATACCCTCCTTCAGCCAAAGATTCCATGAAGAACAGTCATAACCATCCACCTTAGTCATAGTTTTACTATAACCCAATCTTTGCATATCTCTCTTATTTGGTGGCTCTCAAGAATTCATACAAATGTTCACACGCAAGAATTGAGAGCAAAAACTATGCCTAACTCTGAGGTATCATTATCCAATTATCCAAAACTTAAGAGTCCTCACGCTAGACTTAGAGTACCAATAGACACTCTACTCTCATCTCATAAATGTTTGGTGGATCTACTAAAAGATAGTTTTCCTGACTCACTAACTAACTATCCAAGGGCTCAAGAAAAGAAGCAATGCTTCTCCTCGACAAACTAAAAATGTCTATTGGTTTTCATAATCGATCCATTGCAAAGTCTACGTGCAAGTGAAATAATTGTACTGGATTCTAAACTAAGAAACAATTCAAGAAGAAAATCCTCAATAAAAACCTCATTGATAAAAATAAATGCATGAATGCAATATGTATAAATGCTATGTATGAATAACCTTTCGTAATTTCACTTCAATATCTCTCCTTATTCGGGCTCACATTTAGCTTGGTCCTAATTTTAGAACAAAAAGGTGAGTGAATGAGTCGGAAGTTAACTCCAATGCAAACATTGGAGATGGAGTCAATTGTTCTTAATTTAAGGACCCTAAAGTGCAATTAATGTGATGTTGAAAGGCTTTTCTAGGTGTTGGTAGGAAAAAAAAAATTTTCAGTATGAGTGTACTACCCCCCCCCCCCCCATGCCTACTTTCTTGCATGTCCTCATGCATGAATATAATAAAAATAAATATGAGACAAGGGGTATTAAGGATAGAAATCACCTGGAATAGCTCTTGAATTTTTCATTCAGCTTATTCCAACACCTATGAAATGTGACAAGTATGCTATATATATAAGAAAAACTAATGCTATTCATAGATACTGAGTTTAAAGCCTCCAACTGGGCGAAAACTCAATCAGATAAATCAATGATTACCGAAGAGAAGGTTAAGATCAAAATGATAAGCACTTTGAGTTCAATTGTTAACAACGAACCATAAATGTAGACCAACTGCCCATGAATACCAAGCCCACAAGGTCAAAAAAATAAAATATAAGGGCTTGGAGGTGGTTGTAGCCAGGTGTTACAAGAGAAATAAAGATAAACCCGGGTGCCATGGTGGAAGGTAGAAAGTGGCAACCCTAAAGAGTGGTGCATGAGTAATGCAAATGAGGTGGATAAGGAGTCAGGAGTGGAAAACAAATCATGCGAGTCCTGAAAGTGGTGAGAAATGAAAGGAGGGACCCGAGTGGTGTAATCTGAAATGGTATACAGAACCATTTTGTGAGTAGATCTGGGTGTGGATGGGTGCAGAGTAGGTGTGTCAAATAAGATCTAGTGGTGCATCCAATAGCTCTAAGTTCACCCAAATTACACTAAATCAAAATATTCAATCTCATCCCTAGGTTGATCAAAAATCTCATACAAATCGCCCAGATTCTGTTCTAAGTCATGGTGCAAATCCTCAAATCTAATAGGTGAAGATTCATTATCCCTAAAAATCATTTTCCCAGGGTGTGGAAGATCAAAATCTGGATTTAATAAAGCCTCGAATTCCTTCATTTCATTTCTATGGCTTCCGTGAAATCCTCGATGTCAAAATCCAAGAGTGAAAATGTGAAAGGAGAAGTGATAGATTCATCCAACCCCAAATTCAAAAATGCCTCAAGATTTTTCAGATTTTCCTTACAATCAAAAATGGGGTTTTTATCATATTCTTCCTCAACCTCGATTGGATTCTTCGACAATTCAAATTTAACCCCATGGATATATGGAATCCCATGAAATTTTATATCCTCAATGTGTTCCTCGTTAAAGCCTTTCATGGGTTTTCAGGCAATTCCACTCTAGATTTCTCAAGTTCATGATCATGTTCCTCATCAATTTCCTTTGCCAAATCAGTGTTCACCACGGTGTCAAAATCATCATAAATCAAATCTAGGGTGTCAAAGTCAAGAGGACACCCCAAATAATCCAAGTCGGGAAGTGGTACAGCAAAAATAGTATCAGCAGTAGTCGCCCCATCTAGATCTTTGGCTACCTAAACTTGGACCAAATCAATGAGCCCAACAGAAGCTGTGTGTGGAGTCAACTCACAACAAAAAAAGCTTGATGTTCACACAGTATTCAAAATCCTCATCACCTGAGTCCTCGATAAATTCATAATGCGAGCTCTTGTTCGCCCTGAAAATATCCACTCTGAGCTTTGTAGGTGCTAGAGCACCACGATCGTTTATTTTAATGATAACAAAACACATGTCATTTAACATTTGCACTTGAAGTTTTAGATTTCAGGTTAATTGCAAATGGAGATGTGGTTAGACGAAGTTCGAGCTCGCATCCAGAACGGGTTGGAGGAGCTTGACGGAGAACAGAGGAGCTTCGCGAGGAGCGATGGCTTGAAGAAGGAAGGAGATGAAGAATAAGATAGATTTCCTTTTCTTGTACTCTATGTATTTTTATTTTTTTGTTGTTCTTTATTTTGTTACTTAGATTCATGTTAAAGAGCCTCAAAGAACCCTAACAGTAGTCCTAGGAACACCTGCACAACCCTAGGATACTTAGGTTTTCTGTAGTGAACTTAGAAAACCAAACTAGGGTTCAAACAGTCTTTTCAGACGTCTAATCTGAAAATCAGACATCTGATAAATACTTTTAAGATGTCTGACTGTTGACTTAGACGTCCGATAATGTTTAGGCTGGACTTAGTTAGTTCTGTCTGATGAAATCAGATGTCCAAACCTTAGTCTAGACGTCTCAGCAGACGTCTAATGATTTTGCCAGACGTCCAATTAGGGGACTATTGGCTGGCCTAGCAAACACTAAAGGAAATGACCGTTGGCTCGTATCAGACGTCCATAGAGGACACTAGACATCTGATACATGACCGTTTTGCCTCGGCTGACCCAAAATCTCTTCTTAGAGATTTTATAGCCGTTGCACTCTCTTGGAAATCCATTCCCGCAGAAAAGTAAGTTTCCAAACGTCCAAACATCACTCCAAACATCCTGTATGTCATCTGATGATAATTCACTAGAATCCTGTTTAAATCTGATTTAAGTCAGGAAGGAACCCCGCCTAAAATTAGACGTCTAACTTTGTTCCCAGACATCTTAAACTGGTTTTCCAGACATTCAATGCCAGGATCAGATGTCTGATAACCCTGTCAGTGTAATGATTAATCCTGATTTTCTTGGAGCTTGGACTCAACGGCTATGGAAGCCTTCCAAAGCCTTCTAAAGTCTTCCTAGAGCCTCTATAAATAGAGGAGAACCTTTGCCACTTAAACACACACCAAGTACAAGCATTTCCACATGCTTGTGTCAAATTGATCTATAGAAGAAGCTCTTGCTCTCCAAGCTTAAGTTCTACATCTAGAGAGCATCGATCACTTGCGCACCCACTCTCCCGCCGTAGTTCACGAGAGCACCGTTGCGCCGTCGCATAGTTCACGCATATGCGTCGTAGATGCACTTCTGCAAAGGGAAGCATCCTAATTCCTATAGAAGCTTAGGTTAAGGTTTACTTTGTTGACTCTATAGGACTATATTTATAATTTACTTTGTTATTTGTGTTGGGTATTCACTTTGCGAATTCCCATCTCCTTCGTGAGACAAAATCCTTCTCGTGAAGAGAAGGGGCTTGAGGTACGCTACCCCCTCACAAGTATCGTGGTTGTAATTAAGGTTGTACTACCCTCGTTTAAGTAGTACGTTAGTGGATTTGATCAACTTGGTTGATCGGAAAATCCTAACTCGAGAGGGTTAGGTGGTGGTTTTCACTCTGTTTGGGTTTCCACCTAAAAATCATTGTGTACATTGTGTGATTGTTATTTTGTGAGATTGTTCCATTTATAATTCTGCATTATTTTTACGTCACACTGATCTCACCCCCTCCAAGTAGGGATTTACAAGCTTTTCATTCCCAAGGGCGATCTCCATACACCGAGATGCACAGTTAATGTTATCTTGGGTGATCGCCAAAAATGGGTGACCTAAGATGATAAGCGCATCACGGAGACTAGGAGGAATGTCCATGTCTAGGATGAAAAAATCTGCTAGGAAGCAAAACCCATGGACTTTCACAATGACATTCTCCACCACAACTTAGGGCACTTTGACTGATCTGTCAGCCAACTAGATAGTGACCGAAGTGCACTTTAGCTCCCCAAATTGGAAGTGGTCAAATACAGCAATGGGGGCTAAATTAATGGAAGAACCCAAATCAAGCAAGGCCCGATCAAAAGAAGCAACTGACAGGGAATGAGTGGGGCTCCCGGATCTTTCTTCTTTGGTGGTAGGTCAGATAAAATGATTGCACTAGCTTCCTTGGACAATACCACCTTGTTGGTCTTCCTAGACTGTCGCTTAGGTGTACAATAATCTTTAAAGAATTTAGTGATAGTAGGAATGTGATCAATGACATCAAGGAGGGGAACCTTAATGTGAACATCTTTGGATATTTCCTTTAAATCCTCATTGCTTTTGATTCCCTTTGTCTTTCCTTTAGGTTCACGAGTTAAGGGTCTAGGGAAGGGTAAAGGGATGTCAATGATCTTAGTGATTGGTTCCTTTCCTTTAGATTTCTTCTCCTTAGGTTGCTCCTTGGAAGGGTTAGAATGGGAAGAAGGGCTAGCCTGAGAAGAGGGTAGAGAAGTATCTTGACCCCCTACCTATATGGCGGATCCTTTGTACCATTTTCGCTCCTCAATGTGACAGCATTTGCATTGGCGTACTATCCATGAGGTGGGGGAGGAGCAGAAGGAGCAGGTTGGAGCAGGGTCAGCAATAGAGTAGACTGAGCTAGAGCATAACCAAGAGGTACAAGAGGTGCCTGATGTATTGCATGTGCCTGTCCTGTGGTACCTAGAACCTAGGTAGGGTGCCTTAGTTCTGCACATATCTAGGGTTAGGGATGGACTAGGTGGGCAAGGCTCCTTGCAGTCTATGTTCCTGTAGCATCTAGTTTTGCATGCTATGAATTTTATGAATCTGATCAGCCATTGTTTTTATGATTTTTAGATTGTCATGATTCAATTGTCACACTGATTCTTTTAACTACTTTTTTAATTCCTCTAAAGGGTCGACCTGCTTTGGAGGATGATTAGCAGCATGGTGCAATGGCTAGTAAATGGAGCATGACTGCTACTGAGACGGGAACGGCTGCTGCCTTAGGTGTGTGTTCTGTGCATTCCTATATTGCCTAGTCCGGTATTGTGGATCTTGATTTGGCTTCTGTGCATTACCAAACTAGGAGAAATTCAAATGCTGGCGCCAACCAGAGTAATACGTCTCCAAGTACGGGTTATTACACCCATATCCATGGATAGTGCTAACATCTTCGTAGGCCGAAGATGCTTGAAACGTATATTGGTCAACGGAATACACACTAAAATCATCATGAGGTGCATAACCCTGATCACAAGGCACCATATCCAGATTATTAATGGGTTCCTGATACATAGGATCCCACAAAGGAGTAGATGGAGAAGATACATCCCGAGTGAGCAAATGTACTCGAGAAGGAGGGACTCGGGATGCAGAGGAAGAGTGGGATGCAGTAGCATTACTGGAAAATCTTGAACGAGCGTGAATCAGTTCATCAAGCTTCTTGTCCAACAAATCCACCTTATCCAGCTTCTTGGTGATAATGTCCATGTTGACTCGAGCTGATTCAACATGAGCCTCATGGACATTAGCTCGTTGCTGTCCTGGTCGCTAGAATTGGTTCATAGAGGCAACATTCGTGGAGTTTTCTGCTAAAGACTCGAACAACTCAAAGGCGTTGTTCTCATCTTTAGCGAGGAAATTTCCACCACTAGATGCATCAGTCAGGTACCGATGTGTGTCATCTAGACCATGATAAAAGATTTGGGCTAAGTGCCATCTGGGTACAACATGGTCTGGACATTTCCTAAGAAGATCATGAAAGCTATCCTATGCATCATGTAACTTTTCCCTCGATCCTTGGGAAAAAGTTGTGATCACTCGCCTCATAGCATTTGTTCGACCTATTAGGAAGAACTTTTGGAGGAATTCCCAATGTAATTCCCCCCAGGTTCCAATTGACCTCCCAATGATCTTGAACCAATATGAAGCTTTATCCCTTAGCGAGAATGGGAAAAGCTTCATGAGAACAATCCCAAGATCTACATTTCTGAGTCAAACTGTTCCCGTGATTTGACTCAGATCCTTGATGTGTTGGAAGGGATCCTCATTCAAGTGTCCATGAAAATAAGTCTGAAGCAGACTTATTACATTCGTCTTGAGCTCGAATGCGAATCCGCCTGCAAGAATCCGGACTTGAGGTGCTACAATCATAGTAGCCGGATCGTAGAAATCCCGCAACTGTTCTCCGTGCAGTGGATGCTGCATTCTATCAGTGTATTTAGAATCCCATTAATGCTCTGCTGACATCACTCCTCAAACGCAACGACTCTAGCTTCCAAACGAGCCATCGGATCTTGGTCCTCGTGACCAAGATCACAATTCAGATTAGCCATTTCAGCTAATTGAGAAGAAGGTTGAGAAGAGGAAGAATAAGGTGATGCGAAAAGTCGCCTCTGCCGCCTTAGGTTTGGTTCTCAAGGTCCATCCAAAGTAGGTCTTAAAGACCTACTCCTTTGCATATACCAACGCAAGGGTTGGTGCAGCCAAGCCAACAAGGCTAAGGCCTTGCAATCTAATTGGTCCTTAGAATCAGATGACCGGATTTTTCATTCATGTTTGAATTCCTAAGAAAATTCGTTATAAAATCGACTGTAAAAATCCCCGTTTCCTAAGTTAACCCAGCTAGTCTAATTACGAGGGGACTAAGGGAAAGTTCTTCCTTTGGCTTACGCCTCTGGGTCCTTGATACCTCTTAGCCACAGCCATTTGGCGCTACCCCGTAGGCTAGACACTGGATTTTGCTAAGGAAATTGAAATTACCCAATAGTTAAACAACAAATGTAGGTTAATTATGATTTTACTTTACGATTTTTAACCTTTTTTAAGTTGTTGAGTTGGGTAAGTGGTCAATCAAATGACTTGACACATCGACTATGTAATGAACTCAATTGAGTCCAAGCTAGTCAATTGGTCTCTACAATCAACAACCCGAAAAGTTGTACCTAGGATTTATGAAATTTCTACTCAAATCAGGGAGCAGACTAATAATCAACTTAAAAACATTCTCCGCAGCAACTATGGAATCTAAATTGAATGAAATTTGGTAGGTAGATTCCTTTTCAAATCAAATTTCCATAGAATATTTTTATGTGATTTTTACTATTTTGAGTGAATCAATATTAATTTTTAACTAACAGAAGATCAGATAAGGCAAATTGACCCCATGTTGGTTTTTCTCCTTGAAACAGTATCAAATTAGATCCAAAAATTTGGGAAAAATATGAGAATTAAAGCTTGTTTGATTAGCTTTCAAATGCCACCATTTTTAGGTCAATTAGATATATATGTTGTTTGGAATCAATTTTTGAACATCAGAAGAAATTGATTTTCCATCTATTTGTACTTCGCGAATTTTCAAAAATTCCACATTGTGAATTTTTCAAAATGAACAATGGCATTAACAAGGTAGTTTGAAAATCTATGTTTAGCCTGAGTTTCAAGATTTTTGGATCATCATATATTTGGCAAAATAATTTTGAAATTGCGAAGAAATTTCTAGACGAATTTCATGAAATGGTGAAAAGGCTTTTCAAAGTGTTTTTGAAGGAGAATAAACCTTTCACAAAATATATTTTTTCTTTTTCGAAATTTGCAATTTTTTTTATTTTTTTTTAAAGCAAAATACCTAACCTAAGATAAGTAGTGTGCACCTGAATGTCTTCAACTGCACTCGATGTGTGCGCAGTATCCCTGTTCTGTTCCTGCACACCAAAAAAGCAAGCAGATACGAATATGTCAATATTGGAATCTCAAATCAGAAATCACGTTTGCCTTGGCTTCCTGGCAATGGCACCATTTGTTAGGTTGGGATTACATGAAAAGGACAAGTTATGACGTAGTATAGCCGCATAATAACCTAAACAACAATTTTTATAACAAAAATCGGTGAGTCCCGGCCGAACGCAGGGATGCGATTAGTGGTGAATTGATTCTAATTTTTACTCCCATTACTTTTCTAATGAAGTGAAATATAATTAAAATAAAGCTTCATAAATAACTGGTTGTTTCTAGATACATGCTTCTACTACTACTAAGAATGTAGTAAAAGAACAAGAAATAGAGGGAGAAAGGTAGGGAAATGAGAGTAGAGATGAGGGCGTTGATGGTGCTCCGATGAGGAGTTCTTCAGTGGCCTTGGATCGCTTCAGAAAGAGCAGCAGAACTGGCCCCTTAGGTGGTAAGGGGGGCAGTAAGGAGCTTGGAGGAAGAGTGGCTCTTGAAGTAGAAGTATAGAGGGAGAGGGCTCGGTGGAGATGAGTTGAATCATGTGGGGGGGGGGGGGGGGGGGGGGGCTTGATTCATTAAATAGGCAAATTACGAGGTAAAATAGCCATTTTAGGAACCCCCATCTGTGCCATCAATCTTGGACCATCCATCTGACAATTAAGGGCCCAAATCGCATCAACAATAGCCTTAGATCACGCTCCATCTCATGCTGCCACATGGCTCCATCATGCGAGTCCGATTGTGATCGTGTGATCATGAGCTCGTCAAGCCTGCTCCCCTTGTGCATGCTCCATCCGTGGCCGTTGGATCTGATGATCAATAGTTGCAATCTTTGTCAAACGCACGCTCATCTCGCATTGGAGACTCGCACCTGCGTGCGATGGCATGTCATCAACCGCGTGCACATCCTTTGGTCTTCCGTGGTGCCACGTGGTGTGCCTCTTGCCACTGATGGCTCATCCAACGCTTGAATTGAAATTGTACTAGAGGGGGGGTAAATAGTGAAATTATAAAATATTGAAATACAAAAAATTCAATCATAGAAGGTGGCACCAGATTTTTAGGTGGAAACCCAAGATGGGTGAAAACCACTACCTAAGCCAATTTCTTGACTTAGGATTTTCGGTCACAAGGTAATCAATCCACTAACCACACTACTTAAACAAGGGTAGTGTACCTCAATTACAAATCCCACCTCCGATCCCTAAACGGAGGTTTCTCCCTTCAAAATGAAGAGACGAGGACCCGATAGGCCGGATACCCAAAGTACAAAAATAAGAATTGAAATAATACCTATAGAGCACCCCAATACTTTAATTACTTTCTTATCTACTAAGCATGAAATGAACTCCCTGAGGATTTGCAGAACAGAGTGAGGCGAGAGTATGGATTTGCCCTTTGATCAGAGTGTTGGCACAACACAAGGGCAATATGAAGCGTAGAGTAGTGAGTAAGTGATTTTTCTAAGGGAATTGTATCTCAAGAGGTGTATCTTGCCTAAGAGGAGTTGTAGTCTATTTATAGGAAAGTTTGGAACCTTCAAGAATACTTGGGAGAGCTCTTCTAGTCGTTGGAGACAAATCCCAAGAGATTAGGATAAAATCCACCACAAATCAGGGTAATGATGAGTCTGACAGCAATATTAGATGTCTAGTTTTAGGATCAGACGTCTTATAGGACGTCTGATTATACTTCTGGTCGTCTAATACTGTAGGCCATCCTAAACTGCCTCCATTGGATCAAAAGAAGAACGTCTAATATTTTCACATAAGATGTCTGATTATGTTATTGGACGTCTAATAAAGGGTGGATTCGTTCCTGTTTTCATCAGATCCAAACATGGTTCTAGATTTAAAGGATCAGACGTCATTATAGACGTCTGAGGAAATCACCAGACATCTGAAAACCAAAAAACACTTCGCTACTTCTTCTGACAAAAGATTTTATGGCCGTAATGAGATACGCACAGAAAATCATGGGCAACGATCCAAAGGTAGACGTCTGGAAGTGTGTCCAGACATCTGGAAATTCATTTTTGCCTTGTGCTTAGTCTAACGGTTAGTCTGAGGACGTCTAGGTAAAGAATCAGACGTCTGTGTAAGGTTATTGTCATCTGATAGTGAAGTGCTTCGACTGATGTTTATGAGGAGACAAACTAAAGGCAGAACTCTTGGAAATTAGACGTCTTAAAGTGAAAAATCAAACGTCTGACCATTATTCTACACGTCTGATAAGAGTATAAGTGCTAGGTTTTTGTTTCTAATTTATCCTAAGTGTAGAGAGCCTAAGTTAGCTATTTATAGGTTATGTTTGGGGGCTCTTTACAACATTTCTAGACTCAAATAAAATGAAAATTACAACCTTTGAAAGTTTACATGAAAAAGACTAGGACCTAATACTTATGCTACTTGTCTTCACGCTTTTAATCTCCCATCTTGGAAAACTTTATGAAATCTTACAAATATGTTATTACAGAGAGAAACAATATGCTACGCTTTATTTTTTTATTTCATTTTCTTCATTTTGTAAAATCATCAAAATATTATATATGAGTGGTTAAACTAACATGAATTTCACGCGTGCCCCAATCGTCGTAATTGCGCTGCTCCTCGCGCTTCGAATGGGCATCGCCTGCTCATGGTAGCACGCTCGACCAACGTGCTACACCTGCATTTGTGTCAAGCCGCTGCTTTCATGCACGTGCTGCCTCAGCCGTTGGATGACGATCCAATGGCTGAGATGAGCCCTCTCTCCATGAAGTGCTGGGTTGGTCAACATGGCATAACTATGGCCATTGGATGACGATCCAACAGCCCACAGGTCACATGGAAACTCCTTCAAAGGCTGAGGGTGCTATGGAGAACCACTAGGATTGCACCATGTGGCACCATTCTAACCGTCCATCTTCCTGCCTTTATAGATTGTGCTACAGGGCTCCAATTTAGGTGATTTTTGCATCGTTGGGCTGCATTCGTCGCTCTAAGACCATCCGTACAATTGGATTTATTATCTGTTATCTAGAATCGTCTGCAATTATTATCTATCAACTAGAACATAACAATAGCATTATTATTTATATAACTAAATAAGTCAATTATAATGCAACTATGCAACTCATGCATACATTTTTCCTAAATTATATTAAAATCTAACTTAATTTAGGTCAATTAAGTTATATAATTACTGTACAATCAGTATAAAACTCACGACATTGCAAGAGGATCTTATAGCAATCGAATAGGCACAACTTGAGCTACTGTGGGGGTGGTGCATGATTCGGGGCAAGGGTTGCTGTTGGGTTGGGTGACAGGGGTGAGGGTTTGCATGGGCTTTTAATGGCCATTTTTGAATTCAAAGGTAGGGGGAGATGGTTATTTATGAATTCTAATAGTATTCCTGGTAGGATGGATATAACATTGAGTATATTATAGAATATATATAATAGAACTTTTAAGATAAATCGCTTAATATTTTCAATCAAGTTGTCAGATTAAAATTTCGCCCACTTGTTGGAGGGGTTGATGTCCAGCTGGAGCTCAACACAAATCTGACGGGGGCAGCGACGGGCCCAACGAATAGCAGGCCCAAGTAAATGTCGTCCACACCAATCCCATGGAGCGAACCATTAAAGCTCGAAGGACCCGACTACTCAAGCAACCACCGGCATCTCACCAACGAACGCAAGTGCATTACTCCCGTGGGTCCGCAACCAACATCCCCAACCACCTACCACCGTCGCCACATCCGCAACCCAAGCAAGCAAAGCCTTTTTTAGTACCCTCCTCTAATCCACCAGAGCAAGCGCTCAGCAACCGTTTGACCACTTTATCTATCCATCCATATACTACTCTCAATCGAACCACCCCGTCAAAACCCACTCGCCTCCGAGAAGACCATGGACCCTTACAAGTTCCTCCACATCAGCCCCAACCCCGACGGCTCCCTCACTCGGCACCCAACCATACCCACCTCCCCTCCCTCCGACCCCGACTCCCCCGTCCTCTCCAAAGACCTCCCACTCAACCCCGACAACCACACGTGGCTCCGCCTCTACCTCCGCCGCAACTTAGAGCACAACCGCCGCCTCCCCGTCATCCTCCACTTCCACGGCGGTGGCTTCGTCCTCTTCAGCGCCGCCACCTGCATCTTCCACGACTCCTGCAACCGGATCGCCTCCGAGACCCCCGCCCTCGTCGCCACCGTCGAGTACCGCCTCGCCCCCGAGCACCCCCTCCCTGCCTCCTACGACGACGCCGCTGAGGCCCTCCTCTGGCTCAAACGCGAGGCCCTCTCGGGATCCGAGCCGTGGCTGCGCGACCACGCCGACTTCTCCCGCTGCTTCCTGATGGGCAGTAGCTCCGGCGGCAATATCGCCTACCACGTGGGCATCCGTGCGCTGTCGATGGACCTCGGCCCCGTCCACGTCGCCGGTCTCGTCCTCAACGAGCCCTACTTCGGCGGGGAGGAGAGGACGGAGTCGGAGTTGAGGCACGCGGACGACAGGATCGTGCCGCTGGCGGCGAACGACCTCTTGTGGACGCTCGCGCTCCCGAAGGGCACGAACCGGGACCACGAGTACTGCAACCCGATGAGGCACCCGAGGGCGCACGGTGCGACGCTGCCGAGGTGCCTGGTGACGGGCTACGCAGGAGACCCGCTGGTCGACAGGCAGCGGGAGTTCGCGAGGATGCTGGAGGGACGCGCGGAGGGCGTGGTGGTAAGGATCGACGAGGACGGCTACCACGCCGTTGAGCTCTTCGACAAGGCCAAGATGGACTCGCTTTTGGCCGATGTCAGAGGGTTCATCGGGGAGTCTACTTCTAATTCTGCTGTGTCTGCCGCCTCCGCTTTCTGATCTCTCTCTCTCTCTCTCTCTCTCTCTGCGTGCGCCTTCTTTTCTGATTTTTCAAGTTAAATTTATGGAATAAATTAAGGAAATTAAATAAATAGTAGGGTAAGTGTAGCTTTGTATTTGGTTGTTAGTGACGTAAATGGAGAAATAAAATGAAGTTATTTAACCTAACATGTTTGGTTATGGAATAAGTGATGGAATAAAGTGGAGTTATCTTGATTGGATGTTTCGTTAGTGAAATAAGTAGAAGAATAAAATAAAGCTATTCCAAATATTTGATGAATGAAATAAATACGTAGAATAAGAAATAATTTATGTTATTTTATTTGTAGAAAATTATGTCATTAGATGCTTTTGCCTTTGAGAAAAATGGTAGCTTTACATCTCCAATAAATCAATTGATAGGTCAAGTTAAATGTAATGGATCCTAGATGGCAACCATGCAAAGGTAGTCACATGGTGGATAATCCCATAAATACGACAACCACCCTACAATTGAGGGAAAAAAATTAGACACATGAAAACTAGTGACATTTGTATCGGTAATTAAGTGTATGGTTCTCAAAAAATTAAGTGAAATGTAGTTCTTAACACAAAATATGATGGATAAAAACTTAAAGATATGAAAATCAATAACATAATGCATAAATTGGTTGTTTGGACAGGATATATACAAAATAATGGTACTATCATTTTTAGCTAGTCGAGAAGATAAGTGAGAACATTCTATTCCAACCATGAATGAGGGAAGGGTTCCAGAAAAAAGGAAAAAGAGGCAGACATACCATGCTTACCCTTCTTGCCTGAATGAATCCATTTTTCATCCAAGGCATTCCTGAAAAAACCTCATGGTGTATGTCTATAAACAAAATAAATCTACAGACCTATACAGGGGTAAAGTAAAGAAGGTAGGAAGCATTTCCAATCGAAGGTAACCTAATCTCATGAATCAGTTTTAGAATCTCAGGTCAAAGCCATCACCTGTCGCCAATTTTCAACCATTTCATCCTATCATTGTCCCATAAACTAACAGCATAACCAACTCCAATAAAAGCAAAGAGCTAAGAATCACAACTCCAAATAGACAACAATGCATAGAGTCGAAAAGAAGGATGGACGATAATGCGTATATTGACAACTTTAGTAAGTACATCAGGGTATAGTAATAAAATTTAACCATTATCAAATCTTTTGAATCAAGTATATTTGAATGGGCAAAACCATTATCCAAAGGATCTGTATAAAGGACCAATGAAAATATGAGATAGTGTTTAGATGAAAATATGTTACCACAAAAGGACAAATTCGTAGAAGGAAGGGTAAATTACTAAGTAGAAGTTATTCCATGGTCGAAATCCTCACTGGAAAAGTAATTTCTAAGTACAAGTGTTCATTGCAAAGGAATTTACTGTTAATTCCTACGATAGGGGGTGAGATTTGCGGAAAATAGATAAAGTACGTAAATAATAATCTCACAAAAATAAAATCACATAAGATACACAGGTATCTTTAGGTGAAAATCCAAACTGAGTGAAAATTACCACCTAACCCTCTCAAGTTAGGATTTTCTGATCAACCAAGTCAATCAAATCCACTAACGAACTACTTTAACGAGGGTAGTTCAACATCTTACAACCGACGATACTTTGAACCTGAGGGTAGCGTGCCTCAAACCCTTTCTCTTCACGAAAAGGTTTTGTCTCACGAAGGAGACAGGAATTCGCAAAGTGAATGCCCAACCAATTAACAAAGATAAAATACAATACAACCTATAGAGCCCCAAATAAACCTAGCTACTATAGGTAAAGAAACTTTCCTTTGTTGGAAGTACATCAACTTGATGACGCGAGTGCGTGAACCACGTGGAGGCACTATGTCGCTCTCGTAATCGTGGAGTGAGAGTAGGTGCACAGCTGGATGAAGCTCTCAGGTGTGGAACGGACGCTTGGAAAGCTAGAGCTTCTACTTCTCTTGGACATAAAAGATGTGAAAATAGTATTGCTTGGTGTGTCTTGGTGTGTTTTTACAAGGCAAAGGGCCTCTCCTATATATAGATGGCTTAGGAAGGCTTTGGAAGGCTTTGGAAGCCTAGGTAATCGTTGGGGATCATCCCAAGGCAAATCAAGTCGTAATCAGAATCATTAATGATTCTGATAGGGTCATCAAACATCTAGAAAAAAGATCAAACATCTGGAAGACACTCTTAAGACGCTGGCAATTAAATCAAATGTCTAATCCTATACGAGTTTCCTTACTGACTTGAGTCAGACCTAAACAGGATTCTAGTGTAATTCAGTTAGACGACATATCGGACGTCTGATACTAGGTCTGGACATCTAGAAATCTAATTTACTACAGGAATGGATTTTCTAAGGCATAAATGGCTATAAGTCTCAATAGAAATGTTTTTGGCTCAATCGAGGGCTAATGGTCACTTATCAGACATCTAAGGTCCTCTACAGACGTTTGATAGAAGCCTAAAGGTCATTTCTCAACGATCATATTGTGAAAGCCAACGTTCCACTAATTGGACGTCTAGCCAAGGCATCAGACGTCTCCTAAGATGTCTAGACTAAGGGTCGGTCGTCTGAAATCAACAGACAGAAGGCTCTAAGATCAGCCCTAAAAGTTTGGACGTATGGTTCAACATTCTTATGTCTTAAAGATCACTATCAAACATCTGATATTTGTGTTAGACGTCTTAAAAGGCTGTTTAAAGCCTATTTAGGTTTTCTAAGTCTTCTACGAAAAACCTAAGTATCCTAAGGTTGTTTAAGTATTCCTATGACTACTGTTAGGTAACTTTGAAGCTCTTTAACAAATATCTAAGAAAATGAAAGAGTAAAGAATGAAAACAACAATTACAGAGTACAATGACTAAAGAATATCTATCATATTCTTCTGCCTTCAAGCTCTCGCTTCTCGCAACGCTCCTCCTTGGTCACGCTCCTCCAATCCACCATGGATGTAAACTTGAACTCCATCTTTACACTTGTAACATTTGCAATCGACCTCAAATCTAGGACTCAAAAATAAATGTAAAATACCAAGTGTTTTGCTATCATCAAAATACATGATCGTGATGCCCTTGCACTAACATTTACATGAAAGTACAAGTGACGAAGATATTGACTAATTGTAATATTACCTACTGGAAGCGAAAATCAAAGAAATTAACAATAAGGAGAATCAAAGGTTACACAAGATAACAATTAAATAATCTAAATAATTGAACATATCAGTGGTCATATCAGTGGTGAATGTCAATAAAACATTTCGGTGGTGAATCTAAATAGATTAGACGTTACGTAGAACTATTAAGAATAAGGTGAATCTAAATAATTTACAAGATAACATAGGTGAACATTAGTGGCCAAGTAGTGGTGATTCATTACTACTGTCCATTGCACTTTAGCACAAATTCTAGTCTTATGTAACGAAAAGAGCCTAGGCAAAAGCACATCCAAATGTTGGAATGTAAAATGAGAACCAAATTCCAAAATGTGGCTATAAAGCATGAAATTACCAATGTGAAAAAATAAGAAGGGAAGTAATGGAAATTCCCCAATATCAATCAGATTAAATAGAACAATGGTAATAAAAGGTTAATAAGGTTTCAAACCTGCGTAACCATGAGATCAAGAGCAGTGGTTACTACTTACTGCATTCAAGTTAAATGGTATGAAGCAACTCATATTCTCATACTGGTACTTCGATGCAAGAATCAACTCACTCAAAAATGTTATCTAGGTAATTAGATGTATGGTTCTCACATAATTCAGTGAGATGTAGTTGTTAACACAAAATATGATGGAAAGAAAAAGTAAAAGACATGAAAGTCAACAGAAACACATATCCCTTTCCTTTTGTTATGCACTCTTCTAAGCGTTAGAAATTTGTCATCTTTCTCTTCCCATCCCCCATCACCACCGTCCCCACCTTTGACAGTTCTCTTACAGGAGTACGGGGCCAAAGGAAAGAAGTCAACAAGCATTTCCAATCGAAGGCAGCCTGGTGCCATGAATCAGTTTGGGATTTTGGGCTCAAAGGCAACACCTTCCTCCACGTTTTAACCATTTCCTCCCATCATTGTCCCATATAACCACAAGATAACAAAATGTAGTAAAAGCGAAAGACCTAAATGCAACTCTAATTACACAACAATGCACAACCTCCAAAAAAGGATGGAGGAAATCATATATGCAGTAATATTCATTGCAAATAATAAAGAGTTTAATGTGGTAAAGAATACGACAGGGAAACATACATAATTTCATACATGTAGTAATATTTTGTAAATTCGTGGAAGTGCATTGATCAATTTAGCATAGGAGTTTGATACTGAAATTTGTGAAGGTAATAGGAAAATGTGGGTGTAAAGCATGAAATTACAAATGCGAAATCATAAGAAAAAAATTAATGGAAATTCTCCAATATCAATGTAATTAATTTCAAATTGTCATGTTGTAATAAAAGCTTAATAAGGTAAAAGTACTTAACTTCTAAAGTTAACAGAGGTGCAGTTTGGTTTGTACCTGAAAATCAAAGTTATCCTACATTGGTAAACATCAAGTTACTAGCCATTCTATTCATTGAAATATATATGTCATCTAAAAATTTATGCATTTCGAAAGTGCTTACCTTAATTTCTTGATAATTAGGTGGGAATGCTGGATGATATTTGAAAAATTTACTAGCAGTGAATGTTATATATAAGAAATTATAGTCTGGTGTTAGGCTCAGATTGCTACATAGAAGGGTAACCATGGGTTAGAGGTACGTTGTTTGAATGATTAGCAACTGTAATCCCTCATTGTTGTGTTCCACGGGGTTGCAGCAGTGCTACCATCTGCATCATGAGAACACAACTAATGGAGTTTCATGTATTCATGAAATCAACCACCTGTTTTCCCACTCGAATATGAGTTGCATGGGGTTGCTGCACATGAGCCATCTGTGCCATGTGCTCACTTTTGATGAGGTTGCATATGAATGCAGACCCACAATATTCATCCAAACAAAACATACAATAACCCTCAGGTCATGATGGTAGGTGAGAATGAAGCTATCATCATAGCCATCATTGCATGGAACATGGATAATGTAATGAGCATCCTGCATTTTCATTATTATTAGCATTGTAGGAAACACTAAAACATGGAGCAATTTCTTTTAATATGGAAACGAAACAGAAGAATCACATTGAAAATAAACAAAGCAGCCTGCAACGTTTAGAAGATGGTACTGAAATTACTTTGTCGATAAGAAGAAAAACAAAATGATGAGTTATAATAATTTTCGATATTTAAATTCCAGGCATAAGTAGATTCATATAACGGTCAAATGTATATCAACATAAAAGGTAGTAACAAAATGATACTCGTAATACATAAGCTTAGTTCCATAGTTAGGTAGAAGTTTGACCAGCATAAGTGAAGATACTACTGTTAAAGCAAAGTGATGAACAAGTTCATTGTAACACTATTTCAAAATCATCCCTATCAAAGTGTATTGGGGAATGCACACCCCTTCGAGCCACCTAAAGCAGTCATCAACCTGTTGAATCAAAACTTTTCTTACTCTGAGGACTATGACAAGAAGTAGTTATGTGTAGAATAAAAAAACTTCCATACATCCATTAACTGGCCCCATTAACTGGAATTACCATGCAGGATCCATGATCCCAGCGCCATTCTGGCCCATCCACAAGCTCCCTAACTAGATGGTAGGTATCACGAGGGTGCGACCAGCACTTATACAACCAGGTCATACGGACATAATAGTTGGTATGATTAACAAATTTCCTATAGGTGGTTTGCTAAGCAACATGGGAGAAGTGTCTGCCTCGATACAGACCCTCTTGTTTCCTCCTAAATAGAGAGTAGAGGAGAACCCACTGATGCTCCCAGGTGAGTACATAGTCCATTACCAACAAAGAATACTGGCAATGAACAATTATTTTGGAGAAGTAATACCACAGGATGTTGACAAAATTTATAAAACAATAAGTATGAAATTAGTTACCCAACAACTAACTTCGAAAATTTACGTCCAAACATGGCTACAACGAAGACAACAATAGAAAGCAAATGTCTTACTTAAACAAGAAAATATGGATGTTTGAAATATTTAAGTCCCGCTAGAAAACCTAATTAGAAAGCATATGACTATGCTCGACCAAAATACAAAATATACGAAAGCCCTCAATGATGTAGAGGTACGACATGGACATGCTGTTGAAGTGTCCAACCATTCCCTCGTAGCTTCTTTTGACATGACGAACCTCGAGCTCTATCTCAAGGTCAGATACTCTTGTAGCTCCGCTATCTGGGACTCGTATGATATAACCTGCAGCTACAACCTACGCGCTTCGTCATTCTTGGCCTGCAACCTATGCTAGAGATCTACGAGGTGATCAGTCAGGCATCCCACATATTCGTCCGACGCATTCCCCCTACGAAGAACACGTGCAAGCTCCCTCTCATACCACCCATATAATGCAGCTAAGAAGGTGAACTTTGTAAATCCCTACTAGGAGGGGGTGAGATCAGTGTAACATAAAAAAAAATGCGGAATTGAAAATATAACAATCTCATAGAAATAGCAATCGCACAATGTACACAATTATTTTTAGGTGGAAACCCAAACCGGGTGAAAACCAACACCTAACCCTCTCGAGTTAGGATTTTCCGATCAACCAAGTTGATCAAATCCACTAAATGAATCACTTAAACAAGGGTGATTCAACCTTAATTACAACCACGCTACAAGTGCGAGGGTAGCGTTTCTCAACCCCTTCTCTTCACAAGAAGGATTTTGTCCCTCGATGGAGACGGGAATTCGCAACGCGAATACCCAACCAAATAATAAAGTAAAATACAAAAATAATCCTATAGAGCCAACAAAGTAATTCTTAAACTAAGCTTCTATAGGAGTTAGGATGCTTCCCATTGCTAGAAGTGCGTCGACAACGCGAATGTGTGAACTACTCGACGGCGCAATGGTGCTCTCGTGAACTATGGCGAGAGAGCGGGTACGCAAATGATCGATGCTCTCTAGATGTAGAACTTAAGCTTGGAGAGCTAGAGCTTCAACTACTTCTCTTGGACATAAAAGATGTTGAAAGTGGTTTGCTTAGTATGTCTTGGTGCGTATTTGAGTGGCAAAGGTTCTCCTCTATTTATAGAGGCCCTTGGAAGGCTTCCATAGCCATTGGGTACAACCTCCAAGAGAATCAGGCCGAAATCAGGATTAATCATTACACTGACAGGGTTATCAGATGTTTGGTCCTGGCATCAGACTTCTGGAAAATCAGTTTAAGACGTTTGGGAACAAAATCAGACATCTGATTATAGGCGGGTTTCCTTCCTGATTTGAATCAGATCTAAACAGGGTTCTAGTGAATTATCATCAGATGACATATAGGACATCTGGAATGATGTCTGGACGTCTAGAAACCTACTTTTCTACGGAAATGGATTCCCAAGGGAGTGCAACGGCTATAAAATCTCTGAGAAGAGATTTTAGGTCAGCCGAGGCAAAATGGTCATGTATCAGACGTCTAGGGTCCTCACGAACGTCTGATACGAGGCTAACGGTCATTTCCTTCAGTGTTTACTAAGGCAGCCAATAGTCCACTAATTGAACATCTGGCAAAAACATCAAACATCTTCTAAGACATCTAATTTCATCAGACAGAACTAACTAAGTCCAGCCTAACCATTATCAGACATCTGAGTCAACAGTCAGACGTCTTAAAAGTCATTATCAGACGTCTGATTTTTAGATTAGATGTCTGAAAAGGTTGTTTGAACCCTATTTTGGTTTTCTAAGTTCTCTACAGAAAACCTAAGTATCCTAGGGTTGTGCAGGTGTTCCTAGGATTACTGTTAGGGTACTTTGAGGCTCTTTAACATGATATTCTAAGAAACAAAAAGAGCAAGGAAATAAAGACAAAAGTACATAGAAAGAGATAAACGGAATTCTATCCTATTCTTCTTGTCCTTCCATCTTCAAGCTATCACTCCACGCGAAGCACCTCTGTTCTCCATCAAGCTCCTCCAATTCGTCCTGGATGCGAACTCGAACTCCGTCAACTACCTCTCCATTTGCAATTAACCTGAAATCTAAGACTTCAACTGTAAATGTTAAATGACACGTGTTCTGTTATTATTAAAATAAACGATCACGGTGCTCTAGCACCAACAATCTCCCCCTTTTTAATGATGACAAAATCATAAATAATAACACAAAAAATCCTCCCCCTTTTTGACATTATCAAAAAGGTTTAATTGATTTTAAATTTCCTATAACTCTCCCTTAAAACATGCTCTTCTATAGAATTTCTTTTAACAAGAGTAATCTCCTCTCCCTTTTTGTAACAACAAGATAGCTATTATTTTTTTCCCCCTTACTAAAGGAACTATGGTTAATGATAGACGACTTTTCGCTTAGCGTTATAGTATTTAAGTGGTGGAAAAATCGATTAATCAAAAATAATGAAAATAACCACTCACGGAAGAGCGGGTCGTGTCCACAGGGAGGCAATGATGCAATCAATACTTTAATTATTTAATGTTATTTCAGATAGTGCGAAATCCCTTTTCAAATAGGACTTAAAATGTGAGGGAAAGTAGATTTGCAATAACCTAAAAAGTTAAGGGTGTAAGTGCAGTTTTCCCTCACAGAAATCCTCAATAAATTTAGGATGAATTCATGCAGTTTTCACGTGATGTGTACTAAAAACAATTAGTACTTAAGTTAAGCCCAAAATCAACCTTTAAACTAGTTAATATCAATACCATGCAATTAAAAAGAACTATGAGTGTTTGAATGCAATTCTGCCACAATATAATAATAATCAAATTGGTGGCAATGGCATTGAATGTAAATTTTAATTAAGAGGAAAACAAAGGATCTCTCCTCTCTCCTCCTCGTGTGTGCGGCCGTGCACGGTTTCCCGCGAGAATCGGCAGGGAGGTGCGGCTTGACGAGCGCTACGCAACGGTGGCAGTGGCGTGGTTGGAGGTGGCCGGAGCGCCGGCCTATTGGAGGAAGAAGGTGGCGGTGCTGCTGCGATGCCTGCAGCTGTGCATGCATGTGCGCGCTGGTGCACGAGCATGAGCGCTTTGGTGCGGTCTGCAGAGGTTGGCGGCGGTCTACAGGAAGGTGGAGTGGTGTGCCGCGAGGGTTGCGGGAGTGAGCGCCTGCAGTGGCTGAGGGAGAGGCGCGCTGGCTTGGTGGATGCAGCAAGGAGGCACAGCAAGGGAGAGGCACGCTGGCTTGGTGGATGCGCCTGCTGTGGCTGGAGATGGCGCGCGATTGAGATGCAGGCGCCTGCAGTGGCTGGAGATGGCACGCGGTTGGGTGTGGGCGCCTGCTGTGGCGTGGGCGGAAGGTGATGAGGGGCACGCTGGAAGATGGCAAGCGGGTAGGCGCTTGCGCTGCAGGGCAGGCTGGAGCGGTGGCTGGATGGTAGGCGCGCGGGCAAGGTTGAACGGTTGTGGAGAGGTGCGATGACGTTCTGCAGGAGACGGCCTGCAGGCTTGGTGGCGTGCGGGCGCCTGCTGTTGCGTGGGTTTTGTGCGCGTGGTGAAGGCAGGTGCGATGGAAGCAAAGCCGGCTGGAGATGGCACCCGCCTGCGGGCACGCAAGGAGGAGCGGTGTACGCCTGTGGACACAGTGCATGTGGTGGAGAAGGAGCGATGGAGAAGTTGGAGCCTTTCCCCGCAGGGGGGGGGGGGGGGGGAATTCCTCACCTTTGCTCCCCTCCTCTTCCTTTTTAACTTCTCCCTTGCATGTGAGTTCAGGGATTTTCCCAAATCCCCGGTCACAGTTGTTGAGAAAGGCGACGGAAGAGAAGATTACCCCAATGTCCGACGAGGGAGGGGGGAAAGAGTTGCGACTGTTTAGGGAAATTTATCCCCCCACCCTTGCTCTTTGTGCATTTTATTACCTGCACATAGAAACAATAAAATCATTAAGTTATAGAATGTTATAACTTAAATCATGAGGTGTACAATTATTCTATAACTTAATTGCCATTATTAACACACCTAAACTATATGATTAAATATTCTTAGGCTTAATATTAGTCCATTTTAATGGACTCATCAAATACCCTCATGCCTAAGATTTGCTAGTCCCTAGCAAAAATGAAAAATAATAGAAGTAATTAGAAGATTTCTTCTTTTCTTACTTCAAAACTTTAGAAATCCAAATAAATGTGAAGTGCTGATAGCCTAGGTAATAGATCCAAGTGAAAGAACCGATTCGCATTAGGAGTTCATACATCACTCTTGGCAAAAATTTCTGTTGAGATAGGCAACTACTTCCCTCGGGGATAAAGCAGACGATAATCTGTAATTTGACCCCGGTGTTTGGCTTAGGTAGGAGATATCAAGTTGAATGGATTTGTATTTGGTGGCACACACTCAACTGGTGCTACATATAGTTAGTACTGCAGACTCTAAATCTCTAGATTATTAGACAAGTCAACTCTGAGAGAGGCTACACAATTGTGTTCTCTTGATGTTCCTGGGCACTCTCTCTTTTCTTTCTTTCTGAGATCATAAATCTCGCCAGATTTAGAAATTGTACAAACTATTCGGTGGCCTCACATGGCATCCACACTTCAATTAAAGTCCTAATAACTCTACAACTAAGTTAGAGTTCTCAACCAGTATTCAGGCGATCAGAAATACTAGAAGGTAGGTATGGGTCTTATTTGGTGGAAAGCAATAGGTGTTTTGCTGCCTTAGAAATAGTGTTACATCATTCACTCGGACTTTTTTTTTTGTAATATAACTTTCTTCTTTTTGTTCTTTCTGTTTCTTCTTTTTCTCTTTTTCTTTCTTTTTTTTTATTTCTTGTTTTTGTTTCTTTTTCAATCAACACAACACGATACAGACTTTTATTTATAAGGCATTATTAGGGATGATAATGGTCAAGAGGAAGTTATGTGGCTTATTTGGTGGAAGTGCCTATTCTCGGCACTGGGAAGGAATTGATAGGACAGGCGTATTTCTGACCTTTGACACTATTAGCCTCCTTTAGCTGAGGACTTTATGAAGGACGGTCGTAACCATCCACCACAGTTATAGCTTTATTAAGACTCAATCTCTGTGTATCTACCTTATTTGGTGACTCTCAGGAATTCACTCAAAGTATGTACCCAAGAACAGAGAGTGAAAACTATGCCTAACTCTGAAGTATCATTATCTAATTATCCAAAACTTAAGAGTCCTTGCACTAGACTTAGCGTACCAGTAATCTCTCTACTTCTCACAAATATGAGGTGGATCTATTAGAAGATAGTATGGCTGACTCTCTATGAACTGTCCAAGGGTTCAGTAGACTTATAAATGCTCATTGGTTTTCCTCAAGGATTCATTACCAAATCTACGTGCACGTGAAATAAATGCACTGGATTCTAAACTTAAGAAATAATTCCGGAAGGAGATCCTCCAATAACAAAAGTATTTTGCTAAGGACTAACCCATTCAGCTCATTTTTTTTTTATACTAACCTAAATGCATAAATACTTCCTAACATGCAAATGCACTCCATGCCTAAATCCTACAATGTCCCCATTGTAAAATTAAAACAAGAGGAGAAAAGAAAAATATTACCTGACACAGTTTGCTGGGTTGGCTCCCAACAAGCGCTGCATTTTTTGTCAGCAGCCAGACTAAGAAGGAACCTATAAGTCTGGTTCCAACCAAACAAAGTTAGGCCCTAAAAATATTCGTAATAGTGCAGGCCTAGAAAATAGGTAACCACGGATGTTGGCGAGTTGATGATGCAATGTAATTCCAAATGCTCGCCAGAAGAAATGAAAACAGAAAATCTCGTTGGCTACCTGGGGAGGTCTAGGAATAAGAAACGGAATGCGAAAAGAGGCCTCCCGAAACAGAATAAGTGGAGGATAACAAGGATCCTCCAAAGTAGGACAGGTTTTAAAAGATATACACATAATTAGTTCAAACCCTTGAATGGCGAGAGTAAAAGTACAAGCATCAATCCATACTCTCCATTCTACCCTAGGATGTACTGGCCTGATATATTCTCCAGAAAGAATGTACATGAGCAGAGATCTGAGCCAAGGATCGGCTAGGGAGTATAAGGGTTGTTTGTAGTGTTGTAAGGTAATAGTTAAGTCTAATGAAGGCTTAGTTGATGTTAGGTCCAATTCCAACAATGATTCAGATTGTGTACACTCCCTAACAGTAGTAGACAACTTCAAGTTATCCTGCCTAGCATTAATGATCGAAGTCACATTTGAATCAAGGGTAGACTCCAAATTACAACTTTTTGATGGCAAGGTCAAAATGTAAGAATCACTACCATTCAGCTCATCCCCAGATTCATTTGGTTCATTGAAATATTTGTCGGGATGTATATGTGATTCATTAGGAGTTGGATCAGTATCCTCAATTATTTCTAAAGGATGATCAGTCTTAATATTTTGGAGGAAGCCTATATCATTGAATTCGTCATTCTTCTCGAGGTATAAATCCTTAATTGATGTGTTTTGTCCCCGAGAGTCTCCCATAGACTTCTCATTAATTTGTTTGTCCTCCTCTAATATCAACTCCTGTTTTGATGGAGGATGGCTTTCAAAAGAAAGGAGGAATCTGGATTTAATCATATTATTTCTACCCACTAGAGGTAAATCCTCAAATGATAAATAATTCTCCTGTGAATCACTCCAGATTTTCAGTCCAGGTTCCTCTATTAGGGTATCCTCATCTTCAGAATTAGACTCGTCATATCCCTGAGACCAGAATTGATCATCCTCTATTCCCTTAGGGTCACCTTCATTAGGTGCATTTGCATCCTCAGAATATTGAATGGTAGGTGTTGATTCCCTAAGTGGAGGGTCAGGAGTAGGCTCACTAAGAGTAGAATGGGATTCCACCAAATAATCAAGAGGGGAAGTGATAGGAACAATATAACCTTGACCCAGGTTGGTAGGGGTAAGGAGAATACCGTCATTGGGGTCAAGGTCCTCAAGAGATACCATCTTCCCTTACTTTTGACTGCAATATAATTCAGGTGGATAATCACTATGATCATTATCCTCTAGTGGCCGTGTCTCATTGGAAGAGTCTAAGTGATGGCTACCTAAAATTGGATCCCTATTGTCATTAGGTTCCTTAGAATTATTTTCACGATCATGGTTTATTGGGTAGGGATCGGGATTATTGGGAAGCGTGTAGCTAAGTTGTCTTATTTCTTCATTTAAGTGTTGACTATTCCTCAATATCTCTCCCATTGATTCCATTATTTCCTTTTGCTGTTTTTGCATTTCAATCATAAAAGATGAGAGGCTACTATTATCAGGTTGGGGAGGATAGTCAATTTCAGGCTCTAGTTGCCTAGGGGTATCGATCCAACCTCGATACGAAAAATCATGAAGGGTGGGAGGGTTGGGTGTTTGCATGGAAGTAGGATTTCAAGATTGGAAAATCCTGCTCCTAAGCTCTGCTCAAAAGTGGGAGTTATCAAGCCAGTACTCCCAGGATAAGAATGAAATGATCCCATGAATTATCAATGTACCCATCAAAGGATGGATACGCTCGGAGCATAGGGTCCTGATTAAAAGGTGGGAAGTATTGACTCTGATAATCTGAATGATAGGAGTAAGAATAATACATTTCTTTAAGCAAAATAATTTTCTTAGGATTCGCAGAAAACTTTCTAAAGAGTCCTATTGTCAAAGCAAACGCAAATTCACGGGATCAGTTTTTAGTAGATTACAGGTCTTAGAGCTATATGTTTAGTTGATGGCCAAACAAGTTTTGCAAAAATTGCACTTCGTAGGCCAACCTTCGCTGGTGCCTATAACCTACTCGCAAGGGATGGAAGTCTCGAATCGAGCCCACACACGAGGAACCGAAGTAACTTGGTGGATAGGCTTGTTGATTTTCGACTAACTTTCCTTGTGTTGCAAAAGAGGAGAGGTAGAAATTTTACCTAGTGACCTTATGTGTGAGGTGCACAGTGTCTCAAGTGTGCAAGCATACGATCGTGTTTTGATTTTTTTTTGAAATTCCGCAAACAGGATCCTTTTGCACATAATTTTCAGTCACAGATTTTAAAGTCCAACCTCTTAACAGTCCCAATTTGTTTAAAGTAACCACTGAATTAATTTGATTCAAGCATTTTTGTGGTCTTAGATTTAGGTTCAATACATACGCATGACAAGTAATAAATGCCCAAGAGAAGACGTACCTTACTCCAGCTTTCTTCGTGCAATAATGAATGTAGTGCAATAAAAATAAACTAGATGCTGCTCATTCAGTCCTAGATGGTTGTCCTACAGATATGCAGCTTCTAGCAGGCAATTCGAATTTTTTTTTTTAATAAGAATAACAAACAGACCTAATCTAACTAACTAACTGAAATGCAATTCAACATAATTCAAATAATCCTATAATCTAAATAAATGGGAACATATTCTCAAAAATACCCAACAAGGGCCCAAAAGACTGTAATTTAAATTCTAATATCTATCTAACTAAATCTAACTAAGACCTACTGTCTAAATCAGAAATAGGCTTCTCTGTAAGGCTAAATGCGTGGGATCAAGGCCCACATGTTCCTGTTGTAGTCCTCCAGGTGGCATCAAGGTCCACCAAAAAGATTGTCTCCGCCGTGCGCGTTGTTCACGTTCAAAGTTGTCGCTTTGCTGCGCCTCGTCGCCGTGTCAGATTCCTCGCACAATAATAAAAATGATTAGATAATTTCGCAACTCAAAAGATTTAAAAATAATAAAGTAAATCTATTGCGCCTGTTGCCTCCCCGGCAATGGCACCAATTTTGATAGACGACTTTTCGCTTACCGTTATAGTATTTAAGTGGTGGAAAAATCGACTAATCAAAAATAATGAAAATAACCACTCATGGAAGAGCGGGTCGTGTCCACAGGGAGGCAATGATGCAATCAATACTTTAATTATTTAATGTTATTTCAGATAGTGCGAAATCCCTTTTCAAATAGGACTTAAAATGTGAGGGAAAGTAGATTTGCAATAACCTAAAAAGTTAAGGGTGTAAGTGCAGTTTTCCCTCACAGAAATCCTCAATAAATTTAGGATGAATTCATGCAGTTTTCACGTGATGTGTACTAAAAACAATTAGTACTTAAGTTAAGCCCAAAATCAACCTTTAAACTAGTTAATATCAATACCATGCAATTAAAAAGAACTATGAGTGTTTGAATGCAATTCTGCCACAATATAATAATAATCAAATTGGTGGCAATGGCATTGAATGTAAATTTTAATTAAGAGGAAAACAGAGGATCTCTCCTCTCTCCTCCTCGCGTGTGCGGCCGTGCACGGTTTGCCGCGAGAATCCGCAGGGAGGTGCGGCTTGACGAGCGCGACCCAACGATGGCAGTGGCGTGGCCGGAGGTGGTCGGAGCGCCGGCATGTTGGAGGAAGAAGGCGACGGTGCTGCTGCGGTGCCTACAGCTATGCATGCGCGCGCGCGCTGGTGCACGGGCGTAAGTGCTCTGGTGCGGTTTGCAGTGGCTGGAGGGAGATGGAGTGCGGTTGTGCGGCTGCAGAGGCTGGCGGCGGTCTGCAAGAAGGTGGAGCGGTGAGCCTGCTGATGGTGCTGAAGGGAGAGGCGCGCGAGGGTTGCAGGTGTGAGCACCTGCAGTGGCTGAGGGAGAGGCGTGCTGGCTTGGTGGATGCAGCAAGGAGGCACAGCAAGGGAGAGGCACGCTGGCTTGGTGGATGCACCTGCTGTGGCTGGAGATGGCGTGCGGTTGAGATGCGGGCGCCTGCAGTGGCTGGAGATGGCGCACGGTTGGGTGCGGGCACTTGCTGTGGCGTGGGCGGAAGGTGATGAGGGGCGCGCTGGAAGATGGCGAGCGGGCAGGCGCTTGCGCTGCAGGGCAGGTTGGAGCGGTGGCTGGAAGGTAGGCGCGCGGGCGAGGTTGAGTGGTTGTGGAGAGGTGCGATGACGTTCTGCAGGAGACAGCCTGCAGGCTTGGTGGCGTGCGGGCGCCTGCTGTTGCGTGGGTTTTACACGCGCGGTGAAGGCAGGTGCGGTGGAAGCAAGGCCAGCTGGAGATGGCACCCGCCTGCGGGCACGCAAGGAGGAGCGGTGTACGCCTGTGGACACAGTGCATGTGGTGGAGAAGGAGAGATGAAGTTGGAGCCTTTCCCCGCAAGGGGGGGAAAAATTCCTCACCTTTGCTCCCCTCCTCTTCCTTTCTAACTTCTCCCTTGCGCGTAAGTTCAGGGATTTTCCCAAATCCCCGGTCACAGTTGTTGAGAAAGGCGACGGAAGAGAAGATTACCCCAATGTCCGGTGGGGGAGGGGGGAAAGAGTTGTGGTTGTTTGGGGAAATTTATCCCCCCACCCTTGCTCTTTGTGCATTTTATTACCTGCATATAAAAACAATAAAATCATTAAGTTATAGAATGTTATAACTTAAATCATGAGGTGTACAATTATTCTATAACTTAATTGTCATTATTAACACACCTAAACTATACGATTAAATATTCTTAGGCTTAATATTAGTCCATTTTAATGGACTCATCAGTTAACTTACATCTCCCCCTTAATAATTGACAATAAGCTCATAATTTAAACTCCCCCTATCTATATGCTTAATGATAAAAGGATAGGGTAAAGGGTTTTACCTCACCTACCATGGCAATAAAATGGCCCAAATGGAGGTGGAGGATGCCACATCGGATGGGGCTCCCATCCGTAGCTTGGAGGCCCTGGCATTGGCACCGGTCTCCAATCTGGCAGTCGACGTGCGGCGAGTCCATCGTTTGTTCACCGTCTCGTTGATCTTCTTGTCCTTCTCCTTGGTCTACTCTTTGGTCCTCCCAACTCGAGTTGACCAGCCTTGAGCTTGTAGGTCCAGTCCTTTGTGTTGTAGTCACCCTTGAAACCTACAAAACAAGATTCCAAATCTTTCTTCGGTATCCAATTGAGCTTGGATCTGGATTTGTTAGCGAGTCTCCTTGGTGGAGATCCTTTCTCTACCTTAGGGCTATGTAAGTTATCTACCTTATTTATCAAATTATTTGATTTCTCCCTAAGACATGCAACTTCTTTTTCTATAATATTCATCTTAGTCTTCAAATCAGAAATTTCTAATTTTAGACTAGCATTTTCATTGATTAAGTCATCATTTTTAGGACTAGCTTCTAGATCCTTAAGTTCTTTTTCTAACCTTTCATTTTCATTTTTAAGAAAACTAAGGTTCTTTTTAATATTTTTATTTTCTATCTTAAGTCATTTACTAACTTCAAAAAGCTCATTGAAAGCATTTTCTAAATCAGAATTTACCTCATTGTCGGAGTCGCTTCCGCTTTTGCTATCGCTTTCTTCTAAGGCCATGAAGCCAAAGCAAGTGGTTTCATCCTCCATAGACTTTTCTTCTTCCTCTTCCTTCGAGCTCGAGTCATCCCAAGTTGCTTGGAATGCCTTCTTCTTAGACTTCTTCTCCTTTTCTTTCTTCTTCTCCTTCTTAAGAAGTGGGCATTCTGGTCGTAGATGCCCTTTTTCGTTGCAGTGGTAGCAACGTCTTGGGCTTTCTTTCTTCTCCTTTTCTTTCTTTGATTCCCTACAAAACTTGCAAATTTTCTTAAGTAAAATTTTAAAATCTTCATCGTCGAAACTTACCTCGCTATCTAATGCGACTCTGAATGCAAGTGTCTTCTTCGATTTTGGTTCCGGTGTATCCTTCTTCTTCTATTTTAGCTTTGTCTCGTACGCCATTAGGTTGCCTAGGAGATCCTCCATGTTGAGCTCCTCCACTTCGTTCGCCTCCTTGATGGCGGTGACTTTCTGCTCCCATTCTGGTCCAAGGGAATGGAGTAGCTTTCCTTGAAGCTCCCCCTTGATGAAGGTCTTCCCTAAAGCTTTCACATTATTTACTATGAGAGTGAACCTAGTGTTCATCTCACTTAAAGATTCGTTAGACTTCATAGAAAAAGATTCAAATTCTTGAGAAAGTAAATT
The DNA here is from genome assembly GCA_037157565.1 of Thalassia testudinum. Lineage (NCBI taxonomy): Eukaryota > Viridiplantae > Streptophyta > Magnoliopsida > Alismatales > Hydrocharitaceae > Thalassia > Thalassia testudinum. Next base: position 6,241,650 of record JAZHRO010000073.1, on the reverse strand, counting down.
TATTTTAGAAGTCTTTACCTTTGAGGTACCTTCGTGAGTTACCTCGAGTGTGTGCCAGATCTCGCATGCGGTGGCGCATTGAGAGATTCTGTTGAACTCCTCTGGGTTCAAAGTGCAATACAACGCGTTCATAGCTTTCGCGTTGAGTGAGATTTCCCGGATTTGCTGCTGCGAGTATCCTGAGTCGAGTTGCTCCAGGATCTCGTATGAGGTTTCACAACGTCCCCATAGAGCGAAGTTGGTGGCTTTAAGCCACATCCTCATCCTCAGCTTCCAGTAGCTGTCGTTGTTTCCGTCAAAGTAGGGTGGTCGGATGGTGGACTGCCCCTTAGATATTCTAGTCGCAGATGTGCTTCCCTCCATTTAATCTCTTGTCGGTGTATAACGCCGATCTGCAAGACCTACTCTGATACCAATTGTAAATCCCTACTAGGAGGGGGTGAGATCAGCATGATGTAAAAAAAATGTGGAATTGAAAATATAATAATCTCACAGAAATAGTAATCGCACAATGTACACAATTATTTTTAGGTGGAAACCCAAACCGGGTGAAAACCACCACCTAACCCTCTCGAGTTAGGATTTTCCGATCAACCAAGTTGATCAAATCCACTAAACGAATCACTTAAACAAGGGTGATTCAACCTCAATTACAACCACGCTACAAATGCGAGGGTAACGTTCCTCAACCCCTTCTCTTCACGAGAAGGATTTTGTCCCTCGATGGAGATGGGAATTCGCAACGCGAATACCCAATCAAATAACAAAGTAAAATACAACAATAATCCTATAGAGCCAACAAAGTAATTCTTAAACTAAGCTTCTATAGGAGTTAGGCTGCTTCCCTTTGCTAGAAGTGCGTCGACGACGCGGATGCGTGAACTACGCGATGGCGAAACGGTGCTCTCGTGAACTATGACGGGAGAGTGGGTGCATGATGAGAGCCTCATTATGAGCCATAACTATCCCATTTTAACCTAATAAAGAGAATAAAAGCTCCTACATGACTTAGAAGATGGCTTAATTGGAGGAATAAGTGTTCTGAGAAGAAAACATGAAATAAAGGTTAAAACTATAATTTTACCAATGCAGTGCATAAATGGAATTTCTCAGAGACAGAGCATAGGTCAAATTGCCTAAATGAGATAAAAAGTGGGTTGAATCAATCAGAAATGGGTTCATGTGTAATCCAGGAATTAAATGACATTTGGTAACCCTAAAACAGACTCGCTTAATTCAACAAGGTTCCGGTCAGGATAAAAATCAAGTAAACCCTTTAAAATTCATGGAAAAATATCCCCTAGGGTTCAGAACATTCAAATTGGCCTTTGGAACCTAGTTTGACCTAGAATAGGGTCCTAGCTCATCAATTGACCTAATTTGGGTCTTTACGCAAAATGTCCAGTCAAACATGGTCAAACCTAAAATATAACTTCACCATTGGATTCCTTAGGTCCAAATTAGGTTTGTGCCAAAATTTGAACCTAAGGGGAGGTCATCTTGACCTACTTTGCAATTTAGTACACCCAATTGCATCTCGGTCCCTATCTTTTGAAAACCATCACATAAACCCCCCTAGCCAATATTACAATCAGGTCCTTCCACCATTATTGGGGAAGAATCCTTCTCCGACGAGGATGACAGGGAGGATACTCTCAGATCCCTCAAAGATCTCCCAGAATTAGAAGGGAAATTCTCTTAGGAATCCCTTTCCATCTGAGCCCGATCATGATCTCTGATTCCTGTCCAATCTCTCGTGCGAACTCACGAAAGATTTGGATCTCAACCACCTTCCTTTTCCGGCGAGACAACGGTGGCTAAAAGCTTTCCCTCCACGCACCAGAAGCTCGGCCAGCACCTATAAAAAGACCTACGACCCTCTGCGAAATCTCTCAAACTTGTCTTGGCGGTAGAATCCTCCAAATTTCGTCTCTCCTCTCTCCGGCCAAGAAACCCACAAGCTCCGGCAATTACCAACCCTCCTTCTCGTCACTCTGCTGCCATACCAGCAGCAGTGTCTACTCCACCTCATCTTCCCGCGTCGCACCGCACCAAGCGCATGCTTCCCCGACCTCCTCCTCATCGCCGTTATCTCCCTCAGGGTTATCTTCTCCGACGACGGCACAAACGAGCCATCTGACTCCGCTGCCCCCTTTCTCTCCCAACAGTCCAGATAAGTTCCCCATCTTCCACTCTTTCATTTCCTTACTTTATTTCACACAATCGACCCTCGACCGTCCCTGTCCACCGCCACCATCCTCATCTCCGGCTACCCTCTGGCGAGACACTCTTGTCGCTCCGCAGCCCCACACGTCTGCTGACCATCGCATAACCTCCGCCTCACCTCACTGAGCACCCTCCACTCATCCACAGTCCCGCTACACCACCACAACAACCCCCCGAACACACCCACCCGTTGATAACACCACGCAAGGGGGTAGTAATTAGGTTGAATATGGCCCATCTTTAGAATAAAAGGCACAACATAAAGTAGAATAGGAGCATTGCATGCATCAAGTACCAAGATTGCTTATAAACTGTATTAATGGCCATTTGTGTAAAGCATTTGTCAAAGCAGGCCTCAGATGAGCAATCGGACTGCACGGATGGATTCAGGATGACGAACGGAGTCTAACGGACTCAAGATCGGCCAAATCCGACATCCGGAGCTCCCACAATGGGCCCAAGAAATCCTGACCGTTGATCTGGAGATCAACGGCCTAGAACGCGCCACGTCGCCCCGCCCCCGCCGCTCGCACGCCCCCAAGCCAGCCAAGGACGCATCTCGGCCGTTGATCTTCGATCGAATGGTCGAGATCCGCGCGCTCGCCCGCGGTCGCCGCGACAAAGTGCGGGCGTGGCGCAACGGTTAGCGCGCACGCCCGCGTCGCGGCGACGCGCGTTCGAATCGCGCGGAGCGGAAATCAATTGCGAGCGAAGGGCGCGGCAAAATTGAGCCGCGCGATCAGAAGCGAGCGGCTAGGATTGCGCCACGCGGCGCGACGACAGCGCCCCACCTCCCACGCACGCGCGCACGCCGGGCGGAAACGCGCGAGCGCACGCGCACCCGAAGCGCGATCCTAGCGCAGGCGTGGGAGGATCTCAGCCGTCCGATCTTCAATCGGACGGCTCTCGTTCGACATCCACGGATCGCGCCTGAAGAGAGAGGGGCAGGCGGCTGACCGGCGGCAGAAGGCCTTCACCGACGTATCTGGAAGCTGTTTTAGCGACGTTCTGGATGTCGCTAAAGCACATTCTTCTTTTAGGAAGCCCTTAACTCTATTTAAACCCCCTTCTACCACCATTCAAGGCATCCTCTCCCACTTGCAACTACTCCACTCCTCTCCTAGCTAGTCTTAGGCACTCTTGTAATCGCCGGAGACGACGAGCCGCCGACGGAGCCTCCTCCACCGCCATGGCTGCCTCGTCGCTCTCCACTCTCTCTCTACCTCTCTCTCTCTCTTTTAAGCTTTCATTTACTTTTGTTGAAGCATGTATTTAATATTGTAAACCATGAACTATGAATGCATGTTTAATGAAATTATTTTCCATTTAGTTGCCATTTTAATTTCTGTTTAAAGTGCATGATCAAAACCAAGAGCTTTCTAACCCTAAACTCTCTCTATCTCTCGCTTTTCAAAACCGTCTCTTTCGCAAGCAAAACTCCGCCTTTTTCGTGACAACAAGTGGTAAACAAAATCCGATTTCCACGCCTCCCTGAGATCGACACTCGGACTCACCTCCGTTTACTTCTTTTAAAATCGACGTATCAAGTGCAACTATAACGACACCTCTTAACACACACGCACGAAGGCACGTCACCCGTCCGACCACAGAGCGACCTAGGCACTCATGCCTAGGCCACCCCGTGGCCTGCCACATAGCTCATCACCTTCGCCGTGACACGGCGAAGGTCACAGCGAAGGTCCCCCGGTGATCTGATTAGGTCGCAAGGCAATTTTTGTGTCAGATAGATCTCAAGCTCCGGCCGCCATTGACAGCAACTCGAGGAAGCTCCACGATTGCTCCAGGCCTCAGGACTGCAGATTTCCAGGTGCTGCCAACTTGGGAAGGTCTTGCGAAGGTAGCTGATCCAGCAAGTGAAGCCAATAGAGCCTGCAGTTGAGGGAATTGAAGGCCGGTCTACTACGGGCACGCGAGGGAAAGTAGTGGGCTTTAGTCCCACATCGGTAAGTCACGACATGCATGTATCCTTTATATTGTTTTTGTCATCTAAGCCGGTTGCCTCCAGTCACACTTGGGGTGAGGTCCCTCACCTTACCACTGTGCCTCGTCCGCGAGTTCACCACGTGGATCTAGCGCGACCCGACCCGACCCTGTCCTGAGCACTCCTCGCGCACCACCCTCACGCCGGTGCGCCTTGACCCGGGCGCGCGATCCGCCCCGTTTACCCGGCTCTGGGAGAGAGTGCTGAGAGTAGTTTACACAGAGAGAGAGAGAGAGACGCGCGGGTAGAGGGTTAGGTTTTGCTGTGTGTGGTTGTGTGTAGGACACAGGGACTTAGCCACTGCAAACAGAAGGAAGAAGAAAGAAGGAAGGAGGCTCTGCCAAGGAAGAAAGGCAAGGCAGAAAAGAAGAAGAAATGCCAAAGGGAAACAGAAGGAAGAAGAAAGAAGGAAGGAGGCTCTGCAGAGGAGAAAGAAAGGCAAGGAAGAGAAGAAGAAGCAAGGCCAAGGAGAACAGAACTGAAGAAGAAGAAGAAGACAAGGGGCAGACAAAGATTCAAGAAGGCAAAGGAAAAGAAAAGAAAGAAGAAAGCCAGACCTTGGTCGCAGGAAGAAAAGAAATAAAGAAAGAGAAACAGAAGCAGCAAGGGAAGAGAAGAGAAGGAGCTCTCTATTTTAAGACATCTGATATTTTGTATCAGACGTCCATTTTTGTTCCCTTTGAGCAATTTCTTTTTATATCACTCTCATTGACTAGTCATTTATTTTCATTTAAAAGGTTGTGTTCTCAAGTTTTGGAAATACTTAGATTGCTCCCTGTATTCGACCTCGGATACTCTGATTTTCGAGTTATAAATCTTTATTTATTTTCGTGGAAAGTTCGTCTATATTACAACGCAATAATTGTTAAAACACGATCTAGTCACGTCAACAGTGCACAAATGATCGATGCTCTCTAGATGTAGAACTTAAGCTTGGAGAGCTAGAGCTTCAACTACTTCTCTTGGACACAAAAGATGTAGAAAGTGGTTTGCTTAGTGTGTCTTGGTGTGTATTTGAGTAGCAAAGGTTCTCCTCTATTTATAGAGGCCCTAGGAAGGCTTTGAAAAGCTTTAGAAGGCTTCCATAGTCGTTAGGTACAACCTCGAAGAGAATCAGGCCGAAATCAGGATTAATCATTACACTGACAGGGTTATCAAATGTCTGGTCCTTACATCAGACGTCTGGAAAACCAGTTTAGGACGTCTGGGAACAAAATCAGACGTTTGATTATAGGCGGGTTTCCTTCCTGACTTGAATCAGATCTAAATAGGGTTCTAGTGAATTGTCATCAGACGACATACAGGACGTCTGGAATGATGTCTAGACGTCTGGAAACCTACTTTTCTGTGGAAATGGATTCCTAAGGGAGTGCAACGGCTATAAAATCTCTGAGAAGAGATTTTGGGTCAACCGAGGCAAAACAGTCATGTATCAGACGTCTGATACGAGGCTAACGGTCATTTCCTTTAGTATTTACTAAGGCAACCAACGGTCCACTAATTGGACGTCTGGAAAAAACATCAAACATCTTCTAAGATGTCTGGACTAAGGTTTGGACGTCTGATTTTATCAGACAGAACTAACTAAGTCCAGCCTAAACATTATCGGACGTCTGAGTCAACAGTCAGACGTCTTAAAAGTGATTATCAAACGTCTGATTTTCATATTAGACATCTGAAAAGGTTGCTTGAACCCTATTTTGGTTTTCTAAGTTCTCTACAGAAAACCTAAGTATCCTAGGGTTGTGCAGGTGTTCCTAGGACTACTGTTAGGATACTTTGAGGCTCTTTAACATGATATTCTAAGAAACAAAAAAAGCAAGGAAATAAAGACAAAAGTACATAGAAAGAGATAAACAGAATTCTATCCTATTCTTCTTGTCCTTCCATCTTCAAGCTATCACTCCACACGAAGCTCCTCTGTTCTCCATCAAGCTCCTCCAATTAGTCCTGGATGCGAGCTCGAACTCCGTCTAACCACGTCTCCATTTGCAATTAACCTAAAATGTAAGACTTCAAGTGCAAATGTTAAATAACACGTGTTTTGTTATCATCAAAATAAACAATCGCGGTGCTCTAGCACCAACAAACTTCCCATGGGAAGACTGTAGTCTAGGTTTGTGATTAGAAGTCCGAACCCTGTAGCCGCATCCCTACATTTTTAATGCCGGAGAATATAACTTCAGTTTTTCAATTTTGACACTATGATTATGCCTGGATCAAGCTATCAATTAAATTCACTCCGTCAATCCGAGGGAAAACATAATACAACTGTTGTTGTATTGTCTCATCACTACCAATGTCATCCTCTAAAATAAGATTACAAAGTTCACGGCAGAAGCATCTCCTACCGTGCCTCCGAAGGGGTCCACACCTCGGCGCAATCTCAATTGACTATATTTTAATTGTCAAGATAAATTGAGAAATTGACATGTTACTCATTAATGAAGAATTGACAACATCAAAGTAAACCATCACGATAACATCATTGCCATTCAAAAATAAAAGCTTTGAAATGCGTACAACATGTAGTAAAAAACATATTCGAAGACTATTACACTATAGGGAAATTATGCAATCAGGATCTTCAGCGAGTAGATATACCCCTAGAGTAATTGATCCAAAGAGTCTATGCTACATGGTCAAGAATCACCGTGCCAGCATTCACAGCAACATCATCAACCTTGCCTTCCACCTCATCATCATCATCGTCGTTGCTTTCTATTTGCTGGTGTAGCAATTCCTAGAACAGCTCATCATCTGGTTCAAAACAAACAAGGAAGTTGTGTAGGATGCTGGAAACCATCACCATTCGACATTGGTTGCTAAACTTGTAGAATGGGCGTTGATCTAATAATTTCCATCGTCCTTTGAGGACACTGAAAGTGCACTCAACAGCATTGCGCAAGGAAGCGTGTCAATGTTTATTTATCTACTTCGCATTGTGGTACGCCCAACCCCAGTACTCCTTAAGATGGTATGCAACACCTCGGTATGGGGCCAAGAACCTATCGGTATTTGCATACCCTAGGTCAACTAGGTACCGTCTACCTTATGGGACACAAAATTTGTTGACATCCAATACCCAATTTAGGTCATGCATGTCAGCTACGAATCCCTCGAAGTCGATGACCACATAGACGAATTTCATATCAAAGTTAACCACGGCCATCACATCCTAAGATGGGTACTTCTTCCGACACCGATAACGTGCTTGTTGGTCAGCTCTAACCATGGTTTTAATATAACATCCATCGATAGCTCCAACAACATCCTATTAATTGATAATAGAATAGCTTCAATAAGAATGCAAATTATATGTGCGCTCCTTACAAAACTTAATAAATTAGGAGATTACCCGAAAATAAGGGAAGAACTTCTGGTTCCCCATGATCTCAACCAGGATCAGTGCATCAGCACCAGGTAATTTGATGAGAAGTCGCTTGATAATCTGCCTTACGACTCTATTAACGTAGCAACTTATCATTTCACTAGAGTGCTAAACCTCTCCATCAGATGACGATTAGATCCACCGTTTCCCAAATACGGACAAGAAAATACCTAGCTGCTCCTCCACGGTCATGTTTTGTGTGTTCCTTAGCTTCGTTCGTTCTTTTAACAAATCAACAAATGTCTAGAATGCTTCCTTCGATATTCGAAATTCACCCCTACAACGTTTCAGATTAGGGTGGAACAGGATGTCATGGATCCACTTGTGTCCTGTCATAGAGTTTGTGTTACGAGGAATTCTCCGAGGGATAGTGGGGTAGCACTGTGCCATTACAACTGCTGGTAGGAGCAACTCCACAGTCACCATCTCTTCATCTTCTGAGAAATTCTGACTATCTTGCACAGAGTCCTCACTTAACGAATTGCATGACTCTAATGAGGTTCCAGTACTGTTCAAACTATTAGAGTTCGACATTCCTGAAACTAAGGATGAGCGTCACGATGATCTACTGCATAAGAATCTTAACATATTAGACGAAATCATATCTTCTTACCACCAACTTATCATAAAATGAAATGAATACTTGAAATAACAAACATAATTTGAAAATCATAAATTTAACTACCTACCATCCACCAACCACTAAAATGTACAATAAACTATTCAAATTTATTACATAGCCACTAGAGTAGAGGAAAGCAAGATCCTAAATGGAAGTAAAGAAGTAAATACAAAACCGATCAGAGTCATGTCGTAGTTGAAGATGGTGACATGAGAGGATGAGGGATTTGCCAACTATTGCTATGCCAGACAAATAGGATCACTATGTTCGTATCAGCCTTGAAGAACTCACTACATTCAATCGAAGAACGCTTTGGTATTATCAATCACGTTCATAAACACTGCCCGATTGTGACTCCTCGAGAAATGTTGCACCGACAAAACAATATCAAAAGGGGAGAGGAAGGCAACTCACTCCTTCACCATATTAAAGCAACGACCAATCTCCTCACTTGTGTCGACTTTGCCCGGTTTAGAAATGTGGTGATCAACAATCTTTTTCGACAATGCGTTCATCTCCTGAATGCCTTCTGGAACTTCACTCTTCGAACTGGTGCGATGCCTTTTCTTAGCATCAACACTCATACTAGCACGGGGAAAGGGAGGGGGGGGGGGACTCTAGACTGCGAAGGGACTTCAGGACAATGCTGACCCTGAGAAGGGTGGGTTGAACTACCCATACCAAATGCTTCAGCAAGTGGAGGGAGACTTGAAGATAGGAGCTCCTCGAAAGTGTAATTCTGATCATTAAAAGCCCAATCATATTCCTAATCCGTAAAATGAACCGACTGAGGGGTTTCCCTCTCCACTACTAGAGCGAAGGGGATATAAGGGGCGGGTGTGTCCTCATTAGATGAATCAGACGCCTGATTAGAAGGCATCACATGCTCTCCCGTAGCTAGGTCCTTACCAATAATGTTGTTGATGTCATCATACAAGGGAAATGGTTTGTCCTTTAACTTCCGTAGCTTTGGAGGCAACTAAAGAAATAAACCAATTTGATATAAGTATGGTAAAAACCTAAACTAAAGGATGAAGTAACACATAAGAATGGAAGTACACGGAGATACCTCCAGCCAAACTTCTGGGCTAGGAGCTACAGGACACATGGTAATCAGATCCATTCTCCACCCGCTCATGTTTATGAGACGATGGTAAGATTGGAATTTCCTCTTCAAACCCCTCCACCTATGGAGGAGCTTGGCCTAGTCATAACCGATATGTGTGTCCCTGTCAAACTCAACTAAAATTTCCTACTAACCATGTTTCGTAAAAGAACCTCCTTCCCAATCTTTATTTGTATGGTGTTCCTTGAAAATGGACATCAGCTTGGAATCCATTTCTACACTCCAGTTCTTAACTCTCTTAGCCCTCACTTGACTAGGCTCATCGTTTCGTTTAATGTTTTCTTGGGACCCTCCATGACTCAATCCTCTCATTCTACGAGTTTTAAGAGGCAAGTTATTGGATAATCATAAACTGTTAAGTGTTATTATTTCTTTGTGGATATCTCAAAAATGGATTTTAAAATGCACATGTTTAATGTGTATTAGGTACAAACCAAAAGAGATAACATAGATATTTTTAACAGGAACAAAGCAATAGCTAATATCTGCCCATATGTACATGCTTATAAATTAGAAATCAAAAAATACAGCATATTAAGTAATTGTGTATAGGCAGATTTATACTAGTTGTCACATTTATAAGGAGAAGCTTAGTCATGAAACTACATTATTTAGCTTCTTACTCATATTGCATGTACATGTGCATACAATAGGGAATTTGACACTGATGTTCTGAAAGAAATAGTATATGCAGGTACATGTACATACAACAGGTAATTTCAAACGGATGTTCTGAAGAAAATAGTATACACTAAACTAATCAAAGAATTAGTACATGACAAAAGTGGATTCCAGAAAAAAAAACCACAACTTCACAAGAAGACAAAATAATTTCAAATATATTTACTATAATTCTCATATTCATCAAAAGTTGTTTACATTTAGTTTCAATTGTAATCAAATTGGCCTCCATCTGCAGTTCTGTTAGGCCAACCCTTCCATTCGAAGATAAGACATGTAACTTTCATATATTTTTAACAACTACTGTAGCAAGGGCAAGGGGATTCAGCAACTTTCATATATTTTTCCAAATCAAAATCAAGTTTATACATTTTTTTCATAATGTGGTTGTAACGACTACTGCAACAAAGGGATTCAACAAAGGGATTCAGAAAAAACCCAAGCTAAAATAGAAGAGCGAGGACGTCTATTCTTCTTCAATATTTGCTTAACATTCACACTTATAACTTCCCCTGAATTTGAGAAAACAATGAAAGCCCAACCCTTACAATACCAACTGACATGGACTGCATATTAATTACAAAAACATCTTCCTCCCACAAGCAAACAAAGCAGCATATACAACTGACAATGATTTAACCATCCAAACATCTATGAATCTACAAAATGTCATATAATCCATCCAAACAAAACACCTGGTCAACCATACGAAACATGAAAAACATATACTCCACTGCAAGAAACATCCCAAGACTATTTAACAGAAAATAAGATTGAGGATATTAACTCCCAAATAGCCGCTCTATAAGCTTACTGTGATAACGCTTCAGGTGCCAGAGAAGTTGACAACTCCCTGCAACCTGAGCACCTGAAAGCCCATAACAAAATGTTAACAACACGATCCAAACAACATACTTGCATAGGAGATCTTGTGTGACTTATTACCCTCCTCTTCCTCCTCTTCTATGAAGATTAGAACCACCACCCAAATGACAACATCAAGGAAACAAGGCAAGGCAGCCATTTATATAGACGTTGCCTCCTAACCTTGATCCTTATCTCTTCCCACAAATCAAGAGTGATTCTGCCACAATGAGAGCACACTCGACTAGGAGGCCCTTCCATGTCCACAGTATGCGGGAGGGAAGACAACTGATGGGAAGATATCAATTTACAACAACACCCATCACTCTATATGGCTGTCATCAATCATATATGGAAGATAAATAGCCAAGAATCTCACCAGATGGGACATATCAAGTAGCAGTGCCCGATACGAAGGGACTGAACAGCACAACCACCGCCATTTAAGATCGCATAAATGCCATCTACCATCCCACAAAAAGTTAAACCACTGCAAAGCCAACACCACTATCGAAAAATTTTCTTAATGCTTGATATTGGCAATAAAGGAACCATGAAAATAGCAACAAGGCAATGGTAAAAAGTCATGGTAAAGACCCCTACGACAACACAGAAAGTGACCCTAATCTAAAAAGAAAAGTGACATGACTACCTCGACAACATCACAAGACATAAGCCCCACAAAACCCTACTTGACAAAGAAAACCTACAACCCAACTATTCGATGAAACCGTAGAAAAATCCCAAATCTTGAAACCCTCGAAGATACCCAACTTCGACAAAACCCTAGGAAAGAGGGGCACCCAAATCCTAATCAACGAAATCGACACAAAAAATCCCAAATCACAATCCCTAATCTCACCCACGATCCGACGATTCCTCATAATAAGAAACCCTAAGATCTACACTTATCTTATAATGACGACGCTGTCAATGACATCAATTGGATCCTACACCATCGTCACATAAGAAGTGCATTCGATAGCTTCGTAGTCGTTCACCATCATCCTCGGGGGGGGGGGGGGGGGGGGGGGGGGGGGGGGGGGGGGGGGGGGGGGGGGGGTGGGTGTGTTTCCATTAGGTGCCACCACCGCCTAAAAGGGAGAGGGGGAAGAGAGTGACTCAAATGCCACCATCGCCTGTAGGGGAGAGGGGAAAAAGAGACTCGGATGGCTTGCATGAATGGGAGCAAGGGGGAGGCCAAGGGTTACCTTCAACAAGGGCGGCGTAAGTTCCACGGATTAACATTTATTCCACGCCTTCCACGGAATAAAATTCACCGGCTCAGCTACCTTAACACGGGTTAAGTGGAGAAGGGTTATCTCCCTTGTTAACTCCTTGACACGGAAATCAACCAAACGGGGCACCAGAATGAATAAAAAAAAGGGAGGATCGTTTCCTTTTGCCTGACGATGAATACGTGCCCCATTAAATTTACAAAATTAATGTGGAAGCCTCCATGTTTCTCTGCTGGCACCCGAGGGCATCCGTTCCTGGTGCCTTTGTTTTAATTTTTTATAGTCATGTGCCTCTCTTGGATAGATCTTGTTGATGCTGTTATTGATCTCTAACGTCTCAACTAAGGTCAGATCTTTGTTTCGCTTAGAGTCTCTTGACACATCAATTGGATCCAGAGAATCATTCAATACCAAATGCATTGGTTTATCAATAACACGGGTTTCTGTTCAAGCTGGAGGTATGGGTTGGTTTGTTGCTTAATTTGTGTCCGAGGACTTCACGCCAGCCGTCTTTGTTTGAGTCGGTCCGCTGGGTCAACAATGTTGCTGAATCAATAACAAGTTTTAGCGATATTTTGATTTCCACATCACTAGTTTCGTAGGACATATTTTGCTAGTCTCTTGATAGCAATTGCAATGGAACCAGTTAGCCAGCATACATCTATCTTAGGGAAAACAACCTAAAGATAGCCATACACTTTCACTTCATTTCCGAACCGTTGTAATCCAGAATTTATAAGCAAATTGTTCCAAATTTGAAGCAAACAACGGCACAGAAAAAATTGCTCTATTTTACGGATGGATCAATCGTACTTCAATAGCAATGTAATATTCAAAGTGAATTTTACGTTAATATGACCAAAGCAAAGGTATATGGTTAAAGTGCCATAATTTCTGACTCCTTTCTCCACACATTTGCACGAGCACGTCTCACACACGCTCAAGATGTGAGTAGAGGCACGAGAGAGGAACCCTTAACAAGGAATTGAGTATCATTCTATGATAAGTATGCCTTCATGTGGAGTGCCCATGGCTACTTTATAACAAAACCTAGATTTTCGTTAGGGAGGAGGACTATATGATGGAGAGAGGGGTGAAGGAAGTGGATAGACAACCGAGGATGAGATCATTATTTATTAAACTCAAAATCAAGTACTACCAGTGTTTCCTCCTTAATATCACAATATTTTTTTTTAATAGAAAAAAAATGAAAATATAACTGACCAATTTTTTTTTTGAATGAATACAAGTGACCAATTGCAGCAACCTTGCCAAAAAAATGACTTAAAATACTTACCATCCCATCTTGCATTTGATGGCAGCTGCCAAACTTCAGTACACTACCGGTAACATTTCTAGAATCTTAAAAATGATAGCAGCACCATTTCAATGAGGGCTATCCTCTTTAAAACCTGAATTCAACACTACAAGCTCTTGGAGTTGTTGCTTCTTATAAAAATCTTGGGATTTAGCCTGAAAATATGTACAAGTAATGTCCTAAAAATGGATACTTAAGGGAAAGAAAGAAAGAAAAGAAAATTGCACTTTCTCAACATTCAGTGTACTTGAAAAAAAAACATTTAACATTCGGTGCTCTGTGACAGTCCAACAATTGAGACTTTACATAATGAGAATCAAAACATTATGAATGAAATTTAATGCCCACATACCATTGGCAGCCACCTCCAAATTGAATGACGAGAAACTAGTTCAAATTATCCTAAAAAAGAATAAGCTACTTTTAAGTTAAACCATCCTTTCTATTTTTAAAATATTCTTCACCATTTTCTTTTGCAATGCCTCTGTGTGCAACATGTGCAAGTGCAGAGGAAATATATTGTGAATATACCGTTTTGCTAATACTAGAGTACTGCCACTATGCTTTAGATTTGGTTCTGAACTGCAAAATTTTGACAGTGATCGTGCATGGCATGCTATGATGTTATTGTTGTGGAACTTGATGAGTTTTAGATTCCGTGGCAAGCCTATATCTAATAGGCAAACACTACTAGGATTTGTAAGATGCAAAGTGGAAATATAATGTATAATTGTAAACACTTATGCTGGTTACGATATGATCCAAGATTAAATTTGGGATGTACAATAGAGAATGCCCATTGTTGTCTAGTAATGCCTGAAAATTCTGATTTCTAGTCTCTATTTGGAGGTTATTGCATTCTGCAAGTTTTCTCCTAGTGCCAAGTCTGTAGATCATGGTGTATGGCTTATGGGATTAATGTGATTCCCATAAAAAGGTAAAGCTTGCACATTAATTGGTATTAGAAAATCCATGTACAGTAAATTCTGGGTTTTCCAAATTTAATGTTTTTGACACGGGAGGTTCTATAATCAAGAAGTGAAATACATGTTGGGTCAAGAACAGGGGGTTCTGTTTGTACCATTACAGGGGATCTTTTGAGAAGCAAACTTGACAACAGTTGGCAATACCTACAATATAAAGGCCCCCAACAGATTAAAATGGTTGCAACTGCATAAAGCAACTGAACCAAAGAATGCTGGTGCCGCTGCTAAAACAAATTCAAGTGCAGATGCCATGAAAGGAAGCAACTGCAGGGATAAAATAATCCATTGTTGTTTTGTATGACAGGAGCATGTTCATATATGAAACGGATCACTTACTACAATTATGTGCAAGAAGGTTCCTTCTTTTATCTTTTCTTTTAATTTTGATAACAAAAGTTTAACAATTATTATCTCCTGACAGAGATCATAAATTCTAAAAACAAACACACCACTATGCTTCTCAAATAACGGTGGTCGAACAGCAACATGCATGGTGACAACTCCACCTAGAAGATCTACAACCGGCACCCCAGATTCTGCAAGAGTCCTATGGTTCTCCAATCCACCTTTGCATTTTTCCCCTTGAGAATCCATTAAGTTGGAAATATCCAAACAATTGAACTTATTGGACATTAGAAAGAAGATTATAAAAGGAAAACATACCCAAAAGCACTTTCATGGATTCTATGCCCCCATCCATTTTTTTTTAAGGAAGAAAAACTGCAAGATCTAGGAGCACTGCTGATGGCATGGCACTGCATTCAACAAAAAGATGATAGATAGCATGGGTCTAGATAGCATACTGCTGGTGGCCATCAAATTTCTTATTAAAATTTCTTAAAAGGCACCAGCCATATTTTAACTATCAAATGACCTTAACTAAGCAACTGAGACTTTCCAGCAACTATATAGACCTAAAATAAAATCAATTATGCACCGTTGAGCCTCAAATATAGAAGCACTTGGTGTCTTTTTCACTGAAGAACCTTCAGGCGAAATTTCATGGTTAGGAACTAAAGCTTCCTCCTTTTCTGAAACACGATCCTAGTGAATTTCAGAAAAAAAAAATGAAGCAAATTTTGGATACTTGGCAAAGAAAGTGAAGGCAAAATGCATAAAAGTAACTCATAAATACCTCTTAGTAGCTGAATCATCAAAGTATACTTATGATGAGAAGCTGTAAATAAGGGACATATAGCTATTTCTTACACATTTGATTCAAATCAGTATATTTAAGATGTTGATAGCAGTGTCGCTATACTACCTGCCCTCATATGGCATATTTACACTAGAGATACCATGCCACCTTAAATGTTTATTATGCAATTAGATTAATGACTCACTAGCAATTGATTTGAACATATTCACGCACATAAATCATAACTGCAGACATATTCAGGCAATCAAATAGTTTACAAAAGTAATTTTGGCTGAAATAGTTGATCTCTGTCATTTACTGCCACTAACTGCAGTTGCTAAAACAGTGGTATGTTTTTCATGTATAACCAAAACATTTAGGTTATCAGCAAATATCTTTCTGAGAGAAGGCAAATTGAAAGAAATTTTCCACTGTTTACTTTGGTTTATTGGATTTTTGACATCAAAAATATTTGTTTTTGTGGATCAGGCAGCTATCTCTGTGATCATTCATGCAACAACGCAAGAGTTTTCTAGCAAGACGATCTCCTTGCTAAGGCAGGCAACAGACATGGTGTATGACAACATCAGGGATATCAGTTGCATTACTTGCCCATTTAAACCTGATGGCTCCATGTTTGTAATGGTGGAAACATCCTTCTATCAAGCAATTTCTTGAAATCTTTCCTCGGCTGTCAAATATTGAGTGAGCTTCAACCCTGGATTCTCTTTGGTGTAGGTAAAGTTGGATCTAACTAATGTGGATGATATTTTGGATGATATGGATTTCTACTGCAAGCCGGCCAAGTTCAAGTCTGTTATCAGACTGAAATTATTCTGCTTGGCTGCAAGCTGATGCCAAGTTTAGGAATTGTGCTTGGCTGCAAGAACTAGCTCCGGATAACTTTTGTGGTGGAGCCATATTTGCTAGAAGATGGGCTTGGAAGACTGAAATTATTCTACCAAAGACACAACAGGAAAAGTATTGAAGCATAAGGATGATGATGGAGGATGTTTCTTTGGATCTTTTGATCAAATTATCCATTGTTGTATGTGAAATGTTAACCTTCCAACATGGGGATGTGGAACCTCAACGGGGAAACTACTTTGTATTTGATTGAGTAAATGTATATTGACTGGAAAACAAACATCACTGTAGGTGGTGGGCAAAGCCTATATGCAAATGATTTTTAGGACCTTCAATATGGGTAGAGAAGGAGATGGAGGGCAGAGAGAAATACCTTAAAGAAATGGGATAAAAAGGCAGGGAATGAAGGCTTGCGGCAGAGTCTTGGGGCTAAAGAGGATTAGAATGAGCAATAAGTCAAGCACTTGTACATGCCTAGTATCCAGAGATATTCTTGCTCGTAATGTTGGTACCTTCTTAGAAGTATCAAATCCCTAGACTGGAAATATTCTAAATTGATGTGGTTCCCGTGAAACAATGGATTCCCTTGCCAGTAAAAATAAAATGGATTGCTGCTATGAAGTTTGATCTATTGGAAATCAAATATATTATTGTAGATAAGTTAAAATGGATTCCCTTGCCAGTTAAAAAAGAAGTTGATTGCTGTTATGAAGTTTGATCTCTTGGGAATCACAATCAAACCTCCTATTTATGAAGTTGTTTGCTGTTAAGTTGATTGCTGTTATTTTTGAGTTGCTCACGATCCAAATAGTAAGACTCAAAGCTAACCTGTCAAATCCCCTGTTTTGGGACCTAAATACAATCATATTGTAGTTGTTGAGGTTATTTTAGTCCTTTTATAAGAATCAAAAACCCACAAATAGGTATTCAGTTCCTTCATCTCAAGGCACAACTAAAGAGACGAAGAATACCTCTCCTGCATTGATTTCTAGCTTCTCTAGTTTCCTGTTCTAATTTCTTCACCTTCAGGTCATTTTCTAAAAATTCTATGAAAACAAAGTCTAAAAATATTCTTTAAACAAATATATTCTTGCCTTTTTCTGATTGAGATATCCTTCCGGTGCCTATTTAAACATGCACAAAAAAGTTGGTCCAGAAGCATTTGTTACCATGAAATCTAGATGGTTCATTGTCAGGAACTAAAAAATTAATCAAAAGGGTTGAATTTTACTATGTTTGGAATTATATAGTTCTCATGTATTTCCAATAATCTCCTTCATTCACCTTGATTTTGAATTTTACTATGTTTGGAATCATATAGTTCTCATGTATTTCCAATAATCTCTTTCATTCACCTTGATTTTACTCTCCATAGTTCTCTCAGCCACCACCATTCAAAGTCCCAATTCACCCAAATTCTTATCTATTCTTTTTGACCTCCCATTCACTTGCTATGACACAACATAACCTTTACAATAATATCCCATCTACGTACCACCCCTCCAGATTGTTTCCAACAATCAAGAAGCCCTAGGCAATTAGGTAACAACAATGTACATGGAAAACTACCACCTACAAGGTACTCTTTAAAGATTCCAAATTATAAAGGTTAATTTCTACATTCTAATAAGTCAAAGTTTTTTTCAAGGGAAAGTAAGCAAATAAGTTGCATGAAATTTCACACCCCTTTTTCTTTCATTCTTTTTCAACATTATAGAAATAAAAACACCAAAAAAAAAAAAAGACATTGACAGCTAATCTTTGCCAAGGGAAACAAAATCCACACACTGAGATTCCAGCATCATCTAGTTTCAACCCTTCAGGGTGTTATGTCTTTTCTCCCATTTTTTTAATTCTTCACCTCCATGCACATCTTGGCACCTTCTACTTTGCAAAACCACGCTCCCCTTGTAGTGATATTCCAATGTTCTCACCCTCTCTTCCTTTCTCAATCCATTTGGGCCAATACGACATTATGTTGGAATCTAGTTCTATCTCTCTTCTGTATTTTGGTGTTAACAAAATTACTTTTAAATCTAATGTGTTTATGAAGTATTACAAGTCAAAAGAATCTATGGATGCAAGCAACAAGATAGCATATGAAGGAAGAAGATTAGAAGACTAGTTTTTGTTGTATTAATTATTTTTAGAATCTTTGTACATCTCCTAACAAGTAAAACAGAATCTAGGAGTTAAAATCAAAGTAGAAATAGCTAAGGTTCAGAAAATCGTTCATTCACTCGTTTCAAAACTTAAAATCGATTTTTTCAAAATCAAGTCGTTTAGAGTAAGATATCTCTAAAAATTGTCTTACACTTACAAAATTTGGTACTTGTAGCAAGTACCGGTACTAGTCATAATTACCGGTACATGCTAGGTACAGGTTTGGACCTAAGTCTAAACTGTGAACAAGGATCGGTACTCATCGTGAGTACCGGTACCAAGTGGTCACAATTTGTGCACTTGATTTTTGCCTGGATTTTACAAGTATCGGTACTAATCACTAGTACCGGTACATGTACGTCACTGGACCTAAATCTGTGAGTCACAAGTACCGATACTCATCATGAGTACCAGTACCTGATGACTTAGTTAGGTTGACTGTAAGCAGTCAGTACCAGTACCAGAAGTTTAGTACCGGTACCAACTATCCGTTATGACCAATCTTAATGGCTATTTTGCAATTAAACATATCCCTAATCTACCCAAATTGCCCCTAACGGCTAGTAAACGAAGGGAAGGTGCTTAGTGGGTTATATAAGCACTCTTTGAGTATCCTTTGCACACAACCAAGAAGCCAAAATTTTATCTTTGCCTACACCTTCATTTCTCAAATTACTAACTGCAAAAGAGCTTGTCTTGGTGCAATTCTCTCAAAGCCATTCTCCACTTGCAACAAGTCATCAAGGCAATCGTGTTCTTCTTTGATAAATTTGTTTGTTTTACGCCTTAATATTCTCATTAGATTAATTTACATACTCATATTAAGCAATATAATTGTTGAAGACTTAGGGATTAGCTGTAAGCTTTTATTTATATTTTACTTACACCTGTATCTTTATTTCTTTTCAATATCTTGTAATTGTATTGAGGTAACCCGTTAATTACCTCAGGTTTTAGTAAATTAATTCCCTTCGGATTGAGAGAATCAGGTTAAAAATCCTAAGTAGGGAGACTTAGGTAGTGGAGTACCCAAGTGAGGGGAACCACTATATATCTTGTGCATTTTGTGGATTGATTTGTCTTGCAAATTTTTTTTACCGCACTATTCATCCCCCCTTCTAGTGTGCTTGTGATTTATAGATCATACAGGTGGTATCAAAGCCAGGTTGCGAATAGAAGAAATAACTATTCTCTTTTCCAATGGCATCTTCAGTCAAGCGCACCGAAGAACAATCATCCACACGTCCTCCCTACTTTGATGGGACGGACTATGGATACTGGAGGAGGATGATGCAAATCTTCCTCAAGGCCATGGATGAGGACTCATGGACTCTTATCCAACAGAAGTATATGGATCCGGAGCTGCAAGAAGGTGTCGTTTAGACTACAGAACAAAAGACAAGGATCGCGGGAAATGCGAAAGCGATGAACACACTCTATTGTGCATTATCAAGGGAAGAATTTAACCGTATTTCCGCATGCGAGTCCGCATACTAGATATGAAACACATTGTAAGTCACCTATGAAGGTACGAGTAAGGTAAAAGAAACAGATATTTCTATTCTAACAAAAAGTTATGAGTGTTTCATGATGCAGAAAGGTGAAACAATCAAAGGAATGTACACAAGATTTGGAGAAATCATAAATCCAATGAAGAACCTTGGAGTCAAGCTAAAGGAGGTACAACTTGTAAGGAAGATCTTAAGATCCCTTACAAGCGATTGGTCTCCAAAGACCACAGCTATCCAAGAGGCGAAAGATCTTTCTACTCTCTCCTTGGATGACTTGATTGGAAGCCTCATGGCATATGAAGTCCAATTAGAAAATATGAAGATTGAAGAAAAATCCATAAGCAAGAAGAATGAGCTTGCATTTAAAGCTATAAAGGAGGAGATGGACCTCGATAATTCCAACTCCGATGAAGAAGAGGAGCTTGCTCTTCTAACAAGAAAATTCAGAAGATTCATCCGAAAACAAGGTAAGAAAGTAAATAAATTTACAAATGACATTATTTGTTTTGAGTGCAAGAAGAAGAGGCACGTACGAAAAGGTTGTCCAATGATCAAGAAGGAAGAAAGGAAGAAACACAAAGAACTCGATCGGAAGAAGATTTCAAGAAATGCATACAAGGCGGCTTGGGATGATAATGACTCCGACACGGAATCATCTTCTGAGGAATCTGAAGAAACAAAAGTTGCACATCTCTGTTTAATAGCGAACGACAGTTCAGAAAATGAGGTAGACTCTGAAGTCACTTTTAATGAGTTATTACAAGCATATGAAGATTTGTATCACAAAGCTAGGTTGATTAAAAAGAAAATAAGGTTTTGTATGATAATTATAAAACTTTAGAAATAGAGAAATCTTGTTTAGAAATAGAGTTAGAAATGTCAAAAGAAACTAATAATCATTTGTATGCTAAAATAATAGAATTAGAAGATATTTATGAACATTTTAAGGACACTTTGAATAATTTAAAAACAACTAGGCTGAATACAGAATTTTGTAATAATTTAAAGCCAAAATCAATAATAAAAAGAACATATCTGAGGAATTTTAGGAGCGAAAACAATTCAAATGAGTGAGAGGGTGAGCGTAAGGGGGTTCGCAGGGCGACTGGCGGGTGGAGCGAGGAACAGCGGCTCTGACTGGACAGAGGTGAGGAGGCAACGGCGGGGTACAGAGCCGGTGAGATGCTTCAAATGCCTCGGGAGGGGGCATGTGGCGGCGGCCTGCAGGGACCCGATGAGGTGCCTGCGCTGTGGCAGTCTAGGGCACTGGAGGTCGGGTTGCGGGCTCCGTGGACTAGGCGGCCGGTTTTCTTCGGGGAGGGAGGGGACGCCCATGGTCGTGGAGGGGGCACCTCTCGAGGAGGTGGAGGCGCCTTGGTCGGAGGAGATCGAGGAGTTGGAAAGGAGGCTGGCTTCGGCTTTAGTGGCGGTGGTGCTGGAGGGGGAGGTGGATGTGGAGGCCTTGAGGAGGGCGGTCGCCGCCTTCTTAGGGAGTAGCGGGAGGTCCTTTGGGGTGGCTTCCCTCAAGAGTGGATGTCTAGTGCTGTTGGGGCTCGGTCGGGAGGAGCTACGGCGTCTGGCTTTCAAGGTGTTGTGATGTGATCGAGGTGTAGTGCGGTGTCGCTGGCCGGTGAGGTCGAACGGTGCATTGGCAGAGCGACGCCGGCTGGTGTGAGGCAGAATGTGTGGATTGAGGGGGTCCCCCTCTTCCTCTACACTGTGGAGGTGGTGGCGGCGGTGGTTGCTCCCTTTGCGAGGCTTCAAAGCTGCGATGGCGTAGGCCTTATGTCAGTGGACCTATCGCGATTTGGAGCGTGGGTGGAGATGAGGCTGAGACGACAGCTTATGGAGAGGTTGGTCCTCAGGTGGGGGAGTTCCTCCTGGCTGATTCGCATCTCGCGAGGACCCGAGGGACCTAGGTCCTTCGCTGAGGCTGTGGTTGACGGTGCAGCAGCGGTGCTTGGAGGCGGTGGTGGCTGGTGCGTGGAGGCGCAAGTGGCTTTTGGGAAGCCCGATGGTCGCTGCGAGGATTGCGGCGGGGATGGTGCGACGGTTACGATCCCCGTGGCGAGATTTGAGGCAGGTGGAAGGGTGGAGACATCGAAGACCGGTGCGGGTATCGCGGAGGGGCTGATGAAGAAGTCTGCGGCTATTGATGACCCCGCTGATTGCGGGTGCGGCCTTGACACTGAGGAGGCCCCGATTTTTTAGGGGCGCGACCGTGACGGATCCGGGTCAGGTGAGCTAGACCCGACTATGTGTGGTGACGGTTTCGGTGGAGACACCGGTTCGTCTCACTCCCCACGGGCAGACCCAAGAAGTTGGCCCTCTGAAGATGGCAGCCCGGGGGCTGTGGCGAAAAGCTCGCGACATGTCCCCAACAGACCAGACTGGGCGATGAGGCGTGGTGTCGCAGGGGATGTGGAGCGAGGACGGCGACGGGAGCTGAGGTTGCTGGGGACGCAGCGGCTCACCTACAGGCCGCGCTGGTCGTACCGGAAGGGGTGCACTGCAAAGGCTCTGGCTGGGAGCATGGTTGAGGAGGGCTTGCGTTGGAGGTGGGTGGTGCAGAGCGTCGCCCCGCCTTTTGGAGGACGGAGCGAGGTGTCAACGGTGGGCCTGACTGAGGACGAAGGCAAGGCGAAGACTACTTGGGGGGCCTCTGCAGTTGAGGTGGGACAGCAAACGGCAGGAGCTGGTGGCGGCGCTGGGGTGTTGGAGGAAGAGGTGGTGACGCGGGGGGCTGATGCGGTGGCGGTGCAGTCTGTGGGGAAGGTCTTGACGCAGGGAGAGGCGCAGGAGTTGGATGCAGACAGGGGGGAGATTGCGGGGTAGGGTGGACAAGCGGGTGATGGCGAGGGGAACATGAATGGTCGGTGTGTGCTGGAGGAGGGAGAGGTGAATGAGGTGGCTGCGGAGATGGGGTTTAGGCGGTTGACACATGGAGGAGTTTCCCAGGGTTTTACATGACAAAGGTCCTATCGTGGAATGTGAGGGGTCTGAATGATCCATCGAGGCGGGCGACACTGTGGGGCTATGTTCAGAGGTGGGGGTCGAATGTGATCCTTCTCCAGTAGACGAAGTGGGGGAGCTGTGATGGGAGGCTGTGGAGGGAGGTGGGGGAGGTGTTTTTAGGGGGTTCTTAGCCCTGGATGCAGTTGGTAGTGCGGGTGGAATTGTTGTGGGGTGGAGGGATGATGCTTTCTCCTTGGTGGACTCGTTGGTCAGGTCCCATGTTGTCACTGTCAAGCTTCAGAGGCGCCGGGATAATGCATGTATGCTCTTTTCTTCAGTTTACGCTCCGACGAAGGGTTGGAGGAGGCATGTTTTGTGGGAAGATCTGAGTCAGGTTGCGACATCTTTTCAGGGGATGCCTTGGTTGATAGGTGGTGATTTTAATGTCACTTTGCTGGCAGAGGATAGACCAGATGGCAGTGGAGGAATGAACCAAGGCTCTGAGGCATTTGCGGGCTTTGTTGCAGAACAGGGGCTGGTTGACATGCCCCCTTCGTCCTGTCTTTTCACTTGGAGGAGTTCTGGAGGACAACGGTCCCGGATTGATAGATTTTTCGCCTCTACGGTGATGGCAAAGTTGTTCCCGATGGCGGAGGTTAGACCCCTGGAGCGATCGTTCTCGGATCACACTCCTTTGTTGTGGGCTTCAAACTAGGAGTGGAGGCATGGTACGTACTTTAAGTTCGACAAGGCGTGACTACTGGAAGAGGGGTTCAGGGGGCTGGTAGAGGAGCGGTGGAGGTCGACTCATGTGGATGGCTCGGCGGCTGCTAGATTGGAAGCTAGGCTGCAGGATTTGATATCTTTCTTGAAGATCCGTATGAAGCAGATTAGGGAGGAACGTGGGAAGAGGACAGAGGAGGCCCTTGGTGAGATTGCACGGTTGGACATGGTGGAGGATATTGGTCTCCTTTCTGACAGTGACAGGGTATACAGAGCAAGGCAGATTCAGGTGATACAAGAGGAAGACCGGAAGGTGGAGATGGAGTGGAAGGTGAGGTCCAAGCAGAGGTGGCTGAAGGAGGGCAATTCCAACACTCGATTTTTTCATATGGCTGCATCAGGAAGGAGGAGGAGGAACTGGATTGACAGGTTGGTGGTGGATGGGGAGGAGTATGTGGGAAGAGAGGAGGTGGGGGGGCTGCTGCGAGGTATTTCAGAGAGTTTACTGGGTATAGACAGGGGGGAAGATGGAGATGGGTGGGGTCTGAAGTACCGCGGATTGGGGAGACGAAGCCAGTTTTTTGACAGGTCTGTTTGAAGAGGATGAGGTTCGCAAGGCAATCTAGGGACTGAATGCTGACGGTTGTCCGGGGCCGGACGGTTTTCCGGTTGCCTTCTATAGAGAGTTCTGGCCGATGGTGAAGGAAGATGTGATGCAGGTTGTGCAAGAGTTTAGAGCTGAAAACTTGGGTTTCAATAGGCTGAACAAGTTCTACATGTTCCTGCTGCCGAAAAAGGAGGGTGCTGAGGAGATCCAGGAGTACAGACCGATAGCCCTCTCGAATGCTATCTACTTGATTGTGGCAAAGCTTCTGGCGAATAGATTGAGGACGCTAGCTGGGATTATAGACCCGGTGCAATCAGCTTTTGTCTCTGGCAGAAACATTTTGGAAGGTTATGTGTTGGCCTCGGAGATCCTATCGTCCTGGAAGAGGAGTAAGAAGAAGGCTTTCATGTGGAAAGTTGACTTCAGTAAGGCCTATGACTCGGTTCAGTGGTCGTTTCTTTGGGCGTCCTTGATGAAAAGGGGTTTCCCGCCGATGTGGATTGACTGGATGAAGAGATGTGCCACCACGATGTCTTTCTCGGTTCTTATCAATGGAAACTCGGTAGGGGGTTGGATTCAGCCGAAGAGGGGGGTAAGGCAAGGGTGTCCTTTGGCCCCGATGCTTTTTGTGATTGCAGCGGATGCACTAGCGAGGGCGGCCAAGAGGTCGTGTGAGAGGAACTTGGTGAAGGGCTTCTCCTTGAATAGTGAGACGAGCATTTCGATACTTCAATATGCGGATGATACGGTTTTCTTCATTGAAGGTGGGGAAGTGGAAGCCAGGAGAATGCGGATTCTACTCTTCCTGTTTGGTGAGGCTTCGGGATTGCAGATCAATCTATCTAAATCTAACTTTGTCCCCTTCAATTTGAGTGAGGCGGAGGCGAGGGGGTGTAGCTTGGGTCTCGGCACAGAGCAGGTGAAGCTTCCGATCAGATATCTGGGCTTACCATTGACGGATGGCAGGATTCTGGTGAAAGATTAGGCTCCCCTGGTGGAGAGGCTAGAAGGGAGACTGGAAGGGTGGGCGTCCAGGCTTCTGTCAAGGGGTGGAAGGTTGGTCTTGCTCAAGGTGGTCCTGGCAGCAATGCCGTCGTATTTTACTTCTGTCCTGAAAATGCCTCAACAGGTTGTCGGGAAGATAGAGAGACTTATGAGGAATTTCTTCTGGTCCAACCAGGGGATAGGTGGACCGGGTGCCAGATTGGTTGTGTGGGAGGAGGTCTACAGGCTGGTAGAAGAGGGGGGACTCGAGGTGAGAGACCTAGGGAGGTCTAATGACAACCTGTTGGTGAAATGGGTAGGGAGCCTCTTGGAATGTAGGGAGGATTTGGTGGGCAAGGTGTTCAGGACCGCTTATGGTGGCCCGGTGCGGTGGGATATCCTGATATCTCCGTCGAGGGATGCTTCTCATTTTTTGAAAGGTTTGTCGGCGGTGGCTCCTAGGGTGCAGAGCTGTTTTGTTCCTGTGGTTGGAACGGAAGAGATCATATTTTGGCAAGATGATTGGACAGGACAAGGTGTGCTTGCTAGAAGATTTCAGAGTGCTTTGTCCCAGAACAAAGAGGCATCTGTGGTCGAGGTATGGGAAGGTGGGTGGTGCCTGCACTTTGTAGGAAACCTTTCAGATGCAAGAACTCATGATTTTCAGATGTTGCTTGAAGAGTTGGAAGGGTTGCAACCAACTTCCGGTACGGATATGTTTGGTTGGGATGAAGGTGATTTCTCGGTAGCGGTTGCCTACAGGAGATTGTCCAATGGAGGTTCCATGGTTGAACTGGATTTGGTGAGAGACTGCAAACAGATTTGGAAGGCCACGTGTCCTTTAAAAGTCAAGATTTTTGTCTGGCTACTTAGGAGGAGAAGACTTGTGACCAAGGTTTGGAGGGCAAGGTGGGCTCCTGGAGAGAACAAGGTTTGCCCTTTGTGTGGAGGTGGGGAGGAGATTGATCACCTTTTTTTTCACTTGCCTGTTTGTGGTGCAGATTTAGAGCCGGGTGAGAGCGGGGTGGTGGGATTGTCGATTCTTTGAAGATTTTTGGCGCAGCTTCAGAAATGAAGGGGGTAATGCTGGACGGATTGTCTTCCGTACAAAGGAGAGGTCCAGACTGTTGGTGGTGTTATGGGGCATTTGGTTAGGCAGGAATGCTGTGGTCTTCAGGGGCCAGAGGCCTTATGTGGAGAATTTTGTTGATTCTGTTATTTCTTTGTTTAATCTTTGGAGTGGATCCCTGTGAGTGAGGGACCTTGGGGTCTGCTATTTGTACTGACGGTGGCTGTTGATATATGATTAATATATTTGGGTAGTTATCACTCTGTATAACTACCCTTTCCTTTTTCAAAAAAATAATAAAAAGAACACACAAAATAAATCACATACACCTAGACATACATGGATTTATCAAAAGGTCAAGAATCCTAAGAATTATAGATCTAACACTAAAGTGATCTAAAAACCTAAGGATTTGAAGGGTACTAACCATCAAGGACCCAAAAGAAAATAGATACCTAAAATAGATTTAATAAACTATTTTGCAGGTCAAGAAGGATAAATGAATCCTAGACAGTGAGTGTTCCAAGCACATGATGGGACACTCCAACCTCTTTATCAAGTGGACCAGAATCGAAGATGGAGGACACGTCAAGTTGGGCGACAACAAACGTCACATTATTGGTGAAGCTACAATAGTTAATTCTTCTGAGCAGGTACGTAATGTTCTTTTAGTAAAAAACTTAAAACATAACCTGGTTAGTGTTAGTTAAATATATGATAATGGTTGTCATGTTTTGTTTACTAAAATTGGATTTAAAATATTAAAAGAATGAACAAATACGATTTCAATTGAAGGATTTAGATCTGAAAATATCTATGCTCTTCATTTTTCGCAAGAGAAATTTGTAAAATATCTGCTTACTCTCATGTTGAAGTAGATCTTTGGTACCATAAGCTAGGTTACATTAATCAGAAACATCTTAATAGGTTAGCCAAAAATGAGTTAGTAAGGGACTTACCCAAACTAACTTATAAAAAGGATGTGTTGTGCAAATTTTGTGAACTCGAAAAAATGCACAAAACTTCTTTTAAACCTAAAGACTTAGTTTCAACAACACGACCTTTAGAATTGTTACATCTTGATTTATTTGGATTAACACGATTTGAGAGTCTAAATAGATCAAAATTTTGCCTAGTTATTGTTGATGACTTCTCTAGGTTCACTTGGGTCATCTTCTTGAAACATAAGGATGACTCATTTGATTCCTTCCTAAATCTTGCTCGAAGACTTCAAAAGGGAAAATCTTCCTCAATTCTTAGACTTAGGACTTATCATGGGGGTGAATTTGAAAATGAAAAATTTTCAAGTTTTTGTGTCAATTCTAGCATAACCCATGAATTTTCATTTCCTCGAGCACCATCTCAAAATGGTGTTGCAGAGCGCAAGAATCACACTCTATAAGAATGCACCCGAACCTTGCTCTTGGAGTCTAGGCTGAAGTCATTAATACGACATGTTATGTTCTTAATAAAACTCTCTTAAGGCCTATTATTAAGAAAACTCCGTATGAGCTTTATTATGAGAAGTCTCCTAGGATTTCACATTTTAGGGTGTTTGGAAGTCGATATTATTTATTAAACACCCGTGATCGGCTTGATAAGTTTGATGCTAAAGGTGATGAAGGCATTTTTATTGGCTATTCAACAAGAAGTAAAGCTTATCGAATCTTTAATAAAAGAACGTTATAGAAGAATCCCTACATGTTTCATTTGATGAACCAAATCATTTAGATTCTGATGATGAAGATACCCCCTTCATCAATGTATCAAAAATAGAAGATGCACGAAATATACATGATCTTTCAAAAGAATGGATACACCATAAAGATCACCCTCAAGAACAAATCATAGGTGATATTGAACAAGGTGTAAAAACCCAATCTCACTTTTGAGCTGATTTTGTCCTTAATGCCTTTATTTCACAACTTGAACCTAAGAAAGTTGATGAGACATTAAAGGATGAATCATGGGTTGTAGCTATGCAGGAGGAGCTACTCCAATTTACTAGGAATAATGTATGGAACTTGGTACCCGCCCCTGAGGATAATTCCATCATTGGAACCAAGTGGGTATTTCGAAATAAATTGAATGAATCGGATTCAGTGATCAGGAATAAAGCCAGACTTGTAGCTCAAGACTATAACCAACAAGAGGGTATTGACTTTGATGAGACATATGCTCCTGTTGGTCGCTTGGAGTTCATAAGGATGCTACTTGCCTTTGCAAGTGTAAAGGACTTCAAGCTATATCAAATGGATGTCAAGAACACCTTTCTTAATGGTTATATTAAGGAAGAAGTTTATGTTCATCAGCCTCCCTAGTTCGAGGACCCAGCACACCCAAAGCACGTATACAAGCTCAATAAGACTTTATATGGACTTAAACAAGCTCCCAGGACCTGGTATGATAGGCTTAGGACTTTTCTTCTTCAACACAGGTATAAGATTGGAGTTGTTGATTCAACTCTTTTTGTAAAAGAAGGAAATGACATCCTACTAGTTCAAATATATGTTAACGATGTTATATTTGGATCAACTAAGGAGTTCCTGTGTCAACATTTTTGTGAGACTATGAAGATTGAGTTTAAAATGAGTATAATGGGTGAACTCAGATTCTTTTTAAGACTCCAAATTCAATAATTAGACACAGGAATTTACATTAGTCAAACAAAATATGTTCTTGAAATTCTCAAGAAATTTGACTTTGAAAATGTAAATGGCAAAGAGACTCCGATTACTCTATCTACTTCTCTTGGTGAAGATTTATCCGGCAAGAGTAGATGAAAAGAAATATTGGAGCATGATAAGTTCACTACTATATCTTACAACTTCTAGACCTGATATTCTTTTTGCTACATGTTTATGTACGAGATTCCAATCTAAACCCAAGGAATCTCATTTTAATGCAGTAAAAAGAATATTTAGATATCTAAACAGCACTAAAGACTTTGGTCTTTTCTATCCTAAAGTACCATCTTTAGATCTATTATCCTATAGTGATGCTGACTATGCAGGGAGTCGAACAGACCGAAAGAGCACTAGTGACACATGTCATTTTATTAGAGAATCTCTAGTCTTATGGTTCTCTAAGAAACAGACTTGTGTTTCACTTTCTACGACTGAAGCAGAATATATTGCTGCTTCACTTGCTTGCTCTCAGGTCATTTGGATGAGACAGGCCTTGTCCGACTTTGGATTGATTTTTGCGCAATCCAAAATTTTATGTGATAATACAAATGCAATAAATTTATCCAAAAATCCAATTTATCATTCACGTACTAAGCACATAGACGTTAGACATCATTTCCTTAAAGATAACGTGCTTCAAGGATTAATTCAATTAGAATTCATTAACACAAAATCAATTGACAAACATCTTTACAAAACCTCTTGCAGCAGAAAGATTCTGCTTTATAAGAAGAAAATTAGGACTTTGTACAATAAGAGATTCAAAATTAATAAGTTCATTATTATGGAATTTGTTTGTATTTATAAAAATCTCTGAGGGTTTCACTGCAATTTATCCATTTTTTTTTAAAAAAGGGTAAACTGTAATATTTCTATATGTCTGGAAATATTTAGATGTTTGAAATTTTCTTAGGTTGCCTACATTATTTATTTAACATCTAAGTTATAAATTTTTCATCTTTCAACCACTTAAGTGGTCATGTGACAAACACATGACCCATCCCTTATAAAAGAGGCTAAGTGCAAACACTTGTCTCATTTTTTCTCAAGAAAACCCTAGCTCTCACTCCACAAGTGTCTCTCCAAGCTCTTGCCAAGAAGAAGAATGATCATCTCCAAGCTTCTACTCTGGGTATATTCTTATCTCCTAAGTAGACCTTGCTATTATAAATCATTCTACATCTTGCCTTCTTTCTCTTAATTCCTTTCTAGCTGCTGCTTTTGTTCTCGTCGGGTACCAAGTGGTACCGGTACCCATCACTAGTACCGGTATTAACATGGCGCGGCAATGCCTGCTTTAGTGAGCAAGTACCGGTACCAAAGATGAATATCGGTACTAGCGTAAATTTCTGGTTGGACTAGAAACCAACCAGTACCGATACCAATCATTAGTACCGGTACATGCAGGCTTAAATATGTTTTTTTTTATACAAACACATGAAAGGAAATTATCCGTATTTCTAATTATTTTCCTATTCCTTGTTATTGCATGTTTACAGATGGCACCTAAATCAAAAAGTACCTCAAGATGCTTTTTACAAGTTCTGCATTAATGAGGATGCTAAGTCAAAATTTAATTGGTATAAAGGATTAAAACTCTATCATTGTAGGCTGTTGAGTGTAAAGATTTCTCTCTTCAACTCTTTAGTTTTACCACTCGTCTTTCAGAACAAAAACTCATGCATTTCTTTGATGAATCATTCTTTGCTGATGTTCCTAAAATATACCCTGATGTTAATTGTCTATTCTTTGCTAATCTCCAAGAACAAGAAAATCGATGTCACCTTGTCTTAACAAATGTTTTTTGTCAAAAAATCACCCACACCTAAATTTTTGCCAATCATTACTGATGTAAACACATTTATTGAGGGTAAAATGCCTATTCATATATGTTCCTAGACTTAGAATTGCATTTCATGTTATAAATATTGCATAGCATGCATCATTCTTCATTTAGAGTAGTTGTATATAATTTACGTTAATTACGTCCTTTTTGTTGTCAAGAGAGAAGGATATTTATTTCAAAGCCTCAGATTGATAATCCGACCATACGAATCTGATCAAGATGACGATCGGAGTCCAAAGCTTCTGAAATCGGTTCAATTGGAGTCCCATGGCACTATATGTAGTCGGAGGAAGATCAATGGCAAAGAGACTAGGGAACATAATTCGAAGCTTCAAATGACAAAATCGACCGCACAGATGGATTCGAGTTGACGATCGCAACCTAACAGCGTGAAAATCGACTCAATCCGACCTCTATAGCAACCCCTACAACGAAAAGACGATGGATGGCCTAGATTACGCCACGTGGCGTAGCCGAGGCCACCCATGCGCATGCACGCGCTACCGCACGTGCACAGCAGCGCAGGTACGCACGCATGTGCGGAGGCATGCATGCGCACAGCACAGCGGCAACGTGGGTGCGTGCTCAGTTGTCTCCAGCCTACAGCGATGCTTGAGCTGGACCTATAGCGACGCTTAAGCTGCACCTACAGCGACGCTTACAGCCGTCGTTAATTCTTCTCGCGCTAGCAAAGCCAACTGTGGGCATAAGCAGTCATGAGCTGCCTACAGCGACACTTCCAGTGATGGCCTGGAGGTCACTAATGGTCCCATACCTATTTTTGCCTTTTCTCCACTATAAAAAGACCTACACCCCCTCCCTTCCAAGCCATCTCTACCTACTCTACTCCCACCTACTCCTGAGCTCTAGCAAACCTACCAACGCTCCATTAGAGCTTACTCTCAAGCTCCCAAGGCTCCTATTAGTGTAGCAAATCTCTACAAGGTTCAAAATGCCGATTTCAACGTCGTGCCGATAAAATTGTAGCTATGCATTTCGTGGGCATGCCGTGGAAATGCCCGTTTTCCAATGGCAAATTTCGACGATTTCGACGACCTGAAAAAATGACATTTCGAGGCACACCGAGGGCATGCCGATGCATGCCGACAGCAATGATTAAAATTTGAAAGATAACTAAATCAAGACATTAAAAACATATTTACATGAACAAAAAACAATTGTTATTTAAGTCTATATGACAAAAAATCAATGTGTGTGTTGTGTGTGTCCTGAACTCTTCCTAAAAATTTCCCTCCAATTCCTTTTCAGATTCCCGCCGCTCCAATTCCTTTCTAAATTCCCGCCTCCAATTCCCAACGCAGGCCTTCGGCATGCCGCCGGTTTCGTCGGCAACTTCCGACATGCCAGCGAAACCCTCAGCATGCCGACGGTTTGCCTATAAATCGACACTTTGTGTCAGCATGGCCTTCCTCCAAAAAACCCCCTACCGACGACATTCCAGCAGCATGCCGTCGGCATTTAAATCACTGATCTCTACCTCACCAAATATTCCTCCAAATTCCCATCCCCATTCATAGGTCGCCTTGGAGCCGTCCTCCCACCTCCGTTCCGGTAGCAGATCATCTCCGCCTTCTCACCTCCATTCCGAAGCCACGCCAAAGCTTTCCTCTACCCGACGTCCTCCTGCATCTCACCTTCGTCGACCCGCTCCTCACCTCCTTCGTCCGAGCTTCTGCCAGGCGCCGTCGTCTCGCCGAACAGCCACTTTGAGAGATTCCTTCTCACCTCTCTCTTTTTATGCTTTCGTAGAATATTGTAATAGACATTAACGATATATAAAATATTCGTTACATATCACATGTAATTTATTCTGCTTATCTTCTTTCAAAAACACAAAAAAAGAAAACAAAATTTTAAAATACCAAAAACAAACAAAACAAAACGTGATTTTCACTTAAAGTAAACGTCGCCTCCCTGTGTTCGACCCAGGACTCCCTTAGAGTTTCGGTATAAATTTTATTTGATCACGAGTTTTGCAACTACGACGACGGGTTACTTATAACCCTGATTTCAAACTCGCAAAACATGTATAATCATTTTAACGCCGTTGCCAGGGAGGCAATGCTCTTTGATTTTTTTCCGTGTTTTTTCCACCTTACCTAACTTTTATCTCACTTTTTCTCTGATCTTACTGTGATTGCAGGTACTCTTCTGAGGCAAGCCAAAGCGATTAGATCAGAGAAAAGTGCGGATGAAGGTTCTATAAGTGTCTCCCAAACCACCCCCACCTAAGTTTTCATTTCATAACCTAATAACTCAAACCTAAATCAACTTAGGTACTTTTTATAAACCCTATGATAGATTTGGTTGTTTGTTTGCCACCTCCACTCACCTCACCATTCACATAAATTAAAAAATAATAAAAAAAGTGTTATCTAATTGTGGGATTTTCTGAAAGAGACACCTTAACACCCACAACTCTCAACTCAAGACACACCACTCCACTTTTATTCTACCACTTAACCGGGATCTAACCTGTAGACCCGATACACTTTAACTCAAAACACATAAGTGAGTAAAAATTTGATTAGGCTAAGACATTGTGTGCCTTAATCTGTGGTGCAAATAGGCCAATTGATTGATTTGTTTGGGCCGTACCACTCAAATTAAAAGCGATTCATCAGTAGCTTGCCACTTAGGGTTAATTCTTAGGGTTAAACCAGGCACTCCACATTATTTTTGATTTTTAAATAAACATATCACCCGTGTTTTCAAAAGTTCGAGTGTTCTACTAAACCTTGATTGAACCAACCTAAGAATTAAACCCTAAAAGCTACTAAACAAGGTTAAACCCTAAAAGACACATCATCTAATAACCTTGTTTGTAAACCCTGGTTGTGCACGCACACACATTTTAACTAATCATTAAGGGCACAACCCATCTAAAGGGCTCATCACATTCCTGAAGCACCATTGTCCCAAGCCTAACTAAAATTGATTAGACGTTGGCCCTAAGGACTGGTTCGCTCGTCGGGATCCAGATTGAGATTGTTCACGATTAACCTGCTTATACTAGTCAATCTGATGTCTAGCTAGAGGAGTAGCGTCAAACGACCGTGGCTGGGGGGTACAGTAAGAACCGGAGGCATAAGCTAATGAAGAACCTTCTCCCCAATCCTTCCTTTTAACTGGTTGGATTGCCTAGACATAAGTAGCATAAATCGTCCATAATCTTAGGATGGATTCTGAGAGTCTGTAGACCTTTAGGCTACCCAACCTAAGGACAGGCTTGTATTTTTGTATTGTTAGGCTCCTTTCTCTTCTGATTTCCCTCCTTCACCATGTACCCTTCCACATCTTACATACATTTCCAATCCTATCCTCCTACCACCACTTATCCCCAAGATAATTACTATCTCGACTTGATTTGTAATTACCCATCCACTAGCAGGGATAACTTTGATTAGAGATACGAATCCGAACCTCAATGTCCAAGGCTTAACCCTGGACAACAAGACTATGATTGCTATCATTTTCAAACCTACAATGATTATGGATCTACATCCTTTGATGATCAAACCAACTCGATCTACAATAAGGAAGGATATAATGATTATAACACCTACCCTCCCCAATATTCCACTAAATATAGGTTGCCACTATCCTTTGAACCTAAAATGACCTACTTTTAGGGACCTGAGAACCTCAACATCTTGAATCCCCTAAATTTAACCCAAACCTGAATCGAACCAGTCGATTCAGGTGAACCAGATCCAGGATAGGGTGTTGGCTAATTTGAGGAACACTATACAATCTTTAGAAGCTCAACCAACACCATGCACTGAAACACTGGAGCCTATGATCAAAATGATTGATGAACTTAATAGTTCTTTATTGGATTTGCTCCACAGTGTTAGGGATAGGAACCTGGGTGAGTTTCTTCTTGGGAAATTGTCGAGGTTGAGGATGAAATTTGTGGTTGCCCTAGTCAAATCTTGGGATGATTCTCAAGATAAACCCCCTTTAGGTGAGCCAATGTCTGAACCCGCTTAGGCGCCTGTCGGGGGGCATACATATTCTGAGATTGGAGATGACCAGGTTGGGCTAGAGTAACCCTTTGAGGATGAATCGAGTTTCTCACCCGAGATCCTAGAGCCAAGGAATGACGAAAAATGTCCCCATGAACCATGAAATGACATGATTTTGAGACATATAAATGAGGATCATGAATTCTTTGATTCTGAGGGTAAGGAATCTCTTAGTGAAGTCTCACTGGAGCTTAAGGAAGATAATTTTAGTGAGACAAATGGGCTCGAGGAACATGACGAACCATTTGATAGCCCAGGCATTGAAGATTTTGATTCGATTGGAGTTAACGTGGAGGATTCAAATCCTCATTTACTTGATGATTCAATAAGTGACCCCATTCCTCATTTGCACCCTAAAGAGCTAACTTCTAAGATCATTGTACCCAAGTCAATCTTGATTCAGCCACAATTTCTGGACTTGGGAGAATCATATGGGGTGAATAATATGCTAGAGGTCCCAAAGCTTGAGTACTTGATGTTGGAAGATAGAATTGTTGAAATAAAAATTTAGGAGGCTAATTCTGAGGGAACTTTGAATTTGAATCTAAGGGTACCTATTGACTTGAAACCACCTACTTTCTACCAGGACCCTTACGATATCTTTCACGTGCACCCCAAGCTCGAAATAACTAATTATTTTTCTGAGCTAGATGTTAAGTGGACAACCACACCTATTAAACCATCTTTACCCGTTGTCCGACACTTTGATCTTGGGTTGCACACCACTAAACCGCAAGCCCAACCCCGCAAACACAACCTTCGATTCTGGGTAATTTTCATCCAGAACCTGAGAACCACTAGATCCTGGGGCATGGGTCTACATCGTAATTTGGTCCACATCAGTGGACATCTTCTGTTAACGGGTTGGAGGATCAATATTTTTATTTTGATTCTGACCCGCACTAGCGAATTCTTAATTTCTTTGTATGTATATTATGCCTAGCTGAAGGCATTAAACTTAGCATTTGTATACTCTCTTCTCCCTGCGAAGCTGACCGAGTTGTCACGAAATTCAGGTGATATTCTGTTTACTCTATCCTTTTCATGTCTTTATTTTTACAATGAGGACATTACATCATTTAGGCATAAGAGGGTGGATAATCAATTCCTAAAATCATTTTGTTAACTCCGTAGAATTTCTTTTAGTTTCTTATAAAATTTAAAAAAAATGAAAATTTGAAAAAGATAAAGAAAGAAATTAGGAAAAGAGAACTTAGGCATTTATAAGTTAACTTTTGAAAATGATACGAGAGGACCTAAATACTTAAACTATTCAGGTCTTCGGGCTTAATTATCACGGGTGTCCACTCGAATGTGGACTTAATCTCGAGTCCTCGCCAATTAAAATTCATTTTAAGTTGGTAAATAAATTGGGATGATAAGTATGCGACTTATCAACCCGTCCTCTAATTCGGGGGGACTTTAAGCCTAAGCATCTACACTTTTTTTGCACTGACTCACTTTTCGACGGTTTCTTCGGAAATTGGGTAGCTAATGAACTATCTAGGGTGGTATAGCTGACAAGTCGTCGGTGGTAATAGCTCATAAACCGGTTGTCCAGAACCCAACCACAAAACCATTTTCGTCGTACTGTCTTTAGGTAAATCTTATATCAGGGAAGCCACCTACTTAGAAAAAAAAGAAAAAGAGAAAATATAGAAAAATGAGAAAAAAATAATAATAATAAAATAATAAAACCATACTTCACCGCATGAGTATGACTAGCAAATGGTCGTGGGTAACAGCCCATTAGTCAATTATCCAGAGCCCAGCTCATAAAAATGCACAATAATTCCCAAAACATTTAGGGAAGAAGCGGGGGAGTAGAATAAATCGAGAAGATATATACTGGATTCGCCCTTGTATTGATCCCATAAATAAAAGAAGGGAGAAAGCTACCAATAGAAAAGATAAGCCTTTAGGTAATGTCACCTAAGGTCGTAGAAACCTGAAGTCCTTTTCAATGGTCGCCTAGTGAGTCTTTTACTATTTTCACAAGATGCTTAGCACTTAGAATTCTTTTCGAGTCTTGGGCGAGTCGGGTAATCGTAAAAAGTTATCTTGGAATTCTCAAACTCTAAAAGTACAAAAAAAATTAGAAAAGAAAAAAATGTATCTTCCCTTTTCAAATAAGGCGAGGACTTAAGCGGTTTGCATTCTGGCAGACACCCAAGTACTGTTGAGTCTTTGTAGTTTAGGATCTTAGTTGAAATTTTCTTTTGTTAATAAACGACTTAGGCCTAAGCGATCTAATCCTAATTTTGCTTTTACACAGCATATAGTTTAATTTTGCTAGGGACAAGCAAAAGATAAGCATGGGGGTATAATGTAAACACATTTATTGAAGGTAAAATGCATATTCATGCATGTTCCTAGGCTTAGATTTGTATTTCATGTTATAAATATTACATAACATACATCATTCTGCATTTAGAGTAGTATATAATTTAAGTTAATTACGTCCTTTTTATGATCAGGAGAGAAGGATATTTATTTCAGAGCCTCGGATTGACGATCTAACCGTATGGATCTTATCAAGATGACGATCGGAGTCCAAAGCCTCCAAAATCGCCTCGATCGGAGTCCCCTAACACCATATGTAGTTCAAGGAAGATCAACGGCCAAGGGACTATGTGAATAATTCGGAGCTTCAAATAACAAATCCGACCGTGCGGATGGATTCAGGTCGATAATCGCAGCCTAACGACGTGAAAATCGACTCAATTCGACCTCTGTAGCAGTCCCTACAACAAAAAGGACGGCCCAGATTGCGCCACGTGGCGCAGCCCAGGCCACCCATGCACAGGCACGTGCCACCGCACGCGCACAGCAACGCGGGTGAGCACACACGCGCGGAGGCACCCATTCGTACAGCGCGTGAGCGTGCGCGACACGACGTGTGGAGCATACGCCAGCGCAGCAACGACGTAGCGTGTGCTAGGTTGGCTTCAGCCTACAGCGATGCTTACAGTCGTCGCTAATTCTTCTCACGCCAGGAAAGCCAGCTGTGGGCATGAGCTGCCTACAGCGACACTTCCAACGATGACCTAGAGGTCACTAATAGTCCCATACCTATTTTTGCCTCTTCTCCACTATAAAAGGATCTACACCCCCTCCCTTCCAAGCCATCTCTACCTACTCTACTCCTATCTACTCCTAAGCTCTAGCAAGCCTACCAACGCTTCATTAGAGCTTACTCTCAAGCTTCCAAGGCTCCTATTAGTGTAGCAAACCTCTACCTCATCAAATATTCCTCCAACTTCCCATCCTCATTCATAGGTTGCCTTGGAGCCGTCCTCCCACCTCCGTTCTGATAGCAGATCATCTCCGCCTTCTCACCTCCATTCCGAAGCCATGCCAAAGCTTTCCTCTACTCGACGTCCTCCTGCATCTCACCTCCATCGACTCGCTCCTCACCTCCTTCGTCCAAACTTCCGCCAGGCGCCGTCATCTCGCCGAACAACCGCTTCGGGAGATTCCTTCTCACTTCCCTCTCTTTTTATGCTTTCATAGAATATTGTAATAGACATTCATGATATATAAAATATTTGTTCCATATCTCTTGTGATTTACTCTGCTTGTCTTCTTTCAAAAACACAAAAAAAACAAAACTTTAAAATATCAAAAACAAACAAAACGAAGCACAGTTTTCACTTAAAGTAAACGTCGCCTCTCTGCGTTCAACTCGGGACTCCCTTGGAGTTTTCGTATAAATTTTATTTGATCACAAGTTTTGCAACTACGACAACGGGTTACTTATAACCTTGATTTCAAACTCGCGAAACACGTGCGATCAATTACCAAATGTCCTAATGTAGGTCATGCATTTAACACACTTAAGGAGCAATTTCCTACTCATAAAATCCATAAAACTCTTTTGTTCCCTAACTGTCAGGGCAAAGTATTGGTTGCTCTAAATATGACCCTTTTTGCTCACATCCTTTTTCGTATCTTAGCATGGAATTTAAGGGCTAAAAATTAAAAATTTCATAAACTACCTATTGATATTTTACCCTTGATTTATGCTATCATTACAAGCTTTCCGGTCAATTGGAATACAGTTTTCATTCACTTTCTTAGACCCCATTACCGTGCATCAGCTTTACCATTGGATATTTTGGTGTCACACATTCTTTATAAAAATAAAATTAACCTCTCCAATTTTACTCCTCTCAGAAAAGTGGTTTATTTTAAATGGTCCACTCTCCAAAAAATGCGAGTGAACTTGCTAGAGAGGAATCCTCCAGTGATGATGAAGTTGATCCAAATGCTCAATCTTCTCATCCACCTCCTGAATCATCATCCACTTTCGTTCCTATAACCTACCTATATCCAGAAGCTGAAACACCTTGGATAAATCTATCTAATGTGTCTGGAACTGATCTCAATTTAATAAATACCTTCAACTACATTGGTCAAAATTTAACCAATCTAAATTTTACCTTCCAAATTCCATGACCTTTCTCTTTCTATTGAGTCCTCCCATGTCACTTCTTCCACTCAGCAACCTAAACAAAGGAAGCAGACTCAACCGAAAGCACCTCAAGAATATAGTGAAAGAAGGCAAAAGCATTTTCAAGATCCATCTCATGTTTCAATGGCGGAAGAACATGTTCTTCATGATGATGATGAAGAGGACACGGAAGATGAAGTTTTATATGAAGAAAGTGATAATGAAGATGAAGATGACACAACAATGACAATGACAATGATGATGATGGTGGTGGACATGTGCAAAAGCTAATTAGAAAACGTCCTAGAAATTAACTTAGTTTTCATTTTGGTGCTTGTTAAATTTGTATGACTTTTCAAACAATTATTTGTTAAAATTGTTTCAAGCCTTTTTAACTTTATCATGTTACGATACTTTGTTTATGTGAAATTGTTGCTTATTCATGTTATGTTTTCTACTATTTGCTTATCTTTTTGCTTATTTGATAAAAAGAGGAAATGACTGGATACTTCATATTTAAAATAAGGAGAGCTTAGTTTGAGGGGGAGGTTTTTCACTCCTTGTGAAGTTTTTTATTCTTCTCTTATTAAGTCTCTATTTATTTTTAAATATGAGTATTATCTTATTTGTTTTGTCAACACCAAAAAGGGAGAGATTGTTGAACCTAGTTCCATCTCTCTTCTGTGTTTTGGTGTTAACAAAATAATTTTAAAATCTGATGTGCTTATGAAGTATTAAAGGTCAAAAGAATCTATGGATGCAAGCAACAAGATAGCATATGAAGAAGATTAGAAGACTAGTTTTTTTTGTATTAATTGTTTTTAGAATCTTTGTACATCTCCTAACAAGTAAATAGAATCTAGGAGTTAAAATCAAAGTAGAGATAATTAGGATTCAGAAAATTATTCATTCATTCGTTTCAAAACTCAAAATCGATTTTTTCAAAATGTCGTTTAGAGTAAATTAGATATCTCTAAAAATTATCTTACACTTACAAAATTTGATACTTGTAGCAAGTACCGGTACTAGTCATAAGTACCGGTACATGCTAGGTACAGGTTTGAACCTAAGTCCCAAACTGTGAACAAGTACCAGTGCTCATCGTGAGTACCGGTACCAAGTGGTCACAGTTTGTGCACTTGATTTTTGCCTGAACCTTACAAGTACTGGTACTAATCACTAGTACCGGTACATGTAAGCCACTAGACCCAAATCTATGAGTCACAAGTACCGGTACTTGGTGACTTAGTTAGGCTGACTGTAAGCAGTCAGTACCGGTACCAAAAGTTTCATACATGTACCAACTAACCGTTGTGACCAATCTGAACGGCTATTTTGCAATTAAACATATCCCTAATCTACTCAAATTGCCCCTAACGACTAGTAAACGAAGGGAAGGTGCTTAGTGGGTTATATAAGCACTCTTTGAATATCCTTTGCACACAACCAAGAAGCCAAAATTCTATCTTTGCCTACACCTTCATTTCTCAAATTACATGCTGCAAAAGATTTGTCTTGTTGCAATTCTCTCAAGGCCATTCTCCACTTGCAACAAGTCATTAAGGCAATCATGTTCTTTGATAAATTTGTTTGTTTTACTCCTTAATATTCTCGTTAGATTAATTTACATACTCATATTAAGCAATATAATTGTTGAAGACTTAGGTTTATATTTTACTTTTACACATGTATCTTTATTTCTTTTAAATATCTTGTAATTGGGGGAAAATGAGCGAGGGGGAGCGCAAGAGGGGGAATGAGGGGTCTAGTTGGACGGCGATGAAGAGGTCACGGAGGGGTGTGGCGCCGGTGCGTTGCTTTAAGTGCCTCGGGAGGGGGCACTTCGCGGAGGGCTGTAGGGAGCCATTGAGGTGTCTGCAGTGTGGAGGTCTCGGACACAGGAGAGCGCGTGCCACCTCCGAGAGTTTGTCGGGGTTTCTATGGGGAGGGCAAGGGTGTTGCCGCCTCCACCGGAGGGGGCGCCTCTCGTAGAGGTTGAAGCACCGTGATCGGAGGAGATCAGGGCCCTGGAGGGGAGCTTGGTGGCGGCCTTCGTCGCGGTGGTGTTGGAAGGAGAGGTGGGGCTGGGGGACCTGAGAGGGGCGGTTTCATCATTCTTGAGGATCGAAAGAGGTGCCTTTGGAGTTGTGTCTCTCGGAAGCGGTTACTTGGTGCTATTGGGGCTCGGACCGGTACTTTTGCAGCGCTTGGCATTTAGGGAGATGTCGTGTGGCCGAGGAGTGGTGAGGTAGAGGTGGCCGGTGAGGTCAGATGGGGCCGTGGAGGAACACCCACCGGTTAGCACGAGGCAGAGGGTGGTGATTGAGGGGGTTCCTCTCTTCCTCCATACGGTGGAGGTGGCGGCGGCGGGAGTCACTCTGTTTGCAAGGCTCTGGAGCTACGATGGACTTGGCCTCAGATCGGAGGACCTATCGAGGTTCGGTGCGTGGGTGGAGATGAGGCTGGGGATGCAGATCGCAGAAAAGATGATCCTGAGATGGGGGAGTTCCTCCTGGTTGGTTCGTGTAAAGACCCGTCCCACTTTTAGCCTTTTAAGACATCTGTAGTCCCTGTTAGATGTTTGTCCGGACGTCTGGACCCTTTCCTGGATATCTAAAAATGAAATTTCTATACGCAACTACGCCTTGCGCACACGCAGCACACAGGACCTTCTCTTCTCTCTCCTTTTTCCTCCTCTCCCTGCCCGAACCCTAAGCCCCCACTCCACCTATTTAAACCCCTCTCCTCTCCTCTCCACTCCACACACCACCACCCCCACCTTCAGAGCCGTAAGAGGAGATGAGCAAGAGGGTGAGGAGAGTACGGGAGGAGTTCGAGGTCGGAGAGCTTCGGTGGAAGCTCGACGGAGCTCACACGGCCACCGCGGGTGCGTGCGGGAGGAGAGTCCGAAAAGGCATCCTCGACCATCTGCAGCGGCTGGAGCTGCGGCAGCACGAGGAGGTGTGCGGCGGAAGGAGCTGGGAGCGAATTCTGATACTAGAAATTTTCCAGTATCAGACGTCTGGAACGGAGTCCAGACGGCTGGCAAAGCACCTGGACGTCTGGAGTTAAGATCGGACATCTGAAAGCTAGTTTATCGCGAAGGTACGTTCTTTTCGCGGTTTTGACCATGCAGGCCGCACCGGAGCGTATTTGTTGAGCCTAATTTGGTGGCTGCGACTGTCGTACACAGGAGCAGACTTGAGAAGGAGCGCAGACCGCTCTCCCACACACTTTCGGACATCTGATCAGCTCACCAAACGACTAGAGGTGCTTCCAGACGATCGAAAGAGTGCTCCGACGTGTGGAACTGCCTTCAGACGATCACAGAGGAGGCCTGGACGTCTGAGGACACCGCAGGACTTGAGGTAAAGTTCTGTATCTTTTAAGATGTCTGGACTTATTCCCAGACATCTGATTTTGGACAGTAGACACGCTCTTGACCTGTTTGGGATCCGATCAGGATCCGATTTACGCAAACGAAGTACGTACAGTTTCCTTGAGAGTTTCTATACGTACTAAAGGCCTTTGTACATTGTTCTAAACCTTCCTTTTGTGATGTATTCCCTGATTTAGGGTTTCAGCCTACTGCGTGTTTGGGGTTCACAAAGACACCTAGATATCGATTCGAGCCCCCAGTACTCTCGAATTGTCTGGTAGAGTGATTTAATGCTTTCAATATGTTCAAATAAACATGTATTGTAGAATTAACTGACTAGAACCCTAAAATGTGGCATAAATCCTAAGGTAGGGAAATGAATGCACTGTTTGGTACCTATATGCAAAATTAGGATAAACTACTAGCAATTGCCTGTAAAATAATTGTGGGTTGTCTGTTAGAATACGAGCTGCATGTATTTTATAATCAATTGCCTGTGAAATCACCAGTGGCATGTTTTGAATTATGGAAACACGAGCTGCCTACATATAAATAAGAACTGAATTGTGAATGGTGGAATCTGAATCGGAATAAATGTGGTAAATATGAACATGAACCCTACAGAGAATTAGGAGTAGAACTCCTGTGTTTAGTTGGAAACCTGGAATGTAGACGGGAAGTATGCTGGCTCTTGAGTACATGTTACCAAGGAGAGCGACTGTCCCCTTTTCGTGTAGAGCGAAGCTAGCCGCCCTTGGGTTGAGACCCAGGATTAGGATTGGCCACT
Organism: Thalassia testudinum; assembly: GCA_037157565.1. Classification (NCBI taxonomy): domain Eukaryota; kingdom Viridiplantae; phylum Streptophyta; class Magnoliopsida; order Alismatales; family Hydrocharitaceae; genus Thalassia; species Thalassia testudinum. The sequence continues at coordinate 6,197,978 of JAZHRO010000073.1, read as the reverse complement.
CTACACCGACTCCTGTTGGCCCTCGTGTACACGGTACCGAGGCGAGCTACTAGTGTTGGGAGAGGGCTACCCACCCCACGGGACCCGGAGTTCAGCTAGCCACCCTACACTGACTTGTTAGGCCCTCTAGGCAAATCGAGGTAGTCAGACGAGGGTAGGCGGACTGTGGAGGGACGAGACCCCTGTTTGATTCTGAGGGGCGAAACCCCTGTTCTGAGAGGGCAAGGCCCTATACTGTTCCGTGTTGTACTTTGGGCGTACCCGCTAGCAGAAACGACTGGCCGTGTGTTAATGCGAGGTAGCTACCCGTGCGCTTATCACACGTGCCATAGTCACCGCTACGTCTTGTCAGTGACCTCAAGGTAGTTGACTGAGTATAGGACTACCAAGGGAGACTCCCGACCAGGAGAGCACCACATGTACCTTCTACTCTTTGGAAAAGACTGCAATCAAGATCGTTCCCACGAGGAACATGTAAAATCAAGCATATCTGGATATTGAGAAGAATGGGTGAAAAAGAAATACACATAAAACAAAATAAATAGAAAAGAGAATTAAACATGTTGCTTTTACTGCTTTAGATAGTATAGATACCACTATACCCAGCGTTCGCTGGCTCGATCTTTTTCATAGCACTGTTCAGGACCAGGAGTTAAGCAGCTCAAGCTTCCGACTGCGGAGGGTGCTGGGCCCAGTCGAGCCCAGCTGTAATTTCTGCACTTTCTTGTTGTACCCGTATTGTTGTAGTAGGTATCAGACTTTTTAGTTACTGTTGTCTCTACAGTTACTTTCATTTTCGTTGTTTCTGTTATGGTGGTATGTAATGGAACAACAGTTTTTACTTTCCTTTACTGTTTTGTACGTTTTACTGCTTAATTATATTGCATGTGTAAATGTGGTTTACTTTCCTACTTTTTGGTTATTTCTTGTTGGACGACTGGATATTGGGATTAGTCGAGGCGAGCCGGTCTCGGGTCCTGTAGGGATCCGGGAACCGGGTCATAACAGTTCAGGTCTCGCAGGAGATCGGGAGACCTAGATCCTTCGCTGAGGCGGTGGCTGGCGGTGCGATGGCGGAGCGTGGCATCGGCGCTAGCTCACAGGCAAGCTGAGGGCTGACCGTTTTTGGGAAGGTGAAGGAACACTGAGATGATTGCGCGACCATTGCGATCCTCGCGGCGCAATCGATGGCAAACGAGCGAGCGATGGATTCGGATGAAACCGTGGGATCTACGGCAGAAGGTTTGAAGAGTTCTGCGGCGCTGAAGATAAAGGACCCCACTGATGTGGATCGGCTTTTAATGGCACGTCCTCTTAGCGAACCCAGGTCGGGTGGACCAGATCTGAAGTCGAGGAAAGATGGTTTCGGGGGCTTCTAGGTCGGGCTCCTCCAGCGAGGGTTCGGGGTGAGCTCCGAACTATGGCAACGGTCGGATGAACCTCGAGACGAGCCCCCGATGCGATCTCTATCAGGTCGACCAAGTGGCGACGGGCAACGCGGACGGGACGGTGCTGCACCTGCAAAAGTGGAAGCCGACGAAGCTTCTGGTGCAGCAGCTCACGTACAAGCCGAAGTGGACTTATTGGAGATGGAGGGCTAAGACCCCTTCGACTGGGAGCGCGGTGGGGAGCGACCAGCTTCGAGGGAAGGTGTTGGCGGAGGTGGTGGTCGGCGGCACTGCGCCAACTGGTGGGCGAGGTGGAAGATCGGCGGAGGACTCAATGGGAGGCGAAGGTAGCGCAGGGTGTGCTAGGACGGCGGTGGTGGCTGGTGGTGGCGCTGGCAGCCAGCGAAGGGCTGGGGCTGAAGGGAAGCAAGGGCTAAGGAGGGTTCGACGGAGTTGGGGGTGACTGAAGAGAGGGTGGCGCGAGCTGGGGGGGTGGAGGTCCCGCTGGTGGGGGAGCAGGTGCAACAGGGACAATTGGGTTGGCCTGTGGAGCTGGAGGAAGGGGAGGTTGACAGGGTGGCTAGGGAGGTGGGCTTCAGGCGCATGATGCAAGGTGGAGTCTCCCGAACTTCTCCATGACTAAGGTCCTCTTGTGGAATGTGAGGGGGTTGAATGACCCCTCTAGACGGGCAGTGTTATGTGATTATATTTAGAGGTGGGGACCTGCGGTGGTGTTTCTCCAAGAGACCAAGTGGGGGAGCTGTGACCAGAGACTATGGAGGGAGGTTGGGGGTAGTGGCATTGGGGAGTTCTTGGCCCTTGATGCGGTTGGAAGAGCTGGTGGGATTGTTGTTGGGTGGAAGGGAGATGCCTTCTCCTTGTTGGACTCAACAGTCGGTTCCTATGTTACGGTCAAGTTACAGAGGCGTCGGGGCAACCTCTGTATGCTCTTCTCCTCGGTCTATGGTCCGAATGATAGTATGCGGAGGCAAGCTATGTGGGAGGAATTAGATCAAGTCGCAACGGCACATCAGGGGACCCCGTGGTTGATTGAAGGCGATTTTAATGTCACTTTACTGGCAGAAGATAGACCGGATGGCTGTGGGGGGGTAGACCCAGGCTCAGAGGCCTTTACGGGTTTTGTTGCTGCACAAGGGTTGGTTGACATGCCGCCATCTTCCTGCCACTTCACTTGGAGGAGCTCTGGTGGGCAGCGGTCTCGGATTGATAGATTCTTCATCTCGACGGCGATGGCGGAGGCTTTCCCTGTGGCAGAGGTCAAACCTCTAGAGCAACCGTTCTCAAACCACACCCCATTACTTTGGGTAACGAATGAGGGCTGGAGACATGGAACGTACTTTAAGTTTGACAGAGCTTGGCTCTTTGAAGAAGGATTCAGGAGGCTGGTGGAAGAGAGATGGAGATCTACTCATGTGGAAGGCTCGGCAGCTACTAGGTTAGAAGCTAAGCTACGAGAGTTGAGGTCCTTCCTCAAGGCCTATAAGAAGCAAATTAAAGAGGAGCGTGGGAAGAGGAGAGATGAATCCCTCAGTGAGATTGCGAGGCTGGACTTGGCTAAGGATGTTGGCCTCCTATCCGAAATGGACAGGGTGAACAGAGCAAAGTGCTTGCAAGTGGCGCAAGAGGAAGATCGGAAGGTGGAAGTGGAGTGGAAGGTGAGATCCAGGAAGAGGTGGCTTAGAGAGGGCAATTCTAACACTCGGTATTTTCATATGGCGGCATCCGAGAGGAGGAGGAACTGGATCGATAGACTGATGGTGGAAGGGGAGGAGTTCGTGGGTAGGGAGGCGGTAGGCAAGGCGACTGCGAGGTACTTTAGGGAGTTCATCGGGAGGAGGTAGGGGAAAGATAGAGATGGTTGGGATCCGAGGTGCCACAGATCAAGGATGGGGAAGCGGAGCACTTAATTGGGCCGTTTGAGGAGGATGAGATTCATAAGGCGATCTGGGGTTTGAATGCTGATGGTTGTCCAGGTCCGAATGGTTTTCTCATCTCCTTTTATAAGGAGTTTTGGCCGGTGGTGAAGGATGATGTGGTGCAGGTACTACAGGAGTTCAGAGAAGGAAATTCTGGATTCAACAGATTGAACAAATTTTACTTGTTCTTATTGCCGAAGAGGGAGGGAGCAAAGGAGATTCAGGAGTACAGGCCGATAGCTCTTTCGAATGCTATTTATCTGATTGTGGCTAAGATCTTGGCGAATAGGTTGAGGAAGACCTTGGCGAGGATTGTGGATTTAGTACAGACGACTTTTGTCCCAGGCAGAAACATTTTGGAGGGGTATGTGGTGGCTTCGGAGATCCTATCTTTTTGGAAGAGTAGGAGGAAGGCTTTTATGTGGAAGGTTTATTTCAGCAAGGCGTATGACTCAGTGCAGTAGTCTTTCCTTTGGGCCTCTTTGGTGAAGAGGGGATTTCCACCCATGTGGATCGAGTGAATGAAAAGATGTGTCACCACGACATCTTTTTCGATTCTTATCAATGGAAACCCGGCAGAGGGTTGGATCCAGCCGAGAAGAAGGGTGAGACAGGGGTGCCTGTTGGCTCTGATGCTTTTTGTTCTAGCGGCAAATGCACTTGCGAGGGCGGCGAAAAAATCTTGTGAGAGGAACTTGGTGAGAGGTTTTTCCTTGGGAGATGGGACAAGCATTCCACTACTGCATTATGTGGATGATATGATTTTCTTTATTGAAGGCAGGGAGGTGGAAGCCAGGAGAATGTGGATTTTACTTCTATTGTTTGGTGAGGCTTCAGATCTGCATATTAACCTGTCCAAATCAAGTTTTGTTCCTTTTAATTTGATGGAGGCGGAGGCGAGGGAGTGCAGCACGGGTCTTGACACAGAGCAGGAGAAGCTACCGATCAGATACTTGGACCTACCACTGACAGATGGTAGGATCTTGGTGCAGGATTGGGCTCCCCTGCTGGGGAGGCTAGAGGGGAGGTTGGCAGGATGGGCATCCAGGCTTCTGTCGAGGGGTGGAAGACTAGTTTTGCTCAAGGTGGTTCTGGCGGCGATGCCATCGTATTTCACCTCTGTCCTGAAGTTGCCCCAGCAGGTCGTCAAGAGAATGTTGGGGCTTATAAGGATTTTCTTCTGGTCCAACCAGGGGTCGAATGGGCCTGATGCTAGATTGGTGGCATGGGAGGAGGTTTGCAAGCCGATGGAGGGGAGCTTGGGGTGAGGGACTTAGGGAGATCTAATGATAGCTTGCTAGTGAAATGGGTTGGGAGCCTCTTGGAGAACATGGGGGATTTGATGGGGAAGGTTTTCAAGATAGCTTATGGTGGCCCTCTGCGTTGGGACCTGCTTCTATCCTCGCCGAGGGATGCTTCTCATTTCCTAAAAGGTCTGTCGACGGTGGCTCCTAAGGTGCAGAACTATTTTATACCGGTGGTAGGGATGGGAGAGATTTTCAGGTTCTGACAGGATGATTAGACAGGTCAAGGCGCACTCTCTAGAAGATTTCCGAGACTTTTCGCTTTGTCCTTGAGAAGAGAGGCGTCTGTGGTTGAAGTTTGGGGAGGTGGGTGGTGTCCATCTTTTGCAGGGAATCTTTCAGATGCGAGAATTCAAGACTTCCAGAGGTTGCTTGAAAAGTTGGAAGGCCTACATCCAGCATCTAGAAATGATATGTTTGGTTGGGATGGAGATTTCTCGGTGAGAGCTGCGTACAGGAGATTGTCTAGCGGGGGTTCCACTAGTGATTTGGATCTGGTGAGAGATTGCAGACAGGTTTGGAAGGTGGCTTGTCCTTTGAAGGTCAAGATTTTTGTGTGGCTGCTTAGGAGGAGAAGGCTCGTGACTAGGGTGTGGAGGGCGAGATGGGCTCCTAGGGAGAGTAAGGTCTGCCCTTTGTGTGGAGGTGACAATGAGGATGTTGACCACTTTTTCTTCTCTTGCCCATTTGTCTCGCAGATTTGAAGCCGTGTGGAAGCGGGATGGTGGAGTTGTTGATCTTTTAATAATTTTTGAAGCGGTTATAGAGGCGGAGGGGGTAACACTGGGCAGAATGTCTTCCGTACGAAGAAGGAGAGGGCCAGACCACTGGCGATCCTCTGGAGTGTCTGGTTAGGAAGGAATAATGTCGTCTGCAGAGGGCAGAGGCCTTATATGGAGAATTTTGTGAAGTCTATTTTTTCTTTGATTAAGCTTTGGAGTGAGTCCTTGTGAGTGAGGGATCTTTGTGGTTGTCCCTTGGTATGGTATTGGCTGGATAGCTTTCTCTTTTAATATATTTGGGTAGTTATCATTTTGGATAACTACCCTTTCCTTTTTCAAAAAAAATATCTTGTAATTAGGTTAAGGTAACCCGTTAATTACCTCATATTTTAGTAAATTGATTCCCTCCAAATTAAGGGAATTGGGTTAAAAATCCTAAGTCGGAAGACTTAGGTAGTGGAGTACCTAAGTGAGGGGAACCACTATATATCTTATGCATTTTGTGGGTTGATTTGTCTTATAAATTTTTTTTACTACACTATTCATCCCCCCTTCTAGTGTACTTATGATTTACGGATCCTCCACATTATTCATTCCCCTTTATCCCTTCTCAAAGATATATTAATACCCTTGCAACCACCATATTTTTACCAAAAAGAAAGAGGCAACCATTTGGCATGCATCCTCTATCAACAATTGTGAATGTATAATGGATGATGAAAGTTTACAATGAGGAACTTCTCTGACTATCTAGAAGCATCAACACCTAAGATATAAAGCCGAGATCAGAAAAATAAATTTTGAAGACACCTACGCACTAAGAGCACCACCTCCTTTTGCATGGCCATCCATTTTTGTAACAATCACAGCTCCGACTGCTACACTCTGCTCAAATGCTTGCACCTAACCAAAAGCAACTTGCCTGATGCTATTATCCATGACAAATATACAAGATCTGGTTTCTAGACAATCAAAGCACATTACTATAAGCCCATTTTACACCAAATCACAAAGAATGCAGATGATCTACTTGCAAGTAGCCAAAATGCATACCATTGCTTCAGACACTTGTCTCATTTCTTTAAATAAGGCAGCTTCTTGTTTATGGCAATCACTTCCATCAACAATAATGCGATCACAAGTTTCCTTTTTAAACCTCTGCACCCCTTCAACAGCTATCTTCACTGAGTTGGACTCCATATAATTGCAAGCAAAACCTAATACTCACACAATTAGTAGAACATAATGGCATATATCAAAAAAATAATGCATACTCAATAAATAAAAAAATAATGCATTTAAGACAATTCAAAAAAAAGTTTTAAGGGATAAATAAAACATAAAAAGAGAAAAGAAAAATGTGCTAAAGAGTCCCTAAAATGATAAATAATACACAACGAAAAATCCCTTACTCCAATATGTCTTTTCTAAGACCTTGGGGCTTGCTAAAATTCAAATTAACATATTGGGAAAATTGTCAATATTGTTTAAAACTATTCTCACATTCCACAGAAAAATTTAAAGAGAGGATTTTCCCCATCTCAAAAAATTTTTCATTAAAAAAATGTTCTCATTGCAGTTTGTTCCCCACAGGTTCAATTCAGAATCACTCAATAAATTCCCATTGGATCAAAAATATGAATGTCTGTAATGACCAGATGATTCATGCTATTAGACAAAGTAGAGAATTGGTGAAATTTAAATTTTACCTTAAAATAAGACCAAAAGAGATGGCATTAAAATAAACCATGTATTTTAATTGAGCAAGTAGACAAACGAAGTTGCAAGTAGGAGCCTACTTCTCTACGCCATTCTTTCAAACAGATAATAAACCATGTATTATGGAGAATAAATATCTTTAAGGTACCTTCCATAAAAGGGAATTTTAGCCTTAGTAGTTTTCTGTTTCAACTGATCAAAGGCACCAACCCTGAAGGTATCAGCACAGACCAAAGCAGGCTTCCATCCTTTGTTTTGACGATAATACGCAAATTTTGTACGTGCAGTGGTCTTTCCAGAACCTGGGAGAAAGATGAAAGGCCAGTGGAGCATAAGTTTATTTATTTAAGACCAACAGAAAAGATCAAACACGTAGATGGAGAAGACAAATCTCAAACTTATCGTACTGAAATAATTTGAAACAAGGCAGCATTCAACATTTTTGAGATATGTGAAATGCCAAGGTTTCTCTCTCATTCCAAAAATACAAGATTAGAACAAATGAAAACTAGTCCAAATGATTGATCCACTCGAGCCAGGATCAAGATTTAGATATAAACTAATGGAAAGTAACGATGTGGATCTCTGGGGCCCTGATTAAAGATCTAAAGATAAGTACTGCCTTTTACTTAGCATTGCATGATCAAGGATAAAACTTCAACATTTATATGCCCATTTGCATCAGGATGACTTGGACTTCCATGTACATACATAAAGTTATCTGCATCCATGTAACTCCCTAACAATTGGGAAACAGAATCCATCATTTTCCGTGAACAGGGCTGTATCCACATAGAACCATGTCGTTTGCACACAAGACAGACAGATCACTAAGTAGTACTCCATAGATAAATCAGATCTTCATGTTTAACCATTAAAGATTGTCGAAGTTGCCCCTAAAATGATACTGAGATAACTCAAGAGAAAGAAGTCGCATGTAAATGGAAAAATAGAGAGGAAGAGAATGGGGAGGATAACAAAAGAGATGGAGGGAGTCTCCACCATCACCACAAATACGGTTATGGCGCGATGATGACAACAACTAGTGCATATTCTGAGACAGGAACCCCAAATTACGCTTAAATCAGATGTAATGTGCATATATATGTATGCGTGTAAAGCAGAAATAATTATTCGTTGGATGATGCGACGTTGTTGTGGCCGGCGGCGAGGTCGTTGAGGATGACAATGTGCTTGATGTTGATCTGAATGTCGCCGACCAACTTGAACTGGACATTGGAGCAGAGGAGCGCGCGGGAGATCTCGTTGAGGCACTCGTTCAGGACCTTCTCGTTGATGATCGTTGAGGCGCGAGATCATCGATGAGAAGGAGATCAACAATGCACCTTGAGGAGGAGATCAGAGGAGGACGCAAGGTCTGGGGTTGGTAATGTGGCAGTGATGTGGGGGAGGAGATCGAAGGTGGAGGTCGCAGTGATGACGATGAGGAGGGTTTGGGGCACCCTCCTCCAAACCCTCGTGTTGGCGGGCTAGAGGCGGCGGCGTGGGGGTGCTCGCATGGGAGGAACTCGCGGGAGAGAGGCGGCGACGTGGGAGGAACTCGCGAGGTATAGGAGCGGCAAGGAAGGAGCTTGGCGAACAGAGTGATACACACCAAGCCCTGACCACGTCACCCGAGGAGGCGAGAGGGAAGGGGATAGCAAGATTTTGCAGCGATGAACTCTCTCTCTCTCTCTCTCTCTCTCTCTATATATATATATATATATATGTGTGTGTGTGTGTGTGCGCGCGCGCGCGTGCGTGTGTGTGATGGCTGGGTTAGAATCAGAAACCATCAGGAAACATTAGTCTCACTTCTTATTATTATCCTGCACCCCGACTGGCACCATCAAAGCCACTAAGGCTTCACGAAAAACTTGACTTCCTTCCCCATATCAACGTCAATCTCCTTGCCTCCACCCACAGTCATCGGGTCTTATCAACTTGGTATCAAAGCATACCGATCTGGATCTCATGGAATGGTCATCAGCTGACTCATCAGACGACCGACTAGATAGGTTGGCACACTCGCAGCAAGAAATGATGAGCCTCTTGTGTGAGGTCGTTCAATTGCTGAAGGAGACACGAGTACAAGACCGAGCATCCACCAGCCGAGGAGGGAATCATCCTAGAGCGAACCCTTCCAACACCTCCAACTCGAGAGAAGGTAGTGGCGCATCGGCCATTATCAAGGCGGTTAAGCTTAGCTTTTCGCAATACGACGGGAAGGAGGACCCCCTTGGCTGGCTTCGCCTAGTCGAGTGGTACCTGGCCTTCCACGGCATCGCCAAGGACAAGCATATTTCCCTCGCGTCACTCCACCTTATAGGGGAGGCCAATCAGTGGCTGCACCGGGGGCAAAACAGCAGCCGCATCAACACTTAGGATAGTTCAGAGATGAGCTCCTGGCACGCTTCAGATGCCGCACCTACGAACAACCCCTTGGGGAACTCTGTCGCCTTTGTCAGGTAACTTCGATCGCTAAATATTACAGTAAATTTGAGGCCTTACAGGACCTCATACCCCCAATGTGAGAAGAGAGTTTCGTGGAGATATTCATCTCGGGGCTACGGGAGGAGGTGTGCACGGAGGTGCTCGTTCTGGAGACCAAAACAATGGCGCAGACCGTGCGTTATGCAAGAGCGTTTGATGATTGAAACACGCGGCGGGCCAAAGCATCAGAATCTTGGGGGGCTTACGACCTGCTTCCGACACAACAATAGCAGCAGGACAACAACAAGGGGGCACGACGACCAGCTCTTCCCCAATGACTATAAAGAAACTCACGCCGGCAGAAATAGCGGAACGTTGCAAGAAAAATCTCTGTCACAATTGCGACGAACACTATGTCCCAGGCCATTGCTGCAAGGCCAAGGCCTTCTACATGGTAGCAGAAGAAGCCGAAGAATGGGAAGAGGCGCTGGAGAGCCCATTTGCTTCCCCCATCCTCCTCGTCCATAAGAAGGATGGCACGTGGTGCTTCTACGTCAACTACCGAGCACTCAATGAGTGCACCGTGAAGGATCGCTGCCCCATTCCTATTATTGGTGACCTTCGTGGCGCCACCTTCTTCACTAAGCTCGACCACCACTCGAGCTATCATTAGATTCAAATGTGCGACGACAATGTCTTCAAGATGGCATTCCGAACACACGAAAGGCACTACGAGTTCCTCGTAATGCCCTTCGGGTTGTGCAATGCCCCCTCCACATTCCAAAGAATCATGAACAACTTGTTCCACCTCTATCTCCGACAATTTGTCCTCGTCTTCTTCGATGACATCCTCATATACAGCCCGAACTGAGACACCCACCTCCGCCATGTGAAGGTTGTTCTTGAAGCCCTGTGCATTCAGCACCTCTTTGTGAAGCCATCTAAATGCTCTTTTGGCGTAACCCACGTTGAGTACTTGGGTCACGTGGTCTCCACTGGCGACGTCAAAGTGGATCCCCACAAAATAGAGGCCATGGTGCAATGGCCGACCCCCAAAATAGTCCATGTCCATGGGCTCTTGGACCTTGCCAACTACTATCGTCGGTTTGTGCAAAATTATGGGCTCATTGCAGCCCCACTTCACCAACTCCTCAAATCAGGGGCTTTTCAGTGGACGCCTAAAGCAGATAACGCCTTCTCTACCCTAAAGAGGGCCCTCACCAGCATGTTAGTCCTCGCTCTTCCCCATTTTACAACTCCTTTTTTAGTCAAATGCGATGCCTTGGACCATAGTGTGGGAGCGATGCTAATGCAAGATGGCCACCCCCTCATATATCTCAGTCGGCCACTCATGTCCCCACCAATCAACCTTCTCCACCCACAAGAAGGAGCTCTTCACCCTCATCCTTGCAGTGCGCAAGTGGGAATGTTACCTCCTTACTGGGTGCTTCATCGTATGCACCAACCACCGCACACTGTGACACCTCCTCCATCAACACCTAACCTCCTCTTACCAGCAGAAATGGGTGGCTCGCTTGATAAATGCCAGTTTATCATATTTATTATGCATTAAAACAAACCTAGCTCTTAGGATTTTGCTCCACAAACAGGTTTTTGGGCTTCATTTAGGCATAAATTAGGATAGGCATGCATTTTACTTTTTATTGTCCTTTTGATATGTTTTTGTGAGTGTTAGGGATAGATAGATAGTTAGATCCCCAGAACCCTAGCACTCGGGAAGGCAACTGGTGTAGGAGAAGCTCAAACCAGCTGGGACTCAGCTTGATCTAGCTTACTATAGTTGGATTCCAGCACACTTGGACTAGGGTTAGCTCATCCTAGCTCCATTTAGCTCATCTCAACTGAATGACAACTCAAGAGAGCTCATCTTAGTTCACCTTAACTCAAGTCAGCTCAGATCTAGCTCAACTTAGCTAAGTCTAGCTTATCTTAGCTCCCATCAGTTCACTGGGAGCTTTAGCTAACTCAGCTGAGTTAACTAGAGTTCACCTCAACTCAGGACCAGCTACTTCTAGCTCCACTCAACTCTAGCCAGCTGAAGATGACTTCATCTTAGCTTAGGAAGCTCAAGTCCAGCTCCCGGGGACTCAGCTTAGCTCAACCTAATTAAGCTAAGCACCTTAGCTACCTCACCTAGCTAGATCATCCCTAGGAGCATCAGACCCAGCTCACCTTAGTTCATTTCAGCAGAAGCCAGCTTGCTTTAGCTCGGTTGAGTAGCTAGCAAAGAACTATCAAGCTAAGCCAGCTAGAGTAGCTCCATGCCACCCTTTTCAGCAGCTGCCAGCTCCACTTCAGCTCTAGACTTCTCTTCAGCTCCTCTCCTCAATCCCTAGCTCCAGATGCCTCCTCCTCTGCTCTACTACTATCTAAGCTAGCTAAGTTCCAGCTCCCTTGGCCATCCACCACCCTAAAACCCTACCCAACTAGCTCCACCAACTAAGCCCACCTAAGACAACCTAAGCTAGCTCCACCTCGACTCCAAGTTGGAGCCACCACCATCACCACTTTTCACCCCTCAACCACCACCAAGAGACACCTATTTTGGTGCCAACTAACCCTTCTAGAGCCCCCTCTTTTTGGCGCCAAAATGACCTCCCATCTACACCCTACACCTAGCCCTTCCAAGCCTCATCCACTCTACACATAACCCCCTTCTAGAACCCTAAGTTGGCGCCACTTAACTCCCTTCTAGAAACCAATTTTAGCGCCAACTCTAGGTGCCTTTCGGCCACCATAACCACCCCCCTAACACCCTTTAAGTTGGCGCCAAATGATCTCCACCATAGGATCCCCAACTACCTCCCAAATCATATCCTAGCCATCCATTTCAAAAGCCACCTCTACCCCCCATCCTACTCTATAAAAAGACCCTTAACCACCACCATTTTCCCCATCCTTCAATAGTATATTTTCTCCCCTATATCCACCTACATCTCACAGCCAAGAAGAAGAAGGAGAGAAGAAGATTAAGGGGGCATCCTACCCGCCCCCTTGGTGCCTTCTTCCCCTTCTCTCTTCTTCTTGTGCCACACCAAGGAGGAGGAGCATTCCACTAGGAGGATGGCCAGGCAATTGGAAGAGGAAGGGTGGTGCACATCCACCCTTGGGAGAAACATAGGCACGCCCCCCTTTAGGGCTTGCCTTGGAGGACATCATCTTGGTGGAGCTTTGCAAGGAAGGAGTTGGAAAGCCCCTTTTCAAGCCCAGGAGCTGCTGAGCTTGGAGCAAGGAGCAAGGAGCCTCTCATCTTCACCATCATTACAGGAGGATTGGTGTTTTTGTCATTTTTTGTAGTTTTTCTAGTAGTATAAAGAATTCCTCTACTAGGGTTCTCGTGTAAACAATCGTCCTTATTAAATCAAGTTGCTTTCTTTACAATTCTTTTGTCGCATTTGTTTTCTCTCTAGCACCCTTCACTCTCTCTCCCTAATTACTCTAGGCCTCCATGTGCCTAGAGTGAGCTTAGGGAGAGGAATTAATTAGCACTTAGATTTTAGCTTAGTGATTGTAGATGTTAGTTGCTTTCCCACCAACAACTCACGTATTCGTCGTTATTTCAAAACATTAAAAAATATAAATTTAAAAACACCAAAAAGAAAGTTGATTTCCATTTTCCAAGCAAGGGATTTGATTTGCAAACAATTTGGCCTCCTTGGACGACCCTAGATACCCCACTATCTAGGTTATAATTTTTAAAAGCTAAAGCGTATTTACACGTTACAACAACTAAAACACAATTTTAACAAACCACGTATTTTCGCTATCATCGCCTCGCACCCTTCGACTTCGACATCATTTACAAGAAGGGCCCCTCAATTGGGCCACAGACGCGCTGTCTCGCCGCAACAACCTCGAGGTGTCGTACACCATCTCCCTTACCCAGGCCACGTGGGCAACTCACCTGCGGAACGAATATCCACATCATGCGGATTAGGCCTAGGCATTGGAGCTGGCTGCTGACACGCACCAGGACTTCCACCAATGGACCTTGTAGGAGGGGCATATCCAGTGCAAGGGTTGCCTATTTATTACTTCCACCTCTTCCCTCATTCCTCAATTGCTGCAGGAGTACCATGCCTCACCCACTGGAGGCCATGCTAGATATGAAAAAACACTCCAACAGCTTCGCCGTGACTTCTTTGGTTCTCAGTGAGGTGCTCTGTCCATCAATGGGTTTGTGCCTACAATACTTGTCAGCATAACAAAATCTCCACACAGGCACCTACAGGACTACTTTAGCCACTCCTCATTCCCAACCTCATATGGGAGGATGTCTCGATGGACTTCATTGAATCATTGCTTGTAGACCACAACTACACTGTCATACTAGTGGTAATAGACCACCTATCCAACTGTGTGCACATGGCTCCCATGCGCCACCCGTTCATGGCAGCTGATGTGGCTCTCTTCTTCGCCGACACCGTCGTCCACCTTGTTCAGGGCGTAAATCGCGTAAAAGATAAATGCGTTGTAATATAGTGCGAAATACATCTTGACAAAGAAATTAACAAAATTGGTGAGTCCCAGTCGATCACAGGGAGGCAGAAAGTGCTTTTGATTTTATGTTGTTATTCTAAATCTAATTACTAAATAGCATAGATAATGAATCACAATATATATATCAAGTAGAGAATTTGAACATGAATTGCATACATGCAACTATAACTAGACAAATTCTAAGCATGAACATAAACTATCTATGTAGCAGAATAAGGGCACCATGGGTGGTCCGTGGTGGCCTTCTAGAGAGGTTGAGGATAGCAGCAACGATCCATCGAGGTGGCTCAACAGACGCTTCAGACGAAGATATGGAGATTGAGGCAGAGAAGATGGGAAGAAGAAGGTAGAAGAGTTGTAGAAGGAGGAATAAGAAGAATTCTCATTCAATGCCTTCAAAGGGGACCCTTAGGCCTCTTTTTATAGTTTTTGTGAGGGGTATTTAGGGCATTGGAGCCCTTAATTTCATGCAATAGCTTTAGGTTGATCAGATTCGTTGATCGGGAGATCAACGGTCCTAATTAAGCCTTTCAAATCCTTCTCCATTCATGGATTTAATCTGGAGTGGACACGTGGTGCAACGTGCACCCTTGGATCTCCATCGCACGGTCTCCGCTCACCCGCGCTCGCGCTTCCGCCTTCGCGCGCACCACACAGCCTTCAAATGTGCATCAACTCCTTATGCCATCTCAGCCGTCCGATCTCTCGATCGGACGGCTTAAAAGAGTGTGCACTGCGCCCTCTCAAATCCTAAAGTGCACGTCATCACATGCGCCTCGCTCCCTCGCATCCGCATGCCCCACACGGCCGCCCCTGTCGTCGCTCGATGAAGATCAAATGGTTGAATTTCATCCACACATGTCCAACTCCCACATCGCGACTCGAACCCGCATTGTGCGTTGGTTATTAAGCATGCTTCTCGTTGTGCTACGCGCATGAGTTGTTGCAGTTGCCATCTCGTGTGCAGCCGCCTTCAGCCATTGGATGGAAATCCAACAGTTGAGATCTCGTCCTCATTCGATGAAGCAGCTAAAGGTGGGCGACGTGGTGCGTTAGTGGGTGTTGGATGGAGATCCAACGGCCCACAACAGGTGAAGGATGATCTTCAGAGGCTGGGGCGCGGCGAGGGGGAGCTATGATGGTGCCACGTGGCACCATCGTGGCCGTCCATCTTCCTCCTTGTATCTAATGATGTAGGCCTCCAATTGAGTTGATTTTTGCACCGTTGAATTACAAACATTGATCCGGATCCATCCATGTGGTTGGATTTGTCAACTAAAGTATGGATATTCTTTAATTTTCCCCTTGGCTCTTGCTTCTTCTACGGACTCCCTAGGGTGCTACGGGAGTCTGATTGATGCGATCTTGGAAGCGTTGGACTCCCGTCGTCCTTCTAAACAGATCCATAAGGTTGGATCGGTCATCCGCAACCCTGAATTGCCTACAATTATTAATACCTCTCAAATAGCACATTATTATGTGTAAAACATATAAATCATCTAGGATGCAAAGTATGATGCGTATGCATGCAAAATGCCTATGTTAAGCTAGGTTCTACCTTAATTCAAGCGAATTAGGGCCTATGATTGTTGCGCAATCATACCTCCATGCCTAAATCTTGCTAGTCCCTAGCAAGTGCAAGACTAAATACATTTTAACAAGAGTTTAACTAAATTTTTATTTCTTTTTATTTTATCCAAAAATTCAGAATCCAGATAACCATGAATATGTAATGTTGTAGCTTCTGCAACAGATCCAAGCAAAGAGTCGATATACATTTAAAGCTTGTACTTGACCCTTAGTAATATTCTGTCAGGATAGGTGAACCTCTTCTCTCAGGGTTATAAAATATTCTTTGATTTCAACCCTGGTGTTTGGCTTGGGTAGGAGATGTCTGAGTTAACTGTATTTGTATTTGGTGGCTCATTCTCTTCTGGTGCTTGTTGTGAATCGCAAAGCGCATTTTTGATAAGAAAAAGCGTCGTAGTATAGTGCGCAATACGATCAACAAAAATATTTATAAAGATAACAAGACTTGGAGTCCCGGTCGTTCGTCGCTGGGAGGCATTTATGGAAATGCAGATTTGAAATCGATCTCTTTCGCTCTACTTGCTTAAAATCTCATGCCGGTTTATGGTGATTTACATATTGATGTATAACATGCTAGTTGCCAAAAGATAGTAATTAAAACATGCAACTTCAATCACACCAAAAGATGATAACTAGGCACATGGTGATTTAAAACATATATATTTATATATATAAAAGATGATGATGATATCAGAGTTGCAGAGCACAAGTAGAGGAATGCTTGTACAAGGAAATAAAACTACTTGCTACTAGAAAATGACTGCATACATGAATCTATGGGGGGATTTTGCATGCATCATTAGGGGAGAATAAAGAGCTGCACTACTAAGCAGTAAATAAAGCATGTAAATCTAAGAAGAACTATAATCTAATCTAGTAGAAATAAGGGCATTCGGAGGTGGGCTCCGATGGCCTTTGAGTGGTTGAGAGGAGGAGGGGCGGCCAATGGTGCTTAGGCTGGCCCTTGGAGAGAGGTTGAGGAGGTGATCCAGCATCTTGGCGTGGAGATGGTGGTGGCCATGGTGAAGCAACTCGTGAACATAGAGGTGGAGTGGATGTGGAATGAAACTAAGCTAAATAGAACCAAGAGTGGATGGGTGCAAATGGCCACCCCTTAGGTCTTTTTATAGACCCAAGGGAAGCTCTCTAGAGAATTATGGAATTCTCTAGAGAGGCCTATGGTGGGAGCTTGTGGGAGAGTGAGAGAGAGAAGATGAATGGTGGTTTTTAGATCCACCAAATGTGGATCTAAAAATTGAATGGCTCTTAGTTGCTAATTTTAGCAACCAAAGCAACAACACATGGTAGAGAGTTCTAAAGAACTCTATGCTAGGTATTTTCGTGTAGATGGTGTGTGTAGGTGTGTGTGGGTCGAAACTTAGGTAGCCAGGTTGATTAGGTTAGGTTCTAGTGGGTTTAGGTCAAGGTAGGTCTCAAATTAGGGTTGTAAACCCTAATTCACTAAGGTAAAGTGCAATTAAACTTAATACATGTTTAATTGGATGTGTGGAAACCTAGTTGAGAGTAAAATAACTCAATTAAGTCAGGTCTAGGTCAATTGGACTCTCACTGAGTCCAATTAGACAGTGTGTGCTAAGATCAGGGCTCAATTTTCAATTGAATAGGTTGATCGAATTGACTAAGATCCAAGTCAATTAGATTTAGTGAGGACCTAATTAGATCCTTAGAGAGGTCTAGAGGTGATGTACTAGGGTTAGGGCACCTTAATTTAGGTTCCTATGGGGTTGGAATTGGGTTTAGGGACTTAGAGATCCAAGATCAAGGCTTGAATCTCAAAACAGGGTATGGAGTCTAGTTCTGGACGTCCAACAATAGTGTCAGATGTCTTATAGTGAAAAATCAGAAGTCCAGACTTGTTGCCTGGACGTCCAATCAGAGTCAGGAGGGATTCTAGGTTATGTCTTGGCTATTCTGTAGAAATTGGATGTTTGACCAAGTGTCTGGACGTCCAATAACACTGCAGAAGTGGGTTTAAGGTGTGCGGGAGTTGACTAAGGGTTTTGGATGTCCTATAACTCATCTGAACGTCCGGATAGAGGTTGGAATTAGGGTTTTAAGGTTTTGTAGGGTATGGTGACCTAATCTAAGAGTGGCTAAGGCTTGGGGAAGTTTCTAAGCTATCCTAAGCTAGGATGGACCTAAGTTCTTCACAATTTATTGCTTTATTCCTACTTAATAGAATAGCATACATTAACTCCCTTACATTATTGTCTACTACATCTTATTCTAGGTCTTCTGCTCGAGCTCTGCTGTAACTCCAATTATTCTTTATTCTTCAGATCCATCTTTAGATCCACCTTCTGGTCAGCTTATTACCTGTAATTGACATGATGCACCTAATTAGCACATTATAGCATTATTTTATGCATAGCTAAAAGAAAGCAGTAAGGATGCAAGTAATGCTTATGCTTGCGTGAACTGTCCCAACATATGCTAAGTCCTAGCCTAATTTAGGTCAATTAAGACCTATAATTGCTGCGCAATCAGTGCTACATAGAGACTAGTATTTCAGAATCTAGATTTCTAGATTATTGAATAAATTAACTTAGAGAGAGGCTAGAAAACTATGCTTTCTTTAATCTTTTGTACTTTTTCTTTTCTCTCTCTCTCTCTTTCTTTTCTTTTTCTTTTTTCTGACCTCCCATCTCACTAGATTTGCAACTATATTTGGTGGTCTTGTGTGGCATCACACTTTAATTAGGTTCTGATAACCCTACGACTAAGTCAAACCCCTTAGCCCATATTCAAGCGATCAGAAATATAGAAAAAATAAGTTAAGGCTGTATTTGGTGGTTCGTGGGGGTAGTAGGTGTTTTTGCCTCAAAACACTTGACTCAAACTTCTTAACATAACACTTTTTTTTTTTTTTGAAGATACCCCTTTTTTTTTTCATATCTACTAGCACAATGCCGTTACCTACATAGCATAACGCTACAATGCAACATGACATACGTACTTTTATTCATGAGGCATTATTTGGGATTTTTGGGGATGACCAAGAGGATCTCGGGTGGCTTATTTGGTGGAAGCGCCTACTCTCGGCATCGGGTAGGGAACGAATAGGACGATGTATTTCTGACCTTGACATCAGTACCCTCCTTCAGCCGAGGATTCCCCAGAGGACAGTCGTGACCATCCACCTCAGTCCTAGTTTTATCAGAACTCACTCTTTGTGTTTTTGCCTTATTTGGTGACTCTTGTATGGAATTTCTCATAGAATTAGTACGCAAGAACTGAAAGCGAAAACTATGCCCAACTCTGAGCATTATTCAATTATCCAAAATTAAAGATTCCTTATACTAGCCTTAGAGCACCAATAGACTCTCTACTCTCATCTCACATATGTTTTGGTGGATATACTAGAAGATGGTTCACCTGACTCCCTGATTGCTGTCCAAGGGTTCAGGAGAAAAAGTAATGCTTCTTCTCAACAAACTAGAGATGTCTATCAATTTTCATAATGGATCCATTGCAAATTCTACAAGTAGGTGTGAGGTTATACTGGATTCTAAGCTTAGGATTCTACTAAAGAATAAATCTTTAATAAAACCTCTTGATAAATTGATCTAATCCCCCAATTGTTGGCAGAAAATTTTTAGTTTTTATGGGCTACCCCCCCATGTCTAAGTGTTTGCATGTCCTCATGCATGAATAAAAGAAATTGGAATAAGGCAGGGTGTACGTGGATAGAAATCTCTTGGAATTACTTTTGAGTTGTCATTCGGCTCATGCCATCATTGCAATGCCCTACACAATATGCAAAATAATATGCAAAAATGAAATATGCTATGTATATATGGTATGTATATATGTATACGTGCTGAGTTTAACGCCTTCAGCTGGGCAACTCGTCAATCACACATCCTCGAGAAGATGTATTGTTTTGTCAGTAGGAGAAGGTTCCTGAGCGAAAAATGGTTTGAGGCACTGGCCATTAACCGTGAAAATATGTCTAGATTTCAGGTCTCTAATTTAGACCACCCTGTTAGGATATGGGTGGACCACCAGAAATGGCCCAGTCCACTTGGACTTGAGCTTTCCTGCAAAGAATTTGAGTCGGGAGTCAAACAACCAAACTTGCTGGTTAGGTGCGAACTCCTTCCTTCGGATGCGCCGATCATGGAAAGCCTTTGTCTTGTCTTTGTATATTTTTGCATTCTCGTAAGCTTCCCACCTAATCTCCTCTAACTCACTAAGCTGGAGCTTCCTTTCATAACCTCCGACCTCGAGGTTAAAATTACACTTCTGCACTGCTCAAAAGGCACGGTGCTCCAACTCCACAGGAAGGTGATAGGCCTTTCCATACACCATGCGGTATGGTGACATTCCGAGAGGGGCCTTGTACACTGTCCAATATGCCCATAGTGCATCAATCAACTAATTGGACGAATCCTTCCTATCAGGTCTAACCATCTTTTGAAGGATAAGCTTGATTTGACGGTTAGATACTTTAGCCTGCCCATTGGTTTGTGGGTGATACGGGGTAGCAATGCGGTGCTGCACCCTATATTTCTTCAATAATAACCTGAAATGGGCATGGATGAAGTGACTACCCCCATCGCTTATTAGGGTGCGGGGAACTCTGAATCTCACAAAAATGAATTCCCAGACGAAGGATATAACAGTCTTATGATCAACCCATCTTGTCGGGATAGCTTTGACTCACTTTAAGACATAGTCAACTGTGAGAAGTATGTACTCAAAGCCGTGCGAGTTCTGGAAAGGGCCTATAAAGTCTATGCCCCAGGCATCGAACACTTCTACAATGAGAATAGATTGGAGAGGCATCATGTCTCTCCGAGTCATAGAATCGACTGAGTGGCATCGCTTACAACATTTGGCAAACTTGTGTGTATCTCTGAAAATTGTTGGCTAGAAAAATCCCGACTGCAAAATCTTTGCAGCGGTCTTTCGGCCTGAGAAATGACCCCTACAAGCATCGCTGTGGTAGAAAGATAGCACACTAGAGATTTTTGAATCAAGGATGCATCTACGGATGATCTGATCAGCTCCAATGCGAAAGAGCAGTGGGTTGTCCCAAAAATAGAATTTAGCCTCTGATATAAATTTGAGTTTTTGATCCTTAGATAATCTCGTAGGTAGCCTGCCTGCAATGAGATAGCTTTCTATATCAGCATACCAAGGAAACTCAACAGAGTTGTTGGACAGCAGAGATTCACCAGGAAATCGATCTGAGATAGGCGAGGAGTATGGAATATAGTTTGGGTCTAGCCGAGACAAGTGATTCGCCACAACATTATGGGCTCCAGCTTTATCATGGATTTCAACATCAAACTCCTGCAAAAGAAGGAACCATTTAATAAGGTAGGGTTTAGCATCCTTCTTTGCCAACAAATGCCGGAGGGCGGAATGGTCAGTGCAGATAATAACTATGGATCGAGTAAGTAAGACCTAAATTTCTCCAACTTGAATACCACAGCTAGCGATTCTTTCTTAGTGACCGTATAGTTATGCTAAGCCTCGTTCAACATTTTGCTAGAGTAGTATATTATGAATGGATTGCGCTCCCAACACTGGACAAGAATGGCTCCGACGGCGAAGTCGAAGGCGTCACACATCATCTCGAAGTGGAGAGACCAGTCGAGAGGTTGGAGAATAGGTGCACTTGAAACAGCGCTTCGCAAGGTCTCGAAAGCTCTAAGACACGAGGAGTCAAAATCAAAGAGAGTGTCGGTTACCAGAAGATTCGTTAATGGACGAGCAATTTTCAAGAAATATTGAATGAATCTTCGATAAAATCCGACATGCCCTAAGAATGATCTGATTTACCTGACCATGATAGGCGGAGGTAATCACAAAATGATTTCAGACTTAGCTTGGTTGACCTCGAGTCCATTAGAGGAGATCCTGTGACCTAGTATGATGCCATCCCTCACCATAAAATGGTTTTTTTCCCATGAAAGTACTAGGTTAACTTCTCTACATCTCCTCAAGATCTTTGTGAGGTTATCAAGACAAGATGAAAAATCATTTCCAAACATGGAGAAGTCATCCATGAACACTTCTACGCAGTCCCCGATCATGTCTGAAAAGATGGCCATCATGCATCGCTGAAAAGTAGCTGGTGCATTGTAGAGGCCGAAGGGCATCTGCTTAAAAGCGAATGTTCCAAAGGGACACATAAAAGTCATCTTGTCTTGATCTTTCGGGTTGATCGCTACTTGATTGTACCCGGAGTATCCATCCAGAAAGTAGAAGAAACTACGCCTGGCCAGTCATTCTAAAATCTGATCAATAAAGGGTAAAGGAAAATGATCCTTTTTGGTAGTCGAGTTTAGCTTCCTATAATCAATGCAGACCCACCAAGAAGTCGTGGTGCGGGTTGGGATGGATTCGCCCAATTCATTTTTGATCATGGTGAGTCCCGCCTTTTTGGGCACAATCTGAATGGGACTCACCCACTGGCTATCGGAAATTGGATAAATAATGCCCATGTCTAGCCATTTAATGATCTCCTTCTTGACAACCTCCAACATATTTGGATTTAGGCATCTCCGAGGTTGTTTCGATGGTCTCACCCCTTCATCAATGTAGATATGGTGAGTGCCATATGAGGGGCGAATCCCGCGGAGATCAGCAATGCCCCACCCGATAGCAGCCTATGTGCTTGCAGAACGGAAATCAACTGGTGTTCTTGGTTTGGAGTCAAGTGAGCATTGATAATCACGGGATATGTCTCACTTTCTCCCAGAAACACGTACTTGAGCGAATTAGGTAAGGGCTATAACTCTAGTAGCGGAGGGTGGGGAGAGGGTTTATGCAAGGGAGGAGAGGAAGCAACATCGAAAATCTGCTGATCCTGACTAATGGAGAATCCGTTTGCAATGGTCATGTAATCCTGTCTTAAGATATCAGTGCTAGATAGGACAGGATAGTCAAGATCAGGAGTGTTGGGAGCAGATGAACACCCATGACAGCCAGATCCATGGGATGAAATGTGTATGTCATTAGTCTCAGTCCTGTGTGGATCACGATCTAAGACCCCTGATAGTGAAGATAAATGTGCCATTGGGTCACTGCAGAGGAGCCCAATGTTCCTACAGAAAGCCGAATCTTTATCTTCACCATCCTCCTCGATTAGATTGCAATCGAAGTTCTTTGATGCCCTGAAAATGTCCAGTCTAAGCTTTTTGTTCCCTAGGGCAATCTCCATGCACCCCGATGCACAATCGATGTTCGCACGGGCGGTTGCCAAGAACGGGCGACCTAGAATAATCGATGCATTACGGAGATTAGAAGGAACCTCCATATCAAGAACGAAAAAGTCCACTGGAAAGTAGAATCCTTGGACTTTCACGATCACATTTTCAACCATCCCCTTCGACGTTTTCACCGATCGGTCAGCCAATTTTATGGTAACCGAGGTGGGCTTTAACTCCCCGAATTAGAATTAATCAAATACTACGGTGGGAGTTAGGTTGATGGACGACCCCAAATCAAGAAGGGCCCTATCAAAAGGGGAATCCTGCAAAAAGCACGAAATTAATGGTGTGCCTGGGTCCTTTTTGGGCGGTAAGTCGGCTAAGATAACAACGCTGGCTTCCTTAGATAATACCGTCTGTCGTCTGATTTTCTGCTGTCGCTTCAGAGTATAGTAGTCCTTAAAGAACCTAGCAACAACAGGGATGTGATCTATTGCTTCGAGGAGAGGGATTTAAATGTGAACTTCCTTCAACATAGATTTCAGGTCCTCGAAATTCCGCATATCCTTTTTGCGGTAGAGAGCAGGAAAAATCATTACTTGCTTGCCTAGGTAGCAGGTCCTGTGTAGTCTTTCCGCTCCTTAAGGTGACAACTTTTGCATCGACGTGCTGTCCATGAAGGGGTAGAGGAGCGGGTTGGCCTGAATACACAAGGTTTGGCAACAGAGGTGGTTGATCGAGCCCATAACCAGGTGGTGCGGGAGGTGCTTGTAGAACAACATGTGCCTGCCCCTGTGGTGCTTGGAATCTAGGCAGGGTGCCCTGATTCTGCACATATCTCAGGTTTGTGACAGGTTGGGAGGGCAAAAGCTCCTTGTGACCTATGCTCCTGCATCATCTGGTTTTGCGTGTTTTGTATGCTCTGAATTTGGTCAACCATTGCCTTCATTATTTGCAGGTTGTCATGAGTATTTTTGAATTGATGCCTGCAATTCCTCCTTCAAAGACTCCAAATTGTCGGCCCGCTTTAGAGGATAGTTGGCAGCTTAGTGCAGTGGCTAATAAATAGAATGGGTTTGTTGCTGCTGAGACAGGAATTGCTGCTGCCTAGGATACGTGTTCTGCACATTCCCGTATTGTCTGGTCTGGTAGTTGGAGCATGACTTGGTCTCTGTGGGTTACCAAACCAGGAGAAATTGGGATGCTAGCTCCAACCAGGGTTATATGTCTCAGAATACGGGTTGTTACACCCGTAACCTTGAATAGCATTGACATCTTCGTAGGCCGAAGATGTCTCAGATGTAAATTCATCAAAAGAATACGTACTCGCATCATCATGTGGTGAGTAACCTTGATTGTATGGAGCCAGATCCACATTGTTCAAGGGTTCCTGGTATGTAGGATCCCATAGAGATGGAGAGAAAACATCCCGAGTGAGTGGATATGTATGAGTAGAGGGGACTCGGGATGCTTGAGAGGAGTAAGATGGAGCAATGTTGCCAGAAGATCCAGATCTTGCTTGCATTAATTCATCGAGCTTCTTATCGAGCAGATCCACCTTATCCATCTTTTTGGTGATAATGTCCATGTCGGCTCGGGTAGACTTGGCTTGCGGTTCATGGACACTGACTCGTTGCTGTCCAGGTCGCTGGAACTGGTTCATTAAGGCGGCATTCACCGAGTTCTCTACTAAGGACTCAAACAGTTCAGATGCACTGTTCTCATCCTTCGTGAGGAAATTCCCACTGCTAGATGCATCGGCTAGGTATCGATGTGTGTCATCCAGCCCATGGTAAAAGACTTGAGCGAGGTGCCATTTGGGTACACCATTGATAAACGCCAGTTTATCATCATTCTTATGCACTAAAACAAACCTAGCTCTTAGGATTTTACTCCGCAAAATGGGTTTTTTAGGCTGCATTTAGGCATTAACTAGGTTAGGCATGCATTGCATTTTCTTTTATTATTTTAATGTGTTTTTGTGAGTGTTAGGGATGAACAAATATACAGATCCCTAAAACCCTAGCACTCAAGAAGGCAATTGGTGAAGGAGTTTAGACTAGCTGGAACTCAGCTTGATCTAGCTCACCACAGCTGGAACCTAGCTCACTTGAACTAGGGTTAGCTCATCTCAGCTCCATTCAGCTAATCTCAGCTGAATGACAGCACAAGAGAGTTCATCTTAGCTCACCCTAGCTTAAGTCAACTCAGATCCAGCTCAACTTAGCTGAGTCTAGCTCATCTCAGCTCCCACTAGTCCACAGGGAGCTCTAGCTAGCTCAGCTGAGTTGACAGGAGTTCACCCCAGCTCAGATCCAGCTACATCCAGCTCCACTCAACTCCAGCCAGCTGAAGAAGAACTCATCCCAGCTCAGGAAGCTCAAGTCCAGCTCCCGGGGACCCAGCTTAGCTCAAGCTAATTGAGCTAAGCCACCTTAGCTGTCTCAACTAGCTCAATCCTCCCCGGGAGCACCAGACCCAGCTCACCTTAGCTCCATTCAACAGAAGCCAGCTCACTTTAGCTTGGCTTAGTAGCTAGCAAAGAACTAGCAAGTTAAGCTAACTAGAGTAGCCCCATGTTGACCTCTTCAACAACTGCCTACTCCACTTCAGCTCCAGATTCTTCAGAGCCAGCTCCTACCTCCAAACCCTAGCTCCAACACCTCCTCCTCTGCTCCTCCATTAGCTAAGCTAGCTTTGCTTATCTTAGCTATGCTCCAACTCCCTTGGCTTGTACCACCCGAAAAACCCACCTAATAACTCCACCCAACTAGCTCCACCTAAGCTCCACATAAGCTAACCTACTTGGCACCAACCTAGCCTACCCACCACCTCCAAAAGACACCTAAAAGTGGCGCCAAAACCACCCTAACTACCCCCTTTGTTGGCGCCACTCTTCCCTCCAAAAATCCCCTTCATCTTCACCACACATCTCCCCTTAAACCCATCTCCACCTTCCACATAACCCCTCCTTCTAGAACCTTTCTTGGCACCACCTAAGACCCCCTTCTAGAAGCTATTTTGGTGCCAACTTCAAGGGGTTCCACCACCCATAACCACCCCCTAGGAGTCCCTTGGGTTGGCGCCAATTGCCCTTAGCCATAGGATCCCCAACCACCTCCATCTTCCCATCTTTGCCCTCCATTTCAAGAGTCACCTTAGCCCCCTTCCTACTCTATATAAACCCACTACCTACCACCATTTTAGAGCATCCTCCATTAGTGTATTTTTCTACCTATGCCCACCTACACCTACGGCCAAGAAGAAGGAGTAGAGAAGAAGATTAAAGGGGCACATCACCAGCCCCTTTGGTGCCTTCTTCTCCCCACTCTCTTCAACTCGGGCCACGCCAAGGAGGAGGACTTTTCTACTTCAAGGAGGACGGCCAGGCAAAGGAGAACGACCTAGGGTGGACATCCACCCTTGGAGAAAAGCTTAGGGCACGCCTCCTTAGGGCTTACTTTGGAGGATGTCACCTTGGCGGAGCATAGCAAGGAAGGAGTTGGAGGACTCTTTTCAAGCTTGGGAGCTACCAAGCTTGGAGCAAGAAGCTCTCTTCTTCACCATCTATCTAGTGGATTTGTGTTTTCTTTTATTTATTGCAATTTTCTAGTAGTAGAAGCATTCATCTACTAGGCTTTTCTGTAAAACATTTTCTCATTAATCTAGTTGACTTCTTTGCAATTTCTTTAGTTGCATTTTTAATTGCTTTGTTTTTAGCATTCTTCACTCCCTCTCCCTAATTATTCTAGGCCTCCATTTGCCTAGAGTGAACTTAGGGAGAGGCTCTATGACGTTCTCTTGTGCGTGTGTGTTAAGAGGTGTCGTTATAGTCGCACTTGATACGTCGGTTTTAAAAGAAGTAAACGGAGGTGAGTCCGAGTGTCGGTCTCAGGGAGGCATGGAAATCGGATTTTGTTTACCACTTGTTGTCACGAAAAAGGCAGAGTTTTGCTTGTGAAAGAGACTGTTTTGAAAAGCGAGAGCGAGAGATAGAGAGAGAGAGTTTAGGGTTAGAAAGCTCTTGGTTTTGATCATGCACTTTGAACAGAAATTAAAATGGCGATTGAACGGAAAATAATTTCATTAAACATGCATTCATAGTTCATAGCTTACAACATTAAATACATGCTTTAACAAAAGTAAATGAAAGCTTAAAAGAGAGAGAGAGATGGAGAGAGAGTGGAGAGCGATGAGGCAGCCACGGCGGTGGAGGCTCCGTCGGCGGCTCGTCATCTCCGGCGATTACAGGAGTGCCTAAAGCTAGCTAAGAGAGGAGTGGAGTAGTTGCAAGTGGGAGGGTATGCCTTGAATGGTGGTAGAAGGGGGTTTAAATAGAGTTAAGGGCTTCCTAAAAGAAGAATGGGCTTTAGCGACATCCGAAGCATCGCTAAAACCGCTTCCACAAACGTCGGTGAAGCCGTCCTACCGCCGGTCAGCTGCCCGCCTCGGTCTTCCTCTTCGCGCGATCCGTGGCCGCTGAACGAGAGCCGTCCGATCGAAGATCGAACGGCTGAGAGCCTTCTTCGCCCGCGTTGAGATCGCGCCTTGGGCGCGCGTGCGCGCACGCGTGGGCGCTCGTGGGCTGTCGTCGCGTCGCGTGGCGAGATCATGGCCGCCCGCTGCTGATGGGGCAGCCAAATTTTTCTGCGCCCCCCGCTCGCCTTCAAAATCCACTCCGCGCAGCTCGAACGCACGTCGCGGCGATGCGGGCATGCGCGCTAACTTTTGCGCCACGCCCGCGCTTTGTTGCGGCGACCGCGGGCGAGCACGCGGATCTCGGCAGTTCGATCGAAGATTGACGGCCGAGATTTGTCCTTGGCCGGCTGAGGGTGTGCGTGCGGTGGGGGGGGGGCTGACGTGGCGCTCTCTGGGCCGTTGATCTTCAAATCAACGGTCATAATTTCTTAGGCCCATTGTGGGAGCTCCGGATGTCGGATTTGGCCGATCTTGAGTCCGTTGGACTCCGTTCGTTGTTCTGAATCCATCTGTGTGGTCCGATTGCTCATCTGAGGCCTTCTTTGACAAATGCTTTACACAAATAGCCATTAATACAGTTTATAAGCAATCTTGGTACTTGATGCATGTAATGCTCCTATTCTACTTATGCTGTGCTTTTTATTCTAAAGATAGGCCATATTGAACCTAATTATTACCCCCTTGTGTGGTGTTATCACTCTACTTGCCACTTTAGAAGTAGTATATTGAGTTGAATGTAAGTCACTTTCTCGCCAACAATTTCTCATGTTGCCTTAATTTCAAAAACATAAAAATGATATATTGAAAAAGACCAAAAAGAAAGTTGAGATCTATTTTGTAAGTAAGAGAATTAATTTTGCAACATATTGCCTCCTTGGACGATCCTAGATACCCCACTATCTAGGTTTATAAATTTAATAGTTGATCGATTTTGCGCGTTACAACGACGTATTTTACAAACCGCGTAAAATCCGTATCAACCATGGTGTGGGCACTTCCTGAGAAGATTATGGAATCTCTCTCAGGTGTCATGCAGCTTCTCTCCAACGCCTTGGGTAAAGGTTGTGATCGCATGCCTCATAGCATTTGTTTGACCAATCGGGAAGAACTTTTGGAGGAATTCGCAACGTAATTCCTCCCAAGCTCCAGTTGACCTCCCGATGGTCTTGAACCAATAAGCAACTTTATCCTTGAGAGAAAAGGGAAAAAGCTTCATGAGAACAATTCCAATATCTACATTCCTAGGTCAAACCGACTCTGCAATTCTACTCAGATCTTTGATGTGCTAGAAGGGATCCTCATTCAAGTTTCCATGGAAATGAGTCTGAATCAGACTTATGATATTCGGCTTCAACTCGCATGCATCTCTGCTTGCAGGAATCCAAACCTGAGGTGCTATAATTATTGCTGCCGGATCGTAGAAGTCCTGCAATTGTTCTCCGCGTGGTGGATGCTGCATCTTGTCAAGTGTTGTGAGAATCCTGTCGATACTCTGCTCGTATTTCTTTTCCGTTTCCTTGACCCTGGCTTCCAGACGAGCCATTGGGTCCTGATTCTCAGGGTCCTGACCAACTCAAGGATTGAGATTAGCCATCTCAGCTAATCGAGTGGAAGAAGGTTGGGGAGAAAGGTTAGGCGAGAATCGCCTTTGCTGCCTTGGGTTCAATTCCCAAGGTCCCACAAGTTTAGGTCCTAATGACCTTCTTCCTTGCATACACCAACTCAAAGAGTTGGTGTAGTCAAATAGAATAAGGCTAAGGCCTTGTTAATCAGAGTGGTCATCAGATGACCGGATTTTTCGTTTAAGTTTGTGTTATTAAAAAAAATTCAGCGAGAGATCGACTGCAAAGAATTCCTGCCTCTCAGGCTACCCTGGCTAGGCTGGTTATGAGGGGACTACGAGGAAGGTTCTTCCTTCAGCTTTCGCCTCTGATTCCGTTACCCCGTAGCCGTGGTCATTTGACGCTACTCCGCAACCTTAGACAACAGGTTTTGCAGGAAAGGTTGAAACTACCCAGTAGTTTCAAGCCAAATGCAGGTTATTTGATATATTTTCGTGAATTTTAACCTGTTTCTTCAATTTAGTAAATGATGGGTGGTTCACCAGGTGACTCGCCTCACTGACTAACTCTTGGGCTCGTCAGAGTCCAAGTTAGTCTATGTGGTCCTATTTTCTCATGCACTTCTAAGTTCTTTTTTCAAATTGAAGACCACAATTCAAATGCATACTCTCAAGTAAGATGGAATCCAAATGATTTGAAACTTGGCAAGAAGATTCCTTTTCTAATAATATTTTCAGAGAGTATTTTTCCAAAATTTTTACTATTTCCAACAAGTAGTTATGAATTTTTAACAAACCAAAGGTCAAATTTGGGATTTAGACCCCATGTTGGTTTTTCTATTGGAAACGATATCAAATATGCTCAAAAAATTTTGTAAAAATATGATGATGAAGGATAATTTGATTATCTTTTAAACCCCACAAATCGTGAGTAAATCCAATTTGTATGTTGGTCAGAATTGATTTCTAAATTTCACAAAAGTTCTATTTTCAAGCAATTTGACCCATATGTACTCCATGAATTTTTAAAAATTCCATAGAAATAATTTATTTTTGGGAAGATGGCATTGGAAAGATAATTTGAAAATCTAGTTCCTGTCCAAATTTCATAATTTTTAGAGCATCAGAAACACACCTATTGAATTTTAAAGATGGCAATCAATTTCTGGCCATGTTTCTAACAAGAATGTGTGCACCTGATTTTCACAGTGCCCGCTTTGCCTCGTTCGCTGCTCCGTGTGGTTCAACCTACACACAAAAATACTATGTTAGAGATGGAATCAAAAGTCTCCATGCCTCCTCGGCAACGGCGTCAATTTGTTCGGGGCATAGATCGCGTAAAAGATAAATGCGTTGTAATATAGTGCGAAATATGTCTCGACAAAGAAATTAACGGAATTGGTGAGTCTTGGTCGATCACAGGGAGGCAGAAAACACTTTTGATTTCATGCTCTTGTTCTAAATTTAATTACTAAATAGCATATACAATGAATCGCAATATATATATATATATATCAAGCAGAGAGTTTGAACATGAATTGCATACATGCAACTATAACTAGACAAATTCTAAGCATAAACATAAACTATCTATGTAGTAGAACAAGGGCACCATGGGTGGTCTGTGGTGGCCTTCTGGAGAGGTTGAGGGTAGTAGCAACGATCTGCCAAGGTGGCTCAACAGATGCTTCGAACGAAGATGCGGAGATGGAGGCAGAGAAGATGGGAAGAAGAAGGTAGAGGAGTTGTAGGATGAAGAAGAAGAATTCTCATTCAATGCCTTCAAAGGGGACCCTTAGGCCTCTTTTTATCGTTTTTGTGAAGGATATTTAGGGCATTGGAGCCCTTAATTTCATGCAATAGCTTTAGGTTGAGCAGATTCGTTGATCGAGAGATCAATGGTCCTGATTAAGCCTTCCAAATCCTTCTCCATTCGTGGATTTAATTTGGTGCTAACACGTGGCGCAACGTGCACCCTTGGATCTCCATCGCACGGTCTCCGCTCGCTTGCACTCGTGCTTCCACCTTCGCACGCACCGCACGACCTTCAAACACACCTCAACTCCTTATGCCATCTCAGTCATTTGATCTCTCGATCTAACGGCTTAAAAGAGCATGCACCATGCCCTCTTGAATCCTAAAGCATGCGTCATCACATGCGTCTCGCTCCCTCGCATCTGTGTGCGCCACTCGGCCGTCCCTGTCGTTGCTCGATGAAGATCGAACAGTTGAATTTCATCCGTGCATGACCAACTCCCACATCGCGACTTGAACCCGCATCGCGCGTTGGTTGTTAAGCACGCTTTCCACTATGCTATGCACGTGAGTTGTTGCAGTTTCCATCTCGTGTGCAGCCGCCCTCAGCCGTTGGATGGAAATCCAATGGTCGAGATCTCGTCCTCGCTCGATGAAGCAGTTGAAGGTGGGTGACGTGGTGCATTTGTGGGCATTGGATGGAGATCCAATGGCCCACAATGTATGAAGGATGATCTTCAGAGGCTGGGGCATGGTGAGGGGGTGGCTATGATGGCACACGTGGCACCATCATGGTCGTCCATCTTCTTCTCCTTATATCTAATGATGTAGGCCTCCGATTGAGTTGATTTTTGCACTGTTGAATTGCGAACATTGATCCAGATCCATCCGTGTGGTTGGATTTGTCAACTAAGGTCTAGATATTCTTCAATTTTCCCCTTGGCTCTTGCTTCTTCTACGAACTCCCTAGGGTGCTACGGGAGTCTGATTGATGCGATCTTGGAAGCGTTGGACTCCCGTCATCATTCTAAATAGATCCATAAGGTTGGATTGGTCATCTGCAACCCTAAATTACTTGCAATTATTAAACCTCTCAAATAGCACATTATTATGTATAAACATATAATCATCTAGGATGCAAAGTACGATGCGTATGCATGCAGAATGCCTATGTTAAGCTAGGTTCTACCTTAATTCAGGCGAATTAGGGCCTATGATTACTGCGTAATCACACCTCCATGGCATTCCCTGAGCCATCGTCAGTGACCGTGACTCTATCTTCACCAGCCATTTTTTGGCGTGAACTCTTCAAATTGCAAGTCATGAAACTTTAATTCTCCTCAGCATACCACCCGTAAACTGATGGCCAAATGAAGGTGGCTAACCGTAGCATCAGCGCCTACCTGAGATGCTTCTGCGGAAAGCATCAACACTTTTGGGAATGCTGGTTTCCATGGGCGGAGTACTCCTTTAACACACAATACCATTCCTCGATAAGTATGTCACCTTTCAAGGCCGTAGTCCACCTCCCTGCCTTTGAGACTATATCCATGGCGATGCTCGCTCAGCCGAAGTCGTGTGCACACTCATGTTGCGTGATGTGATCATGTGAGAGCTCAAGGAACACCTTCGATGTACTCAGGACCACATGCGCACGATGGTCAACCATCATCGTCGTGACGTCCACTACTAGTCGGTTCAACTTGTGTACCTCGAGCTCTCCCCCTTCCGCTCTGGCTTCTTACTGAAGAAACCCCACAACAAGCTATCGCCCAAGTATTATGGGTCGTTTCCCATCCTCCTCACCGTAGGCATTGTTGCTTATGAGCTTCGTTTACTAGAGGACTACCGCCTCCATCCGGTCTTCCACTTATCCCAGCTCAAGCTACATCATGGTGGTCTTCCCCCCAACCCCACTCCCCTGGTGGAATGGCCACCACATGATGCCCACAGACACTACCCTAACCACATTCTTGCCCGTCGCATTGTCCGACGAGGGGATGCTCCAACAGCAGAAGTCCTCATTCTCTGGAATGACGGCGATGAGACTTCATCCACTTGGGAGGATTACCAAGCCATGCGAAACCTCTACCTAGATTGGGCACTCGAGGATGATGCGTGCTTCTGGGGCGAGAGCCGTTGATACACACCAAGCCCTGATCATGTCACTCGAGGAGGCGAGAGGGAACGTGAAGACCAATTCTCACCCATTTTGGTATCCACGACAGTAGGTGCATGTCAGTAGAGCATGCAGGTCAAACAAGGAGGCTCTGAGGTCCCCAGAGTTGGGAACCATCTTGAGTAAACAACAGCCATCCCATTTTGTCTTGATAGTGTTTATCGCCTGAATGGAAGTATTGTATCGGGGATAACAAGATTTGGCTCCCAGAGGGAGTAGGTTTCGTCTTTTGCAGTGATGAACTCTTTACATATGTAACGGCTGGGTTGGAATAGAAAGGCAGAAAACATTAGTCTAACTTCTTGTTTTGTGCTTACGTGTTATCCTTCACCCTGACTAGCACCATCATAGCCACTACGGCTTCACGAAAAACCCAACTTCCTTCCCCATGTTGATGCCGATCTCCTCCCCTCCACCCACAGTCGCTAGGCCCTATCAGATAGAGAGGGTTTGGAGGAGATTCAATGCGGTTGAGAGGCATAGGGAAAATTCGAGCGGGAAGGGATTGGATGAGAGGGAACAATTCCGTTACGTGCAGGAAAAGAAAAGAAAGGGGAAAATGTGACGTGTTATCTATCACTCACTCATTTTTTATTCCTAAAAAAATCTATCCTTAAAAGATAACTGCTAAAACTCTATTTTATTATAGTGCGCATAGCAGTCTTGTTCACTTGTTTAATTGTGAAACTATCGAAAAATTCAAGTTTCGAATCCAAGGGTTGCTACGATAGGTCAATGGATGTGCAAAGCAAGAGATGAGATAAGAGGATGCCAAATGGCAAAGAACCTCCATGAATATCATTCAAGTGTTGAACAATCATAAGTGTCTAGTTTAGCTTAATTTTGTTCATGATACAATAGACAACATATGTGGTGTGATGAGGGCAAAGACTAAAACCACTAGCTTTTCTAAAGAATGAACAATCTATCACATGAGCGAGGAAATGAGGAACAAAATCAATTGTATTGGTAGAAAAAGGCTTCTTTGAATGATCAAATTCACTTGGTGCAAGTAGGGCCTTTTTAACGACATTAAAAGAAACCTCTTGGGTGACTGATGAGGTGTGGCTCATCATAGTTAAAATGCGCAAGTTAAGCTAGAAACTAAGCTAAACACTACATAATTAACACAAGAAATGGGTTAAGTATGGGAAATAACAAAAATGACCTAAAACGACAAATTTGTGTTAAAAACGTAAAATTAGGTTACAAATTGAGATATTCTAGTCATAGATACAAAATAATGATCCAATTGCAAATTGAACACACATTTGGGTTCAAAAATTCAAATTGAAAGTGAAATCAACTTCCTAAATTTTCAATTGGGCTTCAATAAAAACTTGGCTGCATTTGGATATCATTAAGACCTTGTATTAATGATTTTCACTTAGGTCCTTAGGTTATTCGCATTCTTCTACGTTTAAAACCCTCAAGGACCATTTTGAAAATTGTTGAGAGCCTTTTCACAAATCTCAAGGATCATTCTATGTCAATTTTCACCACTATGGTTCTGAGCACAAATTCTCTACCACTTCACTTGTAAAGGACCTCCCTGCAAAATCACCAACATACCTGTTGTTGAACGCGCACTGTAGCCACAATGAACTCGCGGTACAGTTGTCATTGATTGCATGAGGTACCCATCCTACGATCAATCCTAATCAAATCTTTGCACGCTCTCGTGCGTAGGATCACCATGCCCCCCGGATCTCATCCAATGGTGGGATTTCATCCTAACCTTTCCCGTCCTCCGCTTAGCTCGCATCCACCGCCCACGCCTTAAATGCTTAATCCTACCCTCGTGGTGATCTAATCCACTGAATCAGCTACTTAAACACCTCCATAGTCGCATGCATGCCATCAGCTCCTCTCCTACATTCCTGAGTTGATCCCTTCATCCTCTCCAGCTTCCTCCCCACCTAGCCCCTGTTCCGCCGCCCATTACTGAGGAATTCCATCTTCTCTGATCAATCCTTGCCATTACAGACTTTATAGCACTTGAGGGTGACATTGAGTCCCATTAGTGGACTTTCACTCTGTTGGAGCACTTCCTCCCTCCCTTCTTCATCCTCAGCCGCCAGCTAAGGATCTAAAGGTCCCATTCTTCCAATTAGATTAGGATTTTAATTACTTTCTAGGTTAGTTTAGTATCTGTTAGTGTAGTTTAGATTAGCTTTGGAGTAGATCAGATATCATAATTCTTGGATTTTGTGGCTTAGCTTAGGAGTAGAATACTTCGTTCCGATTTGCCCTCTCTGATTAATTCAGATCAAAGAGGAGCTTTTCATGCAATCATCTCGATTCACTAATCTCCCTCCTATGCCTCACGATCGCCTTCTGATTTCCCTCGTATTATAATCCACCTTTCACCCATCCATCTAGGCCATTAACAGATCTAGAGCTTTCTAGCTCTTAGATCTGTTACTTGCGCCAATTTTACTTGGGGGGTCTCCCACACATTCTATAAATTCACAAAGACCCCCCGATCTGGGTTTAATTGAACTGATTTGCTTGATTCTTTCATATTTGGATTTCATGCCTAATTTTGCAATTGGAGTCAATTTGTTTTAAACAGACTTAATTGAGCAATTCAAGTTTTTATCAAGCATGATTCTGAGGTGTTTTAAGTTGATTTCGGTGCTCAGATGAGTATTTGCCTAATTTGAGTTTTGCATATGGGTAGTTTAACTAAGGAAAATTAGAATTTCTGATTCGAGGTCAAAATAATGACCCATTGGTTTTTATGGGATCCTTAGATCTTCTTAAACTTCAGTCAATGTTGTTCAAGAAGATCTCATGAGCAGATCACTTGTAAACCCATAGTTAAAGCCCATAATAAGGCAATATGTTTTCTAAATTCAAAAATGATTTCAATTTGATTTTTTTTAAGAGTGTAAATGAGTTTTTAAGGAATGATATGGGAGTTTGGATTCTTGTTGAAAATGCATTTGATGTTTAGTTTTGCTCCATTACCCTTACATGGTCTATAATGTAAGGTCATGATCAAAAGTAAAGTGATTGAGGTTTTGGAACATGAGACTTGGGTTTTGGGACTCTCCTAATGATTTTTACTCCTTAGTTTCGAGAGCTTAATGAGGAATTTGGATTGTCTAGGATTGGTATCATTTAGATTTGATTTTCCAGATTTTAAGGTGATTTTCAAAGGTTTTATAACATATATGAGTGGGATTGAGTTTACTGTTGCAGTAGTAGCAGCAATGGTTACTTACTGTTCTAGGTTTCAGCAAATGGGCTTCTTGCTGCAGATTGAGCAGCAGTTGCAATAGCACTGCATAGCATTGATTTGATGCATTTGAGTAGCAATAGCAGTTGAATTAGCTGCTGAATTTGTGCAATGGTTGCTACTATTTTTATTGCAGCAGCAGTAACAACCACTGTGGTTGACTGTCTTGTGCTGGATTCGAGGGATTTGAGTTGCAATTTTGGGTTGTAATGTAGTTGACATGTGTATATTTGTAGAATAGAAAAGTACAAGCATTCATGTACTGAAATTGAATTTTAATTCAACTAGAATTGCTTGTTATCTCATTTTAAATCTTTTGTCCGTTAATATTGAGTGTTTTAACTGTCCAAACTATTATTTTAATGAAAATCAAGATGGAGTTCATGTTTATATGTTCAAACAGTTGTTATGTGATATGTTGGACAGCTCTAAATGGTTACATCTCATGATCTGCCTGTAAAACACATTTAGAATCCTTAGGTGATACTGCTTTCAACCCCTTTAGGCCTCTTTTGTGTTGACTTGTAACATAAATAAAATCTATAAAAGAAATCACAAAAAATTAAAATAAACCTGTGTTGAGTAAGATTAGGTATCTCTTTAGGTGTGTGCCAAGTTTTAAGGTAATCTGAACCCCCAACTTGGTAGAACATACAAGCTGACGGTTTAGTACCTTGGAACCTTGGAATCTAATAAAGAACCAAAGATGAAAAACCACAAAAAGAAATCTCATCTCTTATCTCATTTTTTCTCTCTCATCCCCTACCTCTATTATCTATATAAAAACTATAAAATTAAGAAAAACCCTAAAAATACCCTATATACTATATATATACTTGTATATATAACTTAAAGCTAAGTTAAGTATATATATTGCATAATATGTACACAATGAGTATATATAACTTATATCTATATTCTATATATTAAATTAAATATTTAGAGTGATTTATTGTATATGTAACAACATTGTATTATTATCTATTAATCTATATTAACTAAATGTAAAATAATATAAGTAATTATGTAAACCCATCCATATGTGCATAACTATACCTAATATTGTACATACGTATTTAAGTAAGGAATATGAACTGTATAATACTTGTAATTTAATTTAATTAAGTAATTACAGTAGGTAATTATGTTATTAAGTTAATTAAGTAATTTATTAACTTAAAATAAAATAAATTAGTAATTTAAATTAAAACTAAAGTAAGTTATAATATACACTTGTATAATATTATATTAAGTATTTGCAATCTATTTATATTGTATTTATATTGTATTATGGTATTTATAAATTATTTATGTATTTATAAATTATTTATGTGAATAACTAACTTAAACATGTAATTACACATATATAAATTAAAATAAAGTTTCTAAAATAAATTGAAAATGTGTAATAAATAATTTATTATGTACATTAACACTGTATAAGGTCAATTATATGGTCAATTAACTAATTTATACTTTAATTAAGTAATTAACATCTAAATTAACATGTATAAACTGTCAACTTTGATTAATTTTATTATGTCTAATTAACTTATTTCTCTAAATTAATTGTACAATTAAGTAGCCCTATGTAAGGGCTTTGTATTCATATAATATAATTTTAAATTAAAATAATTTATGGCCCTCAAATCGAGGGCCGAAGACCTCAAAGTAGAACACTGTCCTACGCATAGCAACGCATGTTGGGCAGTATGAATGGTGCCATGTTGTGAAGAGAGATGCGGTCGACATAGTATAAGAAGAATTCATCTCATCTGCTGCTCAATCGTCAGGTGTTGGGCACCAAACAACATTTGCATATAGGTCCTCTATTTATTTGCCGCATGCACCTATGGGCGTGCGT
The DNA here is from genome assembly GCA_037157565.1 of Thalassia testudinum. Taxonomy (NCBI): domain Eukaryota; kingdom Viridiplantae; phylum Streptophyta; class Magnoliopsida; order Alismatales; family Hydrocharitaceae; genus Thalassia; species Thalassia testudinum. The sequence goes on along the minus strand of JAZHRO010000073.1, from coordinate 6,160,098 downwards.
AGGTGTGTGCGTGTGAGTGTGCGAGTGTGTGCAGGCGTGTGGGCCTGGTATAGGCTTAGAAAATGCATAAAAATCCACCTAAAATCAACTAGGGTGGCCCATTAGTAGGAGTCAAGTCCCACCCATATGGGTGTGTGTATCCTTCGAACATGGGTCGGCCTGCCCATTAAAACCCAATTTTTGGGTAGGTAAACAGTAGCTGAACTGGGTTTAAGTGGAGAGAGGCCCTAAAAAATGACTAACTGTAAGTGTCTTTGCGTGTGTGCAAGCATGTGTACATGTGTGTTTATATATATATATATACAGTATGGTATATGTATACAAATAATGTAAATAAATACGTATAAATATGTATACGTATATAATTAATATATGTGTATAAGTATAAAAGTATTATAGATATGTTCGAGCTTATATATATAAAAATAAACTAGAGCTTTAGTGACAGATATATCTGTCACTATACATATGTATATACGTTAGTAAAATTAGCTCTTTTGCCTTAGGATATGTATATATGTTACTATGGTTATAGCAACATATATATATGTTACTATGTATGTAATATATGTTACTATATATATTAGTATATTGAGTTAATTAGTATAATAGATATAATAACTATTTTTATTCTACACTTAGGTATTACTTATAGCAGTTGTATATAATTAACATAGTGTAGTATTAGCTAGTTTTTTATGTTTGTTTGTTGTACATTTGTTTCAGGCATTGTAATGCATATCAGTTGATTCTTTTGTAAATAATTAACCAATTCTTTCATTTATTAATTGATTCATTCATTAATAAAATTAACATTTTTGGAATAAAAGAATATTTTTGAACTAAGAGAGTGATGTATATCAATAATTGCCTCATAATAAACGACCTTTAAACAAACCAATAAAAATTGTAATTAAATAAAAATGATGCGACATCGATTTGCATTTGTGGCACCTATACTATAGTAACGAAATTTAATTAACCCTTTTTAATGTAAATTAGTTGTCAACGATCATATTTTTGGTGCTGTTGCTGATGATAAAAACCCAACAACAGTGCTTTATTATGGTTGCTTAACGATTGTTGTAAGTCTTTCGATTAGCAACCTCCTCCCAAGTTTTTCCTATGCAATTGGTCTTGCAAATTTTAGAAATTCCTTTAGCATTAACTCAAATTTTGACATGGACTTGGGATTCTAAAACAATTCTTCCATCTTCACCTACTTGAAGATTTGAATAAAATAACCTAACAGGAGAGGGATAAATGTTTTTCACTGCATGAGCGACATTGAAGGTAGGATGAAGATAGGCTCTCATCTTCTGATGGGAAAAGAGTTCTTCAATATTGACCCTATGCACATTTTTGAGTACTCTAAATAAAATAGGACAGAGAGTGGTACATATGGCATTTCCAAGTTTTGAAAAATAGCGATGTTGTGTGGTTGGTGAGAATACATAGGGAGACACTGGATTGTTTTTGCTAGGAGGGGTAGAAGATGAACCTTCAATGGATTTATCCTTCTTAGATTTTGGTGTCATTTTCAAATTAGTAAGAACAAGATCACTAAAATTAATCGATTAATGAATAGTTAATTAATCGATTAAAGGATAAAAATAAGCGAAATCAAGAGAAATGGAGGCCAAATCAAGGAGGGTTTTGGATTTGATTATAATGTAGCAACCATAGATTCAAAACAAAGTCAAATACACAAACCAAAATGAAAGAAAAAAAATAAATTGAAAGGATTTGTACTAGTTCTAATATGATCAATCACAAGGAAATAAAAGAAATCAACAACACGAGGAAGTTGAGAAGTGTAGGTTCTAATGGAGGGGGGTGAGATGTGCGTGATAAATAAAATATGCAGAATATAAATCAACAATCATAAATAAGCAATCTCACAAATGACACAATGAACTTTTAGCTAGAAACCCAAACTCAGGTAAAAACCACCACCTAAACCTCTTGGTTTAGGATTTCTCGATCTACCTAGTAGATCAAATCTACTAATGAACTACTTAAATGAGGGTAGTTCAACCTTTTACAACCATGCTACTTTGAATTGAGGGTAGTGTACCTCAATCTCCTCTTCACAAGAAGTATTTTGTCTCGTGAAGGAGACGGGAATTCATAAAGAGAATACCCCACCAAAAAAAAAAAAAAAAACCTATAGAGCCACAAAGTAGGGATAAATCTATGCTACTATAGGCAAGAAGGACTTCCCTTAAACAAAAGAGAATCGGCATTAAATAGATAGAGTTTTGGTACTCTCGGATTTGTAATGTAGAACTTGGAGAGCAAGATCTTCTCTAAGTAATTTCTCTCTTCTCTTAGACACAAATAGATGTGGAAATGGTTTCTCAAGGTGTGTTTTGCCAATTGAAGGTCCTCTCCTATTTATAGAGGCTCTTAGAGGGCTATTGTAACGACCCGGTTCCTGAGTCCCTACGAGACACGAGAACCGGACCGACTCGACTAATCCCAAGACCCAGTCGTCCAACGAGGAAGTAACCAAAAGACAGTAAAATAAACCACATTCAGCATGAATATAACTAACAGTAAGAAAGTACAGCAGTAAGGAAAGAAACTACTACAGTAGGTACCACCACAACAGTAAAGCAACATTTATCATATAACAAAAACTGCAGGTAAAGAAGGTACAGCGGAAACAAAACTACTCACTAGAACAGAAACAAAAAGAAGGTACAAAGCTGTGGTAACTCTACTGGACCCTACTCGGCCCAGCGTCCTCTGCAGCCGCCGACCCTGGCTGCTCAACACCTGGTCCTGAAAAAGGTAACGAGTGTAACACGTCAGCAAAACGCTGAGTAGAGTGGCAAACTAACTAAAGGCAACAGTAGAGTGTACAGTAGCTGTTATGTTCTATTACTTCCTTTATTTACATCTTTCAATTTTTCTCACTATTTCATTTACTTCTCAGATCCTTTACTTGATCTCGAATGTCCTCGTGGGACGATCTTGATTGCAGTCTTTTCCAACAGTAGAAGTAGCACGTGGTGCTCTCCTGGCCGGGAGAGTCCCCCATGGTGATCCTACCCTCAGTCAACCACCCCAGGGTCACTGACAGACGTAACGGTGACTACGGCACGCGCGATAAACGCACAGGTAGCTAGCCCGCACTGGCACGCGGTCAGTCGTTTCCGTTAACGGGTGCGCCCAAAGCACAGCACGGAACCAGGGCAGAGCCCTCTCAGTAACAGGGGTCCAACCCCTCCACAGTAACCAAACCGGGGCCTTGCCCCTCCACAGTCCGCGCACCCTCGCCTGACTACCCTGGTTTGCCCTAGTGGGCCTAACAAGTCGGTGAAGGAGGCTAGCAGAACCCCGGGGCCCGTGGGGTAGCTAGTACTCTCCTAACACTACTAGCTCTCCTCGGTACTACGTACACGAGGGCCAACAAGTCGGTACAGAGCGGCCAATCCTAACCCTGGGTCCCTGGGGCGGCTGGCCCCACTCTGCACTAAAACAGGTACAGGTACTTCCCTTGGTACTGCGTACCCAAGAGACAGTACAAACTACATCTCAGTTCCATTCCTTTTCTTTCCAGGAGTTCCACTCCTAATTCCCCGTAGGGTTCCAGCTCTTTATCTCAGAACATCATATGTTTCACTTTCCAGATTCTCGTTCTCACATTCCATGATCTCAACATGATTCTTTATGCATAACAGGCAGCTGTTAATTAAATTTACAGGCAGCTTTATATATTCCTTTCCATTTTTCCAAGACTGCAGTAATGTACATTCCACTAGTTTTTCCATCCTAGGATTCATACCATATCCTAGGATCTATCATACAATCTAGTTTTCCGGCCCTAGGATTCATGCAACACCTAGGAGCTATCATTCCATATATTTCTCATTCCTAGGATTCATGCAATGCCCTAGGTTCTAGTTATGGTTCCATACTTTAACAGATTTTATTAATACTTAAAACCACTCTACCAGGTACAACGGGAGTAATGGGGGCGTGATCGGGAATCCCGCGCGCCTCCGCGACTCTCAAGACTGCAACTGAACGGGATCCTGTCATAAGGATCAAACACAAGGAGTGTCTCAAAATAGTGTATAGCTACTGTAGGCGGGTAGAGGAATAATTTCTGAAACGAACGCAACTCGAATCGCGGAAAACGGAGCCCAAACGGGCCCTAAACGGGTCGAGAAAGACAATACTGTGCAAAATCAGACGTCTGGAACTCCTTCCAGACGTCTTAAACGGTGGATCAGAGAATTACCTGTTCGGCTTGGTTCCCCGGACGTCCAGAAGTCTGTGGGGACGTCTCTCCTAGATCCCAGACGTCCGATGGTCACTCCGGACGTCTGGAGGTCACTCCCGCCGTCTGGTACAACTTCCAGACGTCTGATTCGCAAAGGATGACGAATCAGAACACCTGCGCACAGCCAACCCCCCTCCCTCAGTACGGTCAGTCGATAAAAGAAGAAGAAAGCGGAACTCACCTTTCAGACGTCTGTATGATCTCACAGACGTCGACCTTGCCGTCTGGATATCAGTCCAGACGTCTGATTCTGGAAATTTTTCCAGAATCAGAACCTTGCTCGGCCTCCGCTCGCGACGCCGCCCGCGTCGCACCTCGCGCGTCCGCTGCTCCGCCCGCAGCAGGTCCCTCTCCACGACGCTCTGCGCCCCCTGCGCCCTCCGCCGGGCGGCCAAGCCGCTCCCGGCGAGCTCGCCCTCACGGCAGAGCCCCGCCCTCGCACGCCGCAGCTCCTCCGCGCCTACTGCGGCTGCCGCTGCCGCTGCGCCCTCGCGTCCGCTCGCTCTCGCGCACAGGCAGGAGAGAAGGAGGAAGATGGTGGAGACGGGAGGGGAGGCGCGCCCCCCCTTTTAACGCCGCGCGGAGAGGAGAGAGAGGCGGTCGCAGTCGCCTGCAGCCGCAGAGGAAGATGCAGGATCGCAGGTCTGCGCGCACAGGCGCGCAGACGAATATCCCGTGCGAGCATAACTGTTCGCCAGACGTCTGTAAACTATCCCGGACGTCTGGTCAGACGTCTGGATGTGATCCCAGACGTCTTTACAGACGTCTGGGCCACCTCCCAGACGTCTTAAAAGACGTCTGGGGCACGCGCTCGTTACAGCTATGGAAGGCTTTGGAAGCCTCTTGTAGCTGTTGGGAACAAGGCTTAAGAGAGTGATCCAAAATCCCACCGAAATCAAGGTCATTAAAGAGTCTGATAGAGTTATTAGATGTCTGGTTTTATTGTCAGACGTCTATGTCATCGTCTGATCTGAAGGTCGGATGTCTGATCTAGAAGGGTTGATGATTTGGACTGGGTTGGATCAAGATGGACGTCTAAGAAGGCATTTTAAGATGTTTGGGAAACTAATTAGACATCTAATTCTAAGACGGGTTTCTTCTTACTTTGACCAAATCGAAATAGGGTTCTAGTGTTTGTTGGTCAGACAACAGATTAGATGTCTAACATAATGTCTGGTCAACTGGAAAGAGGATTCTCTACGAGAATTGATTTCCCGAGGCTTTAACGATCAGATACATCTGACAAATCAAGATTCGAGTTAGATTATGTCTAACGTCTCTTTATCAGACGTCTGGAAGGCTCTACGTATGTCTGGAAAAGGCATTAATGTGATTAAAAGGTAATCCTTGAAGGTAATGATCTGACATGGAAATGGTCCTCTAATTGGACATCTGTCAAGGTCATCAGACATCTTGTAAGGCATCTAGACTATGGGTTGGTCGTCTGAAAGTATGGTCGCAAACTATGCATTTTTAGCCTAAGTGTTTAGACGTCTAGACAAAAGGTCAATTAAAGTTCAAGATCAGATGTTTGAAGCATATTTTGATTTTCTAAGTATTCTATGAAATGTCTAAGTGTTTGTCTAAGAATCCTAGTGTAGAAATAGTGTTCCTAGGACTAAGGTATGCTACTTTGGTCTCTTTTACAATGAATTTAAGAAAAGTAAAGAGCAAAACAAATAAAGAGTACAAATACAAGGATAAAAAGACATCTATCATATTCTTCTTGTCTTCAAGCTCTCGCTCCATGCGAGCTCCATTTTCTCTTTTTCTCCATTAAGCTCCTCCAATCCACCACGGACGTGAGCTTAAGCTCCTTCACACTTGAATCCATTTGCATTTATCTTAAAACCTTAAACTCAATGCACATGTTAAATACCAAGTGTTTTGTTATCATCAAAATTAATGATCATGGTGCTCTTGCACCAACAAGAAGATGCTTGCAACACAAAGAGAGATTAGATAAACTTGCTAAGAGGCAGGGGCTGCAAGATCTCTCCAAGTTTTCTCCTTGTTGCTTGAGAAGAAGAGAAAGTAGAGTTTTTGGAAAGAAAAATGAGGCAACACAAGGAAAAGTTGCCTTTTAAATAAAGAAGAGAGAATGAGCATGATACAAAGTGGTGGCAATCACCTCTTTAACTAGTTAAAAGTTAGGGCAGGTGTTGGAAACCGAAGCTTGGAAGAGAAATGACCAAAATACACTATTTCCATAAATTTCTATGTAATAGGTGAAAAAATATGAAGTTCATTGATTAAGGGGATCGATTAATTCATTAATTTCCAAAATTTTTAGTTATAAAGAAAATGATGAGAAATCTTGAAAATCAAATAACATAGTCACTAATTAGGGATTGTATTAAATGAATTAGTAATAGAATCAAATAAATTGGGGTATGTCAAAGGTTGGATATGAAAAATATCAAGAAAACACATCTATGATAGGTAAACTTGATAATAAAGCAAACAATTTGAAATTAATTGATTAATCTAATCAATTAATTTTAGATATCATTCAAAGCACAAACAATCAATCAAGATCCTTTAAAGTGCAAATTCCAAGTCTTCTTCTAATATGAGTAAACCTATCTATTGCTAAAGATCTTGTGAGAATGTTAGCAAATTATTCTTGTGTATTAATAAATTCTAAGCTAATTTCTCCCTTTAAAATATTATCCCTAAGGAAATGATGATGTACATCAATGTATTTTGTCCTAGAATGATGTACAGGATTTTTAGATATTATCACAAAAAAATTTAATTTTATCAAAACTTAAACCTAGATCCTATAGAGTGTTTTATCCATAAAAGCTGTGAACATACTAAAGCAGTTGAAATGTACTTTGCCTCGATAGTGGAAAGGGAAACATAGTTTGGCTTCTTGGAAAATCAAGAGACAAGTGCATTTCCTAGTAATTGGCATGTCTCACTTGTACTTTTTTTTTATCAATTTTGCTTCCCACATAGTCGACACCATTGAATGTGGAGAGTTTAAGTGACGAAGTACGTGGATAAAACAAACCATAATCACTAGTTGATTTCAAATATCTAAAAATTCTTTTAACAATATTTAAGAGTGAATCTCTATGTGAAGTTTGAAAATGAGAGCACAAACATGTAGTAAACAATATGTCGGGTCTACTTGTTAAATAAAGTAAAAAACCAATCATACCTCGATATTTAGTTTGATAAACTTCTTTACCTTTTTCATATGTCAAGGCTAATATGTGTACCCATCGGAGTGTCTTTTTCCTTTTGAGTTCTCTAGTCCAAATTTCTTTAGCATATCCAAGGTGTACTTGGATTGATGAATAAAGATACCATCCTTTGTTTGATGGATTTGGAGACCTTGAAAATACTTGAGTTCTGCTATGAGACTCATTTCAAATTCTACCTGCATAACCTTTACAAATTCTTGGCCAATGGTTCCCTTACCAATACTTCTTCCGATTTGATTATTCCCAAAAGTCATGGTTCCACCTTCCTTGTATTCGAGATCGATGAATAGATCTTCATCTATTGTCATATGCTTTGAACATCCATTATCTGTCACCCATCATCCTCTTGTTGAAGGCTCCTACAAAATGATGACTCTTTTGAGTTGGAGCTTTTTTGGTAGCTTTAATCCCATTCAAAGTGGTACAAAAGGTCCACTGGGAGTAATCAACATCTTCTTTACCTACAAAATAATTTTGCAATGATGTTTTTGGTACAGGTTTTTTGTTGGGTCCAGATGGGCTAGCCTTCTTCCAAACCACTTGGGTTATGGAAGATGATCCTTTTTCAACCTTATGCCTAAGAGAAAAGTCATTCTTTATTAACTTGGTAGGTTGAGAAAAATTTAAAAAACCAATTCCATATTTGCAATTTGATGGTCGTTGACTAGCAAGCAACTTTTCTAAATTATCTCTTCCCTTAGTGAATTTCCCATGATCATTGAGTAAATTTCCAAAATTCTCTTTCAAACTTTCTACAATGTTTCCTAACTCATTAATCTTTGTTTCAAGAGAAGTATCTTCAAATTTCATAAAAGTATTTTCTTTTGCAAGATCACTATTCATTTTGACGTGCAACTCATCTCTAGCTTTCAAATCTTTGTTTCGAAATTTTACTTTCTTATATGAATCATAAAGATCATTGAAAGCTTCTAACATTCTTCAAAAGAAAAGTCATGCACTTACAAAGCCATTAGGCCAAGAAATGCAACCTCCTCTTGAGTGGATTCACTTGAGTCATCATCCTTCTTGCTTTTGCTTGAGTCATCATCCTTCTTGCTTTTGCTTGAGTCGAAGTTGTCCTAAGTAGCATGAAGTGCCTTTTTCTTCTTAAACTTCTTTATGAACTTCTTAGGTGTTTGATCTTTCTTTTTCTTAAAGTTCTCCTTCTTGAGAAGAGGATAATCCTTTCAGATATGACCGATTCTCTTGCAATTGTAGTAGATAATTGCCTCGTTCTTGCTTTCTTCCTTCTTTTTCAAGTTCTTCTTGTTTTTCAAAAATATCTTGAATTTTCTTGAAAGTAGAGCAATTTCTTTATCATCACTTGAAGAATCTTTAGAGTCGCTTTCTACTTTGAAAGCGAGTTGCTTCTTCTTCGGTTCTTCACTAACTTTCTTATTTTGGCTTATTTTACTCTCATAGGCCATCAAGTTGCCAATGAGATTCTCCATGTTCAAATTTTCCCCCTTGTTCGCTTCTTCAATAGCTATAATTTTAGACTCAAAATTTGATGTTAGAGAAAATAATATTTTACCTTCAAGTTCACCTCTAATGTTCTTTGCTAGTGCCATAAGATTGTTGACTGTTCGGGGTGTAGATCGTGTAAAAGATTAGCACGTTGTAGTATAGTGTGAAATACATCTTGAGCAAATAAATTAGCGGAATTGGTGAGTCCCGATCGATCACAGGGAGGCAGAAAGCACTTTTGATTTCATGTGTTTGTTCCCAATATAATTACTAAATAGTATAGACACAATATCATAGTATCAATCAAGAGTTTGAACATGAATTGCATACATCTACTAAACAAATTTTAACATAAACGTAAACTACTTATGTAACAGAACAAGGGCACCACAGGTGGTTTGTGGTGGCCTTCTAGAGAGGTTGGGAAGAGTAGCAACGATCCGTCGGGGTGGTCCAACAGACGCTTCAGATGGAGGTCCAGAGACGGAGGCAGAAAAGGTGAGAAGAAGAAGAGAGAGGAGTTGTAAAGGGAGGAAGAAGAAGAAACTAAGAGAATGCCTTTCAAAGGGGCCCTTAGGCCTCTTTTTATAGCTTTAGTGAAGGGAATTTAGGGTATTTGGGCCCTTAATTCTGTGCAAAGGCTTCAGATTAATCAGATCCATTGATCGGGAGATCAACGACCCTGATTAAGCCTTCTAAATCCTTCTTCAATCCACAGTTTAATTTGGTGCTGCCACGTGATGCGTTGTGTGCCTTTGGATCTGAATCTGATAGCCCAGCTGCTTCCTTGCTTGCACGCTGCATTCCTCACTTCGCTGTTCACCTTCGAAACTCGCCTGATCATTGACCGTTTGATCGTAAGATCGAACGATTCAAATTCATGCGTACGCTACCCTTTGATCAACGCCTCAACTTCTAAAGCTTCTCAGCCATCTGATCGAGAGATTAGACGGCTTAAAAAGCCTGCGCAGCGCCTGTTGAGTCCTAAGGCAAGCTATCTCGATCGGGCAGCTTAAGAAGCCTGTGCCTGCGTAGTGCCCATTGAGTCCTAAGGCGCACATCATTGTGCATGTCATCATGCACGTCTGCATCCGACGCTCCTGCATCTGCCACGCGTTCACCGCCGATCCACCCATTGAAGATCCAGTGGTAGAATTTCATCCACGATTGCCCGACTCCTAATCGTGCTTCGAACCCGCGTCACGTGCTATCTGTTAAGCACGCTCTCCGCTGCGCTACGCACGCGGATTGTCGCGCTTTCCAAATCCTGTGCGACCGCCCTTGACTGTTGGATGGGAACCCAACGGTTGAGATCTCACCCTCGCTTGATGAGGCGACTGGAGGCGGGAGACGTGGCTGCATCATGGTCGTTGGATGACGATCCAATGACTCACGAATCTCCCTTTTAGATTGGGGTGCGGTGAGGGGCAGTTGCGATGGCACCACGTGGCGCCATCGTGGTCGTCCATCTTCTTCTCCTTGTATCTGATGATGTACGCCTTCGATTGAGTTGATTTCTACGTCATTGGATTGCAAACATTGATCCAGATCCATCCTTGCGGTTGGATTTGTCATCGAAGGTCCGGATATTCTTCAATTTGCCTTTGACTCCTACTTCTTCTGCGAACTCCCTAGGGTGCATGAGAGTCTGATTGATGCGCTCTTGGAAGCGTTGGACTCCTATCGTCATTCCAAACAAATCTATAAGGTTGTATCGGTCATATGTAGCCCTGGATTACTTGCAATTATTAATACCTCTCAAATAGCACATTATTATGTATAAAACATATAAATCATCTAAGATGCAAAGTACGATGTGTATGCATGCAGAATGCCCATGTTAAGCTAGGTTATATCTTAATTTGGGCAAATTAGGGTCTATGATTGCTGCGCAATCATACCCCCATGCCTAAATCTTGCTAGTCCCTAGCAAGTGTAAGACTAAATGCATTTTATCAAGAATTTAACTAAAGGTTTATTTCTTTTTGTTTCATCCAAAAATTCAGAATCCAGATAACCATGAATATATATTGTTGTAGCCTTTGCATTGGATCCAAGTGAAGAGTCGATACACATTTGAAGCTTGTACTTGACCCCTGGTAAAATTATGTTGGGATAGGCAAACTTCTTCTCTCGGGGATATAAACTATTCTTTGATTTTAGCCCTGACTTTTGGCTTAGGTAGATGTCTGAGTTAATTAGATTTGTATTTGGTGGCTCACTCTCTTCTGGTGTTACATAGAGACTAGTATTTTAGAATCTAGATTTCTGGATTATTGAATAAATTAACTTAGAGAAAGGTTGGAAAACTGTGCTCTCTTTAATCCTTTGTATTTTTTCTTTTCTCTCTTTCTCTCTCTCTCTCTTTCTTTTTCTTTTTCTTCCTAAGCTCACATCTTACAAGATTTGCAACTGTTTTTGGTGGTCTTACATGACATTACACTTTAATTAGGTTTTAATAATCCTATGACTAAGTCAGACTCCTCAGCCCGTATTTAGGTGGTCCGAATTACAGAAAAAATAGGTTTAGGCTATATTTGGTGGTTCGTGGGAATGGTAGGTTGTTTTGCCTCAAAATATTTTGACTTACATAACTCAACTTCTTAACATAACACCTTTTTTTTTCACAAGCAAATATCTCTTTTGTATGCTTTTTCTACTCTTTATATATATATATATATATTGGCATACTGTCGTTACCAACATGACATAACGCAACAATGCAACACGACATACATACTTTCATTCATGAGGCATTATTTGGGATTTTGTTTTTTGGGATGACCAAGAGAATCTGAGGTGTTTTATTTGGTGGAAGTGCCTACTCTAGGCATTGGATAGGGAACGGATAGGACGACATATTTCTGACCTTGATATCAATACCCTCCTTCAGCCGAGGATTCCATAGAGGAGGGTCGTGACCATCCACCTCAGTCCCAGTTTTATCAAAACCCACTCTCTGTGTTTTTGCCTTATTTTACAGAATTTCTCACAGAATTAGTATGTAAGAACTGAGAGTGAAAACTATGCCCATCTCCGAGTGTCATTATTCAATTTTTTTCAAAGTTAAAGATTCCTTACACTAGTCTTAGAGCACCGGTAGACTCTCTACTCTCATCTCACGTATGTTTTGGTGGATCTACTGGAAGATGGTTCACCTGACTGCTTGATTGCTGTCTAAGGGTTCAGGAGAAGAAGCAATGCTTCTTCTTGACAAACTAGAGATGTCTATCGATTTTCACAGTGGATCCATTGCAAATTCTACATGCAGATGTGAGGTTATATTGGATTCTAAGCTTAGGAATCTACTAAAGGATAAATTTTTAATAAAACCTCTTGATAAAACTATTTAATCCCCCACTTGTTGGCAGAAAATTTTCAGTTTTTATGGACTACCCCCCATGCCTAAGTGTTTTCATGTCCTCATGCATGAATAAAAGAAATAAGGCAAGGTGTATGTGGATAGAAATCACCTGAAACTGCTTCTGAGTTGTCGTTCAGCTCATGCCATCACTACAATACCATACACAAGATGCAAAACAATATGCGAAAATGAAATATGCTATGTATATATGGTATGTATATATGTATACGTGCTGAGTTTAACGCCTCCAGCTGGGCAACTCATCGGGCACACGTCCTCAAGAAGATGTATCGTTTCGTCAGCAGGAGGAGGTTCCTGGGAAAAGAATGGTTTGGGGCGTTGGCCATTAATCGTAAAAATGTGCCTAGATTTCAAGTCTCTAATTTGGACCACCCTGTTAGGATACGGGTGGACCACCAGAAATGGCTCAGTCCACTTGGACTTGAGCTTTCCCATAAAGAATTTGAGTCGGGAGTCAAACAACCAAACCTGTTGGTTAGGTGCGAACTCCTTCCTCCAGATGTGTCTATCATGGATTGTCTTTCTATATTTTTGCATTCTCGTAAGCTTCCCACCTAATCTCCTCTAACTCATTGAGCTGGAGATTCCTTTCATAACCTCGGGCCTCGAGATTAAAATTACACTTTTGCACTGCCCAAAAGGCACGATGCTCCAGCTCCACAGGAAGGTGACAGGCCTTTCCATACACCATGCGGTATGGCGACATTCTGAGCGAGGCCTTGTACGTAGTCCGATATACCCATAGTGCATCAATCAACCGATGGGACCAACCCTTCCTATTAGGTCTAACCGTCTTTTGAAGGATAAGCTTAATTTGACGGTTTGATACTTCAGCCTGCCCATTGGTCTGTGAGTGATACGGGGTAGCAATGCGGTGCTGCACCTCGTATTTCCTCAATAATGACCTGAAATGGGCATGGATGAAGTGACTTCCCCCATCGCTTATTAGGGCGCGAGGAACTCCGAATCTCTCAAAAATGAATTCCCGAACGAAGGATATAACAGTCTTATGATTGGCTCATCTTGCCGGGATAGCTTCTACCCACTTCGAGACATAATCTACTGCAAGGAGTGTGTACTCAAAGCTATGCGAGTTTTGGAAGGAGCCCATAAAGTCGATGCCCTAGACGTCGAACACTTCTACAACAAGAATGGATTGGAGAGGCATCATGTCTCTTCAGGTCATAGAACCGACTACCTGGCATCGCTTACAGCACTTGGCAAACTCGTGTGTATCTCTGAAAATGGTTGGCTAGAAAAATCCTGACTGCAAAATCTTTGCAGCGGTCTTTCAGCTTGAGAAATGACCCCCACAAGCATCGCTGTGGCAGATGGATAGCACACTAGAGATTTTTGAATCAGGGATGCATCTACGGATGATCTGATCAGCCCCAATGCGAAAGAGCAGTGGGTCATCTCAAAAATAGAATTTAGCCTCTGATTTAAATTTAAGTTTTTGATCCTTGGATAATCCCAAAGGTAGATTGCCTTTGACAAGATAGTTTGCTATATCAGCATACCAAGGAAACTCAACAGAGTTGATAGACAACAGAGACTCATTCGAAAATCGGTCTCATATCGGCGGGGAGTACGGAATATAATCTGGGTCTAGCTGAGACAAGTGATTTGCCACAACATTATGGGCTTCGGCTTTGTTGCAGATTTTGACATCGAACTCCTGCAAAAGAAGGATCCATCTGATAAGGTGGGGTTTGGTGTTCTTCTTTGCCAATAAATGCTGGAGGGCGGAATGGTCAGTGTAGATGATAACTTTGATCCCGAGTAAGTATGACCTGAATTTCTCCAACTCGAATACCACAGCTAGCAATTCTTTCTCAGTGACTGTATAGTTACGTTGAGCCTCGTTCAGCGTTTTGCTAGCGTAGTATATTACAAATGGTTGGCGCTCCCGACGCTAGCCAAGAACGGCTTCAATAGCGAAGTCAGAGGCGTCACACATCATCTCGAAGTCGAGCAGCTAGTCAGGGGGTTGGAGAATAGATGCACTTGAAACAGCGCTTCGCAAGGTCTTGAAAGCACTGAGACACAAGGAGTTGAAATCAAAGGGAGTATCGGTTACCAGAAGATTCTTTAATGGACGAGCAATTTTTGAGAAATCTCGAATGAATCTTCGATAAAATCCGACATGCCTTAAGAATGATCTGATTTGCCTAATCGAGCTAGGTGGAGGTAATCGTGAAATGATTTTGGACTAATCTCGGTCGACCTCGAGTCCACTAGAGGAGATCCTGTGAACTAGTACGATGCCATCCCTCACCATAAAATGATTTTTTTCCCATGAAAGTACTAGGTTAACTTCTATACATCTCCTCAGGATCTTTGTGAGGTTATCAAGACAAGATGAAAAATTATCTCCAAACATGGAGAAGTCATCCATGAATACTTCTACGTAGTCTCCGATCATGTTTGAAAAGATGACCATCATGCATCGCTGAAAAGTACCTGTTGCGTTGCAGAGGCCGAAAGGCATCTGCTTAAAAGCAAATGTTCCAAAGGGACACGTAAAAGTCATCTTGTCCTGATCTTCCGGGTTGATTGCTACTTGATTTTACTGAGAGTGTTCATCCAAAAAGCAGAAGAAACTACGACTGGCCAGCCATTCTAGAATCTAATCAATAAAGGGTAAAGGAAAATGATCCTTTTTGGTGGCCGAGTTTAGCTTCCTGTAATCAATGCAGACCTGCCAAGAAGTGGTGGTGCGGGTCGGGATGGATTCGCCCAATTCATTTTTGATCACGGTGAGTCTCGCCTTTATGGGCATAATTTGAATGGGACTCACCCACTGGCTGTCGAAAATAGGATGGATAATGCCCGCGTCCAACCATTTAATGATCTCCTTCTTGACAACCTCCAACTATTTGGATTTAAGTGTCTCTGAGGTTGTCTCGATGATCTCACCCCTTCATCAGTGTAGATATGGTGAGTGCAATATGAGGGGCGAATCACGTGGAGATCAGCAATGCCCCACCCAATGCAACCCTATGTGCTTGTAGAATGGAGATCAACTGGTGTTCCTGATCTGGAGTCAAGTGAGCATTGATAATCACGGGATATGCCTCACTTTCTCCCAGAAACATGTACTTGAGTGAATCAGGTATGGGCTGTAACTCTACTAGTGGAGGGTGGGGAGAGGGTTTATGTAGGGGAGGAGAGGAAACAATAGTGGAAATCTACTGATCCTAACTACTGGAGAATCTGCCTGCAGTGGTCATGTAATCCTGCCTTAAGATATTAGTGTTAGATAGGACAGGATAGTTAGGATCAGGGGTGTTGGAAGTAGATGACACCCATGACAACTAGATTCATGGGATGAAATGTGTATGTCATTGGTCTTAGTCCCGTGTGGATCACGATCTAAGACCCCTGATAGTGAAGATGAATGTGCCATTAGGTGACTGTAGAGGAGCCTAATGTTCCCACAGAAAACTAAATCTTCGTCTTCACTATCCTCCTCGATTAAATCTCAATCAAAGTTCTTAGATGCCCTGAAAATATCTAGTCTAAGCTTTTCATTCCCTAGGGCAATCTCCATGCACCCTGATGCACAGTCGATGTTCGTGCGGGCAGTTGCCAAGAATGGGTGACCTAAAATAATCGATGCATCACGGAGATTGGGAGGAACCTCCATATGATGAACAAAAAAGTCCGCTAGAAAGCAGAATCCTTGGACTTTTATGATCACATTTTCAACCACCCCCCCTCGGCGTTTTCACCGATCGGTCAACCAACTGTATGATAATCGAGGTGGGCTTTAACTCCCTAAATCAAAATTGATCAAATACTGTTGTGGAAGTTAGGTTGATGGACGACCCTAAGTCAAGAAGGGCCCTATCAAAAGGGGAATCCTGCAAAAAGTAGGAAATCACTGGTGTGCCCAGGTCCTTCTTTTTGGGCGATAAGTCGGCTAAAATAACCATGCTAGCTTCCTCAGATAATACCGCCTATCATTCGATTCTCTGCTGTTGCTTCAGAGTACAGTAGTCCTTGAAGAACTTAGCAATAGTAGGGATGTGATCTATTACTTCAAGGAGAGGGACCTAAATGTGAACTTCCTTGAACATAGATTTCAGGTCCTCAAAATTCTGTGTGTCCTTTTTCTGTGCTGAATCTTGCATTAGAGCCGTGGGAAAAGGAACGGGAATTTCAGGGTCTAGGGGCTTCTTTCCTTTATCTAATGAAGATGTCTTGTGAGAGGAAGAGGGTTGTGAGCCACCTTGCAGTAAAGCGTAGGAAAAATCATTACCTGCTTGCCTAGGTAGCAGGTCTTGTGTAGTCTTTCCACTCCTTAAGGTGACAGCTTTTGCATCGGCGTGCTGTCCATGAAGGGGCAGAGGAGAGGGTTGGTCTGTATACATAGGGTTTGGCAATAGAGGTGGCTGACTGAGCCCATAACCAAGCGGTGCGGGAGGTGCTTGCATAACAGTGTGTGCCTGCCCCTGTGGTGCTTAGAATCTAGGCAGGGCACCTTGATTCAACACATATCTCTGGTTTGGGACAGGTTAGGAGGGCAAAGCTCCCTGTGACCTATGCTCCTGCATCATCTGGTTTTGCGTGTTCTGTATGCTCTATATTTGGTTAGCCATTGCCTTCATTGTTTGCAGGTTGTCATGAGTAGATTTTCGAATTGATGCCTGCAATTCCTCCTTCAGAGACTCCAAAGGGTCGACTCACTTTGGAGGGTAGTTGGTAGCTTGGTGCAGCAGTTGATAAATAGAACGGGTTTGTTGTTGCTGAGACGGGAATGGTTGCTGCCTAGGATATGTGTTTTGCGCATTCCCGTATTGTCTAATCTGTGAGTTACCAGACCAGGAGAAATTGGGATGTTGGCGCCAACCAGGGTTATACATTTCAGAATATGGGTTGCTACGCCCGTAACCCTGAATAGCATTGACATCTTCTTAGGCCGAAGATGTCTCAGATGTAAATTCATCAAAAGAATATGCACTTGCATCATCATGTAGTGCGTAACCCTGATTGTACGGCGCCAGATCCACATTGTTCACAGGTTCCTGGTATGCAGGATCCCGCGGAGATGGAGAGAACATCCAGAGTAAATGGATATGTACGAGCAAAGTGGGCTTGGGATTCTTGAGAGGAGTACGATGGAGCAGTGCTGCCAGAAGATCTAGATCTCGGTCGCATTAATTCATCGAGCTTCTTATCGAGCAGATCCACCTTGTCCAACTTTTTGGTGATAATGTCCATGTCGGCTCGGGTAGACTCGGCTTGAGCTTCGTGGACACTGACTCATTGTTGTCCAGGTCGCTGGAACTAGTTCATTAAGGAGGTGTTCATCGAGTTCTTTGCTAAGGACTCGAATAGTTCAAATGCGTTGTTCTCATCCTTCGCGAGAAAATTCCCACTTCTAGATGCATCGGCCAGGTACCGATGTGTGTCATCCAGCCCATGGTAAAATACTTGAGCGAGGTGCCATTTGGGTACACCATGGTGTGGGCACTTCCTGAGAAGATCATGGAATCTGTCCCAGGAGTCATGCAGCTTCTCTCCAGGGCCTTGGGCAAAGGTTGTGATTGTGTGCCTCATAGTATTTGTTCGACTGATCGGGAAGAACTTTTGGAGGAATTCGCGACGTAGTTCCTCTTAGGCTCCAATTGGCCTCCCGATGGTCTTGAACCAATAAGAAGCTTTATCCTTGAGAGAGAAAGGAAAAAGCTTCTTGAGAATAATTCTGCTATCTACATTCTTGGGTCGAACTGACTCTACAATCCGACTCAGATCTTCGAGGTGCTGGAAGGGATCTTCATTCGAGTTTCCATGGAAATGAGTCTTAATCAAACTTATGATATTCCGCTTCAACCCATATGCGTCTCCTTCTGCGGGTATCCAGACCTGAGGTGCTATAATTGTTGCCGTCGGATCGTAGAAGTCCCGTAGTTGTTTTCCGCGTGATGGATGCTGCATTCTGTCAAGTGTTGTGAGAATCCTATCGATGCTCTACTCATATTTTTATTCCATTTCCTCGACCCTGGCTTCCAGACGAGCCATTGGGTCCTGATTTTCAGGGTCCTGACGAACTCGATGATCGGGATTAGCCATCTCATCTAATCGAGTGGAAGAAGGTTGAGAAGAGAGGTTGGGCAAGAATTACCTTTGCCGCCTTGGGTTTGACTGCCAAGGTCCCATAAGTTTAGGTCCTAACGACCTTCTTCCTTGCATACACTAACTCAAAGGGTTGGTGCAGTCAAGCAGAACAAGGCTAAGGTCTTGTTAATCTGAGTGATCCTTTAGATCAGATGACGAGATTTTTCGTTTAAGTTTGTGTTAAAAAAATTCGGCGAGAGATTGACTATATGGAATTCCCGCCTCTCAGGCTAACCCGTCCAGTTTGGTTACGAGGGGACTACGAGGAAGGTTCTTCCTTCGGCTTTCGCCTCCGGTTCCGTTACCCCGCAACCGCAGTCGTTTGACGTTACCCCGCAGGCTTAGACACTAGGTTTTGTAGGAGATGTTGGAACTACCCAGTAGTTTCAAGCCAAATGCAGGTTATTTGATATATTTTCGTGAATTTTTAACCTGTTTCTTCAATTTAGTAGATGGTGAGTCATCCACAAGGTGACTCGCTTCACTGACTAATTCTTGGGCTCATCGGAGTCCAAGTTAGTCTATGTGGTCCTATTGGCTCATGCACTTTTAAGTTTTTTTCAAATTGAAGACCATAATTCAAATGTATATTCTAAAGTAAGATGGAATTCAAATGATTTGAAACTTGGTAAGAAGATTTATTTCTTAATAATCTTTTCATAGAGTATTTTTCCAAAATATTTACTATTTCCAACAATTAGTTATGAATTTTTAACAAACCAGGGGTCAAATCTGGGATTTAGACTTCGTATTGGTTTTTCTGTTGGAAACAATATCAAATATGATACAAAAATTTTGTAAAAGTATGATATTGAAAGCTAATTTGATTATCTTTCAAATCCCATAAATTTTGAGTGAATCTAATTTTTATGTTGGTCAGAATAGATTTATAAAGTTTATAAAAGTTCTATTTTTAAGAAATCTAACAAGTATGTACTCCACAAATTTTTAAAAATTCCATAGAATAAATTTATTTTTGGAAAGGTGGCATTGGAAAGATAATTCGAAAATCTAGTTCCACTCCAAATTTCAGAATTTTTGGAGCATCAGAAACGCAACTATTGAATTTTAAAGGTGAGACTTACTTTCTGGTCGAATTTCTAATAAGAATGTGTGCACCTGATTTTTGCAATTCTCGCTTTTCCTCATTTGCCTCTTTGTGTCATTGTACTTGCACACAAAAATACTATATTAGAGATAAAATCAAAAGTTGCCGTGCCTCCCCGGCAACGGTGCCAATTTGTTCGGGGCGTAGATCACGTAAAAGATTAGCACGTTGTAATATAGCAAGAAATATGTCTCGAGCAAATAAATTAATAGAACTGGTGAGTCCTGGTAGATCACATGGAGGCAGAAAGCACTTTTGATTTCATACATTTGTTCCCAATATAATTACTAAATAGTATAGACACAATATCGTAGTATCAATCAAGTTTTTGAACATGAATTGCATACATCTATAAAACAAATTCTAACATAAATGTAAACTACTTATATAATAGAACAAGGGCACCACGGGTGGTTTGTGGTGGCCTTCTGGAGAGGTTGGGAAGAGCAGCAACAATCCGTTGGGGTGGTCCAACAGACGCTTCAGACGGAGGTGCAGAGATGGAGGCAGAGAAGGTGGGAACAAGAAGCGAGAGGAGTTGTAGAGGGAGGAAGAAGAAGAAACTAAGAGGATGCCTTTCAAAGGGGCCCTTAGGCCTCTTTTTATAGCTTTAGTGAAGGGCATTTAGGGTATTTGGGCCCTTAATTTCGTGCAAAGGCTTCAGATTAATTAGATCCATTGATTGGGAGATCAACGACCCTGATTAAGCCTTCCAAATCCTTCTTCAATCCATGATTTAATCTGGTGCTGCCACGTGGTGCGTTGTGCGCCCTTGGATCTGAATCTGACAGCTTAGCTGCTTCCTCGCTTGCACACTGCGTTCCTCTCTTCGCTGCTCGCCTTCAAAACCTGCTCGATCGTCGACCAACTGATTGTAAGATTGAACGGTTTAGAGTCATGCCTGCACTGCCCTTTGATCAGTGCCTCAACTCCTAAAGCTTCTTAGTCGTCCGATCTCTCGATTGGATGGCTTAAAAAGCCTGTGTAGTGCCCGTTGAGTCTTAAGGCGTGCGTCATCGCACGCGTTTGCATCTGACGCTCCTGTGCCCACCACGCATTCGCTGCAGATCCGCCTATTGAAGATCTGGCGGTGGAATTTCATCTTTGGGTGCCCGACTCCCAATTGCAATTCGAACCCACGTCGCAGGCTATCTGTTAAGCGCACTCTCCGCTACGCTATGCATGCGGATTGTCGCACTTTCCAAAGCCTGTGTGGCCACCTTTGGCCGTTGGATGGGAATCCAATGGTCGAGATCTCGCCCTCGCTTGATGAGGCGGTTGGAGGCAGGAGATGTGGCTATATCGCGGCCATTGGATGATGATTCAATAGCCCATGGCTCTCCTTTCTAGATTAGGGCACGGTGAGGGGTGGCTGCGATGGTGCCACGTGGCGCCATCGTGGCCGTCCATCTTCTTCTCCTTGTATCTAATGATGTACGCCTCCGATTGAGTTGATTTTTGCGCGCCATTGTGGCCGTCCATCTTCTTCTCCTTGTATCTAATGATGTACGCCTCCGATTGAGTTGATTTTTGCGCCGTTGGATTGCGAACATCAATCCGGATCCATCTGTGCAATTGGATTTGTCATTGGAGGTTCGGATATTCATTAATTTGCCCCTTGACTCCTGCTTCTTCTGTGGACTGCCTAGGGTGCTACGGGAGTCTGATTGATGCGCTCTTGGAAGCGTTGGACTCTCGTCATCATTCCAAATAGATCCATGAGGTTGGATCGATTATCTGCAACCCTGGATTACCTACAATTATTAATACCTCTCAAATAGCACATTATTATGTATAAAACATATAAATCTTCTAAGATGCAAAGTACGATGTGTATGCATGTAGAATGCCCATGTTAAGCTAGGTTCTACCTTAGTTCAGGCAAATTAGGGTCTATGATTGCTACGCAATCACTAACGATGTTCATGAATCACATGTACATCTCCTTGATGGATTCACTTTCTTGCATCTCAAATTTTTTAAATTCTTGTGTTAATAAAACAATCTTGGAACTTTTTACCTTGGTGGTTCCTTCATGAGAAACTTGCAAGGTTTGCAAGATTTTGTTTGTTGTAGTGCATTGGAAGATCCTGTTAAATTCTTCAAGACTTAATGCACAATAGAGTGCATTCATCTCCTTAGAATTTAACACGGCTAGTCTTTTCTGATCATGTATGAAGTTTCCACCATCGAGTTTGATTGACTTGTTGAAAGCATTCTCCACCATGTCCCATATAGCGAAATCTCCAGATTACAAAAAAAGCTCCATTCTTTGTCACTAATATGTGTAGTTAGAGCCATCAAAGTAGGGTGGCTTAGTCATTGAGTGTTCATTACTGCTAGTGGTTGTAGCAATCGCTCTTGATGTCATGATCCTATCACTTGAAAATTACTTCAAATAGAATGGTGAAACCCGCTCTAATACAAAATAAAATTGCCACAAGAGGGGGGGTGATTTGTGCTTAAAATAAAAAACTTACAATTAAAATCACACCACAAAAATGAACACAAGGATTTAGAGAGAAAACCCAAACTGGGAAAAACCTATGCCTAGTTATCCTTAACTAAGATTTTACCCTTGTGATTGCAATAATCACTAAATCACATCACAAGTCCGAAGGTGGTGTACCTCTATTACAACACCACTTCTTGGATAGCCCCAAAAAGTCTTTCTATTCTTCTAAAATAAAGAATGGGAAGGCTACAACTTAGGCACCCAACAAAATGAAAATCTGAAGTTAAAGTATACAACAAGTCCAATAGAGCCAAGATCATGTGGAATTGAAAGTGTGCTCAAAATAAAACTAAAAAATTCCTCTCCTAAACTTTCCTTTATCGAAATTGCGAAGTATAGCACAAAAGAAGCAGAGTAGAAAATCTTTTGCTGTTAGAAGAGAGAAATGGAGCATCTTGTAATCACTTATAAATCTCAAGAATGATAGATGTTTAAAGCAAGAGAGAGTATATTATGTATGACAGTCTTAAGTCATCATAATATATTTATAGAGAGTGCTTGGAGGCTAAATAACTATCTTAAGTTTCAGATCAAACATTTAAAATCTTAAATTTTGAAAAGATGCGATTTAGTTCAAAAATCTTAAAATTAATCCATTAACACTCATATTAGTCGATTAATGTGTTGTTAATTGATTAATGAAGAAAAAAATTGATTGATTAATTTTTGCACATCTTATTTGAAACCAAAACATGAAATCCAAATGTAAATGATTAATCAATTTAATCCATTAGATTAATTTACAGTTCTAATCGATTAATTTTGTATATCCAGTACTTAGAGGTAGTGTTTTGTCCTAAAATTAATCGGTTACTTTTTTGTTTTGAACATTGTAAAATTTGAAAGATGTGTTGATTGTTGGAAAATTTGCATAGAAAAATGATTTTGAAAACTGTGTCGTAGTAGTTGAAAATATCCGCGACCAAATAAATAACCGGAGGTGACTTCGAGTCGAACACTAAGAGGCTATGTTCAAAAATTCGGTTTAGTTTATTTATTTCTGGTATTTTTTAATTTTTATAATTTTTATTATTATTATTTTTGGAAATAAAACTTGAGTGGAAAAATGTGTGTGATGCTGGATGTAGGCAGTGCAATAGAAAAATGACGTGTAGTGAGGTGACAGTGAGACATGCGAAAAAATATGTGCAAAGCTGGATTAACTTGCAGTTTTATTAAAATAAAGTAAAAGCAACAATAGTTACAATAATATGAGAGAGAGAGAGAGAGATGAATTGTCACGTACAAGGATTTTAACAAAATAAAACAAAGCTAGAGTGCAAAATAAAATGAGAAGAGAGAGAAGAATCTCCCAAGATGGCTACTTGAGAGATGGAGGATCGGTCAATGCTCGGACGATGGAGGGGAGAAGTCAGACGAAGGAGAACGAAGTTGGACAAGTTGAGGATGAAGTGGAGTGGTTAGGTGATCATAAGTTGAGGCTGGAGGAAGGAGGATGGGGTAGGGGATTCTACGCTAGCGAGGAGCTAAGGCATGCCTTGAAGTGGCGAAGAGGAGCTCTTGAAGGGTCTTGGAGCTCCTTATAGGGTAGAGAGGGAGTAGGCTTGGATCAAGCTATGGTGGAGTATGGGGTGAGGGAAGAAGGTTCTAACTAGTGGGAATAGAGGTGAGAGGGTGGAGGTAATCTTTTACCTAGATGGGGGTGAGAGGATGACTTTAGGAGGTCCTATGAAGGTGGTGAGAGGATGGATGAATGGAGAGGGAGAGGGTTTTTCTACTGTTCTAATAGGGTGCCTAATAGCTTGGGAGGATAGGTTAGAAGAGCTTGGGAAGGTTCCCTTAGCTCTAATGGAGGTGGAGAAAGTGTAGGTAGAGATGGTTTGTAGTTGGAGGGGGTATGGACTTATACAGGTGAGGGAGGAAGGGTTTTGGTTGGCCACAGCCGCAGTTGGCACGTGGTGTGTGCGAGATGCGTGGGGAGGGCAGTTGGAGCAAGATTCCCGTGCACGGGCAACATTGGCATGTTTGCGAATTGCGCACCAGTGGTGGCTAATAACGGCTTAATTTATTACCTAAACTTGCTTAATATAGAGCTAACTCCTTACTAAAATCATGCATTAGGTTTATAAACATTGCATTTAGAGCATGCATGCGTATTTGAGCTTTGTATCTATTTTATAAATAACTATCTTCTAATTTTAGTCTTTTGTCAACAATGTAGCTGATAGGACCTAGACAATAAGATGAGGAACTTTAGAATAAAGTTTGGGAGAAGATGCAACTGCTTAGGAGCTTGAATAATGAAGATACAAGAGAGGTCAAGACATGACCTCAACATTCAAAGACAAAGTGAAGACATAAAGACAAGAGAGGACACATGTCCCTTCCTAATTCATCCCTACCTTTGACCTGTAGGACAAACCTTTCCACAAAAAACACCTTGTCCTAGACTCACCTATTTTTAGAAAAATTAAATCTGGATAAATCCTAACCCTCCACACTTTATTCTATCGCCTAAAAACTTTGTGAACCTAAGAACATAGCCTCAACATGGCCGGCCACCAAAGATCTTATCCCCTCCTCATCTAGCTGCCACCTTATCCCCTCCATCCACCACTAAATCCCAATCCAATGGCCTCCATTAAATCCTTTATCCTCTCCTTAGGATTCTAAAAAAAACCTAGATCTTATCCCTTCCCTAAAAATCCACCAAAGAACATATCCTCTTAGAATAAATCCTACCCATCAAACACCTATCTTAAGGCCCATATCATTCCTCTACTTAACCAAACCCTCCTTAGCACCTTTAGATCTTAATCTAATGGTCCTCCTTCACTTTGATTAAGTGGACCATCATCCACCATTAATTAAGATCCAAGGGCCCTTATTTGTCCTACACATCTATAAAAACACCTAGCCTCTACCACCTAGAGCCGAATTAGCCTCTTAAGAATTAGCCCTACTATAGTGCATGCCTACCACCTTCCCTCCACCTTCACACCTCTTTGGTCTTCTTCTTCCTCTTGATGCCCTAGATCTGAAGCTTCGTCAGAAGCTTCGCACAAGCATCCCTCAAGTGGCTTCACTCTCTCTCCTTTCTTCCTCTATTCTCTTACATTTTTATTGTACTCTCTGATATAGCTCTTATTTGTGAGACATTTTGATATTGGCAATAAAAAAATCAGTATTTATTTGATATCCTTATCTTTGTTGATATTATTTGCTACTCTACTCTATTATATAATAACTGAGAAAGGTTTGCAATAACGACTACCTCCCTATGTTTGACCTAAACTTCTTGTAGTTCAGAATTATAAATTTTAATTGATCACTTCATTTACGTGCTACAACGATTCTACATTCTTAATCGCATAGATTTAGCATTATCACTAGTGGGCACATGGTTCCCATGCTCAAATCACGTGCACCGGTTGGGAGCGGGTCTGGTGCACATAGCGTGCGTGTTTCGCTCACGGGCTACATGTGTGCTTGATTCTTGTGGTCCCTTTGGCGATTTTGCATATAACTCCAAGTCTAATTGGAATTTCTTTGGACCTAAGAGGTTTTTAGATGTTGTAGGGACAAATTAGGTGCTGAGGGGAAATATTGTAATAAAGCCCTTATACTTTCTCTAATTGGCTCTGTTCTTACTGGAATTTTGCATAGATGTCTAAAGGGGCTTGGATTTCTTTAGGAGCGAGGGCTTGGAGTATAGATGGACAAATTATGCCTAAGCACTCATAGCTTGGAAAAATTGCATTTTGCCCTTCCTAGGATGTTTCTTCTCATACATCTCCTCTGTAGCCTTCCATTCTCAACATCCACCCTCACATTTTATTCATGAATAAATAGAAATTATTATGATATATACAAATGCAATTATGAGCCTAATATGCCTAGATTGATTATATGCACTATTTACAACCTAATTATGCTATGTTTACTTAGGAATTAGCCCAATTTAGACATCTTAAGTGTATTAACTATGTAGTTATCACACCCCCATGCCTACCTTTTGCTAGTCCCTTAGAAAAACATAGATGAATGCAAAGCTCTACACTAGGACTCATGAAATGATTTGATATCTATTAGCTAGCCTATGATTAGGAAGATATAAAAGTTGTTATTCCATTAAGACCCAACACCACTAGAGGAAGACACCTATAACCAGGTTTTGATTAAACCTTTTAGTTTCCTCTCGACCTTAATTTTAATTGGGTCGCAAAGATAGAATTCTTAGCCTTAAGAGGTCCAACCAGGGCTTGTTAAACTTTGAGGTTAAAGCATCCGTGGAAGTGTGAGTGACTCTTCCTATAGGCAACCAGGGTTTTAAGAACCCAAATTTCCTAGACTGTGACTATCCCAAATTCTCCTAGGTTCGCATTTAGCTTTGCCTTACTAGGATTTGCCAACTTTCTCATCACCCTTTTCTATTTTGGGGTCAACCTCAAAGGTATATTTCCTCGACTGAACCATTTGGCCTCTTATTTTTACCTCACTCTTTTTGCGTTTTTGAGTTTTTATTACACACTCAAGTTTACTTTATTAACTTTTTTTCTTGTCTTCCTTTCTTCTACTTCTTTATTATTATTTCTTTTCTTTTTTTTCACCTTTTTTTCTCTCATTTTTCTAGGTGAGTGGCTCTCCTTCCTTTGTTCACAAACATTGCTTAGGAAAAACATTAGGATTATCCAAGATGCTAGGTTAGGCTTTGAACACTTGAGTAATGGGGGTTACCGCCACCAATGTATCAGCCATACCCGCAAGGGTCTTTATTAGTTTCGATATGAGTTAAATTTGATTTCATGTGTAAAGGTCCCCCAATCTCGAACTTAGTGAAACTCGTAGTTCTCAAGGTTGTGGTTACCCAAGGTCAAAGTCATGTGTGAAAGTTGGATGCTTTATTTACTTAGTCTTTCAAACCGTAGGTTGGACAACATAGCCCTGTACTTTCCTCCTTGTTGACTTTTGACTTTAATTAAGAGAATTTTTCAAGAATTCGATCTTGACCCATGTCCTAGAAGACTCCTCTAGTTGATTAAGCTAACCACAACGTAAAGGACTTTATGGGATAGGTTTCTTTATGACTCCTTAATCTTAGCGACTTCTAGTTATCTAGATTTCACTAATCCTAGGTAGAGTTATGCAACTATGCTATCTATAATGCAATATATTCTTTTTCAATTATTATTATTATTATTGTATAGAAAATAAACAGAGAATTCTATGGAGCTGACAAATTTATTCAAGAATAGATATCCACCCCTTGATGAGGTGTACCTTAACATAGCTAACAAGACTAAGTTAAGCTAGAAACTGAGTGAAAAGCCTAATATTAACTCAATGAAAATGGTAAAGTGTGGTAACAATGGAAATTGACCTAAAACGTCTAAACTATGTTAAAACTGCAAAATTAGGTCACAAGAAGCGATTCTACTTTGAAAACACAAAAGGCTTAGCAAAAAGAATGTTTGAACACTTTAATGAACTCCAAATCATAAATCAATTGTTGGAATAGATTCTAAAAAATTCAAATATCATGCCATAAAAATTTCATTGCATTTTGACTTCATTTTGACCTTGAAAACTTTGCATTACATTTAGGTCCTTTTAGACTTTTCATACACTTATTTCTTCTTCAAACACAAATTGCCAGGGACCTATTTTCATTAAAACTCTATCACTTAAGACTTATTTTGCAATTGTTCTACCAGTTCATGGAGGTTCTTCTCTGCAATTTCTCCAACACACCTATAGATGCACTGAGCACTGTAGTGCGAAGAACACAACTCGTCAGAGTCGTTCACTCGTTCATCAGATCTAATCCAATGGTGAAACTTTGATCTAACCAGTTGGCGTCGGTGATCCTAACTCCTATCCTACGTCTAGATCTCATCCAATGGCTGGCACTCCATCTAATCCAACAAGCATCTTCCAGATTGCATAGTGAATGTGGATCTTCAATGACCTTTACTCCTGATCTCTAGTGACACTAACCTCACGCTGACTATATAATGACTCCCCTACGACCTGTAGAATCCATCAGCTCCCTCCCCTTTGAGTTGATCATCGTTTATACTTCTAGCTCTCCTTCCTCTTCACTCGCGATCAGTGACAGCAGCGGTGCCTTCTTCCTCAATTCTTCCACTTCACACTGGATCACGTAACTTGAGAGGAGGTCCCTGAGCTCCCTTGATTTAGTGCTTTTGTTAGCTGGAAGGTCCTTTGCTTTCGTCACTGCAGCAACTCGCTACACTGCCTGAGGTCCCCTTCGTCCTTAGATTAGATTTATTTGATTTTGTAGATTAGTTTGTTTTAGGCTTGGATAAATAGATTAGATTAGATTTAGCACTTTAATTTTGTTAGTTGATGAGCATATTCTTTTGCGATGAAAATCAAGGTTTTGGAGAATCCACCGTCGTAGTCGCAAAATATTGCTACCAAATAAAATTTATATCGAAATTGGAAGTGAGTCTCAAGTCAAACACAGGGAGGTGAATGTTTGGTTTGAAAACCGTGCTTTGACTTTATTTGTTTTTGTTGTTTTTATCTTTTGAGATTTTTTTGATATTTTTATAAGACAGAATATCAAGTGGGATAGTTATCTAATCTACTCTAACAGAATAAGAGGGAGAGGGAGAGAGAGAGGGAGAAAACATTAATATATATAAAATCTCAACAAATGTTTGTTACAATGGAGAAAACAAAACTATACTAGAAAGTGAAAAAGATATAATGAGGTGAGAAGAATCCCCCTCGATGGTTGCTTGGAGGATGACTCGCTTTGACAATGCCTCGGACGAAGGTGGAGAGAGGTTGGATGAAGAAGAACAGCATTGGAGGAAGGTGGACGGGGCAGGACGGTGTATGGTGAGGATCTTCTTCTGGAAGGTGGTGAGAGGACAGCCATGGGATGCTCCACGAAGGGGGGTGAGAAGCAGGGAAATATTTGATTTTCTACTCTAGAGGAGCATCCTGGGCTTGGGACAAGCTCTCTCTAGAGCCTTGGAGGTGGTGAGGGAGAGAAAGGAAGAGAGATGAAGAGAAATGGAAGGGGTAGGGGTCCTTTTATAGTGGAGAAAAGGCTTGGTCGTTCATGTGTCAATAGCGACATTAAATACGTCGCTGAAGATCCACCCTAAATGTCGCTATAGCTCCAGCTTACACTACACACGTGCGGTCGATGGTGAACTGTTCGATTGAAGATGGACGATTGGGATTGCGCGAGGATCGCACGCTTAGATCGCGTGTTAGATAGAGTGTCGGTCTGCACATACAAACGTATCTGTGCTTATCCATTGTGTTGTGTGGTCAGTTCTACGTCACTCGATGAAATATCACATGGCTCTAATTGCCCACTCACACTTGTGTTGAGAGGGGGCATAACGGGTTTCGAACCTGTGCCCTCACTTTGAGAGCGCTGCTTATCACCAACACGCTATTGCCATGGTTTGTCATGAAGATCAACCGAAGTGCAATCACTCGCAGCCGTTGGATTAAGATCCAACAGTCGTGAGCTCTTATAGAGTGCATGCTGTTGGGAGAGAGGTGACGTGGCTTCACAAGAGCCATTGGATGGACATCTTCTTTGCTTTGTAGATGACACCATGGGTGTCAGATTGGATTGATTTTTGCACCATTGGGCTACGATTGTTGATTCGAATCCATTTGTGTGGTTAGATGTGTCATTTTAAGCTCCAAATTGTGTCACCTAACCCCTTAGCTGTTGATCTTCCTTGGACTACATAATGTGCTACGAGACTTCGATCAAGACGATTTTAGAGGCATTGGACTCTGATCGTCATCCTGATCAGATCCATATAGCCGGATTGTCAATTTGAGGCCTCAAAATAAATCTCCTATCCTAGCCATAAAAGGATGCAAATTAACCTAAAATTTATACAAACTATTCTAAATGCATAATGATGCATGCTATGCGATATTTTTAATATGAAATGCATCTTTAAGCTTAGGAACATGCACAAATAGGCATTTTAATCTAAATAGGTGTGTCTACATCATACCCCATGCCTCTCTTTTGCTAGTCCCTAGCAAAATTAACCTATATGCTATGTATAAAAATAGAATTAGGACTCAATCGCTTAAGGCATTAGGTGTTTATTAACAAAAGGAACTTTCGACTAAGGTCCTAAACTATGAAGACTCAAAGTGCCCAGGTGCTTGCCAAAATGTTGATCGCCCAAGTTCTCGCCTTATTTTGAAAAGGGAAGATACATTTTTTCTAATTTTTCCTTCTTTTCTAATTTTTTTGGATTTTTGAGTTTAGAGTTTCGGTGCAACTTTCTACGGCTACCCAACCCACCAAAGACTCGAAAAGAACTTTAAGTTCTAAGCATTTAATGTGAAAAAGTGATAGACTCACTGGGAGACCATTAAAATGGACTTTAGGTTTCCACGACCCTAAGTGACCTTAAGAGTTTCTGCCTAAAGGCTTATGTGTTCAACTGGTAGCTTTCTCCCTACTTTTTTTATTTTTTTATGGGGTCAATACAAGGGTGAACCTAGTGTATATCTCCCTGGTTTATTCTACTTCTCTGCTTCTTCCATAAGTGTTTTGGGAGTTATTTGCGCATTTTTTTGAGCTAGGCTCTAGACAAATGGCCAATGGGCTGTTACCTACGGCAACTTGCTAGCCATGCTCGTGTAGTGAAGTGTGGTTTATTTATTTATTCTCCTTTTTCTATTTTTTTATTTTTTTATATTTTTTGAGTATATATATATTTTTTCTTTTTCTGAGTAGGTGGCTTGCCTGATCTAAGATTTACATAAAGGCAGTAGAATGAGTATAGTTATGTAGCTGGGCTCTAGATAACCGGCCAATGGGCTGTGTTGACAGGACTAGATCGTGGTTTTAAAGAGATGTTACGTTGTAGTATAGATGAAATTGCCTCGAAAACAAATAAGAATTTATTACTCGAAAACCTAAGTATCCGAGGTTGAACACAGGGAGTAAATGGAATTTATTCACTAATCTTAATAATGTAATTGAACACTTAGAGTTACTCAAAACCTAATTTAGAGTATAAATGCAAAAAGTTTAGGAGTTAAAATTGTAACAAAAATAGCAGAATTGGACATCTGATTCTATAATCAGATGTCTTAAAAGGATATTTCTCTTTTAGCTCTTGTTTCCTTCTCCTTCTTGAGTCTTCTCTTTTCTGCTTTTTTTCTTCTTCTCTTTGCCTTCTGCCCTTTGGCCGTCTGCCTCTCTTCTTCCTTGTCTCTTCTTGGCTCCTTTCTTTGGCCTTCTAGCCTTGCCTTTCTTCTTTCTCTTTCTTCTCTTGCACAGTGCCTTTCTTCTTTCTCCTTTGGATCTTCTGCCTTTGCCTTTCTTCCTTCTCTTCTCTTGCAAAGTGCCTTTCTCCTTCTTTTTCTGCGGTCTTCTTCTTTCTTCTTTTACTCTCTTTGATTTCTTTCTTTCTTCTTTCTTCTTCAGCCGCACCTCTGCTTCCCTTGGCTTCTGCCTTTCTTCTTCTTCTTTTTCCTTCCTTGTTGTGGTTAAGTCCTTCCTTCTTCAACCTTTGCCTTCAGCCGCACCTTCTTCTTCCTTTGCAGAATTCTTCCTTCACTTCTTTGCTATGCCTCTTCCTACCTTAGCTCCTTCTTCTTTCCTGCACAGCACAACGAAGCAAAACCTACCCCTACCCTCCCCTGCATCTCTCTCTATTTCTCTCTTAGGTACGCTCTCCCAGAGTCGGGTAATCGGGTCGGGTTTCGCTCGCCTAGGTCTAGGCACACCGGCGTAGGTGTGATGCGCGAGGAGTGCATGGGGTAATCGGGTCGGTCAGCCAGATCCGCGGGGCAAAGGTCGTGGACGAGGCAGGTGCATGTGAGGGTGAGGGACCTCACCCCATGTCGTTTGGAGGCGATGAGCTAAGAACACAAATCCAATTTATCCTACGCACCGTGCTCGTGCGTTCACGAGGTGGGACTAAAAGTCCCACTTGCTTTTTTGCTCGCACCTGCAGGGTGTCGCCTTCAATTGCTACTAATAGGTTGCTTACTAAGCCAATTTCCTGGCTGTATGCATGCGCAACACCAATCCGCTTCACCTGGGACCCTTATGCCTGGGGCACGCGACCTGGAGCACTACTACAACCTTCTTGCTTCAGCGTCAATGGCGGAAGAGGGGTCGGCCTGAAGTTCATGAATACAACCTTGCGACCCCATTAAAACACATGGGAAGCTTCGCTGTGTCTTGGCGAAGGTGAGATGGTGGGTGGCAGGTAGTGGGGCTGCCTAGGTGTGTATGCCTAGGTCGCTCTGTGGCCGTGCTTATGGGTTTGTTCGGTGGACGTTTAGGAAGGTGATGGTGGTCAGTGGATGGGTGGAAGGTGATTAGTGGACGATGGCAGAGGTGGTGAGGTGTCTGGAGAGGCATGTGGAGGTGCGAAGAGGTGGAATCGCCTTGCCGGTGGGCGGCCGGAGATGGAGAAGATGGAGGTGGACAGTGGCTGTGAGGGGTTGAAAGTGGAAATAGAAAGGGGGGAATTGAAGAGGGGATAGAGAGGAGTAATTCTAACCTAGCTAAGTGGATGAAGGGGGAGAGGAGGTGGCTGGCTGTACCTGCTACCGCCGAAGAAGATGATGTCCAGGGGAGGGGTGACGGGGACGACAATGAGGCTAGAGGCGCACGCGCTGGTGTTGCACGACGTGGAGGAAGGTGGTGAAGGCAGCTTTGCCACTGGTATTGTGGTAGAGCGACGGGAAAGAGGAGAAGGGCTCATTGGAGCTCACTGGACTCCTGACCGGGGAGAAGAAGATGAAATTGGGGTGGTTCTTCGGCCAAGTCGAGCTGAAGAGATGCGACCGGAGTTGAGGATCCTTTTATAGGCACTGGCAAGGGCTCTTGTGCTTGAAAGACAAGCTTCCAAGTGTGAGAGTCCTCGCTGGAGAAGGAATTAGTTGGATACCCAAATCTCTCTAGCTTTCGCACGAGAGATTGGGTGCAAATCAGATATTGTGATTGCGCTCAGATGGAAGGGAATTCCTCAGAGAATCTCCCTTCCAAATCTGGGAGGGGATCTCTGAGGAATCAGGGAGTAATCCCCCTCCATTCCTCCCCGAAGTAGGATTCCTCCCCATTAATGGCAGAGGGACCTGAATGTAAGAATGGCGAGGAAGTTAGGGGGTTTGCGCAATGGTTTTCAAAAGATAGGGGTCAGATGTAATTGGGTGGACTATTTTGCAAAGTAGGTTAAAATAACCTCCCCTTAGGTCCAAATTTTGTTACAAACCTAATTTAGACCTAAGGAATCAAATGGTGAAGTTGGATTTTAGGTTTGACCACGTTTGACTAGACATTTTACACAAAAATCCAAATTAGGTCAAATGATGAGTTAGGACCCCAATCTAGGTCAAAATAGGTTCCAAAGGCCAAATTGAAGGTTCTAAACCCTAGGGGACATTTTTCCATGAATTTTAGAGGGTTTAGTTGATTTTTATCCTAACTAAAACCTTGTTGAATTAAGCGGGTCAGTTTTAGGGTTACAGAATGTCATTTAATTCTTGGATTGCATAATAACCCATTCTTGACTGAACCAACCCACTTTTTATCTTATTCAGACCATTTGACCTATGTTTTGTCTCTGAGAAATCCCATTTATGTACTGCAATGGTAAAATTACAGTTTTAACCTTTATTTCATGCTTTCTTCTCAGAACATTAATTCCTTGAATTAGGCTCTTCTCCAGGTTATGTAGGAGCTCTTATTCTCTTTCTTAGGTCAAAATGAGCTAGTTAGGGCTCATGATGAGGCTCTCATCAGGATGCTACCCACAACAACTTTCTAGCCATACTACCTTAGAAAGTTCATTAACTACCTAATTTCCATAAAAATTATCGAAAAGTGAGTTAGTGTAAAGTGTGTAGATGCTTTAGACTTAAAGTTCCCTCAAATTAGAGGGCAGGTTGATAAGTCATGTACTTATCACCCCAATTTATCAACCAAATTAAAATAAAATTAACTTAACGAGGACTCGAGACCAAGTCCACATTTTAGTGGACACCTGGGCTGATTAAGTTCGAAGACCTGAAGAGTCTAAGTATTCAGGTCCTAAAGTTAACAACTCCTAATGCCTAAGTTCTCTCCTAATTCTAGTTTTTTTTGTCATTTTGAATTTTAATTTTTTTTTAAAGTAAAAGAAATTCCATGGAGCTAACAAAATAATTTCAGAATTAAGTATCCACCCCCCATGTCTAAATGATGCAATGTCCTCATTGTAAAAATAAAGACATGAAAAAGGTGAAATAAATAGAATATCACCTGAATTTAGTGATAAATTTTGTTAGCTCCGCAGAGAATATACACAAGTGCTAAATTTAATACCTTCAGCTAGGCATGGTTTACAAGTAAAGAAGACATCAAAAGTTCAGAAGTGGAGGTCAAAATTAGAATCAGAAGATTGATTTTGGGACATGCAAAAAGAAGATGTCCATAGATGTGGACCAAATTGTGATGCAGACCCATGCCCCGCGGTCGAGTGGTTCTAAGGTTCTGGATGAAAATCATCTAAAACTGGAGATTGTTGTGTTTGTAGGGCTAGGCCTGCAGTTTTGTAGTGTGCAACCCAAGTCTAAAGTGTCAGTCAATGGGTAGATCTGGTTCAACAGGTTCGTATGTCCATTAAGAGTTCAACTCAAAATGATAATCAATTATTTTGAGCTTGGGTTGCACATCCTGAAAATAAAAAATGTCATAAGGGTCTTGGCAGAAGGTTGGTGGTTTCAAACACAAAGGAACCCTTAGATCAAGAACTCTATTTCCCCCAAAATTCACTTCCCATAATTTAACTTCCAAACTCCTCTCCTCTAAAATCAATGTTTTTGGGACCTCCAGATCGTTGTACACCCCATTAAAGATATCCAAGTCAAATAATTGTGGCTTAATCGGGATTGACTTGGGTCTGGCGATCTCAAGAATATCATCATTTAGCTCTTTAGGGTGTGGTTGAGGAATGGGCTACTGATTGAATCATCCAATAACTCAGGATTAGAATCCTCTATGTCGACTCCAATTGGATCATAATCCTCAATTATCGGGCTATTATATGGTTCATCAGATTCCTTAGGCTCATTTGTCTCACTAAATCATTCTCTTTGAGCTTAAGTGATACTTCACCTAGAGATTCCTCACCCCCAGAATCAAAGGATTCGTGATCCTCATTTATATATGTCTCAAAATCGTATGTTGTTCCTCGGTCCATAGAGACATATTTTTCCTCGCTCACTGGTTTGGGGATCTCGGGTGAGAAAATCACATCATTCTTGATCGGTTACTCTAAACCAACCTGGTCACCCTCGATTTCATAATCGACAGGTGCTTGAGCAGGTTCTGACATTGGCTCTCCTAAAGGAGGTTTACAATGAGAATCATCCCAAGATTGGACTAGGGCAACCATGAATTTCATTCTCAATCTTGACAACTTCCCAAGTAAAAACTCACCCGGGCCCCTATCCTTAACATCTTGGAGCCAATCCAATAAAGAACTATTAAGATCATCAATCATTTTGATCATAGGCTCCAATGCTTTAGTGTGAGGTGTTGGCTAGGTTTCTGAAGATTGTATGGTATTTCTCAAATTGGCCAACCCTATCTTGGACCTGGTTCACCTGAAGCGAATGGTTCAGTTCAGGCTTGGGTGGGTTTGGGTTAAAACTAAGGGAGTCAAGAAATTGAGGTTCTTGGGTTCCTACCTAATAATAGGTCATTTTAGGTTATTCAAAGAGGGGTGGTGACCTATATTCAGTATAATCCTGGGGAGGGTAGGTGTTATAATCATCATATCCTTCTTGATTGTAGATTAGGTTGGTTTAATTATCGAAGGGTGGAGATCTATAATTAGTGTAGCTCTAAGAAGGATAATAATCATAATCATGATGTCCAAGGTTAGGTCCTAGACATTGAGGTCCGGAATCATATCCCCAATCAAAGTTATCCCAACTAGGGGATGGGTAGTCATAAATCGGGTCGGAATAGTAATCATCTTGGGGATAAGTGGTAATAGGAGGATAATATTAGAAATGTGTGTAGAATGTGGAAGGATACATGGTAAAGTGGAAGGGAAAAGAGAAAGAAACGAAGCCCTACAATACAAACAATCAAACCTATCCTTAGGTGGGATAGCCTAAAGGTCTACAGACTCTCAGAACCCATCTTAAGATTATAAACGATTTAGTCTACTTTTATCTGGTCAATCCAACTAGTTAGAGGGAGGGATTGGGGAGAAGGTACTTAGCTTTCTCCTCAGGTTCCTTTGATACCCCCAACTGCAGTTGTTTACACTACTCCCCTATCTAGACATTAGATGGACTGGTATAAGTAGATTAATAAAAAACAATCTCAATCTGGGTCTCGAAGAGTGAATCAATCCTTAAGGCCAATGCCTACTCAATTTTAATTAGGCTTGGGATGATTGTGCTCTTGGAATGTGATGGGCCCTTTAAATGGGTTGTGCCCTTAATGATCAATTAAAATATGTGTGTGTGCACAACTAGGGTTTTCAAACAATTTATGATGTGTCTTTTAGGGTTTAAACTTGTTTAGTAGCTTTTAGGGTTTAATCTTTAGGTTTGTTCAATTAGGTTCAATAGAACACTCCATGTTTTGGAAACATGGGTGTAGATAT
This sequence comes from Thalassia testudinum, assembly GCA_037157565.1. Lineage (NCBI taxonomy): Eukaryota > Viridiplantae > Streptophyta > Magnoliopsida > Alismatales > Hydrocharitaceae > Thalassia > Thalassia testudinum. The sequence goes on along the minus strand of JAZHRO010000073.1, from coordinate 6,123,382 downwards.
ATTCCTTTAAAAATCAGAAATAATGTGGAGTGCTTGGTTCAACCCTAAAAATTCAACCCTATGGGGCAAGCTACTGATGAATCACTTTTATCTTAAGTGGTGCGACCCAAGCAGCTCAATCAATTGACCTATTGCGCCACTTATTTAAGGCACACAATTATGCTTAACCTATTCAAATTTTATACTTACTTATTTATGTGTTGAGTTAAGGTGTGCTAGATCCATAGGTTAGATTCGGTTAAGTGGTAGAATCAATGTAGAGTGGTGCACCTGAGGTCAAGAGTTGTGGGTGTTAATGTGTGTAACTTTTAGTAAATCCCACAATCAAATAGCTTTTCTTTTTTCTTTTTTTTTTTTCAATTTATGCGGGGTGGGTGAGGTGAAGTGAAGTGACAATCAAACAAGCAGGACTAACTTAGAGTTTATGCAAGCTCCTAGGTTAATTAGGGTTTGAGTTATTAGGTGGTGAAATGAAATCTAGTGGGTGGGGGTGGGGGTACACTTACAGAACCTTCATCCTCACTTTACTCTGATCTATTCCGCTTTGGCTCACCTTGGAAGGGTACCTGTAATCATAGAAAGATCAGAAAAAAAGTGAGACAAAAGTTAAGGCTGAAAATGCGAGAAAAACTAAAGAGTGTTGCCTCCTTGACAACGGTGCCAAAATGATGAGTGTATTTTTTCGCGATGAAAATCAGGGTTGGAGAACCTATCGTCATAGTAGCAAAATATCGCTACCAAATAAAATTTATACTGAAACTCGAAGTGAGTACCGAGTCAAACATAGGGAGGTGAACGTTTAGTTTGAAAACCATGCTTCGACTTTATTTGTTTTTGTTGTTTTTATCTTTTTTGATTTTTTTGGTATTTTTATAAGACATAATATGAAGTGGGATAGTTGCTATCTAATCTACTCTAATAGAATAAGAGAGAGATAGAGAGAGGGAGGGAGAGAGAACATCAATATATAGAAAATCTCAACAAATGTTTGCTACAATGGAGAAAAGAAAACTATACTAGAAAGCGAAAAAAGATAGAGTGAGGTGAGAAGAATCCCCCTTGACGATCTCTTGGAGGACGACTCGCTTTGACGATGCCCCGGACGAAGGTGGCAAGAGACTGGATGGGGCAGGACGGCATCGTGGCAAGGATCTTCTTCCAAAAGGTGTTGAGAGGATGACCATGGGATGCTCCACGAAGGGGGTGAGAAGCGGGAAAAATATTTGATTTTCTACTCTAGAGGAGCATCCCAGGCTTGGGACAAGCTTTCTCTAGAGCCATGGAGTGGTGAACGTAAGAAAGGAAGAGAGATGAAGAGAAATGGAAGGGGTAGGGGTCCTTTTATAGTGGAGAAGAAAAGGCTTGGTCGTTCATGTGTCAATAGCGACATCAAAGATGTCGTTGAAGATCCGCCCTAAATGTCGTTATAGCCTCCAGCTCACGCTGCGCCTGCGTGGTCGATGGTGAACCGTTCGATTGAAGATGGATGGCTGGGATTGCGAGGATCGTGTGCTCAGATTGCACGTCAGATAGAGCGTCGATCCGCACATGCGAACGCGTGTTCTTGCCTGACCGCATCCGTGCTCATCCATTGCGTCGCATGGTCAGTTTTGCGTCGTTCGATGAAGATCGCGTGGCTCTAATTGGCCGCTTGTGCCTGTTGTTCTGAGAGGGGGCACGGCGAGTTTTGAGTCCTCCCCCTTTATTTGAGAGCGTTGTTCATCACCAACACACTATCGCTCTGGTTTGTCACGAAGATTAACCAAAGCGCGATCACTCGCATCCATTGGATGAAAATCCAACGGTCGTAAGCTCTTGTAAAGCGTATGCTGTTGGGAGAGAGGCGATGTGGCTTCATAAGAGTCGTTGGATGGACATCCAATGGCCTAAATCTCCCGAGGGAAGCACCTTTGAGGAGGGGCAGCTGTTGAGGACGGATTTGGGTGGCTGGGATGGTGCCATTCTTGCTGTCCATCTTCTTTGCTTTGTAGATGATGCCACGGGTGTCAGATTGGATTGATTTTTGCGTCGTTGGGCTGTAATCATCGATTCGAATCCATCTGTGTTGTTGGATTTGTCATTTGAAGCTCCAAATTGCGTCACCTAACCCCTTGGCTGTTGATCTTCCTCAGACTGCATAATGTGCTTCGGGACTCTGATCAAGATGATTTCAGAGCTGTTGGACTCCGATTGTCATCCTGATTAGATCCGTACAGTTGGATCATCAATTCGAGGCTTCGAAATAAATCTCCTCTCCTGGCCATAAAAGGATGCAAATTAACCTAAAATTTATACAAACTATTCTAAATGCAGAATGATGCATGTTATGCAATATTTATAATATGGAATGCATCTCTAAGCTTAGGAAAATGCATAAATAGGCATTTTAACTTAAATAGATGTGTCTCCATCATTAGTATAGCTCAATTCTTCTCTCTCTGACCCTCTCTTTTGATCTACCGCTCTCTAATCAATTCCGATAAGAGAAGGTAATTCACACCTTCATCTTGATCCATTGACTTTCCCATACACCTCTCGATCATGTTCTGATGATTTTCGCAATGTTTTTATCACAAGTCACCTTCTCAACCATTGTCTCCATTAGACATGATGCTTACTAGCTTCCAGGTTTAACGGTGCAACCAATCATTTAGAGGGCTTCCCATTCACTCCACTGATCACAAAGGCCCTCTACTGAGTATTAGTTGTTCATAATTTGGTCAAATTGATTGTGATTGGTCTTTGATGTTGATCAATGATTTTTAGATGCAATTGTGATTGAATCTGAATGAATTGAGCTTATATGTTTAATTTAGGTGAATCAAGTGACTTGAACTTCTCTGATTTGAATTACATCAATTATTGGATTCGTGCCTAATTTTAGCCTTTGACACTGTTTTTCTTCTTTGCACAGGTAGTGAAGGCCAATGATTTCAATACACTATTTTGAGGCTTTCGTGAAGACCTAATCACTTCAAAAGCATCTCGCAATCTTCCTAAACACCAATCAATGGTGTGCAAGAAGGGTGGGTGATCATATCACCTTAGCGAGCTCACATAAAAAATCCCATGTGGGCAATAGCTTGATTTGATCTTAAATTATTTTAATCTGCTATCTAGGGATCAAATGATGTTTGAGGTTTGAATGATGATTTTCTAGTGATTTCCTATCAATTTGAATGCCCGATCTGATCTCTCATCTTCGCGCTGTTCAATTGTGAAAGAGGGGATGAAATTAGGGTTTCTAAATTTATTGAGGTTCAACTTGATTTTTGTGGGATTCCAGATCATTGAAGGAGCAATTATGATGCATTTGTTGGTTGTTGATGCCAAAAATACGTGGATTTGTAAAAAGCGCATTTTGTCGTTGAAATGCATATCTTTGTAATCAACTTTTACAATTTATAAACCTAGATAGGGTGAATATCAAGGGTTGTCCAAGGATACCAAATTGTTAATCACAGGAATTGATTTTCTTTCTCGCCTCTCAAATCTGCACTTGTCCTTTTGTGAATTTTATTTGTTGTTTTTATGGTTTAGGAAACAATCGGGTATTTGAAGCGAAGATTAATTACGCTAAAACTAAGCCTAAGTGATAAGAATGAAACCCTCTCTTCTATGCTCACCCTAGGCAAGTGCACCTAGTGTAATTAGAAGAGGAGAGTATGGTGTGCACTACAACTGCAAGAACATGAAAAACACAGTAAACATAAAACATGAATTGGAATGCAAATAGAACTTGTATTACTAGCAACTAAGGGAAATGTAGCGGAATGCTTGTTACATGAAAATAACCAAAAATAAACTAGCTAATACAAGATATAAGGATAAAGAAGAAGAAAGGGAGATCCTCTATTTGAAGTCTGGATAACCCTTGCTCCAAGTGTAGTTGCCCTGCACTTGAAAGGGGTTCTCTTTGGCTTCTTCTTGATGTAGTCCTCCTCTAAGCTCTCTCCTCAAGGTGGGCGTCAACCACCTTCAAGGTTCCTCCTCTACCTGGCCATCCCCTCTATGTAGAAGATCTCCTCCTTGGCATGGCATAAGGGAGAGGAAGGAGAGGAAGAAGCCACCAAGGGGGCGGGTAGGTTGCTCTCTTGATCTTCTTCTCTTCTTCTTCTTCTTGGCGTGAATGGTAATGGCTATGATTGAACTAATCTAATGGAAAGGAGATGGGAATATGGTGGTGGTTAAGGTGGGTATTAATTGGAAGGTAGAGGGGTGGTTGGCATGGGGATTAGGTGTAGGGCTAGGATGGGCTTTATGAGGTGGTTAGGTGATCCTATGGTGGAGGGTATTTGGCGCCACCTAAAGGGTGTAGGATATTGAAGCTACTATAGTATAGCTACATGCACAAACAAACTCATGGCAGATATTAGCAATAACAAGAAATTTGCACAAATAACAATCCACAGAAATTGACAAAATATATAGTAGTTCTCCATTAACTTGGATACTCCATTACCTAAGCCTCTCAGCTTAGGATTTTTAACCCGATTCCCTCAACTCCGAAGAAATCACTTTACTAACTGAGGTAATTAATGGGTTACCTCTACTCAAGTATAAGAAACGGGTTTGTTACAACCCAAAGGATGGGCAAAAGCTCAATACATATAATAACTGGTGTAAGACAAAAATAAATATTACAACAAAGATTCCTAAGCCTTTCAACCATAATTAGAATGATATTACCAAATATAGAGCCTAGAAAAGATGGGAGTTGCTTTGTAAATGCGTGAGAAAAATACATCGCTGAGCTTGTAAGGATGTAGAGAGAGTGAATGGCAAGCTTCCTTTTCTTACTTGAGAAATAAGGTGGAAATATGAAATTATAGCTCTAGAATTTTCTCTTGTATTTTTCTATATGAAAACTAAGGATCCAAGGGTTTATTTATAGAGTTAAGACCTCAGGGATTTGTCTACTAGATGTTGGGGTTTAAATTCCAACATTCATATTGCCAAAATCAATTTTTTAGTCGTTCAGATTTGACCCAACAGTTAACTGGTATCGGTACTAAAGTATGGGTACCGGTACTGGTGACTTACTATTTTGTGTTTTAAGTTAACTTGTCACAGACAGTACCTATTGGCTACCGGTACTGATCATGAGTACCAGTACACGTTGCTTCTAGATTTGAGTTTTAAATACTTAACACAAATCTGTAACCCACTTGTATCGGTACTGATCATGAGTATCGGTACTTGTTGCCTCCAGTACCGGTACTGATCATGAGTACTGGTACTCGCAGGGTACAGGTTTGTTTCTTTGAAAAAACCAAAACCTGTAACTCACATGTACCAATACTAAACTTTAGTATAGGTACTTGTGGGTTAACAAGTACCTTTTTAAACATGAATACCACTTGATTATTAGCCCATTTTTGCAAATACTTTAAACATAAAAAACTACCTTTTAAACAATATGTACTTTGACATAAATCGAATGATCATAATATTTTATCCTAATTTATCTTTATATGATTTTTACGATCTAATCTTATTTCTTTGTTAAGAGGCATACATTCTAAGAATAAAATAAAAACCTAATCTAATAAACAAAATAAACTCTAGATGATCTTCTATCATCAACTCCTTGTCGTCTTGCCTCCTTATCATCATGCCTCCTTGTTATTATTCTCTGTTTGTCTTGATCTTCATTTAAATTTGAAATATTCCTCAATTGCCAACATTAATCTACAATAATTTGTTAACACCAAAACAAGATGTGGAATAGGGTTTCAACAATCTCCCCTTTTTTGGTGTTGACAAAACTATCTTTCAAATAGGTAATTTTAAGAAAAAAATATTTTTAGCCATTTTTCATAAAGAAATTCAAATTATCAATTCTCCCCCTCATTATGCGCTCCCCCTAAAAATGACTATTTCCTTCTTATTTTTCTCCCCCTTTTTGTCAATCATCAAAAAATGAAGGGGTAAAAAGAATGACGTACCATTTTGAACAAATTACCAATGGTGAAATGGTGCTTGCGGATACCAAGCTCCACTAGTCCATCATTCTTGGTCTTCATGCAATCTGTAGAAAGGTTTGAGTGTTCCATTGTGTGCCTTGAACACCCACTGTTCACTTTGATCCCATTAATCTACTCCTGCAAAACATTGTAAAATGTGTTTTCTAGGTACCCATTTTCTTGTGGGTCCTTTCAGGTAAGTACCTTTTAAATCTTGAGATTTATAGACATCTTTAGTGTTAGATCTATAATTTTTGGGATTTTTAGCCTTTTGATACATCCATGCATGCCTAGGTGCATGTGATTTATTTTGTATGTTCTTTTGACTCTGAAATTTGATTTTTAAAGCATCACAAAATTCGGTGTTTAACCTAGTAGTTGTTTTGAGATTATTTAAAGTCCCCTCAAAATACTTATAAATATCCTTTAACTCTATTCTTTTTGACTTTTATGTACTTATTTGGTGAATGCAGGTGGAAAGAAATTCTTATGGATGTAAGAGCTGGCGAAATTTGAATTCCCCTTTGGGTGGGAAGCACCGGCAAGGATGGCCAGCCGCCTGAGGGGCCCCGGCGCCCGGGCCGATGACTCTGACGAATGGGCGGTATGGCGCTCGCGATCTTGGCTTAGGAACGTGCATGGCGTCCATGTCCCTAATGGAGTTAGGACCTTGGGCAGGAGGGATTTTCAAGATGGTTGGGGCAGAAGTCGAAGGGAGGTGATTTGCTATAGATGTCGGCCTCGGGGGCACCTGGCGGCGACCTGCCGGCGACCACTGCTTTGTCTGGCGTGTGGAGGATTTGGTCACAAATGGGACGCCTGCCTGGTGAATTGCGGTGATTCTGGGGGCAGGGATTGCAATACACCTTCGTGGCCTAGGGGTAAGCTATAGATGCCCCTTCCACCTCCCCCCTCAACTCTCGAGGGACACGCGATGGATGTGGAGATTCCCCTGACTGAGGATGTCAAGGTAGCGGAGCTGGCTCTACGTGGTGTTTTGATTAGAGAAGTAATGGTAGGTACCCTTTCGATGGACAGAATTCGGCAATTGGTGAGATATCTTCCTCTATCAACTGATGCTCGGAAAATTGCGGTTATCTCTTCGTTGCGATTTGTACTTTTTGATGTGGGTGCGGTAGATGTTGAGAAGTATTGCTTTCAAACTAGCAACTTAGGTGGATTATCAGTGATCTGGTGGCTGGTATCCCCCTTTGATGGTTCTCTGCCTGAGTGTCCCCCTCAAAGAACAGCTTCGAGGTCTAGTGTTCTTAAGATCAGAGGTCTACCTTTGCATCTAAGGTCTAGGAAGGTGGTGGAAAACATGGTAGCCGGGTTTGCATCTGTGGCCGAATATGCTGTTGTTAGTCTGACTGAAGGAGATGCCAGTGTTCTGAAAGTAAGGGTGAAGGTCTTCAGGGCTGGTACCATTCCTGATAAACTGATCCTCAGATGTGGGGGCAGCTCTTGGATGCTCCTTTTGAATTTTATTGTGGCAAATAGAGAGGTCGTGCCTAGACATCACCCCCTCTCTTATGCTGTGGTGCTGAAAACCAAAACTCCTCCCTTGCAACCAAACTGTTCTTGTCAGGAAATGGTGGCAGAATGCGCTAAAGGTAGGGAATTGGTAGATGGGGTAGGGAGCTTGCGAGTTGAGGAGTTGGGGACTGAAGCTGTGGAGGGTATGGCTGAAGTACCTCTGGTCCAAGACTTCCCCTCTTATGCTAAGGTGCTGAAAACCAAAGCTCCTTCCTTGCAACCAAACGGTGCTAGCCAGGAGGTGGTGGTAGAATGCTTTAAAGTAGGGAATTGGTAGATGGGGTAGGGAGTTTGGGAGTTGTGGAGATGAGGACTGAAGCTCTGGAGGAAGTGGCTGAAGTACCCCTGATCCAAAAGGTGGCTGCAATGGTGGATGATGAAGGGATGGAAATGAATGTGTCTAATGAAGCTGTGGCTGAGGACCTGAAAGCCCATCTTGGTGAACCTGATGAAGAGATGGAAGAGAATGTGATTAATGAGCCTGCTGATTCTGCTCTGGTGGACTCCTCTGTGAGTTCCTTGGACCTGCAGAATTACTCTCCTGTGGCTGATGTCGTGCACTTGAAGTCAAAGACTCCCTCTACTGCTAGGATTGGGAAACCTCCCTACAAGTTGTGGCTAAGAAGGCACACTCCTACACAAAGAGTTGATGAATCTATCATTGTAGCTGTGATGAAGGTTAGTAGAGCTTCTGCAGCTAAGAAGGGGACAGACCTGACTCCTAAATGAGGGTCCTAACCTGGAATGTGCGAGGGCTACGTGATAGAAGTAGGAGGGGGTCTCTACTTAGATATCTGCGTGAATGGGAAATCGACTGTGCCATCCTTCAAGAGACATACATTGAGTGTGAGTCTGACAGGGCATGGGAGGAGATGAGGGCAGGTTTTGCAAATGACCTTGTGATGGTCAACTCCAATGGCAGATCTGGGGGAATTGCCATTTGGTGGAAGAAGCAGCTACTGTGCTTGGAGGAGGTTTCTGTGGCTAGGCACCTTCTGACCTGTAGATTCAGAAGAGGCCAGGGGGACAATGTCTTCTTTGTGACAGGTGTGTATGGTCCAAACGATCCGAATAGGAGGCAGGAGCTGTGGGAGGATTGTAACCTGGCTGCAGATTTTGTTGATTGGGGGGGCTTGGTTTGTTGGAGGGGATTTCAATTGTACTTTATTGGGGAGTGACAGACCTAATAGGATGGTGGACAGCTCTACCACTGGATTCCAATTGATGGTCTAGGCCTTGGGGATGTGTGAGTTTCCTTCATTAGGGGCTGAATTCACTTGGAGGAATGGTAATGGGCTCATGTCCAAGATTGACAGGTTTTTTGGCAATGCTGAGCTGATGGATCTCTTCCAGATGTCATTTGTTTGTGGTCTTGAATGCCCATTTTTTGATCACACACCCTTGGTGTGGGACAATGGTGAACAGGTGGTGGCTGGATCCTACTTCAAATTTAGGAAGTCTTGGCTGAGGGAAACAGGGTTCAGAGACATGTTTGCCAGCTAGTGGAGGTCACAGCAGGGTGAAGGCACGGCCACCTTTGCACGGCCACCTTTAGATTGACTTCCAAGACTATGGCTTTGAAAGGTATGATGAAGGAGTATGGAGATATTATCTCTGTTCTCAGACATCAGAAGCATCGTGAAGCCTTGCTGAAAATTCAAGAACTGGATACCAAGGAAGCTGTGGCTCATCTGTCTGAGTTGGACCTTGCAGATAGGAAAAGATGGCAGGGGGTGGTGATTGAAGAAGACCTAAAATTGGAGATGGATTGGAGGGAGCGTTCTAGGCAGCTATGGCTAAATGAGGGGGATGCAAACACCAAATTCTTTCACCTGGCTACTAGTTCCAGGAGAAGAACAAATTTGATCTCTTCAATTGTTATAGAGGGGCAGAGAATTACCTCCTTATCTGATATCAGAGCTGAGGCTGTCAGGTATTTCAAGGAATCTTCAAGAGCTGCAGGTAAGGGCAATTGGAGGATGACAGCTAGTGATCTACCCAAGATTAATGAGTCTTAGGGGTCCAGCTTGATTGAACCCATATCTGAAGCTGAAGTCCTGAAGGCCATTAAGGATCTCAACTGTGAAGGGTCGCCTGGTCCTGATGGAGTCCAAGTTTTCTTCTACAAAGAACTATGGGACATTGTGGGAAAAGAGGTTATGGAAGTGATTAGAGAGTTTCAAAGTGGCAATTTTGGCTTTGAAAGGATAAATAGATCTTATCTGTTTCTTCTACCAAAAACTCCAGGTGCTGAATCCTTCCAGGAGTTTAGACCCATTGCCCTCTCTAACTCCTTGTACTTGGTGATTGGCAAGGTCCTGGCTAATAGATTGAGGCCCGTATTGCAAGATCTGATCCATCCTGCTCAATCAACATTCCTCCCTGGTAGATCTCTACAAGAATCTTTTATCTTAGCCCAAGAGATGATTTGTGGCTGGCATAAGAGAAGATGTGACATGGCTTGTGCATGTGTGTTAAGAAGTGTCGTTATAGTTGCACTTGCAACGTCGGTTTTAAAGTAAGGAAACGGAGGTGAGTGTGAGTGTCGGTCTCAGGGAGGCGTGAAAATCAGATTTCTTTTATCACTTGTTGTCACGGAAATTGCGGAGTTTTACTTGCAAAAGGTGCGGTTGAAAAGCGAGAGAGAGATAGAGAGAGAGAGAGGGAGAGATTAGGGTTAGAGTTGTTTCTTGCTTGATCATGCAACTTAAATAGAAATTAAAGTAAACAACTGAACGGAAAGTAACTTCATTAATCATGCAGCTTTAGTTCACAAATTACAACATTAGATACATGCTTAAACATATGTAAAGGAAAGCTTAAAAGAGAGGAAGAGAGAGAGAGAGGGGGGAGAGCGGCGAGGCAGCCACGGCAGTGGAGGAGGCTCCGTCGGCGGCTCGTCGTCTCAGCGATTACAAGAGGGCCTAAAGCTAGCTAAGAGAGGGTAATGTAGTTGCAAGGGATGTGAATGCCTTGAATGAATGGTTAGAGGGGATTTAAATAGGGAGAAGGGCTTTCTAAAAGAAGAAGGGCTTTAGCGACGTCCGGGACGTTGCTAAAACCATTCCAAAAGCGTCGGTGAAGCCCTCCAGCTCACCGGTCACCTGTCCGCGCCGTTCTTCTTTGCACCCAATCTGCGGCAGCTGCGTGAGAGCCATCCGATCGAAGATCGGATGGCTGAGATCTTCCCTTGGGTGAGCTCGGATTGCGCCTCAGGCGCGCTTGTGCGCGGGTGTCGTTGCCCGGCGTGCGCGCGCGCATGGCCGCTCGCTGTCTGAGGGTGCGCTGCGTGGCGCGATCTCGGCCGCCCGCTACTGATCGAGCGGCCCAATTTTGCCGCGCGCTCCTTCGTCTTCAATTCTCTTCACCGCACGGCTTGAACCCGCGTCACGTGTGTTCGAGCGTGCGCGTTAATCGTTGCTCCACGCTCGCTGCTTTGTCACGATGACCGCAGGCGGGCGCGCGGTTCTCAGCCATCCGATCAAAGATCGACGGCTGAGATTTGATCTCAGCTGATGGAGGAAGTGGCGTGTGGTGAGCGGGGGGTGACGTGGTGCAACGAGGGCCGTTGATCATCAGATCAACGGTCAGAACTTCTTGGGCCCATTGTAGGAGCTCTGGTTGTCGGATTTGGAAGATCTTGAGTCCGTTGGACTCTGTTCGTCGTTCTGAATCCATCCGTGTGGTCCGATTGCTCATCTGAGGCCTGCTTTGACAAGTGCTTACACAAATGGCCATTAATACAATTTTATAAGCAATCTTAGTATATGATGCATGCAGTGCTCCCATTCTACTTATGTTGTACCTTTTATTCTTAAGATGGGCCCTATTTAACAGAATTATCACCCCCATGTGCAGTGTTATCATACCCCCATGCTTACTCCTTGCTAGTCCCTAGCAAGGTTTATTCTAACCTTTGTTTTCTTTCAGAATTTAAGAAGTAATTGCTTAGACACTTCGTCATTTGTCAATAGGAGGAAATATACCATGATCTTAATCTACAAAGACTAAGCAGCGCCCGGGTGTCTGCCAAAATACGAATCGCCCGAATCCTTGCTTTAATGTATATAACTATGCATATGTATATGTATATATATATATTTTTAGAATTTTTTCGAAATTCAGTGTGGGTTGGTAACTTTTTACGGCTACCCAACCCACCCAAAACTCGGTCAAAACCCTAAGTGCTAAGCATCTTGGTGTGAAGATTGTGATAGACTCACTTAATGGTAATTCAGACAGACTTCGGGTTTCTATGCCCCTAGGTGACCGGAAGACGAAATATATTTGCCTGAAGGTGTATTTGTTCGATTGGTAGCTTTCTCCCTACGTTTGTTTTAATTGGGGTCAACACAAGGATTTTTCCAGTGTATATCTCCCCAGCTTGTACTACTTCCCCACTTCTTCCTTAAGTGTTTTGGTTCTTTTTGTGCAGTTATTGAGCTGGGCTCTGGACAACCGACTAATGGGCTGTTACCCACGATCACTTGCCAGCCATACTCATGCGGTGAAGTGTGGTTTATTTTCTTTTCTTCTCCTTTTTTCTTTTTTTGTAGGTGGCTTCCCTGATCTCAAATGTACCTAGAGGCAATGAAGAAGAAATGGTCCCGTGGCTGGGTTCTGGACAACCTGCTAATGGGCTGTTACCCACGACAACTTGCCAGCCATACCACCTTAGAGAGTTCATTAGCTACCCAATTTCTGTCAAAATCTCCGAGGAGTGAGTCTGGGCAAAAATGTGTGCAGATGCTTTGACTCAAAGTTTTTCTGAGTTAGAGGGTGAGTTGATAAGTCGTATACTTATCACCTTATTTAGTAGGTGGATTAGAATAGCTTAAGGTTGCAAGGATTCGAAGCTAAATCCATATTTTAACGGACACCAGGGCTGATTAAGCCTGAAGGCCTAAAAAGTCTAAGTGTTTAAGTTCTTTTTTGTATTATTTTCCACTATTGACAAGTTTCTAATGCCTAAGTTTTCTTCCTAAATTCATTTTTTTTAATTTTATTTTATTTTATTCAGACTGATTAAATGAGCTCAGGATTGTGCAATTTACCACCCCCCCGTGCTTAAGTTGGACAATGTCCTCATTGGCAAGTACATGGATGCATAAGGGTTCAAAAAGATAGTACCTGAGTGACGTAAAATACCAGATCAGTCTGAATCCTTTGGGTTGCCTCCTAGGAAGCACTGAGTTTAACGCCTCCAGCTGGGCGGTGCTTCGTGTCATCCCTCCACGAGGGTGACACTCTCCTTTAGGGAAACCTGGGCCAGGAAGTGCTTCAATCTTTGACCATTAACTGTAAAAGTGTGCCCAGTGTTAGGATCAGCGATTTCAACTGCCCCATTAGAGTAGGGCTTAATCACCCGAAATGGTCCTGTCCATTTGGACCTGAGTTTCCCCGGGAAGAGTTTTAGGCAGGCGTCAAACAGCCAGACTTGCTGGTTGGGCTCAAAGGTTTTTCTATGAATGAGTCGATCGTGGACGGCTTTCATTTTCTCCTTATACAGTCAACTATTTTCAAAAGTGTCCCGACGAATTTCTTTGAGCTCAGATAATTAGAGCGTCCTTTGCGCACCGGTTAACTGGGAATCCATGTTACATTGCTTGATAGCCCAGTATGCCCGGTGTTCCAATTCGACAGGAAGATGGCAGGCTTTGCCAAAGACCAGGCGATAAGGCGACATGCCTATCGGGGTCTTGAAAGCAATCCTGTATGCTCATAGGGCATCATCAAGTCATGTGGACCAGTCTTTCCTGTCAGGTCTCACAGTCTTCTGTAAAATGTTCTTGATTTGTCTATTTGAGAACTCAGTCTACCCGTTTGTTTGCGGATGATACGGGGTAGCAATGCGGTGGTTCACCCCGTATTTTCTAAGTAGGGCACGGAATTGGGAATGGATAAAATGGCTTCCACCATCATTGATCATGGCCTTGGGTATTCCAAACCAAGAAAAGATGTTCTGCTTAACAAAGTCCATGACAGTCCTATGATCGCATCAGTGGATGGCGACGGCTTCAATCCATTTGGAAACATAGTCTACCGAGACTAAGATGTACTCGAAGCCATTGGATGGTGGAAAGGGGCCCATAAAATCGATACCCCAAACGTCAAAGATTTCGACAATCAAAATGGGATGGAGGGGCATCATATCTTTCTTGGTCATGGTCCCCAGCGTTTGGCAACGTGAGCAAGTCTTGGCAAAGTTGTGTGCATCCTTAAATAGGGACGGCCAGTAAAATCCAGACTGCAGAACCTTTGCAGCTGTTTTCTTTCCAGAGAAGTGGCCACCACAAGCCTGGTCATGATAGAAGGAAAGCACACTTTGAACTTCGTCTTCAGGGATACACCTCCTGATGATCTGGTCAGCATAGAGGCGAAACAGCATGGGATCATCCCAGAAATAGTGCTTGGCCTCAGCCAAGAACCTGTCCCGTTGCTGTCTGGACCAACTGTGCGGAGTTTGTCCTACAACCAGGTAGTTGACGTAGTCAGCATACCATGGCATTCTCTTGTCTTCCATAGCCAGGATGTGTTCATCAGGGAAGGTGTCAGATAGAGGTACGGAGGGTCCAATGTGGTCAGGATGAAGTCTAGACAAGTGGTCAGCCACCACATTCTTAAATCCATCCTTGTCTTGGATTTCTAGGTCAAATTCCTGCAAAAGCAGGATCCATCTGATGAGCCTGGGCTTTGCGTCCTTCTTGGACAACAAGTGTCGGATGGCTGAATGGTCAGTGTAAATCGTCACGTGGGATGCCAGCAAGTACGATCGAAACTTTTCAAGTCCAAAGACTACAGCGAGCAGCTCTTTCTCTGTGACCGTATAATTTCATTGGGCCTCGTCCAACGTTTTGCTTGCATAGTAGATTACCACGGGCTTCTTACCTTGCCTTTGTCCCAGGACAGCGCCTATGGCAAAATCTGATGCATCACACATAATCTTAAAGTCCCGGGACCATTCTGGGGGTTGAAGTACAGGTGCGGTGGAGATTAAGTCCCGGAGGGTGTGATAAGCCTGGATGCAATTAGAAGACATGTGGAATATGGCGTCGTTGGCTAGAAGGTCGGTTAAGGGTTTGGAAATCTTGGAAAAGTCTTTAATGAACCTTCGGTAGAAGCCAACATGTCCTAGGAATAAGCAAATCTGTCGGACCGAGCTAGGTGGAGGAAGTTTGGAAATCAAATCAACCTTAGCCTGATTTACCTCGATGCCCCTATGCGATACGATGTGACCGAGGACAATTTCGTCTTGAACCATAAAATGACTCTTTTCCCAACTTAGCACCAGATTAACCTCGATACATCGTTTCAGGATTTTCTCCAAGTTGCTTAGACAATGGTTGAATGAATTCCCGAATACAGAGAAATCATCCATAAAGACCTCTAAGTATTCACCCACCATTTCTGAAAAAATGGCTAGCATGCAATGCTAGAAGGTCGCAGGTGCATTGCATAACCCGAACGGCATTTGACGGAATGCAAACGTGCCGTACGGGCAAGTGAATGTGGTCTTTTCTTGATCCTCCAGAGCAATTGCGACTTGGTGATATCCTGAATATCCATCCAGGAAGCAAAAATACTTTTGCCCTGCCAATCTTTCAAGGATTTGGTCAATGAATGGCAAGGGGAAATGATCCTTCTTAGTGGCTACATTGAGCTTCCTATAATCAATACACACCTGCCATGCGGTGGTGGTGCGGGTGGGGATGGATTCGGCATGATCATTTGTGACAACGGTGAGCCCAGCTTTCTTTGGAACCACTTGAGTGGGGCTCACCCAGGGGCTATCAGAGATAGGATAGATGATGTCGGCGTCAAGCCATTTGATAATTTCTTTCTTAACGACCTCCCGCATGTTTGGGTTTAAACATCTCTACATCTGGTGGGAGGGTCGTGCCCCGTCTTCCAGGCACATCTTATGGGTGCAATAGGTGGGGTTAATTCCTCTTAAGTCAGAAATGGTCCAACCAATGGCGGCTCGATGTTCTGAAAGGGTTGCAGTCAACCTGAGTTCCTGATCCTTGGTTAGATGAGAATTAATAATCACTGGAAAGGTCTGGTTAGGTCCCAGGAAGACATACTTGAGATTCTCGGGCAATGGCTTAAGTTCAGGTGCAGGTGGAACCACAGTTGATGGAAAGGGAAAGGGCGGGAGTTGATCAACATCGATCTCCTCAAATGGTGTTGTGTGATGGTAGTCAGCCTTACAGAGGTCCACGGGTAGTGATGGTGACGGGTCAGAACAGTCATTACGGGTTTGGTGGTCTGATACAGAACTAAGGGTGAGGCATTCCTCGATCAGAGTTTCCACGGGATCATGTTCCTCAACACAATCGCAATCAAAAGACTTTGTCGCCTGGAAGATATCTAATTGCATTTTCCTATCCCCGAAGGCGATTTCCATACATCCCGTGTCACAATCAATGTTTGCCTTAGCCGTAGCTAAGAAAGGTCTGCCTAAGATTATGGGTGCGTTCTGTAATTTTTCAGGGACTTCCATGTCGAGCACCAAAAAGTCGACCAGGAAATAGAAGTCCTTGACCCGTACAATCACGTCCTCGACAACCCCCTTCGGGGTTTTCACTGATTTATCAGCCAGCTGGATGGTGACAGGGGTTGGTGTCAACTCTCCGAAACCAAATTGGTGGTGCAGGGTTGTTGGAATCAGATTGATAAAAGCACCTAAGTCTAGGAGTGCTCTATCAAATGTCATGTCCCCGATATTGCAGGAAATCAGGGGCGCTCCTAGGTTAGTTCGCTTGAGCGGAAGGTTGCTTGATATTACGGAACTTGCTTGTTTAGAGAGCACAACCTTCCTAGGTGCTTGAGGTCTTGACTTACGCTTGGGTGTACAGGCATCCTTTAAAAACTTGGCGTAAGCAGGGATGTGCTTGACAGCTTCAAGGAGCAAAATATTAATCTGTACTTGCTTAAAGATCTCCAACAACTCCTCAGTTTCCACAACATTCTTCTTTTTCTTGATTGTTTCCAAGGCCTCAGGGTAGGGTGTCTGAATGTGGATTGGTTCTATTTCTGGATCCTTAGTTGGTGCCTCTTCTGAGTCGGGTATTTCAGCAGGTGAAGTCTCGGGGAAAGTCGGCCATTTGGGATCCTGGGTTTTGGTGCTGCTTCTCAAGGTCACCGCATTTGCAGAGGCATTGGGGCCATGGGTTGATCCTTGAGAAGACGAGGACGAAGAAGCACCAAACCCAGGGGGTATTTGTCGGGCTGGCTGGACCATGTGAGCCTGCCTGGGATTGCCTTGGAACCCTTGCGAATTGGGGCCTCTGTTAATTATGTTTCACGGGTTCGGTTGTGGTTGGGAAGGTAGGGATCCTTGTTGTTTACAGTCCAAGAGTTGGCTTAACTGTCCCTTTACCAAGGCCATTTCCTCCTGATGTTTCTGGTTCATGTCAGCCATCATCTTTATTAGGGTGTCCATTTGGTTTTGTGGGGGAGGGGCCGCCCTATTCTGATTATATTGGAGTCTAACTGGTGGTCCTTGCTGATAGGGGGCAAGTGTGGTTGCTGGTTTGGCCTGGGCTGGTTTTAGAATTGCGATGGTTTTTGGTTTGTCCAACCAAAGTTGGGGTGGTTACGCTAGCCAGTGTTGTAAGTGTTGGAGAAAGGGTCTGGTTTCGCATAACCTTGGACAGCTTGCACATCTTCAAGGATAGCCGATGTTGATGAAGAGGGAAGGGAGTAATCAAGGGTTAAGGGAGCAAAAGTCCCTCCCTGGAACGTGGTTAGGGGTTGTTCCAGGTTTAGTTGGGTTAAGGGCTGGACCAGGTCGACATTATGCACTCCCTTTGCTAGGGAGAAAGTCTGTAAGGGGTTCTTGGTCTGGTTCAGTAGCTCATCAATCTTTTTGTCCACAAATTCCACTCGATCTAGTTTCTTGGCAATGATGTCCATGTCAACCATTCCAGAATTTGCTTGTACCTCATAAATCCCACCACGGGGTTGACTGGACCTGTTGAACTGGGTCATGGAGGCATTGTTGAGAGAATTCTCACTCATAGACTCAAAGAGCTCAAACGCACTCTCCTCGTCCTTGTTCAGGAAGTTCCCCCCGCATGAGGCATCGACGAAGTTTTGTAGGTTGTTGTCCAGACCATGGTAGAAAATCTGGGCCAATTGCCACCTTGGTACTTCATGGTGTGGGCATTTCCTCAAGAGTTCATTAAACCTTTCCCACGCCTCATGAAACTGTTCCCCACCCTGGAGTGTAACGGTAGTGATAGCTCTTCTGAGGGCATTGGTCTTTCCTATGGGGAAGAATTTCTTTAAGAATGCATGCCTCAGTTCTTCCCAGGTGGTGATGGGTCTACCTAGGGTTCTAAGCCAATGAGAAGCCTTGTCTCTTAATGAGAAGGGAAACATCTTGATTAGAATAATGTCAAGGCTAATGTTCCTAGGTTTCACAGTTCGTGCTATGCGGTCGAGATCCTCTAGATGCTGGAAGGGGTCCTCATTTGAGCTTCCATGAAAGTGGTTCTGGATCAGACTTAAGACATTCGGTTTCAGCTCAAAATCATCTCCCCCTTCAGGGATCCTAAGGTGTGGCTCGACTCTAATAGCGAAGGGATTATAGAAATCGCGGAGGGGCCTCGGCTGATCCTGAAATGGTGGTATATAGAGTGGTGGTTGCTCTTGTACGCCTTGGAAAGGTAGTGGTGGTTGTTCTTGTAAGTTCTGTAACCGTTGTATGGCCTACATGATGGTGTGGATTTGTTGTTGCTGAAGCCAGTGGTTTGCATTAATTTGGGCTTAGATGATGGCCATTGCCTGGTGGGGGTTAATCCTCAGCCTCATCTACCCTAGGTTCAGCCATGTTTCTAACAGAATCACATTGCCTAGATTCCTGCCCCAAAACACACAACTCGGGATGTAGTGAGCGTCTCTCATGCATACACTAGAGAAGAACAGGAGGGGATGCGGAGGGTGACATATGCGAGAAATGTGTTTCAATCAAGCACACAAGCCTAGTCCTTATGGTGTATTCCTTAGGAGACCTAGAAATCTCACAAAGGGTGATTAAGTCCGTAAGCATTGGACTTCCCTTCCCAAGGCTAATCTGGCCAGGTTGATTACGAGGGGATTGCAGGGAAGGTTCTTCCTTTGGCTTGCGCCTCCGGTTTTGTAGACCCCACAATCGCGGTCGTTTGACACTGCCCCTCAGCCTAGTCACCAGATTTTACCAAGGGAATGAAAGCCAAGTGCCCAACGAACAAAACCTTGCCTTTCGAGACTTAACTCAGTCCTGCCTAGGGCACGTCTACTCAGTTTTAAAAGGGCTAGGATAGTGCTTGTGCTAGGGTTATGTGATGAGGTGTTGATTGGGGTGGTGCCTCTTAATTTTCGACTTTCAAGGTGTGTGCTTCTATCAAAACATGGTTTTCAAGCAAGGATTTTAAGATGTGGTGTCTTTTAGTTTTTCATCCTTACTTTAGTGCTTTTTAGGGTTGACGTGTCTTAATGTTTTCAGGCAAGTTTTAGTGGGCACGTCAAGTTCTGCACACAATTCGGTGAAAGTAGATTTCCTTTTATTCTGTAGAGGCTCTAAAATCATAATGTACTCATCCTAATGATCATGC
Organism: Thalassia testudinum; assembly: GCA_037157565.1. NCBI lineage: Eukaryota > Viridiplantae > Streptophyta > Magnoliopsida > Alismatales > Hydrocharitaceae > Thalassia > Thalassia testudinum. The sequence goes on along the minus strand of JAZHRO010000073.1, from coordinate 6,104,280 downwards.
AACTTCTATTAGATGAGTCGGTTTTAGGGTTGAGTGGTGCGGCCCAGGTCAACTCACGGTGGCTTCGTAAACACCACTCAAAAAAAGAGAAAAGAACACTCCAAGAATTTATTCAGAATGTTAGAGTGTACATTTTTTGTGGGGTGATGTGTTAAGGATGTGGGTCAAGCAATCATACACCACGCCAATTTTTTCAATTTTTACACTTTTTTTTTTAGTTTTTCACGCAAGCAAACAATCATAAGTGAAGAATTACTCACTATCGGTCTTGTTGCGCCTACTCCCTTGTTACCGTCGTGGGATGTGTTGCTTCGCCGTCCACGCTCTGAATTCTTGCAACCATCAAGTAAAAAGGAAAACAGGGCATTAGACGATGTGAGAATGGATGTGGAATGGAAGTGACAAAACAAATCCGTTGCCTCCCCAGCAACGGCGCCAAAAACTAACGTGGCTTGTGCGTGTGTTAAGAAGTGTCGTTATAGTCGCACTTGCAACGTCGGTTTTAAAGTAAGGAAACGGAGGTGAGTCCGAGTGCCGGTCTTAGGGAGGCATGAAAATCAGATTTCTCTTATCACTTATTGTCACGGAAATTGCGGAGTTTTACTTGCAAAAGGTGTGGTTGAAAAGCGAGAGAGAGAGATAGAGAGAGAGAGGGAGAGATTAGGGTTAGAGTTTTTTATTGCTTGATCATGCAACTTAAACAGAAATTAAAGTAAACAACTAAACAGAAAGTAACTTCATTAATTATGCAACTTTAGTTCACAAATTACAACATTAGATACATGCTTAAACATATGTAAAGGAAAGCTTAAAAGAGAGGAAGAGAGAGAGAGGGGGGAGAGCGGCGAGGCAGCCACGGCGATGGAGGAGGCTCCGTCGGCGGCTCGTCGTCTTCGATGATTATAAGAGGGCCTAAAGCTAGCTAAGAGAGGGGTAAAGTAGTTGCAAGGGAAGTGAATGCCTTGAATGAGTGGTTGGAGGGGGTTTAAATAGGGAGAAGGGCTTTCTAAAAGAAGAAGGGGCTTTAGCGACGTCCGGGACGTCGCTAAAACCATTCCAAAAGCGTCGGTGAAGCCCTCCAGCTCGCCGGTCACCCACCCGCACGGTTCTTCTTCGCGCCCGATCCGCGGCTGCTGCATGAGACCATCCGATCGAAGATCGGACGGCTGAGATCTTCCCTTGGGTGCGCTCGGATCGTGCCTCGGGCACGCGTGTGCGCGGGCGTCGTCGCCTGGCATGCGCGTGCTCGTGGGCGCTCGCTGTCTGAGGGCGCGCCGCGTGGTGCAATCTCGGTCGCTTGCTGCTGATCGGGTGGCCCAATTTCACCGCGAGCTCCTTCGTCTTCAATTCTTCGCACCGCGCGGCTCGAACCCGCGTCACGTGCGTGCGGGCGTGCGTGCTAACCGTTGCGCCACGCCTACTGCTTTGTCACGGTGACCGCGGGTGGGCGCACGATTCTCGGCCATCCGATCGAAGATCGACGGCCGAGATTTGATCTCAGCTGAAGGAGGAAGTGGCGTGCGGTGAGCAGGGGGTGACATGGCACAACGAGGGCCGTTGATCATCAAATCAACGGTCAGAACTTCTTGGGCCCATTGTAGGAGCTCCGGATGTCGGATTTGGCCGATCTTGAGTCCATTGGACTCCTTTTGTCGTTTTGAATCCTCCGTGCAGTCCGATTGCTCATCTGAGGCCTGCTTTGACAAGTGCTTACACAAATGGCCATTAATACAATTTTATAAGCAATCTTAGTATATGATGCCTGCAATGCTCCCATTCTACTTATGTTGTGCCTTTTATTCTTAAGATGGGCCCTATTTAACAGAATTATCACCCCCATGTGCAATGTTATCAAGATGTAAGGCCTTCCTTTGGAAGGTTGACTTTCGTAAGGCTTATGATTCCATCAGTTGATCTTATCTCTGGGATGTGCTTAAAAGAAGGGGCTTTCCTTCTACTTGGATAGGCTGGGTTAAAAGATGCATTACCACTACCTCCTGCACCCCTCTAATAAATGGAAAACCCTGTGGTGCATGGATTCAGCCCCAATGTGGCATCAGGCAAGGATGTCCCCTGGCTCCCCTGATCTTCAATTTGGCAGTTGACAGTTTGGATTGGTTTGCTTGTAGGCTTGCTGAAGCTGGTCATGTCAGAGGATATTCACTATCTTGTAGGAATAATCTGGCTCCCATTCTTCAATATGCAGATAATACTATTTTTTTGTTGAAGGGTCCATGGATGGAGCACTGGCTCTGCATCATTTGGTTAATATTTTTGGTGACCTTTCTAGATTGAGGTTGAATAGAGATAAGTCTGGTTTGGTCTGCTTTGGTTTACCTGAGGAGGAGCAAGATGCCTTAGCAGCCATCCTGATGACTCCCCGCATCAGTCTTCCTATCAGATATCTAGGGCTGCCTTTGAGGCATTCCAGGTTGAAGAAAAGTGATTGGAACTGCCTTTTTGACAAGATTTCTATGAAATTAGATGGTTGGCATAGCAAGTTCCTGTCCAGAGGTGGAAGACTTGTCTTGCTCAACTCGGTAGTCACCTCCAACCCTGTCTTTTACTTTTCCATTTTCAAAGCACCAAAATCCATTTGGAAAAGGTTGGACGTGATGAGGAAGAGGTTCTTTTGGAAGGGAGCTAGACATAAAGGTAGTTTCTTGCAGCCTCTCAAGTGGGATCAGATTTGCTATCCTAAAGAGAAGGGTGGTCTTGGGATTAAGTCCCTACAGCATTTTAATGATGCCCTGCTACTTAAATGGGTTGTTAAACTGCTGCAAGGTGATCTGAAGCCGTGGTCTGTTCTGATTAAAGACAGATATGGAGCATCCAATAGCATGCTGTCCAGACTTCAGCCCAACTATCCTTCTCCCTTCTGGAAATCTGTGACTAAGGCATTGATTGATCACTTCCATCTGCTGCAACCATCATTTGGAGATGGCAGGTCCTTCAGGCTCTGGAAGGAGGGATGGTCTGAGCTGGGTGTTTTGACGGAGCTCTACCCAAGAGCTTTTGCTACAGTAGCTGACAAGGATGCCACTGTCAGCATGGTCTGGTCCTGCAGCAGCAGCAGCTGGAATCTGGATGGTGAGGAGTCCAGCAGAAGAGCTACCCGTCTGTGGGAAGAAAAGAGAAGGCTTATATCAGACCTTGAGAGCTTCAGACCTAGGCCTGGAATGGAGGACAGATATCTATGGGAGGGGATATATAGTGTCCAAAGTTTCCAATCTGGCTATAACAGAATATTAAACATTGAAGAGGGTTGGAGATATGATTCCATTGACAAGAAGATATGGTTGTTAAAAATTCCTCTCAAGGTACAAATTTTCCTTTGGCTATGCAGGAGAGATGGCTTAATCACAAGTGATCTATGCCACAAAAGGTTGGGTACTGATCACCATGTTTGTTTTTTGTGTGAGATGAGTACTGACAATGTAAATCACCTCTTCTCTTCTTGCCTTGTCACTGATGTCATCTGGAGAAAAATTTGTCAGGAGCCCTTACCAGAGTGGGATTCTATTTGGCATGGGTTTGAGGTGAGAGGGAAGCCACATGTCCACATGGTTGCTACTATTTGGTGTGTATGGAAGGCAAGGAATGAGAGGCTTTTTCAGAAGAAGCCGGTATGTTGTGAGAGTATTGTAAGAGAGTGTTGGTCCCTCATACACTCTTGGGGATCCTTTTTGTAATTTCCCTTGCTTTGCACATAATATACTGCTCCGGACTACTATCGTAGGACGATAGCTCTCCTTTCTGTTTCAAAAAAAAAAAAAACTCTATTCTTTTTGCATGCAATTGTGAATTGGTATCTTTTGCCATATTTAATTCTATTTCTAAACATGATTTTTTTATGTCCAAGGTCTTATAGTTATTATGCAAAACTTTATTTTCCTTTTTAATTAACATAGCCTTATGATATAAATCTTCATATGCTTGCAATAATTCGTTAAATGAAACTTTAGATTCTACCTCATTTTTTGAGCTATCATCATTTACCATTAAACATAGATGGGCAACTTCATTTTCCTCAGATCTTCATAGGAGGATTCTGTGTTGGAGTTGCTGTCATCCCAAGTCACTTTATACGCTTTTCTTGAGATCTTCTTCCGATCAATTTCTTTGTCTTTCTTCTTTTCTTCCTTTTTCTTCTTGATCAACGGGCAATCCTCTCATACATGTCCCTTTTTCTTGCATTCAAAACAACCTACATCATTTGAAAACTTATTCACTCTTTTACCTTATTTTCGAATGAATTGTCGAAATCTTCTTGTTAGAAGGGCAAGCTCTTCTTCGTCGGAGTTGGAGTCGTCGAGATCTAAATCTTCCCTTAAAAAGCAAGCTCTTTCTTCTTGCTTACAGGTTTATCCTTATTTTTCTTCATGTTCTCCAGTTGAACCTCATTAGCCATGAGGCTTCCAATCAGATTGTCAAGAGGAAGGACTAACAGATCCTTTGCCTCTTAGATCGCTATAGATTTCAGAGACCAATCACTTGTAAAAGATCTCAAGATCTTTCTTACAAGCTGTTCTTCAGTGAACGTCACTCCAAGATTCTTCATGGGGTTGACGATTTCCCCAAACCTTTTATGCATAGCCTTGATTGTCTCTCCTTTCTCCATCCTGAAACACTCATACCTTTCTGTTAGAGTAGATATGTGAGTTTCTTTTACCTTATTGGTCCCTTAGTAGGTAACCTCGATAGTATTCCAAATTTTGAATGTGGATCCACATGCCAAAATTCGGTTGAACTCTTCTTTTGATAACGCATAATAAGTGCATTCATCGCCTTTGCGTTGCTCACTATATTCTTTTTCTGATCCTCTATCCATGCTGCTCCTTGTGGCTCTAGATCTAAATATCTTTCTTGAATGAGGTCCATGACTCCTCATCCATCACCTTGAGGAAGACTTGCATCCTCTTCTAATACCCGTAGTCCATCCCATCGAAATAGGGAGGATGCGTCGATGATTGTCCTTCGATGCGCTTCATTGAAGATGATGCCATCATGAAAAGATTTGTTACATCTTCTTCGTAGCCTGGTGCTCTGATAACACCTGTAGGCAATCCACAGAAATTGACACAAAATATATAGTGGTTCCCTACTCACTTGGGTATTCCACTGCCTAAGCCTCCTAGCTTAGGATTTTTAACCCGATTCCCTCAACTCTGAGGGAATCACTTTACTAATCAAGGTAATTAACGGGTTCCCTCAACCCAAGTGCAAGAAATGGGTTTGTTACAATCCAAAGGATGAGCAAAAGCTCAATACAAATAATAACTGGTGTAAGACAAAAATAAATCTTACAACAAAGGTTCCTAAGCCTCTCAACAATAATTAGAATGATATTACCGAATAGAGAGCCTAGAAAAGATGTGAATTGCTTTGTAAATGCATGAGAAAAACACATCGTTGAGCTTGCAAGGATGTAGAGAGAGTGAATGGCAAGCTTCTTTTTCTTACTTGAGAAATAAGGTGGAAATATAAAATTATAGCTCTAGAATTTTCTCTTATATTTTTCTATATGCAAACTAAGGATCCAAGGGTTTACTTATAGAGTTAGGACCTCAGGGATTCATCTACTAGACATTGGGGTTTAAATCCCAACGTTCATATTGCCAGAATCAATTTTTTAGTCGTTCAGATTTGACCCAACGGTTAGTTGGTGCCAATACTAATCATGAGTACCGGTACTTGTTGTTTCCAGATTTAGGTTTTAAATACTTAACACAAATCTATAACCTACTTTTACCGGTACTGATAATGAGTACCGACACTTGTTGCCTCCAGTACTAGTACTGATCATGAGTATTGGTACTCGCGGGGTACATGTTTGTTTCTTTGAAAAAGCCCAACCTTGTAACTCACATGTACCGGTACTTGTGGGTTAACAAGTACATTTTTAAACATGAATACAATATGATTATTAGCCCATTTTTGCAAATACTTTAAACATAAAAAACTACCTTTTAAATAATATGTACTTTGAAATAAATCGAATGATCGTAATATTTTATCTTAATTTATCTTTATATGATTTTTACAATCGAATTCTTGTTTCTTTGTTAAGAGGCATACATTCTAAGAATAAAATAAAAACCTAATCTAACAAACAAAGTAAACTCCAGATGATCTTTTATCATCAACTCGTCCTTGTTGTCATGCCTCCTTGTCATCATGCCTCCATTATTCTTTGTTTGCCTTGATCTTCATCTAAATTTGAAATATTACTCAATTGCAAAAATTAATCTACAATAATTTTGTTAACACCAAAACAAGATGTGGAACAAGATTCCAACAAAGGGTTGCTAGGGGGGTTAGTTAAGGTGGCTAAGGGACACCTAAAGGTGGAGCCAACCATGGAGAGATGCCTCGGTTTGGCATCACCATGGGGGCTTTTAGAAGGTAGGTTAGGTGGACTGTTAGGATGAGTTGTAGGCTTAGGCGTATGGTGGTGATGAGGGGGACTTTGGAGGAAAAAAATGGCGCCAAAAGCGAGGTGGTTGGAGGTGAGTTTTGGTGCCACTTTATGGTGTCCTTTGGTTGTGGTGTGGGTTGAAGGGATGCATGTTGGTTGGCGCCATCATGGGTAGAAGTAGGTAGACTCAAGTGGACTCAAAGGATTACTTGGTGGAGCTTAGGTTAGGTAGGGCTTAGGGTTAGGTTTTGGTGCCATGGAGGTGGACTAGCTAGGCTAAGCTAGCTTAGCTAGTAGGTGAGTGGAATAGAAGGCAGAGCGAGCTAGGGTTTGGAGATGAGGAGCTGGAAGGAGCTTCATTGAGCTACACTGGAGTTGATGGTTGCTGAAGAGAACTGCAGGGAGCTACCTTAGCTGGCTTAGCTTGCTAGTTCTTTTCTAGCTACTACGCCAAGCTAAGATGAGCTGGCTTCTGCTAATATGAGCCGAGGTGAGCTTGGTCTGGTCTTCCCGAAGATTACCTAGCTAGATGGAGTAGCTAGCTTAGGTCAAGTAACTTAGCTTAACCAAGTTGAGTTGGGTTAAGTCTTCGGGAGTTGGACTTGAGCTGGCCTGACCTAGTTGAGGTCATCTTTAGCTGAATAGGCTTAGCTAGTTGATAGCAGTAGCTAGCCCTAGTCAGGTGGAGCTTCTAGTTAGTTGTTTTGAGATGGAGGAACTGGAATGGAGTTGGGATCAGCTGTCTTGAGCTAGTTTGAGTTGCCATTCAGCTAAGGTGAACTAGCTATAGCTACCATTCAACTCATGGGATGAGCTGAATGGAGCTAAGGATGAGTTGATCTAGTTAGAATGAGCTGGGATCTAGATCCAGCTAAGATCCAGCTGATAGGTGATTCTTCTTCATCTTCTGCCTTCCTGAGTGCCAAGGTATGTGGGATCCGACTCTTTGCCTATCCCTGACACTGAAATAAACTCATCAAAAATATAACAAAAATGCAATGCATGCCTATCCTAAGTGAATGCCTAAATGCAACCTGAAACCTGTTTGTGGAGTTAAAACTCTAAGAGCTAGTTTAGTTTTAGGGTATAAGAATGATGATAAACTTGCGTTTATCAGTTGTTTAGTGGATTTGAATGAAATATGAAGAATTTGGCTTCACAGCTAAAGTCCAAAGTGAATTTGACATTCAATGCTTCAACTAATGTTTTGATGGTGTGAGCGAGACTCTAAGATGATTTTCAATGTTTATACAACATGTTTGAATGTTTTCTTTGAAGTTTTGAACTTTAAAAATTATATTCGAGATGTTTTGATAGTAGAAGTAGATGATGCATTCTGGTTGGAATTTGTGCATATTTTAGTCAAGGATTTAAAATGGCTTTTGATGATTATACGTTGGAATTAATTTTCTGGAGAAGATCTATTATATATCTATCCCTTAGACGCTTGAGGAGATTTTTTTTTAAACCCAAAAGAATAAATCAAGATTGATTGCAAAGAAATTTGGTAGTAGCATCAATACAAGACTTGTCAAGAATGGATGAGATGTTTAATTCAAGTTTTTAAGCAGTTCCTGATATTGTTTGAAGCTTAAATGAGTTTTTCAAGAGAGTTTGATAATAGAACAATGTTCCAAACACATTTATAGATTTTTTTAGGCTTTAAGTTGAGTTGTAATCATTTTCAAACTATAGAGAATTTCATTGTTAGTCAACTGAGGAATGAAACTATCATAATTCTGTTTAATGTTTAATTCAATGGATAAATCATGTTTCTGAGTTAGATTCTTATGTTATCCAATTTCTGGAAGTTTATCATGTTTTAATCTACATTTCCAGAATTTTTGTGATATTTTTAGGGGTTGGAATGAATTTTTAATCTTTGATTGGCCTTTTCCTGCTCTTTACCAATAATTAGGTTGATAATTAGATAATTAGTGTAAATAATTAAATAAAAATTGTAGTGAGTAAGATTAAAATGTGATAAACATGTTTACATCTTTGAATCCAAGTTTTGATGAGTCTTGATCATAGAAAATGCCAGGAGAAGCTTGGATATTCCCTTAGACTAGAAATAAAAGAAAAAATCAAAAGTAAAAAAATTCTTTTCCCAATAGCTTCTTAACTATCACACTCTGGAATTCCAAGAAAAACCCAAAAGAAAAGAAAACAAAAAGACAAACTCTCCAAAACACCACAAATATGTAAATAGTGCATATACTTGTAAAGTAGACTTATAACTTATTATTATAGGTCATTTATTTGAACTTAAATCTAAGTTAGTAACTTACTATTTAAGGAGATAAGTTATAATGTACTCTTGTATTGTCAACTTAAATTAATCTATTTATAACATAATTTAGTAATGATATTAATTTATAACCTAACTTAAATCCTTAATGTATACTTAACTTATACTTAACTTAAATGTACACTATTATCTGTAAATAAATAAATTAAAATTATGAAATAATTAGTTTAATATGTAAATTAACCTATTAATGCATCAATTTGTAGTTAACATCAGTAATTAAGGCTTAATTGGACAATCAAGTCCCTAATTTAATAGCTACGCAAGGATTGCATTAAAGATAGTCCTACCTCATCCATTGACAAGGTGGTAGGGTTGTGTATAGGATTTTTCCCCCGTTGACCTATTGGCCTTAGCGGGGGTGGGCTCCTTATACCAACTAATGTGGGAAATTTTTCACTTTTGCAATAGTACTAATAACAGTGATAATATTAATAATAATGATGTGTCGTCGTAGCTGGTGTGGTGGAAAACTCCTAGATCAAGGAATAATCAGATATACTCAGATGAAAGATATAATCAATGTAAACATATCTTAGATTAAATAAACCTCACATAAGTAAGATCTAATGCATGTGACAAATCTCGGATCAATGAAATCAATAATGCACTACATATGTAAATCTAATCATTACATGCATCACTAAATATCAAGGTAAAATGTCATCTCCATAGGGAGGCTAGTACGCATATAGGTTCATAAAAATATATTAATTAGACTTGTGTTTGCAACTAAAATATATGAACTCAAATAGTAAAGCAAACTCAGTAGATCGCAGTGGATGCGGGATCGCAGTAAGAACATGAGATCATAGACGAGGTGTGGTCACGGGAAAGTTGAAGAGGAGTCACGGTAGTAGAGAGATGAACCACATGATGTTACCATGTGGATCGGAGGAAGTAGAGGTGCACGGTTGATGGTAAACCATCATTTGTCATAACTAACTTTAATTAGTCAGAATCAAGAGATAAAATGCTTCTAAATGATCACCTGAGGATAATAATTCCACTATAATCTGTTTAGAGAAGATAATAAATCAAGGTTAATTCTGTTGTTTTAACAGCACATCACAAGTGCAGATTAACCACGGGATTATTCAGGGGTTAATTAGAGGTTAATTGAGCATAAAAGGCTAAAGAGTGTGTCCACACTAATAGAAACAGGGTTTCACGTATTTCGAGGATGAAAAAGGATTGAAACCCTAATTATCAACTCCACTTAAATTGAAGAGGTTCTGGTCAGAATAATTATTCTAAACCTCCTAAAATTCATAGAAAAATATTCTAAGAGGTTTGGTACCTGTGGTTTGGCCATCTGAACCCATTTTGACCTAGAATAGAGATTTAGACGGGAATTTGCCTTGATTTCAGCTTCTCTACATCTACCCAGTCAAATGTGGTTAAAACTCAAATCCAAGTTCACCATTAGATTCCTTGGGTCCAAATTAGGTGAAGACCAAAATTTGGGCCCAATTAGAGTCCATTTTGACCTAGTTTGCAATTCAGTCCCTAAGATCTCTATTTCTTACAATTGACCCCTAGGTTTCGAGTTTATTATAGAAACCCCCTATCCTTGTCGCCTCCTTCACGATTAGGTCCCTACCACTTGAGACGTTTGAACAGAATCCCAAACCCACTACTCGCCAACTTCAATCTAAGATTTCTCCTTGATTTCTAGACAAAATCCCTCCAAATTTGGTAGGATTAATCAGGAAGGAATTCCCTTCCCATTGGACCTGATCTCAAAGCCTATTTTGGAGCAAGGTGCCTAGGAGAACTTAAAGAAATTGAAGGATTTCTTATTTTCAAAATCCTAATCAAGCGAATGCAATTTAGAAATTAGAGGCCTAATTGAGGTCTATATAAGATCTCCTATGCTTCTACGTCCAGATTAGTCGATTTTACGCTAGAAATCTCCTTCTTCCCTCCTCTCTGGCTGTAAGCTCCATCAACTCCGGTGACCCTTCTCGATCTCCATCCTCCAACCGTCCAACAGTCAAATTTGACAGCCCACAATCTTCCCCGAAGTCTTTCGCGCTTAGTGCACATTACCTAGCACCATCTCCCCCTTCATCGTTGCTGCTTCTCACCACTGGAGTCTTCATCGTCCACGACATCGGCGAAGCAAGCCACCATGGATTTCTTCCACCTTTCATTTAGTAAAGTAGCTCTCTCGCTCCCTCTCAATCTCTAGGTTAGTTTTAGGTGTTTAGATTTTAGGTTAGAGCTCAATCTTTCCCTCTTCGAATTCTTCCCCATCTCTGGCCACGTCTTCGGCATGGTCGCTACGCCACTACACACCCCAAAATGTCATGTCGCCACTCCTAAAAGCTCTGCTACACCTTCGACTTCAAAACTCTCTATCTATTTGAAGCTACACCCACTCAACACCTCCACTGAACACCGCACCTCGCCATCATCAACTTCCACTTCGGCTGATCCCTGCATGCATACTTTCACCAAATTGAATCCCCCACCACATTCACTATATCATGGCGAAGCTACTGAACCTACTGACTAGGCCCTAGGGCCTTATTTTCTGTGCAGGCATCTTTGTCGCCATTGTCATCTTCTTTGGTACCGATCACCATCATCAGGCCATCAATAGGCCTCGTTATCACTTTGAGCAGCTGTGAAATCCACTCACCACGATATCTAGGCCTTCAATTGGCCAAGATAGTAGCAGTGGCAACATCAATTGATAGAGAAGCTGATGATAATGTCATCATCATCCATAACTAGCTTTAATTAATCAAAATCAAAAGACAAATGCTCCTACATAACCGTCGGAGAGTCGTAATTCATTGCATATTCTTTTTGAGAAAAATACATTAAATCAGGGGTAAATATGCAGTTTTAACATCATATCATAAATGCTGAGTAATCATAGGGTTTCCTAGGGGTTATGAAGGTTAAATGGTCATAAATGTCTAATAAGAGGGTTCGTGTAGACAAAAATGAGTTTTTTACGCATTTCGAGAATTAATGGACATTCGAAACCTTAATTTTAGACCCACTTAAATAACAAAGGTTCTGGTCAGGATAAAATTCACCTAAACCTTCTAAAAATCATAGAAAAATATTCCATAAGGTTTGGTATCCTTAATTTAACTACTGAAATCCATTTTGACCTAAAATAGAGTCTCAGATAGGAAGTTACCTTAATTTGGGTTTCTATGTAAATTATCCAGTTAAACTTAGTCAAATCCAAAATCTGACTTCACGATCAGATTTATTGGGTCCAAATTAGGTTTGTACCAAAATTTAAACCTAATCAGAGATCATCTTGACCTAGTTTGCATTTCAGTCCAGTCTGATTCTTTCTATCTCACAAATGCCCCTAAGTTTTGAATTCTTTGCAAACAGGTCCCTCTACCATTATCGAGGAGAAGCTTCTTCACTGGCGACCTTCAATCAAGGAGTTCTCCCTGATTTCTCACCCAATCTCTTCAAAATTGGAAGAAGAACTCCTGAGAGAATCCTCTTCAATTTGAGCTGCATCTTGGGCTCTGATTTGTACCCAAATCCTTATGTGAACCATTCAAAGATCTGGGTTCCCTACTTCATGAAGGTTTCGAGCTTCCAAGCTTGGTTTCCAAGCTTGGAATGTCTTCCTAATGCCCTATAAAAGACCCCTGGTGCACGGCCATTTTCTTTAGCTTTGTTTGGAGGTCGGAATCCCCTTCTCTTCTCCCTGACCTCCGTCTCCGGCAACCCTCTTCGACTACCTTCTTCCCTTCTCATCACAGACAATAGCTAGTGGGTTCTCCTTGTTCTTGCTCTTCCGCGTCTCGTAATACCAGCGAGCGCTGCCTACCTCCCCTCGTCATTGCTGCTTTGCCCACTGGAGATTTCGTCTTCTCCGGTGTTGGCCTAACAAAACTAGCGCGGATCCCCTCCCCTTTTGTCCAATAGCTAGCGTAATGTCTTCCTTTACCTAGTTATATTAGTTTTAGCTCCTTAAACCCTTGTTTCAACCACTGACTTAGTTGTTAGCCGTCATCTTCACTTTCTCCGGCCACATCTCCGGTGAGGCCTCTGCACCTCCACAATCCACCAAATGCCATGCCATCAACTCCATAACCTCCACCTCATCAACCCGCATCAAACCCCTCAAGAAATTGAGGGGATTATCACCTCCATCATGACCCCGAACACCCCACTATTGCACCACCAAATCCGCCTTTGCCAACCACCTATGACCACCCTCGCAGCACGCCTCCGCCACCAACACCCTTGCTGTGTCCTTGCGACGCTTCTGAGCTTTTTAATTGGGGCTTTTAGGATGTATTTGGTATTTCAAGTCCTACATCGGAGCTCCACCATCGTGTCATCTTCCTCGGCCTTGTTTTTCATGCCACAGTCGTGTTCTTTGTCAAGATCAGCTCCAGGCGCTGTGGCCCAGCTCCAAGAAAACTCCTAGGTAGGCAATCGAAGCGAAGTAGCCATCCTTCGTCTACAATTGGAAGCTTTTCGCTCTGCTGCAGCTACACGCGAAGACATTAGTGGGATTAGTCCCACATCATAAGGAGACAAACGGGCGTGCACACATAAAAGGAAAAAGTGCTTTAGGCCCTCTGCCCAGTACATGGGGGTCGGGTCCCCTTCACCCTCATGATCCACTTTACCTAACCTACTCTACACTCCTTGCTTGTGATAGCATGCCCACAAGCTTGGTCACCCGAATTCGTTTACCCTAATATCGACTCGATTAGGCAGGTCAGAGAGAACGGAAAGAAAGAGTGGGAGGGGGGTTTTTGCTCTCCTTAGCCTCTATTAGACACTTAGCCACTGAAAGGAATTAATCTCCTTGTGCTGTGAAGGAAAAGAAGGCTTTGAAGAAGAAGAGGAATTAAGAAAGACGTTTTAAGAGCGTCTTTGTGCTGTGGCAGCTAACTGTTGAAACACTTAAGCTGTCTAATTGAGAAAGTCATCATCTGATTGGCTAACGCATTAGTTCTGATACTGTGGCTTTATGGAGACTTAAGTGACGTAGCATTCTGATTGAAGGACACTGTTCATATATTTGAGTATAATGAGTAGTTGATATATATGCTTAATTAAGGCTAATAATTGGTGATTCAAATCACCAATATTTTGTCTTGATTTCTTTTTGTCCTAAGGAACTCTTGAAATACTCATGCTTATAATTGAATATCAATTTGAGTAGGTAATATTCATTGAATATCCCTTTTGTGCTTTGATTATGGTGCTCATTTATATGCAATTAAAGATTAGCGCATGAATTCCATATTTGCTCCATGTGTTCGACCTCGGACTTCATTTCTTGATTTCGAGTTTATAAATTTTATCTGTTTGAGAGCTATTTGTCAACTGTTGTTGAAACGTCGAAGTAATACGCTATCGGATTTGGTTTTGAAAACCTGTCGTTGTAGTTTGAATAGCGAAGAACTCAGGTTCAACAAATAAAATTTATTCCGGAATAGAAATCCTGGGTCGAACTCAGGGAGGCGGGCGTTTGATTAAAAATACACGTTTGTTTTATTTGTCATGAAACAAAATAGCTGGTTAAAAACTAGCTATCTATTTAACGAATAATAAATAGAAGAGAGAGAGAGAATATTACAAATAAAAGCAAAAGGGATGTAGAATAAACATGGATTTCATTATCAAAAATTATTCATTACACTACTCATTACGACTAGAAAGTGGGAAATGATTACACTAGAAAGCAGTAAATCTACTCTAGAAGCAGTAAAAAGAATGGAGAGAGAGATATCCTCCTCGTCGATCGCTTGGAGGACGAGTTGAACGAGATGACGCCTGGAAGACGGAGAACAAAGCGAGAAGGAGGATAAAGCGGGAAGAACGGGAACGAAGCAGCACGTTTTCATCGTTGAGAGATCCGCTTCTCAAATGTAGAGAGAGGACAACCGCAGGATGCTCCACGAAGGGGGACGAAGGTGGAAAACTTAAGATTTTTATTCTAGAGGAGCATCCCAGGTTTAGGGCAAGCTCTTAGAGCTTTGGAAGGGGTAAGAGAAGAGAAGGGATGAAAAATTCGTATGGAGGGGGTCTCCTTTTATAGTTGCAAGGAGTAAGGGCATTTTGGTCATTACATTTTGAAAATCATTAATTCAAGACCTTTAGTGATTGATAAATCTATCACTAAAGGCTTGAACGTGGCCTTCATGGGCGGCGCACACGCCTGCTTGCCTCCCCATGCCTCAACACACACCCATGTCCATCTGATCTTGGCCATCCGATCGTGAGATCGGACAGTTGAAAGTGCTCCTCGCCGTGCCTCAACAGCGCGCCTTGTGCGTGAGATCCCACGTCATGCGGGGCGTTAGATAGCGCGTGGGCGCTATCAGCCATGCGCAGTCGTTGGATCTTCATCGCGCGGCTGATTGCGCCCGTGCACCCACTCCAATTTGAGGCGTGTGGGGGCTCGATCCTACTCCTCTTCGCCTCGTTAAGGCGCTCGACCAACGCGTTACGGGTGCGTTTGTGTTGAGTGCACAACTCAAGTGGGCACGCCTTGCAGTCGTTGGATCTTGATCCAACGGCGGAGAAGCGCTGGCCAGAAGTGCTTCAGCGGATGCGTGAGGTCGGTTGGACAGCCAAGATGGCGCCACGTGGTGCCATCTTTGCCATCCATCATCTGAGTGATGTAGATGGTGCCACGGGTATCGGATTGGATTGATTTTCGCACTGTTAGGCTGCGATCGTTGATCCGAACCCATCCGTGTAGTCAGATTTTTCGTCTGAAGTGTGGATTAACACCATCTTGGCCGTTGATCTTCTAGGGTTCCTCAGTCTCTATCTGATGCTACGGATATCCGATTAGGGCAATCTTGGAGTCGTTGAACTCCACTCGTCGTCCTGATCAAATCTGTACAGTTGGATCTTCGATCCGAGGCCCCGATAAAAAGTCACCCTGTCCCTGACCATAAAAGGAGACAATTAACCTCCATTTTATTCAAACTAATCTAAATGCAAGATGATGCATGTTATGCAATATTTATAGTATGTAATGCAATTCTATGCTTAAGAACATGTATAAATAGACATTTTATGTAATATAAACATGTTTACATCAAATGTACTACAACGCATTTTCTTAAGACTCAACAAAAAACTTGATAAACATTTTGGCACCGTTGCCAGGGAGCAACACACAATTTACATCTATTCTTATTTTACTTGATTCTATTTGAGCACTAACTTGTCCTATTTGTTTCCTTGTTATTTTGTGAGATACATCACAAGGCGATCTTCCATGCAAATCAGCTACTCTTGGGGCAGGTAATCTCTTTTCTTCCCTAATCAATCTTGGGAAGATAAAAAAGGAAACAAATCAATTAGGAACCACCTGCCTTATTTTCATAATAATCATCACTTAAAAGGCAAGTTCCTAATTTGCAAATGAAAAGTTCATATCTGATTGAAGTCAAGATGATTTTGATTAGAGATCCATACCCTATTTCCTGTACCTATTAAGGATTATGCTTAATTTTTGATCTCCTTGGATCATGCACTTCTTGTTTGAAGTCCAAGGTGAACATTTTTAAGATCAAATTGGACTTGAAATAGAGCCAATTAGGGTTTGAAGTGCTAGTTCACACTTTCCTGAATTAAAGAAAATTGACCCTCCTGCATTTGTGTGCTACCCAAACCCTTGCTTGAAAAGAAATAATAACTTAAACCCTAAAATCAGGCTCTAATTTCACTTAAACCTTAAAAATTGTGGACCTAATAACTTGAGAGTCAATTTAGGGTAATTTCTGGGTCTTGACCTAGATTTCATTCTTCATCTTTCAGGACAGGTCAGGTGAAGTTGGTCTACATTGTGGGCCAATCAACCTCCAAATTAGGTCACAAATCAAATCAATTTCTAAATCAAGTGAAATCCAAGGCACAAATTAGGCTAAAATTGGTAGACTTAAGGTCTCAATTTGTACATTCTGGTCTACTTGGAACTGCAGTGAAAAGGAAGGTCAGGTGGGGGAAACCTTGTAACTTGTGGGGATTCTCTACCGTGTAGGGGTCTTTGCAGGGCTCTCCCTTCCTGGCTGCCTAGGTAATTCTCGGGTGTGCGAATTTTTGATTTAGAGGCATCATCTGCCTCAAAACAAGCCTTAGTCATCCAAAAATCTTTGGGTGCCTTGATTGGGTCCAATTCACATCCAGTCCCTCATCCCTTCTATTAGAGCACACACACAGGAAAGGTCATTAGGTTGTTAACCTAAGAGACCTTATTAGATCTTCTTGGTAATTTCTCTCTGATCTGATCAACTCCAATCTAAACCTGAATTCAATTCTGCATCTTGATTCCACCACCTGATTCGAAAATGTAACCTGACATTTTAGGAAAAGTAATTCGAAACCTGTGTCCCAAATGACTATCAAAGATAAGATAATTGAGGCTTCTTATAAACACCATGAAGAATATTATAGAGCCTTAGATAGGGACATTCAGGATAAATTTGCAAAAACAACAAACCACATTCTGAACCATATCGAAATAATATGGACACGAATGAAACATGGTTCAACCTAGGATGATCTCTTAGCAGAATACATTGAATTAATGAAATCACATAGCAACTAGTGTCTGCAATGTTGGTCAAATCCTTCACTTTTGGAAAAACATCAAGTTCTCATGGAGAAATGAGGAAAATGCTGAATACATTCTATAAAACCATTAATCGAGAATTCCCCTACATCCCTTCAGAAGATAATGAGACACCTTGGAACAACACTGATGATCAACATGATTCCCTAGAACCTGGGTTAGAAAATCAGAATTATTGTCGACCCTCAACCCAAGTGGAAGTCAAATTAAATTATGTGATGGATGATACACCCAATCTTGAGATGGGTTGGGAGGCTGATTGTAGGTGTTCACAATTTCGAACCAGCCCTAGAAAACCATGAAGCTGGTTCACGAAGCCTTGAATTTCTAGACACCTGTGATGATGAGATTGGATCAGAACATATCGAGGGTGTAAATTCCGCCCCTTATTCTAATAAGGTGAATCTCGAGAATGATTCTGACTTTCCAATAGAGCCCAGCCTGGATTTTAGTGATCCAATCCTTACCCTTAACTTAGAATTTGGATTCATGCCTGTTTGGGATAATCATGAGGCCTAATGTGATAGGAATTAGATTTTGAATCTAGATTATGATTGTGGGCCTATATTTGATGATTACACCTCTCCAACCGCCTCAGAGATACGAATTGATTTTTCCAGAGTCACATCGATCTATGATACAGAAACTGAGGAGTTGAATGAGTTGGGAATTGATTGGGTCTATCTTAGGAGCCATGAACCTCAGCCTATGCCTAATAAGTACACCTTTTTGAGTTTAGAATAAGAAATTAGGTTAGATCCAAGTCAGGTTGCTGATTCTACACATCTTGATTCATTCTATGGTGGAAATCCCAATCTGGAATTAGGTTCAGAACATGATCTTCGCAAATTCATCGATGATTTCGAATCCTACTCTGATTTCAGAGAACCTTTGTTGCTTGATGATTACGAACCAATTTACAACCTCAGCATCCATGATCCATTTTTTTGATTCTGATGCTGAGGTCAATGATTTGGACCTTAAAGAAGCCACATCTTCTGATCCACACACAGTGCCTTCCAAAACTCGTTCCCAACCCCGACCCGCCACCGGAATCAACTTCTACTCCGATGCACCTTTCTTTGATCCGGTTGCATATGATTCTCTTCCATCCTTTAATCGGGTTTCGGATAGTGATCAGATTGATAATCACTTCTCATATTTTTCTGATCCTATCAGTAGGGTTCCTACATCCTCTACAGCTCTGCTTTCTTTTAAGGATCCCTACTCTGACTAGGCTAAACCGACTTAGCCAAACCCTGGATTTTCATTTCCACATCCATTTGAGCCTCAAATTATTTGGTGGGCTCCGTATCTTTTGATTCACATCCATTAATCGACCAGATTGATTGAGTTTGGGCCGCATCATCTGCCTGTAGATTTGAACAAGCACCTGGTTGGACCAACCAGGCTATTGATTAAGGTGCTTGTTCTACAACACTCCTCTGATTTGACCACCCCTTCTCCTTGATCACCTTCTGCTCGGCTGAAGGCATTGAATTTAGTGCTTAACGGGAGGCAACCTGTCATTCCAAAAACCCGAGACCCTTTTGATCATCTTTTGAGCTACACTCCTATTGCACTTTTGAGTTCAACTTTAGAACAGCCGACTCCACTTTTTGGTACTTGTATCAAAGCTTGAAATCATCCACAACAGTCAGCTCAACTTGTTCATCCACCCTTTGATCCTGTTCTAATCTTTGAACCAAGTTGATTTCATACCCTCCGGTTTACAATGAGGACATTACAAACCTTAGGCATGGGGGGTGTTAAAGTGCAAACACATAAAAATTCAAGTTTTTGAGGGGTTCTCACAAAAAAAATACATATCTAGAAAATAAAAAAAAATAAAAATAAAAATTGAAAAAAATAAAAAAGGGGAGGAAAATTTTGAGAGATCATTGTATATCATTCTTGAGGAGGAAATGAGGAAGTGATTCAAAATGACAAAAAGGAGCAACGATTAGAAACAAAAATGATATTTGTAGTAAATGATTATGGAATTTACTTAAGTTTTAGACCTAATCAAAAAGAAAAAGTTAAAGTCAAAAGTGCTTAGAGATACGAAGATTAGTATGAGTGCTAATCGTAGGCCTCTTGGATCTTGAGTTGAAATGCTCACGTATCCGTTAAGATCTGGATAATCCTCAAGAGGTTGAGGAAAATGCAAAGCTTATGTCTTAGGTCTAAGGCTTAGGTATTATTCGACCTCATTACCAAACCTTTGGTTTATAGGTCTTAGTAACCTAAGCACCCTAAAACCACACACAGTTTGGTTCAATGCGCTTAATTATAAAAATCACACAAAAGCATTTACTCTGTTATGAAAAAGCTATCTACATTAGGAGTGGCACGAAAACACAAGTTGATTGGACGAGTTCCTGGCGTGGAGAGGGGGGAAATTCCCCTTGAAGATGCGCAATAACACATTGTCTCCTCAGTGCTTGTCTTCTAGGATATCTACATATCCTACTAGGGGCATGTAAGCACCTTATGCTGGTTCAGGTGCCATGGGCGAGATTATCACGAAATGTCTATCACCAGGACTTGAATTTAGCTATAGAACGCCATGGGTGGCACTATCTCAAAGTGTCGAAAGCCAAGGTTCTGAGGGTTGCCATGGGTGGTGCCATGTCGAAGCATCGATTACCAGGGACCCTGCGAAGATTGATGATGGGAACAAGGAATCCGATACAAATCGTGTTTAGGGCCAATCTGAGGCTAGAAAAATAATCAAGAAAAAGAGAGAGAAAGCTCTACAAAATGCAAAAAATTCTTCTATTCCTCTCTCATACAAAAATGCACTGCAAACTGAACATGGACTAAACATGTTATAAGCATGGGTGCTTTAACCGCTGGGTTCAACAAACCTTTGGATAGTTTTTGAGGGCCTTAGAAACCTTCGTAGAAAACCAAGGCTAAAGCTGGTCAGGTTTGATCTTGGTTGGTACTTGAGTAGCTTTAGGCTTATTATTAGCATTCTGACATAATCTCTAGAGAAAAGCACACATAAGAAATCTGAGCATCAAAGGCATGGTCTAGAAATTGAGTTCATTCCATAGAATTTTGCTAAGGGACTAACAAAATTTAGGCATGGGGGTATAATGATAACATTATCATCAGCCATAACTAGCTTTAATTAATCATAATCAAAAGACAAATGCTCCTACATAACCGTCGAAGAGTCAAAATTCATTGCATATTCTTTATGAGAGAAATACATTAAATCAGGGGTAAATTTGCAGTTTTAACATCATATCATAAATGCAGAGTAATTATGGGGTTTCTTAAGGGTTAAATGAAGGTCAAATGGTTACAAATGTCTAATAAGAGGGTTTATGCAGACAGAATCGAGTTTTTCACTTATTTCGAGAATTAATGGACATCCGAAACCCTAATTTTAGACTCGCTTAAATAACAGAGGTTCTGGTCAGGATAAAATTCACCTAAACCTTCTAAAAATCATAGAAAAATATTCCATAAGATTTGGTATTCTTGATTTGACCATTGGAACCCATTTTGACCTAAAATAGAGTCTCAGACGGGAAGTTGCCATAATTTGGGTTTTTATGTAAATTACCTAGTAAAACTTGGTCAAAACTAAAATTAGACTTCACCATCAGATTCCTTGGGTCCAATTAGGCTTGTACCAAAATTTGGGCCCAATCAGAGATCATCTTGACCTAGTTTGCATTTCAGTCCAGTTTGATTCTTTCTCACATATTCCCCTATGTTTCGAATTCTTCCCAATTAGGTCCCTCCGCCATTATCGCGGAGAAGCTTCTTCATTGGAGACCTTCAATCAAGGAGTTCTCCATGATTTCTCACCTAATCTCTCTTCCAAAATTGGAAGGGAGAACTCCTGAGAGAATCCTCTTCAATTTAAGCCGCATCTTGGGCTCTGATTTGTACCCAAATCCTCATGCGAATCATTCAAAGATCCGGGTTTCCTACTTCACGAAGGATTTGAGCTTCCAAGCTTGGAATGCCTTCCTAATGCCCTATAAAAGACCCCTGGTGCACGACCGTTCTCCTTAGCTTGGTTTGAAGGTCGGAATCCCCTTCTACTCTTCTCCCCGACCTTCGTCTCCACCAACTCTAGTGGCCCTCTTCGACTATCTTGTTTGCTCGCTGTCACAGACAATAGCCGGCAGGTTCTCCTTCCTCTCATTCTTCCACATCTCACAATACCAGCGAGCACTGCCTACCTCTCCTCGTTGTCACCGCTTCGCCCACCAGAGATTTCATCTTCTCCGACGCCTGCTTGACAAAACCGATGCGGATCCCCTCCCCTTTCATCCAATAGTTAGCGTAATGTCTTCCTTTACCTAGTTAGATTAGTTTTAGCTCCTTAAACCCTTGTTTGAACCATCGACTTAGCCGTTCGCCGTCATCTTCACTTTCTTCGGCCACATCTCCGGCGAGTCCTCTACACCTCCACAATCCACCAAACACCTCGCCATCGACTCCATAACCTCCACCTCATCAACCCACATCAAACCCCTTAAGAAATTGAGGGGAATATCACCTCCATCACACCCCCAAACACCCCACTGTTGCACCACCAAATCCACCTTTGCTAGCCACCTACGACCACCCTCGCAGCATGCGACCGCCACCAACACCCTCGCCACATCCTTGCGATGCTTCTGAGCTTTTTAGCTAGGGCTTTTAGCCCGTATTTTGTATTTCAAGTCCTACATCGGAGCTCTGTTGCTGCGTCGTCTTCCCCGGCCTTGTTCTTTACACCACAGCCATGTTCTTCATCAATATATGCTCCAGGTGCTGCGACCTACCTCCAGGAAAACTCCCAGGCAGGTAATCGAAGCAAAGCAGCCATCCTTCGTCTGCAATTGGAAGCCTTTCGCTCTACTGCAGCTGCACTCGAAGACATCAGTGGGATTCGTCCCACATCGTAAAGAGACAAACGGGCATGCACACATAAAAGGAAAAAGTGTTTTAGGCCCTTTGCCCATTACATAGGGGTTAGGTCCCCTTTACCCTAATGATCCACTTACTCGACCTACTCTACACTCCTCGCTTGTGATAGCACACCTGCAAGCCTGGTCACCAGGATCTGTTTACCCTAATATCGACTCGATTAGGCAGGTCAGAGAGAACGGAAAGAAAGACGGGGAGGGGGTTTTTTGCTCTCCTTAGCCTCTGCTCGACACTTAGTCGCTGAAGGGAATTGATTTCCTTGTGCTGTGAAGGAAAGGAAGGCTTTGAAGAAGAAGAGGAGGAATTAAGAAAGAGGTTTTAAGAGCATCTTTGTGCTGTGGCGGCTAAGTGTTGAAACACTTAAGCCGTCTGATTGAGAAAGCCGTTGTCTGATTGGCTAAGGCATTGGTTTTGATACTATGGCTTTATGGAGACTTAAGTGACATACCATTTT
Source organism: Thalassia testudinum (assembly GCA_037157565.1). Lineage (NCBI taxonomy): Eukaryota > Viridiplantae > Streptophyta > Magnoliopsida > Alismatales > Hydrocharitaceae > Thalassia > Thalassia testudinum. The sequence goes on along the minus strand of JAZHRO010000073.1, from coordinate 6,081,557 downwards.
GATTGAAGGACACTGTTCATATATTTGAGTATAATGAGTAGTTGATATGTATGCTTAATTAAGGCTAATAATTAGTGATTCAAATTACCATTATTTTGTCTTGATTTCTTTTTGTCCTAAGGAACTCTTGAAATACTCATGCTTATAATTGAATATCAATTTGAGTAGGTATTATTCATTGAATATCTCTTTTGTGCTTCGATTATGTTACTCATTTATATGCAATTAAAGATTAGTGCATGCATTCTATATTTGCTCCCTGTGTTCGACCTCGGACTTCATTTTCTGATTTCGAGTTTATAAATTTTATCTGTTTGAGAGCTATTTGTTGACTATACTACAACACATTTCCTTAAGACTCAACGAAAAACTTGATAAATAGAAGCTTCACGTGAACCTCCTGAAGAAAAGGAAGAGTTATGTCCCACATTGTGGCACCAAACTTCGTACAATGCATAAAAGGCATTCTTCATGTAAGCTATTCGCCTCTACACGAGGGGTGATGTCCCTCTCACCGCTTACTCTCCACTCCTCGCTTACCACCCACTACTGGTGAGCTTGGTCCCTGTTCCTAGATCCGATTACTCGATACTGTTCATACCTGTTAGCCCAGTTAAGAGGAGGAAGAGATTCTGAGGAGGGTGGGGGGTGGTTTTGCACTGTTGGCCTTGAGATCTGTGCTCATTCATGCTCAATACATAGGAATTTCTAAAGCTTTGTGCTCTAGATTTGTGCTTGTGCTGCTTGGCGACTTTAAGGCGTCTGATGCCCTTGTGTTGACGTCTGATTTGAAGTACGGTGGACTTACTGAGATACTATCTAACGTGGATATTTGAGGATAAGTGGTTCAAGACCAATGTTGGAAAATTGAATTGGTTGAAACATTGGGATATGTGCGTAATTGTGGGATTAAATTGGTGATTCAAATCACCATTTTTAGGATTTTAATTATTTCTTTTATCTCATTGTTTCCTAAGATACAATTGCTATTATTGAATATCAGTTTTGATAGATCTTATTCATTGAATATCTTTATTGTGATTAATCATTGTGCTCACTTATTCCATATATTTTGACTAGTGATTGAATTCCATATTTGCTCTCTACGAACGACCTTGGACTCACATCTGTTTGCGAGCTTATAAATTTAAATGTTGTAGTGATTTTCGTCGCTATACTCGTGATATTTTCCTAAATATGATGACTTTCGATGCTTCAACATTTTGGCACCGTGGCCGTGGAGCAATGTGTAATTCACCACTAGTCATATCTTTCTTGATTAACTGAGCTGATTTCTAACTTGCCTTATTTACTTTGTTGTGTTTTATGAGGTACATCATGAAGAGATCTTCCGCACAATCAACCACTCCAGGGGCAGGTAAATTTTCTCTTCTTCCCAATCATCTCTTAATCTTGGGAAAGAGAAAAAGGAAACAAAATAAATTAGGATCCACTTGCCTTATTTTCCTAATAATCATCATTTAAAGGCAAAGAGTTTCCTGATTTGCGAGATTTATTGATGTCTGATTAAAGTTGTGACGATTTGATTAGAGATTCCCTATCCTGATTTCTTGTACATTTTAGGAATTTGTGCTAAAATTTCTCAACATATTAGACTACTCACTTTCTTTTTTGAGTCAAGGTACCTTATTTGGAATCAAATTGGACTTAAAATAGAGCCAATTAAGGTTTCCACATTAGGTTTTGAAGTGTTAGTACACATCTGCCTACAATTAAGGAAATTGATTTTCCCACATTTGTGTGCCACCCAAGCCCTTATTTGAACCGATCTATCCAAGTGAACCCTAAAATCAAGGTTTTAAATTCACTTGAATCTTAAAAATTTTGGGACCTAATAACTTGAGAATCAATTCAGGGTAATTTGGGTCATGACCCAAATCTCATCCTTAACTTAGGATAGGTTAGGTGAAGTTGGTTCATCCTGTGGACCAACCAACCTACAAATTAGGTCACAAGTTGAAATAACTTCTAAATCAAGTGAAATTCAAGGCACAAATTAAGGCTAAAATTGGTAGACTTAGGTCTCAATTCATATTCCGGTCTACTTGGAATCTCAGTGACAAGAAGATCGGGTGGGGGAAACTCTGTAACCAGTGGAGATGCTTTATTGTATAAGGGTCTTTGCCGAACTTTCCCTTCCTGATTGCCTAAATAATTCCTGGGTGTGTGGATTTTTGATCAAAGAGGTTCATTTGCCTCAAAAAGCTTGAGTCATCCAAAACTTTTGGGTGCCTTGATTGGGTCTAATACACATCCAGTCCTCATCTATTCTTTAGTGCACATACATAGGAGAGGTCCCTAAGTTTGACCTAGATGCCTCCATTATAGTTGATCTTCTGGGAGAAATATGATATGATATGATCTGATCAAATCAATCTGGACCTGAATTTGCTTTTACATCCTGATCCACCACTTGATTTAGAAATGCAACCTAACATAGGAAAAATGTTCAAGAAACCTAAATCTTGCAAGAGCATCAAAGAGAAAATGATCGAGGCTGCTCTTAGACATCATTTTGAGTATTACAAAACCTCAGATCCCTTTAGAAGCATTAAGGTTAATGTATCAGAAACAACAACCCTCATTGTGAACCGTGCCCATCTGATGTTGACACAAATGATATAAATGGTTCAACTCAGGATGCCCTCATATCAGAATTCAGTGGATTGTGGGAATTTAATAACACAGAAGGCTTACAATGTTTTACAAATCCACCACTTTGAGAGATACACCAAGGTGACATTGAGAAACTTGGAAATATGTTAAATCTGTTGCAACAAGCCATTGATCAGAAATACCCATATCACCACTCGGAAATTGATCAATGTGATTTCCTAGAGCCCGGGTTCAAAAGTAGAGGTTGTTATGGACCCCCAACCCAAGTGGAACTAGATTTAGGTTTTTTGCATAATGACATACCTGATCTTGATGTGTAGTGGGTGATCTAGTTATAGGTGTTTCCAATCATGAGCCAGCCATAGGTAGCTATGAAGTTGGTCTATTGTGCTTAGATTTTTCAAACACCTATGGTGAAATAGACTCAGAACCTCTCGAGGATGTAACTCCCACACCTTATCCTGTTAAGGTATTCCTTGAAAGTGATTCTGACATCCCAGTAGAACCAAGTCCAGATTCTAGTAACCTAATTCCTACCTCTGACCTAGAATCTAGATCTGAGACTATTTGGGATGATCATGAGGCCTAATGCGATGTGAACCAGATTTTAGATATGAATTATGATTTTGGGCTTGTATTTGATGATTATACCTCTCTAGAGTCCTCAGAAGAACGAATTGATTTTTTGGAGGCCACATCGATTTACGATATAGAATCAGAGGAATTGGAAGAATTACGATTTGATTGGATCTACCCTAGTGCCTGATTGCACAGCAATCATAGTTCTTAATTGACCTAAATTAGGCTAGAACATAGCATAAGCTAGTGTAATTAATGCATGCATAAGCATTACTTGCATCTATACTACTTTTCTTTAGCTATGCATGAAATAATGATATAATGTACTAATTTAGTGCATTATATAGATTGCAGGTAATAAGAAGCTCAGGAGCTGGATCCGAAGCTGGACCTGAAGCTAGTGTTGCATCAGAGCTGGAGCGGAAGACCTTAGAATAAATGTAGTAGAGAAATAATGTAAGGGTTGAGATATGTTATTCTATTAAGTAAGAATGAGGCAGAGTTAAATTATGAAGAACTTAGGTTCATTCCTAGCCCTAGGATATCCTTAGAAGCCTTCCTAAGCCTTAGCCCCCCTTATATTAGGTCACCATAGCCTAGGAAGCCTCAAACCCTATTTCCAGCCCTTATCTGGATGTCCAGATAAGTTATTGGACGTCTTGGACCCTTAGCCACAATCCGCACACTTTAAACTCTTGTCTGTAGTGTTATTGGATGTCCAGACACTTGGTTAGACATCCAATTTCTACAGAATACCCAAGACAGAACCTTGATTCCCTTCTGGCTCAAATTAGACATCTAGACAAGAGGTCTGAACTTCTGATTTTTGAGTGTAAGACGTCTGACACTCTTATTAGACGTTTGGAACTGCTCTTCAGTTCCTATTTTGGAATTCAAGTTTGGATCTTGAGTTCCTAGGTCCCTAAACCCAATTCCAACCCCCTGGGAACCAAAATTAAGGTACCCTAAGCCTAGTACAACACCTCTATACCTTCCTAAGAAGCTAATTAGGTTTCACTAAGCCTAATTAACTTGTATCATAGTCAATTACAATTGCCTAGTCAGTCGGACTCATAGAGTCCAATTGAGCTTAGATCTCAATCCACACAAGTCCAATTGGACTTAGTGAGAGTCCAATTGACCTAAGCCCAACTTAATTGAGTTATTTCACTCTCAATTAAGTTCACACTCACTCAATTAAACTTATATCAAGTTTAATTGCACTTTCCCATTAGCAATTAGGGTTTGCAACCTGATTAGCCCATATTTGTGGGCTATTTAAGTATTTAAGTTGCTAGACATTAAGTTAATTTTAACATTTAGATAGCATACATTAGGATGTAAATAAATTAATTTATATTTTTAGCTTAAGTGCATAATTCATGTGTGGCATCCATATCTAAATGCATTTAGAATTAACCTAGAATTGCATGCATTTGATTAGTTAATTAATTAGGTGCATTACATACAATATTTTAATTAACATAGAAGTTAAGGAGTTATGTATAAATAATCTTAATTATTTTATTATTCTTCTTTTTTCTCCTTCTGCAGGAACGGCTCCGCCTCTCTTGCAGTAGCTATACCTCCTTAATGGCCGTGAGAAGCGGATCTACTCCTACCTCTCCATTTCAAATCCTTGCACACGGCTATAAGAGAGGGGTAGCTACTACCATGCTCGGGGAGGCCATTATCCCATTTCACCACTGTGCAACATTCCACCACCGTGGGCCTCCACGGCCAAGCTCCGTCATACCGTGGGCCGACGGGGTGACAGACCGCTGCGCTAAGAGGATGGAGTTGGCCGCCACCGTGCACGAGCTCTTTGAAGCTCGCCTATCGTGAGTGCATCTACTGATGCACGACTTGCCTTCCCCTGTACACCACCGCAGCCATTGCCATCCATGCCTGCTTGACCACCTCGCACGCACCACACATCTCTGCATAGCACCTCCATGCTCCAGCTCCTCACTGCATGCTACACCCCAGCCCCTAGCACACGCCCACCAGCGCCCCTCTGGCGCACCCACTCGCCTCCAGATAGCGTGCCAGCACCCCCTGCAGTGCGCCGTCGCCGCACGCTCAGCGCCGCCCGCAGCCACTCCAAGTTGCTGCTCCAGCAGCAATAGTGCACCCAATCACCTCCAGCCCACGTGCGCAGAGCGCACGCATCACCTCCAGCAGCCCACATGCACCCAATCGCCTTCTTCACCGCAGTGTAGGGACGCAGAGCTGCAGCTGTAGCACCACGCGTGCGGCTACACGTCCTCTAGCAGCTCTGCCGATGCACCTCCAGTGTGTAGGGACGTTTTCTCGTTGTGCCTTCAGCGAGTAGCACCTCCGCCGGTGTCTCCCGCTTTGCGCGTGGGCGTCCCCCTACTCCTCCTTGCCTTCAGCTCGTGCATTGAGCTGCTTCACAGCAGTAGCAACCAACCCATTACCACCGTCCCCTCTCTGTTCCGTCCGGCCACCTTGGGCCACCCCGCACTTCGCCGCAACCACCATCGCGAAGCCCTCACCTCACTCATCTCGTATGCCAAGTCTCACCTCCAGCCGTGGCCTGTCTTTTACGCATGCCAAGCTTGAAGGAATGCTCTGTTTTCTCCTCAATTAGTTATTACATGCAATGCCATTGCTACCATTGTAAGTTTTTGTTAATTAATATTTAATTATGGATGTTTTATGGTACAACCCTCATGTTTTACGTAAAATGCTCATTCAACATATCTAGCAATTGTTAGCATATTCCAGAGGGGATTTCGACTCAGTGTTTGGGGGCAATTTTTGGTGAACAATTTAGATGGGCTAGTGTCGCCCTATGGATATGACTTGCTCTTTCGAGTGGTTAATTTTTTTAATTATTTTGATTAGTCAAATTTTCCACCACTTAGAAATACAACAACAAATCTTCTTAATCATCATTTTATAAAGCGAAAATTGACTTATCAAATGGCGCCATTGCTGGGGAGGCAATGAGCCTGTTAAACTTGCATTCATTTATTTATTGGTTCACACATTATTTTTGAGGCATATTTAACTTCGATCTTTTTGGTGTGAGGTACTCATATCTGCTTGACAAGTTGTTGCACCAGCCTCAGCTACATCGAGGTGGACCTTGTTTCCACTTCTTGGAGGACACTGGGAGCTCCATTTCTGAAGGTAGGAGCTCGACGCACTGTCGTGGACCTTGTCTCCACCACTGAAGGAGGACATCTGGAGTGATCATCTTCATCTCCATCGATTTTTTTTTCAGTAGATAGAATTTAGGTTTTAGAACTTAATTTTCATTGCACATTTGGTTTGAGACCCTTGTTCTGGGGTACATCTTTAGGGATTTGTTCCCCAATTTTGTTTTAGTCCCGTGTTGGGTAATAATTTTAGGGAGCCTGTTCCTTTTTCTTTAGATCTAGGTTTTTATTTTATTTTGTGGTTGTTTATCATTTTCTTTGTTTGTGCATAAGTAGATGTATATATATATATATAAAGGCACGAGATACCTGCTAGAAGCTGCCTGCCCCTAGGAAGACCATTTAGGTGTGAATGAGCAGCATCTAGACTTGATTTTCTACATTGCGTGCATTCTTGCATCGTTAATTACGGGAGGCAAGGTATGTTTTCTGGACTTTGCATCCATATTTGTTCATGCATTGTATGTGGACCTTAATTTCAAAGACCACCAAGTTTGATTTGAATAGATCTAACAAGTGGTCATATTTAATTTTTGAAAAAGGACTAATTAAAGGAAGGACATTTAAAAACCAAGGACTTGAATTTAAAACTTGGCGTGTGATTCAAAATCTTTTATGGTGTATGCACAATTATATCTCTTGCACCACGGCATGCGTTTAGACACTCCTTAGGTTTCAAACTACTAGGACAAGAGCCCTCCTACTGTTGGATTCTGAAGTGTTTAAAACTTGAGATCAAAGGTTTTGTAACTCCAAAGAGGGGGATACCCTGTCACGGGTTTTTGAGGGTAGTTAAGAAGCACCGCGAAAGCACATCTTCAAAGGAAGGCTTAGGCCTACTTGCATCCCTCGATCTTCCGTCTTTGGAGTTGCTCTACCATTTGAGATTTAGGGAAGAACACCTAAGCTCCAACTAGGGCTTTTTAGGCATATTGTAGGTCGACAAGTAGGCGTGTAACTATTTTGATAACTTGATTTGTCACCTACAAGTGGACTTAAAATCTCAAAAGCCTAACTAATTAAAGGCCTAAAAAGTCCTCTGATTTGTGTTTGCTTGGGGAATCTGATTGTGGTGTAAGTTAGAATGGACCACGTTGACTTTCATCCCTTCACATCTTGCCCACACCCTTACCCCCACTCTGCGATCTTCGATCTAATACGCCGAGATGGTCCATCCTTTGATGGACATAATGGCAGTCATTGGGATCCGTTTTACTCCTATTATAGGAGTATTGGCCTGGTTAAGCCCCAAATCAGTGAGCAGAACCTAGGAGCGGGATTTGCCTTTCCCAAATCCCACACACCATAGGAAAACCCAACCCACCCTCCCTGATTGATTGTAATGGTTGGACAGAAACTCCTAGGAACTATAACCCTGAGCCTGACTTCTCTCCTGATAGTAATGATGACCTCTCCTCCTTGAAGATGGAAATACAGAAAATGCAAGATGAAATGATTGAATTGTTAGGAGAATCTTCGAGACCAAGCCAACAAGAAAAAGAAGAAATTAGCCACCCAATCTACCCCATTGAGGATGAAATGCACCCCTCTACGCTAAATGCATCTCCCGTGAGAGAGCCACATCCTAAGTTGGAGGAAAATTTTGGGGATTATGTAAGAGAGAATAGCTACTTTTTGAGGATAGATTTTCAAACCTCCCCGCTAGATGACACTTCCTTGAGAGGTCCACTCCTTAAGTGGGAGGAGGATATGTATGAAAGTAGCTATACATTGGATGAAGAAAGGTGGCAACCTGAGGAAGATGATGATCAGGTTGAGTATCCATCTGAATTATATTGGAGTCAAAAGAAGGGAATGATGGTACCATTGGATGACCTCGACCCAGATGATAGTATTTGTCACATTTGGTGAAGTGGGCTGAGGTCAAGTTGTTAATCCCGCCCTCCCTTCTGATCATGAGATGGAACTCAAGCCCACCCTTAGGGAACCTAACCCTGAAGAAATTCACCTATCTGAGGAGTCCGAGGTTACCAGTGTAAACCATTTACCCCAGATGGAGTGCCCTAGGGGATCTACTGAGATTTTAGATGTTCTAGATCTCGGCTATATGATGAATTGTATGATGAGGAGAGGGATGAATTATATGAGGAACCTACATTCAAGATTTGGAGTGACATTAAGGGTGATTATGTCTTATTTGAAGAATTAGCCCTCGAGGATGTCACAAAGTTGACCAAATTAGTTTCCTTAGCACATCCATTGATGATATCTCTCCTCATGATGAAATAATGGAAAATTTGGAAGCAACTTCTACGATTAATGCGGATTCACATATAGACTCCGAGGAGGATTTGAGTAAAGAACAAGAACCTGGGGATGACATTGATAGGATAATCCCTAGATTTGTTGCTTCCAACCTACCTTCATTTGATTCGGAGTCATCCTCTGATTCGCCTATGTCTGAAGGCAAAATGTTGACTCCATACGTTGAAATGATCATTGATGAAGTGTAGGGAGATACTTATGATAGTTTAAGGAATGCTAGGGATGCAATTGAGGAATTGGAAAGATTGTTAGGGATGGACATCGAGCCAAATAAACCCAACTTAGATCTTATGACCATCCCGCAACCTCAAAACTTGGATACCCTAGACGATCCTTGGCTTAAAGACATGCTCACTACTATTTTGACCAAGGGCTTAACAGACCAATCTCTCTTGTAATGGAGTACCGGGTATAGATTGTTGCTTTCTATGGTCAGTCCATCACCCTGGGGGTTTATCTTTGCACCATTCCTTCCCCATTTCTTTTGGAGGATCCTTGTCATCCTCTCCTTACCCCTTTAGAGGTTGTTATGCCAGTTTATCCTTTAGAACCTCCTCTGGTGACCTAGGAAGATTTCATTCCTATCTTGGTTGGGCGAGCATTTGCTATTGGGATTCATCATCAGCTCGTCAACATTCTAGGTTACTTGTTTTATAGGCCAGCATTACTTTGCTCATTTTTAGGGCCTATTTCTGAGATCCTTGAACCTGATTTACAGATTCTTTGGCTACTCGGCTGCTAGCAAAATAATGGTAACCCATCTCTGACCCAGGTAATATCCTTCTATGAAATGGGGACATTGCAGATTTTAGGTAGGGGGGTACTTGGGGATATACATAACGTTTATACATAGTGCATTCATGCATTTAGTTAAAGTATTCTGCATTGAATACATTTGCATTAAAAAAAAAAAATTGCATTGAGCTTAACTAGCTGGGCCCTGCATTCTTAAGTAGACTAGAACTTTAGGTTAGACTAAGTTGATTCTAGGTGTCGAACTTTAGAAGCTAAGTGAGGTACTAGCTTTAGACCTTTAGGGTCCTTTGTGGACTTAAAAACTTAAGTAGGAGTTAAGTTGTGGACCATTCCTCAAGAGGTTGAGGAAGGAAAGCTAGGGTTTGAGTTAAAGGCTAGGTAGTACCTGGAATCTTGTTCTACCTTTTGGTTTATGGGTCCTTGTAACCTAAGCATCCACATTTCACACACACTTGGTCTTGTGTAAATAAGTGATCACCCTAATTCATTTCTTAAAGAAAAGTTGGTTCTCTTAGTTTTGACTTAGAAGCTTGAAAATACAATTTGATTGGAAGATTTCCTACTGTAGGAGAGGTGGAGTATATACTCACCTTGAGGATGCGATGATAACATGCCACCTCCTCGGCACTTGTCTCTTAGGATATCCATCCTACTGGGGGCATGTAAGCGCATTGTACGGTTCAAGTACCATGGGCGACCCTATCTCAAAGTGCTGATTGCCACATGCCTGAATTCGCTTAAGAAATCCATGGGCGATACTATCTCGAAGTGTCGATTGCCAAGAGTTCTTGGGGTCACTATGGGTGGTGCTATCTCGAAGCATCGAAAGCTAGGCACCCTTCGAGGTTCGGTGATGGGAACAATGAATCCGACACTGACCGTGTTGATGGTTGATCCAAGGTTAAACTTAGAGGAACAAACAAAAATATATATATTACAAAAAAAAAATCACTTTCTAGGTTGGCAATCATACCAACCTCAAATAACTCAGACCAATGCACATGCACGGATGCTTTAATCTCTGGGACAAATAAACCCTAGGGTAGAGTTAGAAATCAGGGAAACTTGTGCCTACAACTAGTCTTTAGCTAAACTAGTTTGTAACTTAGCAACTACTTTGGAACCTTAGGTCTAAAGTCTGAACATAACATGTTTCTAAAGGAAGACTGATTAGGTTGGCTACTCTACTTGGAGTGTTAGGTTATTGCTTAGATTTACTAGGGACTAGCAAAAACTAGGCATGAGGGTATTTGATTAGCCCATATTTGTGGGCTATTTAAGTATTTAAGTTGCTAGACATTAAGTTAATTTTAACATTTAGATAGCATACATTAGGATGTAAATAAATTAATTCATATTTTTAGCTTAAGTGCATAATTCATGTGTGGCATCCATATCTAAATGCATTTAGAATTAACCTAGAATTGCACGCATTTGATTAGTTAATTAATTAGGTGCATTACATACATTGTTTTAATTAACAAAGAAGTTAAGGAGTTATGTATAAATAATCCTCATTATTTTATTATTCTTCTTTTTTCTCCTTTTGCAGGAACGGCTTTGCCTCTCCTGCGGCAGCTATACCTCCTTAATGGCTATGAGAAGCGGATCTGCTCCTGCCTCTCCATTTCAAATCCTTGCACATGGTTATAAGAGAGGGGCAGCTGCTACCGTACTCCGGGAGGCCATCATCCCATTTCACCACCATGCAGCATTCCACCACCGTGGGCCTCCACGGCCAAGCTCCGTCATACTGTGGGCCGGCGGGGTGACAGACCGCCGCACCAAGAGGATGGAGTTGGCCACCACCATGCACAAGCTCCTTGAAGCTTTCCTACCGTGAGTGCATCTATTGATGCATGACTTGCCTTCCCCTATACACCACCACAGCCATTGCCATCCACGCTTGCCCGACCACCCTGCGTGCACCACACATCTCCACACAGTACCTCCACGCTCTAGCTCCTCGCTGCATGCTACACCCCAGCCCCTAGCGCATGCCCACCAGCGCCCCTCCGGCGCACCCACTTGCCTCCAGACCGCGTGCCAGCACCCTCTGTAGTGCGCCATTGCTGCATGCTCAGCATCGCCTGCAGCCACTCCAAGTTGCTGCTCCAGTAGCAACAGAGCACCCAATCACCTCCAGCCCACGCGCGCGAGTGCGCGCATCACCAGCAGCAGATTTGCTCGCGCGCAGAGTGCGCTGTGCCTCCGCCTATGCCTTCCGCACTGTGCGGAGGCACTACCGGTCCACGCAGCAGCTGCAGATGCAGCACCATGCTTGCGGCCGCACGTCTTCTAGCAGCTCCGCCTGTGCACCTCTAGCGTGTAGGGACGTCCGCTCGCTACGCCTTTAGCGAGCAACACCTCCGCCTGTGCCTCCCGCACCGCGAGCGTGCGTCCCTGTGCCCCTTCTCGCCTCCATCCTTTGTGTTGAGCTACTTCACAACAGCAGCAACCAACCCATTGCCACCGCCCTTCTCTGTTCCGTCCGGCCACCTTGGGCCACCCCGCACTTTGCCGCGACCACCATCACGAAGCCCTCGCCTCACTCATCTCCTATGCCAAGTGTCACCTCTAGCCATGGCTTGTCTTTTGCGCATGTCAAGCTTGAAGGAATGCTCTTTTTTCTCCTTAATTAGTTATTACATGCAATGCCATTGCTACCATTCTAATTTTTGGTTAATTAATATTTAATTGTGGATGTTTTATGGTACAACCCTCATGTCTTACGTAAAATGCTCATTCAACATATCTAGCAATTGTTAGCATATTCCAGAGGGGATTTCGACTCAGTGTTTGGGGTAAATTTTTGGTGAACAATTATTTGTGACTTTTGCGAGTTTAGACGGGCTAGTGTCTCCCTGTGGATACGACCCACTCTTTCGAGTGGTTAATTTTTTAATTACTTTGATTAGTCAATTTTTCCACCACATAGAAATACGACAAATCTTCTTAATCATCATTTTATAAAGTGAAAATCGACTTATCACAACCCTAATTTGAGACCTACCCTAACCTAAACCCCTTAGGACCTAACCTAGACCACTTAGCCACCTAAGTCACGCCCACACACACACACACACACAACCATTCATGAAGTCCCACACTACCTAGAGCCTTCTAGGCTCTTCTAAAGGTGGCATCACCTTGGTTGCCAAAAATAGCAACCAAGGAAGGGTCTTCTCCTAGGCCCACTTTTTGTGGATCTAAGAACCACCTCTCACCTCCCTTGGATGGCCACTCTTGGAACTCACTCTAGAGAGTTCCATGCTTCTCTAGAGAGTCTCCCTTGGGTCTATTTAGAGGACCCTTAGGTGGCCACTTGCACCCATCTTGGTTTTATCATCCACCCATCACCATAGCCATCTCCACCTCCACCTTCATGTACACCTCCATGAGCTCTTCCACCATGGCCATCTCCACCTCCACGCCAAGAGCCAAGATCACCTCTCCCTCCTTCCTCCAAGGGTCAGCCTAAGTACCATTGGCTGCCCCTCTTTCTTCTCCCTACCTCCACTCAAAGGCTATTGGAGACCACCTCCGAATGCCCTTCTTTCTGATAGCATAGCTAAGTAGTTCTTCTAATCTCTCTGCTTTATTTTATGCTTAGTAGTGTAGCTCTCTCTCCCTCCTACATGGTGTATGTACAATCTCCCTTAGATCCTCATGTGTATGCATTTTCTGATAGCTAGTATTGTTTTAAGCATTCCTGTATAAGCTTTCCTCTAGCTTCGCTCTATAGCCCTGATCATGAATCAATGAAAAATCATCTTTTTATAGATATCTATATGTGTGTTGAAAAAATCACCATGAGCTTGCTTGTCATATTTTATTGTGATTGAAGTTGCATGTGCTTATTTCATATATTTTCGCAACTAGCATGTTGGTCCATGAAAATATTGAGGAACTAACTATCAATGCCTTTTCAGCAAATTGCCATCACATAACTAGGATCGTGCGTACAGACACCCACACATTTACTTTTGCCATCTATTTAACACATGCACACATTATTAGAGTTAACAATGCGAATGGCAAGACGTTGATCCATAGGTTGGAAACCGGTGTGCATTTCTAAGTGAGTAGAGTGAAAAACATCAAAATCAAGATTAGCATTTCCATAACGCCTCCCAGAGACGAATGACCGAGACTCAAAGTCTCATTATTTTACAAATATTTTTGATCGAGGGTTTCACGAGACTATACTACAAGCTACGGTATCATTTTCCCAAAACACGCAAGAAATCGCTTCTGTTAGTGCCCGGAACTTGAGCCTATGCCTAATAAGGACACCTTTTTGAGCTAGGGATTTGAGACTAGGTTTGACCAAAGTCAGGGTGATAACTCCATGCATCATGTTTTGCTCAGTGGTGGAAATCTCGATCTTAAATCAGGTTCAGAAATTGATTGTCGCAAATTCTTCGATGATTTCGAATCATACTCTGATTTTGGAGAACCATTGTTTCCAAATGACTATGAGACAGTTTACGACCTCAGTATCCATAACCCATTCTTTGATTCTGATTCTGAGGCTGATGGTTTGGAACTCGAAGAAGCCACACCTCTTAAAGGGCCTTTCAAAACCTAATCCCAACCTTAACCCGCCATCGAAATCAATTTCTTTTCTGACTCACCTCTTTTTGATCCAATTACATATGATTCACCTCCACAATTCAATTGAGAATCAGACTAATAACCACATTCCATCCCCCTCTGATCCCATCAATAGGGTCCTACATTTTCCATAGATCCATTATCATTTGAGGACCTCTACTCTGATTAAGCTGAGCCGATTCAACCAAACCCTAGATTTGTATTCCACATCGATTTGAGCCATAAAGCATCTGGTGGGCACCACACCTATTGATTCACATCCATCAACCCACCAGACTAATTGGGTTTGGTCTGCATCATCAACTTATTGATTTGAACAAAACCTAGTTGGACCAACCAGACTACTTATCAAGGTGCTTATTCTAAAAAATTCCTTCAATTTGACCACCCCTTCTCTCCTTGACCACCTTCTGCTCGGCTGAAGTCATTGAATTTAGAGCTTAATAAGAGGCAACCCATCATTTCAAAAACCCAAGACCCTTCGAATAATCCTTTTGAGCTACATTCCTACTACACCTTAGGGTTTAACTTTAGAATAGATGACTCCATCTTTGATACTTGTATCAGAGCTAGAAATCATTCGCAATAGAATCCCAACCCATTCACCCATCCTTTGACCTTGTTCTAAACCTTGAACCAAGCTGAATTCACACTTGCCCGGTTTACAATGAGGACATTGCAAAACTTAGGCATGGGGGGTGGGTATTAAAGTGCAAAATAAATAGGAAATTCAATTCTCTGAGGGGTTATCACAAAAAATATTTATTGAAAAGAAAAATGGAGAAATCGGAGGAAAATTTTGAGAAATGAATGAACAATCCTTCTTAAGGAGGAAAGGAGGAAATACAAAGAATGTAAAAGGAGCAAAATCAGAAAAAAATTGATAGTCATAGTAATTGATTAAAAGATCTACTTAAGTTCTAGACCAAATCAAAATAAGGATTAAGTCCTGAAATGCTAGAGACAAGGAGATAAGTAAGAGTACCGACCTTAGGCCTCTTGAGCCTAGTCTAAGGCTTAAACACTCACTTTTTTGCTAAGTTCTGGATTAATCCTCAAGAGGTTGAGGAAAGTGCGAAGCTGATGTATTAAGTCTAAGGCTTAGGGATTATTTGGCCCTGTTGTCTGCCCTTTGGTTTGCGGGACTTGGTAACCTAGGCACCCAAAATTCACACACGGGTCTGGTTTGGTGCACTTAGCGAAGAAATAATGCTAAAAGTGTCTACTCTGAAAAGGTTTTCCTAAAGATCTAGCTTAGGAGTGGCTTGAAGACATAAGTTGATTGGACAACTTCCCGACGTGGAGAGGTGGAATGAAAAATACTCCCCTCGAAGATGTGTAATAACATATCGTCTCCTTGGTACTTGTCTCCTAGGATATCTAAATATCTTACTGGGGTCATGTAAGCACCTTGTGCTGGTTCAGGTGTCATGGGCAGGATTATCGGGAAATGTCGATTGCCAGGGCCTGAATTAGTTACAGAACACCATGGGCGGCACTATCCCGAAGTGTTGAAAGCCAGGGTTCTGGGGGTTGCCATGGGCTGTACTATCCTAAAGCATTGAAAGCTAGGGACCCTTCGAGGATTGATGGTGGGGACAAGGAATCTGATACAGACCATGTTTAGGGCCAATCCGATGTTAGATTTAGGGGAATATAAAAGAAAAGAGAGAAAACTCTCAGAATAAAAATCCCTCTCTATCTCTCTTACAAAAAAATGCACTGGCAAGTTGAACTTAGACTTGATACATCTACGCATGGGTACTTTAACTGCTGGGGTCAACGAACCTCTAGGTAGTCCTTGCGGGCCTTAAAAACCTTCGCGGTAGACCTAAGGCTGAGGCTAGTCAGGTCTAGATCATGGTTGGTACTTAAGTACCACTAGGCCTATTGTTGGTATTCTAATATGATTTCTAATGAAGAGGCATAATCAAGCAACTGAACATCAAAAACATGGTCTAGAAATCTAGTTCTTTCCATAGGATTTGCTAGGGACTAGCAAAAGTTAGGCATGGGGTTATGATGGTAACACCATCATTCATCATAACTAACTTAAATTAGTCGAAATCAAGAGATAAAATGCTCCTAAATGATTGCGTGAGGATAATAATTCCACTCTAATCTGTTCTGAGAAGACAATAAAATAACATTAATTCTATTATTTTAACACCACATCACAAGTGCAGATTAATCATGGGGTTATTTAGGGGTTAATTAGAGGTCAATTGAGCATAAAAGGCTAAAAAGTGGGTCCACATTGACAGAAATAGGGTTTCATGCATTTCGAGGACGCAAATAGGAATGAAAAGCCTAATTTCAACCCTACTTAAATTGAAGAGGTCTTGGTCAGGATAAAATTAATATAAACCTCTTAAAATTCATATAAAAATATTCTAAGAGGTTTGGTACCTTTGGTTTGACCATTTGAACCCATTTTGACTTAGAACAGAGATTCAGACGGGAATTTACCTTAATTTGGGTTTCTTTGCAATTTACCTAGTCAAACGTGGTCAAAACTCAAATTCAAGTTCACCATTAGATTCCTTAGGTGCAAATTAGGTTAAGAACAAAATTTAGGCCCAATCAGAGTCCATCTTGACCTAGTTTGCAATTCAGTCTCTATGATCTCTATTTCTCACAATTAGACCCTTAGGTTTCGAGTTTATTACAGAAACCCCCCTATCTTTGTCATCTCCTTCACTATTAGGTCCCTGTCTCTTGAGACATTCAAACAGAATCCCAAACCCACTACCCGCCGACTTCAATTGAAGATTTTTCCTTGATTTCTAGACCAAATCCCTCCAAATTTGGAGGGATTGATCAGGAAGGAATTCCCTTCCCATTGGACTTGATCTCGAAGCCTATTTTGGAGCAAGGAGCCCAGGAAAACTTGAAGAAATTGGAGGATTTCTTATTTCCAAATTCCTAATCAAGCGAATGCAATTTAGAAATTAGAGGCCTAATTGAGCTCTATATAAGCTCTCATATGTTTCTACATCCAGATCAATCGATTCCACACCAGAAATCTCCTTCTTCCCTCCTCTCCGACCACAAGCTTCGTCGACTCTGGCAACCCTTCTCGATCTCTATCCTCTG
This sequence comes from Thalassia testudinum, assembly GCA_037157565.1. Lineage (NCBI taxonomy): Eukaryota > Viridiplantae > Streptophyta > Magnoliopsida > Alismatales > Hydrocharitaceae > Thalassia > Thalassia testudinum. The sequence goes on along the minus strand of JAZHRO010000073.1, from coordinate 6,064,398 downwards.
ATCATCCAATAGTCAAATTGGATGACCCGCGATCTTCCCCGAAGTCTTCCGTGCCTAGTGCACATTAGCTAGTACGATCTCCCCCTTCGTCATTGCCGCTTCTCACCACCTGAGTCTTCATCATCCACAGCACTGGTGGAGCAAGCCACTGTGGATTTCTTCCACCTTTGGTCTAGTAAAGTAGTTCTCTTTATCCCTTTTAGTTTTTAGGTTAGTTTTAGGTGTTTCGGTTTTAGGTTAGACCTCAATCTCTTCCTCTCTGCGGCCGTGTTTTCTGTGTAGGCTTTTCCTTCGCCATCGTTGTCTTCTTCGGTATTGACCACCATCAGCGGGTGGAGTCGCAATAGAGGAATGCGGTGATGTCTCTGTCATGGTGAAGAGCTCACGCTAATGAATGTGTCGTCGCCTCATGGGTTGCTAGTAAGGAGGCACGATCGTGGCTGTCATCGTGGCACGGTCGTAGTGGTGGACGTGGGGAGCACGATGGTGGTAATGGTTTGTCGAGGGCAGCAAACGTAGGAGGTATCGAAGGGTCATGGTGGTGATGGCTGCCCTTGTCGAGGCTGCTGCCGGTGGAGAGAATGAATGTATGATGGTTGCGATCGGGGCCACTGTAAATGGCAAGGATGGAGGTCACAATGGTAGTGCGGTTGAGGTGTCGAGGGTGGATGTTCGCAATCATGACTGAGGCTGCTTGCAGTTGGAGCATTGAGGGTACGATGAAGAGTTTGCTATGAAGGTTGCAGTGCTGTCAAGGAGAGGAGGGTCGAGTAGGAGGTCAAGTGGTCGTCGGTGAGGATGGTCGCTATTGTGTGTGTGGGCGCTGGAGTAGAGGTCGAGGGCATTATGGAGGGTTACGGTGTGGAGTAGAGTTGCTGTTGTCGAGCCTAAGAGGGAGAGAGAGGGCGTGGGAGCGGTAGGCTTGCGGTGGTGCTATCGAGAGGGTGTTGAGGATGATGGAGGCCGACCTTGCAGGGAGAAGAAGCCACAAAGAGGTGAGGTGAATGCATTCCTCCGGTCGTTGGGTTTTTAACGATGGGAGGGGAGAGATCGGCTAATGGGGGCAATGGGTGTGTAGAGAGAGCTAGAGAGAACCGAAGTTGGTGATTTAACAAGGTCAATCAAAGATTGAAAGTGTCGGGGGGATTTTCATTCTTTCCTATTTTTGTTTTTGTTCGCACCCTTCAAGCTTCGGTGCAGATCTTCTTTCTCTCTTCTTTTAGAAAGAATCCAAATATATTGACTTTCTAAAAATTGCTTCTCTTCTTAGTGAGGAATCCAAATGGAAAGATGGCATTCTTATTTGAAATTCGATTTGCTGTTATAAAAATTGTACTCTCCAAAATGACCCTACATTACAAAAAGTAATTAATCAAATTACTTAAAAATTAATAAAATGCAAGGAATGATAGATCTAAAGCTTAATTAATTTTATTAATGTAAAGCATGCTTTAAATTAAGTTCCTATCCCAATAATAATGTACTTAGGTTCTAATTTAGTTCACTAAAGTGGGCTTATCAAATACCTCCATGCTTAAGTTTTGCTAGTCTTGAGCAAAATCATATGGAGCAGAACCAGATCTTTAGACCAGAATTTTGCTGTCAAGATGCCTTATCGTGCATCACCTGTAAGAAATTCATTTGAAATACTAACTCTAGGACTTAAGGTACTCAAGTACCGGTCAAGATACAGACTCGATCACTACAAAAGAAATTGCCTTTAGTAGCAAATCAGATAATGGCATATAATGCATTTGGCACTAATTCCTTTGATTTAGCAGCAATTTTTTTATATATGCCACTATAACATTTTGTCAAATGAAAATTAGTATTAGTGACAAATATATTTGCCACTATTGCCTTTGATTTAGTGGTAATTGTTACTTACGCCACTATAATATTTTTGTTAAATGACAATTAGCATTAGTGGCAAATTTATTTGCCACTATAGTCTTTGATTTAGTGGCAATTCTTACTTATGCCATTATAATATTTTTTTCGAATGACAAATTGGTGTAGATGAAATGAGGCCACTGCTTTATCTTTGATGACTCTACAAATAATAACGTTAATTACCTTAATTAGAGTCAATCTCAAGGGCACTTGTGCATAAATATGACAATATTGTGGGTTTGGGAGCATTACATTCAAACTGGATTCTTTCATGTTAATATTGCTCGGAATTAACATTAATGACCAAGTTATAGAACAACACCTTGAAACAGGCCTTAGATGAGTAATCAGACCATACAGATGGATCCAGATTGACAAACGGAGTCCAACGGACTCAAATCGCCTCAATCCGACCTTCGTAGCTACCACAACAAGCTCGAGAAGTTCTGACTATTGATCTGATGATCAACCACCCTCATTGCACCAGGTGGCATCCTCTTCACCCTCCATCACGCTCCAAGGTCCACCACTCAGTTCTTCATTGCACGGCCACCACTGTTCGATCTTCATCGGACGCACCTCGTCTCACCACGTCGCGCTTCGCCCTCCACCGCACGATCCTCATCTAATGTCTCCATCGTACGAGTGCCTTGTCGTCCATGTGACAATCCACGGGCGTGATGCAATGGCGAGCACCCTCAACCCAAGTGTTGCGAGTGCGTGTTCGAAGCCCCTCATAGAGTAAATTCGCTACAGGCGAAGAGGCAGCGAAATTGGGCCGTCGGATCCTCATCGAGCGGCTCCAACAGCGGCGACGTTGCATGCTCTCGCACATCGTATGAGCACGATGAGCAACATGCGATTCAAGGCCACATCACACGCGCGCCTAAGGTATGTTCCTGAGAGTGTGGTAGCGCACTATCTTGATTGTCGATCGTTGATCGGATGGCTACCAATGCAAGCACACAGATCGCTTGTGAAGGCACTATTCATGTGTGCGCTCAATAGTTGGTGGTGAACTAGGCTACAACGATGTTTGCAACTGTGCTACAAAGACATCCATGCTGTTGCTAATTGTCCTATACCTGATTTAGCACCTCTTCTCCACTTTAAAAAGGCTACAACCCTCCATGAATGGGCATCTCTTCCTATCATTTACTAAGCGTGATCCCACCACCTTCTAAAGCTCTGAAGCAAGCCTTGGAGTCATCGAGTCGCTGAAAGAAGCCCATCCACCAATGTAGTTGTCTCGACACTCCAATTGTTGCATTTAGCTACTTGTTCTCTTTAGTTTAATTCTTATATTTCCTGAAGTTTTCATTTAGTATTGTAGTTGTAAAACAATCTCATCTATTCAATATATTGATTTTGTCATGTTGTGCTAGATTATGCATAATTATAGATATATGCTCTACTCCAAGTTTCTAACCCGATACTCTCTCTCTCTCTTTGCAAGCAAATGAAAGAAAATATCTTGTGACATTAAGCGATTAATGATCCTATTCCATGCCTCCTCATGTTCAACACTCGTAATCATATCTTCGTATTTCTCTTTAAAATTGATGTCATAAACACTTGCTACAATGAACAAATTATCTATATGCATTTTTCAACGTTAGTTTTTGGTATCGTTGTTGGGGAGGCAACGGATCTTTTTGTCGCTTTCATTCTTTCATTAGTGATATTTCTATCTAACCCTCTTTTCTCTCTCTCTCTCTATTCATTGGTTGTAGGAACTCGGTGCCTAGGCGATGGGTGGAGCGCGATCCATGTCAGTAGATTGGAAGTAAAGTGCAGTGAAGATCATAGTAAGTATCACTCTACCAAGCGTAGTCTCATCTTTGTTTGATTTTTTTGAAAAAGAAAAAATTGCACTTAGGCTCATGCATGAACCCTAGGATAGTTTGATTGTTTTGTTTCTTTAAAAAAAAAAACCAAAAAAAATTTGAAAAAAAAAATGGCATGGTGAATGATTACTTGACCCACATCTTAAATCCATCACCCAAACAAAAAAATATATAAATTTCTTTACACTCTAATATCCTTAGAAAATCTTTTGAGTGTTTCTCCTTTTGAGTGGTGTTTGCGAAGCCACTTGTGTCTTGTATTAGGCCACACCACTCCAATTAAAATCAATTCACCTGATAGAATTGCATGATCTTTAGGGTGAATGCATTAGGGATGTTTTTCTAGGGCCTTTTGCTTGAAAAGGAAATTTACAATCACTCCCATGTGCGAAACTTTGTCTGCCAACTACAAACATTGCTTGAATATATCAAGAAATTCCAACCTGAAAAAGTACTAAAGCAATGACGAATCATTAAAAGACATCACATCTAAAAAACCTTGCTTGAAAACCACATTTTGTTAAGTGCACACACATGCTCAATTGGATTAATTAAGAGGCACAGCCCCCAACAATGCCTCATCACATACCTTGAGCACAAGCACTGACCTAGCTCACATTAAAATTAAGTAGACATGCCTTAGGTAGGACTAATCTAAGTCCTGGAAGTATAATTGGGTTTGTTAAGTACTTGGCCTTAATTTCCATTGTGGAATCTGATGTCTAAGGCTACGGGGAAGTGTCAAACGAATGTGGTTGGGGGATATCAAGGAATCGACGGCACAAGCCAAAGGAAGAACCTTCCCCTCAATCCCCTCGTAATCAACCTGGTTGGATTAACTTCGGGAGGGGGGGTTTAAGAACTTGCAGATTTGATTATTCTTTCCATGGCTTGTAGGTCACCTAGGTCTACACTATAGGGCCTAGATTTGTTTGCTTGGTAGTGCACACACTATTCTCTCTCCTGTCTCCTTCACATCCCTCCCTGATCTTCTATAGTGTATGCACGAAAGACGATCACTTCATCCTGAATTGGTTGCTTTAGAGAGAGAGATTAGGATGGGGCATAATTTTTCAAGGGATAGGACTGAGGAAATGACCGACCCAAGAATTGAGGATGTAGAGGACTGATAAATCCACTTTCATGGACCATTATTTGGCCTAAGTACTTTCTAATTAGTTATTCTTATTTGTTAATTAATTATGAATTATATGGTAATTCATCTTAGTCTGCATATAAATTTATGCATCAATTTTACATTTAATAACATATGATATGATAATATACATTATCTGATGAATGCAGACTAGGTGAAGAGTCTAGACGTGAAATTCTGCGTCTATAAGACGTCTGGAGATCAGTATGGATGTCTGGGAAATTGCCATCACAAGTTCCTTTTCTACATATTTTAAGATGTCTGATGATGAAGTCAGACGTCTGATATAGAACGGCCAATGCTTATCCGTCAGTTTCAACCATTCGTGATGTTCGCAAGTGGTTGGCGAAGCCGGTGACAGGTAGAACACACGAGGGGACTTTTATAAAGAGAGAAAACCCGCGCACTAGATGGGAAAATCCTCTCTCCCTAGGGAAGACCTCCTCCATCGTCTCCACCATGGCTCAAGCGTACACCGTGCAATGAGTGAACACTGTGAATCACTGCGAGCTTCCATTGCGGCCACCTCTTCATCCTCCTAGGCGGCAGCGAGCGTGGTGATAGCCGCTCGCCGCTGCCTTCACCGTGCCACTATGCCACTCCACATGTGCTGACTACAAGCTGCATGTCCACGCCCCTCATGCACGTGTAGCCACACGCTTGAGCTGCTCCACGTGCACCAGCAACAAGCGAAGCCCGCACTCCAACCGCGTGTATGCGTAACCGAAGCCCGCATGTGTGCGCCCGACTTCTTCTTCTTCTTCCTCTTCTTCCTTCTACCGCCACCTGCAACTCCAAAGGAAAGAACCCAAAGTGCATCCCCCCTCTGTCGTCGACCACACCACCTCAGGCCATCTCCTTCTCTGCCAAAACAACCGGAGTGCCCACCTCGACCTTACGAGGGTAGCCACACCCTCGAAAATCGGCCACGATAGCTCCTTCTCCTACTCCAACTGCCACGCCATCTAGTCGTTCCTCCTCCAACTAGTCACCAATGGCCACCTTCGGCTACCCTGTCACCGCCATCTCGAAGGCCGCACCTCAGAGACCCACCACTAGCGACCGTGACGTCGGCCACCACCTCCTCCACATGTGCGAGTAGGGGATTCGTTTCCCTTGTTTCACTACATTAAATAGCGAATTAAAATTTACACTTCATGCCATTGTGGAAAACACTATTGTGATATTTATCTGATTATTATATTTCGATCAATTTGCGTCAATATCCCTCACGTTTGTTTGAATCACGGATAGTGAATTCTTCTCATGAACAATAGAGTATGAGGTATTGGTTACAGGGAGAGGGTTCTGTTTTAATTAAATTTGATGGTGCTTGTCAGTACTAAGATAGCAATTTTAGTATTTTCATGGTGGTGATTTTGCATGTGCACCCTCATATTCTTCATTAATTATCTAGATTGAGGATTTATGCTGGAAATGAGAGAACTAGTTAGCATGCACATCCGTTGATATTTTCGATTACTTGATGCATCATTACTCATTTTTAATAGGCTAATTCCTCCCTGTGGAAATGACCTAACTATTTTCGTGGTTACATTTTGAGAATTAAATATTTTGAAAAGCGATTTTCTACCACGCAGCTAAATACAACGACGCGACATTTTATGTTACAAATTTCAACGAAAATGAAGATTGCTCTTTCAAATGGCGTCGTTGCCGGGGAGGAAACACACCTATTAATTATTTTTGGGAATTTTATATTATTTTTATGCTATTTTGAATTTTTTTTGAATTACTGACTGTGGATCTTTTTCTGTGAAAAAGCAACAAACGAACATGGCAGGCGAGCACGACAAAGGCAATATTTTTGGTGGACCTTGACGCCACCTAGAGGCCAGCAGCAGGTGATTGTGGGCCTTGATCCCACACACGTAGGCGTATGGAGGAGCCTTTTTCTGATTTACTCATTAGATCTTAGTTTAGATTTAGTTGAGATTGACCTTAGACATTTAATTTTTGTCTTGTGGACCCTTATTGGGTATTTTTGGGAACGTGTTCCCAGTGTTTCTTTATTTTTTATCGCTCTTGTATGCGGGAGTGTATTTTCGGGAGTGTGTTCCCATTTTATTTAGATTATAGGATTATTCGAATTGTTTGAAATGCATATTGGTTAGTTAGTTAGTTAGATTAGGTTTATTTGCTTAATATTATTAAAAATAAAAAATATATATATCAAATTGCCTACTAGAAGCTGCATATCAATAGGGCGATCATCTAGGACTGAATGAGCAGCATCTAGTTTATCTTAATTGCATTGTAGACATCCCTGCATTGAAGAAAGCTGGAGTAAGGTATGCCTTTTTCTTGAGCATCAATTACCTGTCATGCATCTGCATTGAACCTAAATCTAAGACCACTAAAGTGCTTGAATCGAATTAATTCAGTGGTCACTTTAAAAATTGGGACTGCTAAGAGGTTAGACCTTAAAATTTGTGACTTAAAATTGTGTGCAAAAGGATCTTGTTTGCGAGATTTCAAAACTCAAAACACGAATGTATGATTGCACACCTGAGACACTGTGCACCTCACACATAAGGTCACTAAATAAATTTCTACCTCTCCTCTTTACACCACAAGGGAAGTTAGTCGAAAATCAACAAACCTATCCACCAAGTTACTTCGATTCCTCGTGCGTGGGCTCGATTTGAGACTTCCATCCCTTGCAAGTAGGTTGTAGGCTCCAACGAAGGTCCGCCTAGGAAGCATAATTCTTGCAAAACTTGTTTGGCCACCAATTGAACACCAAAGACCTAGAATCTACTAAAAACATATCCCACTATATTTGCGTTTGTTTTGATAGTGGTAGAACTCTCTAGGAAGTTTTTGATTTCTTTTAAATCCTAAGAGAGTTTAACCTATTTAATTGAAAGAAATGGACTATCCTTACTCCTATCATTTTAACCGGGATCCCATGCCCCGAGCGTATCCATCCTTTGATGGGTACATTGACAATTCATGGGATCATTCATATTCCTATCCTGGGAGTACTGGCCCAATAACTCCCACTTTTGAGCAGAGCCTAGGAGCAGGATTTTCCAACCCTGGAATCCCTACTACCATGCAAGCACCCAACCCTCCCACCTGAAAGGTCGACTTTTCACTTTGCGTTATAGTATTTAAGTGGTGGAAAAATCGACTAATAAAAAATAATAATAACCACTCATAGAAGAGTGGGTCGTGTCCACAGGGAGGCAATTATGCAATAAATTCTTAATTATTTTATATTCTTTCGGATAAGTAGGAAATCCCTATTCAATTCTGACATAAAATGCAAAGGAAAGTAGATTCACAATGACTTAAAAAGATAAGGGTATATGTGCAATTTTCCTTCACTGAAATCTTCAATAAATTTACGATGATTTTATGTAATTTTCATGTGATGTGTACTAGAGAAAATTAGTGCTCAGGTTAAGCCCAAAAATTAATCTTAAAACTAGTGAATATCAATAACATGCAATTATAAGGAAATATGAGTGTTCATGTACAATTCTGCCACAATATAATAATGATAAATAAAAATCAAATTCTGTGGCAATGGAAATGAATGTAAATATTAATTGGCTTAAAAATAGAGCATTTTTGCTCTCTCCTCCTCGCGAGAGAAAGAGAGCACCGGCGGGGCTTTGGAGAGGCTAGGGAGGACGGCAAGGACGAGGGCTATCCGATGGCGGCTGCGGCGTCGATGGAGGTGGCTGGCCGGCGGAGGAGAAGATGCCAGTGGAGGCTGCCTGTTGTAGCCGCTTGTCACAGGTGGCGCGTGGTGCAGGCGTGCGTTGCAGCGCCGGCGGGTAGAGGCGCGGGTGGTCGCGATTTGCAGATGCGGGCGCCAGGTGGTGCTGAAGGTTGGAGCGCATGCGGTGAGGCGTGTGGGCACCTGAAGATGGGCGTGCTGAGGTGTTGGCAGGCTTGCGGGGTGAAGGTGGCGGTGACTGCAGGTTGGGCGTGAAGGCGGGTGTGCGGGTGAGGTGGTTTGCAGATGCTGGAGCGTGCGTGGTGAGGCGTGCGGGTGAGGCAGTCTGCAGATGTTGGAGTGTGCGTGGAAGGTGGTCGCGCTTTGCACTTAGCGCCTGCGGGCGCGGCATCAGGCTGAGGCGCTACTAAAGGTTGGAGCGTGCACGGTGAGGCGTGCGGGCGCCTGAAGATGGGCGTGCTGAGGCGCTGGCAAGAGAGAGGCGCACTTGAGATGGTGCTGGCGAGAGAGAGGCGCGCGCCTGCAGGCACGCAAGGTGGAGAAGGAGAATGCGAGATGCAGGCTTGGAGGCGGTGGTGAAGGAGCGGTGCGGGGGCACAGTGCATGCGGTGGAGTTTTTCCCCGCAAAGGGGAAGATGGCCTCATAGTGCATGCTGGAGAAGATGGTGCAAGTTCTTCCCTCCCTGGATGATCTTCTCCTCTTTCCCTGCCTCTTCTTTTAACTCCTCTCCTTTGTGCGTGCGCTAATCAAGGGGTTTTCCTAATTTTGGCAGGAGGCTGTTGGGGAGAATTCTTCAGGCCGATGGTTGTTGAGGGTGGCTGATGGAAAGGGAAGAGAGCCGCCGGTTATTTGAAAGGGTAATTTACCCTTTCCCCCTCATTCTTTTGCCACTTATTTTTCCTGCACATAAAAGGCACATATTAAGTTATAGAATAGATGTAAACCTAAATCATGGTGCATGCAAACATTCTATAACTTAATATAGTTATTAACAAACCTAAAAGATATAATTAAAGTTACTTAGGCGTAATATTAGTCCATTAAAATGGACTCATCAAATACCCCCATGCCTAAGATTTGCTAGTCCCTAGCAAAAAAAAAGAAAAATAATAGAAGTAATCAGAAGATTTCTTCTTTTCTCATTTCAAAACTTTTAGAAATCCAGACAAATGTGAAGTGCTGATAGCCTAGGTAACAGATCAAAGTGAAAAAGCCAATTCGCATTGGGAGTTCATACATCACCCTTGGCAAAAATTTCTGTCGAGATAGGCAACTACTTCCCTCGGGGATAAAGTAGATGATAATCTGTAATTTGACTCCGGCGTTTGGCTTAGGTAGGAGATATCGAGTTGAATGGATTTGTATTTGGTGGCGCACACTTATCTGGTGCTACAAATAGTTTAGTATTGCAGACTCTAGATCTCTAGACTATTAGACAAGTCAACTCTGAGAGAGGCTACACAATTGTGCTCTCTTGATGTTCCTGGGCACTCTCTCTTTTCTTTTTTTCTTTCTGAGATCACGAATCTTGCCAGATTTAGAAATTGTACCCACTATTTTGTGGCCTCACATGGCATCCACACTTCAATTAAAGTCCTAATAACTCTACAACTAAGTTAGAGTCCTCAACCAGTATTCGGGTGATCAGAAATACTAAAAGGTAGGTATGGGTCATATTTGGTGGAATGCAAAATGTGTTCTGTTGCCTCAGAAACAATATTACATTAGAAACTTGGATTTTTTTTTTAATATAACTATTTCTTCTTTTTCTTCTTTCTATTTCTTGTTTTTCTTCTTCTTTTCTCTCTTTTTTTTTATTTCTTTATTTCTTCTTGTTTTTGTTTCTTTTTCAATCAACACAACACGATACGAACTTTTATTTACGAGGCATTATTAGGGATGATGATGGTCAAGAGGAAGTTGTGTGGCTTATTTGGTGGAAGTACCTATTCTTGGCACCGGGAAGGAATGGATAGGACAAGCGTATTTCTGACCATTGACACTATTACCCTCCTTCAGTCGAGGACTCTATGAAGGACGGTCGTAACCATCCACCATAGTTATAGCTTTATTAAGACTTAATCTCTGTGTATCTGCCTTATTTGGTGACTCTCAGGAATTCACACAAACTACGCACATAGGAACAGAGAGTGAAAACTATGCCTAACTCTGAAGTATCATCATCTAATTATCCAAAACTTAAGAGTCCTTGCATTAGACTTAGCGCACCAGTAATCTCTCTACTTCTTCTCACAAATATGAGGTGGATCTACTAGAAGATAGTATGCCTGACTCCCTATGAACTGTCCAAGGGTTCAGTGGACTACAATGCTTATTGGTTTTCCTCAAGGATCATTACCAAGTCTATGTGCACGTGAAATAAATGTACTGGATTCTAAACTTAAGAAATAATTCAAGAAGAAAAACCTCCAATGACAAATATATTTTACTAAGGACTAACCCAATCAGCTCAAGAAAAGAGAATTTTTTTTTTAATATATATAAATATGTATGCAAATATTTATAAATGCTATAAACACTATAAACATTCTCAGGTTATACCCCTCCATGCCTAAGACTGACAATGTCCTCATTGGAAAAATATAGACATAGAAGAATATCACCTGAGGAGGAGAGTGGGAGGAGCTAAGGCTCCTCAAGCCGAAGTACGTCCAAAACCTGGTCATCTGAAAGAGTAATATACGATTTAAGTCGCTGGCCATTTTCTTTAAAGCTTGCACCTGAAATAGGGTTCCTAATCTCTACAGCTCCATGAGGGAAGGTATTGATAACAATGTATGGCCCATCCCAGCAGGACTTGAGCTTTCCAGGAAATAATTTAAGTCTAGAATTGAAAAGTCAGACCCACTGGTTGGGCTCAAAAGTCTTTCTAATGATGTGCTTGTCATGGAAGACTTTTGTACGTTGCTTGTAAGCTTGAGAAGTTTCATAAGCTTCATTACGAAGCTCCTCAAGCTCACTTAATTCTAACATACGTGCTTTTCCCGCTTTATCCAGATTAAAGTTAATGTTTTTAATAGCCCAATAAGCTTTATGTTGGATTTCAACGGGAAGGTGGCATGCTTTTTTGTAGACAAGATGGAAAGGAGACATGCCCAAGGGAGTCTTATACGCAGTTCTGTAGGCCCAAAGAGCATCATTTAGTTTTTTATACCAATCCTTTCGATCAGACCTGACAGTTTTTTCTAAAATTCGCTTAATCTCCCTATTAGACACTTCAACTTGTCCACTCGTTTGGGGATGATAAGGTGTGGCTATCATGTGGTTGACTCCCAAATTTTGGAGTAGTCTTGTGAAGTGTACATTCTTAAAGTGAGGTCCTCCATCACTTATGATCGTCCTTGGGCACCCATACCCAGAAATGATATTAGCCTTAACAAAGCCCAAGACCACGGAATGGTCATTGGTTCGCGTGGGTATGGCTTCTATCCACTTTGATACAGTCAACTGCCACAAGGATGTATTCATATCCGAAGGACACAGGAAAGGGACCCATGAAGTCAATGCCCCAAATATCAAAGATTTCAACAGGGAGGATAGGTTGTTGGGGCATCTCATCCCTTTTTCCAATGGTTTCCGTCTGCTGGCAACGTAGACATGCGCCCACATACGTATGTGCATCTCGGAATAATGTGGGCCACCAAAAACCAGACTGAAGAACCTTATGGGAAGTCTTCTTCCCACTAAAATGTCCCCCATAGTGGAGGTCATGGCAGAAACTCAGAACACTTCTTTGTTCCTCATCAGGGACATAACGACGAAACAGTTGGTCAGGGCCTATTCTAAAAAGCTCAGGTTCCTCCCAGTGATAAAATTTAGCATTGGCGATAAACCTGTCTCGCTTCTTCTTGTCCCAAGTACTGGGGGTGATGCCTGTGACCAGATAGTTCACTATGTCAGCGAACCAAGGAGTTTTAGCTTCCACGGCCATTAGAGACTCATCAGGAAAAGTTTCTTGAATACCGCCGGCAGGGTTTGATGCCTCAATAGGGATCCTAGACAAATGGTCTACTACCACATTCTCAACTCCTTTCTTGTCTTTAATTTCCAGGTCAAATTCTTGGAGTAGTAGAATCCAATGAATTAGGAGAGGTTTGGTGTCCTTTTTAGCCAGAAGATACTTAAGGGATGAATGATCAGTGAACACCACAACCTTGGATCTCAAAAGATAAGATCGAAACTTTTCCAAAGCAAATACTATAGCAAGTAATTCCTTTTCAGTGACCGTGTAGTTTTGCTGAGGATCCGTAAGGGTCTTTCTGGCATAATGTAGCACATGAGGTTTGCCATCAACCCTTTGACCTAAGACTGCTCCCACTGCAAAATCAGAAGCATCGCACATAAGCTCAAATGGGAGGGTCCAATCTGGTGCTTGGAGAATCGGCGTGGTAATGAGGGCTTTCTTCAAAGCTTGGAAAGCCTCGCCACATCTATCATCAAAATCGAAGGAGACATCCTTCGCTAATAGGTCACAGAGTGGCTTAGAGATTTTACTGAAATCTCTAATGAAGCGCCTATAAAATCCAGCATGGCCAAGGAAAGATCGAACCTGATGAACATTGGCGGGCAATGGAAGCTTAGAAATGGAATCGATTTTTGCGGTGTCCACCTCTAATCCTCTCTCGGAAACTATATGCCTTAACACAATACCCTGCTGGACCATAAAGTGGCTTTTCTCCCAGCTAAGCACCAGCTTTGCCTCTTCGCAACGGGTTAAGACTTTATCAAGGTGCGAAAGGCATAGGTCAAATGACGAGCCATAAATGGAGAAGTCATCCATGAAAATTTCAACAAACTCGTCGATCATATTAGAAAAGATAGCCATCATACAACGTTGGAAAGTGGCAAGAGCATTACATAACCTGAATGGCATTCGGCGGAATGCAAAAGTGCCATACGGACTCGTGAAGGTGGTACGCTCCTGATTATTAGGAAAAATGGCTATCTGATTGTACCCAGAGTACCCGTCAAGAAAACAAAAGTACTTATTCCCTACCAATCGTTCCAAAATTTGATCGATAAATGGTAAAGGGAAATGGTCTTTCTGGGTAGCCATGTTTAAACGACGGTAATCAATGCAGACCCTCCAACCAGTTGAGGGTCTAGTGGTCACCAGTTCTCCTTTGTCATTCTCCTCCACAGTGATTCCTGCCTTTTTCAGAACTACGTGAATAGGACTGACCCATTTACTATCTGAAATGGGATAGATATTCCCTGCATCCAGCCATTTCAGAATCTCCTTTTTAACAACCTCCCACATATTTGGATTGAGCCTTCTTTGCATATCTCAGAAGGGCTTCACGGACTCGTCTGTGTATATATGATGCATGCAAAGAGAGGGTTCAACACCCTTAATATCAGCTATTGTCCAGGAAATTGCTTCCTTGTGCCTTTGTAAACACTCAAGTAGAGCTCCCTCCTGCAATTCAGATAATGCAGATGAGATAATAACGGGGAGCGTGTTATTAGGGCCAAGGAAAGCATAGTTCAATGTGCTCGTGAGGGGTTTCAACTCCAATTCAGGAGCCTTCTGGATTGAGGGTTTTAGTTGAGATGCCCCCACCTCAGGCAGCGGATCTACCTTCACAGTCCAGGGTGGGGATAGAGACTCAGTGTGTACCCCCAGCAACTCTTCTAGTTCGGGCATTTTCCTTTCAGTTTCTTTAATAATCGAGGGATGGTCCTGAGATATGACCTTCTGAAGGGGATCTCTACATAAGAGTGCTGGAGTAGTCTCTTCAATTATTTCATCAACGACCTCAATCTGAGAACAATCTTCAAATCCGAGTTGCTTGTAAGTATCAAAAACATTCAACTGGATCTTCTTGTTCCCAAAGCCCATTTTAAGTGCCCCGGATCTACAGTTTATAGAGGCATTGGCTGTGGCCAAGAAGGGGCATCCCAGAATAATGGACGGCTTTGTGGGCTTATTAGATGGGTCAGTATCAAGTACCAGAAAGTCAACGGGGAAGAAGAAATCCTCCACTCTCACAAGGACATTCTCCAACAATCCCCGCGGTGTCTTAAGTGATCTGTCTGCAACCTGGAGGATTACTGGACTAGGCTTCAGCTTTCCTCCTCCCAAAAGGTCATAGACAGAGCTCGGTAGAATGTTTACCCCCGCACCCAGATCGAGCAGAGCCTCGTCAATGTGTTGGTTACCTATAACCACTGAAATATACGGGACCCCTGGGTCTTTCATTTTGGGGGGTGTTCCATGTTGAAGAGCCGAGCTAACATGTTCAGGCAGGATGACCTTGGTTTGGACCTGTTTCCTAGATCGGCGCTTCTTGGTGCACAGGTCCTTCAGAAACTTGGCATAGGACGGAATCTGTTTAATTGCTTCCAACAGAGGCAAGTTAATCTGGACTTGCCTAAAAGTAGCCATAATCTCTTCCGTCCTATCCTTGGCTCCAGACGAGCCAATAGAAGATTCCCAAGAGCAGATAGGCGCTCTAGATAGGGCACCCTCGGCTTCTCGGTAGAGGGGTCGTCATGGCGGGAAAGGGGTGGTGGAAGGACGACATCCTTATTGTGGGTGATTTTTTGTGAGGGAGAGTGGTGTGGCTCTTCCTCGGGTGAGATGGAAGCCAGGTCATGTGTGGAAGGGGAATTATGAGATGTAACTGTAGGAGTGTTATCAGGCTTGTCAATCTTTTTTCCACTCCTCAACACAGTCACTGCTTGGGCATGCTCCTTGAATACAACCCCCTTGCCCTTAGGGTTCTCCTCAGAAGAGCTAGGCAACTTCCCCGGACCACGTTGCCTAACTGCCTCAGTAAGATGACCAATTTGGGATTGCATATCAATAATCAACTTATTTTGAGATTGGATAACCATATTCTGATGCTCTTGCATTGCTTTCATCATGGCCTTCAGTTCATCCATCTCAAAGGGCTTATTCGGAGGAGGGTTTTCATAAGAAGGTTGGTATGTGGGCTGGGGAGGTAAGGGTCTTGTATTCCCTAAGTTAGAAGCATCAGCTTGCTTCCAAGAGAAGTTTGGATGGTTCTGCCACCCTGGATTATAAGTGTTGGAGTAAGGGTTATTGCGAGGGGGGCAGAAACCTTGGGCTGCGTTCAAGTCGGCCTGAATCAACTCAGGGAATTGGTTTGCCTGATGGCACTTCGCAGTGGCGTACGTTGTGCTTTGGCAAATGGAGCATTCTCTTGAAGCTTGAAAAATAAAGGCTGCTTGCGGGTTCATGCCGGGGTTTGCTAATAGCCTATCAAAGTTTTTATTCAATGGTTGAATCTGATAAGCCAAATCATGAGAAGCCCCAGCTTCATGGGTCTCTATCTTCCTCTTCAAGATTGATGGTTTTCTTTCTTGATAGGCAGAGGATAGATGTATGGAGTTGTCGCTTAATGTTTCAAATAGTGCCTAGGCTTCATCCTCAATTCTGGTCATGAAGGTTCCTTCACAGGCTGCATCAATGGTTTGCCTATGCCTTTCAGATAATTTGTTATAGAACCTTTCGACCAACTGCCATCTTAGCACTTGATGGTGGGGGCATAACCTAAGAAGGTCATTAAAGCGCTCCCAAGTCTCATGAAATTGCTCCCCTTCCTGGCGAGAGAGAGGCGCGCGCCTGCAGGCGCACAAGGTGGAGAAGGAGGATGCGCGGTGTAGGCTTGGAGGCGGTGGTGAAGGAGCGGTGCGGGGGCACAGTGCATGCGGTGGAGTTTTTCCCCGCAAAGGGGAAGATGGCCTCACAGTCACGCTGGAGAAGATGGTGCAAGTTCTTCCCTCCCTGGATGATCTTCTCCTCTTTCCCTGCCTCTTCTTTTAACTCCTCTCCTTTGCGCGTACGCCAATCAAGGGATTTTCAAATCCCTTTTCTAATTTTGGCAGGAGGCTGTTGGGGAGAATTCTTCAGGCCGGCGGCTGTTGAGGGTGGCTGATGGAAAGGGAAGAGAGCCGTTGGTTATTTGAAAGGGTAATTTACCCTTTCCCTCTCATTCTTTTGCCACTTATTTTTCCTGCACATAAAAAGCACATATTAAGTTATAGAATAGATGTAAACCTAAATCATGGTGCATGCAAACATTCTATAACTTAATATAGTTATTAACAAACCTAAAAGGTATAATTAAAGTCACTTAGGCATAATATTAGTCCATTAAAATGGACTCATCACCACCCTTAATGATTTTCCGTATCGAGGTTGGACCGATACCCCTAGGCAACCAAAGCCTGAAATTGACTATCCTCCCCATGTTGATAGTAGTAGCCTCTCCTCTTTTATGATAGAAATGCAAAAACAACAAAAAGAAATGATGGAGACTATGGGAGAGATGTTGAGGAATAGTCAACAATTGAACAAAGAAATTAGACAGCTTAGCTACGCTCTTCCTAGTAATTTTGATCTCTACCCATACGACCATGATCATGAAAATAATTCTAAGGAAACCAATGGCAATAGGGATCCTGTTTTATGTAGCTATCACTTAGACTCTCCCAATGAGACACGGCCACTAGTGGAGAACGATCCTAGTAATTATCCACCCAAGCTATATTGGAGTCAAAAGAAAGGGAAGATGGTACCTCTTGAGGGCCTTGACCCAAATGATAGTATTTTCCTTACCTCTGATAACCCGGGTCAAGGTTGTATTGTTCATATCACTTCCCCTATTAATTATCTGGTGGAACCCCATTCTACCATTAGTGAGCCTAATCCTGACCCTTCACTTAGGGAATCAACACCTACCATTCAACATTTTGAGGATTTAAATGCACCCAATGAAGGTGACCCTAAAGGAATGGAGGATCAATTAGATCAGTTTTGGTCTTAGGGATATAAAGAGTCTATTTTAGAGGACGAGGATGACCCAATGGAGGAACTTGGACTGAAAATGTGGAGTGAATCACAGGGGGATTATTTGTTATTCGAGGACTTACCCCCGGAGAATATAAATAATCTGGTGAAATCCGGATTCCTCCCTTCTTTTGAGAGTCATCCTCCACAAAACTAGGAGTTGATATTGGATGAGGACAAACACAATAGTGAGAAGCCTAGGGGAGACTCTCGAGGACAAAACACATCAATTGAGGATTTATGCCCCTAGAAGAACAAATAATTGAGTGATATAGGCTTACTCCAAAACATTAAGATGGATCCTCCTTCAGAAATAATTGAGGATATTGATCCAACTCCTCTCTTTACTGGTGAATCACATATACACCTCGACAAAAACTTGAGTGAACCAAAAGAATTCGGGGATGAAATTAATGAAAATGATACTATTGCTTTGACCTTGCCATCAAAGGAATCTAATTTGGAGTCCACCATTGATTCACATATACTAGAAGGTGAAAATATGACTCTGATCATTAATGATAGGCAGGGTGACATGAATTTTTCTACAATTGTTAGGGAGAATAATACAGAATCTGAATTGTTGGACTTAACACAAAGTAAGCCCTCATTGGACTTAATCATTGCCTCCCAACACCACAAACAACTGTTACACTCCCTAACCGATCCTTGGCTCAGGTCTCTACTCACATACACACTTTCTGAGGAGAATATTAGGCCAGTCCATCCTTGGGTAGAATGGTGAGTGTGGATTAATGCTTGTACTTTTAGTCTTGCCATTCAAGGGTTTGAAATAATAATGTTTATATCTTTTAAAACCCTTTCTGCTTTGGAGGACCCTTGTTATCCTCCACTTATTCTATTTCGGGAGGTCCCTTTTCATGTTCCTTTTATTATTCCTAGACCTCCCCAGGTAGGCAACGAGGTTCTCTGCTTTCATGTCTTCTGGCGAGCATTTGGGATAATGTTGCATCATCAGCTCGTCAACATCTGTGGCTACTTGTTTTCAAGGTCCACGTTATTATGCATATTTTTAGGGCCTAGCTTTTTCTGTCTGGAACCAGACTTACAGGTTTCCTATAAGTCTAGCTGCTAACAAAAAATGCAGCACTTGTTGGGAGGCAACCCAGCGTTTTGAATAACATCATCATCAGGTGATTGCCTTCCTTTCTCCCCCCGTTTTAATTTTACAATGAGGACATTGTAGGATTTAGGCATGGGGGGGTGCATTTTGCATTTTAGGAAGTATTCATGCATTTAGGTTAGCATATAAAAAAAAGAAATCTTTTCTTGAGCTGAATTGGTTAGTCCCTAGCAAAACATCTTTGTCATGGAGGTGTCATTAAAGATTTTTCTTCTTAAATTGTTTCTTAAGTTTAGAATCCAGTACATTTACTTCACTTGCATGTAAACTAGGTAATGGATCTTTAAAAAGAACCAATAAGCATTTTTAGTCTACTGAACCCTTGGACAGTTAAAAGAGAGTCAGACATGCTGTCTTCTATTAGATCCATCTCATATTTGTGAGAAGAAAGTAGAGAGATTACTGATGCACTAAGTCTAGTACAAGGAATCTTAAGTTTTGGACAATTAGATAAGGATACCTCATAGTTAGGCATAGTTTTCACTCTTTGTTCCAGTGTGCGTACATTGTGCGAATTCCTGAGAGTCACCAAATAAGGCAGATACACAGAGATTGGGTCTTAATAAAACTATGACTATGGTGGATGGTTACGACTGTCCTTCATAGAGTCCTTAGTTGAAGGAGGGTAATAGTGTCAAAGGTTAGAAATATGCTTGTCCTATCCATTATTTCCTGGTGCCGAGAGTAGGCACTTCTACCAAATAAGCCACATAATATCCTCTTGACCATCATCATCCTTAATAATGCCTCATGAATAAACGTCTACGTCGTGTTGTGTTGAGTTATGAAAAAGTAAAAAAAAGAGAAGAAAAGAAGAAAGAAAGAAAAAGAAAAAAAAGAAAAAAAAAATATATAAAAAGGGGGTTCAGGCCATAGCTTTTTTAGGTGTCAATTCTATCAAGTGTCCATATCATTGAGGCTACAAAGACACCTATTGTGATCCACCAAATATGATCCATACCTACTTTTCAGTATTTCTGATCGCTCGAATACTGGCTGAGGTCCTCTAACTTAGTTGTAGGGTTATTAGGATTTTAATTGAAGTGTGAATGCCATGTAAGGCTACTAAATAGTGAGTACATTTACTAAATCTAGTAAGATTTATGATCTTAGAAAGAAAAGAAGGAAAGAGAGCACAGTTGTTTAGCCTCTCTCCGAGTTGACTTGTTTAATAGTCTAGAGATCTAGAGTCTGTGGTACTAGATTACATGTAGCACCAAATGAGTGTGTGCCACCAAATACGAATCCATTTAACTCAGTATCTCCTACCTAAGCTAAAAAGCTGGGGTCAATTTACAGATTATTTTCTGCTTTATCCCCGAGGGAAGTAGTTGCCTATCCCGATAGAAATATTTACCAAGGGATAAATACGAACTGCAAATGTAAGTTGGTTATTTTCACTTGGATCCATTGCCTAAGCTATTATCACTTCACATTTGTCTGAATCTCTAAATTTTTGGAATAAGGAAAGAAGAAACCTTCTGGCTACTTTCATTGCTTTCACTTTTTGCTAGGGACTAGCAAAACTTAGGCATGGGGGCATTTGATAAGTCTACTTTCGTGGACCATTATTTGGCCTTAGTATTTTCTAATTAGTTATTCTTATTTGTTAATGAATTAGGAATTATATGGCAATTCATCTTAGTCTGCATATAATTTTATGCATCAATTTTACATTTAATAACATATGATATGATAATATAATTTATCTGATGAATGCAAGTTAGGTGAAGAGTCCAGACGTGCAATTCTGCATCTATAAGACGTTTGGAGATCAGTATGGACATTTGGGAAATTGTCATCACAAGTTCCTATTTCTACTATTTTAAGACGTCTAATAATGAAGTCAAACATCAGATATAGGATGGACGATGCTTATCCATCAGTTTCAACCACTCGCAATGTTCGCAAGTGGTTGGCGAAGTCAGTGGCAGGCGGAATAGATGGGGGGATTTTTATAAAGAGAGAAAACCCGCACACCAGATGGGAAAATCCTCTCCCCTGGTGGGGACTTCCTCCATCGTCTCCACCGTGGCTCAAGCGTACACCGTGCAACGAGTGAACACTTTGAATCACTGCGAGCTTCCATTGCGGCCACCTCTTCATCCTCCTAGGCGGCAGCGAGCGTGGTGACAGTCGCTCGCCACTGCCTTCACCATGCCACCACGCCACTCCACACACGCTGCCTAAAAGTTGCACGTCCACGCCCCTCATGCACGTGCAGCCACATGCTTGCGCCACTCCATGCGAACCAGCAGCAAGCGAAGCCCGCGCTTTAGCCGCGTGTGTGCGCAACTGAAGCTCGTGCTCCAGCACGCGTGTGCGCACCTGGCTTCTTCTTCTTCCTCCTCTTTTTCCTTCCACTGCCACCTGCAACTCCAAATGAAAGAACCCAAAGTGCAGCCCCCCTCCGTCACCGGCCAAGCCACCTTGGGCCATCTCCTTCTCCATCAAAACAACTAGAGTGCCCGCCTCGACCTCACAATGGTAGCCACGCCCTTGGAAAGAAGCTACGATAGCTCCTTCTCCCACGCTAACCGCTATGCCGTCTAATCGTTCCTCCTCCAACCGGTCATTGGCAGCCACCTTCAGCTGCCCTGTCACTGCCATCTCGAAGGCCGCACCTCAGAGACCCACCAATAGTGACCACGACGTCGGCCATCGCCTCCTCCGCACGTGCAAGTAGGGGATTCGTTTCCCCTGTTTCGCTATAGTAAATAGTGAATTAATATTTACACTTCATGCCATTATGAAAAACACTATTGTGATATTTATCTGATTATTATATTTCGATAGATTTGCATCAATATCCCTCACGTTTGTTTAAATCATGGATAGTTGAATTCTTCTCATGAACAATAGAGTATGGGGTATTGGTTACAGGGAGCGGGTTCTGTTTTAATTAAATTTGATGGTGCTTGTTACTACTAAGATAGCAATTCTGGTATTTCCATGGTGGTGATTTTGCATGTGCACCCTCATATTCTTGATTAATTATCTATATCGAGAATTTATGCTAGAAATGAGAGCACTAGTTAGCATGCACATCTGTTGATATTCCCGATTACTTGATGCATCATTACTCATTTTTAATAGGCTAATTCCTCCCTATGGAAATGACCTAACTATTTTCATGGTTAGATTTTGAGAATTAAATATTTTGAAAAGTGATTTTCTACCACACAACTGAATACAACGACACGACATTTTATGTTACAAATTTCAATGAAAACGAAGATCGCTCTTTCAAAGACCAACCTTAACCTGATGCTATGGTCATTATTCAGGCTCAAATCACTACCAACTGCCAACTCCAACAACAAGAAATCCAAACCATCATGTAGGCCATACACCGACTACAGAACCCTCAAGGGTAACCCCCACCAAGCCCACCCAACCCACCATAACCCCATCAGGGCCAACCATGGCCTCTCGATGATTTTTATGATCCGTCTGTTATCCGAATCGAGCCACATCTTAGGGTCCCTGAAAGGGGAGATGATTTTGAGTTAAAACCCAATGTCCTTAGCTTAATTCAAAGCCACTTTCATGGGAGCTCAAATGAGGACCCTTTCCAACACCTAGAGGACCTAGACCGGATTGCTTGGACCGTGAAACCAAGGAACATTAGCCTGGATATTGTTTGAATAAGGATGTTCTCATTCTCCCTAAAAGACAAAGCTTCTCATTGGCTTAGAAATTTAGAGAGACCCATCTCCATTTGGGAAGAATTGAGGCATGCATTCCTAAAGAAGTTTTGCCCCATAGTAAAGACTAATGCCCTTAGAAGAGCCATTACCACATTCACCTTACAAAGTGGAGAGCAATTCCATGAGGCATGGGAATGATTTAACGAATTATTGAGGAAATGCCCACATCACGAGGTTCTGAGGTGGCAATTGGCCCAGATTTTCTACCATGGTCTGGACAGCAATCGTAGGAATTTTGTTGATGCCTCATATGGAGGCAATTTTCTGAACAAGGATGAGGAAAGTGCATTCAAACTCTTTGAGTCCATGAGTGAGAACTCACTTAGTAATGCCTCCATGACCCAATTCAATAGGTCCAGTCAACCTTGTGGTGGGATTTATGAAGTACAAACTAATTTGGAGATGGTTGACATGGACATCATAGCAAAGAAGCTGGATCGGGTTGAATTGGTGGACAAAAAAATTGATGAGCTTTTGAATCAATCCTAAGCCCCGTTGCAAACCTTCTCCCTAACGAAGGGAGCTCACAATGTTGACCTGGTTTAGTCTATGAATCAAGTGCACCTGGAACAACCCCCGACCATGTTCCAGGGAGGGACCTTTGTTCCCTCAAACCCTAATTATTCTTTCCCCTCCCCTCCGGCACCTTCTACCTTTGAAGATGCCCATGCCATCTATATCTAGGGATACTCTAAGCTTGATCCTTTCTCTAACACTTACAACCCTAGATGGCGCAACCACCCAAATTTTCCCTGGTCAAACCAAAAATTGAACCAATTCTAGAACCAACCTAGGCCAAACCCTCCCTCCTATAAACAAGGTCCACCTACTAGTCCACCGTATAATCAGAATAGGGTGGCTCCTACACAGCAAAACCAAATGGATACTTTGATTAAGATGATGGCTGATATGAATCAAAAATATTAGCAGGAAATGGCTTTGGTGAAGGGACAATTGAGCTAGCTGTGGATAACAAATAGCAGGGGTTCCTTCCATCTCAGCCACAGCCAAACCTGAGGAATGTAATTAATAGAGGCCACAATCCTCAAGTGTTCCAACAAAATCAGGGGCAACCCATATGATTTTACATGACCCACAGACACCCCCTAGGTTTGTTGCTTCTTCTTCTTCTCAAGGACCTAACCCTGGTTCCAATGCCTCAGCCAATGCGGTTACCTTGAGAAGTGGCACTCAAACCTAGGACCCCAAATGGCCGACCCCTCCCATGACTACACTACCTGAGATAATTAATGATGCTGAGGATGAGCGAGAGGAACCCAAGGATCAGGAACCTGGCCCAGTTCAAACCTAAATCCCATACCATGAAGCCTTGGACAAGATCAAAAAGAAGAAAAATATGGCTGAGAATGAGGAGTTGTTAGAAATATTCAAACAAGTATAGATCAATATACCCCTCCTTGAGGCAATAAAAAATATCTTGACTTACGCGAAGTTTTTGAAGGATGTTTGCATACCCAAGCGTAAGCTAAGAACCCAAGCACCTAGGAAGGTAGTGCTATCTGAGCAGGCTAGTTTGGTAATTTTGAGTAGCCTACCTCCAAAAAGGACTGATCCTGGAGTGCCTCTGATCTCATGTAATATTGGTGATTTGACTTTTGACATAGCACTCTTGGACTTCGGTGCTTCAATTAACTTGATCCTGACTACCCTTTATCACCAGTTTGTATTTGGAGAATTAAAGCCTACACCTGTGACTATCCAACTGGCTGATCGATCTATGAAAACCTCTAAAGGGGTAGTCGAGGATGTAACTGTTCAGGTTAAGGACTTCTACTTCCCATTTGACTTAGTCCTTGACATGGAAGTCCTCGAACAATTACAAAACATGCCCATCATCCTAGGCAGACCCTTTTTGGCTACAGCTAAGGCTAACATTGACTGTGACACAAGATGTATGGAAATTGCCTTTGGAGATAAGAATATGCAGTTTGATATCTTCAAGGCAATTAAGTCTTTTGATTGTGGTTGGGTTGAGGAATGTGATCCTGTGGAAACCCTAGTTGAAGAATGCTTGACAGTAAGCTCTTTAGAGGACCACTTGACTCAACCAGCTTTAGACTACCCTGACCCATCCCAATCTCTGGAGGTTGTATAACTTTGCAGAGATGATTACCACTGGCAACCTCCATTTGAGGAGATTGATGTCACTCAACTCCCTCCCTTCCCTTACCCATCAAATATTGTACCACCTGCACCTGAACTGAAACCTTTGCCTAATAACCTCAAGTATGTCTTCCTAGGACCTAGTCATACTTTCCCTGTGATTATTAATGCACACATGACCAGGGACCAAGAGCTTAGGCTGACTACAACTCCTTCCGAACATCGAGCAGCAATTAGGTGGACAATTTTGACTTAAGGGGAATTAGCCCTAGCTATTGTACTCACAAGATCTATTTGGAAGATAGGGCTTGATGTAAACACATTTACACTACTTAAGATGTCTATTTATGCATGTTCTTAAGCATAGGATTGCATTTCATAATATAAATATTGCATAACATGCATCATCTTGCATTTAAAGTAGTTTGAATAAAATGGAGGTTAATTGTCTCCTTTTATGTGCTTGGATAGGGCAAACATTTTATCGGGGCCTCGGATCAAAGATCCAACCATATGGATGTGATCAGGGCAACGATTGGAGTTTAACGACTCCAAGATCGCCCTAATCAGGCATCCGTAGCATCAGATAGTGACCGGGGAACCCTAGAGGATCAAGGGCCAGGATGGTGTAAATCCGCACTTCAGATGACAAATCCGACTGCACGGATGAATTCGGATCGATGATCGCAGCCCAATGACGCAAAAATCGAGTCAATCTGACATCCGTGGCACCATCTACAACTTCTAGAAGATGGACGGCCAAGATGGCGCCACGTGGCACCATCTCGGCTACCTAAACGGCCGCATACATTTTCTGAAGACCCTGCACCCGCTCTCTCTCTGCCGTTGGATCTCTATCCAACGGCTGTGATCAGCCGCGCCTAAAAGCGCCCGCTCGACCATCCGTGCCTCATAGCGCAGCGGTCGAGTGCGCTTACGCGAGCTGCGGGCGCGGGTTCGAGCCGCAGCGAAGGGGAGGAAGGCGCGGGCGAGCGAGCGTGGGCGGGCGTTGGATCTTGATCGGATGGCTGTCTGCGCTCAATCGAGATCGCGCGCGATTGAACGCGCTGCATCACGCGGCATCACACGCACCAGGCGGGCACACAGCGAGCGGGTCAGGCACGTCTTAAGCCGTTCGATCTCACGATCGGACGGCTGAGATTTGAAGTACGTGGGCGTAGGCTTTGAAGAAGCGGGCAGCTGAGGAGGTGCGCGTGGGCGCGGGTGCTACGCCCATGTTGGGGCTTTAGTGACGGATTTATCCGTCTGTCACTAAAGACCCCTCATTTATTATTTTAAAGATGTAATGACCATTTTGCCCCCGCTCCTTGCAACTATAAAAGGAGACCCTCTCCATACGAAATTCTCATCCCTTCCTTCTCTTCTATACCTCTCCAAAGCTCAAGAGAAGCTTGTCCCACACCCGGGATGCTTCTCGCGAGATAAAGTCTAAATTTTCGTCCCCCTTCGGAAGTGGATCCCGCGACGATGACGGAAGGCTGCTCCGTTCCCATTCTTCTGCTTCGTTCTCCTTTGTCTTGCTTTGTCCTCCTTCGTCCAGGAGTCGTCCCATCTGGCTCGTCCTCCAAGCAATCGTCGAGGAGGATAACTTCTCTCTCCCATTCTTATTTACAGCTTTTCTAGTGTAGAATTTTCCTACTTTATAGTGTAATTGATTTCTCGCTTTCTAGTGTAACTTTTATTTAGTTTGATTGTATAAACAGTTGAAATATTGAATGCATGTTCTCTTTCTCTCTCTTTCTCTCTCTCTCTCTTTCTTTTAGTCTGATAGCTCCATTGTAATTATATCGCTTTGCTTATCAAAAATCCTAAAAAAAAATATAATTACGAATATAGATCAACGTAGCCTCCCTGTGTTCGACCCAGAATTCTTTTCAGTATAAATTTTATTTGTTGAACATGAATTCTTCGCTTTCAAGCTACAACAACAGGTTTTCTAAAACCAAACACGTTAGCGTAGCGATTCGTGCATTCAACATTTTGGTGCCGTTGCCGGGGAGGCAACGATTTTCGATCTTTTCTTCGCATTTCTTGCACTTTAGTGTTTTCTAACTAGCTTTCTCTTGTGTCTATTGTTTTGCAGAGGCCTCCATCAAGGAATCAACAAGCAATAGACTGGAGTAAAGTGCAGTTGAAGACAACTGTAAGTGCTCCCCCATTCTTTTCCCCTCCATAGATTTCATTCGCCACATTAAATCCAAATTCCAATTAACCTAGGTGTTTGCATAAATCTTAGGAATAGTTTGGTTGTTTGGATTTCCACTCACATTCATTCCACCCTCACTCATAAAAAAAATAACAAAAAGATAATCTTGTGGGGTAATTTTCAACAAACACACAACACACACCCACATTCAAGGCACTTAATCAACTTGATTTGTTTCTACTCAACCGGGTTCTGATCTGTGGAACCGGTACACACAAAGCAACACATAGCAGAGTAGAAATCATTCTAGGTTAACCATTTTTGAGTGCCTAACTTAGTGGTGCAATTGTGGCCAATTGTTTGAGTTGTTTGGGCCGCACCACTTCAATTAAAATCAACTCATCAAGTAGCTCCTCCTTAGGGTTTTCCATCTAGGTGTATTCCAGGCACTCCACTTTCTTTCTGATTTTTAAAGGAAAACAATCTTCACTCATGTTTTACAACTTGGTTTGCCTAGAAACTGATTGCAATTCACCTAATTTGAAACCCTAAAAGCTACTTAAGCAAGATTTGAACATTAAAATTCACACATTATAAATAATTTTGCTTGAAAACCCTGGTTGTGCAAACACTTACACAAATCTCAATCAATCATTAAGGGCACAACCCATTGTAAGGGCCCATCACATTCCATAAGCACCACAATCCCAGGCCTTAATAAAGTTGAGTAGACGTTGGCCTTAAGGTTTGATTCGCTCTTTAGGGCCTAGTCTGAGATTGTTTTTGATTAACCTACTTGTACTGATTAATCTGATGTCTAGCTAGGGGAGTAGCATCAAACGACCGTGGCTAGGGGGTACACTAGGAACCGGAGGTGAAAGCCAAAGGAAGAACCTTCTCCCCAGTCCCTCCTAACTGGTTGGATTAAACAGACACAAGTAGAGTAAATCATTTACAGTCTTAAGGCGGGTTTTGGGAGTCAGTAGATCCTTAGGCTACCCCACTTAAGGACAGCCTTGTTTTGGTGTGCTGCAGGGTCCTATCCCCAGTCCTTCCGACCTTCTCCTAGTTTATGTTGGGAAGACGGTCATTGAATCCCCGATTGGAAGGACCGTTAGAACATTCTAGGAGGCACAAGTTAGATTTTGGTCAATTTGATCCCATGGCCGAACAACAGCCTCCTCTGCTTGGAAATCCACAGGAAGAATTTCGAAGGTAGCTAGAACAAATGCAGAGAATGCAGGAATGGTTCCAGAGAATGCAAGGCGCTCAGCCCTTGAAGGATTTTTATGATCCTTCAAATTACGGGGAACGTCCCAGCATCCAGATTCTAGCCGGTGACATAGAAATCAAGCCCCAGGTGTTAAGCCTGATTAAACATTATCATGGGCTTGTCTTCGAAGATCCGTTTCAGCACTTGGAGGACTTGACCACTTTGGTCCAAACCACTAAGGCTCGAAACGTAAACGAGGAGCAAATGATCATGAGGCTCTTCCCCCACTCTCTTAGGGATAAGGCCGCGCATTGGTATAGGACAATAGGAAGACCAATTAAAACTTGGAATGAGTTGAAATCGGCCTTTCTGAAGAAATTCTTCCCAGTTGGTCGTACTAATGCTTTGAGATGGGAAATCACTACCTTTACCCAGCAGCCAAGGGAGCAGTTTCATGTGGCCTGGGAGCGATTCCAGGACTTATTGCAGAGGTGTCCACACCACGAGGTGCCAAAATGGCAACTCGTGCAGATTTTCTATCATGGGTTGACTGAGCAACTCAGAAATCATGTGGATGCTTCTTGCGGAGGCAATTTCCTCAATAAAGATGCAGATAGTGCACATGATTTATTTGAGGAAATGAGTGAGAATTCAATTAATCATGCCCCATGGGTACTTTTAATCGGTCCCAGCAACCCAGATCAAATGTCAATGAAGTCCATGACTCTCATTCATTTGATATGGAATTGATTTGTAATAAACTTGATAAGGTGGACTTGGTTGCTAAAAGAATGGAAGAGTGGATGGCTGGTAATTCTATGAACAACTCTTGAACCACTCAATCCCAAAATTCGGGATTCCATTCTTCACGAGCTCCTTCTGGATGGGAGTTCGTGAATCAACTTGATGCGACTCAACCTATGAGTCAGCATTTTTTGGAACCCCACGGGTTCCCAACTGGGGCCTTTGATCCCAGTTTTTCTGATCCTTCCCTTTCTTTCTCTCCATCCTCACCCTATGAGGATGTCTGCGCTGTACAAGAGAATGTTAGATCCAACCCCTACTCAAATGCCTATAATCCATGTTGGAGAAACCACCCTAACTTCTCTTGGAAAAATCCGGGGAAACAGACCCAATTCCGACCTGGCAATTATGCTCTGCAATGACCAATGGGTCAGGGTCAAGTATATACTCAGTTGCCTTTGAATCAGGACAATCAGCCAGCTTGGAATGCCCGTCAATTCGCAGGGCAGGCTGATTTGAACTGTCAAATGGTAGAGATGCAAGGATCTATGCTCCAGCTCATGCAGCAAATGAAAAACTCACTGGACAACTTGCAATCTGGGCTCATTGCTAACTCTCGTCAACCCGGATCTCTACCATCCCAACCCGTACCCAACCTGCGAAACATTATGAATTCGAGCAATCAAGCCCAAGGGTACGGAAATTAGAGGGACCTGCATGCACATGCTCAGGTGGTTGAGCAGGGTTCCTCATCTTCTTCTGCAAATCAACAATTCATGGTCAATCAAGCCCCTCCAATCTTTCCTAACCCTCCACAAGACCCAAATTCTTACGCTTATGCAAATTCTATAACTTTGAGGAGTGGTAAGAAGACTTAGGATCCACAACCACACTATTATGATCTTTTGAATCTTGAAGAATCTGAGGAGAGAGAGGAGAATTCTAGAGGAGAAATCAAGGCTCAGGAACCTGATTCCAAAGATCTGACTCATGTTCCTTTTCCTGAAGCCTTAACCAAAGCAAAGAAGAAGTCTGTTGATAACAATGAGGAGCTTCTGAATTTATTTAAGAATGTTGAGATCAATATCCCGCTCCTTGATGCTATCAAGCACATACCAGCTTACGCAAGATTTTTAAAGGAATTATGTACACAAAAGCGTAAGTCAAGAGAATCTGTTTCGAGGAAGGTGGTACTCTTCGAGCAGGCTAGTTCTGTTATCCTGCACTACCTCCCTCAGAAAAAGAGAGATCCTGGTGCTCCTTTGATTTCTTACGTTATCGGAGATTACACATTTGATAGAGCACTTTTGGATCTCGGTGCATCCATCAACCTAATTCTAACTTCTCTTTATGAGAAGTTTGGGTTAGGTGAACTTCGACCAACTTCAGTAACGCTACAGTTAGCAGACCGTTCAGTCACAAACTCGCGAGGCGTTATTGAAGATGTTATAGTTAAGGTCAAGGATTTCTATTTTCCTGTAGATTTCCTATTCCTTGACATGGATGTACCAGATAATCTGAGGAAC
The DNA here is from genome assembly GCA_037157565.1 of Thalassia testudinum. Lineage (NCBI taxonomy): Eukaryota > Viridiplantae > Streptophyta > Magnoliopsida > Alismatales > Hydrocharitaceae > Thalassia > Thalassia testudinum. The sequence goes on along the minus strand of JAZHRO010000073.1, from coordinate 6,034,322 downwards.
ACGCCCATCATTCTGGGGCGTCCGTTCCTGGCTACTGCAAAAGCCAACATTAATTGTGAAAGCGGTAGCATGGAAATCGCCTTTGGGGACCAACGAATGAAATTGGATATTTTTAAGGCGATCAACAAATTTGAAGATTATGGATTTATTGAGGAACTTGATGAGGATAATGTTAATATTGAAACTTGTTTGATAGTTTCTTCAATTGAAAGTTCCTCTTTGGTTGATGAATTTGACCCGCAACCCTCTGACCTGACATCTTTGGAAGAGGTTACTGATTTTGTTCACTCACAACCTCTTCCTCTTGTTGAATCTTCAGCATCTACCCTACCATCAATCATCACCCCACCCAAGCTTGAATTGAAACCATTGCCCGAGAATTTAAAATATCAATTTTTAGGACCTCAGAATACGCTCCCTGTGATTATTAGTGCTAAATTGACAAAGGAGCAAGAGATTAAATTGATTAAGGTTCTAAAGGAACATAAGGAGGCAATTGGTTGGACCATTCATGACCTCAGGGGGATCGAGTCATCTTACTATAATCATAGAATATTTTTGGAAGATGGATCCCGCCCTTCTCGCCAGATGCAGAGGAGATTGAATCCAAATATGCGAGAAGTGGTCAAAACGGAAATCATCAAGTGGATCTATGTAGGAATTATGTATCCAATCTCTGACAGTCCCTGGGTAAGTCCCGTTCAGATTGTTTCAAAGAAAGCCAGGATTACTGTTGTGACTAATGAGAGAGGAGAATCTGTCACAACTCGTTCAGCTTCCTCTTGGAGAGATTGTATTGATTACAGGAAGCTGAACACAGCCACTAAAAAGGATCATTTTCCCTTGCCCTTCATTGATCAAATCTTGGAAAAATTAGCCGGGCAGAAGTACTTCTATTTTCTTGATGGCTACTTGGGATACAACCAAGTTCCTATCCATCCCGAGGATCAGGAAAAAACTACTTTCACCTGTCCCTATGGAACCTTTGCTTTTCGTAGGATCCCTTTCGGGTTATGCAATGCACCTGTGACTTTTCAAAGGTGTATGCTAGCCATATTTTCCGACATGGTGGGAGAGTTTATGGAAGTCTTCATGGATGATTTCTCTATTTTCGGAGAATCATTTGACTCTTGTTTGGCTAATTTGGAAATGATTCTTAAGTGATGTGTCAAGACATGACTGGTCCTTAGCTGGGAAAAGAGTCATTTCATGACCCAAGAGGGCATCGTTTTGGGTCATGTAATCTCTGAATGGGGAATTGAAGTAGACAAAGCTAAGGTTGATGCTATCGCTAAACTTCCTCCTCCCACATCTGTTAAACAAATCAGATCATTTCTTGGCCATGTGGGATTTTATCGAAGATTCATCAAGGATTTCTCGAAGGTTGCTCGTCCTTTGAGCAATCTTCTTGCCAAAGAAACACCATTTTCTTTTGACGAATCATGCCGAAAGGCATTTGATTTCCTGAAAAAGGCAGTCACCTGTGCTCCAATTTTGCAACCACCAATTTGGACAGCCCCTTTTGAGATCATGACCGACGCTTCTGATTACGCGGTCGGAGTTGTCCTGAGTCAAAAAATTGATCAAAAGCCCTCTGTCATTTACTATGCTAGTAAAACTCTGGATGAAGCCCAGAGGAATTACACTGTTACTAAAAAGGAATTACTAGCTGTAGTATTTGTTTTGGAAAAATTCAAGGCTTATCTCTTAGGGTCTCATGTTATCGTTTATACCGACCACTCGGCCTTGAGACATCTCTTGGCTAAAAAGGATGCTAAACCCCAGCTTATTCGTTGGATTCTTCTTCTTCAAGAATTTGACCTTGAAATCAAGGATAAAACCGGGGTACAAAATGTGGTGGCGGATCATTTGTTGAGACTCCTAGGTGATTCTTCTTGTTCGGACATTCCAATTGCTGACACTTTTCCAGACGAAACCATTCTTATAGTTTTAGGTGTCCACACCCCATGGTTTGCTGACATTATTAACTATTTGGCTGTTGGTCAAATCCCCCAGGATTGGACCAAGCAACAACGGGATAGACTCAAATCTGAGGCCAAATACTACTTCTGGGAGGACCCTGAACTGTACCACATCGGCTCTGATCAGATTATTCGCCGATGCATACCGGAGAATGAATTCAACAGTATACTCGAGTTCTGCCATGCATCTGGGTGTGGTGGACATTTCTTCGGGAAAAAGATGGCTGCAAAAATCTTGCAATCTGGCTTCTATTGGCCGTCTTTATTCAAGGATGCCTAGGATTTCTCAAGGTCATGTTCTCAATGTCAGGCACTCGGGAGCATAACTAAGAGAGACATGATGCCCCTAAACCCTATTCTTCCTATCAAAATTTTTGATGTTTGGGGCATCGATTTCATGGGACACTTTATCCCTTCATTTGGACATCAGGACATTCTTGTTGCTATTGATTATGTGTCCAAATGGATTGAGGCGATTCTTACCCGAACCAATGACCACAAGGTGGTCATCAATTTTGTCAAGAAAAATATCTTCAGTAGGTTCGGGATTCCGAGGGCTATCATCAGTGATGATGGCACTCATTTTACTAATTCCCAATTCTAGAATTTATTGGGCAAATACGAGGTTAATCACCGAATTTCCACACCTTACCATCCCCATATGAATGGACAAGCCGAGATCTCCAATTGAGAGATCAAGAACATTCTGCAAAAAACGGTTAGGCCTGATCGCAAGGATTGGACTCAAAAGCTTGAGGACGCTCTTTGGGCCTACCGTACGGCGTATAAAACGCCCATCGTCATGTCTCCATTCCGTTTGGTGTATGGAAAGGCGTGCCATCTACCCGTAGAGATTGAACACAAGGCATTTTGGGCAATCAAACAATGTAATTTAGATCTAAATCAAGTTGGGAAGACCAGGAAACTCCAACTATCTGAGTTGGAGGAGCTTAGAAATGATGCTTATGAGAATGCCAAGATCTGCAAGGCTCGGACCAAAGCTCTACATGATCAATTGATTTCCTGCAAGAGCTTTGAGCCAAACCAGAAGGTCTGGTTATTCGATTCTAAACTTAATCTCTTTCCTGGCAAACTTAGATCTAAATGGAATGGCCCATTCATAATTGATCAGATTTTTCCAAATGGTGCCGTTCAGATTTTTGACCCAAAGACGGGTAACACCTTTAAAGTCAACGGTCAACGTCTGAAGCCTGTTGTTGACCGTAATCTTCCAGAACCCGTCTCAGACTTTGTTGCTCTAGCCATTCTGTGACTTCTTTGGCTAGACTTCGCCTAGCTGACGGCATTAAACTCAGCAGTTGTACATATGACACAAGGCTGATACGAGCTTCATATCCAGGTGACATCTTTCATATTCTACCCTTTCTTTCATGTCTCTTTTTCAATGAGGACATTGCATCAGCTAGGCATGGGGGGTGGATTCATTTTTGAATTATTTGGTCAGCTTTGTGAAATCCATATAAATTGTTTTTCTCTTCTTATTTATATAAAAAAAAATCAAAATTAGGAAGGATTAGTTGGACATTAGGACTTTTCAATCCTAAGAAATTTTACATTAGGATCTGAACACAAAGACCCTTCAGGTCTTTGGACTTAATTAGCTTGTGTATCCACTAAAATGTGGATTTGTCTTTGAGTCCTCGCCATCTTAATTCTATTATAATTGGAATAAATAAGTTGGGTGATAAGTACACGACTTATCAACCCGCCCTTTGATTTTTGGGAATTTTGAGTCTTAAGCATCTACACACTTTCTTTGCACTGATTCGTTATTCGACGATTTTAACGGAAATTGGGTAGCTAATGAACCTTCTAGGGTGATATGGTTGGTAAGTTATCATGGGTAACAGCCCATAGGTAGGTTGTCTACAGCCCAGTCACTGGACCTTTCTCTTTTTGCTGCCCTTAGGTAAATCTTAGACTAGGGAAGCCACCTACTTAAAAAAAAAAAAAGAAAGAAAAAAAATCAAAAAGAAAAGGAGAAAAGAACAAAAAGAAATAAGCCACACTTCGCCGCACGAGTATGGCTGGCAAGTTGTCGGTGGTAACAGCTCATCGACCGGTTGTCCAGAACCCAGCTCAGTAAATGCACTAAAAATTCCCAAAACACTTAGGAAGAAGCGCAGAAGTAGAATAAATCGGGGAGATATATAGTGGATTCACCCTTGTGTTGACCCCGTAAAAAATAAAAGTAGGGAGAAAGCTACTGGTTGTAAAGATACACCTTTAGGCAGAATTCTTTTTGAGGTCACCTAGAGGCGTAGAAATCCGAAGTGCGTTTTAATTACCGGTCAACGAGTCTATCACAATCACAATAAGATGCTTAAAGCTTAGGGTTCTCATTAAATCTTGGGTGAGTTGAATGGCCGTAGAAAGCCACTCTTAAACCCTAAAATTTGAAAATCCAAAAAAATTAGAAAAGAGTAAAAAGAGAAAAAGAAAATTTTCTTTGAATAAGGCAAGGCTTGAGGCGGTCTGCATTTTGGTTGATACTCGGGCACTGTTGTGTCTTTGAAAGTTCAGTTCCTAAGTAGACAATTTCTTAATGATTGAAAATAACTCAGGTTCAAATAATCCAACCTAATTCTTTTATAAATATTGTAACGAGCGCGTACCCCAGACGTCTTTTAAGACGTCTGGGAGGTGGCCCAGACGTCTGTCAAGACGTCTGGGATCACATCCAGACGTCTGACCAGACGTCCGGGATAGTTTACAGACGTCTGACGAACAGTTATACTCGCACGGGATATTCGTCTGCGCGCCTGTGCGCGCAGACCTGCGATTCGCATCTTCTCTGCGGCTGCAGGCGACTGCGGCCGTCTCTCTCCTCCTCTCCGCGCGGCGTTAAAAGGGGGAGGGGGCGCGCCTCCCCTCCCGTCTCCACCATCTTCCTCCTCTCCTGCTGCGGGCGGAGCGAGCGGACGCGAGGGCGCAGCGGCAGCGGCGCAGCGAAGGCGCGGAGGAGCTGCGGCGTGCGAGGGCGGGACTCTGCCGTGAGGGCGAGCTCGCCGGGAGCGGCTTGGCCGGCCGGCGGAGGGCGCAGGGGGCGCAGAGCGTCGCGAAGAGGGACCTGCTGCGGGCGGAGCAGCGGACGCGCGAGGTGCGACGCGGGCGGCGTCGCGAGCGGAGGCCGAGCGAGGTTCTGATTCTGGAAAAATCTCCAGAATCAGACGTCTGGACTGATATCCAGACGGCAAGGTAGACGTCTGTGTGATCATACAGACGTCTGAAAGGTGAGTTCCGCTTTCTCCTTCTTCTTTTGTCGACTGACCGTACTGAAGGAGGAGGGTTGGCTGTGCGCAGGTGTTCGGATTCGTCATCCTTTGCGAATCCGACGTCTGGAAGTTGTACCAGACGGCGGGAGTGACCTCCAGACGTCCGGAGAGACCATCGGACGTCTGGGATCTAGGAGAGACGTCGCCACAGACTTCTGGACGTCCGGGGAACCAAGCCGAACAGGTAATTCTCTGATCCACCGTTTAAGACGTCTGGAAGGAGTTCCAGACGTCTGATTTTGCACAGTATTGTCTTTCTCGACCCGTTTAGGGCCCGTTTGGGCTCCGTTTTCCGCGATTCGAGTTGCGTTCGATTCAGAATTTATTCCTCTACCCGCCTACAGTAGCTATACACTGTTTTGAGACACTCCTTGTGTTTGATCCTTGTGATAGGACCTCGTTCGATTGCCGTCTTGAGAGTCGCGGAGGCGCGCGGGATTCCCGACCACGCCCCCATTACTTCCGTTGTACCTGGTAGAGTGGTTTTAAGCATTAATAAAATCTGTTAAAGTATGGAACCATAACTAGAACCTAGGGCATTGCATGAACCTTAGGAATGAGAAATGTATGGAATGATAGCTCCTAGGTGTTGCATAAATCCTAGGGCCGGAAAACTAGATTGTATGATAGATCCTAGGATATGGCATGAATCCTAGGATGGAAAAACTAGAGGAATATATAAGCTGCCTGTGAAATTAATTAACAGCTGTCTGTTATGAACAAAGAAACATGTTTGAGATCATGGAAATTGAGAACGTGAATCTGGAAAGTGAAACATATGATGTTCTGAGATAAAGGGCTGGAACCCTACGGGGAATTAGGAGTGGAACTCCTGGAAAGAAAAGGAATGGAACTGAGATGTAGTTGTACTGTCTCTTGGGTACGCAGTACCAAGGGAAGTACCTGTACCTGTTTTAGTGCAGAGTGGGGCCAGCCGCCCCAGGGACCCGGGGTTAGGCTTGGCCGCTCTGTACCGACTTGTTGGCCCTCGTGTACGTAGTACCGAGGAGAGCTAGTAGTGTTAGGAGAGTACTAGCTACCCCACGGGCCCCGGGGTTCTGCTAGCCTCCTTCACCGACTTGTTAGGCCCACTAGGGCAAACCAGGGTAGTCAGACGAGGGTGCGCGGACTGTGGAGGGGCAAGGCCCCGGTTTGGTTACTGTGGAGGGGTTGGACCCCTGTTACTGAGAGGGCTCTGCCCTGGTTCCGTGCTGTGCTTTGGGCGCACCCGTTAACGGAAACGACTGACCGCGTGCCAGTACGGGCTAGCTACCTGTGCGTTTATCGCGCGTGCCGTAGTCACCGTTACGTCTGTCAGTGACCTTGGGGTGGTTGACTGAGGGTAGGATCACCACGGGGGACTCTCCCGGCCAGGAGAGCACCACGTGCTACTTCTACTGTTGGAAAAGACTGCAATCAAGATCGTCCCACGAGGACATTCGAGATCAAGTAAAGGATCTGAGAAGTAAATGAAATAGTGAGAAAAATTGAAAGATGTAAATAAAGGAAGTAATAGAACATAACAGCTACTGTACACTCTACTGTTGCCTTTAGTTAGTTTGCCACTCTACTCAGCGTTTTGCTGACGTGTTACACTCGTTACCTTTTTCAGGACCAGGTGTTGAGCAGCCAGGGTCGACGGCTGCAGAGGACGCTGGGCCGAGTAGGGTCCAGTAGAGTTGCCACAGTTTTGTACCTTCTTTTGTTTCTGTTCTAGTGAGTAGTTTTGTTTCCGCTGTACCTTCTTTACCTGCAGTTTTTGTTATACGATAAATGTTGTTTTAATGTTGTGGTGGTGCCTACTGTAGTAGTTTCTTTCCTTACTGCTGTACTTTTTACTGTTAGTTATATTCATGCTGAATGTGGTTTATTTTACTGTCTTTTGGTTACTTCCTCGTTGGACGACTGGGTCTTGGGATTAGTCGAGTCGGTCCGGTTCTCGTGTCTCGTAGGGACTCGGGAACCGGGTCGTTACAAGATGGTATCAGAGCAAGGTCGTCCCGAGAAGTGAATCAACTGACTGGAAAATAACCAATTCACATGCTTATAGCTAGAGTAGCCACCACAACATATCTCTTGACATGAGTTCTTAGAAGTGTCGTTAGGTACCGTCTGTTTTGACGTTTCCGTTTTGTTTCGCATCTCCTTGCAGGAGATGCCTCGTCGTGGGACTGGCGAGACTGGCCGCGGGCGCGGCCGAGGGCGAGGACGGCGAGGTGGACGTGCTGTCGTTGACGTCTCGGTGGACCAGCCACCACTCCCTGGCATCCTGGCCCAGGACCTCGCCAGACTGATACGGGATATTGTACGAGAGGAGCTCCACCCACCGCCCCGAGCACCTCCTCCTGGGGTTGCAGAGGGGGAGTCCTCTGTGGGACCACGCGACGGACGCGGCGCCGGACACGAGGGAGGGGATGGGCCCCTGCCGCCCCCACCTTCCTCCGACACTTCTGTACACGAGGCACCTTCGCCTGGAGGTGCACCAGCACCTCCCCTACAGCACCACTTCGAGCTTTTCGGGCAGTTCCGGAAGCTGAAGCCCCCCTCCTTCAAGGGGGATGAGGACCCGACCGAGGCAGAGGACTGGCTTGAGCAGCTGGAGAAGATCTTCGACACCCTTCGCCCCCCGGTGGAGTGCCGCGTGGCCTTTGCCACGTACCAGCTGGAGAGTGCGGCACACCGGTGGTGGAGGGCGGTCCGGGGACAGGAGAGGGACGAGCCGACGTGGGACCAGTTCGTCACCCTCTTCTGCGAGCAGTACTTTCCCCAGACGTGGCAGGACCAGAGGAGGCGGGAGTTCCACACTCTCCGCCAAGGGACGATGACCGTGAGCGCGTACCGCACGCGTTTCTTGGAGCTGTCTCGCTTTGCAGCGACAGCGGTAGCCACTGAGGAGGAGCGCCTTTGGAGGTTCACCGAGGGGCTCCGGCCTGCGATCCGGGGGTATGTCAAACCCCTGAAGCTGCCGACGTTTTCGAGGGTGGTAGAGGCAGCCATGACTTACGAGGAGACCAACCCGTCCGCGCGAGAGACCGACGGCGGGCGGAAGAGGCCCTTTCAGCCAGACTTCTCACAGGGCCGGCGAGAACGGAGACACGTGGCGTCCGCAGGAGAGCCGTCACGTTGTGCAGGGCCATCACTGGCCTTTGGGGGCCCTCGACAGGGGCCAGTCGCCAGCACCGGACCCCCGCCTAGCCGACAGCAGGGACTCACTGAGGGCGGGAGTCGGGTTCCCCTCTGCTACCAGTGTGGCCAGCCGGGCCACGTCAGGAGGGACTGCCCATCTAGGGCAGGAGGTCAGCAGATACTTTCCGCGCAGAGCACTGGAGGGCGCGCAGGAGGCCGCGGTTTCCAGTCGCGAGGAGGAGGACCGCAGTCGCGAGGAGGGTACCGGCCAGCACCTACCCGTCCGACGCAGAGTGTGGCTGCTTCGTCCGCACCTAGAGCTGAGGGGCGTATCAACGCCCTAACACACAGGGACGCCAGAGCTTCGGGATCCGTGGTAGCAGGTATGGTTTCAGTTTCTGGCAGACTCGTTTACACACTTTTCGATTCCGGCGCTACGCACTCGTTTGTCGCAGACAGTTTCGCAGTTAGTTTGGACCAGGATTATACATTGTTAGAGAACCCGTTCGTAATCAGAGGTCCGAGTGGTCAGCTGTTTGTAGCTGAGGAGGTGTACACGGGTTGCGGGGTCAGCATCGGGGGACACAGCCTGCCAGCTGACCTGATTATGATACAGATGGAGGACTTTGGGGTGATCCTGGGGATGGATTGGCTGTCCGCTTACCACGCATTGGTAGACTGCTTTGAGAGGAAGATTGTCTTCTCCATTCCGGAGTTGCCTTCCTTCGAGTTTCACGGGCAGCCAGTGGACGGAGGTTTCAGGTGCATTTCGGCACTTCGGGCGGCGAGACTTTTGAGCCAGGGGTGTGAGGGCTTCTTAGCTTGTGTGGTGGCAGAGCACAGCCCCGTGGCAGACTTCCAGAGCATCCCGGTGGTCAGAGAGTACCCCGACGTGTTTCCAGACGAGTTACCAGGACTACCGCCCGAGCGTGAGATCGAGTTTGAGATCTCACTAGTACCAGGGACCAACCCCATCTCCACCGCGCCATATAGGATGGCACCGCTTGAGCTGCGAGAGCTCAAGTCTCAGTTGCAGGACCTTTTGGAGAAAGGTTTCGTGAGGCCCAGTGCGTCTCCCTGGGGAGCCCCGGTACTGTTTGTGAAGAAGAAGGATGGGACCCTACGCCTTTGTGTGGACTACAGACAGCTGAATAGGGTCACCATCAAGAACCGATATCCGCTGCCGAGGATTGACGATTTGTTTGACCAGTTGCGGGGTGCCACGGTGTTTTCCAAGATCGACTTGAGGTCTGGATACCACCAGTTGAGGATCAGGGAGACCGACGTCTCCAAGACAGCTTTCCGCACCTGGTACGGACACTACGAGTTTTTGGTCATGCCGTTTGGGCTGACCAATGCCCCCGCTGCTTTCATGGACCTGATGAACCGGGTGTTCAGACCGTACTTGGACCAGTTTGTGGTGGTTTTCATAGATGATGTACTCATCTATTCTAGAGATCGGACGCAGCACGGACAGCACTTGCGGATGGTTCTGGACACTCTGAGACGACGCAGGCTGTACGCCAAATACAGCAAGTGCGAGTTCTGGTTGAGGGAGGTGACCTTTTTGGGTCATGTGATCTCTGGAGACGGCCTGGCGGTGGATCCCGCCAAGGTCGAGGCAGTGCTCAGGTGGGAGAGACCGCGTTCAGTCACTGAGATTCGCAGTTTCCTGGGACTGGCAGGTTACTACAGACGGTTCATCAGAGGGTTTTCGCAGATTGCACGTCCTATGACACAGTTGACTCGGAAGGATGTGCCTTTCACTTGGACAGACGCCTGTGAGGCGTGTTTTCTGGAGCTGAAGGAGAGGTTGACCTCGGCTCCCGTGCTCACCATTCCTGACAGTAGTGGCGGGTTCGTCGTGTACACGGACGCTTCCTTGCAGGGGTTAGGAGGTGTGCTCATGCAGAGGGGTCACGTGGTCGCTTACGCTTCGCGGCAACTGAAGCCCCATGAGCATACCTACCCTACCCATGACCTAGAGTTGGCAGCTGTTGTCTTCGCGCTGAAGACATGGAGGCACTACTTGTACGGTGAGACCTTCGAGATTTTTACAGATCACAAGAGCCTCAGATATCTTTTTGACCAGAAGGAGCTCAACATGAGACAGAGACGTTGGTTGGAGCTCCTGAAGGACTACGACTGCAGCATCTCCTACCACCCGGGAAAGGCCAATGTGGTGGCTGACGCCTTGAGCCGTAAGGCGCCCGCACGCTTGGCCAGTCTACAGTTACAGAGTTGGAGCCTTTTGAAGGAGGTGGGCAGTTGGCGACCTCTAGAGTTACGAGGATACTGTGGGGCAGTGACGGTGACACGGCAGACCAGACCAGAGTTGATAGACCGCATCATCACGGGACAGATGGCCGATCCGTACTTGCAGTCTTTGCGCGACAGAGTACTGTCAGGGGACCCAGGGGACTTCTCTTTCACAGACCAGGTGTTACGCTTGAGGGGACGGCTGTGCGTCCCCAGAGACGAGGAGCTGTTGAGAGAGCTCCTGACTGAGGCACACGGTTCCAGATTCACCATACATCCCGGAAACACGAAAATGTACCATGACTTGAGACGCGAGTTCTGGTGGAGAGGGATGAAGCGGGATGTGGGTGAGTTCGTGCAGCAGTGCTTAGTGTGCCAGCAGGTGAAAGCCGAGCATCAGAGGCCTGCAGGGCCGCTTCAGCCGCTTCCAGTGCCAGAGTGGAAGTGGGAGAGCATCACCATGGACTTGGTGGTGGGTTTACCTGTTACCCAGCGAGGACACGACGCGGTCTGGGTAATAGTGGATAGGTTGACGAAGACGGCACGATTCTTGCCGATCCGAGTCACTTTGGGACCAGCACAGTTGGCAGAGAGGTATATCCGTGATGTGGTGCGACTACACGGAGTTCCGCGGGAGATCGTATCCGACCGGGATACCCGCTTTACGTCCCAGTTTTGGGCTGAGTTTCAGCAGGCTTTGGGGACGAGGTTGAGGTTTAGCACGGCTTACCACCCTCAGACGGACGGACAGTCGGAACGCACGATACAGACACTTGAGGATCTTTTGCGTGCCTGTGTACTAGACTGGAGGGGCTCTTGGGAGGAACACCTGCCCCTGGCAGAGTTTGCATACAACAACAGTTATCACTCGAGCATCGGCATGGCTCCCTACGAGGCTCTGTACGGACGGAAATGCACGGCACCCTTGAGTTGGGTTGAGGTGGGGACCAAGTGGGAGGTTGGCCCCAGGTTGATCCGGCAGAGTCAGGAGGTAGTTGAACAGATCCACAGACGACTCCGCACTGTCAGGAGCAGACAGAAGAGCTACGCAGATCGCAGACGCAGAGAGGTGCAGTTCGAGGTTGGGGACCACGTCTTTCTTCGTGTTTCGCCCATGAAGGGCTTACAGCGGTTTGGGGTGAGAGGGAAGCTCGCACCGAGGTTCGTGGGGCCCTTCGAGGTCCTGGAGCGGGTTGGACCCGTTGCTTACAGACTTGCCCTTCCCCCGCAGCTTTCTGGTGTGCACGACGTGTTCCACGTGTCCAACCTCAGGAAGTACGTAGCCGATCTCAGCCACGTACTGAGTCACGAGAGCGTCGAGGTGAGCGACGACCTGACCTACCCCGAGCGGCCAGTGCAGATCCTAGACCGAGCCGTCCGCAGGTTGAGACGAAAGCAAGTACCCCTGGTAAAGGTTTTGTGGAGGAGCCAGCGGTACGAGGAGGCTACCTGGGAGCCTGAGGCGGCAATGCGGGAGCGGTACCCAGAGCTTTTCGCGGGTACGTCTTTTCGGACCGGCTTCGGTCCTCTTTGAGTTTGTTATGGTTATTTGGACATCCTTTTTCCGCACCCTAGTTGGCGCAAGTTTCGGGGACGAAACTTCCTTTGAGTTTGTTATATTGTAACGAGCGCGTACCCCAGACGTCTTTTAAGACGTCTGGGAGGTGGCCCAGACGTCTGTCAAGACGTCTGGGATCACATCCAGACGTCTGACCAGACGTCCGGGATAGTTTACAGACGTCTGACGAACAGTTATACTCGCACGGGATATTCGTCTGCGCGCCTGTGCGCGCAGACCTGCGATTCGCATCTTCTCTGCGGCTGCAGGCGACTGCGGCCGTCTCTCTCCTCCTCTCCGCGCGGCGTTAAAAGGGGGAGGGGGCGCGCCTCCCCTCCCGTCTCCACCATCTTCCTCCTCTCCTGCTGCGGGCGGAGCGAGCGGACGCGAGGGCGCAGCGGCAGCGGCGCAGCGAAGGCGCGGAGGAGCTGCGGCGTGCGAGGGCGGGACTCTGCCGTGAGGGCGAGCTCGCCGGGAGCGGCTTGGCCGGCCGGCGGAGGGCGCAGGGGGCGCAGAGCGTCGCGAAGAGGGACCTGCTGCGGGCGGAGCAGCGGACGCGCGAGGTGCGACGCGGGCGGCGTCGCGAGCGGAGGCCGAGCGAGGTTCTGATTCTGGAAAAATCTCCAGAATCAGACGTCTGGACTGATATCCAGACGGCAAGGTAGACGTCTGTGTGATCATACAGACGTCTGAAAGGTGAGTTCCGCTTTCTCCTTCTTCTTTTGTCGACTGACCGTACTGAAGGAGGAGGGTTGGCTGTGCGCAGGTGTTCGGATTCGTCATCCTTTGCGAATCCGACGTCTGGAAGTTGTACCAGACGGCGGGAGTGACCTCCAGACGTCCGGAGAGACCATCGGACGTCTGGGATCTAGGAGAGACGTCGCCACAGACTTCTGGACGTCCGGGGAACCAAGCCGAACAGGTAATTCTCTGATCCACCGTTTAAGACGTCTGGAAGGAGTTCCAGACGTCTGATTTTGCACAGTATTGTCTTTCTCGACCCGTTTAGGGCCCGTTTGGGCTCCGTTTTCCGCGATTCGAGTTGCGTTCGATTCAGAATTTATTCCTCTACCCGCCTACAGTAGCTATACACTGTTTTGAGACACTCCTTGTGTTTGATCCTTGTGATAGGACCTCGTTCGATTGCCGTCTTGAGAGTCGCGGAGGCGCGCGGGATTCCCGACCACGCCCCCATTACTTCCGTTGTACCTGGTAGAGTGGTTTTAAGCATTAATAAAATCTGTTAAAGTATGGAACCATAACTAGAACCTAGGGCATTGCATGAACCTTAGGAATGAGAAATGTATGGAATGATAGCTCCTAGGTGTTGCATAAATCCTAGGGCCGGAAAACTAGATTGTATGATAGATCCTAGGATATGGCATGAATCCTAGGATGGAAAAACTAGAGGAATATATAAGCTGCCTGTGAAATTAATTAACAGCTGTCTGTTATGAACAAAGAAACATGTTTGAGATCATGGAAATTGAGAACGTGAATCTGGAAAGTGAAACATATGATGTTCTGAGATAAAGGGCTGGAACCCTACGGGGAATTAGGAGTGGAACTCCTGGAAAGAAAAGGAATGGAACTGAGATGTAGTTGTACTGTCTCTTGGGTACGCAGTACCAAGGGAAGTACCTGTACCTGTTTTAGTGCAGAGTGGGGCCAGCCGCCCCAGGGACCCGGGGTTAGGCTTGGCCGCTCTGTACCGACTTGTTGGCCCTCGTGTACGTAGTACCGAGGAGAGCTAGTAGTGTTAGGAGAGTACTAGCTACCCCACGGGCCCCGGGGTTCTGCTAGCCTCCTTCACCGACTTGTTAGGCCCACTAGGGCAAACCAGGGTAGTCAGACGAGGGTGCGCGGACTGTGGAGGGGCAAGGCCCCGGTTTGGTTACTGTGGAGGGGTTGGACCCCTGTTACTGAGAGGGCTCTGCCCTGGTTCCGTGCTGTGCTTTGGGCGCACCCGTTAACGGAAACGACTGACCGCGTGCCAGTACGGGCTAGCTACCTGTGCGTTTATCGCGCGTGCCGTAGTCACCGTTACGTCTGTCAGTGACCTTGGGGTGGTTGACTGAGGGTAGGATCACCACGGGGGACTCTCCCGGCCAGGAGAGCACCACGTGCTACTTCTACTGTTGGAAAAGACTGCAATCAAGATCGTCCCACGAGGACATTCGAGATCAAGTAAAGGATCTGAGAAGTAAATGAAATAGTGAGAAAAATTGAAAGATGTAAATAAAGGAAGTAATAGAACATAACAGCTACTGTACACTCTACTGTTGCCTTTAGTTAGTTTGCCACTCTACTCAGCGTTTTGCTGACGTGTTACACTCGTTACCTTTTTCAGGACCAGGTGTTGAGCAGCCAGGGTCGGCGGCTGCAGAGGACGCTGGGCCGAGTAGGGTCCAGTAGAGTTGCCACAGTTTTGTACCTTCTTTTGTTTCTGTTCTAGTGAGTAGTTTTGTTTCCACTGTACCTTCTTTACCTGCAGTTTTTGTTATACGATAAATGTTGTTTTAATGTTGTGGTGGTGCCTACTGTAGTAGTTTCTTTCCTTACTGCTGTACTTTTTACTGTTAGTTATATTCATGCTGAATGTGGTTTATTTTACTGTCTTTTGGTTACTTCCTCGTTGGACGACTGGGTCTTGGGATTAGTCGAGTCGGTCCGGTTCTCGTGTCTCGTAGGGACTCGGGAACCGGGTCGTTACAAATATCATATAGTTTTTGCTAGGGACTAGCAAAAGATAGACATGGGGGTATGATGTAAACACATTTACACTACTTAAGATGTCTATTTATGCATGTTCTTAAGCATAGGATTGCATTTCATGATATAAATATTACATAACATGCATCATCTTGCATTTAGAGTAGTTTGAATAAAATGGAGGTTAATTGTCTTCTTTTATGTGCTTGGACAGGGCAAACATTTTATCGGGGCCTCGGATTAAAGATCCAACCGTATGGATGTGATCAGGGCGACGATTGGAGTTCAATGACTCCAAGATCGCCCTAATCAGGCATCCGTAGCATCAAATAGTGACCGGGGAACCCTAGAGGATCAAGGGCCAGGATGGTGTAAATTCGCACTTCAGATGACAAATTCGACCACACGGATGAATTCGGATCGACGATCGCAACCCAACGACGCAAAAATCGAGTCAATCCGACATCTGTGGCACCATCTACAACTTCCAGAAGATGGACGGCCAAGATGGCACCACGTGGCACCATCTTGGCCGCCCAAACGGCCACATACATTTTCTGAAGACCCCGCACCCGCTCTCTCTCCGCCGTTGGATCTCTATCCAACGGCTGTGATCAGCCGTGCCTAAAAGCGCCCGCTCGACCATCTGCGCCTTGTAGCGCAGTGGTCGAGTGTGCTTAAGCGAGCTGCGGGCGCGGGTTCGAGCCGCAGTGAAGGGGAGGAAGGTGTGGGCGAGTGAGCGCGGGCGGGCATTGGATCTTGATCGGACGGCCGTCTGCGCTCAATTGAGATCACGCGCGATTGAACGCGCGGCATCACGCGGCATCACACGTGCTAGGAGGGTGCAAAGCGAGCGGGTCAGGCACGTCTTAAGCCATCCGATCTCGCGATTGGACGACTGAGATCTGAAGTACGTGGGCGTAGGCGTTGAAGAAGCAGCCAACTGAGGAGGCGCGCGTGGGCGCAGGTGCTACGCCCACGTTGGGGCTTTAGTGACGGATTTATTCGTCACTAAAGACCCCTCATTTATTATTTTAAAGATGTAATGACCATTCTTCCCCCACTCCTTGCAACTATAAAAGGAGACCCCCTCCATACGAAATTCTCATCCCTTCTCTTCTCTACCTCTCCAAAGCTCAAGAGAAGCTTGTCCCACACCCGGGATGCTTCTCGCGAGATAAAGTCCAAATTTTCGTCCCCCTTCGGAAGTGGATCCCGCGACGATGACGGCGTGCTGCTCCATTCCCATTCTTCTGCTTCGTTCTCCTTCATCCTGCTTCGTCCTCCTTCGTCCAGGAGTCGTCCCGTCTGGCTCGTCCTCCAAGCAATCGTCGAGGAGGATAACTTCTCTCTCCCATTCTTATTTATAGCTTTTCTAGTGTAGAATTTTCCTACTTTATAGTGTAATTGATTTCCCGCTTTCTAGTGTAGCTTTTATTTAGTTTGATTGTATAAATAGTTGAAATATTGAATGCATGTTCTCTTTCTCTCTCTCTTTCTCTCTCTCTCTCTTTCTTTTAGTCTGATAGCTCCATTGTAATTATATCGCCTTGCTTATCAAAAATCCTAAAAAAAAATATAATTGCAAATATAGATCAACGTAGCCTCCCTGTGTTCGACTCGGAATTCTTTTCGGTATAAATTTTATTTGTTGAACACGAATTCTTCGTTTTCAAGATACAACGACAGGTTTTCTAAAACCAAACACGTTAGCGTAGCGATTCGTGCGTTCAACAGGGCTCGACCTTCTCACCAGATGCAAAGGCGAATGCACCCGAACATGCGAGAGGTCGTTAAAAAAGAGATAATTAAATGACTCGATGTAGAAATCATCATTCGATTTCTGACAGCCCCTCTATGAGCCCTGCTCAAGTGGTACCAAAGAAGGCCGGACTCACCATGGTCACACACGACCAAGGCGAATCCATCCCTACCCCCACCACCACCACATGGCGGGTGTGTATTGACTATAGGAAGCTGAATGAAGCTGCTAAAAAGGACCATTTCCCCTGCCATTTATTCACCAGATTCTTGAACGATTGGCAAGGAGAAAATATTTTTGCTTCCTGAATGGATATTCAGGATATAACCTAGCTGCTATTGCACTAGAAGATCAAGAGAAGACCACGTTCACCTACCCGTATGGCACATTTGCATTTTTCCATATGCCATTCGAGTTATGCAACGCACTCGCTACCTTTCAGCGTTGCATGTTAGCCATCTTTTCAGAGATGGTGGGTGAATACTTAGAGGTCATTATGGATGATTTCTCCATTTTTGGAGACTCGTTTGACCATTGCCTTAGTAACCTGGAGAAAATCCTGAAATGATGTATCGAGGTCAACCTAGTTTTAAGCTGGGAAAAGAGCCATTTTATGGTTCAAGAAGGGATTGTCCTCGGTCACATTGTCTCGCATAGGGGCATAGAAGTTGACCAAGCTAAAGTTGACTTAATTTCCAAACTCCCACCTCCTAGCTCAGTTGAACAAATCAGATCTTTCCTAGGCACATTGGCTTCTATAGAAGGTTCATAAAAGACTTCTCTAAGATATCCAAGCCCTTGACTGACCTTCTAGCCAATGATGTGCACTTTGACATGACACCTGATTGCATCAAAGCCTACACCACTCTAAGGGATATAGTCTCGACTGTACCTATTTTACAACCCCAGACTGGTCCCAGGACTTTGAAATAATGTGTTATGCATCAGATTTCATTATTTGGAGTAGTCCCAAGACAAAGATAAGAGAAGAAACCTGTGGTGATGTACTACACGAGAAAAACGTTAGATGAGGCTCAACGGAATTACACCGTCACAGGAAAGGAACTGCTCGTTGTAGTTTTTGGATTGGAAAAGTTCATATCATACCTGCTAGGATCCCATGTTATCATTTATACTGACAACTTGGCTATCCAGCACTTGGTAGCTGAAAAGGATGCTAAACCCAGGCTAATTAGATGGATCCTTCTGTTGGAATTTGACCTGGAAATACATGACAAGGTAGGATCAAGAATGTTGTAGCCGACCACCTATCCAGACTTCACCTAGGACATATTGGATCTTCACTACCCTTATCTAATACATTTCTTGATGAGAAAATTTTGGCTGTGCATGGAAAGAGTCTCCCCTGGTATCTAGACTTGGTTAATTACTTAGTGGTAGGTAGATTCTGCACGGTTGGTCTAGACAATAGCAGGACAAGTTCTTGGTTGAGGCGAAACATTATTTTTGGGATGATCCCATGTTGTTTAGACTTTGTGCTAATCAAATCATTAGGAGATGTATCCTCGAATGGGAGGTTCAAAGTGTGTTGTCCTTCTGTCATGATGAAGCTTGTAGTGGCCACTTCTTTGGGAATTAGACGGCTACCAATGTTTTGTAGTCCAATTTTTATTGGCCATCACTATTCAAGGACACACATAATTTTGCTAAAACCTGCACTAGATGCCAGACCCTAAGGACCATGACCAAGAAAGATATGATGCCTCTACAACCCATTCTTATCATCGAAATATTCGATGTTTGAGACATTAATTTCATGGGTCCCTTCCCACCATCAAATGGCTTCGAATATATACTAGTCTCAGTGGACTACGTCTCGAAATGGATTGAAGCCGTGCCTACCAGGAAATGTGATCATAAGGCCGTCATGGACTTTGCTAAGAAGAATATCTTTTCCCAGTTTGGGATACCTAAGGCCATGATCAGTGACGATGGGAGTCACTTCATCAATGCCCAATTTCATGCTTTACTTAAGAAATACAGGGTTGCTCACCAAATTGCCACCCTGTATCACCCGCAAACAAACGAGCAAATTGAGGTCTTAAATAGGCAGATTAAGAATATTCTGCAAAAGACTGTGAGACCTGACTGGAAGGATTGGTCCACACGATTGGATGATGCCCTTTGGGCATACAGGATCACCTATAAGACCCCAATAGACATGTCACCATATCGATTGGTCTTTGGCAAAGCGTGCCACCTTCTAGTTGAGTTGGAGCACTGGGTAGGCTAGGCCGTCAAGCAATGTAATATGGATTCCCATATGGTTGAAACTCAAAGGAAGTTCCAACTCTTCGAGCTTAAAGAGATTCATTGGGACGATATGAGAATAGTAAACTTTATAAGGAGAAGATGAAAGTTATCCACGACAGGCACATTAATAGGAAAACATTCGAGTCGAACCAATAAGTTTGGCTTTTGATGCAAGACTCAAACTCTTTCCTGAAAAGTTATGGTCTAAGTGGATGGGACCATACCGAGTGGTTAAACCTTTTTCTAATAGGGCAATAGAAATCATTGATCCTAAGACTGGGCAAACCTTTATAGTTAATGGTCACAAATTAAAACATTTTCTTGCCTAAGTTCCCTCGAAAGAAGTTGTAACCCTCATTGAGGGTTAAATTGGAGCTTCGCCCAGCTGGAGACAATAAACTCAACGCTTCCTGGGAGGCAACCCATAGGATTCACGCTGACTAGATTCATTGTTGAAACTCAGGTGATTTCTTTCCTTACTCCCTTGCATACATTTATTTTCCAATGAGGACATTATTCGTCATAGGCATGGGGGTGGTAATTCTCATTTTATGAGTACAAAATTGTCAGCTTGAACTATTTTTTATTTCTTAAAAAAAAAAAGAATTAGGAAAAGAAAACTTAGGCATTAGGAGTTTGTCAACTTTAGGAAATGATACGTTAAGGACCTTAATGCTAAGACTCTTTAGGTCTACGGGCTTAATCAGCCTGGGTGTTCGCTAAAAGTGGACTTGTTCTCGAGTCCTCGCCACCTTAATTTATATTAATTTGGTCAATAAAGTAGGGTGATAAGTTTATGAATTATCAACCCGCCCTTTGATTTGGGGGACTTATAGTCTAAGCATCTGCACACGTTTTGCATTAACTTGGTGGTTTTAACAAAAATTAGGTAGCTAATGAACCTTCTAGAGTGGTATGGTTGGCAAGTTATCATGGATAATAGCCATTGACCGGTTGTCAAGAGCCCAGCCACAAGACCATTCTCTTTTACTACTGCCTTTCGGTAAATCTTAGATTAGGGAAGCCACCTACTTCGAGAAAAAAAATGATGAAAAAAAAGAAAAATAGAAAAAGGAGAAAAAGAAAAAAAGAAATAAGCCACACTTCACCACACAAATACGACTGGCAAGTTGTCGTGGGTAACAACCTGTTAGCCGTTTGTCCATATCCCAACTCATAAAACACAGAAAGTTCCAAAACACTTTAAGGAAGAAGCAGAGAAGTAGAATAATCTGGGGAGATATACACTGGGTTTGCCCTTGTGTTGACTCCACAAAAATAAAAGTAGGGAGAAAGCTATCGGTCAGACAGATACACATTTAGGAAGCATTTTCTTTTCGGGTCACCTAGGGGCGTAGAAACCCGAAGTCCATTTTAATTATCGTTGAGTGAGTCTATCATAATTTTTACAACAAGATGCTTAGCACATAGAGTCTTTTCGAGTCTTGGGTGGGTTGGGTAGCCATAAAAAGTTATCCCGAAACTCTCAACTCCAAACTCAAAAAAAAATTAGAAAAGTGGAAAAAGGAAGAAAGAGCATTTCCTTCTATGTAGAATAAGGCGAGGACTTGGGCAGTTTGCATTTTAGCAGGCACCCAGATGCTGTTGAGTCTCTGTGGGTTAGGTTATTAGTAGAAATTTCCTCTTATTGACAAGTAACTGGTGCCTGAGTGATTTATTCTTGATTCTAGTTGTAATTAGCATTTAGGTTAACCTTGCTAGGTGTTTAAATGATCTATCAAGGATTTAAATCAATGTATTGTCGTCGTAGTTTGAAATCCACAATAAATTGAACAATAGATAAAATTATAATTCGAATATTAGAAATAAAGTCCGAGGTCATTTGTTAGGAGCAAATGTGGAATTCAATCGCTAATCTCAATAAATAATATAAATGAGCACAATTAATTACTAAAAAACTAATGTATGGCATGAGTATATGATGAGTCAAAATAAATCTAGACAAAATAATGGTGATTTGGATCACCAATTATTAGTCTAACATATATAGCAAATACTCTAATAATATCACTATTCAAACCAAGTGCACAGTGCACTCCATTAGATGACAGAGTTTTTATCCAGACGGCTTAAGTTAGCCTTGCTACAGTGCTAAGAGGGCACTGTGCTTCTTCTTTAGCCTCCTCTTCTTTCTCTACTCTGTCTTCTTTCTTCTTCTTTCTCTACATGCACGAGCCTTCTTCCTTCTTTCTTTCTTCTATCCTTTGCTTTGCCTTTTCTTTCCTTCTTTCTTTTGCTCTGTCTCTTATGCACAGGGGGGGCAGCTCTTCTTCAGATGTGGCTAAGTGTTAGCCCAATACATAGGGAAGAAAAACCCCCCTTAACTGAGTTCTCTCTTTCTCTCTTGCTTCTCCTCTTCCTCTCTCAGAGTTCTCCTCTTTCATGTCGTCCAACGGCCATGCACAGTACTGGGTTATCGGGTAATCGGTCTAGAGCGCACCTGAGATTAGGGCTGCCAGCATAGGGTAGCAGCCGAGGTGTGCGCGGGCATAGGCAGGTAAACGGGTTGCACCAGGCTCGCGTGCATAGTGTCACGGGTGAGGCATGTGAAGGGGTGCAGGGGACCTCACCCCTTTGTGTGTCAAGGCAAACAGCTGTAGAGGCAAATTCCTTTTATTGCGTTGCGTCTGCTTTGTTACGAATGATGTGGGACTATCTTGTCCTCTTGTTCTTTGCATGCGCTGCTACAGGTGAAGGCACCGTCGATTAAAGTAGCAGTAGTGGTTCTCTTGCCAAATTGAAGTCCTGGGTGACTAGTCGATTTCTCGCTTTAAAGTCATTTGCAGTATTATGTGGTGGAAAATTGACTAATCAATATTTAAAAAGAAATAACCACTCGCAGAGGAGCGGGTCGTATCCACAGGGAGGTAATGACGTATTTAAATTCTCACCAGTTAAAAATATTTGTTCATAGTTAGTTTAGACAAGAATCAAGCCAGATTTGCCTTCAGATTAAGGTTGAAACAAGAAACAATGCTGAAATAGCAATTATGAGTAACTAGAGGATATTTGTCGCAATGCAGAATCAATAAAATATTAATAAAAATTGACAATGGCAGAAAATGTAATTTTTAATGGCCCGGTTACTATAGCAAAACAGGGGATTTTTTCCCCTTTGGCGTGCACGACGAGGAATGGACGGCCGGACACGGGAAGCTCAGAGGAAGTCCCTTGGACCAAGGGCTTCGAAACGGTGGTGGAGGCGGGTTGCGCGGCGGCTGGAGGCGGTTGGACGACCTCCGGCGGAGGTGGCTGCAGCCAGTGCTGCAGCTGCTGTTGGCGGGCGTGGCGCGCGCTGCCTGGAGGCATGGGCGGATTGCTGCACGCTCTGTTGGTGGTGAGAGCGGGTGCTGCAGGCGCGGGAGGAGGGCGTGCGCGGTTGTGCAGGCGGTTGCTGTGGCTGGTTTGGCTCTATTGCAGGCGTGTGGGCAGTTGCGCGCTCTGTTGGAGTGGGTGCGCAGGCTGGAGGGCGTGGAGATGGCGAAGGCTGCAGGCGCGGGAGGAGGGCGTGCGCGAAAGGTGGAGTGAGCGGGCGTGAGCAGTGAGGCACTGTTGGAATGGTGGGGGTAGCATCAGACGTGTGCGCAAGCTGGTGCGCGCGGGTGAGCGGTGAGGTGCAGGCTGAAGGTGAGCGGGTGGCTTCAGACGGGTGCGCAAGCTGTAGGGCGTGGAGATGGCGCTGGAGGTGAAGTGGGCGGATGTGGTTGTGCGGGTGCAGGTGAAGTGGGCGGTGAAGTGCTGACGGGTGCGGGTGCAGGCTGAAGGTGAGTGGGTGTGCAGGTTGTGTGGTGCGCAGGCGGGGGGTCGTGATGAGGTTGCAGGCGGAAGGTGAGTTGGTGGCTTCAGACGTCCGGGAAATTTCCTGGACGTCTTAACTGACTGAGAGGGTGATTGCAAAGTGGCTGCGGCAGTGGTTGTTGGTGACGACGGTGAGGGAGATGCACGCTAAGGTGCTCACGGTAATGCGGACGAGCTCCGGATGGCGGTGTGGCCTGTCACACCACACGCCCACGGTGGTGGAGACTCGCCGCCACGGTTGAGGCCGGTGGTGTGGAATGGAAGAGAGGAGATCTCTGTGCACAGTGGTGGGTCGGTGGTGGAGGCCTCCCGAGCTCGGCTGCCTCCCTCCTCCTTTTGTAGTGGCCTGCACAAATTTGAAATCAGCTGCCCGACCAGATCCAACACATCCGCTCCTCCTTGAATGGGTTCTTCACTGCGGCAGCTGGTGGTGTTGGAGCGGCAGCTAGCTGTTCCTGCAAGAAGAAGAATAAAGAAAGAATGTTAAAATATTATGGTCATTTATATACAGACCCTCAACTTTTATGTTAATGAAAACAATGTACCTAATTGGTTAACTAATTAGATGAATGTCATTCTAAGCTAATTCTAAATGCACTTAAAATATGAATGCAATGCATGGATTATGTAATTAAATGAAAAATATGAATTAATCTATTTACATCCTAATTTATGCTAAATAATTGTTAGAATTAACCTAATGTCTAGGCACTTAAATACTTAAATAGCCCACAACTATGGGCCAATCAAATACCCCCATGCCTAGTTTTTGCTAGTCCTTAGCAAAATTAAGCGAAACCTAGCACTCCAAGTAGACTAGTCAACTCACTTAGTCTTCCTTCAGAAGCATATTAAGTTCAGACTCTAGACCCAAGGTTCCTAAGTAGTTGCTAAGTTACAGATTAGGTCGGCTAAAGACGAGTTGCAGGCACAAGTTTCCCTAATTTCTGACTCTACCCTAAAGTTTATTGACCCCTGAGATTAAAGCATCCGTGCCTGTGCATTGGTCTGAGTTATTTGAGTTAAATTTTTATTATTATTATAATATATATATATATATATTTTGTTTGATTCTTCTAAGTCTAACCTCAGATTAGCTATCAACACGGTCTGTGTCGGATTCATTGCCCCCATTACCATACCTCGAAGGGTGCCTGGCTTTCGATGCTTCGAGATAGCACCGCCCATAACGACCTCAAGAACTCCTGGTAATCGACACTTCGAGATAGTATCGCCCATGGATTTCTTAAGTAAATTTAGGCCTATGGCAATCGACACTTCGAGATAGGGCCGCCCATGGTACCTGAACCGCACAATGCGCTTACATGCCCCCAGTAGGATGGATATCCTAAGAGACAAGCGTTGAGGAGGTAATATGTTATCATCGCATCCTCAAGGTGAGTATATACTCCACCTCTCCTGCGGCGAGAACTCTTCCAATCAAAATGTGTTTTCAAGCCTCTCCTAAGTCAAAACTAAGAGAACCAAATCTCTTTTCAGAAAGACATAAATTAAGTTAATTACCAGACCAAGTGTGTGAAATTTGGATGCTTGGGTTACAAGGACCCATAAACCAAAAGGTAGAATAAGACTCTAGGTACTACCCCACCTTTTAACTCAAACCCTAGCTTCCCTTCCTCAACCTCTTGAGGAATGGTCCGCAACTTAACTCCTACTTAAGTTTTTAAGTCCACAAAGGACCCTAAAGGCCTAACGCTAGCAGCTCATTTAACTTCTAAAGTTTGACCCTAGAATTAATTTAGTCTACCTTAGATTTCTGATTTGCTTAAGCATGCAGAACTTAGCCAGTTAAGCTCAAAACTTTTTTTTTTTTTTCATTTTCTCTATTTTTTTTTTATATGCATGCTATAAACAAAATGCCTCAGGTCCTCTCCCCCATGCCTGGTTCAAACAATGTCCTCATTGAAAACAAAAATAGCTAAAGGAAGATATTACCTGAGGCGGAGAATGGTAGGAGCTAAGGCTCCTCAAGAGTGACTTCTTCAACCAGATGGCCATCTAAAGTTATGTACGGTTTTAACCATTGACGATAAAGGGAGTTGCTGAAGAGGAAGGATTTTTGATCTCCACAGCTCCATGCGGAAATACTTTGGTGATTATGTAAGGCCTATCCCAATGAGATTTTAACTTCCCAGGAAAAAGCTTAAGTCTGGAATTGAAAAGCCAAACTTGTTGGTTGGGCTCAAAGGTCTTTTGAAGAATAAACTTATCATGCAAAACCTTAGTTCTTTCTTTATAAGCTTGAGAGGTGTCATAAGCATCATTTCTCAGCTCCTCAAGATCACTTAATTCTAGAAGTCGTGCCTTACCTGCCTTCTCTAAATCCATGTTAGCACTTCGAATGGCCCAAAGTGCTTTATGTTCCAACTCAACAGGTAAATGGCACGCTTTTCCATACACCATCTGAAAGGGAGAAGCACCCAAAAGGGTCTTATAGGCTGTTCGATAAGCCCACAAAGCATCATCGAGCTTTTGGGACCAGTCTTTCCTATCAGGTCTAACGGTCTTTTCCAAAATATTTTTTATCTCCTTATTTGATACTTCAACCTGGCCACTTGTCTGAGGGTGGTAAGGGGTAGCAACCTTGTGAGTCACTCCCAAACTCTTGATTAACCGATTGAAGTGGTGGTTTTGGAAATGAGGTCCCCCATCACTTATAATAGTCTTGGGGCAGCCGAAACGGGATGTGATATTGGCCTTCACAAATTTCAAAACCACAAAGTGGTCATTTGTGCACGTAGGAATGACCTCTATCCATTTGGAGACATAATCAACTGCCACCAAGATATATTCAAAACCATGGGATGACAGGAAGGGGCCCATAAAGTCAATTCCCCACACATCAAAAATTTCAACAGATTGAATAGGATGTTGAGGCATTTCATTCTTCTTCCCAATCATTCCAGTCCGTTGACATCTAATACAGGCCTTAACAAAATTATGAGAATCCTTAAATAAGGAAGGCCACCAAAAACTGGACTGGAGAACCTTAAAAGAAATTTTCTTAGCACCAAAGTGTCCTCCACAATGAAGTTCATGGCAAAAACTCAGCACACTTTGTTATTTCTCTTCAGGCACACAATGTCTCAATACTTGGTCTTGTCCAATTCTAAATAATTCTGACTCTCCCCAATGAAAATATCTTGCTTGAGAAATGAATCTCTTTCTTTTCTGCTCATCCCAAGAGCCAGGAGTTTGTCCAGTGACCAAGTAATTTACAGTGTCTGCATACCAAGGTAAAGTTGGTGTTACCGCCATTAGAGTTTCATCGGGAAATGTCTCGCGAATGTCTCCAGAAAGAGAGTCATTAAGAGGAAGGCGAGACAGGTGGTCAGCCACAACATTTTCTACTCCTTTCTTTTCACGTATTTCCAAGTCAAATTCTTGAAGGAGTAAGATCCACCTAATCAGACGTGGCTTAGAATCTTTCTTAGCAATGAGATGTTTCATTGCTGCATGATCAGTAAAAATAACCACCTTAGACCCAAGTAGATAAGACCTAAACTTCTCCAGAGCAAAAACTGCAGCAAGTAATTCTTTTTCAGTGATGGTGTAGTTTTGCTGAGATTTGGTTAAAGTCTTGCTTGCATAATGCAGCACATGAGGTCTTCCCTCAACCCTTTGTCCAAGGATAGCTCCCACTGCATAATCCGAAGCATCACACATAAGCTCAAATGGGAGTGTCCAATCAGGAGCTTGGAGAATAGGCACATAGATCAAGGCCTCCTTTAGAGTCTGAAAGGCGTCGGCACACTTTGAATCAAAACTGAAGGAAGATTCCTTTGCCAACAAGTCACAAAGTGGCCTAGAAATCGTACTAAAATTTTTAATAAAGTGCCTATAAAAGCCAGCATGGCCCAGAAAGGATCTAATCTGTTTGACATTCGTAGGAAATGGAAGTTTGGAAATAGAATCAATCTTGGCTTTATCTACTTCCAAACCTTGCTAGGATACAACATGCCCAAGTACAATTCCTTTCTGTACCATGAAGTGACTTTTCTCCCAGCTGAGGACTAAACCAGTCTCCTTACATCGTTTCAACACATTCTCTAGGTGCAGGAGACACTGGTCGAAAGATGAGCCATAAATAGAGAAGTCATCCATAAATACTTCGACACACTCGTCAATCATGTCCGAAAAGATAGACATCATACACCGCTGGAAAGTTGCAGGGGCATTACATAATCCAAACGGCATACGCCTGAATGCAAAAGTACCGTAAGGACTCGTGAATGTCGTCTTTTCCTGGTCATCAGGAAAGATTGCCACCGGATTGTACCCAGAATATCCATCGAGAAAGCAATAGTACTTATTCCCTGCCAATTTTTCGGGAATTTGATCAATAAAAGGCAAAGGAAAGTGATCCTTCTGGGTAGCGGTGTTTAGCTTGCGGTAATCAATATAGACACTCCATCCAGTTGAGGGTCTAGTGACAACTTGTTCACCTTGGTCGTTGAGTTCCACAGTAAAGCCTGCCGTCTTTGGCACCACATGAATGGGACTGACCCATTTACTGTCTGCAATGGGATATATGATCTCGGCGTCCAACCACTTCAGGATTTCCTTTTTTACAACCTCCCTCATATTAGGGTTCAGACATCTCTGCATGTCCCTAAAAGGCTTGATGGAATCATCAGTATAAATGTGGTGCATGCAGAGTGTAGAGTCTATACCCTTAATGTCAGCAATGCTCCAAGCAATAGCTTCCTTATGCCTAGACAGGCATTCAATCAAGGCTCCCTCCTGTGCCTCAGATAGCATAGCCGAAATGATAACGGGGAGCGTATCATTGGCACCTAGGAAAATATACTTGAGAGTGTCAGGGAGGGGTTTCAACTCAAGGTCGGGGGCTTGAATGGTTGAGGGTTTCATAATAGATGTCCCCATCTCAGGTAGCAAATCTACCTTCGGCGGAAATGATGGGGGAAGAGACTCAGCAGAAACTCCTAGCAATTCCTCTAGTTCTAGTATATCCCCTTCACATTCTTCCAACAGATGGGAATGCTCATTTAGCATGACATGCTGAAGGGGGTCATCACATAACATTGCAGGAGTTGCCTCTTCAATCAGGTCATCTATTACCTCAACTTGAGAACAATCCTCAAGTCCGGCTTATTTGTAAGCATCAAACACATTAAGCCAGATTTTCCTGTTCCCAAAGCCCATTTTCAATGCTCCAGTATTGCAATTAATTGAAGCATGAGAAGTTGCAAGGAAGGGGCAGCCCAAAATGATGGAGGGTTTGGTTGGCTTGTTTGTAGGGTCAGTGTCCAAAACTAAGAAGTCAACGGGAAAGAAGAAATCCTCCACTCTTATGAGGACATCTTCCAAAATTCCCGTGGTGTCTTAAGTGATCGATCAACAACTTGAAGGATTACAGGGCTAGGCTTCAGATTGCCTCCCCCAAGTTGTTCATGCACGTAGCTCGGCAGGATGTTCACCCCCACACCTAGATCAAGTAGAGCCTCATCAATTTGTAAGTCACCAATAACTATAGAGATGTATGGGGCTCCTGGGTCCTTAAGTTTCAGGGGTGTGCCATGTTGAACAATTGAGCTAACAGAATTAGGCAGGACTACTTTTGATTGGACCTGTTTTCTAGATTGCTGCTTTTTCGTGCACAGGTCCTTTAAGAATTGGGCATAAGATGGAATCTGCCTGCTAGCTTCAAGCAAAGGCAGGTTAATCTGCACTTGCTTGAAAGTTTCCATAATCTTGTCTGTCTTATCTTTGGCTCCAGATGAGCCAGCAAAAGTCTGCCCAGAGGTGGATAAGCGCTTTGGAAAAGGCACTCTCGATCTATTGGTGGAAGGGTTGTCATGATGAGTAAGGGGTGGAACGGGGGTAACTTCTTTCGGTGAGGTGATTTCAAGCGGAGAAGATTTGGGCAAGTCTTTTCCGGTGGGGGTGAAAGTCGGGGGTGGATGGTTTTTTAGGGGGTGAGACTATAGGAGCATCGGGTTTGGAAATTTCTTTCCCACTCCTCAGAATAGTCACCGCCTGGGTATGCTCCCTAAAGACAATCCCTTTTCCTTTAGGATTTTCCTCCGCAACACTAGGGAGCTTCCCAATCTCCCTCTGTCTAACGGCCTCAACAAGGTGTCCAATTTGTGATTTCATCTCATGTATAGCCTTGTCATGAGATTGGATGATGGCACTTTGACTTTCTTGCATAGTTTTCAACATTGCCTTTAATTCATCCATCTCAGAGGTTTTAGGTTGGGCAAAGGTCTGAGGTTGGTTCATTTGATGGTTTTGAAAGGATTGTGGTTTGTAATTCCACGAATTTGAGACATTTCCTTGTCTCCATGAAAAGTTTGGGTGGTTCCTCCATCCCTCATTATAAGTGTTGGAGAAAGGATCAATACGAGGTCTTGGACGAAACGCTTGAGCGGCATTCAAATCCGCTTGTACAAGCTCAGGGAATTGGGAGGCCAAGTGGAAATCCACAGTGGCATGTGTATTGCCTTGACAAATTACGCATTCGGAAGCTTGGGATGTGGAGGTGTTAGGTACGAATGAACTCGGGTTCGACATAAGCCTTTCCATGTTTTGATTCAATAATTGAATCTGATAGGCTAAATTCCGGGTGTCCCTTGCTTCATTCGTCTCCAACTTTCTTTGCAAGAGAGTGGTCTTTCTATCCATGTAGGCAGAATTCAAGTGAATAGAATTCTCACTCAAAGTATCAAATAAGTTCCAAGCTTCATCCTCAGTCTTAGATAGAAAGGTTCCTGCACAGGCACCATCCACAGTTTGCCTATGCGAATCATTAAGTCCGGTGTAGAACCTTTCAACCAGTTGCCATTTAGGCACCTGGTGATGTGGGCAAAGTCTCAGCAAATCGTTAAAGCGCTCCCAAGCATCATGGAATGCTTCCCCATCCTTTTGAACAAAACTCATAATTTCCATCCTAAAGTGATTTGTTTTGCTCATGGGGAAGTACTTCAAAAACTCCTTCAGGGCATCCCAAGTATTTATATTATCAAGGGTGTGATACCAATACTTGGCTTTGTCCTTTAGGGAGAAGGGAAAGAGGGTCTGCATTTGAGCGTCATCAGTAACGCCCTGCAGCTTCACCATGGAACAGACCTCGGTGAATTCCTCAATATGCCTGTAAGGGTCTTCCCTAGTAGTACCATAAAAGGAGGGTAGCAAGGATATGGTACTACTTTTGATCTCATACGGATTGTCCCCTCCAGGTCTATGTAGTGCTGGGCCAGCTTGATTGGTTGGGATGAAATATTCCTTAAGGCTCCTTTGACCGGCCATATCTACCCTTGGAAGGTCTCTTCTTAGGATTCTTTCAGGTTCAGGATCAAATACAAGTTGTCTCCTAAGAGAACGCCTACCAAGCATGCACTACAAACACAATTGAAAAGGACTTGTTTGGTCTTTACAGATTTAGGCTTTTGACTTTAGTTCAAATTGTAGGTGACAAAACAAGTTG
Organism: Thalassia testudinum; assembly: GCA_037157565.1. Lineage (NCBI taxonomy): Eukaryota > Viridiplantae > Streptophyta > Magnoliopsida > Alismatales > Hydrocharitaceae > Thalassia > Thalassia testudinum. The sequence continues at coordinate 6,004,063 of JAZHRO010000073.1, read as the reverse complement.
CCCAATCAATTACGCGCCTATTGTCAACCTTCGAAATGCCTAAAAAGACCTAGTTGGAGCTTAGGTATTCTTCCCTAAATCTCAAATGGTCAAGTAAATCCAAAGATGGAAGATCGAGGGATGCAAGTAGGCCTAAGCCTTCCTTTGAAGCTGTGCTTTCGCGGTGCTTCTCAACTACCCCCAAAAATTCGTGACAGGGTATCCCCCTCTTTGGATTTACAAAACCTTTGATCTCAAGTTCCGAACACTTCAGAATCCAACGATAGGAGGGCTCTTGTCCTAGTTGTTTCAAGACTTAGGAGTGTCTAAATGAGTGCTGTGGTGCAACAGATATAAGTATGCATTCACCGCAAAAGGATTTTGAATTTTGAATCGCACACCATGTTTTACAATCAAGTCCTTGATTTTTAAAATGTCCCTCCTTTAATTAGTCCTTTTTTTTTTTTAGAAAATATGTGACCACTTGTTAAATAGCTTCAAGACAAACTTTGTGGTCTTTGAATTAATTCCAAATTCAATGCGTGATCAAGAATAGGATGCAAAGTAAGAGAATGCATACCTTGCTTCCAGCAATCAACGATGCAAGAATGCATGCAATGTAGAGAAATAAATCTAGAGGCTACTCATACAGACCTAAATGGTTCGTCCTAGGGCAGGCAGCTTCTAGCAAGCAGCTCATTTTTTTTATTTTTTTAATTTTTTAAACTAATGCACAATAAAATAAAAGTAATCAATAAACTAAAAACCTAAATCTAAAGAAAAGGGAACAGGCTCCCAAAAATTACCCCACATGGGCCCAAAACAAAATCGGGGAACAAACCCCTCAAAATGTACCCCAGAACAAGGGTTTCAAACAAAATGCAATGAAAAATTAAATCTAAAGTCTTAATTCTATTCTAACTAGCGACTAAATATACGTTGATGTCCGTCGCGTCCTCTTCCTTCTCCTTTCCAAAATAGCTCATCCAATTCTCCTCTGGCGACGTCAAGGGTCGCCTCACACTGGCTGATTCTTGCACAAATTTTCTTGCACAGGAAAGAAAATAATAAATGGTCAAATCTCTGTGCAATTGACAAATAATCAAAATAAAATCAGGTGAAATTATTGCATCTGTTGCCTCCTTGGCAACGGCGCCATTTGACTACTCGATTTCTCGCTTTAAAGTCGTTTGCAGTTTTATGTGGTGGAAAAATTGACTAATCAATATTTAAAAAGAAACAACCACTCGCTGAGGAGAGGGTCGTATCCACAGGGAGGCAATGACGTATTTAAATTAACACCAGTTAAAAACGTTTGTTCGTAGTTAGTTTGGACAAGAATCAAGCCAGATTTTCCTTCAGATTAAGGTTGAAACAAGAAACAATGCTGAAATAGCAATTATGAGTAACTAGAGGATATTTGTCGCAATGCAGAATCAATAAAATATTAATAAAAATTGACAATGGCAGAAAATGTAATTTTTAATGGCCTGGTTACTGTAGCAAAACAGGGGATTTTTTCCCCTTTGGCGTGCGCGACGAGGAGTGGATGGCCGGACGCGGGAAGCTCGGAGGAAGACCCTCGGACCGAGGGCTTCGAAATGGTGGTGGCGGCGTGTCGCGCGGCGGCCGAAGGTGGCCATGACCTCCGGCGGCGGTGGCTGCAGCCGGTGCTGCAGCTGCTGTTGGCAGGCGTGGCGCGCGCTGGCTGGAGGCGTGGGCGGGCTGTTGCGCGCTCTGTTGGCGGTGAGAGCGGGTGCTGCAGGCACGGGAGGAGGGCGTGCGCGGTTGTGCAGGCAGCTGCTGTGGCTGGTTTGGCTCTACTGTAGGCGTGCGGGCAGTTGCGCGCTCTGTTGGAGTGGGTGCGCAAGTTGGAGGGCGTGGAGATGGCGAAGGCTACAGGCGTGGGAGGAGGGCGTGCGCGGAAGGTGGAGTGAGCGGGCGTGAGTGGTGAGGCACTGCTCGAATGGTGGGGGTAGCTTCAGACGTGTGCGCAGGCTGGTGCGCGCGGGTGAGCGGTGAGGTGCAGGCTGAAGGTGAGCGGGTGGCTTCAGACGGGTGCGCAGGCTGTAGGGCATGGAGATGGCTCTGGAGGTGAAGTGGGCGGATGTGGTTGTGCGGGTGCGGGTGGACTTCAGATGGGTGCGCAGGCGTGGGGTCGCGATGAGGTTGCAGGCGGAAGGTGAGTAGGTGGCTTCAGACGTCCGGGAAATTTCCCGGACGTCTTAACTGACTGAGAGGGTGATTGCAGAGTGGCTGCGGCGGTGGTTGTTGGTGACGACGGTGAGGGAGATGCACGCTAAGGTGCTCACGGTAATGCGGACGAGCTTCGGATGGCGGTGTGGCCTGTCACACCACACGCCCACGGTGGTGGAGACTCGCCGCCACGGTTGAGGCCGACGATGTGGAATGGAAGAGAGGAGATCTCTGTACACAGTGGTGGGTCGGTGGTGGAGGCCTCCCAAGCTCGGCTACCTCCCTCCTCCTTTTGTAGTGGCCTGCACAAATTTGAAATCAGCTACCCGACCAGATCCAACACATCCGCTCCTCCTTGAATGGGTTCTTCACTGCGGCAGCTGGTGGTGTTGGAGCGGCAGCCAGCCGTTCCTGCAAGAAGAAGAATAAAGAAAATAATGTTAAAATATTATGATCATTTATATACAGACCCTCAACTTTTATGTTAATGAAAACAATGTACCTAATTGGTTAACTAATTAGATGAATGTCATTCTAAGCTAATTCTAAATGCACTTAAAATATGAATGCAATGCATGGATTATGTAATTAAATTAAAAATATGAATTAATCTATTTACATCCTAATTTATGCTAAATAATTGTTAGAATTAACCTAATGTCTAGTCACTTAAATACTTAAATAGCCCACAACTATTGGCTAATCACTGGGCGTGTGTCTGGAAGTGTTTTGCGTCACCTGGAGGTGGCGCCTGGAGTAGATGCCGCAAGAATATGGCTTCGAACTTGCTCGAAGCAGCTCTGGTAATGACGGTGGTGGCGGGGAACCTGAAAATGAAGAACACGGCCTTGCGGCCTCATCAGATGGTTCAGCAACTTCGCCGTAGCACGGAAAATGTGGTGGTGTGCGTGATGTAGCACGAGGATGCGTGTAGGTGGCTGGCGAAGTCGGAATAGGTCAGAGATGATGAGTTTGCTCGGTGGCAGGTTCAGGTGGACGGTGGAGCAAAATAGGAGAGGGGTTTTATAGAGGGTGGTGTGGAGCTTATGAGGTTTTCGGCGAGGCAGATGGAGGTGTGTAGTAGCGAGGACACCTCGCTAGAGGAGTGGCCGGAGACAGGGAAGACGAGGGTGATTGACAGCATCGAGGGGATATTTTTGGTTTTTTGGGTAGGAAACTAACCTAAGAATCTAAAGAAGCTAAACTAACCCTAATCTAATAGATGAAGGGGGGAGTACGGCACCGGTGTTGGTAGGCCGGTGCTGGGGAAGAAAGCACTCCAGTAGGTGGTAACGGTGACAAAGACGAAGAGAAAGAGATAACGGCTGGTATTGCACAACGCGGAGGAAGATGAGGAAGAAGAATCCGTTGTCAGTATTGCGGTTGGATGACGAGGATAGGTAGAGGGAGTCATTGGAGCTTGAGGAGCCTTTTAGCCTGAATAGGAGGGAGCAAATGAGGGTAGATCCAGCCAAAATCAAGCTTGGGATGGACGACGTGCACTGGGGGTCCTTTTATAGGTCTTTAGAGGGGATTAGAGCTTGGGAAGCAAGCTTCCCAATCTTGGAAGGTTCGCCGGAGTTGGAAACTCAAGAGATACCCAAATCTCTCTTGCATTCACATGAGAGATTGGGAAGGTTGTTGGGCTCAAGACCAGATTCATGTGGAAGGGAATTTGACAAAGAATCTCCGATTCAATTTTGGGAAGGTTTGATTGAGAATCGAGCAAGAAATCTCCTTTCGAATCTTGCCGGAGTAAGATGCATTCACACCAATGGTGGTAGGGACCTAAACATGAAGATGATGAAGATGTTAGGGACCTATTTGTAAAGGATTCAGAAGTTAGGGGCATGTGTGTGAAAGAAAAAGCTCAGACAGGACCAAATTGCAAACTAAGTCAAGATGATCTTAGATTGGGTCCAAATTTTGGTAAAAACTTAATTTGGACCTAAGGAATTTGATGGTGAAATTAGATTTAGGTTTTGACTAAGTTTGACTAGGTAATTTATGCAAAAACACAAATTATGGCAACTGTCTATCTAAGACTTTGTTTTAGGTCAAACTGGGTTCCAATGGTCAAATTAAGCATATAAAACCCTAGAGAATATTTTTCTATGATTTTTATAGGGTTTAGGTGAATTTTATCCTGACCAAAACCTAAGTAAATTAAGCTGGTCTATTTTTAGGGTTTTAAATGTCATTTAATTCTCGAAACGCGTGAAAATCCTTTTCTGTCTGTACGGACTTATTTGACAATTAAGACCATTTGACCTTTATTTAACCCCTGAGAAATCCGGTGATTATACTGCAATTGAGGTTTCTGTTAAAACTGCAGTTTTACAACTGTTTTACTGTATTTCTCTCAGAATCATTATGCAATGAATTATGGTCCTCTAGCAGTTATGTAGGAGCATTTAATGATGGAATATGACTAAATAAAGCTAGATATGGTTGATGATGACATTATCATCACTATGGACTAGCAAGGGGTGGGCATGGGAGTATGATGACTCTACAAATAATAGCGTTAATTACCTCAATTAGAGTCAATCTCAAGGGCACTCGTGCATAAATATGATAATATTGTGGGTTTGGAAGCATTGCATGCATTCTGTATTATTTTATGTTAATATTGCTCCGAATTAACATTTAATGGCTAGGCTACATAATAGCACCATGAAACAGGCCTCAGAAGAGCAATTAAACCACACAGATGGATCTGGATAGATGAACGGAGTCCAAAGGACCCAAAATCGCCTCAGTCTGATCTTCGTAGCTCCCACAACAAGCTTGAGAAGTTCTGATCGTTGATATGATGATCAACGGACCTCATTGCACCACATGGCATCCTCTCCACCCTCCATCGTGCTCTAGCGTCCACTGCTTAGTTCATCGCACAACCACCACCATTCGATCTTCATCGGATGCACCTCATTGCACCACATCACGGTTCACCCTCCACCATACGAGCGCCTCATCATCCGTACAACAATTCACGGGCGTGGCGCAATGGAGAGTGCCCTCAACACGTGTTGGGAGCACATTCAAAGTCCCACGTGATGCAAATTCGCTGCACGCGAAGAGGTAACAAAATTGGGTCGCCGAATCCTCATCGAGTGGCTCTGACAGCAGTGACGTGGCATGCTCTTACACACCGGATGAGAGTGATGAGTGACGTGCCATTCAATGCCACATCGCACGTGCCATTTGGCGCACGCCTAAGACGTGATCCTGAGCGAGCGGTCGCATGTGATCTTGACCATCGATCGCTGATTGAACTACTACCAATGTGAGCACACGGTTTGCGTGCGAAGGCACTGTTCACGTAGGTGCTCAATAGCTGGTGGTGAGCTGGGCTACAACGACGCTTATAGCTATGCTACAGTAACATCCTTGTTGTCGCTAATTGTCCTATACTCGATTTAGCACCTCTTCTCCACTTTAAAAAGGCCTACAACCCTCCATGCATGGGAATCTCTTCCTATCATTTACCAAGCACGATCCCACCACCTTTTAGAGCTCAGAAGCAAGCCTTGGAGCCGTCGAGCCGCCAATGGAAGCCCATCCACCACTGTGGTTGTCTCGACACTCCAATTGCCGCATTTAGCTACTGTTCTCTTTAGTTTAATGCTTACATTTCTTGAAGCTTTCATTTTGCATTGTAGTTGTAAAATAATCTCCTCTATTCAATATATTGATTTTGTCATCTTGTGCTAGATTATGCATAATTATAGATATTTGCTCTACTCTAGGTTTCTAACCCTATACTCTCTCTTTCTTCACAAGAAAACGAAAGAAAATATCTTGTGACATTAAGCGATTAAGTGATCCTATTCTATGCTTCCTCGTGTTCGACACTTGTACTCATATCTTCATATTTCTCTTTAAAATTGATGCTGTAAATGCTTGCTACAACGAACAAAGTATCTAAATGGATTTTTTGACGTCAATCTTCAACATTTTTTTTTAATAACATAGAGTAACTTAGTGGCAATAAAAATATATGCTCTTTTGATAATTGCCAATCGATATTAATGGCAAATATATGAACCACTATATGTATATAACATGTTTTCTTTATAATTTTTAAACTTAATTTAGAGGCAAAAAACTATGAGCCACTAAAAATTTTTAGTCAACTAGTAATTAAAATCCTAGTACCATCTAAAGAGCTGTGGCTCATCATAGTTAAAATACCAAAATTAGGCTAGAAACTAGGTTAAATACTATCATATTAACATGATAATGGGTTAAGTGTGAGAATTAATGAAAATGACCTAAACATAAAATTTATGCTAAAAATGCATAATTAGGTCACTTTTAAGAGATTATTTATTAATTAAGCAAAAGGATGATCTGAATACCAATTGAACACCAATTAGAGCTTAAAAGTACAAATCAATGGTTGGGATATTTTCTACTATGTTCAATTAACATGCCATAAAATGTACATTCCATTTTGAGTTCATTAGGACCTTGGAATCAATGTTTTACATATAAGTCCTTCATGCATCTACATATCCTTCTCATTTTATAAAGCTAAAACATCTCAAGAACCTATTTAAGAACCGCTGGGGACCTTTCTGAGTTGAAAATTTACGATTAATGGGCTTCCTCATAAATGTTCTATCGATTCGAAGGGTTGGGCTTCTCCTACAATTTTTCCATTAGACGTTGATCGTAATTTTATGTGGTTTATAAAATTAAGGTTTTAGAAGTCATTACAACGCGCAAAACCAATTCGCTTTTAAATTTGTAATACCTAGATAATGGAGTATCTAGGGTCGTCAAGGGAGACAACTTTTGCAAATATAAATCTCTTGCTTGAAAATGTGAAACCACTTTTCTTTTTGAATTTTTAAATTTAATGTTTTTAGGGTTTTTGAAATAACGAGGCAACTACAATTTTGAGCGCAGAAAAGGATAAACCTAACTTAGCAACTAGGTGGAAAAATGACCTCTTCCCAAGCTCACCCTAGGCACGTGAAGGCCTAGGATAATTGGAAATAGGGAGTGAAGGTGCTAAATAAAGACAAGAACAAAGATGCATGGAAAATTAGAAATGGCAACTTTATATAAAAAGGATTTTTGCTTTACAATTATGTTGTAGAGGAAAGCTTCTGCTACAAAATAAAACTACAAACAAACTAAAACAAAAATCCTAGATGATAATGGTGAAGAGGATGAAGCCCTTTCTCCAACTGCGGCTGCTCCTGTAGTTGAAAAGTGCTCCTCCTTCTCCTCCTTCTTGAATCCAAGGTATGGCCTCCTCCTGTCAAGCCTAAGGGGGGGCGTGCCTTAGCTCCTCCAAAGGTGGATAGTTTCCACCTTAATTTCTCCTCCAAGGGGTGTGCACCACCCTAGTTTCTCCTCCAATGCTTGGCCATCATCCTTAATAAGTGCTTTCTCCTGCTCTTGGTGTGGCACAAGGAGAAGAATAAAGAGGAGGAAAGCACCAAGGAGGCAAGGGATAGCCTTCTTAATCTTCTTCCTTACTCCTTCTTCTTGGCCATGGGTTATAGGTGGGCTTAGGGTAGAATTAAAACTAAGGGAGGATGGCTTTTTTTGGTGGTATATGGTGGGTATATATAGAGGTGGAGAAGGGGGTAGTTGGAGTGGACATGTGAAGGGCTAGGATTAGGTTTGGTAGGTGGTTAGTGGTGGTTATGAGGATCCTAAGGTGTAGGATGGGTGGCACCACCTTAACAGGTGTGATGGTGGTGGTTATGGTGGTGGAGAGGCACCATAGTTTGGTGCCAACCATGGAGAGGTGCCATGGTTTTGGCACCAACTATGGGGGCTTCTAGAAGGGAATAGGTGGATGGTGGAGATGGCTTGGGAGGTTAGTTGTATGGTGGAGATGAAGGGGGAGGTTGGCACCTATTTTAAGGGTAGTTAAGGGGGGTTTTGGCGCCAACATGGTGGTGTCTCTTGGAGGTGGTGGTGGTATGAAGGGTTGTCGTTGAGTTGGTGACAAATAGGGTAGCTCATGTGGAGCTTAGGTGGACTTAAAGAGTAGGCTTATGTAGGTGGAGTTAGGGTTAGCTAAGGTGGATGACCAAGGAGTGGAGAACTTAACTAAGCTAGCTAAGCTAGCTTAGCTACTAGGTGAGTAGAGGAAAAGTAGGAGGAATCAGGGTTTGAAGAAGAGCAAAAGGAGAGCTATCTGGAGGTGCATAGGAGCTAAAGGAGAGCTGTCTAGAGCTGCATAGGAGCTAATAGCTGCTGAAGAAAATGGCAAGGAGCTACTTTAGCTAGCTTAGCTTGCTAGTTCTTTGCTAGCTACTAAGCCAAGCTAAAGTAAGTTGGCTTCTGCTGAAAGATGCTGAGGTAAGCTAGGTTTAATATTCCTGGAGAGGACCTAGCTAGCTGAAGTAGCTAAGGTAGCTTAGCTCAACTAAGCTGAGCTAGGTGGAGTCCCCGGGAGCTAGACTTGAGCTGGCCTGAGCTAGGATGAAGTCATCTTCAGCTGGCTTGAGTTGAGTAGAGCTAGAGGTAGCTGGACTTGAGATGAGGTGGACTCCAGTCAACTTAGCTGAGCTAGCTAGAGCTCCCAATGAACTGATGGGAGCTGAGATAAGCTAGAGTTGACTAAGTTAAGCTGGATCTGAGCTAACTTGAGCTAGGGTGGGCTAAGATGAGCTATCTTGAGCTACCATTCAGCTGAGATGAGCTGAATGGATCTAGGATTAGCTAAACGTAGTTCAAGTTGCCTTCCTGAGTGCTAGGGTTCTAGGGATTTGACTATCTGTTTATCCCTAACACTCAAATAAACATATCAAAAAGACAACAAAATGTGTCATGCATTCCTAACCTAATTTATGCCTAAATGCAGCCCAAAAATCCGTTTACAGAGTAAAAATCCTAAAAGGTAGGTTTGTTTTAGAGCTTAAGAATGATGATAGACTGGCATTTACAATTTGTACAATTTGACCTAAATGCATGATGATGCATGTTATGCAATATTTACAATGCATGATGCTTCTATGACACTAAGAACATGCATAAATAGACATTTTAGGCTATTTAGATGCATATACATCACACCCCCATGCCTATCTTTGGCTAGTCCCTAGCAAAAACTATATGCTATTTATAAAAGAATTAGGATTGGGTTTCTTGGGCAAGAGTTATTTTTCAACACTAGGATCAAATTACTGAAGACCTGAACTACAGAGATACAACAGTGCCCAGGTGTCTGCCAAAATGTAGATCGCCCAAGCCCTCGCCTTATTCAAAAGCAGAAGCATTTTTTTCATTTCCTTCTTTTTAAATTTTTTTGGATTTTTAAGTTTAGGATGTCAAGGTAGCTTTCTATGACTACCCAACCCACCCAAGACTCGAAGAGAACTCTAAGTACTAAGCATCTTTATGTGTGACATGTGATAGACTCACTGATTGGCAATTATAATGGACTTCAGGTTTCTACACTCCTAGGTTACCTTAAAAAGGAATTCTACCTAAAGGTGTATTGATGCGGTGGATTTGCATGCGTAAAGGGTTTGGGTTTGGAAAACTCGTCGTCGTAGTTTGATTCATGAGAAAATCCGTCTATCAGATAAAATTTATAACTGAAACTCGAAAGGTGAGTCTCGGGTCGAACACGGGGAGGTGAATGCTTAGTTTGAAAAATCTGCATTTCACTTTTTATTTGTTTTTGTCATTTTTATCTTTTCTAATTTTTTTTGGTATTTTTATCAAGCAAGAGATCAGATTGATGCAAACTTGTATAACTAATCTACTTGCAAAAATAATATATATATATAGAGAAGAACAATCATATATTGCTTGATCAAATGTTTCTACAACTATGAAAGCGGGAAAAACTACACTAGAAAGCAATAAAATAAATATAGGTGAGAGAATCCCCCTCGACGGTTGCTCGGAGGATGACTCGTTCTAACATCAGCTGGAGGAAGGTGGTGAGGAACGGGACGACGAGGATTGAGTTGGAGGATGGAGGGCAGGGTAGGATGGCGTCGCGGCGAGGATCTACTTCCTGAAGTAGGTGAGAAGGTGGCCGCGGGATGCTCCACAAATGCGGAAGAGGGGAGGGAAAAATATTTGTTTCTACTCTAGAGGAGCATCTCGGGCTTGGGACAAGCTTTCTCTAGAGCCTTGGAGGTGGTGAGAGGAAGAAAGGAAGAGATGAAGAAAAATGGGAGGGGTAGGGGTCCTTTTATAGTGGAGGAAAAGATCAATTTCGTATATAGGACATTTAGTGACGGTCATAAACGTCGCTAAAGATCCGCTGCAAATGTCGCTGAAGATAGCCCACACGCCTCACTGCTGTCACTAAGCTGGCGCATGCTCCGCGTGCCCGTGTCGCACGTGCATGCGTGATACGTGCCCGCTGCGCCTTGCGCTACACTGCGTGCATGCGCCTGCACTGCTGTACGCATGTGGTGGTGCATGTGTGTGCATGAGCAACCTGGGTTGTTCCACATGGCGCGATTTGGGCCATCCATCTTTCCTTTGTAGGAGCTGCTACAGAGGTTGGATTGAGTCAATTTTTGCGTTGTTGAGCTGTGATCGTCGATCCAAATTCATCCGTGCGGTCAGATTTATCGTTTGAAGCTTCGACTTGTGTCACCTAGTTTCTTGACCGTTGATCTTCCTCGAACTGCATATGGTGCTACGGGACTCAGATCACGGCGATTTTGGAGGCGTTGGACTCCAATCGTCGTCCTGATCAGATCCGTACAATCGGATCGTCAATCAGAGGTTCCAAATTAAATCTCCTTATCTCCTGGCCATAAAAGGATGCAATTAACCTAAAATATACACAAACTACTCTAAATGCAGAATGATGCATGCTATGCAATATTTATAGTATGGAATGCATATCTAAGCCTAGAGGCATGCATAAATAGGCATTTTAACCTAAATGGATGTGTCTATATCATACCCCCATGCCTATCTTTTTCTAGTCCCTAGCAAAATTAAACTATATGCTATGTATAAAAATAGAATTAGGGCTTGATCGCTTCAGGCATTTGTTGTTTATTAACAAGGGGAAATTTTGACTAAGGGCCTAAACTACAAAAACTCAACGGCGCCCGGGTGTCTGCCAAAATGTAAACTGCCCAAGTCCTTGCCTAATTTGAAAAGGGAAGATACTTTTTTTTTTGCTTTTTCTTCTTTTCTAATTTTTCTGGACTTTTGGAGTTTGAGAGTTTCAGGATAACTTTTTACGGCTACCCGACTCGCCCAAAACTCGAAAAAGACTCTAAGTGCTAAGCATCTTGTGAAAGGGTAATAGACTCACTAAGCAGCCATTAAAATGGACCTTAGGTTTCTATGACCCTATGTGACCTAAAAATTCCTACCTAAAGGTTTATCTTTCTGATTGGTAGCTTTCTCCCTACTTTTTTATTTTTTTTATGGGGTTAACACAAGGACGAACCCATTGTATATCTCCCTAGTTTATTATACTTCCTCATTTCTTCCTTAATGTTTTGGGAATTATTTGTGCATTTTTGTGAGCTGGGTTCTAGACAACCAGCCAATGGGCTGTTACCCACGACAACTTGCTAGCCATACTCATGTGGTGAAGTGTGATTTTATTTATTTATTTATTTATTTATTTTTTCTTTTTATTTTTGAGTATCATTTTTTTTCTTTTTCTATGTAGGTGGCTTCCCTGATCTAAGATTTACCTAAAAGCAATAGAATGAGTATGGTCATGTAGTTGGACTCTGGACAACCGGCCAATGGGTTGTTAAGTATGACAACTTGTCAGCCATATTGCCCTTGAAAGTTCATTAGCTGCCTAATTTCCATAAAAATCATCGAAAAATGAGTCAGTGCAAATAGTGTGTAGATGCTTAGGCTTAAAGTCCCCTCAAATTAGAGGGCAGGTTGATAAGTCGTGTACTTATCACCCTAATTTATTTACCAAATTAAAATAAAATTACTTAGCGAGGATTTAAGACTAATTCCACATTTGAGTGGACACCCAGGCTGATTAAGCCTGAAGACCTGAAGAGTAAGTATTTAGGTCCTACCGTAACATGTCCTAAAGTTATCAACTTCCAAATGCCCAAGTTCTCTTCTCCTAATTTCTTTCTTCTTTTTTAAGAAAATAAAAGAAATAAATTCCATGGAGTTAAAAAAATGATTTCAGGATTAATTATCCACCCCCCATGCCTAAATGATGCAATGTCCTCATTGTAAAATAGAGACATGAAAAGGGCAGAGTAAACAGAATATCACCTGAATTTCATGAAACTCCAGTCAGCTCCGCTCAGAATGTGGAATATACACACATGCTAAATTTATTGCCTTCAGCTAGGCATGGGTCACAAGTAAAGAAGACATTAAAAGTTCAGAAGTGTAGGTCAAAATTAGAATAAGAAGATTGATTTCGAAACCTACAAAAAGATGTCCACAGATGTGGACCAGATTATGATGTAGACCCATGCCCCAGGGTCGAGTAGTTCTAAGGTTTTGGATGGAAATCACCCAGAGCAAAAGATTATTGTGCTTGTGGGGTCGGGCCTGCAGTTTGGTGGTGTGCAACCCAAGACTAAAGTGTCAAACAATGGGTAAGTCTAAATCACTATGTCTGTTTGTCCATGTGGAATTTGGCTCAAAAATATAATCAATTATGCTATGCTTGGGTTGCACATCAAAGACATCATAAGGTCCTAATAAACAATAAACAGTCTGAGGCGAATAGGAACCCTTAGATCCATATTCCTATTTTCCCCAGAGTTAACTTCCCAGATCTTAACTTCCAACTTCCTATCCTCCAACATCAAGTGTTCAGGCTCCGGGACCTCCAGATTGTTGTATACCCCATCTAAAATATCCAAGTCTAATAATTACGACTGAATCAGGATTGACTTGGGCATAATGATCTCAAAAGTATGATCATTCAGCTTTTCGGGGTGTGGTTGAAGAAGAGGGCTACTGATTGAATCTTCTAGTAAATGAGGATTTGGATCCTCCAAGATCACAATCTTTAATAATCAGGCTATCAAATTGTTCATCAGATTCCTCAGGCCCATTTATCTCACTAAAATCATCTTCCTTAAGCTCAAGTGAGACTTCACCTAAAGATTTCTCACCCTCAAAATTAAAGAATTCTTGATCCTCATTTATATATGTCTCAAATGTCATTTCATGATCCATGGAGACATTTTTTGTTGCTCCCTGGCTTGGGGATCTCGGGTGAAGCAATCGGGTCATCTTAAATCGGTTGCTCTAGACCAACCTGGCCATCTTCATTCTCAGAACATGTATCCCCCCCAACAGGCGCCTAAGTGGGTTCAGACATTGGCTCTCCTGAAGGGGGTTCATCTTAAGAATCATCCCAAGATTGGACTAGGGCAACCACAAATTTCATCCTCAATCTTGATAATTTCCCAAGTAGAAACTCACCAAGGCTCCTATCTCTAACATCTTGGAGCAAATCCAATAAATAACTATTAAGTTCATCAATCATTTTGATCATAGTCTCCAATGCTTTAGTGCATGGTGTTGGCTGAGCTTCTAAAGATTGTATGGTGTTCCTCAAGTTTGCCAACACCATGTCTTGGACCTGGTTCACTTGAACAGAATGGTTTGGTTCAGGGTTGTGTGGGTTCAGGTTAAATCTAGGGGAGTCAAGATATTGAGGTTCTAGGGGTCCTCCCTAATAGTAGGTCATTTTAGGTTGTTCAAAGAATGGTGGTGACCTATATTCAGTGGAATAGTGGGGAGGGTAGGTGTTATAATCATCATATCCTTCTTGATTGTAGATCGGGTTAGGTTGATCATTAAAGGGTGGAGATCTATAATCATTGTAGGTGTGAGAAGGATAATAATCATAGTCTTGTTGTCTAGGGTTAAGCCCTGGACACTGAGGTTCGGATTCATATCCCCAATCAAAGTTATCCAGGCTAGGAGATAGGTAATTATAAGTTGAGTCGGGATAGTAATCATCTTGAGGATACGTGTTGGTAGGAGGGTAGGATTGGAAATGTGTGAAAGATCTGGAAGAATACATTGTGGAGTAGGAGGGAAAGCAAAAGAGAGAAAAGTGCCTTACAATACAATCAACCAAACCTGTCCTTATGTGGGTAGCCTAAAGACCTACCGACTCCCAGGACTTGTCCTAAGATTATAAATGATTTGGTCTACTTCTATCCAGTCAATCCAACCAATTAGAGGGAGGGGCTGGGGAGAAGGTTCTTCCTTTAGCTTGCGCCTTTAGTTCCTTTGATACCCCCCAACCACGGTTGTTTGATGCTACTCCCCTAGCTAGACATCAGATGGACTAGTAGAAGTAGATTAATCGAAAACCTCGAAGAGCGAATCGATCCTTAAAGCCAACGTCTACTCAGTTTTAATTAGGCTTGGGATGATTGTGCTCTTGGAATGTGATGGGCCCTTTAGATGGGTTGTGCCCTTGATGATCAGTTAAAATGTGTGTGCGTGCATAACCAGGGTTTATAAATAAGGTTATTTGATGATGTGTCTTTTAGGGTTTAATTTTTAGGTTTGTTCAATCAGGTTTAGTAGAACACTCCAAGTTTTGAAAGCACTGGTGATGACATATTTCTTTAGAAATCAAAAAATAATGTGGAGTGCCTGGTTTGGCCCTAAAGATCAACCCTAAGTGGCAAGCTACTTGATGGATCGCTTTTATCTTAAGTTGTGTGGCCCGAAAAACTCAATCAATCAGCCTGTTACAGCACTTGATTAAGGCACACAAAATGTTTAACCTATTCAAAATTTCTCTCACTTATTTGTGTATTGAGTTAAGGTGTACCGGATCCACAAGTCAGATTCCAATTAAGTGGTAGAATGAATGTAAAGTGGTGCACCTTAAGTCAAGAGTTGTGGGTGTTAATGTGTGTCTCTTTCAGTAAATCCCACAATCAGATAACTTTTTTTTAATTTTTTAATTTATGTGGGTGGGAGAGATGAGGTGAAGTGACAATCAAACAACTAGATCTGTCCTAGGGTTTATACAATCACCTAGGTTAATTTGAGTTTGAGTTATTAGTGTGGCGAAATGAAACCTAGGGTGGGGGTGATGGGGTATACTTACAAAACCTTCTAACCGCACTTTTCTTTGATCTATTCACTTTGGCTCACCTTGGAAGGTTACCTGTAATTACTGAAATAGAGCAAAGTAAGCTAAAAAGTTAAGGTGGAAAAACATGGGAAAAAAACCAAAGAGCATTGCCCCCTCGGCAACGATGCCAAAATGATGCGACATATTTGCACGCGTAAAGGGTTCGAGTTTGGAAAACCCGTTGTTGTAGTCTAATTCGCGAGAAAATCCATCGATCAGATAAATTATAACTAAAACTCGAAAGGTGAGTCCCGGGTCAAACACGGGGAGGCGAATGTTTGGTTTGAAAAATCCGTGTTTTGCTTTTTATTTGTTTTTGTCATTTTCATCTTTTCTAATTTCTTTTGGTATTTTTATCAATCAAGAGATCAGATCGATGCAAACTTATCTAACTAATCTACTTGCAAAAATAATATATATAGAGAGAGAAGAACAATCATATATTGTTTGATCAAATGTTTCTACAAGTATGAAAGTGGGAAAAACTACACTAGAACGCAATAAAGATAGATATAGGTGAAAGAATCCTCCTCGACGGTTGCTTGGAGGATGACTTGCTCTGACGTCACCTGGAGGAAGGTGGTAAGGAGTGGGATGAATGAGGACAGAGTCGGAGGATGGAGGGTAGGGTAGGACGATGTCGCGGCGAGGATCTACTTCCTGAAGTAGGTGAGAAGACAGTCGAGGGATGCTCCATGAATGGGGATGAGGGGAGGGAAAAATATTTGATTCTACTCTAGAGGAGCATTCTGGGCTTGGGATAGGCTCTCTCTAGAGCCTTGGAGGTGGTAAGAGGAAGAAAGGAAGAGATGAAGAAAAATGGGACGGGTAGGGGTCCTTTTATTGTGGAGGAAAGGATCAATTTCGTATGCAGGACATTTAATGACTGTAATAAACGTCGCTGAAGATCCATCGCAGACATCGCTGAAGACAGGCTATGTGCCTCACCACTGCTGCTGCACTGGCACGTGCTCAGTGCGCCCGTGTTGCATGCACATGTGCGATACACGCCCGCTGCGCTGCGTGCGTGGCTTCGTGCACGCCCGCACTATTGTGCATGTGTGGTGGGCGCTGATAGCGTCGGATTCGCACACGAAAATGGTTCAGGTTTGGAAAACCCATCATCGTAGTTCGTTTTGCAAGAAAATCCATTGAACAAATAATATTTATAACCGAAACTCGAAAAGTGAGTCCCAAGTCGAACTCGGGGAGGCAAACATTTGGTTTTGAAAATCCGCATTTTGCTTTTATTTGTTTTTGTCATTTTTGTCTTTTCTAATTTTTTTTGGTATTTTTAGCAAGCAAGAGATTAGGTCGTTGAATTCTTATCTAGTTAATCTACTTGCAAAATATAAAAGAGAGAGAGAGAGAAACGATCACATATATTTATGAAGCAAATGTTTTCTACAACTAAGAAAGTAGGAAAGATTACACTACAAAAGCAAAAAGAAAGATATAAGTGAGAGAATCCCCCTCAATGGTTGCTCGGAGGATGACTTGCTCTGACGTCGCCTGGAGGAAGGTGGTGAGGAGCGGGACGAACGAGGACGGAGGGCGAGGCAGGACGGCATCCAGGCTAGGATCTTCTTCCCGAAGGGAGGTGAGAGGACGGTCACAGGATGCTCCATGAAGGGGGATGAGAGGAGGGAAAATATTTGATTCCACTCTAGAGGAGCATCCTGAGCTTGGGACAATCTCTCTATAGAGCCTTGGAGGTGGTGAGAGGAAGAAAGGAAGAGATGAAGAAGAATGGGAGGGGTAGGGGTCTCTTTATAGTGGAGGAAAGGATCAATTTCGTATATAGGACATTTAGTGACGGTCATAAACGTCGCTGAAGATCCGTCGTAAACATCATTGAAGACAGCCCACGCACCCACCAACCGTTGCATTGGTGCGCGCCTGTGTTGCGTGCCCGCTGCATTCCTGTGCATGCTTGCCTCCGCATGCACACTCGCTACTATGTGCATGCAGTGGCGCGTGCATGTGCTTGGGCGGACTGGGTTGCACCACGTGGCACGATCTGGGCTGTCCATCTTCTTTCCATTGTAGGGGTTGCTACAGAGGTCGGATTGAGTCATTGTTGACGCCGTTAGGCTGTGATTGTCGACCCAAATCCACCCACGCAATCAAATTTGTCATTTGAAGCTCTTAATTATGTCACCTAGTCCCTTGGCTGTTGATCTTCCTCGGACTGCATATGGTGCTATGGGACTCCGATCAAGGCGATTTCGGAGGCGTTAGACTCCGATCGTCATCCTGATCATATCCGTATGGTCGAATCGTCAATTCGAGGCTCCAAAATAAATCTGCTTCTCTCCTGACAACAAAAAGGACGCAATTAACCCAAAATGTACACAACTACTCTAATTGCAGAATGATGCATGCGATGCAATATTTATGATATGGAATGCAAATCTAAGCCTGCAAACATGATTAAATAGGCATTTTAACCTAAGTGGATGTGTCTACATAATACCCCCATACTTATCTTTTGCTAATCCCTAGCAAAATTAAACAACATGCTATGTAAAAAAGTAGAATTAGGACTCAATCGATTAGGCCTAAGTCATTTATTAACAATAGAAAATTTCAACTAAGGTCCTAAACTACGAAAACTCAACAGTACCCGGGTATCTGCTAGAATGCAGACTGCCCAAGTCCTCACCTTATTTGAAAAGGGAAGATACTTTTTTTTGTTTTTCTTCTTTTCTAATTTTTTTGGACTTTTGGAGTTTGAGAGTTTCCGGACAATGTTTTATGGCTAGCCTACCTGCCCAAGACTCGAGAAGGACTCTAAGTGCTAAGCATCTTGTGAAAAGAGTGAAAGACTCACTAGGCAGCAGTTAAAACGGACTTCGGATTTCTACGACCCTAGGTGACCTTAAGAGTTTCTGCCTAAAGGTTTATGTTTTTGAATGGTAGCTTTCTCCCTACTTTATTTTTTATGGGGTCAACACATGGTTGAACCTAGTGTATATCTCCCCAGTTTATTCTACTTCCTTGCTTCTTCCCTAAGTGTTTTGGGAATTGTTATGCATTTTTGTGAGCTGGGCTCTGGACAACCAGGCAATGGGTTGTTACCCATGGCATCTTACCAGCCATACTCGTGCGGTGAAGTGTGGTTCTATTTTATTTTATTTTATTTAGTTATTTATTTTTATTTCCTCCTTTTTCTATTTTTTTCTTTTTATTCTAAGTATTTCTTTTTTTTCTTTTTTTTTCCTTTTTTTCTAAGTAGGTGGCTTCCCTGATCTAAGATTTAACTAAAGGCAGTAGGAAGAGAATGGTCGTGTGGCTGGGCTCTGGATAATTGGCCGATGAGCTGTTACCACCGACAACTTGTCAGCCATACCTCCTTAGACGGTTCATTAGCTACCCAATTTCCGAAGAAACTGCCGAAAAGTGAGTCATTGCAAACAGTGTGTAGATGCTTAGGCTTAAAGTCCCCTCAAATCAGAGGGTGGGTTGATAAGTCGTATACTTATCACCCCAATTTATTAACCAAATTAAAATAGAATTCCATGATGAAGACTCAAGACTAAGTCCACATTCGAGTGGACACCCGAGCTAATTAAGCCCAAAGACCTGAAAAGTCTAAATGTTCAGGTCCTAAAGTATCATTTCCTAAAGATAATAACTTCCAAATGCCTAAGTTCTCTTTTCCTAATTTCTTTCCTTTTATCTTTTTTTTGAATTTTCATTTTTTTAAATAATAATTTTTTAAAAAAGAAAATAAAAGAATTTTACAGAGCTAACGAAGTAATTTCAAGATTATTAAGTACCCAACCCCCATGCCTAAATAATACAATGTCCTCATTGTAGAAATAAAGGCATGAAACAGGCGGAATAACAGAATATCACTTGAGTTTCATTACAATCTGGTCAGCTCTGCAAAGAGAAGAGAGTATACACATGCGCTAAGTTTATTACCTTTAGCTAGGCACGATTCGCAAGTAAAGAAGACATTAAAAGTTTAGAAGTGTAGGTCAAAATTAGAATAAGAATATTGATTTTGGAACCTGCAAAAAGATGTCCACAGATGTGGACCAAATTGTGATGTAGACCCATGCCCCAAGGTCGAGTGGTTCTAAGGTTCTGGATGAAAATCACCCAAAATCGAAGATTATTGTGCTTGCGGGGCTGGGCTTGCAATTTTGCAATATGCAACCCAAGAGCAAAGTGTCGGACAATGGGTAGAGATGGTTCACTAGGTTCGGATGTCCTTGTAGATTTCAACTCAAAAAGATAATCAATGATTCTGAGCTTGGGTTGCACATGAAAGATATCATAAGGGTCCTGGTAGAAAGTAGGTGGTTTCAGGTCAATCGGAACCCATAGATCCAAAACCGTAGTTCCCACAGAAGTAGCTTCCCAGATTTTTATTTTCAACTTCCTATCCTCCAAGATCAAGGTTTCTAGGACCTCCAGATCATTGTACACCCCATCTAAAATACACCAAGTGCAACATTTGTGGCTCAATCATGATTGACTTAGGTTTGGTGATCTCAAAAATATCATAATTCAGCTCTTCATGGTGTGGTTGAGTAGTGGGGCTACTGATTGAGTAATTAGGATTCGAATCATCCAAGTTAGCCCCAACATGATCATAATTTTCAATAATCGGGCTATGAAAAGGTTCGTCATGCTCCTCAAGCCCGTTCGTCTCACTAAAATCCTCTTCCTTAAGCTCAAGTGAGACTTCACCTAAAGATTCTTCCCCTCAGAGTCAAAGAATTCTTGATCCTCATTTATATATGTCTCAAAATCATATGTCATTTCATGGTCCATGGAGACATATTTTTCGTCATTCCCTGGCTCGGGGATCTCAGGTGAAGTAATCGGTTCATCCTCAATGGGTTACTCTAGCCCAATCTGGTCATCCCCGATCTCAGAACATGTATTCCCCTCGACAGGCACCTGAGCAGGTTCAGACATTGACTTTCCTGAAGGGGGTTTATCTTGAAAATCATCCCAAGATTGGACTAAGGCAACCACAAATTTCATCCTCAACCTTGACAATTTCCCAAGTAGAAACTCACCCAGGCCCCTATCTCTAACATTTTGGAGCAAATCTAATAGAGAACTATTAAGTTCATCAATCATTTTGATCATAGGCTCTAATGCTTCAGTGCATGGTATTGGCTGAGCTTCTAAAGATTGGATGGTGTTCCTCAAGTTAGCCAACACCTTGTCTTGGACCTAGTTCACCTGAACCGAATGGTTCGGTTTAGGTTTGGGTGGGTTTGGGTTCATTCTAGGGGAGTCAAGATATTGAGGTTCTCAGGTTCCTCCCTAATAGTAGGTCATCTCAGGTTGTTCAAAGATTGGTGGTGACCTATATTCAGTGGAATACTGGGGAGGGTAGGTGTTATAGTCAACATATTCTTCTTGCTTGTTGATCGGGTTAGGTTGATCATCAAAGGATGGAGATCTATAATCATTGTAGCTCTGGGAAGGATAGTAATCATAGTCTTGTTTTCCAAGGTTAGGCCTTGGACACTGAGGTTCGGATTCATATCCCCAATTAAAGTTGTCCCGGCTTGGAGATGGGTAGTCATAAGTTAAGTAGGGATAGTAATTATCTTGGGGATAAGTGTTGGTAGGAGGTTAGGATGAGAAATGTGTGTATGATATGGAAGGATACATGGTAGAATATGAGGGAAATTAGAAGAGAGAAAGGAGCCCTGCAATACAAGCAATCAACCTTGTTGATGGGAACACCATCATGAGCCATAACTAGCACAATTTAGTTATTATCAAGGAATAAATGCTCCTACATAACTGCCAGAGAGCCATAATACATTGCATAATCATTTTGAAAGAAAGATAAGAAATTAGGGTTAAAACTGTAATTTACCATCATATCTTGAATGCAGAACAACCACATGCTTTCCCAAGGGGTAATTAAGGGTCAAATGGTATTAAATATCCAACAAGTGAGTTCCTACAGACAGAAAAGGGTTTTCACATGTTTTGAGAATTAAATGACTTCCAAAACCCTAAAAGTCGACTCGCTTAATTAACTGAGGTTTTGATCAGAATAAAATTCAACTAAACCCTTTAAAAATCATAGAAAAATATTCTCTAGGGCTTGGTACCTTCAATTTCACCATTAGAACCCATCTTGACCGAAAATAAAGTATCAGACTGACATTTGCTCTAATTTATGTTTTTTCATAAATTACCCAATCAAACTAGGTCAAAATCAAAATCCAACTTCACCATTGGATTCCTTAAGTCCAAATTAGATTTTTACCAAAATTTGGGCCCAATCTGAGACTGTCTTGACCTAGTTTGCAATTTGGTCTTGTCTAATTCTTTTATATCACACATATGCCCTTAACTTTCAAAATCCTTACAAAAAAGGCCCCAAACTTTGTCATCATTTTCACAAACAGGTCCCTGCTGCCATGAATCCTATTCCTACAAACTCCGGCAACCTAAATTTGTCAAGTTCTCCTTGATTCCTTGACGAATCCCTCTCAGATTTGAAAGGGAAGTTTGTCAAGGAATTTCCTTCCTTTTGAGCCAATTCCTAAGCTCTCAAACCTTCCCAATCTCTCATGCGAACGCATGAGAGATTAGGGTATCCTAGAATACTCCAGCGAAGCTTTCCAAGCTTAGGAAGCTTGCTTCCCAAGCCCACAACACCATCAAGAGGCCTATAAAAGGACCTCTAGATCAAACCAAAGAGGCCAAGCTCGATTTTGGCTGGAAACTCCCTATATTCTTCCTCCCTCTTTCAGCCAAAAGGCTCCTTGAGCTCCGATGACCTCGTCCACCCTCATTCCTTGTCCATTCACAATACCAACGATGGATTTGCCTTCCTCATCCTTTTCCGCGTCGCGCCAAACCAGCGGGCACTCCTATCTCCATCATCGTCGTTCTTCCCCTACTGGAGTTACCTTCGTCTCCGATGCCAGCCATACCGCAACTGGCGTCACCTTTGCCCCTCTTCGTCTTCTAATCACCTAGATAAGTTCCCTAACTCCTCTACTTTATTCACACACCAATCGCACTACATTTAGACCGCCGTATCACACCGACCACCTCCGTCTTCCCCATCTCCGACCACTCCTTCGGTGAGTCCATCTCACCTCCATAAACCACCAATCAACTCTCCAACCACCTCACGACCTTCGCCGCATCATGCCCTTCCAGACCCCTCTACCTATTTGACTTCCCATCCACCCAAACCCACTACCGAACACCACGCCCTCCACACCAATAGTCCAAGGTCGTCAGACCTCCTCACTACACCAATCACCTCTGCACCACCACAGTTACGTTTGTCGTTGTCCGGCAATGCTTCCTGAGTGCTTTAACATGGCCGAGAGGCCTTATTCTTGGTTTTCAGGTAGCTGGTCATTGCTACCATTGACTAGGCTTCGAGCGAAGCTTGAAACTTTTTCCAGGCATCGCGAGCCCCAAGTAAAGTCCCAAGCACTGTGGCTTTGCTCAAGGAACATGCTCAAGATTCCAATTGGGGGGAATAGCCCTAGCAGCAGGTGCAATCAGATGGAGAGGGATCAGTGCATCGCATGCAGAGGAAGGGAGGTGGGATTAGTCCCACCTCGGAAGCTGACAAGCACACTCACCTACATAAATTGAAAAAGTCGCATAGGTCGTTCTCCTCAGCATGCACAGGGGGTAAGGTCCTCGCATGTGCGCTCACACGTGTCGCCTGTGACACCTTACACACTGGTCTGGCCGATCCGTATACTCTCCTAACCTAAGCACTCCTCGGCTGCCACTCATGGCCAGTAGCCCTGGTCCCGGGTGCATTCTATCCGAATACCCGATTACCCAAGGCCCTGGGAGGGCGGATCCGTGAGAGTGAAGGAGAGGAAAGCATGCGGGGGCAAGGGGGTTTTGCTCTCAGGACCAACGATTGACACTTAGCCATTTGAGGAACCTCCCCCTTGCATGTGAAGAAGGAAGAAGAGAGAAAGAAGAAGAGAAGGCGCAGAAGAGAGAGGAGCTGCAGAAGAGAAGGAGCCGTAGAAGAAGAGAAGAGGAAAGGATGCTTTCTTGGCACTGTAGCAGAGAGCAGGATAAGCCATTTGAGCATCATTTGAAGTGCACTGTGCTCTTATATCATGTGGAATTCATTTGCTTAGTACTGTTGAAATATTTGAGATAATTGTTAGGGGTAATTGGTGATTTAAATCACCATTTTACTCCATTCTTTTTGCACCATCTGACATTCACTTCCATTCATATTTACTTGGAATTCTATTGATTATATATTTGTGTTGAATTGCGATCTTGAGAAGTATTTTTGCTAATTGCCCCTATGTTCGACCTCGAACTTTCATTCGAGTAATAAATATTATTTGTTTTCAAGCGATTTCGACTTATACTACACCACAACATTTAAAACCTCGATTATGCTCTGTTAACACCTGTCCTTAGGTGGGTTAGCCTAAAGACCTACAGAATCCCAGGACCCATCTTGAGATTATAAATGATTTGGTCTACTTCTATCCAGTCAATCCAACCAGTTAGAGCGAGGGGCTGGGGAGAAGGTTCTTCCTTTGGCCTGCGCCTTCAGTTCCTAGTGTATCCCCAGTCGCGGTCGTTTGATGCTACTCCCCTAGCTAGACATAAAATGGACTAGAAAAGTAGATTAATCAAAAAAAATCTCAATCTGAGCCCCGAAGAGCGAATCAATCCTTAAGGCCAATGTTTAATCAATTTTAATTAGGTTTAGGATGATTATGCTCTTGGAATGTTATGGGCTCTTGAGATGGGTTGTGCCCTTGTTGATCAATTCAAATGTGTGTGCGTGCACAACCAGGGTTTGCAAACAAGGTTATTTGATGATGTGTCTTTTAGGGTTTAACCTTATTTAGTAGCTTTTAGGGTTTAATCTTAGGTGTATTCAATCAAGTTGAAGAGAACACTCCAAGTTTTAAAAGCACTGGTGAAGATATATTCCTTTAGAAATCGAAAAAATAATGTGGAGTGCCTAGTTCTGCCCTAAAGATTAACCCTAAGTGGCAAGTTACTGATGAATGACTTTTATCTTCATTGGTGCAGCCCAAACATCTCAATCAATTGGCCTGTTGCACCACTTAGTTAAGGCACACAGATGTTTAACTCATTCATATTTCTATTCACTTATGTGTATTGAGTTGAGGTGTACTGGGTCCACAAGTTAGATCCCGGTTAAGTGATAGAATCAAAGTGATTGTGCACCTTAGGATAAGAATTTGTGGGTGTTAAGTGTGTCTCTTTTAATTAAATCCCACAAGAGAAAAGTATTTTTTTATTTTTTAATACATGCAGGTGGGTGAGGTGAGGCCAAGTGACAATCAAACAATCAAATCTATCCTAGGGTTTATGCAAGCACCTAAGTTGATTTGAGTTTGAGTTATTAGGATATGGAATGGAAATCTAGTGGGTGGGTAGGGGAAATAACTTACAAACGTCTCTTCCTGCACTTTACTCCAATCTACCACCTTCGGCTCCTCGATCGGGTTCCTGCAAGACAATAAATTGAAGAAGAAAGAAAGGTCAGAAAAATATGTAAGTAATGAGGGAAAATGCAAGAAAAAACCAAAGAGCATTGCCTCCTCGGCAACGGCGCCAAAATGGTGCCGTCGGATTCGCACGCGTAAAGGATTGGAGTTTGGAAAAACCATCGTCGTAGTTTGATTCATGAGAAAATTCATCGATCAGATAAAATTTATAACCAAAACTCGAAAAGTGAGTCCCGGGTCGAACACGGGGAGGCGAACGTTTGATTTTGAAAATCTGCATTTCACTTTTTATATATTTTTGTCATTTTTGACTTTTCTAATTTTTTTGGTATTTTTAATATGGCAAGAGATCAGGCCGATAAAATCTAGCTAATATACTTACAAAATAAAAAGAGAGAGACAGAGAGAGAGAAACAATCATGTATTTTTATAATGAAATGTTTATTACAACTAGGAAAGCGGGAAAACTATACTACAAAAGCAATAAAGATAGAGATAGGTGAGAGAAATCCCCCTCGACAGTCCCTTGGAGGACAACTCGCTCTAACGTCGCCTGGAAGAAGGTGGTGAGCAGCAGGACGAACGAGGATGGAGCTGGAGGACGAAGGGCAGGGCAGGATGACATCGTGGCGAGGATCTTCTTCCTGAAGGGAGGTAAGAAGATGGCCACGGGTTACTCCACGAAGGGGGATGAGAGGCAGAAACAAATGTATGTTTTGTACTCTAAAGGAGCATCCTGAGCCTGGGACAAGCTCTCTCTAGAGCGTTGGAGGTGGTGAGAGGAAGAGAGGAAGAGATGATGAAAAATGGAGGGGTAGGGGTCCTTTTATAGTGGAGGAAAGAATCAAATTCGTATACAGGACATTAGTGACAGTCATAAATGTCGATGAAGATCCACCGCAAACGTTGCTGAAGACAACCCACACACCCTCCCACTACTGTGTTGGCGCACACTCCGTGCACTCGTGTCGCGTGCCTCCACGCACACCCATGCACGCCCGCGCTGTTGCTGCGCGTGTGTGCCTCCATGCACGTGCGTGCACTATTGTACGTGTGCGGTGGTGCATGCGTGTCCATGGGCGGCTTGGGTTGTGCCATGTGGCATGATCTAGGCCATCCATCTTCTTTTCGTTGTAGGGGCTGCTGCAGAGGTCGGATTGAGTCGATTTCACGTTGTTGGGCTGTGGTCGTCGACTCAAATCCATCCGCGCGGTCGGATTTGTCATTTGAAGGTTTGAATTACGTCACCTAGTCCCTTGGCCGTTGATCTTCCTTGGATTGCAAATGGTGCTACGGGACTTCGATCAAGGCTATTTCGGAGGCATTGGACTCCAATCGTCGTCCTGATCAGATTTGTATGGTCAGATCATCAATCCGAGGCTCTGAAATAAATCTTCTTCTCTCCTGACCACAAAAAGGATGCAATTAATCTAAATATACACAACTACTCTAAATGCAGAATGATGCATGATATGCAATATTTATAATATGGAATGCAAATCTAAGCCTAGGAACATGCATAAATAGGCATTTTAACCTAAATGGATGTGTCTACATCATTTCAATCCTGGGGAATTTGACCAATGGTTAAATAATTAACGATGTCTGCAAACCAAGGGGTTTGGACACCTGAAATTGCGAGAATAGTCTCGTCCGGAAAAGTATCAGTAATCAAAATATCCAGACGAGAAGAATCACTTAGGAGTCTCGAAAGATGATCCACCACCACATTTTGTGCCCCAGATTTATCTTTAATTTCAAGATCGAGTTCTTAAAGTAAAAGAATCCATCGGATGAGCTCGGGTTTGGCATCCTTTTTAGCTAGGAGATGTCTCAAGGCTGAGTGGTTGGTATAGATTACAACATGAGATCCTAAGAAATAAGCCCTGAATTTTTCCAATGAAAATACTACAACTAGCAATTCCTTTTCGCTAGCAGTATAGTTTCTCTAGGCCTCGTCCAGAGTTTTGCTAGCATAGTAGATGACAGAGGGCTTCCTATCAATTTTTTAACCCAAAACAGTTCCGACCGTGTAATCAGAAGCATCGATCATGATTTCAAATGGGGCTATCCAAATCGGTGGTTGCAGCACCGGAGCACAAGTGACTGCCATTTAAGAAAATAAAATGCCTTGTGGCATGATTCATCAAAATCAAATGGCGTATCTTTGGCCAAAAGCTCAAAGGTTCAGCAACCTTAGATAACTCCTTGATAAACCTCCTATAAAATCCCACATGACCAAGAAATGATCAGATTTGATTAATAGATGTGGGAGGAGGAAGTTTGGAGATAGCATCCACCTTAGCTTTATCGACTTCAATTCCCCGCTCAAAGGCTACATGACTCAAGACAATGCCTTCTTGTGTCATGAAGTGACTCTTTTCCCAGCTAAGGAACAGCCGTGTTTTGATGCATCTCTTAAGGTTCAATTCAAGGTTAGCCAGGTGACGTGAGCCAGATGCATTTGTCTAAATAGGTCATTGTAGCTTGCGTTTGCAACGTCGATTTTAAATGTAGAAATGGATGTGAGTCCGAGTGTCGAACACAGGGAGGCGTAAAATCGACCTTTTCTGTCACTTAGTTGTCACGGAAATGGCGGGTTTTGCTTGCGCACGAGAAAACATGGGAGAGAAAAGAGAGTAAGATAGAAAGAGAGAGAGAGTAGGGTTAGAGTCTTTTGATCACAGCATTCATGCAAATCAAGATAAGAAAAACCTGGTAAAAAGAGAGAGACAATAGCTATATAAGAAACGACATCATTTAACATGCAACTTGAGTTTTATAGATACAACAATAGCTAAATGCTTAAACAAAAGTAAAGTAAAGCTAGAGTAAAGGGAGAGAGAGAGAGGGGAGAAGGCGAGGCGACCACGGCGGTGGAGGAGGGCTCCATCGGTGGCTCGTCAACTCCGGTGAGTACAAAGTGTGCTAAGGGAAGATAGGAGTGGGGTAGAAGAATTGCAAGTGTATTCAATGCCTTTACATAGGTAGTTGGAAGGGGTTTATATAGGAAAAAGGGGTTTCTAAATTAAGTAAGGGCTTTAGTGACGTCTAGGATGTCGCTAAAACTGCCGCAGAAATGTCGGTAAGGCCCCTGCTTGTTGGTCTTCCGCGCATGCCTGTTCTTCCACCCACGTGATCCGTGTGCACTCCCTAAGGGTCGTTCGATCAAAGATCAAATGGTCAAGATTGTGTGCGGAGCACGCTTGCGGATCGCTTACTGAGACGCTTGCACCTGATCGCTTGCATCTATGGGTGCCACGTAGTGCTATCTCCACCGTCCGCGCGTTCATTAACGATCCAATTTCTCTTGCACGCACCTTCACCTCGAATTCGATACGAGGTGTGGTTTGATCCTGCGTCGGATGCATGGGGAAGGAGCGTCGACCGCTGTGCTGCATTCCGTGGATGGTCGCGGAGAAGAATTTACACTCGGCTGCTGCTGACCATTGGATGAAGATCCAACGGTTAGATCTTCATGCTGGGTCTCGATGATGGTAGGGAGCGAGGGTGATGCATGGCTCTCAGCTATCCAATCAAAGATAGGACGGCTTAAAGCGTCTCTCCATGGTGCTGTGCGATGAAGGCGTGCTGCGAGAGCCATTCTCGGCCATCCGATCGAAGATCGAACAGCTGAGATTCATCTTGCTGATGATGGAGGAAGTGGGGCAGTGGCTTGTACGTGCTAATCTCGTGCCACGTGGCAGCTTTGTGGCTGTTGATCATCAGATCAACGGTTAGAAATTCTTGGGCTAGTTGCGGGAGCTCTGGATGTCGGATTTGGTCGATTTTGAGTCCGTTGGACTTCGTTCGTCATTTTGAATCCATCCGTGTGGTCCGATCGCTCATCTGAGGCTTGTTTTGACATGAACTTGTGCAAATGGCCATTAACATTGATTTATAAGCAATCTCAATGTGCAATGCATGAAATGCTCCCATGCTCATTTATGATGTGTTATTTGTGCATGTTACCCTTAAGATAAACCCCGATTAATAGAAATATCGCCACAAAATTTAGAGTTATCATACCCCCATGCTAATTCCTTGCTAGTCCCTAGCAAGGTTCATCCTAGCCATTATTCTCAGTCAGAATTTAGGAATTGATTACTTAGACATTTTGTCACTTGTCAACAGGAGGAAATATACTAAGAGCCTGAACTACAAAGACTAAACAGCGCCCGGATGTTTGCCAAAATATGAATCGCCCGAATCCTCGCTTTAAGGCATATATATTTTTTTATTTTTCATCCCTTCTCATTTTTTTTTGATTTTTGGAGTTGAGAGTGTGTCGGTAACTTTTTACGGCTACCTAACTCACTGAAAACTTGAAAAAGACTCTAAGTGCTAAGCATCTAGGTGTGAAGATCGTGATAGACTCACTCAACGGTAATTAAGATAGACTTCAGGTTTCTACGCCCTTAGGTGATTGGAAAAGGAAGTGTTTGCCTGAGGGTGTATCTGTTCGATTGATAGCTTTCTCCTTACTTTTATTTTATTTGGGGTCAACACAAGGGTGTTTCCAATGTATATCTCGCCGAATTGCTCTACTTCCCGACTTCTTCCTTAAGTGTTTTGGATTTTTTTGTGCATTTAGTGAGCTGGGCTCTAGGCAACCGGCCAATGGGCTGTTACCCACGACCACTTGCCAGTCATACTCGTGCGATGAAATGCGGCTTATTTTGTTCTTTTTCTTCTTTCCCCCCCTTTTTTTTTAGTAGGTGGCTTCCCTGATTTCAATTTTACCTAAAGACAATAAGAGAAAAAAAAGTGGTCCTGTGGCTGGGCTCTAGACAACTAGCCAATGGGCTGTTACCCACGCCAACTTGCTAGTCATACCACCCTAAAAGGTTCATTAGCTGCCCAATTTTTGTCATAATCTCCGAGGAGTGAGTCAGTGAACAATGTGTGTAGATGCTTAGACTAAAAGTCCCCTCGAGTCAGAGGGTGGGTTAATAAGTCGTATACTTATCACCCTATTTTATTGATGAATTAAAATAAATTAAGGTTGCGAGGATTCGAGGCTAAATTCATATTTTAACGGACACCAGGGTTGATTGAGCTTGAAGGCCTGAAAAGTCTAAGTGTTTAGGTTCTTTTTATATTATTTTCCACTGTTGACAAGTTCCTAATGCCTAAGTTTTGCTTCCTAAATTCATCATTTTTTTTATTTTTATTTTATTTTATTCTATTCAGACTAATAAAATGAACTCATTATATGCAAATTATGACCCCCCCATGCTTAAGTTGGACAATGTCCTCATTGACAAATAAATGGATGCAAAGGAGGTTCAGAAAGAAGTCACCTGAGTGATGCTGTGTACCTCATCAGTCTGAATCTTCTGAGTTGCCTCCCAGGAAGTGCTGAGTTTAATGCCTCCAATTGGGTGATGCTTCGTGTCAACCCTCGATGAGGGTGACAACCTCCTTTGGGGGAACCTAGGCAAGGAAATGCTTTAATCTTTGACCGTTTACCATGAAGGTGTGCCCAGTGTTCCGATCTGCAATTTCAGCTGCCTCATTGGAAAAAGGTTTGACCACCTGATATGGTCCTATCCACTTGGATCTGAGCTTCCTGAGAAAAAGTTTAAGTCGGGCATCAAAAAGCCAGACTTGCTGGTTAGGCTCGAAGGTCTTTCTATGGATGAGTCGATCGTGGTGGCTTTCATCTTTTCCTTGTAAAGTCGACTGTTCTCAAATGCATCTCGATGAATTTCCTCGAGCTCAGAAAGTTGGAGCGTCCTCTGTGCACCGGCTAACTAAGAGTCCATGTTACACTGCTTAACAGCCCAGTAAGCTCGGTGTTCCAATTAGACTAGAAGGTGGTAAGCTTTGCCAAAGACCAGGCGATACGACAACATGCCTATCGGGGTCTTAAAAATGATCCTGTATGCCCACAAGGCATCATCCAGTCATGTGGACCAATCCTTCTTGGCAGGTCTCATAGTCTTTTGTAGAATATTCTTAATCTACCTATTGGAGACCTCAGTCTGGCCATTGGTTTGCGGATGATATGGGGTGGCAATGCGGCGAGTAACCTCGTATTTTCTGAGTAGGGCACGAAACTGGGCATGGATAAAGTGACTTCCACCATCACTGATCATGGCCTTCAGTATTCCAAATCGAGAAAAGATGTTTTGCTTAAGAAAATCCATGACAGCCTTATGGTCACATCTGCGAGTGGTGACGGCTTCAATCCATTTTGAGATAGTCTACTGAGACTAGGATGTACTCAAAGCCGTTGGATGGTGGGAAGGGGCCCATGAAATCGATGCCCCAAATGTCGAAGATCTCGACAATCAAAATGGGATGGAGGGGCATCATGTCTTTTCTGGTCATGGTCCCTAAAGTCTAGTAGCGAGAGCAAGTCTTCGCAAAGCTCGTGCATCCTTGAATAAGGAAGGCCAGTAAAATCCAGACTGCAAAACCTTGGCAGCCGTCTTCTTCCCTGAAAAGTAGCCACCACATGCTTGATCATGACAAAAGAATAGCACACTTTGAACTTCTTCCTCCGGAATACACCTCCTGATAATCTGGTCGGCACAGAAGTGAAATAGCATGGGATCATCCCAAAAATAATGCTTGGTTTCAGCTAAGAACTTATCCCATTGCTGTCTGGACCAGCTGTGCGAGGACTGTCCTACTGCCAGATAGTTGATGAAGTCGGCATACCAGGGTAGTTTCCTTTCATGCACAGCCAGAAGTTGTTCATCAGGAAAGGTATCAGCCAAGGGCAAGGATGGCCCAATGTGGTCCAGGTGGAGTCTGGACAGGTGATCGGCCATGACATTCTTGGACTCGGCTTTATTGCGAATTCCCAGGTCAAATTCTTGCAAGAGCAGGATCCATCTAATGAGCCTGGGTTTAGCATCCTTTTTGGCCAACAAATGCCGGATGGCTTAGTGGTCTGTATAAATGGTCACATGGGATCCTAGGAGGTAAGATCGAAACTTTTCAAGTCTAAAAACTACGGTGAGCAATTCTTTCTCTGTGACGGTATAACTCCGTTGGGCCTCATCCAACGTCTTACTCGCGTAGTAGATCACCACGGGTTTCTTTTCTTGTCTCTGTCCCAGAACTACATCGATGGCAAAGTCTAATGCATCACACATAATTTCAAAATCCTGGGACCAGTCTTTGGGCTGTAACACAGCTGCGGTGGAGACTAATTCCTTGAGGGTGTTGTAAGCCTGGATGCAATCAGGTGTCATGTGAAATAGGGCGTCATTGGCGAGAAGGTCGATCAAGGGTTTAGAGAGTTTGGAGAAGTCTTTAATGAACCTTCGATAGAAACCAACGTGTCCTAGGAAAGATCGAATTTGCCGGACTGAGCTAGGTGGCGGAAGTTTGGAAATCAAATCAACCTTAGCTTGATCCACCTCAATGCCCCTATGCGATACGATGTGCCTAAGGACAATCCCTTCTTGAACCATGAAATGGATTTTTTCCCAGCTCAAAACCAACTTAACCTCGATACATCGCTTCAAGATTTTCTCCAAGTTGCTCAGATAATGGTTGAATGAGTTCCGAAACACTGAGAAATCATCCATAAAGACCTCCAGATATTCACCCACCATCTTTGAAAAGATGGCTAGCATGCAATGTTGAAAGGTAGCGGGTGCGTTGCATAACCCAAATGACATACGATGGAATGCAAATGTGCCATACGGGCAAGTGAATGTGGTCTTCTCGTGATCTTCGGGAGCAATTGCAACTTGGTTGTATCCTGAGTATCCATCCAGGAAGCAAAAATATTTATGCCCTACCAATCGTTCAAGAATCTGGTCAATGAATGGCAGAAGAAAATTATCTTTCTTGGTCGCCTCATTGAGCTTCCTATAATCAATGCACACCCACCATGCAGTGGTGGTGCGGGTGGGGATGGATTCACCACGCTCATTGGTGACAACGGTAAGCCCAGCTTTCTTGGGGACCACTTGAGTAGGGCTCACCCAAGGGCTATCGGAGATTGGGTAGATGATATTAACGTCAAGCCACTTGATGATTTCCTTTTTAACAACCTCTCACATATTCGAGTTTAATCGTCTCTGCATCTGATGGGAAGGTCGAGCCCCATCTTCCAGGTAGATCTTGTGGGTGCAATAGGTGGGGCTAATTCCTCAAAAATCTGAGATGGTCCATCCAATGGCTGCTCGATGTTCTGATAGGGTCGCGGTCAACCTAAGTTCCTGATCCTTGGTTAGATGGGCGTTGATAATTACCGGGAAGGTCTGGTCAAGTCCAAGGAAGACGTACTTTAGATTTTTGGGTAGTGGCTTTAGCTCGGGTGTGGGTGGAACAACACTTGATGGGTAGGGGAAAGGCAGGAGTTGATTAGCATCAATCTCCTCGAATGGTGGTTACTGATGGTAATCAGCTCTACAGAGGTCAGCATGCACAGACGGGAAGGTCGGAATAGTCGTCATAGGGTTGGGTCTGATGGCCTGATATAGAACTAAGGGTGAGGCATTCCTCAACCAGAGACTCCACGGGATTGTGCTCCACAATCCAGTCATAAACGAAAGACTTATTCGCTCTGAAGATATCCAATTGCATCTTCCTATCTCCGAAGGTGATTTCCATGCATCCCATGTCACAATCGATGTTTTCCTTAGCCGTAGCTAAGAAAGGTCTGCCCAAGATGATGGGTGTGTTTTGTAGCTGTTAGGGGACTTCCATGTCAAGCACCAAGAAGTCGACTGGGAAGTAGAAGTCCTTGACCCGAACAATTACGTCCTCGATAACCCCCTTCAGGGTCTTCACAGATCGATCAGCCAATTGGATGGTCACAGGTGTGGATGTCAATTCTTCGAATCCGAATTGGTGATACAGGGTTGTTGGGATCAGATTGATTGAACCACCTAGGTCCAGGAGCACTCTATCCAATGTCATGTCCTCGATATTACAAGATATCAAGGGTGCTCCTGGGTCTGTTCGTTTAAGCAGAAGGTTGCTCGATATCATGGAACTTGCTTGCTTTGAGAGCACAACCTTCCTAGGTGCTTGGGGTTGTGGCTTACGCTTCGGTGTACAGGCGTCCTTTAGGAACTTAGCATAAGCCAGAATGTGCTTGACTACCTCAAGGAGTGGGATATTAATCTGAACCTACTTGAAAATTTCTAAAAGCTCCTCATTTTCCACAACTGCTTTCTTTCTCTTCATCTTCTCTAAGGCCTCAGGGTATGGTGTCTGGATTTGAACTAGGTTAGTCTCCAGGTCCTTGGGTGTTTCCTGCTCATCTTCAGAGTGGGGTATCTCAGGGAGTAAGGTCACGGGAGGAGTCGGCCACTTGGGATCCTGGGTTTTAGTGTTGCTTCTCAAGGTCATCGCATTTGCAGAGGCATTGGGACCATGGGTTGATCCTTGAGAAGAGGAAGAAGAAGCACCAAACCTAGGGGGTGTTTGTGGGGCAGGCTGGACCATGTGGACTTGCCCAAGATTGGTTTGGAATCCTTGCGAATTAGGGCCTCTATTAATCACGTTTCGCAGGTTCGACTGTGGCTGAGAAGGAAGGGATCCCTGTTGTTTACAATCCAACAGCTGGCTCAACTGTCCCTTGACTAATGCCATTTCCTCCTGGTGTTTCTGGTTCATGTCAGCCATCATTTTCATCAAGGTGTCCATTTGGTTTTGTGGAGGAGGGGCCGCCCTATTTAGATTACAGGGGGGTCTAACCGATGGACCTTGCTGATAGGAGGGCGGGTTTGGCTGATAGTTTGGCCTAGGCTGGTTCTGAAATTGATTCGATTTCTGGTTCGTCCAAGCGAAGTTTGGGTGATTACACCATCCGGCGTTGTAGATGTTGGAGAAGGGGTTAGGTTTGGAATAACCTTGGATAGATTGGACATCTTCAAAGATAGAAGGTGCCGAGGGGGAGGGAAGAGAATAATCAGGGGTTGAGGGAGCAAATGTCCCTCCCTGGAACATGGTCAGGGGTTGTTCCAAGTGCATCTAGCTTAGTGGCTGAACTAGGTAGACATTGTAAGATCCCTTTGCTAGGGAGAGAGTTTGTAGCGGGTTCCTGGTCTGGTTCAATAATTCATCTATCTTCTTATCCACCAATTCCACTCGATCCAACTTCTTGGCAATAATATCCATGTCAACCATTCCAGAATTTGCTTGTACCTCATAGATCCCACCATGGGGTTGACTGGATCGATTGAACTGGGTCATGGAGGCATTGTTGAGCGAATTTTCGCTCAAAGACTCGAAAAGCTCAAACGTGCTTTCCTCGTCTTTGTTCAGAAAGTTTCCTCCGCATGAGGCATCAACAAAGTTTCGAAGGTTGCTGTCCAGACTGTGGTAGAATATCTGGGCCAATTGCCACCTTGGAACCTCATGGTGTGGGCATTTCCTCAACAATTCGTTAAATCTCTCCCATGCCTCATGGAATTGTTCCCCGCCCTAGAGTGTAAAGGTGGTAGTGGCTCTTCTGAGGGCATTGGTCTTTCCTATGGGGAAGAATTTTGTTAAGAATGCGTGCCTCAGTTCTTCCTAGGTGGAGATAGGTCTTCCTAAAGTTCTAAGCCAGTGAGATGCTTTGTCTCTCAATGAAAAGGGGAACATCTTAATCAAAATAATGTTGAAGTTGATGTTCTTGGGCTTGACAGTTTGGGCAATCCGGTCATGGTCCTCTAGGTGTTGGAAGGGGTCCTCATTTGAGCTCCCATGGAAGTGCTTTGAATCAGGCTCAGGACATTAGGTTTTAGCTCAAAATCATCTCCCCCTTTGGAGACCCTAAGATGTGGTTCGATCTGTATAGCAGACGGATCGTAAAAGTCACAGAGGGGCCTAGGTTGGTTCTGAAATTGTGGTGGATCAGGTGGTGGTTGCCCCTGCAGGTTCTGCAACAGTGGTGGTAGTTGCCCCTATGGGTTCTGCAACCGGTGTATGGCTTGCATGATAGTGTGGATCTGCTGCTGCTGAAGCTGGTGGTTTGCATTAATCTGGACCTAGATGATGGCCATCGTATCTGGTGGAGGTTGGTCCTCAACCTCATCTACTCTAGGTTCGGCCATATCTATAGCAAGATCAAGTCTCCCCCAGGCTTCCCATCCCAAAACAAATAGCTCAGGATGAGGTGATCATCTCCCGTGCATACACTAGAGAAGAATGGGGAGGAATGTGAAGAGAAACAGATGCGAGAAGCGTGTGTGCTCAAAAAAGCAGACAAGACTAGTCCTTATAGTGTATTCCTTAGGGGACCTAGAAATCTCAAAAGGAATGATCAAGTCTATAGGCACGTAACTGCCCTTCCCAAGGATAATCTGGCCAGGTTGATTACGAGGGGATTGTGGGGAAGGTTTTTCATTTGGCTTGCACTGCCGGTTCCGTACACCCCACAACCGCGATCATTTGACACTTCCTCGCAGCCTAGTCACCAGATTTTACAAAGGGAATGAAGGCCAAGTGCCTAGCAACTGAAATCATGCCTTTCGAGACTTAAACCAGTCCTGCCTAGGGCATGTCTACCCTATTTTAATGAGGGATTAGGTCAGTGCTTGTGCTCAAGACATTGTGATGAGGAGTTGATTGGGGTGGTGCCTCTTAGTTATCCGATTCAAATGTGTGTGCACCTAACAAGACATGGTTTTCAAGCAAGGATTTAAGATGTAGTGTCTTTTAACATTTGTCCTTACTTTAATGTCTTTTAGGGTTGAAGTGCCTTAGTGTTTTCAAACAAGTTTCAAGTGGGCACATCAAGTTTTACACACAACGGGTGAGAATGAATTTCCTTTAGAGTGAGGAGGCCCTAGAAAACAACCCTAATGTTCTCGTCCTACTGTGCATGCAATCTACCAAGTGAGTCAATTTTAAGGTGAGTGATGCGGCCCAAGTCAAGTCATGGTGGCTTCGCAAACATCACTCAAGAGGAAAAAGAACACTTCAAAGAGATTATGTCTTTAAAAATGTTAGAGCGTATTTTTTTTGTTGGGTGATGAGTTTAGGATGTGGATCAAGCAATCATTCACCACGCCGATTTTTTCTCTGATTTTAATTTTTTTAGATTTTTTAGGCAAGCAAACAAGCATAGGTAGAGCGATACTCACAATCGATCTTTGCTGCTTTCACTCCATCTCCACCATCACGAGTCACGCTCCTTCGCCGCCCAGGCATCGAGTTCCTGCAACCAATCAAGTAGAGGGAGAAAATGAGTTAGACGATGTGAGTATGGATACAAAATGAAAGCGACAATATAAATCCATTGCCTCCCCAGCAACGGCACAAAAAATTGATGTGAGCCAGACGAGTTTGTCTAAATAGGTCGTTGTAGCTCGCATTCGCAACGTCGATTTTAAATGTAGAAATGGATGTGAGTCCGAGTGTCGAACACAGAGAGGTGTGAAATCGGCTTTTTTTGTCACTTAGTTGTCACAGAAATGGCAGGTTTTGCTTGTGCACGAGAAAAAATGGGAGAGAAAAGAGAGTAAGAGAGAAAGAGAGAGAGAGTAGGGTTAGAGTCTTTTGATCACAGCATTCATGCAAATCAAGATAAGAAAAACCCAATAAAAAGAAAGAGAAATAGCTATATAAGAAACGACATGATTTAACATGCAACTTGAGTTTTACAGATACAACAATAGCTAAATGCTTAAACAAAAGTAAAGTAAAGCTAGAGTAAAGGAAGAGAGAGGAGAAGGCGAGGTGGCCACGGCGATGGAGGGCTCCATTGGTGGCTCGTCAACTCCGGTGAGTACAAAGTGTGCTAAGGGAAGCTAGGAGTGGGGTAGAAGAATTGCAAGTGTATTCAATGCCTTTACATGGGTAGTTGGAAGGGGTTTATATAGGAAGAAGGGGTTTCTAAATTAAGTAGGGGCTTTAGCGACGTCCAGGATGTCTCTAAAACTGCCCCAGAAATGTCTAAGAAGGCCCTACCTACCGGTCTTCCGTGCGTGCCTATTCTTCCTCCCGTGCGATCCGTGTGCGCTCCTTGAGTGTTGTTCGATCAAAGATTGGACGACCGAGATTGCATGCGGAGCGTGCTTGTGGATCGCTTGCTAAGACGCACGTGCCCGATCGCTTGCATCTGTGGGCGCCATGTAGCGCTATCTCCACCGTCCATGCGCTCATCGACGGTCCAATTTCTCTCGCGTGCACCTTCGCCCCAGATTCGATATGTGGTGCGGTTCGATCCTGCGTTGGATGCGCGGGGAAGGAGCATCGACCGCTGCGCTGCGTTCCGCAGATGGTTGCTGAGAAGAATTTGCGCTCGGCTGCTGCTGACCATTGGATGAAGATCCAACGGTTGGATCTTTGTGCTGGGTCTTGTTGATGGTAGAGAGCGAGGGTGATGCATGGCTCTTAGTTGTCCCATCAATGATCAGACGGCTTAGAGTGTCTCTTCGTGGTGCTGTGCAGTGAAGGCATGCTGCGGGAGCTGTTCTCGGTTGTCCGATCGAAGATCGAACGACTGAGATTCATCTTGCGGATGATGGAGGAAGCGAGGTGGTGGCTTGTACGTGCTAATCTCGCGCCACATGGTAGATTTGTGGCCGTTGATCATCAGATCAATGGTTAGAACTTCTTGGGCTAGTTGCAGGAGCTCCGGATGTTGGATTTGGTCAATTTTGAGTTCGTTAGACTTTGTTCGTCGTTCCGAATCCATCCGTGCAGTCGGATTGCTCATCTAAGGCCTGTTTTGACATGAACTTGTACAAATGGCCATTAACATTGATTTATAAGCCATCTCAATGTGCAATGCATGTAATGCTCCGATGCCCATTTATGATGTGTTATTTGTGCATGTTACCCTTAAGATAAACCTCGATTAATAGAATTATCACCACAAAATGTTGAGTTATCACCAGGAAAGAATCAAATGAATCTTCAAAAATGGAGAAATCGTCCATGAATACTTCCATAAACTCTCCCACCAAGTCTGAGAAAATGGCTAGCATACACCTTTGAAAAGTCGCAGGTGCATTGCAAAGCCCAAATGGCATTCTACGAAATGCAAAGGTTCCGTAGAGACAGGTGAAAGTTGTCTTTTTCTGGTCCTCGAGGTGGATAGGGACTTAGTTGTATCCCAAATAACCATCCAGGAAACAGAAATACTTTTTCTTGGCTAACCTTTCAAGGATTTGATCAATGAAAGGCAAAGGGAAATGATCCTTTTTCGTGGCTGTGTTTAGCTTCCTGTAATCGATACAAACTCTCCAGAAGGAAGCTGAACGAGGTGTCACAAATTCTCCTTTCTTGTTAGTTACAACAGTAATCCCAACTTTCTTGGGAACAATTTGCATGGGACTAACCTAGGGACTATCCAAGATTGGATAAATAATTCCTGCATCAAGCCACTTAATGATTTCCTTCTTGACCACTTCTCGCATATTAGGGTTTAATCTTCTCTGGATCTAGTGAGAAGGGTGGGATCCATCTTCCATAAAAATTCTATGATTGCAATAAGATGGATCAATCCCCCTAAGGTCATGAATGGTCCAACTAATTGCCTCTTTATGTTCTTTTAGGACCTTGATCAATTCATCTCTTGCTCCTTACTCAGTTTTGCACTTATAATCACAAGGAGCATTTTCTTAGGTCTTAGAAATTGATATTTCAGACTCTGAGGCAATGGTTTCAGTTCAAGCTGGGGTAGGTTTGGAATGGAGGGTAAGGAGGATGCTGATAAAGATTCATCAGGACAATCCAGTGGAAAAGGTTGGGAGTGAAGAAAATCAGCAACCTCTTCAGGGTGTAATGAGTCTGCCACAGAGGATTGTGGGTTAGGTTTGCTAGTGTTGGTCGAGTCCTCGAGTACATTGATCGATATACACATCTCAATATTGAAATCCTAATCCTAGATCTCCTCAATAAATCCACAATCCTCATATCCTTTTATTGACTTGAAAATATTAAGTGTCAATTTCCTGTCTCCAAAGGCAATCTCCATACTACCGCTCTTACAATTGATGTTGGCCTTGGCTGTAGCTAGGAACAGGAGCCCTAGAATGATGGTTGTGTTCCTCAAATCTTCAAGTACATCCATATCAAGGACTAGGAAATCTACAGGAAAATAGAAGTCCTTGACCTTGACAATAATGACCTCAATAACCCCTTTCGGTGTGGTGACCGAACGGTCTGCTAACTATAGTGTTACTGAGGTTGGCCTAAGTCACCTAACCCAAACCTTTCATAAAGAGAGGTCGAGATTAGGTTGATGGATGCACCTAAATCCAATAGTGCCCTATGAAAAGTGTAATCCTCAATGACACATGAAATCAAGGGGGCACCTTGATCTCTCTTCTTCTGAGGAAGTGATGTAGGATAACAAAACTAACCTGCTCAGAGAGAATCACCTTCCTCGGGGTGGGTTCTTTTGGCTTACGCTTTTGGGTACATAGATCTTTCAGGAATTTAGCGTAAGCCATGATGTGCTTAATAGTGATGTAAATATGTTTATATTACATAAAATGTCTATTTATGCATGTTCTTAAACATAAAATTGCATTACATACTATAAATATTGCATAATATGCATCATCTTGCATTTAGATTAGTCTGAATAAAATGGAGGTTAATTGTCTCCTTTTATGGTCAGAGACAGGGTGAATTTTTATGAGGGTCTCGAATCGAAGATCCAACCGTACGGATCTGATTAGGACAACGATTCGAGTTCAATGACTCCAAGATCACCCTAATTGGATATCCGTAGCATCAGATAGAGATCGAGGAACCCTAAAAGATAAAGGGCCAAGATGGCATTAATCCGTACTTCAGATGACAAATCCAACTACATGAATGGGTTCGAATCGACGATTGCAGCCTAACAATGCGAAAATCGATCCAATCTGATACCCGTGGCACCATCTACATCACTCAGAAGATGGATGGCCAAGATGGCACCACGTGGTGCCATCTCAGCTGCCCAACTGGTTGCACGCACCCGCTGAAGCTCTTCTTGCCAACACTTCTCCACCGTTGGATCAAGATCCAACGGCTGCGAGGCGCATGCACTTGAGTTGTGCGCTCGACACAAACGTGCCCGTAGCGCGTTGGTCAAGCACCTTAACGAGGCAAGGAGGCGTGGGATCGAGCCCCTGCATGCCTCAAATAGGAGCGGGCGCACGGGCGCGATCAGCCGTGCGATGAAGATCCAATGGCGCCGCGCAGCCAATAGTGCCTACGAGCTATCTTACGCTTGGCGTGAGGCGGGATCTTACGCGCAAGGCGTGTAGTTGAGGTGCGGCGAGGTGAGCTCTCAGCCGTCCGATCGTGATCTAATGGACGTGGGCGTGTGTTGAGGCACGGGAGGCGAGCGAGTGCGTGAGCGTCGCCCATGAAGGCCACGTTCAGGCCTTTAGTGACGGATTTATCCATCACTAAAGGTCCTGAATTAATGTTTCTCAACATGTAATGACCAAAATGCCCTCACTCTTTGCAACTATAAAAGGAGACCTCCTCCATACGAATATCTCATCCCTTCCTTCTCTTCTCTCCCTCTCCAAAGCTCAAGAAAAGCTTGTCCCACACCAGGGATGCTCCTCAAGAGATAAAGTCAATTTTTTGCCCCCATTTCGGAAGCGGATCCCGCGATGACGACGATGTGCTGCCTTGTTCTCATTCTTCTTGCCTCGACCTCCTTCTTCCCACTCCATTCTTCAGCTTCCAGGCGTCGTCTCGTCCGACTCATCCTCCAAGCGATCGTCGAGGAGGATAACTTCTCTCTCTCATTCCTTTTTCCTACTTTCTAGAGTAGATTTTCCTACTTTCTAGTTGTAATAGTTTTCCTGCTTTCCAGTGTAATTTCTTGCTTACTTAGTTGTATAAACATTTTGAAGTATCAAGTGGATGTTTTCTCTCTCTCTCTCTTTCTTTCTCTGATTGTTTATAGTGCTTCATTTCATTGTAATTACTCCGCTTTTTAACAAAAACACGAAAAAATTATAATTGCGAATTTGGATCGATGTAGCCTCCCTGAGTTCGACCCGGGATTTCTATTCCGGTATAAATTTTATTTGTTGAACACGAGTCCTTCGCTATTCAAACTACAACGACTGGTTTTCAAAACCAAATTCGATAGCGTAGTACTTTGTCGTTTCAACATTTTGGCGTCGTTGCTGGGGGGCAACGATTTCCAATCTTCTTTTCGCATTTCA
Organism: Thalassia testudinum; assembly: GCA_037157565.1. Taxonomy (NCBI): domain Eukaryota; kingdom Viridiplantae; phylum Streptophyta; class Magnoliopsida; order Alismatales; family Hydrocharitaceae; genus Thalassia; species Thalassia testudinum. Next base: position 5,962,244 of record JAZHRO010000073.1, on the reverse strand, counting down.
CACACTTTATTGTCTTCTAACTTGCTTTCTCTTGTGCCTATTGTTTTGCAGAGACCTCCATCAGGAAATCGTCAAGCAGTAGACTAGAGTAAAGTGCAGTTGAAGATGACTGTAAGTGCTCCCCATTCTTCCCCCTCCATAGATTTCATTTATCACATTAACTTAAAATTCCAATTAACCTAGGTGTTTGCATAAATCCTAGAATTAGTTTGGTTATTTGAATTTTCACGCACACTCATTTCACCCTCGCTTATTTAAAAAAAAAATAGAAATATAATTTTGTGGGGTAATTTTCAACATACACACAGCAAACACCCACATTCAAGGCACTTAACCTACTTGATTTGCTTCTACTCAATCGGGTTCTGATCTATGGAACCGGTACACACAAATCAATACATAAAAGAGTAGAAATCATTCTAGGTTAACCATTTCTATGTGCCTAACCTAGTGGTGCAGTTGTGGCCAGTTGTTTGAGTTGTTTGGGCTGCACCACTCAACCTAAAATCAACTCATCAAGTAGCTTCTTCTTAGGGTTTCCAATCTAGGTTCATACTAGGCACTCCACTTTATTTCTAGTTTTAAGGAAAAGCAATCTTCACCCATGCTTGAAAACCTGGTTTGCCTCAAACTTGATTGAAATCAACCTAATTCTAAACCCTAAAAGCTACTTAAGAAAGATTTGAACATTAAAATCTACGCATCACAAATAATCTTGCTTGAAAACTCTGGTTGTGCACGCACTTACACAATACTCAATCAATCATTAAGGGCACAACCCATTTTAAGGGCCCATCACATTCCATAAGCACTACAATCCTAGGCCTCAATAAAATCGAGTAGACGTTGGCCTCAAGGACTGATTCTCTCTTCGAGGCCTAGTCTGAGATTATTCATGATTAACCTACTTGTACTGATTAATCTGATGTCTAGCTAGGGGAGTAGCGTCAAACGACCGTGGCTGGGGGGTACACTAGGAACCGGAGGTGCAAGTCGAAGGAAAAACCTTCTCCCCAATCCCTCCTTCTAACTGGTTGGATTGAGCATACACAAGCAGAGTAAATCATTTATAATCTTAAGGAAGGTTTTGGGAGTATGTAGATCCTTAAGCTACCCAACTTAAGAACAAGCTTGTTTTGTTGTGCTGCAGGGTCCTTATCCCCAGTCCTTCTGACCTCTTCCTAGTTTATGCTGGGAAGAAGATGGTCATTGAATCCCCGATTGGAAGGACCACTAGAGTATTCTAGGAGGCGTAAATTGGATTTTGGTCAAATTGATCCCATGGCCGATTAACAGCCTCCTCTGCCTCGAGATCCACAAGAGGAATTTCGAAGGCAGCTGGAACAAATGCAGAGAATGCAAGAATGGTTCCAAAGAATGCAGGGCGCTCAGCCCTTGAAGGATTTTTATGATCCTTCAAATTACGGGGAACATCCTGGCATCTAGTTTCGGCCGGGGACGTAAAAATAAAGCCCCAGGTGTTAAGCCTGATCAAACATTACCATGGGCTTGGCTCTGAAGACTCATTTCAGCACTTGGAGGACTTGACCATTTTGGTCCAGACCACCAAGGCACGAAACGTGAATGAGGAGCAAATGATCATGAGGCTCTTCCCCCACTCTCTTAAGGATAAATTCACTCATTGGTACAGGATTATAAGAAGACCAATTGCAACTTGGAATGAGTTGAAATCGGCCTTTCTGAAGAAATTCTTTATTGTCGAACGTACCAATGCTTTGAGACGGGCAATCACTACCTTTACTCAGTGGCTGGGGGAGTAGTTTCATGTGGCTTGGGAGCAATTCCAGGAACTATTGCGGAGGTGTCCACACCACGAGGTGCCGAAATGGCAACTCATGCAGATCTTCTACCACGGGTTGATTGAGCAACTCAAAAATCATGTGGACGCTTCTTGTGGAGGCAATTTCCTCAACAAAGATGCAGATAGTGCACACGATGAGGAAATCAGTGAGAACTCAATCAATCATGCCTCCATGGATACTTTTAACCGGTCCCAGTAGCCCAGATCAAATGTTAATGAAGTCCATAATTCCCATTCATTTGATATGGAATTGATTTGTAACAAACTTGATAAGGTGGACTTCGTTGCTAAGAGAATGGAAGAGTGGATGGATGGAAATTCAATGAACAACTCTCGATCCACTCAATCCCATAATTCAGGATTCCATTCGTCGTGAGCTCCTTCTTGACGGGAGTTCGTGAATCAACTCGATGTGGCTCAACCTGCGAGTCAGCATTATTCCAAACTGGGGCCTTTGATCCTAATTTTTCTTATCCTTCCCTTTCTTTCTCTCCATCCTCACCCTATGAGGATGTCTGTGCTGTACAGGAGAACGTTAGATCCAACCCCTACTCTAATGCTTATAATTTGGGTTAGAGAAACCACCCTAACTTCTTTTGGAAAAACCTAGGGCAACAGACCCAATTTCGACCCAGCAATTATGCTCCGCAACGACCAATGGGTCAGGGTCATGCGTATACTCAGTTGCCCCCAAATCAAGTCAATCGGCTAGCTTGGAATGCCCGTCAACTCGTAGGGCAGGTTGATCTGAACTGACAAATGGTAGAGATGCAAGGATCCATGCTCCAGCTCATGTAGCAAATGAAAACCTCGCTGGAAAACTTGCAAACCAGGGTCATAGCTAACTCTCATCAACTCGGATCTCTACCATCCCAACCCGTACCCAACCTACGAAATATCCTGAATCCGGGAAACTAAGCCCATGGGTACAAAAATCAGAGGGACCCACACGCACATGCTCAGGTGGTTGAGTAGGGTCCTTACTCTTCTTCTTCTGCACATCATCAATTCTTGGCTAATTAAGCCCCTCCAATCTTTCCTAACCCTCCCCAAGACCCAAACTCATATGCATCCGCAAATTATGTTACCTTAAGGAGTGGTAAACAAACTCAGGATCCACAACCACACTATTTTGATTTACCGATTCCTGAAGAACCTGAGGAGAGAAAGGAGAATTCTAGAGAAGAAATCAAGGCTCAGGAACTTGATTCCAAAGATCTGACTCATGTTCCTTTTCTTGAAGCCTTGATCAAATCAAAGAAGTCTGTTGATAGCAATGAGGAGCTTCTGAATATTTTCAACAATGTTGAGATCAATATCCCACTCCTTGATGCTATCAAGCATATACCTTCTTATGCGAGATTTTTAAAGGATTTATGTACACAAAAGCGTAAGTCAAGAGAATCTATTCCGAGGAAGGTGGTACTCTCCGAGCAGGCTAGTTCTATTATCCAGCACCACCTCCCTCAGAAAAAGAGAGATCCAGGTGCTCCGTTGATTTCTTGTGTCATCGAAGATTACACTTTTGATAGAGCACTTCTAGATCTGGGTGCATCCATCAACCTAATTTCGACTTCTCTTTACGAGAAGTTTGGATTATTTTGTTGTGAGTGTTTCAGGGGAGAAGATTCAAATGAAGACAATCTCACAGCAAACACATCCAGGGCAAGTAATCTCTGATTAGCCCTTTCTCTTAATCCCCTCATTCTGAAAATGAAAAAAACATGATAAAAATCAATTAGGTTTACCTGCTTTCCATCTTTAGCTAAGTCACCAAAGTTGCCCGATTTTGATTTCAACAACAAATATTGACTTGTGCATCCATTTAGGGTAACTAGGGCTACCACCTTCTTGATTGAGCCATAGATACCATTTTTTTGGCAACTAAATTGGACCAAAATTAGAGCCAAATTAAGGATTCCAATTTAGGGTGTTTAGAGACACATCTTTCTAAGAAAGAGTCACCTATTCAAAAAGGAGGTGTGCCTAAGCCTTGCTTGAAAAGACTTATTTAAGGGAACCCTAAAATTCAAGCTCTTAATTTCACTTGGACCCTAAAAGAAAGGACCTGAAGCTCTTAAAGTACAAATAGGTGAAGTTGAACCCCTTGTTGGGTCAGCCAACCTTGAAATTAGCTCACTTTTGCACTCAATACATCTAAAGTTCAAGTGAAATCCTAAGCACCTTTACTCTTAAATAAAAGTGGTAGACTTAAGAGGTCAAAGTCCTTATTGTGGTCTACCTGGAATCTTAGAGACAAGAGAGGTTGGGTGGGGGAAACCTAGTAACTCGTGGGGATGCTCTGCTGTGTAGGGGTCTTTGTGGGACTCTCCCTTTCCAGTTGCCCATGTATTTCTCAGGTGGATGACTTTCTGACTAAGGGGTATCATCCGCCCCTAAACCTCTCTAGTCATCCAAATTGTTAGGTGTCTTGATTGAGTCCAGCACATTCTACTCTCGTCCAAACCATCAGTGCGTGCTTGGTAGGAGATCCTTAAGACCATCCTTAACACCTCCTTTACCAATTCACTCCCACCGAGGCCAAGCCTCGACGTCCGTGTTTGTGCAGCAACCCCACCACATAGACATCTCCTCTGATTCATCAGAACCAAATTCTCCTTCTTCCATCATCATGGCACAACCAGTAGAAGAGAACAATCTTGAAAACCTACTCCAATTCCTGAATGATCTATTTCAAAACTTTGTAAACCCATCGCAGCGTCCTATGATGCGAGATCACTACAATCGCATAGTGGTGACAATCGCACCTCGAGTCTAAATCCCTACTGGAGGTTCTGATTCTAAACTCAAGCCCAACATGATTCATGCTATTCCAAAGGTTCACGGGCTTAATTCCGAGGATCCCTTCCAGCACATCAAACAACTTAAACATCTGGCCCAGACCTTCGGGTAAGATGTATAAAATCGAGATATTCTTCTTATGAAGATCTTTTCCTTCTCTCTCATTGACAAGGCAACTCATTGGTATCTGACTCAAATGCATCCAATCAACACATGGGTTGAACTGGAATCTGAATTCTTGAAAAAGTTCTTCCTAGTTGGTCGGACGAATGCCTTACACCACCAGATCACACACTTCACCTAGCAATCTGTAGAGCCTCTTCATGAAGCATGGGACCGTTTCCTAGATCTCATGCCAAAGTGCCCCCATCATGGAGTTCCTAAATGGGAACAAGTCCAGTCTTTTTACCAGGGACTCCGTGAAGACATCCGCTTATTCATTAATGCAACCTACAGAGGAAATATCATGGGTCATCACGAAGACATTGTGTGGGAGATTCTCAAAAGTATGTGCGAAAACTCCATCAATAATGACTCCATGGGCTTATTCGACGAACGAATGCCCACGCATCGATGAATCCAAGTGGAGCACATGAGATGCAGGGCCTATCCACATCAGTCGACTTGGAACTAATGGCCAATCGATTGGACAAGGTCTCTACCATCGAGAAGAAGGTGGACGAGCTGACTCGACATCTGTAGTGAGCCACCTCTACGTAAAACCCATTTGCACAGCCACCTCTTGGGAGGGAAGCTATGCATAACATCTATCACCGATCCTCTCAGCGGATGAACCTGTATCCACCCTCATCTGACTCTAGGATAGGAGGAAATTGCTATCCGACCTACTCTAGTTCGAGGGACTCTGAACCCTCATACTCTGACTTTCCTAAAGTTCCTCAGACTTATGAGGACCTCAATGCCATCCAAAATGACCCATTCTCTAATACCTATAACCCTAGATGGCAGAATCATCCCAACTTCCTATGGGCAGGAAATACTCAGAATCAAAGACCACCATATCAACCCAGTCATCAAGCTCCTCATCCATATCAGCTACCTCAACCACAGCCCAACACCACCTATCAATCTAGGCCAACCCAAGTAGATCAAATGACTTTTATCCTTTAGACTCTAGCTAACATTTAGATGATGAATGAAGCTATGTAAAAACAACACAAGGACGAGATCACAGAGGTTCGCAATTAACTCATCCAGATGGCAAATTTCGGCCAACCTGGCACACTCCCTTCGCAACCTCTACCGAATCCAAATAATGTGCCGAACCAGAGGTGCGTTATGAACCCAAATCTAGGCCAAGCCCACTTGATTTATTAGGCCCCTTCAGTTCCAACACCCGACAGGATGGAAGCTTCAACATCATATGCGGGATTTCAGCAGCAGCCACCTATTTTACCAACCACGAACCAAAACCAGGCAGGACTAAACTCTGTAACAACTTCTAGTGGCAAAGCAACACAAGACCCACCTTTTCTAGGCCACTTTCAGCCTGGTAGTAACCCAAGCCCTAGGATAGTTGTCTAGGACACCCCTGTTGCAGATCAAGAACCTGGACCTATTCTAGAGGAACCAACCAAGGTTCCATTTCCCAAGGCCTTAACCAAGGGAAAGAGGACAAACAAACCCGTGGCTCCTGAGGAGGATCTGGTCAAGCTCTATGAACAGGTCCATATAAACATCCCCTTGATGGATGCCATCCAACACGTACCAACTTACACATGATTTTTGAAAGACGTGTGTACACCCAAGCATAAGCCATGAACCAAAAGTAGGAGTTCGATTATACTGTTAAAGTAAGCCAGCTCGGTAATTTTGAATAAACTCCTAGCTAAGGCAAAGGACCCAGGTGCTCCCCTGATTTCCTATACCGTTGGTGATGCCCAATCTTGACAGAGCTTTATTAGATTTGGGTGCCTCCATAAACCTAATACCTACATCCCTCCTTGACCACCTTGAAGAACCTGAGCTCAAACTGACAAAGGTGACATTGTAGTTAGCTGGCCGATCTATTAAGTCACCTAAAGGTGTTCTTGAGGATGTCATCATTAGGGTATGGGATTTCTATTTCCCAGTGGATTTTGTAGTCTTAGATATGGATGCTCCAGAAAACCCAAGGGATACACCAATTATACTAGGGAGACCCTTTCTAGCCACTGCTAGGGCTAATATAAATTGTGAGGGCCAAACTGAACTAAAATTTGGGAACCAAACACTGAAGATTGACTTGTTTAAGGCCCAACAAGGGATTAATTATGGAGTTATGGAACAAATAAGTGATATCAAGGCTGTGGTTGATGAACTGTATATTGAGGACAACCTGATTACTGCCGATCAACAACAAGAGGATCAAAACCCACAATCAGAGGAGTTCGAATCTGACTTAGATACACCCATAACTCCTTCCCTTACTCCTAACACACCCTAAGCCGCCCGCTGCTACTGATAACTCCATTCTAGAACTCAAGCCTCTTCCCGACCACCTGAAGTACATCTTTTTGCATTCCAATCAAATGTTTCCTATGATTATCAACTCTAGACTCACATTTGACCAGGTATCCCATCTGATTACTGTTCTCTAGCAACATTGTAGAGCCATTGGATGGACTCTCGATGATTTGACTAATACTAGCCCTTCTTACTGCACACACTATATCTACACAGAAGAGGGCACACGACCTTCCCGTGAAATGCAAAGACGTTTGAATCCTAATATGTAGGAGGTCCTAAAAAAGGAGATCATCAAGTGGTTAGATGCAGGGATCATCTACCTGATCTTTGATAGTTGGTGGGTGAGTCCAATCCAAGTTGTGCCTAAGAAGGCAGTTCTCACCGTTATCACGACTGAAACCAACGAAGTCATACCGACCCGTGTGGTGAACTCGTGGAGAATCTGCATTGATTACAGAAGACTCTATTCCTCAACGAAGAAGGATCATTTCCAACTACCGTTTATTGATCAAATCCTTGAGAAACTACCAGGAAATAGGTTTTTCTACTTTTTGGACGGGTACTACGGTTGTAACTAGGTGGCAATCCATCCTGAGGACCAAGAAAAGACAACTTTAAGTTCCCCTTCAGGACGTACGCATTTCGAAGGATGCCGTTCGGTCTCTGCAATGCACCCACTACATTTAGGCAATGCATGCTTGCCATACTCTCTGATATGGTAGATGATTATCTGGAAGTCTTCATGGATGACTTTTCAGTATTTGGAGAATCATTTGATGATTGTCTCCTACAGTTGGTCCAAATCCTCAGGCGAGGCATTGACGTGAATCTGGTTCTTTCCTGGGAAAAGAGCCATTTCATGGTGCCTGATGGAAATGTCCTGGGACATCTCATTTCAGAAAGGGGCATCCAAGTTGATCGAGCCAAGGTGAACTTGATTTTCAAACTCCCTATGCCTAGCTCGATCAAGGACATCTGATCTTTTCTAGGGCACGTCGATTTTTGTTGTCGATTTGTTCCTGATTTCTTAAAGATTACATGCCCCCTGACCACTCTGCTTTCTAAGGATGTACCTTTTGAAATCTTCGAGGAATGCACTCAAGCATTTGAAATCCTCCATGATCGAGTTACCCAAGCCTCGATCCTAAAGTCCCCTGATTGGTCTCAACCCTTTGAGATCATGTGCGATGCATTTGATTTTGCTGTAGGAGCGGTACTCGGGCAAAAAATTGACAGGAAACCTGTCGTCATCTACTATGCTAGCAAGACACTTGTCGAAGCTCAATGTAACTACACAGTTACTAAGAAAGAGCTGCTAGCCGTAGTATTTGCCCTGGAAAAATTCAGACCTTATCTCCTGGGTTCCTATGTTATCATTTACTCGGATCACATAGTTGTGAGGCATCTCCTTGTGAAGAAGGACGCAAAACCTCAGTTAATCCACTGGATCTTGCTGTTGCAAGAGTTTCACTCTTGATCTCTGGGTAGAAGTGTTGTCATGTCGAGTAAGGGGTGGAACGGGGGCAACATCTTTCGGTGAGGTGATTTCAAGAGGAGAAGATTTGGGCAAGTCTTCTCCGGTTGGGGTTAAAGTTGGGGTGGATGGTTTTTCAGAGGGTGAGACTATAAGTGCATCGGGTTTGGAAATTTCTTCCCCATTCCTCAGAATAGTCACTGCCTGAGCATGGTCCCTAAAGACAATCCCATTTCCTTTAGGATTCTCCTCAACAGCACTAGGAAGCTTCACAGTTTCCCTTTGTCTAACGGCCTCAACAAGGTGTCCTATCTGTGATTTCATCTCATGTATAGCCTTGTCAAGAGATTGGATGATGGCACTTTGACTTTCTTGCATAGTTCTCAACATTGCCTTCAATTCATCCATCTCAGAGTTCTTAGAGAGGGCAAAGGTTGGAGGTTGGTTCATTTGATGGTTTTGAAAGGATTGTGGTTCATAATTCCCTGAATTTGAGACATTTCGTTGTCTCCATGAAAAGTTTGGGTGGTTCCTCCATCCCTCATTATAAGTGTTGGAAAAGGGTCATTATGAGGTCTGGGGCGGAACCCTTGAGCAGCATTCAGATCAGCCTGTACAAGCTAAGGGAATTGGGAGGCCAGGTGGCAATCCACAGTGGCGTGTGTATTGCCTTGGCAAATGAAGCATTCAGAAGCTAGGGATGTGGAGGTGTTAGATATGAATTGGCTCAAGCTCGACATAAGCCTTTCCATGTTTTGATTCAATAATTGAATCCTATAAGTTAAATTCTAGGTGTCCCTTGCCTCATTCGCCTCCAACTTTCTTTACATGAGAGTGGGCTTTCTATCCTCGTAGGCAAAATTCAAGTGAATAGAATTCTCATTGAAAGTATAAAAAAGGTTCCAAGCTTCATCCTCAATCTTAGATAGAAAGGCTCTTGCACAGGCACCATCCATAGTCTGCCTATGTGAATCATTAAGTTCGGTGTAGAACCTTTCAACCAGTTGCCACTTAGGCACCTAGTGATGTCGGCAAAGTCTCAATATGTCATTAAAGCACTCCCACGCATCATGGAAAGCTTCCCCATTCTTTTGTACAAAACTCATAATTTCCCTCCTAAAGTGATTTGTTTTGCTCGTGGGGAAGTACTTCAAAAACTCCTTCAAGGCATCTCAAGTGTTAATATCATCAAGGGTGTGATACCAATACTTGGCTTTGTCCTCAAGGGAGAAAGGAAAGAGGGTCTGCATTTGAGCATCATCAGTAATGCCCTACAGCTTCTCCCAGGAACAGACCTCGGTGAATTCCTCTATATTCCTATATGTGTCTTCCCTAGCAGTACCATACAAGGAGGGTAGCAAGGATATGGCATTGCTTTTGATTTCAAAAGGATTGTCCCATCCAGGTCTACGTAGTGTAGGGCCAGCTTGATTGGTTGGAATAAAATATTCCTTAAGGCTCTCCTTTGACAGGCCATTTCTTCCGTTGGGAGATTTCTTCTTAAGATTCTTTCAGGTTCAGGATCAAACACAAGTTGTCTCCTAAGAGATCACCTACCAAGCATGCACTACAAACACAATTCAAAAGACTTGTTCGATCTTTACAAATTTAGGCTTTTGACTTAGGTGACAAAGCAAGTTGCCAAATCAATTATGCACCTATTGTCGACATTCGAAATGCCTAAAAAGACCTAGTTGGAGCTTAGGTGTTCTTCCCTAAATCTCAAAAGGTAGAGCAACTCCAAAGATGGAAGATCAAGGGATGCAAGTAGGCCTAAGCCTTCCTTTGAAGCTGTACTTTCGCGGTGCTTTTTAACTACCCCCAAAAATCTGTGACAGGGTATCCCCCTCTTTGGATTTAGAAAACCTTTGATCTCAAGTTTCGAACACTTCAGAATCCAATGGTAGGAGGGCTCTTGTCATAGTAGTTCCAAGATTTAGGAGTGTCTAAATGTGTGCTGTGGTGCAAGAGATATAAGTATGCATACACCAGAAATGATTTTGAATTTTGAATCGCACGCCACGTTTGAAAATCAAGTTCTTGATTTTTAAATGTCACTCCTTTAATTAGTCCTTTTTCAAATATTAAATGTGACCACTTTCTTATATCGCTTCATGACAGATTATGTGGTCTAAAAATTAATCCAAATGCATTTGCATGATAGGTGGAAATGCAAAGTTAGAAGTGCATACCTAATTCTAGCATTCTTCATGCAATATGCAAGATAAGAAGTTAGATCTAGATGCTGCTCATTCAATCGTAAATGATTCGACCAAATGGCAGGCAGCTTCTAGCTGGTAGCTTGTGTTTTTTTTTTTTTAGCTACTTATGCGCAAGGAAATTATGGATAAACAATCCACAAAATAAATTAAAAACCTAGATCTAAGGAAAAGGGAATAGGCTCCTAAAAATCAGCCCCAATTACTACAAGGGCGAGAAAGCAGAAATAAAACTTGTGACAAAGGAGAATCCCATATGGTAGTAGGATCCAGGTCTCCAGCATCTTCCCCGCACGTAGGTGTCGCTCAAGGTCGACGTCGTTTCCCTAGATGCACCCGTCACCTCCATAAATTCCTTGCACAAAAAAGATAGTAAATGCTAAAATCACTATGCAACAAGAAATAATCAGAAATAAAACTCAGGTGAAATTATTGCGTCTGTTGCCTCCTCGGCAACGGCACCATTTGATAAGATGATTTGCCATTTCAGGATTAAAGTGGTGGATAATTTCTTAACAAAATAATTAAAATAAAAATTAAACCACTCATAGAAGAGTAAGACAATTTTCTCTTTCGAATAATGTGATTAAGATGATTTGTCATTTTAAGATTAAAGTGGTGGAAAATAGCTTAACAAAATAATTAAAATAAAAATGAAACCACTCACAGTAGAGCGGGTCGTGTCCATAAGGAGACAATGATGCAATAAATTCATGAATATTTTTCTCTTGTATTCATTCAATCTAGTGTGAAATCCGTAATCAAATTTGACATGAAATGCAACGAAAAGAAGACACACAATAACTCGAGAATGTAAGGTTATATGCGCAATTTTATCTTACTGAAGTATTCAATGAATATGTGATCAATCTCTGTAATTTCCAATTGCACATGTATTTTAGAGAAATTGTGTACATCTTAATCTAAAACTAATGTCAAAAGATGTGAATAACAAAAACCAAGCAATTATAAGAAAGCATGAGTATGAAGTCGCAATTTCACTCAATATATCACATATTCAAATAAAAAATAAGACTTTGGTAATGGCATTGAAATGTAATAACTAATTGCAAGTTTCCTGTAGCAAAATAGGGGAGAACCGTTCCCTTGGGCGTGTGCATGGAGAAAGGGATTGCCGGAAGGGAGGAAATCGTCGGAGGTCAAGTGGGGCGAGGGCTTCGCAATGGTAGCGGCAGAGAGTCAAAGGGTGGCTGGAGGTGGGTGCTCTTAGGTGGGGAGGCTGGCGGTCATGCGTCGGCCTATTGCTTCTATGCATAGTGTGGGGCCACTGAACACGTGCGCATGGGATGGATGCTAGCATGGCGGAGAGGGGCATGCGGTGCTGCAAGGAGCGCAGCTGGAGGACGCATGCAGGAAGGTGTGCGTGGGTTGGAAGTGGAGTGCAGCTGCTGCGGGTGTGCAGTGGTGGTAGAGGGGCGGGGAAGGTCATGTCCTAGGCTGCTTGTGGGCACGCGTGCCTGCTGCGGTGGAAGTGCAGCGCACGCGGGTGGGCTACTACAGAAGGTGAAGTGCGTCAAAGGGAAGCATGCATGGTGGCGCGTGCGGCAGGGGCTGAGGCATGGGGAGGAGAGGCAGTGGTTGCAGTTCTATGTGCTACAGTGGGTGCGGCGAGGGTACGTGGGCACTAGTCTCGTATGTAGAGGTCGTGCATGTGGAGGGCTACTGTGGGTGTTCTAGAGGCGCAGCGCACGGTCATACTGGGTGATGTGAGAGTATGGCGATGAGGCCTGTCACACCACACGCCCACGGTGGTTGAGGCTTACCGCCAAAGTTGAGGCTAGTGCTAGTGGAGCGGATGAGAGTGATGCACTCTGCGCGGTGATGAATCGTGGTGGAGTCCTTCTCATAAACGGCAACCACTCCTTTGTAACCACAGCTACAAAGATTTGAAATTCAAAAGGCCACCGTTGAGTCAATGCTGGACGAGTGAATGCACAAGAGGAGGAGGCGGAGACGGAGTAGTTACCTTCAAATAAGAGAAGAAAAAAAGAATAATAAAATAATTAGGATTATTTATACATAACTCCTTAACTTCAATGTTAATTAAAATAATGTATGTAATGCAGCTAATTAATTAACTAATCAAATGTGTGCAATCCTAGGTTAATTCTAAATGCATTTAGATATGGATGTCACACATGAATTATGCACTTAAGCTGAAAATATGAATTAATTTATTTACATCCTAATGTATGGTATGTAAATGTTAAAATTAACTTAATGTATAGACACTTAAATACTTAAATAGCCCACAAATATGAGCTAATCAAATACCCCCATGCCTAGTTTTTGCCAATCCCTAGCAAATCCAAGCAATAACCTAGCACTCTAAGTAGACTAGCCAACCCAATCGGTCTTCCTTTGGAAACATGTTAAGTTTAGACTTTAGACCTAAAGTTCCCAAGTAGTTGCTAAGTTACAGACTAGGTCGGCTAAAGATGAATTGCAGGCACAGGTTTCCTTGATTTTTAATTCTACCCTAAGGTTTATTGATCCCTGATATTAAAGCATTCATGCATGTGCATTGTTCTGGGTTATTTGAGGTTGGTATGATTGCCAACCTAGAGTGGAAAAAGGATTTTTTTTTAATATATATTTTTGTTTGATTCCTCTAAGTCTAACCTTGGATTAGCTATCAACACGGTCTATGTCAGATTCATTGTCCCCATCACCGTACCTCGAAGGGTGCTTGTCTTTCGATGCTTCGAGATAGCACCGCCCATAGCGACCCCAAGAACTCCTAGCAATCGACACTTCGAGATAGTATCGCCCATGGGTTTCTTAAGTGAATTTAGGCCTGTGGCAATTGGCACTTCGAGATAGGGCCACCCATGGTACCTAAACTGCACAATGCACTTACATGCCCCCAGTAGGATGGATATCTTAAGAGACAAGCGCCGAGGAGGTAACATGTTATCATTGCATCTTCAAGCTGAGTATATACTCCACCTCTCCTATGGCAGGAACTCTTCCAATCAAATTGTGTTTTCAAGCTTCTCCTAAGTCAAAACTAAGAGAACCAAATTTTCTTTTAAGGGAGGAATTAAGGTGACCACTTACTTACACAAGACCAAGTGTGTGTGAAATTTGGATGCTTGGGTTAGAAGGACCCGTAAACCAAAAGGTAGAATAAGACTCCAGGTACTACCTCACGTTTTAACTCAATCCCTAGCTTTCCTACCTTAACCTCTTGAGGAATGGTTTGCAACTTAACTCTTACTTAAGTTTTAAGTCCACAAAGGACCCTAAAGGTCTAAGTTAGCAGCTCACTTAGCTTCTAAAGTTCAACACCTAGAATCAACTTAGTCTAACCTATAGTTCTGATTTGCTTAAGAATGCATGGCCCAGCCAATTAAGCTTCAATAATAATTTTTTTTTTTTAATGCAATATGCATGAATGAATGTAAAATGTTGACCTGTTGAAAAAGCTTATGTCTGGAATTGAAAAGCCAGACCTGTTGGTTGGGCTCAAAGGTCTTTCTAAGGATATACTTATCATGCAAGACCTTAGTTCTCCCTTTATAAGCTTGAGAGGTGTCATAAGCATCATTCCACAGCTCCTCAAGTTCACTTAATTCCAAAAGTCGTGCCTTACCTGCCCTTTCTAAATCCATGTTAACACTTTGAATAGCCCAAAGCGCCCTATGTTCCAGCTCAACGGGTAAATGGCATGCTTTCCTATAGACAATCCGAAAGGGAGATGTACCCAAAGGGGTCAAATAGGGCGTTCGATATGCCCGCAAAGCATCATCGAGCTTTTGGGACAAGTCTTTCCCATCAAATCTAACGGTCTTTTCTGAAATATCTTTTATCTCCCTATTCGGCACTTCAACCTAGCCACTCGTCTGAGAATTGTAAGGGGTAGCGACCTTGTGAGTCACTCTCGGACTCCTGATTAGCCGAGTGAAGTGGTGGTATCGGAAATGAGGACACCCATCACTTATAATGGTCTTGGGGCAGCTGAAACGAGATATGATATTGGCCTTCACAAATTTCAAAACCACAGAGTGATCATTTGTGCACGTAGGAATGACCTCTATCCATTTAGAGACATAATCAACTACCACCAAGATATATTCATAACCATGGGAAGAAGGGAAGGGGCCCATAGAGTCAATTCCCCACACATCAAAACTTTCAATAGATTGAATAGGGTGTTGAGGCATCTCATTCCTCTTCCCAATCATTTCAGTCTATTGACATCTAATATAGGTCTTAACAAAATTATGAGAATCCTTAAATAACGAAGGCCACCAAAAATCGGACTAGAGAACCTTAAAAGTAGTTTTCTTAGCGCCAAAGTGTCCTCCATAATGAAGTTCATGGCAAAAACTCAGCACACCTTGTTGTTCCTCTTCAGGTACACATCGTCTCAATACTTGGTCTTGTGCAATTCTAAATAATTTAGGCTCTTGCCAATGAAAGCATCTCACTTGGTCGAAATGAATCTCTTTCTTTTTTGCTCATCCCAAGAGCCAGGAGTTTCTCCAGTTACCAAGTAATTTATAGTATCAGCATACTAAGGTGAAGTTGGTGTTACCGCTATAAGGGTTTCATTGGGAAATGTCTTGCGGATGTCTCCCGATAGAGAGTCATTAAGTGGAAGGCGAGATAGGTGGTCAGCCACAACATTTTCTACTCCTTTCTTTTCACGTATCTCCAAGTCAAAATCTTGAAGGAGTCGGATCCACCTAATCAGACGTGGCTTAGAATCCTTCTTAGCAATGAGATGTTTCACTGCCGCATGATCAGTGAAAATAACCACCTTAGACCCAAGAAGATAATACCTAAACTTCTCCAGAGCAAAAACTACAGCAAGTAATTCCTTTCTAGTGATGGTGTAGTTTTGCTATGGTTCAGTTAAAGTCTTGTTGGCATAATGTAGCACATGAGGTCTTCCCTCAACCCTTTGTCCAAGGACTGCTCCCACTGCATAATCCGAAGCATCACACATCAGCTCAAATGGGATTGTCCAATCAGGAGCTTGGAGAATAGGCGTAGAGATCAAAGCCTCCTTCATAGTTTGAAAGGCCTCGGCACACTTTGAATCAAAATTGAAGGAAGATTCCTTCGCCAACAAGTATCAAGGTGGCCTAGAAATTTTACTAAAATTTTTAATAAAGCGCCTATAAAAGCCAGCATGGCCCAGAAAGGATCTAATCTATTTGACATTTGTGGGCAATGGGAATTTGGAGATAGAATCAATCTTGTCTTTATCTACTTCCAAGCCTCGCTCAGACACAACATACCCAGGTACAATTCCTTTCTGTATCATGAAGTGACTTTTCTCCCAACTGAGGACTAAACCAGTCTCCTTACATCGCTTCAGCACATTCTCCTGGTGCAGGAGACACTGGTCGAAAGACAAGCCATAAATGGAGATGTCATCCATAAACACTTCAACACACTCGTCAATCATGTTAGAGAAAATGGACATCATACACCGCTGGAAGGTTGCAGGGCATTACATAATCCAAATGGCATACGCCTGAACGCAAAGGTACTGCAAGAACTCATGAACGTCATCTTCTCCTAGTCATTAGGGAAGACTGCAACCTGGTTGTACCCAGAATATCCATCGAGAAAGAAATAGTACTTATTCCCTGCCAATTTCTCGAGAATTCAATCAATAAAAATCATGGGAAAGTGATCCTTCTGGGTAGCGATGTTTAGCTTGCGGTAATCAATACAAACCCTCCATCTAGTTGAGGGTCTAATGACAAGTTGTTCACCTTGGTCATTAAATTCCATAGTAAAGCCTGCCTTCTTTGGCACCACTTGAATAGGACTTACCCATTTTCTATCTGCAATGGGATATATGATCCCAGCATCCAACCACTTCAGGATTTCCTTTTTAACCACCTCCCGTATATTAGGGTTCAGACGTCTCTGCATGTCCCTAAATGGCTTGATGGAATCATCAGTATAAATGTGGTGCATGTAGAGTGTACAGTCTATAACCTTAATGTCAGTAATGCTCCAAGCAATAGCTTCGTTGTGCCTAGACAAGCATTCAATCAGGGCTCCCTCCTGTGCCTCAGATAGCACAGCCGAAATGATAATGAGGAGTGTATCATTAGCACCTAGGAAGACATACTTGAGAGTATCAAGGAGGGGTTTCAACTCAAGCTCAGGGGCTTGTATGGTTGGGGGTTCTCAGGTAGCAGATCTACCTTAGGCAGAGATGATGGGGAAAGAGACTCAGCAGAAACACCTAGCAACTCCTCAGGTTCTAGTATATCCCCTTCGCATTCCTCCAAGAGATGGGAATGCTCATTTAGCATGACATGCTGAAGGGGGTCATCGCATAACATTCTAGGTTTTACCTCTCCAATAAGGTCATCTATCACCTCAACTTGAGAACAATCCTTAAGCCTGGCTTGTTTGTAAGCATCAAACACATTAAGCTAGATTTTCCTGTTCCCAAGGCCCATTTTCAGTGCCCAGTAATGCAATTGATTGAAGCATGCAAATTTGCAAGGAAGGGGTGGCCCAAAATGATGGAGGGTTTGGCTGGCTTGTTGGTAGGGTCAGTGTCCAAAACTAAGAAGTCAACAGGGAAGAAATCCTCCACTCATACAAGGACATCTTCGAAAATTCCCCACCGTGTCTTAAGTGATCGATCAATAACTTAGAGGATTACTAGCATAGGCTTCAGATTGACTCCCCCAAGTTGTTCATACACGTAGCTCAGAAGGATGTTCAACCCCACACCCAAATCAAGTAGAGCCTCATCAATTTGTAAGTCACTAATAACCACTGAGATGTAAGAGGCTCCTGGGTCCTTAAGTTCCATGGGTGTGCCATGTTGAACAATTGAGCTAACAGAATCAGGCAGGACAACTTTTGATTGGTCCTGTTTCCTAGATTACCGCTTTTTCATGCACAGGTCCTTTAAGGAGTGGGCATAAGATGGAATCTACCTGATAGCTTCAAGCAAAGGCAGTTTAATCTGCACTTGCTTGAAAGTTTCCATGGTCTCATCCGTCTTATCTTTAGCTCCAGATGAGCCAGCAGAAGCCTGCATAGAGGTGGATAAGCACTTTAGAAAGGGCACTCTCGATCTCTGGGTGGAAAGATTGCCATGTCGAGTAAGAGGTGGAACAGGGGCAACTTCTTCCGGTGAGGTGATTTCAAGTGGAGAAGATTTGGGCAAGTCTTCTTCGATGGGGGTGAAAGTCGGGGTGGATGGTTTTTCAGAGGGTGAGACTATAGGAGCATCGGGTTCGAAAATTTCTTTCCCACTCCTCAGAATAGTCACCACTTGAGCATGCTCCCTAAAGGTAATCCCTTTTCCTTTAGGATTCTACTCAGTAGCATTGGCAAGCTTCACAGTTTCCCTCTGTCTAATGGCCACAGCAAGGTGTCCTATCTGTGATTTCATCTCATGTATAGCCTTGTCATGATATTGGATGATGGCACTTTGACTTTCTTGTACAGTTCTCAACATTGCCTTCAATTCATCCATCTCAGAGGTCATATGTTGGGCAAAGGTCTGAGGTTGATTCATTTGATGGTTTTGAAAGGATTGTGGTTTATAATTCCCTGAATTTGAGACATTTCCTTCTCTCCATGAAAACTTTGGGTGGTTCCTCCGCCACTCATTATAAGTGTTGAAAGAAGGGTCATTACGAGGTTTAAGATGGAACTCTTCAGTGGCATTCAGATTTGCCTGTACAAACTCAGGGAATTGGGAGGCCAAGTGGTAATCCATAGTGGCTGTTGAACGAGAATCTACGCTAACGTGTTTGGTTTTGGAAAACCCGTCGTTGTAGTTCGAAAGCGAAGGATTCGTGTTCAACAAATAAAATTTATACCGAAATAAGAATTCCGGGTCGAACACAGGGAGGCGAACGTTTGATTTAAAAACTCCGCGTTTCTTTTTATTTTGTCACCAAGAAATTCAATTTAAACTATCTAAGTATCTACAACAAATAAAAGAGAGAGAGGGAGTAAGAGAGAGAGAAGGAATACTATACATGGAAATCAAAATGAGATGTAGAATAGACAAGGAATTTATCATAAAAGAGTTCTTTCATTACAACTAGAAAACATAAAATAATTACTCTAGAAAGCATTAAAAGAATGGAGGGAGAAATGTCCTCCTCGACGATCGCTCGGAGGACGAATAGACTACTCTAGAAAGCAGTAAATCTATACTAGAAAGCAGTAAAAAGAATAGGGAGAGAGAAATCCTCCTCGACGGTCACTTGGAGGACGAGCCGGACGGGACGACGCCTGGACGAAGGAGAACGAAGCGGGACGAAGGAGGACGAAGCAGAAGAACGGGAACGAAGCAGCACGCCGTCGTCGTCGCGGGATCCACTTCCGAAGGGGGACGAAAATTTGGACTTTATCTCGCGAGAAGCATCCCGGGTGTGGGACAAGCTTCTCTTGAGCTTTGGAGAGGTAGAGAGGAGAAGGAAGGAATGAAAATTTCGTATGGAGGGGGTCTCCTTTTATAGTTGCAAGGAGTGGGGGCAAAATGGACATTACATCTTCAAAATAATAAATAAGGGGTCTTTAGTGACGGATAAAACCGTCGCTAAAGCCCCGCCGTCGCCGTCGCCGCCGCGCCCATGCGCGCCCGCTCGGCTGGCCTGCGCGCGTAACGCATACGCACGTTCGCGTCGTCTCAGCCGTCCGATCGCGAGATCGGACGGCTTAGATCACGTCCGCGCCCGCTGCGTAGCGCGCCCGCCCGCGTGCGATCGAGCGTCCACCAGAGCGTCCAATTGCGCGTCGGCGCTATCGGGCGCGCGCGGCCGTTGGATCTTCATCCGATGCTCGTGCGCGCCCGCTCGCCCGCGCCTTCCACCCGCTCACCGCGGCTCGAACCCGCGACCTCCGCTTCGCCCGCAGCTGCGTCGCCGCTGCGCTACGCGGGCGAAATGGTCGCGCGGACGTTTTTAAACGCGAGCGACCGCAGCCGTTGGATCGAGATCCAACGGCGGAGAGGAGACGGTGCGCGGTCTTCACAGGACTCCTGCGGCCGATTGGGCGGCTGGGATGGCGCCACGTGGTGCCATCTTGGCCGTCCATCTTTTGGAAGTTGTAGATGGTGCCACGGATGTCGGATTGACTCGATTTTTGTGTCGTTCGACTGCGATCGTCGATCCGAATTCATCCGTGTGGTCGGATTTTCCATCTGAAGTGCGGATTTACACCATCCTGGCCCTTGATCTTCTAGGGTTCCCCGGTCTCTATCTGATGCTACGGATGCCTGATTAGGGTGATCTTGGAGTCGTTGAACTCCAATCGTCGCCCTGATCATATCCATACGGTTGGATCTTTGATCCGAGGCCCCGATAAAATATTTGCCCTATCCAAGCACATAAAAAGAGACAATTAACCTCCATTTTATTCAAACTACTCTAAATGCAAGATGATGCATGTAATGCAATATTTATATCATGAAATGCAATCCTATGCTTAAGAACATGCATAAATAGACATTTTAAGTAGTGTAAATGTGTTTACATCAGTGGCATGTACATTTCCTTGGCAAATGGAGCATTCAGAAGCTTGGGATGTGGAGGTGTTAGATACGAATTTGCTCAGGCTCGACATAAGACTTTCCATGTTTTGATTCAATAATTGAATCTAATTGGCTAAATTCTGGGTGTCCCTTGCCTCGCACGCCTCCAACTTTCTTTGCATGGGTGGGTTTCTTATCCATGTAGGCTGAATTCAAGTGAATAGAATTCTTGCTCAAAGTAACAAAAAGGTTCCAAGCTTCATCCTCAATATTAGACAGAAAGGTTCCTACACAGGCACCATCCACTGTCTACCTATGCGAATCATTATGTCTGGTGCAGAACCTTTCAACCAGTTGCCACTTAGGCACCTGGTGATACGGGCAAAGTCTCAACAGGTCATTAAAGTGCTCCCACGGATCAAGGAAAGCTTCCCCATCCTTTTGAACAAAACTCATAATTTCCCTCCTAATGTGATTGGTTTTTCTCATGGGGAAGTACTTCTTCAAAAACTCCTTCTTCAAGGCATCCCAAGTGTTAATATCATCAAGGGCATGGTACCACTACTTGGCTTTGTCCTTGAGGGAGAAAGGAAAGAGGGTCCACATTTGAGCATCATCAGTAATGGCCTACAGCTTCACCATGGAATAGACCTCGGTGAATTCCTCTATATGCCTGTAAGGGTCTTCCCGAGCAGTACCATAAAAGGAGGGTAGCAAGGATATGGTACTGCTTTTGATCTCATAAGGATTGTCCCCTCCAGGTCTACGTAGTGTAGGGCTAGCTTGATTGGTTGGAATGAAATATTCCTTAAGTCTCCTTTGATTGGCCATTTCTTCCCTTGGGAGGTTTCTTCTTAAGATTCTTCTAGGTTCAGGATCAAACACAAGTTGTGTCCTAACAGATCGCCTACCAAGCATGCCTACAAACACAATTCAAAAGGACTTGTTCAATCTTTACAAATTTGGGATTTTGACTTTAGTTCAGATTGTAGGTAACAAAGCAAGTTGACCAATCAATTATGTGCCTATTGTCGACCGTCGAAATGCCTAAAAAGACCTAGTTGGAGCTTAAGTGTTCTTCCCTAAACCTCAAATGGTAGAGCAGCTCCAAAGATGGAAGATCGAGGGATGCAAGTAGGCCTAAGATTTCCTTTGAAGCTGTGCTTTCGTAGTGCTTCTTAACTACCCCCAAAATTCTGTGACAGGGTATCCCCCTCTTTGGACTTACAAAACCTTTGATGTCAAGTTCTGAACACCTCAGAATCCAATGGTAGGAGGGCTCTTGTCCTAGTAGTTCGAAGACTTAGGAGTGTCTAAATGCATGCCGAGGTGCAAGAGATATAAGTGTGCATACACCGTAAAAGATTTTGAATTTTGAATCGCACACTACGTTTCAAAATTAAGTCCATTATTTTTAAATGTCCCCCCTTTAAGTAGTCCTTTTTCAAAAATTAAATGTGACCACTTTATTAGATCGCTTCAGGACAGATTATGTGGTCTAAAAATTAATCCAAATGCATTTGCATGATAGGTGGAAATGCAAAGTTAGAAGTGCATACCTAGTTCCTGCATTCCTCATGCAATATGCAAGACAAGAAGTTAGATCTAGATGCTGCTCATTCAATCCTAAATGATTTGACCTAAGGGCAGGAAGCTTCTAGTAGGTAGCTCATGTTTTTTTTTCTTTTTGCTACTTATCCACAAAAGGTTAAGGATAAATAATCCACAAAATAAATTAAAAGCCTATATCTAAAGAAAAGGGAACAGGCTCTCGAAAATTAGCCTCAACTACTACAAGGGCGAGAAAACATAAATAAAACTTGTGATAAAGAAGAATCCCCTATGGAAGCGGGAACCAGGTCTTCGAGATCTTCCCCAGGTGTAGGTGTTGCTAAAGGTCGACGTCGTTTCCCTAGATGTGCCTGTCACCTCCATAAATTCCTTGCACAGAAAAGATAATAAATGGTCAGAACATTGTGCAACGAGAAACAATCGGAAATAAAAATCAAGTGAAATTATTGCGTCTGTTGCCTCCCCAGCAACGACACCATTTGATAAGTCAGTTTTCACTTTCGAATAATGTGATTAAGATGATTTGTTGTTTTAGGATTAAAGTGGCAGAAAATAGCTTAACAAAATAATTAAAATAAAATTAAACAACTCACAGAAGAGATAAGATGGATTTCGCTTTTGAATAATGTGATTAAGATGATTTGTCATTTTAGGATTAAAGTAGTGGAAAATCGCTTAACAAAACAATTAAAATAAAAATTAGACCACTCACAGAAGAGCGGTCGTGCCCACAATGAGACAATGATGTAATAAATTCATGAATATTTTTCTCTTGTATTCGTTCAATCGAGTGTGAAATCCATAATCAAATCTGACATGAAATGGAACAAAAAGAAGACACACAATAACTCTAGAATGCAAGGGTATGTGCATAATTTTTCCACCCTAAAATATTTAATAAATATTTGATCAATCTCTGTAATTTCCAATTACACATGTATTAGAGATAAATTGTGTACATCTTAACTTGAAACCAATGTTGAAAGATGTGAATAACAAAAGCCAAGCAATTATAGGAAAGCATGAGTATGAAGTCGCAATTTCACTCAATATATCACATATTAAAATAAAATATTAGACTTTGGCAATGGCATTGAAATGTAATAATTAATTTCAAGTTTCCTATAGCAAAATAGAGGAGAACCTTTCCCATGCGCGTGTGCACGGAGCAAGGGATGGCCAGAAGGGAGGAACTCATCGGAGGTCGAGTGGAGCGAGGGCTTCGCAATAGTAGCGTTAGCAAGTGTCAAGGATGCAAGAAGTGGGCGCTCTCAGGCGGGGAGGCCAGTGGTCATGCGTGGGCCTGCGGCTTCTATGCGTAGTGTGGGGCTACTGAACGCGCGCGTGTGGGATGGATGCTGCGTACGACGTAGAGGGGCATGCGGTGTTGCAACGAGTGCGGCTGGAGGACGCATGCAGGGAGGCGCGCATGGGCTAGAAGTGGAGCGTAGCTGCTGCATGTGTGCAACAGGGGTTGAGGGACGGGAAATGTCATGCGCTGAGCTGTCAGTGGGCATGCACACCTGCTGCAGTGGAGGTGCAGCGTGCGTCGGTGGGCTGTTGCAGAAGATGAAGTGCGCCGAGGGGAGGCATGTGCCATGGCACGTGCGGCAGGGGCTGAGGTGTAGGGAGTAGAAGCGGTGGTTGCAGCTCTATGTGTTGCAGCGGGCGTGGCGAGGGTGCGTGGGCACTGGTCTCGCGCGTAGAGGTCATGCGTGTGGAGGGCTGCTGCAGGTGTTCTGGAGGCACACTGCATGGTCCTACTGGTGATGCAATCAAGCTCTTAATGGCAGTGCAGCTTGTCACACCACATGGCTATTGTGGTGGAGGCTTGTCGCCACGGTTGTGGCCAGTGGTGGTGGAGCGGATGAGAGTGAAGCACTCTCTGCACAGTGATGAATCAGGGTGGAGGCCTTCTCCAGAACGACGACCATTCCTCCTCCTTTGTAGCCATAGCTACAAAGATTTGAAATTCAAAAGGCCACCATTGAGTCAATGTTGGACGAGTGAATGAACAGGAGGATGAGGCGGAGACGGAGCGTCTACCTTCAAAAAGGAGAAGAAAAAAAGAATAATAAAATAATTAGGATTATTTATACGTAACTCCTTAACTTCAATGTTAATTAAAATAATGTATGTAATGCAGCTAATTAATTAACTAATCAAATGTGCGCAATCCTAGGTTAATTCTAAATGCATTTAGATATGGATGTCACGCATGAATTATGAACTTAAGCTAAAAATATGAATTAATTTTTCTACATCCTATTGTATGCTATCTAAATGTTAAAATTAACTTAATGGTTAGACACTTAAATACTTAAATAGCCCACAAATATGGGCTAATCACTGATGCTAGGCCTCTTGGTCTAGACTCTTAGGCTTAAAATTTAAAGTGTCTGCTAAAGATCTAGATAGTCCTCAAGGGGTTGGGGAAAATGCAAAGCTTAAGTATTAGGTCTAAGGCATAGGAAGTATTCAGCCTCGTTAACTGACCTTTGATTTGCAGGACTAGGTAACCTAAGCGCCCCAATTCGTACATAGTCTGATTCAGTGCGTATAATTATCAAAATCACGCAAAAGCATTTAAGTGTTCTAAAAAAGTTGCCTAAATTAGGAGCGGCCGATCAACACAAGTTGATTTAGATGAGTTCCTGATGCGAAGAGGTAGGAAATTCCCCTCAAAGATGTGTAATAATATACCATCTCCTCGGTGCTTATCTCCTAGGATATTTACATGCCCTACCAGGGGCATGTAAGCACCTTGTGCTGGTTCAGATACCATGGGTGGCATTATCACAAAATGTCAATTGCCAGGGTCTGGATTTAGCTACAGAACGCCATGGGCGGGATTATCTCGAAATCTCGAAAGCCAGGGTTATAGGTGTTGCCATGGGTAGTGCTATCACGAAGCATCGATTGGTAGGGACCCTTGGAGGATTGTTGATGGGGATGAGGAATCCGATACAGACTGTGTTGACAGGCCAATCTGGAGCTACAAATAAAAAGAAAAGAGAGAGAAAACTCTCCAAACAAAAAAATCCTCTATTTCTCTCTTCCAAAAAATGCACTGCAAACTGAACCGAGGCTAAAATACGTTACAAGCATGGGTGCTTTAATCACGAAGTCCAATGAACCTTAGGATAGTTCCTGTGGGCCTTAAAAACCTTCGTGGAGGACCAAGGCTAGAGCTGGTCAGGTCCAGATCTTGGTTGGTACGTAAGTACCTCTAGGCCTACTATCAGCATTCTAACCTAATCAAAAAGAAAAAAAGCACTCATCATAATTTGTGAGCATCAAGGAACCCATGGTCTAGAACAGAAGTTAAAACCTTAAAATATTGCTAAGGGACTAGCAAAACCTAGGCATAGGGGTATGATTGGAACACCATCATGAGCCCTAACTAGCTCATTTTGACCTAGAAAAGAGAACAAAAGCTCCTACATAACCAATTGCAAGTCTTAACTCAATGAATAACCATTCTGAGAGAAAAGAAAGAAATAAGGGGTAAAACTGCAATTTTATCATTACAGTACAACAACAGGATTTCTCATGGGCAAAATATAGGTCAAATGATTTTAACAACATAAAAAGTGGGTTGGTTCAAATAGAAAAGGTTCATGTGAATTCTACGAATTAAATGACTTCTTGTAACCCTAAAACAAACCCACTTAATTTGACAAGGTTCTAGTTAGAATAAAATTCACCTAAACCCTCTAAAAATCATGGAAAAATATTTTCTAGGGCTTAGAACCTTCTATTTGGCCCTTAGAACCTATTTTGACCTAAATTTGGGTCTCAATCAAATGTTTACCCTAAATTAGGTTTTTACATAAATTGCCCACTCAAACATGGCGAAACCTAAAATCCAACCTCACCATTAGATTCATTAGGTCCAAATTAGGTTTGTACGAAAATTTGGACCTAAGGGAAACTCATCTTTACCTACTTTGCAAATAGGTCTAGCCCACTTACTTTTCTACCCATATCTTTTGAAGACTTCTGCAGAAACCTCCCTATCTTTGTCTTGATTCTTTGCAATTAGGTCCCTCTACCATTATAGTGGAGGGAATCCTACTCTGAGAAGGTTTCGAAGGAAAGATTTCCCTGATTCCTCAGAGAATCCCCTTCAAAATTGAAAGGGAGATTCTCTGGGAAATCTCCTCTAGTTTGAACACAATCAGAGGCTCGATTTGGTACCCAATCCCTCATGTGAATGCATGAGAGATTCGGGTCTCCTTCTAATTTCCATCTCCGGTGAGTTTTCCGTGCTTGGAAGCTTGGCTTCCAAGCACAAAACCTTTCTCCATGGCCTATAAAAGCACGCCCAGATCACCCCGCATAATCCAAGCTTGAAATTAGCCTAAGAATCCCTCTATTTCATCTCTTTCCCCTCCTGCCAGTGGCTCATCAAGCTCTAGTGACATCCCTCTCTTTCGCTTGTCTCTCTGCCACAATACCAGTGACAGGGTCCTCTTCCTCCAGTTCGTTTGCGTTGTGCTGCATTCGCTGACACCTCTACAACCCCTTCATCGTCGCCATCCTCCCCCACTGAGTGCTTCATCTCCGGCGACAGCAATACGAGACAGCCGCCATCTCTGCATCCACCTTCATCTATCTACACTCAGCAAAGTTCTCTCTCCTTTCTAATCATTTTTCTCTCTTTTATTCTTCGAAATGCCCCTCGACGCACACTATCACCCTCACCTTCTTCATCTCCGGCCAGACCTCCGGCGAGGAGTCCCCACAGCTCCACACCTCCATCCACCTCGCCAACAACCCCATAAGCATCGTAACACTCCACTAACCAAAACCCTCACTCCACTCACCATGCCATGCCCCCAAGACACCCCTCGAACACACCCACTCTCACGCACATAGGGTTCCCAAGGCACGCACACACCGGCCACCCCACGCCACGCCGACCCCTGCACTACATTCGCCGTGTCTTGCCAAAGCTATCTGAGCTTTTTGACGAGGCTGCAAGGCTGTTTTCGTCTTGACAGGTATAGGCATCTCCACCACCATTAACGACCACGAGGGGCTTCATTGCAAGCTCGTCGCAGGTCTCTACGCTCTAGGCTACGAGTCCTAGGGTATGTGGAATCCCCTCGCGCACAGCTCCAGATGAGCACTTAGCTCTGAACATCCCAGTAGCTGCTACAATCAAGGAACTCTCTTGCTGTGGGCACATGTGAAGGAAGGTGGGACGTTTAGTCCCACCTCGGAAGATCATGAGCAGGCATAGCGAAATAAGAGGAAAAAGTGAATAAGCCTCTTCACCGCCTGACCATGGGGTGAGGTCCCACTCACCTCTCACTGCCTCATCCATGACTCGATCCCCGTGGACCTGGTTTGACCCATATACCCGACCTACACTCCTCGCCCACCACCGCACGCCAGTGGGCTGGTCCCAGGCATGTAACCGACCCGATTACCCGAGAAGGGGCTCTAGGAGAGCGACCCTAAGAGAGAAAGAGGAAGAGAGATGCCAAGGAGGTGGGTAGGTGTAGGTTTTTCTGTCTCTCAAGAAAGGAGAGGAAGAAGAAGCCAAGGAAGAAGAGGGCAGAGGCTTGAGAAGCTAAGGAAGGAGAAGGCAAGGCTAAAGAGGAAGAGCTGAATGCTGACGGGTTGAAGAAGAAAAAGGAGAGGAAACTAAAGGCAGAAGAAAGAGGCTCCGCCAAAGAAAGAAGAAGAAAGAGAAGCCAAAGCTAAAGGTAGAAAGAAAAGGCACTAACTGAGAACAGAAGGAAAGAGAGAAAGGAAGAAGAAGGAAGGAAGCAGCCAGAGAAGAACAGAGATAGATCAAAGAAGAGAGAAAGAAGAGAAACAAAGCACTATTGCAACCCTAAGTTTAAGATGTCTGATTCACAAAATCAGACGTCCATTTTTTGTGCCCTCTTTATATACATTGATATCCAGTGTTTATATTTACATTTTTGCATTACAGCTCTCATTTTCATTGCATATTCAATTTTATTGTTGTGATCTTGATTCTTAAACCCCAATTTTCTCCCTGTGTTCGACCTCGGACTTGAATTTTCAAGTAATAAAATCTATTTGTTTTCGAGCGATTTCAGCTATACTATGATGCATCGATTTTAAAACATTGATCTTGCCCAATAAACAACCACTCCTTAGAGCTCCAAGAAATGTTGTGAAGACGTCGAGCCACCGATGGAAGCACCTCCACCATCGTGGCTGCCTCGACGCTTTCTTCTTCCTTATTCTTAGTTTTATTTTCTTTGGATAGTATAGTTCATTTCTTTCATTTAAGCATTCATCTACATAATGTTATCAGCACTACATTTGATAATCAATAAAGTAAATATTTGATATATTATTCTCATATCTTTTTGATGATTCTCTAACACTATCTCTTTCTCTCTCCCCATCTCTCTTTCTTTCTCATTCTCTTGCGCAAATGAATCAAACGAAGAATTTTTGTGACACCAAAGCTAGTATTTGATCCGATTTCATGCCTCCTTGTGTTTGACACTCGGACTCATGTCCGATTCATCTTACTAAAATTGACATCGTAAAATGCGCTACAACGAACTATTTTAACCTAAACACATCATTCGACATCAAGTGACTTCGATGATGCTCCAAATCTCAGCTGAGACTTGGTTGAACTCTGCTCTGCAAAGGCCGTAGAAGACTGCATTCATGGCTTTAGCATTATGTGTTTCCATCTTCTTCTGTTTCGGAGTCACTGTCGTACCCTCCTTGATCTCGGGGCATGTGTACTTGAAGGCAATGACAACCCATACTTCGAAGTCCATTGACTCTAGGAAGATCTACATTCTGGTCTTCCAATAACTGTAGCTCATTCCATCGAATAATGGACGTCGAACTGTTGATTAACCCTCTACGTACGTGTCAATAGTTGATTTAGACATCTTTTAGATAACCTTGCTCTGATACCAAATGAGAGTTACCTGTGGATCATAAAGTATACTAGAGGGGAGGGGTGAATAGTATCACTTAAAAAATATTATGAAACAAAAATAAATCCACAACAAAATCAGGCACAGATTACAACTGGATTTGTATTGGAAACCCAAACTGGGTGAAAAACACTACTTATGCCTCTCAGCTTAGGATTTTCTAACTAGTCGAGGCTAGTCAATCCACTATCATATCACTTGAACAAGGGTGGCACTACCTCTTTACAAACCACTTCTCTATATAACTTGATGAGAAGCACAACAACAACTACCATGGATCTTCCCCAACAACTTAGGATCCGTTAATCAAAACAACAATTTAAAAGGACAATATAGAACTATGGAACCTCAATAAAAGTCAAACCAGAATTTCAGTGGAGGTTTTGAATGACATACTTTGTAAGACGTGAAAATCAAAGAGTAGAAGTACTTGAAGAACTGTGAGAAGCTCCATTCTTTTTAAGCATTTTTCTATTGAAAGTTATATGAAAAAGGGGCAGCGTACGACCTTTATTTATACTAAAAATTCAACCTGAAAAGGAAATGAAATTTGTCGATCAGTTAAAGTAGATTGGTTAACCAAAATGAGATTTGGTTGATCAATCTACTTATTTAATCGATGATAGATTGGTCGATTAATTAGATTAATTAGTTGATCAGAATGGTATTAATTAACATCCTAAATTGGACTGGTTTGATCAATTAATGATGTTGGTTGGTCGATTAATCAATTTGGTCGATCAATTAATCTTACTGGTCGATCAAAAACCCTAGAAACTGATTTTCAAAGAAAAGCGCAAAAATCCATTTGAGTTTTATTTTGAGGTTCCTTACAACAATATCATAGACTCAATAAAAGTAAAAGACACATATTAGCATCCATCTGATCTTGATCCATGAGAGAAGCTTTGATCCATGATAGTCCTGACTTATTAGTCTTGCAATAAACATAATTTTGGTGCATCATAATAGAGGTGCTTACAGTAGGGTTATCAGAATTTTAGTTAAAGTGTTAATGCCATGTGAGTCTGCCAAATATTGAGCACATTGACAAAATATGGTGAGATTGTGAGCTTGAAAAGGAAAAGACAGAAAAAGAGAGAGTACGAAGGAACTAAAGAGTGCACTGCTTTTAGCCTCTCTCTAGAATGATATTTTGATAGTTTGGAAATCTAGAATCTGTAGTATTAGACTATATGTAACACCATATGAATGTGAGCCACCAAATATAAAATCACTTGACTCATACATTTAATAACCAAAAAATCTGGGGCAGCAATCACATATTATTTGTTATGTATCCCCAAGGGAAGAGTTTGTCTATCCCGATATAATTTTTACTAAGGGTCAAGTTTGGACATTAAGTGTGAATTAGCATTTAACTTGGGTCCATTACTTAAGCTACCATCACTACACCTTCATGATTGTCCGGATATCTAGATTTCTGGATGAAACAAAAGGAGAAAAGTCTTTAGTCAAACTCTTTGATAAAAAGAATAAGCAATCCTTTAGGGACCGAACTTGTAAATAACATAGTCATGCACTTAGTCTTGGCTTGCTAGGGACTAGCAAAGTTAGGCATGGGGTATGATTGCGCAGTAATCATAAGTCCTAATCAACCTAAATATTTCTTGAACCTAAATTATTTTGTAAATATTGCATTCATATCATGCATTGCATCATTTTATATAGAATAAGATTAGATTATCTTGCTATTTAATGTTTTTGTTGCTATTTACAGGTAATAAAGTGATCCAAGATATGAGAGAAAGTGGAATAAGACAATAAAGAGAGAAGAAGATTGATCCAGACAAAAGGACCGAGGAGAATAGCCTTATCCCTACCCTTAGAAACCCTAGGACAACCTTCCTAAAACCAAAACCACTTCCATTTGGACATCTAAGCACTAGAGCCTAAAACATGGATAGCACTATCCATGTTCCTATTCACACTATCCTTATCCCTAACCTCCACTTAGGATAACCTAAAGCTATAATCCCAAAACCTAAATAACACTATCCACAATGTTATCCTCCTATCCACATATCCTATTCCACTATCCATACCCTTAGTTATCCCAACCCCAAGCCAATTGAACTAGCCCATACGTAATTGGGTGCATCTACACTTGATTGGGTGCACCTGAACCAAATTAGATCCACTGATATAGACACATCTATTTCACATAAACTGCTTATTTAAGCGTGTTCTTAGGCGTATAATTGTGTTCAGCATTATAAATATTACATAGCATGCGTCATTCTACATTTAGATTAGTTTGCACAAATTATAGGTTAATTTGCCCACTTTGTGGCCAAGTGACAGAGCGATATCAATTTAGGGCCTTGGATTGAAGATCCAACCAAATGGATCTGATCAAGGCGACAATCGAAGTTCAATGCCTCTGAGATCGCCCTAATCAGATTTTCCTATCATTAGATGCAGTCAGACAAAGTCCATAGGTAAAGGTTCAAGGTTGCGTAAATCTATACATCAGATGATAAATCTAACCACACGAATGGGTTTAGATCAATGATCATAGCCCAACAGTGCAAACATTAGTTAAATCCGATAACCGTGGCACTACCTACAAAGCAAGAAGATGGATGACCATGATGGCGCCACGTGGCACCATCACCACCACCCAACACCAGTTGCAGCATCCTCATGTCTAGATCAATCTTCTTCTCTCTTTATTGCCTTATTCCACTCTATCTCGCATTCGAAATCACTTTATTACCTGCAAATAATAACGGATCATTAAATAGTAAGATCATCTTACCTTATTCTATATAAAATAATTCAATGCATGATATGAATGCAATATTTACAAATTAAGCTAGGTTCAAACAATATTTAGGTTGATTAGGACCTATGATTCTTATATAATCATACCCCCATGCCTAAACTTTGGTAGTCTCAAGCAAATGCAGGACTAAATGCATGACTAAGTTATTTATAAGTTCGATCGCTAAAGGACTGCTTATTCTCTTTATCAAAGAGTTTGGCTAAAGATTTTTCTCTTTTTGTTTCATTTAGAAAACTAGAAATCCAAACAATCATGAAAGTGTAGTGATGGAATCTTAAGTAATGGACCCAAGTGAAAAGCCAATTCACACTTAAAGTACATACTTAACCCATAGTAAAAATTCTATCAGGATAGGCAAACTCTTCCCTCGGGGATATGTAGCAAATAATTTGTAATTTTACCTTGGCTTTTTATCTTAGGTAGAAGATATCTGAGTTATGTGGTTTTATTTTTCATGGCTCACACTTATTTGGTGTTACTATAATCTAGTAGTACAGATTCTAGATTTCCAGACTATTAAACAAATCAACCTAGAGAGAGACTAAAAACTGTGCTCTCTTTAGTTCCTTCCTACTCTCTCTCTTTTTCTTGTCTTTTTCTTTTCGAGCTCACAATTTCACCATATTTTGTCAATATGCTCAATATTTGGTGGCTTCACATGGCATTAACACCTTGATTAAAATTTTGATAACCGTACAACTAAGTTAGAATTCTTCAGCCCGTATTCAGGTGGTCAAAAATACAAAAAGGTAAGTATGGGCCATTGATGGAGAGATTCTCGCTTAATTAAAGTAGCAATACAATGATATGTCATTGTGTTTTATGTCGTGGAAAATCTCTCAATCAAAACTCAAAAAAAAATTTAACCACAATAAAAATGTCACATCCACAAGGAGGAATAGGCTAATGAACTCACGAGTAGAGGATGATGTTGTTTGCAGACAACTTTGCAACTTCAATGCGAGGAATATACTATTCTAAATGGAGCTTGCAATTTCCTTAAAAGTTTAAGGTTATTTATGCAATTTTCACGTCAGGAATTAAGCTCCCAAAAATATGCATATGATGAATGTGTAATGTCATATCAAGTAAATTTCACTTGCATGCAAATCTAAGTTGAAATTCAAAGTTAAATGATGAACATAACACAAGTGAAGTAATATCAGGAAACTATAAGTGCATCAATGTAATCTGCCCTAAATAAAATAATAATATCTAATGGAAATAGCATGAAATATAAATTTTAATTGAGAAAACAGAGGATTTCTCCTCTCTCTTACTTGCCCGCACGAGGAGGCTTCATAGGAGGAGCTACTCGGCGAGAAGGCACGTCTTGACAAGGGCTACGCGATGGTGGTGACGTGGTGACCAGAGGTGGTTGGAGGTAGCTGGTTGGTGGAGAGGACAGCCGGCTTGTCGCCGACAGGTGGCTGCACGACTGTTGTGGGTGTGGCGTAAAGGCGTGCATGGCTGTGCTGCACTTGCGTGCAGGCACGCGTGGCTGCACTGCACTGCCTGCAATCGCATGGCTGCTATGGGTGACTGCTGTGGGGTCCTGCTTTGGGTACTTACAGGGAGCTGGAGATGAAGAAGATGATGAAGAGGAGGTGTTGTGCAGTCTGCAGTGTACGCCTTTGCGAGCTGTGGTAGTGCGGTGAGTGGTTAGGGCGCGAGTGTAGGGATGGGTACATGCAGGTAGTGCAAGGGCACGGTTGTGGTGTGGGCGCATGCGGTGGGTAGCTACTTGAAGGCACTGGTGCGGCTACGAGTGCTGCGGTAAGGCAGCACCGTGGAAGAGGCTGGAGCAGTGCGTGCTTGCGATGCGGGCAGGCGATGGCTTGCGTCTGCAGGCGGTGGAAGTTGGTGCAGCTGTGGCAGTATGCGCGGTTGCAGGCGTGTGGTGGGAGGTGAAGGCGCTGGCGGGTGGGCAGGCGGTGAGGGCAGGATGGCGCTGGTGTGGCTGTGCACAAGGGCGCTTGCAAGGGTGCTTGGCTACCTCTTCCATGAGGTGGGTGGTTGGCGAGGACATGGTGAAGGTGCTGGTGTGGCTATGCGAGTGCAGGCGGTGGAAGGTGTGCGCACAGTGTACACTCTCCCCACAATGCACATAGTACTTCACATCGTCTCTTCCCTCAAGCCCCCATGCCTCTCCCTCTTTATCTCCTCTCCCCCGCGAGTGAAGGGATTTTCAAAATCCCTTACTAAATATGGCCAGCGCAATTTTATTCTGTTGAAGGACGGTCGTAGGCTAGATATTTATGGGGGGAAAATATCTTTTCACCCCTTGTTCTTTTCTACAATTGATCCTCCTCCCTCTTCTTCCCGATTATTAGCCTGTAACGATTGCGCTGTTGCGAGACCTGCATGAAATTTAAAATAATTACATAATAAGCAATAGAATAAATGTAAACTTAAATAATGACATATTCAATCATTTAATGATCTAATGTGATTATTAACAAACGTACTATGTTCAAATTGAATTACCTAGGTGCAACAATTGTCCATTAAAATGGACTCATCAGCCATATTTGGTAGATCGTAATGGTGGTAGGTTTTGTTACCTCAATGTAAATGAGTTGAAAATGAAATAAACAGATAAATACAATTATGAACTCAACACTTTTTTTTTAGACTTTTTCTCTCTCTTTGTTTTCTTTTTTTTTTCTTCTTCTTTTTTTTTAACATATATATATATATTTTGCCTTTTTTTTTATGCATATCTATGAACACAATATAATACAACACTCTCAAATGTTATTCAAGAGGCATTACTAGGGATTGGTGATGTCCAAATGGATATTGGGTGGCTTATTTGGTGGAAGTGCCTACTATCGGCACCAGGAAGGGAATGGATTGGATAGCGTATTTTCTGACCTTTGACACTAATACCCTCCTTCAGCCAAGGATTATGTAGAGGACAGTAGTGACCATCCACCTTAGTTGTAGTTTTAGTAGAAATCAATCTTTGCGTATCTACCATATTTGGTGGCACTCAAGAATTCTCACAAGATTCGTTTGTAGGAACTTCAGAGTGAAAACTATGCCTAACTCCAAGTATCATTATCTAATTATCCAGAAATTAAAAATCCTTGCACTAGACATAGAGCACCAGTAGAAATTCTACTCTCACCTCACAATTATTTGGTAGATTCACTAGAAGACGGTTTACCTAACTCCCTAACCACTATCCAAAGGTTTAGTAAAAGAAGCAATGCTTCTTCTTGACAAACTAAAAATGTCTATTGGTTTTCATAATGGATCTATTGGAAAATCTACGTGCAAGTGTAAACATTGTTCTAGATTCTAGAATCAGAATCAACTCAACGATAAAATCCCTAATAAAACTTCCTTGATAAAAATTAATGCAAGAATGCAATATATATAAATGCTATGTATAACCTTTCAAAGTTGCACTTCAAAGCTTTCCCTAATTTGGGTTACATTCAGCTCGACCCTAAATTTAGAAAAAAAAGTTAAGTGGATAAGTCGGAAGTAGTTGTTGCGAATGATTTCTAGCTCCAATGCGAATATTGGTGGTGGAGTCGGTTGTTTTTAATTTAAGGACCCTAAAGTGTAATTAGCATGATGTACGAAAGGTTCTTCGTAGATGGTGGTAGAAAAATTTTTAGTTTACATATACTACACCCACCATGCTTACTTTCTTGCATGTCCTCATGCATGAATATATTGAAAAATAAACTAAGATAGGGAGTACATGGGTAGAAATCACCTGCAATAGCTCCTGAATCTTTCATTCCGCTTATTCCAACACTGACGAAGTAAAATAAATATGTAGAAAAATATGCCAAATAAAATATGCCATATATAAGTGCTAAGATTAACGCCTCTAGCTGGGCGTATATTCAAAAGGGATATGTCAATACTGTATTTAGAATGGCGAGTAAAATGATAAGTGTTTTAATCTCATTCACCAAAAGTGGGCTGCAAATGCGGACCAACTGTTCATGAATTTCAAGCCCAAATAATTGGAAAAGTATGTAGATGGGGCTTCGGATTATTTGCAACCAAGTGCTACAGTAGAAGGATAGATAAATGTGAGTGACTAGAAGAAATGTAGATGAAGGCATCCTAAAAGGGTGTTGGACAATGTGGGTGGTTGGGGTATGAGTGGAGTCGTGTGGTGTAAAATCATATGGGTCCTGATAATGGTGATGAATGGAAGGCATGACCCAAGTGGTGTGATAAGATCTCGAAATCAAAGCCTAGTGATCAATGTCTACGTCTCTCAAAGATGTTTCTTCCTGAGTATCATCCTCTTCTTTTTCCAAATAATTCAATTCTAATTCCCAATTATCACATGATTGAGCGAACTTTTTTGCTCCCTCAAATAACTCATCATATGTAATCCACAATAGTCTTTCAATCTCTTGAATATCCTTTCAATAAGGGGATATTTCCTCCTGACATAGATGGAATTGGGCATTAGATTAGGTAGCGAGTCTCACCATGAAGGTGGACTACGTTGAATCATTGATTGAGTTGTTAAACTCTTTTTGATTTTGTTGTTTAGTGTATGTGATCATCTAAATTAATTCATCAATGTCTACATTAGTATCATCAAATACATCAAAATCATATCCAGGTCCATTAATGCTTAGTTCGTCAAAATGAAATGATTGATATTCAGGCACTAAAATATGATTAAGATCGTCGAATGAATCTCCCTCCTCAACTTCAATTGGAACATCAATATCATTCACCTTGGGTGCCTAATCTACAGAATCACAATTCTGTTGTGGCACACCTGACCTAAATTCAAACATTTCTGATTTTTGTTGCTCGTCTTGGATTCTATGAAGCTCCTTTCTTATATCATCATATTCTCTCGTACTAGCTTCTTTGATTTTGTGAACCATTTTGATTAATTGAGTATTCTAGGATTCATTGCAAGGGGTAAGGGTTTGAATTGGGCTAAGCTGATCATGATAGTCAACCTTGCCATCAAAGATTTGATCCTACATTGACGGTGGCTCTTATGATCTAGTAGATTCTTGATTTTGGTCATGTGGTCCTACCCAGGTGTTAATTGCCATGGTTTCTTTCGAATTACCCTTTGAATCACTTTTCGTATCATCCAAAAAATACCCTGACATTGTTTTCTTGGCAGTTGCATAAATATCACAGTGAATCTTCTCGTGCATTAACTGTAGCTACTCATTTCCATACATCCTGAGTAACAACCAATCCATGCATTAGCTGTAGCCAAGAACAGGTGACCTAGAATGATGGGTGAATCACTTAGCTTCTCCGATATATCCATGCCCAAAACAATAAAATGAACCAGAAAGCTAAGACCTTGCACCTTAATGATCACATCATGAACTACCCCCTTAGGTGTGTTGACAGAGCCATCTACCATTTTAATGGTGATAGGTGCATGGTGCAGATCACTAGGTCTGGTGCGGTCAAAAAGAGCAGTAGGAATCAAGTTGTTGGAAGACCCTAGATCCACAAGGGCTCTATTAAAGGTTAATCCCTTGATGGCACAAGATATGAATAGTTTGCTAGGGTCGATCTTTTTGGGTAGTAGAGTGCCAGAAACAAATGCACCTTTGTTAGCAGATAAAACCACCTCCTTAGGTGTACTAGCCTTTTTCTTTTCTTGTGACTCTTTCTTTAAGGCCCCAGGAAAGGGTAAATAAGTCAAATCAACTTCAAAAGCCTTCTTCTTTTTGTCCCTAGAGTCTGAATCAGAGCTGGATGCAGGTTTGGCCTTAAGATTTTTGGTTGAGCCCAAATCAGATCATTTGGGTGGGCTCCTAGCTTTTCTCTTTCTTTTAGAGGCCAAACAATTGGCACCTACATAATGGCAGATGTGATAAATTGGAGGTGGTGTTGGAAGAATAGGTGGAGAATAGGAGTGAATAGTGTGCACACGGGGATAGAATGATCCTTGAAGTTTGTTGATTTGATCCCCTTGAGATTTCACTTGATTTTCCAAATTAGTCAACCTTTCTTCATTTTTCTTGTCAAAGTTCAACAAAATGTTCATGATATCCTCAAGGGTGGTTGCGGGTTGGGTTGGACTAGATTGATCTTGAGTTTTATTTTTCTTATGTGGAGGCCATGAAAGATCAGGATTGTCTCACCACTCTATGTTATATGAATCAGGATACGAATCAAAGTGTGTATCACCCTGAGTGGGGTTGACTATTGGTAGCGAAAATGCATGGCTTGTTGAAATTGTGTTTTAGTCATTGTAACGCATAAATCCGCTTACACTTTTAAAATTTATAACCTAGATAGTAGGGTATATAGGGTCGTCCAAGGAGGCCAGATTGTTTGCAAATCAAATCCCTTGCTTGGAAAATGGAAATCAACTTTCTTTTTGGTGTTTTTAAATTTATATTTTTTTTTGTTTTGAAATAACAGTGAATACGAGAGTTGTTGGTAGGAAAGCAACTAACACTTATAATCACTGAGCTAAAACCTAAGTGATATTTAATTCCTCTCCCTAAGATCACCCTAAGCACGTGGAGGCCTAGAGTAATTAGGGAGAGGGAGTGATGGGTGCTAGAGAGAAAGAAAACAAATGCGACAAAAGAATTGTAAAGAAAGCAACTTGATTTAACAAGGAAGATTGTTTACACAAGAACCCTAGTAGAGGAATGCCTTCTACTACTATAAAAGCTACAAAAAATGACATAAACACCAATCCTCCTGCAATTCTGGTGAAGTTGAGAGGCTCCTTGCTCCATGCTCAGTGGCTCCTAGTCTTGAAAAGGGGCTTTCCAACTCCTTCCTTGCAAAGCTCCTCCAAGATGATGTTCCCGAAGACAAGCCCTAAGGGGGGACGTGCCTATGCTTCTCCCAAGGGTGGATGTGCACCACCCTTCCTCCTCCAATTGCCTAGCCATCCTCCTAGTGGAATGCTCCTCCTCCTTGGCGTGGCACAAGAAGAAGAAAGAAGGGGAAGAAGGCACCAAGGGGGCAGGTAGGATGCCCCCATGATCTTCTTCTATCCTTCTTCTTATTGGACATGAGATGTACATGGATATAGGGTAGAAAATATACCAAAGGAGGATGGGAAAATGGTGGTGGTTAAGGGTATTTTTATAGAGTAGGATGGGGGGTAGAGGTGGCTCTTGAAATGGATGGCTAGGATATGATTTGGGAGGTAGTTTGGGATCCTATGGTGGAGATCATTTGGTGCCAACTTAAAGGGTGTTAGGAGGGTGGTTACGGTGGCCAAAAGCCACCTAGAGTTGGTGCCAAAATTGGTTTCTAGAAGGGAGCTAGGTGGTGCCAACTTATGGTTCTAGAAGGGGGGTTATGTGTAGGGTGGATGAGGCTTGGAAGGGGTAGGTGTAGGGTGTAGGTGGGAGGTCATTTTGGCAGCAAAAGGAGGGCATTCTAAAAGGGTTGGTTGGTGCCAAAATAGGTGTCTCTTGGTTGTGGTTGAGGGGTGAAAGATGGTGATGGGGGTGGCACCAACTTGGAATGCAGGTGGATCTAGCTTTGGTGGTCTTAGGTGGGCTTAGTTGTTGGAGCTAGTTGGGTAGGGTTTTAGGGTGGTGGATGGCCAAGGGAGCCGAAGGTTAGCTAGCTTAGCTAGTAGTAGAGCAGAGGAGGAAGCATCTGGAGCTAGGGTTTGAGGAGAAGAGCTGAAGAGGAGAAGTCTGGAGCTAAACTGGAGCTAACAGCTGCTAAAGAGGGTGGCATGGAGCTACTCTAGTAGGCTTAGCTTGCTAGTTCTTTGCTAGCTGCTAAGCCAAGCTAAAGCAAACTGGATTCTTCTGAAATGAGCTAAGGTGAGCTGGGTCTGATGCTCCCAGGTAGAATCTTACTAATTGAGGTAGCTAAGGTAGCTTAGCTTAACTATGTTGAGCTAAGCTGAGTCCCTGGAAGTTGGACTTGAGCTTCCTAACCTAAGATGAAGTCATTTCCAGCTGGCTGGAGTTCAGTGGAGCTGGATGTTGCTAGACCTGAGCTGAGGTGAACTACAGTCAACTAAGCTAAGCTACCTAGAGCTCCCAGTGGACTGATGGGTGCTGAGATGAGCTAGACTCAACTAAGTTGAGCTGGATCTGAACTGACTTGAGCTAAGGTGAGTTGTGATGAGCTCTCTTGAGCTGCCCTTAAACTAAGATGAGTTGAATGGATCTAAGATGAGCTAACCCTAGTTCAAGTGAGTTGGATTCTAGCTATGGTGAGCTTGATCTAGTTGAGTTCCAGCTGGTTTGGGCTTCTCCTTCACCAATTACCTTCCAGAGTGCTAGGGTTCTAAGGATCTGACAATCTGTTTATCCCTAACACTCACAAAAATGCATCAAGAACACAATAAAAAATGCAATGCATGCCTAGCCAAATGATGCCTAAATCCAACCCAAAAACCCATTTAGGGAGGAAAATCCTAAGTGCTAGGTTTGTTTTAATGCATAGGAATGATGATAAACTTGCATTTATCAACTATAGAGGGAGGTGATTGTGAATCTGATGTGTGGTCCTATACTTGTGATCCATTGTTCCAATTCTTAAGTGATATATCATCAAGTATAGGTGTATCAAAAATTGTGCATTCCCCAACCCATCTACCAAAATCATGAAGTTGGTCTAAAGGTGCCTTCTAGGTTGGCCGAGTCGAGGATACCTCCCCCAAGTAGAAAGAGTTGTAGACTAGCCTTTGGAACAAAGATATGGGTCACCTGATCCACTAGGTTGGGTATTCCAGGTCTTTTGTTCCTGGGAGGAGTGATGAGATTGAGATTGTGCCTGGCATTGTCTAATTTACTTTAGGAGCTTGTCACATTGATCCTTATAATCCTTGTTATACTCCCAAAATTCAGCAACTATGGCCTCGAATTAGTTCTGATCTAGTTAAGGGTCGGATACATGAGGTTCAAGTTCTAAATAAGCTGGAGGAAAAGGAGCATGAGAATAATCATATCCTAGTTGCTGAGGATGAGTCTCCAAACAAGGAGTTGGAATCATGATTAGGTTGGGAGAGGGTGAACCTTGAGGGTACGAAGGATGATATGGTTCATGGATATTTAAGGGAAGAATAGAATAATGAGAAGAGATGCCCTTACTCAGGAAGACACAACTAGCTACAAGGGCCTGGTGAAAATAAAGCAAGGGCCTAAAATTAGAGAAGCCCCAAATCAAACAAACAAACTAGCCCAAAGTTATATACCCTAAATAGACATAAACCTGGCACCCTAAAATGGACTTGGGTTAAACCAACTCTTGAATTACTTAGCTGGCCAGAAGGGTGGGACCCCTAGGACACCCGACATGGTGGGACACCACTAGAGGTTAACACAGTTACCGCACTGACCTTTCTTGTCACCAGATGGTCGAAATAGACAAGGCCTTGATCTTTCACCCAATTAAACTTCGGTTACCAAGTAAGTTATTCCTGCCTAGGGCATGTCTACTTAGTTTAAAGCTTGGGCTTGAAGTGCTCTTGGAATAAGATTGGGCGTTATGGGGGTGTTGCCCTTAAAATTAGATTTAGCAGTGTAAAGTTCACAGATAAAGGATTTGCAATACAAGATTTAATTGATGTAGTGGCTTTTATGGTTCAAGTGCTTGTATTAATTTCTTTTATGGTTTCCATGTTTAAGTCAATTTAGATAAGGTTGTAGTGAAGCTCGCAATAGGTTTGGCAAGTCCCAATTTGTTTTATGAGTTTCCTTCAAGTATGGAAAGCAAATGTGCTCTTCCAAAGTGTGGAAACCCTACTATCGGATAGGTCTATATGATGATTTTATGTCCAACAAGGTAGAAGTGGTGCAACCCAATTAAAGAAAACAATGGTCCTAGTGCACCACTACTAAACGAAATAGACCTAAGTGGTTGCCTAACATGATACGTAAATTAGTTTAATTCAGGTAGATGGGGGGTCAATGAAGAAATCAACCTCACCTACTAGGCAACTAAGTTGAGTCAAGTCAGTTTAGGTCTCTAGAAAAAAATTAAACCCTAAAGTTTTATGCCCTGTTGTTTATGCTCTTCTAAAAACCTGTA
Organism: Thalassia testudinum; assembly: GCA_037157565.1. Classification (NCBI taxonomy): domain Eukaryota; kingdom Viridiplantae; phylum Streptophyta; class Magnoliopsida; order Alismatales; family Hydrocharitaceae; genus Thalassia; species Thalassia testudinum. The sequence goes on along the minus strand of JAZHRO010000073.1, from coordinate 5,920,635 downwards.
GTCAGACCTTATTTTGGCTTGAAATTACTCCCCATATCAGTACAAGAAAGCCAAATAAGATGAAATTTGACAGAGATCTTCCTTTTCCAATAAGGTATTCAGGGAGTATTTTTTGAAGATTTTTGCTATTTCATACAATTTTTCACGAAGTTTTGGGTGTCAGGGGTTGAAATAGGTATGATGTATCAAAGGGAATCCAAAAATTCTTTAAAACATATATAAAAGACTAGGTTTCACTGATTTTTCAACCCCACAAATTTAAAATCAATCTAATTTATATGGAGGTCATAATTAATGTTTAACGTTAGGTAAAATCAATGTACGGATTATTTTGACCCCTTTGCACTATACGAATTTTTAAAATTCATATAGTGCAAATTTTTATAAATAAAATATGGTTTTGGAAAGCTAGTTTGAAACACTAACACTAGACAGAATCTTACGATTTTTGAATTCCTAATTTGGTGGCAATCAAGTTTTGAAAATTGAAATCAATTTCAGATTGAGTTTCTAAATATAGAGTTGGTGTATTTTAGGTAATTTCTAAGTCAAATATACACCAAACAAAGATATTTTTTTTGTAAATTCAAATCCAAAAATTTGAATTTTATTTTATTTTTTTTTTCAAACCTAAGAAATCAATCAAATAGAGGATCAAGACTAATACCTGTGATCTTCACCACAGGCCGATGTGTGTGTGGATCCTTGTCATGACCAACAATCCAAACAGACAAATGTTAAGCACCTCTAAATCTAAAAACTCACCCGTTGCCTCCCGTTGATAACATTACTATCAGCCATAACTAGCTTTAATTAGTCAGAATTAATTGACAACTGCTCTTATATAAACACTAGAGAGTCGTAAGTCACTGAATATCTTATCTGTGAAGAATGCATTAAATTAGGATTAAATCTACAGTTTAATAGAATATTATAAAAGTAGAGTAATAATGGCGTTTCCCAGGGGTTAAATGATGGTCAATTGAGCATTAATGACTAACAAGAGGGTTCACAAAGATAGAAATGGGTTTTCGTGCACTTCGAGAGTCTAAACAATACCTAAAACCCTAAGTTCAGACTCGCTTAATTAACAGAGGTTCTGGTCATGATAAAATTCACCTAAACCTTCTAAAATTAATAGAAAAATATTCAATAAGATTTGGTATCCTTGATTTGACCATTTGAACCTATATTGACCAAAAATAGAGTCTCAGACAGGAAGTTACCCTAATTTAGGTTTCTATGTAAATTGACCAGTAGAATTTAGTTAAAACCAAAATTTGACTTCACCATAACATTTCTTAGGTCCAAATTAGGTTTGTAGGCCTAATCAGAGATCATCTTGACCTAGTTTGGATTTTGGTCCAGCCTGACTCTTTCTGTTAAGTAGCCCCTCAACTTTCAAAATCTATTGCAAGGACCCCCCCATCCTTGTCATCTTCTTGACCAACAGGTCCTTGTTACAGTTGCCATCTGAACACATCAAGCACCAACCTTCCATTTTGGATTTCTCCCTAATTTCACGCTCAAATCATTCCATAATTGGAAGGGAGACTCCTTAAGAGATTCCCTTCAATTTGAACCCAACCTTGATGCCTAAATCTTGCCCTAGAGTTCATGCGAACTCTTAGAATCCACCAAGTCCTACTCCCTGATTTCTGAGCTTTCAAGGTTGTTTCCATGCTTGGAAGCTCGATTCTAACCCTATAAAAGGACCCTGACCAGCTTCCCACGCTCTATAGCTTGGTTTGGGCAACATTTCTTTATCGATCACCTTCTCCCTCCGGCCTCCTCCACCAGCTCCAGCGAGCACCTCTGCCTACATTCATCACCGGTCACCACAGACTATAGTCGACCGATTCTTCATCCTCACCTTCCTCCACATCTCGCAATACCAGCAGGCACCACCTTCCACCACCTTCCTCGCCGTTGTCTCTCACCAGAGGTATGCCCTTCTCTGGAGCCGACCATAACATAACTGGTGCCTCCCTCCCCTTCCAACCAATTAGGTTAGCATAGTTAGGCTACCCTCTCCATCTTATCTCTTTTCCTTCCTTCAAACTCTCAATCCAACCCACGTCGCCACCGTACGCCCGTCATCTTCTCCATCCCCAGCCGCACCTCCGGCGAGGCTTCCCCAACTCTCCACCACACCACACACCTCGCCAACACCCTCACAATCTCCGCCATACCTCCACACACAAAACCACCATCCTTATTACACATTCCTTCCATCCAAATGCTTCACCAAAGAACACACCTCGTCTTCATCTCTAATCTCCGCCAACAACCACATGCCCTCAAACACCACGAAACACCCACCACCACATTCGCCAACACTTGGTGAAGCTCTTGAGGTTATTTAATGTGGCCTTAAGACCGTACCTTATGTTTCAGGTCTGCACCGTCATCCTCCACCGTTGCCATCATCTCCGACGACAACCATAGTCCTTCGATCGTAATAGTGCTCAATTTTTTCCCTAGGCCGTGCGGATACACTCCAGGAAGACATCCAGGTCTTCAATTGAGAATCCCAGCAGCAGCAACATCCCCAAATCGACGAAGTTCACTTCTACTGCAGCTACGCATAAAGAAGGTGGTGTGTTAGTGCCACATCGAGCGTGGAAGAACCATCTGAGGAGCATAAATTGATTTTGTGTATTAAGCTTATCACCCAAGACACTGAGCGGTTGGTTCCCTTCTCACATATCCACCCGCACACCCGGTACCCCTGGTCCCCTGTACTCGACCTGATAGCCCGATTGATACCTTATTAGACCTGGGTTTCTGAGAGAGGAGGAGAAGAGGAAATTGTGAGAGAGTGGGGGAGGGTTTTGATCGCTGAGGAGTCTGCCATTGTGCTTTGAAGAGGAGAGGCCAACACTTATCCTTTGCATGAAGGAGGGAAAGCTCGAAAGAAGAAGAGGTCTAGAACAGAAGAAAGAGAAGGCTCGAGTAGAGAGAAGGAAAGAAGAGTACAAGGAAAGCAGAAGAAGAAGCAAAAGAAGAGAAGAAATAAAGCTAAAGGCTTTGAGAACCTTGTGCACCTTAAGTCATCTGATTAAGCATTATTTGAGCTACTGTTGAATAATTTAAGTACTATAGTTTAAAATTTTAATTCTGATTGACTAATTGCATCATGCTTAATTAAGAAGATTAGTGGTAATCTAAATCACTATTGTTTTTTATTCTCTTTTCTTGTCGTTCCATGCAATCTCTAGATACATTGGATTTCATTAAATAAATAATGTGATAAGTTATTATTCATTGAATATTTATTTAAATGCTCAATTAATTGTGGTCATTGATTCTGAATGCGATTAATGTTGTGAATTCGATATTTGCTCCCAGTGTTCTACCTTGGACTTCATTTGTTGATTTTGAGTTTATAAATTTTATCTATTGATTGAGCTATTTAGGAGTGTGCTACTATTACGAAACATTGAACTCTTATCTGGTTTGCTTAAACATTTTTGCGCTGTTGCTGGTGAGCAACATGCAATTCACACATTAATCCCATCTTTCTTGATTTTTTATCTGAGCACTAACTTGCCCTATTTGTTTTCTTGCAATTTTTGCAAGGTACATCACAAGATCCTTTGCGCAAATCAACCACTCCCAGGGCAAGTAATCTCTCTTCTTCCCTAATAAATCTCCTAATCTTTGGAAGAGAAAAATGGAAACAAAACTAGTTAGGATTCATCTACCTCAGTTTTCTAGTAAATATCACTTAAAAGGAAAGTTTCCTGATTTATGAAAAGATTCACATCTGATTGAAGTTGAGTGATTCTACATAGAGATCACTACCCTAATTTCTTGTACCGACTCGGGATTTACGCTTAATTTCTAATAACCTTAGAGTACTCCCCTTCTTGTTTGATGTCCAAGGTGTACACCTAAAAATCAAATTGGACTTGGAATAGAACCAATTAGGGTTCTACTCTAGGGTTCTAAAGTGCTAGTACACACTTGCTTGAATTGAAGGAAATTAACCCTCCCATATTTGTGTTCTACCCAAACCCTTGCTTGAAAAAGATCTAATCAAAAGAATCTTAAAATCTGGTTCTAAATCACACTTGAATCCTAAAATTGTGGACCTAATAACCTGAGAGTCAATTTAGGATGACTTCCAGATCTTGATCTAGATTTCATTCTCCATCTCCCAAGGTAGGTCAAGTGAAGTTGGTCTACTTTGTTGGCCAATCAACCTCCAAATTAGGTCACAAACTAAATCAACTTTTAATCAAGTGAAAGTCAAGGCACAAATTAGGAACAAAATTGGTAGACTTAAGGTCCCAATTTACGCATACCAGTCTATTTGGAACTGCAGTGACAAGGAAGGTCGGGTGCGGGAAACCCTGTAATGTGTGGGGATGCTCTACCGTGTATGGGTATTTGTGGGGCTCTCCCTTGTTGGCTACCGAAGTAACTCTCAGGTGTGCAGATTTTGTATTCAAAGGTATGATCCGCCTTGAAATAGCCTTAGTCATCCAAAAATCCTTAGGTGCCTTGATTGGGTCCAAATCAGATCCAGTCCCTCATCCTTTCTCTAGAGCACATACACAGGAAACTCCTTAGTTTTTTTAACATAAGAGGCCTCATTAGATCTTATACAAGGATTTCTGATAAGATCTGTTTACTTCAATCTTAACCTGAGTTTGATTCGACATCTTGATCCACCACCTGATTTGGAAATGCAACCTGGCAACTTAAGAAGATCAATGAGAAAACCTGAACCCTAAATGATCATAAAAGGCAAAGTGATTGAGGCTGCCCTTATATATGTTGAAGAATATCCAGCTAGCATGATTCAAGTTGATGTCCTAGAAATAATAAAATTCATTTTGAACCATGCTAGTCTACTACTTACTAAATTAAAAATGGTTCAACCCAGGAGACCCTTATACCAGAATTCAATAAAGTTTGCGAATTGCATAGCATGGAGGGTTTACATTGCTTTGTAAATCCATCACTCTGGGAGATACACCAAAATATCATTGAGCAATGTGCAGATGTTCTAAATCTATTGTGATAAGCCATTTATGAGACATCTTGGAGTGATTCTAGAGATTTTCCAGAACCTAGGTTAGACACTCAGAATTGTTGCGGAACCCCAACCCAACTGAAATTAGACACAAATTATATACAGAATGACACACCTGATCTTGATATTGGTTGGGAAGATCTGATTTTAGGTGTTCCCGATTGTGAACCAGCCCTAGAAAATCATGAACCTAGTTCACCAAGTCTTGAATTCCCAGCTACCTGTGATGATGAGATTGAGTCTGAACCTCTCGAAAATGTAAATTCTGCTCCTTATTTTGATAAGGTGATTCTCAAGAATGATTCTGACATCCCAATAGGGCCCAGCCTGGATTCTAGTGATCCAATTCTTACCCTTAACCTAAAATCTGGATTCAAGCCTATTTTTGATAATCATGACGTCCAATGTGATAAGAATTAGATTTTGAATCTAAATTATGATTGTGGGCCTATATTTGATTCTTACACCTCTCCAACCGCCTCAGAGATACGAGCTGATTTTTTGAAAGTCACACCAATCTATGATACAGAAACCAAGGAGTTGGATGAGTTGGGAATTGATTGGATCTACCCTAGGAACCAGCAACGAAAGCCCTTGCCTAATAAGGACATGTCTCCAAGCTTGGAATTGAAATTTTGGTTAGATCCAAGTCAAGTTGCTGATTCTACACATCTTAATTCATTCAATGGTGGAACTCTAAATCTGGAATCAGGTTCATACCATGATCTTCACAAATTCTTCTATGATTTTGAATCTTACGCTGATTTCAAAGCACCTTTGTTTCTTAACGACTACGAACCAATTTATGACCTTCGCATCCATAACCCATTCTTTGACTCTGACTCTGAGGACCCTCATATCGAGATCATTAATTCTAAATAAAGTTTTGTTAAGATGGAATCATTCCTTTTTGATCATCAGGAATCAGAAACAGTAAGTGTCAAGATTGTCTGCAATCCAAAATTCGAATCTTTTATTTACTCAGGTTTCCATGATCCTGTATGCACTCTATAAGCATTTACCTTTGATTTTGACGAGCATCATGAAGACTTTCTAGATGAACCTACCTTTGAATCTTTTCTAAAGGAGCTCTCTACATAGGCAGATCTCATAAAAGCCACATCTTCTGATTTGCACATAGAGCTTTCCAAAATCCAATCTCAACCCCGACCCACCGCTGAAATCAACTTCTACTCTAATTCACCTCTCTCTGATCTAGTTGCATATGATTCAATGCCATCTTTTGATTGAGTTTTGGATGTGGATTGTTGATAGCGGAAAACTACGCGATCGAAGTTGGATTTGAAAAACCCATCATAGTTTGATTTGCGAAGCAATCCGTCAACAAATAAAAGTTTACCAAAATTCGTAAAGAAATTTTGGCTAGAACATAGGGAGGCTACGTCGATGTAAAATCCGTGATTATATTTTTTTGGTATTTTTGTTTGGAAGTGAGATAATTACAATGGAATTAATATTAACACTAAGAGAGAGAGAGAGAGAGAAAATAATCACTTGGTATAATAATACTGCTTTTACAACTAGAAAGTACAAAAAGAAAGGGAGAGAGATATTATCCTCCTCGACGAATGCTTGGAGGACAAGTTGGATGAAGCGATGCCTGGATGATGGATGATGGAGAAGGATGAAGGAGGACGAAGCAAGAGGAAGCAAGAATGAGGTAGCACGTCATCGTTGTCACGGGATCCACTTCCGAATTGGGGGTGAGATAACTTTGGATTTGGCTCTAAAAGGACATCCTGGGTTTGGGACAAGCTTCTCTAGAGCTTTCGAGAGGGAGAGAGGTGAAGGAAGGGATGAGAATTTCATAAGGTAGGGGTCTCCTTTTATAGTTGCAAGGATTGGGGGCAATTTGGTCATTTCATATTCAAAATCATTAAAATCAGGCCTTTAATGTCGGATTTATTCATCACTAAAGACCTGTCGTGGGCAATGTGTGCACGCCACACGTGCCTCCTCTCCCGCATGCCTAATGCAGGCGCACGTCCAAGCAATCTCAGCCGTCCGATTGCTCCTCACCCACTTTAGCTTCGTGCACCTACGCGTGAGATAGCAATGATGTAGGGCGTACAATAGTGTATGCGCCTGATTGGACGATCTGGGCTATTTGCAACTGATCACGTGGTTGAGAACAGACATGTCCAAGAGAGAAGAGGCACTTCACGGTGGCTCGAACGCGCATGCTTGGCATGCATAGCGCCTTAACCAATGTGCTATGCAACGGATTGTGGGATGGCACTGCTTTTGCATGCAGCTAATCTGGGCTTTGGATCTTCATCCAACGGTCGAGATCTAATGTCATGCAATCCTTCAGGAGTTGAGCAGAGGGGGGGCGGCCGGGTGTGGATGGTTAGGATGGTGCCACATGGCACAATCCTGACTGTCCATCTTTATGTTGTAGATGGTGCTACGTATGTCGGATTGGATCAATTTTCATGCCGTTAGGCTGCGATCGTTGATCCGAACCCATCCGTGCAGTAGGATTTATCATCTGAAGTGCGGATTGACACCATCTTGGCCCTTGATCTCTGAGCTTCCTCGAACTATATCTGGTCCTATGGATGTCCAATCAGGCCAATCTTGGAGTTGTTGAACTCCCGTCATCACCCTGATCCGATCCGTACAGTTGGATCCTCGGTTTGAAGCCATGATTAAAAGTCACCTTGTCCCTGGCCATAAAAGGAGACAATTACTATACAATTTGTACAATTTGACTTAAATTTATGATTATGCATGTTATGCAATATTTACAATGCTTGATGCTAATATGACTCTAAGAACATGCATTAGTAGACATTTTTGGCTATTTAGATGTATGCACATCACACCCCATGCCTATCTTTTGCTAGTCCCTAGCAAAAACTACATGATATTTATAAAAGAATTTGGATTGGATTACTAGGCAAAAGTCATTTTCAACATTAAGAAATTTTTTCTTAGAACTTGAACTTTCAAAGACACAATGGTGCCTGGGTATCTGCCAAAATGCACACCGCCTTGAGCCCTCCCCTTATTCAAAGAAGGATCTCTTTTTCTCCTTTTTCCTTTTTTTCTAATTTTTTTTGGATTTTTGAGTTTAGGGTTACAAAGCGGCTTTCTACATCCACTCAACTCACCTAAGACTTGATGAGAACCCTATGTTCTAAGCATCCTTTTGTCAATGTGATAGACTCATTGATCAGCAATTAGGATGGACTTCGGGTTTCTACACCCTTAGGTGAGTTTAAAAGGAATTCTGCCAAAAGGTGTATCTATACGACCGGTAGCTTTCTCCCAACTTTTATTTTTATGGGTTCAACACAAGGCTGAATATTGTATATATCTCCCTGGCTTATTCTACTTGTTCGCTTCTTCCTAAGTGTGTTAGGAATTAAATGTGCATTTCTTACGCTGGGATCTGGATAACCTTCCAATGGGTTGTTACCTGCAATGACTTGCCAGCTATACTCGTACGGTGAAGTGTGCCTTATTTCTTTTGTTTTTTTCTTTTCTCCTCTTTCTTTTTCTTTTTCTTTTCTTTTCAGACTTTTTTTCTTTTTAAGTAGGTGGCCTCCCTGGACTAAGATTTGCCTAAAGGCAGCAGAAAAAAAATGGTCTAGTGGCTGGGCTCTGGACAACCTACCTATGGGCTATTACACACGATAACTTGCCAGCCATACCATCCTAGAAGGTTCATTAGCTACCCAATTTTTGTTAATACCGTAGAACAATGAGTTAGTGACGAATAGTGTGTAGATGCTTAGACTTAATGTTCCATCAAATCAGAGGGCGTGTTGATAAGTCGTGTGCTTATCACCCCAACTTATTCAAACAAATTGAAATGTAATTTAGGATGGCGAGGACTCGATAAACAAATCCACATTTTAGTGGATACCCAGGTTGATTAAGCCCAAAGACCTGAAGGGTCTTAGTGTTTAGGTCATACTATAATATTTCCTAAGATTGAAAAGTCCTAATGCCCAAGTATTCTTTCCTAATTCAATTTTTTCTTGGTTAATATATAAGAAAATAAGTAGAATTTACAAGAATTCCATAGAGCTAACAAAATGATTTAGAAATGAATCTGCCCCCCCATGCCTAGCTGATGCAATATTTGTGTTTAGAATAAAATACATGAAAGGAAGGGTAGAATGTAGAAAATATCACTTGAATATGATGCTTGGGTTAGCTCTGAATCAGATTGTAGAATTGTTGTGCTTAATGCCATCAGCTAAGCAATGTCCAGCAAAAGTAATCATAATGTGATTAGAGCAACCATGTTTGAGACGGGTTCTGGAACAATACGGTCAATAAAAGGCTTCAGAGATTGACTGTTGACTTTAAATGAATTACCCATCTTTGGGTCAGAGATCTGTATAGCCCCATTTGGAAATATCTGATGGATGATGAATTGGCCATTCCATTTTGACCTAAGTTTGCCATGAAAGAGCTTAAGTCGAGAATCAAAGAGCCAGATCTTCTAGTTCAGCTCAAATCGCTTGTGGGATATCAATTGATCATGAAGAGTTTTGGTCCGATCCTTGTACATCTTGAAATTCTCGTATGCAACGTTTCTAAGCTCCTCCAACTCAGATAGTTGGAGTTTCCTGGTCTTTTCGACTAAACTCAAATCCAAATTACACTTCTTGATTGCCCAAAATGCCTTATGTTCAACTTCTACGGGTAAATGGCATGCCTTTCCATACACAAGATGAAATGGTGACATGTCGATAGGCATTTTGTATGCCGTACGGTAAGCCCAAAGAGTGTCCTCAAGCTTTTGAGTCTAGTCGTTACGATCAGGCCTAACCATTTTCTGGAGAATATTCTTGATTTCTCGATTGGAGATCTTGGCCTGTCCATTCGTCTGAGGGTGGTAAGGTGTGGAGATTCTATGATTTATCCCATATTTTGCCAGTAAATTACGAAACTAGGCATTAGTGAAGTGAGTACCACCATCGCTAATGATGGCCCTTAGAATCCCGAACCGACTGAAGATGTTCTTCTTGATGAAATCGATGACCACTTTGGGGTCATTGGTTCTGGTAGGAATAGCCTTGATCCACTTGGACTCGTAATCAACAATGACGAGAATGTACTGGTGTCCAAATAAAGGGAGGAAGGGTCCCATGAAATCGATGCCCCAAATGTCGAAGATTTTGACGGGAGGAATCGAGGTTAGAGGATCATGTCTCTCTTGGTTTTGCTCCCAAGTGCCTGGCATCGAGAACACAACCTTAAGAATACCTTGGCATCCTTGAATAAATACGGCCAATAAAATCCTGATTGCAAAATCTTTGCACCATCCTTTTCCTAGAGAAATGTCCACCACAAGCAGATGCATGGTAGAACTCGAGTATTCTTTTGAATTCATTCTTCAGAACACATCGGCGAATAATCTAATTAGAGCCGATGCGGTACAGTTTAGGGTCCTCCCAGAAGTAATATTTGGCCTCAGATTTGAGTCTATCTCATTAATGCTTGGGCCAATCCTGAGGGATTTGACCAACGGCCAAATAATTTACGATGTCTGCAAACCACAGAGTTTAGACACCTGAAACGGCAAGGATATGCTCGTCCGGAAAAGTATCAACAGTTGGAATATCCAGACGAGAAGAATCACTCAGAAGTCTCAAAGGATGATCCGCCACCACATTCTGTGCCCTAGATTTATCTTTGATTTCAAGATCAAATTCTTGAAGTAGAAGAATCCATCGAATAAGCCGTGGTTTGGCATCCTTTTTGACCAAGAGATGTCTCAAGGCCGAGTGATCGGTATATATTTTGACATGAGACCCTAAGAGATAAGCCCCGAATTTCTCCAAAGCAAATACTACAGCTAGCAATTCCTTCTCAATAATAATGCAATTCCTCTGGGCCTCATCCAGAGTTTTTCTAGCAAAGTAGATGACACAGGGCTTCTTGTCGATCTTCTGACCCAAAATGACCCCGATCGTGTAATTAGAAGCATCGGTCATGGTCTCAAATAGGGTTATCCAAACCAGTGGTTGCAACACTAGAGTAGAAGTGACTGTTGTTTTAAGAAAAGCAAATGACTTACAGCATAATTTGTTGAAATCAAACAGCTTATCTTTGGCGAGAAGGTTGCTCAGAGGTCGAGCAACCTTAGAGAAGTCCTTGATGAAAAACCTATAGAATCCCACATGATCGAGAAATGATCGAATTTGTTTGATAGATGTAGGAGGAGGAAGTTTAGAAATAGCATCAACCTTAGCTTTGTCAACTTCGATTCCCCGTTCAGAGATTACATGACCCAAGACGATGCCTTCTTGTGTCATGAAATGACTCTTGTCCAAGATAAGGATCATTCTTGTTTTGATGCATATTTTGAGGATTGTTTCAAGATTAGCCAGGCAAGAATCAAGTGATTCTTTGAAAATAGGGAAATTGTCCATGAAGACTTCCATAAACTCTCCCACCATGTCAGAAAATATGGCTAGCATACACCTTTGAAAAGTCATAGGTTCATTACATAAGCCAAATGGCATCCTACAGATAGCAAAGGTTCCATAGGGACAAGTGAAAGTCATTTTTTCCTGATCCTCAGGATCGATAAGGACTTGATTGCATCCCGAGTAACTGTCTAGAAAACAAAAGTACTACCTAGCTAGTCTTTCAAGGATTTGATCGATAAAGGGCAAAGGGAAATGATCCTTTTTGGTGGCTGTGTTCAACTTCCTGTAATCGATACGAACCCTCCAAAAGGAAGTTGAATGAGTTGTGACAGATTCTTGTTGAACGTTACGAATGGCTACGCTAATGTGTTTGGTTTTGGAAAACCTGTCGTTGTAGCTTGAAAGCGAAGAATTCGTGTTCAACAAATAAAATTTATACCGAAATTAAAATTCCGGGTCGAACACAGGGAGGCAGACGTTTGATTTAAAAACTACACGTTTCTTTTTATTTGTCACGGAATAATTCAATTTAAAACTATCTAATTATTTACAATAAATAGAAGAGAGAGAGAGAGTAAGAGAGAAAGATAATATTACACAGAGAAATCAAAATGAGATGTAGAATTAACAAGGAATTTATCATTAAGGAGATTGTTCATTTCACTCTTACAACTACAAAGCATAAAACAATTACTCTAGAAAGCGAAAAATTTACTCTAGAAAGCATTAAAAGAATGGAGGGAGAAATGTCCTCCTCGACGATTGCTTGGAGGACGAGCAAAACTACACTAGAAAGCAGTAAATCTATATTAGAAAGCAGTAAAAAGAATAGGGAGCAAGAAGTCCTCCTCGACGGTTACTTAGAGGACAAGCCGGATGGGACGACGTCTGGACGAAGGAGAACAAAGCAGGACGAAGGAGGACAAAGCAGAAGAACGGGAATGGAGCAGCACGCCGTCGTCGTCGTGGGATCCACTTCCGAAGGGGGACGAAAATTTGGACTTTATCTCGCGAGAAGCATCCCGGGTGTGGGACAAGCTTCTTTTGAGCTTTGGAGGGGCAGAGAAGAGAAGGAAGGGATGAGAATTTCGTATGGAGGGGGTCTCCTTTTATAGTTGCAAGGAGCAGGGGCAAAATGGACATTACAACGTCAAAATAATAAATGAGAGGTCCTTAGTGACGGATAAATCCATCACTAAAGCCCCAACGTGGGCGCATTTTCCGTGCCCACACGCGCCTCCTCGGCTGCCCACTTCTTCAACGTATACGAACGTCCAGTGATCCTCAGCCGTCCGAGATCGGACGGCTTAAGACGCATCTCCGCCCGCTGCTGCGCCCGCCTTGCACGTGCGATCACGCGTGACGCCGCGCGTGTAGTAGCACGTGAATGCTATCGGGCACACGCGGCCGTTGGATTACGATCTGACGGTTGATGAAGGCACGCTCGCTCGCCTTAGAAATCGCTTGGCGGGGCTAGAACGCACGCCAGCACCTCGCGACAAGGCACTGGACCACTACGCTGCCTCGCCCAAAAGGTCGCGCGGATGACTTTAAAGAGCCGCATCCACAGCCGTTGGATCGAGATCTAATGGCGGAGAGGGGGCGGGTGTGCGGTCTTCATAGAATGCACGCAACCGTTTGGGCGGCTGAGATGGCACCACATGGCGCCATCTTGGTAGTCCATCTTCTGGAAATTGTAGATGGTGCGACAGATGTCGGATTGACTCGATTTTTGTGTTGTTGGGCTGCGATCGTCAATCCGAATTCATCTGTGTGGTCGGATTTGTCATCTGAAGTGCAAATTTACACCATCCTGGCCCTTGATCTTCTAGGGTTCCCTGGTCACTATCTGATGCTACGGATGTCTGATTAGGGCGATCTTGGAGTCGTTGAACTCCAATCGTCGCCCTGATCACATCCATACGGTTGGATCTTTGATCCGAGGCCCCGATAAAATGTTTGCCCTGTCCAAGCACATAAAAAGAGATAATTAACCTCCATTTTATTCAAGCTACTCTAAATGCAAGATGATGCATGTTATGCAATATTTATATCATGAAATGCAATCCTATGCTTAAGAACATGGATAAATAGATATTTTAAGTAGTGTAAATGTGTTTACATCATACCCCCATGCCTATCTTTTGCTAGTCCCTAGCAAAAACTATATGCTATTTATTCAAGAATTAGGTTGGATTATTTGGACCTGAGTTATTTTCAATCATTAAGAAATTGTCTACTTAGGAACTGAACTTTCAAAGACACAACAGTGCCCGGGTATCAGCCAAAATGCAGACAGCCTCAAGCCCTCACCTTATTAAAAGAAAATTTTCTTTTTCTCTTTTCTAATTTTTTTTTTTTGGATTTTCAAATTTTAGGGTTTAAGAGTGGCTTTCTACGACCATTCAACTCACCCAAGATTTGATGAGAACCCTAAGCTTTAACCATCTTATTGTGATTGTGATAGGCTCATTGACTGGCAATTAAAATGGACTTCAGATTTCTACGCATCTAGGTGACCTCAAAAAGAATTCTACCTAAAGGTGTATCTTTACAACCGGTAGCTTTCTCCTACTTTTATTTTTTACGGGGTCAACACAAGGGTGAATCCAGTGTATATCTCCCCGGTTTATTCTACTTCTCCGCTTCTTCCTAAGTGTTTTGGAAATTTTTAGTGCATTTACTGAGCTGGGTTCTGGACAACCGGTTGATGAACTGTTACCACCGACAACTTGCCAGACATACTCGTGCGGCGAAGTATGGGTTATTTCTTTTTTTTTTCTTTTCTCCTTTTCTCTTCTTTTTTTTTTTTTTAAGTAGGTGGCTTCCCTGGTCTAAGATTTACCTAAAGGCAGCAAAAAGAGAATGGTCCAGTGACTGGGCTCTGGACAACCTACCTATGGGCTGTTACCCACGATAACTTGCCAGCCATATCACCCTAGAAGGTTCATTAGCTAACCAATTTCCGTTAAAATCGTCGAACAACGAGTCAGTGCAAAGAAAGTGTGTAGATGCTTAAGACTCAAAGTTCCCTCAAATCAGAGGGCGGGTTAATAAGTCGTGTACTTATCACCCAAACTTATTTATTCCAATTATAATAGAATTAAGATGGCGAGGACTCAAAGCCAAATCCACATGTTGGTAGATACACAGGCTAATTAAGTCCAAAAACCCGAAGGGTCTTTGTGTTCAGATCTTAATGTAGTATTTCCTAAGATTGAAAATTTTCTTAAACCCAAATTCTCTTTCCTAATTTCGATTTTTTTTTAATAAAAGAAAATAAAACAAATCTACGGAGCTGACGAATGAATTCAGAGATAAATATCCACCACCCCACGCCTATCTAATGCAATGTCCTCATTGTATTAAAAAGACATGAAACAGAGTGGAAAAGCATAGAAAGCACCTGAATTGCGTGAATGTCAGGTCCACTCCGAGATGAAAACGAAAAAGAACTGTATATGTGCTGAGTTTAGTGCCTTCATCTAGGCACACTATACAAAGAAAAGAAATGAAGAATTCACAAGTGTTGGTCAGAATTAAAATAAATAGAAGAATCCACCGACCTGTCAACAGAGGTCTACAGATGTGGACCAGATTGTGGTGCAGACCCACACCCCGTAATCGAGAATATCTTAGGTTCTGGATAAAAATTGCCCAGAACCTAAAATCAGAATGCAAGCGGGGTCGGGCCTGCGATTTATGAGGATGCAACCCAAGACCAAAAAGTCGGGTTATAGAGAATTGAAGCTCAAAAGGATAATCATTGAATGTGTGCTTGGGTTTGACATCCTCGAAACAAATGTCGTAAGGGTTCTGATTTGATGGTTTCAGCTTAAAAGGAACACTTCGACTCAATCTTCCATTTCCTCCAAAATTAATTTCCCAAATCAGAACTTCCAAGCTCCTATCCTCCTTATTCCGAATGTCAAATTCTAGGACCTCTTGTATATTAATCACCCCGTCTAAAATCTCCAAGTCTAAATGATGTGGCAGAATCAGAATTGACTTGGGTCTAATTATCTCAGAAACAGAATTATCGATAAGCTCAACGGGGTGTAACTGATAATCAGGGCATTGAATTGATTCCTCCAGAAAATGCGATTCTGGATCCGTAATGTGTGCCCTAATAAGATCAGTTTCCTTAGTTATTGGGCTATCAAATAATCTATCAGATTCCTCAGGCCCAATTGTCTCACAGAAATCGTGTTCAGAAAACTCGCGTGAGACTTTGCAACTTGAATCTTCACCATCAAAGAAATCAAGATCCGTATCAATGTATATCCCAAAATCAGTTGTCACTTTCTGTTCCAAGGAGACATACGTTTCCTTGTAACCCGGCTCAGGGATCTCAGGTGAAGAAATCAGATCATCCTTAATTGGTCGCTTTAATTCAATCTGGTCAGCCTCGTAACACGTGTCCCCCCTAACAGGTGCCTGAGCAGGTTCTGTCATTGGCTTTCCTGAAGAGGGTTCATCCTGGGAATCATTCCAAGATTGAATCAAAGCAACCATGAATCTCATCCTCAATTTCGCTAATTTCCCAAGTAGAAACTCACCCAGGTTCTTATCCTTAACATCGTGGAGTCAATCCAACAAAGACTTATTCAAATCATCAATCATTTCAATCAGGGGCTCCAATCTCTCAATGCAAGGTATTGGCTGAACTTCTAAAGATTGAATGATATTCCTCAAGTTAGCCAGAACCTTATCTTGAACCTAGTTAACCTGAACCAAATGAGTTGGTTCAGGGTTGGGCGGGTTTGGGCTCAATGCAGGGGAATTAAAGAATTGAGATTCGTTATACCCTTCCTGATAATAGGTCATTTCAGATTGTTGAAAAGATGGTGATGACCTAAAGGCAGTGAAATCAGAGGATGGGTAAGGATTGGTGTATCCTTCTTGATTGTAGATCGTATTAGGTTGTGCATGAAGGGAAGATGATCTATAATCGATGTAGCTCTGAGAAGGATAGAAATCAGAATCAAAGTGTTGAGGGTTAGACCCTAAACACGGGGTTTCGGAATTGTATCCCCAATCCTAATTATCCCAACTAACTAATGGTCGATTACAATATGAGTCGGGATAATCGTCATGTTGAGGATAATTCACAACAGGAGGGAAAGAGCGGGAATGCGTGAAATATGTGGAAGGATTCATGAGACACGGGAGGAAGAAAGCTGCCCTGCAATACAAATAATCAAACCTGTCCTTAAATGGGTTAGCCTACAGACCTACAGACTCCCAAAACCCATCTTGAGATAAAGGAACGATTTGATCTACTTCCATCTTTTCAATCCAACCAGTTAGAAGGAGGGACTAGGGAGAAGGTTCTTCCTTCGGCTTGCGCCTCCGGTTCCTAGTGTACCCCCCAGCCGCGATCGTTTGACTCTGCTCCCCTAGCTAGACATCAGATTGAACAGTAGAAATAGACTAATTGAAAATAATCTCGTTCTGGATTCTGAAGAGCGAGTCCAATCCTTAAGGCCAACGTCTACTTTGTTTTATTTAGGGCTAGGTTTGAATGTGCTTTGGAATGTGATGGGCCCTTTAAATGGGTTGTGCCCTTAATGATTGATTGATTTGTGTGTGCGTGCACAACCAATGGCTTTCAAGCAAGATTATTTTTGATGTGGTGAATTTTAAGATTCAAATCTTGCTTAGTAGCTTTTAGGATTCAACTTTAGGTATTTTCAAACAAGTTTCATTAGCACACCAGGTTTTACAAGCACAAGTGAAGATGTTTTCCTTTAAAGCTTAAAAAGAATGTGGAGTGCCTGGTAAATCCCTAAGAGTTGAACCTAAGTGGCAGCTACTTGATGAGTTTATTTTATTTGAAGTGGTGCGGCCCAAACAACTCAAACAATTGGCTTGATGCACCACTTAATTAGGCACACAAATGATTACCTAATCTGATTTCTACTCAATTATGTGTTTGAATGTGTGTACTGGCTCCTAAGATCGATTTACTGGTTGAGTTAGAAAATCAGATGAGGTTGTGTACCTCTGTGAGATTTTTTTTAATTTTTTTTTAAAATTTTTTTAATGTGGGGGTTGGGGTGAGTATGGGTGTCAAACAACAAACAATCTAACCTTAGAGTTTATAAAAACACCTAGGTTGATTGATGTTTGAATTACTATGTTGTGGAATGAAATCTAATGGGTGGGAGGAGGGGGATAACTTACAAAACCTTCCACAGCACTTTACTCCAATCTACCGCTTTTGCTAGTCTCAAAAGAGTACCTGCAATTAAAATAAGAAAGGCAAAAAAGTGAGGTAAATGATTTGTAAGTTACAAAACTCGAAGAGAAATCAAAGAGCGTCGCCTCCCCGGCAACGGAGACAAAATGTTCAACATTACGAATGGCTACGCTAACGTGTTTGGTTTTGAAAAACCTGTCGTTGTAGTTTGAAAGCGAAGAATTCGTGTTCAACAAATAAAATTTATACCAAAATTAAAATTTCGGGTCGAACATAGGGAGTCGGACGTTTGATTTAAAAACTGCGTGCTTCTTTTTATTTGTCACAGAATAATTCAATTTAAAACTATCTAATTATTTACAATAAATAGAAGAGAAAGAGAGAGTAAGAGAGAAAGAGAATATTACACAGAGAAATCAAAATGAGATGTAGAATAAATAAGGAATTTATCATTAAGGAGATTGTTCATTTCACTCTTACAACTACAAAGCATAAAACAATTACTCTAGAAAGTGACAAATTTACTCTAGAAAGCATTAAAAGAATGGAGGGAGAAATGTCCTCCTCGACGATTGCTTGGAGGGTGAGCAAAACTACACTAGAAAGCAGTAAATCTATATTAGAAAGCAGTAAAAAGAATAGGGAGAGAGAAATCCTCCTCGACGGTTGCTTGGAGGACGAGCCGGACGGGACGACGTCTGGATGAAGGAGAACGAAGCAAGATGAAGTAGGACGAAGCAGAAGAACGAGAACGGAGCAGCATGCCGTCGTCGTCGCGGGATCCACTTCCGAAGGGGGATGAAAATTTGGACTTTATCTCGCGAGAAGCATCCCGGGTGTGGGACAAGCTTCTCTTGAGCTTTGGAGGGGTAGAGAAGAAAAGGAAGGGATGAGAATTTTGTATGGAGGGGGTCTCCTTTTATAGTTGCAAGGAGTGGGGGCAAAATGGACATTACAACTTCAGAATAATAAATGAGGGGTCTTTAGTGATGGATAAATCCGTCATTAAAGCCCCAATGTGGGCGTAGCTTCCATGCCCACGCGCGCCTCCTCGGCTGCCCGCTTCTTCAACGTATACGCACGTCCAGTGATCCTCAGCCGTCCGATCTTGTACGCCTGCCTTGCGCGTGCGATCGCGCGTGATGCCGTGCATGCAATAGCGCGTGAACGTTATCGGGCGCATGCAGCCGTTGGATTGCGATCTGATGGTTGATGAAGGCACGCCCGCTTGCCTCAGAAATCGCTTGGCGTGGCTCGAACACGTGCTAGTGCCTCGCGATAAGGCACTGGACCGCTGCGCTGCCTCGCCCAAAAGGTCGCGCGGGTGACTTTAAAGAGCCACATCCACAGCCATTGGATCGAGATCCAACGGTGGAGAGGGGGTGGGTGCGCGGTCTTCATAGAATGGAAGCGGCCATTTGGGTGGCTGAGATGGCACCACGTGGCACCATCTTGGCCGTCCATCTTTTATAAGTTGTAGATGGTGCCACCGATGTCGGATCGACTCAATTTTTGTGTCGTTGGGCTATGATTGTCGTTTCGAATTCATCCGTGCGGTCGGATTTGTCATCTGAAGTGTGGATTTACACCATCCTAGTCCTTGATCTTCTAGGGTTCCCCGGTCACTATTTGATGCTACGGATGTCTGATTAGGGTGATCTTGGAGTTGTTGAACTCCAATCGTTGCCCTGATCACATCCATACGGTTGGATCTTTGATCCGAGGCCCCGATAAAATGTTTGCCCTTTCCAAGCACATAAAAGGAGACAATTAACCTCCATTTTATTCAAACTACTCTAAATGCAAGATGATGCATGTTATGCAATATTTATATCATGAAATGCAATCCTATGCTTAAGAACATGCATAAATAGACATTTTAAGTAGTGTAAAAGTATTTACATCAATTCTCCTTTCTGGTTAGTCGCAACGGTAATCCTAGCTTTCATGCGAATAATTTGTACGGGACTTACACAAGGACTATCAGATATCGGATAAATGATTCCTACGTTGAGCCACTTGATAATTTTCTTCTTGACCACTTCTTTTATATTAGGGTTTAATCTCCTTTGCATTTGGCAAGAAGGGTGGGATGCATCTTCCAAGAATATTCTATGATTGCAGTAAGATTGCTCAATCCCCCTAAGGTCATGAATGGTCCAAACAATTGCCTCCTTGTGTTCCTTTAGGACCTTGATCAGTTTAATTTCCTGCTCCTTAGTTAATCTAGCATTGATAATCACAGGGAGCATCTTTTTTGGTCTAAAAAACTAATATTTTAGACTCTCAGGCAATGGTTTCAGTTTGAGCTGGGGCGGGTTTAGGATTGAAGGCAAGGATGATGGTGATGAAGATTCATCATGACGTAGTGGTTGAAAATGAACAAAATCAATAACCTCCTTAGAATGTGGTAGGTTTGCCATAGAGGGTTGTGGGTCAGATCCATCACAATAGGAGGAGCTTTCAATTGCAGAAATGGCCACTCAAGTTTAAATATTCAAGTTGTCATCCTCAAGTTCCTCTATAAATCCACAATCCTCGAATTTGTTAATCGCCTTAAAAATATCCAATTTTAATTTCTGATCCCCAAAAGCGATTTCCATGTTACCGTTCTCACAGTTGATATTGGCCTTAGCGGTAATCAGGAATGAATGCCCCAGAATGATGGGCGTGTTAAATTTTAAGGTACATCCATGTCAAGGACAAGGAAATCTACAGGAAAATAGAAATCCTTAACCTTGACAATAATATCTTCAATAATGCCTCGCAGATTTGTAACCGAACTGTTTGCTAACTACAGCGTTACTGAAGTCGATCGAAGTTCACCTAATCAGAAATTTTCGTAATGAGAAGTCAAAATTTGGTTAATGGATGCACCTAGATTTAGAAGTGCTCTATCAAAGGTGTAATCTTCGATGACACAAGAAATCAAAGGAACACTTGGATCTCTCTTTTTCTGAGGAAGGTGATGTAGGATAATAGAACTGGCCTACTCGGATAGTACCACCTTCCTTGGAATAGATTCCCTTGACTTACGCTTCTGTGTGCATAAATCCTTTAAAAATTTAGCAAAAGTCGTATGTGCTTGATAGCGTCGGGGAGCGGGATATTGATCTTGACATTCTTCAATATATTCAAGAGCTCCTTGTTATTATCAATATGCTTCTTCTTCTAAGGTTTAATCAAGGCCTCAGGAAAAGGAACATGAGTTAGACCTTTGGAATTAGGTTCCTAAGCAATGATTTCTTCTTCAGAGTTCTCCTTTCTCTCCTCAGGCTCTCTAGGATTTGGTAGATCATAACAGTGCGATTGTGGATCCTGAGTTTGTTTTCCACTCCTCAAAGTAATTGAATTAGCATATGCATACAGGTTTGGGTCTTGGAGATGGTTAGGAAAGATTGGAGGGGCTTCATTAGCAAGGAACCATTGATTTGAAGAAGCAGAAGAGGAAGGACCCTGCTCAACCACCTGAGCATGAGGGTGTAGGTTCCTTTGATTCTCGTACCCTTGGGCTTGATTGCCCAGATTCTGGATATTACACGGGTTGGGTACGGGTTGAGTTGGTAGAGATCTGGGTTGATGAGAATTAGCAATGAACCTAGTTTTCAAGTTGTCCAGTGATGTTTTCATTCGTTGCATGAGCTGGAGCATAGATCCTTGCCTTTCTACCAGCTATCGGTTCAAATCAGCCTGCCCTACGGGTTGACAGGCATCTCAAGCTGGCTGATTGACCTGATTTGGGGGCAGCTAAGTGTAAACATGACCCTGACCCATTGGTCCTTGCAGAGTATAGTTGCCAAGTCGGAATTGGGTCTACTGCCCGGGGTTTTTCCAAGAGAAGTTAGGGTGGTTCCTCCAACCTGGATTATAAGCATTGGAGTAAGGGTTGTACCTAACATTCTCCTGTATAGGATAAATGTTCTCATAAGATGAGGATGGAGAGAAAGAAATGGAGGGATCAGAGAAACTGGGATCAAAGGCCCCAGTTTGGAACCCGTGGGGTTCCGAATAATGCTGGCTCATAGGTTGAGTCGCATCCAGTTGATTCACGAACTCCCATCTAGAAAGAGCTCGCGACAAATGGAACCCTATATTCTAGGATTGAGTGGATCGAGAATTGCTCATTGAGTTTCCAACCATCCACTCCAACCTTTTAGCAACCAAGTCCACCTTATCAAGTTTATTGCAAATTAGTTCCATATCGAATGAATGAGAGTCATGGACTTCCTTAACATTCAGTCTAGGTTGTTGGGACTGGTTAAAAGTATCCATGGAGGCATGATTGATTGAATTTTCACTCATCTCAAACAAATCGTGCGTGCTATCAATGGCTTTGTTAAGGAAATTGCCTCCGCAAGAAGCGTCCACAAGATTTCTGAGTTGCTTAGTCAACCCATGGTAGAAGATCTGAACAAGCTACCATTTCGGCACCTCGTGATGTGGACACTTCCACAATAAGTCCTGGAATCACTCCCAGGAAACATGAAATTGCTCCCCTAGTTGCTGGGTGAAGGTAGCAGTCACCTGTCTCAAAGCAGTGGTACGTCTGACAGGGAAGAATTTCTTCAGGAAAGCTGATTTCAAATCATTCCATGTTGCGATCGGCCTTCCAATGGTTCTATACCAATGAGAGGCTTTATCCCTAAAAGAGTAGGGAAAGAACCTCATGATCGTTTTCTTTTCATTCACATTTTGCACCTTGGTCGTCAGGACCAAAGTGGTCAAGTCCTCCAAATACTGAAACGAGTCTTTAGAGCCAAGCCCTTGAAAGTGTTTGATTAGGCTTAATACCTGGGGCTTGGTTTCTACGTCTCTGGCAGGAATCTGGATGCTAGGACATTCCTTGTAATTTTAAGGATCATAAAAATCCTCCAAGGGCTGAGTGCCCTGCATTCTCTACATTTTTTCCTCCTACCTTTGAAACATCTCCTATGGATTCTGAGGCAGAGGAGGTTGTTGATCGGCCATGGGATCAATTTGGCCAAAATCCAATCTACGCCTCCTAGAATACTCTAGTGGTCCTTCCAATCGGGGATTCAGTGACCTCCTTCCCAACATCAACTTGGAAGAGGTTAGAAGGACTGGGGATAAGAATCCTACAACACAACAAAACAAGCCTATCCTTAAGTGGGGTAGCCTAAGGATCTAGAAACTCTCAGAATCCATCTTAAGATTATAGACAATTTACTCTACTCACCTCTAATCAATCAACTAGTTAGAAGGATGGATTGGGGAGAAGGTTCTTCCTTCAGCTTGCGCCTCCAGTTCCTAGTGTACCCCCCAGTCGCGGTTGTTTCATGCTACTCCCCTTGCTAAACGTTAGATTAATTGGTAGAAGCAGGTTAATCGTAAACAATCTTAGACTAGGCACCGAAGTGCGAATCAGTCCTTAAGGCCAACATCTACTTGATTTTATTTTGGCCTCGGATTGTAGTGCTTATGGAATGTGGTAGGCCCTTAAAATGGGTTGTTCCCTTAATGATTGATTGAATATGTGTGAGTGCATGCACAACTAAGGTTTCCAAGCAAGATTATTTTTTATGAGTGGATTTTAAGGTTCAAATCTTGCTTAAGTAGCTTCTAGGGTTTGGAATTAGGTTAATTCAATCAACTTTCAAGGCAAATATATTTTTAAGCACGGGTGAAGATCTCTTTCCTTTTGAAATCAAAAAGTAAAGTGGAGTGCCTGGTAGTGACCTAAATTGAAAACCCTAAAGGGAAGCTACTTGGTGAGTTGATTTTAGGCTAAATGGTGTGGCCCAAACAACTCAAACAATTGGCCAAAATTGCACCACTAAGTTAAGCACACAAGATGATTAACCTAGACTAATTCCTATTCTTTTATATGTTGATTTACGTGTACCAGTTCCACAGATCAGAATCCTAGTTGAGTAGATAAAAATCAATTAGGTTATGTGCCTTGAATGTGGGTGTATGTAGTGTGTATATTTATTTATCCCACAAGAAGTATCTTTTCATTGATTTTTTTTATCAGGGTGAGATGAATGTGAGTGGAAATCCAAGTAGCCAAACTAACCCTAAGATTTATGCAAGCACCTTGGTTAATTGGGGTTTGAATTAATGTTGTGAAATGAAATCTATGAAGGGGGAAGAATGGGGAGCACTTACTGTCATCTTCAACTGTAGTTTACTCTGATCTACCACTTGAAGATTTCCTGTTGAGTACCTGTTGAAGGTGTTTTTGCGAATCGCTATGCTTACGAGATTGGTATTGGAAAACATGTTGTTGTAGTTCGAAAGCGAAGAATTCGTGTTCAACAAATAAAATTTATACCGAAATTAAAATTCTGGTCGAACACAGGGAGGCGGATGTTTGATTTAAAAACTACGCGTTCCTTTTTATTTGTTACAGAATAATTCAATTTAGAACTATCTAATTATTTACAATAAATAGAAGAGAGGGAGAGTAAGAGAGAAAAAGAATATTACACAGAGAAATCAAAATGAGATGTAGAATAAACAAGGAATTTTTGCATTGAAGAGATTGTTCATTACAACTAGAAAGCATAAAACAATTACTGTAGAAAGCGATAAATTTACTCTAGAAAGCATTAAAAGAATGGAGGGAGAAATGTCCTCCTCGGCGGTTGCTTGGAGGACGAGTAGATTAATCTAGAAAGCAGTAAATCTATACTAGAAAGCGGAAAAAAGAATAGGGAGACAGAAATCCTCCTTGACGGTTGCTTGGAGGACGAGCCGGATGGGACGACGCCTGGACGAAGGAGGACGAAGCAGAAGAACGGGAATGAAGCAGCACGCCGTCGTCATCGTGGGATCCACTTCCGAAGGGGAACGAAAATTGGACTTTATCTCGCGAGAAGCATCCCGGGTGTGGGACAAGCTTCTCTTAAGCTTTGGAGGGGTAGAGAGGAGAAAGAAGGGATGAGAATTTCGTATGGAGGGGGTCTCCTTTTATAGTTGCAAGGAGTGGGGGAAAAATGGACATTACAACTTCAAAACAATAAACAAGGGGTCTTTAGTGACGGATAAATCCGTCACTAAAGCTCCCTTCGTGGGCGACGTGGCCTGCTCGCGCGCGCAACGCCCGCGTACGTCCATTGATTTTCAGCTGTCCGATCGCGAGATCGGACGGCTTAAAATCGCGCCTTCATCAGCTGCAGCCCGCCCGCCTGGCGAGTGCGATCGCGCGTTACGCGCAGGCGTCCAATCTCATGTCGACGCTATTGGGCGTGCGCAGCCGTTCGATCTCCATCTGACGCTCGTCCGCGCCCGCTTACCCGCGCCTTCCAACCCCTCGCCGCGGTTCGAACCCGCGACCTCTGCTTCCCCCGCGGCTGCGTCACCGCTGCGCTACGTGGACGAAATGGTCGCGCGGATGCTTTTAAGCGCGAGCGACCACAGCCGTTGGATCTCCATCTGATGGCGGAGAGCGATCGGGCGGGGGCCTTCACAAAATGCAAGCGACCGTTTAGGCGGCTGAGATGGCGCCACGTGGCGCCATCTTGGCTTTCCATCTTCAGGAAGTTGTAGATGGTGGCAAGGATGTCGGATTGACTCGATTTTTGTGTTGTTGGGCTGCAATCGTCAATCCGAATTCATCCGTGCGGTCGGATTTGTCATCTGAAGTGCTGATTTCACCATCCTGGCCCTTGATTTTCTAGGGTTCCCCGATCTCTATTTGATGCTACGGATGCCTGATTAGGGCGATCTTGGAGTCATTGAACTCCAATCGTCGCCCTGATCACATCCATATGGTTGGATCTTTGATCCGAGGTCTCGATAAAATATTTTCCCTGTCCAAGAACATAAAAGGAGAAATTAACCTCCATTTTATTCAAAGTATTCTAAATGCAAGATGATGCATGTAATGCAATATTTATATCATGAAATGCAATCCTATGCTTAAGAACATGCATAAATAGTCATCTTAAGTAGTGTAAATGTGTTTACATCAGTACCTGCAAAACAATGGACTAGAAATAAAGCAAGTCAGAAAATAATCAAGTGGAAGAAATGCGGGAAGAAAATCGAGAATCGTTGCCTCCCCTGCAATGGTGCCAAAATGTTGATAGCAGAAAACTATACGATCAAAGTTGGAATTGAAAAACCCGTCATTGTAGTTCGATTTGTGAAGCAATCCATCAACAGATAAAATTTTATCGAAATTCATAAAGAAATACAGGGTCGAATACAGGGAGACTACGTCGATCTAAAATCTGCAGTTATATTTTTTTGGTATTTTTGTTTGAAAGCAAGATAATTACAATGGAATTGATATTAACAAAAAGAGAGAGCGAGAACAATCACTTGATGTAAGAATATTATTTTTACAACTAGAAAGCGGGAAATGATTACAGCTAGAAAGCGAGAAATTCTTTCTAGAAAGTGATAAAAAAAAGGGAGAGAGATGTTATCCACCTCAATGAATGCTTGGAGGATGATCCAGATAGAGTGATGCTGGAAGACAGAGGACGGAGTAGGAAGAAGGAGGACGAAGTAGGAGGAAGCAAGAATGAGGTAGCACGTCGTCGTCGTCACGGGATCCACTTCCAAAATGGGGGCAAGAAAACTTTTGATTTGGCTCTAAAAGATTATCCCGGGTGTGGGACAAGCTTCTCTAGAGCTTTGGAGATGGAGAGAAGTGAAGGAAGAGATGAGAATTTTGTAGGGTAGGGTTCTCCTTTTATAGTTGCAAGGATTGGGGACATTAAAATAAGGCCTTTTGTGATGGATTTATTCGTCACTAAAGACCTATCGTGGGCGATGTGTGCACGCCGCATGCGCCACCTCCTCTCCTGCATGCCTAACGTAGGCACACATCCAAGCAATCTCAGCCATCCGATTGCGAGATCAAACGGCACAAATCACTCCTCACTCACTTCAGCTTCATGCACCCATGCATGAGATCAGGCGTGAGGTGAGGCATCCAATTGCACATGCCTCCAATTCGATGATTTGGGCCATTCACAGCTGATTGAGTGGTCAAGATCATGCTTGTCCACACTAGAAGAGGCACTTCACGGAGGCTCGAACGGATGCACTTGGCACGCATAGCATCTTAAGCACTGCACTATGCAGCGGTTTGAGGTGTAGTGCTTCTTTTGCTCGGCCTAATCTGGGCCATTGGACCTTCATCCAACGGCGAAGATCTCATGTCACGTGATCCTTCAGGAGTTGAGCGGAGGGGAGGCGGCCGGGTGCAAATGGTTAGGATGGTGCCATGTGGCACCATCCTGACCGTCCATCTTCTTTTTGTTGTAGATGTTACTACAGATGTCAGATTGGATAGATTTTCACATTGTTAGGCTACGATCATCAATCTGAACCCATCCGTGTGGTTGGATTTGTCGTCTGAAGTGCGGATTGACACCATCTTGGCCCTTGATCTCTGATCTTCCTCGAACTATATCTTGTGCTATCGATGTCTGATCAGGACGATCTTGGAGTCATTGAACTCTCATCATCGCCCTAATCAGACCGGTATGGTTACATCCTCGATCTGATGTCCTGATTAAAAGTTTCCCTGTGCTTGGCCATAGTAGGAGACAATTACTATACAATTTGTATAATTTCACCAAAATGTATGATTATGCATGTTATGCAATATTTGCAATGCATGATGCTAATATAACAATAAGAAGATGCATTAATAGACATGTTTGGCTATTTAGTTGTATGCACATCATGGATCAGATCGATAATTGATGGGGGTGTGTTTCGTGAATTAAATTTAAGGGTTTGGAGGAGCTGTCATCGTAGCTCGCAAAACACGTCTACCAGATAAAATTTTTAACTGAAACCTGAGAAGTGAGACCTGGGTTGAACATGGGGAGGTGAACATTTGGTTTGGAAAAACAGTATTTCTCTTTTATTTGTTTTTTGGTCATTTTTATCTTTTCTAACTTTTTTTTTGTATTTTCAGCAAGAAAGAGATTAGGTCGATGACTTCTAGCTAATGTACTTGCAACAATATAGGAGAGAGAGAGAAAGAGAGAGAAACAATCATCTATTTATAAACGATTGTTTGTTACACTACAAAAGTGGAAAATCTACGCTACGAAAGTATAAACAAATAGAATGAGGTGCGAGAAATTCCCCTCAACTGTTGCTCGGAGGATGACTCGCTCTGACGTGGCCTAGAGGAAGGTGGTGAGGAGCAGGACGAAGGAGGATAGAGCCAAAGGATGGAGGATGGGGCAGGACGGCGTTGCGGCGAGGATCTTCTTCCCGAATGGCGGAGAGAGGATGGCCACGGGATGCTCCATGAATGGGGATGAGGGGAGGGAAAACTATTTGATTTTCTACTCTAGAGGAGCATCCTGGGCTCCAGACAAGCTCTCTCTAAAGCATTGGAGGTGGTGAGAGGAAGAAATGAAGAGATGAAGAAAAATGGGAGGGGTAAGGGTCTTTTTATAGCAAAGGAAAGAATCAAATTCCTATACAGGATATTTAGTGATGGTAATAAACATCATTGAAGATCCACTGCAATCATTGCTGAAGACAGCCTATGCAAAAACTACAATGGTGCACGCCTCCGCGCGCTACGTGCTTGGGTGTGCTGCTGCTATGCACGTGCAGGCGACCTCACTGCTGGGCATGTGCAATGGCAAGTGTGTGCGCATGGGTGTCCTGGGTTGCGCCACTTGGTGCGATCTAGGTCGTCCATCTTCTTTTCGTTGTAGGGTCTACTACAGAGGTCAAATTGAGTCAATTTTCAAGCTGTTGGGCTGCGATCGTCAACCCAAATCCATCCACGTGGTTAGATTTGTCATTTGAAGCTTTGAATTATGTGACCTAGTCCCTTGTCCATTGATCATCCTCGAACTGCATATGGTGCCACCAGACCCGATCGAGGCGATTTCGAAGGCGTTGGACTTCGATCGTTATCTTGATTAGATTCGTACGGTTGGATCATCAATACGATGCTCTGAAATACATATCCTTCTCTCCTGACCACAAAAAGGTCGCAATTAGCCTAAATTATATACAAATACTCTAATGTAGAATGATGCATGCTATGCAATATTTATAACATGAAATGCAAATCTAAGCCTAGAAACATGCATGAATAGGCATTTTATTCTCAATAATTGTGTCTACATCATACCCCTATACCTATCTTTTGCTAGTCCTTAACAAAATTAAACTACATGCTATATATAAAAATAGAATTAGGACTCGATCACTTAAGCCTAAGTCATTTATTAATAATAGAAAATTTCAACTAAGGTCCTAACTAACGAAAACTCAACAGTACCCCAGTGCCTGCCAGAATGCAGATCGCCCAAGTCCTCGCCTTATTTGAAATGGGAAGATACATTTTTTTATTTTTCTTTTCTTATTTTTTTGTACTTTTGGAGTTTAAGAGTTCTGGGATAACTTTTTATGGCTACCTAACTCGCCCAAGACTCGAAAAGGACTCTAAGTGCTAAGCATCTAGTGAAAAGATTGAAAGACTCACTAAGCGGTCATTAAAATGGACTTTGGGTTTCAACTACCCTAGGTGACCTTGCCTAGAGGTTTATTTTTTCGAACGGTAGCTTTCTCCCTACTACTTTTGTTTACGGGGTCAACAAAAGGGCAAACTTAGTGGATATCTTCGCAGTTTATTCTACTTTCCCGCTTCTTCCCTAAGTGTTTTGGGAATTATTATGCAATTTTGTGAGCTAGGCTCTAGACAACCGGCTATTGAGCTATTACCCATGGCAACTTGCCAGCCATACTCGTGCAGTGAGTGTGGTTTTGTTTATTTTGTATTTTTTTCTCATTTTTCTATATATTATTTTCCTTTTTCTTTTTCTTTTTTTTTTGTTTAAGTAGGTGGCTTCCCTGATCTAAGTTTTACCTAAAAGCAATACAATGAAAATGGTCATGTGAATGGGCTCTGGACAACTGGCTGTTGAGCTGTTAACATTGACAACTTGCTAGCCATACCACCCTAGATAGTTCATTAGCTACCTAATTTCTGAAGAAATCACCGAAAAGTGAGTCAGTGTAAAAACTATGTGTAGATGCTTAAGCTTAAAGTCCACCCAAATCGGAGGGCAGGTTGATAAGTCGCATACTTACCATCCCAATTTATTAGCCAAATTAAAAATGAATTTAAATTGGCAAGGAATCAAGACTAAGTCCACATTCAAGTGGACACCCGGGCAAATTAAGCCTGAAGACCTGAACAATCTAAGTGTTTAGGTCCTATTGTATCATTTCCTAAAGTTAATAACTTCCAAATGCCTAGGTCCTCTTCTCCTAATTCTTCTTTTTTTTATCTGTTTCCAAATTTTGAAATTTTTTTTATGAGAAACTAAAGGAAATTCCATGAAGTTAAGAAAATGATCTCAGGAATTGATTATCCACCCCCCATGCCTAAATGATGCAATGTTCTTATTGTATAAACAAAGACATGAAAAGGGCGGAGTGAACAGAATATCACCTGAACATCATGAGAAATCTGGTTAGCTCCGCAAAGAACGTGAAATATAAACACATGCTAAATTTAATGCCTTCAGCTAGGCATAACATACATACAAGGAGGAAATTGAGAATTCACAATTGTGGGTTAGAATCAAAATCAAAGGCTGATCCTGAAACCCATTAGCAAAAGATGTCGATAGATGTGGATCAAGTTATGATGTAGACCCATGCCCCAAGGTCAAGTGGTTCTAAGGTTCTGGATGAAAATCACCCAGAACTGAAGATTGTTGTATTTACGGGGTCGGGCCTATGGTTTGGTGGTGTGCAACCCAAGACTAAAGTGTCGGACAAAAGGTAGATTTGATTTATAAGGTTCAGAAGTCCACTTGATGTTCAGCTCAGAAAAATAATCAATTAGTTCAAGCTTGGGTTGCATGTGAAAGAAATCGTAAGGGTCCTGGTAGAAAGTAGGTGGCTTTATCTCAACAGGAACCCTTAAATCCAAAATCAAAGTTCCCTCAGAATTTGCTTCCTAGGTTTTTAATTCCTACTTCCTATCCTTCGAAATCAATGTCTCTAGGATCTCCAAATCGTTGTACACCCATCTAAAGTACCCAAGTCCAATAATTGTAGTTGAATCAGGATTGACTTCGGTTTGGTGATCTCAAAAATATCATCATTCAATTCTTTAGGGTGTGTTAGAGGAATGGGGCCACTGATTGAATCATCAGGATTTGAATCGTCTAAGTTAGCCCCAACATGATCATAATCTTCAATGATCGGGCTATCAAATAGTTTTTCATACACCTCGAGCCCGATTGTCTCATAGAATCCTCTTCCTTAAGTTCTTATGAGACTTCACTAAAAGATTGTTCACCCTCAGAATGAAAGAATTCATGATCCTCATTTACATGTCTCAAAATTGATTATCATTTCCTGGTTCAAAGAGACATATTTTTCCTCGCTCCCTGGCTCGGGGATCTTGGGTGAATCAATCGGTTCAACCTAAATGGGTTGCTC
This sequence comes from Thalassia testudinum, assembly GCA_037157565.1. NCBI lineage: Eukaryota > Viridiplantae > Streptophyta > Magnoliopsida > Alismatales > Hydrocharitaceae > Thalassia > Thalassia testudinum. The sequence continues at coordinate 5,889,557 of JAZHRO010000073.1, read as the reverse complement.
TAGACCAACCTGGTCATCCCCAATTTCAGAAAATGTATCCCCCCCGATAGGTGCCTAAGTGGGTTCTAACATTAGATCTCGAGAAGGTGGTTCATCTTGAGAATCATCCTATGATTTGACTAGGGCAACGACAAATTTCATCCTCAACCTCGATAATTTCCCATGTAGAAACTCACCCAGGTCCCTATCCCTAACATTTTGGAGCAAATCCAATAGAGAACTATTAAGTTCATCAATCATTTTGATCATACGCTGCAATGTTCTAGTGCATGGTGTTGGCTGAGCTTCTAAAGATTGCATAGTGTTCCTCAAATTAGCCAACACCCTATCCTGGATCTGGTTGACCTGAACCGACTGGTTCGGTTCAGGGTTGGGTGGGTTCAGGTTAAATCTAGGGGAGTCAAGATATCGAGGTTCTCGGGTCCCTCCCGAATAGTAGGTTGTTTCAGGTTGTTTCAAGAATGGTGGCGACCTATATTCAGCATAATTATCAGGAGGGTAAGTATTATAATCATCATATCCTTCATGGTTGTAGATCTGGTTAGGTTGATCATCAAAGGATGGAGATCTATAATTTTTGTAGCTCTGGGAAGGATAGTAATCATAGTCTTGTTGTCTAAGGTTAAGCCCTAAACATTGAGGACAGGATTCATTTCCCCAAACAAAGTTATCCTAGCTAGTGGATGGGTAATCATAAGTCGAGTCAGGATAGTAATCATCTTGAGGATACGTGTTGGTAGGAGGATAGGATTGGAAATGTGTGAAAGATGTGAAAGGATACACTATCGAGTAGGAGGGAAAACAGAATAGAGAAAGGTGCCCTGCAGTATAATCAACCAAACTTGTCCATATGTGGGTAGCCTAAAGACCTACAGACTCCCAGGACCCATCTTGAGATTATGAATGATTTAGGCCACTTTTTTCTAGTCAATGCAACTAGTTAGAAGGAGGGACTGGGGAGAAGGTTCTTCCTTTGGCTTGCACCTCCGATTCCTAGTGTACACTCGAACCGCAATCGTTTGATGCTACTCCCCTAGCTAGAAATCAGATGGACCACCAGATGCAGATTAATGGAAAAAAAATCTCAATCTGAGCCCCGAAGAGCAAATCAATCCTTAAGGCCAACGTCTACTCTATTTTAATTAGGCTTTGGATGATTGTGCTCTTGAAATGTGATGGGCCCTTTAGATGGGTTGTGCCATTAATGATTAGTTAAAATGTGTGTGCGTGCACAACTAGGGTTTGCAAACAAGATTATTTGATGATGTGTCTTTTAGGGTTTGACCTTGTTTAGTGACCTTCAGGGTTTACTCTTTGGTATATTGAATCAAGTTTAGGAGAACACTCCAATTTTTGAATGCACAGGTGTAGATATGTTCTTTAAAATAAAAAATAATGTGGAGTGCCAGGTTCAGACCTAAGAATCAACCCTAAGTGACAAGCAACTTGGTGGATCCCTTTCTTCTTAAGTGGTGCAGCCCAAATAGTTCAATCAATTAGCCTATTTCACCACTTAATTAAGGTGCACAAAAATGTTTGACCTATTCTGGTTTCTACTCACTAATTTGTTTGTTGAGTTAAGTGTACCGAGTCTACAGGTTAGATCCCGGTTAAATGGTAGAATCGATGTGATTGTGCACCTTAGGGTGAGAAGTTGTGGGTGTTAAGTGTGTAGCTTTCAGAAAACCCCACAAGAGAAGACAATTTTTTTTGTTTTTTAATATGTGGGGGTGAGATGAGTGGAGGTGGCAAACAAACAACCAAATCTATCCTAGGCTTTACGGAAAGAACCTAAGTTGATTTGGGTTTGAGTTATTAGTGTGGTGAAATGAACTAGTGGGTTGGGAAGCTGAGGGAAACTTATAGAACCTTGATCCGCACTTTTCTTTGATCTAACCGCTTTGACATGCCTCGGAAGAGTACCTACAACCATAGTAAGACCAGAGAAAAAGTAAGATAAAAGTTATGTAAGGTGGAAAAAATGCGAGAAAAACCAAAGAGCATTGCCTCCCAGGCAACGACGGCAAAATGATGGGGGCGCATTTCACAAATTAAAATTAGGGGTTTGGAGGAACTGTCATCGTAACTCGCAAAATGCATCTATCAGATAAAATTTATAACTGAAACTCGAAAAGTGAGTCTCAGGCCAAACACAGGGAGGCGAACATTTGGTTTTGGAAATCCACGTTTCTCTTGCATTTGTTTTTTGGTCATTTTTATCTTTTCTAATTTTTTTGGTATTTTTAGTAACCAAGAGATTAGGCCGATGACTTCTAGCTAATCTACTTGCAACAATATAAGAGATAGAGAAAGAGAGAGAAACAATCATCTATTTATAAATGAATGTTTGTTACACTATGAAAGTGGAAAATCTACACTACGAAACCATTAAACGATAGAATGAGGTGAGAGAAATCCCCCTCGACAGTCACTCAGAGGACGACTCTCTCTGACGTTGCTTGGAGGAAGGCGGTGAGGAGCGGGACGAAGAAGGACAGAGCCAAAATACGGAGGTGGGGCAAGACGGCATCGTGGCGAGGATCATCTTCCCGAAGGGTAGTGAGAGGATGACCACGAGATGCTCCACGAATGGGGATAAAGGGAGGGAAAACTATTTGATTTTTTACACTAGAGGAGCATCCCGAGATTGGGACAAGCTCTCTCTAGAGCCTTGGAGGTGGTGAGAGGAAGAAAGGAGGAGATGAAGAAAAATGGGAGGGGTAAGGGTCCATTTATAGTGGAGGAAAGAATCAAATTGATATAGAGGACATTTAGTGACGGTCATAAACATCGCTAAAGATCTGCCCAAATGTCGCTGAAGACAGCCCACGCTACTGCTGTGTTGGTGCAAGCTCCGCACGCCATGTTGCGTGCCTCGGTAGGCTACGTGCCTGCATGCACTACTGCTACGTGCGCGCGCACCCATGCTACTGTGCGCGTGTGGTGGTGCTTGTGTGCGCATGGGCGGCCTCGGTTGCACCACTTAGCGTGATCTGGGCCATCCATCTTTTCATTGTAGGGGCTGCTACATAGATCGGATTGAGACGATTTTCTCGCCATTGGCTATGATCGTCGACTAAAATCCATCCGTGCAATCAGATTTGTCAATTGAAGCTCCGAATTATGTCACCTAGTCCCTTATTCATTGATCTTCCTCAGACTGCATATGGTGCTTCAGAACTTTGATCGAGGCAATTTCAGAGGCAATGGACTCTGATCGTCATCTTGATCGGATCTGTACGATCAGATCGTCAATCCGAGGCTCTAAAATAAATATCCTTGTCTCCTGACCACAAAAAGGATAAAATTAACCTAAATTACATACAACTAATCTAAATGCAGAATAATGCATGCTATGGAATATTTATAACCTGAAATGCAAATCTAAGCCTAGGAACATGCATGAATAGGCATTTTACCCTCAATATTTGTGTCTACATCAATAATCACTTCCTATCCTTTTCTAATCTAATTAGTAGGGTTCCTATATACTTTTCATATCCTTTTTCTTTTGAGGATCCCTACTCTGAACAGGCTGAACCAACTCAGGCAAACCATGAATTTTCACTTCCATATCCATTTGAGCTTTAAAGTATCTGGTGGGCTCCACATCTTTTGATTCACATATATCAACCGACCAGATTGATTGGGTTTAGGCTGTGTCATCAGTTTATTGATCTGAACAAGCACCTAGTTGGACCAACCAAGCTATTTGACCACCCCTTCTCCTTGATCACCTTTTTCTCGGCTGAAGGCATTGAACTTAGTGCTTAACGAGAGGCAACCCATCATTCCAAAAACTTGAGACCCTTTTGATCATCTTTTGAGCTACACTCTTATTACACTTTTGAGTTCAACTTTAGAACAACCGACTCAACCTTTGGTACTTGTATCAAAGCTTGAAATCATTCACAATGGTCATCCCTACCCATTCATCCACCCTTTGATCCTGTTCTAGTCCTTGAACCAAGCTGATTTCATACCCACCGATTTATAACAAGGACAATGGAAAACTTAGGCATGGGGGGATGTCAAAGTGTAGACATATGAGAATTCAAATTCTCTGAAGGGTTCTCACAAAAAATACATATTCAAAAAACCAAAAAAACAAAAAAATTGAAAAAGAATGGAAAAAATCGAAAGGGGAGGAAAATTTTAAGAATTGATTGCATATCATTCATTGGGTGGAAAAGAGGAGAAAATTCCAATGTCAAAAAGGAGCAACATTCAAAAACAAAATTGATAGTCATTAACACTTGATTATGGAGATTACTTAAGTTCCAGACCTAATAAGAAGAAAAATTTTGTCTTGAAGAAACAAAGAGGCAAGGAGATTAGTATGAGAGCTAATCTTAGGCCTCTTGGGCTTGTTTTAAGCCTTAAACATTCACATATTCGTTAAGATCCGGATTAATCCTCAAGAGGTTGAGGAAAGTGCAAAGCTGATGTATTAGGTCTAAGGTTTAGGGATTATTTGGCCCCGTTGCCTGCCCTTTGGTTTGCGGGACTTCGTAACCTAAGCACCCAAAATCACACACTTAGTCTAGTTTAGTGCGCTTAACAAAGAAAAATCTGCCAAAAGTGTTCTGTTATGAAAAATCATCTCAAGATCTAGCATAGGAGCAACTCGATAACACAAGTTCATTGGATGACTTCCCGATGAGGCCAGGTGGGAAATTTCCCTCGAAGATGCATAATAACATATCATCTCATTACTTGTCACCTTGGATATCTAAATATCCTACCGAGGGCATGTAAGCACCTTGTTCTGGTTCAGGTGCAATGGGTAGGATTATCTCGCAAGGTCGATTGCCAGGGCCTAAATTTAGCTACAGAACACCATGGGCAGCACTATCTCGAAGTGTCGGAAGCTAGGGTTCTGGGGGTTGCCATTGGCGGTGCTATCTCGAAGCATCGATTGTCGAGGACCTTTCGAGGATTGTTGGTGGGGACAAGGAATCCGATACAGACCATGTTTATGGCCAATTTGAGGTTGGATCTAGGGAAATCTAAAGAGAAAATAGAGAGAAAACTATCCAAATGAGAAATCTATTTCTATCCCTCTCTCTTACAAAAAAATGCACTAGCAAATTAAACCTCGACCTATTACATTTATGCATGGGTGCTTTAACCGCTGGGTTCAACGAACCTCTAGGTAGTCTTTACGGGACGTAGAAACCTTTGTGGTAGACTGAGACTGAAGTTGGTCAAGTATGGATCTTGATTGATACTTGAGTACCTCTAGGCTTACTAATAGCATTCTGACCTAATTTGTAAAAAGTAATAAGAATCAGGCATCTGAACTTCAATGCATGGTCTTGAAATCTAGTTCTTCTCATAAGATTTTGCTAAGGTACTAGCAAAAGTTAGGCATGGGGGTATGATGACAACGTCATCACAAGCCATAACTAACTTTAATTAGTCAGAATCAATTGACAATTGCTCGTACATAATCGCTACAGAATTGTAAGTCACTGAATATCCTTTTCGAGAAGAATGCATTAAATCAAGGTTAAATCTATAGTTTTAACAGAACATCATAAATGCAGAGTAATCATGAGGTTTCCCAGGGGTTAAACGAAGATCAAATGAGCATTAGTGACTGACAAGAGGGTTCACACAGACACAAATGGGTTTTCACGCACTTTGAGAGTTAAAACAGCACCTGAATTCCTATTTTTAGACCTGCTTATTTAATATAGGTTTTGGTCATGATAAAATTTACCTAAACCATCTAAAATTAATAAAAAAATATTCTATAAGGTTTGGTATCCTTGATTTAACCATCTAAACCTATTTTTACCTAAAATAGAGTCTTAGACAGGAAGTTGCTCGAATTTTAGTTTCTACGTAAATTGACCAGTCAAACTTAGTCAAAACCAAAATCTAACTTCACCATCAGATTCCTTCAGTCAAAATTAGGTTCATACCAAAATTTTGACCCAATTATATGTCATCTTTACCTAGTCTGTAGTTTGGTCCAGTCTGACTCTTTTTCTCTCAAGTTGACCCTCAACTTTCGAAATCTTTTGCAAAGGCCCCCCCAACCTTATCATCTTCTTCACCAATAGGTCACTTCTGCCATTGCCATGTGAACACATCAAGCACCGACCTTCCATTTTGGATTTCTCCCTGATTTCATGCTCAAATCTTTTCAAAATTGGAAGGGAGACTCCTGAAGAGATTCCCTTCAATTTGAACCCAACCATGATGCCTGAATCTTACCCTAGAGTTCATGCGAACTCTTGGAATTCACCAAGTCCTACTCCCTGATTTCTGAGCTCTCAAGCTTGTTTCCAATCTTTGAAGCTCGACTCTAACCCTATAAAAGGACCTTGACCAACTTCCCCCGCTCCATAGCTTGGTTTGGGCAGCATTTCTTTTTCAATCACCTTCTCCCTCTGGCCTCCTCGACCAGCACCAGTGGGCTCCACCATCCACATTCTTCACCGGCCACCACAGGCTATAGTCGCCTTGTTCTTCTTCCTCACCTTCCTCCGCATCTTGCAAAAGCAACAGGCACCGCCTTCCACCGTTCTCTCCAACCAGAGGTATTCCCTTCTCCGATGCCGGCATACCATAACCGACGCTTCCCTCCCCTTTCGTCCAATTAGGTTAGCATAGCTAGGTTTCCCTCTCCCTCTAATCTCTTTTCCTTCCTTCAAACGCTCAATCCAACCCACGTCGCCACTGTTCACCTGTCATCTTCTCCATCTCCAATCGTAGCTCCGGCAAGGCTTCCACGACACTCCACCGCACCACACGCCTCGCCAACACCCTCACAAGCTCCGCAATGCCTCCATGCACAAAACTGCCATCCTTGTTATGCATTACACGCATCCAAATGCTTCACCGAACAATCCAGCTTCTCGCCTTCATCTCCAATCTCCGTCGATAAGCACACCCCCTCAAACACCACGAAACACCCACCACCGCATTCTCCAACACTTGGAAAAGCTCCTGAGGTTATTTAATGTTGCCTTAAGGCCGTACCATATGTTTAAGGTCTTCGTTGTCATCCTCTGCCACTGCCATAATATCTGACGACAACAATCCTCCAACCGCAATAGCTCTCGATTTCATCTCCAGGCCATGCGGATGCGCACCAAGAAGTCATCCAAGTCTTCAATTGTGGATCCCAGTAGTAGCAGCATCCCCAAATCCTCGAAGTCCACCTCTGCTGTGGCTACGTGCAAAGAAGGTGGTGTCTTAGTGTAGCATCGGTCAAGGAAGAGCCATTCGAGGCGCATGAATTCATTTTGTGTCTTGAGCTTATCACCCAAGACATTGAGGGGTCAGGTCCCTCCTCACATATCCGCCTACACACCTCGGCTACCCACACACCCGGTAGCCTTAGTCCCTTGTACTCGACCTGATAGCCTGATTGAAACCCTATTATACTTGGGTTTCTGAGAGAGGAGGGGATGAAATTGTGAGAGAGCGAGGGAGGGTTTTACTCTCTCAGGAGTCTTCCCTTGTTCTTAGAAGAGGAGAGGCTGACACTTAGCCTCTGCATAAAGGAGGGAAGGATCTGAAGAAAAGGATGTTTAGAAGAGAAGAAGGAGAAGGCTTGAGAAGAGAGAAGGAAAGAAGAGAAGGAAAGCAGAAGAAGAGGAGAAGAAATAAAGCTAAAGGCTTTGAAAACCTTGTGCACTTTAAGTCATCTGATTAATAAATCTATTAAGTATTATCTGAGCTACTGCTAAATAATTTAAGTACTATAGTTTACAATTTTAATTCTGATTGAGTAATTGCATGCGTGCTTAATTAAGAGGACTAGTGGTGATCTAAATCACCATTGTTTTTTATTCTCTTTCCTTTTTATTCCATGCAATCTCCAGATACATTGGATTTCATTGAATAAATAATGTGACAGGTTATTATTCATTAAATATCTATTTGAATGCCCAATTAATTGTGCTCATTGATTCTGAATGCGATTAATGTTGTAAATTCCATATTTGCTCCCAATGTTCGACCTTGGACTTCATATCTTGAATTTTATCTATTGATTGACCTATTTAGGAGTGTGCTTCAATGATGAAACATTAAACTCCTATCTAGTTCGCTTAAACACCTCCCTAGCAGCGGTGCCATTTGACAAAGAGGTTTTCTCAGGTGTTTTGAAATACATTGGAATTGTAGTACAGTTGCGCTAAACCTCGATCAAAAATATTTATTTTATGAAACTCGCACTGATTTTTATTCTTTTATAACATGATTCCTAATCATTCGTCTCTAGGAGGCATGAGAAATGAGTTTTAGATTCGAATCCACTTTTCTAACCTAACTCTAACCTGACCTAATCTTTTTGGTCTTTCTTTGTATTTTGTTGTCTTTGATTTTGGTTTTAAAAAGTGAAATGAATCCTAGATCTAAATATTGTAGCAAAAACCTAATCTCAGCCTAACTAGTGGGTGTGTATTCACAATAACAACCAAAAGCATATCACTAATTATTCAAAGAAAAGCTAATCATGCATTAACTAGTTATATGAAATTGAAAAAGAATACATACAAAAAACTAAACAAAGTGAATGCTAGGATCAACCAAGAGAGGCTATGGAGAAGCCTTCTTGGTCGTCCAAAAAGAGAAAGAGAGGGAAGTCATAGGCTCATCTTCCAAGGAGAGAGAAGAGAGCACTTCCGTGAAGAAGAAGAGGAGAAGAAGGTGGTGGATCCTTTCTGTTCTAGCAATCCTTGAAGCCCTAGAGAAGAGCACCTTGGAGCTTCACTTGGTCGTCCATGGAGGAGCACCTTGGAGGACCTTCTTTAGGCATCCATGGAGGACATCTTGGAGAGGATGAGGAAGAGGACAACCATGAATGGTGGAAGGGAGGGTGTTGGTGGTTTCAAGTTGAGGTGGAGGAGAACAGAATTGAATGGCCTCCTCCCCTTTTTGCTTAAATGGGAAGTGGCTACCTAAAATAGGTAGTCACCACCTACTTGGGATCTAGGTTTGATGCATAGGGTTTGGTTTCGGTAGGAATAGAATGGGAAGATGTGTGTGTTTAAATTTCATAGAGTGATGTTGTGTGGGTTTTGGTAAATCTAGGTTAGGTCAACCTATATTAGGTGGGTATGGAGCTAATTGGTCTTAAGAGAGTCTAATTGGATAGGAGTAAGCCTAATTGGGTCTAGGTCAAGTCTAATTGGATGTGTGTGTGTGATTAGGACAAGGTAATTCTAATAGGTATATTAGATACTGGGTGGGTCTAATTGGGTTCAAGTTCACCCAATGAGCTGTAGATGCACCCAATTAGGCATAGGCTAGTTTGACGACGTTAGGGATAGGATAACTGAGGGTATGGATAGTGGGATAGGCTTACGAGGTATCTAATTAGATTTCCTAAGGCGTTTGGTGCGGTTTCTAGGTTAAAAAAGGCAAGCTCGAGCTTCTAGCACCCAAAACAAGAACTAAAGGAGACCTCCAAATGTCTAAACAAATGATCAGACATCTTATACTCCAAAATTGGATATTTGGAAGTTAGGTTGGACATCTAATTCTGTGTCAGTGCAAGTTTTGGCTTCCTAGATTGAGTTTCTATAGAAAATAGATGTCCAGCCTAATATCTCGACATCCAGAAAGGTGCTGGAGAGTTGGTATGGGTTTTCTAAAGTAGTTTTTTGTTCCTAGGTGTTTTGGGTTTTATGGCTAAGATGTCCTAATGGAAGTTGTTTTGGGTTTTGGAAGGCTATCCTAGGGTTTCTAAGGGTAGGGATAAGGCTTCGTCGTCACTCTTGTCTAGATCAATCTACTCTCTTTATTGCCTTATTCCACTCTATGCCGCATCCAGAATCACTTTATTAGCTGCAAATAATAACAAAAACATTAAACAGCAAGATGATCTTATTTTATTTTACATAAAATGATGCAATGCATGATATGAACGCAATATTTACAAATTAAGCTAGGTTCAATAATTATTTAGGTTGACTAGGACCTATGGTTGCTGTGCAATCAGTGAGTCCTACCCATATTTTGCCTAAGAAAGCAGGACTCATCGCAATAAAGAATGACAATGGGTGAATCCATCCCAACCCGCACCTTGACATCATGGCAAGTTTGCATAGATTATAGGAAACTAAATACGGCTACCCAGAAGGATCATTTTGCTTTACCGTTAATTGATTAGATTTTAGAACGATTAGCCGAGTGCAGTTTCTTTTACTTTTTTGATGGATACTCTGGGAATAATTAGGTTGTCATTAGCCCGAAAGATCAAGACAAGGCCACGTTCACATGTCCCTTTGGAACATTTGCTTTTAAGCGAATGCCCTTCGGCCTCTCCAACACACCAGCAACATTTCAACATTTTATGATGGCCATCTTCTCTGATTTGATTGGGGATTATCTGGAAGTGTTTGTGGATGATTTCCCCATTTTTGGCGATGACTTTGCATCTTGTCTTGATAACCTCACGAAGATCCTAAAATGGTATATTGAGGTAAACCTAGTACTTTCATGGGAGAAAACCCATTTCATGGTGAGAGATGGCATTGTACTAGGACACAGGATCTCATCCAATGGACTCGAGGTCGACCGAGATAAATCTAAAATTATATCCCGATTACCTCCACCTACGTCGGTTAAACAGAATAGATCATTCTTGGATTATGTCAGATTTTACCAGAGATTTATACGTGATTTATCAAAAATCGCATGCCTAATGACGTACTCCTGGTAGCTGATGTCCCATTTGATTTTAATACCTCATGTCTCAGTGCCTTCGAAACTTTGCCAAGTGTTGTTTCTAATTCTCCAATTCTCCAACAACCCGATTGGTCACTCGATTTCGATATGATGTGCGATGCCTCTGATTTCACCGTTGGAGTTGTTTTTGACCAACGTCAAGAGTGGCAACCTTTTGTTATATACTACGCTAGCAAGACATTGAATGAGGCTCAGCATAATTATACTGTCACAAAAAAGGAACTGCTAGTAGTAGATTCAGGTTTGAAGAAATTCCGATCATACTTGCTAGGGTCCAAAGTGATAATTTTCGTAGATCGTTCCACCTTTCGGCATTTGTTGGCAAAGAAGGATGCCAAACCCCATCTTATCAGATGGGTCCTTCTCTTGCAAGAATTTGATGTCGAAATACGCGACAAAGTCAGAGCACAAAATGTTGTGGTGAATCACTTATCTTGACTAGACCAAGCCCACATCCCTTATTCCCTGCCGATTTCAGACTAATTTTCGAATGAATCACTTTTGGCAATCCAATCTGTCGAGTTTCCCTGGTATGCGGAAATCGCAAACTATCTTGTTGCAGGCAAAATTCCTGCAAATTTATCCAAGGACTAGAAACACAAATTTATTTCCAAGGCCAAATTCTATTTCTGGGATGACCCTTTGCTCTTCCATATTAGAGCCGATCAGATCATTAAGAGGTGCATCCTAGATTCTGAAATCTCAAGTGTGTTATCTTTCTACCACAATGAAACCTGCGGTGGTCATTTCTCGGGTTGAAAAATCGTTGCAAAAATTTCTCAACTGGGATTTTTCTGGCCAACTATATTTAGAGATACACACGATTATGCCATGTGCTGCAAACGATGCCAATCAGTTGGTTCTATGCCCAAGAGAGACATGATTCCTCTCCATTTTGGTTGTAGAAGTATTAGATATTTGGAGCATCGATTTTATGGGCTCTTTCCCGAATTCGCATGGCTTATGTCTTGAAGTGGGTCAAAGGCATCCTGGCGAGATGGGCTGATCACATGACCATTATTTCTTTCGTACGAGAATATATTTTTGTGAGATTCGTGTACCCTGCGCGTTGATTAGTAATAGGGGTAGTCACTTCATCCACGCCAACTTCAGGTCATTATTAAAGGAATATGGATCACATCACTGTATAGCCACCCCATATCATCCGTAGACCAATGGGCAGGTTGAGGTGTCTAATCGTCAAATCAAGATGATTCTCCAGAAGATGGTTAAACCAGATATGATGGACTGGTCCGATGGATTAATCGATGCACTTTGGGCATATCGGATAGCATACAAGGCCCCACTCGGAATGTTGCCATAGCGAATGATATATGGAAAGGCCTATCCCCTTCCTATTGAGCTGGAGCACCGTGCCTTTTTGGCGGTGCAAAAATATACTTTTAACCTCAATGCAGGAGGTTATGAAAAGAAGCTCCAGCTCATTGAATTAGAAGAGATCCGGTGGGAGGCCTACGAGAACGCATAAATATATAAGGACAAGACCAAGGCCTTTCATGATCACCACATCTAGAGAAAGGAATTTACACCAAACTAGTGAGTCTGGCTATTTTATTCGCATCTAAAATTCCTTACGAGAAAACTCAAGTCCAAGTGGATTGGCTTGTATATTGTGATTCACCCCTATTCTATTGGGGTGGTCCAAATTATCAACCCAAAATTTGGGCATGTTTCCATGGTAATGGCTAGTGCCTCAAGCTATTTATGGCCCAGGAACCTTTTATTGACGAAGTTATTCATTTTATTGAGGATGTGTGATTGAGTTCTCATCTAGCTGGAGTCGTTAAACTCAGCATCCATAAATACATATATACATATCTTTATATATAGCATATTTTCTTTTATCAAACTTCTCTGCATTTTGCATATCGTTAGGTTGGCCGGTGCCTAATGAAAACTCAGGAGCAATTCCAGGTGATCTCTACCACTTACTCCCTGTCGTACTTTATTTCTGTTATATTCATGCATGACGACATGCAAGAACTTAGGCATGGGGGGGAGATACACCAAAATTGAAAATTTGTATGCCAACATTTAAGAAAACCTTAGAGTAGCTTGTTAAATGTACTTTAGGGTCCATAATTTAAGAACAAACGACTCCACCTCCAATTCTTGCACTAGAGCTAGAAATCATTCGCAATAGCCACTTCCAACTCATTCGCTCACCTTATTGTTCTGAATTAAGGATTAAGCTGAATGTAACTAGATAAGGGAACAATATTAAAGTAAAAATCATAAAAGTTTATCTGTATATAGCATATATACATATTGCATTCTTGAGTAAGATTTTTATCAAGATGTTGCATTAGTGATTTTATCCTCTAGTTGATTCCTATAATCTGGAATCCTGTACAATTTTCGCACCCATACGTAAATTTTGCAATGGATTCACTGTGAAAATCGATAAACATCTTTAGTTTGTCGAGAAGAAGCAGTACTTCTTTTCTTGAACCCCTTGACAATGATTATGGAGTCAGGAAAACCTTCTAAAAATCCACCAAATAGAGTGAGATGAGAGTAGAGTATTGTTGGTGCTCTAAGATTAGTACATGGAATCTAGAATTTTGGATAATTAGGTATTGATACTCGAAGTTCGGCATAGTTTCGCTCTCGGTTCCCACGTATAAATCTTGTGTGAATTTTTGAGAGCCACCAAATAAGGAAAATATGTGAAGATCAAGCTCTGATAAAACTAGGACTAAGGTTGATGGTTATGACCATTCTTTACGGAATCCTCAACTGAGAGAGGGTATTGATAACAAGGTCAGAAATATGTTGTCCTATCTGTCTCTTTCCCGGTGCCAAGAGTAAGCACTTCAACCGAATAAGCCACCCGGTATCCTCTTGAACACCACCAATCCCCAATAATGCCTCTAGAATAAAACTCGCATATGTCATGTTCAGTATTGCATTGTATTGATATGATATCTAAAAAAAAAATAGAGAAAAATATATATATGTACGTATAAAAACAGCAAAAGAAAAAAGGAAAAAAAATTTTAGAAAAGTGAAAAAGTAGAAAAAAATGATGAGTTTTTAGTATTCATTTTAATAGCATTGAGGAAACATTACCCACCATAGTTATGACGCACCAAATATGGCCTTAACCTTCATTTTTGTATTTCTGATCGCCCGACTACTGGCTAAGGTTTTCTGACTTAGTGTTAGGGTTACTTGAACTTTATTAAAGTGTTCGTTTGATGTGTGACCACCAAAAATGGATTATGTGTATAAATCTAGTGAGATTGTGAGTTCAAAAGAGAAAAGAAGAAAGAAAAAAGAGTGAATACAAAGGAACCAAAGAAAGCATAGTTTTTCTATCTTTCCTCTGAGTTGATTTGCTTAATAATTTGGGAATCTAGATTCTATAGTACTAATCTACATTTAGCGCCAAAAGAGAGTTAGCCACCAAATACAAACCAACTTGACTCCAACATTCTCTACCTAAGCTAAAAGCTGGGGGAGAATGATACAATATCTTGTATACCCCGTGGGAAGAAGTTTACTATCCTACTACAATTTTACTACTGGTTAAGTACAGGCTTTAGAGGTGAACCAACTTTTCACCCGAATTCGCTGCATAAGCTACAAGGTTGCTGTTGAACGCTACGAACCTACGCTAACGTGTTCGATTTTGGAAAACCTGTCGTTGTAGTTCGAAAGCGAAGAATTCATGTTCAACAAATAAAATTTATACCGAAATTAAAATTCTGGGTCAAACACAGGGAGGCGAACGTTTGATTTAAAAACTACGCGTTTCTTTTTATTTGTTACAGAATAATTCAATTTAGAACCATCTAATTATTTACAATAAATAGAAGAGAGAGAAAGAGTAAGAGAGAAAGAGAATATTACACAGAGAAATCAAAATGAGATGTAGAATAAACAAGGTATTTTTGTATTGAAGAGATTGTTCATTACAACTAGAAAGCATAAAACAATTACTCTAGAAAGCTATAAATTTACTCTAGAAAGCATTAAAAGAATGGAGAGAGAAATGTCCTCCTTGACGATTGCTTGGAGGACGAGTAGATTAATCTAGAAAGCAGTAAATCTATACTAGAAAGCAGTAAAAAGAATAGGGAGAGAGAAATCCTCCTCGACGGTTCCTTGGAGGACAAGCTGGACGGGACGACGCCTGGACGAAGGAGAACGAAGAGGGACGAAGGAGGACGAAGCAGAAGAACGGGAACGAAGCAGCATGCCGTCGTCGTCGCGGGATCCACTTCCGAAGGGGAACGAAAATTGGACTTTATCTCGCGAAAAGCATCCTGGGTGTGGGACAAGCTTCTCTTGAGCTTTGGAGGGGTAGAGAGGAGAAAGAAGGGATGAAAATTTTGTATGGAGGGGGTCTCCTTTTATAGTTGCAAGGAGTGGGGCAAAATGGACATTACATCTTCAAAATAATAAATAAGGGGTCTTTAGTGACGGATAAATCCGTCACTAAAGCCCCGACGTGGCCGTCGCCGCCGCGCCCACGCGCGCCCGCTCGGCTGCCCGCGTGCGTAACGCCTACGCACGTCCGCAAAGCCTCAGCCGTCCGATCGCGAGATCGGACGGCTTAAAATCGCACCTTCACCGCTGCCGCCCGCCCGCCTGTGTGTGCGATTGCACGTTCACGCGCCCGTCCAATCGCGCGTCGACGCTATCGGGCGTGCGCGGCCGTTGGATCGTGATCGTGTAGTCGATTGGAGGCGCGCCACCGCTCCAATTTCTGCGGGGTGCGGCTCGAACGCGCGTCGCTGCTTCGCGTTAAAGAGCTCGACCGCTGCGCTGCGTCGCATTTGTGTCGAGCGCTTGACTTCAGCGCAGGCGCGTCGCAGCCGTTGGATCGAGATCCAACGGCGGAGAGGAGACGGGTGCGTGGTCTTCACAAGATGCAAGCGGCCGTTTGGGCGGCTGAGATGGCACCACGTGGCGTCATCTTGGCCGTCCATCTTCTGGAAGTTGTAGATGGTGCCACGGATGTCGGATTGACTCGATTTTTGTGTCGTTGGACTGCGCTCGTCGATCCGAATTCATCCGTGCGGTCGGATTTGTCATCTGAAGTATGGATTTACACCATCCTGGCCCTTGATCTTCTATGGTTCCCCGATCTATATCTGATGCTACGGATGCCTGATTAGGGCGATCTTGGAGTCGTTGAACTCCAATCGTCGCCCTGATCACATCCATACGGTTGGATCTTTGATCCGAGGCCCCGATAAAATGTTTGCCCTGTCCAAGCACATAAAAGGAGACAATTAACCTCCATTTTATTCAAACTACTCCAAATGCAAGATGATGCATGTTATGCAATATTTATATCATGAAATGCAATCCTATGCTTAAGAACATGCATAAATAGACATTTTAAGTAGTGTAAATGTGTTTACATCATACCCCCATGCCTATCTTTTGCTAGTCCCTAGCAAAAACTATATGCTATTTATAAAAGAATTAGGTTAGATTATTTGGACCTGAGTTATTTTCAATCATTAAGAAATTGTCTACTTAGGAACTGAACTTTCAAAGACACAACAGTGCCCGGGTATTAGCCAAAATGTAGACCGCCTCAAGCCCTCGCCTTATTCAAAGAAAAATTTCTTTTTCTCTTTTTACTCATTTCTAATTTTTTTTTGGATTTTCAAATTTTAGGGTTCAAGAGTGGCTTTCTACGACCATTCAACTCACCCAAGATTTGATGAGAACCCTAAGTTTTAAGCATCTTATTGTGATTGTGATAGACTCGTTGACCGGCAATTAGAACGGACTTCGGATTTCTACGCCTCTAGGTGACCTCAAAAAGAATTCTGCCTAAAGGTGTATCTTTACAACCGGTAGCTTTCTCCCTACTTTTATTTTTTAACGGGGTCAACACAAGGGTGAATCCAGTGTATATCTCCCCGGTTTATTCTACTTCTCCGCTTCTTCCTAAGTGTTTTGGGAATTTTTAGTGCATTTTCTGAGCTGGGTTCTGGACAATCGGTCGATGAGCTGTTACCACCGACAACTTGCCAGCCATACTCGTGCGGCGAAGTGTGGCTTATTTCTTTTTATTCTTTTCTCCTTTTTGATTTTTTTTTTTTTTAAGTAGGTGGCTTCCCTGGTCTAAGATTTACCTAAAGGCAGCAAAAAGAGAAAGGTCCAGTGACTGGGCTCTGGACAACCTACCTATGGGCTGTTACCCACGATAACTTGCCAGCCATATCACCCTCGAAGGTTCATTAGCTATCCAATTTCCGTAAAAATCACCGAACAACGAGTCAGTGCAAAGAAAGTGTGTAGATGCTTAAGACTCGAAATTCCCTCAAATCAGAGGGTGGGTTGATAAGTCGTGTACTTATCACCCAAACTTATTTATTCCAATTATAATAGAATTAAGATGGCGAGGACTCAAAGACAAATCCACATTTTAGTGGATACACAGGCTAATTAAGTCCAAAGACCTGAGGGGTCTTTGTGTTCAGATCCTAATGTAGTATTTCCTAAGATTGAAAATTTTCTTAAACCCAAATTCTCTTTCCTAATTTCGAATTTTTTTTTTTTTTATAAAAGAAAATAAACAAATCTACGGAGCTGACGAACGAATTCAGAGATAAATATCCACCCCCCCATGCCTATCTAATGCAATGTCCTCATTGTATTAAAAAGACATAAAACAGAGTGGAAAAGTGTAGAAAGCACCTGAATTGCGTGAATGTCATGTCCGCTCCGAGATGAAATCGAAAAAAGAACTGTATAAGTGCTGAGTTTAGTGCCTTCAGCTAGGCGCACTATACAAAGAAAAGAAATGAAGAATTCACAAGTGCAGGTCAGAATTAATATAAACAGAAGAATCCTCTGACCTATCAACAGCGGTCCACAGATGTGGACCAGATTGTGGTACAGACCCATCCCCCAAAATCGAGAATATCTTAGGTTCTGGATAAAAATTACCCAAAACCTAAAATCAGAATGCAAGCGGGGTCGGGCCTGCGATTTATGAGGATGCAACCCAAGACCAAAAAGTCGGGTTACAGAGAATTGAAGCTCAAAAGGATAATCGTTGAATGTGTGCTTGAGTTGAACATCCTCAAAACAAATGTCGTAAGGGTTCTGATTTGATGGTTTCAGCTTAAAAGGAACCCTTCGACTCAATCTTCCATTTTCTCCAAAATTAATTTCCCAAATCAACACTTCCCAGCTCCTATCCTCCTCATTCAGCATATCAAATTCCAGGACCTCTTGTATATTCATCACCCCGTCTGAAATCTCCAAGTCTAAATGATGTGGCAAATCAAAATTGACTTGGGTCTAATTATCTCAGAATTAGAATTATCAATAAGCTCAACAGGGTGGAACTGATAATCAGGGCATTGAATTGATTCTTCCAGAAAATGCGATTCTGGATCCGTAATGTGTGCCCTAATAAGATCAGTGTTCTCAGTTATTGGGCTATCAATTGATCTATCAGATTCCTCAGGACCAATCGTCTCACAGAAATTGTGTTTAGAAAACTCGCGTGAGACTTCGCAATTTGAATCTTCACCATCAAGATCCGTATCAATGTATCTCCCAAAATCATTTGTCACTTTGTGTTCCAAGGAGACACACGTTTCCTCGTAACCCGGCTCAGGGATCTCAGGTGAAGAAATCAGATCATCTTTAATTGGTTGCTTTAATTCAATCTGGTCAGCCTCGTAACACGTGTCCCCCCCAACAGGTGCCTAAGCGGGTTCTATCATTAGCTTTCCTGAAGAGGGTTCATCCTGGGAATTATTCCAAGATTGAATCAAAGCAACCACGAATCTCATCCTCAATTTTGCTAATTTCCCAAGTAGAAACTCACCCGGGTTCTTATCCTTAACATCCTGGAGCCAATCCAACAAAGACTTGTTTAAATCATCAATCATTTCAATCAGGGGCTCCAATCTCTCAATGCAAGGTATTGGCTGAACTTCTAAAGATTGAATGATATTCCTCAAGTTAGCTAGAACCTTATCCTGAACCTGGTTAACTTGAACCAAATGAGTTGGTTCAGGGTTGGGCGGGTTTGGGCTCAATGTAGGGGAATTAATGAATTGAGATTCGTTATACCCTTCCTGATAATAGGTCATTTCAGATTGTTGAAAAGATGGTGATGACCTAAAGGCAGTGAAATCAGAGGATGGATAAGGATCGGTGTATCCTTCTTGATTGTAGATCGTATTATGCTGTTCATGAAAGGAGGACGATCTATAATCGATGTAGCTCTGAGAAGGATAAAAATCAGAATCAAAGTATTCAGGGTTAGACCCTAAACACGGGGGTCCAGAATTGTATCCCCAATCCGAATTATCCCAACTAACTGATGGTCGATTACAATACGAGTTGGGATAATCGTCATGTTGAGGATAATTTACAACAGGAGGGAAAGAGCGGGAATGCGTGAAATATGTGGAAGGATTCATGATACACAGCAGGAAGAAAGGTGCCCTGCAATACAAACAATCAAACCTGTCCTTAAATAGGTTAGCCTAAAGACCTACAGACTCTCAAAACCCGTCTTGAGATAAACGAACGATTTGATCTACTTCCGTCTATTCAATCCAACCAGTTAGAAGGAGGGACTGGGGAGAAGGTTCTTCCTTCGGCTTGCGCCTCCGGTTCCTAGTGTACCCCCCAGCCGTGATCGTTTGACTCTGCTCCCCTAGCTAGACATCAGATTGAACAGTAGAAATAGACTAATCGAAAATAATCTCGTTCTGAGTTCTGAAGAGCGAGTCCAATCCTTAAGGCCAACGTCTACTCTGTTTTATTTAGGGCTAGGTTTGAATGTGCATTGGAATGTGATGGGCCCTTTAAATGGGTTGTGCCCTTAATGATTGATTGATTCGTGTGTGAGTGCACAACCAGTGGTTTTCAAGCAAGATTGTTTTTGATGTGGTGAATTTTAAGGTTCAAATCTTGCTTAGTAGCTTTTAGGATTCAACTTTAGGTGTTTTCAATCAAGTTTGATTAGCACACCAAGTTTTTGCAAGCACAGGTGAAGATGTTTTCCTTTAAAGTTTAAAAAGAATGTGGAGTGCCTGGTAAATCCCTAAGAGTTGAACCTAATTGGCAGCTACTTGATGAGTTGATTTTATTTGAAGTGGTGCAGCCCAATCAACTCAAATAATTGGCCTGTTGCACCACTTAATTAGGCACACAAATGATTACCTAATCTGATTTCTACTCAATTATGTGTTTGGATGTGTGTACCGGCTCCTAAGATTGGATTACCGGTTGAGTTTGAAAATCAGATGAGGTTGTGTACCTCTGTGAGATTTTTTTTTTTTCTTAATGTGGGGATTGGGTGTCAAACAACAAACAATCTAACCTTAGAGTTTATAAAAACACCTAGGTTGATTGATGTTTGAGTTATTATGTGATGAAATGAAATCTAATGGGTGGGAGGTGGGGGGTAACTTACAAAACCTTCCACAGCACTTTACTCCGATCTATCGCTTTTGCCTGTCTCGAAAGAGTACCTGCAATTACAATAAGAAAGGAGAAAAGTGAGGTAAATGATTTATAAGTTACAAAACGCGAAGAGAAATCAAAGAGCGTTGCCTCCCCGGCAACGGCGCCAAAATGTTGAACGTTTACGAACCTACGCTAACGTGTTCGGTTTTGGAAAAACCCGTCGTTGTAGTTCGAAAGCGAAGGATTCGTGTTCAACAAATAAAATTTATACCGAAATTAAAATTCTAGGTCGAACACAGGGAGGCGGACGTTTGATTTAAAAACTTCGCGTTTCATTTTTATTTTGTCACGAAGAAATTCAATTTAAACTATCTAAGTATCTACAACAAATAGAAGAGAGAGAGAGTAAGAGAGAGGGAGAGAATATTACACAGAGAAATCAAAATGAGATGTAGAATAAACAAGGTATTTTTGTATTGAAGAGATTGTTCATTACAACTAGAAAGCATAAAACAATTACTCTAGGAAGCTATAAATTTACTCTAGAAAGCATTAAAAGAATGGAGAGAGAAATGTCCTCCTTGACGATTGCTTGGAGGATGAGTAGAGTAAATCTATACTAGAAAGCAGTAAAAAGAATAGGGAGAGAGAAATCCTCCTCGACGGTTGCTTGGAGGACGAGTCGGACGGGACGACGCCTGGACGAAGGAGAACGAAGAGGGACGAAGGAGGACAAGCAGAAGAACGGGAACGAAGCAGCACGTCGTCGTCGTCGCGGGATCCACTTCCGAAGGGGAACGAAAATTGGACTTTATCTCACGAGAAGCATCCCGGGTGTGGGACAAGCTTCTCTTGAGCTTTGGAGGGGTAGAGAGGAGAAAGAAGGGATGAAAATTTCGTATGGAGGGGGTCTCCTTTTATAGTTGCAAGGAGTGGGGGCAAAATGGACATTACATCTTCAAAATAATAAATAAGGGGTCTTTAGTGACGGATAAATCCGCCACTAAAGCCCCGACGTTGCCGTCGCCGCCGCGCCCACGCGCGCCCGCTCGGCTGCCCGCGTGCGTAACGCCTACGCACGTCCGCAAAGCCTCAGCCGTCCGATCGCGAGATCGGACGGCTTAAAATCGCACCTTCACCGCTGCCGCCCTCCCGCCTGTGTGTGCCATCGCGCATTCACGCGCGCGTCCAATCGCGCGTCGGCGCTATCAGGCGCGCGCGGTTGTTGGATCGCGATCGTGCAGTCAATTGGAGGCGCGCCACCGCTCCAATTTCTGCGGGGCGCGCCTCGAACGCGCGTCGCTGCTTCGCGTTAAAGCGCTCGACCGCTGCGCTGCGGTCGCGTGTGTGTCGAGCGCTTGACTTCAGCGCGGGCGCGTCGCAGTCGTTGCATCGAGATCCAACGGCGGAGAGGAGACGGGTGCGCGGTCTTCACAAGTGCAAGCGGCCATTTGGGCGGCTGAGATGGCACCACATGGCATCATCTTGGCCATCCATCTTCTGGAAGTTGTAGATGGTGCCACGGATGTCGGATTGACTCGATTTTTGTGTCGTTGGACTGCGATCGTCGATCCGAATTCATCCGTGTGGTCAGATTTTTCATCTGAAGTACGGATTTACACCATCCTGGCCCTTGATCTTCTATGGTTCCTCGGTCTATATCTAATGCTACGAATGCCTGATTAGGGCGATCTTGGAGTCGTTGAACTCCAATAGTCGCCCTGATCACATCCATATGGTTGGATCTTTGATCCGAGGCCCCGATAAAATGTTTGCCCTGTCCAAGCACATAAAAGGAGACAATTAACCTCCATTTTATTCAAATTACTCTAAATGCAAGATGATGCATGTTATGCAATATTTATATCATGAAATGCAATCCTATGCTTAAGAACATGCATAAATAGACATTTTAAGTAGTGTAAATGTGTTTACATCAGTTGCACTTACACAATTGTCTGGATTTCTAGATTTAGGCTGAAAATGAAAAGGAAAAGAATCTCTAATCTTATGCTTGAGAAAAATAATCAGTCCTCTAGGGACCCATTTGTAGATAACTTAGTTTTGCATTTGCTTGGGACTAGCAAGATTTAGGCATGGGAGTATGATTGTGCAGCAATCAATTGGCTTAAATGACCTAAATTAATTTAGAACTTAGCACAACTGTAGTGTAATTCATGCATAAATAACATACATTGCATCTTTCCTACTTTATGTAAATATGCATGAAGTAATGTTATAATGTACTTATTAATGCATTATTTGGATTGTAGGCAATAAGAAGCTCAGGAGATGTCTTGAAGCTAGACCTGAAGAAGGGAGGAAGTAGGAGTTGTAGCAGAAGCCCAACAATAAAGAGGAAGAAATAATGTAGGGAGAGGTATACTATTCTACTAACTAGAATTTTAATTTAGGAGTTAAATTATGATGAACATAGGAACCTTCCTAGCCATTGGATAGTCCTAGAGACCCTCCTAAACCCTAACCACACCTAGATTAGGTCACCATAGCCTAGGATACCTCAAAACCCTCATTCCGACCCATATCTGGACCTCCAGGTAGGTTGCTGGATGCTCAAAACCCTTAGACACCACCCGCAGACCTAGAATCCAATTCTGCTAGAATATTAGACATCTAGTCAAGGAGTTTGACATCTAATTTATATACAATTCCATGATAGAACCAAAAATCCTCCTTGACACAACATTAGACGTCCAACCCAGAGTTCTGGACTTTTATTTTTGAAGTATAAGTCAGCTGATTGTTAAATCAGACATCTAGAACCCTTCTTCAATCCCTATTTTTGAAATCAAGCTTGGATCTTGATTTCCTAAGCCCCCAAACCCAATTCTACACCCTAGGGAACCTAAATTAAGGTACCCTAAGCCTAGTACACTACCCTAAGACCCTCCTAAGAATCTAAATAGGTTCTCACTAAACCCAATTGACTTGGATCTAAGTCAATCACACTTCACCTAGTCAATTGGACTCATGGAGTCCAGTTGAGCTCAGATCTCAACCAACACAAGTCCAATTTGACTCAATGAGAGTCCAATTGTATCAAGCCTGACCTAATCAGGTATTTTCTCTCCCAGTTAGATACACAAGAACTTAATTAAACTTGTACTAAGTTTAATTGCACTCTCACATTACCATTAGGGTTTATAACCCTAATTCTAGGAGACTACCTAAACCCAATTACCTAGACCTATAGGACTAGACCTAGAACACTTAACCACACCCACATAGTCACACACACACACACACATAGCCGCCCACTCTAGAGTCCTCTAGAGTCTTCTCTAAGTGGCGCCACATTGGTTGCAGAAGTTAGCAACCAACTTGGTCCATTTTTAGATCAACAATTTGTTGATCTAGGGAGACTCACTCCCTTCCATCTTGATGCCAAGTGGAGGATTCCGTAAAGAATTATATAGTTTTCTAAAGGGTCTCCCCCTCATTCTATTTAAGGCCACCCTTGGACAGCCATGAACCCCCATCTAGCCTTAGCTTGGACTCCATTTCCATGTGCACACCTCCATCTCACGAGCTTGATCACCTCCACCACTTCCACCTTCACGTCCAAGCATAGAGCACCTCACCACCACCTTCTCAAGAGGTCGGCCTACACACTTTGTCCATCCCTCTCTTCCCTCCTACCACCTCAATCCACATAGGCCATTGGAGACCACCTCCAATGCCCTAATTTCTGAGTAGCTAGTCTAGTTCTTCTTGGTTTAATTTCTGCATTTATTTTTTTGCTAAAGTAGTGTAGTCATCCTCTACCGGAATGATGCCTACATAATCCTTCATTAGATCCACGCATGCATCCATCTTCTGCTACCTAGAATTTATGTTTTTAAGCTTTCATGTAGAAGCATGTCTCTAGATCCAATTGTATTGATGACCATTCTTAAGGAAATAAAATCAATATTTGCATGATATCTAATTTTATGTTAGTTTCCTGTTTTATATTCTTATCATAAGTGCAACAAAATGTCTATCCCCAAAAATACTAATGAATTAGAGATTGATTTGTTTTTCGTTAGTCGCCATCGCATTATTGAGATTGTCCACACACCAACTCATATTTTCACATTCATGATATATTTAACGCACGCACATGTTTTCCAAGAGAATAAGGCAACTGATGCATCTTTAGCTCGCACTTTAGAAGCTCGAGTACAGTTTTAAGCACGTAGGAAAAGAATCAAAAGTCAATTTTGCTTTTCTAAATGCCTCCCTGTGATCGACCGAGACTCACCGTCTCATTACTTAATTTTTGTTGAATCGGATTTCACAACTATACTATGACACTATTTAAATCAATCATATGATTTATGATCACAACAGTATGGCTGGCAAGTTCTCATAGGTAACAGCCCATTGGTTGGTTGGCTAAAGTCCAGCCTCTCAACCATTCTCTTTCTACTACCTTTAGGTAAATCATAAATAAGCGAAGCCACCTACTTAGAAAAAAAATAGAAAATAGAAAAATATAAAAAAAAGGAGAAATAGAAAAGAAGAAAAATAAATAAGTCACATTTCATTGCACAAGTATGGCTGGGGAGTTACTGCGGATGACAACCCATTGGCCATTGTCTAGATCGCAACTCACAAAATGCATGTTTAATTCCAAACACTTAGGAAGAAGCGGGGAAGGAGAATAAGCTAGGGAGATATACATTGGGTCCGTCCTTGTGTTGATCCCATAAAAATAAAAAGTAAGGGGAAAGCTACCGGTCAGATAGATTCACCTTTAGGCAGAATTTCTTTTTATGGTCACCTAGGGGCATAGAAACCTGAAGTCCTTTCTGATTGTCAATCAATGAGTCTATCACAATCAGAAAAAGATGCTTAGAACTTAGAGCTTTTTTTGAGTTTTAGGTGGGTTGGGTAGCGTAGAAAGCTGCCCTGAAACTCTAAACTCAAAATTCCACAAAAATTAGAAAAGAAGAAAAAGAAAAAGATGTATTTACTTTTGAATAAGGCAAGGCCTTGAGTGGTTTGCATTTTGGTAGACACTCGAGCGCTATTGAGTCTCTGTAGTTCTGGTCATTAGTCGAAAATTCTTATTGCTGAGAAATTATTATTGGCTAAGTAATTAATCCTAATTTGAAAAATAGCATGTATTTTTTCTAGTGACTAGCAAAAGATAGGCCTGGGGGTGTGTTGTAGGCACATCTATTTCACATAAAATATCAATTTATGCGTGTTTTTAGGCATATAATTGCATTAAGCAATATAAATATTGCATAGCATGCATTATTCTACATTTAGATTAGTTTATACAAAGTATAAGTTAATTTGCCCTCTTTATCACCAGGCTACAAAGCGATACCATTTCAGGCCCTCGGATTGAAGATCTAACCATACGGATCTAATCAGGGAGAAGATTAGAGTCTAATGCCTTCGAGATCGCCTCGATCGGATTTGCATACCATCTGATGCGGTAAGAGAAAGATAAAATGTCAAGGGCCAAGGTGGCCTAAATCCATACCTCAGATGACAAATCCAACCACACGAATGGATTCGGATCGGTGATTGCAACCTAACAGTGCAAAAATTAGTTAAATCCGATAATCGTGGCACCACCTACAAAGCTAAGAAGATGGATGGCCATGATAACGCCACATGGCACCATCATACCCGCCCAACATCGGCTGCAACACCCCTCTTCTCCCTTACGATCAATCCTAGCCGTTGGATCATCGATCCAATGAATGAGATTTCATCAAGGAACGCATCATCTCATACTGAAGACAAAGCTTTCACAACCTCAATAGTTGGATTTTCACCCAACGGTCGAGGGCACAGGAGTGTTAAAAGCAAAACGTGATAAAGAAAGGGTTGTAGTGCAGATGTGGAGTGACATTCGTGGGAGAAGACAATAGAGGTTCAACTCTCTGCTCGCCTACAATCCACACGCTGGTAGGCGTGGCTAAAATTCGACCACTCAAGCGCAACAGAGGTTGCTACGTGGTACGCTAAATGGGCGACTACCGTCATGCGCAAGATGACAGCCTAAGCATGCGATCAGTGTGCGATGATGGCCATTCGATCTCCATCAGACGGCCTTGATCAGGCATCGCTTGGTGCGAAGGCGCGCAATGCTTGAAGTTGAGTGAGTGTCAATGTTGCTCAATGAGAGTGCTCTGATCTCCATTGCATGGTGGAGATTAAGCGCAAACCTCTAGTGACATGGGGCTTTAGCGATGTGCACATCTATCACTAAAGGCCCTACATACATGATTAAGAATGTAAAATCACCCTTTTGCCCTCAAAGCTCACCTATATAAAGGCCCCACTCCCTCCACTTCTTCTTTATCCATTTCTCTCTTCTCCCACCCCCTCCAAAGCTCTATGAGTTGGTCTCATACCCGAGATGCTCCATTAGGGCTAGGGTAAAATAATTTTCCATCTTCTCACCCCCTTCGTGGAGCATCCCATCATCTTCTCGCCACCAAACAGGAAGCGGATCCCGCTACGACGCCGCCCTACTTTGTTCTTCGTCCTCTAGTTTCGTTCACCCCCATCTAGTATCTCATCCCCGTAGTCCAGGTGCTTCGTCAATGTGGCTTGTCCTCCAAGCAGCCATTGGGGAGAATTTTCTCATCTCTCTCTTTTTACCGCATTTTAGTGTAGATTTCCAGCTTTCTAGTAGTAGAAATTAGTTGTAATGAACATGCTTCTATGGTTAAGAAATATTGGTTCACTCTCTCTCTCTTTCTCTGTATTATTCTCTCTCTCTTTTCTATTATTTATTCTTTAAGTAGAATACCTATCGTAGATTAATTTCAACTAGCTAATTCGCTTTGTGAAAAATAATTCCAAACACGATTTTTGATCAAACGTTCACCTCCCTATGTTCAACCTAGGACTCACCAGAGTTTCGGTTACAAACTTTATTTGGTAGAGGATTTTTACGCAACTGCAACAATAGGTTTTTAACACAATCTTTTAGCATACAAAATCTCACTCGTCATCCACCTAGGATCTAATTGACTCCTACCTACTCATACAGTCTAATTAGGCTCAGTAAAACCTAATTAAACTCAACCTAGACTCCACTAGGCTACCCTAGATTCAATTAGGTTCACTCCTTTCCAATTAGATTGACCTAACCCTAATTAGGACCACACCAACCTAATCTAGGTTGGCCCAACCTAGATTTAGCAAAACCCACACGTTGCACTCTACGAAATTTAAACACACACATACTTTCCTAAACACACACCTTTCTATTATACCCACTAGTTGCCACCAACCTTAACCAAAAACCCATGCATACCCATTCTACGAAAGGCCTACAAAGCTTGCATCAAACTTAGATCCAAAATAGGTGGCAATTCCTATTTTTGGAGAGCGAACTTGCGACTACCATAATGGCCTTCCCATAAAAGCCATTGAACGAGATCACATATTCTATCTCCTCGACTTCTCAATTGGTGACAACCTTTCACCCATAAAAGGCCATCCCCTTTCCTACTCCAAGGTGCTCCAACTCCTCCAAGCATCACCATGGACAGCTAAGCAAGTCGAAGTAGAAGGCTTCATTAACTTCCTCCTCTTTTCTTCTTCTTCCTCCATAAAGCGTCCACACCTCATCTTCTTCTCATCTCCTAGACGATCATGGAGGAGGCCATCTTCAAGGTTTTCTCAAGGATGGCATTCGTAGAGAAAGGGCGCAACACCCTCCTCTCTACATGGGTGCACACGCCCCTATTCTTCTTCTTAGTGGATGGCCAAGAAGGCTTCTTCATAGCCTCTCTTGGTTGATCCAAGCCTTTGCTTGGTTCTAGTTCCTTTGATGTATTTTTTTGTGACTTCATATATTTTGTTAATGAGTGATTAGTTATCTTTGAATAATTGGTGATGTGCTTTTCTTTACCATTGTGAATACACACCCATTAGTTTGGTTAAGAATAGGTTTCCACTAGCATATTTAGATCTAGGTTTTGTGTTCACTGTTCAAAAATCAAAAACATAAAAAAACTACAAAAGCAAAAAGACAAAAAAAAATTTATATATATATTAGGTTAGATCTAGGTTGATAATAAATGAATCGCAATTCTTAACAAACTCATTTTCGTGCCTCTCAGAGACAAATGGCCGAGACTCAAGTTATAGAAGAGAAAACCTATGCGAGTTTCGTTAAAGAAATAAACATTTTTTATTAAAGGGTTTAGCGCAACTATACTGCGAATTTGACAACGTATTTTTACACACATGTCAAAATTGCTTATCACTTTCTAGCAGCTGAGAAATCTCAGTAGCTACCACTACTATAGTAGCAGTCTCCTGCAAACTCAAATTTCGAGTAGCTGATGTTACTTTCTTGCTACAATCAAATTTAGTAGCTCAAGTTGCTACTATACTACGAAAACCAATAGCTACTAGCTGTTATTCAAACTCAAAATCAACCCAGATCAAACATTCTCAAGTTTGATGTTAGGCTCAAGAATGTGCAAATCACTTCTCTAGCAAATCATTTTTATCCAAAAATCATTTTAAAACCATGTATGAAGATCTAAAATCCATAGGGCCAATCCCTATTCTTTAAAATTCTCAAATGAACTTAATGTAGTCTCCTTTGTACATTATAGACAATGTAGATAAGAGACTTACATTAGGTGTTGAAACCATTTCAAAACAACTCAAAATCACCATTAAAACCTTGAAAACATCTTTTCATCCTTTCAAAACTAGATTGAAATCAAATTGGAAAAGGGGTTCATGTAGCCCTATTTGGGCCTTTGTTTTAGGACTTGCTTAGGTGATCTAATCACCAGGAGTTCCTAAGACCTAGAGCACAGCGCTCAAGTGATTGTGCAGCAATCATAGGACCTAATCTATCAGAATTAAGTTAGATCTTACCTTAACCTAGGCATAATGCATGCACAAACAACATATTTTGCATCATAGTTGATTTGCTGGTTTTGTAAATAATATTGCTATTTTATGCTTTAATTGAGAGGAAATAATAATTGCAGGCAATTTGGGGTTGTGGATGTTAAATTCGACTGTACAAATTGATTTTGGATGACGACTGGAATCTAATGCTACTGAGATCGTCTTTATCAGACTTCCAAAGCATCCTATGAAGTCTGCTGAGGAGTAAGGTAGCACAAATCTGAACCTTAAAGGCCAAATTCGATCACAAGGATGGATCCAGATCAGTGATTGCAGCCCAATGGTGTAAAAATCTATCCAATCCAACATCTGGGGCGTCATCTACATAAAAAAGAAGATGGACGGCTACGATGGCTCCACGTGGCGCCATCCTAGCTGCCCAATGCCGCCCAACACCGACGTTCCTATCCATTGAAGGAGGTTCTATGAGCTTTGTGGGCCGTTGGATCACCATCTAACTGTCACAAGAGTGCCACGTCGATGCCTGATGAGACACTCATTGATTAGCCCATAGTTGTGGGTTATTTAAGTATTTAAGTGCCTACACATTATGTTAATTCTAACATTTATTTAGCATAAATTAGGATGTAAATAGATTAATTCATAGTTTTAATTTAATTACATAATCCATACATTGCATTCATATCTTAAGTGCATTTAGAATTAGCTTAGAATAGCATTCATCTAATTAGACAACCAATTAGGAATATTGTTTTCATTAACATAGAAGTTGAGTGTCTGTATATAAATGACCTTAATATTTTAACATTATTTTCTTTACTCTTCTCCTTGCAGGAACGGCTGGCTGCCGCTCCAACGTCGAACGACCGCAGTGAAGACCCATTCAAGGGGGAGTGGATGTGGTGGATCTGGTCGGGCGGCTGATTTCAAACTTGTGTAGGCCACTACAAAAGGAGGAGGGAGGCAGCCGAGCTCGGAAGGCCTCCGCCACCAACCCACCACTGTGCAGAGAGAACTTCTCTCTCCACTCCACACTGCCAGCCTCTACTGTGGCGACGAGTCTTCATCACCGTGGGCGTGTGGTGTGACAGGCCACACCGCCATCCGGAGCTCGCCGCATCACCGTGAGCACCTTAGCGTGCATCTCCCTCACCGTCGTCGTCGACCACCACCACCGAGCTACTAATTCAGCCACCCTTTCAGCAACTTAAGACGTCCGGGAAATTTCCCTGATGTCTGAAGCTACCCTCACGCCTCCACCCACTCGCCTGCGTACCCATCTGCACTCCACCCGCTCACCTCCACCAGCCACGCCTTCCTCAGCCTGCTGCATCCTTCAAACGCACATGCGCCCATCAACCTTCAGCTCAACTGCGCCTGCACCCTCCAACCGCACCCACTCTCCACGCACCTGCAGCTCACGCCATCTCCACACACTCACCGGCTGCAGTGACCTCCTCCAACCGCGCCTGCAGACCCGCACAACCGAGCACGCCTCCGCCCGCGCCTGCTGCTTGCAAGCGCCATTCACCCGCGCCTGCAGAGCCCTTCGCCCATGCGCTTGCACCCTCCAACAGCGTCTGCAGTCCACGCCATTCACCCCCACGCCTGCAGAACCGCCAGCAGCGCCCTCCGCCCACGCTTGCTGCAGCCTGCGCACCCCCGCCAGCTACAGCCGCACCCGCTCAACCGCCTGCAGACCCGTCCTCCCGCGCCTGCAGAGCCGTCAGCAGCAACGCGCGAGCAGATCTCACGCCAACAGCCGCGCAAGCTCACCGGCTACAGCACCTCTGCTGGAGCTCGTCTGGCCACCTCCGGCCGTCGCGCGACTCGCCGCCACCACCGATTCGAAGCCCTCAGTCTAAGGGACCTCCTCCGAGCTTCCCGCGCCCGGCCATCCGCTCCTCGTCGCGCAAGACAAAGGGGAAAAATTCCCCTATTTTGCTACAGTAAACCATCAATTAGAAATTACATTTTCTGCCATTGTCACTTTTTAATGATATTTTATTTATTCTGCATTGTGGAAAATATCCTCTAGTTTCTCATAATTGCCATTTCAGCATTATTTCTTGCTTAAACCTTAAGCTAAAGGCAATCTTGGCTTGATTCTTGTCCAAACTAACTACGAACGAATGTTTTTAATTGGTGCGAATTTTAATACGACATTACCTCCCTGTGGATACGACCCACTCCTCTGCGAGTGGTTATTTCTTGTTAAATATTGATTAGTCGATTTTTCCACCACATTAAACTACAAACGACTTTAAAGCGAAAGATCGACCAGTCAAATGGCACCGTTGCCGGGGAGGCAACAGACGCATTACTTTCGCCTAATTTTATTTTGATTATTTTTCAATTGCACAGAGATTTGACCATTTATTATTTTCTTTTCTGTGGGAGAAATTTTGTGCAAGAATCAGCCTGTGTGAGAGGCGACCCTTGACGTTGCCAGACGAGAAGTGGACGAGCAATTTTGAAAGGAGGAGAAGGACGAGGACGCGATGGACACCATTGTATTTAGTCGCTAGTTTAATTAGAATAGAATTAAGACTGTAGACTTAATTTTTCATTGCAGTTAGTTTGAAACCCTTGTTGTAGGGCGCATTTTGAGGGGTTTGTTCCCAGATTTTGTTTTGAGCCCGTGTTGGGTAATTTTTGGGAGTCTGTTCCCTTTTCTTTAGATTTAGGTTTATTTTTTTATTATTACTTTTATTTGCTTGTGCATAAGTAGTTCTAAAAAAAAATAGAAAAAAAAAACGAGCTGCCTGCCCTAGGACGAACCATTTAGGTCTGTATGAGCAGCCTCTAGATTTACTTTTCTGCATTGCGTGCATTTTTGCATCGAAGATCGCTGGAGGCAAGGTACGTATTCTCTTACTTTGCATCCTATTTTTTATCACGCATTGCATTTAGGATTTAATGCAAAGACCACAAAGTTTGTCTTAAAGCGATCTAACAAGTGGTCACCTATATTCGAAAAAAGGACTAATTAAAGGAGGGACATCTAAAAATCAAGGACTTGATTGTAAAATGTGGTGTGCGATTCAAAATTCAAAATCATTTTGCGGTGAATGCACACTTATATCTGTTGCACCATAGCACTCATTTAGACACTCCTAAGTCTTGAAACGACTAGGACAAGAGCCCTCCTATCGTTGGATTCTGAAGTGTTCGGAACTGGAAATCAAAGGTTTTGTAAATCCAAAGAGGGGGATACCCTGTCACGGATTTTTGGGGGTAGTTGAGGAGCACCGCGAAAGCACAGCTTCAAAGGAAGGCTTAGGCCTACTTGCATCCCTCAATCTTCCGTCTTTGGATTTACTTGACCATTTGAGATTTAGGGAAGAATACCTAAGTTCCAACTAGGTCTTTTTAGGCATTTCAAAGGTTGACAATAGGCGCATAATTGATTGGGCAACTTGTTTTGTCACCTACAATTTGAACTAAATTCAAAAGCCTAAAATCTGTAAAGACCAAACAAGTCCGTTTGAATTGTGTTTGTAGTAAATGCTTGGTAGGCGTTCTCTTAGGAGACAAATTGTATTTGATCCTGAACCTGAAAGAATCCTAAGAAAAGACCTCCCAAGGGTAGAAATGGCCGGTCAAAGGAGCCTTAAGGAATATTTCATCCCAGCCAACCAAGCTGGCCCAGCACTACGTAGACCTGGAGGGGACAATCCATATGAGATCAAAAGTAGTACCATATCCTTGCTACCCCCCTTCTATGGTACTACTAGGGAAGACCCTTACAGGCATATCGAGGAATTCACCGAGGTCTGTTCCACAGTGAAGCTGTAGGGCGTTACTGATGACGCTCAAATGCGGACCCTCTTTCCCTTCTCCCTAAAGGACAAAGCCAAGTATTGGTATCACACCCTTGATAATATAAATACTTGGGATGCCTTGAAGAAGGAGTTTTTGAAGAAGTACTTCCCCATGAGCAAAACAAATCACTTTAGGAGGGAAATTATGAGTTTTGCTCAAAAGGATGGGGAAGCATTCCATGATGCGTGGGAGCGCTTTAACGATTTGCTGAGACTTTGCCCACATCACCAGGTGCCTAAATGGCAACTAGTTGAAAGGTTCTACACCGGACTTAATGATTCGCATAGGCAAACTGTAAATGGTGCCTGTGCAGGAACCTTTCTATCTAAGACTGAGGATGAAGCTTGGAACTTATTTGATACTTTGAGTGAGAATTCTATTCACTTGAATTCTGCCTACATGGATAGAAAGCCCACTCTCATGCAAAGAAAGTTGGAGGCGAATGAAGCAAGGGACACCCAGAATTTAGCCTATCAAATTCAATTACTGAATCAAAACATGGAAAGGCTTATGTCGAACCCGAGTTCATTCGTACCTAACACCTCCACATCCCAAGCTTCCGAATGCGTAATTTGTCAAGGCAATACACACGCCACTGTGGATTGCCACTTGGCCTCCCAATTCCCTGAGCTTGTACAAGCGGATTTGAATGCCGCTCAAGGGTTCCGTCCAAGACCTCGTAATGATCCTTTCTCCAACACTTATAATGAGGGATGGAGGAACCACCCAAACTTTTCATGGAGACAAGGAAATGTCTCAAATTCAGGGAATTACAAACCACAATCCTTTCAAAACCATCAAATGAACCAACCTCAGACCTTTTCCCAACCTAAAACCTCTGAGATGGATGAATTGAAGGCGATGTTGAAAACTATGCAAGAAAGTAAAAGTGCCATCATCCAATCTCATGACAAGGCTATACATGAGATGAAATCACAAATTGGACACCTTATTGAGGCCGTTAGACAGAGGGAGACTGGGAAGTTTCCCAGTGCTGTTGAGGAAAATCCTAAAGGAAAAGGGATTGTCTTTAGGGAGCATGCTCAGGCGGTGACTATTCTGAGGAGTGGGAAAGAAATTTCCAAACCCGATGCTCCTATTGTCTCACCCCCTTAAAAACCATCCACCCCGACTTTCACCCCCACTGGAGAAGATTTGCCCAAATCTTCTCCACTTGAAATCACCTCACCGGAAGAAGTTGCCCCCGTTCCACCCCTTACTCGACATGACAACCCTTCCACCCAGAGATCGAGAGTGCCTTTTCCAGAGCGCTTATCCACCTTTGGGCAAACTTCTGCTGGCTCATCTGGAGCCAAAGATAAGACGGATGAGATTATGGAAACTTTCAAGCAAGTGCAGATTAACCTACCTTTGCTTGAAGCTATCAGGCAGATTCCGTCTTATGCCTGCTTCTTAAAGGACTTGTGCACGAAAAAGCGGCAATCTAGAAAACAGGCCCAATCTAAAGTTGTCCTGCCTGATTCTGTTAGCTCAATTGTTCAACATGGCACACCCCCGAAACTTAAGGACCCAGGAGCCCCATACATCTCTGTAGTTATTGGTGACTTACAAATTGATGAGGCTCTACTTCATCTGGGTGCGGGGGTGAACATCCTTCCGAGCTACGTGTATGAACAACTTGGGGGAGGCAATCTGAAGCCTAGCCTTGTAATCCTTCAAGTTGCTGATCGATCACTTAAGACACCACGGGGAATTTTGGAAGATGTCCTCGTAAGAGTTGATGATTTCTTTTTTCCCGTTGACTTCTTAGTTTTGGACACTGACCCTACCAACAAGCCAACCAAACCCTCCATCATTTTGGGCCGCCCCTTCCTTGCAACTTCCCATGCTTCAATTAATTGCAATACTGGGGCATTGAAAATGGGCTTTGGGAACAGGAAAATCCGGCTTAATGTGTTTGATGCTTACAAACAAGCTGGATTTGAGGATTGTTCTCAAGTTGAGGTGATAGATGACCTGATTGAAGAGGCAACTCCTGCAATGTTATGTGATGACCCCCTTCAGCATGTCATGCAAAATGAGCATTCCCATCTCTTGGAGGAATGTGAAGGGGATATACTAGAACTAGAGGAATTGCTAGGAGTTTCTGCTGAGTCTCTTCCCCCATCATTTCCGCTGAAGGCAGATTTGCTACCTGAGATGTGGACATCTATTATGAAACCCTCAACCATACAAGACCCCAACCTTGAGTTGAAACCCCTCCCTGACACTCTCAAATATGTTTTCCTAAGTGCCAATGATACTCTCCCCGTTATCATTTCGGCTGTGCTGTCTGAGGCATAGGAGGGAGCCTTGATTGAATGCCTGTCTAGGCACAAGGAAGCTATTGCTTAGAGCATTGCTAACGTTAAGGGTATAGACTCTACACTCTGCATGCACCACATTTATACTGATGATTCCATCAAGCCTTTTAGGGACATGCAGAGACGTCTGAACCCTAATATGAGGGAGGTTGTAAAAAAGGAAATCCTGAAGTGGTTGGACGCTGGGATCATATATCCCATTGCTGATAGTAAATGGGTCAGTCCCATTCATGTGGTGCCAAAGAAGGCAGGCTTTACTGTGGAACTCAACGACCAAGGTGAACAAGTTGTCACTAGACCCTCAACTGGATGGAGGGTCTGTATTGATTACCGCAAGCTGAACACCGCTACCCAGAAGGATCACTTTCCTTTGCCTTTTATTGATCAAATTCTCGAAAATTGGCAGGGAATAACTATTATTGCTTTCTCGATGGATATTCTGGGTACAATCAGGTGGCAGTCTTTCCTGATGACCAGGAAAAGACGACATTCACGAGTCCTTACGGTATTTTTGCATTCAGGCGTATGTCGTTTGGAGTATGTAATGCCCTGCAACTTTCCAGTGGTGTATGATGTCTATCTTTTTGGACATGATTGACGAGTGTGTTGAAGTATTTATGGATGACTTCTCTATTTATGGCTCGTCTTTCGACCAGTGTCTCCTGCACCTGGAGAATGTGTTGAAACGATGTAAGGAGACTGGTTTAGTCCTCAGCTGGGAGAAAAGTCACTTCATGGTACAGTAAGGAATTGTACTTGGGCATGTTGTATCCGAGCAAGGTTTGGAAGTAGATAAAGCCAAGATTGATTCTATTTCCAAACTTCCATTGCCTACGAATGTCAAACAGATTAGATCCTTTCTGGGCCATGCTGGCTTTTACAGGCGCTTTATTAAAAATTTTAGTAAGATTTCTAGGCCACTTTGTGACTTATTGGCGAAGGAATCTTCCTTCAGTTTTGATTCAAAGTGTGACAAGGCCTTTCAAACTCTAAAGGAGGCCTTGATCTCTGCACCTGTTCTCCAAGCTCCTGATTGGACACTCCCATTTGAGCTTATGTGTGATGCTTCGGATTATGCAGTGGGAGCAGTTCTTGGACAAAGGGTTGAGGGAAGACCTCATGTGCTACATTATGCAAGCAAGACTTTAACTGAACCTCAGCAAAACTACACCGTCACTGAGAAAGAATTACTTGCTGTAGTTTTTGCTCTAGAGAAGTTTAGGTCTTATTTACTTGGGTCTAAGGTGGTTATTTTTACTGATCATGCAGCAGTGAAACATCTCATTGCTAAGAAAGATTCTAAGCCACGTCTGATTAGGTGGATCTTACTCCTTCAAGAATTTGACTTGGAAATACGTGAAAAGAAAGGAGTAGAAAATGTTGTGGCTGACCACCTGTCTCGCCTTCCTCTTAATGACCCTATTTCTGAAGACATTCGCGAGACATTTCCCGATGAAACTCTAATGGTGGTAACATCAACTTTACCTTGGTATGCAGACATTGTAAATTACTTGGTCACTGGACAAACTCCTGTCTCTTGGGATGAGCAAAAAAGAAAGAGATTCATTTCTCAAGAAAGATATTTTCATTGGGAAGAGCCAGAATTATTCAGAATTGGACAAGACCAAGTATTGAGACGTTGTGTGCCTGAAGAGGAACAACAAAGTGTGCTGACATTTTGCCATGAACTTCATTGTGGAGGACACTTTGGTGCTAAGAAAACTGCTTTTAATGTTCTCCAGTCTGGTTTTTGGTAGCCTTCCTTATTTAAGGATTCTCATAATTTTGTTAAGGCCTGTATTAGATGTCAACGGACTGGAACGATTGGGAAGAAGAATGAAATGCCTCAACATCCTATTCAACCTGTTGAAATTTTTGATGTGTGGGGAATTGACTTTATGGGCCCCTTCCCGTCATCCCATGGTTTTGAATATATCTTGGTGGCAGTTGATTATGTCTCTAAATGGATAAAGGCCATTCCTACGCGCACAAATGACCACTCTGTGGTTTTGAAATTTGTGAAGGCCAATATCATATCCCGTTTCTGCTGCCCCAAGACTATTATAAGTGATGGGGGACCTCATTTCCGAAACCACCACTTCAATCGGTTAATTAAGAGTTTGGGAGTGACTCACAAGGTTGCTACCCCTTACCACCCTCAGACAAGTGGCCAAGTTGAAGTATCAAATAGGGAGATAAAAAATATTTTGGAAAAGACCGTTAGACCTGATAGGAAAGATTGGTCCCAAAAGCTCGATGATGCTTTGTGGGCTTATCGAACGACCTATAAGACCTCTTTGGGTACTCTCCCTTTCGAATTGTGTATGGAAAAGCATGCCATTTACCTGTTGAGTTGGAACATAAAGCACTTTGGGCTATTCGAAGTGTTAACATGGATTTAGAGAAGGCAGGTAAGGCACGATTTCTAGAATTAAGTGAGCTTGAGGAGCCGAGGAATGATGCTTATGACACCTCTCAAGCTTATAAAGAAAGAACTAAGGTCTTGCATGACAAGTTTATTCTTCGAAATACCTTTGAACCCAACCAACAAGTCTGGCTTTTCAATTCCAGACTTAAGCTTTTTCCTGGGAAATTAAAATCTCGTTGGGATGGGCCTTACATAATCACCAAAGTATTCCCCCATGGAGCTGTGGAGATCAAAAATCCTTCCTCTTCAGCAACTCCCTTTATCGTCAACGATCAACGGTTAAAACCGTACATAACTTTAGATGGCCATCTGGTTGACGAAGTCACTCTTGAGGAGCCTTAGCTCCTACCTTTCTCCGCCTCATGTAATATCTTCCTTTAGCTATTTTTTTGTTTTCAATGAGGACATTGTTTGAACCAGGCATGGGGGAGAGGACCTGAGGCATTTTGTTTATAGCATATAAAAAAAAAAGAGAAAGAAAAAAAAAAAGATTTTGAGCTTAACTGGCTAGATCTTGCAGTCTTAAGCAAATCAGAACTCTAGGGTAGACTAAGTTAATTCTAGGGTCAAACTTTAGAAGCTAAATGAGCTACTAGCTTTAGACCTTTAGGGTCCTTTTTGGACTTAAAAACTTAAGTAGGAGTTAAGTTGCGGACCATTCCTCAAGAGGTTGAGGAAGGGAAGCTAGGGTTTGAGTTAAAAGGTGGGGTAGTACCTGGAGTCTTATTCTACCTTTTGGTTTACGGGTCCTTGTAACCCAGGCATCCAAATTTCACACACTTGGTCTGATAATCAACTTAATTTCTGTCTTTCTGAAAAGAGATTTGGTTCTCTTAGTTTTGACTTAAGAGAGGCTTGAAAACACATTTTGATTGGAAGAGTTCCCGCCGCAGGAGAGGTGGAGTATATACTCACCTTGAGGATGCGATGATAACATATTACCTCCTCGGCACTTGTCTCTTAGGATATCCATCCTACTGGGGGCATGTAAGTGCATTGCGCAGTTCAGCTACCATGGGCGGCCCTATCTCGAAGTGCCGGTTGCCATAGGCCTGAATTCGCTTAAGAAATCCATGGGCGATACTATCTCGAAGTGTCGATTGCCAGGAGTTCTTGGGGTCGTTATGGGCGGTGCTATCTCGAAGCATCGAAAGCCAGGCACCCTTCGAGGTATGGTAATGGGGACAATGAATCCGACACAGACCGTGTTGATAGCTGATCTGAGGTTAGACTTAGAAGAATCAAAAAAAAAAAAAAGTATATATATATATAAAAAAAATCCTTTAACTCAAATAACTCAAACCAATACACAGGCACAGATGCTTTAATCTCAGGGATCAATAAACTTTAGGGTAGAGTCAGAAATCAGGGAAACTTGTGCCTGCAACTTGTCTTTAGCTGATCTAGTCTGTAACTTAGCAACTACTTAGGAACCTTGGGTCTAAAGCCTGAACTTAATATGCTTCTGAAGGAAGACTAAGTGAGTTGACTAGTCTACTTAGAGTGCTAGGTTTCACTTAATTTTGCTAGGGACTAGCAAAAACTAGGCATGGGGGTATTTGATTAGCCCATAGTTGTGGGTTATTTAAGTATTTAAGTGCCTACACATTAGGTTAATTCTAACATTTATTTAGCATAAATTAGGATGTAAATAGATTAATTCATAGTTTTAATTTAATTGCATAATCCATACATTGCATTCATATCTTAAGTGCATTTAGAATTAGCTTAGAATAGCATTCATCTAATTAGACAACCAATTAGGTATATTGTTTTCATTAACATAGAAGTTGAGGGTCTGTATATAAATGACCCTAATATTTTAACATTATTTTCTTTACTCTTCTCCTTGTAGGAACGGCTGGCTGCCGCTCCAACGTCGAACGGCCGCAATGAAGACCCATTCAAGGGGGAGCGGATGTGGTGGATCTGGTCGGGCGGCTGATTTCAAACTTGTGCAGGACACTACAAAAGGAGGAGGGAGGCAGCCGAGCTCGGAAGGCCTCCGCCACCGACCCACCACTGTGTAGAGAGAACTTCTCTCTTCCACTCCACACTGCTGGCCTCTACTGTGGCGACGAGTCTTCATCACCGTGGGCATGTGGTGTGACAGGCCACACCGCCATCCGGAGCTCGCCGCATCACCGTGAGCACCTTACCGTGCATCTCCCTCGCCATCGTCGCCGACCACCACCACCGAGCTACTGATTCAGCCACCCTTTCAGCAACTTAAGACATCCGGGAAATTTCCCAGACGTCTGAAGCTACCCGCACGCCTCCACCCACTCGCCTGCGTACCCATCTGCACTCCACCCGCTCACCTCCAACAGCCACGCCTTCCTCAGACTGCTGCATCCTTCAAACGCATATTCACCCATCAACCTTCAACTCAACCGCGCCTGCACCCTCCAACCGCACCAGCTCTCCACGCACCTGCAGCTCACGCCATCTCCACACACTCACCGGCTGCAGCGCCCTTCTCCAACCACGCCTGCAGACCTGCACAACCGAGCACGCCTCCGCCCGTGCCTGCCGCTTGCAAGCGCCATTGACCCGCGCCTGCAGAGCCCTTCGCCCACGCTCCTGCACCCTCCAACAGCGCCTGCAGTCCACGCCATTCACCCCCACGCCTGCAGAACCGCCAGCAGCGCCCTCCGCCCGCGCTTGCTGCAACCTGCGCACCCCCGCCAGCTACAGCCGCACCCGCTGAACCACCTGCAGACCCGTCCTCTCGCACCTACAGAGCCGTCAGCAGCAACGCGCGAGCAGATCTCACGCCAACAGCCACGCAAGCTCACCGGCTGCAACACCTCCACCGGAG
The DNA here is from genome assembly GCA_037157565.1 of Thalassia testudinum. NCBI lineage: Eukaryota > Viridiplantae > Streptophyta > Magnoliopsida > Alismatales > Hydrocharitaceae > Thalassia > Thalassia testudinum. The sequence continues at coordinate 5,849,146 of JAZHRO010000073.1, read as the reverse complement.
CTCATCCGGCCACCTCCGGCCGCCACGCGACTTGCCGCCACCACCGATTCGAAGCCATCAGTCTAAGGGACCTCCTTCGAGCTTCCCGCGCCCGGCCATCCGCTCCTCGTCGCGCAAGACAATGGGGAAAAATTCCCCTGTTTTGCTAGAGTAAACCATCAATTAGAAATTACATTTTCTGCCATTGTCACTTTTTAATGATATTTTATTTATTCTGCATTGCGGAAAATATCCTGTAGTTTCTCATAATTGCCATTTCAACATTGTTTCTTGCTTAAACCTTAATCTAAAGGCAATCTTGGCTTGATTCTTGTCCAAACTAACTACGAACGAACGTTTTTAATTGGTGCAAATTTTAATACGTCATTACCTCCCTGTGGATACGACCCACTCCTCTGCGAGTGGTTATTTCTTGTTAAATATTGATTAGTCGATTTTTCCACCACATTAAACTACAAACGACTTTAAAGAGAAAGATCGACCAGTCACTCATCGTGATCTCTAATTACCCCTAATTAACTAGTCTTCCTAGTTAATTAGCTAGGGTTGTGAATATATATGGTTTAATTATAGAATAAGGGATATTTAGTTAAGGACCTTAAAATAAGTTAAAAATGACATTTTATCATCCATTTAACATTATTAATAATTTAGATAATAATCGGGCTCAAAATCCTATTAATCATTTCCTTAAATAATAAGTTAAGTAACTTAAATATATTGTATACCTAAGTAGATAATAACTTAAGTAATTTTACTTAATCTAATAAATTAACCTAAAAAGGTCAAAAATGTAAATTCAAGGCGTAAACATAATATTTACCTTATTTACTAACATATATAAAAGGTTGAAAAAGATTTAAGTTAAAATAAACCCTCAAAACCTGGGTTTACATTTTAGTCCTTAATATTCATTACAATCAGGTCATTATTTCTCAACAGGCCCTTAAGTTCTATTACTTCTAAATCCCTCTTCATCTTCTTCTTCTTCTTGTCCAGCCGAATGAACGGCTTGGGGCAGAGAGTCACCCCACCACACGATCACCGCCCTGCCGACATCATTCCTCCTTTTCCAAGCTCTTGCAGCTTGCGCTCACCACCTCTACTTGATCCATCGGTCTGGATTAACTGAGAATCCTATTTTTTAGTGGTACATAACCTCAACGTCATCGGAGATGACAACGGAGGTTAAGTTCCTCGAGCTCCTTCTTCAGCCAGACCTCGCCACTCTCTTCGCCACAAACTACTATAAATACCCCCTCACACCTCTGATTTTATTCAAGTTGGCTCCCTTCCCTCTTCTAACACTGCAGCCGACTTCGATAGGCTATTCTCCAAAACTCTACCGACTTCCCATTCCATCTTCCAACTTCCTCTATCCATCTTAAGCAGCCGAGGATATCCGTCGTCGTTCTCCACACCTTGGACACAGGCGCCGACCCTAGGATTCCTCTACTCCACCTCAAATCCACCCGCCGGAGATCATTCTTTCACCCTCTGATTTTGTTGTCCGCTATGAACCTTCGGCGGAACCCTATTGACCACTTCGTCCAGGTAACAGTAGATTAGGAGTAGGAGTAGGAGTAGGCTACCTTAGTTAGTTAGTATAGTTAGCTAGGTTAGAGTAATTTCAGAATTTTAGTTTCACCTCCTTCGACTCCGACGAGTTCCTTGAGCTCGCCAGAGCTTTAATTTTGTCTTTTTACTCATTGTACACCTTCCTGTATCTTCCATGATCACTTCTAAATCATTTAATCATTTAATTAAATCACCTAAATGCCTAATTCAAATCTCACCTTTACCGACTACTATCACTGTCCATGGTGACAGTAGTCGATTTAATTTCACCTTCATTGGGTTCTTTCATCACCTATCACCACTTTAGAACCCTAATTGACATTATAATACCTATTACTAACATCCATAATTAAACGCTTAAATCTTAATTAAGTTCCTGAGCTCGTTGTCCGTGGCGGCTCAGGAATAGTTCAAACTATAAATTAAATACATATTTATGAATATTAACATCTGTTGACTTGATTTAACCTCTCAATCGAGTGGTTAAACAAGTACTGAGCTTTAACCACTCAAATCTTTTAAGAAAATAATTTCACTGTCAAATCTTACATTTTAATGAACAAATGAGGAATTAAATGTGATACTGAGGTTTCTTGCAACCTCAGGATCCTTTTTGAATAAAAAATGGTTAGTTTTAACAATTTGTGCATACAATTTTATATTTTCTAGAGTCACCGGAGCTTCGGCGAGCTCCGGTGATCCATTATTGTGTTACAGCTTCTAGAACTTGCTAAGTAGCTCCAGAATAGTATAATAAGGATTACTGACTGTTTTAAAGAAATTTGTTTGAGGATTTAACCACTAGAGTTATAGATTTGACTTCATCTTCCCCAACTCCGGTGAGTTGGAGAAGTTTGTTAGGAAAAATCTGAAGAGCATTTAATGAGCTCAGAAGCTTCAGTGCAATGCATAGAAGCTGTTTAAACCTTTAGAACACTGTAGCAATCTTTCCGTCACTCTGTCGAACAAACACCTATTTCAGCTCAGGCGGCGAGCCTATAACCCTAGGAATTAAGGTTAGAACAACTATTTGAAGATCTGAATAAGTTCTAGATGATGAGAAGACTATTTGAAGCATTAATTTTTTGGGAGGAAGCTTAGAACAGAAAGTCAATTTTTGAGCTTCATTAGTCAAACATGAGTCTGTTAATGGAGTTTTGAGCTTGAATTAAGGAATTGAGGAGTGAAAACTATTTCTGAAATCCTATTTGAAGGTCTGAAAGTGATTAAAGTGAGCTTAGTTGAGTTTTTGTTTGAGAATTTAGTTTCTGCCAATTTGGGTTATTTTTGAACCCAAACCAACAGGAGTATTGTTCTTATGAAATTCAAACTTAAAACCCACCCAGATTGATCTGTTATAACCCTTAGAATTAATCTAAATTGATTAGAAACACTTTTAAGTGTCTATTGCACTTATTGATGTCTGAAAATCAAACTCTAAAGCTTTCAGAGAAGTGAATAGCTTCTCTGGTGGTTCTGAACGTCTTAAGAGTTTAAAACCTACCCTAGTAGAAGCAGAATTACTTATATAACATGTACAGACCTTTAAATAAAAGAGAGAAGTCCATTTGGGGACTCTCCTAACTTAATTTTACTTCCAGGCTAGTAAAAACCCCATAGGAACTCCTGATTTCATCTTTTAAATTGAAAAGGAAAACATCATTAAAACATTAAATTGACCCTACAATTGTGTAGATTACCCTTAGAGCTTTCCAACAAACTTGAAATCACTCAATTTGTAGCTTTGGGTAGAAAGTTATGAACATTTGAATTCGGGTCTGAAAGGGGTGAGTTAGTCCCACCTCAGTTATTCACGAGCGCACGCCTGGGGATAAAAGTAATTCGTTTCTCTGGCTATGCAGTCGTCAGCTCTTGGTGCACCGATTACCGAATCCACATGATCTGGTCTGAGCATTGCATGTCTGTGTGTGTGGGCTTATGCCTGCGGGTGTGCGCCCTTGGGGGCGTGTGAATGAGGTTGTGCCCTGGGAGGTCGAGAGTGGCCTGGGAGGCCGGGTTGAGCCGAAATGGCTCGAGACTGTGAACCGATAAACAAATGAACCAAAAATGAACCTAACTGAGATTAGGCGAGGACCGAGTAGAGTCTGGTCCAACCCTGGTCTCAGGGTGCTATGTATCCTTGAAAGGACCTCGTCGCAAATAAAATAACTTTTGGTTAAAAAAGTAAAAAAAACCCGATTCAGCTGAAAGCTAAAGGAAAAGAGAAGCTGCTGAAGGATGCTAAGTGTTAAAGCTAAAAGCTAAAGAAGAAAGCACAGGCGCTAAGGAGTGTTAGGGAAAAGAGACTAAGGAATAAAGGAGAAAATTAAGGGAAGAAGAGAAGGCAGGAGACTAAGGGAAAAAGAATAAGAGACAGGAAGAAAAGAAGGTAGGAACAATAGAAGAAAGAGAGTTCAAGAGATAAAGAAGAAAATAAAAGAAAGAAAGAAGTAGATTGCAGGCTGAAGAGATAAATGAAAATAAATGAAATTTTCTTGCATCAGTATCTTTTTGTTCTTAATTGTAGAAAGGCATGTTTTAATAGAATAACTTTTTAATTGCCTTAATTTCTTTGGAATGAAATAAAATTGAAAAAGAACTAACATGTTTACTTGTTAATAAAGTAGATCATTTTAAGTAAATATGTTTTGCTTATGAAATTTTGTATATTCTTTATAGTTTAAATATTTTGACAAAATTCATGTTTTGAAAATCAAACTAGTTATACCTCCTAAATTTATAGAAATTAAAGAAAATTGGTGAATTTGGAGAAAATTATTATGCCTCCCAGTGAACGACCTAGACTCAACCAATAAAAATTTCTAAAATGTTAGGTTAATTCGACCTTATGCTACACAACCGACACAACTTCGAGTTAACCTAAGTGATTTCTTCTACACTTAATTAAGTGAAATTAACTTGATTACTGAGTTGAGTGAAACGCACGCATCAACGCCTACCCAGTACTTCATCAAAAAGGAGATCACCTCAGCTGTTGGATCATCATCCAATAGCTGAGGGCGGCTACATGTGCACACATCCACATTCGTGACACGGTGGTTAGTGCCTTCAACCAAAAGTGCGAGATGCGCACTCGAACTGTGGGGAGTGTGAAATTAGACAGGCAGTGTGCACTGGGGAAATTAAGCTGCATGATCTCAATCAAGTGGTGCTCGAAAAGGCGATGGATCAACCGGTGGGCATATAGGCATGATGATGCGCGAATACACGCGAGCGCTCAAAGGGGTTGTGACGAGCGATCTCAACCATTGATCTTCGCGATTGAATGGTTCAATTTGGAAATGCACATGAGTGCAAGGGATGCAAAGGCAGTGGATTGGGCAACTGTGCATGCACTACATGGCACGTTCACATGCTTCCGTGCAAGGAAGGCATGCTTGGGGCTCTTTTAAGGCACGATATGATCCGTTGGTCTCCCAATCAACGGATTTAATTAATCTAGGGTTGTTGCATTGATTGGGAGTCCAAGTACCTACTTTTCCCCTCATTTTAACTATAAAAAGGATCCTAGGGCTCCCATTTGAAGGCATCTTTCCCTCCATCTCATGCTCTGGACATCTCCAAGCTTCTCCTGCTCTCTCTCAGACATCCATCAAGCCCTCCTAGGTGCACCACTGCTGTTCTTCCCAACCTCTCCAAAGGCCAACAAGGACCACCCTTGGTGTCCTTGTTCTCGTTGATTAAATAGTTATTTTTAGCAATAATAGTTTCAGTAATGCATGTTCTAGTTATTTAGTTCTAGTTAAGTTCTATTTGAAATTCCTTTGAAGCATTCAACTGATGAAACAATTGCCTGATTTAAAGTTGAGTTGCTGTATATCTATCATGATTAGTGCTTAGTTCTTGTTAGTTCTAGATAAATGTTAAAATCAAGTCATTTTACTGCCTCCCTGAGTTCGACCAGGACTCACCATCTCGTTACATTTTATTTGCTTTGATATATTTTTGCATTATACTACGACAAGAATATCTTAAAACATGATTTTACGCTTGAACAAAATGTCGTCATTGCCGAGGAGGCATGGTGATTCTTGATTTAATATCTGGTTTAGTATATTTCTCTGTGGTGTGCAAGTTTGAAACGAGGATCCACACACGCATTAGGTGCGGGCGAAGAAAATCAGATGCACACAATTATCTTAGTAGGTTTTAGATTAGGATTAAATTTCACATTAGAGTAGAAGTTATTTTGAAAAAAAAAAATTAGGATTTCATTTAGTTAGGAGTTGCTTTGCATCATATCGAAAAAAAAAGGATTGAAAAGAATTTAAGGTATTTTTAGAAATTTGATATGGATTTGAAAAACCAATTGTCAAGTTTCTAGTGGTCCAAAAAATTTTAAAATTTGAGCAGGTGCTAGATTTTCAAATTACCTTTTCAACATCACCATTCCCATGAAAAAATTCAATTTGTAAATTTTAAAGAAATTCGTAGAGCGTGCAAAGGTCAGACAGACTAAAATCCAGATTTGTTTAAACCTCAAAAATCAATTCTGAATAGCACACAAATCTATTGACCAAAAAAAGGTTGGGTTAAAAGATAATAAAGTTAACTTTCATGCCCATATTTTTATAGAATTTTTGGATCACATTTCGTATTGTTTCAAAAGGAAAAGCCAACACGAGGTCAAAACCTCACATCTGACCCCCTTTTAGTTAAAAATTCATATTTATTGATTTAAAAGAGTAAAATTTCTTAAAAAATATTCACTAGAAAGCTGAAAAATGAATCTTCCTACCAATTTTCATATCATTTTGATTCGAATTAGATCTTAGAGAATGTTGTGAATTTGACTATGGACTTCCTAGTTAATTTGCATGAGCCTTAGGTTTAACCTTTAGGGTCACATTTACAGACCACATTAGACAAGCCTGGACTCAATTGAATCTAGTGATTAGCCAGTAAGTTGAGTCACCTTGTAAATCGCTCAACACGCACCCAAACAAAAGAAAAGTTTGATAAAAAAATCGTAAATTATATCAGTTAACCTGTATTCATCTTTTAACTTATGCATGGTCTCAACCTCTTTGGCGAAACCTAGTGCCGAGCCTGCAACATAGTGTCAAATAACCACATCTAAGGGGTACAAAGGAACCGGAGGCAAAAGTCGATGGAAGAACCTTCCTTTTAGTCCCTTGGTAAACAGACTAGCCAGGTTAGCATAAGAGGTGGGGATCATTTTTAGTCGATTTCTCGATGCATGTTCTTCGACATTTTAAACCTGAAGGAAATATCTGGTCATCAGATTCTAAAAGACCAATTTGATTAACAAGGCCTTAGCCTTGATTGGCTTGGCTACACCAATCCTTACTGTTGGTGTATGAAAGGAAGGAGGTCTTCTTCCTTGGGAACCAAACCCGAGGTGGCAAAGGCAATTTTTCATTTTGCCCAACTCTTCTTCCCAACCCTCATTGTCCTCTAGATTAGCTAAGATGGCTAATCCTGGTCCTAGACTTAGTTAGGGCCACGAAAATCTAGACCCAATGGCTCATTTGGAAGCTAGGGTCGAGGAATCAGAACAGAGATATGAGTAGAGTTTGGCAGGATTATCACCACACTGGATAGGATACAACATCCACCATGCGGAGAACTATGAGACTTCTATGATATAGCAGCTACTATTTTGGCACCTCAAATCTGACTTCCCGCAGGCAGAGATGCATTTGAGCTGAAGCCAAACATAATAAGTCTGATTCAGAATCATTTTCATGGAAACTCTAATGAGGATCCCTTCTAGCACATCGAGGATCTGAGTTGAATCGCAAAATTAGTTTGACCCAGAAATGTTGATTTAGGGACTGTTCTCATGAGGTTTTTTCCATTCTCTCTTAAGGATAAAGCTTGTTATTGGTTCAAGACCATTGGGAGGCCAATTGGAACCTAGGCGGAATTACATCGTGAATTCTTCCAAAAGTTCTTCCCGATTGGTCGAACAAATGCATTGTGGTGTGTAATTACAACTTTCTCTCAACGACCAGGGGAGAAGTTGCATGATGCCTGGGATAGATTTCATGATCTTCTCAGGAAATGCCTGCACCATGGTGTGCCTAGATGGCACCTGGCATAAGTCTTTTATCATGGGCGAGATAACATAGGAATTTTGAGTGTGTTATCTTTTTGCTACAGCGATGCTTGTAGTGGTCATTTTCCAGGCCAGAAAACCACTGCGAAGATTTTGCAGTCAAGTTTTTCCTAGCCAACTATTTTCAAAGACACACATGAGTTTGCCAAAAGCTACAAGCGATGTTAGATGGCTGGTTCTATGACCCGGAGAGACATGATGCCTCTCCAACCCATTCTGGTTGTAGAAGTGTTCGACATTTACTGGCATCGACTTTATTGGCCCTTTTTTGAACTAGCATTGCTTCGATTACTTCTCATAGTTGACTATGTCTTAAAGTGGGTTGAAGCCATCCCGACAAGATGGGTTGATCATAAGACCACTATATCCTTTGTTTGGGAATTTATTTTTGCCAGATTTGGAGTTCCTCTGACAATAATTAGTGGTGGGGGCAGTCACTTCATCTATGCTAATTTTATATCTTTATTGAAGAAATACGGGGTACATCACCTTATTGCGACCCCATGTCATCCACAGACTAATTGGTAGGTTGAAGTTTTTAACCATCAAATCAAGCTTAGTCTTTCGAAGATGGTTAGACTAGATAGCAAAGATTGGTTCAATCGATTGATCGATGCACTTTGGGCATATTAGACCATGTACAAGGCCCTGCTCGAAATGTCAGCATACTGCATGGAATCGATTGGACTTTACTCAGCAATGGGGCAATGTTAGCTTAGGTGCTTGCTTGAAATAAATCAAGTGGGTAGTTTTTTAAGTCATTCAGATTACCTCTCAGGCTGGAGAAAATCCTCTTGGGTCAAAACCCAGGATTGTTTTTAGGATTGGGTCGGGCACGGAGGCCTACTAATCAAATTGACGCAACCGGTTTCCTTCCAATTCAAGTCTAATTACACTAACCACACTTGGTGTGAAATCAAATCCAATCCAAACCCATGATCCACCCTTGAGCCCTATCCTGATTCGAAGTTCATTGTTGTTTGCCAAGGGAGCATGGGAAATCTGATTTAGAGCTTTCACGGTCCAGTCCTGGCCCTGGACTTTGCCCCAGTTCTGTGAATCAAGCAAGCTTCAAGAATCAGATATATAAGTGAGTGAGGTGGGTGGGTGAATAGCATTTTTACTCTAGCTGAAATTTGACCTCACTAATGAGTAGTGTAATATACGATGTCTCATGTTGTTCGTCTGTCTCTTCCCTTCCCCAGAAATACCCATTACCATTGTTGGTATTTCGAAATAGATCTACTCATTCTTGGATTCCAATTATGCAGTTCAGAGGGATCTTGAACTAAGAAATAGCCCCTAGAAGGTAACCTAAAAAGGGGTATCCTGAGCAATTGCAAGAATTGGTTTCAAGGGGAAGGATGAAGATGTCAGAGTCAGAGTGATTTTGGCTCAACTCTACTCTTCGATTCTAGAAGAAAGGAACATCTAATGAAGAAACAAATAGAAGTGACCACTACCTAATTATTACATTATAATGAAGGTTTTCGCCATAAGGTCAGAATTCCATATTCCCATTTTTTTGAACTCAATGACTCTGGTTTCAGTCTGAATATTTCATTTCAGTATCTTTAATTCGCAGGGAGACCATCCTAGACTTGCATTTCCATTCTATTCTCTCCAATTTGATCTTAGACCTACTGAATGTTATGATAAAGATCAATTTTTGAATTGCCTTTTTTTTCTTTCCATTCAAAACAACCGAAAAAAGATGAGTGAGACAGGAAATTTGTCACAATTTTTTGTATTGCTAATTTTCTTTCTTTTTTCCCATGTCAATAACTACAATGATAGGGCATCTGGGAGAAAATGATTCATTTCTATCAATATACCTGCTAAAGACCCAAACCATGTAGTAGTTAGCACAGGTGCTACAGAGAGATATATTTTGATATCTCACATTTGAAATACTCCTTTATTTCTGTATTATAATCCATATAGATTGAAACTGGCAATAGATTGTTAAGATATTATTACTGAATTAACTTATGAATTCTAATATATAAGAAATATGAATACGGGTAATATCTTAATAAGAAATTCTTACTTTACTTAATTGACTTATGACTGAAAATATATAAGAAATATAAATACCGATAATATCTTAATAAATGAAATAAAAATATAAGTAGTAATCCAAGAAGAGAGGAGATGTCAGAACCCGAGTGTCAAGGAAAGATAAACCCTCGGTTGAACCAAATGTAGGGGGTAATTTTATGCCCTGATAAAGGATTGATTAGCATCCACGAAATTCCCATTAAGCTACTGGGTGGGTTGTTCAGAAAAAGGCCAATAGGTGTCCCTAGTTATAAGCTTCCCACTGGTTTTTGAGTAGTAACACCCTCAGGCCAGGGAAGTTCATAGTGGAATATTTTCAATAATACCCTCTCACTGGATCTGGGTTAGACTACTTACTTGTGGCTAGGGAACCCATCACTGAATAGTTTCACTCAATCTCAAGCCTGGAATCATAATACGCACTTTCCCCTGGTTGATGACTCGTAATCCTAGGAATCTGCTGACTCTGCCTCTGCTTACAACTATCAATATCCACTTCCTTTGAATTAGACCTCGGAAATGAAACTTCTGTATTGATTATTTCGACGGCGAACCCTTATCCTTAATTCCCCTAGCTAGCTGTGGAGGAGGCATGTATTCCATTAATGAACTTACCTCACAGATTAGCTCCACCAATTCAAAACATAACCTCCGGCCAGTGAAATATACCTCTATTCCCAACTGGAATCCTCAACCTCTACTGGCCGTGTGATGGAATAAGAATAATTGGACTCCGCCTTTTTCACAACCTGCTTCCCTACCTCAGCCCTGCAAATTAAGTGTCTCAATCCCTGGCTCCTGCATATCGGGAATATGAATTCCATTATTCTTATAAGCTTCTGAACAACCTGGGTATTATATATATAATGTGAGTAGTCTTTGTTCACTAAACCCCTTGCTTCCTCTGAATTTCAACTCCAGACTCCAACCCTACTCCTCAGAGCTGGATTCACAACACAATTCTAATCCTTGATTCTCCCTGCCTTTCTTGTTTTGGGTCGTCTTTGACTTGGATTGGAGCTAAAACCTGGGGATTTGTGTATATTTTCGGGTGGTTAAGAAGTGGAGTACTAAAAGAATGGGCTTTGAGCAAAGGTGGAGCTGGAATGATTAGTGATTTGGTTCCTGAGGTGGAGTTCATTGATGATTATATTAGAATGGAAAGTAATAAAATTATAGTAGTTCCCACGCACCTGAGGTGTGTGTACCAAAAAAACTTCATTTTTAGGTGCGAGTCAGAGGGGAACTGAAAGCCAAGTAATAGTGGCCCAAGCAGAGCATAGAAGCAATCTTGATCCTGTGTTTAGTCATCATAAGTGTTTCCGTCTGCTCCGAGAAATGAGGAAATCAGATATTTGGAAGCCAAGTCTAATTGGGATGGGAAAGCTATCTATGAAATGCTAACTGCCTAACCCTCTTTCCAGGAAATATAATCTCATTCCCTATCTCTATTAATAATAGTGTTTATTACTTATTACTTCTGGATTATTCATATCTGATTAATATATAATGATTACTCTGGATTGACTCAGGTGAGTAATATATTAATAATAGATTCTCAAAACTTGAATAGAGATAGGGAAGCTTTCTAGTAGTAAGGTGCGAGTTAGGAATTAGTGAATTGGAACACAAGGTATTTTGATTTCTTAGATGGAATCCAATTCCAAATCAGTTGAATCAATTGAATGACCAATTGATTCCCTAGGAGCCAACCAAGAAAACTACTTGTGAGAAATGCAATTTTGTTGTTACATCGAAACATGTAAAAATCTACTAACCTACCCAATGTCGAGGTTCGTACAATGACATAGTTGAGAATCAGGATCAACATTGAATTAAGGAATATACATGGAATCCTTAATTTCCGCATGATAGTGGATTCATCAATGGAAACGTCTCTTGGAATGTTTTGGATCAAATGAAACGGCAAACCACTTCAGTGTTCGATGTAGGGGTGCAAAGTCACGATGAAATTGGTTCGCATGAACCAAATCCAAAAGGTTGCCGGAATGACAACCACTACTTTATGAGGTCCTTGGAAATCCCTATGCAAAGGTGCATAATAGATTGTGAGAACTGTCATAAATTGTTCGGTCACAAAATCAATCACCACTGCAGTGGTAAAGTGTTTCTTCTTTTGACTTTCTTTCTCAATGATCAAAATTCGAATGAAGAGTATATAGTAGTGGCCGATGGAAAGAACGGAAATCAATCCATAATACAATCCAAGAGTCCAGATGGTGATAGACATGAAAATGAAATGGAACACGTAAGTAGTCGAAAATGGTGAATCGCCACCACAACAGTATTACAAAACATACAAATCTCCTCTACCATTGTAATACAACAACCATGTAAAATGGAATTCTTCATAGTGAAATTCTCCTTATTCCAAAAATGGAAAATACTAAAACAACCATGTAAAATGGGATTCTTCATATTCCTCCCCTACTGGAAAAAAAAGCGTCATTCAGTAGCTAGAGAAATGGATGGAATCACAAATAGTATGAAATCCAAAAAATCACTCTCAATTCATTACATTCTGCCTTCCTAAACCAAATATTTGACTTATAGCTTCCTTCCTCTTTTCTTTTGAATTGAAAAAGAAATGGAATTTCCTTTCGCAATGGGATCACTAATATTGACATATTGCAATGGGATCACTAAGCTTAAAGATTGATCCAAATATTTTGATCACTTGGTACCATTCAATCCAATGGAATGAATTCAAGTATACCCATATACATCACTAAGGAGAAAATCGATTTGTGAAATTGATTTTTGATTGACCTAAGAAATACATCAAAAAGAAGAGATTTGCAATCAATATTCCACTTTCACTGTACTTTCCACAAAAACGAGATCCATCTTTATGTATCTATATAAATCATTTTTTGGAAAGGTGAATTGGTAAGAACCAATTTAGGTGCTACAAATTTGAATTCTAGCATCATGAAAAGAATCCAAATAGAAAGAACATAGATAGGAAAACGAAATATATGAAAACTAAGTAAACTGAAACTCGATAAACAGAAGAATTCTTATTCTACACAATAACGAGTTCTCAATTCTATGGAATTGGGGGCATTCGTGAATGTGAATTCTTGATTTTTTATATCCATTTTTTGGTTGTCAAGGCATATTTAGACTCTTCCAAGGTTTTTTGATTGGTTTCTCTGCCACAGTAGGCAAACAATTTTTGAAATTTCCCATCAAAATGGATTTAGCTAAAGAAAAAGCTTTCACCGCAACCAAATATCCCTTTTTCTTCCAAATATTTTGAAGAATACATTTTTTTGAAATAGAAGTATGTTTTTTTGGAACTATCATTCAAAAACAAAGAAGTCACTCATTTTATTATTCTATGTTGAATACACATATTTAAAAATCATTATTTTGATTCATTATCTATACTTCATTTCATAAATAATGGAATCCTTTTTCCCTTTCACCTCACTCAGCTTATAATATCTCGCCTTCATAAGAGAAACATATAGACTCAATTTTATCACAAATCCATCCGTAATTGCTTCTAGTTTTAGACTGATGTCAGGTTTATCCAATTCAATAGCATCTATAGAGACCATATTTTCATCCATGGACTAGAATACCAAGTGCCCGAATCAATCGAAAGTGAAATTCGATGTAAGCTATTCATCTTCAAGTGGTATGCACAATATTCACACAGACTCAATCTGTCAAGAAAGAACTTTTGATAATTTAACCGAGAGCAATCTTCTAATAGTTCTTACCCCATAAAGGTTTGTATCTCTTAGAATCCATTACTGGATTTGGATCGAGATTACTTGATTCTTCTTCAATGGAGCTACGATTTGAAATAAAACCATTGCCGTTGCTAAGGCAATCCCTTCCATATTTACACAAAAGTGATGATATACTGATATACAATATGTTATTAATCCCAAGAAGACCTCTATCATTGTTAGACAAATCGTTGCTATTATTGTTACTGTAAGTTCTTGTCATATTTGAACCGTGAAAATGAACTAGAATCCAAATTTGGACTTCCATTTCATCACTCTTTGTTACGAACATGGGCATTAGACGTAGTTAAGACGTCTGGGAAGTGTCTCAGACGTCCGGAACCCTTCCCAGATGTCTTGTATTAAATTTTTTCGGCGTACGGTTTCGCGTCTGTGTGCCTGCGTGCGTAGACTGAACCCGCCGCCTTCATTTTTCTCTTTCCCTCCCTGCAGGCGCCGTTTCCCTCCTTCTCTCTCCCTGCGGCTGCCTTATAAAACTGTTCCCCCTCTCCCTCACCCTCATTCCACTGCCTTCTTCTTCTCCTTCTCCCTGCCAACGAGAGCGCGAGCGAGCGAGAGCGGCAGCAGCGGCTACTACGAGCGTGGGGGAAGGAGGGGTGGTTGCAGGAGGAAGTAGAAGTTCGACCGCGAAGGTGCGAGCTTGCCGGGAAGCTAGAGCCAGCCGGCAGGAGAGCAGCGAGCATGGGGTGGTGCAGAGGAGCTGCTGCAGCTCGAGCAGTAGGCGAATGCAGCGCGGCACGGCCGTGCGTTGCGGCCGTGCGTCGCGGGCAGAGAGCGAAAATGGTCCTAATTCTGGGAAAATTTCCCGAAATCAGACGTCTGGACTTACGTCCAGACGACGTTGAAGACGTCTGGAGGAAGGTCCAAACATCTGACAGGTACAATAATTTCCTACCTTCTCCTTTTTACGCGTGTACGGCCATGCAGCCATCCGCCGCGTTCTTCTGCGCCCCTTCGTTATGAGAGTGGGTGTGTGTGTGCGCAGGTTCTATTCAAGAGGGCGCGAGGGCTCGCCATCCCACATGGATCAGACATCTGGCCACAGTACCAGACGACGGAGAGGACCTCCAGACGTCCGGGGTGACAATCGGACGTCTGGGAACTAGAACCAAATGATCCAGCGGGCTTCTGGATGACTGAAGGACTGTGCAAACCGAGGTATGACCTGATCGACCTTTTAGGACGTCTGGAAGAAGTTCCAGACGTCTGATTTTGGGCAGACTCGTCATTTTTGACCTGTTTATGGTCCGTTCGGAGTTCGTTTTCTGCGTTTCAGGTTTCGTTCTTTCCAGATTTTTTTCCTCTACATGTTTACAGTAATTGTATACTATTCTGAGAAACTCCTTGTGATTCATCCTTGTGTTAGGACCCCGTTCTGTTGCGATTTTGGGGGTTGCAGAGGCGCGCGGGATTGCCGACCACGCCCCTAGTACTCCCGATTTCGCAGGTAGAGTGGCACTTTAATTTAATTAACAAATATTATACAATTATGAAATAATTAATAGAGTCTAGGGCATTGCATGAACCCTACGACTGAGAAATTAGATTGAATGATAGATCCTAGGGTATTGCATGAATCCTAGGACTGGAAAACTAGATTGAATGATAGATCTAGGGTACGGCATGAATCCTACGACTGGAAAACTAGTTGAATATATAAACATTGCAGTCTTGGAAAAGTGGAAAGGAAATGATAACTGCCCGTAAATTGGTTAACAGTTGCCTGTTATGAATGAATAAATACGGTTCAGAACATGGGTTATATGAATATAAAGCTGGAACGGTGAAACCTAAATTGGCTGAGTTAAAAGAGCATGAACCCTACGGGGAATTAGGAGTAGAACTCCTGGAAAGGGAATGGAATAGAATTGGGGAAGTGATCTAGCCCTTGAGTACGGAGTACCAAGGAGAGCAACTATCCCCATGTTTCGTGCAGAGCGGAGCTAGCCGCCCCAGGGACCCGGGGTTAGGTCTGGCCACTTTGTACCGACTTTTGGCCCTCGTGTACATAGTACCAAGAACAGCTACTAGTGTAGGGAGAGCACTAGCTACCCCACCGGCCCCGGGGTTCTGCTAGCCCTCCTACACTGACTTGTTAGGCCCACTGTGTAAACCAGGGTAGTCAGGCGAGGGTGCGCGGACTGTGGAGGGGCAAGACCCCTGTTTGGTTACTGTGGAGGGGCTGGACCCCTGTTACTGAGAGGGCTCTACCCTATACTGGTTCCGTGCTGTGCTTTGGGCGCACCCGTTAACGGAAACGACTGATCGTGTGCCAGTGCGTGGTAGCTACCCGTGCATTTATCACACGTGCCGTAGTCACCGTTACGTCTGTCAGCAACCTTGGGGTGGTTGACTGAGGGTAGGACCACCACGGGGGACTCTCCCGGCCAGGAGTGACCACATGTTACTTCTATTTTTCGGAAAAGACTGCAATCAAGATCGTTCCCACGAGGAACATTCAAGATCAAGAGAAGGATCTAAGAAATAAATCAACAGTGAATAAATGGAAAAATATAAATAAAGAAAGTAAAAATATAACGGCTACTGTACACTCTACTGCTTCTTTTAGCTTTTAGTTGCCACTGTACTCAGCGTTTCGCTGACGTGTCACCCTTGTTACCTTTTCAAGACCAGGTGTTGAGCAGCCAGAGTCAGCGGCTGCAGAGGGCGCTCGACCTAGTAAAGCCCAGTAGTGTTACCTGTAGTACCTTCTGTACTTTTCTTTCCGCTGTAGTGAGTAGTTTTCTGTTACTCCCTGTACTCTCTTTATTGTAAGCTTCATGTTATGTGCATGTTTATTTCTCTTCTGTTGTGGTGGTGTATACTGTTGTATTTCCTTTCTTTACTGCTGTATTTTGTTACTGCTAGTTATATAAATGGTGAATGTGGTTTATTTTATTGCTCTTTTGGTTACTTTCTCGTTGGACGACTGGGTCTTGGGATCAGTCGGGTCGGTCTGATTCTCGTGTCTCGTAGGGATTCGGGAAATCGGGTCGTTACACTCTTGAATCCAAATTGGTAAAACCTTTGATATAGGAAAGAACATAATAAAATCAAGAAATAAAGGATTGTATTATCAAGGTCCATGAATGAGAAACATTCGGCCTGCCGGGTGCATTTTCAGAAGTAAGCCATCTCCTTTCTGGCGAGGGATTCCGTTCCCTCCTTTTTTCTGAGAAGTATTGATTATTTATATCAACTATTTGAAAACATGTATGACAAGATTCGCAAGTCTACCCTTGTGTGGTTATCAATTTCTTTTATCAAAACATCACATATAGATCTAATGAATTAGACTTGCCGGGGAAGGGAAGTAAAGCAAGTAATCAAACTAGGTATCCAACCGTAGGGAGCACACGTTCAATAGGAGGTTACAGTGTCAGTTAAGTAAGTGGAAACACATAAACAACCCTTAGGTTGTTGGTTCCTACCTTAGAAAAGGATAATAATACCCTAACCCTCGTAGAAGAGCAATCTCTTCTGGGTCTAAAACCCTACTCCAAATAGATGGTGGTAAACAGATGGCTCAAACCTATTCAACGGAGGGGTTAGTAAGATACATGAGGTATAACAATCTAGGCCTCTATCTCTATTTGGATTAGTTAACTACCCTCATTTCGATGTTTACTCAAACCCACAACATAGAAATCAAGTAAGAAGAGTCCCCAAGTGTACCAGCCCATGGGCTTCCTTTCCTTTGTAAGCTTCAATAGGTGAGGTCACTATTGACATCGATCGGAACAAGGGAAAGGTAAACGAGGCTTGGGACAAACCCGACCTCAATGGAGGGGAAGAACACCCGACCTTAAGGGAGAAGAATAATAACATCTGACACCAAGGGAGGAACAAGAAAGCAAGGAAGCAAACCTAATGGGTATACCGTATTGTAATAGTAGAATATACCCCTTAGGGTGACCAACAAGCTAAGAAGGGGTATTCAATATTAGAATATTAGGAAGAATTATACCCCTTAGTTAGATAGGAACAAGATGAAATAAAGGGTCCTACTTATTGATGTATTTTCATAGTTCAAAAACACCTAATTGAACTATTTGACACTGACTCCTAGGACTCGGCAAATCAAATACAATCCATCAATCAATCTCACCTGATGATTCACTCCTTAACTGATTGTATGAATTCAATGCTTCCCTGGAACTATTCCAACTAGGTCAGGTCAACCGAACTCTTCTACTGCTTGGGGTGGAGATCCTCTGCTGTATGAGTAGAAAAATCCCCGTTAAACATCTGAAGAATCAATCGAGTCTGCGTTGTTTATAGCTAGGTATTTTCGGGTCCGCGTCCAAAATAATCAATACATAGGTTCATTGATGAAAGTCAGCTGCTAAGCATACGAGCAGGAGAATTGTTTATGTTGATTCCGATCCCTAACCTCAGTCTGATTCGAATTCAGAGGTAGGTGAGGCAAATTTCCTTTCAGATTCTCCATATTCAGATTCAGATGAGTTAGAGGTTTAGGATTCACCCTATTCATCGAGTTCAGCGGAGAGCGAGTACGATTATTGTGATTCAAAATCACCTCAGTTCGATGAAGCCTACTACAAGGCTGGTGACAACCAAGTCAAAGGTAGTTCCGATGATGGCTACCTAAGTGGTGGCCGAGTAAGTAGTTTGGTCGGTTCCAATGTATAATTCATCATCTCCCAGTTACCCACCCGCTCCGGGGAGCTAGACTTTCAGAGCTTCCAAGTGTCACAAGTAAGCAGGGGAGTCTCAGTCTACGACGTCTAGGGTTGATAATTCCACTACATAATAATCCAGATCCATGGAAGCAGGGTATGATATTAGGTGAATTGATTCGACGTTGATTTCCATTCGTTACAGTCATGTGATAGATTAGTATTGTGTCTAAAGATCGAGGCTCTCACACGGAATGGAGGGAATCGAGTACGAGGAGTTTGCCCTGGTTGGGGAGCCTAGGTCTGGTTCCGAGTCTGAGGACAGAGTGGCAATGAAATCATCCACCAAACAGCCGGACAGAGAGGTAGGTTTTACTAAGAAAATAGGTAGGAAGTTCCCCGAAGAGTCGGTATCAGAGCAGGCTAGCTTTGAGGTCATGGTACAAAGTGAAGCTCTTTTCACTCTTAACTATTCAAAAGTGTGTTGAGGCGGTGGGTCAGTGATCTTCCCCAGGGGATGGAACAAGCTCAGCGTGTTTCGATGGGTCTAGGGGGGTGCAGGTCTTTGGACGTGAGGACAAAATACTTGCAACATGGAAGTAACACATAAGAGAACACCACTACGTGCCTCTATAGCAATTCATTTTCTTATTCACAGAGCTTCATCTTATTCAACAAGGAGCAATTCATGTGACAATAGAAGGATCGGAAATTGCTAGGGTTTGACCATTTATGCGGGTCTACACTCAATTAAAACTTGAAAAAATTAGTGAATCAAGAAGTGAGTACGCTAGGCTAGCCTTGTTAGTTCAGTGTGAGGTTATCCCCTCAAGCTAGGGAGAGCAGTCCAAACTAGACCACAAAAGAATCACATGCTACTCCTACTCAAGGCTTGTATAGAACCACAAAAGAATGAAAGTCAGTACCACCATTGCTACTCCTACTCAAACTAGTATGGCTAGCACCTCGAACGAATCACATGCTAACCCCTCCCTTACTCGAGGACCAGGACCTACTGCCTCGACAACAGATGCGAATGAACTAGTATAGGCTTTAGCATCAATGACAAAGATCGATTTGTTTTATTTTCTAATCGCAGGCTATATTTGCCTGGACTTGTGCCTTTCTGCTGGTTTGAGTGTCTAGGGCAATATGCCATATCACAACTATCATGTCATTGCTCGTACAATTGGGCAGTTCAGAGCCTACTTGATTTTAGCTTGATATCTCTTGCACCTACTTTACCGCCCGGCTCAGTATGGTTTTAGTGTCAAGCCATGGGCATGAATAAACCTTAGGTCGATCTTTATTTATACTTGACTAGAAGTAGTAAGTAAGTGAGTCCAATCCAAACCAAAGATGCACCCTGGGAATCCCCCATGGGAAACTCAACCTCATGGGAGGAACTAACACACTATTCTTATCAATAAGATCAGGTCAAATTCTATAAGAAATAGAAATAGAATTTCACCTCTTTTTTATGGAATAGATGCAAAAAAGACGAATGAAATTAGGTTTTCCCTGAATAAGTAAGCTTTCACCTCTTTTTTACGGGGTAGATGGAAAAAAGATGACTTCAATTAGGTTTTCCTTGAATAAGTAAGCTTTCACTCTTTTTTACAGGGTAGATGGGAGTTCACACTTTAAGATTAAGCACATTGGGTCTAAGCTAGGATTTTTTCTTCGATTACAAAAATAATCAACTACAACCGGGGGAACTCCTGCTTCAAAGTAAAGATCTTCCCCAATATTACCTAAAAGGCATTCCACTTCTCCTTGAAATCAATACGACTAGACTAGCTCACGACTGTAACATCCTACCCTGGTTAACTAGGAACAAATTCTTACCAATAGAGGAATCTGACTCCTTGCTAGTGAAAGCCTTGCTTGCGAAAGCTTTGCGAAACATTGATTCTCCCCCAACGGATGGAAATGCCCAAATCACCAGTTTCTGCATTGGAATCTTCTGCCCCATCTTGAAAAGCTACTTCGTACCCCTACCTCAAAAAACCCCTTACTTGCCTAGCTTTCGAACTGGGGAATCCACTAACTCAAGCTCCTAATCATAAGCATCCAAACTAACAAACTCCCTCGACTCCGAATCTGCGGACTTCAAAATAAACCGAAGACTGCAATACATCTATTTACTTAGGTAACTAGGGTCCCAGGGGTTGGGTGTGATGTTGTTGACTTAAGGAAAAGTCATAGTGTAAAGCATCTCGTTAGGGATTCATTCGATATTCCAAATACATCAAACTAGTTAATGAACGAATTGTATCCCCATGAGGGTTGGGAGTTATGTTGTTCACTTAGTTTCAGTCGTAAGTGTAACAAACTAACTTTTATTCCATACAATAAATCAGACTATAACATTATTGACTTGTTTCCTATGATATGAGGGTTATCCCATGGGTGCGGTTTCCTGTGGGAGAGTTATGGGGTGTATATTATATCTGCTTTGATTTGAATTTACTTTACTTATTGAGAGGAGTTAGTGTGAAAGAGTTCATTACGGTATTATTTGATTGATATATAATGCTCTAACCATATGGACTGAATATTCTATATATTTTTTTGTCTAGGTTCAGGGGTATTGGTTGTTTCATTTGAATTGACTAAGTAAAAGGAATCAGTGTAAATGACTTAAGGTGTTATTCCTTACATCAGACTTATACCATATGGAATTCCTATTCAATATATTCTTCGATCTCAGGGTTGGAGTTATTGGGTTTGATTAAGTAAAACACTTTTCTGTTGAGTACTAACATAGGGACACCCATAACGAACATTATGATTGGGACTACGTTAAGTAATATGTATGGTTTATCCCTAGGGTGAGTTGAGTCCTAGGGTGGTGGAGTTAATTGCATTATCAAAGGAAAGGATGGTGTAATTGGCAATATTAAGACTCATAACAAACATACTGATTAGAAAAAGAGTGGTGAAGGATATTTATTCTTTTTCCCTTGAGGTCGGATTGTCCCAAGGTGGAGTTTAGTCCCTGGGTTGGAGTTTTTCTATTTAATAAGGCTTATATTAAGTTGGGATCGAAATCGACTTAGAAGCTGTGTTGTTTCCTTCCCATGGGGGAAGATACCTTTGAGTCCTATGGTGGATCATATTGTTGGTTTATTTAATACGGCTTATAAGTTGGTTTATTTAAGAATAAGGCTTATAAGTTGGTTTATTGAATAAGGCTTCTAATAAGGGCTTAGTCCAAATAGACATTAAAGCTGACTTGTGGGAATCCCATGGGTTAGTTTAGTCCCAGGGTTGGGGTATTGTTTGGTTGAAAACTCAAATAGGAAGTCAAATCAATTATGATGAGAACAATAGTAGGAATTCATATTAATTGATTATTGTCCCAGGGTTGGTTTGTATCTTGTTTGAAACTCCTTCCTTCTTTTAAGTTGATCTTAAGATTCGACATAGAACAAGGGTTTATTTAGTCCCATGGGGTTATATGCCTTGGAGTCCTAGGGGTATTGTTAGGGGCTTAATTCAAGGTATTTTATTTAAAGAATTGTATTAGGGGTTATACTAGAAATAGACCTAGAAGAGGAGCTTTAGAGGACTCAGGTATCTTAATACCTAAACAAAATTGGCAAGGGGAAATAGGTGCATTATGATAAGCATCTCTTTTGAGCACAGTGGAATACAAGGAAATAGATTCCCATTGATATATTCCCATTGGAAGAGTGTTACGGTAATTATTCTTTGACTAATGTAGGAACCAATAACCCAGAGGTTGGATTTGGTTCCATATAACTTACACCCTAACACTTGACCGGTTCCCTTGGGCTTACCTCCAATAGTAGAGTAGTATAGTAGGTAATAGTATGAGATGTTTGTATTGATCATTGCACTTCAAGGTTAAATGGGGAACCCTTCGTTTCACTCTCTCTATCTACAGTACCATAAGTATGTTTTATTAGCTCCTGTACTATACATAGAGATGATCGGGAAGCTGAATTCCATTATGATTATAAGCTTATTATAAAGGTGATTCCTAATTTGTAACTCAAACCCAAGAGATGAAAGCTTACTTCTATGTATGATACAAAAATACCAGGAATAGATAGATTTTATGAAACTTCATTTCGCACACTTCGCTCTTGAAGTTACGTTCCACTGCACTTTGCAGGGTATGAGTTTGCTTGCACCGTATATGTAGACTTGCTCGTTCACCCCACTCCGTTATTCAGTATATATTGAACTTCATAAGTATCAATGTTAAGTCCCTTACCCTAGTATTAGTAGTATATTAGTTATATAGAATTACATTATATGTATTGACCATTTCACTTCGCAGGGTATTTCCGGGGTTATGAACTGATAATCATGGAATTGACTCGATCATCAGATTATAAGTTCATTCCATACCGGACTAGCATTACTTTTCCAACTAGAGTGATGTATATTCTCATTTTTATGTACATTCTCATTACAAGAAGGGGTCATTCGAGCATATGTAAATAGAGACTATGTTTACATAGGGTCGTCGTGACATTAGATTTCTTTAGGATTCGGAATAGATGTAATCGAACCTGCTTTTGACATATCTATCATCGTTACTAAAATGAGTACCATATTCACTTCTTTGGGCTTCTATGGAATCAAGAAATAGAAAGGACTCAAACCCATGAGTAGAATTGATTCATCGCATTCGCATGTATCCCAGGGTTTGAATCCATGAGTGGAATTCTTTGCTCCAATCAATCCTTGATGTGAAGTAAGGTAGTTGACACGCCCATTTTCTGCGTATTCTAAAGTTGTCGAAAATTGTAGTATAGTCACCCTAAAATGCTCGTCAAAAAAAAAAAGATTTTGTAAGGATAACGAGACTTGAGTCCCGGTCGTTCATCTCTTGGAGGCATTTATGCAAATTTGAAATCGATCTTTTTCACTCTACTTGTTTAAAATCGCACGTCGGTTTCTAATTGTCGGATCAATGTTTGGACACTTCCATTATGAACCCTAATTACGTGTGCATGTGCTAGATAGATGACAAATGTGAAAGTGTGAGTTTCAGTATGCACGATTCTAATTATGTGGTCGCTGTTTATGGAAAATGCGCTAATAGTTAGATGCTCAATATTTTCAGGTACCGACATGCTGGTTGCAATAGATAATAATTAAAATCATGCAACTTTAATCACACAAAATTTATGTTGCAATAAGCTCGTGGTGATTCTCAACACAAAGATATATATATATATAAAAGATCTTTCATTCATTCATCATGGTGTTTGCAACATGAAACTAGTGGAAAGCTTATAGAGGAAAGGTTGAAAACATAAATCTAGCTAACAGAAAATGATTGCATACATGAATCTATGGGGGGCTTTTGCATGCATCATTTGGGGAGAATAAAGAGCTACACTACTAAGCAATAATAAAAGCATGTAAAATACAAAGAACTAAGCTAATAATCTAGCATAAATAAGGGCATACGGATGTGGGCTTTGATGGCCTTTGAGTTAGCTGAGAGGAGGAGGGGCGGCCAATGGTGCTTTGGCCAGCCCTTGGAGAGAGGATGGAGAGGTGATCCAACATCTTGGCATGGAGATGGTGGTAACCGTGGTGAGCAACTCGTGGAGGTGGAGTGGAAGTGAATGTAGCTAACCTAAATGGAAGTGAATGAAGCTAAGAAATGGATGGGTGCAAATGGCCACCCCTTAGGTCTTTTTATAGACCTAAGGGAGACTGCCTAGAGAAGTGTGGAACTCTCTAGAGAGAGTTCCAAGAGTGGCCACCCAAGGAGAGAGAGAGGTGGTTTTTAGATCCACCATTTGTGGATCTCCAATTTGAATGGCTCTTGGTTGCTAATTTTGGCAACCAAGAGTGCCGCCACCTTTGGAAGAACCTAGAATAGTATAGGTGGTTTAGGAGTGCATGAATGGGTGTGTGTGTGTGTGTGGTCATGCCCTAGGTGTCTAATTGATATAGGTTAGGTCCTAAGGGGTTTTGGTTGGTGTAGGTCTTAAATTAGGGTTGCAAACCTGAATTCGCTAAGGTAAAGTGCAATTAAACTTAATACAAGTTTAATTGGGTGTGTGAGAACTTAGTTGGGAGTAAAATAACTCAATTAAGGTTGGTCTAGGTCAATTGTACTGTCACTGAGTCCAATTGGACTGTCACTGAGTCCAATTGGACAGTGTGTATTGAGATTAGGGCTCAATTAGACTCAATATGTCCAACTGAATAGGCTAATGGAATTGACTAAGATCCAAGTCAATTAGGTTTAGTGAGGACCTAATTAGGTTTTTAGGGAGGTCTATAGGTGATGTACTAGGGTTAGGGCACCTTAATTTAGCCTCCTATGGGGTTGGAATTGGGCTTAGGGAGCTAGAGAACCAAGTTCAAGGCTTGAATCTCAAAACAGGAACTTAAGAGCAGTTACAGACATCCAATAAAAGTATTAGATGACTTATACTAAAAAATTAGAAGTCCAGACTTAATGTCTGGACGTCTAATCAGAGTTAGGAAGGATTGTAGGTTCTGTCTTGGGTATTCTGTAGAAATTGTATGTCTGACCAAAAGTCTGGATGTCCAATAACATTGCAAAAGTGGGTTTAAGGTGTGCGGGAGTTTGCTAAGGGTTCCGAACGTCCTATAACTTATTTGGATGTCCAGATCGAGGTTGGAATTAGGGTTTTAAGGTTTCCTAGAGTGTAGTGACCTAATGTAAGGGTGTCTAAGGCTTAGGGAGGCTTCTAGGCTGTCCTAGGTCTAGGATGGTCCTAAGTTCTTCATATTTTACTGCTCTATTTCTACTTAATTGAATAGCATACCTTAACTCCATTACATTATTATCTATTACATCTAATCTAGGTCTTTTGCTCCAGCTCAATTGCAACACCAGTTATTCCAGCTTCAGATCCAGCTTCCAATCTACCTTTTGATCAACTTATTACCTATAATTATCATAATGCACCTAATCAGTACATTATAGCATTATTTTATGCATAGCTACAAGAAAGTAGTAAAGATGCAAATAATGCTTATGCATGCATGAATTACCTTAACTTATGATATGTCCTAGACTAATTTAGGTCAATTAAGACCTATGATTGCTACGCAATCATACCCCCATGCCTAAATCTTGCTAGTCCCTAGCAAATGCGAGACTAAATTATTCACAGAAGGGTCCATAAGGGATTGATTATTTTAACAAGTGTATGCCTAGAGATTTTTCTCCTTTTTATTTGCATCCTATGCTCTAGAAATCCAAACAATCGTGAAAGTGTAGCTATGTAGCTTTTGCAACGGATTCGAGTGAAAAGCTAATTCTCCTCTAAAGCCTGTACTTGACCCCTAGCAAAATCCTAGCGGGATAGGCGGACTTCTTCCCTCGGGGCATTCAACATATTGTGCACATTCCACCCCAACTTTAAGCTTGGGTAGAGGATGTCTGGGGGATACGGGTGTTTATTTGGTGGCTCACTCTCACTTGGTGCTACATAGAGATTAGTATTTCAGAATCTAGATTCCTGGACTATCAAGTAACTCAACTCAGAGAAAGATGAGAAAAACTATGCTCTCTTCTGGTTCCTATGTATTCATTCTCTCTTTCTCTTTTTCTTTTTCTTTTCTTTTCTTTCTTTTTCCTATAGCTCACAATCTCATTAGATTCACACATATGACCTGTATTTGGTGGTCTCACTTGGCATTAACACTTTAATTGAGTTCCCATAACTCTAACACAAAGTCAGAATTCCTCAGCTAGTATTCGGGAGGTTAGAAACATAGAGAAATAGGTTAAGGCCATATTCGGTGGATCTCAAATTTATTTTGTGGTATTGTCTCAATGCAACTAAAATAAACACTAATTATTCACTCTTTTTTCTTTGCTTTATGTTCATTTTATAACTTTTCTCTTTTTCGGTTCTTTTTTTTTCTTTTAAACATATACACAACTAGCACACATTTATGAACTTTATTGAGGAGGCATTATTAGGGATTGGTGGTACTCAAGAGACATTGGGTTGCTTATTTGGTGGAAGTGCCTACTCACGGCACCGGGAGAGATGGATTGGACGGTGTATTTTTGACCTTGACATCAATACCCTCTTTCAACTGAGGATTCCATAAAGAATGGTCGTAACCATCCACCTTAGCCCTAGTTTTATGAAAGCTCGCTCTCCACGTATTTGCCTTATTTGGTGGCTCTCAAAATTTCACACAAAATGTATATGCCGTAACTGAGAGCGAAACTATGTCTAATCTCAGAGTATCATCACCAAATTATCTAGGACTCCAGATTCCTTGTACTAATCTTAGAGCACCAACACACTCTACTCTTATCTCACACTATTTGGTTGATTTTTGGAGGAAAATCCGCCTGACTCCCAAAACACTATCCAGGGGTTCAGGGAAAGAAGTGCCGCTTCTTCTCAACTGACTAAAGACATTTATCAGCCTTCACCGTGTATCCATTGCAAACTCTACGTGTGTGTGAAAAGTTTTATTGGATTCCAGATTACAAGAATCAACTAGAGGATAAAATCCCTAATGCATTCTCTTAATAAAATAATCTTATTCATGAATGCAATATGTATATATGCTATAAATAAATAACCTCGTATAATTTGTACTTTGTGAAATTCTCGTATTAGGTTACATTCAGGTTGACCCTAAATTTAGAACAAGAGGTGAGCGGGTGAGTAGGAAATGGTCGTTGCGAATGATGTCTAGCTCCAATGAGAGCATTGGAGGTGGAGTCAGTTGTTCCTTTATTTAGGGTACTAAAGTATGTTTGGCATGCAGCTTCGAGGTTTTTCCTAAATGTTGGCACAAAAGTTTTTTAGTTTTACTGTATCCACATACAATGCTGAAATGTTGCTGGTGTGTTGCAGAGGTCAAAGGGCATCCGCTTGAAAGCAAATGTTCCAAAGGGGCATGTGAATGTGGTCTTGTCTTGATCTTCCAGGCTAATCGCTACTTTGTTATACCCGGAGTATCCATCCAGAAAGCAAAAGAAATAGCTTCCGGCTAACCATTCCAATATCTGATCAATGAAAGGCAAAGGAAAGTGATCCTTTTGGGTAGCCAAGTTCAGTTTCCTATTGTCGATGAAGACCCACCATGATGTCGCAGTGTGGGTCAGGATGGATTCTCCTTTATTATTTTTCACTACAGTGAGTCCTACTTTCATGGGCACTATCTAGATCGGACTTACCCATTGGCTGTCAGAGATTTGGTATACAACAACTGCATCTAGCCATTTGATGATCTCCTTCTTAACAACCTCTAACATATTCGAGTTTAGCCTTCTTTAAGGTTGTCTCAAAGTTTTCACCCCCTCATCCATGTAAATGTTATGAGTGCAATACGAGGGGCGAATACCGCGGAGATCAGTAATGCTCCACCTTATTGTAGCCCTATGTTCCTATAGGGTAGAATTCAATTGATGCTCCTGTTCTTGGGTTAAGTACGCACTAATAATGATCGAGTATGTCTCACTTTCACCCAAGAACACATACTTAAGTGAGTCAAGTAAGGGCTTCAATTCAATCACGGGTGGGTCAGAGTCGAAGATGAGGATAGGAGGAGCAGACTCGAAGGTGGGAATCTCATGATCCAGGTGCGTGTGAATTCCTGCTGATTTGCTACCTGTGGGATAATTAATTGTGACTGCATTAACGGGAAACCTGTTAGCTGTGGTCACATCTTCTTGTGACAACAAGGGTGACCTAGTAGTGTACAAATCAGGATAGCTAGATTCAGGGGTGCTGTGGTCAGAAACACACCATAAACAATTGGATCCACCGGGAGATATGTGCAGTGCAGTGGTCTCAGTCCCGTGTGGATCGAGGTCGAAGAACCCTGATAGTGCGAACAAATGGGACATTGGGTCATCACAAAGGAGCCTAATGTTACCACAGTATGCCGAATCTTCATCTTCACCATCCTCCTCTATGCGATCACAGTCAAAATTCCTTGATGCCTTGAATATGTCAAGTCGAAGTTGCTCATTACGTAGGGCTATCTCCATACACTCGGTTGCACAATCAATGTTTGCTCGGGCTGTTACTAGAAACGGGCGACCCAAAATGATTGGTCAATCTCGGAGATTAGGAGGAACCTCCCTATGGAGAATGAAAAAGTCTGCTGGAAAGTAGAATCCGCAAACTTTTATGATCACATTCTCAACCACCCCCCTCAATGTTTTTATTGATCTATCAGCCAGCTGAATCATGACCGAGGTAGACTTTAACTCCCCAAATCAAAATTGATCAAATAAGGTAGTGGGAGTTAGGTCGATGGATGAACCCAGATTTAGAAGGGCCCGATCAAATGGAGAATCCTGCAAGAAGCAGGATATGAGTGGGGCACCAGGGTCTTTATTTTTCGGCATCAAGTCAACTAGAATCATGACGCTAGCTTCTTTTGACAGTACCACCTGTCGTCTAATTCTAGGTTGTCGCTTTGGGGTACATTGGTGCTTGAAGAACCATGCGACAGCAGGGATGTGATCAATTTCCTCGAGGAGGGGGACCTGAATATGTACTTCCTTAAACATTGACTTTAGGTCCTCAAAATTTTGTGTGTCCTTCCACACTACATTTCGCGTTAGAGCCTCAGGAAAAGGGACGAGAATCTTAGGGTCAAGTGGCCTCTTACCCTTATCTACCCGAGGTGGCTCTTGAGATGAAGGAGTTGAATCCGCCTACAGTGAAGGGTGAGAAAAATTAGGACCCGCCTGCCTATGTGGTTGGTCGAATATCTTCCTTCCACTCCTCAATGAGACAGCATTTGCATTGGCTTGCTGTCCATGAGGTGGTGGGGGAGCAGAAGGGCCAAAGTATGCAGGGTTCTGCAAAGGCAGCTGGCCTTGAGCATAACCAGGTGTTGCAAGAGGCGCCGGTAATATGGCATGTGCCTATCCCTGTGGTACGTGAAACCTAGGTGAGGCGACTTGTTTCTGGACATACTGAGGGTTCGGGATGGGTTGGGAGGGCAAGGCTCCCTAAGTCCTATGCTCTTGCAACAGCTAGTTTTGTGTGTTCTGTATAGTCTATATCTGGTCAACCATCAACTTCATTATCTGCAACCTATCCAGTGTAGATTTCCTCATCGATTCTTGCAGCTCCTCTTTCAGTGCCTCCAAAGGATCAGCCTGCTTTGGAGGGTGACTGGTAGCTTGGTGCAGCGGCTAGTATATAGAACGGGGTTGCTGCTGCTGATATGGGAATGGTTGCTGGCAAGGGTATGTGTTTTGTGCATTCCTGTATTGCTTGGTCTGGTAGTGTGGATCTTGATGTTGTCTTTGTGAGTTACCAGACTAGGAGAAATTCAGATGCTAGCGCCAACTAGGGTTATACGTCTCTGAATACGTGTTATTATGCTCGTATCCTTGAATAGCACTGACGTCCTCGTAGGCCAAAGACATCTGAGATGTATATCCATCAAGGGGATACGTATTATAGTCTGCGAGTGGTGCGTAACCCTAATCATATGGTGCCAGCTTAGGATTGTTTACGGGATCCGGATATGCAGGATCTAGTAAATAAGGAGAAGATGCATCCCGAGTGAGTAGATTAACTCGAGCAGGGGGGCTCGAGGTGCATAGGAGGGTCTTGGAGCAACAGAGTTCAGGTCAGATTGACCCTGACTAATTTGGTTAATCCTTTTCTCGATCAGGTTTATTCTATCTAGCTGCTTGACTATGATACCCATGTCACATCAGTAGACTCGGTGTGAGCCTCATGGACACCAACCTGCTGCTGATCAGGCCGCTGGAACTTGTTCATGGATGTGACATTCATTGAGTTCTCCGCTAAAGATTCAAACAACTCGAATGTGTTGTTCTCATCTTTCACAAGGAAATTCCCGCCACTAGATGCATCGGCCAGGTACCGATGTGTGTCATCCAACCCATGGTAAAAGATCTGAGCTAGGTGCCATCTAGGTATACCATGGTGCGGGCATTTTTGGAGAAGGTCGTGAAATCGGTACAGGCGTCATGCAACTTCTCCCGAACTCCTTGGGAGAAAGTCGTGGTCCCACGGCTCATCACGTTCGTTCAACCAATCGGCAAGAACTTTTGTACAAATTCACGTCGTAATTCTGGCCAGGTTCAAATTAGCTTCCCAATGGTCTTGAACTAGTATGAAGCTTTGTCTCTCAGAGAAAATTGGAAAAGCTTCATCAGAACAATCCCAAGATCAGCATTCCTGGGTCGAATCATTTCTGCGAGTTGATTCAGAACGTCTAAGTGCTGGAATGGATCTTTGCTTGAGTTTCCATAAAAATGACTGCTGATCAAACCAATCACGTTGGGCTTGAGCTTAAACGTGTCTCCTCCTACGGGAATCCTAACTATGGGTGCGACGATCGGCGCAACTGGATCACAGAAATCCCGAAGTTGTTCTCCTCGCGGTGGATGCTGCATTCTGTCAAGCGTCGTCAAGATACAGTCCATGCTTTGCTGATGCCACTCCTCAGATTCAACAACCTGGGCTTCCAGATGGGCCATTGAGTCTAGATTACCAGCATCTTGTCCCTGTCTAGGTCCAGGTCCGAGGTTAGCCATTGCGGCTAAGGGAGTAGAAGAACTGGGGGGAGAAGATGGTCCTGGTCAAGTGACTCACCTCCTTGGGAGTGGATCCCATGGTCCAACCAGTTGAGGTCTAAGTGACCTCCTTCCTTGCATACACCACCCAACCCCTGGGTTGGTGTAGCCAAGGCAAACAAGGCTAGGGCCCTGTCAATCAGATGGCCCTTATGATCAAGTGACCAGATTTTTCATTAAAAGTTTGAATTTCTGAAGAAAAATTCATTGTACAACCGACTGAAAGTGATTCTTGCCTCTCAAGCTAACCCAGCCACTAGGTTTAGCAAGAGAGGTTGAAAGCACCCTGTAGTATGACAACGAATTCGGGTTGATTTCATGTTTTAAAATTGATTTTAGCCCATTTTTTTTCAGTTGGGGTTGGTGGTGAGTGGCCCACAAGGTGACCAAGCTCACCGACTAAACACTAGACATGACTAAGTCTAGGTTAGCCCAATGTAGTCCCTAGACTGTAACCCTAAAGATGTAGCCTAAGGTTCATGCAATTCTAGGGCCTTTTTTTGTTTTGTTCTTCTTGAGCAGACCACAAAAATAAAATAGTTCTTTGAACAAAATTGGAATCCAATTAAACTGAAATTTAGCAAGTAGATTCCCTTTTCAATTATATTTTTAGAGAATATTTTTTTGTAATTTTTACTATTTCAACCGAATTTATAGAGATTTTTAAATGTCTAGGGGTTAGATCTAGAAGTTTGACCCCTAGTATGTTTTTCAATTGAAATAGTATCAAATAATCGTCAAAAATTATGGAAAAATATGGAAATTAAAGCCAATTAGATCAGCTTTCAAACCCTACCATTTTTAGTCAAAACAGATTCGTGAATTGATTGGAATTGCTTTTTGAATTTTGAAAAGTCTCAAATCTTGGTCAGTCTGACCCCCTTGCACTTCATGAATTTTTAAACATTTTGTACGTAGAATGTTTTTAAAAGAATGATGCAGTTTGAAAGATTGTTTGAAAATGAAGGTATAGCCCAAACTTCAGAATTTTTCGCTCATTAAATTTTTGGCAATTGAAATTTTAAAACGGACTTTGAAATCTGGCCGAAAATCAAGCAATGGTGGAAAAGCTTTTAAAAGGTGTTTGAGTTTAAAATTCAAACTTTCCAGCAAAAAAAGAATTTTTTGCTTTTTCAAAAAAAAAAAAATTGGAAATTTTTTTTCAAAAAGAATTTCTGTTTTCAAAGAATTTTCAAATTTTTTTTTTTACTTTTTCAAAACTAACCTAGGATTCGAAAAGAAACCTAATCTAACTGCCTAGAATTTTTTTATTTTTTTTATTTCTTTCACGAAAATAAATAGTCCCTTTTTTGCTTTTTTTTTTCAAGTGAAATTGCTAGAAGAAAATCTAACCAATGGTTAAAAAAAAAACCTACACTAAGGAAGATATGATGTGCACCTGAAATTTTCTTTCCCCATGCTCGTTGTGTGCGCAGATCTCGTTTCTTTTCTTATCTTTCCTGCACATCAAAAGACAAGCAGAGGAAGATTTATCAATGATAATTCAATAGATTGAAATAAAAAATGACATTGCCTCCCTGGCAACAACACCATTTGATAAGACCCATTTTCGCATGTTTTGAAATCGTCGGAAATCGTAGTATAGTCATGCTAAAATGCTTGTCAAAAAAAAAAGGATTTTGTAAGGATAACGAGACTTGAGTCCCAGTCATTCATCTTTGGGAGGTGTTTAAGCAAATCTGAAATAAATCATTTTCGCTCTACTTGTTTAAAATCACACGCCGGTTTCTAATCGTCGGATCAATGTTTGGCCACTTACATTATGAACCCTAATTACGTGCGCATGTGTTAGATAGATGACAAATGTGAAAGTATGAGTTTCAGTACGCACGATTCAAGTTACGTGGTGGCTGTTTATGGAAAATGCGCTAATAGCTAGATCCTCAATATTTTTAGATACCGACATGCTGGTTGCAATAGATAATAATTAAAATCATGCAACTTTAATCACACAAAATTTACGTTGTAATAAGCTCATGGTGATTCTCTACACATAGATATGTATATAAGATCTTTCATTCATTCATCATGGTGTTTGCAACATGAAACTAGTGGAAATCTTATAGATGAAAGCTTGAAAACATAAATCTTGCTAAAAGAAAATGATCGCATACATGAATCTATGGGGGGATTTTGCATGCATCATTAGGGGAGAATAAAGAGCTAAACTACTAAGCAGTTATAAAAGCATTTAAACTATGAAGAACTAAGCTACTAATCTAGCATAAATAAGGGCATTCGAAAGTGGGCTCCGATGGCCTTTGAGTTAGCTGGGAGGAGGAGGGGTGGCCAATGCTACTTTGGCTGACTGATAGCGTGGGTTTGACCGGGTTGTGTTATATCGTTGTAGTAAAGCCGGTTGTTACCAACGTTTCATATAAAATTTTTTACTCGGAAAAATAAAAGAGTTCCCGAGGTCGAACTCAGGGAGCAAGTTGTATTCTAGAGATATACAAGTTCTATTACAAAAATAAAGAGAGAGAGAGAGAGATGAAAATTTGGCTTCTTCTTCTTTTCTTCTTTCTTCCTCTTTGTCTTTGGTTCTTCCTGTTCTTCTTCTTCTTCTTCTTCTTCTTTTTCTTCTGCTTTCTTCAGATTTTCCCCTCGTGCTCTTCTTCTTCTGTTCTTCCTTGTTTCCTTTTTCGTCAGATCGTCTTCTTCTTTTCTTGCTTCTTGCTTCTCTTCATTCCTTCTTCTTCTTTGTCTTCACCTGCCTTGACCTCTCTTTTTCTTCTTTCGCGATGGCCGTTGCTCTTCCTTCTTCTTCAGCGGGTCTTCTTCTTCTTTGGCTGCTGACCTTCCGTCGTCTGCCCCGGTGCTGAGACGACTTAACAATGCCTTCGCTACAGTGCAGCAGCTCCTTCTTTTTCAGCGGGTCTGCTTCTTCTTCTTTGGCCTGCACACTTCAGAGTTTATTCGTCAAGAGGCAAAAACCTACTCTACCCCCCTCCCCCGCGTATCTCTCTCTCTGAAATCACTCTTCGGAAGCTCTCCCAGAGCGCTACGGGGTAATCGGGTTCGGGTCAGGCCCGGGTCCAGGCCCACCGGCGTGCGTGGTGGGCGAGGAGTGCAGGTCAGTCTATTCGGGTCGGGCCAGGTCCGCGGAGCGTGGTCACGGACGAGGCCGAGTCGGGTCGGGTCGGGTGAGAGGGACCTCACCCCGTGGTAACTGAGGCAAACAGCATAAGGCAGTTTTTGCCTTTATGCGTCCGCGCGCCTTCGAGAGGTTCCGAGGTGGGACTAAATGTCCCACCCCAATTGAGCGCGCGTCGCGGATGGAGCAGTGGGCAATCGTGGCTTCCCGCGCGGCCTTCGCCCCGTCTGTGAACCAGGGACGTTTCGCGGAGAGTCCCTGCGCAACCTGGGAGTCAACCCTGGGCGAAGGCGTGCCTGCACCTGCAGGTGAAGCAGCTCTGCCTGCGCAGTAATGGCGACGGCGGGCGAGTCACCTGGTCACAGAAGAACAGCCTCTCGGCCAAATCAGACAGGCGGGGGACCTTCGCCGTGGCACGGCGAAGGTGGTCAGGGGGTCTGCAGGGGGCGAGATGGAGCTAACTGGTCGTCCTAGGTCAAACTGTGAGCGAGGGAGTGGGTGTGTTCGGTGGATCTGCAGAGGGTGTTTGGTGGGAAGTGGAGGGGCGGAAGAGGATCAGGGTGAGGAGGCGGAGGTTCTGCGGTGGTCGGCGAGCCGTGTGGGTCGCTGAGGTGATGGGAGCGGCTCGCCGGAGGGTGGTCGGAGGCGGAGAGGATGAGGGTGAACAGGGTCGGTAGAGGGCTTAATTGACTAAATCGAAAGCGGGGAAAGAAAGAGGAGGAGAAGGGGAGTAAGTCTAACTTAACTGCAGGGACGAAGGGGGAGGAACAGGGCGACAGTCGTATCGACTGTCGCCGGAGAAGATGATGCTCAGAGAGAGGGGCGGCGGCGAGCAGAGGGCTGGAGAGGCGCCAGCTGGGTGCGGCGTGGCGCGGGAAGAGCAGGGGAGGAAGTCTCTGCTGCTGGTAGTGCGGCAGAGCGAAGAGGTGGAGGGGGAGGAAGTCGCCGGAGCTGGTGAGCGTCTGCCGGAGAAAGAAGAGAAGAAAGCTGGGGGTTTTCTCCGTCAGATCCAGGCTGCCTTCGTCGGTGGAGCGGCGGGGGGTATTTATAGGGTTGAAGCAGGGAGGAAGGCGGAGGGAGACGACGTGTCTCCCTCGCCGGAGAATGGTCGGAATACGAACCCATACCGTCCGTGCGTTCGCACGGCCGGTATGGGGGGCTACAATGACCATGGGGGTGCTCCTGCGACGGCTGACGACGCAGGGCACCCCCGGTACACTTGCCAGGTCCTCCACCTCACCCTGCGCGGCGCCATGCTCCGCGCAAGGTCGCCGGAGCATGGTGCTGGCAGGGTTTTGCAGGAGGGACCTGTTTGCAAAGAACGAAGGAGAGTTAGGGGCCAAAATGCGAGGGTTCAAAAGTTGAGGGCCAAAGAGTAAATATATGAGGACCAAAGTGTGAAGTCGGTCAAGGAGGTTTCTTCTTAGGCTCAAGTTTTTATACATGACTAATTAGGACCTAAGGAATCTGATGGTGAATTTTATTTTCATATTAAACCTTGTTTGACCGGTCAATTTGCGCAAAAACCCAAATTAAGTTATTAATTGGGCATGGTTCTCAATGTAGGTCAAAATGGGTTCTAAAGGCCAAATTGATGGTTCTAAACCCCAGAGATTATTTTTCTATGAATTTTAGAGGGTTTATTCTATTTTTACTTTGCCTCGAACCTTGTGAATTGAAGTGGGTTGTTTTAGGGTTACAGATTATCATTTGGTTCCTTGGAAGTGCTGTAGCCCTTGCTAGATCATCTCATCCCACTTTTATTCTTATTAAGCTGTTTTGACCTATGTTTGGGCCCTGAATTACCCTGTATGCAGATTATACTGGTAAAATTGCACTTTTACCCCTTATGACTTGTTTTCTTCTCAAACTCAGAATTCTCTGAGTTAAGCTTTTCCTTGAGATATGTAGGAGCTTTTATCCTTTGTATTGGGTCAAAATGAGCTAGTTATGGCTCATGATGAGGTTCTCATCATACCCCCATGCCTAGCTTTTGCTAGTCCCTTAGCAAAAAAAAAAAAAAAAAACTTAAGGTTTCAACCCTTGTTCTAGACCATGAAGTTTTCAATGGTTTTAGATAAGTGCCTTTTTATTTGAGCATAGATTAGGTTAGAATGCTGACCATAGGCCTAAAAGATACTCTAGTACCAATCAAGATCCAAATCTGTCTAGCCTTAGCCTCAGTCTTTTAGCAAAGGTTTTTAAGGCCCACAAGAACTAACCTAAGGTTTATTGGACTTCGTGGTTAAAGCACCCGTGCTTGAAATGATTTTAGCCCTGGCTCAGTTCGCAGTGCGTTTTGTAAGAGAGAGATAGAAAGTTTTTTCTGTTTGGAGAGTTTTCTCTCTCTTTTTCTTTTTAGTTCTAGTCTAGGATTGGCTTTTCAACACGGTCTGTATCAGATTCCTTGCTCCCATCATCAATCCTCAAGGGTTCCTGGCGATCGATGCTTCGAGATAGCACCGCCCATGGCAACCCCCGGAACCCTGGCTATTGAGATTTCGAGATAATCCCATCCATGGTATTCCGTGGCCGAATCCAGACCCTGGCAATTGACACTTCGAGATAATGCCATCCATGGAATCTGAACCAGCAGAGTGCTTACATGCCCCCCGTAGGATATGTAAATATCCTAAGAGACAAGCACCGAGGAGATGATATTTTGTTACGCATCTTCGAGGGGATTTCCCGCCTCTCCGCGCTGGGAACTCGTCCAAATCAACTTGTGTTGATCGGCCATTCCTATTCTAGGTGTTCTTTTCAGATTTTTGCGACGCTTCTGCGTGATTCTGATTTTTATGCTTACTGAACCAGGCTGTTGTGAGATTAGGGTGCTTAGGTTACTGAGTCCCGTAAACCAAAAATTAGTTAACGAGGCCGAATACTCCCTAAGCCTTAGACCTAATACTTCAGCTTTTCATTTTCCTCAACCTCTTGAGGAGTGTCCAGATCTTAATGAGTACTAAGAGTCTATTCAAGAATGCCTAAGGTTTGCATTCTTACTAATCTCATTGTGCACTTTTCAGTTATTTTCTTGAATGAGGTCTAGAACTTAGGTTAATTCCTTAGTTCCTTACTAATGACTATCAACTTTTCTTATAATTTTGTGCTCCTTTTTCATTTTGTTTCTTTTCTCCTTCACAAAATTTTCCTTCTCCTCTTTTCCTCTTATTCTTTTTCGAAAAATTTTTTAATTTTTATGGTATTTTTGGCATATGTGAATTTTTTTGTTTGAAACCTTTTCTTACAAGTTTTTGCACTTTCCTACCCCCCCATGCCTAAGATTTGCAATGTCCTCATTGTAACCTAGGGGGTCTTAGTTCAGGGTGAACTTCGAGTGCTGAAAGGTGTCAGAACAAGTTTCAGGTTTTCAAAGAGAATGACGGGCTGCCTCCCGTTAAGCGCTGAGTTTTACGCCATCGGCTGGGCGCAATAAGCTCAAGGGGAAAGGAGGATATGAGATGCCTCAGCCAAATCAGTAGAAGTTACATCAATGAACGGCTTGAGTCTTTGACCATTCACGATGAAAGGTTCAGAATCGTGGCTGAGTGGACTGATTTCGATTGCTCCATTTCCAAAAACCTGTCGGACCAAATATGGTCCGACCCACTTAGATCTCAGTTTTCCTGGGAAGAGTTTGAGTCGGGCATCAAAGAGTAGGACCTTTTGACCAGGATGAAAGATCTTTCTCGAGATGTGTTTGTCGTGGAAGGCTTTAACCCGCTCCTTGTAGATTTGCGAGTTCTCGTACGCGTCTGTGCGTAATTCATCGATCTCGCTGATTTGGAGTTTTCTGTGGGTCCCAGCCTTGGAAAGATCTAGATTACAGTTCCGTACTGCCCAATAGGCTTTATGCTCCAGTTCGACGGGAAGGTGGCATGCCTTTCCGTACACCAATCTAAAGGGAGACATGCCCAATTGGGTCTTGTGGGCGGTCCTATAGGCCCACAATGCTTCCGGAAGTCGGGACGACCAGTCCTTCCTGTCAGGTCGAACAGTGACCTGTAGGATTTTCTTGATCTCCCGATTCGACAGCTCAGCTAGACCATTAGTTTGGGGGTGGTAAGGAGTAGAGATTCGGTGAGACACCCCGTATTTGGTCATCAGTGACCTAAACTGAGCATTTGTGAAATGGGTCCCCCCATCAGAGATTATTGCACGAGGAATCCCGAACCTTGAGAAAATGTGTTGATGAATGAATTTGAGAACGATTTTGTGATCACAGGTTCGGGTCGGTATGGCTTCGATCCATTTGGACACGTAGTCCACAGCCAACAGAATGTATTCGAAACCATCCGAAACAGGAAAGGGGCCCATAAAATCAATCCCCCAAACATCAAAGATTTCGCATACTAGAATCGGTTGCATAGGCATCATGTCGCGATGGCTCATGTTGCCCAAAGTCTGGCAACGACTGCATGCCTTGCAATGACTGTATGCGTCTTTGAACAGTGTGGGCCAGTAAAAGCCGCACTGGAGGACTTTTGATGCGGTTTTATGCCCGGCAAAATGGCCACCGCATGCCTGGTCATGGCAGAAAGAGAGGATATTGTTGACTTCCCCTTCCGGGACACATCTCCGGATGATCTGATCGGCACCTATGCGGAAGAGGTACGGGTCTTCCCAAATGTAATACTTGGCATCGGAGCGTAATTTGTCTTTCTTGGCCTTCGGCCAATCGGACGGGGTTTGATGAGATGCCAAGTAATTTACAATATTAGCAAACCATGGAAGGCTAGTACCAATAGTCAGCAGGTGCTCATCGGGAAAATGCTCAGTGATGGGTCCGGAAGGGTCTATCATTTCAGAAGGAAGACGGGACAAGTGATCAGCTACCACGTTTTGTTTTCCCGCTTTATCGCGAATCTCGAGGTCAAATTCTTGCAACAGCAAGATCCATCGGATCAATCGAGGTTTCGCGTCCTTCTTTGCAAGGAGATGCCTCACAGCCGTGTGATCCGAGTATATGATGACATGGGAACCCAGAAGGTATGATCTGAATTTCTCTAGGGCAAATACTACAGCTAGCAGCTCTTTCTCAGTAACTGTATAGTTACGCTGAGCCTCATCGAGTGTTTTGCTGGCGTAGTAAATGACCACAGGTTTCTTGTCATTTTTCTGCCCCAAAACCGCTCCTACAGCGAAGTCGGATGCATCACACATGATCTCAAAGGGTTGAGACCAATCAGGGGACTGTAGGATCGGGGCTTGGGTGACTCGGTCACGCAGGATTTCAAATGCTTGAGTGCATTCCTTGGAGATTTCGAAGGGAACATCCTTGGAGAGAAGAGTGGTCAGGGGGCGTGCGATTTTTGAAAAATCAGGGATAAATCGTCGATAAAAACCGACATGCCCTAAAAAGGATCGGATGTCCCTGATCGAGCTAGGCATAGGAAGGCGAGAAATCAGATTAACCTTAGCTCGATCCACTTGGATACCTTTCTCCGAAATTGAGTGTCCCAGGACAATTCCCTCAGGCACCATGAAATGGCTCTTTTCCCAGGAAAGAACCAAATTCACGTCGATGCACCGCCTGAGTATCTGGACCAAGTGCTGGAGGCAATCGTCGAATGATGCTCCGAAAACTGAAAAGTCATCCATGAAGACTTCCAGATAATCACCTACCATATCTGAGAATATGGCAAGCATGCATCGCTGAAAAGTAGCGGGTGCATTGCAAAGACCAAAAGGCATCCTTCGGAAAGCGTATGTTCCGAAGGGGCAGGTGAATGTGGTCTTTTCTTGGTCCTCAGGATGGATTGCCACCTGGTTATAACCGGAGTACCCGTCAAGAAAGCAGAAGAACCTATTTCCCGCTAGTTTTTCGAGAATTTGATCAATGAAGGGTAGTGGGAAATGATCCTTCTTCGTGGAGGAATTGAGTCGACGGTAATCTATACAGACTCTCCACGAGTTGGCTAATCGGGTAGGAATGATTTCTCCGGTCTCAGTCGTTATAGTGGTGAGTCCTGCCTTTTTAGGCACGACCTGAATCGGGCTCACCCAACGACTATCGGAGATCGGGTAGATGATCCCGGCATCTAACCACTTGATGATCTCCTTTTTCACGACCTCCTGCAGATTGGGGTTTAAGCGTCTCTGCATTTCACGAGAAGGTCGTGTGCCCTCTTCTGAATAGATATGATGAGTACAATAAGAGGGACTTATTCCAGTCAAATCATCGAGGGTCCATCCGATGGCTCTGCGATGTTGCTGGAGGACAACAATCAGACGGTATTCCTGTTCAGGATTGAGGTTGGAATTGATGATCACAGGAAGGGTCTGATTAGAACCCAAAAAGATGTATTTCAAATGAGCAGGAAGGGGTTTCAGTTCAAGGATGGGGTTTTCAGCAGCAGCGGGTGGTTCAGTATAGATGTGAGGTTCAAGGGTGGGAGTTACTGGGTTGTTCACATCCGGATTGGACTCCTCTATTTGCGGGTCAAGATCCTTCTGTGGTTGATGAGGAATACTCAAGTCATTCTGGAGGTGTGATTCATCAACCAAAGTCTTGATGTCACAAATTTGCTCGATGACGCCGCAATTAATTCCTTGTTGGGCCTTAAATATATCAATTTTCAGTGTTTGATCTCCAAACTTAAGCTCTATTTGGCCCTCCTCACAGCTGATGTTGGCTCTAGCAGTAGCCAAGAAAGGTCTCCCTAGAATGATTGGTGTATCCCTAGGGTTCTCAGGTGCATCCATGTCTAAGACTATAAAGTCCACTGGAAAATAGAAATCCCGCACTCTCACGATAACATCCTCGAGAATCCCTTTTGGTGACTTTATAGATCGATCTGCTAATTGTAATGTCACCTCGGTTGGTTTCAGCTCAGATTCTTCCAGATGGTCAAGTAAGGATGTGGGTATCAGATTTATAGATGCACCTAAGTCTAACAATGCTCTGTCAAATTGGGTACCACCTATCTTACAGGAGATCAGGGGAGTTCCAGGATCTTTTGCCTTGGGTGGGAGTCTACTAAGGATTACAGAGCTGGCTTGCTCTGACAGAACAATTGGGCTCCCTCCCTTGGTTCGCGGCTTACGCTGGGGTGTACATATATTCTTTAGAAATCGTGCGTAAGCTGGTACGTGGCGGATTGCATCCATCAAGGGGATGTTTATGTGGACCTGCTCAAAGAGCTTGACCAGGTCCTCCTCAGGGGCCACGGGTTTGGTGGTCTTCTTTCCCTTGGTCAGGGCTTCGGGAAACGGGATCTTGGTTGGTTCCTCTAGGATAGGTCCTGGTTGTGGGTCTGGAACAGCGGTACCTTGGGTAACTATCCTAGGGTCATGATTATCAGGCTGGGAGTGGTTTGGATAACGCGGGTCCTGAGTTGTCTTACCACTACGTGTTGTTACAGAATTTAATCCGGCCTGATTTTGGTTTGGATTTGGTAGGAGGGGTGGCTGCTGCTGAAATCCCGTACGAGAAGTAGAGGCTTCCATCTCGTCTGGAGATGGAGCAGTGGGGGCCTGATAAATCCATTGAGCTTGGCCTAAATTTGGATTCATAACGCGCTTCTGGGTTGGCACGTTATTTGGGTTAGGAAGGGGTTGGGAAGGGAGTGTGCCTGGCTGGCGAGAATTTGCCAACTGGGCCAGCTGAGTTTTAACTTCAGTAAGCTCGTCCTTGTGCTGTTTTTGAATGGCCGCATTCGATTTTTGAATGTCAGCCAGAGTCTGAAGGATTAAGGACATTTGATCTTGATTTGGCCCTGATGGATAAGTAGGGTTGGGCCGAGGCTGAGGCGGCTGGTAGTGATGAGAGGGCTGTGGGCGGGAATGAAAAGGTGGTCTTTGGGTTTGAGAATTTCCCGCCCACTGAAAATTTGGATGGTTTCGCCATCCAGGGTTGTAAGTGTTGGAGAATGGGTCGTTCTGGATGGCGTTGAGGTCCTCGCAGGTCTGAGGAACCTCCTGAGAATCAGGGAAAGGGGGAATGGAGTTCCCCCGGCTGGTGAAGAAAGGATCGGATGATCTTCCAGTCCAAGAATCAGATGGGGATGGATATGGATCCATCCCAGGGGAGGATCGGTGTAGGATGTTTTGCACAGTCTCCTGTGTGGAAGGAGGTTGTGCAAAGGAGTTACGCGCAGAGGTGGCTCGCTGCAAGTGCTGAGTCAGCTCATCCACCTTCTTTTCAATAATTGAGACCTTGTCCAATCGACTGGCCATTAATTCCAGGTCGACTGATGCGGACAGGCCCTGCGTCTCATGTGCTCCCTTAAGATTCGTCGCTGCGCGGGTATTCGTCCTGTCGAATAATCCCATGGAGTCATTGTTGATGGAGTTCTCGCACATGTTTTCGAGAATCTCCCATACGGTGTCTTCATGTTGACCCATGATGTTTCCTCCGCAGGTTGCATTGACGAAAAGGCGGATGTCCTCACGGAGTCCCTGGTAAAAAGATTGGACTTGTTCCCATTTAGGAACTCCGTGATGGGGGCACTTCCTCATGAGATCCTGAAAACGATCCCATGCCTCATGGAGAGGTTCTCCTGATTGTTGAGTGAAGTGTGTAATCTGATGGCGCAAGGCGTTGGTCCGACCAACGGGAAAGAACTTTTTCAAAAACTCGGATTGAAGTTCTTCCCAAGTGTTGATCGGCCGGGTCTGAGTTTGATACCAATGGGCGGCCTTGTCCATAAGAGAAAAGGAGAACATCTTCATGAGAAGAATATCCCGATTTTGCGCATCTGATCCAAAAGTGTGGGCCAGATGCTTAAGCTGTTTGATGTGCTGGAAGGGATCTTCAGAATTAAGCCCATGGAATTTAGGTATAGCGTGAATCATGTTGGGCTTTAGTTCGGAATCAGGTCCTCCAATCGGGATTCTAACTCGAGGCTCAATTGCCACCGCAGCAGGATTGTAGTGGTCCCGCATCATAGGACGCTGTGGTGGGTGCACGAAGTTTTGGAAGAGGTCATTGAGTCGCTGGAGCTGGTGTTCCAGATTATTTTCTTCCTCAACTGGCTGAGCCATGATGGGGGAAGAAGAAGAACTTGGTTCTGAATCAGAAGAGAGAATAATGTGAGGGTGTTGCTGCACAAACACGGGCGTCGAGGCTTGGCCTTGACGAGAGTGAATTTCTAAAGGAGGTCTTAAGGGTGGTCTTAGAGACCTCCTTCCGTACATGCACAGTTGGGAGAGGTAAGTTTAGAAGGTGATGGACCCAATCAAGACACCCAAAAATGTGTTGGGTGACTATAGAGGTGCGGGGCAGATGGACCCCTTGATCAGAAAGATCGTCCACCTGAGAATTACCTGGGCAGCCAGAGAGGGAGAGTCCCGCGAAGACCCCTACACGGTAGAGCGTCCCCACGGGTTACAGGGTTTCCCCCACCCGACCTCTCTTGTCACTGCGGTTCCAGGTAGACCAGAATGGGGATCTTGACCTCTTAAGTCTACCAATTTTAAGATCAGGGTGCTTAAGGTTTCACTTGAACTTTAGTCTTTTTAAGTGCAAAGAGTGACCTAATTTAAGGTTGGTTAACCCAAGGGGTCAACTTTACCTATTGTTTTCTTTAAGAGCTTTTAGGTCCTGTCTTTTAGGGTTCAAGTGTTTAGAGAGAGCCAATTGTTTAGGATTTTTCTTGTTAATTATTTTCAATCAATGGCTTGGGCACACCTCTTTAGGATTTCCTCAATTCTTGATTAAGGGGTGTGTCTCTACTGAAATCCTAATGTTTGACCTTATGTTGGCTCTACTTGGTCCATTTAACTCTTTGTTGGGCAATTAGGACTCAAGCAAGAATGTGTTAGCCCTTAAATACCCTTAATAGTGTGCAGGAGTGATGAGTTGAAAACATGCAACTTTTTATGGTTACTAAGTATGGAAGACAGGTTAGCCCTATATTGCTTTGTTCTTTTCTTTTCTTTCTCTTTAGAGTGTAGGGGTTAATAGTGAGAGAAAAGATTTACCTGTCTTCGGAGTGGTTGTCGTGTGGTTGCTTGTCTTCTTGAGTTCCTGTAGCTGCACAAAAGAGAGGAGATTATCAGAAATTAAAAGATACAGGAATGTTTACCTCTAGAATAGCCGTTGCTCCCCGGCAACGGCGCCAAAATGATAGCGTGGGTTTGACCGGGTTGTGTTATATCGTTGTAGTAAAGCCGGTTGTTACCAACGTTTCATATAAAATTTTTTACTCGGAAAAATAAAAGAGTTCCCGAGGTCGAACTCAGGGAGCAAGTTGTATTCTAGAGATATACAAGTTCTATTACAAAAATAAAGAGAGAGAGAGAGAGATGAAAATTTGGCTTCTTCTTCTTTTCTTCTTTCTTCCTCTTTG
Source organism: Thalassia testudinum (assembly GCA_037157565.1). Lineage (NCBI taxonomy): Eukaryota > Viridiplantae > Streptophyta > Magnoliopsida > Alismatales > Hydrocharitaceae > Thalassia > Thalassia testudinum. The sequence goes on along the minus strand of JAZHRO010000073.1, from coordinate 5,804,995 downwards.
TCTTTGGTTCTTCCTGTTCTTCTTCTTCTTCTTCTTCTTCTTTTTCTTCTGCTTTCTTCAGATTTTCCCCTCGTGCTCTTCTTCTTCTGTTCTTCCTTGTTTCCTTTTTCGTCAGATCGTCTTCTTCTTTTCTTGCTTCTTGCTTCTCTTCATTCCTTCTTCTTCTTTGTCTTCACCTGCCTTGACCTCTCTTTTTCTTCTTTCGCGATGGCCGTTGCTCTTCCTTCTTCTTCAGCGGGTCTTCTTCTTCTTTGGCTGCTGACCTTCCGTCGTCTGCCCCGGTGCTGAGACGACTTAACAATGCCTTCGCTACAGTGCAGCAGCTCCTTCTTTTTCAGCGGGTCTGCTTCTTCTTCTTTGGCCTGCACACTTCAGAGTTTATTCGTCAAGAGGCAAAAACCTACTCTACCCCCCTCCCCCGCGTATCTCTCTCTCTGAAATCACTCTTCGGAAGCTCTCCCAGAGCGCTACGGGGTAATCGGGTTCGGGTCAGGCCCGGGTCCAGGCCCACCGGCGTGCGTGGTGGGCGAGGAGTGCAGGTCAGTCTATTCGGGTCGGGCCAGGTCCGCGGAGCGTGGTCACGGACGAGGCCGAGTCGGGTCGGGTCGGGTGAGAGGGACCTCACCCCGTGGTAACTGAGGCAAACAGCATAAGGCAGTTTTTGCCTTTATGCGTCCGCGCGCCTTCGAGAGGTTCCGAGGTGGGACTAAATGTCCCACCCCAATTGAGCGCGCGTCGCGGATGGAGCAGTGGGCGATCGTGGCTTCCCGCGCGGCCTTCGCCCCGTCTGTGAACCAGGGACGTTTCGCGGAGAGTCCCTGCGCAACCTGGGAGTCAACCCTGGGCGAAGGCGTGCCTGCACCTGCAGGTGAAGCAGCTCTGCCTGCGCAGTAATGGCGACGGCGGGCGAGTCACCTGGTCACAGAAGAACAGCCTCTCGGCCAAATCAGACAGGCGGGGGACCTTCGCCGTGGCACGGCGAAGGTGGTCAGGGGGTCTGCAGGGGGCGAGATGGAGCTAACTGGTCGTCCTAGGTCAAACTGTGAGCGAGGGAGTGGGTGTGTTCGGTGGATCTGCAGAGGGTGTTTGGTGGGAAGTGGAGGGGCGGAAGAGGATCAGGGTGAGGAGGCGGAGGTTCTGCGGTGGTCGGCGAGCCGTGTGGGTCGCTGAGGTGATGGGAGCGGCTCGCCGGAGGGTGGTCGGAGGCGGAGAGGATGAGGGTGAACAGGGTCGGTAGAGGGCTTAATTGACTAAATCGAAAGCGGGGAAAGAAAGAGGAGGAGAAGGGGAGTAAGTCTAACTTAACTGCAGGGACGAAGGGGGAGGAACAGGGCGACAGTCGTATCGACTGTCGCCGGAGAAGATGATGCTCAGAGAGAGGGGCGGCGGCGAGCAGAGGGCTGGAGAGGCGCCAGCTGGGTGCGGCGTGGCGCGGGAAGAGCAGGGGAGGAAGTCTCTGCTGCTGGTAGTGCGGCAGAGCGAAGAGGTGGAGGGGGAGGAAGTCCCCGGAGCTGGTGAGCGTCTGCCGGAGAAAGAAGAGAAGAAAGCTGGGGGTTTTCTCCGTCAGATCCAGGCTGCCTTCGTCGGTGGAGCGGCGGGGGGTATTTATAGGGTTGAAGCAGGGAGGAAGGCGGAGGGAGACGACGTGTCTCCCTCGCCGGAGAATGGTCGGAATACGAACCCATACCGTCCGTGCGTTCGCACGGCCGGTATGGGGGGCTACAATGACCATGGGGGTGCTCCTGCGACGGCTGACGACGCAGGGCACCCCCGGTACACTTGCCAGGTCCTCCACCTCACCCTGCGCGGCGCCATGCTCCGCGCAAGGTCGCCGGAGCATGGTGCTGGCAGGGTTTTGCAGGAGGGACCTGTTTGCAAAGAACGAAGGAGAGTTAGGGGCCAAAATGCGAGGGTTCAAAAGTTGAGGGCCAAAGAGTAAATATATGAGGACCAAAGTGTGAAGTCGGTCAAGGAGGTTTCTTCTTAGGCTCAAGTTTTTATACATGACTAATTAGGACCTAAGGAATCTGATGGTGAATTTTATTTTCATATTAAACCTTGTTTGACCGGTCAATTTGCGCAAAAACCCAAATTAAGTTATTAATTGGGCATGGTTCTCAATGTAGGTCAAAATGGGTTCTAAAGGCCAAATTGATGGTTCTAAACCCCAGAGATTATTTTTCTATGAATTTTAGAGGGTTTATTCTATTTTTACTTTGCCTCGAACCTTGTGAATTGAAGTGGGTTGTTTTAGGGTTACAGATTATCATTTGGTTCCTTGGAAGTGCTGTAGCCCTTGCTAGATCATCTCATCCCACTTTTATTCTTATTAAGCTGTTTTGACCTATGTTTGGGCCCTGAATTACCCTGTATGCAGATTATACTGGTAAAATTGCACTTTTACCCCTTATGACTTGTTTTCTTCTCAAACTCAGAATTCTCTGAGTTAAGCTTTTCCTTGAGATATGTAGGAGCTTTTATCCTTTGTATTGGGTCAAAATGAGCTAGTTATGGCTCATGATGAGGTTCTCATCACTGACCCTTGGAGAGAGGTTAGAGAGGTGATCCAGCATCTTGGCATGGAGATGGTGGTAGCCATGGTGAGCAACTCGTGGAGGTGGAGTGGAAGTGAATGTAGCTAACCTAAATGGAAGTGAATGAAGCCAAGAAATGGATGGGTGCATATGGCCACCCTTAGGTCTTTTTAAAGACCTAAGGGAGACTTCCTAGATAAGTGTGGAACTCTCTAGAGAGAGTTCCAAGAGTGGCCGGCCAAGGAGAGAGAGAGGTGGTTTTTAGATCCACCATTTGTGCATCTCCAATTTGAATGGGGCACCACCTTTGGAAGAACCTAGAATACTCTAGGTGGTATGGAAGTGCGTGAATGGGTGTGTGTGTGTGGTCATGCCCTAGGTGTCTAAGTGATATAGGTTAGGTCCTAAGGGGTTTAGGTTGGTGCAGGTCTTAAATTAGGGTTGCAAGCCCTAATTCACTAAGGTAAAGTGCAATTGAACTTAATAAAAGTTTAATTGAGTGTGTGAACGCTTTATTAGGAGTAAAATAACTTGACCAAGTCAGATTTAGGTCAATTGGACTCTCACTGAGCCTAATTGGATAGTGTGTGCTGAGATCAGTGCTCAATTGGACTCAATGAGTCCAATTGAATAGGCTGATGTAATTGACTAAGATGCAAGTAAGTTAGGTTTAGTGAGGACCTAATTGTGTTCTTAGGAAGGTCTAGAGGTGATGTACTAGGGTTAGGGCACCTTAATTTAGGTTCCTATGGGGTTGGAATTGGGTTTAGGAAGCTAGAGATCCAAGATCAAGGCTTGAATCTCAAAACAGGAACTGGAGAACTGCTCCAGTCATCCAATAAAGGTATTAGACGACTTATACTAAAAAATCAGAAGTCCAGACTTCAAGTCTGGATGTCTAATTAGAGTCAGAAAGGATTTTAGGTTCTATCTTGGGTATTCTGTAGAAATTGAACGTCTGACCATGTGTCTGGACATCCAATAACATTGCAGAAGTGGGTTTAAGGTGTGCTAGAGTTGGCTAAGGGTTCTAGATGTCCTTTAACTTATCTGGACATCCAGATAGAGGTTGGAATTAGGGTTTTAAGGCTTCCTAGGGCGCAGTGACCTAATCTAAGGGTGGCTAAGGCTTAGGGAAGCTTCTATGCTATCCTAGGGCTAGGATGGTTCTAAGTTCTTCATATTTTACTGCTTTATTCCTACTTAATAGAATAGCATAGCTTAACTCCCTTAGATTATTATCTATTACATCTAATATAGGTCTCCTGCTCCAGCTTTGCTACCACACCAGTGATTCCAACCTTAGATTCAGCTTCCGATCAACCTTCTAGTCAGCTTATTACCTATAATTGTCATAATGCACCTAATCAGTGCATTATAGCGTTATTTTATGCATAGCAATAAGAAAGAAGTAAATATGCAAATAATGCTTATGCATGCACGAATTACCCTAACTTATGCTAAGTCCTAGCCTAATTTAGATCAATTAAGACCTATGATTGTGCAATTAGTAGTTCAGGAGGAATTAATTACCCTAGTTCGTAGTTCCCTAGACGAAGCTCATCCAAACTCCCCTCATGGTATTGGTTAGCATTCTCATGTGAAGGCACCCTGAATTCCCCTACCCCACAACTTCCTTCCTTACCCAACTCATCCTCGTTATGCTTTTGATGAACTTATTTGACCCTTCTTGCTTCACACCTCAATTGATCTTCTTGGATTTGATTACTTCTTAATTATATACCCCTTCCGCCTCATCCATTTGATCAGCTATTCCCCTAAAGTGTTTTGGATTCCCTCGGGAGAAATATAAGTAACCTGTTGTTGTAGTTGTAAAACACATGGTCAAAGAAAATTTATAACCGGAACTTGAAAAGTGAGTCCCAGATCGAACACGAGGAGGTGAAAGTTTGCTTTTATGAAATCTGTGCTTCACTTTTAATTTCTTCTTGGTCATTTTTATCTTTTCTAATATTTTTGGTATTTTTGACAAGCAAGAGATTAGGTCGATGAAAACTTTCTCTGCTTGCAAAAGTATAAGAGAGAGAGGGAGAGAGGGAGAGAGGGAGAGAGAAACAATCATCTATTTATCAAGAATTGTTTGTTACAACTACAAAAGCGGAAAATCTACACTACGGAACCATAAAAAGATAGAAAGAGGTGAAAGAAATCCCCCTTGACAGTTGCTCAGAGGAAGACTCGCTCTGACGTTGCCAAGAAGAAGGTGGTGAGGAGTGGGACGAAGGAGGATGGAGTCGAAGGACAAAGGATGGGGCAGGATGGCGTCGCGGTGAGGATCTTCTTCTAGAAGGGTGGTGAGAGGATGGCCACGAGATGATCCACGAATGGGGTTGAGGGGAGGGAAAACTATTTGGTTTTACTCTAGAGGAGCATCTCAGGCTTGGGACAGGCTTTCTCTAGAGCCTTGGAGGTGGTGAGGTGAAGAAAGGAAGAGATGAAGAAAAATGGGAGGGGTAGGGGTTCTTTTATAGTCGAGGAAAGAATAAAATTCATATACAAGACATTTAATGATAGTCAAAAATGTTGCTGAAGATCCACTGCAAACGTCACTGAAGACAACCCATGTGCCCACGTTGCCACTGCATTAACGCGTGCTGTACGTGCCCTTGTTGCACGCAAACGCACGATACGCGCCACTGCCTTCGCTTGTGCACAGTGCTACTACACGCGTGCGCACCCGCGTTGCTGTGCGTGTGCAGTGGCGCGTGCATGCACCTGGGCGGCCTGGGTTGATCCATGTGGCGCAATCTGGGCCGTCCATCTTCTTTCCTTTGTAGGGGATGCTACAGAGGTTGGATTGAGTCGATTTTAGCGTCGTTGGGCTGCGATCATCAACCTGAATCCATCCATGTGGTTGGATTTGTCGTTTGATGCTTTGGATTGCGTCACCTAGTCCCTCGACCGTTGATCTTCCTTGTATTGCATATGGTGGTACGGGAATCCGATCGAGGCAATTTCGAAGGCATTGGACTCCTATCATCGTCTTGATGAGATCCGTATGATCGAATTGTCAATGCGAGTATCTGAAATAAGTATCCTTCTCTCCTGACCACAAAAAGGATGCAATTAACCTAAATTATATACAACTACTCTAAATGCGGAATGATGCATGCTATGCAATACTTATAACATGAAATGCAAATCTAAGCCTAGGAACATGCATGGATAGGCATTTTAACCTAAATAAATATGTCTACATCATACCCTCATGCCTATCTTTTGCTAGTCCCTAGAAAAATTAGGCTACATGCTATGTATAAAATCAAAATTAGGATTAGATCACTTTGGCCTAAGTTAATTATTAACAATAGAAAATTTCAACTAAGGTCATAAATAACAAAAACTCAACAATACCTAGGTGCTCACCGAAATGCAGACCGCCCAAGTCCTTACCTTATTTGAAAAGGGAAGACACATTTTTTTATTTTTTTTCTTTTCTAACTTTTTTTTACTTTTGGAGTTTGAGAGTTCCGGGATAACTTTTTACGGCTACCTGACCAGCCCAAGACTTGGAAAGGACTCTAAGTGCTAAGCATCCTGTAAAAATAGTGAAAGACTCACTGGGCAGCCATTAAAATGGACATCGGGTTTCTACGACCCTAGGTGACGTTGCCTAAAAGTTTATCTTTTCGGCTAGTAGCTTTCTCCCTACTTCTTTTATTAATAGGGTTAACACAATGGAGAACCCAGTGTATATCTCCCCGATTTATTCTTCTTCCACACTTCTTGCCTAAGTGTTTTGGGAATTATTGTGCATTTTTTTGTGAGCTGAGTTCTGGACAACCAGCAAATGGGCTATTACCTAGGGAAACTTGCCAGCCATACTTATGTGGTGAAGTGTGGTTTTATTTTTTTCTATTTTTTCCCTTTTTCTTTTTGTTTATTTTTTTTCTTTAAGTAGGCGGCTTCCTTGATATAAGATTTACCACAAGGTAGTACAATGAAAATGGTCTTGTGACTGGGCTCTGGACAACCGACCGATGAGCTGTTATCACCGACAGCTTGCCTACCATACCACCCTAGATAGTTCACTAGCTACCCAATTTCCAAACAAACCATCGAAAAGTGAGTCAGTGCAAAAAATGTGTGTAGGTGCTTATGCTTAAAGTCTCCCCAAATCAAAGAGCGGGTTGATAAGTCACATACTTATCATCCCAATTTATTAGCCAAATTAAAAATGAATTTGAATTGGCGAGGACTCGAGACTAAGTCTACATTCGAATGGACACCCAGGCTAATTAAGCCCGAAAACCTAAAGAGTATAAGTGTTTAGGTCCTCTCGTATCATTTCCTAAAGTTAACTTCCAAATGCCTAAGTTCTCTTCTCCTAATTCTTCTTTTTTTTTAACTTTTTTAATTTTCAATTTTTTTAAAGAAATTAAAAGAAATTCTGCAGTGTTAACAAAATGACTTCAGGATTAAGTATCCACCCCCCATGCCTAAATGATGTAATGTCCTCATTTTAAAAATAAAGGCATGAAAAGGGCAGAGTAAACAGAATATCACCTGAGTGTTGTGAAAATTTGGTCAGCTCTGCAGAGAGAAGAGTGTATACACACACTTTAAGTTTCATGCCTTCAGCTAGGCATAACTTACATACAATAAAGAAATTGAGAATTCACAAGTGCAGGTTAGAATCAAAATAAAAATGTTAATTCTTAGACCCGCCAACAGAAGAAGTCCACAGACATAGACCAGATTATGATGCAGACCCATGCCCCAAGGTCAAATGGTTCTCAAGTTCTGGATGAAAATCACCCAGAACTGAAGGTTGTTGTGTTTGCGTGGCTGGGCCTGTGGTTTACCATTGTGCAGCCCAAGACCAAAGTGTCGGACAACGGGTCAAGATGGTTCAATAGGTGCGGTTGTCGACTTAACATCTATCTCAGAAAAATAATCAGTTATTTTGAGCTTTGGTTGCACGAGAAAGATATCGAAAGGGTCCTGGTAGAAAGTAGGTGATTTTAGGTCAATAGGAACCCTTAGATCCAAACTTGTTTTTCCCTTAAAATTAGCCTCCCAAATTTTCATTTCAACATTCCTATCCTCCAACATCAAGTGCTCACATTCCAGGACCTCTAGCATATTGTTCACCGCATAAGATTTACCCAAGTCCAAAAATCATGTCTGACTCAGAATTGACTTCGGTACAATGATTTCCAAATCGAAATCAATCCCTTTGGGGTGTAGTTGAGGAATGGGGCTATTTATTGAATCTTCTAGTAAATGAGGATTCGAATCCTCCAAGTTAGCTCCAACCGAATCCAAATCTTCAATAATTGGGCTATCAAACGATTCATCAGATTCTTCATGATCGTTTGTCTCACAAAATCATCTTTGTTATGCTCAAGTGAGACTTTACTAAGAGATTCTTTATCCTCAGAATCAAAGAATCCATGATCCTCATTTATATATGTCTCAAAATCGATTGTCATTTCCTGGTTCAAAGAGACATATTTTTCCTCGCTCCCTAGCTCAGGGATCTTTTGTGAATCAGTCGCTTCATTCTCAATGGGTTGCTCTAGCCTAACCTGGCCATCCCCGATCTCAGAAAATGTATCCCCACCGACAGGCACTTGAGTGAGTTTAGACATTGGCTCTCCTGAAGGGGGTTCATCTTGAGAATCATCCCAAGATTTGATTCGGGAAACCACAAATTTCATCCTCAACCATGATAATTTCCCAAGAAGAAACTCACCTGGGTCCCTATCCCTAACACTTTGGAGCAAATCCAATAAAGAGCTATTCAGCTCATCAATCACTTTTATCATAGGCTCCAATGCTTCAGTGCATGGTGTTGGCTGGGCTTCTAATGATTGTATGGTGTTCCTCAAGTTAGCCAACACCCTGTCTTGGATCTGGTTCACCTGAACTGACTGGTTTGGCTTAGGGTTGGGTGGGTTTGGGTTCATTCTAGAGGAGTCAAGATATTAAGGTTCTCAGGTTCCTCTTGGATAATAGGTCATCTCGGGTTGTTCCAAGAATGGTGGTGACCTATATTCAGCATAATTTTAGGGAGGGTAAGAGTTATAATTAGCATATCCTTCATGTTTCTAGATCCAATTAGGTTGATCATCAAAGGGTGGAGATATGTAATAATTGTAGCTCTGGGAAGGATAGTAATCATAGTATTGTTGATCATTGTTAGACCCTAGACACTGAGGTCTAGATTCGTATCCCCAATCAAAGTTATCTCGGCTAATGGATGGCTAATTACAAGTCATGTCAGAATAGTAATCATCATGGGGAAAAGTGGTGGTGGGAGGATAGGATGGGTGTTGAAGCTACGAGTTGCTACGCTAACGTGTTTGGTTTTGAAAAACCTATCATTGTAGTATGAAAGCGAATAACACGTGTTCAACAAACAAAATTTATACTGGAATGGAAATCCCAAGTCGAACTCAGGGAGGTAGGCGTTTGATTTAAAAACACGTGTTTGTTTTATTGGTCACGAGGAAAAATAATAGATTAGAAATTATCTATCTATTTACAATAAATAGAAGAGAGAGAAAATGAGAGAGAGAGAGAGAATATTACAATGAAAAGCCAAAAAGAGATGTAGAATGAACATGGAATTCACTAATAGCGAGATTGTTCATTACACTACTCATTATGACTAGAAAGCAGGAAAATGATTACACTAGAAAGCAGTAAATCTACTCTAGAATGCAGTAACTCTACTCTAGAAAGTAGTAAACGAATGGAGAGAGAAATATCCTCCTCTATGGTCACTTGGACGACGAGCCAGATGGGATGACACCTGGACAACGGGTAATGGAGCAGGACGAAGGAGGATGAAGCGAGAAGAACGGGAATGGAGCAGCACGTCATCGTCGTCGTAGGATCCACTTCCGAAAGGGGAACGAAAAATTGACTTTATCTCGCGAGAAGCATCCCGGGTGTGGGACAAGCTTCTCTTGAGATTTGGAGAGGGAGAGAAGAGAAGGAAGGGATGAGAATTTCGTGTGGAGGGGGCCTCCTTTTATAGTTGCAAGGAATGAGGGCAAATTGGTCTTTTAAATCTCAAAACATTAAATAAGGGTTCTTTAGTGATGGATAAAACCATCGCTAAAGACCCAGCGTGGGCGACGTGGGGCGGAGCACGTGTGCCTTCTCTCCTGCTCGAGTATCAAACGTGCATTCATGATCTGCAAATCTTAGCCGTCCGATCGTGAGATCAGATGGCTTAACTCGCCTCTCCTCCCACTCCTCAACGCGTACTCGCGCATGTGATGGTGCATCATGTGCGGGAGTGCAATACGGTGTGAGTGCTATTGTGTGTGCATGACCGCTCAATCACAATCGAGCAATCAATCACGCCCGCTAACCATGCCCGCTTTCCCGCTAACTGCGATTCGACCACATGCCTTGCCTTCTCGCGAGCATGTTCGACCATCGCGCTATTAGCGCATTTGCGTCGCGCTTATGATTTAGGCGCACGCATCCACAGCTGTTGGATGTGCATCCAATGTCGGAGAAGTGACGAAGAAGAGAGGGTGCGGCGAGTGCAGCGACCGGTTGGGCGGCTGAGATGGTGCCACGTGGCACCATCTTGGCCGTCCATCTTCTGGATGATGTAGATGGTGCCACAGTTGTTGGATTGAGTCAATTTTCGCGCTGTTAGGCTGCGATCATCGATCCGAATCCATCCGTGCGGTTAGATCTGTCATTTGAAGTGCAGATTCACACCATCTTGGCCCTTGATCTTCTAGGGTTCCCCGATCTCTATCTGATGCTACAAATGTTTGATTAAGGCAATCTTGGAGTCGTTGAACTCCGATCGTCACCTTGATCACATCTGTACGGTTGAATCTTTGATATGAGGCTCCAATGAAAAGTTTTCCCTATCCCTGAACATAAAAGGAGACAATTAATCTTCATTTTATTTAAACTAATCTAAATGCAAGATGATGCATGTTATGCAATATTTAAAGTATGTAATGCAATCCTGTGCTTAAGAACATGCATAAATAGACATCTTATGCAATGTAAATATGTTTACATGACACCCCCATGCCTATCTTTTGCTAGTCCTTAGCAAAAAGTACACGTTATATATAAAGGAATCAGGTTGGATTATTTGGGCGTGAGTTATTTTCAATCATTTAGAAAATGTCTACTTAGGATCTGAACTTTCAAAGGCACAACAATGCCTGGGTATCTGCCAAACTGCAGATCACTTCAAGCCCTCACCTTACTCAAAGAAAATCCTCTTTTTCCCTTTTTCCTCTTTTCTAATAATTTTTTTTTATTTTCAAGTTTTAGTGTTTAAGAGTGGCTTTCTACGACCATTCAACTCAGGCAAGATTTGAGGAGAACCCTAAGTTTTAAGCATCTTATTATGAATGTGATAGACTTGTTGATCGGTAGTTAAAATGGACTTCAGATTTCTACGCCTCTAGGTGACCTTAAAAAGGGAATTCTGCCTAAAGGTGTATCTTTACAACCGATAGCTTTCTCCCTACTTTTGTTTTTACGGGGTTAACATAAGGGTGAATCCAGTGTATATCTCCCCAGTTTATTCTACTTTTCCACTTCTTCCTAAGTGTTTTGGGATTTTTCAGTGCATTTATTGAGTTGCGTTCTGGACAACCGGTCGATGAGCTGTTACCACCGACAACTTGCCAGCCATACTCGTGCGGCGAAGTGTGGTTTATTTCTTTTTTCCTTTTCTCCTTTTTTTTTGGACTTTCTTTTCTCTTTTTTTAAGTAGATGGCTTCCCTAGTCTAAGATTTACCTAAAGGTAGCAAAAAGAGAAAGGTCCTTTGACTAGGCTCTGGACAACCTACCTATGGGATGTTACCCATGATAACTTGCCAGCCATATCACCCTAGAAGGTTCATTAGCTACACAATTTCCATTAGAATCACCAAACAATGAGTCAGTGACAAGATAGTGTGTAGATGCTTAAAACACAAAATTCCCTCAAATCAGAGGGCGGGTTGATAAGTCGTGTACTTATCACCCAAACTTATTCACTCCAATTAAAATAGAATTCAGGTTGACAAGGACTCGAAAAACAAATCCACATTTTAGTGGATACACAGGTTGATTAAGTTGAAAGACCTGAAGGGCCTTTTTGTTCAGATCATAATGTAGTATTTCCTAAGATTGAAAATTTTCTTAAACGCAAGTTCTCTTTCCTAATTCGACATTTTTTTTAATAAAAGAAAATAAAACAAATATATGGAGCTAACGAATAAATTTAGAGATGAATATCCACCTCCCCATGCCTATCCAATGTAATGTCCTCATTATATTAAAAAGACATAAAACAAAGTGGAATAGCATAGAAAGCACCTGAATTTCATGAATGTCGGGTCTGCTCTGAGATGAAAACTAAAAAGAACTGTATACGTGCTTAATTTAGTTCCTTCAGCTAGGCACACAACACAAGGAAGAGAAATAAAGAATTCACAGGTGCATGTCAGAATCATAATAAAGAGAAGAATCCTATGACCTGCAAGCAGAGGTCCACAGATGTGGACCGGATTGTGGTGCAGACCTATACTCCATAATCGAGAATATCTCAGGTTCTAGATAAAAATTGCCCAAAACCTAAAATCAATATGCAAGTGGGGTCGGGCCTGCGATTTATGTGGATGCAACCTAAGACCAAAAAGTTGGGTTATGGAGAATTTGATATCGAAAGGATAATCAATGAATGTATGCTTAGGTTGAACATCCTCAGAACAAATGTCATAAGGGTTTTGGTTTCATGGTTTTGGATGAAATGGAACACTTAGATGCAGTCTTCTACTTCCTCCAGAATTTGCTTCCCAAATCAAAATTTCCTAGGTCCTATCCTCGTCATTTAGAATGTTAAATTCCGGGACCTCTTGCATATTAGTCACCTCGTTTGAAATTTCCAAGTCTAAAAGATGTGACTGAATCATAATTAACTTGGGTCTAGTTATCTCAAAAATAAAATCATCGATAAGCTCAATGGGGTGTAACTGACAATCAAGGTGTTTGATTGAATCCTCCAGAAAATGCAATTTTGGATCCGTAGTGTGAGCCCTAATAAGATCAGTTTCCTCAATTATTGGGCTATCAAATGATCTATTAGATTCCTCAATCCCAATCATCTCGCAGAAATCATATTCTGTAAACTCGCGTGAGACTTTGCAAATCGAATCTTCACCATCAGAATCAAAGAAATCAAGATCCGTATTAATGTATGTCCCAAAATCATCTATCACTTTCTGATCCATGGAGACATACGTTTCCTCGCACCTTGGCTTAAGGATCTCAAGTGAAGAAATCAAATCATCCTTAATTGGTTGCACTAATTTGATCTGGTCAGCGTCGTAACGCGTGTCCCCCCAATAGGTGCCTAAACGGGCTTTGACATTAGCTCGCCTGAAGGGGGTTCATCTTGGGAATCATCCCATAATTGAACTAAAGCAACCACAAACCTCATCCTCAATTTCGCTAACTTCCCAAGTAGGAACTCACCCGGGTTCTTATCCTTAACATCCTGGAGCCAATCCAACAAATACTTATTCAAATCATCAATCATTTCAATCAGAGGCTCCAATCTTTCTTTGCAAGGTATTGGCTGAACTTCTAAAGATTGTATGATATTCCTCAAGTTAGCCAGAACCTTATCTTGAACTTGGTTACCTTGAACCAAATAAGTTGGTTCAAGGTTTGGCGGGTTTGGGATCAGTGCGGAGGAGTTAACGAATTGAGATTCGTTATACCCTTCCTGATAATAGGTCATTTCGGATTGTTCAAAAGGTTGTGATGACCTAAAGGCAATGTAATCAAAGGATGGGTAAGAATCAATGTATCCTTCTTGATTGTAGATCGAATTAGGTTGTTCATGAAAGCTTGACTATCTATAATAGATGTCGCTCTGAGAAAGATAGAAATCGCAATCATAGTGTTCAAGGTTAGACCCCAAACACAGAGGTCCGGAACTGTATCCCCAATCCAAGCTATCCCAACTAACTAATGGTTGATTATGGTACAAGTCGGGATAATTGTCATGTTGAGGATAATTCAAAATAGGAGGGAAAGAGCGGGAATGCGTATAATATGTGGAAGGATTCATGATAAATAGGAGAAAGAAAGGCACCATGCAATACAAACAATCAAACCTACCCTTAGGTGGGGTAGCCTAAGGACCTACAGACTCCCACAACCCGTCTTGAGGTAAAGGAACGATTTGATCTACTTTTGTCTGTTTAATCCAACCAGTTAGAAGGAGGGACTTGGGAGAAGGTTCTTCTTTCGGCTTGTACCTTCGGTTCCTAGTGTACCCCCCAGCTGCGAACATTTGATTCTACTCCCCTAGCTAGACATCAGATTGAACAGTAGAAACAGACTAATCGAAAATAATCTCATTCTGAGCTCTGAAGAGCGAGTTGAATCCTTACGGCCAACGTCTACTCTGTTTTATTTAGGGCTAAGTTTGAATGTGCTTTGGAATGTGATGGGTCCTTTATCTAGGTTGTGTCCTTAATGATTGATTGATGTGTGTGTGCATGCACAACCAATGGTTTTCAAGCAAGATTACTTTTGATGCGGTGAATTTTAGGGTTCAAATCTTGCTTACTAGCTTCTGGAATTCAACTTTAGGTATTTTCGAACAAGTTTTGTTGGCCCACAAGATTTTGAAAGCACAGGTGAAGATGTTTTCCCTTAAAACTTAAAAGAATGTGGAGTGCCTGGTAAATCCCTAAGAGTTGAACCTAATAAGCAACTACTTGATGAGTTGATTTTAATTGAAGTGGTGCGGCCCAATCAACTCAAATGATTGCCCTATTGCACCACTTAATTAGGCACACAAGTGATTACCTAATCTGATTTCTACTCAATTATGTGTTTGGATGTGTGTACCGACTCCAAAGATAGATTTACCGGTTGAGTTTGAAAATCAGATGAGGTTGTGTGCCTCTATGAGATTTTTTTTTATTTTCCTTTTTAATTGTGGAGGTTGAGGCGGTTGTGGATGTTAAACAAACAAACAAAACTAACCTTAGAGTTTATAAGAACACCTAAGTTGATTGATGTTTGTGTTATTATGTGGTGAAATGAAACTAATGGATGGGAGGTAGGGGATAACTTACAGAACTTTCAACAGCACTTTACTCCAATCTACCGCTTTTGCTCATCTCGAAAGAGTACCTGCAATCACAATAAGAAAGGAGAAAAGTGAGGTAAATGATTTGTAAGTTGGAAAATGCGAAATAAAATAAAATAGCATCGCCTCCCCGGCAACGGCGCCAAAATGTTGAAGCTACGAGTTGCTACGTTAACATGCTTGGTTATGAAAACCTGTCGTTGTAGTATGAAAGCGAAGAACTCATTTTCAACAAATAAAATTTATACCAGAATGGAAATCCTGGGTCGAACTCAGGGAGGCAGATGTTTGATTTAAAAACATGCGTTTGTTTTATTTGTCACGAGGCAGAATAAGTGATTAGAAATTATCTATCTATTTACACTAAATAGAAGAGAGAGAGAATATTATAAACAAAAATAGAAAAGAGATGTAGAATGAACATGGAATTCATTAACAATGAGATTGTTCATTACACTACTCATTACAACTAGAAAGCAGGAAAATGATTACACTAGAAAGGAGTAAATCTACTCCAGAAAGTAGTAAAGGAATGGAGAGAGAAATATCCTCCTCGACGGTTGCTTGGAGAACAAGATGGACGGGACGACTCCTGGACGACGGGGAATGGAGCAGGATGAAGGAGGATGAAGCAAGAGGAATGGGAATGGGGCAGCACGTTGTTATCGTCACGGGATCCACTTTCGAAAGGGGGATGAAAAATTAACTTTATCTCGTGAGAAGCATCTCGGGTGTGGGACAAGCTTCTCTTGAGCTTTGGAGAGGGAGAGAAGAGAAGCAAGGGATGAGATTTTCATATGGAGGGGGCCTTCTTTTATAGTTGCAATGAATGAGGGCAAATTGGTCTATTAAATCTCAAAACATTAAATAAGGGTCTTTAGTGATAGATAAAACCGTCGCTAAAGCCCCATCGTGGGCGACATGGGCCGGAGCGCACACGCCTGCTTGCCTGCTCACACGTGAAACGAGCGTTCACGATCTACAAATCTTAGTCGTCCGATCGTGAGATCGGACGGCTTGACTCGCCTCTTCGTCCGCTCGTCAGTGCATGCTCGTGCGAGTGATGGCGCATTACGCGCGGGAGTGCGATACGACGTGAGCACTATTGCTTGCATGCGACCGCTTGATCACGATCAAGCGGTCAATCGCACCTGCTCACCGCCCCCGCTCGCCCGCTAGCCGCTATTCGAACGTGCGCCTCACCTTCTCGCGAGCACGTTCGACCAACGCGCTATCAGCGCGTTTGTGTATCGCTTACGATTTAGGGATGCGCATCCACAACCGTTGGATGCACATCCAATGGCGGAGAAGCGACGAAGAAGAGAGGGTTTAGGGAGTGCAGCGGCTGGTTGGGCAGCTGAGATGGCAGCATGTGGCACCATCTTAGCCGTCCATCTTCTGGATGATGTAGATGGTGCCACGGTTGTCGGATTGAATCAATTTTTGTGTTGTTAGGCTGCGATCGTCGATCTGAATCCATCCGTGTAGTTGGATTTGTCGTTTGAAGTGTGGATTCACACCATCTTGGCCCTTGATCTTCTAGGGCTCCCAAGTATCTATCTGATGTTATAGATGTCTAATTAGGGCAATCTTGGAGTCGTTGAACTCCAATCGTCGCCCTGAACACATCTGTATGGTTGGATCTTTGATCTGAGGCCCCGATAAAAAGTTTTCCCTATCCCTGAACATAAAAGGAGACAATTAATCTCCATTTTATTCAAACTAATCTAAATGCAAGATGATGCGTGTTATGCAATATTTATAGTATGTAATGCAATCCTATGCTTAAGGACATGCATAAATAGACATCTTATGCAATGTAAACATGTTTACATCAATGGGAAATGCGTGTAAGAAGTGGAAGGAAACATGGTGAAGTAAGAAGGGAAATCAGAAGAGTGAAAGGTGCCCTGCAGTACAATCAATCAACCCTGTCCTTATGTGGGTAGCCTAAAGACCTGCAGACCCCTAGGACCCATCTTGAGATTATAAACGATTTAGTCTACCTTTATCCAGTCAATGCAACAAGTTATAAGGAGGGACTAGGGAGAAGGTTCATCTTTTGGCTTGGGCCTCCTGTTCCTAGTGTACCCCCCAGCCGTGGTCGTTTGATGCTACTCCCCAAGCTACACATCAGATGGACTAGCAGAAGCAGATTAATTGAAGAAAATCTCAATTTGAGCCCTGTAGAGCAAATCAATCCTTAAGGCCAACGTCTACTCAGTTTTAATTAGGCTTTGGATGATTGTACTCCTGGAATGTGATGGGCCCTTTAGATGGGTTGTGCCCTTAATGATCAATTAAAATGTGTGTGTGTGCACAACCAGGGTTTGCAAACAAGGTTATTTGATAATGTGTCTTTTATGGTTTAACCTTGTTAGTAGCTTTTAGGGTTTAATCTTTAGGTTGGTTCAATCAAGGTTTAGTCGAACACTCCAAGTTTTGCAAGCACCGGTGATGATATATTCCTTTAGAAATCAAAGAAAAAATGTGGAGTGTCTAGTTCAGCCCTAAGAATCAACCTTAAGTGGCAACCTACTTGATGGATAGCTTTCAATTTGAGTGGTGCGGCCCAAACAAATCGGTCAATTGGCCTATTCGCACCATAGATTAAGCCACACAACGTCTTAGCCTAATCAAATTTCTACTCATTTATTTATTTTGAGTTGAAGTGTACCGGGTCCACAGGTTAGATCTCGGTTAAGTGGTAGAATCAAAGTAGAGTGGTGCACCTTAAGTCGAGTGTTGTGGGTGTTAAGGTGTGTCTCCTTCAAAAAATTCCTAGAATCAGATAACACTTTATTTATTTATTTATTTTATTTATGTGGATGGCGAGGTGAGTGGAGGTGGCAAACAGACAGCCAAATCTACCCTAGGCTTTATAAAAAGCACCTAAGTTGATTTAGGTTTGAGTTGTTAGGTTATGGAATGAAAACTAAGGTGGGGGTCGTGTGGGGGATACTTACACAACCTTCATCCGCACTTCTCTCCGATCTGACTACTTTGGCCTACCTCAGAGGAGTACCTGCAATCACAGTAAGATCAGAGAAAAAGTGAGATCAGAGTTTGGTAAGGCGGGAAAAAACACGAAAAAAAAACTGAAAGCGTTGCCTCCCGACAACGGTGCTAAAATGGTCACACATGTTTCACGAGTTTGAAATCAGGGTTACAAGTAACCCGTCATCGTAGTTGCAAAACACGTGGTCAAATAAAATTTATAACTAAAAATTGAAAAGTGAGTCTCGGATTGAACATAGGCAGGCAAACATTTGGTTTTATGAAATCCATGCTTCCCTTTTATTTCTTTGTGGTCATTTTTAACTTTTCTAATTATTTTGGTATTTTTAACAAGCAAGATATTAGGTCAATGAAAACTTTATCTACTTGCAAAAATATAAGAGAGAGAGGGAGAGAGAGAGAGGAGAACAATCATCCATTTATCAACAATTGTTTGTTACAACTACGAAAATGGAAAATCCACACTACGAAAGCGTAGAAAGATAGAAAGAGATGAGAGAAATCCCCCTCGACTGTTTCTCAGAGGACGACTCACTCTGACTTCACCTGGAGGAAGGTGGTGAGGAGTGGGATGAAAGAGGATGGAGCTGGAGGACGAAGGATGGGCTAGGACGGTGTTGCGGCGAGGATCTTCTTCCCAAAGAGCGGTGAGAGGAGGGCCACGGGATGCTCCACGAATGGGAATGAGGGTAGGGAAAACTATTTGGTTTTACTCTAGAGGAGCATCCTAGGCTTTTGACAAGCTCTCTCTAGAGCCTTGGAGGTGGTGAGGTGAAGAAAGGAAGAGATGAAGAATAATGGGAGGGGTAAGGGTTCTTTTATAGTAGATGAAAGAATCAAATTCGCATACAGGACATTCAGTGACGGTCATAAATGTTGCTAAAGATCCGCTGCAAACGTCACCGAAGATAGCCATGTGCCCGACGTGTCTATACGCGCCCTCGTCGCACGTGCACGCGTAGTACGCGCCACTGCCTCCACACACGTGCTGCACTGCTATGCGTGCCACTACGTTTGCGCGTGCGTGCATGTGCATGGGTAGCTTGGGTTGTGTCACGTGGCGTAATTTGGGCCATCCATCTTCTTTCCTTTGTAGGGAATGGTAAAGAGGTTAGATTGAGTCGATTTTCGTGTCGTTGGCCTGCGATTGTCGACTCGAATCCATTCATGCGGTTCAATTTATCGTTTGACGCTCTAGATTGCATCACCAAGTCCCTCGATCGTTGATCTTCCTTGGATTGCATATGGTGCTACGAGACTCCGATTGAGGCAATTTAGGAGGTGTTGGACTCCAATCATCGTCTTGATCAGATCCGTACAATCGAATAGTCAATCCGAAGCTCCAAAATAAATATCCTTCTCTGTTGACCACAAAATGGATGCAATTAGCCTAAATTATATACAACTACTCTAAATGCATAATGATGCATGCTATGTAATATTTGTAACATGAAATGGAAATCAAAGCCTAGGAAGATGTATGAATAGGCATTTTAACCTAAATAGATGTGTCTACATCAATATGCATATATTACTTTCAGCTTCAAGGCTCACAGAGCAGCACTTTATACATATAGGAAAGGTTCTATCTATCGACTAAAATGATTAGACCTAATGGTGCTACTTTAGTGGATGGGGAGATCAGGCTGGTCACGAGGAGGTGAGGTTTCGTGCCTCGACACCATTTCTCGATGAAAAGGCAGTTCGGTCCAGAGTCTGAAGGTCATTGATCTTTAAAACTTGGGCACCGAACGACTTTGCTTTTTCTATAATAAGAGGGTGGGGGTTGATTAGCCCATATTTGTGGGCTATTTAAGCATTTAAGTGCTTAGACATTAGCTTAATTCTAACACTTATTTAGCATAAATTAGGATGTAAATAGATTAATTCATATTTCTAATTTAATTACATAATTCATGCATTGCATTCATATTTTAAATGCATTCAGAATTAACTTAGAATGGCATTCATTTAATTAGTTAACTAATTATGAACATTGCATGCATTAATTTTAAGTTAACATAAAAGTTGAGGGTTTGTATATAAATAACCATAATATTTTAACAATATCTTTTATTCTTCTTCCTTTCAGCAACGGCTCAGCTATCGCTGCAACGCCTCTTGTCGCACTAAAGCCCACATTCATGGAATAACGGAGAAGGTGGATCTGCTCCCGCCTCTCCATTCAAATTCGTGCAGGCAGCTACAAAAAGAGGAGAGAGGCTACCGAGCGGAGCAGGCCTCCACCCCAACAATCCACACTGTGCAGAGAGTCCATCTTGTCCATTTCACCACCGCCGGCCTCAACCGTGTCGACGAGCCTCCACCACCGTGGGCGTGTGGTGTGATAGGCCACACCACCATCCGGAGATCATCCGCATTACCGTGAGCACCTCGCCGTGCACCTCCCTCGCCGTCGTCACCAACAACCACCGTCGCAGCCACTGAAATTTCACTCCTCAGCCAGTTAAGATGTCCGGGAAGTTTCCCAGACGTCTGAAGCTCCGACCCCCCCACTCCAGCAGCAACCACCCTCGCCCACTTCACCTCCAGCACCAACCGCCTTGCAGTCTCCCGCTCATCCTGCTGCGCAAGACAGCCTTCGAGCCTGCTCCAGCAGTGCCCGCGCGCACCTCCAGCAGCAACCGTCACACGCGCACAGCCGCCCCTCTTCCAGTAGCTGCAGCTACTGTTGACAGCTACCTTCGCCGGAGCTCCGTTCTGCCGGCTCCAGCCACCGCGTGACTCGCCGCCACCACCGCTGCGAAGCTCTATGTCCAAAGAACTTCCTCCGAGCTTCCCGCCTCCAACCGTCCATTCCTCTTCATGCACGGCCAAGGGGAATAAATCATCTATTTTTCTACAATACTCATCCCATTAATAATTACATTTTATGCCATTATCATCTTTTAATGATATTTTATTGAATCTGCATTATAAAAAATATCCTCTAGTTATTAAGAATTGCTATTTCAGCATGTTTTCTTGATTCAACCTTAATCTAAAGGCAAATTTGGCTTGATTGTCATCTAAACTGACTACGAACAAATGTTTTTAACCAGTGTGAATTTAAATACATCATTGTCTACCTGTGGATACGACCTGCTCTTTTGCGAGTGGTTATTTTTTTTAAATATTGATTAGTCAATTTTTCCACCGCATAAAACTACAAACGACTTTAAAGCAAATAATCGACGTGTCAAAATTGCACCGTTGCCAGGGAGCAATAGACGTAATAATTTCACCTGATTTTATTTTGATTATTTTTCAATTGCACAATGATTTGACCATTTTTTTCCCTATGCGAGAAATTTTGTGCGAGGAACCAGCCATTGTGAGAGGCGACCCTTGACGTCGCCAGAGGAGAATTGGTTGAGCTACTTTGAAAAGGAGGAGAAGGACAAGGACGCAACATCATAATTGTACATTTAGTCACTAATCTGATTAGAATAGAATTAAGACTTTAGATTTAATTTTTCATTGCATTTGGTTTGGAACCCTTGGTCTGGGGTATATTTTGAGGGGTTTGTTCCCCAATTTTGCTTTAGGCATATGTTGGGTAATTTTTGAGAGCCTATTCCCTTTTCATTAGATTTAGATTTTTAGTTTATTGATTTCTTTTATTTGCTTGTCCATAAGTAGTTTAAAAAAAAATTAAAAAAAAAATGAGCTGCCTGCTAGAAGCTGCCTGCCATTAGGACGAACCATTTAAGCTGTATGATCAGCCTCTAGATTTACTTCTTTGCATTGCGTGCATTCTCGCATCGTTGATTGCTGGAAGCAAGGTACGCATTCTCTTACTTTGCATCATATTCTTGATCATGCATTGCATTTGGATTTAATTCAAAGACCACAAAATTTGTCTTGAAGTGATCTAACAAGTGGTCACATATATTCGTGAAGAAGGACTAATTAAAGGAGGCACGTCTAAAAATCAAGGACTTGATTGTAAAATGTGGTGTGCGATTCAAAATTCAAAATCTTTTTGCGGTGAATGCACACTTATATCTTTTGCACCACAGCACTCATTTTGACACTCCTAAGTCTTGAAATGACTAGGACAAGAGCCCTCCTACTGTTGGATTATGAAGTGTTTAGAACTTGAGATCAAAGGTTTTGTAAATCCAAAGAGGGGGATACCCTATCACGGATTTTTGGGGGTAGTTGAGAGGCACCGAGAAAGCACAGCTTCAAAAGAAGGCTTAGGCCTACTTGCATCCCTCGATCTTCCATCTTTGGATTTACTTGACCATTTGAGATTTAGGGAAGAATACCTAAGCTCCAACTAGGCCTTTTTAGGCATTTCGAAGGTTGTCAATAGGAGTGTAATTGATTGGGCAACTTGCTTTGTCACCTAAAATTTGAACTAAAGTCAAAAGCCTAAATTTGTAAAGACCGAACAAGTCCTTTTGAATTGTGTTTGTAGTGCATGCTTGGTAGGCATTCTCTTAGGAGACAACTTGTGTTTGATCCTAAACCTAAAAGAATCCTAAGAAGAGACCTTCCAAGGGTAGAAATGGTCGGTCAAAGGAGCCTTAAGGAATATTTCATCCCAACCAATCAAGCTAGCCCTGCACTATGTAGACATGGAGGGGACAATCTGTATGAGATCAAAAGTAGTACCATATCCTTGCTACCCTCCTTTTATGGTACTACTAGGGAAGACCCTTACAATCATATAGAGGAATTCACCGAGGTTTGTTCCACGGTGAAGCTGCAGGGCGTTACTGATGACGCTCAAATGTGAACCCTCTTTCCCTTCTCCCTTAAGGACAAAGCCAAGTATTGGTATTACACCCTTGATAATATTAATACTTGGGATGCCCTAAAGAAGGAGTTTTTGAAGAAGTACTTCCCCATGAGCAAAACAAATGACTTTAGGAGGAAAATTATGAGTTTTGTTCAAAAGGATGGGGAAGCATTCCATGAAGCATGGGAGTGCTTTAATGACTTGCTGAGACTTTGCCCACATCACCAGGTGCCTAAATGGCAACTGGTTGAAAGGTTCTACACCGGACTTAATGATTCGCATAGGCAAATGGTGGATGGTGCCTGTGCAGGAACCTTTCTATCTAAAACTGAGGATGAAGCTTGGAACTTATTTGATACTTTGAGTGAGAATTCTATTCACTTGAATTCTACCTACATGGATAGAAATCCCACTCTCATGCAAAGAAAGTTGGAGGCGAACGAGGCAAGGGACACCCAGAATTTAGCCTATCAGATTCAATTATTGAATCAAAACATGCAAAGGCTTATGTCAAACCCGAGTTCATTCATACCTAACACCTCCACATCCCAAGCTTCTGAATGCTTAATTTGTCAAGGCAATACACACGCCATTGTGGATTGCCACTTGGCCTCCCAATTCCCTGAGCTTGTACAAACGGATTTGAATGCCGCTCAAGGGTTCCGTCCAAGACCTCGTAATGACCCCTCTCCAACACTTACAATGAGGTATGGAGGAACCACCCAAACTTTTCATGGAGACAAGGAAATGTCTCAAATTCAGGGAATTACAAACCACAATCCTTTCAAAAGCATCAAATGAACCAACCTCAGACCTTTGCCCAACCTAAAACCTTTAAGATGGATGAATTGAAGGCGATGTTGAAAACTATGCAAGAAAGTCAAAGTGCCATCATCCAATCTCATGATTAGGCTATACATGAGATGAAATCGCAAATTGGACACCTTGTTGAGGCCGTTAGACAGAGGGAGACTGGGAAGCTCCACAGTGTTGCTGAGGAAAATCCTAAAGGAAAAGGTATTGTCTTTAGGGAGCATGCTCAGGCGGTGACTATTCTGAGTAATGGGAAAGAAATTTCCAAACCCGATGCTCCTATAGTCTCACCCCCTAAAAAACCATCCACCCCTACTTTCACCCCCACCGGAGAAGACTTGCCCAAATCTTCTCCACTTGAAATCACCTCACCGGAATAAGTTTCCCTCGTTCCACCCCTTACTCGACATGACAACCCTTCCACCCAGAGATCGAGAGTGCCTTTTCTAGAGCGGTTATACACCTCTAGGCAGACTTCTGCTGGCTCATCTGGAGCCAAAGATAAGATGGATGAGATTACGGAAACTTTCAAGCAAGTGCAGATTAACCTGCCTTTGCTTGAAGCTATTAGGCAGATTTTGTCTTATGCCTGCTTCTTAAAGGACCTTTGCATGAAAAAGAGGCAATCTAGAAAACAGGTCCAATCAAAAGTTGTCCTGCCTAATTCTGTTAGCTCAATTGTTCAACATGGCACACCCCCGAAATTTTAGGAACCAGGAGCCCCATACATCTCTGTAGTTATTGGTGACTTACAAATTCATGAGGCTCTACTTGATCTGGGTGCGGGGGTGAACATCCTTCCGAGCTACATGTATGAACAACTTGGGGGAGGCAATCTGAAGCTTAGCCCTGTAATCCTTCAAGTTGCTGATCGATCACTGAAGACACCATTGGGAATTTTGGAAGATGTCCTCATAAGAGTGGAGGATTTCTTCTTTCCCGTTGACTTCTTAGTTTTGGACACTAACCCTACCAACAAGCCAACCAAACCCTCCATCATTTTGGGCCGCCCCTTCCTTGCAGCTTCACACGCTTCAATCAATTGCAATACTGGGGCATTGAAAATGGGCTTTGGGAATAGGAAAATCCGGCTTAATGTGTTTGATGCTTACAAACAAGCCGGACTTGAGGATTGTTCTCAAGTTGAGGTGATAGATGACCTGATTGAAGAGGCAACTCCTGCAATGTTATGGGATGACCCCCTTCAGCATGTCATGCTAAATGAGCATTCTCATCTCTTGGAGGAATGTGAAGGGGATATACTAGAACTTGAGGAATTACTAGGAGTTTCTTCTGAGTCTCTTCCCCCATTATTTCCTCCGAAGGTAGATCTGCTACCTGAGATGGGGACATCAATTATGAAACCCTCAACCATACAAGCCCCCGACCTTGAGTTGAAACCCCTCCCTGACACTCTCAAGTATGTTTTACTAGGTGCCAATGATACGTCCCCGTTATCATTTCGGTTGTGTTATCTAAGGCACAGGAGGGAGCCTTGATTGAATGCATGTCTAGGCATAAGGAAGCTATTGCTTGGACCATTGCTGGCAATAAGGGTATAGACTCTACACTCTGCATGCACCACATTTATACTGATGATTCCATCAAGCCTTTTCGGGACAAGCAGAGACGTCTGAACCCTAATATGAGGGAGGTGGTAAAAAAGGAAATCCTGAAGTGCTTGGACACCGGGATCATATATCCCATTACTGATAGTAAATGGGTCAATCCCATTCATGTGGTGCCAAAGAAGGCAGGCTTTACTGTGGAACTCAATGACCAAGGTGAACAAGTTGTCACTAGACCCTCAACTGGATGGAGGGTCTGTATTGATAACCGCAAGCTGAACACTGCTACCCAGAAGGATCACTTTCCTTTGCCTTTTATTGATCAAATTCTCGAGAAATTGGTAGGGAATAAGTACTATTGCTTTCTCGATGGATATTCTGGGTACAATTAGGTGGCAGACTTTCCTGATGACCAGGAAAAGATGACATTCACAAGTCCTTGCGGTACTTTTGCATTCAGGCATATGTCGTTTGGATTATGTAATGCCCCTGCAACTTTCTAGCGGTGTATGATGTCTATCTTTTCGGACATGATTGACGAGCGTGTTGAAGTGTTTATGGATGGCTTCTCCATTTATGGCTCGTCTTTCGACCAGTGTCTCCTGCACCTAGAGAATGTGTTGAAGCGATGTAAGGAGACTGGTTTAGTCCTTAGCTGGGAGAAAAGTCACTTCATTGTATAGAAAGGAATTGTACTTGGGCATGTTGTATCCGAGCAAGGTTTGGAAGTAGATAAAGCTAAGATTGATTCTATTTCCAAACTTCTATTGCCTACGAATGTCAAACAGATTAGATCCTTTCTGGGCCATGCTGGCTTTTATAGGCACTTTATTAAAAATTTTAGTAAAATTTCTATGCCACTTTGTGACTTGTTGGCGAAGGAATCTTCCTTCAGTTTTGATTCAAAGTGTGCCGAGGCCATTCAAACTCTAAAGGAGGCCTTGATCTCTACACCTATTCTCCAAGCTCCTGATTGGACGCTCCCATTTGAGCTTATGTGTGATGCTTCGGATTATGCAGTGGGAGCAGTCCTTGGACAAAGGGTTGAGGGAAGACCTCACGTGCTGCATTATGCAAGCAAGACTTTAACCAAACCTCAGCAAAACTACACCATCACTGAAAAAGAATTACTTGCTGCAGTTTTTGCTCTGGAGAAGTTTAGGTCTTACTGCTTGGGTCTAGGGTGGTTATTTTTACTGATCATGCAGCAGTAAAACATCTCATTGCTAAGAAAGACTCTAAGCCACGTATGATTAGGTGGATCCTACTCCTTCAAGAATTTGACTTGGAAATATGTGAAAAGAAAGGAGTAGAAAATGTTGTGACTGACCACCTGTCTCGCCTTCCTCTTAATGACTCTCTTTGTGGAGACATTCGCGAGACATTTCTCGATAAAACTCTAATGGCGGTAACACCAACTTTACCTTGGTATGCAGACACTGTAAATTACTTGCTCACTGGACAAACTCCTGGCTCTTGGGATGAGCAGAAAAGAAAGAGATCCATTTCTCAAGCAAGATATTTTCAATGGGAAGAGCTAGAGTTATTTAGAATTGGACAAGACCAAGTATTGAGACGTTGTGTGCCTGAAGAGGTACAACAAAGTGTGCTGAGTTTTTGCCATGAACTTCATTGTGGAGGACACTTTGGTGCTAAGAAAACTGCTTTTAAGGTTCTCCAGTCCAGTTTTTGGTGGCCATCCTTATTTAAGGATTCTCATAATTTTGTTAAGGCCTGTATTAGATGTCAATGGACTGGAATGATTGGGAAGAGGAATGAAATGCCTCAACATCCTATTCAATCTATTGAAATTTTTGATGTGTGGGGAATTGACTTTATGGGCCCCTTCCCGTCGTCCCAAGGTTATGAATATATCTTGGTGGTAGTTGATTATGTCTCTAAATGGATAGAGGCCATTCCTACGCGTACAAATGACCACTCTGTGGTTTTGAAATTTGTGAAGGCCAATATCATATCCCGTTTCGGCTACCCCAAGACTATTATAAGTGATGGGGGACCTCATTTCCAAAACCACCACTTCAATCAGCTAATCAGGAGTCTGGGAGTTACTCACAAGGTCGCTACCCCATACCATCCTCAGACAAGTGGCCAGGTTGAAGTGTCAAATAGGAAGATAAAAAATATTTTAGAAAAGACCATTAGACCTGATAGAAAAGACTAGTCCCAAAAGCTTGATGATGTTTGTGGGCTTATCGAACTGCCTATAAGACCCCTTTGGGTACTTCTCCTTTTTGGGTTGTGTATGGAAAAGTGTGCCATTTACCTGTTGAGTTGGAACATAAGGCACTTTGGGCTGTTCGAAGTGTTAACATGGATTTAGAGAAGGCAGGTAAGGCACGACTTCTAGAATTAAGTGAGCTTGAGGAGCTGAGGAATGATGCTTATGATACCTCTCAAGCTTATAAAGAAAGAACTAAGGTCTTGCATGATAAGTTTATACTTCGAAAGACCTTTGAGCCCAACCAACAAATCTGGCTTTTCAATTCCAGACTTAAGCTTTTTCCTAGGAAGTTAAAATCTTGTTGGGATGGGCCTTACATAATCACTAAAGTATTTTCACATGGAGCTGTGGAGATTAAAAATCCTTCCTCTTCAGCAACTCCCATTATAGTCAACGGCCAATGGTTAAAATCGTACATAACTTTAAATGGCCATCTGGTTGACGAAGTCACTCTCGAGGAGCCTTAGCTCCTACCATTCTTCGCCTCAAGTAATATCTTCCTTTAGCTATTTTTGTTTTCAATGAGGACATTGTTTGAACCTGGCTTGGGGGAGAGGACCTGAGACATTTTGTTTATAGCATGCATATAAAATAAAAAAAAACAAAAAGAAAAAAAGAAAAAAAAATGTTTTGAGCTTAACTGGCTAAGTCCTGCATTCTTAAGCAAATCAGAACTCTAGGGTAGGCTAAATTAATTCTAGGGTCAAACTTTAGAAGCTAAATGATGAGCTACTAGCTTTAGACCTTTAGGGTCCTTTGTGGACTTAAAAACTTAAGTAAGAGTCAAGTTGCGGACTATTCCTCAAGAGGTTGAGGAAGGGAAGCTAGGGTTTGAGTTAAAAGGTGGGGTAGTACTTGGAGTCTTGTTCTACATTTTGGTTTACGGGTCCTTGTAACCTAAGCATCCAAATTTCACACACTTGGTCTGGTAATTAACTTAATTTCTTTCTTTCTGAAAAGAGATTTGGTTCTCTTAGTTTTGACTTAGGAGAGGCTTGAAAACACATTTTGATTGGAAGAGTTCCCGCTGCAGGAGAGGTGGAGTATATACTCACCTTGAGGATGCGATGATAACATATTACCTCCTCGACACTTGTCTCTTAGGATATCCATCCAACTAGGGGCATGTAAGCGCATTGTGCGGTTCAGGTACCATGGGTGGCCCTATCTCGAAGTGTCGATTGCCATAGGCCTGAATTCGCTTAAGAAATTCATGGGCGATACTATCTCGAAGTGTCGATTGGTAGGAGTTCTTGGGGTCGTTATGGGTGGTGCTATCTCGAAGTATCGAAAGCCAGGCACCCTTCGAGGTATGGTAATGGGGACAATGAATCCGACACAGACCGTGTTTATAGCTGATCTAAGGTTAGACTTAGAAGAATCAAACAAAAAAATATATATATATATTATTAAAAAAAAAACCTTTTTCCTTTAACTCAAATAACTCAAACCAACGCACAGGCATGGATGCTTTAATCTCAGGGATCAATAAACCTTAGGGTAGAGTTAGAAATCAGGGAAACTTGTGCCTATAACTCATCTTTAGCCGACCTAGTTTGTAACTTAACAACTACTTAGGAACCTTAGGTCTAGAGTCTGAACTTAATATGCTTCTGAGGGAAGACCAATTGGGTTGACTAGTCTACTTGGAGTGCTAGGTTTCGCTTGATTTTGCTAGGGACTAGCAAAAACTAGGCATGGAGGTATTTGATTAGCCAATATTTGTGGGCTATTTAAGTATTTAAGTGCCTAAACATTAGGTTAATTCTAACATTTATTTAGCATAAATTAGGATGTAAATAGATTAATTCATATTTCTAATTTAATTACATAATTCATGCATTTCATTCATATTTTAAATGCACTTAGAATTAACCTAGAATGGCATTCATTTAATTAGTTAAACAATTAGGCACATTGCATGCATTAATTTTAAGTTAACATAAAAGTTGAGGGTTTGTATATAAATAACTGGTGGTCGGACTCGGATAGGTGTGTTAATATGGTAATTTTATCGTTGAAATGTGTATAGTGGTTAACCTAAATCGGACCTAACCATCTCTTTACAAAATTTTTAACCTGGCCTACTTGATTTTATCTTGGTCACTTTTAGGCCCAGGGTCGAACTCATGGAAGTGGGGTTAGAAGTCAAGTTTCTACACCATTCCTACAACGAATCTCTTCCGTTCGTTTATTGTGTTTTTGGTGTTTTTCTATTTAAGATTTTTTCTGATAATCTTGGTCCTTGAGGCACACCCTCAAAATTAGGTTCTTGGCTTTGAGCCAAATCAGGTTCCAAAACGAGTCTTGCTATTCGCAAGACAGAGTACCTGCAAGTCAAGGATTATCTTTTCTCTTTTATATATATTTTTTTATCTTTTTATTGGCAGGAAAGAGAAGCAGGAGTAAAGTAACTATAGTATATATATGTATATACCATATATGTATAAAGGGGTGGGGTTGGAGGCGGAGATGGAGTGTAGCACGGTGTCGAGTCGGTCGTCGTCTAGAAAGACGCAATCAATAGGATGAGGTGCCGCGTGGAGTGTAGGATGGATGGTGGAAGATGTGTGTGACAACGCTTTTTGTACACGTGTATCGGGGAATATCAGCAACTGGTGCAAATAGTCCCACGATACCATGTATGGTAAGTAATGTGAAAATATATATATATGTATATAAGTAAATATATCTATATGCATATATATATATATGGTTATAAATATATAGGTATATATATGTAGTTATATATGTATATATATACATATGTATATGTATATATATATATATAAGTATATGTATAGATAGATATATGAATAGATATATACATATGTATATATATATGTATGTATATGTATGTATATAATACCATGTAGATGTATATATATATATGTTTATGTACATAGGGATATATGTATATATAGATATATGTAGATAGATATGTATATATATATATATATAGATATGTATATATGTATGTATATTTATATATATATATATATAAGTATATGTGTATATATATGTATATATATATGTATACATATATAAGTATATGTATATATGTAGATATATATGTGTATATATATATATATATATAAGTATATAGATATATATATATATATATATGTTTATATAAGTATATGTAGATATGTAAATATATATGTATATATATATTTATATAAGTATATATATATATGTATGTATGCACACTAATACTTAAGTATATAGATACTATTATATGTATAGATATTAGTATACATATATATGTATATAAATATATATTGATATAAATATATATATGTATAAATATATACAAGTATATAATAATGTATAGGTGTGTGTGTGTGTGTATGAGAGTGTGAGTGTAAGTGTGTAAGTGTCAGTAAAGAGAGTGAGGGAGTGCTATGAGAGAGAGAGAGAGAGCAGGAGTTGGAGTGGTCAAGACGTCTGGAGTCCACGCGCGCACGCGCAGGCACGTACGCGCGCACGCGCAGGCACGTACGCGCGCACGCGCAGGCACGTATGCGCGCAGAGAGGAGAGCACTGGAGGGAGTGGGCGCAGAGAGGACCATAGTGCATAGCGCTGCGCGGAGAGCTGGAGCGGGCCCACGCAGACGTACGCGGGTAAAGGTAGCGGGTGATGCAGGCGGGTGCTGGTGACGCAAGCACACGCAGACACGCGGGAAGGCGTTGGAGCTGGCGTTGGGCGAGAGGCGTGCGTGGACGAAGCCTGGTTGGGGCGTGCCGGGTGACCGGATAAGTGAGAAACTCACCGGTCACCCCACTGTAGCCACAGTGTTTCGTAGAAATGTGTGAATAGTGGCTACAGTGGCTTGGTGAGCCACGCAACAGCTTGCGCCTAGTGCTGTGAGTGCGGGTGGCTTGCGACTGGCTCGGCGCATGCTGCCGAGTGCGGGGAAGGGGTACGCCGGTTGGTTGCGGGCGTGAAGTTCGTGTCAGAGCACATGGAGAGGGAGGCAAGGGATCCTGTAGGCGCGCGTGGTGGCCTATGTGTGCTGCTGCTGCTGTGGAGCTCGACCGGCTGTTGCAGGGGCATGTAGTGGCCGGTTGAGCTTCAAAGTTTGAAGCTTGTAGCAATGGCGGAAGTGCTTCAAATGGAAAAACAAGGAAAGAGCCACCACGCCCATCGGCTCTTTGATGAGCTGGGCAGTGGTGGACTCACGGTGGTGGTTGTGCACCACCGTGAGGTGCTCTTGTCTGCAGAGTGTCTCCTTAGAGGAGGAGGGCCTGCGTATGGAGGGAGAGGGGAGGTGGTAGCCTGGAGAAGAAGTGGAGCTGCTGTGTTTCTTGGCTTTTTTTTTTTCTCGTGCACCAGGCTCCCCTTGCAAGAAGGCAGCCAAGCTCTTTTTATAGAAGGAGAAACCATGCACAGCCATGCCCTGGTTGTGCATGTGGCTATGCATGGCTCATGGCAGGGAGAGGCTGGGCATGTGGCTGTAGGGCAAGGTGAGAAGAAGAAGAGGTTGCTCCATGCAGCCGCAGGAAGAGATTTCAAAATCAAATAAAAACTAAAAAGATGGTGAATTTTGCAAAGTTGCACTTGAGGAAAAAATGTTAATTACAAGGCCATTTATTCCACTCTCCTTCCCTCTCAATTAAATGCATGCATGCATGTATTTTCACAAATGCGACTATGGAACCGTAATATGCACTGGTAATGCTAGGAAATAGCACAAGATGTCACAGTTGCAGGTGTATTTTTGCGGTGCAATCATACCCCCATGCCTATCTTTTCCTAATCCCTAGCAAAACTTTATTTGTGCTATATTTAGAAATGACCTTTAGCTGAAGATTTTCTTCTGAGGCGACAAAGGTGTGTTTATTGTTGGATATTGTGAGAACCAA
Organism: Thalassia testudinum; assembly: GCA_037157565.1. Taxonomy (NCBI): domain Eukaryota; kingdom Viridiplantae; phylum Streptophyta; class Magnoliopsida; order Alismatales; family Hydrocharitaceae; genus Thalassia; species Thalassia testudinum. Next base: position 5,773,091 of record JAZHRO010000073.1, on the reverse strand, counting down.
TTTGCAGAGAAGATTATCAGTACTTTAAGTCTCACATGACATAGATCATATCTCAACTAACCAGGACTCTTGATATTTAAACCTTAAGTACGATTTCCAGAGCCCAGGAGGTTTTTCCATACTCGAGAGCTCAAAAGATTATGGCTTGTGCTTAGTGACGGATCAAGACTGACCAGATGAACGTTAAGACTCAAGCCCAGGGTTTCACGAATTTTTAAGTACAGGTTGGTCCCAGTTTCAACTCATGTCTTTGGATTGACACTTAAAAAGATGATGGAAACTCAACTCCCATTTTCTTATATTTGTGGCTCAAAGAGAACAGGGTATTTGCCCTGAAGAACCTTTTTAGGGGAAGACTTTTACAGATATTTGTGAGATATACTAACTTATTTGCATCCTTTTTTTTTTTTTTTTGAAACACGTGTCATTATATCTCTTACAACATTATTTGGAGGAGCACACTTTTCTTTTTGGTGGGAAAGTTTCTTTTTGGTTGAAAGAGTTTCTCCTAAACACAAGACTAAAGCCTAGGATAAAAAGTCTACCTGCGCACATAGGTAAGGACTCCACCTTCCCTAATGAACACTAGGGTTGGATCTTATGTTCACCTGGTCTTTCCTGATATGTGTAGTGTGAACTAAGATTACTAGGCTCTCAAGTAGAAGCAAACCAATGGATCCTGTACTGGTGTCTCAGCTACAAGAATACGTCCTTAGTTAGGAGAGATTCCGATCTATTTTGTCAAAGTGCAAGTGAATTAAGCCGAGCCTGAGTGAATCAAGCTTCTGTGTCCCGGAAAGTGTTCAAAACAGAGGTTGAATATCCATAAACACTTATTGTATTTTTGTTTCATCCTTCAGATCATTACTAAACACCATTTATTATTATTATTATTATTTTTTTCTCTCTTTTTCTTACATATTTATAAATAGGTGGAAACTGCATGATACCATAAAATACCTAGATCCTATGGATGCCTATCCACCCCCCCATGCCAAACGATGCTATGTCCTCATATGCATGCAGGGAAGGGTAGAGAAAGGACGAAAGATCCGGTAACGAGAGCTGAAGTGCAGGGTATACAGCAGGGTGGTAGGGTGGGTGGATGGTGGGTGGTGAAGTGAAAAGTGAAGCGATCGTGACAGTGAAGTGAAAAGTGATGGTGGATGGTGAAAGGTCTGGCATTTCTTCAGACGAAAGTGTCCCAGGCGGGTTAGAGAACAGGTCAGGAGTTAGAAATTGGCCCTCAGATTGGCCAAGAAGAGGGGCTTCTTGGATAGATGGATCCAAAAAGGAATAGCCCCAGTGAGAAGCATGTGGGCTCAAGGTCCTAATGTTGATTTGCAACTCCGCCTGATTTGGTGGGAAAGAAAGGGCAATCCGGTCTTCAATTGTGTGGACCAGCGGTGAGTAGCCCGGATATGACTCAGACCACGAGGTATGGGAAGCGGAGAAAACCTCCTCAGAAGTCTGGCCAGGAGAAGGTATGGGACAAGGGAGGGATGGGGGAATGTCACAATATGTGTTGGTCAGGTAGTCGATAGTATTTATAGGTAATCCGCAGCAGTGAGAATAGGTCCCAATTAGTCCGATACACGCCCTGACGGCCATGACCTCGTCAGACGTGTCATCCTCGATACAATCACAATCAAAGTTCTTGGCTTCCTTGAAGATGTTAACCTTTAGCTTTTCAGATCCAACGGGAACCTCAATATAGCCCGACTCGCAGTCGATATGGGTGCGGGCTGTGGCCAAGAAAGGTCGACCAAGGATGATCGGACAATCAGAAAGTGAGCTAGGAACTTCCATATCTAAAACAAGAAAGTCAATAGGAAAACAGAGACTATTGACCCTAACCACCACGTCTTCCACCACACCCTTTGGGATTTTGACAGAACGATCTGCCATCTGTACCGTGACAGGGGTGGGTTTCAGATTTCCGAAGGAAAATTTTTTGAGCATGATGGTCGGTATAAGATTTATGGAAGATCCTAGATCAAGCAGGGCACGGTTAAAATTGCAACCTTGGATGCTACAGGAAATCAGTGGTGTGCCCGGATCTTTCTGCTTCGGTGGTAGGTTTGACAGTATAGCACAACTCGCATTAGGAGAGAGAACCACCAGATTTTTAGTTTTCTTTGACTGTCGCCTGGGTGTTGTGTAGTCTTTGAAAAATCGAGTGACAGTAGGTATGTGGTCGATAGCCTCGAGTAGGGGTACCTTGATTTCTACATCCTTGAACAAATTTCACATGTTACCAAAGGCCTGCGTGTCGTTCTTTTTTCCTTTTGGCTCCCTTAGTAGAGCCTCAGGGAATGGGACTGATTCTGGCACCAATTTGGGTGTATCGTCCTCTCGCAAATGTGGTGCGCATCCTGAATGAGGGCAATGAAGGAGACATGCCAGGATCAGGTTGAGGTGGATCAACTGTCTGCTTACCGCTCCTCGTAGTGATAGCATTGGACGATGCGTGTCCAGTGGGATCATACGGCGGAGGAGGGTTCGCAATCGGGACATAAGAGTGCGGTGCTACAGCGGGATTAGCCTGAAATCCTAGTGTAATGCTCGGAGCCTGCAGAATCTAATTAACCTACCCCTGAGAAGGTTGTACCTATGGTTGAGGACCACGGGGTATGAAATTTCGTGGGTTTGGAATAGGTTGGGTGGCAAGAGTGCCCTGAGATTGAGTCGCCATGCGTAGTTGGCTGATCTCAGCATTCTGCTGCGCCAATTGGTGCTGAAGAGAGGTCATGTTCTCTTCATGGTGCTTTGACATTTCCGTCATCATTCGCATCAATTTATCAAGAGGACTTGATGCATGTTATGTTTGTGGCACGCAAGGGCCTGATGGCGGATTAGCCATAGGATTAAACTAGGCCCTTAGGATGACGGGTGCAGACAGTTGCATTGGTCGACCTGCGGGGTTTGGCGCTGCAGGTTGTTGGACCACGTGAAATTTGGATGATTTCGCCACCCTAGGTTATAAGTGGCAGAGAACGGGTTCTTCCCCAGGGCGCAAGCATCTTCTATGCTAGAAGACGTGTCCGCATGTAAATATGTGTCTGAGCACACGGAGGCTTGGTCCTCCATTTCAAAATACTGGCTTGCAAAAGCCAAATCCACATGACTTACCGAGTCGCTCGACGCAACACTCGGTAAGGAAGGTCTTACGGGGTTTCTCAGGATAAGCCTGGTGTTGGAAGAATTTGGATTGTGACGAAGTGGTGAAATGAGGGTGTTTGCCATAGAATAGGCAAGGTTGGCCAAAAGCTCGTCCAACTTCTTGTGCACGACGGAGACTTCATCCAGATTTTGTGCGGTATGGCTGAGATCAGTGGATGAATGGGAGGGTCCTGTGTCAACTTCGTAGACATTTCGAGGCAGGCTGGTACGATTAAAGGTGACAATGGAAGCATTGTTCATTGAGTTTTCGCTCATATTTTCAAACAATTCGAATGCTCCATTCTCGTCTTTATTCATAAAATTCCCTCCGCAGGAAGCATCTGCAATCTGCTTCAAAGTCTCATTTAGCCCATAGTATAAAATCTGGGCAATATGCCACTTAGGCAAACCGTGGTGGAGACACTTCCTGAGGAGGTCTTTATACCTCTCCCATGCCACATGAAATTGTTCGCCATTTTGTTGCATAAATGAAGTGATAGCACAGCGAAGCGCATTGGTTCACCCGATTGGGAAGAAGTTCTTGAGAAATGTTGTTCGCATCTCCTCCCAAGAGTGGATGGTTCTCCCAAGGGTGCATAGCCACTGCGACGCTTTATCCTGCAATAAAAACGAGAACATTTTCTTGAGGACTATAGGTAACCCGATATTTCTAGGTTTAACAGTTTCAGCTAATCGAGTTAGGTCTTCCAAGTGGAGAAAAGGATCTTCACTTGCAAGACCATGGAAGTGAAAATTAATTAGGCCAATTGTGTTAGGCTTCAATTCAAAGTTGTCCCCGCTGGTGTCGGACCCGAATAGGTTGTTAATATGGTGATTTTATCGTTGAAGTGTGTATAGTGGTTAACCTAAATCAGACCTAACCATCTATTTACAAAATTTTTTAACCTGACCTACTTGATTTTATCTTGGTCACTTTTAGGCCCATGGTCGAACTCAGGGTAGTGGGGTTACAAGTTAAGTTTCTGTGCCTTTCCTACAATGAATTTCTTCCATTTGTTTATTGTGTCTTTGGTGTTTTTCTATTTAGAATTTTTTCTGCTAATCTTTGTCCTTGAGGCACACCCTCAAAATTGGGTTCTTGGCTTTGAGCCAAAATAGGGTTCCAAAATGGGTCTTGCTATTCGCAAGACGGAGTACCTGCAGGTCAAAGATTATCTTCTCTCTTTTATATATATTTTTTAATCTTTTTACTAGTAGGAAAGCAAAATAGAAATAAAGTAAATATAGTATATATATATAGGTATATATTATATATGTATAAAGGGGTGGGGGTGGAGGCGGAGATGGAGTGTAGCACGATGTCGAGTCGATCATCGTCTAGAAAGATGCAACCAACAGGACGAAGTGCCGCATGGAGTGTAAGGTGGATGGTGGAAGATGTGTGCGACCACACTTTTTGTACTCGTGTATTGGGAAATATCAGCAACTAGTGCAGATATTCCCGCGATACCGCGTATGGTGAGTAATGTGAAAATATATATATGTATGTATATTTGTAAATATATCTATATGTATATATGTTTATAAATATATAGGTATAAATACAAGTATATGGATATATATATATATGTACGTATGTATATAGACTAATACATAGTTATATAAGTTCTAATATATATATAGATATATATATATGTATATATATATGTATATAAGTATATGTATATAAATATCAATATATATGTATACATATATATATATATATGTATGTGTTAAGACCCAAGGCACCAAGACCACTTTAAGACATCTGAGAGTTGGCCCAGACGTCTGATCAGACGTCTGGAAATTCATTTTGTGTGCGTACGACATGCAGAGCCCCCCTCGTGCCTACATATACCCCTCCTCTCCCTCACGCCACACCACTCCCTTCCACCCGTCTTCTCCTTCTCCCTACCAGCGAGAGCGCGAGCGAGCGAGAGCGGCAGAGCAGCTGCTGTGAGCATGTGGGGAGAGAAGCTGCTGCAAGAGGAAGAAGAAGGCTCGACCGCAAGGTGCGAGCTTGCCGGGGCAGCTAGAGCCCGCTGGCGGAGGAGCAGCGGGCGTGGGTTGTCGCCGAGGGGCTGCTGTAGCTCTGGCAGCAGGCAGACGCGGTGTGGCGCGGCCGTGCATCGCAGGCGGAGAGCGAACCAGGTCCTGATTCTTGGAAAATTTCCCAGAATCAGACATCTGGACTTATGTCCAGACGACGCCGAAGACGTCAGGAGGACGGTCCAAATGTCTGACAGGTACGATATTTCTTATCTTCTTCCTTTTACGCGCGTACGGCCATGCAACCATCCGCCGCGTCCTTCTGCGCTTCGTCGTGCTGAGAGTAGGTGTGTGTGTGTGTGCGCAGGTTCTGCTCTGGAGGGCACGATGGCTCCCCTTTCCACGTGAATTAGATGTCTGGCCACAGTGCCAGACGACGGAGAGAACCTCCAGACGTCCGGGGTGACAATCGGACATTTAGAAACCAAGGCCAGACGTTCTAGCAGGCTTCTGGACATCTGCAGGACTGCGCAGACTGAGGTACGACTTGATCCACCTTTTAAGACGTCTGGAAGAGGTTCCAGACGTCTGATTTTGGATAGATTCATCATTTTTGACCCATTTAGGGCCTGTTTGGAGTCCGTTTTCCACGTTTCGAGTTGCGTTCTTTCCAGAATTAATTCCTCTATCCGTTTACAGTAATTGTATATTATTCTGAGAACTTCTTGTGATTGATCCTTGTGTTAGGACCCCATTTCGTTGCAGTCTTAGGAGTTGCGGAGGCGTGCGGGATTGCCGACCATGCCCCCAGTACTCCTGCTTTTGCTGGTAGAGTGGCTTTTTGATAGCGGATTATGCGTGATTTGTAAAAGCGGGTTTTCAATGTCGTTGTAACACGCGAATTCGCATACACTTTTAAATTTATAAACCTAGATAGGGGAGTATCTAGGGTCGTCCAAGGAGGCCAAATGTTTGCAAAAAGTGATTCTCTTGCTTGCAATACAATCTCAACCTTCTTTTTGGTATTTTTCAATATATCATTTTTTTTTTTGAATTAAGACAACATGCGAAATGGTGGCGGGAAGGTGATTTACACTTCAAATTTAAAACACTACTTCTAAGTGGCAAGTAGAACTTCTCCCTAATCTCACTCTAGGCAAGTGGAGGCCTAGAATAATTAGGGAGGAGTGAAGAATGCTAAAAAAAACAAGCAAGTAGAAATGCAAATCAGAAACTACAAAGAAGGCAACTAGATAAATGAAAAGTGTTTTACAAAAAGGCCTAGTAGAGGAATGCTTCTACTACTAGAAAAATTAAAATAAAGAAAAGCAAACACAAATCCTCTAGATAGATGGTGAAGAAGAGGGCTTCTTGCTCCAAGTTTGGTAGCTCCCAAGCTTGAAAAGAATCCTCCAACTCCTTCCTTGCTGTGCTCCACCAAGGTGATGTCCTCCAAGGCATGCCCTAAGGGGGCGTGCCCTAAGCTTCTCTCCAAGGGTGGACGTCCACCCTAGGTCCTTCTCCCTTTCCTGGCCGTCCTCCTTGAAGTGGAAGAGTCCTCCTCCTTGGCGTGGCCCAAGTTGAAGAGAGTGGGGAGAAGAAGGCACCAAAAGGGCTGGTGATGTGCCCCTTTAATCTCCTTCTCTACTCCTTCTTCTTGGCCGTAGGTATAGGTGGTTTAGGTAGTAAAATACAATAATGGAGGATGCCCCAAAAAGGTGGTAGGTGGTCAGTTTTTATAGAATAGGAAGCTGGCTAAGGTGTCCCTTGAAATGGAGGGCCAAGATGAAGAGATGGAGGTGGTTAAAGATCCTATGGCCAAGGTGAGTTGGTGCCACCTTAACGGACACCAAGGGGTAGTTATGGGTGTTGACACCCCTTGATGTTGGTGCCAAAAAGGGTTCTAGAAGGTGGTCTAAGTTGGCGCCAAGAGGGATTCTAGAAGGAGGGGTAGGTGGATGGCTAGGATGGCATATGTGGGTAGGTGTAGGGTGGATTAAGGGCTGAAAGTTGGTGCCAATATAGAGGTGTTAGGGATAGTTCGTGGTGCCAACTTAAGGTCTCTTTTGGTGGTGATAATGGGGTGAAGGGATGGCTAGGAGGTGGAGCCAACTTGAGTAGGGTAGCTAGCTTAGGTAGGCTTAAGTTGGTGGAGCTAGCTAGGGTTGACTTTGTAGGTGGTGGATGGCCAAGGAACTGGTTGCTAGCTAAGGTAAGATAAGCTAAGCTAACCTAGATTAGCTAAAGGTGGAGTAGAGGAGAAGGTGTTGGAGCTATGGTTTGGAGGGAGGAGCTGAGGAGGAGAAGTCTGGAGCTGAAATTAGAGCTGGCTGCTGCTGAAGAGGCTGTCATGGAGCTACTCTAGCTGGCTTAGCTTGCTAGTTCTTTGCTAGTTGCTAAGCCAAGCTAAAGTAAGCTAGCTTCTACCATGATGAGCTGAGGTGAGCTAGGTCTGGTGCTCCCAAGGATAATCAAGCTAGTTGAGGCAGCTAAGGTAGCTTAGCTCAACTGAGTTGAGCTAAGCTAAGTCCCCAGGAGCTGGACTTGAGCTTCCTCAGCTGGGATGAGTTCTTCTTCAGCTGGCTGGAGTTGAGTGGAGCTAGATGTAGCTGGATCTGAGCTGGAGTGAACTCCTGTCGACTCAGCTGAGCTAGCTAGAGCTCCCTATGGACAAGTGGGAGCTGAGATGAGCTAGACTCAGCTAAGTTGATCAAGATCTGAGCTGACTTGAGCTAGGGTGAGCTAAGATGAACTCTCTTGAGCTGCCATTCAGCTGAGATTAGCTGAATGGAGCTGGGATGAGCTAACCCTAGTTTAAGTAAGCTAGGTTCCAGCTGTGGTGAGCTGGATCAAGCTAAGTTTCAGCTAGTCTGGGCTTCTCCTTCACCATTTGCCTTCTTGAGTGCTAGGGTTTTAGAGATCTGTATATCTGTACATCCCTAACACTCACAAAAACATATTAAAAAGATAATAAAAAATGCAATGCATGCCTAACCTAATTTATGTCTAAATGCAGCCCAAAAACTCATTTGCGGAGTAAAATCCTAAGAGCTAGGTTTGTTTTAATGCATAAGAATGATGATAAACTGCCATTTATCACACCCCCATGCTTATCTTTTGCTAGTCTCCTAGCAAAACTTTACCTTTTTTTTTATTTGGAAAGTAGAATTTTTGGGAAATCTAATTTTTTTTCGACTTGTGAGAAAAAGAGATTAAGGGACCCTGGTAGATTAAAACACAGGAGGTATGGGATTTGTTAAAGATAAACAACAGGATTTGTTTTTTGATCCAACCATTAGATAAAACGGGATCAATATATCCTCCATAAAATTCACAAATTAACCCTTTGTTAATTCAGATGACTTGAAATTTTTGTTTTTAGGATTTTTCTGGCTCATAAATCTGATTCACAACTTGCAAAATCCTTTAAAACCTTGTGTCTGTGCTTATGAAAAGCCAACATTTATAAGGGCGTGTTAATTTATTTATTATTATTATTATTTTTTTCCCATGCTTATTTTTAGCTTAGTCTTTCAACAGATGTGTCGGGATCATCATTCCCATTACCATTCCTCGAGGGGGCTCTGGCACCAGTACTTCGGGATAGCACTGTCCATGACACCACCCAGGAGCTCACAACCCCAAAACACGATGCAGTGAAAAGGGGCGCTCCAAGCAAACTCAAGCTCTTGCTCCGACACTATAGGTAGAGCATCGTCCAAGACACTTGAGCTGCTAAAATGCGCTTTGTTGCTCCATCTAAAGATATGAAATATAGATATGGAGCAGCGCCGAGGGGGTAACATGTTGACATCTCGTCCGCAAAGGAGGTATTTTCCGACTTCTCATCGGTGGGAACTCAAACCAATGATCTACTTCAGACTTTTACTAAGTCCAAACTAGGGAGTTTCTCAAATTTTTAGTTGTTTTTAAGTGTTGGCTTGTGTGTGAAAATGACACAAGAAGTTTCTCAGAACATTCATGTTTTTGAATCAGAAACTAAGTCAAATACTTTCCGTATTACAAAATAGAATCAAGTCACCTAAACTATCATGAGTTCAGGTGGAATTTTTAGAGAAGGATATCTGATCTAGTCTAAAATAGACCCTGGAATTCTAATGATCAGATCCATGTCCTTATCCTAATTAAAGATTAAATCCCATTGTACCAAAAGTGAATTTTTCGACCTTAGTCCCGATTTCAAAATTTTTCCGCAAAAAGTTTTTTTTTTTGTATGCAAGCAGGAAATAAATTAAAGAAAAATGCATATTTTTAGGTTTTGAAAATCCTAAATCGATCATCAAATTTAAAAAAAAACACCCCCCCATGCTTAAGATATGCCACGTCCTCATGCATTAGGAGGGAAAAGGGATCACCTTAGTGAAGAATGGTCGGGTTTAGGATGAACAAAATCTGGAAAAAGAAGAAAAAAGGAAAGCAAGAAAAAAATGATGGGTTACCTCCCATCCAGTGCTATCTTTTACGCCATTCAGCTGGGCGTGAAGGTATGCACGGAAGACGTAAAATCATGTAGATAATTGGACACTTGGATGCCCCCAAAAAGGGTGTCTTCTTCTAGATCCCTAGACAATTGATTAGAAATAATATCGGGATCAAAGTTGGATGGAAAATGATAAGTGTAGCCTGAGTTTGGCCATGGTTTTAAATCAGGTTGGATTCTAAACTCGGGTGGGGTTGGTGGCAGGTCCGTAAGAAAGGGAGGATTGGGGGAAGTTAGTGTGGAAGAATTAGGTGTGTGAATAGTGTGTGGGTTAGGGGGGGTATCAGGAATAAGTTTAGGGTCAAGACAAGTTTTCGGATCACAGATTTTGCCGACCACTGATTCTAAATCAGAGTCCTCAAAAAAATTGTGGTCGGTAAGGGTATCTATTAACATTGTCTCCTCCACCATATTGAAAATTTCAGTATCTGAGTCCTCAAAGAAGTTATCATCATGGAATCTCCTGGAGGATTTGAAAATATCTAAAGTGAGAGTTTAGCCTGCACAAGTGATATCCATTTTTCCTATGTGGCAATTGATATTTGCCTTTGCAGTGACCAAAAAAGGGCGTCCAAGGATTATTGGGGAGTCCAGTAATGATTCAGGTGCCTCAATGTCAAGAACCAGAAAGTTTACAGGAAGACACAATTCTGGACCTTAACTAAAACATCCTCGACAATCCCACGAGGTTTAATTGTAGATCGGTCGGCTAATTGCAGGGTAACCTCAACGAGTTTTAATTCACCGATCTGAAATTCTTTGAATAAACTCGTGGGAATAATATTTACTGAGGCACCAAGATCAAGGAGGGTGCAATTAAAGGTAGTGTCATCAATAATTACAGAAATTAAAGGCACCCCCGGATCTTTCATCTTAGGAGGCAGCTTACTCGGTATGACAGAGCTTACTGTCTCTGAAAGATGCACCTATCCTAGATTTTTGGCCTGCCTTTTAGGAGTACAAATCTCCTTCAAAAATTTAGCATAGGTAGGTATATATTTGATGGCATCTAGGAGAGGAATATTAATATGAACTTGCCCAAAAAGATCCATGAGTTCTTCTGTAGTGGGTTCAGATTTCTTTTTTTTGTTGGTGCTGGGGAGGAGAGCTTGTGGAAAAGGGATAGGAATCTTGTCTTGAGATTTTGGTATTTCTTTTTCTTCCTGATGGGGAGGTGGGGAGTCAATTTGCACAGGTACTTCATCAGGTTTGTGTGAGGGCCCAGGGTCAGTGGTGGTTTTCCCACTCCTCAAAGTAACTGCATGTGCAGTCGGATTATTATTTGGAGGAGGTGGGGGGGCCTGTGATTGCTGAAACCTGGGAGGCTACTGAGGTGGTGGATTAGGAGGAGGCTGATTCGAATATTGTGGAGTTCTTCCTGTTTAATGGTTTCTTTGGTGATTAGGGTTGGGCATGGGTTGGGACGGAAGATGCCCTGCAGGTCTTTGCATGGGAGTAACCCCAATCTGATTGTTCAGATTTGTGATGTTACGGGTTACTTCCGTCATTTTTGTTTGCATATCCTGCAGGGTTCGCAGCATCTGGGCATTGATGTCTTGTTGGGATGGCCCAGGATGGAAGTTTGGATTCGACCCATACCCATTAAAATGATATGGTTGGGAGGAAACTTGATTATTCTAGGAGTAGTTCAGGTAATTTTTCCAATTGGAAAAATTTTTAAAGGGCTCCTGGATGGCAGAAATATTTTGAGTGGGGTTAAGATCTGGATAGTTGTAATTCCCCAGTGAATCATGGGCAACCTCAGAATTAATAAGCAGGAGTAGTGTTGAGATTGTGCAAATTTTCTCTTTGTGGAAAGTTAGGTTGGGTTAGATGTGGGTGTGGAGCTTGAGTTGATGTGGCCAGTCTTTCCTCAATTTTCTTTTGATTAATATGCATCTGGTCAAGTTTTTGAGCTATCAATTGAAGATCGTCTTGGGTGACAGGTATAGATTGAGTGCTTATTTCATGAACACCGAACTGCAGGTTTTGAGTTCTGCAAAATGTGTTCATGGAAGCTTGATTAAATGAGTTTTCACTCATTTCTTCAAATAGGTCATAGGCACTTTCTGCATCTTTATTTAAGAAGTTGCCACCACATGAGGCGTCGACAAAATGTCGGATTTGATCTTCTAATCCATGATAGAAGATTTTCACGAGTTGCCATAAAGGAATCTCGTGGTGCGGACTTCTTAAAAGATCTTGAAATCTTTCCCAAGAATCATGGAAAGTCTCACTAGATTTTTGGTGAAAGGTCGTAATAGATCTTTGCAAGGAATTGGTACGACCTATGGGAAAGAATTTCTTGAGGAAGGCACTTTTGAGCTGAGGCCAAGTTGTGATGGGTCGACCAATGGTCTTGAACCAATAAGCGGCCTTATCTTTAAGAGATAATGGAAAAGGCCGCATCAGCCATATGTCTTCTTGCACATTTCGGGAACGGGTTGTCTGTGCAAGAAGAGTTAGCTCTTCAAGGTGGCTGAAAGGGTCTTCCCTAGGAAGGCCATGAAAGTGTTTAATTAGGTTCAGGACCGCAGACTTGATCTCAAAGTCCCCCTCCGGTATGACCACCCCTGGTCGTTCCTCATAATAAGACAAATCATAGAAATCTTTTAGAGGAACAACAGGCTGCTGACGGGGTGGTGGGTTTCGCCTTGGATTGGCTAGGTTTTGGATGTTCCTAGTCAATGTTTGTTGATTGGAATTTAATTTATTAATCTGATCGGCCATCAATTTTAAAAGATCAGGTAGGGGATCTTGATGTTGTGTGTGGGGCAACTCAAGATTAGGGAGCTCCAAGTGTGGGAAGTTAATGGTGGGTAGGTTTTGGGTGGAAGGGTTAGAATTAGGGTTAGTGGTGGGGTTAGAGGTGGAAGTGGAAGGGTCAGTGGACCTATTTTGTTGTGTTTCCATTTTTTCAGGAGAAGACAGAAAAAGTGGTCTTTTTGCGTGGGGGCCGAAATCAAATGGTCCTTCCAAGTACGGATTTTGAGACTGCCGCCCGTGCATAAAATGGAAGAACGGGAGGGGAGGAGAAGAGAAAGAGATGAGAGAATGTGTGCAATTCAAACAAACAAAACTAGACCTAACTTAAATGTGACTCCCTAATAATAACCTAAGACTTGGTCTATATAGGAAATAAGTAGTCAGTAGTGAATACCCTTTCTATCAACAAATCTAGCCAAGTTGCTTAAGGGGAGGTTTGGGCCCAAATGTTTCCCAGGGAAAACCCCAGGTGCTTGTACAAACCCACGCCTGGTCGTTTGACACGACCCCTCAGCCTAAACACTAGATATAGATGACAGAATTGGTACTAACTAAAGAAAACTTAAGACCTAAATAGCAAGCCTAAGTTGATAAAGCCTTAGGGGTCAAGTTGCAACAAATTTTAATTAGGTCTAGGATGCTATAGTGCACATGGAATGTGGAGGCCGTTTATTGGGATGTTGCCCTGTTATTTTTATTTTTTGTGTGTGTGCAGGAATTGGAGAGTGGCTCCAATGAAAATCAAGTTGTCACACAATTTTTTTGTATTTTTGTCTTTTAAGATTTGATTTAATTAAATGTATTTTAGGGTTTTTCTCTTTAAGTTTTCAAACAAGTTTGAAAGTTCACAATCAAAGGAAAAACAAGTTGTATAGGTGATTGTATATTTCCTTTAAATTGCATCTCTAAAGAGAAAGAAGAAACCCTATGCCAATTGTCCCTAAGACAGAAATTTAACTACCAATGAGTTATTTTTAAGCTTTCTGAATAGATAGTGGTCCAATCAATGTAACCAACACCACTACCTTGAGTAAAATAAAACAAGGATTCCAAAAAAAATTTTTGTAAGATTTTTGGAATTTGTTTGATAATTGTTTTGAAGTTTTAATTGTACTGGTGTGAAAGTCTAGAAATGATACCCAAGGGTATTGTGGACTTTTTAGTATTACCGCCGACCTTATAAAATTCTTGTGATTTTATGTTATGTGTAAAATTTCGTAATAATTCCAGCAAGCTAAATTTGACAAAAATTGGATGAGTATAAAAATTTTGAAAATTCGCGGACTGCAGCAAATCAGGAAGATTAGAGGGTGTGACCCCTCTGCAATCCACGAATTTTTAAAAATTAAATACAAATCCAATTGATCTGAAATTTGGAATAGATGTTCCAAACTTAATTGGGAATCACTGTAGGAAATTTTTTGATTTTTAGAGGCCTGTGGTGTTAGCAATAAATTTTTCAATTCCAGATAGAAATCTAGACCTAAAAAATGGAACACCAATACTTGCAATGGAGTGGTGCTAAAGAAGGATTCAAGCAAACAATGGATTTTATATGAGCACCACTCCACTTAATTAAATTATTTGGGATTATGAAAGCCAAGTTTAATATGTTTTTGGTAGTTTTAATTAATTATGTGACCAGAAAGAGGAACCAACCTGAATTTCATGGGAAGATAAGGAACTTTGAGCTCTCGCTTCCAGATTCCTGCCTTCCCGCTGTAATTCCTGCACACACAAAGAAAGAAAGAGAAGGGGATGAGATCCACTTCAAGCAGGAGAAAATTAATTAATGCAAAGCCATGCCTCCCCGGCAACAGTGCCAAAAAGTGATAGCGGATTACGCGTGATTTGTGAAAGCGGGTTTTCAATGTCGTTGTAACACACGAATTCGCATATGCTTTTAAATTTATAAACCTAGATAGGGGAGTATCTAGGGTTGTCCAAGGAGGCCAAATGTTTGCAAAAAGTGATTCTCTTGCTTGGAATACAATCTCAACCTTCTTTTTGGTATTTTTCAATATATCATGTTTTTTTTTAATTAAGACAATATACGAAATGGTGGCAGGAAGGTGATTTACACTTCAAATTTAAAACACTAATTCTAAGTGGAAAATAGAACTTCTCCCTAAGCTCACTCTAGGCAAGTGGAGGCTGAGAATAATTAGGGAGAAGGAGTGAAGAATGCTAAAAAAAACATGCAAGTAGAAATGCAAATCAGAAACTGCAAAGAAGGCAACCAGATATATGAAAAGTGTTTTACAAAAAGGCCTAGTAGAGGAATGCTTCTACTACTAGAAAAATTAAAATAAAGAAAATAAAACACAAATCCTCTAGATAGATGGTGAAGAAGAGGGCTTCTTGCTCCAAGTTTGGTAGCTCCCAAGCTTGAAAAGAATCCTCCAACTCCTTCCTTGCTGTGCTCCACCAAGGTGATGTCTTCCAGGGCAAGCCCTAAGGGAGCGTGCCCTAAGCTTCTCTCCAAGGGTGGACGTCCACCCTAGGTCCTTCTCCCTTGCCTGGCCGTCCTCCTTGAAGTGGAAGAGTCCTCCTCCTTTGCGTGGCCCAAGTTGAAGAGAGTGGGGAGAAGAAGGCACCAAAAGGGCGGGTGATGTGCCCCTTTAATCTCCTTCTCTACTCCTTCTTCTTGGCCGTAGGTATAGGTGGTTTAGGTAGTAAAATACACTAATGGAGGATGCCCCAAAATGGTGGTAGGTGGTGGGTTTTTATAGAATAGGAAGGGGGCTAAGGTGTCCCTTGAAATGGAGGGCCAAGATGAAGAGATGGAGGTGGTTAAAGATCCTATGGCCAAGGTGAGTTGGCGCCACCTTAAGGGACACCAAGGGGGTAGTTATGGATGTTGACACCCCTTGATGTTGGCACCAAAAAGGGTTCTAGAAGGTGGTCTAAGTTGGCACCAAGAGGGATTCTAGAAGGAGGGGTAGGTGGATGGCTAGGATGGCTTATGTGGGTAGGTGTAGGGCGGATTAAGGGCTGAAAGTTGGTGCCAATATAGAGGTGGTTTGGGGTAGTTCCTAGAGCCAACTTAAGGTGTCTTTTGGTGGTGATAATGGGGTGAAGGGATGGCTAGGAGGTGGCGCCAACTTGAGTAGGGTAGCTAGCTCAGGTAGGCTTAAGTTGGTGGAGCTAGCAAGGGTTGACTTTGAAGGTGGTGGATGGCCAAGGAGCTGGTTGCTAGCTAAGCTAAGATAAGCTAAGATAAGCTAGATTAGCTAAAGGTGGAGTAGAGGAGAAGGTGTTGGAGCTATGGTTTGGAGGGAGGAGCCGAGGAGGAGAAGTCTGGAGCTGAAATTGGAGCTGGCTGCTGCTGAAGAGGCTGGCATGGAGCTACTCTAGCTGGCTTAGCTTGCTAGTTCTTTGCTAGTTGCTAAGCCAAGCTAAAGTAAGCTAGCTTCTACCATGATGAGCTGAGGTGAGCTAGGTCTGGTGCTCCCGGGGAGAATCAAGCTGGTTGAGGCAGCTAAGGTAGCTTAGCTCAACTGAGTTGAGCTAAGTCCCCGGGAGCTGGACTTGAGCTTCCTAAGCTGGGATGAGTTCTTCTTCAGCTGGCTGGAGTTGAGTGGAGCTAGATATAGCTGGATCTGAGCTGGGGTGAACTCCTGTCGACTCAACTGAGCTAGCTAGAGCTCCTTGTGGACAAGTGGGAACTGAGATGAGCTAGACTCAGTTAAGTTGAGCTGGATCTGAGCTGACTTGAGCTAGGGTGAGCTAAGATGAACTCTCTTGAGCAGCCATTCAGCTGAGATTAGCTGAATGGAGTTGGGATGAGCTAGCCCTAGTTCAAGTAAGCTAGGTTCCAGCTGTGGTGAGCTAGACCAAGCTAAGTTTCAGCTAGTCTGGGCTTCTCCTTCACCATTTGCCTTCTTGAGTGCTAGGATTTTAGAGATCTATATATCTGTACATCCCTAACACTCACAAAAACATATTAAAAAGACAATAAAAAATGCAATGCATGCCTAACCTAATTTATGGCTAAACGTAGCCCAAAAACCTGTTTGTAGAGTAAAATCCTAAGAGCTAGGTTTGTTTTAATGCATAAGAATGATGATAAACTGCTGTTTATCACTTTTTAATTTATTTAGCAAAATTTGTTACAATTATGCAACAATTGATAGAGTCTAGGGCCTTACATGAACCCTAGGACTGAGAAATTAGATTGAATGATAGATCCTAGGGTATTGCATGAATCCTAGGATTGGAAAACTAGATTTGAATGATAGATCCTAGGGTACGGCATGAATCCTAGGATTGGAAAACTAATTGAATATATTAATATTGCAGTCTTGGAAAGTGGAAAGGAAATGATAACTGCCTGTAAATTGATTAATTGCTGCCTGTTATGAATGAATAAATATGATTGAGAACATGGGTTATATAATGATAAAGCTGGAACGGTGAAACCCAAAATGGCCAAACAAAAAGAACATGAACCCTACAGGGAATTAGGAGTAGAACTCCTGGAAAGAGAATGGAATGGAACTGAGAAAGTAAAACGTGGAAGTGTGTTGTCTGTTGGGTACGTCGAACCAAAGAGAGCACGTATTACCTCTTAGTGTAGAGGGGAGCTTGCCGCCCTCAGGTTGAGACTAGGGTGGGTTTGGCCACTTTACACCGACTTGCTGGCCCACGCGTACGCAGTACCAAGGAGAGCTACTAGTGTAGGGAGAGCACTAGTTGCCCCACGTGCCCCGGGGTTCTGCTAGCTCTCCTACCCAGACTTGTTAGGCCCATTGGGCAAACCAGGGTAGTCAGGCGAGGGTGCGCGGACTGTGGAGGGTTTTGACCCCTGTTACTGAGAGGGCTCTGCCCTATACTTGTTCCGTACTGTGCTTTAGGCACACCCGTTAGCGGAAACGACTGACCGCGTGCCAGTGCGGGGTAGCTACCCGTGTGCTTATCACGCGTGCCGTAGTCACTGTTACATCTGTCAGCAACCTTGGGGTGGTTGACTGAGGGTAGGACCACCACGGGGGACTCTCCCGGCCAGGAGAGCACCATGTGTTACTTCTACTTTTCGGAAAAGACTGTAATCAAGATCATTCCCACGAGGAACATTCAAGATCAAGAGAAGGATCTGAGAAATAAATCAATAGTGAATAAATAGAAAGACATTAATAAAGAAAGTAAAATATAACAGCTACTGTACACCCTACTTTTTCTTTAGCTTTTAGTTGACACTCTACTCAGCGTTTCGCTGACGTGTCACCCCCGTTACTTTTTCAGGACCAGGTGTTGAGCAGCCAGAGTCAGCGGCTGCAGAGGATGCTGGGCCTAGTAGTGTCCAGTAGGGTTACTTGTAGTACTTTCTGTACTTTTCTTCCACTGTAGTAAGTAGTTTTTTTGATACTCCCTGTATTTTCTCTATTGAAAATTTTATGTTATGTACGTATTTATTTATTTACTATTGTGGTGGTGTATACTGTAGTATTTCCTTTCTCTACTTCTGTATTTTGTTGCTGCTTGTTATATACATGTTGAATGTGGTTTATTTTACAGCTCTTTTGGCTACTTTCTCGTTGGACGACTAGGTCTTGAGATTAGTCGAGTTGGTCCGATTCTCGTGTCTCATAGGGATTCGGGAATCAAGTCATTACAGTATGTAATAGTGTATAGGTGTGTGTGTGTATGAAAGTGTGAGTGAATGTGTGTGAGCGTCAGTAAAGAGAGAGTGAGAGAGAGTGAGAGAGAGAGGGAGAGGCTGCCCTGCTGGAGTGAAGGCCGAAGGTTTTAAGGCGTCTGCAGCTTTAGAGCACCATCCGAAGGTTTCCACGCGCGCGTGCACAGGCGCATGTTCGTGCAGAGAGGAGCGCGCACGTAGGAGAGTTGGTGCGTAGAGGACCGCAGCACCCAACACTGCACGGAGTGGCTGGAACGGGTGCTCACAGGTGCCGACGAAGGGAGCAGGCGACGCAAACGTGCAGGCGTGTGCAGGCGACGCGGGGCGAGACGCGCGCGTTGGCAATCGGCAGTAGCGGCGCACCAGGCGACCGGTTAAGTGAGAAGCTCATCGGTCACCCCACTGTAGCCACAATGTCACGCAGACTCGCGTGAACAGTGGCTATAGTGTAAGGCGAGATGTGCGACCGGGAGTTACAGGTGCTGTGAGTGTGGCCGGCTCACGGTTGGCACGCATGGGAGAAGGTCTACGCTGGTCAGTTGCAGGCGCGGAAAACCTCGCGACAAAGCACACGGAAAGGGAAGCAAGGGTGCCTGCAGGCACGTGCGGTGGCCAGCGGGTGCTGGCAGGGTTGTGGTGAAGAGTGGCCGGCCGCTGCAGTGGCAAGCGGTGGCCGGTTGTGGAAGAGAGAGCACGATAGGGAGCGCGGAGAAGCTGGAGGGGAGGCACCTATAGGTGCGCGCGCAAGGCAAGGGCGGCCTACAGGCTTGTGCGGAAAGAGGTGGTGCGGCTGCTGTGTGCGGCTGCTACTCCCGCCTTGCTAGAGCTTTGAGCTTCAAGCTTGAAGCCTGCGCTCCAATGGCTAAAGGTGCTAGAACGGAAAAAAAAAAACTAGAAAAGTGCCACCACACCGACCGGCTCTTTGAAGAGCTCGGCGGTGGTGGTCTCACTGTGGTGGGTGTGTACCACAGTGGGGGCTCCTGTCCATCAGGTGTCTCCGAGGAGGGCTGGCGTGTGTTGGGAAAGGGAGGAGAGGATAGTGGCCAGGAAGGAGAAGACGCTACATTGGCTTTTTGTGTGGAAGGACTAGGCTGGTTTTGAAGGTAGAAGCCGGCCCCTTATAAAGAAGGAAGAGGCATGCACAGCCATGCCCTGGCTGTGCATGGCTCTGCATGGGGCTCAGCAAGGAGATCATGCGGCTGCAGAGCTGGCAGGGAGAGGGGGAGTTGGGCATGGCACGAATAAGAAGAGGGTGTTTCATGTAGCTGCAGGAAGAAAAAGTCAAAAATAAAAAATCAAAAAGAAATAAAAAATGAAGATGGACATTTGTGAGGCAGCACTTGAGGAAAAAAGTAATCGCGAGGCCATTTTATTTCACTCTCCTCCCCTCTTAATTAAATGCATGCATGCATGTATTTTTACAAATGTGACTATGGAACCCTAATATGCACCGCTAATGCTAGGGAATAGCATATGACGACATAATTGCAGGTGTATTTTTGCGGTGCAATCATACCCCCATGCCTATCTTTTGCTAGCCCCTAGCAAAACATTTCTTTGTAGTATTTAGAAATGATCTTGAAGCTGAAGATTTTCTTCTGAGGCAACATAGGTGTGTTTATTGTTGGATATAGTGAGAACCAATTGTAGAGAAGACTACCAGTACATTAAGTCTCACATGACATAGATCATCTCTCGACTGACCAAGACTCTTGATATTTAATCCTTAAGTACGATTTCCAGGACCCAGGAGGTTTTTGCCATACTCGAGAGCTCAAGAGGTTATGGCTTGTGCATAGTGAAGGATCAAGACTGACTAGATGAACTTTAAGACTCAAGCCCAGGGTTTCACAAATTTTTAAGTAAAGGTTGGTCCCAGTTTCATCTCGTGTCTTCGGATTGACCCTTAAAAAGATGATGGAAAACTCAACTCCCATTTTCTGACATTCGTGGCTCAGGGTATTTGGGACTTGCCCTGAAGAACTTTTTGTAGGGCGAAGACTTTATAGACATTTGTGAGATATGCTGACTTATTTGCATTTTTTTTTTTGAAACATGTGTCAGTATATCTCTTACAACATTTTTTGAAGGAGCACACTTTGATTTTTGGTCGAAAGAGTCGCTCCTAAATACAAGACTAAAGCCAAGGATAAAAAGTCTACCTGCACGCACAGGTAAGGACTCCACCTTCCTTAATGAACACTAGGGTTGGATCTTATGTTCACCTGGTCTTTCCTGATATGTGTAGTGTGAACCAAGTTTACTTAAGCCTCTCAAGTAAAAGCAAACCAACGGATCCTGTACTGGTGTCTCAGGTAAAAGAATACGTCCTTAGTTAGGAGAGATTCTGATCTATTTTGTCAATGATCATGTGAATTAAGCCCGAGCCTGAGTGGATCAAGCTTCTGTGGCCTAGAAAGTCTTCAAAATAGAGGTTGAATATCCATAAACACTTATTGTATTTTTGTTTCAGCTTTCAGATCATTACTAAACACCATTTTATTATTATTATTATTATATATTATATATATATTTTTCTTTTTCTTGCATATTTATAAATAGGTGGGAACTGCATGATACCATAAAATACCCAGATCCTATGGATGCCTATCCAACCCCCATGCCAAACAATGCTATGTCCTCATATGCATGCAGGGAAAGGTAGAGAAAGGATGGAAGATCGGGTAACGAGAGCTGAGGTGCAGGGTATACAGCAGGGTGGGAGGGTGGGTGGATAGTGGGTGGTGAAAGATCTGGCATTTTCTCGGACGAGAGTGTCCCAAGCGAAACAGAAAACAAGTCAGGAGGAAGCAGTTGGCCCTCAGATTGGCCAAGAAGAGGGTCTTCTTGGATAGATGGATCCAAAATGGAATAGCCCCAGTGAGTAAGATGTGGGCTCAAGGTCCCAGTGTGGAGTTGCAAATCCGCCTAATTTGGCAGGAAAGAAATGGCAATCTGGTCTTCAAGAGTGTCGACCGGTGGTGAGCAGCCCGGATATGACTTAGACCACAAGGTATGGGAAGAGGAGAAAAACTCATCAGATGTCTGGCCAGGAGAAGGTACGGGATAAGGGACGGATGGGGGAACATCACAATGTGTGTTGGTCAGGCAGTCGACAGTGTTTAAAGGCAATCCGCAGCAATCAGAATAGGTCCCAATTGGTCTGATACATGCGTTGACGCCCATGTCCTCGTCAGACGTGTCATCTTTGATACAATCGCAATCAAAGTTCTTGGCTGCATTGAAGATGTTAAGCTTGAGCTTTTCAGATCCAACAGCAATCTAAATACAGGCTGACTCGGAGTCGGTAAGGGTGCAAGCTGTGGGCAAGAAAGGTAGACCAAGGATGATCAGACAATCAGAAAGTGAGCTAGGAACTTACATATCTAAAATAAGAAAGTCAACAGGAAAACAAAGACTGTTGACCCTGACCACCACGCCTTCCACCACACCCTTTGGGATTTTGACAGAACGATCTGCCAAGTGTAACGTGACAGGGGTGGGTTTCAGATTTCCCAAGGAAAATTTTTCGAGCATGATGGTCGGTATAAGATTTATGGAAGATCCTAGATCAAGCAGGTCACGACTAAAATTGCAGCCTTGGATGCTATAGGAGATAAGCGGTGTGCCCTGATCTTTCTGCTTCGGTGGTAGATTTGACAGTATAGCACAACTCGCATGAGGTGAGAGAACCACCGGATTCTTGGTTTTCTTTGACTATCTCCTGGGTGTTGTGTAGTCTTTGAAAAATTGGGCTACAGTAGGTATGTGGTCGATAGCCTCGAGTAGGGGTACATTGATGTCTACATCCCTGAACAAATTACGTAGGTTATCAAAGGCCTACGTATCTTTCTTTTTGCCTTTTGGCTCCCTCAGTAGAGCCTCAGGGAATGGGACTGACTCTGGCAACAATTTGGGTGTGCCATCCTCTCGTGAATGCGGTGCGCATCCCGAATGAGAGGGCGATGAAGAAGACGGGCCAGGATCAGGTCTAGGAGGATCGACAGTCTGCTTGCCGCTCCTGTTAATGATAGCATTCGACAATGCGGGTCTAGTGGGATCATACGGTGGAGGAGGGTTAGCAATAGGGACATAAGAGTGAGGTGCTGCAGTGGAATTAGCCTGAAATCCTGGTGGAATGCTCGGAGCTTGCAGAATTTGATGAACCTGCCCCTGAGAAAGTCGTATCTGTGGTTGAGGGCAACAAGGTACGAAATTTCGTGGGTTTGGGATAGGTTGGGTGGGAAGAGTGCCCTGAGATCAAGTCACCATGAGTAGTTGACTGATCTCAGCATTCTGCTGTGCCAATTGGTGCTAAAGAGAGGTCATGTTCTCTTCATGGCTCTTTGACATATCCGTCATCATTCGCATCAATTTGTCAAGAGGACTTGATGCGTGTTCTGCTTGCGGTACGCAAGGGCCTGATGGCGGATTCGCCATAGGATTAGACTGGAATCTTTGGATGATGGGTGCGGACGATCGCATTGGTCCATCTGCGGGGTTTTGGCATTGCGAGTTGTTGGACCATGCAAAGTTCGGATGATTGCGCCACCCTAGGTTATGCGTGGCAGAGAACGGGTTGTTCCCCAGGGCGCAAGTGTCTCCTATGCCAGAAGACTTGTCCGCGTGTAAATATGCATCTGAGCACACGGAGGCTTGGCCCTCCATGTCGAAATACTGGCTCGCAGAAGCCAGTTCCACATGACTTACCGAATCGCTCGGCGCGAGACTCGGTAACGAAGGTCTTACGGGGTTTCTTGAGATAAGCCTGGTGTTGGAAGAATTTGGATTGTGACGAAGTGGTGAAGTGGGGGTGTTTGCCATAGAATAGGCGGGGTTGGCCAGAAGCTCGTCCAGCTTCTTGTGCACGACAGAGACTTCATCCAGTTTTTATGCGATAAGGCTTAGATCAGTGGATGAATGTGAGGGTCCTATGTCAACTTCATGGATATTTCAGGGCTGGCTGGTACGATTAAAGGCGACAATGGAAGCATTGTTTATTGAGTTTTCACTCATATTTTCAAACAATCCAAACGCTCCATTCTTGTCTTTATTCATAAGGTTCCCTCCGCAAGGATCGTCTGCAATCTGCTTCAAAGTCTCATTTAGCCCATAGTAGAAAATCTGGGCTATATGCCACTTAGGCAGACCGTGGTGCGGACACTTCCTGAGGAGGTCGTTATACCTCTCCCATGCCTCATGAAATTGTTTGCCGTTTTGTTACGTAAAAGAGGTGATAGAACGGCGAAGCACATTGGTTCGCCCGATTGGGAAGAACTTCTTGAGAAACGTTGTTTGCATCTCTTCCCAAGAGTGGATGGTTCTCCGAAGGGTGCGTAACCACTGTGACGCTTTATCCCGCAATGAAAATGGGAACATTTTCATGAGGACTATAGGTAACCCAACATTTCTTAGTTTAACCGTTTCAGCCAGTCGGGTTAGGTCTTCCAAGTGGAGAAAAGGATCTTCACTTGCAAGACCATGGAAGTGAAAATTTATTAGGCCAATTATGTTTGGTTTCAATTAAAAGTCGTCCCTGCCCATGGGGACCCGAATTTGTCCTGTGGTCTCTGTAGCAGTGGGATTCTGATAATAGCTAAGAGACCTAGGCTCCTCCCGTTCGGGAGGGTTCTGCATTTCCTCCAATGTTTCCCGAATGGCTTCCATTTGCTCATTATACATTTCCATTTGGGCTTGGAGGCGGGTTATGGGATCTAAGGCTCCACCACCTGGTGGGTTATGAGGGCGGTTTCCTCCCTCGGGATTTGGGGGTGGGTGTGCAGCCATGTTTGTGGAGGAGGATGATTCGGCTCCTTTTCTAAAATTATTAGACAATTCACACAGTTCCAGGTTTTGTGACCTCCTCCCAAACATGCACTACCGCAGGAAGAATTGGGGAGATGAGAAGGGAAAAGAGATGAGAGAAATAACGACACAAAGGTACACTTGATGACAAATCAATTCAATCAAATTCCAAACATCTACAGTGTGCCCTTAGACCCGAAGATCTAAGTTACCAACTATCACGAACTACGGAACCGAATGCAAGCACCGCAGAACCACCGGGCCAGATTGGAAGGTTGTTTGCCCCAGTCTTAGGCACCCGATAGCACGTCGGAACTCTCACCAGCACGTAGACACTACACGTAGGTAGTTAGACCTCCAATCCTTAGTAAGGGTCAAGTTACTACCAATTTTAGTTAGAGGCTTAGGGTCAAGTGCTTTTGGAATGTGAAGGGCGTTGTTTACGTGTAATGCTCAAGTGATTGATTTTCAGAGTGTGTAAAACAAGCATGCAACAAGAAAATCTCCCCGAATTGAAGTTTTTAATTGGTGAATGGTTTTCAGAGTTTGACCTTAAGTAGTATGAATTTTAGGATTTCGCTGAATTACCAATTCAACCAATCTCCAGGTTTTGCAAGAATGCAGGTTTTCTTCTAAGCCTAACAAACCCTTCTTCAATGTCAGTTGGTTAATGCATGCTAAAATGCAATGGGCTACCCTAAATGGAGATTTCTATGTGTGGATGCAAGAATTAGTTTTAGAGTCTATGTGAAAGGGAGCCAGAGCACTTCAATTCAAGTGCTCCCAATCACCAGAATGATTTCCACACACAAGGCTCAACCAGAAGATAAAGGAAATGAAATTATTAGGGGTTGAGGTATTCGGGATCCAATCTTAGGCAAGTTGAAAAGTCATGGTGGGGTTGGAATTAACTCAAGTCCAAGTCTCCCCACCAAAATGGTGATCCCGAATTGTAGATAAGTGAGGCAAAAGAGGGGTGCAATCAATCTTTTTATGTTTGCCTCAAAGAATACTTTACACGACGAAAAATTCTAGAATCAAGATTCTTGGATTTTCGCTATGCGAAGTAAGGCGGGAAATCCCAGGGCAGTGGGAGTGAAGACAATCAATCAAACAAGTGAATTTTAATCCACTTGCCCCAAAAGATCCCAAGAAGTTTTTCTACTTTTTTTTTAGCTTTTGTCTTTTTTAATAAGGTGACAAGTTAACCCTAGTTTCTAAGAAAAGAAGACCTACTTGATCGGCAACGTGTACTGAAAGAGCAATCTTCGTTTTAGTTGAAAACTTCATCATAAAATGATGTGTCATTGTATTTAATCGTGTGGTAGAAAATCGCTTTTCAAAACATTTAAATTTTCGAAATCTAACCACAAATAGTTAGGTCGTCTCCACCGGGAGAAATTAGCCTATTTAAATTAATAAATAGTGTCTCGTTTATTCAGAAAACTCAATAGATATGCATGCTACTTCTTGCTTTTTTTTTCTCACCTAAATGCTTGTTTTAACCAATTAATCAAGAATGTAGGTTCTATTATGCAAATTCACCATAATATAATAACATGAAAAATAGCGATCTCTATACTGGTAAGCACCGTAAATACTAATTTCTAAAACATCACTTGTTCTCCATAATCCATGCATTCAATCATTCATGTGATATATATATGTGCAAATAATTTAGGTGAAGTAGGAGGACTATGCAATTTCACCGCAATAATGTAATGCATAAAATAAATTAATAGTAACTTCCGTAATGGCATTTGAGGTAAATATTAATGGACTAATCACTGTTGCAAAATAGGGGTTTTCGTTCCCTCATGCGCATGCGGAGGAGAAGGCACGACTGGAGGTGCGGTGCTCGGAGTCGATCGGCCGGGATGTAGGCTTCGTGTTGGTGGTCGTGGCATTGACGGAGGTGACCGACGGTGGCCGGTCGGAGCCTTGGATGCCGTCGGTGGCGGCTTGCACGCGGGATGCATAGGGACGGTGGGAAGGGTTGCCGCGAGTGTGGGTAGCCTTGTGTGGTCAAGGCAGAGTCGATGGTGCTATTGGAGTGAAGCTTCGTGGCACGTGGAGGTGGCTGCACTTGGATGTGGACGGCCGGCGATGGGTTCTTTTGGGGAAGAAGATGAACAGTGGGGTGGCTGGTGGCACTGCGCGTGGGTGGCTTGCACGTGAGCGGGTTGTGCTTGCTGCAGGGTTGTGCGCGGCGCAGTTGCGCACTGCGCGTGGCCACAAGGGCGCGTTGCCTGCGTTGTGGCCGGGTTGTGCATGCTGCAAGGTGCAAAGGTGGGAAGGCGTGGAAGATGGCAAGCTGGCGCCTGCGGTCTACATGCAAGAAGGAGGCACGCGGGCAGGTTGTGGGTAGGCTGATGGTGCGGTGCCTGCAAGCACTTGGTGTGGCGGGGGCGGCAGGTGATGAGGGGCGCTGGAAGATGGCAAGCGGGCAGGCGCTTGCAGAAGGAAGTTGCAGGGCGCAGAGACCATGGTGCAAGCTTGAAACACAGAGTGCATTTGTTCCATAGTGGTGAGAGGGAGAAGATCCCCACCAGGGGAGGAAGATCCCCCCTATCCTCGGAGGATGCCGCTTCTTTTTGAACCCCACTCTCCACTTTTTCCTTCGGCTGCAAGTATCTCCAACTACTCGCAACGATCGCGAGTGGTTGGAACGGTAGATAAGTACGGGCGGTTCCTTCTTCTGAAGTCCATCTGGAGCATCAGATGTCTTAAAAATATAATGCCGTGGATTTGTAATTAATAATTCCAAACGTCTTATATAAGTAAAAATTAACTCTTGATCTTGCACCTAGCCTGCATTTATCAAATACATTATATTATCATAACGTATGCTATTAAATGTAAAAATTGAAGAATAAAATTAAATGCAGGCCATGGTGAATTGCCATATAACTCCTAATTAATTAACAACTACGAACAAATAATTAAATAGTACTTAACCTAAATAATAATCCACAAAAGTGGACTTATCAAATGCCCCCATGCCTAAGTTTTGCTAGTCCCAAGCAAAAATGGAAGACAATAGAAGTAATCAGAAGTTTTCTTCTTTTCTTATTTGAAAACTTTAGAGATCCAGACAAATGTGAAGTGCTGATGACCTAGGTAACAGATCCAAGTGAAAGAGCCGATTCGCATTAGGAGTTCGTACATCACCCTTGGCAAAAATTCCTGTCGCGATAGGCAACTACTTCCCTTGGGGATAAAGCAGACGATAATCTGTAATTTGACCCCGGTGTTTGGCTTAGGTAGGAGATCTCAAGTTGAATGGATTTGTATTTGGTGGCACACAGTCTACTAGTGCTACATATAGTCTAGTACTGCAGACTCTAAATCTTTAGATTATTAGACAAGTCAACTCTGAGAGAGGCTACACAATTGTGCTCTCTTGATGTTCCTGGGAACTCTCTCTTTTCTTTCTTTCTGAGATCACGAATCTCGCCAGATTTAGAAATTGTACACACTATTTGGTGGCCTCACATGGCATCCACACTTCAATTAAAGTCCTAATAACTCTACAACTAAGTTAGAGTCCTCAACCAGTATTCAGGCGATCAGAAATACTAGAAGGTAAGTATGGGTCATATTTGGTGGAACGCAATAGGTGTTCTGTTGCTTCAGAAACAATAGAAACTTGGACTTTTTTTTCTTTTTTTTTTTTGGTAATATAACTATTTCTTCTTTTTCTTCTTTCTGTTTCTTATTTTTCTTCTTTTTTTTCTTCCCTTTTTTTATTTTATTTCTTCTTATTTTTGTTTCTTTTTTAATCAGCACAACACGATACATACTTTTATTTACGAGCCATTATTAGGGATGATGACGGTCAAGAGAAAGTTGTGTGGCTTATTTGGTGGAAGTGCCTATTCTCGGCACCGGGAAAGAATGGATAGGACAGACGTATTTCTGACCTTTGGCACTATTACCCTCCTTCAGCTGAGGACTCTATGAAGGATGGTCCTAACCATCCACCATAGTTATAGCTTTATTAAGACTCAATCTCTGTGTATCTGCCTTATTTGGTGACTCTCAGGAATTCACTCAAAGTACTCACCCAGGAACAGAGAGTGAAAACTATGGCTAACTCTGAAGTATCATCATCTAATTATCCAGAACTTCAGAGTCCTTGCACTAGACTTAGCGCACCAGTAATCTCTCTACTTCTTCTCACAAATATGAGGTGGATTTACTAGAAGATAGTATGCCTGACTCTCTATGAACTGTCCAAGGGTTCAGTAGACTACAAACGCTCATTGGTTTTCCTCAAGGATCCATTACCAAGTCTACGTGCATGTGAAATAAATGTACTGGATTCTAAACTTAAGAAATAATTCAAGAAGAAAAACCTCCAATGACAAAGGTATTCTGCTAGGGACTAACCCAATTAGCTCAAGAATAGAGAATTTTTTTTTTTTATATGCTAACCTAAATGCATGAATGCACCTAAAATGCAAATGCACTCCCCCATGCCTAAATCCTATAATGTCCCCATTGTAAAATTAAAACAGGAGGAGAAAAGAAAAATATCACCTGACATAGTTTGCTGGGTTGCCTCCCAACAAGTGCTGCATTTTCTGTCAGCAGCCAGACTTATAAGGAACCTGTAAGTCAGGTTCCAAACAGAAAAGGTTAGGCCTTAAGAATATGCGCAACAGTGCAGGCCTAGAAAACAGGTAACCACGGATGTTGGCGAGCTGATGATGCAATGTAATTCCAAATGCTCGGCAGAAGATATGAAAGTGAAAAACCTCATTGGCTACCTTGGGAGGTCTAGGGATAATAAACGGAATATGAAAAGGGACCTCCCGAAACGAACTAAGTGGAGGATAACAAGGGTCCTCCAAAGTAGGATGGGTTTTAAAAGATATACACATAATTAGTTCAAACCCTTGAATCGCGAGAGTAAAAGTACAAGCATCAATCCATACTCGCCATTCTACCCTAGGATGTACTGGCCTAATATATTCTCCAAAAAGAATGTACATGAGCAGAGATCTGAGCCAAGGATCGGTTAGGGCGTATAAGGGCTGTTTGTAATGTTGGAAGGTAATGGTTAAGTCCAATGAGGGCTTAGTAGGTGTTAGGTCCAATTCCAACAATGATTCGAATTGTGCACAGTCCCTAATAGTAGTAGACCACTTCAAGTTATCCTGCCTATCATTAATGATCGGAGTCATATTTAAATCAAGGGTAGACTCCAAACTACAACTTTTTGATGGCAGGGTCAAAATGTAAGAATCATTATCATTCAACTCATCCCTAGATTCATTTGGTTCACTGGAATATTTGTCTGGGTGTATCTGTGATTCCTTAGGAGTTGGATCAGTATCCTCAATTATTTATAAGGGAGGATCAGTTTTAATATTTCGGAGGAAGCCTATATCATTGAATTCGTCATTCTTCTTGGGGTATAAATCCTCAATTGACATGTTTTGTTCCCGAGAGTCTCCCATAGACTTCTCATTATTTTGTTTGTCCTCCTCTAATATCAACTCCTATTTTGATGGAGGATGGCTCTCAAAAGAAAGGAGGAATCTAGATTTAATCATATTATTTCTATCCTCTGGAGCTAAATCCTCAAATGATAAATAATTCTGCTGTGATTCACTCCAGATTTTCAGTCCATGTTCCTCTATTGGGGCATCCTCATCCTTTGAATTAGACTCTTCATAACCCTGAGACCAGAATTGATCATCCTTTATTCCCTTAGGGTCACCTTTATTAGGTGCATTTAAATCCTCAGGATATTGAATGATAGGCGTTGAATCCCTAAGTGGAGGGTCAGGAGTAGGCTCACTAAGAGTAGAATGGGATTCCACCAAATAATCAAGAGGGGAAGTGATAGGAACAATAATCTTCTCTTGCTTTTGACTCAAATATAGTTCAAGTGGATAATCACTATGATTGTTGTCCTCTAGTGGCCGCATCTCATTGGGAGAGTCTAGGTGATCGCTACATGAAATTGGATCCTTATTGTCATTAAGTACCTCAGAATTATTTTCATGATCTTGATCGGATCTGTAGGGATCAAGATTATTGGGAATCGTGTAGCTAAGTTATCTTATTTCTTCATTCAATTGTTGACTATTCCTCAACATCTCTCCCATTGATTCCATTATTTCCTTTTGTTGTTTTTGCATTTCTATCATAAAAGAGGAGAGGCTACTATTATCAGGTTGGGGAGGATAGTCAATTTCAGGCTCTGGTTGCCTAGGGGTATCGGTCCAACCTCGATATGGAAAATCATGAAGGGTGGGAGGGTTGGGTGTTTGCATGGAAGTAGGGATTTCAGGATTGGAGAATCCCGCTCCTAGGCTCTACTCAAAAGTGGGAGTTATCAAGCCAGTACACCCAGGGTAAGAATGAGAATGATCCCATGAATTATCAAAGTACCCATCAAAGGATGGATACGCTTGGAGCATGGGATCCTAATTAAAAGATGGGAAGTATTGACTCTGATAATCTGAATGATAGGAGTAAGAATAATCTATTTCTTTAAGCAAAATAATTTTAACTCTCTTAGGCTTTAGCAAAATTCAGCAGAAAACTTCCTAGAGTGTTCTAATGTCAAAGCAAACGCAAATTCAACGGGATCTATTTTTAGTAGATTGTAAGTCTTAGAGTTATATGTTTAGTTGGTGGCCAAACAAGTTTTGCAAAAATTACGCTTCCTAGGCCAACCTTCGTTGGTCCCTATAACCTACTCGCAAGGGATGGAAGTCTCGAATCGAGCCCACACACGAGGAACCGAAGTAACTTGGTTGATAGGCTTGTTGATTTTCGACTAACTTCCCTTGTGGAGCAAAAGAGAAGAGGTAGAAATTTATCTGGTGACCTTATGTGTGAGGTGCACAGTGTCTCAAGTGTGCAAGCATACGATCGTGTTTTGATGTTTTGAAATTCTACAAACAGAATCCTTTTGCACACAATTTTCAGTCACAGATTTTAAAGTCCAACTTCTTAACAGTCCCAATTTGTTTAAAGTGACCACTGAATTAATTTGATTCAAGCACTTTAGTGGTCTTAGATTTAGGTTCAATGCATATGCATGACAAGTAATTAATGCTCAAGAGAAGACGTACCTTACTCCAACTTTCTTCGTGCAGTGTATCAATGCAATGCAATAAAAAAATAAGCTAGATGCTGCTCATTCAGTCCTAGGTGATCATCCTATAGATATGCAGCTTCTAGCAGGCAATTCGAATATATATATTTTTTAATAAGAGTAACAAACAGACCTAATCTAACTAACTAACTGAAATGCAGTTCAAAACAGTTCAAATAATCCTATAATCTAAATAAATGGGAACACACTCCTGAAAATACGCTCTCGCATACAAAAGTGATCAGAAATAAAATGGCACTGGGAACACGTTCCCAAAAATACCCAACATGGGCCCAAAAGACAGTAATTTAAATTCTAATGTCTATCTAACTAAATCTAACTAAGACCTACTGCCTAAATCAGAAATAGGCTTCTCCGTAAGCCTATGTGTGTGGGATCAAGGCCCACATGTTCCTGTTGCTGTCTTTCGGGTGGCTTCAAGGTCCACGAAAAAGATCGTCTTCGCCGTATGCACCCGTTGCATTTGCCTCATGTTTTTGCACAGAAGAAAATCCATAGTTAATAATTCAGAAAAGCTTTCAAAAGAGCATAAAAATAACATAAAATTCCTGAAAAATTAATAGGCATTTTTCCTCCCCGGCAACGGTGCCATTTGAAAGAGCGATCTTCGTTTTCGTTGAAAACTTTATCATAAAATGATGTGTCGTTGTATTTAATCACGTGGTAGAAAATCATTTTTCAAAGCATTTAAAATTTTGAAATCTAACCACAAATAGTTAGGTCGTCTCTACAGGGAGGAATTAGCCTATTTAAATTAATAAATAGTGTCTCGTTTATTCAGGAAACTCAATAGATATGCATGCTACTTCATGCTTTTCTTTTTCTCACCTAAATGCTTGTTTTAACTAATTAATCAAGAATGTAGGTGCTATTATGCAAATTCACCATAATATATAACATGTAAAATAGTGATCTCTATACTGGTAAGCACCGTAAATACTAATTTCTAAAACATAACTTGTTCTCCATAATCCATGCATTCAATCATTCATGTGATACATATATATGTGCAAATAATTTAGGTGAAGTTGAAGGAGGACTATGCAATTTCATCGCAATAATGTAATGCATAAAATAAATGAATAGGAACTTCCGCAATGGCATTTAAGGTAAATATTAATGGACTAATCACTGTAGCAAAACAAGGGTTTTCGTTCCCTCGTGCGCATGCGGAGGAGAAGGCGCAGCTGGAGGTGCGGTGCTCGGAGTCGATTGGCCGGGATGTGGGCTTCGTGTTGGTGGTCGTGGCGTCGACGAGGGTGACCGGCGGCGGCCGATCGAAGCCTTGGATGCCATCGGCGGCGGCTTGCACGCGGGATGCATAGGGACTGCGGGAAGGGTTGCCACGAGTATGGGCAGCCTTGTGAGTTCAAGGCGGAGTCGATGGCGCTATTGGAGTGAAGTTTCCTGGCGCGTGGAGGTGGCTGCACTTGGAGGTGGACGGCTGACGATGGGTTCTTTTGGGGAAGAAGATGAATAGTGGGGTGGCTGGTGGTGCTGCGCGAGGGCGGCTTGCATGCAAGAGGGTTGTGCTTGCTGGAGGGTTGTGCGTGACGCAGTTGCGCACTGCGCGTGGCCACAAGGGCACGGCGCCTGCGTTGTGGCCGGGTTGTGCGTGCTGCAAGGTGCAAAGGTGAGAAGGCGCGGGAGATGGCAAGCGGGCGCCTGCGGTCTGCTTGCAGGAAGGAGGCACGCGGGTGGGTTGTGGGCAGGCTAATGGTGCGGTTCCTGCAAGCACTTGGTGCGGCGAGGGCGACAGGTGATGAGGGGCGCTGGAAGATGGCAAGCGGGCAAGCGCTTGCGGAGGGAAGTTGCAGGGCGTAGAGACCACGGTGCAAGCTTGAAACACAGAGTGCATTTGTTCCACAGTGGTGAGAGGGAGAAGATCCCCCCCAGGGGAGGAAGATCCCCCCTATCCTCGGAGGACGCCGCTTCTTTTTGAACCCCACTCTCCTCCTTTTCCTTAGGCCACAAGTATCACGAACTACTCGCGACGATCGCGAGTGGTTAGAACAGTAGATAAGTACGGGCGATTCATTCTTCAGACGTCTATCTGGAGCATCAGATGTCTTAAAAATATAATGCTGCGGATTTGTAATTAATAATTTCGGAGTCCAATCCAAGTCCCAGACGTCTTATATAAGTAAAAATTAACTCCTGATCTTGCACCTAACATGCATTTATCAAATACATTATATTATCATAATGTATGCTATTAAATGTAAAAATTGAAGCATAAAATTAAATGCAGGCCAAGGTGAATTGCCA
This sequence comes from Thalassia testudinum, assembly GCA_037157565.1. Taxonomy (NCBI): domain Eukaryota; kingdom Viridiplantae; phylum Streptophyta; class Magnoliopsida; order Alismatales; family Hydrocharitaceae; genus Thalassia; species Thalassia testudinum. The sequence goes on along the minus strand of JAZHRO010000073.1, from coordinate 5,739,824 downwards.
TATAACTCCTAATTAATTAACAACTAATAACAAATAATTAAATAGTACTTAAGCTAAATAATAGTCCACAAAAGTGGACTTATCATGTACGAAGCTCCAATGCGGTGTCAGCATCTTCACGCTCTAGTTCCCACCGTGAATCTGCTCACGTCTTCAACTTTGTCTGCCTACCTCCTCCTTACACCAAGTTCACCTGCACACCAAAAACAGAGATACCCGTGAAGGGAGAAGAGAAGAGAAAAAAAATTATAGGAATGGAGTAAAAACTTACTTGAAGGCACACTTTCCCGGCAACGGTGCCAGAAAAGGTGTGGTGTTAGACCCGAATAGGTTGTTAATATGGTGATTTTATCGTTGAAGTGTGTATAGTGGTTAACCTAAATTGGACCTAACCATCTCTTTACAAAAGTTTTTAACCTGGCCTACTTGATTTTATGTTGGTCAGTTTTAGGCCTAGGGTCGAACTCAGGGAAGTGGGGTTACAAGTTAAGTTTCTATGCCTTTCTTACAATGAATCTCTTCCATTTTTTTATTGTGTTTTTGGTGTTTTTCTATTTAGATTTTTTTCTGGTAATCTTTGTCCTTGAGGCACACCCTCAAAATTGGGTTCTTGGCTTTGAGACAAAACAGGGTTTCAAAACGGGTCTTGCTATTCGCAAGATCTAGTACCTGCAAGTTGAAGATTATCTTTCCTCTTTTATATATATTTTTTTTATCTTTTTACTAGCAGGAAAGCAAAACAGAAATAAAGCAAATATAGTATATATATATAGGTATACACTATATAGGTATAAAGGGGTGGGGGTGGAGGCGGAGATGGAGTGTTGCACGGTGTCAAGTCGGTCGTCGTCTAGAAAGACGCAACCAACAGGACGAAGTGCCGCGTGGAGTGTAAGGTGGATGGCAGAAGAAGTGTGCGACCACGCTTTTTGTACGCGTGTATCGTGGAATATCTGCAACTGGTGCAGATATGCTCGCAATACTATGTATGGTAAGTAATGTGAAAATATATATATATGTATGTATATATGTAAATATATCTATATGTATATATGGTTATAAATATATAGGTATAAATACATATAAATATATATAGGTATACATATATATATGTATATATATATATAAGTATATGTATATATGTATGTAGCTATATATGTAGATATGTATGTGTATATATATATAGGTATGTAAATATATATATATATATGTATAGATAGATATATGTATATGTATATGTATGTATATATAACTATATAAATGTATATATATATGTGTGTGTGTATATAGTAATATATGTATATATAGACATATGTAGATAAGCATATATATATATATATATATGTATATAAGTATATGTATATATGTAGATATACATGTATATATATATAAGTATATAGATATATATATATATATGTATAGAAGTATATGTATATATATATGTACATAGATATATATATAAGTATATAGATATATGTATATATATATGTATATGCATACTAATACTTAGTTATATAAATACTATATATATATAGATATAAGTATATATATATATGTATGTAATAGTGTATAGGTGTGTGTGTGTGTATGAAAGTGTGAGTGAATGTGTGTGAGAGTCGGTAAAGAGAGAGTGAGAGTGTTGTGAGAGAGAGGGAGAGAGGGAGAGGGAGAGGCTGCGCTACTGGAGTGAAGGCCGAAGGTTTTAAGGCGTCTACAGCTTCAAAGCGCTGTCTGGAGGCTTCCACACGTGCACGCACAAGCACGTGTTCGCGAAGAGAGGAGCGCACACGCAGGAGAGTTGGTAAGGAGAGGACCGCAGTGCCCAGCACTGCGCGGAGTGGTTGGAACAAGCGCTCGCAGGCACGGGCGAAGGGAGCGGGCGACGTAGACGGGTGCGGGAGACACAGACGCGTGGGCATGTGTGGGCGACGTGGGGCGAGACGCGGGCACGGGCGATCGGCGGTAGCGGCGTACCGGGTGACCGGTTAAGTGAGAAGCTCACTAGTCACCCCACTGTAGCCATAGTGTCGTGCAGACTTGCGTGAACAGTGGCTGCAGGGTAAGGCGAGCCACACAACCAGGAGCTGCAGGTGCTGTGAGTGTGGTCGGCTTGCGGCCGGTGCACGCGGGCTGGCGTGCGAGGGAGAAGGTCTGCACCGGCCGGTTGCAGGCACGGAGAAGCTCACGACAGAGCATGCGGAGAGGGAAGCAAGGGCGATTGCAGGCACACGCGGTGGCCTGCGGGTGTTGGCAGGGGTGTGGTGAAGCATGGCCGGCCGCTGCAGTGGCGTGTGGTGGCCGGTTGCGGAAGAGTGAGTGCGATAGGGCGCGCGGAGAAGCTAGAGACGGAGGCACCTGCAGGCATGCACGCAGGGCGAGGGCAGCCTGCAGGCTTGTGCAGAAAGAGGTGGTGCGGCTGCTGTGTGCGGCTGCTGCTGCCGCCTTGCTCGAGCTTTGAGCTTCAAGCTTGAAGCCTGCACTCCAATGTCTGAAGGTGCTGGAATGGAAAAAAAAAACTAGAAAAGAGCCACCACACCCACCGGCTCTTTGAAGAGCTGGGCGGTGGTGGTTTCACTGTGGTGGGTGTGCACCACAGTGAGGGCTCCTATCCACCAGGTGTCTCCGAGGATGGCTAGCGTGTGGATGGAAAGGGTGGAGAGGACGGTGGCCTGGAAGGAGAAGAAGCCGTGTTGGCTTTTTGTGTGGAAGGACCAGGCTGGTTTTGAAGGTAGAAGCCGCCCCCTTATATAGAAGGAAGAGGCATGCACAGCCATGCCCTGGCTGTGCATGGCTCTGCATGGGGCTCGGCAAAGAGATAATGCGGCTGCAGGGCTGGCAGGGAGAGAGGGAGCAGGGCATGGCGCGAAGAAGAAGTGGGTGTTTCATGCAGCCGCAGGAAGAAAAAGTCAAAAATAAAAAATCAAAAAGAAATAAAAAATGAAGATGGAAATTTGTGAGGCATCACTTGAGGAAAAAAGTAATCGCAAGGCCATTTTATTTCACTCTCCTCCCCTCTTAATTAAATGCATGCATGCATGTATTTTTACAAATGCGACTATGGAACCCTATTATTCTCTGGTAATGCTAGGAAATTGCACAAGACAGCACAATTACAGGTGTATTTTTGCGGTGCAATCACCCGCCCATGGGGACCCAAATTTGTCCTATGGTCTCAGTAGCAGCAGGGTTCTGATAGGAGCTAAGAGACCTAGGCTCCTCCTGTTCGGGAGGGTTCTGCATTTCCTCCAATGTTTCCCGAATGGCTTCAATTTGTTCATTATACATTTCCATTTGGGCTTGGAGGCAGGTTATGGGATCTAAGGCTCCACCACCTGGTGGGTTCTGAGGGCGGTTTCCTCCCTCGGGATTTGGGGGTGGGCGTGTAGCCATGTTTTGGAGGAGGAGGATGATTCAACTCCTTTTCTAAATTTATCAGACAATTCACACAATTCAGGGTTTTGTGACCTCCTCCCAAATATGCACTACCACCAGAAGAATTGTGGAGATGAGAAGGGAAAAGAGATGAGAGAAATGACGCCGCAAGCATACACTTGATGACAAATCAATTCAATCAAATTCCTAACATCTACAGTTTTCCCTTAGACCCTATGTTCTAAGTTACCTACTATCACTAACTACGGAACCGAACGCGACCACTGCAGAACCACCGGGCCAGATTGAGAGGCCGTTTGCCCCAGTCTTAGACACCCAATAGCACGCAGGAACCCTCACTAGCACGTAGGCACTACACACAAGTAGTTTGACCTCCAATCCTTAATAAGGGTCAAGTTGCTACCAATTTTAGTTAGAGGTTTAGGATCAAGTGTTTTTAGAATGTGAAGGACGTTGTTTATGGGTAATGCCCATGTGATTGATTTTTCAAAGTGTGTAAAACAAGCATGCAACAGGGAAATCCCCCCGAATTGAAGTTTTAATTGGTGAATGGTTTTTAGAATTCAGCCTTAAGTAGTATGGATTTTAGGATTTCGTTGAAATACCAATTCAACCAATCTTTGGGTTTTGAGAGAATATAAGTTTTCTTCTAAGCCCAACAAACCCTTCTTCAATGTCAATTGGTTAATGCATGCTAAAATGCAATGGGCTTCCCTAAATGGAGATTTCTATGTGTGGATGCACGAATCAGTTTTAGACTAGTGTGAAAGGGAGCCAAAGCACTTCATTTCAAGTGCTCCCAATCACCAAAAAGATGTCCACACACAAGGCTCAACCAAAAGATAAAGAAAATCAATTTGTTGGGGTTGAAATATTCAGGATTGAATCTTAGGCAAGTGAAAAGTCCTGGTGAGGTTGGAATCAACTCAATTCCAAGTCTCCCCACCAAAAAAATGCGATCCCGAATTTGCAGATAAGTGAGGCAAAGAGGGGTGCAATCAATCTTCTTATGTTTACCTCAAAGAATACTTCCCACGGCGAAAAATTCAAGAATCAAAATTCTTGGATTTTCGCTATGCGAAGTAAGGCGGGAAATCCCAGGGTAGTAGGAGTAAAGACAATCAATCAAACAAGTGAATTTTAATCCACTTGCCTCAAGAGATCCCAAGAAGTTTTTCTAGTTTTTAGTTCTTAGTTTTTTTTATTTTTTTTTTATTTTTATTAAGGCTACAAGTTAACCTAGGTTGCTAAGAAAGAAAGACCTACTTGTTCTGCAATGTGTGCAAAGCTCCAGTGCGGTGTTGGCATCTTCACGCTCTCGTTCCCACCTTGGATCTGCCCACGCTTCCGACTTCGTCTACCTGCCTTCTCCTTGCAACAGGTTTACCTGCACACCAAAAATAGACACCCGTGAAGAGATGGGTGTGAGAAGAGAAAAATTATAGGAATGGAGTAAAAACTTACTTAAAGGCGCACTTCCCCGGCAACGGCGCTAGAAAAGATGGTGGTCGAACCTGGATAGGTGTGTTAATATGGTAATTTTATCGTTGAAATGTGTATAGTGGTTAACCTAAATCGGTCCTAACCATCTCTTTACAAAATTTTTAACCTGGCCTACTTGATTTTATCTTGGTCACCTTTAGGCCTAGGGTCAAACTCAGGGAAGTGGGGTTAGAAGTCAAGTTTCTACGCCTTTCCTACAACGAATCTCTTTCGTTTGTTTATCTTGTTTTTCGTGTTTTTCTATTTAAGATTTTTTTTGATAATCTTGGTCCTTGAGGCACACCATCAAAATTAGGTTCTTGACTTTGAGCCAAATCAGGGTTCCAAAATAGGTCTTGCTATTCACAAGACGGAGTACCTGCAAGTCAAGGATTATCTTTCCTCTTTTATATATATTTTTTTATCTTTTTATTCACAGGAAAGTGAAGCAGGAGTAAAGTAACTATAGTATATATATATATGTATATACTATATATGTATAAAGGGGTGGGGTGGAGGTGGAGATGGAGTGTAGCGCGGTGTCGAGTCAATCGTCATCTAGAAAGACGCAACCAACAGGACGAGGTGCCACGTGGAGTGTAGGATGGATGGTGCAAGATGTATGTGACCGCGCTTTTTGTACGCGTGTATCAGGGAATATCAGCAACTGGTGCAGATATTCCCGCAATACCATGTATGGTAAGTAATGTGAAAATATATATATATATATGTATATATGTAAATATATCTATATGCATATATATATATATATATATGGTTATAAATATATAGGTATATATATGTAGTTATATATGTATATATATATATATGTATATATATGTATATGTATATATATAAGTATATGTATAGATAGACATATATATAGATATATATATATGTATATATATATGTATGTATATGTATGTATATAATACTATATAGATGTATATATCTATACATCTATGTATACAGTGATATATGTATATATAGATATATGTAGATAGATATGTATATATGTATGTATATTCATATATATATATAAGTATATGTGTATATATATGTATGTGTATATAAGTATATGTACATATGTAGATATATATATATATATAAGTATATATATATATACTTATATATATATATATATGTATGTATATATGTATAATAATACTTAGTTATATAGGTTCTAATATATATATATATGTATATAAATGTATGTATATATATATTTATATAAGTATATAGATATATATATATATGTATGTATATATGTATGTATACTAATACATAAGTATATAGATACTATTATATGTATAGATGTAAGTACATATATATATATATATATATTTATATAAAGATATATAGATATAAATATATATATGTATATATATATATAAGTGTATAATAGTGTATAGGTGTGTTTGTGTGTATGAGAGTGTGAGTGTGTGTAAGTGTCGGTAAAGAGTGTGAGAGAGTGCTGTGAGAGAGAGAGGGAGAAAGAGAGCTGGAGTTGGCGTGGTTAAGGCGTCTGGAGCTTCCAAGTGCCATCTGGAGTCCACGCGTGCACTTGCAGGCGCGTATGCGTGCGAAGAGGAGCGTGCTGGAGGGAGTGGGCGCAGAGAGGACCACAGCGCATAGCACTGCACGGAGAGCTGGAGCGGGCGCACGTAGACATACGCGGACGAAGGGAGCGAGCGATGCGGGAGGGTGCAGGCGACGCTGGCGCACGTAAACTCATGGGCGGGAGCTGCAGTAGGCACGGGGCGAGACACGTGCGTGGGCGAAGGTCGGTTGCAGCGCGCCAGGTGACCGGATAAGTGAGAAACTCACCGATCACACCACTGTAGCCACAGTGTTCCGCAGAAACGCGTGAACAATGGCTACAGTGCCCGGACGAGCCGCGCAACCGCTTGCACCCGGTGCTGTGAGTTCGAGTGGCTTGCGGCTGGCTCGGTGTGTGCTGGCGCACACGTGGAAGGGGTGCGCCGGTTGGTTGCAGGCATGGAGAAGTTCGCGACAGAGCATGCGGAGAGGGAGGCAAGGGCGCCTGCAGGCATGCGCGGTGGCCTGCGTGCGCTGCTGCCGCCTTGCTGCTGCTGCTGTGGAGCTTGACCGGCTGCTGCAAGGGCGTGTGGTGGCCGGTTGAGCTTCAAAGCTTGAAGCTTGTAGCAATGGTGGAAGTGCTTCAAATGGAAAAACAAGGAAAGGGCCACCACGCCCACCGGCTCTTTGATGAGCTGGGCAGTGGTGGACTCACGGTGGTGGTTGTGCACCATCGTGAGGTGCTCCTGTTCGCAGAGTGTCTCCTCAGAGGAGGAGGGCCTGCATATGGAGGGAGAGGGGAGGAGGCGGCCTGGAGAAGAAATGGAGCTGTTGTGTTTTTGGGCATTTTTTTTTCTCGTGGACCAGGCTCCCCTTGCAAGAAGGCAGCCGAGCTCTTTTTATAGGAGAAAGCATGCACAGCCGTGCCCTTGCTGTGCATGGCTCATGGCAGGGAGAGGCTAGGCATGTGGCTGCAGGGCAAGGTGCGAAGAAGAAGAGGTTGTTCCATGCAGCCACAGGAAGAGATTTCAAAATCAAATAAAAATAAAAAGATGGTGAATTTTGCAAAGATGCACTTGAGGAAAAAATTCTAATTGCAACGCAATTTATTCCACTCTCCTCCCCTCTCAATTAAATGCACGCATGCATGTATTTTCACAAATGTGACTATGGAACCCTAATATGCACTGGTAATGCTAAGAAATAGAACAAAAAGGCACAATTGCAGGTGTTTTTTAGCTGTGCAATCTATAACCACAATATTTTGACAATATCTTTTATTCTTCTTCTTTTCAGCAACGGCTCGGCTGCCGCTGCAACGCCTCCTGCCACACTAAATCCCACATTCATGGATTAGAATAGAAGGTGAATCTGCTCCCACCTCTCCATTCAAATTCGTGTAGGCAGCTACAAAAAGACGAGAGAGGCTGTCGAGCGGAGCAGGCCTCCACCCCAACAATCCACACTATCTAGTGAGTCCATCTCGTCCATTTCACCACCGCCAGCCTCAACCGCGGCTACGAGCCTCCATCTCCATGGGCGTGTGGTGTGACAGGCCACACCGCCATCCGGAGATCGTCCGCATTACCGTGAGCACCTCACCGTGCACCTCCCTCGCCGTCGTCACCAACAACCACTGCCGCAGCCACTGAAATTTCACTCCTCAGCCAGTTAAGATGTCCGGGAAGTTTCCCGGACGTCTGAAGCTTCGACCCCCCTACTCCAGCAAGAAGCACCCTCGCCCACTTCACCTCCAGCGCCAACCGCCAGCCCTCGCCCACTTCACCTCCAGCGTCAACCACCTTGAAGTCTCGCGCGCATCCTACTGTGCATGACCGCCTTCAAGCCTGCTCTAGCAGTGCCCGCGCGCACCACCTGCAGCAACCGTCGCACATGCACAGCCGCCCCTCTTCCAGCAGCTGCAGCTACCGTTGATAGCCACCTTCGTCGAAGCTCCGTCCGGCCAGCTCTGGCCATAGCAGGACTCGCCGCCACCACCGCTGGGAAGCTCTCGGTCCAAAGAACTTCCTTCGAGCTTCCCACCTCCGGCCGTTCCTTCCTCTTCACGCACGGCCAAGGGGAATAAATCCCCTGTTTTGCTACAGTACTCATCCCATTAATAATTACATTTTTTGCCATTGTCATCTTTTAATGATATTTTATTGAATCTGCATTGCAAAAAATATCCTCTAGTTATTAAGAATTGCTATTTCATCATGTTTTCTTGATTCAACCTTAATCTAGAGGAAAATTTGGCTTGATTCTCATCTAAACTAACTATGAACAAACGTTTTTAACCGGTGCGAATTTAAATACGTCATTGCCTCCCCGTGGATACGACCTGCTCTTCTGCGAGTGGTTATTTTTTTTAAATATCGATTAGTCAATTTTTCCACCACATAAAACTACAAATGACTTTAAAGCGAATAATCGACACATCAGGGGTCCATAGGGGCTTCAGGGGGGCTGGGCGAGAGGTGCACTAGAACCACCTACCAACTTATGAAGTAAAGAACTGTGTGAAGCTTACTTACACTGATAGACCACTATTAGATAACAGGGGATTCAGCGTCCCATCTTCTTGCTGTTGTCAATGGTCAATGTTCGATTCTACTCTATGTCCAGCTATTTCAATCTCAGTAGTCTTCTTCTGTGTCCCATGATAGGAAGCATTATTCTTCTTTTTATTCCAAATTCAAGAATATGACTTATACGATTGATTATTCTGTGCACCACTCTAATTACCTTTTTGTATTCCCTTGTTCTTTAGATACAATTCAATCCTTCTACAACCAAATTTCAATTAGTGGAAAGCCTTCGACATTATGAAAACATGAATTTGTATATGGGTATAGATAGTATTTCATTATTCTTCGTGATATAGTGAACATTTCTGATCCCTATTTGCATTTTATTGGGTTGGTCTCGTATTCGAAATTATGGGAAAGAGTATATTATAGCATTTCTTATTTGTCAATTTCTAATGATCGCCGTGTTCTCCATGCTGGATCTTCTACTATTCTATGCTTTTTTCGAAAGCGTGCTAATCCCTATGTTGTGCGGAGATGAGCATATTCTATTCCCTAGTATGAAGCTTTTCCTCTGTAAGGGCCTTGTGCAGTAAACCCCCGACAGGCAGTCCTCTGTCGTCGTCAAGGGGGACCCGTGAAGCTTTCAGGAACAGGGTAGTCTTTTGTGTAAGCATAGCATTTCTAGTCGAACCATTGAACCACACATCTTTCTTTTGTGGGAGGGTACTCCAAGTATTGGGTACCTCGTAGGACCTCGACCCGCCTACTCGAGTCTTGTATGGATATGCAAGAAGGGGTGCTCCTAGGCATCTGTACGGGGTGTGTTTGTTCGCGAGAATGGATTCTAATCGGTTAAATCCCCAACACAGTTAATGAAGTTATTTAGACTTAATTAATTAATTGAGAAAGTAACTTAGGTTAACTTGATTTTATGTCGGTTGTGTATTATAGGGTCAATTAAACTAACATTTTAGATTTTAATTTTTTTTTAACTAGTTGAGTCCAGGTTGTTCACTTAGAGGCATAATAGTAGCCTAATTCACCATTTAATTCCTAAGCATAATTAAAAATTAATTAATTAATCATATTATAATTAAAATACTTTAAGTACATGAATAATTTCATAAGAGATTCAAGTAAGAACATGCAACATTCCATTAGAAAGAAACACATTTACAAATATAACGTCATTAAGAATCAAGTAAACATGTTTATTACATCATTACATCTAATTACGAGATATTAAGGCAAAAAAATGCTAATTAAATGAGCACAAATGCCTTAGTACATTAATTAAGCTCAAAATATTGAAAGAGAATACGAGAATGCAATATTAAGGCAAATCAGACAACTTAAAAATAAAAGTCAGATGACTAAAAGTTAAGCAAGACATCTGATTTTTTTCCTTCTTTCTATTTCTTCTCTTCATTCTTTCTTCAGCCCTTTTCTTCTTCTTTGTAATTTCCTTTCTTCTCTATTGTTGCTCCCTCTCTCATTCCCTCTCTTTTCCTTTACTCTCTTCCTTAGTTTCATTCCTTTATCTCTTCCCTTTATCTGTTCCTCGAGTTAATTCCTTTTCTTAACCTTAACTTCTTTACTATGCTTAATGAGTTCAACAACCAAACTCGCAAACACTTAACCCATTTAAGTTTTAATTATAAAAATTAATTTTTATTGGCTGGCCTCAGCTCGTTCGAGGATACGCAGTGCCCAATTCGGCTGGACATGACCCTACTAGAGCTCGGGCCTAGTTCTTAATTGGTGGATTATTTCATATGTTCATCAATGCACAATCCTTGGCCTCCCAAGCCCACACACCCACACACGAGCCCATGCTCATGGCCACAGGCGCGCACACACACACACCCATGCACAGACACGTGCATCGCATGCGTCCACGCCCCAAGGTCAGTTTCATTTCGTGCCCTACACTGATGACCGAAACATCGTCTACACTTTTTCATAATATACCAATGCGACGCCTCAACAATTTTCGAGGTGGGACAAACTTTGTCCAATCCAAGCCAATCTTCTAATGAAGATTTCAGCCAACTTAGTGACTCAATCCGATTGAGCAAAGCCTCGATGGAGAGCTGTTCAGATGATATATAGGATTATAACACCAGTTTGGTGTTCAAATCAAATCTGGCCCTTCAATTTGAAGGGCGAAGATCAAGTAAGGCCTATAGAAAGTAAGTTCAGGTCTTTTGACCTACAAAAGAGTGTCTGACCTCCAGATGAGGTTTAGGAATACTTCAGAGGTTAATTCTATGCCAAATAATGAAGGAATGAGATCCTATATGTCTTTAGGAGAGTGCCACTTGAGATCACAAATCAAGAGCTTCAGAGCTCTGATTCAGTCTTTGAATGGCTTGGCAAAGAGCTAGCAACTTCAGGAAAATGATTCAACAACCTCTGCAGGTTGATGCGACATAATCTGGGCAAATTTGGTGTCTAAATCTTGCCCGATACAACTGAAGTTTAGTAATGGGTTCAAATGAACCCATACTGACATAAGATGAATTCTCACGAAATACAAAATTAATCTTATTCAAATCAATTTTAAATCACTTTAAAGCATCCCAGGAAATAATTTTAATCATCAATTCACCAATTGATCATTCATTCATCAGTTTGGACGTGGGGTTGACCAATATCTGTTGCGAGTTGACTTTCTACCCTAGTCTATCTCAAATTCAATTAAAACCTTATATCGACTCTATTTTTCCTAAAAAGTTTATCCATGACATCAAAAATAGGGTTTGATTAAGTTTGTTAATGTTTCAGGCTTCATCGCTTGAGCACCAAAGTGGGTTTGTTCATCATAATAAACCTGTGACTCGCGAAGAAATCAGATAGTACATAAAACATCAATATGTTGTGCACTTTCTTTTAGACCTAAAACGTAGGCCTGAAACCTAACGTGAAAATCTCCCCAACTCCGCCGGAGTTGGAGAAGACAGAAGTATACATCAAGCTCCATAAGATGAAACAGTAAAGTAACATTAAATCATGGTCCTTAGGCCTCAATGATGCAATCTGGAATTCCTCAAAGCCTATCAATTGCTAAAGTGCAATTTTGGCTTGCCAGAGCTCGCTGGAGCTCCGGTGAGTCTAGAAAGTTACTGACAAAGTGTAAAACTCAATAAAACATACCATTGAATGCCTCAAAAGCCTCTGGAGGTCACAAAGAACCTCAGGAACCTATCAATTTACTCCGTTGTTGATCATAACAGAAGATATGCTTGGATTTCAAAGAATTCACACTCTGAGTTTGTTATAGCCTAGAGTTTCTCCTCTCAATCAGTTGAGTGAGGGGAAATACTCTAAAGGGAGAGGCGATGATGTGTGATTACTTAATTAAGTGATAACCTTCTCCTGAAATGCCATTGACAGCATGCTCAAGAAAGAGGAGTGAGTTTTGTTTTTTTTCCCTATTAATTGCTCTAAAGGAGCAATTGAGGTGATCGTTGATGTGCTAAGGGAATGACTAAGTGATGGTGAACCTCAATTGGAAGTGGAACAAACTTTGGACACTTCACCATGGATAGTGAAGTGTCCAGGTGTGTGTGTGACTTGAATTAGGTGATTAGGTGCTTAATTAACTAAATTCTAAGGTTGATTAGGGCCCTGAGATTGTGCTAAGGTGATGAAGGACCTTAGAAGAGTGTGAATTAAACTTGGGGACCTCTACCATGGACAGTAGAGGTCGTCGATGCATGTGGAGGTGGTCTAGGCAAATAAGTGCTAATAATAAGTGGAAGGAAGTGATAAGTGTTCATGGAAGATAGAGAAAGGTGAAGAATTGGCCTCGTTGAAGCCGAAGACGAATCTACTGAAGGTAACTAATATAAGCTTATTCTATCTAATTACCTAACTAAACCTACTCCTAAGAGTTAGCTCTAATTACCTAACGAAGGAGGTGTGGGATCTCACCGTTGGCAAGGTGAGAACGAGATCAAAATCTAGACTGGGTGAGAAAAGAAGCTCCGGTAGGTCGAAGCAGAGATCAGAGGGAGAGTAGGGTGCTCAGTCACCATTAGCAGGGTGATTGAGAGGATGAGGTGGTGGGAGAGGTAGCCCGTCCTCTACAGTCGTGCTTGAGAAGGAGAACGAAGACACCAGAGTTGTGGAAGAACCTATTGACTAGCTACGATGGGGTGGAGAGGAGAAGGGAGCTGATAAAGCACAAATCATAGGGGTTGATGGGTATTTATAAGTTGCGACGACTGTAAAGGGGGCTGAATCTGGACATGAATGCGTCTAGGTGCACGGTAACCACCGGCATCGTCTCCGATGCTGGTGAAGTGATTGTCGAGCCCTAAATAGGATTTAGAGATCATCCATACCGTGGGATGAAATGAAGAGGGTGAGCGCAAGATCCAGGAGCTTGGCGAGGATGTTCTGACGAAGGATGAATGGTGATCGTGAGGTGTCTCCACCTCATCTCGTCAGCTGTTGAAGCAGCTGAAGAAGAAAATAAGAAGAAACCTAGGCTTAAGAAAAGTTAAGGACCTAAGTAAAAGGAAAAGACTCAAATGCATTGAATTCTAGGGACTAAAATGTAAACAGAGGACATTTAAGTTAATTTTAATTTAATTCTTTTACAACTTTTATATATAATTATAAATTAGCTAATTGTTATATTAAAGCCATGCATTCACATTTTTGACCCATTTATTTATATTTACTTATTAACTTACATAAGTTATTAAAGACTTACGTCTTAAATTACACTTAAGTTAAATAAAGTATTAATTAGGTAACTAATTAATGGTATTTCGAGTCCATTTATTAATTAAATTATTAATAATTTTAATTGACTATTAATTTAGCATTTTTTATTTATTTTAATGTCCTTTAGTGATTTGTCCCTTATTCTATATTTAACCATTATATATGCATATTCCTAGCTAATTAACTAGGGAAACTAGTTAATTAGGGGTAATTAGAAGCCATGATAAGCCTCTGATCATACCCCGAAGACAAAGTTTTGTTAGTCCCTAGCAAAAGTAACCAAAAATATGATGATTTGAAGACCAGGGTTTAAGTTATTATAAATAAGAACTAAGTAGACGAATGCTTAGGTCAAAATTTTGGATTTTCAACCTTTTAGATTTTTTTGTATATAAATATCCAAAAATTTGCAGAGCATTCTGCAGAAATCTCTTTACTTAGACTTAAAAACTTAAATATCCATCTCAAAACACACTCCATTAGAAATAGAGTTTTTTATGAGAATTTTATCAAAAAACATAATATCGAAAACCCACTTATTCTTTGTAATCACTCTAAACCATAGAAACTTAGAATTCAAAATGTTTTAAGAAAAGAAAACTCAAGAGTTGGAAATTAAATTTCAACTCGAAAACACAATAGATTTAAGTTAATCCTTAGGTTTATGAAATCTGATTTTTATCAACTAAAGTTTTAGCAAATAAGCTAGACACTCATTATTAACCAAACAGAAAGTGCTAAAACCCTAATCTACTGACCCACAACACCAAGGATAGACTTCTAGACCTAGGGTTTTCTCAATCTTTCTTCTTTAGGCCTCAACAGCAAGTCCTCAAAACCTAATTTCTTAGGCTTCACTACCCAATACAAAGGTTCAGTAGCTATGATTTTAAAGCGTCCATGCTTGATAAGAAAATTATCCTAAAGGCATCCAAAGTTGGAAAAATCTAGATCTTAAGACATCAATTTCCAATCCAGGTTAGTCCAATTCAAGCCTTTGGCTTGGCCTTACTCAAATTTAGTTGCTTTCGCCTCACCAGTTTTCTATCTCGAGGTCAACACTTTTTGTTTATATCTCCCCAGTGGACCACTAGGTCTCTTATTCCTAATTTTTATCTCCATTTTTTTTCAACTCTTTTCTATAGGACATAACACCCATATCTAGCAAGGTGCTCTTTTATTTGATGGAAGGAAGGGTAGCATCCATTTGTACCGAGATTCTTTTTTTGGAGGATAAAACTGCATAAGCACCCATTTGTAGCGAGGTGCTTAATTGAGAGGTGTTTTTATTTATTTCTTTTTTTTTCTGCTTCTCATTTTTCTTACTAATATAACACTCCAATTCCTTTTTCTAGGTCAGTGGCACATCCTTTACCCTTTCAGGAGCCGCCCCATGGAAATCCTTGGAGTAAAGAGGATTTAGAATTGATCTCTTAAGCTCTATGTTTTTGTGGTCTCAGATGCCAATAAGACAACTCTATGTGTGTGAATTTTGGATGCTTAGGTTACTTAGCTCTAAAACCAGAGCTTGGATAGCGAAGCCATTCACTCTCAGTTCCTTTAAACTCTTAGTTTCCTTCCATAGGATCTGTCAAGAGACAACTCGCCAAGTCTACACGAATGTCCTTAGTTGATTAAGCTAACTATAGCCTGATAGAGATTAAGACTAAGATTCTACCAACTCTTTACTTAATTAACTCTGAATATCTGGCTTTTTCACTTAACTTGGGGGTAGAAACAGATGTTCAAAAAGCAAAAGAACTTACTTAGTCTGATTGATCAAGAAAGTTACCAATTAATTCCAAAACTCAAGTTTTAAACTTAATGCACCTTAATTACCTTATTTCAAGCTAAAAAGTGAAAAAACATATCCTTACGGTTTCAAACACTAACTTAAACAAAATCTCGTTCAAAATTTCCGAAACAAATGCGTGTTTTCAAAATATTATTTAAGTAAAAGTCTAAATAAGGATTGAATGCTCTTATAAAATGCTATTTACAATATATATATATATATATATATATATATATATAATTTTGGTTTCTAACCTAAAAGAAAATTAAGCTCTTAATTACTATGATAAATATATTTTTGGTATTTGCTTCTTTTCCATCTTTATTATAGTTGTAAAACCCTTTATTACTTTTATGGTTTTGAAATTTTAATTTTAATATTTGTAAATTTTTGTTTTTATGCTTTATAAAATTTTCAAATTTTTCTAAATTTTTCAAAATTTTAGGTTATTTTTGGCTTTTCTAAGAATTTTTTAATTTTTGGTATTTCTATTTTTTTAAATTTCATGCAAATTTTATTTTTTTGTGCTTTCATATTTTTACTTTTATCTGGAAATGCACTTGAAGTGAAAATGTCACCTTACACCTTCCCAAGCCAAAATATTATAATGTCCTTATTGTAAGAAGGGTGGAAAAGAATATTACACTTTACTTAGTGCAGGGTGACGGAAGGAGTCAGATAGAGGAAATTAAAAATTTCTATTCTGATCAGAGGTCAAAGTGGTTAGTCAGATTAAGTGAAGGTAATCTGTGTAAAATAAGTCGCAATTCAGGTTCAGATTTGAGTGCATGTGTAGAGAAAAGCGTGAAAAATAGGAACAGCTATATACAGGACGAGTGGTGGAATGATGGATGTAAACCCTAGTGGAGCATGTAACAGTTTCCATCAGGACCCAAAACATGTGGTTCCAGGAAGGGTTTTAAATGTTGAACATTAACCTTAAAGGGTTTATCCTTATTGGGCTCAGTGATTTCGACAGCTCCATTGTCCAATACTCTAACTACAATAAATGGACCTTGCCATTTAGACCTAAGTTTCCTAGGGAAGAGCTTCAAATGGGCATCAAAGAGCAACACCTTTTGACCAGGTGCGAAAGATTTGCGGGAAATGTGTTTATCATGGAAGGCTTTAGGTTTTTCCTTATACAGCTTTGAACTCTCATAGCAATCATGTCGTAATTCCTCAAGTTCACCAAGCTACCACCTACGGTGATCACTAGCCCTCACAAGGTCCAAATTATAGGCTTTAATTGCCCAATAAGGCTTGTGTTCGATTTCTACGGGAAGATGACAGGGTTTCCCGTAAACAAGTCTGTATGCTGACATGCCTATTAGTGTTTTATGAGTGGTCCTATAAGCCCACAAAGCCTCGTCTAAACGAAAAGACCAAACCTTCCTATCATGTCAGATTGTCATTTGAAGGATCCTTTTGATCTCCCGATTAGATACCTCAGTTTGCCCATTCGTTTAGGGATGACAAGATGTAGATATATGATGTGTGACCCCATATTTCTTGAGTGGGTTCCTAAACTAGGCATTGTTCAAATGGAATCCAATATCAGAAATGATGGCACGTGGCACCCCAAAAGGAGAGATGATATGATTTTGAATAAAAGGTATGACAACTCTGTGATCGCTTGTGCATGTGGGTACAACTTTGATCCAAAGAGATACGTAATCAACTGTGAGTAAAGCAAACTCGAAGCCAGAAGAAGATGGAAACAGACCCATGAAATTTATGCCCTAGATATCAAAGATCTCAAAGACTACAATCGGGTTTAGAGGCATCATGTCTTTTCAAGACATGCTACCAAGAGCCTGGCAGTGACTACATGCCTTACAATACGTCTATCAATCTACAAATAAAGTGGGCCAATAAAACCCTCATTGCAGAACTTTTGCAGCGGTCTTACGACCAGAAAAATGACTGCCACAAGCCTGGTCATGACAAAAGGAAATAATAGAATCGATCTCGGAAGAGGAAACACAATGCCTGATGGTTTGATTGCTACAAAGTCGAAACAAATACGGATCTTCCTAGAAATAGTATTTGGCTTCTTATTTGAGTCGTGATTTGCGATTCCAGTCTGAGTCAGGTGGTAATTGATGTGTAACCAAATAATTGACGATGTCTGCATACCAAGGAAGATTTGACGATATAGCCAAAAGATGTTCATCAGGGAAGTGCTCAGTGATTGGAGGAGATGATTCAATTTTCTTAGTCGAAAGGCGGGAAAGGTGGTAGGCAACAACATTTTGTCAACCTGCCATGTGACAAATTTCTAGGTCTAATTCTTGCAAAAGCAAGATCTATTTGATCAACCTAGGTTTCGTGTCCTTTTTGGATAGAAGGTGTCTAATAGCAGAGTGATCAGAGTACACAACGATTCGAGATCCGAGTATATAAGATCTAAACTTTTCTAAACCAAATACTATCAGTAGTAATTCCTTTTCTGCAATCGTCTAGTTCCTTTGTGCCTCATTAAAAGTCTTACTAGTGTAGTAAATTAGCATCTAATTTTTCTCGATTTTCTGTACAAGTACAGCTCCAACTGCGTAATTTGATGCATCACAAATGATTTCAAATGCTAAATCCCAATTAGGTGGTTGCTGGATCGGAGCCTGTGTAACGCTGTCTCTCAATGTCTCAAATGCAGATATACAGTCCTCACTTATCTCAAAAGTCGTGTCCTTTATGAGGAGATTTATGAGTGGTCAGGAAATCATCGAAAAGTCGAGTATAAATCTTCTGTAGAAACCTACATACCCAAGAAAAGATCTGATGCCCTTCATCAAGTCAAGAATTGGAAGATTTGAGATTTGATTGATCATGTGTCGATCTACTTGGATACCTCGCTCAGACATGAGGTGGCCAAGTACAATGCCCTCTGGAATCAAAAAATGGCTCTTCTCCAAGCTGAGGACAAGATTCACTTCTATACATCTCCTAAGAATCTTCGACAAATTATCCAGGCAAATATCAATGCTTCCCCAAAGATTGAAAAATCATTCATGAGTAATTCCATGCATTCACCCACCATCTTAATAAAAATGGCTAACATGCAACACTAAAAATTCGCAGGTGCATTGCAAAGCCCAAATGGCATTCTTCGAAAAGCAAAGGATCCAAAGGGGTAAGTCAAAGTCATTTTCTCTTGATCTTGGGCAAAAATTGCGACCTGATTGTATCCAGAGTAACCATCCAAGAAGTAGAAGAACCTATTACCAGCCAATCTCTCAAGGATCTGGTCAATGAATGGCAAGGGAAGGGGGTTTGTAACCATGTTGAGCTTGCGATAATACATGCAAGCCCACCATGAATTCGCAATTCATGTGGGAATGGTTTCTCCAGATTTGGTCTTGATTATGGTTGGTCTTGCCTTTTTAGGTACCACTTGAATTGGACTCACCCAAGGGCTATTGGATATAGGATATATAATGTCAGCATCTAGCCACTTGATCATTTCCTTCTTTATGACCTTTTTCAGATTTGGATTTAAATGTCTTTGAGCTTCTCTTGAAGGTCGTGCCCCATCTTCTATATAGATGAGATGAGTATAATAACTGGGGCTAATCCCGATGAGATCATGTAAAGTCCACATGATTGCCTTCTTATGTCCTCCTAAAACCTTGATTAGTTTCTTTTCTTGTTTCAAGGATAAATGAGAGTTGATGATCACAAGATGTTTCTGATTGAAGTTTAGATAAACATACCTCAAATTGTCAGGTAATGGCTTTAATTCAAGGGTAGGAGTTGGATCAACAGCAGGATTTGGGGTGGGATTTTCAATTGCAAAAAGTGACTGAAATGAGTCATGTGATTCATATTTAGGATCGAGTACATATTCTGATAGCGTGTTTTTGTTTTGAGGGTATAAGATATCGAAAGATGTGTTTTCTAGTTCTAAGGAACTAGGGTCATCCTCAAAGCCTGAAATAGATATAATTTCCTTAATCCATTTGCAATCTAGTCCTCGAAAAGCTCTAAATATATCCAATTTTATTGTCTTCTCCCAAAATTTTAACTCAATCTCTCTAGACTCACAATCTATGTTGGCCTTAGCAGTGGCCAAAAAAGGTCTCCCTAAAATAATTGGGGTATCACGAACTCGTTCAAGAACTTCCATATCTAAGATAATAAAATCCACTGAAAAATAGAAGTCCTGAACTCTAATGATCACATCTTCCAAAACTCCACTTGGTAAGTTAATAGATCTATCTGCTAATTGTAGAGTCACATCAGAAGGTTTAAGTGTGTCAACATCAAAATACTCAATTAAGGAAGTTGGAATTAGATTAATGGAAGCTCCTAAATCTAGGAGGGCCCTATTAAAGTGTTGTTCCCCAATTATACAGGAAATAAATAGAGATCCTAGGACTTTTTTTTCCAAAGAAAGTGTACTAGAAATAATAGAGCTCACTTGCTCCAAGAGTATCATAGTGCTTCCTTTCCTCAGCTTATGCTTAGGAGTACACAATTCCTTGAGAAATCTCACGTAAGTCAAAATGTGTTTAATAGCATCTAGGAGTGGAATATTAATATGTAGCTATTCAAAAATTTGAACTAAATCTTCATCTAATGTAACAGGTTGCTTTTATTTCCTAGTCTTCTTCATGGCTTCAGGGAATGGAACTTGGATTTCCTATTCAATGGAGAGGCTTACCTGATCTTGCGAATTAGTAGGAATTGCGGAATCGGGTTCTGCACCTCTTACGGGTGTAGGAACAGGGGCTATTCTAGATGAACTAGGGTGTTGGGATAGGTTTCGTGGATCTAGTGGATCCCTAGTGGAAGTCCCATGGCAGGTTGTAACTGAGTAAATACTTGTATGCGAAGAAGCTGATGAAGAAGAAGATGCTTGCTGGTGCTAGAAAGATGGATTCGGTAGTAATGGTTGACTTTCTTGAGTCATATAGTGCTGTTGATTTCAAAACTCCAAATCAGTAGATGTAGTAGACAGTGGATTTGGATTCTGATTCTGATTCAGGGGTATTTGATTAAGGAGATGGATTTGTCCCTAGTTCAGATGTTGAGCTCCCAAGTGTGGTCTCTTCTAGGTATTCCTAGGGTTTGGAACTGGCTAGGATGGAAGGGCCCCTAGATAATGAGACTCAACTAACTACATGATTTGGCCCCTGAGATCAGCCAGTTTTGCCGAACATTGCTGTTGTACATCAGCAAGAGCTTCAGCAATCTGTCACTGGCTCACAGTTACAGCTCGCAAAATTTGGTTGAGCTATGAGTCACTTTTTGGCCCCGTGAAGTTCTGTAAACCTGCATGAAATGGCCTCTTATTTGGTTGCTAAAATGGCAACGCAGGCATGTTTTGCCTAGTCTGAGTCGAATATGATGATCTTTGTGAATGGTCAGACCAAGAGAAATTAAGGTGATTACACCATCAAGGATTATAGGTATTCGAATATGGGTTTAATCTTGGTGTGTATCCCTTAATGGCATTCAAATCAGAAGGATAAGGTGTGTTTTCTACAAAAGCAGGACATGGGGACAGAGGTGGGAAAGATGTGGGAACAAAGGTCCCTCCTTGGGTTGGTTGCAGGAGTAGATTGAAAACCTAAGGAAGATAGGTCTCTAGAATCTAGATTATTCATAGACTCCCTCACTACAGGAATTCTGAATAGCGAAACAGGTAAACTCGCGGGATTCTAAGTAGCAAGAAGAGGCATAAGAGATTCCACCGTGTTTTTGACCTCATCGAGGTGCTTCGCTACAATATCGACCTTGTAGAGTTTCTTTGCTATGATCTCTAAATCCTTCTAACTAGATAGATTCTCGATCTCGTGAATGCTCTTCTACGGGTTTTGATGTGCTGTATTGGTGCCCCGCATGAATTGCGACATGGATGTGTTGTTGATCGAGTTCTCCACAATCCCTTCAAATAGTTTCGAGGTGGATTCTACGTTGTGATTCAAGAAATTCCCTCCACAAGTGGCATCGTCCAGATTGCAAATGCTCTCTGGCAATCCATAGTAAGAGATATGCATTAGTTGCCAACGAGGGATGTCGTGATGTGGCCATTTCCTTTGTAATTCATGGAAGTGTTCTCACGCTTCATGAATTGGTTCTCCTTGATTTTGAAAGAAGGTAGTGATGGCTCTCCTTAATGCATTAGCACGACCAATAGGGAAACATTTCTTCAAAAATGCAAATTCGAGTTTAGCCCAAGTCGAGATTGGTCGTGCTATAGTTTAATACCAATATGCAGCCTTGCCCTTATAGCTAAAGGAGAACATTTCCATCAATAGGATTTCCTGACTTTGATTTCGAGGACCAAGAGTCTGAGATAGATTTTTAGATCTTCAATGTGTTGGAATGGATCCTCAGATGCAAACCCGTGAAAGTGTGGGATTAGACCTATAATATTTGGCTTTAATTCTACGTCATTTCCCCCAATGGGAACCCTAACATTAAGCTCTACTTGTGCATTGGAAGGATTATAAAAGTCGCAGAGTAGAGGCCTAAGATGAGGGATTGGTAAAATAGGGTTTTCAAAACTTGCCTTAGGTTGAGGTGGACGGATTTGCATGTTCTACAAATTTTGGAGAGCAACTGTCAATAGATTAATTTGATGGTTCTTCTCGAGCATCTGTAAATTCTGGTTCAGGATCGCCTCACAAACATCAAAAGGCGACAACTCCCCTGACCAGAAGAGGAAGGGATCTCAAGATTCCGGTTATGCATTTCGTCCATAGGATCAAATGCAGAAAAAGCAGATGAATCAGATGGGAAAATTATTGGTTGCTTCAGTGTAACCGGCTTGGGAATACCTATCAACAGAGATACGAGAGGCAATTCTAGGGATCGCCTCCCGTGCATTAACCAAAAGAATATGCAAAGGCACACTCACACCACTGAAACTAGCAGAAAACAAGACCCAAAAATAGCATAAAAAGAGGGTTTTTCTCTTCTTTCAAAGGAAGAGAGTCCTAGAATACGCAAAAAATAATTTGGACACAAACAAGTATAATATCAAAATCAAAATACGTGTCCTAAACTCGTGTCTTCGTATGTGCGTATCCTTAAAGCTTAATGGTCTAAGTTCTAGGATCGAGACTGCTCACTACAAGCTCCCCGTGGCTTAAGTAGTGAGGCAGGCTTGTTGATCTTCGACTAAAGCATTAAGAGGTTCAAATGGAAGAGGTAGAAAAATCAGGCTCGTGTGACTCTAGTGATCGCATTGTGTGTGCGATAGCATGCAATAGACGAGAGCATAAAAACCCGCATGCATTATGCAAACAGATTGAGTCATGAATTTTAATATTCCTCTTTGTACTTAATCCTTTCACAAAAATGATAGAAAGAAGTAAGGTGATAGCATTTTAGGTAATTTCAAGCGAAAATATGGTCTTGTTCATTCTCCAACAATAGGGATCTACGTGGGTTTTGCAAGTGTTTTCCCGCTGATGCTACAAAAATAGTAGAAAAATCCCAAATTAGATTTCGTAGATACTAGCCGGAATGTACTCCTAAGAGTGTATGCCTAAGTATATGCTGTTGCTAGCCAAAAAGGTTTGCATATTTTTTGTATTTTTATTTTTTCTAACCTAAATGCAACAAACAAACTATACTAAAGACTAAGTAAAGAAAATACTCACAATGGGTATGAATAATGATCTACAGGAACAACATAAAAAATTCCCACCTCCTTTCCTGAGAATACCTGCAAAGTTAACCCTGAAAAGAAGACAGAAAACATAAAAAACAAAACTAATTAGTAAAAGGAAATATGTACAAAACAAGACAGTAATGGAAAATATAAATTATAGTTACCACCCCAGCAACGGCACCATTAAAATGATCGGTTAAATCCTCAACACAGTTAATTAAGTTATTTAGACTTAATTAATTGCATGAGAAAGTAACTTAGGTTAACTCGATTTTATGTCAGTTTTATAGTATAGGGTCAAGTTAACCAAACATTTTAGATTTTAATTTTTTTTAATTGGTTGAGTCCAGGTCGTTCACTAAGAGGCATAATAGTAGCTTAATTCACCATTTAATTCCTACGCATAATTAAAAATCAATTAATTAATCATATTATAATTAAAATACTTTAAGTACATGAATAATTGCATAAGAAATATTCGAATAAGAACATGCAACATTCCATTAGAAAAAAACACATTTATGCATATATGTCATTAAGAATCAAGTAAACATGTTTATTACATCATTACATATAATTACAAGAGATTAAGGCAAGAAAAATGCTAATTAAATGAGTACAAATGCCTTATTACATCAATTATGCTCAAAATATTGGAAGAGAATATGAGAATGAAATATTAAAGCAAATCAGACATCTTAAAAATAAAAGTCAGATGACTAAAAATTAAGCAAGGCATCTGATTTTTTTTCTTTCTATTTCTTCTCTTCATTCTTTCTTCAGCCCTTTTCTTCTTCTTTGTTATTTCCATTCATCTCTGTTGTTGCTCTCCCACTCATTCCCTCACTTTTCCTTTACACTCTTCCTTAGTTTCATTCCTTTATCTCTTCCTTTTATCTTTTCCTTGAGCTCATTTCTTTTCTTGACCTTAACTTCTTTACTGTGCTTAATGAGTTCCACACTTAACTAAATTCGCAAACACTTACCCATTTAAGTTTTAATTATAAAATTTAATTTTTAATAGGAGGCCCAAGCTCGTTCGGGGATACACAGTGCCCAATTGGGTGGGACTAGACCCAACTTGAGCTCAGGCCTAGTTCTTAATTGGTGGATTATTTCATATGTTCATCAATGCAAAGTCCTCGGCCTCCCAAGCCCACATGCCCACACATGAGCCCACGCTTATGCCCACAGGCACACACATGCATAAACCCATGTGTAGGCAAGTGCATCGCATGCACCCGCACCCTAAGCATTGCTTCATTTTACACCTCGCGCAGACAATCGAAACATTGTCTGCACATTTTCATAATATACCAATGTGGCACCTCAATAGTTTCCGAGGTGGGACAAACTTTGTCCAATCCAAGCCGATCTTCTAATGAAAATTTTGGTCAGCTTAGTGACTTAATCCAATCGAGTAAAGGCTCGATGGAGAGATGTTCAGATGCTCTACTGGATTATAACACCAATTTGGTGTTCAGATCGGATCTAGCCTTTCGACTTAAAGGGCGAAAATCAAGGATTGTCAAAGCCATTAAGGCCTGCAGAAGGTAAGTTCAGGTCTTTCGACCTGCAGGAGAGTGTCTGACCTCCAGCTGAGGTTCAAGAATACTTCAGAGGTTAATTCCATGCCAATTGAAGAAGGAATGAGGTCCTATATGTCTTCAGGAAGAGAGTGTCACTTGAGATTTCAAATCAAGAGCTTCAGAGCTCCAATTCAAACTCTGAATGGCTCAGCAAAGAGCTAGCTACTTTAGGCAGATGATTCAACAACCTATGCAGGTTGTTGCGACATAATCTAGGCAGATTTCGCTTTCAAATCTTGCCCGATACAAATGAAGTTCAGTAATGGGTTCAAATGAACCCATACTGACAGCAAATGAATTCTCACAAAATCCTAAATTAATCTTATTCAAATCAATTATAATTCATGTAAAAATAGCCTAGGAATCATTTTTAATCATCAATTCACCTAATTGATCATTCATTCATCAGTTCAGACCTAGTGTAGACCAACATCTATTGCCAGTTGACTTTCTGGCCCAGTCTATCTCAAATTCAATTAAAACCTTAGATCGACTCTATTTTGCCAAAGGAATTGATCCATGACGTCAAAAATAGGGTTTGATTAAGCTCGCTAAGGTTACAGGCTTCATCACCTGAGAACCAAAGTGGGTTTGTTAGTCTGAATAAACCTGCGACCCTCGAAGAAATCAAAGAGTACATAAAATAATACTTGGTTGCGTAGTTGTTCTAGATGTAAGCTCCATATGATAAACACTAACTCCATACGATAAATAACAAAATAAACATCAAGTCATGAACCTTAGGCCTCAATGATGCAATCTGGAATTCCTCAGAGCACAAATCAAGGGCTGAAGTGCAATTTTGGCTCGATGGAGCTTGCCATAGCTCCGGTGAGTCTAGAAAGTGACTGACAAAGTATAAAACTCAATAAAACAATCCATTAAAGGTCTGAAAAGCTTTCTGAAGTCACAAGGAACCTCAAGAGCCCACCAATTCACTCCGTTGATGATCATAATAGAAGATATGCTTGGATTTCAGAGAATTCAAACTCTAAGTTTATTAAAACTTAGAGTGCCTTCTGTCACTCAATTGAGCGAGGGGAAATACTCTAAAGGGAGAGGAGATGATGTGTGATTACTTAATTAAGTGATAACCTTCTCTTGAGATGCCATTGACAGCATGCTCAGGAAAGAGGAGTGGCTTGGGTTTTTTTTCTATTGATTGCTCTATAGGAGCAATTAAGGTGAACATTGAGGTCCTATGGGAATGACTAAGTGATGGTGAACCTCAATTGCAAGTGGAACTACCTCTGGACACTTCACCTTGGACAGTGAAGTTTCCAAGTGTGTGTATGAGTTGAATTAGGCGCTTAATTAAGTGAATTCTAAGGTGGATTAGGGCCCTAAGAATGTGTTAAGGTGAGGAAGGACCCTAGAAGAGTGTGAATTACAATCGGGAACCTCTGCCATGAACAATAGAGGTCGTTGATGCATGTGGAGGTGGTCTAGGCGAATAAGTGCTAATATTAAGTGGAAAGAACTGAAAAGTGTTTATGGAAGATAGAGAAAGCTGAAGAAGTATATAGAAAACCGTGTAGAAGTCTGATGATGACAGAATGGGCCTTGCTGGAGTCGGAGTCGAAGCTACTGAAGCTAACTAAACTAAGCTAATTCTATCTAATTACCTAACTAAACCTACTCTAAGAGTTAGCTCTACTTACCTGACGAAGGATGTGAGGGATCTCACCGTTGGTAGGGTGAGAATGAGACTGAAATCTGTACTGGGTGAGAAGAGAAGCTCCAGCCAATCGAAGAGGAGATCAAAGGGAGAGTAGGGCACCCAGTCACCATTTACAGGGCGATAGAGAGGAAGAGGTGGTGAGTGAGGCAGCATGTCCTTGGCGGCCACGCTCGAGAAGATGAATGAAGATGCCAGAGTTGTGGAAGAACCTACAAACCATCTATGGTGGGGTGGAGAGTGGAAGGGAGCCGATCAGGCTCGAATCGTAGGGGTTGATGGGTATTTAATGGTTGCGGCAGCTGTAAAGGGTGCCGAATCTAGACGGGAATGCGTCTAGGTTCACGATAACCACCGACGTCTTCTCCAATGTCAGTGAAGTTATCACTGAGCCTTAAATAGGATTTGGAGATCATCCAGACCGAGGGATGAAATGAAGAGGGTGAGTGCAAGCTCCAGGAGCTTGGCGAGGATGTTCTGACGGAGGATGGACGGTGATCGTGAGCTGTCTTGACCACTGCTCGTCAGCCATTGAAGCGGCTGAAGAAGAAAAGAAGAAGAAGAATGTTCACAGGGACCTAGGCATAAGAATAGTAGTTGCCTAAGTAACAGGAAAGGACTCAAATGCAGTGAATTCTAGGGACTAAAATGTAAATAGTGGCCATTTAAGATAATTTTAATTTAATTCTTTTCCAACTTTTTATATATAATTATAAATTAGCTAAATATTATAATAAAGCCATGTATTGACACTTTTTTTCCATTTATATATATTTATTTACTTATTAACTTACTTAAGTTAATAAAGACTTAGGTCTTAAATTACACTTAAGTTAAATAAAGTACTAATTAGGTTACTAATTAATGGTATTTCGAGTCCATTTATTAATTAAATTATTAATAATGTTAATTGAATTACAATTTAGCATTTTTAACTTAATTTAAGGTCCTTTAATGATTTCTACCGTACTATATATTTAACCCTTATATATGCATATTCCTGGGTAATTAATTAGGGAAACTAGTTAATTAGGGGTAATTACAAGCCATGATGAGCCTCTCATCAGATTCCTCATCAATTAAGCGGGTGTGGACACACCTGCATGAATTTAGGGGAACACTACAAGGGAGAGATCAAATGGAAACTCTGAACTACCTAGAGATGGACATAAACTCGGGAAATCTCAAGGGTGGGGATAATCGTCCAGGTCTTATTGTGAAAAAAAGTCACCTCACCTACCGACTGGAAGGTTCCTCCATCAGCCCTGGGGAGCTTGTCGGCGAGCATCAAACAAGTGGACCCAACAAACGGAGGGGAGGATCGACCTGGCTTTTCAATAGGAGACCAAAGAAAGACTATTGGCAGCACCCAATGGATCGACGGGAAGCGGGAGGGGGAGTGACTCTTTTGGGCAGGAAGCAGGCTGGGTCTCACAGGCAAGCATCCTCTGCAACGCAAGAAGCATTGTTCGCCGCCACCTAAGAAGCAAAAGATTTTAGAGTCAAGGTGGAAAATACAAGCATTGTGGTCTAATGTGAAGGGCCAATGACGGAAGCTCAGGATGGAGCTGTATGACATGGAAGAGTCATGTACGGTTCCCTAAGAAGGAAGTGGCTACCCGCTAAAGCTTCGGAACAACCACCACCGGTCAGGGAAATAAAATCCGCTTTGGGGCCACACCTGGCTCTACCATTATTATAGGGGTATGGGGTTTGAAACAAAGAAAAATCAAGGCAGCATATCAGTTTTCCTATATACTTTATTGGGATCCATTATTATGCTATTAGCTATTCTGTTGATTCTTCTCCAAATAGGAACCACCGATTTACAAATCTTATTGACCACAGAATTGAGTGAGTGATGCCAATCTTTCTATGGATTGCTCTTTTCACCTCTTTCACCATCAAAGTTCCTATGGTACTAGTTCATATTTTGTTATCAAAGCCCATGTGGAGGCACCTACTGATCGCTAGGTTTTTTGCTTGCAAAAAAAATGTCAGAAAAATATGTTGTCGCAATATGTAATGTGGTAGAAAAAACCTCGATCAAAGTTACTAAAATACTAAAATAATACCACACTTCAGGTCATATCCACAGGGAGGACAGACCAATAGATTCATTTCTATAGGGCCATCATGTCCATAGAAATATTCATAAAATCAATTCAATGAATATGCAGCTCAGAATGTAACTTTCAACTTCATGAGAAGTTGAGGGCTATTTACATAAATTTTACATCATAAATGAAGCTCTCAAAATTATATAAATGATGCATGTGTAGTGGCAGAGTATGTAATTTCTAGTCGCATGCAAATCTGATTGTAATTTCAATGAGAATTGATGTGCATAATAGGAGCAAATTAAATATGAAAAGAAATAAGTATAATGTTGCAATTTCACCCTAATAATTTAATCCAACAAAATATTTGAATAGTATTCCACAATGGTATTTTTGGTAAACATTAATAGAACCCAAAGATAGAGGAAATCTTCCTCTTGACCTCATGCGAGGAGGAAGCGACGGCGAGGTGGTGGTGGTGGCTCTTCGAACAGTGGCCAGAGTCGACGTCGGCAACGAGGAGGAGAGGCGACGGTGTCGACAGCTCACCGACCGTCGTGGCTGCTATTGGTGTGTCTGGAGGCATCGCCGAGCTCATGGGGTCGAGGAGAGCTCAGCGAGGGTGATGGTGCGGAGATTGGTGGCGCAGAGAGGTGGCTTCGTGTGGGGCGTAACCGGCGGTGTTGGGTTCCTCTGTGGTTGTCTGGAGGTTGAAGATGAAGGAA
Organism: Thalassia testudinum; assembly: GCA_037157565.1. Taxonomy (NCBI): domain Eukaryota; kingdom Viridiplantae; phylum Streptophyta; class Magnoliopsida; order Alismatales; family Hydrocharitaceae; genus Thalassia; species Thalassia testudinum. The sequence goes on along the minus strand of JAZHRO010000073.1, from coordinate 5,710,671 downwards.
AGGAAGGGGAATGCCTGATGGAGGTGTGGCTACACCTGTTACGTGAGGCTGAAGGCCACAGGGCCAACACATGAGGGGCTGCGCACGCTACTGCAGGCGTGTGAGGGGCTGTGCGTGCTGCTATGGGTGCGTGAGGAGATAAGGTGGCGGTGGTGCTCAGGGCCTGTGTACAAGGAGGAAGGCCGCAAGGTCGGCGTGTGAGGGGCTGTGCGCGTGGCTGGCTGCGCTGCTGCGGGTGTGTGAGGGGCTGCACATGCGATTATGCTACTGTCAGTGGTGCTGTGCCTGTTGCGCACGCGAGTGGTTGCTCGCAGTAGGCATTGAAGAGAGCGGAGAGTGGTCGACGCAGTGGGAAAAAGGCACAAGGTTGTAGTGCGGAGTACGTGGCATCGAGGAGCGCGCTATCACCACACTCGTCGAGAGGAAGTATGGTTACGATTGGAGGGCTCGCAGTGGCAGAGTCTTGGGCACCCAGTAGAAGTTGCTAGAGTGCGGTCGTGGGGAACTCGCAGTCGTAGCAAGGGAGAAGTCATGCTGTCGATGGTGGAGGCTCACGGTGGCGGAGAAGGCACATGGTAAAGGTGGCTGCTTGCAGGGAGGAGAGGTGGAGAAGGAGAGGTTCTTCCCCGTGGAGGGGAGATTGGATTCCTATGCCTTTTTTTTGCCTGTTATATAAAGAAAATGAGGGAGAGAATTAGAGAGGGAGTCAGAGAAGGAAAGAGTCAAAGAGAGAAGGAGAGTATTTTATGTTACCATATAGAGAGGAGAGAATTGGGAGAGAGATAGATTCATGAGAGAGATATTTAAGTAAAAATAAATAAGGGAATGTGATTGAATAATTAAGAGACATATAAGGATGCCTTTAAAATTTATTCTCTTACTATATTTTGCTAAGACAAAATCCCACATATCTCAAATCAAGCTTTGATGTGATGCCCTCGCCTTTTAAAGTGAATAATTAATCCTCCCATATAAAGATTAATGCAATTAATACATAAAATGATAAATCTAAAACTCACATCGTTTTAACAATACTAAACATGCTTTAGATTAAATTCTCGTCCCAATAATACTGTACTTAAGTACTAAATTAGTCCACTAAAATGGACCTATCACCTACGGCTGGATTCGTCATCTTGGCAGGAATTCTTTTAAAAGTTGGAACCTACGAGTTTTTAGGATTTTCAATACACATGTTTCCTGAAGCGACATTTTGTTTCACTCCTTTCATTTATACTCTAAGCGTGATTGCTATAATATATACTTCTTTGCCCACTTTAAGACAGATCAATCTTAAGAAGATCATTGCTTACTCCTCAATAGCCCATATGAATCTGGTGACTATTGGTATGTTTAGTCTGAACATACAGGGAATTGGAGGCAGCATTTTATTGATGTTAAGTCATGGGCTGGTTTCCCCAACCCTTTTTCTATGTATTGGTGTTCTATATGATCGACAGCATACTCAACTTGTTAGATATTATGGAGATTTAATGAGCACCATGTCGAATTTGTCTACCATTTTTTTCTTTTTCACTTTGGCCAATATGAGTTTACCTGGTACAGGAAGCTTTATCAGGGAATTTCTTATCTTAGTAGGAGCTTTCCAAATAAATGCTTAGTAGCTACCTCCGCAACACTTGGAATGATTTTAGGTGTGGCGTATTCCCTTTGCCTATACAATCGTGTAGTTTCTGGAAATTGCAAACTCGATTTCCTCCATAAATTATCCAATCTAAATGGTAGAGAAGTGTTCATACTTATAGCTTTTATTGTTGGAGGGGAAACCATCCATTGAACTACCAAAAAAGGGTCAACAAATGTGATCATGACATTGTAGGTGCTTGCAATGGGACGGATGCGACTTCCCTCATCAATCATGGGTGGCATAGCCTGTTGTGGAAGTCCCCAAATCCCCCCGATGGGACCAAGAGAATGAAAGAATGGGGGTGACCATGAATGGCATTTCTTGACCCTGTCTCCGAGGGACAGTTGAACGAGTGACTCATGAATGCCGCTGGGTTGGACGAGCCAATAATTCGAGGGCCTTCAGTCAGCTACCCCAGTAAATTCTCAAGAATCAATAGCTTCCCCTTACCCTCATCATGATATGAACTCCAAGTTCTTATGGCAGAGCACGAGGAGTTTCGTTCAGTATGATGATTGGAATGGAAACCAGAAGCACAACTGGGGTCCTCGTGGTCCAAGATCAAGACTGAAATATAAGAAGGAGGGAAGTAAGCATTGTAATTCAGCTGTGAGTTGCTACCTCAGAGCTACCTATTATGAAGCTGAATGCCACACTCGACCTAGCAAAATGAAGAAGGACCGGCCTGCTCCCATGATTGTAAAGTGTTGCACACCTAACCTCTAGCCTTACCACACAACCTATTGAGAAGGGAAGAAAGAGTTCCATAGGGATGGAAGCATGGACCAATCAGGAGTGGAAAGTGAAGGAAGATAGTCTTCTTGTCAATGAAAGCAATTAGACTGTGTCACATATCTGCCTATCTAGACATCAGTTCTTGCTCCCCAACCCATCACATTCATAGGAAATGATCAAAACCATGTGACATCGCCATATGTGGACCCCCTATTCGTGTCTACCTATGTCAATGATTGGTAGTTCAGGTTAAGAGAGTTCCAGTAGATGGTACGAATCATAGGTGATAGACAAAGGTTAGGTTCAGGGGGCAACTGTTCCCATTTTCCACTCTAAGCTACAACTTGTGGGACTCAAGACCTCTGATTTTGCCCCTTGCATCAATTGTAGAGGAGGGACCGTAAATACCTAGGACCTGGCTTAACTATATATATGCCTAGAGAACCACTTCCAGTAGGACCCCTAAAAAAACTATCCCTTATCCATGTCGTCCCTTTCATCACACTTTCATCCTATTCTATCTAGAATCAATGCTGGGGGGAAGAACATGACTTGGTAAGAAAGAGTCAGTTCCCCATTGCATGATGAGGGAGGTCTTTCTTTTCTTCTTTATTTATTGGTAGCGTCTTCCTCGTAACCCTATTTTTAGGAATAGGGTGTTTAATTATAAGAAAAAGAATTTCCCCAAGATTGCTTCAGAGATGGTCTTCAGATACAACTTTCGTTTCCTTTCCATCTGAAATCTATTCGAACCTATTTTTGATTCAAATAAAATCCAATAATAGTAGCTCCATTAGTTTACTACCTGGGGATTGGTTTCTCTTTCCTTGGCATCCTACCCCTATGACTCACTTCCTCGTGGGGCTATTCAAACCCTGATTCTCCATGCCTTGCCTAGCTTGCTAATCCGAGGATCAACCTTATTATTGCTTTCAAGCCCAGGTTCTTACTTATTTCCAATTAGCCTATCCTAGCATACCCATGTTGTAGTATTGGAGTTCTCTCTTCTACCTTTGAAAAAGTTCTCGTGTCGAGAAAGTGTAAGCACTGAAGTAGAATACATCTTAGGAATTTTTGGAAGTAAGCTTCTTTTGCTTTCAGTCTACCTGCAACTAGGTCAGATATGGAAAGAAAGCCTTGCTCTCATGCCCTTACTATGCTACATGGGAACCTCCTGTGAACTACTATTTCTTTCTTTCATTCTTTGGTTTTCATGTTGGATACAATAAGATGCTGTTAGATACAATACAAGACAATCTTTCCTTTCCATTCCACTCGAAACATATCATATGCACAGACCAAATACATATACATAGAGCATCTTTCTCAGGATTCAAGAACTACTGTCTAATTCTTTTTCATAATAAAAAGAGATTAGTATAAATAAGGGAATCTTGACGATTCGAGATGTACGAGTTATTATTAGTTTAAGCAAGGACCATGGTTCAATTGGTAGACACGGTGCTCTTAGGAAGCAGTGCCAGAGCATCTCGGTTCGAATCTTAGTGGTGGCAAGCATGTTCTAATATCAAATAGAAAAAGGACACAATCAATCGTATATTGTATTCTAGATTCCATTCCTTATTTGAATTCTATAAGTAATGAAACTATCTTTTTCTTTATGATATTTGTTACTCTAGAACATATATTTACTAATATCTCTTTTTTACAATCAAAACTATTTTCATATTTATTCCATTCTTATTATAAGTGAATTTGAAGAATCACAGCTAAATACCTCTATTCCAGCTTCGTCCTAAACTCAATCCATCCATGTGTAGAACTCCTCAATCCCACCATGAACCCGATCTTCTCACGTAGACTTGCACCCATGGGATAAGGTCATCATGAATCCTTGGTCAATATATCTTACAGCTCATATTGTTTGTTGACCATAATTCATGAATCCAGTTACTACTCCATAGGGAGCATATCGTAAATATCTGTGAAAGAAAGAAGTTGATGTTTCTTTCTCTTGTTTCAGATAGGTTCATACGAATTTCGAAGAGTATTCTATTGTTTAGAGTGAAACAAGTTGGGAAGAGGTTGTCAATAATAGATTACCCTGGCGCATAGGGTAGGGTAATAAAGTTCATAACCCAGCAACTCCCATATATAAGGGGGTTGGGCTTATCTTAGGTGACCCAGATTCCAAGGTCAAGGAAATTTGAATCCAAGATGGAATAGTTGGTACATTCTCATCCTCGGTCAAGTCCATCTTGTTGTAGTAGAAAGACAAAGGAAAAAATAAGCTTTCACTAATGTAATAAGAATCCCAATTATCCTTCCAAAGATCCCACTCATTTGATCTATTCCAAAAATCTCGGGAATCGAGAGAATAGGTAGAATAGAGAAATTCCATCCAGCTAACTAAAGAACTGTTACAAATAATGAAGAAACAACTAGATAGAGGTAAGAAGTAACATAGAATAACCATATTTGATACCTGAATATTCAGTTTGATAACCCGCTACCAGTTCTTCCTCTGCTTCTGTTAAATCAAAGGGTAATCTATCACATTCTGCAAGAGAATAAATTAGAAAAACTAGAAATCCAGAAGGTTGGCGCCAAAGAAATATAGCATAGCCCCAAAAATCATATTTTTACTAGGCCTCTGCTATATCGACTATACTTGAACTATTAGATAATCACAGTCGATGATAACATTAGTGTTCTCATCGCTACTCCAGAACCGCATGCAAGACCTCAGCTTCATACTGCTCCTCTATGGTAACAAAGAAATGTAAGGACTCCTTCCATATTAACATGAATTTGTCATCCATTGGGTAAGATAGAATCAAAACATATTAAAGAGTCCAAAATGAAATTGTGTAGTAGAATTATGTCTACTAGAATAAAAAAGAAAAAGTTCTTCGAAATTGATCTCATCCCATTTCTTTTTTTGTTTTAAAGACAGAATGCTTAGTAGTCATTTGATTTATTCCTTCAATACAATTCTTGTTGTATTAATAATAGATATGGATTTCTACTCATCTTTTTTTATTATGAAAAATAATTAGGCACTAGTTCGTGAATCATGAGAAAAATGCTCTATGTATATGGATGTAGAAAAAAGAAAAATGATTGATCTTTCTCATTCCTTCTGCAGTTCCAATTTCTTTTGTTCCTATTTGGCCCAAAATAGGTATTCTGAGGTAGAAAGAAAAAAGAAAAAGGATTCATTTGTTCTTTGCAGTAATTTCTTTCATCAATGAATACGAGTATACTCTAGATCGAAATCATGGATAAGTACTGCTTGATCATTTCTACAAACTTCAAGTCCATATTATGATTCATTTGATTTATGTAGAAATAACTTAACTTCTTTTGATATTATCTGCATTATGAATCTTTTGTGTATCTTGGTGTTTCTTCCCATCCACTCATTCGGGATTGATCATGGTATGGTAATACATACACGACAATGGTAGAAACTCCATACACTTAATCTTTTGCACCTACTTCAAGACATGAGAATGAATGAAACAATCTCAGTCTTGGGGTAAACCATTTACGCTATTTCTATGGACTTCCACTTGACTCTAGTACATGGAGAATGAGATGGAATTTGTTTACTATGAATTTCTAAGCTGTTTTGTTTCACTTGAATAACTATCTTTTTTCACTTATCTATCGGAATGAGGAATACAAAAATGAAGATCTTTCTTCAATACATTCCATCTTTTTCCTAGATTCGAAAGATAAGAGGAAAGTGTCTTTTTTAATGAATCACATGTAGAGATAGTGATAACACACATGGAGTTAATGGTATTCAATAATGGATTGAGTAGCAGCTCGTGGACCACCTAAGAAAGAATATTGATTATTCAACCCATACCCTGAACTACCATAAGAAGTGCAATAGGAGCAATACCTGAAATGGCGATCCATAAAAAAAACCTATACTTAGACCAGATCAAACAAGATGATAACCAAAAGTGTAGAATGACTAAATCACTTAGTAGAGTTTATGGAACTACGATAGCCGATCCCATTTTTGATGTAATCAAATATTTCCAGAGGATATCCTCCTTCAAAAGTAATTTTGTTCCACCACATCTGCTAGAGCTGGAAGAATTCCTATTGAGGAGTACCAGCATATTAAGGTATTTCCCAATCTGTTGACTCGTGGATATTTCTCTTTATAACCAAACAATGACTAGTACGCCTATTCTGATTCCTAATATCTGGATCACAATAGGGTTAAAGATCCATATGAGTTCATAGATCTCTATTAAGACCCAAGACATCAAACGCTTTTTAAGACGTCTGGGAGTTGGTCCAAACGTCTGGATGCCTTCTCAGACGTCTGGAAATAAATTTTTGCGGCATACGATTGCGAGTCTGTGCACGTGCGTGCATAGTTGAGCCCGCCGACTTGTAGGCATTCTTTTTCTTTTCTCTCTCCCCCGACGCCTTCAAATACCCTCTCCCCCCTTCCATCTCCCTCACCACCACTCCATCGTCTCCTCCTTCTTCCAATGTCAACGTGAGAGTGAGAGAGAGAGGGCAGTAGCTGCTGCTAGGTGCGTGCGGGGAGGAGGAGGTGTAGCGAGAGGGAGAAGAGGCAGAGCGCATGAGGAAGAGAGAGTGAGCTCGCCGGAGCAGCGCAGGGTCGGCCGACAGGCGCGCAGCAGGAGTGTGGTGCTGGGGAAGTTACCCCGGTGCTACTGCAGCTCAAGCAGCAGGCGGGCGAGCGCGGCGTGGCACGGCCTTGCGCAGCAAGCAGAAGGCATGCAGGTCCTGATTTTGGGAAACTTTCCCAGAATCAGACGTCTGGACCTACATCCAGACGACACGGGCGACATCTGTAGTGAGTTCCAGACGTCTAAAAGGTACGATATTTCTCATCTTCTTCCTTTTTGAGGATGCGACCATGCAGGCCGATTCGCCGAAGGCTGAGACGTGTCGTGATTGAGAAGGTTTTCGTCGCGCGTACAAGTTTCATTCAGGAAGGCGCAAGGACACGCCCTCCCACATAGATCAGACATCTGGGTACAACACCAGACGGCGGAGAGAGTCTCTAGACGTCCGGAGTCATAGTCGAAAGTCTGGGACTAGGTCTAGACAGTTCAGCAGGATCCTGGACGTCTGAAGAACAGCTCAGAGTGAGGTATGACCTGGACCACCTTTTAAGATGTCTGGAAGGTGTTCCAGACTTCTGATTTGAGGCAGAGTTGTCATTTTTGACCCGTTTAGGGTCCGTTCGAAGTTCAATTTCCGCATTTGAGATTCTGTTCTTCTCATAATTTGTTCCTCTATTTGTTTAAAATATTTGTATCCTGTTCTAAGTAGTTCCTTGTGATTGATCCTTGTGTTAGGACCTCATTCCGTTGTAGCTCTGGGGGTTGCGGAGGCACGCGGACTTGTCGATCACGCCCCCATTACTCCCAATTTTGCGGGTAGAGTGGCTCCCCTTGGTTATTTACCAACATTAATGCATCTTTGAGATAAATAATAGATTCTAGGGTATGGCATGAATCCTAGGGTCTGAAAACTAGATTGAATGATAGATCCTAGGGTATGGCATGAATCCTAGGACTTGTAAACTAGATTGAATGATAGATCCCAAGGTGTGGCATGAATCCTAAGAACAGAAACACTGAAACGAATGTCGTGAATACATGAATTGAAGTCTTGGAAAGGTAGATAGAATAATGACAATTGCCTAAAATTTGATAACAGCTGCTTGTATATAAATGGATATTAAATGTTAGAAACACGGGCTATATGAGAATAAAACTAAAATGGTGAAACCTAAAATGGCTTGGCTTGAGAAATATGAACATTAACCATATGAGGAATTAGGAGTAGAGCTCCTGAAAGAAAAATAGAATGGAATTGGGGAAGTGAGCTAGCCCTTGAGTATGGAGTACCAAGGAGAGCGACTGCCCCCTGTTTAGTGCAGAGCAGAGTTAGCTGCCCCAGGGACCCGGGGTTAGGTTTGGCCAATTTGTACTGACTTTTGCCCCTGCCATACAGAGTACTGGGGAGAGCTACTAGTGTAGGGAGAGTGCTAGCCACCCTACGGGCCCCGGGTTTTTGCTAGCAGTCCTACACCGACTTGTTAGGCCCACTGGGCAAAGCAGGGTAGTCAGGTGAGGGTGTGCGGACTATGTAGGGGCAAGACCCCTGTTTGGTTACTGTGGAGGGGCTAGACCCCTGTTACTGAGAGGGCTTTGCCCTATACTGGTTCCATACTGTGCTTTGGGGCGCGCCCGTTAACGGAAACGACTGATCTCGTGCCAGTGCGGGGTAGCTACTCGTGCGTTTATCGCATGTGCCGTAGTCAACGTTACTTCTGTCAGTGACCTTGGGGTGGTTGACTGAGGGTAGTACCACCACAGGGGACTCTCCCGACCAGGAGAACACCATGTGCTACTTCTACTTTTCGGAAATAACTACAATCAAGATCGTTCCCACGAGGAACATTCGAGATCAAGAGAAAGACTTGAGAAATAAACCAAGAAAGAGTAAAATAAAGAAAGAAATTAAAACAACAGCTATTTGTTTACCTTTACCGTCTTTCTTAGCTAGCTGGTTGCCACTCTACCCAGCATTTTGCTAACGTGTCACCTTTTCAGGACCAGGTGTTGAGCGGCCAGAGCCTGCGGCTGCGGAGGGTGCTAGGCCTTGTAAGGCCCGGTAGTTCCACTTGTGTTGTACTTGCTCTACCATTTTTATGTTGTAGTGAGTATATTATGCTACACTTGTACTCTTTTATTGTAAGCATCATATTTCTATACCTGTTTTATTTCTCTACTGTTGTGGTGGTATGTACTGTAGTAGTTCTTTCCTTTACTGCTGTACTTTTGTTACTGTTACTTACAAGCATGAGAATGTAGTTTATTTTACTATTTTTTTGGTTACTTTCTCGTTGGACGACTGGGTCTTAGGATCTATTGAGTCGGTCCAATTCTCGTGTCTCGTAGGGATTTGGGAATCGGGTGGTAACAAGAAGGTATCAGAGCAAGGCCGTCCCGAGAAGTGAACCAACTGGCTGGAAAATAACCAATTCACGTGCCTGTAACTTGAGTAGCCACCACAACGTACCTTTAGACATCTATTTTTAGACTCCATTAAATATCGATTCGTATTGACATCTTTTCTATTCCGTGTTCGCATCTCTTTGTAGGAGATGCCTCGACGAGGAGGTAACGAGGCGGGCCGCGGACGTAGCCGAGGACGAGGTCAGAGGGGCGGGCGTGTTGAGGCCTATGCCTCAGTGGACCAGCCACTGCTCCCGGGCATTCAGGCCCAGGACCTGACCTAGTTGATACGGGATATCGTGCGAGAGGAGCTCCACCCACTACCACGAGCACCTCTCCCTAGGGCTGCGGAGGGGGAGTCCTCTGTGGGACCACACGACAGACATGGCACTGGACGCAGGGGAGGGGATGGGCCTCCACCACCCCCTCCTTCCTCCAGCACTTTAGAGCACAAGGCTTATTTACCTGGAGGCACAGCAGTATCTCCACTTCAGTGCCACTTTGAGCTTTTCGGACAATTCCAGAAGCTAAAGCCCCGTCCTTCAAGGGGGATGAGGACCTGACCGAAGTGAAGGATTGGCTCAAGCCGATCAAGAAGGTTTTTGACACCCTTCTCCCCCCTGTGGAGTGCCACGTGGCCTTTGCCACGTACCAATTAGAGAGAGTGGCACACAAGTGGTGGAGGGCAGTCAAGGGTCAGGAGAGGGACGAGCCGACTTGGGACCAGTTCGTCACCCTCTTTTACAAGCAGTACTTCCCCCAGACGTGGTAGGACGAGAGGAGGTGGGAGTTCCACACTCTCCGCTAGGGGACGATGACCATGAGTGCGTACCGTATGTGTTTCCTGGAGCTGTCTCATTTCGAGGCGACAGTCGTGGCTACTGAGAAGCGCCTTTGGAGGTTCACCGAGGGGCTCCGGCCTGTGATTCGGGGGTATGTCAAACACCTGAAGCTGCCTACATTCCCGAGGGTGGTAGAGGTAGCTATGACGTATGAAGAGACCAACCCATCCGCACGTGACACTGACAGTTGGCGGAAGCGGCCCTACCAGGCAGACTTCTCACAGGGCCGACGAGAGAGGAGACACATGGTGCCCACAGGAGAGCTGTCATGTTTTGCAAGGTCATCAATGGCCTTCGGGGGCCCCCGACAGGGGCCAACTACTAGCACCAGACCCCCGCCCAACCGTCAGCAGGGACCCACTAAGGGCTGGAGTCGAGTCCCCCTTTGCTACCAGTGTGGCCAGCCAGGCCACATCTGGAGGGACTGCCCGTCTAGGGCAGGAGGTCAGCAGATGCTTCCCGCGCCGAGCACTGGAGGGCGAGCAGGAGGCCATGGTATCCAGGCGCGAGGAGGAGGACAGCAGTCACGGGGAGAGTACCGGCCAACGGCTACCCATCCTACTCAGAGTGTGGCTGCTTCGTCTGCACCTAGGGCTGAGGGGCATATCAACGCCCTAACACACAGGGATGCCAGAGCTTCAGGATCAATGGTGGCAGGTATGGTTTCAGTTTTCGGTAGACTTGTTTACACGCTTTTCGATTCCAATGCTACGCACTAGTTTGTTGCTGCCAGTTTTGCGGTTAGCTTGGGGCTGGATTGTATGTTGTTAGAGGATTCGTTCGTGATCAGAGGTCCGAGTGGCCAGCTATTTGTAACTGAGGAGGTGTACACAAGTTGCGAGGTCAGTGTTGGGGGACATAGCCTTCCCGCTGACCTGATTATGATATAAATGGAGGACTTTGGCATAATTCTGGGGATGGACTAGCTATCCGCTTACCACGCCTTGGTGGACTGCTTTGAGAGGAGGATCGTCTTCTCCATACCGGAGTTGCCTTCTTTCGAGTTCCACGGGTAGCCAATGGACGGGGGCTTCAGGTGCATTTCTGCACTTCGGGCAGCGAGACTTTTGAGCCAGGGATGTGCGGGCTTCCTAGCTTGTGTGGTGGCGAAGCTTAGCCCTATGGCAGACTTCCAGAGTATCCCGGTGGTCAGAGAGTACCCTGACGTGTTCCCAGACGAGTTGCCAGGACTACCGCCTGAGCGTGAGATCGAGTTTAAGATCTCACTGGTACCGGGGACCAGCCCCGTCTCTACAGCACCATACAGGATGGCACCACTTGAGCTGCGAGAGCTCCAGAATCAGTTGCAGGATCTTCTGGAGAAGGGCTTTGTGAGGCCCAGTGCGTCTCCCTTGGGAGCCCTGATTTTGTTCATAAAGAAGAAGGATGGTACCCTACAACTTTGTGTGGACTACAGATAGCTGAATAGGGTTACCAACAAGAACAGGTATCCACTGCCGAGGATTGATGACTTGTTTGACCAGCTGCGAGCTGCCACGGTATTCTCCAAGATCGACTAGAGGTCTGGGTACCACCAGTTGAGGATCAAGGAGGCAGACGTCTCCAAGATAGCTTTCCACACCCGGTACGGACACTACGAGTTTCTGGTCATGCCGTTTGGGCTGACCAATGCCCCTACTGCATTCATGGATTTGATGAACCGGGTGTTTAGACCGTACTTGGACCAGTTCGTGGTGGTATTCATTAATGATGTGCTCATCTATTCTCGAGATCAGACATAGCACGGGCAGCACCTGCGGATGGTTCTAGACACATTGAGACGACGTAGGCTGTATGCCAAATACAGAAAGTGCGAGTTCTGGTTGAGGGAGGTGACCTTCCTGGGTCATGTGATCTCTGGGGATGGCTTGGCTGTGGACCCAGCCAAGGTTGAGACAATGCTCAGGTGGGAGAGACCACATACTATTACTGAGATCCGCAATTTCTTGGGACTGGTAGGCTACTACAGGCGGTTTATCTGGGGCTTCTCGCAGATTGCACTTCCTATGACACTGCTGACCCGGAAGGACGTGCCCTTTACTAGGACAAATGCCTGTGAGGTGTGTTTTCAGGAGCTGAAGGAGAGGCTGACTTTGGCTCCCATGCTCACCATCCCAGACAGTAGTGGTGGGTTCGTTGTGTACACGGACGCCTCTTTGCAGGGGTTAGGGGGTGTGCTTATGTAGAGGGGTCACATTGTCGATTACGCTTCGCAGCAACTGAAGCCCCATGAGCATAGCTACACTGCCCTTGACCCGGAGCTGGCAGCTGTCGTCTTCGCATTGAAGACTTGGAGGCACTACTTGTACGGTGAGACTTTTGAGATTTTCACAGATCATAAGAGCCTTAGATACTTCTTTGATCAGAAGGAGCTCAACATGAGACAGAGACGTTGGTTGGAGCTCCTGAAGGACTATGATTGCAGCATTTCCTACCACCCGAGAAAGGCCGACGTGGTGGATGCTGCCTTGAGCCGGAAGGCGCCCGCCCACTTGTCCAGTTTACAGGCGTAGAGTTGGAGCCTCATGGAGGAGATGGGCAGTTGGTGGGCCCTAGAGTTACTGGGGCACTGTGGGGCAGTGACTGTGACACGACAGACGAGGCCAGAGCTAATAGACCGCATCATCACAGGGCAGATGGCCGACCCGTACTTACAGTCATTGCGTGACAGGGTGCTGTCAGGTGACCCTAGAGACTTCTCTTTTACAGACCAGGAATTACGCATGAGGGGACATTTGTGCGTTCCTAGGGATGAGGAGCTATTGAGAGAGCTCCTGACTGAGGCACATGGTTCTAGGTTCACCATACATCCCGGAAACACAAAGATGTACCATGATTTGAGATGTGACTTTTGGTGAAGGGGGATGAAGCAGGATGTAGGTGAATTCATACTGCAATGTTTAGTGTGCCAGCAGGTGAAGGCCAAGCATCAGAGGCCTACAGGGCTGTTGCAGCCACTTCCAGTGCCCCAGTGGAAGTGGGAGAGCATCACCATGGACTTGGTGGTGGGCTTGCCCATTACCCAGAGAGGACACGACGTAGTCTGGGTGATCGTTGATAGATTGACGAAGACGACACGTTTCTTGCCGATCCGAGTCACCTTGGGACCAGCACAATTGGAAAAGAGGTATATTCGTAATGTGGTATGACTACACAGAGTTCCACGGGAAATCGTATCCGACCTGGATACCCGTTTTACGTCCTAGTTTTGGGCTGAGTTTCAGCAGGCCTTGGGGACGCGATTGAGGTTTAGTACGGCTTACCACCCTCAGTTGGATAGACAGTCTGAGCAAATGATACAGACACTTGAGGACCTTTTGTGCGCTTGTGTACTAGACTGGAGGGGCTCTTGGGAGGAGCAGTTGCCCTTGGCGGAGTTTGCATATAATAACAATTATCAATCGAGCATCAGCATGGCACCCTACGAGGCTCTGTACAGACAGAGGTGTACGGCACCCTTGAGTTGGGTTGAGGTGGGAACCAAGTGGGAAGTTGGCCCCAGGCTGATCCGGCAGAGCCAGGAGGTAATCGAGCAGATTCACAGGCGACTCTGCATTGTTAGGAGCAGACAGAAGAGCTATGCAGATCGAAAACGTAGAGAGGTACAGTTTGAGGTTGGGGACCACGTCTTCCTTCACGTTTCGCCCATGAAGGGCCTGTAGCGGTTTAGGGTGAGAGGAAGCTCGCACTGAGGTTCGTGGGACCCTTTGAGGTTCTAGAGCTGGTTGGATCCGTTGCTTACTGGCTTGCCCTTCCTCCCTAGCTTTCAAGTGTGCACGACGTGTTCCACGTGTCCAACCTTAGGAAGTACGTTGCCAATCCCAGTCATGTCCTGAGCCACGAGAGCGTCAAGGTGGGTGATGACCTGACCTACCCCGAGCGCCCAATACAGATTCTTGACAGAGCCGTCCAGAGTCTGAGATGGAAGCAAGTACCCCTGGTGAAAGTTTTGTGGGGGAGCCAGCGGTACGAGGAGGCTACCTGGGAACCTGAGGTGGCGATGTGGGAGCGGTACCCAGAGCTCTTTGAAGGTACTTCTTTTCAGACCGGCTTCTGTCCTCTCTGAGTTTGTTATGCGTATATCGTTCTTTTTCTGTAACCTAGTTAGCGCAAGTTTCAGGGTTGAAACTTTCATTGAGTTTGTTATGTTGCTTAGACCTAAGACATCAAACTCTTTTTAAGATGTTTGGGAATTGGTCTAGACGTCTGGTCAGATGTCTGGATGCCTTCCCAGATGTCTGGAAATAAATTTTTGTAGCATACGATTGCGAGTCTGCACACGTGCACGCGTATACTGAGCCCGCTGACCAACAGGCGTTCTTTTTCATTTCTCTCTCCCCCGAAGGCTTCAAATACCCTCTCCCCCCTTCCCTCTCCCTCACCACCACTCCACCGTCTCCTCCTTCTTCTTCCAATGTCAGCGTGAGAGTAAGAGAGAGAGGGTAGCAACTACTGCCGGGTGCGTGCGGGGAGGAGGAGGAGCAGCGAGAGGGAGAAGAGGCAGAGCACGTGAGGAAGAGAGAGCGAGCTCGCCGGAGCTGCGCAGGGCCGACCGGCGGGAGCGCAGCAGGAGCGTGGTGTTGGGGAAGTTACCCCGGTGCTGCTGCAGCTTAGGCAGCAGGCGGGCGAGCACGGCGCAGCACGGCCGTGAGCAGCAAGTAGAAGGCGAGGAGTTCTGGATTCTGGGAAACTTTCCCAGAATCAGAAGTCTGGACCTACGTCCAGATGACACGAGAGACATCTATAGTCAGATCCAGATGTCTGAAAGGTACGATATTTCTCATCTTCCTCCTTTTTGCAGATGCAGCCATGCAGGCCGATCCACCGAAGGCTGAGACGTGTCATGATTGAGAAGGTTTTCGTCGCTCGTGCAGGTTTCATTCGGGAAGGCGTGAGGACATGCCCTCCCACACAGATCAGACGTCTAGGCACAGCACTAGACGGTGGAGAGAGCCTCCTGATGTCTGGAGTGATAGTCAGACGTCCGAAACTAGGTCCAGACGGTTCAGCGGGATCCTGGACATCTGAGGAATAGCTCAGAGTGAGGTATGACCTAGACCACCTTTTAAGACATCTGGAAGGTGTTCCAGACGTCTGATTTGAGGCAGAGTTGTCATTTTTGACCTGTTTAGGGTCCATTCGAAGTCCGATTTCCGCGTTTGAGATTTCGTTCTTCTCAGAATTTATTCCTCTATTTGTTTAAAATATTTTTATCCTGTTCTGAGTAGTTCCTTGTGATTGATCCTTGTGTTAGGACCTCGTTCCGTTGCACCTCTGGGGTTACGGAGGCACGCGGACCTGCCGATCATGCCCCCATTACTCCTAGTTTTGCGAGTAGAGTGGCTCCCCTTGGTTATTTACCAACATTAATCCATCTTTGAAATAAATAATAGATTCTAGGGTATGGCATGAATCCTAGGGTTTGAAAACTTGATTGAATGATAGACCCTAGGGTATGGCATGAATCCTAGGACTTGAAAACTAGATTGAATGATAGATCCTACGGTGTGGCATGAATCCTTGGAACAGAAACACTGAAACGAATGTCGTGAATACATGAATTGCAGTCTTGGAAAAGTAGATAGAATAATGATAATTGCCTGAAATTGGATAACAGCTGCTTGTATATAAATGGATATTAAATGTTGGAAACACAGGTGATATGAGAATAAAACTGAAATGGTGAAACCTAAAATGACTTGGCTAGAGAAATATGAGCATGAACCCTATGGGGAATTAGGAGTAGAGCTCCTGAAAGATAAATAGAATGGAATTGGGTAAGTGAGTTGGTCCTTGAGTATGGAGTACCAAGGAGAGCTACTGCCTCCCCTGTTTAGTGCAGAGCGGAGCTAGCCACCCCAGGGACCCGGGGTTAGGTCTTGAAACGTCGGGTTTCACCGGGTTTGAGGGTTTTGGTTTTGTTATAACGTTGTAGTAAAGCCGGTTATTACCAACATTTCAAATATAAATTTTTTACTCGGAAAATGAAAGAGTTCCCGAGGTCGAACTCAGGGAGCAAGTCGTATTCTAGAGATATACATGTTTCTTTTACAAAAAGAAAGAGAGAGGGAAAGAATTCGTTGTTTTCTCTTTGTTTTGCAGAGGGGGATGCTCTTCTTTCTCTCTTTCTTTAGATCTCCTTCTTTTCTCTGTTCTGCAGAGGTGATATTCTTCTTCTGCAATGGTGATGCTCTTCTTCTTCTTCCTGCTGTTCCTGCGTTGGTGATGTTCTTCTTTCTTCAGAGCTCCTTGTTCTTCTTCTTTGGTTTTCTGCCTTGACCTCTCTTCTTCTTCTTCTGCAATCGTGGTGACCCTTTCTCTTTTCCCTTCTTTTTTCTTTATGGCTGCAGAGCTTCTGCCTTCAGCTACTAAGTCTTTCTTTCTTCTTCTTCTGCTTCGGCCGTTGCTCTTCCTTCTTCTTCAGCCTGCCTTCTTTCCTGCTCTGGCTGCTGACTTTCCGTCGTCTGACCCGGTGCTTCGACGACTTAACTGAGCATTTGCTACAGTGCAGCTCCTTCTTCTTCGCCTGCACTTCTTCTTCCGCGGGTCTTCTTCTTCTTCGGCCTGCACACTTCAGAGTTTTTCGTCAAGAGGCAAAACCTACTCTACCCTCCCCCCCCCGCGTCTCTCTTTCTCTCTGAAACCACTCTTGGGAAAGCTCTCCCAGAGCTACCGGGTAATCGGGTTCGGGTCAGGCCTGGGTCCAGGCCCACCGGCGTGCGGTGGTGGGCGAGGAGTGCAGGTCGGTTTAATCGGGTCGGGCCAGGTCCGCGGAGCGTGGTCACGGACGAGGCCGGGTCGGGTGAGAGGGACCTCACCCCGTGGTCAGGAGGCAGACAGCATAAGGCACTTTTTGCCTTTATGCGTTCGCGCGCCTCCGAGAAGTTCCGAGGTGGGACTAAATGTCCCACCCCAATTGAGCGCCCGTCGCGGAGGGAGCAGTGGGCGATCGTGTCTTCACGCGCGGCCTTCGCCCCATCTGCGAGCCTGGGACGTTTCGCGGAGACTCCCCCCGCAACCTGGGAGTCGAACCTGGGCGAAGGCGTGCCTGCACCTGCAGGTGAAGGAGCTCTGCCTGCTCAGTAATGGCGACGGCGGGCGAGTCACCTGGTCACAGAAGAACGGCCTCTCGGCCAAATCATACAGGCGGGGGACCTTCGCCGTGGCACGGCGAAGGTGGTCAGGGGGTCTGCAGGGGGCGTGATGGAGCCAACAGGTCGTCCTAGGTCAAACTGTGAGCAAAGAAGTGGGTGTGTTCGGTGGATCTGCAGAGGGCGTTTGGTGGGAAGTGGAGGGGCGGAAGAGGATCAGGGTGAGGAGGCGGAGGTTCTGCGGTGGTCGGCGAGCCGTGTGGGTCGCTGAGGTGATGGGAGCGGCTCGCCGGGGGGTGATCGGAGGCGGAGAGGGTGAGGGTGAACAGGAGCGGTCGAGGGTTTAATTGACTAAATTGAAAGCGGGGAAAGAAAGAGGAGAAGAAGGGGAGTAGTTCTAACTTACTTGCAGGGACGAAGGGGGAGGAACAGGGCGACAGTCGTATCGACTGTCGCCGGAGAAGACGATGCCCAGTGGGGGGAGGACGGCGGTGACGACGGGGCAGAGGCAGCGCGCGCCGGTATTGCGCGACGCGGGAAGAGCAGGGGAAGAAGTCTCTGCTGCTGGTATTGCGGCAGAGCGAAGAGGAGGAGGAGGAAGAACCGCCGGAGCTGGTGGGCGTCTGCCGGAGTGAGAAGAGAGGAAAGTTGGGGGTTTTCTCCGTCAGATCCAGGCTGCCCTGGTCGGTGGAGCAGCGGGGGGTATTTATAGGGATGAAACAGGGAGGAAGGCGGAGGGAGACGACGTGTCTCCCTCGCCGGAGAATGGTCGGAATACGAACCCATACCGTCCGTGCGTTCGCACGGCCGGTATGGTGGGCTACAATGACCAGGGGGGTGCCCCTGCGACGGCTGACGACGCAGGGCACCCCCGGTTTACTTGCCAGGTCCCCCACCTCACCCTGCGCGGCGCCATGCTCCGCGCAAGGTCGCCGGAGCATGGTGCTGGCAGGGTTTTGCAGGAGGGACCTGATTGCAAAGAACGAAGGAGAGTTAGGGGCCAAAATGCGAGGGTTCAAAAGTTGAGGGCCAAAGAGTAAATATATGAGGACCAAAGTGTAAAGTCGGTCAAGGAGGTTTCTTCTTAGGCTCAAGTTTTTATACATGACTAATTAGGACCTAAGGAATCTGATGGTGAATTTCATTTTCATATTAAACCTTGTTTGATCGGTCAATTTGCGTAAAAACCCAAATTAAGTTATTAATTGGGCATGGTTCTCAATGTAGGTCGAAATGGGTTCTAAAGGCCAAATTGAAGGTTCTAAACCCTAGAGATTATTTTTCTATGAATTTTAGAGGGTTTATTCTATTTTTTCTTTGCCTCGAACCTTGTGAATTGAAGTGGGTTGTTTTAGGGTTACAGATTATCATTTGGTTTCTTGGAAGTGCTGTAGCCCTTGCTAGATCATCTCATCCCACTTTTATTCTTATTAAGCTGCTTTGACCTATGTTTGGGCCCTGAATTACCCTGTATGCAGATTATACTGGTAAAATTGCACTTTTACCCCTTATGACTTGTTTTCTTCTCAAACTCAGAATTCTCTGAGTTAAGCCTTTCCTTGAGATATGTAGGAGCTTTTATCCTTTGTATTAGGTCAAAATGAGCTAGTTATGGCTCATGATGAGGTTCTCATCATACCCCCATGCCTAGCTTTTGCTAGTCCCTTAGCAAAAACTTAAGGTTTCAACCCTTGTTCTAGACCATGAAGTTTTTAATGGTTTTAGATAAGTGCCTTTTTTATTTGAGCATAGATTAGGTTAGAATGCTGACCATAGGCCTAAAAGGTACTCTAGTACCAATCAAGATCCAAATCTGTCTAGCCTTAGCCTCAGTCTTTTAGCAAAGGTTTTTAAGGCCCGCAAGAACTAACCTAAGGTTTATTGGACTTCGTGGTTAAAGCACCCGTGCTTGAAATGATTTTAGCCCTAGCTCAGTTCGCAGTGCGTTTTGTAAGAGAGAGATAGAAAGTTTTTCTGTTTGGAGAGTTTTCTCTCTCTTTTTCTTTTTAGTTCTAGCCTAGGATTGGCTTTTCAACACGGTCTGTATCAGATTCCTTGCTCCCATCATCAATCCTCAAGGGTTCCTGGCGATCGATGCTTCGAGATAGCACCGCCCATGGCAACCCCCGGAATCCTGGCTATTGAGATTTCGAGATAATCCCATCCATGGTATTCCGTGGCCGAATCCAGACCCTGGCAATTGACACTTCGAGATAATGCCATCCATGGAATCTGAATCAGCAGAGTGCTTACATGCCCCCCGTAGGATATGTAAATATCCTAAGAGACAAGCACCGAGGAGATGATATTTTGTTACGCATCTTCGAGGGGATTTCCCGCCTCTCTGCGCTGGGAACTCGTCCAAATCAACTTGTGTTGATCGGCCGCTCCTATTCTAGGTGTTCTTTTCAGATTTTTGCGACGCTTCTGCGTGATTCTGATTTTTACGCTTACTGAACCAGGCTATGTGTGAGATTAGGGTGCTTAGGTTACTGAGTCCCGTAAACCAAAAATTAGTTAACGAGGCCGAATACTCCCTAAGCCTTAGACCTAATACTTCAGCTTTTCATTTTCCTCAACCTCTTGAGGAGTGTCCAGATCTTAATGGGTACTAAGAGTCTATTCAAGAATGCCTAAGGTTTGCATTCTTTACTAATCTTATTGTGCACTTTTCTTGAATGAGGTCTAGAACTTAGGTTAATTCCTTAGTTCCTTACTAATGACTATCACTTTTTCTCATAATTTTGTGCTCCTTTTTCATTTTGTTTCTTTTCTCCTTCACAAAATTTTCCTTCTCCTCTTTTCCTCTTATTCTTTTTCGAAAAAATTTTTTTTTTTTTAATTTTTATGGTATTTTTTGCATATGTGAATTTTTGTTTGAAACCTTTTCTTACAAGTTTTTGCACTTTCCCCCCCCCACTGGGCAATACCCCCCCATGCCTAAGATTTGCAATGTCCTCATTGTAACCTAGGGGTTTTTATTCAACTAAGTTCATACATTAGGATAGCTGTTTTGATGAGTGAATGGGTCGGGGTGACTGTTGCGGACGATTTCTAATCTCAGATGCAAGCATCTGAGGTGGAGTCGGCTGTCCTAAAGTGTGAACTTCAAGTGCAAAAAGCTGTCAGAACAAGTTTCAGGTTTTCAAAGAGAATGACGGGCTGCCTCCCATTGAGCGCTAAATTTGATGCCTTCAGCCAAGCGGGAAATGCGATGGAGAGGGGATGGTCAAATCAGCGGAGTTTTGTACGACAAGCACCTTGATTAAGCGCCTGGTTGGTCCAACCAGGTGCTTGTTCAGATCAACAGGCTGATGATGCAGCCCAAACCCAATCAATCTGGTGGGTTGATAGATGTGGATAAAAAGGTGTGGAGCCCACCAGAAACTATGAAGCTCAGATGGATGTGGAAGTGTAAACGCAGGGTTTGGCTGAGCCGAATCAGCCTGGTCAGAGTAGGGACCCGTAGGATAATCAGTGGTTGATGCAGGAACCCTACAGGGGTGATCAGAGAATGATAGAGCATGGTATGTAGTCTGATCAATGTTCGAAACCCGATGTGGAAATGCAATCGGCTCGGTGAGAGGTGAATCAGCATAGAAATTGAGTCCGGTTGCGGGTCGGGGTTTGGGAGAGGTTTTGATCCGTTCTGTGTGTGCGGATGAGGTGGCCATTGTGTACGAGGGCTCTTCTAGAAACAGATGATAGGTGATTTTCTGTAGAGAGTCCTCTGGGTAACTATCAAATGCCGGAAGAGTGTTTGTAGGGTGAAAGAAATCGGATTCGAGAAAAAATTTGGATTCTTGGTTGCAAATACTCTTGGCATTTTCTGTTTTTGGTTCCTGAGGATCGAAAAGGAATGATTCTGTGTTATCGGTGATCTCGGGAATCAGGACCTCAGAGTCAGAGTCAGAGTCAGAATCATGTGAACTGAGGTCGTAGATAGGCCTGGCGTGTTCAGGAAGGGGAATCTCTCCGCAATTATAGTCAGATCTGAAATTGTCGGAGAGTTGGCGAAAATGATCATGAATTCCACCACAGCAGAAATCATCAGATGTGGAATCAGCAGCCTGACTGGGTTCTAGCCTATATGTCAATTCTGGGCTCAAAAAGATGTTCTGTTCAAGCTCTAAGCTGGTAGGATAGACCCCATTAAAATCTTGCTCATCCAACTCCTCAGTTTCTGTATCATAAATTGGCATGTTTTCAGAAAAATCGATCAGATTTCCTGAGGATGTTGGAGAGGGATATTCATTAAATAGAGGCCCGGAATCATATTCTGTAAAAATTTGATCTTTCTCATAAAGGGCCTCATAATCTTCCCAATAAGTTTCAGATCTAGGTTCTAGGCTTAGGATGTGGGTAGAATTATTAGAACCTAAGTCCGAATAACCTTCGAGGGTCACCTTATCAAAACAAGGGGTGGAATTTATATCCTCCAGAGGTTCAATTCTAATCTTGTCATTGCAGGAGTCTTGGAGTTCTAAGCTTGGTGATTCATGGCCTAGGGTTGGCTCAGCATTGTGTTCTCCTGCAATATCCCAACCTAATTCAACATTGTCTTCTATCTGGGTTGGGATTTTACAACCACTTTGTGCCTCAATCCCGGGATCTGGGAAACTGAATTGTTCCTTAATACTGTTCCAAGATGGTTCATCCTCTGTTTCTGGTTTATACGGGTATTTCTGGTTGATAATTTGTTCTACTGATTTCATCATTTCTACCCGTTTTATAAGGGCATCTTGGTGTTGTTCCCAAAGTACAGGATTTATTAAGCATTGAAGGTATTCAGATTGGTGTACTTTTTCCATCTCAATGTATCCTGTCATGAGAATGTCTCGGGTTGATCCTTTTGAAATTCCAGTCAATAGAATTTGGGCACAGTTTATGATGAAGGATGTGGTTGTTGGGACATCAACCTGAATATCTCCTATTGGTGTTGAGGTTTTTTCTTCTTTTTCATAGAATTTTATGGCATCCTCGATCATTTTATCTTTCATCGATCTCCGATATTCAGGTTTCTTGAATGGTAGTCTTGCTAGGTAATTAGGCTGCATAATTGGATCAGGTGGTGGAATAGAATCAAAGTTTGAATCAAGATGGAAGAAGGGGATTTTGTTTAGAATCAGAGGAAAGAGGGGCTATGTGAATGATTTCTGCAAAAACAAAGGAGCCGAGGCTTAGCCTCGGGGAGAGTGAATTTCTATAGGAGGTTTCAAGGACCTCCTGAAAAATACTGAAGGGCTGGATGAGATAAGCAGGTGCTGGACCCAATCAAGACACCCAAAAATTGTTGGGTGACTATAGAGGTTCGGGGCAGATGGACCCCTTGATCAGAAAGATCGTCCACCTGAGAATTACCTGGGCAACCAGAGAGGGAGAGTCCCGTGAAGACCCCTACACGGTAGAGCGTCCCCACGGGTTACAGGGTTTCCCCCACCCGACCTCTCTTGTCACTGCGGTTCCAGGTAGACCAGAATGGGGATCTTGACCTCTTAAGTCTACCAATTTTAAGATCAGGGTGCTTAAGGGTTTCACTTGAACTTTAGTCTTTTAAGTGCAAAGAGTGACCTAATTTAAGGTTGGTTGACCCAAGGGGTCAACTTTACCTCTTGTTTTCTTTGAGAGCATTTAGGTCCTGTCTTTTAGGGTTCAAGTGTTTAGAGAGCCAATTGTTTTAGATTTTCTTGGAATAGGTATTTTCAGACAAGGGCTTGGGCACACTTCATTTGGTTTTCTCAATTCTTGCTTAAGGAGTGTGTCTCTAAATCCCTAGTGTTGGATCCTAGGTTGGCTCTACTTGGTCCAGTTAATTCTTTGTTGGGTAATTAGGGCTCAAGCAAGAATGTGTTAGCCCTTAAATACCCTTAATAGTGTGCAGAAATAATGAGTTGAAAACATGCAACTTTTATGGTTACTAAATATGGAAGACAGGTTAGCCCTATATTGCTTGTTCTTTTCCTCTTTAGAGCTTAGGGGTTAATAGTGAGAGGAAAAATTTACCTGTCTTCGGAGTGGTTGTCGTGTGGTTGCTTGTCTTCTTGAGTTCCTGTAGCTGCACAAAAGAGAGGAGATTATCAGAAATTAAAAAAAAAGAAACAGGAATGTTTACCTCTAGAATAGCCGTTGCTCCCCGGCAACGGCGCCAAAATGAAACGTCGGGTTTCACCGGGTTTGAGGGTTTTGGTTTTGTTATAACGTTGTAGTAAAGCCGATTATTACCAACATTTCAAATATAAATTTTTTACTCGGAAAATGAAAGAGTTCCCGAGGTCGAACTCAGGGAGCAAGTCGTATTCTAGAGATATACATGTTTCTTTTACAAAAAGAAAGAGAGAGGGAAAGAATTCGTTGTTTTCTCTTTGTTTTGCAGAGGGGGATGCTCTTCTTTCTATCTTTCTTTAGATCTCCTTCTTTTCTCTGTTCTGCAGAGGTGATATTCTTCTTCTGCAATGGTGATGCTCTTCTTCTTCTTCCTGCTGTTCCTGCGTTGGTGATGTTCTTCTTTCTTCAGAGCTCCTTGTTCTTCTTCTTCTTTGGTTTTCTGCCTTGACCTCTCTTCTTCTTCTTCTGCAATCGTGGTGACCCTTTCTCTTTTCCCTTCTTTTTTCTTTATGGCTGCAGAGCTTCTGCCTTCAGCTACTAAGTCTTTCTTTCTTCTTCTTCTGCTTCGGCCGTTGCTCTTCCTTCTTCTTCAGCCTGCCTTCTTTCCTGCTCTGGCTGCTGACTTTCCGTCGTCTGACCCGGTGCTTCGACGACTTAACTGAGCATTTGCTACAGTGCAGCTCCTTCTTCTTCGCCTGCACTTCTTCTTCCGCGGGTCTTCTTCTTCTTCGGCCTGCACACTTCAGAGTTTTTCGTCAAGAGGCAAAACCTACTCTACCCTCCCCCCCCCCGCGTCTCTCTTTCTCTCTGAAACCACTCTTGGGAAAGCTCTCCCAGAGCTACCGGGTAATCGGGTTCGGGTCAGGCCTGGGTCCAGGCCCACCGGCGTGCGGTGGTGGGCGAGGAGTGCAGGTCGGTTTAATCGGGTCGGGCCAGGTCCGCGGAGCGTGGTCACGGACGAGGCCGGGTCGGGTGAGAGGGA
Source organism: Thalassia testudinum (assembly GCA_037157565.1). Classification (NCBI taxonomy): domain Eukaryota; kingdom Viridiplantae; phylum Streptophyta; class Magnoliopsida; order Alismatales; family Hydrocharitaceae; genus Thalassia; species Thalassia testudinum. Next base: position 5,686,279 of record JAZHRO010000073.1, on the reverse strand, counting down.
CCTCACCCCGTGGTCAGGAGGCAGACAGCATAAGGCACTTTTTGCCTTTATGCGTTCGCGCGCCTCCGAGAAGTTCCGAGGTGGGACTAAATGTCCCACCCCAATTGAGCGCCCGTCGCGGAGGGAGCAGTGGGCGATCGTGTCTTCACGCGCGGCCTTCGCCCCATCTGCGAGCCTGGGACGTTTCGCGGAGACTCCCCCCGCAACCTGGGAGTCGAACCTGGGCGAAGGCGTGCCTGCACCTGCAGGTGAAGGAGCTCTGCCTGCTCAGTAATGGCGACGGCGGGCGAGTCACCTGGTCACAGAAGAACGGCCCCTCGGCCAAATCAGACAGGCGGGGGACCTTCGCCGTGGCACGGCGAAGGTGGTCAGGGGGTCTGCAGGGGGCGTGATGGAGCCAACAGGTCGTCCTAGGTCAAACTATGAGCAAAGAAGTGGGTGTGTTCGGTGGATCTGCAGAGGGCGTTTGGTGGGAAGTGGAGGGGCGGAAGAGGATCAGGGTGAGGAGGCGGAGGTTCTGCGGTGGTCGGCGAGCCGTGTGGGTCGCTGAGGTGATGGGAGCGGCTCGCCGGGGGGTGATCGGAGGCGGAGAGGGTGAGGGTGAACAGGAGCGGTCGAGGGTTTAATTGACTAAATTGAAAGCGGGGAAAGAAAGAGGAGAAGAAGGGGAGTAGTTCTAACTTACTTGCAGGGACGAAGGGGGAGGAACAGGGCGACAGTCGTATCGACTGTCGCCGGAGAAGACGATGCCCAGTGGGGGGAGGACGGCGGTGACGACGGGGCAGAGGCAGCGCGCGCCGGTATTGCGCGACGCGGGAAGAGCAGGGGAAGAAGTCTCTGCTGCTGGTATTGCGGCAGAGCGAAGAGGAGGAGGAGGAAGAACCGCCGGAGCTGGTGGGCGTCTGCCGGAGTGAGAAGAGAGGAAAGTTGGGGGTTTTCTCCGTCAGATCCAGGCTGCCCTGGTCGGTGGAGCAGCGGGGGGTATTTATAGGGATGAAACAGGGAGGAAGGCGGAGGGAGACGACGTGTCTCCCTCGCCGGAGAATGGTCGGAATACGAACCCATACCGTCCGTGCGTTCGCACGGCCGGTATGGTGGGCTACAATGACCAGGGGGGTGCCCCTGCGACGGCTGACGACGCAGGGCACCCCCGGTTTACTTGCCAGGTCCCCCACCTCACCCTGCGCGGCGCCATGCTCCGCGCAAGGTCGCCGGAGCATGGTGCTGGCAGGGTTTTGCAGGAGGGACCTGATTGCAAAGAACGAAGGAGAGTTAGGGGCCAAAATGCGAGGGTTCAAAAGTTGAGGGCCAAAGAGTAAATATATGAGGACCAAAGTGTAAAGTCGGTCAAGGAGGTTTCTTCTTAGGCTCAAGTTTTTATACATGACTAATTAGGACCTAAGGAATCTGATGGTGAATTTCATTTTCATATTAAACCTTGTTTGATCGGTCAATTTGCGTAAAAACCCAAATTAAGTTATTAATTGGGCATGGTTCTCAATGTAGGTCGAAATGGGTTCTAAAGGCCAAATTGAAGGTTCTAAACCCTAGAGATTATTTTTCTATGAATTTTATAGGGTTTATTCTATTTTTTCTTTGCCTCGAACCTTGTGAATTGAAGTGGGTTGTTTTAGGGTTACAGATTATCATTTGGTTTCTTGGAAGTGCTGTAGCCCTTGCTAGATCATCTCATCCCACTTTTATTCTTATTAAGCTACTTTGACCTATGTTTGGGCCCTGAATTACCCTGTATGCAGATTATACTGGTAAAATTGCACTTTTACCCCTTATGACTTGTTTTCTTCTCAAACTCAGAATTCTCTGAGTTAAGCCTTTCCTTGAGATATGTAGGAGCTTTTATCCTTTGTATTAGGTCAAAATGAGCTAGTTATGGCTCATGATGAGGTTCTCATCAGGTCTAGCCACTTTTTACCGACTTTTGGCCCTCGCGTACACAGTACTGGGGAGAGCTACTAGTGTAGGGAGAGCGCTAGCCACCCCATGGGCCCCGGGGTTTTGCTAGCCGTCCTACACCGACTTGTTAGGCCCACTAGGCAAACCAGGGTAGTCAGGCAAGGGTGCACAGACTTTGGAGGGGCAAGACCCCTGTTTGGTTACTGTGGAGGGGCTAGACACCTGTTACTTAGAGGGCTCTGCCCTATACTGGTTCCATGTTGTGCTTTGGGGCGCACCCGTTAACAAAAATGACTGATCGCGTGCTAGTGTGGGGTAGCTACTCGTGCGTTTATCGCACATGCCGTAGTCACCGTTACGTCTGTCAGTGACCTTGTGGTGGTTGACTGAGGGTAGGACCACCACAGGGGACTCTCCCGGCAAGGAGAGCACCACGTGCTACTTCTACTTTTCGGAAATGACTACAATCAAGATCGTTCCCACGAGGAGCATTTGAGATCAGGAGAAAGACTTGAGAAATAAACCAAGAAAGAGTAAAATAAAGAAAGAAATTAAAACAACAGCTACTTTTTTTCGTTTACTGTCTTTCTTAGCTAGCTGGTTGCCACTCTACCCAGCATTTCGCTGACGTGTCACCTTTGTCACCTTTTCAGGACTAGGTGTTGAGCAGCCAGAGCCTACGGCTGCGGAGGGTGCTGGGCCTAGTAGAGCCTAGTAGTTCTACTTGTGTTGTAGTTGCTGTACTATTTTTCTGTTGTAGTGAGTATATTCTGTTGCACTTGTACTCTTTTATTGTAAGCATCATATTTCTATACCTATTTTAATTCTCTACTATTGTGGTGGTATGTACTGTAGTAGTTCTTTTCTTTACTGTTGTACATTTGTTACTGTTAGTTACATGCATGATGAATGTGGTTTATTTTACTGTTCTTTTGGTTACTTTCTCATTGGACGACTGGGTCTTTGGATCAGTTGAGTCAATCCGATTCTCGTGTCTCGTAGGGATTTGGGAATCGGGTCGTAACAATCTCTTTTGATAATTCTGACCCAAAAAAAGAATGGATAGCTTGTACTTCCCTTGTATCAATGATCATTTCAATGATCAACCTCCCCCATAATGATATTTATACATCCTAGTATTGGTAGCACATGATATTAGCCAATTTCATTCTTTAAACTAGTAGAGGAAGAATTTGCAAATTGTTGAAAGCAGGGGAACACTTTTTCCATCTCGAAGGAAAAGCACTAGGATCTCCCATTAGAAAAATTCCTAATTCTCCCTTTGGGGCATCTACTCTAACATAAAGCTCTTGTTTTGATAATTCCCAATTGGATGAAGGTTTTTTACTAAGGAATCTGTATTCCAAATCATTCCGTTCTGAATTCTTTGTCTTATCATAGCGTCGCACTTATAAATTGTCATAGGGTCCCTTGGGAATTCCTTCGAGAGTCTATTGAATCATTTTGATGGATTTCGTCAATTCACCGATTTGTACTAAAAAACTTTCTAGTGAATCTCCTTACTACCCTTTCGCGATTGGACTTCCCAATTGAATTCATTGTCCCACTCATAATCATCTACTTTACGAAGATCCCATTGTATACCGAAGGCTCGTCACATTGGTCCTGATAAGCCCCAACTGATTTCTTCTTCCCCACCAATCACACCTATTCCTTCAACTCGTTCCAAAAAAATAGGATTGCGGGTGATATGTTTTTGACATTCGACAACTGCTGTTAAAAAAGAATCACATAAATCCAAACATTTCTCTATCCATCCATAAGGTAAGGTAAGGTGCTTTTGAGCTCATTCCTAGGGAACTTAGGTCATCCGAGCGGAGAAGGTGCGAAATGTAGGGGACTGTAATTGAGCTTAAAAGAAGGTCAGGGGTGCAGAAATCTTTCATCATTCGTTCATAGGTTAAAAGAAGCATCGACTTCACTGAACTTCACTCTCAGATCAAGCAACAAATAATGTATGTCAAGAGGCAGACATCTATAGATGTGAGAAATTGATAGAAGTATCCATGCGGGACCTCCGATGGTTGGAAGGTTGTGATATTATCTATGAAGTTCATCTCATATCCCTGACACTACGTTAGACGGGGGGTCTGGGAAGCCCCTCCACAATCTACTGGTTTCACAGAGTACTAGTCGATGCTCCCTTCGTAGTTATCATGATCTTTCTCCAGGCTCTTTTCCCCGAACACTCTCTCTGCGTCTTCGTCTTTCCTCGATGGAATGTCAGTTTCATCATGAAGGTCAGAAGTACGGGAAATCCACCTACCCTCATGCAACTAAAGGAATTTTGCATGAAGGGTTTGCTTCAGCAAAAGGTAATGCTGGGTGTCCCAGTTCATTCGAATTTGATTAGTGGATAATAAATGAGCATAGCATGACTGACCTCGCACCTGCGAGTGTACGAAGTGTTCGAAGTAAAGCTTTTCTATAGTAGAACGAGGGAGCCTACAAGTATACCTCATGTAGTGTAGTATGGAGTTCTAGGATAGGAGTTCCATGAGGGATTACCTGGTGCAAGTCGAAGGTGACTACACGTCATATGCTAAGGAGACATGCAGGTAGTTGAGCTAGCTCGTTACGCTATCGCTTCACTTTTCTCATTGCACTCTATTTCACTTCGCACAACTAATAGAAGCTTATAATGCCTGGCCAGGCGGTTCGGGTAATAGTAGAACAACTAATATCAGCTTATGACACACTACTATTAGGGTAGTGTCGGACCCCTTGCTTGACTGCTTTAGACTTGACTCCGAAACATTGCTATTCTAAAATCCCACTGGTGAACTCGTAGAAAACACTTCTTCCTCTGAACTTACCACATTGGGCCGAGGGAATTCACTATTTACTTAAAACCTAAATCCATTACCCAACCGGATTGATTTCTCTTCCCTTAGCCTTAGCAGTGGATGACTTGAATGAACCCTCCTCCTCCGAACTCACTGAAGAACTTAGGGTGGTTTGTTACTACGCCAAACCTCAATTACCTAACTCATTCCTCTCCTCTTGCTCTTGAGATCAGGAAATCAAATTCTATTTTGAAGGACTTTTCCTCGATTCTACCAAAACCTGGCTTTTGCATAATACTTTAGAGTAATGGAAGTCGTCTAAGTACTCTCTTCAGAGCTATGACGAGTGGCTCTCTTGAGAATCTGATTATATATCTATGCACCCTATTTATTTTAGTTCCCCCGCCAAAGAAGCACATGCCCTGCGAACAACCATGTCTCCTGCGAGTGGAGTGGAATGGCACGAAGCTAGCTCGTCTCCTTAACATACGACTCGCTCGCTTGCTTCACTTGTACCCCTAGGGTGGGTTTCTTTATTCAATTAAGAATTTTGTTTGTTTCCTTTCTGAATAATCCAACTAGCTTGACTTGGTGCATTTTTTATATGAGCAAGCTTTGATTCTTCCAGGCTAATCTAACTGGATATTGAAGGTATCAAAGAGTACAACCAATAAATGCACTTCACTTCGCACCTCAAGATAACGAGTGAAATGATCCATATATCTAAGAACTTATTAATTATATAAGAGTGATTATATTATAACTATAATGTACTAGTTAGTAGTAGAAGGAGATGAATGAGTTATACCAGGTACAACGAGTGAGACGTAAACGCGGGGTTTGGTGTGGAATATCTTTCTTTTAATGAAATGAATCTAGTTGTTCTTGTTATGAGTTCTTAGTTCATAGGTATTCCTTATGAGTTAACTACTATAGAGTGCAACGAGTTATTCCAGGTGCAAGTCATTTGTTAAGGAGATGCACAGGTAGCTGAGTTAACTCGTTATGCTATTGCTGCACTTCGCACGAGTGCAACATCCAAGGGGAAGGGAAAATATCTATCTTGTATATAGACAATAATACCTCAGTTTAGAGTTAACTACCATAGAGTGAACGAAGTGCTTTTAATGGAGTTGAGCACGAGTTACACATTCAATAGGAGGGTGAAGGTTATAGGGAGAGGGAACCAACTCAATTGGTTCCTACCATAGCTCATACATAATACCCTCACACTCCACCCATAGCAATCTATTCCTTAGAGCACACTAAGATAAAAAGTATATGGCCCTTCAAACCTATTTCAAATAGGGTTTAGGTATCATAAGCTATGTGGTATCCAAATCTACGCTTATATGTAGATTTGTATTAATACAATACCCACATTTCGATGTTTTCAATCAATCTAAATCAAGATAGAATAAGATGCATGGGAAAGTGAGGTATCTAACCCTATTAAACAACCCTAGGTTGATTCTCAGATCTTATTCCCTAGAAGCAATCTCAAACCAAACATGATATCAACCCTTATCCCCCTACTATGGGATTCAAGAATATACTATGGGATACCATAATATATAGAATATTCATTCCATACGCTATAATTCTATTGTATGGAATAAACCCTTAAGTTGTCTACACTTACGACTTCCATTCCAATAAGTAAACCAAATAACTCCCCAACCCGAGGACAACCCCATGGACAACCTCAAGAGCAGCAGACTTCTTCTCCCCCTTGCCCTAGGTTGTTAGTTCCCACCTTATATTATAGATAGTGACCCTCACACTACACGGCCATCTATGTATACACCTGGTTGAAATACCCTGTAGAAGAAATGTGTGTTCACCTCAAACCTTTCCATAATGGGGGTTAGGTATGAAGACAGATGATGCCTCCAACAACTTTTTTATAGGTTTCTTTGGAGACAAGCCCTATTATGCTCATTTAGTTGTGATAAAACCCTCTCAATCAATATAAAAGTAGATCCCTTGGTATGGTTTTAGTATCAACCCATGGGCTTAAATAAACCATTAGTCGATCTTTATTAATACTTAACTAGAAGCAGTAAGTGAGTCTAATCCAAACCAAAGATACACCCTAGGAATCCCCCATGGGATACCCGACCTCAAGGGAGGAACCAACACACTTTTCTTATCAATAGGATATGGTCTAATTCTTTAAGAAATAGAAATAGAATTTCACCTCTTTTTTGTGGGGTAGATGGAAAAAAGATGAATGAAATTAGGTTTTCCCTTATTAAGTAAGCTTTCACCTCTTTTTTACGTGGTAGATGGAAAAAGGACAACTTCAATTAGATTTTCCCCGAATAAGTAAGCTTTCACCTCTTTTTTACAGGGTAGATGGGAGTTCACACTGTAAGACTAAGCACATTGAGTCTAAGCCAAGCTTTTTTCTTGGATTACATAAATAATCAACTACAACTGGGGGAAATCATTCTTCAAAGCAAAGATCTTTCCCTATATCACCTAAAAGGCATTCCACTTCTCCTTGAAATCAATATGACTGGACTAGCTCACGATTATAACATCCTCCCTTGGTTAAGTAGGAACCAATTCTTTCCAATAGAAGAATCTGACTCCCTGCTAGTGAAATCCTTGCTTTCGAAAGCCTTGCGAAACATTGATTCTCCCCCAGTGGATGGATGCCCAAATCACTGACTTCTCCCCTAGAATCTTCTGCCCCTTCCTCAAAAGCCACTTCATGCCCCTACCTCAACAAACCCCTTCCTTGCCTAGCTCTTGAACTGAAGAATCCACTAACTTATACTCCTAATCATAAGCATCCTAACTAACAAACTCCCTCAACTCTGAATCCACGGACTTCAAAATGAACCAAAGACCCCAATACATCTATTTACTTAGGTAACTGCGGTCCCAGGGGTTAGGTGTTATGTTGTTGACTTAAGGAAAACTCATAGTGAAAGCATCTCATTAGGGATTCATTTGATATTCCAAATACATCAGACTGGTTAATGATTGAATTGTTTTCCCATGAGGGTTAGGAGTTATGTTTACTTAGTTTCAGCCATAGGTGTAACAAACTAACTTTTATTTGATACCATAAATCAGACTATAACATTATTGACTTGTTTCCTATGATATGAGGGTTATCCCATGGGTGGGGTTTACAGTGGGAGAGTTATGGGGTGTATATTATATTTGGTTTGATTTGGATTTACTTGACTTAGTAAGAGGAGTATGTGTAAAAGAGTTCATTAGGGTATTGTTTGATTGATATGTAATACTCTAACCATATGGACTGAATATTCTATATATTCTTATATCTAGGTTTAGGGGCATTGATTGTTTTATTTTGATTGACTTAGCAAAAGGAATTAGTGTAAAATACTTAAAGTGTTATTCCTTACATCAGACTTATACCATATGGAATGAATGTTAGGGTTGGGTTCTCCCGTGGGATTGGTATTGTTGTCTCATGATTTTCCAGTTGAAGTCAATCTGAGAATCTATCAAAAGGTAGTTTTGTCCCCAAGGGCTTGGATACCTTAATAGCCAATGGGTCGCATTGTATTGATAGCGAAAATACGCGGTTTGTTAATTAGGTAATTTAGTATCGTTGTAACGCGTAAATCCGCTTTCATTTTTAAATTTATATTCCTAGATAGGGGAGTATCTAGGGTTGTCCAAGGAGGCCAAATGTTTGCAAAATTGATTCTCTTGCTTGGAATACAAATCTCAACTTTCTTTTTGGTATTTTTCAATATATCATTTTTTTTGTTTTTGAATTACGGCAACATGCGAAATTGTGGCAGGAAAGTGACTTACACTTCAAATTCAATATATTATTTCTAAAGTGTCAAGTAGAGCCTCTCCCTAAGCTCACTCTAGGAAAGTGGAGGCCTAGAATAATTAGGGAGAGGGAGTGAAGAATGCTAAAAACAAAGCAATTAGAAATGCAACTAAATAAATTGCAAAGAAGGCAACTAGATTAATGAAAAAGTGTTTTACAAAATGACTAGTAGATGAATGCTTCTACTACCAAAAAAATTGCAATAAATAAAAGCAAACACAAATCCTCTAGATAGATGGTGAAGAAGAGGGCTTCTTGCTCCAAGTTTGGTAGCTCCCAAGCTTGAAAAGAGTCCTCCAACTCCTTCCTTGCTATGCTCCGCCAAGGTGATGTCCTCCAAGGCAAGCCCTAACGGGGCATGCGCTAAGCTTCTCTCCAAGGGTGGACGTCCACCCTAGGTCCTTCTCCTTTTCCTGGCCATCCTCCTTGAAGTAGAAAAGTCCTCCTCCTTAGCGTGTCCCAAGTTGAAGAGAGTGGGGAGAAGAAGGCACCAAAAGGGCTGGTGATGTGCCCCTTTAATCTCCTTCTCTACTCCTTCTTCTTGGCCGTAGGTGTAGGTGGTATAGGTAGCAAAATACACTAATGGAGGATGCTCTCAAATGGTGGTAGGTGGTGGGTTTCTATAGAATAGGAAGGGGGCTAAGCTGACTCTTGGAATGGAGGGCTAAGATGGAGAGATAGAGGTGGTTGGGGATCCAATGGCTAAGGTAAATTAGCACCAACCCAAGGGACACCTAGGGGGTGGTTATGGGTGGTGACACCCCTTGATGTAGGAGCCAAAATGGCTTCTAGAAGGGGGTCTTACTTGGCGCCAAGAAGGGTTCTAGAAGGAGGGGTAGGTGGGTGGCTTGGATGGGTTGTAGGGTTAGGTGTATGGTGGATGTGGGGGTGGATGTTGGTGCCAAAAGGAGGGATAGTTAGGGTTAGGTTTTGGCACCAAAATTGGTGCCTTTTGGTGGTGATGATTGGGTGAAAAGGTGGCTAGGAGGTGGCACCAACTTGAGTAGGATAGTTAGCTTAGGTAGGGCTTAAGTTGGTGGAGCTAGCTAGGGTTGAATTTGAAGGTGGTGGATGGCCAAGGAGCTGGTTGCGAGCTAAGAAAAGCTAAGTTAGGCTAGCTTAGCTAGCTATGGAGTAGAGTAGGAGGTATTGGAGCTAGGGTTTGAAGAGAGGAGCTGAGGAGAAGTCTGGAGCTGGAACTGGAGCTGGAAGCTGCTGAAGAGGCTGGCATGGAGCTACTCTAGCTGGCTTAGCTTGCTAGTTCTTTGCTAGCTACTAAGCCAAGCTAAAGTGAACTGGCTTCTACCATAATGAGCTGAGGTGAGCTGAGTCTAGTGCTCCCAGGGAGGATCAAGCTAGTTGAGGCAATTAAGGGAGCTTAGCTCAACTGAGTTGAGCTAAGCTGAATCCCAGGGAGTTGGACTTGAGCTTCCTTTGCTGAGATTAGTTCTTCTTCAGCTGGCTGGAGTTGAGTGGAGCTGGATGTAGCTGGGTCTGAGCTGGGGTGAACTCCTGTCAACTCAACTGAGCTAGCTAGAGCTCCTTGTGGACTAGTGGGAGCTGAGATGAGCTAGACTCAGCTATGTTGTGTTGTATCTGAGCTGACTTGAGCCAGGGTGAGCTAAGATGAACTCTCTTGAGCTGCCATTCAGCTGAGATTAGCTGAATGGAGCTGGGATGAGCTAACCCTAGTTCAAGTGAGCTAGGTTCTAGCTATGGTGACCTGGATCAAGCTGAGTTCCAGCTAGTCTGAGCTTCTCCATCACCATTTGCCTTCTTGAGTGCTAGGGTTTTAGGGATCTGTATATCTGTTCATCCCTAACACTCACAAAAACATATCAAAAAGATAATAAAAAATGTGATGCATGCCTAACCTAATTTATGCCTAAATGCAGTCCAAAAACCCGTTTGCGGAGTAAAATCCTAAGAGCTAGGTTTGTTTTAATGCATAAGAATGATGATAAACTGGTTGGCGTTTATCACACCCCCATGCTTAACCTTTGCTAGTCTCTTAGCAGAACTTCAATTTTTTGGAAAACAAAATTTTTGGGAAATCTAATTTTTTTGTGACTTTTGAGGAGAAAAAGAGATTAAGGGACCTTGGTAGATTAAAAAATCGGTGGTACGGGATTTATTAAAGATAAACATCGGGATTTGTTTTTGGATCCAACCATTAGACAGAACCAGATCAATATATCCCCCAGAAAATTCACAAATTAACCCCTTGTTAATTCAGATGACTTGAAATTTTTTGTTTTTAGGATTTTTCTGGCTCATGAATCTGATTCGCAACTTGCAAAATCCTTTAAAATCTTGTGTCTGTGCTTGTGAAAAGCCAACATTTATAAGGGCGTGTTAATTTATTTATTATTACTTTTTTTTCTCTCCCCCATGCTTATTTTTAGCTTAATCTTACAACAGATGTGTCGGGATCATCATTCCCGTTACCATTCCTCGAGGGGGCTCTAGTGCCAGTACTTCGAGATAGCACTGTCGATGACACCACCCAGGAGCTCACAACCCCAAAACACGATGCGGTGTAAAGGGGCGCTCTAAGCAAACTCAAGCTCTTGCTTCGACACTATAGGTAGAGCACCGTCCAAGACACTTGAGCTGCTAAAATGCGCTTTAATGCTCCATCTAAAGATATGAAATATAGATATGGAGCAGTGCCGAGGTGGTAACATGTTGACATCGCGTCCTCAAAGGAGGCATTTTCCTCCTTCTCGGCGGTGAGAACTCAAACCAATGATCTGCTTCAGACTTTTGCTAAATCCAAACAAGGGAGTTATTCAAATTTTTAAGTGTTGGCTTGTGTGTGAAAATTGACACAAGAAGTTTCTCAAGACATGCAAGTTTTTGAATCAGAAAATAAGTCAAATACATTCCGTATTACAAAATAGGATCAAGTCACCTGAACCATCATGAGTTCAGGTGGAATTTTAGAGAAGGATATCTGATCTAGTCTAAAATAGACCCTGAAATTCTAATGATCAAATCCATATCCTCATCCTTAGTTTGTTAAAGATTAAAACCCATTGTACCAAAAGTGAATTTTTAGACCTTAGTTCCGATTTCAAAATTTTTCCTCAAAAAGTTTTCAACATTTTTATTTTTTTGGGTATGCAAGCAGGAAATAAATTAAAGAAAAATGCATGTTTTTAGGTTTTGAAAATCCTAAATCGATCATCAAATTTAAAAACAGTCCCCCATGCTTAAGATATGCCATGTCCTCATGCATTAAAAGGGAAAAGGGATCACGTTAGTGAAGAAAGGTCGGATTTAGGATGAACAAAACCTAGAAAAAGAAGAAAAAAAAGGAAAGCAAGAAAAAATGATGGGTTACCTCTCATCCAATGCTATCTTTTACGCCATTCAGCTGGGCGTGAAGGTATGCATGGAAGACGTAAAATCATGTAAATAATTGGACACTTGGATGCCCGCAAAAAAGGTGTCTTTTTCAAGATCCCTAGAAAATTGATTAGAAGCAATATTTGGATGGAAAATGATAAGTATAGCCCAAGTCTGGCAATGGTTTTAAATCAGGTTGGATGCCAAACTCGAGCGGGGTTGGTGGTAGGTTTGTAAGAAAGGAGTCGGGGAAGGAATGGTGAGGATTGGGTGAAGTTAGTGTGGAAAAATTAAGTGCGTGAATAGTGGGTTGGTTAGGGTGCTTAGGGGGTGTATCAGGAATAAATTTGGGGTCAAGATAAGTCTCCAGATCACAGATTTCGCCAACCACTGATTCTGAATCAGAGTCAAAAAAATTGTGGTCGGTAAGGGTATCTATTAACATTGTCTCCACCATATTGGAAATTTCCGTATTTGAGTCCTCAAAAAAGTTATCATCATGGAATCTCCTGGAGGATTTGAAGATATCTAAAGTGATAGTTTGGCTTGCACAAGTGATATCCATTTTGCCTGTCTGGCAATTGATATTTGCCTTTGCAGTGGCCAAAAAAGGGCATCCAAGGATTATTGGGGAGTCCAGTAATGATTCAGGTACCTCAATGTCAAGAACCAGAAACTCTACAGGGAAGACACAATTCTAGACCTTGACCAAAACATGCTCGACAATCCCACGAGGTTTGATAGTAGATCGGTCTGCTAATTGCAGGGTAACCTCGACGGGTTTTAATTCACCGATCTGAAATTCTTCGAATAAACTCATGGGAGTAATATTAACTGAGGCACCAAGATCAAGGCGGGCGCGATTAAAGGTAGTGTCAACAATAATTACAGAAATTAAAGGTGCCCCTAGATCTTTCATCTTAGGAGGCAGCTTACTCTGTATGACAGAGCTTACTGTCTCCGAAAGGTGCACTTCTCCTAGATTTTTGGCCTGCCTTTTAGGAGTACAAATCTCCTTCAAAAATTTGGCATAGGCAGGTATATATTTGATGGCATCTAGGAGAAGAATATTGATATGAACTTTCCCAAAAAGATCCATGAGTTCTTCTGTAGTGGGCTCAGATTTCTTTTTTTTGTTGGTGGTGGGGTGGAGAGCTTGTGGGAAAGGGATAGGAATCTTGTCATGAGATTTTTGTATTTCTTTTTCTTCCTGATGCGGAGGTGGGGAGTCAATTTGCACAAGTATATCACCAGGTTTGTGTGAAGGCCCGGGATCAGTGGTGGTTTTCCCACTCCTCAAAGTAACTGCATGTGCAGTCGGATTATTATTTGGAGGAGGTGGGGGGGCTGTGATTGCAGAAACCTGGGAGGCTGCTGAGGTGGAGGATTAGGAGGAGGCTGATTTGGATAGTGTGGAGTTCTGCCCATATAATGGTTCCCTTGGTGATTAGGGTTGGGCATGGGTTGGGACGGGAGATGTCCTGCAGGTCTTTGTGTGGGAGTAACCCCAATCTGATTGTTTAGATTTATGATGGTGCGGGTTACTTCTGTCATTTTTGTTTGCAGTTCCTGCAGGGTTCGCATCATTTGGGCATTGATGTCTTGTTGGGATGGCCCAGGATGGAAGATTGGATTCGACCCATACCCATTAAAATGATATGGTTGGGGAGAAACCAGATTATTCCAGGAGTAGTTCGAGTAATTTTTCCAATTGGAAGAATTTTTAAAGGGCTCTTGGATGGCAGAAATATTTTGAGTGGGGTTAAGATCTGGATTGTTGTAATTCCCCAGTGAATCATGGGCAACCTCAGAATAATCAGCAGGAGTAGTGTTGAGATTGTGCAAATTTTCTCTTCGTGGAATGTTAGGTTGGGTTAGATGTGGGTGTGGAGCTTGGGTTGATGTGGCCAGTCTTTCCTCAATTTTCTTTTGATTAATGTGCATCTAGTCGAGTTTTTGAGCGATCAATTGAAGATCGTCTTGGGTGATAGGGATAGATTGAGTGCCTATTTCATGAACACTGAACTGCGGGTTTTGGGTTCTGCAAAATGTGTTCATGGAAGCTTGATTAAATGAGTTTTCACTCATTTCTTCAAATAGGTCGTAGGCACTTTCAGCATCTTTATTTAAGAAGTTGCCACCACACAAGGTGTTGACAAAATGTTGGATTCAATCTTCTAATCCATGATAGAAGATTTGCACGAGCTGCCATAAAGGAATCTCGTGGTGCGAGCAACTTCTTAAGAGATCTTGAAATCTTTCCCAAGAATCATGGAAGGTCTCACTAGATTTTTGGTGAAAGGTCGTAATAGATCTTCGTAGGGAGTTGGTACGACCTATGGGAAAGAATTTCTTGAGGAAGGTGCCCTTGAGCAGAGGCCAAGTTGTGATGGGTCGGCCAATGGTCCCAAACCAATAAGCGGCCTTATCTTTAAGAGATAATGGAAAAAGCCACATTTAGGAATGGGTTGTCTGTGCAAGAAGAGTTAGCTCTTCAAGGTGGCTAAAAGGGTCTTCCCTAGAAAGGCCATGAAAGTGTTTAATTAGGTTCAGGACTGTAGGCTTGATCTCAAAGTCCCCCTCTGGTATAACCACCTTTGGTCGTTCCTCATAATAAGATGGATCATAGAAATCTTTTAGAGGAATAACGGGTGGTGGGTGTGGCCTTGGATTGGCTAGGTTTTGAATGTTCCTAGTCAATGTTTGTTGATTGGAATTTAATTTATTAATCTGCTCAGCCATCAATTTTAAAAGATCAGGCAGGGGGTCTTCATGTTGTGTTTGGGGCAACTCAAGATTAGGGAGCTCCAAGTGTGGGAAGTTAAAGGTGGGTGGGTTTTGGGTGGAAGGGTTAGAATTAGGGTTAGTGGTGGGGTTAGAGGTAAGGTTAGAGGTGGAAGTGGAAGGGTCAGTTGACCTATTTTGTTGAGTTTCCATTTTCTTAGAAGGAGAAGAAGACAGAAAAAGTGGTCTTTTTGCGTAGGGGGCGAAATCAAATGGTCCTTCCAAGTGCGGATTTTGAGACCATCGCTCGTGCATAAAATGGAAGAACGGGAGTGGAGGAGAAGAGAAAGAAATGAGAGAAAGTGTGCAAATCAAACAAACAATGCTAGACCTAACTTAAGTGTGACTCCCTAAAAATAAACCTAAGACTTGGTCTACGTAGGAAATAAGTAATCAATAGGGAATACCCGTTCTGTTAACAAATCTAGCCAAGTTGCTTAAGGGGAGGTTTGGGCCCAAACATTTCCCAGGGAAAACCCTAGGTGCTTGTACAAACCCGCACCTGGTTGTTTCACACGGCCCCTCAGCCTGAACACCAGATATAGATGACAGAATTGGTACTAACTAAAGAAAACTTAAGACCAAGATAGAAAGCCTAAGTTGATGAAGCCTTAGGGGTCAAGTTGCTACAAGTTTTAATTAGGTCTAGGATGTTATAGTGCACACGGAATGTGGAGGGCATTTATTGGGTTGTTGCCCTATTATTTTGATTTTTTTGTGTGTGTGCAGGAATTGGAGAGTGGTTCCAATGAAAATCAAGTTGTCACATAATTTTTTTTTTGTATTTTGTCTTTTAGGATTTGATTTAATTAAATGTGTTTTAGGGTTTTTCTTTTTAAATTTTCAAACAAGTTTGAAACTCCACAATCAAAGGAATGACAAGTTGTATTGGTGATGGTTAATTTCCTTTAATGTGATTCTCTAAAAAGAAAGAAAGAAACCCTAAGCCAATTATCCCTAAGACAGAAAATTCAATGAATTAATTTTAGGCTTTCTGTATTAAGTAGTGGTCCAAACAAGTCAAACAACACCACTACTTTGAATAAAATCAAACAAGGATTCCAAAAAAGGTTTTTGTAATATTTTAGGAATTTGTTTGATAATTATTTTAAATTTTTAATTGTACTGGTGTTAGAGTCCAGAAATGATACTTGTGGGTATTTTGGACTTTTCAGTATTACCACCGACCTCATAAAATTTTTGTGATTTTATATGATGTGTAAAATTTCATAAGGATTCGAACAAGCTAAATTTCACAAAACTTGGATGAGCATAAAAATTGTAAAAATTTGCGGATAGTAGCAAAACAGGAAGATTAGAGGGTGTGACCCCTCTGCAATCCGCAAATTTTTAAAAATTAAATACAAATCCAATTGATCTGAAATTTGGAATAGTTGTTCCTAACTTAATTGGGAATCACTGTATGAAATGTTATGATTTTAGGAGGCCTGTGGTGTTAGGAATCAATTTTTCAAGTCCAGATAGAAATCCGGACCCGAAAAGTAGAACACCAATACTTGCAATGGAGTGGTGCTAAAGAAGCATTCAAGCAAACAATGGATTTTAAAATGCACCACTCCAATTAATCAAGTTGTTTGGGATCCTGAAAGCCAAGTTTAATATGTTTTTGGTTGTTTTAATTAATTATGTGACCAGAAAGAGGAACCAACCTGAATTTCGCGGGAAGAAAAGGAACTTTCAGCTCTCGCTTCCAGATTCCTGCTTTCTTCCTGCATAGTTCCTGCACACACAAAAGAGAAGAAAGAGAAGAGGATGAGATCTACTTCAAGCAAGAGGACAAAGAATAGCAAAGCCGTGCCTTCCCAGCAATGGCGCCAAAAAGTGATGGTGAAAATACGCGGTTTGTTAATTAGGTAATTTAGTATCATTGTAACATGTAAATCTGCTTTCGCTTTTAAATTTATATTCCTAGATAGGGGAGTATCTAGGGTCGTCCAAGGAGGCCAAATGTTTAAAAAATTGATTCCCTTGCTTGGAATACAAATCTCAACTTTCTTTTTGATAATTTTTAATATATCATTTTTTTTGTTTTTGAATTAAGGCAACATGTGAAATTGTGGCGGGAAAGTGACTTACACTTCAAATTCAATATACTACTTCTAAAGTGGCAAGTAGAGCCTCTCCCTAAGCTCACTCTAGGCAGGTGGAGGCCTAGAATAATTAGGGAGAGGGAGTGAAGAATGCTAAAAACAAAGCAATTAGAAATGCAACTAAACAAATTGCAAAGAAGGCAACTAGTTTAATGAAAAAGTGTTTTACAAAAAGCCTAGTAGATTTATGCTTCTAGTACCAGAAAAATTGCAATAAATAAAAGCAAACACAAATCCTCTAGATAGATGGTGAAGAAGAGGGCTTCTTGCTCCAAGTTTGGTAGCTCCCAAGCTTGAAAAGAGTCCTCCAACTCCTTCCTTGCTATGCTCCACCAAGGTGATGTCCTCCAAGGCAAGCCCTAAGGAGGCGTGCCCTAAGCTTCTCTCCAATGGTGGAAGTCCACCCTAGGTCCTTCTCCTTTGCCTGGCGATCCTCCTTGAAGTAGAAAAGTCCTCCTCCTTGGTGTGGCCCATGTTGAAGAGAGTAGGGAGAAGAAGGTAATAAAAGGGCTGGTGATGTGCCCCTTTAATCTCCTTCTCTACTCCTTCTTCTTGGCCGTAGGTGTAGGTGGTATAGGTAGCAAAATACACTAATGGAGGATGCTCTCAATTGGTGGTAGTGGTGGGTTTTTATAGAATAGGATGGGGGCTAAGGTGACTCTTGGAATGGAGGGCTAAGATGGAGAGATGGAGGTGGTTGGGGATCCAATGGCTAAGGTCAATTGGTGCCAACCCAAGGGACACCTAGGGGGTGGTTATGGGAGGTGACACCGCTTGATGTTGGTGCCAAAATGCCTTCTAGAAGGGGGTCTTAGTTGGCGCCAAGAAGGGTTCTAGAAGGTGGGGTAGGTGGGTGGCTAGTATGGGTTGTAGGGTTAGGTGTATGGTGGATGTGGGGGTGGATGTTGGCGCCAAAAAGAGGGGTAGTTATGGTTAGGTTTTGGTGCCAAAATTGGTTCCTTTTGGTGGTGATGATGGGGGGAAAAGGTGGCTAGGAGGTGGCACCAACTTGAGTAGGATAGCTAGCTTAGGTAGGGCTTAAGTTGGTGGAGCTAGCTAGGGTTGAATTTGAAGGTGGTGGACGACCAAGGAGCTGGTTGCTAGCTAAGCTAGCTTAGCTGGCTATGGAGTAGAGGAGGAGGTATTGGAGCTAGGGTTTGAAGAGAGGAGCTGAGGAGAAGAAGTCTGGAGCTGGCAGTTGCTGAAGAGGCTGGCATGGAGCTACTCTAGCTGGCTTAGCTTGCTAGTTCTTTGCTAAATGCTAAACCAAGCTAAAGTGAACTGGCTTCTACCATAATGAGTTGAGGTGAGCTGAGTCTGGTGCTCTCGGGGAGGATCAAGCTGGTTGAGACAGTTAAGGTAGCTTAGCTCAACTGAGTTGAGCTACGCTGAATCCCGTGGAGCTGGACTTGAGCTTCCTGAGCTGAGATGAGTTCTTCTTCAGCTGGCTGGAGTTGAGTGGAGCTGGATGTAGCTGGGTCTGAGCTAGGGTGAACTCTTGTCAACACAGCTGAGCTAGCTAGTGCTCCCTGTGGACTAGTGGGAGCTGAGATGAGCTAGACTCAACTAAGTTGAGCTAGATCTGAGCTGACTTGAGCCAGGGTGAGCTAAGATGAACTCTCTTGAGCTGCCATTCAACTAAGATTAGCTGAATGGAGCTGGGATGAGCTAACCCTAGTTCAAGTGATCTAGGTTCTAGCTGTGGTGAGCTGGATCAAGCTGAGTTCCAGCTAGTCTGAGCTTCTCCTTCACCATTTGCCTTCTTGAGTGCTAGGGTTTTAGGGATCTGTGTATCTGTTCATCCCTAACACTCACAAAAATATAAAAAAAAGACAATAAAAAATGCAATGCATCCATAACCTAATTTATGCCTAAATGCAGTCAAAAAACCCGTTTGCGGAGTAAAATCCTAAGCGCTAGGTTTATTTTAATGCATAAGAATGATGATAAACTGGCGTTTATCATGTATCGATATTATGAGGGTCTGATTTGTATTTACTTACATACTACTTCTTGGGAATAAGAAGATATAAGAATTGACATAGAAGCAAAGTTATTTCATCCACTTGTGCTGGGATACATCAAGGGAAAAGGGGTCACATTGTAGATTGATTTCGATGTAGCAAGAACATCTTAACAATATTCAGTTAAGGGGTATTAATTCAAATCAAGATAGAAGACTAGATTAGGATGTTCGATGTATATTGGTTGGATACCTAAACCCTCTGTTGAATAGGTTTGAGGATTACTAACATCCTTGATTCACCCTAAGGATATTTACCCCAGGTATACATAGGTAGCCATGGCGTGTGAGGTTATTATCTCTTAGATAAGGTAAGGAACCAATTGAGTTGGTTCCCTCTCCCTTAAACCCTCACCCTCCATTGATCGGCTCGCTGAGGCTTGCCTACGAGTACACTATGAATTAAGGAATTGAAATATTGACTACTACTGGTACCCCAAACCCCCTTAGGAGTATTATTTTCTTAATTAGAGAATAATAGAATAGGTATGGAACTTTAAAAGCTCATTCCATAAAATACCTGAACTTCATAGGGACATGTTGATTCCACAGTGATCTAGTGCTTATTGGGTTATGATACTTGAATAGATTAGCTAGGGAGGGAGACAAGCTTCGTTCTACTTCAAAAAGCCACACTCGCAAGAGACTAAGTGAAGTGATAAGGGTATTAGGTGAATGGGTTAGCGAGTAGTGTTGGAGAAGTTAGAGTTTCGACACTACTCGCTAGTACCCCTCAGAAATGACCCTACGCTAGTGGCCTTCTGCCCGGTCATCAATTGGATTCACTTCTGAACCAAGCTGATGCGATGTATAAGCACCAGACCAAATCCTCTACTTACGGTAAGGACGTAGTTCCAACTGCCCCCAATAACCATCTCACCAGAAGCTGAGAAATATAAAGCAAGGGAAAGCTCTAGATGAAAGCTAACTACCTAAGCCAATCTCCTATATGTATGCATTCTCGGGTAAAGAAAGAATGAATCAAAGAGATTACCGATTGGTCAAGTCGGGTCAGTGGAAGTAGGAACTTTGGCATAGCCCGTAAGGTATTGCTAGTCCTGGGGTGAGTGAAACTCTTTCATTTCATTCATAGTCTGAAGTGTTAGATTCCGAGTAATATTAAGAAAAGTATAATTTAGTGGATATTTACGTTGTCCGATTACTCTGATTCAGATTCTGACGAGGCGAACTACTACAAGGAATGTCAATATCAACAAACTGGTGTCGGTGAATTGTCAGAATTTTGCTTAGGGAAGGATAGTTCGAAGTTTTATTTCGGTTAGTGTTTCCCTTAAGAAAGGCAAGCTTTGGAGGAGTGAATTTGATGCAAGTGAAACGGAGTGGAATAGGGTGCTAAACTTATGGTTCATCCGAATGGAGCTGAGTGTCCCGATGGAAGGGAATGGAATAGACCCCTACATGCGATAAATAAAGGGGAGGGACTTGTACTAATTATGCCACAGTGAAATAGGTGGATTTCCTGGCTAGGTAAGTTCGGCAGTTGAAGTGTTGGAGTCCAAGTAGGAGTCAAATGATGCCAATAATGTTTATGTTTCTCCGACATTTTGAATAAGAAGTTATAGTTATAGTTATAGGTTGGGGATTCCACCACAACCAGCTAGACACTAAGCCAAACCAGAGGTGTTCAAAACCAACTTTAACATAAGGTTGCTTGGCACTCTAGAGGAGTGTGTGACAAGGGAAGTGATTCCCCTCATCGGCCAGACCCCTGACTTAGCATTCGAAGCTGATAACCAGGACTGGGTAAAAAGGGGTGTTGGATTGGGGTTTTTGCTGGGCCAACTGCTAAATAGGATAAAGAAAGGGAAAGATAGAGACCTGGAACTGGATTACTCAACAAGTAAATAAGATTGATCTCAAGATTCAGTGAGGTATGTTGATTCTAATGATGTAAAGGGTATTTCAAGTAATCAATATGTTTCTTCTACTAGTTCTTCGAGTGAAGCGAGTGAATACCGGACCCAGATTAAGCTTAAGCTAGTGAAGTTCTGGAACTGGAAACAAGTGAATTCACTATGGCTACGTCGCGAAGGTGCGAAAGTGGAATTCCATCCATTCTTGCTTGACCTGGTTCATGCACTCCTGAGTATGCATGCTAGTATGCAGGCAGATCCACCCCATTAGTGAAGCAGTCCCAACCCGAACTCAGTGTAGCTTTTCAATAGCGAAGCGGAGCTATTTAGAAGGGGAGGGTACAGAAGGGCAACCTCGAAGTCACCAGGGTATTTCACTAGGAGTTCATGAGCTTATGTTAGGTGCGAAGTTACACGTTCAATAACTAATCTCTTATTCTTGTATTCACTACTCTAATACCTTATCTTGTACATGATAACATAACACTCTATGAAACTCTATGTATACCTGCGTTGAATTCCCAGGTTTATATAAGCCACTCAAAAAAATGTGCCTAAAACATCTTCCCATTAGGGGTTAGGTATCTTAATCCATGTGGTCCCAAAATAGAGGCTTCAAAGTCAATTTAGATTACAACCTGAACATTGCTTCGATGTTCTAGCTATCTTTCAATCAAGCTTAAGCCAGCCCTATGGGATATCGATGTAATCTAGTCCATTGTGATGACAAAAGGTAGCCTCCAAGTGGATTTCAATATCAACCTTATTAGAAGCAGTATTCCCTAAACCAAGATATCCACCTTGGGAAGCAACCTTGGGACATCTGACCCCAAGAATGTCAGGTGAGGAAAGGCATTGAGCTGCTTACTCAAAGTGAGAACAACCAAGACACTAATGATGAAGACTGCACCCTCCAGCACCAATCAAACCCCAGACACTTGATACCCACCCGTGGTTGATAGCTGCTGCCTATTATAAATAGCAAAGAACTCAGGTGAAGAAAGGCATTGAGTAGCTTACTGAAGTAGGGAACAACAAAGACACCAACCCTCTTACTTAAGTGCTTATCAACAAACCCCAAGATCCAGATGAAGAAAGGTGGAAGGAGATGCAGAAAGCCATCGATGACGTGATTCAATCCATCATGAAGAATGAGTTCTTATTCACTAAGCCAGACATTGATCAGCATTGCATAAATAAACAACCTACTGAAAACATCCAAGAGATCCACGAACCCACTGAACAAATCAATGGTTGGAACAACAAACCTACAGAAAACATCCAAGAGCAGAAAAACATGCCATAATTCGAGCTAACCTGAAATCATTGGATTGGTACCTTTGGGAAATGAGACATCTTACTGCACTTTGACTTGAGCATCCAATTGGTACTTGCACTAACTGTGTCATATCTCCCTAAGGGAATCTGACTATACCCCTAAGTATTGATTTTAAGTTATGTGACACTAGCTAGTGAAGTTTCGGACCCTAAAAGTGCATTCACTTGGAATTGGAACCACACGACTAACAAATTGACATTCATTCCAAGGAATCACACATTCCTAACCTATAGGTCATAGTCATCTAATAGAAGCTTATAACGCATTCACTCAAGATTAAGCTAATATACGCATATCTGACGGATATAGTATGCTAAATCCTGTATTATTGTGCTACATGACATTAATAGTAGCATCGTATGTGAGGTGGTGGGATTGAATCACGTTGTTACCCATGCATTTGTTAGCAGCCCCTTATTTCTTTTGCGAGCATTATTATTCTAGAGATGGAGGCTGCTTTCTCTTAGTCCTGGTGACACCCCCACTTCCACAGTCCACTTACCGAGGAAGAGATGCTGGAGGATCGGGGTCTAGAGCAGCCTTGGGTTGGGGTATGGAGTTGTATGCGCAGTGGGGCTGAGTACGTGCCTGTACGATTCATGGGTAGGATATGAGAATTCTTATTGTGATTGTTGGGAAATACCCTGTGAAGTTAAGGTAACGGAACGAGTGAAGTGAAGCAATAGCGTTACAAGCTAACTCAACTACCTAAGCATCTTAATATACGACTTGCACCATATACATACTCCAACTTGCTCTCTCCCCTCTATTCGAAATATGCCTTTCTAGGAGCATTACGATCTGAAGCTCAAATGGTCTCTTATGAGGTCTCTATTGATCTAATTCTGATTACTGTACTAATATGTGTAGGCTCTAGTAATTTGAGTGAGGTTGTCGTGGTGCGAAACTAGATATGGCTTGGTATTCCTTTGTTCCCCATATTGGTTATGTTTATTATTTCTTGTCTAGTAGAAACTAATCGAGCTCCATTTGATCTCCCAGAAGCAAAAGCTGAATTAGTTGCAGGCTATAATGTAGAATATGTGCGGGATACGATCCTGGGGAGTTCACTATTGGCAGAAGCCAATGTCCCGGCAAGGACTCATTCTGACTGAAACAAGTGGTGGGTCTTTACCTACTTCCAAATCTGATGAGGTTCTATCAAGCCAGACACTTGATACCTGGGAAGAAAGAAGAGGGGCACTCTTCATTCGAAAGTCCAATCAGGGGTCGGAGGGTAAAGAAAACTCCCTCCTTGGATGAGCACGGGGCTTAATCAAGTAGAACCATATTGCACTGATTGATGCTCCGATCGAAAACAAAGAAGTGGGGCCATGCCGGACAGAATATGTGGTTGTTTCTACACCTCAACTAAGTTAATTCAGTTAATTTTACTTAATTAAGAGTAGAAGAGAGTAACATTGGTTAAATCAAAATTGTGTCAGTTAGTAATATAGGGTCAAATTAACTTAACATTTTAAAATTTTTAACTGGTTGAGTCCAGGTCATTCGCTGGGAGGTATATGTTATTTTAAATTCTCCAATTAACTCTATATATCTTATAGGTATAGGAGGTATAATTAAATTTAATTTTAATAACATGAATTTTGCAAAAATGATTTAAATTAAAGAAAATATGCAAAATCCCATATGAAATCTTATTTTCAACATTTATTTCAAAAGATTTAAGGCAAATGAGAGTTTGCCAATTATAACAAGCCTTATTACAGCATTTAAAAGCAATTCATATTACAACAATTAAAAAGAAATAAAACTTCTTTCTATTTTATACTTCAGCTTCTCTCTTTCTTTCTTTCTCTTCTCTATTCTTTCTCTCTTTCTCTTCTGTTCCCTTATTCCTTTCTCTTTTTTTATTTATTCTTATACTCTCTCAAGCTCTCTTTTCTTTCCTCTTTTCTTCTGCTCCTGCCTTCATCTTCTCCCTTAGTCTTCTTCCTTAGTATTTTCCTTAGTGCCCGTGCTTTTTCCTTTCTTCTTTCTTTCTCCTTCTCTTCCCTTAGCCTCTTTACTTTCCTTCTTCCCTTAGCAATCCCAACACAACACTTGCTCTTCCTTTCCTTAAGCCATCAGCTGAACCAGGTTTTTTCCTTTAACCAAAAATTGGTTCATGGTTTGCGGCGAGCACTTTTCGGGGATACATAGCACCCTTCTCAGGGTGGGACCAGACCCTACTAAATCCTCGCCTGAATTGAGTTAGTTGGTTTACTTTTGGTTTATTTTTCTTTCTAGACAAATCGGCCCAAACCGTCTCCCAGGGCCACAATGCAGATGCCCACATAGGCACTCGCAGGCATACACATGCCCGTGCACACACACACAGATGCTCATTTCTCATTTCGTGCCTAGCGCTTGACGACTGCATAGCCACAACAACAAAGACGTTTTATAGTAAGGCATGCATTCAAGAACTTCCAAAGTGGGACTATTGTTTCCCCATCCAGACCCGACTTCAAGCGAGGATAACTCCTAGCTCAGAGCTCCAAATCAAGTGATTCATGGTTTGTTGGAAAGCTCTAGAGTAGTTCTAGAAGATTGCAGGGTCAATTTTAGGTTAATGGAATGTTTTCCTCTTCGATTTGAAGGATAGAGTTATAGGTTTTATACGGTGTTATACTGTTTGGAAATGGAAGTGGTGTTCACAGAGTCCATAAACTGGACTTTCTCACTTAGCTAAGAGTTTAAACAGGTTCTGCAAGAGATTCCGCATCTAATGGTGTGGGTTTTTAGCTCTTAAAGCTTTAGGTCTCTGCAGAGAAGCTTGAAGCTTCTCTGAAAGCTTCATAGAAAGGTTTCAGACTTGAAAAAGGTGCAAGAGACACTTGGAATCGTTTCTGAACAATTGGAACAACTTCTATGGGATTCAACCAACTCATCTGGGTAGGATTTACGATCAAATCTCATCAAAAACTCACTACCAATAGTTTAGGTTCGAAAACAACCCAAACTGGCAAGGTTGAAATTCCAACCAAATTACATGTCTGAGCTCATCTAAATCACTTTAATATTGTTCA
Source organism: Thalassia testudinum (assembly GCA_037157565.1). Taxonomy (NCBI): domain Eukaryota; kingdom Viridiplantae; phylum Streptophyta; class Magnoliopsida; order Alismatales; family Hydrocharitaceae; genus Thalassia; species Thalassia testudinum. The sequence goes on along the minus strand of JAZHRO010000073.1, from coordinate 5,661,215 downwards.
ACAAAATCTCAGAATCAACTTAAACTCTTCAAATCATCTGATTGATTTCAAAATCAAAATATCCTTCTCAGGTTTGACTGTGAAGCTTTAAGATTGACTTTTTGATTTAAGCTTCTTAATAAGAAATTAAAGCCTAGAATAGTATCCTAACAACCTCAGAAATTCATCCAACCTCTTAAATAGGCGTTTTTACCTTGAAAATTTGGGTTCCAGGCTGATCGCCTGAACTGTAAAATTGCTTTGTTCGACAGAGAGAATGGAAAGTTGTTACATTGCTCTGAGGTCTTAAATAGCTTCAATGCATTGGACTGAAGCTTCTAGACACCTTAAGTGTGGCATTTGATCTTCTGCATAGGCTTCTCCAACTCCGCCGGAGTTGGAGAAGAAGAAACCTCAAACCATTTTCCAGTCATTGAATCATCAAACAAACATCCTCAAACTGATCAGTGATCAAAGTTAAATCAATCTAAAGCTTTTTATCAACTTCTGGACGTTGAAGAGCAAGTTTCATTCGCCAGAGCTCACCGGAGCTCTAGTGAGTCCAGTGAAAGATAAAAACGTGTACAGGAAGGTGAATCACACCATTTTTTATTTGAAAATGTTCCTGAGGTTAAAAGGAACCTCAGGATCGCAATTAATTATTCTTTAATTCGTTAAATGAAAGATTAAACATTAAAATCATTTTGAATAGATTTTGAGTATGTTGAAGCACAGGACATGCTCTCCCAATCAAAAGAGTGGTTGAGACAAGTCAAAGAAGGTCTGCAATCATAAATATATAAATAATTTATGATTTAAACAACTCCTGAGCCACCATTCACAGCGAGCTCAGGAGCTTAGATAAAATTTTCTATTTAGGTTATATACGATAATTAATCAAATTAAGATGATAATTAGGATCCTTAGGTGATGAATTAATGATGTAGGATCCGGTGAAGGTGAATCTAGGTCAACTATTGCCACCATGGATAGCAGCAGTAGTTGATGGAGGTGAAATTGGATTAAGCGATTCAATGATCTAATTAGTGATTTAATGAGCTAGAAATGATTGTGAAAGATTAAAGAATGTGGATAGTGGTTTCAGAAGACAATATTAGGTCTTTGGCGAACTCAGGAAGCCTGCCGGACGAAGCTACCTAACTAACTACCTAACTAACTACCAAGCTAAACTACTCCTACTCTACTCCTATCCTACTGTTACCTGGATGAAGGGGCAGAGGAACTCCATCGAAGGCTCATGATAGAGGAGCAAAATCAGAGGAGAATAAGGAAGATCTCCGGTGGGCGAATGTGGATGAAGCAGAGGCACTCCTTGGTCAGCGCCTATGTCCAAAGACACGGCAGAGCTCAGTGAAGTTCGTAAGCCAATCGAAGTGGACAAAGCAAGTCAAAAGATGAGATGGAAGGCCGCTCGAGTTGTGGAAGAATAGCCTATCAGGTTGGCTACAGCGAAGAAGATGGAAGGGAGCCAACTTGAGAAAAATCGAGGGGGTCAGGGGCTATTTATAGTTGACGACGATGAAAAGGGTGGTGGAATCTGGACGTGTAAGGAGCTAGAGGAGGTTAAACATCGGTGTCGTCTTCGATGATGGTGAGGTTAACTCCCACCTAAAATTAGGACAAAGGTATCATCCAGACCTATGGATGAAGATGGGATGGTGAGCGCATGCTCCAGGAGCATGGAGAAGGTGAAGTGACGTCGGATGGGTGGTGATCGAGCGGTGGAGACACCCTCCATCGTTAGCCATTCAGCCGGCTGAAGAAGAGGAAGAAGAAGATGAAGAAGTAGATAGCGACCTATACGTAATGAAACCTAAGGAGCTGTATGAAAATTAAGGACCCAATTGAAATGAATTATAAGGATCTAAATGTAAACTCAGGTTTTCAAGGTTGATTTTAATTTAGATCATTTTCAACTTTTTATATATGATTATAAATAGGGCAATTATTATGTTATGACCTTGAATTTACATTTTTGACATTTTTAGGTTAATTTATTTAATTAGGCAAGGTTACCTAAGTTATTACATACTTATGTATACATTATGCTTAAGTTAATTAACTTATTAATTAGAGGAATGATTGTTAAGATCTTGAGTCCAATTATCAATCAGATTATTAGTAATATTAATTGAATGATAAAATAGCATTTTTAACTTATTTTATGGTCCTTTACTATATATCCCTTATTTTATAATTAACTCATATATTCAGATATCCTTAGCTAATTAACTAGGAAGAACTGTTAATTAGGGGTAATTAGAGATCATGATGAGCCTATCATCATACCCCCAAGCGAAAGTTTTGCTAGTCCCTAGCAAAATGAACTAAATATATGGTGATTTAAAGCACTTGGGTTTAAATTAATATAAATAACAACTATGTAGGGGAAAGCTTTGGTCAGAGAATTTTTACGTTTGATATAAATAATTAATATATAGAGCATTTGTGAAAGTTTTCTTACTTAGACTATTACTTTTAACATTTTCAAAACACACTTAAAATAATGTTGTTAACAAGAATTTTATTAGAATTCTCAAAAATCTCTTATTCTTTGTAACTATTCTTATCCCAAAATTTAGAATACAGAGTGTTTTAAGGAAACAAAACTTAAGAGTTGGGAATTAAATTTAAACTCAAAAAATCAATAGATTTAAGTTAACCCTTTGTTTATGACATCTGACTTTTATCAATATAAGTTTAAGCAAATTAACTAGATACTCATTATTAATCAAACTTAGAGTAGTAAAACTCTAATCTACTAGCCTACAGTACTAAGAACAACTTCAAGACCTATGATTATGTCAATTCTTCTCCTTTAGGCCTCAACTTTAAATCCTCAAAACCCGATTTCTCAGGCTTCATTGCATAATACCAAGGTTCAGTAGCTATGATTTTAAAACATCTGTGCTTAGTGAAGTGAGTTGTCCTAAAGGTATCCAAAGTTGCAAAAATCCAGATCTTAGGACATCAATTTCAAATCCCAATTATTCCAATTCAAGCCTTTGGCTTAGCCTTACTTAGGTTTGGTTGCTTTCTCCTCACCAGTTTTCTATCCCGAGGTCAATACTTTTTGTGTATATCTCCCCGATGGACCACTAGGTCTCTTATTCCTAATATTTTATCACCATATTTTTTTCACTTTTTTGTAAAGGTTAGAACACCCATATGTAGCGAGGTGTTCTTTTTATTTGATGAAAGGAAGGACAGCATCCATTTGTATTGAGATGCTTTATTTTATTATGAAAAACTACATAAGCACCCATTTGCAACAAGGCACTTAACTGCAGGATGTTTTATTTTATTTTATTTTTTTTTCAATTTCCCCCCTTCTCATTTTTCTTACCAACTTTATTCTCCAAATCCTTTTTCTAGGTGAGTGGCACATCCTTCACCCTTTCAAGAACTGCCCTGTGAAAATCCTTGGAATAAAAAGGATTCAGAACAAATATCTTAACCTCTGTGTTTTCGCGGTCTCAGATGCCAACACGACAATTCTATGTGTGTGAATTTAGATGTTCAGGTAACTTAGCTCTTAAACCAGAGCTTGGACAACAAAGTCCTTCACTCTCAGGTTTTTTAAATTCTTAGTTTCCTCCTATAAGATTTATCAAGAGAAAATTTACCAAGTCTAGTTATTTGTCATCAGCCTGTAAGACTTGTAAACTAAAATTCTACTAACTCTCTATTTAATTAACTCTGAATATCTGGCCTTTTTACCTAACTTTATGATAAAATCAAATTTTCAAAAAGAAAAAGGATTACTTAATCTAATTGATTAGAAAGTTATACTTTAACTCCAAAATTTAAGTTTAAATCTTAATACACTTAGTTTCTTAATTCAGGGTAAGAATAGAAAAACAAAGCTTAAAAGATTTAAAGATTCCAAATTCAAATAAAATCTTGTTTTAAAAAATTTTAAACACAAAAGTGCGTTTTTACAAAATGTTTAAGTAAAAATCTAAATAAGTGTTGAATGCCCTTAAATACTCTATATGTATTCTATATACATCTTTACTTTCTGACCTAAAAGAAAATTAAGCTCTTAAACATAATAAATATATTTATATTTTTTTTCTTCTTTTCCTCTTTATTATAGATGAATATACCCCTCTTATTATTTTTATAAATTTTCATTTCTCAAATTTTTGTATTTATATATTTTTATTTTTATGTTTATAAATTTTTCCAATTTTTATAAATTTAAAATTTTTCAAACTTTCATCAAAAAATTCAAATTTTTAATGAATTTTTATTTTGAAAATTTTTATCATTTTTGGAATTTCTATTTTTTAAAAATTTTATGGATATTTAATTTTTATGTGTTTTTTTAATTTTTCTATCTATTTACACACACTTAAGGTGAACATTTCACTTCAACAGCCCCCTAAGCCAAGAATTTACAATGTTTTCATTGTAAGGGTGAAAAGTAATTACACTTCATTTACTAAAGGGTGATGGAAAGAGTCGAATAGAGGAGATCAAAGATCTATGGGTGAACGATTTCAAATCTGAACGAAGGTCAGAGTGGTCAATCTGACTAAATGAAGGTAATCATTGTAATATGAAGTGGAAAATTAGAGTAAGTGTAGAAGAAAATCAAAAGTATAAAACAGGAAACAACTATGTACAAAAATGGTCGATGGATGGTGAGAAAAACCTTAGTAGAGCATGTAACATTCTCCAACAAGACCTAAAGGATGTGATTCCAAGAAAGGTTTTAAACGTTGACCATTGACTTTGAAGGGTTGATCCTTGTTGGGTTCAGTTATTTCGATAGCTCCATTGTCGAAGACTCAAACAACAATAAATGCCCCTTGCCATTTAGACCTAAGTTTACCAGGGAAGAGCTTCAGACAGGCATCAAACAACAACACCTTCTGATCAGGTGAAAAGGATTTGCAGGAAATAAATTTGTCGTGGAAGGCTTTAAGTTTCTCCTTATACAACTTTAAACTCTCATAGGAATCATGATGTAATTCCTCAAGAGTGCTAAGTTGCAACCTACGATTTTCACCAACCTTCGCGAGGTCTAAATTACAGTCTTTAATTGCCCAATAAGCCTTGTGTCCAATTTCTATGGGAAGATGACAGGGTTTCCCATAAACAAGCCTGTATGGTGACATGCCTATTGGTGTTTTGTGGGCAGTCCTATAAGCCCACAAAGCCTCATCTAAATAGGAAGACCAATCCTTCCTATCGAGTTGGATTGTCATTTGAAGGATCTTTTTGATCTCCCAATTAGTGACCTCAGTTTGCCCATTAGTCTGGGGATGATAAGGTGTAGAAATACGATGTGTAACCCCATATTTTCAAAGTAAGGTTCTAAACTAGGCGTTAATAAAATGGGAACCACCATCAGAAATGATGGCACGAGGTACCCCAAAATGACCAATAATATGGCTCTGTATAAAAGGAATGACAACTCGATGATCATTTGTGCGTGTGGGTATGGCTTCAATCCAACGGGAAACATAATCGACAGTAAGTAAAATGCAGTGGAAGCCAAAAGAGGATGGTAATAGACCCATAAATGATCCCCACCAAATATCAAAGATTTCACAGACTATAATCAGGTTCAAAGGCATCATGTCTTCTCGTGACATCCCACCAACTGTTTGGCAGCGACTACATGCCTTACAATAAGTCTGTGAATCAGCAAATAACATGGGCCAATAAAACCCTCATTGCAAAACTTTTGCAGTGATCTTTTTAACAGAAAAGTGACCACCGCAGGCTTAGTCATGACAAAAAGATAGGATAGAATCAATCTCAGAAGAAGTGACGCAATGCCTGATGATTTGATCATTACAGAGTCGAAAAAGATACTGATCTTCCCATAAATAGTATTTGGCTTCTGCTTTGAGTCGTGATTTGAGATTCCCGTCCCAGTCTAGCGAGAATTGATGTGTAACCAAATAATTAACAATATCTGCATTGCAAGGAAAATCTGTGGATATAGTCAAAAGATGTTCATTAGGGAAGTGTTCAGTGATTGGAGGAGATGATTCAATTGTATCAGAAGGAAGGCAGGAAAGATGGTCGGCAACAACATTCTGTCGACCCGCCTTATCATGAATTTCTAGGTCAAATTCTTGCAAAAGCAAGATCCATTTGATCAACCTAGGTTTCGTGTCCTTCTTAGATGGAAGGTGTCAAATAGCTGAGTGATCAGAGTACACAATAATTTGAGATCTGAGTATACAAGATTTGAACTTTTCTAATCCAAATACTATTGCTAGTAACTCTTTCTCTATAACTATGTAATTCCGTTGTGTCCCATTTAATGTTTTACTAGCATAGTAAATTACTACCAATTCTTCTTAATTTTCTATCCCAAAACAGCCCCTATTTCATAATCCGATGCATCTCACATGATTTCGAATGGTAAGTCCCAATTAGGTGTTTGCAAAATTGGAGCCTGTGTAACTCTGTCTCTCAAAGTTTCAAATGCTGCAATACACTCCTCACTCATCTCAAAAGTAGCATCCTTTGTGAGGAGGTTTGTGAGTGGTCGGGAAATTTTTGAAAAATCAAGTATAAATCTTCTATAAAATCCGACATGCCCAAGAAATGATCTAATGCCTTTGATTGAGTCAGGAATTGGAAGATTTGCAATTTGATTGATCTTGGCTCAATCTACTTGGATAGCTCACTCAGATTTGAGGTGGCCATGTACTATGCCCTCTGGAATCATAAAATGGCTCCTCTCCAAACTAAGGACAAGGTTTACTTCAAGACATCTTTTAAGAACCTTCGACAAATTATCCAAGCAAATATCAAATGTCACCACAAAGACTAAAAAATCATCCATAAAAACCTCCATATATTCACCCACCATTTAGGCAAAAATGGCTAACATGCAATGCTGAAGCGTCATGGGTGAGTTGCAAAGCCCAAATGGCATTCTTCGGAAAGCAAAGGTTCCAAAGGGGCAGGTGAAAGTCATTTTCTATTGATCTTTAGGATAAATTGCAACTTGATTATATCCAAAGTAACCATCTAGAAAGCAGAAGAACCTATTGCCAGCTAATCTCTCAAGGATTTGATCAATGAATGGTAAAGGAAAATGGTCCTTCGTTGTAATAGTGTTCAACTTACGATAATCAATGCAAACCGGCTATGAATTCTCAATTCGTGTGGGAATGGTTTCTCCATATTCAGTTTTGATTACTATGTGTCCTGCCTTTTTTGGTACCACTTGAATTGGACTCAGCCAAGGGCTATTAGATATGGGATAGATAATGTCAGCATCAAGACACTTGATTATTTCTTTCTTAGCGACCTCCTTTAAATTTGGATTTAGACGTCTTTGAGCTTCTCTTGAAGGTCTTGGCCCATCTTCAATATAGATGCGATGAGTACAAAATTGAGGCTAATCCCGGTGAGATCATGTGGAGTCCACCTAATTGCCTTCTTGTGATCTCAAAGAACCTTGATCAATTTAGATTCTTGTGATTCAAATAGATGGGAATTGATTATTACAAGATATGTTTGATCAGATTCAAGGTATACATATTTAAGATTGTCAGGCAATGGTTTCAATTCAAGCACAGGAGTAGAATCAATAGCAGGATTTGGGGCAAGATTTTCGATTGTGGGAAGTGAATTAGATGATTTAGATTCAAATTCAAGATTGGGTAAAGATTCCAACAAAATGATTTCATTGCTTTGAGGGTATGGGATATCAAAAGGTGTGCTCCCTAGTTCTAAGGAACTAATGTCATCCTCAAAAGCTGCTATAGATTTTATTTCCTCAATCCATTCACAATCAAATCCATTAGAAGCTCTAAATATATCTAACTTAGTTGTCTTCTCCCTAAATTTCAATTCAATCTTTCCAAATTCACAATCAATATTTGTTGGTGCTAAAGCACCACGATCATTTGTTTTGATGATAACAAAACACGTGTTATTTAACATTTGCAATTTGAGTCCTAGATTTCAGGTCAATTGCAAATGTGGACGTGTTTAGACGGAGTTTGAGCTCGCATCCAGGACGGATTGGAGGAGCTTGACGGAAAACAGAGGAGGTTCGTGTGGAGCGAAAGATTGAAGATGGAAGGAAATGAAGAATAGGATAGATTTCCTTCTTTTGTACTTGTATTTTTCATTTCTTTTGTTGCTCTTTATTTCCTTAGATATTTCTTGTTAAAGAGCCTCAAAGAACCCTAACAGTAGTCCTAGGAACACCGGCACAACCCTAGGATACTTAGGTTTTCTGTAGAATGCTTAGAAAACCAATATAGGGTTCAAACAGCACTTCCAGACGTCTAATTCCCAAATCAGACGTCTGATAAAGAATTTTAAGACGTCTGACTGTTGTTTCAGACGTCCGATAACTGTTAGGCTGGACATAGTTAGTTCTGTCTGATGAAATCAGACGTCCAGACCTTAGACCAGACGTCTTAGGAGACGTCTGATGGATTTGCCAGACGTCCAATTAGTGGACCGTTGGCTGGCTTAGCAAACACTCAGGAATATGACCGTTAAAACCTTATCAGACGTCCATATGACTATCCAGATGTCTGAAAATTGGCCGTTTTGCCTCGGCTGACCCAAAATCTCTTCTCAGAGATTTTCTAGCCGTTGCAACGTTTGGAAAATCCATTCCCACAGTAAAAGTAGGTTTCCAGACGTCCAGACATAGTGCCAGACGTCCTGTATGTCGTCTGATGGACTTGCACAAAAACCCTGTTTAGATCTGATCCAAGTCAGGAAGAGACCCGCCCAAAATCAGACGTCTGACCTTTTAATCAGACGTCTTATAGTGAACTTCAAGACGTCTGATGCCAGAGTTAGACGTCTGATAACCCTGCCAAATGTAATCATTGTCCTGATTTCGGCCTGATTCTCTTGGGCTTTGTTCCCAACGGCTATACAACCCTTCCTAAGCCTTCCAAAGCCTTCCTAAGGCCTCTATAAATAGAGGGGAGCCTTTACACACCTAGATACACAAGATATACACTAAGAGAAACAAGAGACACACCTAAGCAACTTAGTTCCACTCTTTTGTGTCCAAGAGAAGCCCTTGCTCTCCAAGCTCTAGTTTCATTCTCTTGAGAGCATCAAGTCTTCGCACACTCGCTCTCCCGCCGTTGTTCACGAGAGCGACATTGCGCCGTTGCGTGGCTCACGCACCCGCGTCATCCTCGACGCACTCCTTGCAAAGGGGAGTTTCCTTATTCCTATAGAAGCTAGGTTCTTAATTACTTTGTTGGCTCTATAGGACCTGTTGTTTTATTTTATCTTTGTCTTTTGGTTGGGTATTCGCTTTGCGAATTCCCGTCTCCTTCGTGGGACAAAATCCTTCCCGTGGAGAGAAGGGGTTGAGGAACGTTACCCTCGTACTTGTAGCGTGGTTGTACTGAGGTTGAATCACCCTCGTTTTAAAGTGATTCGTTTAGTGGATTTGATCAACTAGGTTGATCGGAAAATCCTAACTCGAGAGGGTTAGGTGGTGGTTTTCTCCCGGTTTGGGTTTCCACCTAAAAATACTTTGTGTCTTTGTGTGATTGACTATTTGTGAGATTGCTTATATTTCAATTACGCATTTTTTACGTCACACTGATCTCACCCCCTCCAAGTAGGGAATTACAATATTGTCTTTTGCAGTAGCCAAAAAGGGTCTCCCTAAGATAATTGGGGTGTGGCTAATGTATTCAGGCACTTCCATATCAAGGACAATAAATCTTCAGGGAAGTAAAAATCCTGAACTCTTACAATAACATCCTCCAACATTCCTTTAGGTGACTTAATAGATCTATCAGCTAATTGTAAAGTCACATTGGTAGACTTACGATTTTCTATTTTGAAATGTTTTACCAAAGGCAAAGGAATGAGGTTAATAGAAGCTCCTAAATCTGAGGGAACTCTATCAAAACACTGACCCCCAATTATACAGGAAATAAATGGAGATCCTAGTTCTTTCTTTTCCAAAGGAAGTGTACTTGAAATAATAGAGCTCACATGCTCTCAAAGTACCACAGTTCTTCCTTTCTTTAGCTTACGCTTAGAAGTACACAATTCCTTAAGAAATCTTGCATAAGTCGAAATGTGTTTGATAGCATCTAGGAGTGGGATATTAATGTGTACTTGTTCAAAAATCTTAATCAAATCTTCATCTAATGTAAGAGGTTGTTTTTGTTTCCTAGTCTTCTTCAAAGCTACTGGGAATGGGATGTGGATTTCCTGTTCTACAAAGGTATTTCCCTGATCTCACCATTTAGCAGGAATTGTGGGATAGGGTTCTGCACCTCTTCTAGGTGTAGAAATAGGGGTTGATCTAGATGTACTAGGGTCTTGGGATAGGTTCCTTGGATAAACTGGATCCCTAGTGGAAGTTCCATGGCGGGTTGTAACAGAGTTAATACCTAGATGAGAAGAAGCAGCTGATGAAGAAGATGCTTGTGTGTTTTGGAAAGATGGATTATTGATTAAAGGTTGATTTAAAATTGATTGTTGTTGATTAGGATATTCGAAATCATGATTATAAGTAGGTGGATTCAGCTTTGGATTTAGATATGGATTCAGACTTGGATTCAAGGGTAATTGATTAAGAAGTTGGACATGTTCCTGATTTGGATTTTGAACTCCCAGGTGTTGTCTTTGCTAGATATTCCAAGGGTTTGGAATTGGCTAAGATGGAAGGGCCCCTAGTTGACGAGATTCAGCTAATCGGGTGATTTGACCCCTAAGATCAGCTAATTTTGCCGAACATTGTTGTTTGACTTCAGCAAGAGCCTCAGCATTTTGAAGCTGGCTCTTAGTCACAGCTCTCAAAATTTGGTCTAGCTATGAATCTCTATTTGGCCCTACGGGGTTTTGTGAACCTGCGTAAAATGGCCTCTCATTGTGTTGCTGAAACGACAATGAAGGTGGGTTTTGCTTGGTCTAAGTCAGATATGGTGGTCATTGTGTATGGTTAAACAAAGAGAAATTAGGGTGGTTACACCATCAAGGATTATAGGAATTTGAATATGGGTTTGATATTGGTGTGTATCCCTGAATGGCATTTAAATCTAGAGGATAAGGCATGTTTTCTGCAAAAGGTACAGGTGGGGAAAACGGTAGGTAAGATTGCGAGACAAAGGTCCCTCCTTGGGTTGGTGGAGTAGATAGAAAACCAAAGGAAGATGGATCTCTAGAATCCAGATTATTCACAAATTCCCTCTCCGCGAGAATTTGCGAAACAGGTGAATATACGAGATTTGTAGCAAGTAGAGGCATAAGAGTCTTCATCATATTTCTGATATAGTCAAGATGCTTTTCTACGATATCAACTTTGTCTAGTTTTTCTACAATTATTTCCAATTCCTTTGAATTAGACAGGTTACTGATCTCGTAAATGCCCTTGTGCGGATTCTGATGATTCGTGCTTGCACCCCGCATAAATTACGACATTGATGCGTTATCGATCGAGTTTTCCGCCATCTCTTGAAATAATTTTGAGGCAAATTTTGCGTCGCGATTTAGGAAGTTCCTTCCACTGGAGGCATCGGCTAGATTGTGAATGCCCTCTTGTAAACCATAGTAGAAGATATGCATGAGTTGCCAACAAGGGATGTCATGATGTTGGCATTTCCCTTGCAATTCATGAAAATGTTCCCATGCCTCATGAATTGGTTCTCCTTGGTTTTGATTGAAAGTAGTAATAGCTCGCCTTAAAGCATTAGTTCGACCAATAGGAAAGAATTTCTTTAGAAATGCGGATTCAAGTTCAGCCCAAGTTGAGATTGGTCTTGCAATTGTTCTATACCAATAAGCAACTTTGTCTTTAAGGCTAAAGGAGAACATCTTCATTAGTAGGATTTCCCTATTTTAATTTTGAGGTCCAAGAGTTTGAGATAGATTCTTTAGATCGTCATTGTGTTGGAATGGATCCTCGGATGCAAATCCATGGAAGTGAGGGATTAGACCAATAATATTTGGCTTTAATTCAGGATCATTCTCCCCAATAGGTATCCTAACATTTGGCTCTACTTGTGCATTAGATGGATTGTGGTAATCTCTAAGTAGAGGCCTTGGACGAGGAATTGGTAAATCAGGGATATCAAAACCCACCTCAAATTGAGGTGGAGGACGGGTTTGAAGAGTGAAGATATTTAGGGATGCTGTTAATAGATTGATTTGTCTAGTTTGCTCAAGCATGCTAAGGTTCTGGTTCAGGAGTGCCTCATGAACATCAAAAGGCGGCATCTCCTCTGACCAGAAGAGGAAGGGATCTCGGGATTTTGATTCTGTAATTGATCCATAGATGTAGATGGATCAGATGGGAAAACCATTGGTTGCTTATTTTGCAACTGGCCTGGGATCACCTGTCAAAAATGTTGCAAAAGGCAAATGCAAGGACCGCCTCCCGACCAAAAAATTAGAAAAAAAATGTGCAAATGCATATGCACACCACAGAAAAAAAAGCGGCAAAAAAACCTGCAAAACAATGCAAAGATTCGGGTTTTGCACTCTTTCAAAGGAAAAAAGAGATTCCTAAGATATGCAAAAGTGCTTTGACGCAAACAAATAGAGTTACAGTATCAAAATACGCATCGTAATCTGTGTCTACGCAAGTGCATATCCTTAAGGCTCGAAGGTCTAAGGTCTAGGATCGAGACCACTCACTACTGGCTCCCCAGGGCTTTAGTAGTGAGACAAACTTGTTGATCCTCGACCAGAGCCTTAAGAGGTGCAAAGAGAGATAGAAATAAAGACTCGTGTGACTCTAGTGATCACGCTGTGTGCATGATAGCATGCAACAGACGATAGTGATAGAAAAACCCGAATGCATTCTGCAATCAGATTTAGTTGTAATTTTTAATTTTCCTCCTTTTAGTTAATTTTTGTTCAAAAATATATCAAATCAATTACAATCGTCGCTTTTTAAGTCTTTTCAAACAAAAATATGTAGTCTTTTTTTTTTAAATCAAAGACAGGGATCTACGCAATCTTTTTTCATGTTTTCCCGCTGATGCTAGAAAAATAGTATAAAATACCTGAGTCAGATTCGCAAGAATACTAGCAAAAAATGCACTCCTAAGAGTGCATGCCTATGATATGCTGCTGCTAGTCAGATAGGATGTATTTTTTATTTTTTTTATTTTTAAAATGCAACAATTCAAACTACTCTAAAGACTATGAATAGAAATACTTACAACAAAAATAGCAAATCAAAAATAGAATCCTACCTTCTCCTGAGATTACCCACGAAGGTAAAACTGAAAAGAAGATAGAAAATAAAACAGAAACAAAACAAAACACAACTAATTAGAACAAAAACATTAAAAATAGTAAAATTATAATTGCAAATACCTCTTAATGTTACAATTAAACTAGGTAAAATTTTTGATGAAATAAAAGATTTGCCTCCCCAAAACAGTTCCATTAAAATGGTTGTTTCTACTCCTCAACTCAGTTAAGTTAATTTTACTTAATTAAGAGTAGAAGAGAGTAACTTAGGTTAACTCTAAATTGTGTTAGTTAGTAGTATAGGGTCGAATTAACCTAACATTTTAGAATTTTTAACTGATTGAGTCCAGGTTATTCGCTGGGAGGTATATGTTATTTTAAATTCACCAATCAACTCTATATATCTTAAAGGTATAGGGGGTATAATTAAATTTAATTGTAACAACATGAATTTTGCAAAAATGATTTAAATTAAAGAAAATATGGAAAATCCCATATAAAATCTTATTTTCAACATTTACTTCAAAATATTTTTGGCAAATGAGAGTTTACCAATTACAAGCCTTACTACAACATTTAAAAGCAATTCATATTACAACAATTAAAAAGAAATAAAACTTCTTTCTCTTTTATTCTTCAGCCTCTCTCTCTTTCTTTCTTTCTCTTCTCTACTCTTTCTCTTCTGTTCTCTTATTCTTTTCTTTTTTTTATTTCTTATTATACTCTCTCGAGCTCTCTTTTCTTTCCTCTTTTCTTCTGCTCCTACCTTCATCTTCTCCCTTAGTCTTCTTCCTTAGTATTTTCCTTAGTGCCCGTGCTTTTTCCTTTCATCTTTCCTTCTCCTTCTCTTCCCTTAGCCTCTTTACTTTCCTTCTTCCCTTAGCAATCTCAACACAACACTTGCTCTTCCTTTTCTTAAGCCATCAGCTGAACTGCATTTTTTCCTTTAACTAAAAATTGGTTCATGGTTTGCGGAGAGGACTTTTCGAGGATACACAGCACCCTTCGCAGGGTGGGACCAGATCCTACTAAGTCCTCACCTAATTTGAGTTACTTGGTTTATTTTTGGTTTATTTGTCTTTTGAGCCAAACCAGGCCAAACCGCCTCCCAGGCCTCGCCCTCCCAGGGCCACAATGCACACGCCCACACAGGTGCTCGTATGCACACACATGCCCACACACACACACACACACACAGATGCTTGTTTCTCATTTTGCACCCAGCGCTTGACGACTGCATAGTCACAATAATAGAAATGTTTTATGCTAAGGCGTACATTCAAGAACTTCTGATGTGGGACTATTGTTTCCCCTTCCAGACCTAACTTCAAGTGAGGAGAACTCCAAGCTCAGAGCTCCAAATCAAGCGATTCAAGTCCTGTTGGAAAGATCTAGATTACTTCTACAAGATTGCAGGGTCAATTTTAGGTTAAGGGAATGTTTTCCTCTTTGATTTGAAGGGTGGAGTTATAGGTTTTATATGGTGTTATACTGCTTGGAAATGGAAGTGGTGTTCACAGAGTCATAAACTGGACTTTCTCACTTAGCTAAGGGTTTAAACAGGTTCTGCAAGAGATTCCGCATCTAATGGTGTGGGTTTTGAGCTCTTAAAGCTTCAGGTCTCTACAAAGAAGCTTGAAGCTAATCTGAAAGCTTCAGAGAAAGGTTTCAGACTTGAAAAAGGTGTAACAGACACTTGGAATCATTTCTGATCAATAGGAAAAACTTCTAAGGTATTCAACTAACTCATCTAGGCAGGATTTAAGATCAATTCTCATCAAAAGCTCACTGCCAATAGTTTGGGTTTGAAAACAACCCAAACTAGCAGGGTTGAAATTCCAACCAAATTACATGTCTGAGATCATCTAAATCACTTTAATATTATTCAACAAAATCTCAGAATCAACTTAAACTCTTCAAAATCATCTGATTGATCTCAAAATCAAAATATCCCACTCAGGTTTGACTGTGAAGCTTCAAGATTGACTTTTTGATTTAAGCCTCTTAACAAGAAATTAAAGCCTAGAATAGGATCCTAACAACCTCCAAAATTCATCCAACCTCTTAAACATAC
Source organism: Thalassia testudinum (assembly GCA_037157565.1). Taxonomy (NCBI): domain Eukaryota; kingdom Viridiplantae; phylum Streptophyta; class Magnoliopsida; order Alismatales; family Hydrocharitaceae; genus Thalassia; species Thalassia testudinum. The sequence continues at coordinate 5,645,959 of JAZHRO010000073.1, read as the reverse complement.
ATTTTAGCCTTGAAAATTAGGGTTCCAGGCTCATCGCGTGAACTCTAAAAATTCTTTGTTCGACAGAGAGAATGGAAGGTTGTTACACTGCTTTGAGGTCATGAACAGCTTCAGTGCATTTCACTGAAGCTTCCAGACACATAAAGTGTGGCATTTGATCTTCTATACAGGCTTCTACAACTCCGCCAGAGTTGGAGAAGAAACCTCAAACCATGCTCCAATCATTGAATCGTCAAACAAGCATCCTCAAACTGATCAGTGATCAAAGTTAAATCAACCTTGAGCTTTTTATCAACTTTTGTAGGATGAAGAGTAAGTTTCACTTGTCGGAGCTCGCTGGAGCTCTTGTGGGTCCAGTGAAAGATAAAAACGTGTACAGAAAGGTGAATCGCGCCATTTTTTATTTGAAAATGTTCCTGTGGTTGCAAGGAACCTTAGGATAGCAATTAATTCTTCTTCAATTCATTAAATGAAAGATTAAACATTAAAATCAGATTGAATAGATTTTGAGCAGGTTGAAGCACAGACTTGCTCTCCTACTCAAAAGAGTGGTTGAGACAAGTAAAAGAAGGTCTACGATCATAAATATATAAAGAATTTATAATTTAAACAACTCCTAAGCCGCCATTGACAGTGAGCTCAGGGGCTTAGATGAAATTAGGTATTTAAGTTATATACTATATTTAATCAAATTAAGATGATAATTAGGATCCTTTGATGATGAATTAATGATGTAGGATCCGGTGAAGGTGAATCTAGGTCAACTACTGCCGCCATGGACAGCAGCAGTAGCTAATGGAGGTGAAATTGGATTAGGCGATTCAATGATCTAATTAGTGATTTATTGAGTTAGAAATGATTGTGAAAGATTAAAGAAGGTGGACAGTGGATTCAAATGACAAAATTAGGTCTCCGGAGAACTCAAGAAGCTCGCCGGAGTCGAAGAAGATGACTCTTGAAATCTGGAATTACACTACACTACCTAACTAATGACATTGCTAAACTCTCCTACTCTTACTCCTACTCCTATCGTACTGTTACCTGGACGAAGGGGCAGAGGAACTCCGTCGAAGGCTCATGATGGAGGAGCGAAATCAGAGGGGAATAAGGAACATCTCCATCGGGCGAATGTGGATGAAGCAGACTCACTCCATGGTCAGTGCCTGTGTCCAAAGACGTGGTAGACCTCGGTGAGGTCCCTGAGCCAATCAAAGTGGACGGAGGAAGTCGAAAAATGAGGTGGAAGGTCGCTGAAGTTCTGGAAGAATAGCCTATCATGTTGGCTACAGTAAAGAAGAGGGAAGTGAGCCAACTTGAGAAAAATCGAGGGGGTCAGGGGCAATTTATAGTTGATAGCGATGAAGAGGGCGGTGGAATCTGTACTTGTAAGGAGCTAGAGGAGGTTAACCACCGGCACCGTCTCTGACAACGGTGAGGTTAACTCCCACCTAAAATTTGGAGAAAAGTATCATCCAGACCGATGGATGAAGATGGGATGGTGAGCATAAGCTCCAGGAGCTGGAAGAAGGTGAAGCCATGTCGGATGGGCGGTGATCAAGCGGTGGAGACACCCTCAATTGTCAGCCATTCAGCTGGCTGAAGAAGTAGTAGTAGATAGGGCCTTATACGCAATGAAACCTAAGGACCTATATGAAAATTAAGGACCCGATTGAAATAAATTTTAAGGATCTAAATGTAAACTCAAGTTTTCAAGGTTTACTTTAATTTAGATCTTTTTCAGCTTTTTAGATATGATTATAAATAAGGTAATTATTATGTTTAGACCTTGAATTTACATTTTGGACCTTTTTAGGTTAATTTATTTAATTAGGTAAGGTCACTTAAGTTATTACATACTTATGTATACATTATGCTTAAGTTAATTTAACTTATTAATTAGAGGAATGATTGTTAAGATCTCGAGTCCAATTATCAATTTGACTATTAATAATATTAATTGAATGATAAAATAGCATTTTTAAATTATTTTAATGCCCATTACTATATATCCCTTATTTTATAATTAACCCATATATTCACATATCCTTAGCTAATTAACTTGGAAGACCAGTTAATTAGGGGTAATTAGAGATCATGATGAGCCTCTAATCAATATGCATCCAACTGTAGTGTCTAATAAGCTAGTTGACTTGCTGATTTCCTAGAATAAGGAAGCCTGACGCCCCTCACAGGGTTGAGCTTGCCTGAGGGAAGAAGATTGTGGCAACATAGATGTAAGTGTATTGGATCCTGGGGAACCATCACAACTACAACCAGCCCCTGCTACTAAATCAAACGAGAATGTTATGTCATCCAGTGGAGCCAAGAAGAAGGTTACTCACACAGACAACTGACTACTTTGCCAATATAAAGGGATAGAAAGGTGGTTTACTATTGCAACTCGATTTGCAAGAATCAGGAATAGCCAAACCAACCAAGCTGGCTGGTCAATCTCAGTGATCTTATCGGTTGGCAAACCAGAGATGGATGACCACAGTCCCGACTATGACCAGCACCGTGACGTTTACTAATCAATAAAGTTCGGGTTCACAGCAGAGGAGGTGTGGGGGCATGCGGAGCCTCACCTTTTTTAGCAGTCTATGAGTTGTAGCTTAGGGTGGAAAAATGGTTCAGTTCCTGAGGACCTGGTCGAGAGAAACATCGATGTAAAAGATTGAGTGGGATCAGTGGAATAGACTATGAAGGGACTGCCAGGTGGGCTCCTGAGACTCTCCTGGGACAATCGATGACACCCCAGGATTGGTCAGGCCTTTCCCCTCCTTGCTGGTGAATTGTGGATTTTCCCAACACGACAAGACATGTGGAGGAGTTGACAATCTGATTATATAGAATATTAGTGGATGAAAGAGGTACGACATGCAGCGTAGAAGTGCAGTGGAACGAAATGAGTTATGCTCATCGATTACTAACAAATACGACTCGTTGCTCCATGAGGAACTCACCCGAACTACTTACTCAACTGCCCCTTACATGCCTATCGAGCATCGGGGTGGGATCTATCAATTCAAAATTTCCCAAGCCTTACCCAAAAAGGTAGCCCAGAAATGACTACTATCCACCTTCTGATCAGGAAATGTCTTGATGGTCCTAAATCCTCCAAGGAAGAGTGGACTCTATCAGTTGGTCATTCCTATCCCCAAATTGGAAAGGAAAGGCAGGAAGCACTTCCCCTTCGAGCTTCCCAACTAGGTGCAGCAGTAAGGATGGATGAACCTTTTCCCTCCCATAAGCAAGAAAGCACTCTTTCCCCTTTCATAAATCGATCCCACGGGGTAGGGGAAATGAGATGAGTGAAAGAAAGCACCTCAGCTAGTGTAATAGTGCAAGTGGTCTTGGTTTGAAAAGATTATCGTAGGCCTTGGCATGGAATGCTACAACCAATTACTTACTACCGACACCTCCCTGGAAATGACCCTTCTTTCCTCCAGAAGTGGAGTCAGTCTTGTGCTCATTGGTAGAACCAACCACAGTAAAAATGTGATTGTAGCCGCAGGGATAGAAGGAATTCTAAAACCCCCAAGCACCCAAGGGACTTCAAGGAACCCCACCCCAGAGGGTGATATGAAAGCATACTAGTCTTCCTGCATATTGAGGGCAAGTCGTGTGCGCTCAGCCTGTCACTGGTCAATTGTATAATGCACTTCCCTAAGGAAAGAGTCCTTTTTTCATCTTAGGTAGGACAACTATACACTACTTTACTTTAGACAAACCAACATCTGGAAATCCAAATCCCAGGATTTTCGGGATTCAGGAGTCAGCCTCCTTCCATTCCGTCAATTGGGAAAACCTACCCTTGGGACTAGGAAAGAGGGAAGCAATCCACCTCACTGAAGGTAACTTCTTTCGATGCTAGGGAAAAGAGAAATGGGAATAACTTTTTTTCATGTCAAATCGAAGACAAAAGACGGGGTATAGAGGAAAAAGAAAGAATAGCTCATCCAACTCCTTTCCACTTTGCACATTCCCACCCCCTCCATGGAAAGTGAGTTTAGAAGGATGTAGGAATCAATCTATATATATTGGAGTCAAGGTATTTCTAGCGAGCAGTACGAGTTGAAGAGGTGGAGTCCTCAGACGTAGACAGTGAGGGTGACAATAGTCAAGCAAGGGCCTACCTATGCTATGGCAGGTTCTACTTGATTGACAGGAGAGCTTGTAAAAGTGGTTGTACTTCCTTCAGACTTCAATGGAAGAAGATAGACTGTACAGTTGAGTAGTTGTAAACATCAGTTATGGCTTTCCCACTTGCTTTCCACTGCTATTCAAGAATTAGAATGGGAACTCTTTCCTCACAGCATGCATCACTCACTCTTTTGCTCTTAGCCTCGCTACACTCCTCTGTCTGGTACACTTCTGCTCCGCAGGTTCCTTCCCCCTTTAGCAAGCAGAAAGAGAGGTTCACTTTTATTTAGGATTGTTGTTGTCCTCCTTCTTTGATGCATAAGCAACCTCTAATAGTAGTTTGCACAAGGCTTGTGGATCAGGACTTGATAGTGTGTATCATAGATAGAGTAGTTGAGCGAAATCTACCTCGCATCAATTGTCTGAAGACTCAGCTCATACCGTAGTCCTAGAAATAGTTGTGAATGTTGTTCAAGCTACTTTGTTGTCAAAAGAAAAATCACCATCATTATACAGAGGTGTCGGATTAGTAGGTATGAATGTCTGAGACTGCTCACAAAGGCTAATAACTGACTCAGGGAGTTTCCCCCAAATTCCTAGGTTCACCCACAATTCTCGCTACGTAGCTTCCTCCGCACGATCGGTCCTATCGCTCCTCTCCACCCTTGGACATACGGCTTGCCACTTACTACCAGTTAGGAACCTTTCATGGATTTGTTTTCAAACTCGAATACAATAAGCAAGCTTCCCATCCATCTTGTGCGTAGAGTCGAGCCTGATCTCGCTTTCGATTCTACTGTACCCTATTCCTATCTCACATCTAGCTTTCAATGGGGTGAAATTGACTTCCACATTGAGGCACCAGCAAAGCAGGAAATGGAGGAAAGGCAGAAGAGATGTAGAGGAAATGGGGAGGCGAGGTAGAAGAGCCATAATCAATAAGCAATCCATCATTTGTTTGGTCAAAGACCTAGACCTAGGAACTTACTACCCTACCCTAGCTGAAAAGCATTGTTCTAACCTAATCTTCCCTAGCACCCAGCTCTACAGCCACTATGCCCAATCTACCCACTGGGACTCTCAGCTACTAACATGGCTTGACCACCATCACTCGTGCCTATGCGGTGGTGTGGAAGTAATGACCTCACACGTGGTTGGCATGATAGTGAGTTGAGTTTAGTAAAGTAGCTGAGACCTGGTGATGAATGACTGAGGACCTAAGTAAGCACCACTTGCTTTGAGCTAATACGCTATCAGTAAAGAGGACAACACCCATGAGTGATGCTGGGGGGACGAGGTTAATAGCATTTTTCAGCAACACTCTTGTGTACTCCATCATTGGAGTCGCTAACTATGGTAGTGCCAATGGAACCAGATGATAGCTAGCATAGTATTCATGGTACCAATCTCCTTATGGGGGGGTTATAAGATAAGCTAAGTGGGGGTGTCAGTGGTCGTATATTCCCACACAGGGTGTGTAGCGGGGAGTCCCAACAAGCATACGAGGTTCCTAATGCTAAGCTCCATCCCATTATTGACTAACTGACCAGGGCCTTATCCCAAAGCTTCGCTCCTTCCTGCTTCGTGTAGCTAAGAATCCCACACAATCGGACTTGGCTCCTCGTACAGTCTGTATATGGTGTGAGAATGGGAACTTTTCTCCCTGAAAGACTTTCCTGAGGAGCCAGTTCAATAAATTAGGAAGGATAGCGATTAGTATCGAGAGGTTGGAGTAGTTGGGCATTCATTTCCTGGTCCAATTTGAAATTGCACTAGAGGGGGGTGAATAATGAAATTATAAAATATTGCAATACAAAAAATTCAATAACACAAGGTGGCACCATATTTTTAGGTGGAAACCCAGAATGGCTGAAAACCACCACCTAAGCGAATCTCTTGACTTAGGATTTTCGATGACAAGGTGATCAATCCACTAACCACACTACTTAAACGAGGGTAGTGTTCCTCAATTACAAATCCCACCTTTGATCCCTAAATGGAGGTTTCTCCCTTCAAAATGAAGAGACAGGGACCCAACAGGTCGGATACCCAAAGTACAAAAATAAGAATTGAAATAACACCTATAGAGCACTGGCGTCGGACTCGAATAGGTTGTTAATATAATGATTTTATCGTTGAAGTGTGCGTAGTGGTTAACATAAATCGGACCTAAACATCTCTTTACAAAATTTTTAACCTGGCCTACTTGATTTTATCTTAGTCACTTTTAGGCCTAGGGTCGAACTCAGGGAAGTGGGGTACGAGTTAAGTTTCTACGTCTTTCCTACAATGAATCTCTTCCATTTGTTTATTGTGTTTTTCGTGTTTTTCTATTTAGATTTTTTTCTAGTAATCTTTGTCCTTGAGGCACACCCTCAAAATTGGGTTCTTGGCTTTGAGCCAAAACAAGGTTCAAAAATAGGTCTTGCTATTCGCAAGATGGAGTACCTGCAAGTCAAAGATTATCTTTTCTCTTTTATATATTTTTTATCTTTTTACTAATAGGAAAGAGAAACAGAAATAAAGTAAATACAGTATATATATATGTATATATATTATGTATATAAAGGGGTGGGGTGGAGGTGGAGGAGTGTAGCACTGTGTCGAGTCGGTCGTCATCTAAAACGACGCAACCAACAGGACGAGGTGCTGCGTGGAGTGTGGGATGGATGGTGGAAGATGAATGCGAGCACGCTTTTTGTGCACGTGTATCGGGGAATATCAGCAACTGGTGCAGATATTCCCGCGATACCACGTATGGTAAGTAATGTGAAAATATATCTATATAGGTATATATGTAAGTATATCGGTATGTATATATGGTTATATATAGGTATATATATGTATATATATATATGTGTATATATATATGTATATATGTATATGTATATATATATGTATATAAATATATATATATAAGTATAGATAGATATATGTATAGATCTATATATATATATATGTGTGTGTGTGTGTGTGTGTGTGTGTATAAGTATGTATGTATAACTATATAGATGTAAATATATATGAATGTATATGTATATAGTAATATATGTGTATATAGATATATGTAGTTAGATATATATATATATATATGTATATATAGATGCATGTATATGTAGGTGTGTATATATGTATAGATATATATATATATGTATCTATACTTAGTTATATAGGTAATAATATAAATATAGATATATATATATATATGTATATAAATATATGTATATATGTATGTATGTATATGTGTGTATATATATATATATATAGGTATATAGATAAATATATATTTATGTATATGTATGTATATAAACTACTACATAGTTATATAAGTACTAATATATGTATAGATATATGTATATATATGTATATAAATATAAGTATATGTATATATGTATATATATATGTATATTTATAGAAGTCTATGTATATATGTATATATATATCTATATATGTATATATATAAGTATATAGATATATATATGTCTATGTATATGTATGTATACCAATACATAAGTATATAGGTGCTGCTATTTGTATAAATATAAGTATATATATATATATGTATATATATATGTATGTATATATGTATATGTATATAAATATTTGTATATATATATCAATATATATAAGTATACGTATATATATATGTATATAATAGAGTATAAGTGTGTGTGTGTGTGTGTGGAAGTGTGAGTGTATGCATGTGTAAGCATCGGTGAAGAGAGTGTTGTGAGAGAGAGTGAGAGAGAGAGAGAGAGAGAGAGAGCTGGAGAGAGAGGGCGCTGCTGAGGTTATGGTGTATGTGACCAGCGGGCGTCTTTTAGAGGTCCTCAAGCGCACGCGCATGCGCGAATGCGCGCAAGGGCGTGCGCTGGAGGGAGTGGCCGCACACAGAGGAGGCCACAGCGCACCACGCTGCATGGAGAACAGGCGCTGGCGCTCACAAGTGCACGCGGTGAAGGAAGCGGGCGAAGGCAGGCGTTGGGAGAGGGCAGGCGCACGTAGACGTACCCGGGCAGGAGCGGGTGATGCGGGCGGAGACGCGCAGGCAGGCGCGCGCATGAGCGAACGACGGTAGCGGCGCGCCAGGTGACCGGTAAAGTGAGAAGCTCACTAGTCACACCACTGTAGCCATAGTGTCGCGCAAACTCGCGTGAACAGTGGCTACAGTGTAAGGCCGCGCCGCGCGACTGGGTACGGGGGTTGTGTGAGTGCAGACTGCTCGGCATGCGCGGTGGAGTGGCTTCGGCTGGTGGCTTGTAGGTGGAGGGTTGCGACAGAGCACGCGGAGAAAGTTGATGGCGTGCATGGTGGAGGGCGAGGGCGACGCGGGGTGCTGCTGGGGTGCACTGGGGTGCTTGGTCGGCCGCTGCAGTAACGTGCGGTGGCCGGCTACGGGCGGAAGAGAGAGTGCGATAGAGCGAAGAAGCGAAGGCGGAGAGGCCTGCAGGCGCGCACGGAGGGCGAGGGCGACGCATAGGCTTGCGCGGAATGGGCTGGGCAGCTACTGCTACTGCCTTGCCGCTGCTGTTGGAGCTTTGAGCTTCAAGCTTAAAGCCTGCGCTCCAATGGCTGAAGGTGCTGGAAAGGGAAAAGAAACTAGAAAAGAGCCACCACGCCCATCGGCTCTTTGATAAGCTGGGCGATGGTGGTCTCATTGTGGTTGGTGTGCACCACAGTGAGGGTTCCTTTCCGCCGGGTGTCTCTGAGGAGGGCCAGTGTGTGGAGGGAAAGGAAGGAGAGGACGGTGGCCTAGAAAAGAAGCTGTAGGTGGGTTTTTCTCTATTGGACTAGGCTGCCTTTGAAGAAGAAGCTGCCCACTTTATATAGAAGATGAAAACCATGCATGGCCATGCCCTGGCTGTGCATGGCTCATGCATGGCCTTGGCAGGGAAGGGCAGCTCTAGGGAAGCATGGTGTGAGGAGAAGAAGAAGATGCATGTAGCTGCGAGAAAGATTTTAAAAATCAAGTGAAATAAAAAATGAAAAGATGGTGAATTAGTAGAGATGCACTTGAGGAAAAATGTTAATTGCAAGGGCACTTATTTATTCACCTCTCCTCTCAATTAAATGCATGCATGCATGTATTTTTACAAATGCGATTATGGAACCCTATAAGCATAGGTAATGCTAGGAAAGAGCACAAGAAGGCACTATTGCAGGTGTATTTTTGCGGTGCAATCATACCCCCATGCCTATCTTTTGCTAGTCCCTAGCAAAACATTTTTTGTAGTATTTAGAAATGATCTTTAAGCTGAAGATTTTGTTCTGAGGCGACGTAGGTGTGTTTATTATTGGATATTGTGACAACCAATTGTAGAGAAGACTACCAGTACTTTAAGTCTCACATGACAAAGATCATTTCTCGACTAACCAGGACTCTTGATATTTAAACCTTAAGTACGATTTCCAGGACTCAGGAGGTTTTTGCCATACTCGAGAGCTCAAGAGATTATGGCTTGTGCTTAGTGAAGGATCAAGACTGATTTGATGAACATTAAGACTCAAGCCCAGGATTTCACGAATCTTTAAGTACCGGTTGGTCCCAGTTTCAGCTTGTGTTTTCGGATTGACCTTAAGAAGATGACTGAAACCTCAACTCCCATTTTCTGACATTTATGGCTCGTAGGAAAATAAGGTATTTGTAACCTGCCCCGAAGAACTTCTTGTAGGGTGAAGACTTTACAGACATTTGTGAGATATACTGATTTATTTGCAACTTTTTTTTCTTTTTGAAACACTTGTCAGTATATCTCTTACAACATTTTTTTGAAGGAGCACACTTTTCTTTTTGGTGGGAGAGTTTCCTTTTGGTCGAAAGAGTTTCTCCTAAACATAAGACTAAAATCAGGGATAAAAAGTCTACCTGCGTGCACAGGTAAGGACTCCACCTTCCCTAATGAACACTAGGGTTGGATCTTATGTTCACCTGGTCTTTTCTAATATGTGTAGTGTCAACCAAGTTTACTTAAGCTCTCAAGTAAAAGCAAACCAACGGATCCTGTACTGGTGTCTCAAGTACAAGAATACGTCCTTAGTTAGGAGAGATTCTGATCTATTTTGTCAATGCTCAAGTGAATTAAGCCCGAGCCTGAGCGAATCAAGTTCCTGTGGCCTGGAAAGTCTTCAAAACAGAGGTTGAATATCCATTAAACACTTATTGTATTTTTGTTTCAGCCTTTAGATCATTACTAAACACCATTTTCTCTTTTATATATATATATATATATATAGAAACTGCATGATACCCTAAAATACCCAGATCTTAAGGATGCCTATCCACCCCCCCATGCCAAATGATGCTATATCCTCATATGCATGCAGGGAAGGGTAGAGAAAGGATGAAAGATCGGGTAACGAGAGCTGAAGTGCAGGGTATATAGGAGGGTGGTAGGGTGGGTGGATGGTGGGTGGTGAAGTGAAAAGTGAAGTGATCGTGACAGTGAAGTGAAAAGTGATGGAGAATGGTGAGTGTTGTTGGGGTGCCTCCCAACAAGCGCTGAATTTAACGTCCCCAGCTGGACTCAGAATGAGGCAAAGAATTAGTTACCCTCCAGCAGGGCAACGGTTTCTCCAACGAGGGCAGGTTCATGAGTCAGATAGGGTTTCAAATGCTGCCCGTTGACCATAAATTGACGCCCAGATTTGGGATCTTTGATCTCAACGGCCCCGTTGGGGAATGGTCTTGAGACCAGGAAAGGACCAGTACATTTGGACTTCAATTTCCCAGGAAAGAATTTGAGTCGGCATTATAGAGCCAAACTTGCTAAGATGGCTCAAATTCTTTCCGCCGAATACAGCTGTTGTGAAAAGCCTTAGTGCGTTGTTTGAAAGTTAAAGCAGAATCATAGGCTTCACGACGGAGCACTTCTAGCTCTTGGAGTTGGAGTTTCCTTTCTCGACCACACAGGTCAGGATCGAGGTTACATTGGCGAACTGCCCAATAAGCGTGGTGCTCCAACTCCACAGGCAAATGACAAGGCTTCCCGTAAACGATTCTATATGGAGACATACCAAGGGGAGCCTTGAAGGCGGTTCGATACGCCCAAAGTGCGTCAATCAGCTTGTCGGACCAATCCTTACGGTCAGGCCGAACCATTTTCTGGAGAATTTGCTTGATTTGCCGGTTCAACACCTCTGTCAGGCCGTTGGTCTGAGGATGATATGGGGATGCAATACGATGGTGGACTCTGTATTTCCTCAGAAGTGCCTGAAAAGAAGCATGGGTAAAGTAGCTTCCTCCATCCGAGATAATGGCTCAAGGGATCCCAAAGCATGCAAAGATGTGGTCTTTGACAAAGCGAGTGGATAAAATATGGTCAGCACGGCGAGTGGGAATAGGTTCGATCCATTTCGAAACATAGTCAACGGCGATGAGGATGAATTCGAAGCCGTTCTATGGAGGAAGGGGACCCATGAAATCAATTCCCCAGATGTCGAAGATTTCTACAGCTAGGATGGGTTGTAAGGGCATCATGTCACAATGTGACATTGACCCTAACGACTAGCACCTAGTGAAATTCTTGGCATAATTGTGTGCATCCTAGTCAAGGGAGGGCCAAAAGAAACCGCACTGCAACACCTTGGCTGCAGTTTTCCTCCCAGAGAAATGGCCTCTGCAGGCCTGATCATGGCAGAAGGATAGCACACTAGGGAAATCGCTGTCAAGAATACAGGGACGGATGATTTGATCAGCACCTATCTGAAAAAGAAGTGGATTATCCCAGAAGTAATACTTTGCTTCTACCATGAGACGCTCGCGCTGGTTTTTAGGCCAGCCACGAGGAAGGGATCTAGAAGCAAGGTAATTGGCAATGTCTGCATATCATGGTCCACCTGCCACATTTATTGCCAATAGGTGCTCATCAGGAAAAATTTCATTGATCGGCAGAGTAAGTCCAATATGGTCAGGGTCTAGTCTGGAAAGGTGATCAGCCACAACATTCTGGGCTCCGGCCTTATCGCTAATCTCAATGTCAAATTCCAGGAGCAGAAGGATCCAACGAATCAGTCTAGGCTTGGCTTCCATCTTGTGCATGAGATGGCGAATGGCCGCATGATCAGTGAAAACATTAACGTGAGAGCCTAGAAGGTAAGAGTGGAATTTCTCCAGCCCAAAGACGACTACCAGTAGTTCTTTTTCAGTGGTAGTATAATTATGCTGGGCCTCGTCCAACGTCTTACTGGCATAGTACACTACGAATGGGTGTCTATCGCGTCTTTGTCCCAGGATGGCTCCGACTACAAGGTCGGAAGCGTCACACATAAGTTCAAAGTCAAGGGACCAATCAAGCGGCTGGAGAATAGGGGCCTTGGTGACAGCATTACGCAACTGCGTGAATGCTTGTATACAGTCAGGGCCCATATCGAAGGGTACGTCAGTTGATAGGAGATGAGTTAAGGGTCGAGAAATGTTGGAGAAGACTTTGATGAATCTCCTATAAAAACTGACGTGTCCTAGGAAGGAGCGGATTTGTTTGATAGAGCCAAGCACAGGTAAATCAGCAATGACATCGAGCTTAGCTCTATCAACCTCGATACCCCTATCGGAGATGATATGTTCGAGAACAATTCCCTCATGCACCATAAAATGACTTTTTTCCTAGGAAAGCACGAGGTTTACATCAATACATCACCTAAGGATATGAGTCAGGTTGGCAAGACATTCATCGAAAGATGGTCCAAATACCGAAAAGTCATCCACGAAGACCTCGAGAAAGTCACCCACCATGTCATGGAATATCGCCAGCATAAATCTCTAGAAAGTGGCTGGCACGTTGCAAAGTGCGAACGGTATCCTTCTAAATGCAAAGGTGCCGAAGGGGCAGGTAAAAGTTGTTTTCTCTTGGTCTCGGGGGTCAATTGCCACCTGGTTATATCCTGAGAATCCATCCAGGAAATAGAAAAATTTATTTCCTGCTAACCGCTCCAGGATTTGGTCAATGAATGGTAGCCGAAAGTGATCTTTCTTGGTTGCAGCATTGAGTTTCCTATAATCCACACGCACTCTCCAAGATGTAGGAGTGTGTGTGGGGATGGATTCGCCCCTGTCATTGACACGGATGGTGAGTCCTGCCTTTTTGGGCATAATGTGAATCGAACTCACCCAGGGGCTATTGTTGATCGGGTAGATTATACCCGCATCTAGCCACTTAATGATTTCTTTCTTAATGACCTCCTGCATGTTAGGGTTGAGACATCGCTGCATCTTGCAGGAAGGTCGAGCCTCCTCCTCCGTTATATACGGTGACTGCAGTAGGAGGGGCTAATGCCAGATAAGTCTGATAAGGACCATCCAATAGCTGCCTTGTGTTCTATGAGGACCTTAGTTAGTTTGCACTCTTGCTCCCTAGTCAATTTTGAACTGATGATTACAGGGAGCGTTTCATTTGGTCCTAGGAAAACATACTTAAGTGTACTAGGTAGCTCTTTCAGCTCGAGAGTGGATGGTGAAAGATCAGGCATTTCTTGGGACGAGAGTGTCCCAGGCAGGTTGGAGAACAAGTCAGGAGGAAGAAATTGGCCTTCAAATTGGCCAAGAAGAGGGGCTTCTTGGATAGATGGATCTAAAAATGAATAGCCCCAGTGAGAAGTATATGGGCTCAAGGTCCCAGTGTGGATTTGTAAATCCGCCTAATTTGGTAAGGAAGAAAGGGCAATCTGGTCTTCAAGAGTGTGGATCGGCGGTGAGTAGCCCGGATATGACTCAGACCATGAGGTATGGGAAGCGAAGAAAACCCCGTCAGAAGTCTGGTCAGGAGAAGGTATGGGACAAGGGAGGGATGGGGGAGCGTCACAATATGTGTTGGTCAGGCAGTCATCAGTGTTTATAGGTAATCCGCAGCAGTCCGAATAGGTCCCAATTAGTCCGATACACGCGCTGACAGCCATGTCCTCGTCAGACGTGTCATCCTCGATGTAATCGCAATCAAAGTTCCTGGTTGCCATGAAGATGTTAAGCTTGAGCTTCTCAGATCCAACGGTAATCTCAATACAGCCCGACTTGCAGTTGATATGGGTATGGGTTGTAGCCAAGAAAGGTCGACCGAGGATGATCGGACAATCAAAAAGTGAACTAGGAACTTCCATATCTAAAACAAGAAAGTCAATAGGAAAACAGAGACTGTTGACCCTAACCACCACGTCTTCCACCACACCCTTTAGGATTTTGACAGAACGATCTGCTAACTGCAACGTGACATGTGTGGGTTTCAGATTTCCTAAGGAAAATTTTTTGAGCATGATGGTCGGTATGAGATTCATGGAAGATCCTAGATCAAGCAGGGCAGGGATAAAATTGCAGCCTTGGATGCTACAGGAAATAAGCGGTGTGCCCGGATCTTTCTGCTTCGGTGGTTGGTTTGACAGTATAGCACAACTCGCATGAGGCGAGAGAACCACCGGATTCTTAGTTTTCTTTGACTGTCGCCTGGGTGTTGTGTAGTCTTTGAAAAATCGGGCGACAGTAGGTATGTGGTCGATAGCCTCGAGCAGGGGTACCTTGATTTCTACATCCCTGAACAAATTACACAGGTTATCAAAAGGCCTGAGTATCTTTCTTTTTGCTTTTTGGCTCCCTCAGTAGAGCATCAGGGAATGGGATTGATTCTGGCAATAATTTGGGTGTATCATCCTCTCACGAATGCGGTGCGCATCCCAAATGAGAGGGTAATGAAGAAGAAGATGGGCCAGGATTAGGTCGAGGTGGATCGACAGTCTGCTTACCGCTCCTCGTAGTGATAGCATTGGACGATGCGGGTCTAGTGGGATCATACGACGGAGGAGGGTTTGCAATAGGGACATAAGAGTGTGGTGTTGTAGTGGGATTAGCCTGAAATCCCGGTGGAATGCTCAGAGCCTGCAGAATTTGATTAACCTGCCCTTGAAAAGGTTGTACCTGTGGTTGCAGACCACGGGGTATGAAATTTCGCAGATTGGGTGCAGGTTGGGCAGGGAGAGTGCCCTGAGATCGAGTCGCTATGCGTAGTTGACTGATCTCAGCATTCTG
This sequence comes from Thalassia testudinum, assembly GCA_037157565.1. Lineage (NCBI taxonomy): Eukaryota > Viridiplantae > Streptophyta > Magnoliopsida > Alismatales > Hydrocharitaceae > Thalassia > Thalassia testudinum. The sequence continues at coordinate 5,630,808 of JAZHRO010000073.1, read as the reverse complement.
CTGCGCCAATTGGTGCTGAAGAAAGGTCGAGTTCTCTTCATGGTGCTTTGACATATCTGTCATTATTCGCATCAATTTATCAAGAGAACTTGATGCGTGTTCGGTTTGCGGTAAGCAAGGGCCTGATGGCAGATTCAGCATAGGATTAGACTAGGCCCTTAGGATGACGGGTGCGGACGGTCGCATTGGTCCACACATAGGGTTTTGGCGCTGCAGGTTGTTGGACCATGCGAAATTCGGATGATTTCTCCACCCTGGGTTATAAGTGGCAGAGAACGGGTTGTTCCCCAGGGTGCAAGCATCTTCTATGGCAGAAGACGCATCCGCATGTAAGTATGCGTCCGAGCACATGGAGGCTTGGTCCTCTATGTCAAAATACTGTCTCACAGAAGCCAATTCCACATGACTTACCGAGTAGCTCAGCACGACACTTGGTAAGGAAGGTCTTACGGGGTTTCTCGGGATAAGCCTGGTGTTGGAAGAATTAGGATTGTGACGAAGTGTGAAGAGGAGGTGTTTGCCAGAGATTGGGTGGGGTTGGCAAGAAGCTTGTCCAGCTTCTTGTGCACGATAGAGACTTCATCCAGTTTTTGTGCAATAAGGCTTCGATCAGTGGATGAATGGGAGGGTCCCGTGTCAACTTCGTGGACATTACGGGGCTGGCTGGTATGATTAAAGGCGACAATGGAGGCATTGTTCATTGAGTTTTAGCTCATATTTTCAAACTGTTCGAATGCTCCATTCTCGTCTTTATTCATAAAATTCCCTCCGCAGGAAGCGTTAGCAATCTGCTTCAAAGTCTCATTTAGCCTGTAGTAGAAAATCTGGGCTATATGCCACTTAGGCAGACCGTGGTGCGGATACTTCCTGAGGAGGTCGTTATACCTCTCCCATTCCTCTTGAAATTGTTCGCCGTTTTGTTGCGTAAAAGAGGTGATAGCACGTCGAAGTGCATTGGTTCACCTGATTGGGAAGAACTTCTTGAGAAACGCTATTCGCATCTCTTCCAAAGAGTGGATGGTTCTCCCAAGGGTGCGTAACCACTGAGATGCTTTATCCCGCAATGAAAACAGGAACATTTTCATGAGTACTATAGGTAACCTGACATTTCTTGGTTTAACCATTTCAACCAGTCGGGTTAGGTCTTCCAAGTGGAGAAAAGGATCTTCACTTACAAGACCATGGAAGTGAAAATTAATTAGGCTAATTATGTTCGATTTCAGTTCAAAGTCATCCCCGCCCATGGGGGCCCAAATTTGTCCTATGGTATCTGTTGCAGCGGGATTCTGATAAGAGCTAAGACACCTAGGCTCCTCCCGTTCGGGAGGGTTCTGCATTTCCTCTAATGTTTCCCGAATGGCTTCAATTTGATCATTATACATCTCCATTTGGGCTTGGAGGCGGGTTATGGGATCTAAGGCTCCACCACCTGGCGGGTTCTGAGGGCGGTTTCCTCCCTCGGGATTTGGGGGTGGGCGTGCAGCCATGTTTGTGGAGGAGGAGGATGATTCGGCTCCTTCTCTAAAATTATCAGGCAATTCAAATAGTTCAGGGTTTTGTGACCTCCTCCCAAACATGCACTACCGTAGGAAGAATGGGGGGGATGAGAAGGAAGAAGAGATGAGAGAAATGACGCCGCAAAGGTACACTTGAGGACAAATCAATACAATCAAATTCCTAACCTCTACAGTGTGCCCTTAGACCTAAAGATCTAAGTTACCTACTATCACGAACTACGGAATCGAATGCGAGCATCGCGGAACCACCGGGCCAGATTGAAAGGTCGTTTGCCCCAGTCTTAGACACCCAATAGCACGTGGGAACTCTCACCAGCACGTAGACGCTACACGTAGGTAGTTAGACCTCCAATCCTTAGTAAGGGTCAAGTTACTGCCAATTTTAGTCAGAGGCTTAGGGTCAAGTGCTTCTGGAATGTGAAGGGCATTGTTTACGGGTAATGCCCAAGTGATTGATTTTTAGAGTGTGTAAAACAAGCATGCAACGAGGAAATCTCCCTGAATTGAAGTTTTTAATTGGTGAATGGTTTTTAGAGTTCAGCCTTAAGTAGTATGAATTTTAGGATTTCGCTGAATTACCAATCCAACCAATCTCCGGGTTTTGCAAGAATACAGGTTTTCTTGTAAGCTCAACAAACCCTTCTTCAATTTGAATTAGTTAATGCATGCTAAAATGCAATGGGCTACCCTAAATGGAGATTTTTATGTGTGGATGCACGAATAAGTTTTAGATTTTATGTGAAAGGGAGCCAAAGCGCTTCAATTCAAGTGCTCTCAATCACCAAGAAAAATGTCCACACACAAGGCTAAACCAACAGATAAAGAAACTAAAATTGTTGGTGTTGAAATATTCGGGATCGAATCTTAGGCAAGTTGAAAAGTCGTGGTGGGGTTGGAATTAACTCAATTCCAAGTCTCCCCACCAAAAAGGTGACCTTGAATTGTAGGTAAATGAGGCAAAGAGGGGTGCAATCAATCTTTTTATGTTTGCCTCAAGGAATACTTCCTACGGAGAGAAATTCAAGAATCAAGATTCTTGGATTTTCGCTATGCGAAGTAAGCCGGGAAATCCTGGGGCAATGGGAGTGAAGACAATCAATCAAACAAGTGAATTTTAATCCACTTGCCCTAAGAAATCCCAAGAAGTTTTTCTAGTTTTTTTAGTTTTTAGTTTTTTTTTTTATTAAGGTGACAAGTTAACCGTAGTTGCTAAGAAAAGAAGACCTACTTGTTCGGCAACGTGTGTGAAGCTCCAATGCGGTGTCGGCGTCTTCACGCTCTCATTTCCGCCTTGGATCTACTCACGTCTTCGACTTTGTCTTCCTGCCTTCTCCTTGCACCAGGTTCACCAGCACACCAAAAACAGAGATACCCATGAAAAGAGAAGAGAAGAGAAAAAATTACAAGAATGGAGTAAAAACTTACTTGAAGGCGCACTTCCCCGGCAACGGTGCTAGAAAAGGTATGGTGTCGGACCCGAATAGGTTGTTAATATAATGATTTTATCGTTGAAGTGTGTACAGTAGTTAACCTAAATCGGACCTAACCATCTCTTTACAAAAATTTTAACCTGGCATACTTGATTTTATCTTGGTCACTTTTAGGCCCAGGGTCGAACTCAAGGAAGTGGGGTACAAGTTAAGTTTCTACGCCTTTCCTACAATGAATCTCTTCCGTCTGTTTATTGTGTTTTTCGTGTTTTTCTATTTAGATTTTTTTCTGGTAATCTTTGTCCTTAAGGCACACCCTCAAAATTGGGTTCTTGGCTTTAAGCCAAAATAGGGTTCAAAAACGGGTCTTGCTATTCGCAAGATGGAGTACCTGCAAGTTAAAGATTATCTTTTCTCTTTTATATATTTTTTATCTTTTTACTAACAGGAAAGCGAAACGGAAATAAAGTAAATACAGTATATATATATAGGTATATATTATGTATATAAAGGGGTGGGGGTGGAGGCGGAGATGGAGTGTAGCACGGTGTTGAGTCAATCGTCGTCTAGAAAGATGCAACCAACAGGATGAGGTGCCGCGTGGAGTGTGGGATGGATGGTGGAAGATGAATGCGAACACGCTTTTTGTACGCATGTATCGGGGAATATCAGCAACTGGTGCAGATATTCCTGCGATACCACGTATGGTAAATAATGTGAAAATATATCTATATAGGTATATATGAAAATATATCTGTATGTATATATGGTTATATATAGGCATATATATGTATATATATATGTGTATATATATATGGATATATGTATATGTATATATATATATGTATATATAGATGTATATACATGTAGGTGTGTATATATGTATATATATATATATGTATCTATACTTAGTTATATAGGTAATAATATATATATATATGTATATAAATATATGTATATATGTATGTATGTATATGTGTATATTTATATATAAGTATATAGATATATATATATATATGTATATGTATGTATATAAACTAATACATAGTTATATAAGTACTAATATATGTATAGATATATGTATATATATATGTATATATATATAAGTATATGTATATATGTATATATATATATATATATATATAAGTTTGTAGATATATGTATATATATAAGTATACTAATACTTAGTTATATAAATAATACAATATATATAGATATAAGTATATATATATATTTGTATATGTATAGAAGTATATGTATATATGTATATATATATATCTGTATATGTATATATATATATAAGTTTATAGATATATGTATATATATATATAAGTATACTAATACTTAGTTATATAAATAATAAAATATATATAGATATAAGTATATATATATATTTGTATATGTATAGAAGTATATGTATATATGTATAGAAGTATATCTATATATGTATATATATAAGTATATAGATGTATATATGTATATGTATATGTATGTATACTAATACATAATTATATAGGTACTACTATATGCATATACATATATATATATATGTATATATATATGTATATAAATATATGTATATATATATGTATATAATAGACTATAGGTGTGTGTGTGTGAGTGTGTGGAAGTGTGAGTGTATGTGTGTGCAAGCGTCGGTGAAGAGAGTGTTGTGAGAGAGAGTGTGAGAGAGAGAGAGATGGAGAGAGAGGGCGCTGCTGAGGTTAAGGTGTCTGCGACCAGCGGGTGTCGTTTGGAGGTCATCAAGCGCACGCGTAGGCGCGTATGCGTGCAAGGACGTGCGCTGGAGCGAGTGGCCGCATGCAGAGGAGGCCACAGCGCACTGCGCTGCGTGGAGAACAGGCGTTGGCACTCGCAGGTGCACGCGGTGAAGGAAGCTGGCAAAGGCAGGAGCTGGGAGAGGCCTGACGCACGCAGACGTACGTGGCGGGTGCGGGCGACGTGGGTGGAGATGCGCAGGTGGGGCGCGCACGGGCAAACGGCGGTAGAGGTGCACCAGGTGACCGATAAAGGAGAAGCTCACCGGTCACCCCACTGTAGCCACAGTGTCGCGCAAACTCGCATGAACAGTGGCTGCAGTGTAAGGCCGCACCGTGCGACCGGGTTCAGGCGGTTATGTGAGTGCAGACGGCTCGACGCTTGCAGTGGAGTGGCTTTGGCTGGTGGCTTACGGGTGGAGGGTTGCGACAGTGCGCCCGGAGAAGCCTGCTAGCATGCGCGGTGGAGGGCGAGGGCGACGCAAGGCACTGCTGGGGTGCGCTAGGGTGCTTGGCCGGTCGCTGCAGTAACGCTCGGTGGCTAGTTGCAGGCGGAAGAGAGAGTGCGACAGAGTGAAGAAGCGAAGGGAGAGAGGCCTGCAGGCACGCGCGGAGGGCGAGGGCGACGCGCAGGCTTCCGCAAAATGGGCTGGGCGGCTGCTGCTGCTGTTGCTGCCTTGCCGCTGCTACTAGAGCTTTGAGCTTCAAGCTTGAAGCCTACGCTCCAATGGCTGAAGGTGTTGGAACGGAGAAAAAAACTAGAAAAGCGCCACCATGCCCACCGGCTCTTTGAAGAGCTTGGAGGTGGTTGTCTGACTGTGGTGGGTGTGCACCACAGTGAGGGCTCCTGTCCGCCAGGTGTCTCCGAGGAGGGCCAATGTGTGAGGGAAATGGAGGAGAGGTCGGTGGCCTGGAAAAGAAGCTGCAGGTGGGTTTTTCTCAGTTGGACCAGGCTACCTTTGAAGAAGAAGCCGCCCACTTTATATAGAAGATGAAAGCCATGCATGGCCATGCCCTGGCTGTGCATGGCTCCTACATGGCCTTGGCAGGGAGAGGCAACCGCAGGGAAGGGCAGCTGCAAGGAAGCATGGCGCGAGGAGAAGAAGAAGATGCATGTAGCTGCAGGAAAGATTTTTAAAATCAAGTGAAATAAAAAAAAAGATGGTGAATTAGCAGAGATGCACGTAAGGAAAAAAGTTAATTGCAAGGCCACTTATTTATTCTCCTCTCCTCTCAATTAAATGCATGCATGCATGTATTTTTACAAATGCGATTACGGAACCCTAATATGCATAGGTAATGCTGGGAAATAGCATAAGAAGGCACTATTGCAGGTGTATTTTTGCGGTGCAATCAAGCACCCCAATACTTTAATTACATTCTTATCTACTAAGCATGAAAAGAAGCCCCTGAGGATTTGCAGAACGGAGTGAGCCGGGAGTATGGATTTGCCCTTTGATTAGAGTGTTGGCACAGCACAAGGGCAAGATGAAGCTTAGAGTAGTGAGCAAGTGATTTTTCTAAGGGAATTGTATCTTAAAAGGTGTGTGTTGCCTAGGAGGAGTTGTAGTGTACTTATAGGCAAGTTTGGAACCTTCAAGAACACTTGGGAGAGTTCTCCTAGCCGTTGGAGACAAACCCCAAGAGATTAGGATGAAATCCACCACAAATCAGGGTAATGATGAGTCTAACAGCAATATCAGACGTCTAATTTTGGGATCAGATGTCTTATAAGATGTATGGTTATAATTCTGGTTGTCTAATACTGTAGGTCATCCTAAATTGTCTCCATTGGATCAAAAGAATGATGTCTGATATTTTCACATAAGACATCTGATTATGTTATTGGATGTCTGATAAAGGGTTGATTCGTTCCTATTTTTATCAGATCCAAATAGGGTTCTAGGTTAAAAAGGATCAGACGTCATTATGGACGTCTGAGGAAATCCCCAGATGTCTGGAAACCAAAAAATCACTTCGCTACTTCTTCTAACAAAAGATTTTGTGGCTGTAATGAGATACGCACAGAAAATCATGGGCAACAGTCCAACGGTAGACGTCTAGAAGTGTGTCCAGAAGTCTAGAAATACATTTTTGCCCTGTGCTTAGTCTAACGGTTAGTCTGAGGACGTCTAGGTAAAGAATCAGACATCTGTGTAAGGTTATTGACGTCTAATAGATGAGTGCTTTGACTGATGTTTATGAGGAGACAAACTAAAGGCAGAACTCTTGAAATTAGACGTCTGAGACACTTGTCAGACGTCTTAAAGTGGAAAATCAAACATCTAACCATTGTTCCAAACGTCTAATAAGAGTCTAGGTGTTAGGTTTTTGTTTCTAATTTATCCTAAGTGTAGAGAACCTAAGTTAGCTATTTGTGGGTTATGTTTGGGGCTTCTTTACAACATTTCTAGACTCAAATAAAATGAAAATTACAACCTTTGAAAGTTTACATGAAAAAGCCTAGTTCCTAATACTTATGCTACTTGTTTTCACGCTTTTAATCTCCCATCTTCGAAAACTTTATTGAATCCTGCAAATATGTTATTACAGAGAGAAACAATATGCTCTGCTTTATTTTTTATTTCATTTTCTTCATTTTGTAAAATCATCAAAATATTATATATTAGTAGTTGAACTAACAATCTCCCCCTTTTTGATGATTTTCAAAATATAGCAGTAGGTTCCTATTTTCTCCCCCTAAAGGTTGTACTTAGTAGTCTATATCTATTTGAGAAGTTTGTTTTTATATTATTCCCTAGGTTCTTACCTACATTCTTCTCCCCCTTTTTTAACATCATCATGAAGGGTAGTTAAAGGGAGTTGAAACCCAAACTACAAGAGTGATATCTACAAAGTGGAGAGCATTAATAAAATTGCATGTTTAAAAGACGACAAGGCATTAAAGAAAATTGATTAGGAATAGAAACATTTAAGCACAGACTAGCTATTTGTTCCCAGAAATATTAAGTACTGGGTCAAGGCCCCTTAATACAAACTTGGAATAAAAGAAAAAAGAAAGAAAAATAGAAGCACTAAACTATTCTTGTTGATCTTGGCAGCGGCGGCGACGAGCGGGTCCATGTCTCATCTGCAAATTTTGAACGTCTGATCTAAGTTCGTTGATGTCACGGAGCATGCTTCCCATGTAGGTGTACATCTCGCTGGTTCGATGCAGCAGGAGGGAGATGCCAGACGAGAGGGAATCTGTGGCTGGATCCCATGCTTCATCAAAGCTCGAGTGGGGAGCTTCTATTTGAAGGGGCCGTGGTTCATGGAAGTCTGGAAAGGGTGGAAGGGGCTCTTCTTCAATGGGCTCATCGGCGGGCTCAAGATGCTCCCTAAGTATATGCATCTTGGCAGCTGTGGCTCGGTTGTAAGGCTCAATCTTCTTGTCAACAGCTTGGTCAGTTATGGAAATCTGATGGGTTGAAAAAATTTTGGGTAGAATAGACCCAAACGGAAGTGATGCCCCATGGTCTTCATTCATGATGCGAACAATGACTCAGCAATAATTAAAGGAATATGACGGACGGCTGCAAAAAGGAGCGCCTTGTGTTGGCACGAGATGTAATCAAGACCTCCCGATTTGTTTAGGAGGTCCCACCCAAAAATGCGAGAGAGTAGACATGGAAGGGGTTTGAGATTTTTGCACGGTAGGGTGCCAAGATTTTCAACATATTTTTCAGGGAGGACTAACTCTTGATTGATGACTTCTGGGTCGTATTGCCTCAGAATGTCATTGAAGTCATTTCCCTCATTGGGGATGGCTAGAAGGTTGAAAATAGTTTCGGATGTGATGTGGATTTCGTGACCAAATAAGTGGGTATGGAGTTCAAGTTCATCGTTGCTATAGTCCTCAACGATGTTGGCATAAAAGAGACAACAAAGATCAAGGAACACACCAAGAGTTCCAATGCCAGAGTGGAACTGACGTCAAAATATTGGAAGAGATGGAGAGTTTGAAAGTGTTCCTGAAGGTTTAAATGAGCAAAATCATTCCAAACAATAAAACAAGGGCATTTAACTTTGGCATTCGCGAAGCGACGAAATTGCTGCCTAGCAATGTCGCCCCATAGCTGATCTGCCAAATAGGTGGAAGAGGAGGTGGAAGAGCCCTCAGCTTGCTTCCTACGGGGAGGCATATTTAGTGGAATAGGTGGTTAGGTTTTAGAAGAAAAGGGTGGTGTTTTGATGATAGAATACCTGCAAAAAATCCATGCAAAGACATTCAACCAACCAAACAACATTCAACCAAACAAGAACTTCACCAACACAGATTCAAACAATAGAGATGCAATTATCATTGATAAAAAAAATGTGTGGCAGTATGCCCTGAGGCAATACAACCTGCCATGTAGTTGTGGCAATATACCTTTGGATTCAAGACACTAAAATGCCGGCTTGAATCTCGTGAGGTAATACCCTTGCCATAGAAGATGCAGCTAGGTTTAACAATGTCGGCTTGACCGAGGGTTTGGGTTCTAGGGCTAACAATGTCATGAAATACGCAAGTAGGTTTAGCGAATCAAGAAGGAGAACAAGATGCAGCTAGGGCTAACAAGGTTGTGGGTAAAAGAATGTGGAGATGCCCTAAGAGTTGAGAGAGTATAGCCACGGGAGGAGGGAGGCCTCCAAATGCACGGTCGAGAGGCAGGGAGGACGTGCGTAGAGGAGCAGTAGCTCCACCAGTCAACGAGGAGGCGCGACGGCCATCTGGCGACGAGAAGAACTTCGCCAACTGCAGGTGTGGACCGTCCGGTGTCAGGGAGAGAGGTAGGGATTTGAGAGAGGAGAGTGGGACATTGAGAAGGGGGCGTTATATCCCGAGGTCACAGAGCAAGTCTCGCCCTGAAGTTGGGGAGATTTGCATTTCAAACCATCCAGACAACAGACGTGACTCGCAGATTTTTCCTTGATGAGACATCTGGAGATGATGTCAGACGTCGGGATTGGACTTTTTGGATTTTCTCCCTTTTGATGGCGACCTCTATTCTAACCATCAGACGTAACATCAGACGACTAATTTAAAAATTAGACGTCTGATTTCTGCAGGCATCCCTCCCTGGAAAATGATTTATTTTCCAGGTTATCATCTGATTTCTGTATAAGACGACATAAAAGACGTCTAAATCTAAAATTAGACATTTGATTTCTGCAAATAGACCTTCCTGGATTTTACTCTAAAGTTACAGGGTCGTCCGATTTTACTATCAGACAACCTATACGACGTCTAACCACAGAATCTGATGTCCGACTCATAATACATGTTCTGACTCACAGATAGACGTCTATCAACACATCTAGACGACACCCCAAATGTCTGTGGTGGATGACGGACCTCTAAAATAGCTCTTTTGTCAGCTCTTTCGATAGATAAAATCGTCGCCTGTCACAGATCTTCAGATGACGAATTTTTATGTATAAGATGTCTGATAGTTTAATCAGGCGTCAAATATTGCACAGAATGTGCATTTTGATGCTTGAATTGAGAATGAAGGCTTTTAACTTAGTAAAGTCAAGGCTCCATCTATGTTCATGACAAAGGAAGTTCTATTAAGTCACTAAATTCTTCAAATATCACATATTGCACAGAATGTGCATTTTGATGCTTGAATTGAGAATGAAGGCTTTTAACTTAGTAAAGTCAAGGCTCCATCTATGTTCATGACAAAGGAAGTTCTATTAAGTCACTAAATTCTTCAAATATCACTTAGCTTACATATGCCTAGTTTTGAACGTATAAAATTAAAGCAATCATAATTCAAAGGTTTAGTGAAAATATCAGCTAATTGCAATTCAGTACAAATAAATTCAACCTCGATTTCTCCCTTAAGTACATTATCTCTCAAAAAGTAATGTCGAACATCAATATGTTCTGTGCGAGAGTGATGTAAGGGATTTTTCGAGAGGTTGATAGCACTAATATTGTCACATAATATTTTTGTCTTATTAAATATTAAGTTAAAATCCTTCAAAGTATTTTTCATCCAAAGCACTTAGGAACATGCTAGTGCGGTATCTATGTATTCAACTTCCGTAGTTGATAGAGCTACACTAGATTGTTTCTTTGAGAACCAAGAGATTAGTGATTCGCCCAAGAATTGGCTCGTCCCACTAGCACTCTTCCTATCGGTGTGGCTACCTGCATAGTCTACATCGCTATATGTAACTAAGTTGAATTGTGTACTCCTAGGGTAGAATAAGCCATAATCAGATGTGTCAACTAGATATCTAAATATTCATTTTACATCATTTTGGTGTGATTGTTTAGGGTTAGATTGAAACCTAGCGCATAAGCAGGTACTAAACAAAATATCAGGTCTACTGGAATTTAAATACAGTAAAGATCCAATCATGCTATGATAGAGCTTTTGATCTGTGGGCGTACCTAATTTGTCTAAGTCTAGGGAAGTTGTGACACTCATAGGAGTGTTCTTCCCTTTACTTTTGGTCATTTCAAATTTCTTCAGCATCTCCTTTGTGTATTTTGATTGACACACAAAGGTTCCAATTTCGAGCTGAGTGATTTGCAAGGCCAAGAAGAACTTGAGTTCACCCATCAAACTCATTTCAAATTCTTCCTGCATAATTTCTAAAAACTTTCTACACATAGATTCATTAGTAGCACCAAATATAATATCATCTACATATATTTGAACTAATAAAATGTCTTTTCCTTTTCTTTTAATGAATAATGTGGAATCAGCTTCCGCTATAGAGAATTTCTCATTTAACAAGTAGCCTTTGAGCCTTTCATACCAAGCTCTAGGAGCTTGCTTTAGACCATATAGTGCCTTGTTTAATTTATAGACAAAATGAGGCTTATCATGAGACTTAAAACCAGGAGGTTGTTTTACAAAAACTTCCTCCTTAATGAATCCATTAAGAAAGGCACTCTTAACGTCCATTTGAAAGAGTTTAAAGCCAAGAAAGGTGGCATAAGCAAGAAGCATGCAAACTGATTCGAGTCGAGCTACGGGAGCATAGGTCTCATCAAAATCAATTCCTTCTTCTTGGTTGTACTGTTGTGCTACCATCTGAGCCTTATTCCAAATGACCGTACCGGATTCATTCAACTTGTTCCGAAATACCTATTTGGTACCTATTATCGTTTGCCCTTCAGGCTTAGGTACTAGATCCCAGACTTCATTCCTTTGGAATTGGTTGAGTTTCTCCTGCATGTTCATCATCCAAGGTTCTTCGGAGCATGCTTCCTTGACACTCTTGGGTTCAACTTGAGATACAAAGGTGGAGAGACCAAAGTAGCAACTAAAACGAGATCAGGTTTTAACGCCATCAGACACACTTCCAATGACTTGACTTTTGGGATGATCCCTTTGATATATCCAATCATTTGGAAGATTATGGATATTGGAGTTTGGAATATTAGACACATCAATAGTAGAATCATCTTCATCATCCATATTGACTCAGTCAATGGAGGAGTGAGGAGATTCATCGAAGGAAACATGGAGGGTTTCCTCCACTATTAATGTGGTCTTGTTAAAAACCCGATATGCCTTACTACATGAGGAATAACCAATAAAGATGGCTTCTTCACCTTTGGCATCAAATTTATCTAAATTAGAGCGGGTATTCAAAGCAAAACATCGACATCCAAAAACTTTAAAATAACTAATTTTGGGTATTTTCCCATAGTATAGTTCAAAACAAGTTTTTCGCAACATAGATCGAATTAAGGTGCGATTTAACACGTAACAAGCCGTGTTAACCACCTCAGCCCAAAAGTACTTCGGTAACCCCCAGTCTATGAGCAATGTTTGAGCACACTCTTAAAGAGTATGGTTCTTTCTCTCAACCACCCCATTTTGTTGAGGTGCTCGGGGAAAAGAAAACTCATGAGCAATACCATGCTCTTGACAAAAATCATCAAACAAGGAATTTTCAAACTCTCCCCCATGATCACTACGGATACGAGTGATTTGGTAGCCTTTTTCAATTTGAACTTTCCTACAAAGAACAAAAAAGATGGAAAACATTCCTTTGGATCTCAAGAAGGAGACCCATGAAAACCTCGAAAAATCATCTACAATTACAAGGAAATATTTGCATCCACTGAGGCTCTCATATTTTGTAGGTCCAAATAGATCTAGGTGATGTAGTTCTAAAAATCTTGATGTAGATATAACTTCTTTGCTTTTAAAACTAGATTTCATAATCTTACTTAACTTACATGAATCACAAATAGGCTCATTTAAAATTTTCCTTTAGGAAGACCTCGGACTAGTTGATGTTTAGTTAGTTTTTGAACCAGCTTCATATGAACATGGCCTAGTCTTCTATGCCATAAACTTAAGTCATCATTTGCTATAAGACATTCATAAGTTCCATTTTTATCAAATTCTACGACATAAATGTCTTTAAATCTAGTTCCCTTAAGATGGGTTTCATTGGATAATACATGCATAATTTCAAGCATTTTACAAGTAAACACTACTTTAAAGCCCTTATCACATATTTGACTGACACTTAAAAGATTATGATTTAGTCCTTTAACTAGAAAAACATTTGAGATGGGAGAGAAAGGGTTACCTATTTTACCAAGGCCAATAATATGGCCCTTGTGGTTGTTGCCAAATGTAACCGTTCCTCCATTTGTAGGTTGGAGGTCCAAAAATAGGCACTTGTCTCCCGTCATATGTTTGGAGCATCCGGAGTCCATCACCCATCGGCCTCCTTGGTGGCGGTGGTCTCCTTGTCTTCTTCCTTGTAGACCTTCTTCCTCCTACAAAAGATCTTCGATGGTGACTTGGTGTTTCTATAGGTCTTTCTAATTTGTGTCGTCCATCCTTCATTTTGTATATCCAACTTTTGACATTATGATGTCCTTTCATCCCTACAAAACAAAGTGAGAGTTGTCTTTTTGGTATCCATTATAATGTGGATCTGTATTTGTTAGTGGTCTCCTTTAGAGGAGGGTCCTTTTTCAGCTCACTTTGACTAGGTTCATAAAAGCCTAATCCAAATTTACTTGAGGAAGGTTTTTGATGGGCAATGAGTTTGTCCAAGTTATCTTTCCCCTTTGTAAATTTGGCTACGTCCTCAAGAAGTTGATTTCACTTTTCTTTGAGGTGATTTATCTCTATTTTCATTATGTGTAGTTTATCTTTTAATGCCCTAATCTCTACTCTAAGTAAGCTATTTTCATCCTTTTAAAGGAGTTTGATTTTTCAAGCACATGGATTTTGTCAAGTAATTCTTCTCTATCTAGAAATTTTTGTTCACTCATTGCCGTATGCAAATCATTTCTTAATGACACTTTCTCAATCATTAGATTTCTTATTTGCATATTTAAAGCAGTGGTTTCTTTTCTAAGAATTAGATTCTTCAAGATCATTGATTAATTTCTTATTTTCTAAGTTTTCTTCTTTTAAAGCCTTGCTTTGGGTTTTTGTTTTCTTAAGATCTACATATAGTCAATCAAAGGCATCTTGTAATTCATTTAAAGAGTAGGAGGTTACCTTAGGTTCCTCAGATTCAGACCCAAAAGCATCATTTGTTACCATTAATCCCAGGCATGCCGTTTCTTCATTTGTTTCCTCCTCTTCTTCTTCGGAGGTGGAGTCATCCCACGTTGCTTGAAATGCCTTCTTCTTGAATCCCTTCGGCTTAGAGATCTTCTTGTAGTCGGAAGGCTTCTTGGGTTTCTTCTCATCATCCCTTTTGAGTAAGGGATAATCTTTCCTTATGTGACCCCTCTTTTTGCAATTATAGCAAACTAGAGGTTCTTCCTCTCTTTTCCTTTCCTTAATCTCTTTTCTATTTCTGAGAAACTTTTTAAACTTTTTAGCTAATAAAATGAATTCTTCGTCATCGGTACTTACCTCATCATCCGAAGTAGCTTTGAAGGCTAAGGTCTTCTTCTTTGGCTCCTAGAGGTTCTTCCTCTCTTTTCCTTCCCTTAATCTCTTTTCTATTTCTGAGAAACTTTTTAAACTTTTTAGCTAATAAAATGAATTCTTCGTCATCGGCACTTACCTCATCATCCGAAGTAGCTTTGAAGGTTAAGGTCTTCTTCTTTGGCTCTAATGAGATTGATTTCTTCTTTTTCTCCATTTTTTATTCATAAGCCATGAGATTCCCAAGTAGATTTTCCATGTCTAGATCCTCTACTTGGTTGGCTTCTTCTATTGAAATTACCTTTTGCTCCCACTTAGGTCTAAGGGAGCGAAGGAGCTTCCCTTGAAGCTCCCCCTTTATAAATGTCTTTCCTAGAGACTTGAGGCTATTCATGATTAATGTGAATCGGGTGTACATGTCCCCAAGTCTTTCATTCTCCTTCATAGAGAAAGCTTCAAATTCCTGCGATAACAAGTTTATCATTGTGGATTTAACTTTAGACGTACCTTCGTGAGTTACCTCCAAGGTTCTCTAGATCTCGTGGGTGATTTTGCATTGGCTGATGCGGTTAAATTCCTCTGAGCTGAGTGTGCAGTAGAGTGAGTTCATTGCCTTGGCATTCAGTCCAAGGTGATGAATTTGCTCCACTGTGTATCCTGTTTCTGGTTTCTTGGGAATGATGTATGCGAATTCGCATGTCTCCTAAATGGAGAAATTGTTTGCTTGAAGCCACATCTTCATTCTCAGCTTCCAGTAAGTGTAGTTTGTTCCTTCGAAGACTGGTGGTCGAGTGGTGGATTGCCCCTCCAATCTGCCCATGGAAATGACCTTCCCCTCCATGTGATCTTTCCGCAGATGTTACTCCTGTAAGCGAAAAACCTACTTAGATAAAAAATGAAATTACACTAGAGGAGGGTGAATAGTGAAATTACAAAATATTGTAATACAAAAAATTCAATCACACAAGGTGGCACCAGATTTTTAGCTGGATACCAAAAATGGGTGAAAACCACCACCTAAGCCAATCTCTTGACTTAGGATTTTCGATCATAATGTGATCAATCCACTAACCACACTACTTAAATGAGGGTAGTGTACCTCAATTACAAATCCCAGCTCCGATCCCTAAATGGAGGTTTCTCCCTTCAAAATGAAGGGACGGGGACCCGACAGGCCAGATGCCCAAAGTACAAACATAAGAATTAGAATAACATCTATAGAGCACCCCAATACTTTAATTACTTTCATATCTACTAAGCATGAAAAGAACTCCCTGAGGATTTGCAGAACGGAGTGAGCCGGGAGTTTGGAATTGCCCTTTGATCAGAGTGTTGGTATAGCATAAGGGAAAGATGAAGCTTAGAGTAGTGGGCAAGTGATTTTTCTAAGGGAATTGTATCTCAAGAGGTGTGTGCTGCCTAAGAAAAGTTGCAGTCTATTTATAGGCAAGTTTGGAACCTTCAAGAATACTTGGGAGAGTTCTCCTAGCCATTGGAGACAAATCCCAAGATATTAGAACGAAATCCACAAAATATCAGGGTAATGATGAGTCTGACAGCAATATCAGATGTCTAATTTTAGGATCTGACGTCTTATAGGACATCTCATTATAATTTTGGTCGTCTAATACTGTACGTCATCCAAAATTGTCTCCATTGGATCAAAAGAAGGACGTCTGATTATGTTATTGGATGTTTGATAAAGGGTGGATTCATTCCTATTTTCATCAGATCCAAATAGGGTTCTAGGTTAAAAAGGATCAGACATCGTTATGGACTTCTGAGGAAATCACCAGACATCTGGAAACCAAAAAAACACTTCGCTACTTTTGACAAAAGATTTTATGGCCGTAATGAGATACACACAGAATATCATGGGCAACGATCCAAAGGTAGACAGCTGGAAGTGTGTCCAGATGTCTAGAAATACATTTTTGCCCTGTGCTTAGTCTAACGATTAGTCTAAGGATGTCTAGGTAAAGAATCAGGCGTCTATGTAAGGTTATCGATGTCTGATAGAGAAGTGCTTCAACTGATGTTTATGAGGAGACAGGCTAAAGGCAGAACTCTTGGAAATTAGATGTCTGAGTGTAACGACCCAGTTCCCGAGTCCCTACGAGACACGAGAACCGGACCGACTCGACTAATCCCAAGACCTAGTCGTCCAACGAGGAAGTAACCAAAAGATAGTAAAATAAACCACATTCAGCATGAATATAACTAACAGTAAGAAAGTACAGCAGTAAGGAAAGAAACTGCTACAGTAGGTACCACCACAACAGTAAAACAACATTTATCATATAAGAAGAACTGCAGGTAAAGAAGGTACAACGGAAACAAAAACTACTCACTAGAACAGAAACAAAAGAGGTACAAAAGGCTGTGGTAACTGTACTGGACCCTACTCGGCCCAGCGTCCTCTGCAGCCGTAGACCCTGGCTGCTCAACACCTGGTCCTGAAAAAGGTAACGAGTGTAACACGTCAGCAAAACGCTGAGTAGAGTGGCAAACTAACTAAAGGCAACAGTAGAGTGTACAGTAGCTGTTAAGTTCTATTACCTCCTTTATTCACATCTTTCAATTTTTCTCACTATTTCATTTATTTCTCAGATCCTTTACTTGATCTCGGATGTCCTCGTGGGAACGATCTTGATTGCAGTCTTTTCCAAAAGTAGAAGTAGCACGTGGTGCTCTGCTGGCCGGGAGAGTCCCCCGTGGTGATCCTACCCTCAGTCAACCACCCCAAGGTCACTGACAGACGTAACGGTGACTACGGCACGCGTGATAAACGCACAGGTAGCTAGCCCGCACTGGCATGCGGTCAGTCGTTTCCGTTAACGGGTGCGCCCAAAGCACAGCACGGAACCAGGGTAGAGCCCTCTCAGTAACAGGGGTCCAACCCCTCCACAGTAACCAAACCGGGGCCTTGCCCCTCCACAGTCCGCGCACCCTCGCCTGACTACCCTGGTTTGCCCTAGTGGGCCTAACAAGTCGGTGAAGGAGGCTAGCAGAACCCCGGGGCCCGTGGGGTAGCTAGTACTCTCCTAACACTAGTAGCTCTCCTCGGTACTACGTACACGAGGGCCAGCAAGTCGGTACAGAGCGGCCAATCCTAACCCCGGGTCCCTGGGGTGGCTGGCCCCACTCTGCACTAAACAGGTACAGGTACTTCCCTTGGTACTGCGTACCCAAGAGACAGTACGAACAACATCTCAGTTCCATTCCTTTCTCTTTCCAGGAGTTCCACTCCTAATTCCCCGTAGGGTTCCATCCTTTAATCTCAGAACATCTTATGTTTCACTTTCCAGTTTCACGTTCTTACAAACCATGATTTCAGTCATGTTCCTTATTCATAACAGGCAGCTGTTAATTCAATTTACAGGCAGCTTTATATATTCATTTCCATTCTTCCAAGACTGCAGCAATATACATTCCACTAGTTTTTCCATCCTAGGATTCATGCCATATCCTAGGATCTATCATACAATCTAGTTTTCCGGCCCTAGGATTCATGCAACACCTAGGAGCTATCATTCCATATATTTCTCATTCCTAGGATTCATGCAATGCCCTAGGTTCTAGTTATGGTTCCATACTTTAATAGATTTTATTAATACTTAAAGCCACTCTACCAGGTACAACGGGAGTAATGGGGGCGTGATCAGGAATCCCGCGTGCCTCCGCGACTCTCAAGACTACAACTGAACGAGGTCCTATCACAAAGATCAACACAAGGAGTGTCTCAAAATAGTGTATAGCTACTGTAGACGGGTAGAGGAATTAATTCTGAAAAGAACGCAACTCGAATTGCGGAAAACGGAGCCCGAACGGGCCCTAAACGGGTTGAACAAGGCGATACTGTGCAAAATCAGACGTCTGGAACTTCTTCTAGACGTCTTAAAAAGTGGATCAGAGAATTACCTGTTCAGCGTGGTTTCCCAGACGTCCAGAAGTCTGCGGGGACGTCTGGCCTAGCTCCCAGACGTCCGATTGTCACCCCGGACGTCTGGAGGTCACTCCCGCCGTCTGGTACAACTTCCAGACGTCTGATTCGCAAAGGATGGCGAATCAGCGAGCCTTTCAGACGTCTGTAAGGGCTTAAAGACGTCTATCTCGCCGTCTGGCTGTCAACCCAGACGTCTGATTCTGGAAATTTTTCAAGAATCAGGGCGCTGCTCGGCCTCCGCTCGCGACGCCGCCCGCGTCGCACCTCGCGCGTCTGCTGCTCAGACCGCAGCAGGTCCCTCTCCGCGTCTCTCCGCGCCCCCTGCGCCCTCCGCCGGCCGGCCAAGCCGCTCCGGCGAGCTCGCCCTCACGGCAGAGCTCCGCCCTCGCACGCCGCACCTCCACGCTCACTGCGGCCGTCGCTGCCGCCCTCGCATCCGCTCGCTCTCATGCACAGGAAGGAGAAGAAGGAGGAGACTCTGGAGACGGGAGGGGAGGCGTGGCCCTTTTAAGGCCGCGCGAGGAGGAGAGAGGGGGTGGTAGGCCGCCTGCAGCCGCAGAGAGAGGGAAAAAGAGAGAGAGAGAGAGAGGAATCGCGGGTCTGCGCGCACAGGCGCGCAGACGACTCTCCCGTACGAAAATAACTGTTTTCCAGACGTCTGGATGTGATCCCAGACGTCTGTACCGACGTCTGGGCCACCTGGGGCACGCGTTCGTTACACTGAGACACTTGTTAGATGTCTTAAAGTGGAAAATCAGATATCTAACCATTGTTCCAGACATCTGATAAGAGTCTAAGTGTTAGGTTTTTGCTTCTAATTTATCCTAATTGTAGAGAACCTAAGTTAGCTATTTATATGTTATCTTTGGGGGCTCTTTACAATATTTCTAGACTCAAATAAAAAGAAAATTACAACCTTTGAAAGTTTACATGAAAAAGTCTAGGACCTAATACTTATGCTACTTGTCTTCACGCTTTTAATCTCCCATTTTTGGAAAACTTTATGAAATCTTGCAAATATGTTATTGTAGAGAGAAACAATATGCTACACTTTATTTTTTATTTCATTTTCTTCATTTTGTAAAATCATCAAAATATTATATATGAGTGGTTGAACTAACATGAATGTCTCTGTGAATTCAGTAGTAGGGATGAATGAAGGAGCGCATCCTTTACTAGGGTAGCCTAGTGAGGTGCCTTGTTTACGGGTGGGTCTGTATATGATATCGGCGTTCTACTTAAACTTGGGAAACTATGACTTTTCGCGCGGGTATGATATGACTATACTCGCTTCAATAGCTCGAACTGGCTGCAGCCACGCTATCATACAACCCCTACTAGACGTGACATTAGACCTCCATGGTTTCTGCTTTCAAATGACTAAAGGGCCTCGGTATTAGTAAGGAAAGATGCTAGGTGTGATACATAGGAAGGAGCTACAAAACATAGCAAGGTAGAAGAGGGGAGTCGAAAGACGGAGCAAGGTTGAATTGGAAGCCAGCCTATGTTCCACCTTTCGTTCCTCGTCACTCACATGAATAAATAGACTGACCATTGGGTTCGAAGGTAGGGGACTGACAGTAGTCGTTGACATGCAAAGCGGTGTATATAGGGGTACATACAAAGAGGGTACTTGGTAGCCACAGAAGTTCATTCTTGCTTTCACAGAACTACCAAGCCACCATATAAAGTGTAAATACACTCGCGAACATGGATATATTTGACTGAGTTGTAAGGCGAATAATAGGAGAGCAGGGAACCTTCTATATAGATAGTAGTTGAAAGAAGGTCCAACAGTGCGAAGCGATGCGAACAAACGAGTGAGGTGGCAGAGTCATATATGCGTTGGTGTGAGTCTATAGAGAGCTGAAAGCCAAGTAATAGTGGCCCAAGTGAAGATATCTATAGTTCAGCCGAGTCCTAGTCCGAAGAGGTAGCTGTTGCTAAGGTTTTGTTTGCAGGTTAGGATTCTAGGTAATATCCTGACTCAGACTAAGCAACTGGGGGAAGCTAGGTTCCATGTGGGGCTTTCGCGAGCAATGGGGCAAAAACAAATGAGTATTGTGTCAAAGGAGTGCATCGAGCTGTTAATAAATTCATTCAACGAATTAGGCTTCCGAAACTTCTGCCCCGAGATCAGAGCCAAACTTAAGTGAAGCATCAGCCAAGCACTAGTATAATCAATAAGCAAACTTACACTTTCCTTCTACACTTTCCATCCACTACTCCATTAGGGACACAACCACTCTGACCCAGCCAGGTTTTTTCAGTAGTAACTCTCAATGAATTACCGGGTGGTGAAGAAGCAAGGCAAGGAAATCAATCGCAAGCAGAAAGAGGACAGGTAGGTTTGACTGAAGGTTTTTCATAGGAGGAAGTGAAGTATTCCCAGGTTAGTAAGGTATTGGCGGGTTATGTTTATTATGTTGAATAAGTTTGACTTGAGTGATTATGGTCAACAGAAACAACTGACTATGTGGATTCCCCGACTGGGTGAATTTTTAGTAGTAACTACCCTCGTATCATTTTCATAATTCGATTCCAATCCTGCTGGGAAGCTGGGGTCTTCACCATCTAGGTCGAAAGATGCAGGGAAACCTAATTCAATGAATGCCCCGGAGGGTCAGGTAGTGAAGCAATAGCAGGGGCAACAGATAGGATGGATGATTTCAAGGGTGGATGTTCGCCGGTTCTGAAGAGCTAGCCGTAGGAGTCAGATGCTAATAGTTCTGAATAAAGGGGGATTTCACATCTCTAGGTAATTATGAAATGAAAGAAGTTGGTGTAAGGCCAGCCTGGAAGGCGAAGGCTATGGGCAGGTTCTTCCACTTCAAGGGTAGTAACAAGTTCGCATGGTCATATTTAGAGGTTGATTCCAAGCACTCCGTCGTCTAGTCATAGTATAATAAATCCGCATCGTAGTAATTACTGAGAAAAGCTCCAATTTGCAGGGAACATGCGAGGGCTCTCAGCCACATCGATAGTTCAATGTGCTCATCGATGTCTAACCTGAAGATGTGGATCATCCAAGGCACATTAGCATTGCATGCTCCTCCTGAAAATATCTTCTTAGAGTTTGAAACCAAACTTCTCCTCTGGAGGATAGATGGGGCGATTCAGGTGAGATCCAATATGGATCCAATTTTCTATTCACTCGTGGGATCCGAGCAGTCCGGAGGGGTGTGAGAGAAGTGGAACAGAGTGAAGCTGAAGCTAGCTCGTCTTTGAATGATGTGCAGTGATAGCGGAACGAGTTTAGTTATGCACTACACGTGCGAAGAGCTTTTTCGAGAGTGAGATGGGGAATGGATTGTTTTCATGATTGGATTCCAATAAAAAGCTCGATTGGAAGCACTCCAACCCTTCAAGCATAACCCCAACCAACCTTGCTCAGGTAGGAAGTCAACCCCATCCATGCCCGCCTTCCAATTCCTACCTTCTCGCTTCCCACAGATTCGGGTTTTGGCCATTGCTATAAACCTAGATCTTTGTCTAAGAACAGTTTATCAACGGGAGTAGTTCATTCACCTGGGAGCTGGAATTGGAGTTCAAAACCCTCAATCTCAAGCCCCAGGTCAATTCACCCTTAACTTAAGGGGTATAAGTCAAGTTCAGCAATCAGGGAATTGATGGATGGAGTTGAGGGGAGGAGTTTGAGTCATCAAATACTCTACCTTGGAAGGAAGTGTGATTTGGCTAGTGAGTGAGGGGCAGGTTCAAAATGGTCCAGTCATCCCTCGTTCCACTCGTTACCCCACCCTGGATAACGTCAATCAACCTAACAACCCCTTCTTTACTACAATGCTTGTAACCTACTTCAATGACATCTGAGGGAGTGTAGAACTAAACCCCTTCTGATAATGGTTGTGCATTGAAGTGTTTTTTGGATCATGGCTCACTTAAAAGAGGATCTTCCCTCTTTCTGCAAGCCCTAGGCATAACATCAATGAGGGGAATTTAGGGAAACAACTAGGGAAGGGACATTGATTTCCCCTTTAGCCTCCATTGTGAATAAATCCTCTCAATCTTTGTCTCTGATTGCACCCGTACTAGAAGTCGAGAGTAATTGGGAAGAAATACCTTGGAGTGCCTAATTCCACTATGAATAGCTTTACTTGACTTCAATTGGGGAAGTGAAGTAAGGTGGTCGCTAGTTGTTTGATTAGGTTTTATTCCTCACCTCCGGTCATCTAATAAAGATACCTTCACTACATTGCGCTTGGGCTCAGAAATTCACACACTTCAACTGAATTCAGCATTACTACTTATCTATGGTTAAGTAGCATGTTATGAGCTTACGTTAAATGTGTGAAGTGACCCTCCAAGGCCAGGCGTGATTGAACTACTAAGGGATGTGTGAAGTGACTCTCCCTTTAGATTCAATCAAGGCTGGTAGTAAGTCCCGACGAAGTTACCACAAGCCTCTCATTTTTTGGAGATAGTGAGGGAGTTGAGTTTCTAAGAGAATCCTGAAAGGAAGAATGAGAGTACTTTATTCCCAAAGCATGACAGTTAGTCATCAACATTGGTTGTACATTAAGTAGTCGCAAATATAATGAATAGAAGCCGTAGTTTTTTTGTAGCAAGGAGTAGCTACTAATGAGGAGTGTTTATTTTGGATGATGAGATTACATCATTCTTTCCAAACCATTTTTCCTGTAAGTACAAGGGTAAAGGAGGTTTGTCATCAATCTTTTGTGTTTTTGTTTTGTTGTTGTCGTGTTTGAATCGATCACGCTTTTGATTGACAAATGGTTTCAATCAAGAAGGGGCAGGTTTGTAATAAGTGGGAAGTAGAGTCTTCATCGCTCCAATAGAGAAAGCAGATGGATCCATGGTCGATTCCATCTCAAATGTGGAAGGTACTTTTGTGTGGGGAGTTTTTTATGTATCGCAAGCCATCGGAAAATGACACTCTGGGGGGAAGTTTAGATTTCCACAGCAATTGATAGTGTAGTGAGGTAATCCCACCGTTCCAAAGGGTAAAAGTGTCAAATGTCATGAACTAGGGAGTCCTCCTTGCATGAGTGAACGAAGGATAAATTGCTAGCTCAGTGTCGGAGATTAGTTTCATGTTTTGGATATAGTTGGTGATAATACTATTTGATTCCGGGAAGCGATCTCTTGTTCGATGGAAGAGGTTAGATAGCCAATTTTTGCTAGTGTGAGTTTTTTCATTTGATTGAAAACCTTGGCGATAGTAGCTTTTCAATTGGTTGCAGGTCAAAGTATAGAGAGATGGGCAAGTGTGTTTGAGGGGTGGTTGATTGAAGAGGGAAGAGTGCTAGAAGTGCAGGTCATTCCCATTCCTTAGGTTAGAAGATAGAAGAGGAGAAAGTGTGGAAGAGGTTTTGCATATATTTGTCCAGAATTGAGACATGTTTTGTTATTGTTCAGGAGAGAGGAGGGGTGGTTTCTCCTTTTTTATAGTCAATAGCCATTAGTAGCAGTTTGAGAAGTGTGTTTCTATCATTTTAAATATTCTGATGGGTTCGTATGAATTTAGCATCATTGTAGTCGTTTAGACTCAACAGGCCCTAGGTGGCAGCAGATGCGAATTTACCAGGTGGAGTGTTTTCTCCTTTAAGTTCTGATGGGAATACCATCATGAGCCCTAACTAGATCATTTTGACCTAGAAAAGACAACAAAAACTCCTACATAACCAAGTGAAGGGCCCAACTTAATGAATAACTGGTTCGAAAGAATAGCAAGAAACAAATGGAAAAACTGCAATTTTACCATTGCAGTACAACAATAGGATTTCTCAAGGGTTAAACATGGGTCAATTGGTCTTAATAAGATTAAAAACGGGTTCGTCTAGTCAGAAATGGGTTAATGTGAAATCTAGGAATTAAATGATTTGTTATAACCCTTAAACAGACCCACTTAATTCAACAAGGTTCTGGTCAGGATAAAATTCACCTAAATCCTCTAAAATTCGTGGAAAAATATCCTCTAGGGTTTAGAATCTTCAATTTGGCCTTTGGAACCTATTTTGACCAAATAGGGGTTCTAGTCGAATATTTACCCTAAATTGGATTTTTGTGTAAAATTCATAGTCAAACTTGGTCAAACCTAAAATCCAACTTCACCATTGGATTCCTTGGGTCCAAATTAGGTTTATATCAAAATTTGGACTTAAGGAAAGTTCACCTTGACCTACTTTGCAAAATAGTCCAACCCAATTACTTTTATACCCCTAACTTTTGAAAACCCACCAGAGATCACTTAGCTCCCTTGGCGTTCCTTACAATTAGGTCCCTCCATCATTACAACGGAGGAATCCTACTTTGGTGAGGATCTAAGGGGAAGTTCTCCTTGATTCCTCAGAGACTCCTCAAATTTGAAAAGAAGATTCTCTGAGGAATTCCCGATCATATGGACACAATCTCAAGCCCTGATTATCACCCAATCTCTCATGCGAATGCATGAGAGATTTGGGTATCTCTCGCAATCCTACTCTGGCGACGATGCTCGTGCTTGGAAGCCTGCCTTCCAAGACAAGGCCCTCTGCCTGCGGCTATAAAAGCTCCCCCTGACCCTGCCGTCCATCCTCAGCTTGGTTTAGCCGAAGACAACCCCTCAAATTCTTCTCTTCTCCTCCTGCTAGACACCCAACAAGCTCTGCCACAATACCAGTGGCAGAGTTTGCTCTACCTCCGTCGTCCGCGTCGCGCCATACCTGCGTACGCACTTGTCATCCACTATCTCTTCCCCCTTCATCCTTAAACTAGGTTAGATACTTTCCCCTTCCTCTATTCATTATTTTCTCTCTCTTTATTTCTGTTTCCACCCCTCGACAACCACAGACCACCACCATCGTCTCCACCTCCGGCAGACCACAAGCGAGGTGCCTTCATCACTCCATGCACCAATCCACCTCGCCAACACCTCAGAAGCTCTGCCACCTTCCACTGATCATTCTCCCCCTCTCCATCGACTGCCACAGCCTCCACACATTTCCCCCGAACAAACCCATCACCACGGCCACAGAACGACCTAGGCACGCACATCCAGGCCATCCTGCACCACACCAGCACCCGAGCCACCTTCGTTGTGTCATGGTGAAGATTTCTGAGTGTTTTGCCAGGGCCGTTAGGCCGTATTTGTGTTGACAGGTTCTAACCCCTATCCACCATTGAAGCAGGAGCAAAGCTTGCTTGCAAACTGACTCCAGGTAGCCTCGCTCCAAGTATCCAAGTCCAAGAGGCGCAGAATTGTCACATGCACTCTTCCATCCAGGAGATTGGCCTTGGAGAACCTCACATTTGCGGCAATTAAGAGTGACCCCTATGGGTGCACGTGAGGAAGCGGGTAGGACTTTTAGTCCCACCTTTGTAAGTTTGGAGCGGGTTGTGCTGAATAAATTGAAAATGTGTCAAGTGCTTATCGCCTCCTAACACAGGGTGAGGTCCTACTCTCCCCCATGCCTCATCTGCGATTCACTCCTTTGCAAACCTGGTAGCCTGACCTAATAACCTGTGCACTCCTCGCGCATCACCCACGCCGGTGCACCTGGTCCCGGGTGCACTAACTAGACCCGTTTACCGGAGAAAGGCACTGAGAGAGCATGCCTAAGAGAGAAAAGAGAGAGAGCGTTCGCGGGGAAGGGTAGGGGTAGGTTTTGCACTTGCTTGTAGGGAAAGGAAGAAGGAAGAGGACCCCGAAGGAGAAGCTAAGGAAGGAAAAGCTAATGGCAGAAGAAGCTGCAAAGAAGAAGATGGTTGAAGAGAAGGCATGGCTGAAGAGGAAGAAGGAAGGAAGAAGAAGCTAATGAGAAGAAGCCGTAGAGGAAGCTGAGGATCAGAAGCTAAGGAAGGAAGAAGAAGAAAGGAAAGAAGAATAGAGAGGTCACAGAGGAGGAGAAGAAGACCATAGAGGAAGCTAAGGAAGGAGAGGGCACAGTCGCAGAGAAGGTAGAGTTGAAAGCCAAAGAAGGAAGGAGAAGAATTGGAGGAGAAAGAAGAGAAAGAAAGGGTAGAAAGAAAGAGGAAGAAAGGAAAGAAGAACAGAGACACCATAGAGAAGGAAAGAAGGACAGAGAAGCCAAAGAAGAAGAAAAGTCAAACATTTTTAAGACCTCTAATTTTATAGTCCAATTCTTCCCAATTTCTCTCTTATGCAACATTTTAGTATTCATAAACTCAGCTTTACATTTTGAATTATATTTTGAGTAGCTTTAAGTGTTTAAATTGCCTCTACTATTGAGATTAGTGTATGAACTCCATTTGCTCTCTGTGTTAGACCTCGGACTTAAACTTCAAGTAATAAAATTTATTTGTTTTGAATGCTTTTTCCACTGTGCTACAACGTGACCTTTCTAAAACCCGATCAAGCGCTCTCAACAAGTTCCCACTCCAATTCGATCAGTTCCTTACTACAATACAAAAAGGTGTCGATCTTTTTGATAATGGTTTCTAGTATCTTGAAA
Organism: Thalassia testudinum; assembly: GCA_037157565.1. NCBI lineage: Eukaryota > Viridiplantae > Streptophyta > Magnoliopsida > Alismatales > Hydrocharitaceae > Thalassia > Thalassia testudinum. The sequence goes on along the minus strand of JAZHRO010000073.1, from coordinate 5,603,842 downwards.
GTGGACATCATTTTTTTGCAATTTTTTTTATGGAAGTATTTGATTGGATTTGATTTCAAGAAAAGTTTTGAAAGTCATAGTTGATGAGCTCTATCCTAGCATGGCATGAAAGATGTATTTTCTTCCAACCTACAAGCTTATCATTGAATTTATCAAGCAGGAAGTCATCATTTTTGGGTGTTTCTATTAAGAGAGGGAAGCCTAGGTCAACTATACGGAAATTCCCTACCCTATTATTTAGTTGTGGATATTTCAGCAGTGAAAGATTTCACTACGAAGGAGGTTTCAAGGGTATATTGATGTTTTAGCTGAGAGAGTTGAGAAGGTTTTTAGGAGTAGGTCGAGATTTTGAGCATTTGATTCGGAAGCTTTGAGGAAGATCAATAAGTGCAAATTGGATGCTGGTATTGGTAATATGATGGTTTAGATTCTTGACTCTCAGGCGAAGCCTTCAATTAGCTGAATTTACACCGCGGATGGAAGTATCACATGGAAATTCATTGCTATGATGAAGAGGAGAGTAAATAGGGGATCTCCTCTTAAGGGATTGAAATAGGTAGCTCAGAAAGAGATTCATTCTTTTTGATGGATAGTCTGGTTGTTTCCAGCAAAGCACGGATACCATTTTGGAATTGGGTGTTTGCCTGGTGAAGCATTCAAATGCCTGTTGAGTATTTAGGCAAAATTCGTTGATTACTTTAGAAAATCTCAACTCCAAGACCTAATTACAAAAACTCAACAGTGCTTGGGTGCTTGCTAGAATGCAGACCATCCAAGCCCTTGCCTTATTTGAAAATGGAAACTACACATTTTTTTATTTTTCTTCTTTTCTTTTATTTTTTGTACCTTTGGAATTTGAGAGTTCCCGGGTAACTTTTTACAGTTACCCGACCTGCCCAAAACTCGAAAAGGACTCTAAATGGTAAGTATCTTGGGAAAATAGTGAAAGACTCACTAGACGCCCGTTAACATGGACTTCAGGTTTCTATGACCCTAGGTAACCTTTCTTAGAGGTTTATCTTTTTAATTGGTAGCTTTCTCCTTTTATTTATGGGGTCAACACAAGAGCGAACCCAGTATATCTCAAAGATTTATTCTACTTCCCCGCTTCTTCCATAAGTGTTTTGGGAATTATTGTGCATTTTTTTGTGAGTTGGGTTCCAGACAACCAGCTGATGAGCTATTACCACCGACAACTTGCCAGCCATACTCGTGGGTGAAGTGTGGTTTTGTTTGTTTTTTTTCTCCTTTTTATTTTTTTATATATATTTCTTTCTTTCTTTCTTTTTTAAGTAAGTGGCTTTCCTGATCTAAGATTTACCTAAAGGCAGTACACTGAAAATGGTCTTATGACTGGGCTCTAGACAACAAGCCGATGAGCTGTTACAACCGACAACTTGCCAGCCATACCACCCTAGATATTTCATTAGCTATCCAATTTCTGAAGAAACAGCCGAAAAGTGAGTCAGTGCAAAAAATATGTGTAGATGCTTAGGCTTAATGTCCCCCCAAATTAGAGGGTGAGTTGATAAGTTGCATACTTATCATCCCAATTTATTAGCCAAATTAAAAAGGAATTTGAATTAGCGAGGACTCGAGACTAAGTCCACATTCGAGTGGACACCTGGGCTAATTAAGCTCAAAGGCCTGAAGAGTCTAAGTGTTCAAGTCTCAAAGTATCAATTCCTAAAATTTGCAACTCCTAATGCCTAAGTTCTCGTCTCCTAATTCTAATTTTTTATTTTTTTGTTTTCTTTTTAAATGAAATAAAAGAAAGCAGGAAATTACTATTACAGCTGACAAAATAATTATAAGATATTTACACCACCCCATGCTTCTCTATTTCAATGTCCTCATTATTCAAAACGGAAGCATGCAAGAGAGTAGAAGCAGAAGAATAGCACCTGGTTTCCATGAGACTCTAGTTAGCTTGGAATAGTCTTTACATGTGTTGAGTTTAGTGCCTTTAGCTGGGTGATGATCAGCCCGAGGTGGTTATGATAAGGTAAGAGCAACCTTGTCCGAGACAGGTTCAGGGAGCACGTGGTCAACAAAGGGTTCGAGATGCTGTCCATCGACCTTGAAAATATTACCTATCTTTAAGTCAAAGATTTCGATGGCCCCATTAGGGAAAACCCTCTTAATAATGAATGGGCCATCCCACTTAGACCTGAGTTTACCAGGGAAAAGCTTCAATTGAGAATCGAAAAATCAGACCTTCTGGTGTGGCTCAAAGCTCTTACGTGAAATCATCTGGTAATGGAGAGCTTTGGTCCTTGCCTTATAGATTCTGGCATTTTCATAAGCATCATTTCGAAGCTCCTCCAACTCAGATAGTTGGAGTTTCCTAGTTTTCCTGGCCAACTCAAGGTCCACATTACATGTCTTGATGGCCAAAAATGCTTGGTGTTCAAGTTCTCCAGGTAAGTGACACGCCTTACCAAACACCAGACGGAATGGAGACATACCGATAGGCATTTTATATGCCGTACGGTAATCCCAAAGAGCATCATCTAGCTTTTGGGTCCAATCCTTCCTATCAGGCCTAACGGTTTTCTGCAAAATGTTCTTGATCTCCTGATTGGAGACCTCGGCCTGTCCGTTCATCTGAGGGTGGTAAGGTGTGGAAATTTGATGATTCACCCTATATTTTCCCAGTAAATTCCAAAACTAGGCATGAGTGAAATGTGTGCACCATCATTGATAATTGCCCTAGGAACCCCAAACCGATTGAAGATATTTTTCTTCACAAAATCGATGACCACCTTGTGGTCATTGGTCCGGGTGGGAATTGCCTCAATCTACTTGGACACGTAATCAACAGTGGCCAGAATATACTGGTGTCCAAATGAAGGAGGGAAGGGTCCCATAAAGTCGGTGCCCCAAATGTCAAAAATTTCAACAGAAAGAATTGGGTTCAGGGGCATCATATCTCTTGTAGCCATGTTCCCGAGTGTCTAGCATCGGGTGCATGACTTAGAGAATTCCTGGGCATCCTTAAATAATGAAGGCCAATAGAATTCGGATTGCAAAATTTTTGCAGTCGTCTTTTTCCGGGAAAAGTGTCCACCACACATAGATATGTGGCAGAACTCAAGTATGCTATGGAACTCAACTTCTGGGACGCATCGGCGAATAATCTGGTCAACGCCGATGCGGTACAGCTCGGGATCATCCCAAAAATAATATTTGGCCTCAGACACAAGTCTATCTCGTTGTTGTTTGGTCCAATCCCGGGGGATTTGACAAACGGCCAAATAATTGACAATACCTGCAAACCAGGGGGTTCGGATACCTAAGATTGTGACGATAGTCTCATCTACAAAAGTATAAGAGATTGGGACATCCAAATGAGGAAAATCAATTAGGATTCTTGAGAGGTGATTCATCACTACATTTTGTACCCCGGCTTTATCCTTGATTTCCAGGTCGAACTCTTAAAGCAGCAGAATCCAGCGAATAGGCCGGGGTTTCGCATCCTTCTTGGCCAAGAGACGTTTCAAGGCCGAGTGGTCGGTATAGATGATGACACGAGAACCTAACAGATAAGCCCTGAATTTTTCTAAAGTGAAAACTATGACTAGCAATTCTTTTTCAGTAACAGTGTAATTCCTCTGAGCCTCGTCTAGAGTTTTGCTAGCGTAGTAAATCAAATAAGGCTTTTTCTCAAACTTTTGACCCAAGACAGCCCCGACGGCATAATCAGATGCATTAGCCATAATCTCAAATGGGGCTATCCAGACCAGTGGTTGCAGCACTGGGGCACAGGTAACTGTCGTTTTCAATAAATCAAATGCCTTATGGCATGATTCATCAAGCTTGAACGGCGTGTCTTTGGCCAGAAGGTTACTCAAGGGCTGAGCAACCTTCGAGAAATCCTTAATGAATCTTCTGTAAAAGCCCACATGCTCAAGGAAAAAGCGGATCTGTTTTATGGATGTGGGTAGAGGGAGTCTAGAGATGGCATCCACCTTAGCTCTATCAACTTCAATACCCTGACAAGAGACCACATGACCCAGGGCAATGCCTTCTTGAGTCATAAAGTGGATCTTTTCGTAGCTAAGGACTAGTGGTGTTTTGATGCATCTCTGGGGGATCAATTCCAGGTTAGCCGGGCGAGACTCAAAAGAATCTCCAAAAATGGAGAAATCATTCATGAACACCTCAAAACAATCTCCTACCATGTCAGAAAAGATGGCCAGCATGCACCTTTGAAAAGTCGCCAGCGCATTGCAAAGGCTGAATGACATTCTACGGAATGCAAAGGTTCCGTAGGGACATGTGAAAGTTATCTTTTCTTGGTCTTCGAGATGGATAGGGACTTGGTTATACCCAAATAACCTTCCAGGAAGCAAAAATATTTTTGCCCAGCTAACCTTTCGAGGATTTGATCGATGAATGGCAAGGGAAAGTGATCCTTTTTAGTGGCTGGGTTTAGCTTCCTATACTCAATACAGACTCTCCAAGCAGAAGCTGAACGATTGTGAAGGTTTCCCCTTTCTCATTAGTCGTAACGGTTATTCTCGCCTTGTTGGGTGCAATCTGAACGGGGCTAACCCACGAATTATTTGAGATTGGGTAAATAATCCTAGCATCGAGCCTCTTGATTATCTCTTTCTTGACCACTTCTCGCATATTCGGGTTTAGTCTCCTTTGCATTTCATGAGAAGGGCGGGATCCATCTTCCATGAAAATACGATAACTCCTGGAAAAATATCCAGAGTTAATTTCTTATCCCCAAAGGCGATCTCTATACTATTGCTTTCACAGTTTATGTTGGCCTTGGCGGTAGCAAGGAACGGACGCCCTAGAATGATGTGCGTGTTCCTTAAATCATTAGGTACATCCATGTCAAGGACGAGGAAATTTACAGGAAAATAGAAATTCTTGACCTTGACAATTACATCCTCAATAATGCCTCTCGGTGTGGTAATTGATCGGTCCACTAATTGTAGCGTTACTGAGATTGGCCTTTGTTCACCTAACTCAAACCTTTCATAAAGAGAAGTCGGGATTAGGTTGATGGATGCCCCTAGATCCAATAGTTCCCTATCAAAAGTGTATTCCCCAATAATGCATGAGATAAGATGGGCACCTGGATCTTTCTTCTTTTGATGAAGGTGATGCAGGAACACAGAACTTGCCTACTCAGAGAGAATCACCTTCTTCGGAGTGGGTTCTCTCGGTTTATGTTTTTGGGTACATAGTTTATTCAAAAATTTGGCGTAAGTTGGGATGTGCTTAATAGCATCGAGAAGCAGTATATTGATCTCTACACTCTTGAATAAATCCAGAAGCTCCTCATTGCTATCTAGGGTTTTCTTCTTGGTTTTTAATAGGGCCTCAGGGAACGGGATATGGGTGGAATTTTCAATTTTCGGTCCTTGGGTCTTATTGTCTTTTTCAATCTCCTCCTTTTCTCTCTCAACCTCCCCAGGGTTTTGGCATCTAGAGGGCAATTTAGGGTATCGGGTTTGCTTTCCACTTTTCAAGGTGATAGAGTTTGTAGAGGCATACGGGTTTGGATCTTGAGGTGGGCTAGTGAAGATTGGAGGTCCTTGGTTAGTCATGTAACCAGAGGAAGAAGAATTTGAGGGACCCTGCTCAACTACCTGAGCATGTGCGTGTGAGTCCCTTTGATTCTCGTACCCTTAGGCATTAATGCCCTGATTTTGCACATTGCGTGGGTTGGGTATAAGTTGAGATGGTAGAGATCCGGGTTGTCGGGTGTTAGCAATTAACCCGGATTGCAAGTTATCCAAGGATATCTTCATTTGTTGCATAAGTTGAAGCATGGACCCTTGCATTCCCCCCATCTGCCAATTTAAATCAGCTTTTCCAGCGGATTGTTGGGCATTCCAAGATGGCTAACTAACCGGTCTTGGGGGCAACTAGGTGTATACTTGACCCTGACCCATAGGTTTTTGAGATGCATAGTTGCTGGGTGGAGATTGGGTCTGTTGTCCCTAATTTTTCCAGGAGAAGTTAGGGTGGTTCCTCCACCCCGAGTTATAAGTGTTGGAATACGGGTTGGACCTAACATTCTCCTGCATTACATATGCATCCTCATAAAACGAGGATGGAGAGAAGGAAGGATCAAAGAAACTGGGATCAAAGGCCCAGTTTAGAACCCATATGGTTCCGAGAAATTCTGGCTCACAGGTTGAGCCAAATTGAGTTGGTTCTCGAATTCTGCCCTGTGGGAGGTGGTAAGGGGTGGAATCCTGAATTCTAAGATTGAGTGGGTAAAGAAGTATTTCCTGAATTGGCAGACATCCATCCATTTTCTTAGCAACCAGGTCCATTTTATCCAGTTTATTACAAATTAATTCCATGTCAAATGAATGAAAATCCTGGATCTCATTAGCACTTGACCTAGGTTATTGGGACCGGTTGAATGCATCCATGGAGGCATGATTAATTGAGTTCTCACTCATTTCCTCAAACAGGTTGTATGCGCTATCTGCATCCCTATTGAGGAAATTGCCTTCCCAGGAGACGTCCACGTGATTACGGAGTTGCTCAACCAACCCGTGGTAGAAAATCTACACAATTTGCCATTTTGGCACCTCATAGTGTGGACACTTCCTCAAAAGTTCCTGGAATCGCTCCCAGGCACCATGAAACGGTTCCCTAGCCGCTGGGCGAAAGTGGTAATTACTTGTCACAAGGCATTGGTCCTTCCGATAGGGAAGAATTTCCTCAAGAAAGTCGACTTTAGAGCAGCCTAAGTTTCAATTGGCTATAGTCTAGTACCAATGTGTGGCCTTATCCTAGAGAGAGTAGGGGAAAAGCCTCATGATCATTTGCTCTTCATTCACATTCCTTGCTTTGGTGGTCTGAACCAAAGTGGTCAGATCCTCCAGGTGCTGGAATGGATCCTCCAAGCCAAGCCCATAGAAATGCTTAATCAAAATTAAGATTTGGGGCTTGATTTCTATGTCTCCAAAGGGAATCATGACGTCAGGACGTTCCCCATAGTTTGAAGGATCGTATAAATCCTTCAAGGTCGAGTGCCCTGACCATGCATACGTTGGAACCATTGCTGCATCTGTTGCAATTCTTCCAACTACCTTCGAATCAGCTCCTGCTAGTTCGGGGATGGAGGAGGTTGTTGTTGATCAGCCATGGGATCTGCTTGGCTGTAACTCAACATCCGCCTCCTAGAATGGTCTAAAGGTCCTTCCAATCTAGGGTTCAATGACCTCCTCCTAAGCATACACTGGAAGGAAGTTGTAAGGACGAGGAAAAGAAGGAACCCTATAGCCCAAGAATACAAGCCTGTCCTTAGATGGGGTAGCCTAAGGTCTACTGACTCTCAGAATCCGTCCTAAGATTATGGACGATTTACACTACTTATATCCAGGCATTCCGACCAGTTAGGAGGGACTGGGGAGAAGGTTTTTCCCTTAGCTTGCACCTCCGGTTCCTAGTGTACCCCCAGTCGCGATTGTTTGATGCTACTCCCATAGCTAGACATCAGATTGACTAGTATAAGCAGATTAATCGTGAATAATCTCAATCTGGATCCCAATGAGCGAATGAATCCTTAGGGCCAACGTTTAATTGATTTTATTTAGTCTTGGGAAATTGGTGCTCTGGAATGTGATGGGCCCTTAATGGGTTGTGCCCTTAATAATTTGTTTGAGAATGTGTGAATGTGCACAACCATGAGATTTTCAAGCAAGATTATTAATGATGAGGTGAGTTTTAGGATTTGAATCTTGCTTAATAGTTTTTAGAATTCAAATATCTAGTGTTTTCAACCAAGTTTTATGAGGCAAACCAAGTTTGTTGTTGAAAGCACGTGTTCAAGTATTTTCCTTTAGAAATCAAGAAAAATATGGAGTGCCTGGCTTGACCAAATTATTGAATCTTATGGGGCAGCTAGAAAATGAACCACTTTTAGATTAGGTGGTGCGACCCAAACAATTCACTTCAATGGCTCAAATGCACCACCGATTAAAGCACACAAAAAGGTGGTTAACCTAATATGATTTCTACTCTTTTATGTGTTGAATTCGTGTATAGGGTCCACATGTTGGAAGCCCGGTTAAGTAGATGAAAATCAAGTCCGATTATGTGCCTTAAATGTGGGTGTACAGAGTATGTATATTGATTTATCCCATAGAAAGTATCTCTCAATTTTTTTTTTTTTAAATGCGTGGGTGAGGTGGATGAAGGTGGCAAATAAGACAAACAATTCTATCCTAGGGTTTATGCAAACACCTAAGTAGATTAGGTTTTGGTTATGAGTGTGGCGAAATGAACTAGTGGGGGGGAATGTGGGGGACATTAACAGAGTACTCTACTCGCACTTTACTCCGGTCTACCACAGTTGGATCTCCATGCTAGGGTACCTGCAAGATGGTAGATCAAAGACAAGTAGGGTTAGTGTTATGTAAATGCAAAGAAACGTAATAACCAATAAAGTAAATTCTGTTGCCTTTGTGGCAACGGTGCCAACATGGTCGCATATGTTTTGTGTGTTTGAAATCAGGGTTACAAGTAACCCATAGTCGCAGTCGCAAAAGAAGTTGATCAGATAAAATTTATATTGAAATTTTAAGGGAGTTCCAAGTCGAACATAAGGAGGCGACGTTTACTTTAAGTGAAAACAACACTTCGATTTGTTTCTTTTTGGAGTTTTAGGGTTTTGTTATTTATTTGTGTTTTTGAAATAAAAGATAAGCAATCACAAGATAGAGATGGAATCAAATGTGATGTATTGCATTAATGTCTGTTACAATTAACTATGAAAGCATAAAAAGAGAGGGGGGTAAGAGGAAATATCCTAAATCGGCTGTTCGGCAAGACGACGGCGCCTGGCGGAAGCTCGGACGAAGGAGGTGAGGAGCGGGACGACGGAGGTGAGATGTAGGAGGACGTCAAGTTGAGGAAAGCTTTGACGTGGCTTCGAAATGGAGGTGAGAAGACAGAGATGATCTGCTGTCGGAATGGAGGTGGGAAGACGGCTTCAATACGACCTATGAATGGGGATGGAAAGATGGATGAATATTTGGTGAGGAAAAGGTTTGCTACACTAATAGGAGACTCGGGAGCTTGAGAACAAGCTCTAATGGAGTGTTTGTAGGCTAGCTAGAGCTTGGGAGTAGGTAGGAGTAGAGTAGGTAGAGATGGCTTGGAAGGGAGGGGGTGTAGGTCCTTTTACAGTGGAGAAGAGGCAAAAGTCGTCCCTGGGAAATTAGTGACGACTGTAAGCGTCACTGCAGCTGTCGCTGAAGATCCGCACCCTTCAAGTCCTTTGCTGGCACGCACAAGCCGTTAGTGACAGCTGCAAGCATCACTAAAGGCCCTTGTAATTGTCGCTGAAGACCTGCACATCTCCCTACTAGTGCCCGCTTTGTTGGTGTTGCATGCATCATACGCTCGTGTCGCGCACGCGTGCACTAGTGTGTGCTCATGCACACATTGCGTTGCTACTACTGCTTGCGCCTAGCCGAATTGAGAATGGGGGGGCTGCGGGGATTCGAACCCTTGCCCCTCCCTGTGAATCGCCATTCCCACCAATGCACTAGGTCATTCTTTGTGTCGCGAGGAGGAGCTCGGTGTAGATGCTTTCCTGCCATTGGATCTTAATCTAACGGTTAGGATTCAAGGGTGCAGATGATGAAGGGAGTGGGCGGTGGCTGTTGGCCGGTGTTGGGCAGCCTGGATGGCACCACGTGACACCATCTGGGCCATTCGTCTTCTTATTCTTGTAGAGGGTGCCACTGTGCTCAGATCGAGATGATTCCCACGATGCCGAATTGCGATCGTCACTCCGGATCCATCCGTACGGTCGGATTTTCTATCCGAAACCCATATGGATGTCACATTGCCCCCTGGCCGTTGATCTTCCTCGGGCTTCATGTGATGCTACGGGACTTCGATCTGGATGATTTTAGAGGCATTAGACTCCGATCGTCGTCCCGATCAGATCCGTATGGTCTGATCGTCCATTCGAGGCCTAGAAATAAATCCTCTTCTCTCCTGACCTTGAATAGGACCTAATTAACTTAAAATATATACAACTACTCTAAATGTAGAATGATCCATGCTATGCAATATTTATAACATGATATGCAATGCTATGCCTAGGAACTATTATAAATAAGCATTTTATGATGAATTTATATGTGCTTATCAGTCATCTTTAGCTGACCTGGTCGAGCTTGTACATAGTCCTAGTCAGGTTGAACTTCTAGAGAACTCCTTTAAGTTGGAGGAGTAGGAATGGAGCTAGGATCAACAAACTTGAGCTAGTTGGAGCTACCATCTAGCTATGGTGAGGTGATTGAAGCTAAGGTGAACTAGCTAGAGCTACCATTCAGTTGAGATGAGCTGAATGGAGCTAGGGATGAGTTGATCTAGCTAAAATGAGCCGGGATCGAGTGACAGAGGTGGAAATCACGAGTTTGACAATACGACTATCATTCATTGTTGTATAGCCATGAAATCCACTCGTCAAAAATAATTTTTAAAATAATGAGACTTGGAGTCCTGGTCATTCATCTTTGGGAGGCATTATGGAAATGCAAAATGAATTTCGGTCTCGCTCGCTCTACTTGCTTAATATCGCATGCCGACTTGTAATAAGTACATATTCATGCACGACATGTTTCAACAGAAATATAAAATGAGCACAGGCAACTGATTATCATGAGATATATATGGCAGTGAAGCACATTTTGATTTTCACACAGACATATATATATAGAAAGATGATTTCATTGACTGCATAAGAGTTTTTTTTTTTTTTGACACTAAGAGGAAAGCTATCGAGCTACGATAACAATCTGGGAGGGCATTTTATTAGTCATACAAGAAATGAAACAGGGAGAGTTACAAAACAGATCCCTGCCTATGTATGAGGGACCAGTACTCATTTACAATTTGCTTACTGCACACTTGTCTCTCCTAAAAAAGACTCTCATTCCTTTCCCTCGAAACACACCATAGAGTCGCAGCCATACGCAAGTGCGGCCTGCCATGTACTAGAAATCTTCACCACATGGACTTCCATGGAGGGAGCGGTTCCTGACAAGTTCTTCTCCAGATCACATCCGTAATCAAACATGAAGAAAAGACAAGGCTCAAGCTGTTAGTGTGCAAATTTTTCTTAGGCTATGCAGAAGGGAGGGCTTGATTATAGAGCACAGCTAGGGGAATGCTTAGTAGAGGAATGCTTGAAAACATAAACTACTCGCTAGCAGAAAACGACTGCATACATGAATCTATGGGAGGATTATGCATGCATCATTGGGGGAGAATATGGAGTTACACTATTAAGCAGTAATAACGCAGTAAATCTATGAACAACTACTATCTACTTAGCGAGTAGAAATAAGGGCATTCGGAGGTGGGCTCTAATGGCCATCGAGTTCCTTGGGAGGAGGAGGGGTGGCCAATGGGGGTTAGGTCGGCCTTTGGAGAGGTGAGGAGGAGGTGATCCAAGCTTGGCGTGGAGGTGGTGGAGTCATGGTGGAGCTCGTGGAGATGGAGGTATACTAAGGTGGTGGTGATGAAGGTGGAATGGAGCCAAGATTGAATGTAGCTTTGATGGGTGCAAATGGCCACCCCTTAAAAAGACGTAAGGGAAGCTCTCTAGAGAATTATAGAATTCTATGAAGAGGGCTAAAGAAGGCCTATGGTGGGAGTTCGTGAGAGAGGGAGAGAGAGGGCGGAGTGGTTCTTTTACATCCACAAAATGTGGATCTAAAAGAAGACCCTTCCTTGGTTACTTAAAATAGCAACCAAGGGTGGTGCCCAAGTGGAGAGAGTTCTAGAGAACTCTAGTGAGTGTGTGGGTGCATCAGTGTGTGTGTCTGTGTGTGGTCGTGCCATAGGTGGCTAAGTGATCTAGGTTAGGTCCTAATAGGTTTAGGTTAGGGTAGGTCTCAAATTATGCTTGCAAACCCTAATTTTTGCTAAGGAGAAAGTGCAATTAAACTTGGCATAAGTTTAATTGAGTGAGTGTGAACCTAATTGAGAGTGAAATAACTCAATTAGGTTGGGCTTAGGTCAATTGGACTTTCACTACGTCTAATTGGACTTGTGTGGGTTGAGATCTGAACTCAATTGGACTCTATGAGTCCAATTGACTAGGTAATTATAAGTCATTATGATCCAAGTCAAGTGGGCTTAATGAGAACCTAATAAGGTTCTTAGGAAGGTCTCGAGGTGGTGTACTAGGGTTAAGGTACCTTAATTTAGGTTTCCAAGGGGTTCAAATTGGGTTTAGGGACATAGGAACTCAAAATCTAGATTTGAATTCCAAACTAGGAACTGGAGAGCAGTTCTAGACGTCCAACAAAGGTATCAGACGACTTATACTCAAACGTCAGAAGTCCAGACTTGTTGTCTGGATGTCCAATTAGAGTCAAGAGGGATTCAGGTTTCTATCTTGGGTATTCTGTAGAAATTGGACGTCTGACCAAGTGTTTGGACGTCCAATAACACTGCAGACTTGGGTATAAGGTGTGCGGATTGTGGCTAATGGTCCTGGACATCCAATAACTTATCTGGACGTCCAGATAAGGGCTAGAACTAGAGTTTTAAGGCTTCCTAGGCTATGTTGACCTAATCTAAGGGTGGCTAAGGCTTGGGAAGGCGTCTAGGGCTATCTTACGACTAGGATTGAACCTAAGTTCTTCATAATTTAACTACTTTACTTCTACTTGATAGAATAGCATACCTCAACCCTTTACATTTTTTCTCTACTACATTTTATTCTAATCTTCCACTCCTGCTCTGATGCTGCACTAGCTTTAGGTCCAGCTCTAGATCCAGCTTCAGATCCAGCTCCTGAGCTTCTTATTACCTGCTATTTATATAATGCACTTAATTAGTACCTTATATCATTATTTCATGCATAGCTAAATCTGAAGAATGGAGATGTGGCTGAATGTGTGCTACTTGATTCACATGGTAGATCAAGGGGTATTGCTTTGTGGTGGAGGAAAAATGTTCTGCAAATGCAAGAGGTCTTTAAAGGTCAACATATGCTAACCTGCAAATATAAACGAAACCAAGTAGGAAGTGAAATATACATCACTGGGGTTTACAATCCTTGTGATGCCTCTACAAGACATGAGATGTGGGAGGATTGGAGTGCAGCTGCAGATTATGTTAATGGGGCTGCATGGCTTATGGGCGGAGACTTTAATTGTGTGTTGACGGGGAGGGATAGACCAAGTGGCATGTTGGACAATGCATCCATTGGATTCCAACTGATGGTTCAGACACTTGGCTTAAGTGAATACCCATCCACTGTAACTAAATTCACTTCGGAGAAATGGCAGCGGCCTCATGTCAAAAATTGATAGATTCTTTGGTAATGCTAGGTTGTTGGACAGTTTTCAGTTGTCCTCTGTGTTGGGGCTGGAGCACCCCTTCTCTGATCACACTCCCCTTGCCTGGGACAATGGGGAGCAAGTGCACATTGGTTCTTATTTCAAGTTTAGAAGATCTTGGTTGAGGGAACCAGGATTCTGAGAGATGCTTGAAGTATGGTGGAGGGCTAAACTTGTAGATGGGTCGGCCACTATTAAACTTGCATCCAAACTGGCAACTATGCGCATTATGTTAAAAGAATATAGGGCTGTAGTTTCCAATATGAGACATCAGAGGCACCTTGAAGCACTTTTGGAAATAAAAAACCTTGATACAAAAGAGGAAAATGGTCCCTTAACTGACAAAGAACTTGATGATCGAAAGATGTGGCAGGGGATGGTGGCGGAGGAGGATTTAAAATAGGATATGGATTGGAGGGAACGCTCCAGGAAACTTTGGCTTAAAGAGGGGGACGCGAACACCAAATTCCTCCACTTGGCTGCTAGCTCTCGTAGAAGAATCAATTTAATTTCCTCCATAACAATTGATGGTCAGAGAATCTCCTCCATGCTAGCCATTAGAGATGAGGCCATTAAATATTTGAGAGTCTTCATGGGCAACTGGTTGAGGTCTATGGAGAATGGTAGCAAGTGACTCACCTAGTCTTTGAGGAGCATGCGTCTAGACTGACAGCAACAATAACTGAAAAAGAAACAATGGATGCCATTAATGACCTGAATAATGAGGGTTCCCCTAGCCCTAATGGTGTCCAAGTTTTCTTTTATAAGGAGATGTGGGGTTTGGTAGGTAAAGAGGTGATGGATGTTATCAGGGAATTTGAGGGGGGCAATTCCGGCTTTGATAAGATAAATAGATCTTTTCTTTTCTTGTTACCAAAGACACAAGGAGTAGAGAAGTTCTCTGATTTTAGGCCCATAGCTCTCTCGAATTCCATATACTTGGTGGTGAGCAAGATTTTGCCAAGTAGGCTAAGATACGTTTTGCAAGACCTGATTCATCCAGTCCAATCAGCCTTCCTCCCCAATAGATCTCTACAAGAATCGTTTATCATGGCACAGGAGATGGTATGTGATTGGCACAAGAGGAAATGTAAAGCCTTTATGTGGAAAGTTAATTTTCGAAAGGCCTATGATTTTATTTCGTGGCCCTATTTGTGGGAGGTTTTTAAGAGGAGAGGATTCCCCGCCTTTGGATCAAATGGATGATGTGGTGCATTACAACTTCTTCCTTCACTCCCTTGATCAATGGGAAACCTTGTGGGGCTTGGATCCAGCTGTAGTGTGGTGTTAGGAAAGGTTGCCCCTTAGCTCCTTTGGTTTTTAACCTTGCAGTTGATGGGTTGGCTAGATACGCATGTAAATTATTTGAGGTGGGTATTATAAGAGGATATTCTTTAAACAATAAGAGCCCCTATTCTCCAGTATGCGGATGATACGGTCTTTTTTGTAGAGGGGATTGAGGAGGAAGCCTGTGCACTTGCTCATATGGTCAACATTTTTGGCAACACGTCAGGTCCGAAATTAAATAGGGAGAAGTCCAATCTGGTGTGTTTTGGTCTGAATGAACTAGAAAAAGAAGCTCTCTACCATCCTAGGGACCCCACGTACCAGCCTGCCCATTAGATATTTGGGGCTGCCCCTAAGATGTTCAAAAATGAAGAAATGTGACTAGAACGTGCTTTTTGATAAGATTGCAGTCAAATTGGAGGGGTAGAACAGTAGGTTTTCGTCTAAGGGTGGTAGACTTATCCTACTGAATTCTGTTATTACCTCGATTCTAGTCTTTTACTTCTCTCTATTCAAAGCTTCGAAGTCCATTTGGAAGTGCATTGATCTAATCCGAAAGAGGTTCTTTTGGAAAGGTGCCAAACATGAAGGTAGATTCATGCAACCACTGAAAGCGAGAAACTCTGTCGGCCAAAGGGAAGAGGTAGATTGGTAATTAAAGCGTTGAAGGAATTCAATGAAGCCTTATTGCTCGAATGGGCAATAAAAATTCCGATTGGGGAAAAGCGGCCTTGGACTGAACTAATCAAAGCAGCTATGGTCAATCCAACAGTGCACTAAGAA
The DNA here is from genome assembly GCA_037157565.1 of Thalassia testudinum. Taxonomy (NCBI): domain Eukaryota; kingdom Viridiplantae; phylum Streptophyta; class Magnoliopsida; order Alismatales; family Hydrocharitaceae; genus Thalassia; species Thalassia testudinum. Next base: position 5,588,417 of record JAZHRO010000073.1, on the reverse strand, counting down.
GATTGTGTCCTTCGCATCCCTTACCATTCTGGTAGTCGGTGATCCACGCTATTAAGAGCAATTGGCATCTATTATAGCCAATGTTAGGAGATGGCAGATCATTCAATTTCTGGAGTGAAGACTGGTCCTCATTGGGTCAATTAAAAGAAGCCTATCTGAGGGTATTTTCAGCAGCGATGGACAAAGATGGCACGGTGAGCTGCTACTGGTCGGATGCTACTTTATGCTGGCAACTGAATGAGGCTGATTCCATTAGGGAGGGCACTGAACTGTGGGAGGATAGACTCAAGATGATTTTAGAGTTCGAACAGTTCAAACCTAGAACTGGCGTGGAAGATAGATATGTTTGGGATGGATTCTATACGGCTGAATGAGCTTATGACAGAATTATGGGGGCTGGCAAAGATGTGGAAAATGGTCACATTGACAAAAAAATTTGGCTTTTGAAGATCCCCCTTAGGATACAAATTTTCCTTTGGCTTTGCAGAAGGGAGGGCTTGATCACAGGTGACCTGAGCACAAGAGGATGGGTGTAGCTCTTCACGAGTGCCATTTTTGTGGACTACACACAGACGTCAATAATATTTTTTTCATCCTGTTTGATTACTAACGTGATTTGGAGAACATGCCAGGAGTCGCTTCCCCCATGGGAATCTCTATGGCACAGCTTTTTAGTTTCTAGGAGACCGCACTTACGCATGGCTGCAACACTTTGGTGCGTGTGGAGGGCGAGGAATGAGAGGTTATTTTAGGAGAGACCAGTATGTTGTGAGTAAATTGTGAATGAGTGTTGGTTTCTCATACATAGATGGGGATCTTGTATGTAAATTTTCATTGTCTCCTTTTTTTTATTAATAAAATGCCCTCCCAGATTGCTATCGTTGCACGATAGCTTTCCTTCAGTTAAAAAAAAATAAAATTTCATGTATAGCTTAAGGAAAGCAGTAAGGATGAAAATAATACTTATGCATGCATGAATTACACTAGCTTACGCTAAGTTCTAGCCTAATTTAGGTCAATTAAGACCTATGATTGCTGCATAATCATACCCCATGCCTAAATCTTGCTAGTCCCTAGCAAATGTAAGACTAAGTTATTTATAGAAGGGTCCCTAAGGAACTGATTATTTTTACTAAGTGTATGACTAGAGATTCTTTTCCTTTTTGTGTTCATACTATAATCTAGAAATCCAGACAATTATGAAATTGCAGCTATGTAGCTTTTGCAACGGACTCGAGTAAAAAACCTGATTTACCTCTAAAGCCTGTACTTAACACAGTAGAATTCTAGCAGGATAGGTTGGCTTCTTCCCTCGGGGTATTTAAGATATTCTGTGAGTTCCACCCCAGCTTTAAGCTTGGGTAAAGAATATCTAAGAGAAATGGTTGTTTATTAGGTGGCTCACTCTTATTTGGTGCTACATAGAGATTAGTACTACAGAATCTAGATTCCCATATTATTAAGTAACGTGATTAAGAGAGATGAGAAAAACTATGCTCTCTTTTGGTTCCTTTGTATTCACTCCCTCTTTCTCTTTACTTTTCTTTTCTTTTTCTTTTCTTGAGCTCACAATCTCAACATATTTACATATATATTCTATATTTGGTGGTCTCACATGGCATTAATACTTTAATCGAGTTCCCATAACACTAACACTAAGTCGGAATTCCTCAGCCAGTATTTGGGTGGTAAGAAACAGAAAAAGTGGGGTAAGGCTATATTTGGTGAATTTCAACTTTATTTGGTGGTATTGCCTCAATGTAAATAAAATAAACACTAAACCCACATAACTCTTTTTTTTGCCATTTTTTTCTTCTTTTTTTTTTCATTCTCTAATTTTTTTCTTTTCACAGTTTCTCTTTTTTTCTCATCTTTTTACTTTTTAATTTTTTTTCTTCATATAATTTTTCTAACACAACATAATCGCACAACATAATCATGAATTTTATTGAGGAAGCATTATTAGGGATTGGTGGTACTCAAGAGACATTGGGTGGCTTATTTGATGGAAGTGCCTACACACGGCACCGGGAAAGACAGATAGGACGGCGTATTTCTGACCTTAATATCAATAAGCCCTGATGTGGCACGCTTCGTGAATTAAAAATCAGGGTTTGGCGGACCCGTCATCGTAGCTCGCAAAACACATCTATCAAATAAAATTTATAATTGAAAATCGAAAAGTGTCTCAGGTCCAACACGGGGGGGAGAACGTTTGGTTTTGAAAATTCATGTTTCACTTTTATTTCTTTTTGTCATTTTTTATCTTTTCTAATTTTTTTTTGCTTTTAGCAAGCAAGAGATTAGGTCGATGAATTCTAGCTAATCTATTTGCAACAATATATGAGAGAGAGGGAGAAAGAGAGAGAAATAATCATCTATTTATAAGCGAATATTTGCTACACTGCAAAGCAGGAAATCTACACTACGAAAGTGTAAAAAGATAGTGGTGAGAGAAATCTCCTTCAACAATCGCTCAGATGACGACTCATTCTGACGTCGCCTAGAGGAAGGTGGTGCGGAGAGTGGTGAGGAGCGAGACGAATGGGGATGAAGTTGGAGGACAGAGGGTAGGGCAGGACGGCGTCGCGGCGATGATCATCTTCTTGAAGGGCGGTGAGAGGACGGCCACGGGATGCTCTACGAATGGGGATGAGGGGAGGGAAAACTATTTGATTTTCTACTCTAGAGGAGCATCCCAGGCTTAGGACAAGCTTTAGAGAGAGCCTTGGAGGTGGTGAGGTGAAGAAAGGAAGAGATGAAGAAAAATGGGAGTGGTAGGGGTCCTTTTATAGTGGAGGAAAGAATTAAATTCATTTACAGGGCATTTTGTGATGGTCATAAATGTCATTGAAGATCCGTCGCAAACGTTGCTGAAGACAGCCCATGCCCCTACGCTATCGCTACGTTGGGCAGCGCTTCACATGCCGTGTCACGTGCCTTCGCACGTTACGCACCTACGTGCATTGCCACTGCGCGGGCGTGTGCTCGTACTCGTGCTACTATGTGCAGGTGGTGGCATGTGCATATGCATGGGCGGCCTGGGTTGCACCACGTGGCACGATCTGGGTCGTCCATCTTCTTTTCGTTGTAGGGGCTGCTATAGAGGTCGGATTGAGTCGATTTTTGTGCCGTTCGGCTGTGATCGTCGACTCTAATTCATCCACGTGGTTGGATTTGTCATTTGAAGCTCCAAATTATGTCACCTAGTCCCTTGGCCATTGATCTTCCTCAGACTGAATATGGTGCTACAGGACTTCGATCGTTGTCTTGATCATATCCGTATGGTTGGATCGTCAATCCGAGGCTCCGAAATAAATATACTTCTCTCTTGACCAGAAAAAAGATGCAATTAACGTAAATTATATACAACTACTCTAAATGCAGAATGATGCATGCTATACAATATTTATAACTTGAAATGCAAATCTAAGCCTAGGAACATGCATGAATAGGCATTTTACACTCAATAATTGTGTCTACATCATACCCCATGCTTATCTTTTGCTAGTCCCTAGCAAGATTAAACTACATGCTGCCTATAAAGATAGAATTAGGATTTGATCGCTTAGGCCTAAGTCATTTATTAACAGTAGAAAATTTGAATTAAGGTCCTAAAACTACAAAAGCTCAATAGTACCTAGGTGTCTGCTAGAATGCAGACCACCTAAGTCCTCGCCTTATTTGAAAAGGGAAGATACATTTTTTTGTTTTTCTTTTTTTCTAATTTTTTTTGTACTTTTGGAGTTTGAGAGTTCCGGGATAAGTTTTTATGGCTACTCGACCTGCTTAGAATCGAAAAGGATTCTAACTGCCAAGCATCTTGTGAAAACAGTGAAAGACTCACTATGTGGCTGTTTAAACGGACTTTAGGTTTCTACGACCCTAGGTGACCTTGCTTAAAGGTTTATCTTTTAGATTGGTAGCTTTCTCCCTACTTCTTTTATTTATGGGGTCAACATAAGGGCGAACCCAGTGTATATCTCCCCGATTTATTCTATTTCCCAGCTTCTTTCCTAAGTGTTTTTGGGAATTATTGTGCATTTTTGTGAGCTGGGCACTGGACAACCGGCCAATGGGTTGTTATCTATGGTAACTTGCTTGCCATACTCGTGTGTTGAATTGTGGTTTTGTTTATTTTTTATTTTCTTCTTTTTCTATATATATATTTGTTGTTTTTTATTTTTATTTTTTTAAAGTAGGTGACTTTCCTGATCTAAGATTTACCTAAAGGCAATACAATGAAAAATGGTCTTGTGACTAAGCTCTAGACAACTGGTCGATGAGCTGTTACTACTACCGACTTGCAAGCCATATCATCCTTGATAGTTCATTAGCTACCTAATTTCTGAAGAAATCGCCGAAAAGATAGTGCCAAAAAACGTGTGTAGATGCTTAGGCTTAAAGTCCCCCCAAATCAGAGGGCGAGTTGATAAGTCATGTACTTATTATCCTAATTTATTTACTAGATTAATGATGAATTTGAATTGGCGAGGACTCGAGACTAAGCCCACATTCGAGTAGACACTCGGGTTTATTCTACCCGAAGACCTGAAGAGTCTAAGTATTTAAGTTATCTCGTATCATTTCCTAAAGTTAATAACTTCCAAATGCCTATGTTCACTTCTTTTAATTCTTTTATTTTTGAATTTTCAAAATTTTTTTTTCTTTTAAAAAGAAACTAAAAGAAATTCTTCGGAGTTAACAAAATTATTTCAGGATAAAATATCCACTCCCCATGCCTAAATGATGCAATATCCTCATTGTAAAAATAAAGACAAGAAAAGGGTAGAGTAAACAAAATATCACCTGAATAACGTGAAAATCCGGTTAGTTCCGTAGAGAACGTGGAATGTAAACATGTGCTAAATTTAATGCCTTCAGCTAGACATAACATACATACAAGGAGGAAATTGAGAATTCACAAGTGCGGGTCAGAATCATAATTAAAAGATTGATCCTTAAGCTCATTAGCAGAAGATGTTCATAGATGTGGACCAGATTATGGTGCAGACCCATGCCCCAGGGTCGAGTCATTCTTTGGTTCTAGATGAAAATTACCCAGAACCTAAGATTATTGTGTTTGCGGGGTCAGGCCTGCGGTTTTGTGATGTGCAACCTAAGACCAAAGTGTCGGACAATGGGTTGATCTAATTCATTAAAATCAGGTATCCACTTATAGTTCAGCTCAGGTAGATAATCAATTATTCCAAGCTTGGGTCGCTTGTGAAAGATATTATAAGGGTCCTGATAGAGGGTAGGTGGTTTTAGGTCAATAGGTACCCTTAGATCCAAAATCGTAGTTCCCTCATAATTAACCTCCCAGATTTTCATAGCCAAATTCCTATCCTCTAAAATTAAGTGCTCAAGCGTCGGGACCTCCAAATCATTGTACACCCCATCTAAAGTACACAAGTTCAACAATTGTGACTGAATCATGATTGACTTGGGCGTAATGATTTCTAAATCAAAAGCAATCCCTTTGGGGTGTGGTTGAGGAATGGGGTTATTGATTGAATTTTCTAATAAATGAGGATTCAAATCCTCAAACCATAATCGAATCAAATTCCTCTATTATCGGGCTGTTAAATGGTTCATCAGATTCCTTAGGCTCATTTGTCTCACTAAAATCATTTTCCTTATGCTCAAGTGAGATTTCACTAAGAGATTCCTCACCCTCAGAATCAAAGAATCCATGATCCTCATTTGTATATGTCTCAAAATCATATGTCATTTCATGGTCCGTGGAGACATATTCTTCATCATTCACTGGCTCTGGGATCTCGGGTGAGAAACCTGATTCATCCTCAAAGGGTTGCTCTAGACCAACCTAGTCATCTCCAATCTCAGAATATGTATCCCCCTCGACAGGTGCCTGAGCGGGTTCAGACATTGGCTCTCCTAAAGGGGGTTCATCCTTAGAATCATCCCAAGATTTGACTAGGGCAATCATAAATTTCATCCTCAACCTCGATAATTTCCCATGAAGAAATTCACCTCGGTCCCTATCCCTAACACTTTAGAGCAAATCCAAAAGGGAACTAGTAAGTTCATCAATCATTTTGATCATAGGCTCCAGTGCTTCAGTGTATGGTGTTGGCTGTGCTTCTAAAGATTATATCGTGTTCCGCAAATTAGCCAACGCCCTATCTTGGATCTGGTTCACCTGAACCGACTGGTTTGGTTAATGTTTGGGTGGTTTTGGGTTAAATCTAGGGGAGTTAAGATGTCAAGGTTCTCGGGTTCCTCCCTGATAGTAGGTCATCTCAGGTTGTTCAAATAATGGTGATGACCTACTTTCAATGGAATACTAGGGATGGTAGGTGTTATAATCAGCATATCCTTCCTGATTGTAGATCGGGTTGGTTTTGTCATCAAAGGATAGAGATCCATAATCATTGCAGGTTTAGGAAGGATAGTAATCATTTTTTTTTTTTTGAGCAAGAAAGGAATGCTATCGAATCACCGATAGCAAACCAGGAGAGCTATTATTGATAATAAAAAAAATAATTTACAAGTTCGACTCCCAGCACTGTATGAGCCTCCAGCATAAATTTACAATATTTTCCACATGAGCTGGGGTCTCCTGAAAAACACACTCATTTCTAGCCCTCCATACCACCCACAGAACAGCCACCATATGTATATAACGCTTATTCCCATCTACTAGACAGCTCCACAAATTTCCCCAGGTGGGTAAGGACTCATTGCATATTCTCCTCCAAACATAATCAGTGATAGCACATGAAGAGAAGATATGATCTGTAGAATCATTATGCAACCCACACAAATAACAAAACTGGGTTGGGGTCCCCATCCTTCTGTGCCTCAGATCTCTAGTAATCAAACCATCCCTCCTGCACAGCTATAAGAAAATTTGTAACTTTAGTGGTATTTTTAACTTCCATAGCTTTTTCCCCATTTCTTTATCTTCCGCCATTCTGGAGGACATTATCAATTTGTCATAGGCAGCCGCAGTAGAAAAATTACCTTCCCATTTGTATGTGTCATATTCATGAGGCATGGGTTTGAAAGCAGCAAGCTCTTGCATGAGACGTTCATTCTCTACTCGGATTCTTGTTTCATGATTATTCCTCCCACCAATATTTAACAGCCACTGCTCCAAATCCGCATCCCAATAATCAGCTACCACTGCATTTTTATTTGCTGCCGCAGCATAAGCAAGGGGGAACCTATCTTTAAGCATCCCTCCGTGTACCCAATTCTCCAGCCAAAACTTAAAGCTTTTTCCATCACCTAAAACAGATTTGAAAAAATTCCAATTTTCCTTCAAGGCTCGCACCACAGAAAGCAAAAAAGGGGATGGTTTACGTGGGTTAAGACGATTTTTCTCATCATTGGTACTCCCATAACTGTCCTGAATAATTTCTGTCCAAATTTTTTTTCCCCCTGTAGTAACCGAACAGCCCATTTCAAAAGTAAAGCTTCATTGAATTCCTTAAGGGATCTGACACCCATGCCTCCCAGCTTCTTTGGTTTGCAAATTGACTCCCATTTTAAGGGTTGAAAGAAAGCCCCTTGATGGGAGGCTCCTTTCCAAAAGAATCTTTTCCGCATCACCTCCAGCTTTTTCCAAATAGAATTTGGAGCTCTCAGGACAGAGAAGAAGAAAACAGGAATCGATGTGATAACAGAATTCAGTAATATATACCTCCCCCCTTTTGATAGGTATCTACTGCTCCAGCCCTCCAATTTTGTAGCTACCTTTTCAAAGAGGAAAGACCAATCTGCTTTCTTCAACTTAGAACATTTCAAAGGTAGACCCAGATATTTAATCGGTAATGGCACCACAGGTGTACCAAGAATGGCAGAGATCTCATTCTGTAAACCATCATTCATCCCAAAACAGACCAGGGAAGATTTACTTCCATTCAATTTGAGCCCAGAAACCTCTCCAAACAATTTAACCATATGTAACAGAGCCTGCACTTCTTTCTTCCCCCCTTCTACAAGAAAAATAGTATCATCAGCATACTGAAGTATAGGAGCTAGAGCCCTATGATTAGACATTGAATACCCCCTTATAAAACCATCCACAGCCAATTTGCAGGCAAACCTAGCCAAAGTATCCACCGCAAGATTAAAAATCAAAAGGGCAATAGGACAACCTTGCCTTACTCCACATTGGGGCTGAATCCAAGAACGACACGGTTTACCATTTATCAATGGTGAAAAAGAGGCTGTCGTAATGCATCTCTTCGCCCATTGAATCAATAATGGTGGAAATTTCCTCCTTCTAAAGATATCCCACAAGTATGACCAGGAGATAGAATCATAGGCTTTTGAAAAGTCCACTTTCCATAAGAAAGCCTTTGATTTTCTCCTTTGCCACCCCATTACAATTTCCTGCGCCACAATGAATGACTCTTGTAACGATCTCCCAGGAAGAAAAGCTGATTGAACAGGCATAATCAAATCCTTTAGAACCTCCCGCAATCTGTTAGCAATAACCTTACTAATAATAAGGTAGATGGAATTTGATAACGCAATGGGTCTGTAATCAGAAAAACTTTCTGCACTTGATTTCTTGGGCAGCAAAAATAGATAGGATTTGTTCAGCCTCTCAAATCCAGAGTTACCCAGTTCAAACTCAAGGATAACCTTCAACACATCCACCTTAACAACATTCCATAGCTCTCTGTAGAAAAACACCTGAACACCATCTGGACCTGGAGCCCCTTCATTATTTAAATCTTTAATGGCCTTTAGCACTTCCTGTTCAGAAATAAGGGTCACAAGCATGTCACTCTGTTCATTAGTTACACAAGGGAAATCCATTACTGCCATCCTCCATGAACCTCTTGGAGTTGCCTTGGAAGCTTCTTTAAAAAATTTTGTTGCTTCAGATCTGATCTCCTTAACCGAGGTAATATTTCTTTCTTCAACTTTAATAGATGAAATACGGTTGAATCTCCTTCTAGCACTGGCCGCAAGATGGAAAAATTTTGTGTTCGCATCACCCTCTTTAAGCCAAAGCTGTTTGGATTTTTCACGCCAATCCATTTCAATTTTCAGGTCTTCATCCCCCACAATTGCTTGCATCTGCTGCCTCATTTGCTTCTCCTGTTGGTCCAAATTCAGCCTGCACTCTTTCATATCTAAATCCCTGATGACTGTCAAGGCTTCCTTCCTCTTCTGGTCTCTAATCAGATTCACAGCCTGCCCATATTCTTTCAACATTTCACGCAGACCAACCAATTTTGCAGCCAACTGCTGTGTGGCAGTGCCTTGAACATCCTTGCTTTGCCACCACTGAGAAACCATTTGCACAAAGCCTTCTTCCCTAAACCAAGATCTCTTGAGTTTGAAATATGACCCCATGTCTGCATTCACCCCACTGTCCCAAACCAAAGGCGTGTGGTCAGAGAACGGCCTATCAAGGCTCAAAACAACTGATAACTGAAATCTCTCTAACAAACTAGGACTGCCAAAGAATCTGTCCAATTTGGAAATCTGTCCACTTCCATTCCTCCAAGTATATTCCACACCACTGATGGGAAATTCAGTCAAGCCCATGTTCTGCACAGCCAATTGGAAGCCTGCTGAAGAACTATCCACTCTCCCATCTGGATTGTCATCACCAGAAAGATAGCAATTGAAATCACCCCCTAATAGCCATGGAGTCTCTTGCACTCTTTGATGCATTGCATGAAGTTCCTCCCACAAGCCAACCCTCTCTGCTGCCACACAAGGACCATAAATACATGATATAAACCATTCCATATCACCTTGGGGAGAGTGACACCTGCAGGAAATTAAGAACCTATCACGAAAAATCTCAGTTACTGAAATGGCAGACTTTCTCCACCAAAAAGCCAAACCACCAGACCGACCAACAGCACCCTTAGCCACAATATCACTATGGCCAGACTGTTTAAAACAGTCCCATTCTTGACCATTCTCCCTCTCCAAGTAAGTCTCTTGTAAAAGGGCACAGTCTATCTCCCACTCAGAGAGATATCTACAAAGAGAAGCCCTTCTTTGCTTGTTGCGTAGCCCACGCACATTCCACGACAAAACTCTCATTTCTCAATTGAGAGATCCCCATTGGCCTTGCAGCCCACATATTCTACCATAATGGATTTAGCAATATCTTGCTCCACAATAGGAGGCTCCTTCCTTCTTCTCAGCACATATGGAGATCTGCCCACGCCTCTCTTTTGTTTGGAATAGCCATACTGCAAATCAGTTGGAATAGCAAGCTGTATCTGGCTTGGCTCTTTAAGCCTCAACTCCCTTTCTATACTGCCCAATTCCATACTGCAGTTCATCTCAGAATCTGCCAAATCAGTCTCAGTAACCTCTAGACAATCACCCTCTTTGACTATCAAAGCTAATTTATTTTCAGCAGGTGTTGCAACATCTTCCATCTGGTCCTTCTCAGCCATAACACAGTGGCAATTCTTCCTCTTTTTGGGCTCAGGAACCTCAACTGCATGGGGACTCAGGTGCTGCATCTGGCTTGGCTCTTTAAGCCTCAACTCCCTTTCTGTACTGCCCAACTCCATACTGCAGATCATCTCAGAATTTGCCACTTCAGTCTCAGCAACCTCCAGACAGTCACCCTCTTTGCCTATCAAAACTGATCTATTTTCAGCAGGTGTTGCAACATCTTCCATCTGATCCTTCTCAGCCATAACACAGTGGCAATCCTTCCTCTTTTTGAGATCAGGAGCCTCAACTGCAGGGTTGCGTCCACAGCTGTCACATTGTTTGCTCACCTCATTTTTGGTTCCAAACATTGGTTTCTCCTTAGGAGAATTATCTTGACCACATTCAACCTGCCCAAGAATAGATAGCCTAATAAGCCAAGAGGTGCCCCCACATCTGATAGTGATCGAATCTGGAATTGAACCAGCATTAGCAACTTCCACCTCAATTCTTAGAGACCTAATGTCTCCTTCTCCAATCAGAACATCAGAACCATCACAGATTGATGCAAAGCCTGCCAGCATCTTGGAGACAACTCCCTTTACCCACAGGTGGAGTGGCAGTCCAAAGATCTCAAGGAGGACCCTCCTGGAGGACACTCTTTGTGGAGGCCGTTCAGATAGTGCCCCATCAAAAGGAGAGACCATTCTCCAGATCACAATGAAATATTTGAAGATACTTGAACGAAATCTCAATCGCTCTACATCCAGCATGCCCAAACCATACACCAAGAAATGAGAATGGGATAACATAGCAACTTTCTAGCCCGCACATAAAAGATCTAAGGAATGTATGAGATTCTGAAGCATCTCGTTCGATGGCCTACCTGACATGATCTCCCCAATCAAAGCACCTCACAGTGTGATCTCTGCAGCCGAGATCTCTTTCATAGATGGGATCTCAACTTCAATTGTATGCCTGCCCAAAATCGGTGGTGGCGGCGGCCGAGCTTCATTCTTGACCCTCCATACAAGACGAGAGACTGCCCGACGTTGTCGCAAAGGGATCCTCCTAGGGCATAAATCGCGTTTGTGTCCTTCACCCCTGCACTCCAAGCAGATCTGGGCATTTTTACATATCGCAGCCACATGCCCCCTTTGTCTGCATCTGAAGCATAGAACATCACCATTCTTCCTCCTCCAAGGACGTCTTTGAGTATGTTCAGACGACCTAAAAAACCTCTCCTGCCACATCCGCTCTCTTCTCTTCCAGGCCCTTGATCTCCACGTCCTCCATTCACCTTCTGCGCCCACCCTGGATGGCTTCGCCCCACTACCGCGCTCCGCCCATCGCCGATCGCCCTCCACTCGCCCTCTCCCCACTTGAAACATTATCCTCGAAGGATAGTAATCATAGTCTTGTTGTCCAGGGTTAGGCCTTCGACACTGAAGTCCGGATTCATATCCCCAATCAAAGTTATCCCAATTAGTGGATGGGTAATTATAAGTTAAGTCGGGATAGTAATCATCTTGGGGATTTGTGGTGGTAGGAGGGTAGGATGGGAAATGTGTGTAGGTTGTGGAAGGGTACATGGTGGACTAGGAGGGAAATCAGAAGAGAGAAAGGAGCCCTGCAGTACAAGCAATCAACCCTGTCCTTAGGTGGGCTAGCCTAAGGACCTACAAACTCTTAAGACCCATCTTGAGATTATAAATGATTTGGTCTACTTTTATCCGGTCAATCCAACCAGTTAGAAGAAGGGACTAGGGAGAAGGTTCTTCCTTTGGCTTACGCCTTCGGTTCCTAGTGTACCCTCCAGCCGCGGTCGTTTGACGCTACTCCCCTAGCTAAACATCAGATGGACCGATAGAAGCAGATTAATTAAAAAATCTCAGTCTGAGCCTCGAAGAGCGAATAAATCCTTAAGGCCAACGTTTGCTCAATTTTAATTAAACTTGGGATATTGTGCTCTTGGAATGTGATGGGCCCTTTAGATGGGTTGTGCCTTTAATGATCAGTTAAAATGTGTGTGCGTACATAACCAGGGTTTGCAAACAAAGTTATTTGATGATGTGTCTTTTAGGGTTTATCCTTGTTTAGTAGCTTTTAGGATTTAATTCTTAGGTTGGTTTAATCAAGGTTTAGTAGAACACTCCAAGTTTTGAAAACATGGGTGATGATATGTTCCTTTAAAAATAAAAAAAATGTGGAGTGCCTGGTTTAGCCCTAAGAATCAACCTTAAGTAGCAACCTATTGATGAATCACTTTTAATTTGAGTGGTGCGGCCCAAACAAATCAATCAACTGGCCTATTCGCACCATAGATTAAGGCACACAATGTCTTAGCCTAATCAGATTTCTATTCACTTATGTGTTTTGAGTTGAAGTGTACCGGGTCCACAGGTTAGATCCCGATTAAGTGATAGAATCAAAGTGGAGTGGTGCACTTTAAGTCAAGAGTTGTGGGTGTTAGATAATACATTTTTTTATTTTTTATTTATTTACATGGATGGCGAGGTGAGTGGAGGTGGTAAACAAACAACCAAATCTATCATAGGGTTTATAAAAAGCACCTAAGTTGATTTGGGTTTGAGTTATTAGATTATGCAATGAAAATTAAGGTGGGGGTGGTGTGGGGGACACTTATAAAACACTCTATCCGCACTTTAGTCCGATCTACCACACTTGGATTTCTATGCTAGGGTACCTGCAAGACAATAAATCAGAGATAAGCGAGCTTAGTGCTATGTAAATGCAAAGAAGCGTAGAAAACAATAAAGTAAATTTCGTTGCTACCCCGGTAACAGTGCAAAAATGATGTGCGCTTCGCGAATTAAAAATCAAGGTTCGGAGGACATATCATCATAGCTTGCAAAATGCACCTATCAAATAAAATTTATAACCAAAACTCGAAAAGTGAGTCCTGCTTCGAACAAGAGGAGGTGAACATTTGGTTTTAAAAATCCGCATTTCTCTTTTATTTCTTTTTGTTATATTTTATCTTTTCTAATTTTTAGCAAGCAAGAGATCAGGTCGATGAATTCTAGCTAATCTACTTGCAACAATATAAGAGAGAGAGGGAGAAAGAGAGAGAGAAATAATCATCTATTTATAAATAAATGTTTATTGCACTTTAAAAGTAGGAAATTTACACTACGAAAGCGTAAAAAGATAGAGGTGAGAGAAATCCCCCTCGACGGTCGCTCGGAAGATGATTTGCTCTGACATCACCTGGAAGAAGGTGGTGAGGAGCGGGACGAATGGGGACAGAGTCGGAGGACGGAGGGCGGGGCAGGACGGCGTCGCAGCGACAATCTTCTTCCTGAAGGGCGGTGAGAGGATCGCCATGGGATGCTCCATGAATGGGGATGAGGGGAGGGAAAACTATTTGATTTTCAACTCTAGAGGAACATCCCAGGCCTAGGAAAAGCTCTCTCTAGAGCCTTGGAGGTGGTGAGGTGAAGAAAGGAAGAGATGAAGAAAAATGGGAGGGGTAGGTGTCCTTTTGTAGTGGAGGAAAGAATCAAAATTGTACATAGGACATTTAGTGATGGTCATAAACGTCGCTGAAGATCTGCAGCAAACGTTGCTGAAGATAGCCCACTCGCCCACGCTGTCGCTGCACTTGCACGCGCGAAGTGCACCTCCATGTGCTATGCACCTATGTGCATTGCTGCTACATGCGTCCGCATTGCTGTGCACGTGCGGTGGCGCATTCGTGCGCATGGGAAGCCTGGGTTGCACCAAGTGGCACGATCCGGACCGTCGATCTTCTTTTCATTGTAGGGGCTACTACAATGGTCGAATTGAGTCGATTTTTGCGTCGTTGGGTTGCGATCGTCGATCTGAATCCATCCGCGTGGTTGGATTTGTCATTTGAAGCTCCGAATTATGTCACCTAGCCCCTTGGCCTTTGATCTTCCTCGGACTACATATGGTGCTATGGGACTCCAATCGAGGTGATTTTGGAGGCGTTGGACTCCGATCGTAGTCTTGATTAGATCTGTATGGTGGGATCATCAATCTAAGGTTCTGAAATAAATATCCTTCTTTCCTGACCACCAAAAGGATGCAATTAACTGAAATTATATACTACTTAAAATGCAAAATGATGCATGCTATGCAATATTTATAACAGGAAATACAAATCTAAGCCTAGGAACATGCATGAATAGGCATTTTACCCTCAATAATTGTGTCTACATCACCAACCTTCAACTGAGGATTCTGTAACGAATGGTCGTAGCCATCCACCTTAGCCTTAATTTTATTAGAACTCAATTTCGACGTATTTGCCTTGATTGGTGGCTCTCAATATTTCACACAAAATGTATATGCAGGAACCGAGAGTAGAAACTATGCCTATTCTCTGACTATGATTACCTAATTATACAGAATTCCAGATTCCTTGCACTAATTTTAGAGTAGCAATACTCTCTACTCTCGTCTCACACTATTTGGTGGATTTTCAAAAGAAAATATGCCTGACTCCCCAAACACTGTCCACGGGTTCAGGAAAAGAGGCACTGCTTGACAGACTAAAGATGTTTATCAGTCTTCACCGTGAATCCATTGTAAAATCTACGTGTGGGTGTGAAAATTGTACTGGATTCCATATTATAAGAATCAACTAGAGGATAAAATCCCTAATGCATTCTCTTAATAAAAATAATCTTATTCATGAATGCATTATGTATATATGCTATAAACATGTAATGTCTTTCATTGTACCTCATAAAATTCCCTTATCGAGTTACATTCAGCTTGATCCTAAATTTAGAACAAAAGGGTGAGCGGGTGAGTTGGAAGTGGCTATTGTAGATGATTTCTAGCTCCAATGTGAGCATTGGAGGTGTAGTCTATTGTTCTTATATTTAGGATCATAAAGTGCATTTAACATGCTGCTCCGAGGTTTTCCTAAATGTTGACATAAAAATTTTTTTGTTTTACTGTATATCTACCCCCATGCCTAAGTTCTTGTATGTCCGCATGAATGAATATAAAAGAAAATAAATACTGCAAGGAGTAAGTGGGTAGAGTTCACCTAAAATTGCTCTTGAATTTTAACGTTCAGCAGCAGCCAACCTGATAGTATACAATATGCGAAAAGAAAATATGCTAGAAGAAAAATATGCTATGTATAAGGAGAGTATGTCTAGGGTGATGAAGAATGTGGGTAGATGCTGAGTTTAACGGCTCTAGCTGGGTGAAAACTCAATCAGATGGATCATTAATTGCAAAAGAGCATGTAAAGATCAATAGAATGATATGTTCGTGTGCTCCCAGAATCAGTGGTCCACAAATACGAACCAGCTAATTGTGCACCCCTACTCAAAAAACTCTAGCTATAACAAAATATGGAGTAGTGGTGGTAGTTCGAGGATAATCAGAGGGAGGATCATGATGTTGATTCTATTGATTTATCATGTCCCACAATTGTACAGGAAGTTGCTGAGGGAGTCGATCAAAATGTATCTCAGAACTAGAATCTGAGTCATAGGGGTCTTCATAATGATAGTTGACATCAGAGATCATGCCCTCTGCAGGTTCTGGGTGATGTGGGGTATTCGTGAAAGTAAATGATCAGTGGGGAGGTCACTAAAATCCTCATTAGAAATCACTTCATTCTCATCTGTACTCATCTCTAACTCATCAGTGGCTGACTCTTCAGGATCCGAGTCGAGCCATCCATTAGTCTGACTAGGATGGTAGGCAAGTCCCCAGTTCATTCTACTTAATGCTTCACCCTCATATGTAGTAAGCATCTCGTTACTTCTTGCTTCTGATATCAGGTCCATTTCTTCAAGCAAGACATCCCTAGCTATCGCTGCTCTTTGGGTATCCAAATCAAAAGGTGTAGTCTCAGATCTTCCAACACCACCTTGATAGGTGAAAGAAGGGTACAAATCGGCTGATGCTTGATCAAGAACAGGTATTAATTGATCGGTGGTATTACATGGAATGCTCACCTCCAGATCCATATCCTCAACTGGATCTTCATCCTTTGTCTCAGCCAGGTTATTTGACCCATAATGTGTCTCCAGGATCCAGAGCATCCAGATTACGACTCATTCCTAGAAATATTTGTGTTTTCCTCATCATTTTCTCGAATAGGATTTCGAGATGAATCTATTTGAGATGTTTCCTGCTCCTGTCCTATTTTTGTATTGGCTTCTTCTTCCCCTAATTTTCTTTCGGGTATCTACTCCTGCGAATTGTCTTCAGGCATGGTTAATTCAGGTTCTTCGGGGTCTCCCAGGCTATTCTCCACTTGATAATGCAAAACTAGCATCTCTTGAAGTGTGCAATTCTGTTTAAGTGCTCTTGTTAACGATGCCACTTACTAAAGGGCTTCCATTAAAGTTTCATTGAGAGAAATCTAGGTTCGTCTTTGGTTCGGATCATTGATAGCCTGGATTCCTTATTGATAGGATGCGATTCTGTTTCTCATCCCAGTTATAGCTCGTTGTAATCTATAATGTGGCCGCATATATAGTGGTAGTTCTTTAGGGCTTCCAAGGGGTGAATCGTATTTACCCATATTCCATGGGTGAGATGCAGGAGCATGAAATTCATACCCTGGGTTATAAGATGAGGTCCCTTAAGGAACTGATTGGTATGGGTCATAGTATCCAGAGTTAGGATATGGGTTAACCATTTTGGCAACCCGAGAAGGATCAGGCGAAGTGAAAAGTCATCTTTGCCACCTTGGGTTTGGTTCCCAAGGTTGTTCTATTTCAGTTACCTAGGTTCCCAGATGAGCCCTTGTGTCCAGATTACTTGGATTCTGACTAGGTCCATGTCCAGGGCTACCCATCCCGGCTAAGAGGGTGAGAGAAGAGAGTAGGGGAGAAGATGTCCAATCAAAGTGACTCACCTCCAACCAACCGCGAATTGCTTGAAATTGATTTTTGAATTTTGAAAAGTTTCAAATCTGGGTTAGTTTGACCCTTTTGTATTTCACGAATTTTTAAGAATTTTGTATTTTGAATTTCTTCAAATAAATGGTGTCGTTTGAAAGATGGTTTGAAAATGAAATACTTGCCCGAATTTCAAAATTTTTTGCTCAATAATTTTTCGGCAAATGAATTTGTAAATAAGAAATTAAAGTTTGGCCGAATTTCAGCAGGTAGTGGAAGAGCTTTTAGAAGGTGTCTGAAATTCAAATTCAATTTTCTACCAAAAATGATTTATTTTTTTAGAGATGTTTTTTTTTTCAAAGATTTTTAAATATTTTCTTTTCTTTTTTGATCCTAATTAACCTATGATTCAAAAGGAAACCTAGCATAACTGCCTAATTTGTTTTTTAAATATGCAGATTTTTTTTTCCAGTAAGAAATTTCTACTAAAAAGGAAATCTGACCTAAGGTTAAAACAAAAATCCTAAGCTAAGGGAAAGATGTGCACCTGGCAGTTTTTTTCTCCGCTCTTGATGTGTGCGCAGATCCCGTATTTCCTGATTTCCTGCACATCCAAAAAGAAGAGCAAGATTTGTCACTAAAAGCTTTAGATCAAAGATCAATTGCGTTGCCTCCTAGGCAATGACGCCATTTGACAAAAGCAGAAGTCATGAGATTGAAAATATCAATGTCGTTCTTTGTAGTATAGTCGCAAAATCCACTCGTCAAAAATAATTGCTAAAATAATGAGACTTGGATTCCTGATCACTCGCCTCTGGGAGGGTTATGGAAATCCAAAACGAATTTCGATCTCACTTGCTCTACTTGTTTTAGATCACATGTCGATTTATAATAAGCATGTATTCATGCACGACATGCTATTGCAACAGAAATATAAAATGAGTGCAGGAAACTGATTATCACGCGAAAGATATGGCAGTCAAGCACATGGTAATTTTCACAAATAGACAAATATATATAGAAGGATGATTTCATTGATTGCATCAGAGTTAGAGAGCATAGCTAGATGAAAGCTTGGTAGAGGAATGCTTGAAAACATAAACAACTCTTTTGTAGAAAACAACTGCATATATGAATCTATGGGGTGATTATGCATGCATCATTGGGGGAGAATATGGAGCTACACTATTAAGCAGTAATAAAGTAGTAAATCTACGAAGAACTACTTTCTACTTAGCTAGCAGAAATAAGGGCATTCAGAGGTGGGCATCGATGGCCTTTGAGTTGGTTGAGAGGAGGAGGGGTGGCTAATGGGCGTTAGGCCAGCCCTTGGAGAGGTATGGAGGAGGTGATCCAAGCTTAGCATGGAGGAGGTGGAGTCATGGTGGAGCTCGTGGAGATGGAGGTATACTAAGGTTGTGGTGATGGAAGGTGGAATGGAGCCAAGATTGAATGTAGCTTGGATGGGTGCAAATGGACATCTCTTAAAAAGACCTAAGGGAAGCTCTCTAGAGAATTACAGTATTCTCTAGAGAGGACCTATGGTGGGATCTCGTGAGAGAGGGAGAGAGAGGGTGGAGTGGTTCTTTTAGATCCACAAAATGTGGATCTAAAAGAAGATTCTTCCTTGGTTGCTTAAAATAGCAACCAACGGTGGCACCCAAGTGGAGAGAGTTCTAGAGAACTCTAGTGAGTGTGTGGGTGCGTGAATGGGTGTATGTGTGTGTGTGTACATGGTCGTGCCATACGTAGCTAAGTGAGTTAGGTTAGGTCCTAATAGGTTTAGGTTAGGGTAGGTCTCAAATTAGGCTTGCAAACCCTAATTTGCTAAGGAGAAAGTGCAATTAAACTTGGCATAAGTTTAATTGAGTGAGTGTGAACCTAATTGAGAGTGAAATAGCTCAATTAGGTTGGGCTTAGGTCAATTGGACTCTCACTAAGTCCAATTGACGGACTTGTATGGGTTGAGATCTGAAATCAATTGGACTATGAGTCTAATTGACTAGGAAATAGTAATTGACTATGATCCAAGTCAATTGGGCTTAGTGAGAACCTAATTTGGTTCCTAAGAAGGTCTAGAGGTGGTGTATTAGTGTTAGGGTTCCTTAATTTCGGTTCCCAAGGGGTTGGAATTAGGTTTAGGGACCTAGAAACTCAAAACCTAAGTTTGAATTCCAAAATAGAAACTAGAGAGCAGTTTCAGACATCCAATAAGGGTAGCAGATGACTTATACTCAAAAATCAAAAGTCAGGAGGGATTCAGGGTTCTGTCTTAGGTATTCTGTAGAAATTGGATGTCTGACCAAGTGTCTGGATGTCTAATAGCACTGTAGACATGGGTTTAGGGTGTGCGTTTTGTAGCTAAGGGTTCTGGATGTGCAATAACTTATCTAGACATCCAGATAAGGGTTGGAACTAGGGTTTTAAGTCTACCTAGGCTATGGTGACCTAATCTAACTGTGGCTAAGGCTTGGGAAGGCTTCTAGGGCTATCCTAGGGTTAGGATTGAATCTAAGTTCTTCATAATTTAACTCCTTTACTTCTACTTAATAGAATAGCTTACCTCAACCCTTTGCATTATTTCTCTACTACATTTTATTGTAATCTTCCGCTCCAACTCTGATGCCGCACTAGCTTCAGGTTCAGCTCCAAATGCCGCTTCAGATCCAGCTCCTGATTTTCTTATTACCTGCAATTTATATAATGCACTTAATTAGGACCTTATATCATTATTTCTTGCATAGCCAAAGGAATGTAGTAAGGATGCAAACAATGGTTATGCATACATGAATTACATTAGCTTATGCTAAGTTCTAGCCTAATTTAGGTCAATTAAGACCTATGATTGTTGTGAAATCATCTAGCTGGGATGAGCTGGATCTAGATGGATTCCAGCTGAAAGGTGCTTCTTCATCTTCTACCTTCCTGAGTGCCAAGGTATGTGGGATCTGACTCTCTGTTTATCCTTGATACTGAAGTAAGCACATTAAAAATACAACTAAATTGTAATGCATGCCTATCCTAGTTGAATGCCTAAATGTAGCCCGAAAACCCATTTGCGGAGTTAAAACCCTAAGAGGTAGATCAATTTTAGGGTATAAGAATGTTGATAAACTGATGTTTTTCAGTCCCCCCTGATCGGTGCCTGAGCGAGTTCTAACATTGACTCTCCTAAAGGGGGTTCATTCCTGGGAATCATCCCAATATTGGACTAAGGCGATCACAAATTTCATCCTCAATCTCGACACTTTTCCTAGCAAAAACTCACCTAGGACCCTATTCTTAACATCTTGGAGCCAATCCAATAAAGAACTATTAAGTTCATCAATCATTTTGATCATAGGCTCCAATGCTTCAAAGCATGGTGTTGGCTAATCTTCTAAAGATTGTATTGTGTTCCTCATGTTAGCCAAAACCTTGTCCTGGACCTGGTTTACCTGAACTGAATGGTTCGCTTCATTGTTAGGAGGGTTTGGGTTAAAACTAGGGGAGTCAAGAAATTGAGGTTCTTAGGGTCCTCCCTGATAGTAGTTCGTTCCTGGTTATTCAACAAATGGTGGTGATCTATGTTCAGCATAATCCTGGGGAGGGTAAGAGTTATAATCGTCATATCCTTCTTGATTGTAGATCGGGTTAGGTTGATCATCAAAGGGTGGAGATCTATAATCATTGTAGGTGTGAGAAGGATAATAATCATAGTCTTGTTGTCCATGGTTAGGCCTTGGACACTAAGGTCCAAATTCATATCCTCAATCAAAATTATCCTAGCTAGTGGATGGGTAATCATCAGTCAAGTTAAGATAGTAATCATTTGCAGATAAGTGGTGGTAGGAGGGTAGGATTGGAATTGTGTGTATGATGTGGAAGAATACATGATGAAGTAGGAGGGAAAATAGAACAGAGAAAGGTGCTCTACAATACAATCAATCAAAACTATCCTTAGGTGGGTAGCCTAAAGACCTATAGACTCCTAAGAACCATCTTGAGATGAAATAAATGATTTGATCTACTTCTATCCAGTCAATCCAACCAGTTAGAGGGAGGGGTTGGGGAGAAGGTTCTTCCTTTGGTTTGCACCTCTGGTTCCTTTGGTACCCCCCAACCATAGTCGTTTGACACTTATCCTCTAGCTAGACATTAGATGAACAAGTAGAAGCAAATTAATCGAAAAAATCTCAGTTGGAGTCCTAAAGAGCGAGTTAATCCTTAAAGCCAACGTCTACTCAGCTTTAATTAGGCTTGGAATGATTGTGCTCTTGTAATGTGATGGTCCCTTTAGATAGGTTGTGCCCTTAATGATTAGTTAATATGTGTGTACATGCACAACAAGGGTTTTCAAACAAGGTTATTATGATGTGTCTTTTAAGGTTTAACCTTGTTTAGCTGCTTCTGGGGTTTAATCTTTAGGTTTGTTCAATTAAGTTCAATAGAACACTCCCATTTTGAAAGCACCGATGATGATATATTCCTTAAAAAAAAAAATGTGGAGTGCCTGGTTAGTTCGTAAAAATTGGACCCTAAGTGGCAAGCTACTTAATGAATCAGTTTTAAATTGAGTGGTGCGGCCCAAACAGTTTAAGCAATTGGCCTATTGCACCACTTGACTAAGGCACACAAAAATGTTTAACATAATCAAATTTCTACTCACTTATTTGTGTTAAGTTAAGATGTATCGGATCCATAGGTTAGATTCCGGTTAACTGATAGAATTAATGTGATTGTGCACCTTAGGTTGAGAAATTTATGGGTGTTTAAGTTGTGTGGCTTTTAGCTTAATCTCACAGGAAGAGAAGAATAATTTTTTTTTGTATTTTTAGTTTATACGGATGGGTAAGGTGAGGTGAAGTGGCAATCAAACAATCAAGATCAAATCTAGGGTTTATGCAAGCACCTAAGTTGATTTGAGTTTAAGTTATTAGGTGATGGAATGGAATCTAAGGTGGGGGTGGTAGGAATACACTTACAAAACCTTCTAACTGCATTTTACTCTGATCTATTCTACTTTGGCTTGCCTTGGAAGGATACCTGTAATCACAGAAAGAAAGGAGCAAAGTGAGCTAAAAAGTTAAGTAAGGCGGAAAATGTGGAAAACTGAAAAGCGTTGCCTCACCGACGGCGCCAAAATGGTTAAGCGTGATTTCGTATGCGAAAAGATTTGAGTTAGAAAACCCGTTGTCATAGTGCATAGAAATCCGCTACTAGATAAAATTTATATCAAACTCGAAGTTAGTCCCAGGTCAAACACAGGGAGGCGGACATTTGATTTTGAAATTCGTGCTTTGATTTTATTTCTTTTTGTTTTTATCTTTTGTAATTTTTTTTATAAGGCAAGAGATCAGCTTGAAATAATTTCTATCTAATCTACTTGCAGAGAGAGTGGGAGAGAGAAAAAATCACATATATATCTAAACATGTATTTACTACAGATAAGAAAGTGAAAAATAACACTACAAAAGCGATAAAGATAGCGAGAGGTGAGAAGAGTCTCCCTCGACGGTCGGTTGGAGGACGACTC
Organism: Thalassia testudinum; assembly: GCA_037157565.1. Lineage (NCBI taxonomy): Eukaryota > Viridiplantae > Streptophyta > Magnoliopsida > Alismatales > Hydrocharitaceae > Thalassia > Thalassia testudinum. Next base: position 5,565,650 of record JAZHRO010000073.1, on the reverse strand, counting down.
TCTCTGACATCGCCTAGATGAATGTGGTGGGATGCTGGAGGAAGTAGAATGGCAGTAGAGTAAGGAGGATGGGATGGGGTGGCATCACGGCGAGGATCTACTTCCCGAGAGGTGGTGAGAGGACGACCACGGAATGCTCCACAAAGGGAGAAGAGAGGCGGGAAAAATGTTTGGTTTCTACTTTAGAGGAGCATCTTGGGCTTGGGACAAGCTCTCTCTAGATCCTTGAAGGTGGTGAGGGAAAGAAAGGAAGAGATGATGGATGGAGGGGTGTAGGTCCTTTATAGTGGATGGGAAGGGGCAAAAATCTGTCCATGGGCTATAGCAACATCAAAGGCGTCGCTGAAGATCTGCCCTGAACGTCGCTAAAGCATGTGCACACCACCTCTGGTGCTAACACATGGGCCTTGCTGGCACTGCTGCCGCTGTGCGCATCATGTGCCCATCCCTTACGTTGCCGTGTCTTGTGTGCACGCGCTGGTACTGAGCACTGTGCTGTTGCATGCTGGTGCACTCCTCTCGCTCTCGCATGTCACGTGCCTTTTGCTCCACACCCGCCCAATTGAAGATTTGAGGCGTCGGAGGAATCAACCCCGCACCATAGGTTTGAGTGGTGCACCGTATGACCGATGCGTCAAAGGAAAGGAAGTGTTGAGTTGAAGAGTTATCGTCTGCTGATTGTGCAATTGTGGCTGTTGGATTTTCATCTAATGGTCAAGATATGATCTTGAGCTCTCCTCTTATGAAGGCGAGGCAGGGTCTATTTCTAGCCATTCGATTAATATCAAATAGCTAGGATTGCACGCTGAAGTTGAGCGGAGGGACTTGGCTGGCTTTGGGCGGTTCAAATGGTGCCACATGGCACCATCTGGGTCATCCATCTTTAGATGCTTGTAAGTGGCACCATGGATGTCATATTTGGTCTATTTTCTTGCTGTTGGGCTGCGATTCAGATCCATCCGTGGAGTTGGATTTGTTGTTTGTGGCTTCGAATTGCGTAACCTGGACCCTTGGTCATTGATCTTTCTCGAACTACATATGGTGCTACGGGACTCCGATCAAGGAGATTTCAGAGGCACTGGACTCTGATCGTTGTCCTGATCAGATCCATATGGTCAGATCATCAATCCGAGGCTCTAAATTAAATATCTTTCTCTCTTGGTGATTGCATAGCAATCATAGGTCTTAATTGACCTAAATTAGGCTAGAACTTAGCATAAGCTAGTGTAATTATGCATTCATAAGCATTATTTGCATCCTTACTGCTTTCCTATAGCTATACATGAAAAAATGATATAATGTACTAATTAAGTGCATTATATAAAATGCAGGAAATAAGAAGCTTAGAAGTTGGATCTGAAGCTAGATCTAAAGCTGGACCTGAAGCTAATGCAGCATCAGAGCTGGAGAGGAAGATTAGAATAAAATGTAGTAGAGAAATAATGTAAAGGATTGAGATATGCTATTCTATTAAGTAGAAGTAAAGTAGTTAAATAATGAAGAACATAGGTCCAATCCTAGCCATAGGATAGCCATGGAAGCCTTCCGAAGCCTTAGCCACCCTTAGATTAGGTCACCATGGGCTAGGAAGCCTCAAAACCCTAATTCTAGCCCTTATCTGGACGCCGAGATAAGGGCTAGAATTAGGGTGACGTCCAGGACCCTTAGTCACAACCCGCATACCTTAAACCCATGTCTGCAGTGTTATTAGACGTCTAGACACTTGGTCAGATGTCCAATTTGTGAAGAATACCCAAGACAGAACCCAAAATCCTTACTAACTCTAATTGGACGTTCAGACAATAAGTCTGAACTTCTGATTTTTCATTATAAGATGTCTGATAACTTTATTTGACGTCTAGAACTGTTCTTCAATTCCTGTTTTGGAATTCAAGCCTTGATCTTTAGTTCTTAGGTCACTAAACCCAATTCTAACCCCATAGGAACCTAAATTAAGGTGCCTTAACCCTAGTACATCACCTCTAGACCTCCCTAAGGATCTAATTAGGTCTTCATTAAACCTAATTGACGTAGATCATAGTCAATTTCATCTGCCTACTCAATTGGACTCGGTGAGTCAAATTAAGCCCTGATCTCAGCATACACAGCCCAATTGGACTTAGCGAGAGTCCAATTGACCTAAACCTGACTTAATTGAGTTCTTTTACTCTCAATTAGGTTTTCACACACCCAATTAAACTTGTATAAAGTCTAATTGCATTTTACCTTCGCAAATTAGGGTTTGCAACACTAATTTGAGACCTACAATGACCTCAACCCACTAGAACCTAACCTAATCAACCTAGCCACCTATGTTTCGACCCACACACACCACCTACATGTAATTAGCCTAGCCAGAGTTCTCTAGAACTCTCTACCATGTGTTGTTGCCTTGGTTGCTAAAAATAGCAACCAAGATGCATTAAATTTTTAGATTCACCAAATGTGGGTCTAAAAATTACCCATCCAACCTCTCTCTCCCTCTCCCAAGAGCTCCCACCATAGGTTTTTCTAGAGAATTCCATAATTCTCTAGAGAGCATCCCTTAAGCCTATAAAAAGACCTAAGGGGTGCCCATTTGGTTAATCTTTGCTCTTTGTCTCCATTCCACTAATTCCACCTCCACCTCCACCCCCACCTCCACGAGTACACCATGGCCATCACCACCTCCATGCCAAGAGCCCAGATCACCTTCTCCAACCTCTCTCCAAGGGCTGTCCTAAGCACCATTGCCGCCCCTCTTTCTCCTCTCACCCACTCAAAGGCCATCGGAGCCCACCTTCGAATGCCCTTCATTTTGTTAGCTAGATAAGTAGCATAGTTCTTCGTAGATTTATTGCTTTATTTACTGCTTAGTGGTGTAGCTATCTCTCCCTCTTGCATGGTGCCTGAGCAGTCTCTTGCAGATCCGCACGTGAACACATTTTTTGCTAGCTAGATTTAAATTTCCCTGTACAAGTATTCCGCTGCCTATGCTGTAAACACCATCATGCCTCAATGAATATATATATATATGTGTGTGTGTGTGTGTGTGTGTGTTGAAAATCATCATTTGCCTGATTATCATCTTTTGGTGTAATTAAAGTTTCATGCTTTCAATTTCTGATATTCTTGGGAAAGCATGTTGTATATCAATACATATTTAGTATAAATCGACATGCAATTTTGAACGAGTAGAGCGAGCGAGATTAAATTTGAATTTGCATTTCCAAAATGCTTCCCAGAGTTGAACGACCAGGACTCCAAGTCCAGTTATTATAAAAATTATTTTTGACGAGTGGATTTTGCGACTATACTACGATGTTATTTTCCTTAAACTCGCAAACTCCACGCTTGTTAAATGGCACCGTTGCCAGGGAGGCAACGCAATTGATTTTCGATCTAAAGCTTTTAGTGACAAATCTTCCTCTGCTTGTTTTTGAATATGCAGGAAATTAGGAAAAATGGGATTTGTGCACACATCGAGCATGGAGAAAAAATGCAGGTGCACACCATTCCCATAGCTTAGGATTTTTGCTTGAACTCTGGGTTAGATTATTTTCTTAGCTAGAGATTTCTCTCTAAAAAGAAAAATATGCATTTTTTGAAAAAAAAAACAAAAATATCTTTCTTTAGGTTGTTAGATTAGGTTTCCATTTGAATCTTAGGTTAGTTTGTTTGAAAAGAAAAAAAATATTTGAAAAACATTTTGCCCCACAAAAAATAATTAAAAATAAAAAAATCATTTTCGATTGAAAGTGGAATTTGAATTTCAAACACCTTTCTAAAAGCTTCTCCACCACTTGCTGAAATTCGGCCAGACTTTAATTTATGACTTAAAAATTCATTTGCCGAAAAATTGATGAGTAAAATAATTTTAAAATTTAGGCAAGTACATAATTTTCAAGCCATCTTTCAGATGGCACCATTTGTTTGAAGAACTTTCATGTATAAAATTTTTAAAAATTTGCGAAGTACAGGGGGCAAACTGACCCAGATTTGAAATTTCTCAAAAATTTGAAAATCAATTCCGAAAAATCTGACTCTGTTTTGACTAAAAATATTGGGGTTTGAAAGCCGATCTCTTTAACTTTAATTTTCATATTTTTCAAAATTTTTAAAAATCATTTGATACTGTTTCAAAGTAAAAAATCGACCAAGGGTTAAAATTCCTGATCTGACCTTCAAACATTTAAAAAGCCTTATAAATTTGGTTGAAATAGTATAAATTATAAAAAAATATTCTCTAGAAATATAATTGAAAAGGGAATCTACACCAAATTTCACTCCATTTGAATTCCAATTTTGTTCAAAGAACTATTTTGATTCTTGTGGTCTGCTGAAATCGAGAATTGCATGAACGTTAGGTTACACCTTTAGGGTTACACTCTAGAGACCATACTTGAGCTAACCTAGACTTAACAAAGTCTAGTGTTTAGCTGGTGAGCCTGGTCACCTTGTGGGCCATTCACCCCAAACTCCAGTGAAGAGAAAAAGGGTTAAAATAAATTTGAAAACATGAAATCAACCCAAATTCGTTATCATACTACTAGGTGTTTTCAACCACTCTGGCTAAACTTGTTGACTAAGTTTGTGGGGTAGTGTCAAGCGACCGCGGGTCGAGGGCGAACGGAACCGGAGGCATGAGTCGAAAGAACCTTCTCCTTAGTCCCTTTGTAACCAGACTGGCTGGGTTAGCTTGAGAGGCGGGAATCACCTTCAGTCGGTTCTTAACAAATTTTTCTTTAGGAATTCGAATCCAAAACGAAAAATCCGATCATCTGATCATAAGGACCATCTGATTGATAGGGCCTTAGCCTTATTTGGTTGGCTGAACTAACCCAGGGGTTGGTGCATGCAAGGAAGGAGGTCACTGAGACCTCACTTGGTTAGATCTTGGGAGCCAATCCCAAGGTAGCAAAGGCGATTCGTTGCATCGCCCAGACCATCTTCTCACCCTTCTTCTATCCTCTTAGTCGAAATGGCTAACCCTAGATTTGGACCTGGTCAGAATCCAGGTATCTGGACCCAAGGGCTCATCTGAGAACCCAGGTCACTGAATCAGCACAACCTTGGGATCAAAACCCAAGGTGGAGAAGATGACTCTTCTCTTTGCATGATCCTTCCTCTCGGGTTGCCGAAATGGCCAATTCATATCCTGATCCTTGGTATTATGACCCGTACCGGTCGGCCCCTTAAGGGACCTCATCTTATAACCCAAGGTATGAATTTCATACTTTTGCATCTCACCCATGGAATATGGGTAGATATGATTCACCCCCTGGAACCCTTGAGGAACTACCAGTGTATATGCGACCATTTTATAGATTACAATGAGCTATAACTGGGATGAGAAATAAAGTTGCATCCTATCTACATGGAATCTAGTCTATTACAGATCCATAACAAAGATGAGCCTGGATTCCATATCAAGAAACTTTAATGGAAGCCCTTCAGGAAGTAGCATCAATAACAAGGGCACTTAAACAGAATCACACACTTCAGGAGATGTTGCTTTTGCATTATCAAGTGGAAAATAGCCTGAGCGATCCCGAAGAACCTAAATTGACCACGCATGAAGTTAATTCATAGGAGCAGATATTCGGAAGAAATTCAGGGGAAGAAGAATAGGAGCAGGAAACATCCCAAATGGATTCAGTTAGAAACTCCATTCGAGAAAATGGTGAGGAAGGGATTGATTAATAGGTGGTGGTTGTGTGGTGGTTGTTAATGGGGTATTAATAGGAAGGGAGGAGTGGTGGTTGGCATGGATGAAATGGAGGGATAGGATGGCTTGATGGAGGTGGTTGGTGGATCCTAGGGCTAAGGCTAATTGACGCCACCTAAAGGGTTGCAAAGGGGGTGTAGTTATGGAGATTTGGTGACCTTTTGTGGACGTCCACCATGGAAGGGCACCTCCCCTTTTTGGAGCCAAAGAGAGGCTTCTGGAAGGGGTCCTTATTGGCGCCATGTTTGGATGGGTACGGTAGGTTTAGGTGTTGGATGAAGGGATAGTTAGCGACAAAAACCAAGGAAGTTATGGGATAATTTTGGTGCCAAAATATGGTGGATTTTGGTGGTGGAGAGGGGTGAAAGGATGCATAGTCTTGGCACCAAAAAAGAAGGATATTGGAGGTAGCTTATCCAGACTTTAAGTAGGGTTATTTGGTGGAGCTACCTAGGTAGTCTTTTGAGGTGCTGGTTGGCCAAGGTGGGAATAGGAGTTGAGCTAAACTAGCTATGCTAGCTTAGCTAGTAGATTAATGGAGTAGGAGGTTGAAGGAGCTAGGGTTTTGGAGGAAGAATTGAGAAGGAGCTGCATCTGAGCTGCATTCGGGTTGATGGTTTTGAAGAGAGTTCCAAGTAGCTACCTTAGCTTGCTTAGCTTGCTAGCTCTTTGCTAGCTACAAAGCCAAGCTAGGATCAGCTGGCTTTTGCTGATGTGAGCTGAGGTGAGCTGGGTCTGGTCTTCCTGGATATGATCTAGCTAGCTAAAGTAGCTAGCTTATGTTAAGTAGCTTAGCTCGACCAAGTTTAGCTGACTTAACTCTTCGAGTGCTGGACTTGAGCTGGCCTGAGCTGGTTGAGGTCTTCTTTAGCTAACTAGGCTTAACTAGCTGATGGCAGTAGCTGGTCCTAGTTAGGTAGAGCTTGTAGTGAACTGTTCTGAGTTGGAGGAGTTGGAATGGAGTTGGGATCAACTGTCTTAAGCTAGTTTAAGCTGCCATCTAGTTGAGGTAAGCTGAATGGTACTAAGCTAAGCTACCTAGAGCTACCATTCAACTGAGATGAGTTGAATAGAGCTACGGATGAGTTGATCTAGCAAGAAGGAGCTGGGATTCAGTTGAGATGAGCTAGATTTAGCTAAGATCCAGTTGATGTGAACTTTTGTTTCATCTTCTACCTTCTAGTGTGCCAAGGTTTGTGGGATCGGACTATCTGCTTATCCCTGGCACTCAAGTAAATACATTAAAAGGACAATAAGATGCAATGCATGCCTATCCTAAGTAATTGCCTAAATATAGCCCAAAAAACCCTTTTGCAAAGTTAAAACACTAAGAGCTAGATCAATTTTAGGGCATAAGAATGATGATAAACTAGCATTTATCACATCCCATGCTTATCTTTTGCTAGTCACTTAGCAAAACTATTTTCAGAAAATGGATTTTTGGGAAAGAATTTTTTTTTTTACTTTTGAGGAGAAGAGGATCATGAGACTTTGGTTGATTAAAAACATAAAACACACGGGATTTGTTAAGGATAAAACATCGGGATTCGTCTTTAGATTCAAAAGTTAGATGAATCAGGATCAATGTTTCCTTCAAAAATTCACAAGTTAACTCCTTGTTAATTCAAATGACCCAAAATTATTTTGTAGTTAGGATTTCCTTGGCTCTTGAATCCAACTCGCAACTTGCATAAATTTTAAAACCTTATGTTGGTGCTTTGTGAATGCCAACATTTATAAGGTTGTGTTTTTTAAAACTTTTTTTTTTGGACTCCCCCATGCTTAGTCCTAGCTTAATCCTATAACAGATCTATCAGGATCATCACTCTAGTTACCAATCCTAGAGGGGGCTATGGCGTCAGCACTTTGAAATAGTATTGTCCAAAACACTACCCAGAAACTCACAACCCCAAAACACAATGCGGTGTAAAGGGATGCTCTAAGTGAACTCAAGCTCTTACTCTGATGCTATGGGTAGAGTACCATCCAAGACACTTAAGCCACAAAATCCGCCTTAATGCTTCGTCTAAATATATGAAATATAGATATAGAGCTCCGTCGAGGTGGTAACATGTTGACATTGCATCCTCAAAGGAGGCATTTTCCTCAGTTGTGGGAACTCAAACCAATTATTTGCCTCGATTTTCAGTAGGACTAAATGATGGGTCCATTTCAATGGACTATTGTTATGCCTAAGTTAACTTTATTCTTACATTTTATATTTGTTAATAACTACATTAGGTCAAAGAATTATTGCATACATCATTACGTATGTTTACATATATTCTATTGCATTTTATAACTTAGTGTATATAAATAATTAGTTTATAAAATAAAACCTCCTCTCACGCATCGCCTTCCCCCGTGCAACAATCCCCATCCCTTTTCTTAACGCATCGCCCACCCCACGCCGAGCTTTTCTCCAACCGCAGAGCAACCCTTAGGAGATATCTTCTCTCTCAGTGGGGGGATGGCGGCGGATTCTCATTCACCACCATGAAGGAGGCGAGCACCATGGATCTTGCATGCAGTGTGGACTCGGTGTACACCATGGTTTAGGCATACTACACCTCTACTCCTCGCCGGTCGCATGGTGACAGCGTGCAGCCTCCTTTCACATCACCAAACCACCGCTCCCTCTTCTTCCTCTTCTTCAAACTCCCTCCTCTGTTTCACCATCACAAGAACCAACACCCAACCTTAACCCACCGTGCCCCCGCCCCTCACCTTAACGCATCACCTTCCACGCGCACCAGCAGCAAGCGAAACCTGCACTTCAGCTGCGTGCGTGCGCAGCCGACTTGCACGCACCTATCCACCTCCGCACGTAGCCACTCGCGTGCACAACACCACCAATAGCTGCAGACCCATGCATGGCCACCCGCGCACGTAGGCCCTGAGTACCACCGCCACGTTATCTCCCCACGTGCGTGCATAGTGCTTGCAGGCACCTGCCTCACGTGCGATACCACTAGCAACAACACCGCGCAAACAGAACAATCGCATCCCCTCCTCTCCTTCGCTTTCTCCGTCAGCCAATAGAGAACCCAATGCCGACGCCACCCCTCTCCACGAAGTCATCACCACAGCCATCCATTCTTCATGCTGTCGATGCCACCAGACTCACCTCGACTCCACGAGCTCCGCCACATCATCTGAAACGCCGACGGCAGTCCACGTGCACACACAGAGAAGCCCTCTGTCGATGATCTCCATCTCGCCGTCCAGCCACCTCCTGTAACCCTCATTGAGTTGCACCTTCCTGCAAAGCAGCTCCTCTGACGAAGCCTCCTCGCACACGCTCCAAGGAGAGAGACCAAATCCCTTATTTTTCTCCATATTAATAATTACAGAATTTGCCATTGCGAAAAACACTATTCATTTATTTTCTAATTTAATATATTGTAATAAATTTGCATGGACATCCCTTGCTTAAATTTGAATTACACATGATTGATTTCTTCTCATGAATGACATAAAAATGAGATATTGGTTATAGTAAATTGGTGTCATTAGGTAGGACATTGATATTAACATTGTTTGCTATTACCAAGGTCATTATTTAGAATATTATATTATGGTAATTTTGCATATAAGCACCTACTTCCTGATTAATTATTCAGATTAAGAGTTTATGTGAGAAAGTGAGTTGCAATAATTAGTATGTACATTTGATGATATTCCTGAACAAGACATTGAATAGGCTAATTCCTCTCTGTGGAGATAACCTAACTATTTTCATGGTTAGATTATGAGAAGTAAAATGTTTTGGAAAGTGATTTTCTACCACGTGATTACATACGACACCTCATTTCTTGCTAAAGTTTTTATCGAAAATGAAGATCGCTCTTCCAAATGGCGCTGTTGCCGAGGAGGAAACACACTTATTAATTTTTCTGGGAATTTTATGTTATTTTAATGCTATTTTGAAAGCTTTTCTGAATTACTAACTGTGGATCTTCTTATGTGAAAAAGCACATGACGAACACGGCGGTCGCACACGGCGGAGGCGATATTCTTGGTGGACCTTGACGCCATCTAGAGGGCAGCAATAGGAGCACGTGGGCCTTAATCCCGCATGTGTGGAAGGAGGATTGGCGATTGGAGATCTATTTATACTTAGATTAGACTAGATAGACCTTAGACATTTAGTTTTTGTCTTGTTGACCCGTGTTGGGTATTTTCGGGAGCGTGTTCCCATTTTATTTAGATTACAGGATATTCGAATTGTTTGAGCTGCATGTTGGTTAGTTAGATTAAGTTTGTTTGCGTATTATTATTCAAAATATATATATATATATTCGAACTGCCGGCTAGAAGCTGCATATTTATAGGGCGACCATATAGGATTGAATGAGCAGCATCTAACTTTTCTTTTTGCATTGTAAACATCCTGCATTGAAGAGAGCTAGAGTAAGGTATGTCTTTTCTTGTGCATTAGTTATCTGCACACGCATTGCATTTGGGCATAATTAAATAAGACCATTTAAGCTGATTTGAAAATATTAATCAAGTGGTCACATTATTTCTTGAAAAGAAGGAAAAATATATAGGAAGTGTTTGAATAACATGACTGCAATTTTCAAAAGGAAAAATAACTTTTCTCGGTGTGATGCACACTTCCTGCACTAAGCACGTACTATAGGCACTACACTAGGACTTGGACCTTTAAGGCTATAGGCACCGATCTCTTTATCGGTGCAGACCCTCCTATCGTACTTTGTGGTGGTGGTACTATCTTTTGACCAAGTATTTTGATAATTCACGGAGGGGGACACCCCTTAAAGGAACAAAAGGATAGTTAAGGGGCACTGCATATGCATCACCTCAAAGGAAGGGTTCACCCTACTTGCATCCCTTTGTTCATCCTTGGAGTAACTTCTCAATTGATCACCTGGGAGTATCATCTAAGCAAAGTATACGTCCTAGGGCACTCGAAGGTCAATTTAGGGTACGTAATTGGGTGACAACTTGATTGATCACCCAAAAAGGACCAAAAGTAACCTCAACCTTCTTAACAGTCATTGACCAGAAATTTCAAGTGCCTCATTTCTCTTATACCACTTACGTGGGAATGGAGAAATACTGCCTTGACTATATTTGGCCAAGCTGAATAGATTGGAAGAGGACTTAAAGAATTTTAAATCAACAAAAGTCCTCTAGACTTGTGTTTGCCTGGCATGTGCGTAATAGAGCTCTCTAGGAAGTTTTTTGTTTTAGTCTATCTAAGTCCTAAGAGAGTTAAAACATTTAATTAAAAGAAATGGATCATCCTTACTCCTATCATTTTAACCAGGATCCCATGTCCTGAGCATATCCATCCTTTGATGGGTACAGTGACAATTCATGGGATCATTCATATTCTTATCCTGGGAGCACTGGCCCGATAGCTCGCACTTTTGAGCAGAGCCTAGGAGCGGGATTTTCCAACCCTGGAATACCTATGCGAACACCCAACCCTCACACCCTTCATGATTTCCTGTATTGAGGTTGGACCCATACCCCTAGGCAACCAGAGCCTGAAATTGACTATCCTTCCCAACCTGATAGTAGTAGCCTCTCCTCTTTTATGATAGAAATGCAAAAATAGCAAAAGGAAATGATGGAATCTATGGGAGATGTTGATTAATAGTCAACAATTAAACAAAGAAATAAGATGGCTTAGCTAGGCACTTCCCAGTAATTCTAATCCCTACCTATACGACCGTGATCATGAAAATAATTCTGAGGAAACCAATGACAATAGGGATCTAGTTTTATGTAGCTATCACTTAGACTCTCCCAATGAGACACGGCCACTGGAGGAGAACGATCCTAGTGATTATCCACTTGAGCTATATTAGAGTCAAAAGAAAGGGAAGATGGTACCTCATGAGGACCTAGACCCCAATGATAGTATTTTCCTTACCCCTACTAACCTGGGTCAAGGTCGTATTGCTCATATCACTTCCCCTATTAATCATCTGGTGGAATCCCATTCTACCCTTTGTGAGTCTAATCCTGACCCTTCACTTAGGGAATCAACACCTACCATTCAACATCCTGAGGATTTAAATGCACCCAATGAAGGTGACCCTAAGGGAATGGAGGATGAATTACATCAATTTTGGTCTCAGAGATATAAAGAGTTTATTTCAGAAGACGAGGATGACCCAATGGAGGAACCTGGACTGAAAATCTGGAGTGAATCACAGTGAGATTATTTGTTATTCGAGGACTTACCCACGGAGGATATAAATAATCTGGTGAAATCCGGATTCCTCCCTTCTTTCGATTTTGAGAGTCATCCTCCATCAAATCAGGAGTTGATATTCAAGGAGGACAAATGCAATAGTGAGAAGCCTAGGGGAGACTCTCAGGGACAAAACATGTCAATTGAGGATTTATGCCCCAAGAAGAACAAAGAATTGAGTGATATAGGCTTGCTCCAAAACATTAAGACTGATCCTCCTTCAGGAATAATTGAGGATACTGATTCAACTCCTCCCTTTACTGGTGAATCACATATACACCCCGACAAAAACTCAAGGGAACCAAATGAATCCAGAGATGAAATTAATGATAATGATTATGTTATTTCGACCTTGCCATCAAAGGAATATAATTTGGAGTCTACCATTGATTCACATATACTGGAAGGTGAAAATATGACTCCGATCATTAATGCTAGGCAGGGTGAAGTGAATTTTTCTCCACTTGTTAGGGAGAATATACAATCTGAATCATTGTTGGAATTGGACCCGACATCGACTAAACCCTCATTAGACTTAATCATTACCTTCCAACACCACAAACAATCCATACAATCCCTAACCGATCCTTCGCTCAGGTCTCTGCTCAGTTACATTCTTTCTAAAGAACATATCAAGCCAGTACATCCTTGGGTAGAATGGCAAGTGTGGATTAATGCTTGTACGTTTAGTCTCACCATTCAAGGGTTTGAAATAATAATGTTTATATCTTTTAAAACCCGTCCTGCTTTGGAGGATCCTTGTTAACCCCCACTTATTCGATTTTGGGAGGTCCCTTTTCATATTCCTTTTGTTATTCCTAGACCTCCCAAGGTAGCCAACGAGGTTCTCCACTTTCATGTCTTCTGGTGAGCATTTGGAATCACGCTGCATCATCAACTCGCCAACATCCATGGCTACCTGTTTTCTAGGCTCGCCCTGTTATGCAAATTTTTAGGGCGTAGCTTTTTCTGTCTGGAACCAGACTTACAGGTTCCTTATAAGTATAGCTGCTGACAGAAAATGCAGTGCTTGTTGGGAGGCAACCTAGCATTCTATATAACACCATCATCAGGTGATTTCCTTCCTTTCTCCCCCTATTTTAATTTTACAATGAGGACATTGTAGGATTTAGGCATGGGGGGGTGCATTTTGCACTTTAGGAAGTATTCATGCATTTAGGTTAGCATATAAAAAAAATAAAAAATAAAAAGTTTCTTTTCTTGAGCTGAATTGGTTAGTCCCTAGCAAAACATCTTTGTCATGGAAGTGTCATTATAGATTTTTCTTCTTAAATTATTTCTTAAGTTTAGAATCCAGTACATTTACTTCACTTGCACGTAGACTCGGTAATGGATCTTTGAAGAAAACCAATAAGCATTTTTACTCTACTGATCCCTTGGACAGTTAATAGGGAGTAAGGCGTACTATCATCTAGTAAATCCACCTTGTATTTGTGAGAAGAAAGTAGAAAGATTACTGGTGCACTAAGTCTATGACAACACTGCATCTTAGGGTGATAATTTTATTAAATGGGGTCCATCTTAGAAACAAAACACACAGCTAACACATCATAAATAGAATGGGAGCATTGCATGCATCATACATCAAGATTGCTTATAAAATAATATTAATGGCCATTTATATAAGTACTTGTCAAAGCAGACCTCAGATGAGCAATCAGACCGCACAGATGGATTCACAGCGACGAACGGAGTCCAACGGACTCGAAATCGGCCAAATCTGACATCCAGAGCTCCCACAATGGGCCTAAGAAGTTCTGACCGTTGATCTGATGATTAACGGCCCACGGCACGCCACGTGGTGCCTACTCGCTGCATCCAGACCGCTGCCCGCTTCCACCTTCACCCAGAGGATGAATCTCAACCATCGATCTTCGATCAAACGGCTAAGAACGACCGTGTGCCCGATGCTCGCCGCGACAATCCGCTGTGACAGCGCAGTGGTCGGTGCCTTAACTCCGCAGCTAGAGGCGTGGGTTCGAAACACACCGTGCACCAAATTGAAGGCGAAGGCGCGTGCAGGCGAAATTGGACCGTAGATCGACGAGCGGACGGACGCGATTGCGAGGCGTGGCGCCCGCAGATGCACCTTGACCAGATGCGTGTGATGATGCGAGGGTGTGGACGCGATCCAGGCGAGCGCCCTACGCAATATCTCAGCCGTCCAATCTTCGATCGAATGGCTTACAACGCGTGCACGCGGATCGGGTGCGAAAAAGCACAAGGCGCGGGTGAGCAACCGCCGGGCAGGGGGCTTCACCGACAATTTTGGAAAGACTTCCCTATTTAAACCCCTTCCAACCACTCATTCAAAGCATTTACTCCACTTGCAAGTGTTTTATCTCCCTCCTAGCTACCTTTAAGCCCTTTTGTAATCACCGGAGATGACGAGCCGCCGACGGAGCCCCCCTCCACCATCGTGGCTGCCTCGCCGTCCCCCCTCTCTCTCTCTTTCCTTCTTTTAAGCTTTACTTTACTTATGTTCAAGCATTTATCTAGTGTTGTAATTATGAACTAAAGTTGCATGTTAAATGAAGTTATTTTCTATTCAATTGCTTGCTATAGTTTATGTTCAAGTTGTATGTTGCGAATGAAATAATTCTAACCCTAATCTCTCTCTTCTCTCTCTCTCACTCACTTTTCACCCATAACTTTTTGCAAGCAAAAATCCATTATTTTCGTGACATTAAGTGACAAGAAAAATTCGATTTTCATGCCTCCCTGAGATTGACACTCGGACTCACATCCGTTTCTTCATTTAAAACTGATGTTGCGAGCGTAATCTATAACGACTCTTCTAAACACACGCGTCACGCGCACGTCAGTTTTTGGCGTCATTGACGGGGAGGCAACGAATTTATTTTGTCACTTCCATTTTACATCCATGCTCACATCATCTAATGCCTTGTCTCCTTCTACTTGATGGTTGCAGGAATTTGGCGCTTGGACGACGAAGTAGCACAACTTATGACGGTAACGAGGGAGTAAGCGCAACGAGGATCGGTCATGAGTATTTCTTCACTCATGGTTGTTTGCTTGCTTGAAAATCTAAAAAAATTGTAAAACTAAAAAAAAAATTGGCCTGGTGCATGATTACCCGACCCACATCCTTAACACATCACCCAAAAAAAAAAAAAGTAAATACACACTAACATTTTGAATAAATTCTTGGAGTGTTCTTTCTTTTTGAGTGGTGTCTGCGAAGTCACCTTGAATTGACTTGGGCCGCACCACTCATCCAATAGAAGCTGCATGATCACTAGGATGAGTACATTACGATTTTAGAGCCTCTACACAATAAAAGGAAATCTACTTTCACCGAATTGTGTGCAAAACTTGACGTACCCACTGAAATTTGTCTGAAAACATTAAGACACGTCAATCCTAAAAGACAAGTAAGGATGAAATATTAAAAGACACATCTTAAAAAAGTCCTTGCTTGAAAGCCCTGTTTTGATAGTACACACACTGAAATAAGAAAATTAAGAGGCACTACCCCAATCAACGCCTCATAACATAACCTAGCACAAACACTATCCTAGCCCTTTTAAAACAGAGTAGACATGCCCTAAGCAGGACTGGGTTAAGTCTTGAGAGGTGGGGTTTTGTTTGCTTGGCACTTGGCTTTCATTCCCTTTGTAGAATCTGGTGACTAGGCTACGAGGCAGTATCAAACGACCGCGGTTGTGGGGTCTATGGAACTGGCGGTGCAAGCCAAAGGAAGAACCTTCCCTGTAATCCCCTCGTAATCAACTTGGCCAGATTAGCGTTGGGAAGGGGAGTCTAGTGCTTACGGACTTGATCACCCTTTTGGAGATTTCTAGGTCCCCTAAGGAATACACCATAAGGACTAGGCTTGTTTGCTTAGTTGAGCACACAACTCTCTATCGTCTGTTCTTCCCGCATCTCTCCATTTCTTCTAAACCATGGATTTCAATGCCTATCCATCTTAACCGAACTGCCCCCAACATGATTTGTATACTAACCCAAGTAGGCCATATCCATAGCCTATTTGGGCTAACCAACGACCAAGTTGGGGGTACGACCTAGAATATTCCTCTTGGCCCAACTGTCCCAGTTATGACCAAACCGCACCAACCCCTTATTGGGATACACCCAACATATCCACTCAAGGGTATGATTCAAATTATGGGGCTTCATATCTCGATTCTCCTTACAACGCCTCATCATTTAGGTCCCACCTGCTCTCTAACCACTTTGATAGGACTTACACTCACCAAGAACCCTACCCTTCTCAGGACAATAGCCAAGAAAGGTCATCTGAATTTAACAACCTTTCCTACTTGACCTTTCAATTGGAAGGAATTCTAGACAAATGGAAATTAGAGAATGATCAGAAATCTAGGCAAGCCCAGGTTCATCAACCTTTGATTTGGTCCCCTAATGAAGAATCTAACTGGGAGGGGGACTTAGAACCTCAACTATTCTGGAGTAGGACAAAACAGAGAATGGTTCCTCTTGAAGAACTGGACCCTGAACATGATAGAATAGAGGACCCACCTAAGAACGTAAACCCCAGTATAGATTCTAATCCACAACCTCAACCACACTCTCTTAACTTGGATTTCAAGGAGGAAATCCAAAGGACACCAAATGACACCCTGTCAATTCTTGATAACCTCCAGTTAGAGTTACACAGACCAAATCAAGAATTGGTTAAAGGGTAACATGCCATGTTGGATATGTTCCAACAATTGGGGGAAGAAGGCCAGAGAAAGCTGTTGCACACAACGCCATTCATGGAATTCGTAAAGTAAGGACCTACCATGATCAATTGGACTACACCCAGTTACCCTAATTTGGTTCAGTCCACCATTGATACCCCCCGGGAGTTGGACAACTCAATGGATATGGTCATTGAGGATTCCTCAGAACACAATTTGGGGAGCATTGACGACAAACATCAGGAAGAAACTGAGAATGTGAAGGGAGATGTCTTGGAATCCGAATCTAATCGACCCGAGAGAAGTGATCCAGTGAGAACAACAGCCAACATAGGAGATGGGGAAAGGAGTTACAATTTCAAAATCGATTATGAATTTGTTGGAATCTCCATTACACTTTTGAGGAGGACCGAGAGAGAATATGAACTAGGGGATGAAATTGGCCCTACCTCTAATGCAACCTTAAATAGTGAATTTGATACAAAAGAGGTTGAAGAGAATATTCTTGAAATCGTAGTTGTAGAAGAGATGGATTCGTCTTTGGAGAGAGGCCCCATGCTTGATTGTAAGGCTCATTATGAAACTCTTGATTTTGTTACCTGCCCTACTAGAATAAAGATCTCGCAACCCGAATGCGCTGGAATTGATACACCTTTGACTGGTTACAATTTTATGGGGACACCAGTTGTGTGTAAAACCTACATCTTTAGTGTATAGCTCGGGGTGAGCTTCTCCACATCAACTTCTCTAAATACTCGCAGACTAAGAAAGGATCTGACATGGGCATGCATGATACATCTGCTGCAGAATTCCCACCCCTTAGGAGCGGGACTCCACCACAACCTTGTTCGCATCTGTGGACTTCTGATTCTGGGTCTGGCTGATTTTGTACATGCCTCCTTGACCCAAACCATTCCTGTTTGTGCACTATGCCCAGCCGAAGGTGTTAAACTCAGCACTTCCTAGGAGGCAACCCAGAGGATTCGGGCTGATCCAGTATTTTACGTCACTCAGGTAATATCTTTTTGAACCCTTGTTGCATCCATGTATTTGCCAATGAGGATATTGTCCAACTTAAGCATGGGGGAGGGTGGTAAATTACATGATCATGAGCTCATTTAATCAGTCTGAATAGAATAAAATAAAAAAAATTGGAATTTAGGAAGAAACTTAGGTATTAGAAATTTGTTAATAGTGGGAAATAAACAAAAAGAACTTGAACACTTAGACTTTTCATATCTTCAAGCTTAATCAACCTTGGTGTCTGTTAAAATATAGATTTAGCTTCAAATCCTTGCAACCTTAAGTTAGTCTAATCCACCAACTAAATAAGGTGATAAGTATATGATTTATCAACTCACCCTCTAACTCAGAAAGACTTTGAGTCTAAACATCTGCACACATTTTTACACAGACTCACTCCTCGGAGATTCTGACAGAAATTGGGTAGCTAATGAACTTTCTAGGGTGGTATGGCTGGCAAGTTGTCATGGGTAACAGCCCATTGGCAGGTTGTCCAGAGCCCAGCCACGGGACCACTTCTTCATTGCCTCTAGGTAAATTTGAGATCAGGGAAGCCACCTACCAAATAAAAAAAGGGAGAAAAAAGAAAATAAAATAAACTACACTTTACCGCACGAGTATGGCTGGCAAGTGATCGTAGGTAACAGCCCATTGGTCGGTTGTCCAGAGCTCAGCTCAGTAATTGCACAAAAAGAACCAAAACACTTAAGAAAGAAGCGGGGGAGTAGTACAAGCTAGGGAGATATACATTGGAAAATTCCTTGTGTTGACCACAATTAAAACAAACGTAGGGAGAAAGCTACCGATCGAACAAATACACCTTCGCGCAAAACACTTCTTCTTCCGGTCACCTAGGGGTGTAGAAACCCGGAGTTTGTCTAAATTACCGTTGAGTGAGTCTATCTCGATCTTCACACCAAGATGCTTAGCACTTAGAGTTTTGTTCGAGTTTTGAGTGGGTTGGGTAGCCGTAAAAAGTTACCAACCCACTCTTAATTCCAAAAAATCTAAAAATAAGAAAAAAAAATTTATATACATTAAAGTAAGGATTCAGGCGATTCGTATTTTGGCAGACACCCAGGCGTTGCTTAGTCTTTGTAGATTAAGATCTTAGTATGTTTCCTCCTATTGACAAGTGACGAAATGTCTAAGTAGATTACTTCTTAAATTTTGACTGGAAATAAAGGCTAGAATAAACCTTGCTAGGGACTAGTAAGGAGTAAGCATGGGGATATGATAACATTGCATCTTGGGGTGATAATTCTATTAAATGTGGTCTATCTTAAGAAGAAAACGCACAGATAACACATCATAAATAGAATGAGAGCATTGCATGCATCATACATTAAGATTGCTTATAAAACAGTATTAATGGTCATTTGTATAAGTACTTATCAAAGCAAGCCTTAGATGAGCAATCGGATCGCACAGATGGATTCAGAGCGACGAACGGAGTTCAACGGACTCGAAATCGGCGAAATTCGACATTTGGAGCTCCCACAATGGGCCCAAGAAGTTTTGACCGTTGATCTGATAATCAATGGCCCACGGCTCGCCACGTGGTGCCTGCTCGCTGCATCTAGATCGCCGCCCGCTTCCACCTTCACCTGGAGGACGAATCTCAACCATTAATCTTCGATCGAATGGCCGAGAACGCCTACACGCCCAACGCTCGTCGCGACAATCCGCTGCGACAGCGCAGCGGTCGGTGCCTCAACCCCGCAACTAGGGGCATGGGTTCGAAATGCACTGCGGACCAAATCGAAGGCGAAGGCGCGCGCGGGCAAAATTGGACCATAGATCGGTGAGCGGATGGGCACGATTGTGAGATGTGGCGCCCGTAGATGCGCCTTGACCGGATGTGTGCGATGACGCGGGGGCATGGGCCCGATCCAGGCGCGCGCCCCATGCTGGATCTCAGCCGTCCGATCTTCGATCGGACGTCTTACGACGCGGGCACGTTGATCAGGCACGAAGAAGCATAAGGCGCGCGTGAGCATCCGTCAGGCAGGGGGCTTAACCGACGATTTGGGAAGGGTTTTAGCGGCGTCCCGGACGTCGCTAAAGCCCCTTCTTCATTTGGAAAGACCTTCTCCCTATTTAAACCCCTTCCAACCACCCATTCAAAGAATTCACTCCAATTGCAAGTGTTCTATCTCCCTCCTAGCTACCTTTAAGCCCTTTTGTAATCACCAGAGACGACGAGCCATCGACGGAGCCCCCCTCCACCACCGTGGCTACCTCGCCGTCCCCTCTCTCCCTCTCTTTCCTTCTTTTAAGCTTTACTGTACTTATGTTCAAGCATTTATTTAGTGTTGTAATTATGAACTAAAGTTGCCTGTTAAATGAAGTTATTTTCTATTCAATTGCTTGCTCTATTTTATGTTCAAGTTGCATGTTGCGAATGAAATAATTCTAACCTTACTCTCTCTCTCTTCTCTCTCTCACTCACTTTTCACCCATGACTTTTCGCAAGGCAAAACTCGTTATTTTCGTGACATTAAGTGACTAGAAAAATTCGATTTTCGTGCCTCCCTGAGATCGATACTCGGACTCACATCTGTTTCTTCATTTTAAGACCGATGTTGCGAGTGCAAGCTATAATGACTCTTCTAAACACGCGTCACGTGCATGTCAGTCTAGTGTAAGGACTCTTAAGTTTTGGACAATTAGATGATGATATTTCAGTGTTTGACATAGTTTTTGCTTTCTGTTCCTGTGTGCATACTTTGTGTGAATTCCTGAGATTCACCAAATAATTCAGATACATAGAAATTGAGTCTTAATAAAGCTATGACTATGGTGGATGGTTACGACCGTCCTTCATAGAGTCCTCGGCTGAACGAGGGTAATAGTGTCAAAGGTCAGAAATACGCTTGTCCTATCCATTCCTTCCCGGTGTCGAAAGTAGTCACTTCCACCAAATAAGCCACACAATATCCTCTTGACCATCATCTTCCCTAATAATATCTCTTAAATAAAAGTCTGCGTCGTGTTATGTTGATTTATGAAGAATGAAAAAGAAGGGAAAAAGAAACAATGATAATTAAAAAAGAAAAACAAAACAAAAGAGTCCAAGTTTATAGTTTTATCTTTGTGACGATGTTTCTGAGGCAACAAAAACACCCATCGCGATCCACCAAATATGACCTTACCTACCTTTCAGTATTTCTGATCACCAGAATACTGGCTAAGGAATCTAACTTAGTTGTGGAGTTATTAGGACTTTAGTTGAAGTGAATGCCATGTGAGGCCACTAAACAGTGAGTTCATTTACTAAATTTGGCGAGATTTGTGATCTCGGAAAGAAAAGAAGGAAAAGAGTATGCACAAAGGAATATCAAGAGAGCACTGCTTAGCCTCTCTCTGAGTTGACTTGTTTAATAGTCTAAATGTTTAGAGTCTGTAGTACTGGATTACATGTAGTACCAGATGAGTGTGTGCCACCAAATACGTATCCATTAAACTTAGTTTCTCCTTTCTAAGCTAGAAAGCCGGGGTAAATTTACAGATTATTTTCTGCTTTATCCCCGAGGGAAGTAGTTGCTTATCCTGATAGAAATATTTACTAAGGGATAAGTACAAACTGCAAATGTAAGTTGAATATTTTCACTTGGAT
Source organism: Thalassia testudinum (assembly GCA_037157565.1). Taxonomy (NCBI): domain Eukaryota; kingdom Viridiplantae; phylum Streptophyta; class Magnoliopsida; order Alismatales; family Hydrocharitaceae; genus Thalassia; species Thalassia testudinum. Next base: position 5,544,363 of record JAZHRO010000073.1, on the reverse strand, counting down.
CCATTACCTAAGCTATTATCACTTCACAATTGCCTGGATCTCTAAATTTTTGAAATAAGAAAAGAAGAAACCTTCTGGTTACTTCTATTGTTTTTCACTTTTTGCTAGGGACTAGCAAATCTTTAGCATGTGAGTATTTGATGAGTCCATTTCAATGGACTATTGTTATGCCCAAGTTAACTTTATTCTTACATTTTATATTTGTTAATTACTACATTAGGTCATAGAATTATTGCATACATCATTACTTATGTTTACATATATTCAATTGCATTTTATAACTTAGTGTATATAAATAATTAGTTTATAGAATAAAACCTCCTCTCATGCACCGCCTTCCCTTGTGCAACAATCCCCATGCATTATCCTAACACACTGCCCACTTCACGTCAAGCTTTTCTCCAACCACAGAACAACCCTTAGGAGATATCTTCTCTCTCGGTGAGGGGATGGCAGTGGATTCTCATTCACCACCGTGAAGGGGGTGAGCACCATGGATCCTGCATGCACTCTAGACTCGGCGTACACCATGGTTTAGGCATATTGCACCTCTGCTCCTCTCCGATCACATGGTGATAGCGTGCGGCCTCCTTTTACATCAACAAACCACCACTCCCTCTTCTTCTTCCTCTTCTTTTTCTTCTTCAAATTCCCTCCTCTGTTTCACCATCACAAGAACCAATACCCAACCATAACCCATCGTGCCCCCGCCCCTTACCTTAACGCATCACCTTCCACGTGCACTAGCAGCAAGCGTAGCCCACGCTTCAGCCACGTGTGTGCGCAGCCGATGTGCGCGCACCTGTCCACCTCTGTACGCAGCCACTCGCGTGCACAACACCACCAATAGCAGCAGACCCGTGCACGGCCACCCGCATGCGCAGGCCCTGAGTACCACCGCCAGCTTATCTCCCCGCACACCCGGAGCAGCGTGGCCACGCGCGCGCACAGCGCTTGCAGGCACTTGCCTCACGCGCGATACCACTAGCAGCAGCAACGTGCAAACAGAACAATCACACCCCCTCTCCTTCGCCTTCTCCGTCAGTCAACAGAGAAGAACCCAATGTCGACGCCGCCCCTCTCCACGTAGCCATCACCACAGCCATCCGTTCTTCACGCCGTCGACGCCATCAGACTCACCTCGACTCCACGAGCTCTGCCACATCATTTGAAACATCGACGGCAGTCCATGCACACATGCGGAGAAACCCACGACCGAAGACCTCCATCTTGCCATCCGGCCACGTCCGGCCACCTCTAGTAGTGCCTTCACCGCCATCACGTAGCCCTCATCGAGACACGTCTTCCCACAAAGCAGCTCCTCCGACAAAGCCTCCTCGCCCATGCACCAAGGAGAGAGACCAAATCCCCTCTTTTTCTCCATATTAATAATTACAGAAAATGCCATTGCGAAAAATACTATTCATTTATTTTCTAATTTAATATATTGCAGTAAATTTGCATGGACATCCCTTGCTTAAATTTGAATTACACATCATTGATTTCTTCTTATGAATGACATACAAATGAGATATTGGTTATAGTAAATTGGTGTCATTAGGTAGGAGATTAATAGTAACATTGTTTGCTATTACCAAGGTCATTATTTAGAATATTATATTGTGGTAAGTTTGCATATAAACACCTACATTCCTGAGTAATTGTTTAGATTAAGAGTTTATGTGGGAAAGTGAGTTGCAATAATTAGATTGCACTTTTGATGATATTCCTGAACAAATAAGACATTCAATAGGCTAATTCCTCCCTGTGAAGATGATCTAACTATTTTCGTGGTTAGATTCTGAGAAGTATAATGTTTTGAAAAGTGATTTTCTACTACGTGATTACATACGACACGCCATTTCATGCCAAAGTTTTTATCGAGAACGAAGATCGCTCTTTCACTAAACAAGGGGCTTTTTTAATTTTCTAAATATTTTTTAGGTGTTGTCTTTGTGTATGAATTTTGATACAAGAATTGACAAGAGATGCAAATTTTGGGTTGTAAACTAAGCCAAGTAGTTTCCAGGTCACAAAAAGATATCAAATCACCTGAATCATCATGAGTTCAAGTGAAATTTACAGAAAGATACTTCATCTTGTCTAAGAATAGATGCAAAAATTCTAAAAATCATATGTGCATCCTAGTCCCTAGTTTGTTAAAGATTAAATCTCATTGTACTTTGAAATGATTCTTCATCCTTAGTCTCAATTTTCAGAACTTTTCCTCAAAGAGTTTTATGAATTTTCTATATTGAAGATGCATGCAAAAGAAAAATTGAATCCTTTTAGGTTTTTGAAAATCTTGAATTGATCAACAAGCTTTATAAACACACCCCATGCTTATGATATGTCATGTCCTCATCAGGAGGGAAAAGAGATCACCGTAGTGAAAAGTGGTCGGGTTTAAGATGGGCAAAACCAGGGAAAAGAAAGATAAAAGGAAAGCAGTAAAAATGATGGGTTACCTCCCATCCAGTGTTATCTTTTACGCCATTCAGCCAAGTGTGAAGCGAAGAATAGAAGATGAACATTCATGTAGAAAATTGCACACATGAATACCCTCATGAGAAAGGTTTTCCTCTGGATCCCCTAGACGATGATAGGTAAAAATTTAGGGATCAAAAGGAGATGGAAAAATGAAAGAGTGACCCAAGTTTGGACACGGTTTGAATTCATGATAAATGCCATACTTGAGTAGGTCTGGTGGTAGGTCCAAGGGAAAGGGAGTTGGAGAGAAGTTGGTGTGATGAAGGGTGGGTGAAGTTAGTATGTGTGGGTTTGGTAGAAAATCAGGAATATTTGAAGAGTAAAGGTCTAACACTAATTGATCTGAAATGTTTTTAACTGCATAATCATATTCAGAATGTGAATCAATAAAATCTGGTTCAATGGTGGTCATAGCAGTGCAGGAATGGGTCATCATAGATTCCTTAATTATTGCTTCCATTTCATCATCAGAGTCTTCAAAAAAATCATGATTAAGGGACCTCTTGGAAGCTTTGAAAATATTTAGAGAGACAGTCTGGTCACCGCAAGTTATATCCATTTTTCCAGAGTGATAGTTGATATTACTTTTTGTGGTAGCCAAAAAAAGTCTTCCAAGGATAATAGGGGCATTTTTGAGTGCCTCAAGTATCTCTATGTCAAGGGCCAAAAAATCAACCGGAAATAAACAATTCTAGACCTTGACAATAATATCCTCAACAATTCCCCGCGGTTTAATGGTAGATTGGTCTACTAATTGTAATTAAACCTTAATAGGTTTTAATTCACTAACTTGAAATTCCTCGAATAAGGCTGTGGGGATGAGATTTATAGAGGCACCTAAGTCAAGAAGGGCGCGATCAAAGGTGGTGTCATTGATGACAATCGAAATGAGTGGTGTGCATGTGACCTTTTTCTTAAGAGACATCTTGCTCTGTACAACTGAGGTGACTGTCTCAGAAAGGACCACCATCCTAGATTCTTGGCCTACCATTTTAGAGTACATATTCTCAAAAAATTACCGTAGGTAGGGATGTACTTGATGGCATTTAGAAGGGGGATGTGTATCTCAACTTGCTCAAATTAGTCCATAAGATCGTGGTGAGAGGGCTCAGATTTCTTTTTCTTCGAAGGATTGAAGTGTAGTGCTTGAGGGAAAGGAATGGGATTTGGATCTTATGATGTTCGGGAGTGTTCTTCTTCTTAAGTGGGGAGGTGGGATTCAACTTGCGTAGGAATAATGTGGGTTTCAACAGGTTGTTGTGAAGGCCTAAGATTAGTGTTGGTTTTCCTACTCCTCAATGTAATTGCATTTACAATTGGATTATTCTTGGGAGGGGGTTGGGGGGCCTGTTGTTGCGGAGAACCTGATGACTGCTGAGGTACAAGTTAATGAGAGGCTGGTTATGGTGGTTTTGAGTTTGATTGCCACCTTGATAATGATTCCTTTGATTATTAGGGTTGGGAATGGGTTGGGAATGTAAATGTCTTGTAGGTCTCTAAGTCGAACTAACCCCAATCTTATTATGCATATTTGTAACAACGTGGGTTACTTCTGACATTTTACTTTGCATTCCCTGCAGGGTTTTCATAATCTAGGCATTGATGTCTTCTTGAGATGGCCCAGGTTGATAAAAGGTCTAATTTGACCCATACCCTCCAAATGGGTTTTGTTTCTAATAGGGAACCGAATTGGTCTAGGAGTGAGTTGGGTAATTCCTCCAATTTGAGTTGGATGAATTTTTGAATTGCTCCTGGAGGGTGGAAATATTTTTAGTGGGATTGGGATTTGGATATGTGTATGTCCCTGGTGACACATGGAAAGCCTCAAAATATTTATTATACTCAATAGGGGCAATATTTAGATTATGCAAATTTTCTCTCTTTAGAATGTTTGGCGGGGTTAGATGTGGTGCTTGGGTGGATGTGATAAGTCTTTCCTCCATTTTCTTCTGATTTCATTGCATATGGTTGAGTCGGTGAGCCATCATTTGGATATCATCTTCCGTAACTAGGATAGATTGAGTGCCTATCTCATGAATACTGAATTGCGAGTTTGTAGGTTTGCCAAATGTGTTTATGGACGCATGATTAAATGAGTTTTCACTCATTTACTTGAATAATTCATAGGCACTTTCGGCATCCTTATTTAAGAAGTTATCACCACATGAGGCGTCGACAAAGTACTGAAGTTGATCTTCTAATCCATGGTAGAAGATATGCACGAGTTGACATAAGGGAACCTCATGGTGTGGGCAACTTGTTAGAAGATCTTGGAACTGTTCCCAAGCATCATATAGAGTCTCACCAAGTTTTTGTTGAAAGGTCATAATAGATTTTCACAAGGAATTAGTACGACCTATGGGGAAGAAATTTTTTAGGAAAGTGATTTTTAGTTGAGGCCATGTGGTAATGGGCTTGCTGATAGTTTTGAACTAATAAGTGGCCTTATCCTTGAGGGATAATGGGAATAGCCGCATTAGCCAAAGATCTTCTCGCACGTTGCGAGAATAGGATGTTTGTTCGAGGAGAGTAAGCTCCTCAAGGTGGCTGAGTTGGTCTTCCCTAGGAAGGCCATGGAAATGCTTAATCAGGTTCAGAACGATCGGTTTGATTTCGAAGTCCCCTTCTGGAATTACCACCCTTGATCCTTCCTCATAATTTGAAGGATCATAGAAATCCTTAAGAGGGACGACAAGCTGCTAACGGGGTGGTAGGTTCTGCCCTTGGTTGGCTAGGTTTGTTACAGTCCTAGTCAACTATTGTTAATTAGCTTGAAGTTGAGCCAACTGCTCAACCATCATGGAAAAGGGATTAGGTATGGGGAAGAGTCAAAGATTGAGGGGTTAGCTTGTGGGTTTTGGGTGGAAGAGTCAAAGGTAGGATTAGAAGTAGGGTTAGATGAATTTTATGGTTGAGAGGTGGAAGCGGTGGTCGATCTATTTTGCATATTTTCCATTTTTGATGGATGAAAGGAAGATCTTTTTGTGCAAGGGGTACAACCAAGTTGTTCCTCTAAGTGTGAAGTTTGGGATCACCGCCCATGAATACAATGTAAGAAACGGGGAGGAGAGGAGGGGGAGATGAAAAGAAGTGCGCAATCGACAAACAAAATTCTAAGCTAAGTCTTAAGGATGAATCCTTAAACCTAAGACTTGGGAACCTGGAAAAGTAAGAAACCACTAATTGAACCCCCTTCCCAAAATCAACCTAGTTAGACTAGATAGGTGTCTTAGGCCTAAGCATGTTCTGGGAAAATCACTAGGGGCTTAAGTAAACCTGTACCTATCACTTGACTTCCCTCCTAGTCTAACACCACGTTTAATTAAGGGGATTAGGTCAATTAAAGGTAACTTAAATTTCAAATATCATGTTTAAGATGAAATGAAGTCCTTATTGGTCAAATGACTACCAATTTTAATTTAGGCTTAGGAACTTAAATGCACTAGGAATGTGACGGGTGTTAATTGGGGTAATGTCAGATTATTTCTTTCTTTTTCGTGTGTGTGCGAATTGTGCAGGAAGTGGTGCCCAAGCCAAATAAAGTAGGATTGCAAAAAGGGATTTTTTTGTTGAAGGATTTTACGACTTGATCAAGAAGATGTAGTTTTTAAGATTCTCTATTTTTAAATGTTCAAAAAGGTTTGAAGGTGATCACACAATAAGACAATCAAGTTGTAAGTTGGTGAAAATCAATTCATTTGATTGTATGTGTGACTAAGAGAGAATAAAATCAAAATCTTAGAATTGAAAATCCTAATTATGCAACTCTTAAATGAATGCCTTTTTATGAAATCTTTAAAAGTGGTGATTTAAACAAGAAAAGAACACCACAACTTGATGTAAAATCAAATAACGAATCCAAAAATAATTTTTTTGTGATTATATGAAATTGTTTAATATTTTTTTGAAATTTTTCTTCTTACTGGTGTCAAGAGTTAGAAATGATAAATTCTGCGAATTGATTCTAAAGAAACCTCAAATTGCCTCAAAAAGTTTTGAAAACTTTATACAATGTTGATAATTTCTCAAGGTTTCGAGTAATATAATGTGCACCCAAATCTAATGAGCATAAGAATTAATAGAATTCACAGATAGTAAGAAAACAATATGGAAATAAGGTCTAACCCCTATTTAGTTCATGCATTTTTTAATTTTTTATGTTTGATCAAATTACTTGAAAATTGGACCTTAGGTTTTTGACTCAAAGGGACTTCCTTAGATGAAATTTGGTGATTTTAGAAAGCTCCTGAGTACCCAAACATGATTTTTGAAAATCAAGATAAAGAATAGATTTTCAAAAATCAGACACTAGTAAGGCAAAGGTGGTGAAAAAGTGTGGCAAACAAGCAATACAATGAATTTGACAGTTCCACAACCCTTAATTTATCTTGTTTTTTATTTTTTTGATAATTTAAACATTTTTTAGAGATTTTTATTTTTGTTTTTCAATAGAAACGGCCCAAGGTGCTTACCTGAAGTATGCAGGATGAAAAGAAACTTGAAGCTTCCGCTCCAAGAGCTCCAAATCCTGCTCTCGCTCTTAATTTTAACTTGAAATCAAAATAAACAAAATTTTGTGAAGATCTAATAAAGAAAGAGAGATTAAAGAAGTGACTAAGCATTACTCCCTAGCAACGGTACAAAAAAATGATGAGGATTTTACACGATGTTATAAATGCAGGTTTTTGTCGTTGAGATGCGTAAAATCGATCAACTTTTAAAATTTATAAACATAGATATGGTGAGTAACTAGGGTTATCCAAAGTGGCCAAATTGTTAGCCAACAAGATGATTCTCTCTTTCGCCTCTCAAATCAACACATATATTTTTGTGATTTTGCTTTTGTTGGTTTTTAGTGTTTTCAAAATAGTTGGGTAATGGAATGCGAGTATGATAATTATGCTAAAACCTATGCCTATTACTAACCTAAGTGATAAGAAGAAAAACCTTTCCTTCTATGCTGACCTCAAGCAAGTGTGCTTAGGGTAATTAGAAGAAGAAGGTGTGGTGCACTAAGCAACTAAAAACAAGGAAAAAACACTAAGAATAAAATAGAAATTAGAAGGCAAATTGAAAACCTGTATTCCTAGAAACTAGATGAAATGTAGAGGAATGCTTGTTACATGAAAGCATGAAAACACTAATGCAAGAAATTAGAAAGATAAAGAAGGGATCCTCTGGTTTAAGTCTTGGATAGATTTGCTCCAAGTGAGGTTGCTTCCACACTTAAAAATGTTTCTCCTCAATTTCTTCTTCAAGTAGTCCTCCTCCAAGTTGTCCTCCAAGGTGGGGGTCAACCACCTTGCTACTCTTGCTCGCCACCCCTTCTATTTGAAGAACTCTCCCTCCTTGGCATGTCACGAGTGAGAGGAAGAGAGAGGAAGAGGGCACCAGGGGTAGCTAGGTTGGCCCCTTGATCTTCTTCTCTTCTTCTACTCCTTAGTCGTAGGTGTAGGTGATGTATGTGGAATAAAAACTAGTGGAGAAGATGGTTGTGTGGTGGTGGTTAAGGGGGGTCTTAATATGAAGGGAGGAGTAGTGGTTGGCATGGATGAAATGGAGGGATAGGATGGCATAATGGAGGTGGTTGGTGGATCCTAGGGCTAAGGCTAACCGTTGCCACCTAAAGGGTTGCAAAGGGGGGTAGTCATGGAGTTTTATTGACATTTGGTGGATGTCCACCATGGAAGGGCACCTCCCCTTTTTGTTTCCAAAGAGAGGCTTCTAGAAGGGGTCCTTGTTGGAGCCATGTTTCAATGGGTAGGATAGGTTTAGGTGTTGGATGGAGGGTTGAGATGGAAGGATAGTTGGCGCCAAAAACCAAGGATGTTAGGGGATGTTTTTGGCAACAAAATATGGTGGCTTTTATTGGTGGAGAGAGGTGAAAGGATGCATAGTCTTGGCTCCAAAAGGGAAGAATATTGGAGGTAGCTTATATGAACTTTAAGTAGGTTATTTGGTGGAGCTACCTAAGTAGTCCTCTGAGGTGCTAGTTGGCCAAAGTAGGGAATAGGAGCTGAGAGGTGGAAGGAGTTAGGGTTTTAGAGGTGGAACTGGGGAGGAGTTGCATCTGAGCTGTACTGGGGCTAATGGTTGGTAAAGAGAGCTGCAAGGAGCTACTTAACTTGCTAGTTCTTTGCTAGCTGCTAAGCCAAGCTAAGATGCGCTGGCTTCTAGTGATGTGAGCTGAGGTGTGCTAGGTCTAGCCTTCCTGGAGATTACCTAGCTAGCTAGAGTTACTATCTTAGGTCAAGTAGCTCAGCTCAAGCAAGTTGAGCTAAGTTAAGTCTTTGGTAGCTGGACTTGAGTTGGCCTGAGCTGGTTGAGGTCTTCTTTAGCTGACTAGGCTTAGCTAGTTGATGGCACTAGCTAGTTCAAGTCAAGTAGAGCTTCTAGTAAACTGTTCTGAGCTGGAGGAGCTGGAATGAAGCTGGGATCAACTGTCTTAAGCTAATTTAAGCTGCCATTCAACTAAGATGAGCTAAATGGAGCTAAGGATGAGTTGATCTAGCAAGAAGGAGCTGGGATCCAGCTGAGATGATTTGGATCTAGCTGATGTGGACTTCTCTTTCATCTCCTACCTTCCAGAGTGCTAAAGTTTATGGGATCTGACTATCTGCTTATCCCTGGCACTCAAGTAAATGCTTCAAAAAGACAATAAGATGCAATGCATGCCTATCCCAAGTAAATGCGTAAATGTAGCCCAAAAAACTCATTTGTGGAGCTAAAACCCTAAGAGCAAGATTAGTTTTAGGGCATAAGAATGATGATAAATTGGCATTTATTAGGTAATTGACCTTAGTTATCTGACTTCATAAAGTGTAGTGCACAACCATGAGATGGAGTTTGCAAACAAGGCTTTTAAGATGAATGGATTTTAGGGTTGAAGTCTTGCTAGGGCTTCTTTAAGGGTTTGAATATTAGTAAATTCAAACAAGTTTTGTTGGCACACAATAGTTTACAATTACTTGTGAAGGTATATTTTCTTTGACTTGAAAAGGATAGTTTGCCTATTCAAATCCCTAAAGTTGAACACTAAATCAGACACCTTTTAAGTGATGAATCAATTTTTTTAATTTGGTCAAGTGGTGTGGTCCAAACAATGTAATTATGGCTTCTCAAACACCATTGAATGGGGAGCACAAGTATTTTTTCAGGAATTTTAAGATCTTTTTGGTATTTTCCCACAATTTCTACTGTACTAGGGTCTCAATGTCAGAAATGACCTCTAGTTGGTATTTTGCGTGAATCAGTGAGTGTCGTGCCCCTAAAATTTTTTAAACTTTCTTGAGATAAATGTGATTTTATCATGAATCAACTTCAAGTTATTTCACTCAATTACTCTTTACAGCAAAATGATTAAAATTCAAACAATATGCGAAACCAACAATAGATTAGATTTTTGAAAGGAATTTGATTCACTAATTTTTAAATTTTTTCTACAAGGAGTTAGGCCAAAAAACTTTCAAAGATGATTCCTAACTTGAAAACACATATCCAGCAGTTGTTTGGTGATTTCTAGACCTATAATTTTTTGGGAATTGATTTTCCAAAATTAAGCTTTCAAGCTACCTAAATTTCAGAAAGGTGGTTTTTGAAAAGAACACCCACCAAAGGGATATTTACTTTTTTTGTTTTTTTTTCATTTTTCCAAGAAATAAATCTAACAAAGCAAATCTAGCCTAGGATTCAAATAAACCTAAATCTAAAATGCTGATACCTACCTGATGGTCTCTACCTGCAATTTTTTTGAATCTTCTGTTCATCTTTATGATCCCGTGTGTCTGTATGATCCTCCACACAATTAGAAAAATAGAGAAGTAGGTAAGAGAAATGAATGCAAGAGTCGAAAGCAAAGATAAAAGTGAACTTCCTTGCTTCCCTGGTAATGGCACTAAACTGATAGCTGGTTTTGATGCAAGTTTTAAAACCATTCATTGCAGTGCCCAAAACCGCTAACAATTAAAATATAACCAGATTAGGAGTCTTGGTAGAACACGGGGAGATAAATAGAAGGGAATTTGCTTGCATTTTTTTTCGTTCTTTGAATATGAAGTTTTTTATTTCTTTAGATAGGCAAAGGGGAATATATGTTTAAGCGAATTCGTTATTGTTTAAGAGATGCGTCGTAGTATAGGGTAAAATTGCTCAAATCATTTAAAATTGTATTCTAAGAATCACAAAAGAGTTGGAGGTCGATCATAGGGAGTAAATATGGAATTCATACATTAATCTTCATTTAGAATCAGTGAGCATAATTAATTGAGCATAAAATTAGATATTCAATGAATACAATTTGTCATGTAATTCAAAAGATGAGATAAAAAGAGTAGAAAGACAAAATAATGGTAATTTAGATCACTAATTATTTATCTAAATTAAGCACATATCTCATATTCAAATTATCAAACAGTACTTTCAATCAGATAATCAATGTAAACTTAGGTTCTTAAATCATTCAACAGTGTTCAGCATCAAATCAATCTTAACAAAGTACAAGGCTCTTCAGAGAGCCTTCTTCTTCTTTCTTCCTTCCTTTTCTTCTCAACAAGCCTTCCCTTCCTTCTCAGTGCCTTCTCATTCTTCTTCTAAAGCTTCCTTTCAAGGCATAGAGCACGACCTTCAGCAGCTAAGGGTTGCATAGGGGCTAAGGTGAGCAAAGCAAAACCCTCCCCCACTCTCTTACAAATCCTCCTTTTCTCTCAAACCCAGGGCATATTCTGGTCAATAACTAGCTATATGGATCTGGTTAAATCGGTTTGACTAGGGTCACTGAGCGTAGGTGGTGATCGAGTGCGTGAGGCAACGTGAAGGGGGACCTCACCCCATGTTTTGAGGTAAATAGCCCAGAACACATATCCAATATATCCGCTAAGTTTTGATGAGGTGAAGATTCGTCGCGAAAAGATTTGAGTTTTGAAACCCATCAGCGTAGTTCGATTCTCGAGAAAATCCGTCGATTAGATAATATTTATAATCGAAACTCAAGATGAGTCCTGGGTCGACCATAGGGAGGCGAACGTTTGGTTTGAAAAATCCTCGTTTCGCTTTTATTTATTTTTTTCATTTTAATTTTAGTAATTTTTTTGGTGTTTTTATCAAGTAAGAGATCAGATCGATTAAAACATTATCCAACTAATCTACCTGCAAAATATAAGAGAGAGAAATTATCAATATATTAATGAACAAATATTTCCTACAGCTATGAAAGCAGAAATGCTATACTAGAAAGCAGTATAGATGGAGATGAGAAGAGTCCCCCTCGATGGTCGCTTGAAGGACGACTCGCTCTGATAACACCCAGATGAAGGTGGTGAGGAGTAGGGCGAGGGAGAATGGAGGTGGAGGAAGGAGGATGGGGCAAGATGTCATCTGGGCGAGGATCTTCTTCCCAAAGGATTTGAGAGGACGGTCGTGGGATGCTCCATGAATGGGGATGAGAGGCGGGAAAATATTTGATTTTACTATAGAAGAGCATCCCAGGCTTGGGACAAGTTCTCTCTAGAGCCTTGAAGGTGGAGAGGAGAAGACGGGAATAGATGAAGAATGGGAGGGGTAGGGGTCCTTTCTATAGTGGAGGAAAGGATTAATTTCCTATACAGGACATTTAGTGACAGCCATAACGTCGATGAAGAAAGCCTTGCGCTCACACTACCGCTGTGTTGGTGCGTGCTCTGCGAGCCCGTGTCGTGCACCCTCGCAGGCTACACGCCCATGCCTTACGTTGCGCTATGCGCCCATGCGTGCTGCCACCTATACGTGCCTCCGCACCCGCCAATGCGCACCTGCTGTGCTGCTGCACGTGTGCGGCCATGCTACTGTGCACGTAAGATAGTGCATGCGTGCGCATGGGCAGCCTGGGTTGCACCACGTGTCATGATTTGGTCCGCACATCTTCTTTCCGTTGTAGGTAGGGGTTGCTACAGTGGTTGAATTGAGTCGATTTTCATGCCATTACGCTGCGATCATCGACTCTAATCCATCTGTGCGATCGGATTTGTCATTTGAAGTTCCGAATTGCATCACCTAGTCCCTCAACTGTTGAGTTCCCTTAGATTGCATATGGTGCTACGGGACTTCGATCAAGAATATTTCAGAGGCATTGGACTCCGATCGTCATCCTGATTAGATTCATATAGTTGAATCGTCAATCTGAGGCTCTAAATTAAATCTCCTTCTCTCATGACCATAAAAGGATGTAATTAACCAAAAATATACACAAACTACTCTAAATGCAGAATGATGCATGCTATGCAATATTTATAATTTGAAATGCAAATCTAAGCCTAGGAATAAGCATGAATAGGCATTTTAACCTAAATAGATGTGTCTACATCACAGTTGCTTTGGAATCCCACAATATGGCACTATAACGCCACTTCTTTCTTTGTGCAAAGCTTGAGCAAAGGCTTCTTTGAATTGCGACTGGTGTCGGTGACTTTCGCTCAATTGTTGCAGGTGGATACGCAGTGTGAGTCTGTAGCTTTGGGGAGTGATAGCAGAGCCTGAAGTGGCAGGAGGTAGGCGGCCATGACTGAAGAAGACGGTGGTGGTGACGAGCGGTCGGCGAAGACCTGAAACACACATACAGGCTCAAAAGGCCCAGTTAGAGGGTTCAAGAGAGTCACCGTGACTCAAGGAATGTGATGGTGGTGGACCTTTGGTGGAAAGAGATCGGGCGTGGCTGGACGGAAATGGAGAAGGTGAGTGAGGGAGGTTGAGTTCGATGGGTGTTGGAGTGGGTTTTGGGTGGAATTAGTTGACGGGTTTTGTGCGAATGGGCGAGGCGGAGCTTTTGGGAGTGGAGTGGGCATGTTTGGTGGTGTGTGGCATTAGGGAGACGTCGCCGAAGCTTTGCTAGAGTAGAGGAATACAGAGGGGAAGAGAAGCTAACGATGGTTGAAACAAGAGTTTAAAGAGCTAATTCTAAACTAGAGGAAGAGAGGGAGAGAGAGAGACCTAATCTACCGGCTGAAAGGGAAGAGATGGTCGGCATCGTGGAAGAGGAATTCTTCGATGAGAGGGCAACGAGGAAAGAGAGGGTCGATGTTAACATTGGAAATTGATGTTTTAAAATACTTCGTCGTTGTATATGTCGAAATCGTGCGAAAACAAATACAATTTATACTCTAATTTAAAGTTCAAGGTCGAATGCAGGGAGTAATAAATTACAATTTAATCTCACCGATCACAATTTAATCAGAAATATAAGAAATTATAATCAAAAGATCATTGATAACAACTCAAATTGATATATAGATAAAACCAAGTAGCAATGTGCAAAAAGATTGGGTAAAAATGGTGATTTGAATCACTAAATAACCCTTTTAATGTTAAGATTCAAATATATCGAATTTATCAACAGTAATTATCAATAGATATTCCATGTCAACCAGAAGAAATAACCTAACATAACCAAGGCACCAGCAGATATCAGACAAATGCACAAGGCCTTCAGTTGCCTTAAGTTGCCTTAGCAAGCACATCACCTAAGGAGGCAAAGGCATGAAGCCTCCTTCTGTTTCCTTCAAACCTTAAGAGAGGCAAGGCACAATAAAGCACCAATAGGGGCATGAAGGGCCTCCCAATGACTAAGTGTAGAGAGGGCACGGCTGAGGGCAAAAAACCCCTCTCTATCTCTCTTCTCCTCTCTATCAGACACCCAAACGGAATTGGGTAATCGGACCCACGCCCAGACCTGCGTGCTGTGAGCACGAGTGAGGGCACGTGCGTTGGAGCGTGCGAGTGGGACCTCACTCGGTGCTCTCAGAGGAGATAAGCCCAAGTGACAAAATCAATATATGCGTGCGTGTTGGCTTCTCTCCCACCTATGTGGGACTATCGAGTCCCTTCATTCTTCGCATGAAGGTAGCAGGATGACCTCCTTCAATTGGAGCAGCAGACATGGTCGCAATCTTTAATTGAGCACCTGAAATGCTTTTGGACCTTGGGCTGCTTTGATGAAAAGCTGCAGCGAAATGATTTGAAGCCTGGAGGTGGAAGACCACGTCGGAGAAGATGGTGGCGACGGCGGCCGTCCGGTGAGGCACGTGAAACACAAGATATGGGCACTGATCCCCAATTAGAATGCTCAATAGCTTTGCTGTAGGAAGGCGAACTCAGAGGTGGCGGGTGGAGGGTGTATGGCGGCCGATGGATGCTTGTTGGTGACAGAGGAGCTGTAGAGGTGGGTTGGCCGGTGGAGTTATGGAGAGGGTGAACATCCTAATTGATAGAGGGCTTTTGTTGTGGAGGTCGAGGCGGAGCTAACAGAGTTGGTGGCGGAGAGTTTTGTGGGGTGGGGGCAAGCTGGAGAAGTTGCTGGAGCTTCGCCAGAGCAGAAGAAGGTAAGGGCGTCGGGGTGTGTTCCGTGGTCGATTGGGAGTGTATATGAGGGGGAAATGATGTAAAGGGAGAAAGGAAGAGAAAATGGGTTTTAGGAGAGAGATTGAGGCTGAGAGGCTCCGGTTGCGGTGGACCGCAGTTGGAGAAGATGACGGAGCAGAACGACGGCAACGGCGATGTAGACAGAAGAATGACCTCCCTTTGGTCGGGGAGGATTGCGAGGACGAGGGGAATAGGATCGGTCGTCTAATTTGATGGTTGGATGGCTGGAAGAAGGGGGTTGAGGGTGGTTGCCGGAGCAGAGGTTTCAGTGGCCGGAGGAGGAGAAATATAGGTATTTGGCTCGCCAAAGCTTGCTATGGAACTCGACTATGCATCAGGGGTCCATTTATGAGGATCAAGGAGGCCTTCCAAGCTTGGAAACCAAAATTGGAAGCTTCCAAGCTTCGCGGTTTCAGGATACCCAAACCTTCAAAAGGTTCGAATGAGCCTTTGAGAAGGATCTAGAGCCTCGTACATTGCTTAATAGGAAGGGAATTTCGTGACGAATCTCCCTTTCTATTTTAGGAGGGATTTGTCAATAAATCAGGGGGATCTCTCCAATCAAAGGTCGCCGGTGAAGTAGGTTTAGGAGTTGAAGGTGGTGGGGACCTGTTGGTGAAGAAGATGACAATGTTGGGGCTATTTGCAAAGATTTCAAAAGTTAGCGGTATGTGTGTGAGATAAAAGAATCAAACAAGACCAAATTGCAAACTTGGTGAAGGTGATTTCCGATTGGGCCCAAATTTTTGTACCAACCTAATTTAGACCCAAGGAATCTGATGGTAAAGTCAGATTTAGGTTTTAACCAAGTTTGACTAGGTAAATTGCGTAGAAACCAAAATTAGGGCAACTATCTATCAGAGACTCTGTTTTAGGTCAAATTGGGTTCCAATGGTCAAATCAAGGATACCAAACCTTAGGAAACATTTTTCTATGATTTCTATAAAGTTTAGGTGAGTTTTATTCTAGCCAGAACCTCAATTAATTAAGCAGGTCTATTTTTAGGGTTTCGGATGTCTATTAATTCTTGAATCGAGTGCAAACCCATTTTGTTTTGTATAGACCCACTTATTACACATTAATGACATATGACTTTTAATAAACCCTTGAAAGACCCCATGGTTATTCTGTATTTGTGGAATACAATTAATTTTGTAGAAATAACCTTGTATTGATCTTTTCTTCACAAAATAGAACATCAAGCATTTAGGACCCTCTGATAGATATGTATGAGCTTTTATTACCTTTTTAAGACCAAAATAGGTTAGTTAGGGCTTATGATGGTGTTTCCATCAGTCGGACAGCTCCTCGCTGGTATTACGAGAAGTAGATGAATGAGAGGAAGAGGATGGGTCACTTGATTTATCCGTCTAGTAGCCAGAAGAAGGAAGTCGAGGAGGCCCACTAGAGTCGTGGTGGAGGTGGCTAGAGGAAGGGAAAGTTGAAGAAGTTGCCAAATCGGACTAAGAGCAGTCGTGCATGAGGGAGTTTTATAGAGCTTTCGGGCGAGCTCTAGAACAGGAAAAAAGCCTAATTTTCTTGCTTAGGATTCAAGAAGAACCCACCTATCTCATGGATTTGCACGGCCAATCAGAAGCGATTTGGGATCCAAAACTGGTCTCAAATGATTCTCCTAGGTGTGAACATCAATCCTACCAATTTTTGTGGGATTTGATGAAGATTCAAATGGGTTTTGGATTGGTCAAAGGTCACCTAGAGGTCGGTTGACCTCCAATGGCAATAGAGACCTACTTGTGAAGAAGACAACAAACCTAGTGGGCTATTTGCAAGGATTTTGAAAGTTAGGGGTGTTTGAGAGAAAAAGAGTTGGACTAGATCACAATGTAAAATACGTCGGGATGATCTCTGATTGGGCCCAAATTTTGGTATAGATTTAATTTTTACCCAAGGAATTTGATGGTGAAGTCAGATTTCAATTTTGATCAAGTTTAATTAGAAAATTTGCACAGCAACCCAAATTAAGGTAACTTTCCATCCAACTTTATTCTAGGTCAAAATAGGTTCTAAAGGTCAAATCAAGGGTATCAAACCCTTTGGAATATTCTTCTATGAATTTTAGAAGGTTTAGATGGATTTTATTCTAGCCATAACGTCTATTATTTAAGCGGGTCTGAAATTAGGATTTTAAGTTATGAATTGATTCTCGAAGTGTGTGAAAGCCTGTTTCTATCTATGTGGACCCTCTTGTTAGTCTTTAATGCTCATTAGACCTTCGATTAACCTTTGGGAAATCCTGTGGTTGTTCTACACATGATATTTCTTAAAATTATAGAATTAACCGTGATTTAATGTATTCTTCTCATAAAGGGTATGCATGGAATTACGACTCTCAGGTAATTATGTAGTAGCATTTGATTCTGATTAATTAAAGCTAGTTATGGTTCATGATGATGTTGTCATCATACCCCCATGCCTAACTTTTGTTAGTCCCTAAGCAAGCTCTTATGGAAAGAACTAGAATTCTAGACCATGCATTGAAGTTCAGATTCCTGGTTTGTTTCTCTTTAGAAATTTGGTCAGAATGGCAACAATAGGCCTAGAGATACTCAACTATCAATCAAGATCTAGACCTGACCAGCTTTAGCCTGAGTCTACCGTGAAGGTTTCTAAGGCCTGCAAAAACTACTCAGAGGTTCGTTGAACCAAGTGGTTAAAGCACCCCTGTGTAGAATGTAGCATGTCTAGGTTCAATTTGCTAGTGCATTTTGATAAGAAAGAGATAGAAAACTTTTATTTGGAGTGTTTCCTCCCTTTTCTTTCTTAGATTTCTCTAGATCTACCCTCAAATTGGCCCTAAACACGGTCTGTACCGGATTCCTTGTCCCCACCATCAATCCTTGAAGGGTTTCAACCTTTTGATGCTTCGACATAGCATCGCCCATGGCAACCCCAGAACCCTGGCTTTCGACACTTTGAGATAGTGTCGCCCATGGCATTCTATAGCTAAATTTAGGCCCTGGCAATCGACATTTTGGGATAATCCCACCCATGGCACCTAAACGAGCATAAGGTGCTTACATGCCATAGGTAGGATATTTAGATATCCTTGGAGACAAGCACGGAGGAGACGATATGTTATTACGCATCTTCAAGGAGAATTTCTGACCTCTCTACGTCGAGAACTCATCAAATCAACTTGTGTTGTCGAGTCACTCCTAAGCTTGATCTTTGAGATGGCTTCTCAGAATAGAACACTCTTGGCAGAATAGTGGTTGATTTTTGGGTGCCTTGGTTACCAAGTCCCGCAAACCAAAGGATTGGCAACGGGGCTGAATAATCCTTAAGCTTTAGACATGCTACTTCAGCTTTGCATTTTCCTCAACCACTTGAGGACTAATTCAGATCTTAACGGATACGTGAATGTTTAAGCCCTAAAACAAGCAAGAGGACAAAGATCAACACTCATACTAATCTCCTTATCTCTTTATTTTCAGGACTTAATTTTTCTTTTGATTTAGTCTAGAACTTAAGTAAATTCCGTAATCAATTATTATGATTATAAATTTGTTCTTGCTTTTTGGTCCTTTTAGACATTTGAATTTCCTCCTCAAGAAAGATTTGCAATTTAGCTCACAAAATTCTTCCCCTTTCTTAATTTTTTATTCTTTTTTCTTTTTCATTTTTTTATTATTTCTTTTTAAAATTTTGAATATGTATTTTTTTTTTGTGAGAATCCTTCAGAGAGTTGAATTTCCATGTGTTTACACTTTAACACCCCACCATGCATAAATTTTTTAATGTCCTCACTATACACCTGGAGGGTACAAATTTAGTTTGGTTCAAGTATTAGAAAAGGATCAAAGGGTGGGTGAATGGGTCAGGATAATTGTTGCGGGCGATTTCAAACTTTGATACAAGTAGCAAAGGTGGAGTTGGCTATTCTAAAACTGAACTCAAGAGTGCAGTAGGAGTGTAGCTCAAGAGATGATAAAAAAGGTTTCGGGTTTTTGGAATCACGGGTTGCCTCCCGTTAAGCGCTAAATTCAATGCCTTCAGCCGAGCAATAGGTGGTCAAATCAAAAGAGTTTTATAGAATAAGCATCTTGATCAAAAGCCTGGTTGGTCCAACTAGGTGCTTGTTCAGATCAGTAGGCTGGTGATGCAACCCAAAGCCAATCAGTCTGGTGGGTTGATGGATGTGAATCAATAGATACAGAGCCCACTAGATACTTTGAAGCTCCAAGAGATGTGGAATTGAAAATCTAGGGTTTGGCTGAGTCGGCTCAGCTAGGTCAGAATAGGGATCCTCAAAAGAAAACAGATCTATAGAGGGTGTAGGAACCCTACTAGTGAGATCAGAGAAGAATAGGAAGTGATTATTAGTTTGATCAATGTCTAAAACCCAATCAAAAGATGGAGAAGAATCATATGCAACCTATTTAGAGAGAGGTGGATCAGAGTAGAAGTTAATTCCAATGGCGAGTCGAGGTTGGTATCGGATTTTTGAAGACTCTATATATAGATCAGAAGGTGTGGCTTCCTAGAGATCCAAATCATTCACCTCAGCATCAGAATCAAAGAATGGGTCATGGTTGCTGATGTTGTACACTAGCTTGTAGTCATAAGGAAGCAACGATTCTCCGAAATCAAAGTAAGATTCGAAATCATTAGAGAATTTGCGAAGATTAGTTTCTGAACCTGATTCCAGATTTGAATTTCCACCATAGAATGGATCAAGATGTGTAGAATCTGCAACCTGACATGGATCTAACCTAATTTCATATTCTGAGCTTGAAGAGGTGTCCTTATTAAGCATAGGCTCAGGTTCTTGGCTCCTAGGATAGACCAAATCGAATCCTAGCTCTTCGAACTCCTCGATTTTTGTATCATAGATTGGTTTGACTTTCAAGTAATCAATTTGTATTTCAAAGGAGGTTGGAGAGGTCTAATAATCAAGCATAGACCCATAATGATCAAATTGGGCCTCTTAATCATCCCAAATAGGCTCTGATCTAGATTTTAGGTTAAAGATAGGAATTGGGCCACTAGAATCTAAACTAGGTTCTATTGGGATGTTAGAATCCTTCTTGAGAATTACCTTAACAGGATAAGGCTTGGGAAGTACATTCTCGAGAAGTTCTAATTCAAGTTTAATACAGGTGTTTGGGAAATCTAGGCTTGATGGACCAGCTTCGAGATTCTCTAAGGCTGGTTCAAAATTGGGAACACCTACAATTGGATCTTCCCAACCCTCATTAAGATTAAGCATGTCAATCGTTATGAATTTGAATCTGATTCCGTTTGGGTTGGGGGTCCACAACAACCTCTATTCTTAAACCCAAGTTTTGTGAGATCATCAATTTCTAACTTCCGATATGGGTAAATTTGATTTATGACCTGTTTCAACATAGTTATCAAATTTTCCCATTTCTCAAGGTCATCTTGGTGCTTTTCCTAAGGTCATGGATTTGTCAGACATTGAAGATACTCGAAATTATGCAATCTTTCTATTTCAATGAATCCTGTCATAAGAATATCACGGGTTGAACCATTTGTCATTTGTGTAACTATCAGTTGGGCACGATTTGTAATGAAGGCTGTTATTGCTGATACATTGACCTAAATTTTGCTAACTTGATTTGAGGTTGTGTCATAATTTTCAGTGTTTAAGGGCAACCTCAATCATTTTTTCTTTTCTGGTCATTCGGGATTCAGGTTTTTTACATATTCTTCCTAAATTGATAGGTTGCATTTTCAAATCAGGCGGTGGATTAAGATATAGAATCAAATTCAGGTTCATATTGAAGTGATTGGATCAGATTAGAAATCCCCAGGAAGGTCAATTCTAATGAGGCCTCTAGGTTACCAACTTAAGGACCTTTTCCTGTGCATGTGCTCTAAGGAAAAGATGAGGGACTGGACATGAATTGGACCCAATCAAGGCACTCAAAGATTTTTGGATGACTGAGGCTTGTTTCGAGGTAGATGATACCTCTGGATCAAAAATCCACACACCCGAGAAGTACCTGAGCAACCAAGAAGGGGGAGCCCCTCAAAGACCCCTACACGGTAGAGCGTCCCCACGGGTTACAGGGTTTCTCCCACCTGACCTTCCTTGTCACTGTAGTTCCAAGTAGACCGTAATGTATGAATTGAGACCTTAAGTCTAACAATTTTAGTCCAAATTGATAGGATCTAAAATATAGGATATGGCTACGTGCACAAACACTCAAGCACAATATTAGTAATAATAAGAAAGATTTGTACAATTAATTCAAACCACAAAGTACACAAAATGTGTAGTGCTTCCCCTCCCTTGGGTACTCCATTATCGAAGCCTCTCAGCTTAGGGTTTTTAACTCGATTCCCTCAACCTTGAGAGAATCAGTTTACTAAATCAAGGTAATTAACTGGTTACCTCGACCCAAGTACAATAATGGATTTGTTACAACCCAACAAGCAACAAGCTCAAAATACAATTAAGAACTGGTGTAAGAAAGAGAACTCTTACAACAATAATTCGTATGCCTCCCAATAATAATTAAAATGAATACCAATTTGGGATCCTAGGATGGATGTGAATCGCTTCGTAGATGCACGAGAAAACACGTTGTTGAGCTTGCAAGAATGTAGAGAGTGAATGACAAGCTTCTTCTTTCTCTCTTGAAAATATGGTGGAAATTTGAAATATATCTCTAGGAATTTGTCTTCCCTTTTCTTATGTGCAAACTAAGGATCGAAGGGTTTATTTAAAGAGTTAGGACCTAGTTGGGATGACTATTAGATGTTGGAGTTTAAATCCCAACATTCATATAGCCAAAATTAATTTTCTAGTCATTCAGTTTTCAGCCAACGACTAACTGGTAGCGGTACTAAAGTATGGGTACCTGTACTCGTTTCTTCCAGATTTGGGTTTCAAACTCTTATCATAAATCTGTAACCCACTTGTACCGGTATTGATCATGAGTACCGGTACTCATGGGGTGCAGGTTTGTTTCCTTGGAGAAACTCGAATCGGTAGCTCATAAGTACCGGTACTAAACTTTAGTATCGGTACTTATGGGCTGACAAGTACCTTTTTTAAGTGATTTAATCAATTACGTTATTTGAAAATGATTGCAATATTAATCCTAATTTATCTCTAATTATTTTTACGATCTAAGTTATATTCCTTTGTTAAGAGGCATATAATCTATAAGAAAAAAAAACCTAAACTAAAAAAGTAAAGGTCGAAGTTGATCTTCTTCTCCTCGACTCATCCTTTTCATTTTGCCTCCTCTATGACATGATCTTTTTCTTCTCACCATCATGCCTCCGTCATTTCCTATTTGCCTTGCTCCTTCACCTAAATCTAAAGAACACTTAATGGCAAACATTAATCCATAATAATTTTATTAACATCAAAACAAGATGTGGAACATGGTTCCAACAATCTCCCTGTTTTTGGTGTTGAGAAAACTATCTTGCAAATAGATAAAATAATTTTTATCAATGTTATATGAAGGAAAAACTTTTAATTAAATCCTCTCCCTAAATATTTGCTCCCCCTAAAAATTTTACTATTTGCTCTTTATTTTTCTCCCCCTTTTTGTCAATCACAAAAAAATGTAGAAATATCATATCATAAAATTTACCAACAGAAAATGGAGCTTCTGGATACCAAGCAACTCTCGTCCAACATTCTTGGTCTTCATTCAACCTATAGAAAGGTTGAAATGTTTCGTTGTGTGGCTTGAACACCCACTGATCTCTTTGATCTATTCTTGCAAAACAATGTAAAATATCTTTCCTAGGTACCCATTTTATTATGGGTCCTTTCAAGTTAGTACCTTTCAAACCTTGAGATTTATAGATCTCTTTTGTGTTAGATCTATAACTCTTAGGATTTTTGGCCTTTTGGTACATCCATGCAAGCCTATGTGCATGTGATTTAGTATGTGTATTATTTTTATTCTGAAATTTTGATTTTATAGCTTCACAAAATTTTCTATTTAACCTAGTTGTTTTGAGATTATTTAAAGTACCTTCAAAGTGCTCATAAACATCTTCTAATTCTACTATCTTTGCATGCAACTGATTGTTTGTCTCTTTTGACATTTCTAATTCCATTTCTAAACATGATTTATCTATTTCTAATGTTTGATAATTATTCTTTAAAGTCATATTTTTCTTTTTAAATAGCCTAACTTTATGATATAGTTTTTCATAAGCTTCTAATAATTCTTCAAAAGAAAAATCAGGGTTTACCTCATTGTCTATATCCTTCATAGTTGTTGCCAAACATAGATGAGCGATCTTGTCGTCATCCAATTTGCTAGAGTCGGTGTCCATGTCAGAGTCACTATCATCTCTTGTTGCTTTTAAAGCTCTTGTCTTCTTCTTCTTGACTTCTTTTGTGTCTTTCCTTTTGTCTTCCTTTTTCTTGTTCCTAGGGCAATCCTTCCTCAAGTTCCCTTTTTCTTGCACTCATAACAAATAACATTATTTGAAACTTTATTGATTTGCTTATCTTGCTTTTGATAAAATCTCTGAAACTTCCTTGTAAGTATCTCTATCTCTTCATCTTCGGATTCTGAGGTTGTTGAGTCCAAGTCCTCCTTAATTGCTCTAAAAGCAATACTCTTCCTTTTGTTAGACATCTTCTCCTCTTCATTCTTCTTCACTTCGTGAGCCATAAGGATACCAACTAGATCATCCAATGGGAGAGTGGAGAGGTCATTTGCCTCTTGGATGGTTGTGGTCATTGGAGACCAATCACTTGTAAGAGATCTTAAGATCTTCCTTACAAGCTGCTCTTCCGTGAACTTCACTCCAAGGTTTTTTAGGGGGTTAACTATTTCCCCAAACCTTGTGTACATGTCTTTGATCATTTCTCCTTTGGTCATCTTGAAACACTCATAATTTTCAGTTAGAATTGAGATACGAGTTTCCTTTACATTGTTTGTACCTTCGTAGGTGACCTCGAGTGTTCCAAATTTTGTATGCAGATTCGCATGCCGAAATTCGGTTGAGCTCTTCCCTTGACAATGCACAATAAAGTGCGTCCATCGTCTTTGCACTGCCCACAATCCTTTTCTTTTGATCTGTTGTCCACGCTACTCCTTGTGGCTCCAGATCCGAGTACTTCTCTCGAATGAGGGTCCAAGCCTCCTCATCCATTGCTTTGAGGAAGACTTGTATCCTCCTCTTCCAATACCTATAGTCCATCCCATCAAAATAGGGAGGACGTGTGGATGACTATACTTCGGTGCGCCTTGATGTAGATGCCATTGCGAGTTGATTTGTTACGTCTTCCACAACTTGGCTCTGATATCACCTGATAGGATCTAAAATATAGGATATGGCTACGCGCACAAACACTTAAGCACAATATTAGTAATAACAAGAAAGATTTGTACAATCAATTCAAACCACAAATACATTTTGTGTCCTTTGTGGTTTGAATTGATTGTACAAATCTTTCTTGTTATTACTAATATTGTGCTTGAGTGTTTGTGTGCGTAGCCATATCCTATATTTTAGATCCTATCACAAATTTGTTCCTAGGATTTCAGTTGATTAGAAGTTAATTAAAATTGTGACTTAATTTGGAGGTTGATTAGCTTACAAAGTACACCAACTTCACCTAACCTGCCCTAAAAGATGATGAATGAAATTTGAGTCAAGACCCAAAGATCACCCTGAATTGACTCTTAGGTTATTAGGTCGACAATTTTTCGGTTCATGTGAATTTAGAGATTGATTTTAGGGTTCTTCTGATTAGATAATTTCAAGCAATGGTTTGGGTAGCACACAAATGTGGGAGGGTTAATTTCCTTTGATTCAAGCAAGTGTAAATGAACACTTCAATACCCTAGAGCAGAAACCATAATTGGCTCTATTTCAAGTCCAATTTGATCTAAAAAATGTATACCTTCGACTCAAACAAGAAGTGCATAGTCCAAGATGATCAGAAATTAAGTGTAAATCACTAGTTGGTACAGGAAATCAGTGTAGGGATCTAATGAACGGAATCGTCTCAGTAATCAACTAGATATGGATTTTGAATTAGCAATTCAGGAAACTTGCCTTAGAAATGATATTTACTAGAAAATAAGGTAGGTGAATCCTAATTGTTTGATTCCTTTTTCTCTCTTCCAAAACATTAGGAGATTGATTAGGGAAGAAGAGAAAGTTACTTGCCCTAGGAGTGGTTGATTTGCGCAAAAGATCTCTTTGTGATATGCCTCGCAAAATCACAAACAAAGTAGATAGGGCAAGTTAGTGCTTAGATAAATATCAAGAAAGATAAGATTAATGTGTAAACTGTGTGGTGCTCCCCGGCAATGATGCCAAAATGCTTAAGCGAATTCGTTGTTGTTTAAGAGATGTGTCATACTATAGGAAAAAAATGTTCAAATCACTTAAATTTACATGCTTAGAATCACAAGAGTCTGAGGTCAATCACAGGGAGAAAATATGGAATTCATACATTAATCTTCACTTAAAATCACTGAGCAAAATTAATTAAGCATAAAAATAGATATTCAACGAATAGAATTTGGCAGATTGTAATTCAAAAGATGATGAGATAAAAAGAATAGAAAGACAAAATAATGGTGATTCAGATCACCAATTATTTATCAAAGTTAAGCACATATCTCATATTCAAATTATTAAACAATACTTTCAATCTGATAATCAATGTAAACTTAGGTTCTTAAATCATTCAACGGTGTTCAGCATCAACTCAATTAGACGTCTTAATAGAGTACAAGGCTCTTCAGAGAGCCTTCTTCTTTCTTCCTTTTCTTCTCAACAAGCCTTCCCTTCCTTCTCAGTGCCTTCTCATTCTTCTTCTAAAGCTTCCTTTCAAGGCACAAAGCACAACCTTCCTTTAGCGGCTAAGGGTCACACAGTGGCTAAGGTGAGTAGAGCAAAACCCTCCTCTGCTCTCTCACAAATCATCCTCCTTTTCTCTCAAACCCGAGGTATATTTGGGAAAATAATCGGGTATATGGAACCAGGTAATCGAGTCTGACCAACGTCATCGGTTGTGGGTGGTGAACGAGAAGTGCATAAGGCAAGGTGAAGGGGGACCCTACCCCGTGTTCTGAGGCAAATAGCCCCGAACACATATCCAATATATCTGCTGCGGCTACTTTGGAATCCCATGATGTGGCACTATAATGCCATAGCTTTCTTCGTGCAAAGCTGCATAGGCTTCCTCGAAATACGACTGGTGTTGGTGACTTTCGCTCAGTTGCTATTGCAGGTGGATACGTGGTGTGAGTCCACAAATCTGGGAAGTGATAGTAGAGCCTGAAGTGGCTTAAGGCAGGTAGCCGTGACCGAAGAAGACGGTGGTGGCGACAAGCAGTCGGCGAAGACCTGGAAGACCTCAAAAGCCCCAGTTAGAGGGTTCAAGAGAGTTGCCATGACACAAAGAATGTGATGGTGGTGGTCCTTTGGTGGATAGAGGTTAGGCGTGGCTAGACTGAGACAGAGAAGGTGAGCAAGGGAGGTTGAGTTTGGTGGGGCGATGGAGTGGGTTTTTGGTGGAATTAGGTGAGGGGTTTTGTTCGAATGGGCGAGCCGGAGCTTTTTGGGAGTGGAGCAAGTGTGTTTGGTGGTGTGTGGTGTTGGGGAGGCATCGTCGAAGCTTCGTTG
Organism: Thalassia testudinum; assembly: GCA_037157565.1. NCBI lineage: Eukaryota > Viridiplantae > Streptophyta > Magnoliopsida > Alismatales > Hydrocharitaceae > Thalassia > Thalassia testudinum. The sequence continues at coordinate 5,517,876 of JAZHRO010000073.1, read as the reverse complement.
GAGCAGAGGAAGATGGAGGGGAAGAGAGGATAACGGTGGTTGAAATAAGAGTTTAAAGAGCTAATTCTAAACTAGAGGGAGAGAGGGAGAGAGAGAGACCTAATTTTCCGGTTGAAAGGGAAGAGATGGCATCGGTTGTGATTGGCTGACGCAGTCTAAGAGGAATTCTCTGGTGAGAGGGTTGTGACGAAAGAGAGGATCGGAGAGCTCCTCACTGGTATTGCGAGGAGCGGATGAAGGAAAGGAAGAGGATGGGCCGCTTTATTTGTCCATCTAATGGTCGGAAGAAGGAAGTTGAGGAGGCTCGCCGGAGTCGCAGCAAAGGTGGTCGAAGGAAGGGAAAGTTGAGGATGTTGAGGCTAAATTGGACTAAGGAAGAGCGGTCGTGCATGAGAGAGTTTTATAGAGCTTCAGAGTGAGCTCCAGAATAGGAAACAAGCCTAATTGGCATGCTGATGAAGACACATTTAACTAGGATAAACTGCCTATTTATGCATGTTCCTAAGCTTAAATATGCATTCTATGTTATAAATATTGCATAGCGTGCATCATTCTGCATTTAGAGTAATCTGTATAAATTTTAGGTTAATTGCGTCCTTTTATGGCCATGAGAGGAGATTTAATTCAGAGCCTCAGATTGATGATCAGTCCGTAAAGATCTGACCAAGACGACAATTGGAGTCCAATGCCTCCAAAATTGTCCTGATTAGAGTCCCGTAGCACCTTATTTCGTCCGAGGAAGATCAACAACCAAGGGACTAGGTGACGCAATTCGGAGCTTCAAACGACAAATCTGACCTCACGGATAGATTTGGGTTGACGATCGCAACCCAACGGCGAGAAAATCATCTTAATCTGACTTATGTAGCAGCCCCTACAAAGGAAAGAAGATAGACGGCCCAGACTGCGCCACGTGGCGCTAGCCAAGCCACCCATGGGCACACACGTACCACCACACACATGCAGCGCATGGGTGCACATAGCAGCGGGCGTGCAGAGGCAATGTAGTGCCAACGGGCAGGAGCATGCGCACACGAGTGCCATGCTTGGGGCACGTGAGCTGGAACTTTAGCGACGCTTCTGGTGGATCTTCAGGGACGTTTATGGCTGTCACTAAATGTCCTATGTACGAAATGGATTCTTTTCTCCACTATAAAAGGACCACTATCCCTCTCATTCTTCTTCATCTCTTCCTTTCTTTCCCTCACCACCTCCAAGGCTCTGGAGGGAACTTGTTCCAATCCCAGGATGCTCCTCTAGAGTAGAAAATCAAATATTTTTCCTGCACTTCATCCCCATTCTTTCAGCATCCTGTGGCTATCCTCTCATTATCCTCACCGCAACATCGTCCCATCCCGCCCTCCGTCCTCCATCGCTGTCCTTGTTTGTTCCGCTCCTTACCACCTTTGTTCGAGTGCTGTCAAAGTGAACCGTCTTCCAAGCAACTGTGGAGGGGGATTCTTCTTACAACTCTCTATCTTTTCGCTTTCTAGTGTAGTTTTTCACTTCTACCTGTAGCAAACATTTGTTTAGATAAAAATATTGATATTTTCTCTCCCTCTCTCTCTCTTTCTTACTTTGCAAGTAGATTATCTCGATAATTATGTTGTCTACCTGATCTCTTCTCTTATTAAAATTCAAAAAAAAAACAAAAGATAAAATACAACAAAAATAAATGAAATCGAAACACGGATTTCAAAATCAAACATTCGCCTCTCCGTGTTCGACTCGAGACTCCCTTTCGAGTTTCAGTATAAATTTTATTTGGTAGTGAGTTTTGCGACTACGATGGGCTTCCCAAAACCTTAACTTTTCTTCGCAAAAATGCACCTCATCATTTTGGCGCCGTTGCTGGGGAGGCAACGCTCTTTGGTTTTTACTGCATTTTCCACTCTAACTTTTTAGCTCACTTTGCTCCTTTCTTTCCGTGATTACAGGTACCCTTCGAAGATGAGCCAAAGTGCAATAGATCAACGCAAAGTGCAGTTAGAAGGTTTTGTAAGTGTATCCCCACCACCCCCACCCTAGATTCCATTGCATCACTTAAGAACTCAAACTCAAATCAAATTTGGTGCTTGCATAACCCTAGGTTAGATCTTGATTGTTTAATTGTCACTTCACCTCACTTTACCAATCCGTATAAACTAAAAGGTAAGAAAAAAAACTCTTCTCTTGTGGGATTTAAATGAAAGTTACACACATTAAACACCCACAACTCTTGACCTAAGGTGTACCACTCTACATTGATTATACCACTTAACCAAAATCTAACTTGTGGATTCGGTACACCTTAACTCAACACACAAATAAGTGAGTAGAAGATTTGAATAGGTTAAACAATTGTGTGCCTTAATCAAGTGGTGTAATAGGCTAATTACTTGAACTGTTTGGGCCGCACCGCTCAATCAAGTAGCTTGCTATTTAGGGTTGATTTTTAGGGCTGAACTAGGCACTCCACATTATTTCTAATTTTCAAAGGAATATATCTACACCCGTGTTTTCAAAACTTGGAGTGTTCTACTAAACCTTGATTAAACCAACCTAAGGATTAAACCCTAAAAACTACTAAACAAGGTTAAACCCTAAAAAATACATCATCAAAACCTTATTTGAAAATCATTGGTTGTGCACGTACACACATATTAATTGATTTTTAAGGGCACAACCTATCTAAAGGGCCCATCACATTCCAAGAGCACAATCATCCCAAGCCTTAATTAAAATTGAGTAAACGTTGGCCTTAGGATTCATTGAGTCCGTTTTAGGGTGTTCTCTTGAACGCATTTCGAATTAGTGACATCTACTTACTTCAAAAGGTGCTAAGTTGGGGGACCCGATTGTTAAACGACTTAAGCAAGCAAGGGTTTGTCATAATTGGGGACCCTTGAGACACGATCACCTAGCTTCGCCTGCCCAACTTTACCACCTTTGGGAGTAAGGAAAACACCAAATTCGTTGTGTGATAAGAGTTCATTTCTGAATCATAGGTCCTTAAGCTACCCAATTTAAGGACAAGTTTGGTTGATTGTATTACAGGGCACCTTTCTCTGTTTTGTTTTCCCTCCTACTTCACGATGTATTCTTCCACGTCCTACACAAATTTCCAATCCTACCCTCCTACCACTACTTATCCTCAAGATGGTTACTATCCTGACTTGACTTATGATTACCCATCTACTAGCTAGGATAACTTTGATTGGGGATATAAATTCGAACCTCAGTGTCCAAGGCCTAACCCTGGACAATAAGACTATGCTTATTATCCTTCTCACACCTACAATGATTATAGATTTCCACCATTTGATGATCAACCTAACTCGATCTACAATCAAGAAGGATATGATGATTATACCACCTACCCTCCCTAGGTTTGTACTGAATATATGTCACCACCTCTCTTTGAACAAACCGAAAAGACCTACTATCAAGGAGGAAAGAACCTCAATTTCTTGACTACCTAGTTTTAACCAAAACCCACCAAACCCTGAACCAAACCATTCGGTTTCGGTGAACCAGGTCCAAGACAAGGTCTTGGCTAACTTGAGGAACACTATACAATTTTTAGAAGCTTAGGCAATGCCATGCATTGAAGCATTGGAGCCTATGATCAAAATGATTGATGAACTTAATATTTCTTTATTGGATTGGCTCCAAGTTGTTAAGGATACAGGCCTAGGTGGATTTTTACTTAGGAAGTTGTCAAGTTTGAGGATAAGATTTGTGGTTGCCTTACTCCAATCTCAAGATGATTCCCAAGATGAACCCCCTTCAGGAGAGTCAATCTTATAACCCACTCAGGCACTTGTCAGGGGGGACATTTTTTATGAAACTGGGGATGACCAGGTTGGTCTAAAGCAACCCATTGAGGATAAATCGATTTTCACACTCGAGATCCCTAAGCCAGGGAGCGAGAAAAAATATGCCTCTATAGACCAAGGAACAACATATGGTTTTGAGACATATATAAATGAGGATCAAGAATTCCTTGATTGTGAGGTGAAGAATTTGTAGGCGAGGTCACACCTGGGCTCAAAGAAAATGGTTTCAGTGAGAGAAATGGACCTGAGGAATCTGATGAACTATTTGATAGCTCGATCATTGAATAATGTGATCCTGTTGGGGCTAACTTGAAGGATCTGAATCCTGATTTACTAGAAGATTCAATTAATAGCCCCATCCTTCAACCACACCCTGAAGGGATTAATTATGATTTTGATTTGGAAATCATTATACCCAAGTCAATCCTGATTAAACCACAATTCTTGGACTTGGATATTTTAGATGGTATGTACAGCAATCTTAAGGTGCTGGAAACTAAACACTTGAAGTTGGAGGATAGGAATTTGGAAGTTAAAATCTGGGAGACTAATTCTAAGGTTATTATAATTTTGGATTTAAGGGTTCCTGTTGACCTGAAACCACCTACCTTCTATCAGAACCCTTATGATATCATCAATAAATATGACTCTCAAGTGATTATGTAGGAGCATTTGTCAATTGATTCTGATTAATGAAAGCTAGTTATGGCTCATGATGATGTTATCATCAATATAAATGACTAACTACTTTCAATAAAGAAAATAGAAATATAAAGAGAGATAGATTGCAAGGAATAAAAACAAATAATAATTTTTTTATTTCACTATTCAAGGAATGATTACAAATAAGTCCTAGTTAATGCAAATAAAGACAGACAACTAGAATAAATAAAAGCTAGAACAATATAAAAAGAAGGGAGACATGTAGAGTAGAGGTGATCTAGAGCGGAGTCACGGTGGTGGAGAATTCCATCAATGGTGCTGAAGCTAGGTAGATGCAAAGATTCGGAAGAGGACTAGAGGTGGTGTGGACTAGCTATAGAGGAATGGTATAGGAAGGCTCAGTGGAGGAGGAAGGTGTATACTAATGGATTCCTAAGGGGATGGCTAGGGCTATTTTCTACTCTACCTGGGAAGGCTTGGAGGTGGTGGAAGAATGTGTGTAGAGAAAGTTGAATAACAGATCCTTGGTGTTGGTGGAGGTTTAGTGTTTTTATAGTGTTGGTGAATAATTGTAGGTCATAGGATTAGATCTAAGGCTAGTATAGAAAAGTGTGAGGAGAAAGTTGTCAAATCCTAGTAAGGTAGAGTCGAACGTGAACCTAAGAAGGTCCAAGATAGTCTTGGTCTAGGAAATTCGGGTTCTTAAAACTTTGGTTGCCTGAAGTACGAGTCACTTGCACTTTTGCATGGATACTTTAACCTTAGAGTTTAACAAACTTGGTTGGACCTTTCAAGTCTATGAAATCTACCTTTTCAACTAGAGACTAAGGTCTAGAGTAATTCGAAACGTTTAGTCAAAACCCGATTTTAGGTGTCTTTCTCTAGTGCTGTTGAGCCCTTTTGGAATAATAACTCTTAGACCTTCCTTAACATAGATCGGCTAATATATATCAAGTCATTTCCCAAGTCCTGGTGTGGGGCGCTGCATTCATCTATATTTTGCTAAGGGTCTAGCAAAATTTTGGCATGGGGATGTGATAACTACATAGTTAATACACTTAATATGTCTAAATTGGGCTAATTCCTAACTAAACATATCATATTTAGGTTTGAATAGTGGATTATAATTAATTTAGGCATATTAGGCCCATAATTGCTTTTATAAATAATTTCTATATATTATAATAATTTTAAAATTATTTAGGAATAAAATACAGGGGTGGACTTTGAGAACAGATGGCTATATAGATGTGGGATAAGAAACATACTAGGAGGGGCAAAATGCAATTTTTCTAAGTTACAAGGGCTTAGAAATAATTTATCCATCAGCACTCTAAGCCCTTGCTCCTGAAGAAAACCCAAGCCCCTTCGGACATCTCTACAAAATTCCATGGAGAGGAGACCACATATGTTAGTGCAAGGGCACCGCAATTGTTTTTTCTTATGATAACAAAACACTTGTTATTTGACATTTACTTTTGAGTCCAAGATTTCAAGATAATTGCAAATGGATACAAGTGTAAAGAGAGAATTCTAGCTCGTATCCATGGCAGATTGAAGGAGCTTGACGGAGGAGCTAGAACTTCGCGAGGAGCGATAGCTTGGAGAAGGCATGAAGACAAGAATAGGATAGAGTTTGTTTTATCTTATTCTTTGTATCTTTCTTTTGTTGCTTTTTATTCTTTCTTTCTTAGATTCATGTTAAAGAGCCTCAAAGTACCCTCATAGTAGTCCTAGGAATAGTTGCACAACACTAGGACACTTAGGTTTTTCATAGAAGACTTAGAAAAACTAGAATAGGCTTTAGATAGCCTTATTGGACGTCTAATTTGATAATCAGACGTCTGATAGTAAACTTTAAGATATCTGAATGTTGAATAAGATGTCTAAACATCTAGGACTGGTCTTAGGGGCTGGTCTTAGAACCTGTTGTCTGTTGATTTTAGACAACCGACCCTTAGTCCAGATGTCTTAGTATATGTCTGATGACTTGGCCAGGTATCTAATTAGTGGAACGTTGGCTTTGAAAATGGGCATTGAGGTTTTGACCTATGATCTTCTATCAAACGTCCTTAGAGGACTCCAGACGTTTGATAAGTAGCCATTTTTCCTTGATTGACCCTAAATTGCTTTCCAAGATGAATATAGCCATCTGGAACTCAGGAAATGAATTCCCATAGTTTTCTAGGTTTCCAGATGTCCAGACCTAGTGTTAGACATCCTGTACGACGTCTGATTGATTTACTCTAGAACCCTGTTTAGGTATGATGAAAGTCAGTAAAGGAACCAGTCTAGTATTAGACATCTGATATAGTTTCCGGACGTCTTAAACATGACTTCCAAACATTTTATCTTTTTCCCAGACATTTGATGACCCTGTCAGAATCATTAATGATTCTGATTGTGGCTTGATTTGCCTTGGGATGATCCCCAATGGCTTCCTAAGGCTTCCACAGCCTTCCTAGGCCTTCTTAAGCCATCTATAAATAGGGGAGGCCCCTTGCCTTGCAACGACACCAAGAAACACCATGACACACCAAGGAACACCTAGAGAAACTACTTTCCACTATATTGTGTCCAATTGATCATTAGAAGAGTTGTTGCTCTCCAACTCTTTGTTCTACATCAAGAGAGCATCATTCTATTGAGCACCCGCTCTCCCTCCATGATTACGAGAGCGATGAAGTGCCGCCGCATTGTTCACGCATGCACGTCAAGCCGACGTAGTTCCAGCAAAGGGAAGATGTCTTTACCAATAGTAACTGGGTTTATCTTTGTGGCTCTATAGGTTTTGTTTGTAATTTATCTTTGTTATTGTGTTGGGTATTTGCCTTGCGAATTCCCATCTCCATCGAGGGACAAAATACTCCTTATGAAGAGGTGGGGTTTGAGGAATGCTACCCTCGTACTTGTAGCGTGGTTGTATTGAGTTGAACTACCCTCGTTAAAGTAGTTTGATTAGTGTATTTTGATTGACTCGGTCGATCAGGAAAATCCTAACTTGAGAGGTCTAGGTGGTGGTTTTCACCTGGTTTAGATTTTCACCTAAAAATCACTTGTGCAAATTGTCTGATTGCTTTTTGTGTCAGATTGTTTATTTTGCAAATCTTACCCCCTCTCGTAGGAATCTACATTTGGTATCAGAGTAGGCTTCCGCATTTAAGGAGTAACAACCTGGCGAGGATCCAAGAGATAATGGAGGGAAGCAGCATCACAACAAAGATTTTCAAGTTGCAGTCTATGACCCGTCCACCATTCTTCGACGGGAGCAACTACCCCTATTGGAAGTTGAGGATGAGGACATGGCATTAAGCTAATGACTTCACTATTTGGGCAAGATGTGAGACCCCATTCGACATCCCGGAGAGACCTGCGGGGGGATACTCACAGCAGTAGATCCGGGAACTCTCACTTGACACGAAGATGATGAACACGTTGAATTGCATCCTTAGCCCAGAGGAGTTCAACTGAATCTTACAATGTGCCATCTCATATGAGATTTGACGTACACTAGAGGTAACTCACGAAGGTACCTCAAAGGTAAAGTCTTCTAAAATCAACATTCTTTCTCAAGAATTTGAATTGTTTGTTATGAAGACTAATGAATCTTTAGGTGAGATGTATACTAGGTTCACTCTTATAATGAGCAATCTTAGGGCATTAGGAAAGACCTTCATCAAAGGGGAGCTTCAAGGGAAGCTTCCTCGTTCCCTTAGGCCAGAGTGGGAGCAGAAGGTCACCGCTATTGAGGTAAATGAAGTGGAGGAGCTCAACATGGAAGATCTCCTAAGCAATTGAATGGCCTGTGAGACAAAGTTGAAGTAGAAGAAGGATGCACCAAAACTAAGACCGAAGTCTCTCGCATTCAGAGCCGCTTCAGACACCGAAGGGATGAAGAAGACTTTAAATTTTTACTTAAAAAATTTTCCAAGTTTTGTAGCAATTCCAAGAAAGAGAAGGAAAAGGAGCAAGGAAGCCCAAGTTGTTGCTATATTGCAACAAAAAGGGGCATCTATGGCCCAAGTGCCCTCTTCTCAAGAAGGAGAAGAAGAAGGAGAATGAGAAGTATAAGAAGAAGGCATTCCAAGTTGCTTGGTATGACTCGAGCTTGGAAGAAGAAAATCCCAAGGAAGAAATCGCTTGCATGGGTTTCATGGTCACTGCAAATGATAGCGAAAGCGACTCCAACAATGAGGTAAACTCTGATTTACAAGTTGCCTTTGATGAGCTTTTCAAAATTAGTAAGTCATTAAAAGTAGAAAACAAAAATATTAAAAAGAAACTTAGCTTTCTAAAATCTGAAAATGACAGGTTAGAAATTAAACTTAAGGATCTAGATACTAGTTCTAGTCCTAAGGATAATAACTTGTTAGAAGTTAGAGACCTAATAAATGAAAATGGTAAGTTGATTGAGGAAAATACTAACTTAAAAATTGAAATTTTTAGTTTAAAAACAAAAATGTATGCTATAGAAGATGAACTTGCTTGTCTTAGGGGAAAATCAAATAAATTCCTTAATAAGGTAGAAATTTTTTCCAACCCTAAAGTTGAGAAAGGATCTCCATCTAAGAGACCAACTAGCAAATCTAGATACAAGCTAACTTAGATACTGAAAGTTCTAGTAGAATCTTATTTTGTAGGTTTTAAAGGAAATTACAAGTTAAAAGATTGGACCTACAAGCTCAAGAACGGTCAACTCGAATTGGGACGACCAACGAGTAGATCAAAGGAGAAGAGGAGACCAATGAGACGACGAACAAATGTCTGAGCCGTCTCGTGCCAACCACCTGATTGGAGACTGGTACCGATGCCTGGACGTCCAAGCTATGGATGGGAGGGCCATCTGGTTTGTCATCCACCTCCATATGGGCCATTCTATTGGCCATGATAGGTGAGGTAATCCCTTTTTCCTTATCTCTTTACCAATATAATGTAAGTAGGGGGAGTTGATAACATAGCTATATTTCAGTTAGAAGGGGGGAGATAATCATATAGCTATCTTGTTCTTTTAAAAAAAGGGGGAGAATATTATTTTTGTTAAATGAAAGTAACCCAAGTTTAGAAGAGCATGTTTTAAGGGGTAGTTTTAGGAGCATTAAAATTTGATAAATCTTTTTGATAGTGTCAAAAAGGAGGAGATTGTTATGCATTATTATTTATAGTTTTGTCATCATCAAAAAGGGGGAGATTGTTGGTGCAAAGGCACCACAATCATTTATTTTGATGATAATAAAACACTTGTTATTTAACATTTACTTTTGAGTCTAAGATTTCAGAACAATTGCAAATGGATATAAGTGTAAAGACGGAAGTCTAGCTCGCATCTATGGTGGATTGGAGCTTGGCGGAGGAGTTGGAGCTTCGCAAGGAGCGATTTCTTGAAGAAGGCATGAAGACAAGAATAGGATAGAGTTCATTTTATCTTGTTCTATGTATCTTTCCTTTGTTGCTCTTTATTCTTTCTTTCTTAGATTCATGTTAAAGAGACTCAAAGTACCCTCATAGTAGTCCTAGGAACACTTGTACAACCCTAGGATACTTAGGCTTTTCGTAGAAGACTTAGAAAGACCAGAATAGGCATTAGACAGCCTTATTAGATGCCTAATCTGATTATCAGACATTTGATAGTGAACTTCAAGACGTCTGAATGTTGAATCACGCATCCAAACTTTTAGGGCTGTCTTAGAACCTTCGGTCTGTTGATTTCAGATGACCGAGCTATAGTCTAGATGTCTTAGTAGACGTCTAATGACTTGGCTAGATGTCCAACTAGTGGAACATTGGCTTTAAAAATGATCGTTGAGGTTTTGACTTTTAATCTTCTATTAGAAGTCCTTAGAGGACTCTAGACGTCTGATAAGTAGCCATTTTGCTTCGATTGACCCTAAATCATTTTCTAAGATGAATATAGCTGTTTAAACCTCGAGAAATCAATTCTTGCAATTTTCTAGGTTTTCAGGCATCCAGACCTAGTTCTAGATGTCCTACATGTCGTCTGATTGATTTACACTAGAACCTTGTTGTTGGTCGCTCTGAAATGGGTTTTAAAATTGTTGCATTGTAGTATAGGTCGAATCAGTGTGAAAAATAGATAAAATTTATAACTCAAATGTCAGAAATGAAGTCTGAAGTCGTTCGCTGGGAGCAAATATGGAATTCGATTGCTAATCTCAACAAATAATGTAAATGAGGATAATTAATTACTCAAAAACTAATATGCAATGTAAAACATGAGTATATGATTTCAAAAAAAATCTAGATAAAATAATGCTGATTTGGATAACCAATTATTAGTCTAACGCATAGAACAATTACTCAAATATAATTAAATGAAGGAACTGATAAATCGTCTACTTTCTTCCTTGCCTTGGCCCTTCTTCTTCATGCATAGAGGGGAACTCTTCTTCAAATTCTATTTAAGTGTTAGCCACATATGAGAGAAAAACCCAACCCTTTTTGGCGCTCTCTCTCAAATTTCTCTTTGGGTTTCCACCCCTTTCTCGCCTTCACAAGGGCATGCACAGTACCGGGTATTCGGGTTTTCAGGGGATCCACGTACCCATGTTCAGGCTCACCGGTAGTGGGTGATGAGCAAGGAGTGAGAGCATAGGTAGGACAGTGAGTGAGGGTGTAGGACGTTGATAGAAGCCATTTTTGCACATTTTAAAGTCATCGAAAATCGTAGTATAGTCGTGAAAAAACGTTCGCCAATAAATGATTTTTGTAAAGATAACGAGACTTGAGTCCTAGTCATTCATCTCTGGGAGGTGTTTATGCAAATCCAAAATCGATCTTTTATCGCTCTACTTGTTTAAAATCGCACGTCGGTTTCCAATCGTCGGATTAAAGTTTTGCCACTTTCATTGTGAGCCCTAATTAAGTGCGCATGTGTTAAATAGATGACAAATGTGAAAGTATGAGTTTCATTACGCACGATTCTAGTTATGTGGTGTCTATTTACAGAAAATACGTTAATCGTTAGATCTTCAATATTTTCTGGTAACGACATGCTGGTTGCAATAGATAAAAATGAAGAGCAGGCAACTTGGATCACACAAAATATATTGCAATCAATAAGCTCATGGTGATTTTCAGCACAGAGATATGCATATAAAAAAATATATCTTTCATTCATTCATTCGGGAGGGTGCTTGCAACATGGACTTAGATGAAAGCTTATAAAGGAAAGCTTGAAAATATAAATCTAGCTAGCAGAAAATGATTGCATACAGGAATCTATGGGGGAATTTTGCATCATTGGGGGAGAGTAAAAGCTACACTACTAAGCAGTAAATAAAAGCATGTAAATATGAAGAACTAGCTAGTAATCTAGCAGAAATAAGGGCATGCGGAGGTTTGCTCCGATGGCCTTTGAATGGTTGAGAGGAGGAAGGGTAGCCAATGACGCTTAGGCCAGCCCTTGGAGAGAGGTTGGAGAGGTGATCCAGCATCCTGTCACGGAGATGGTGGTGGCCATGGTGAGCAACTCGTGGAGGTGGAGTGTAGCTAGCTTAAATGGAAGTGAATAATGCTAAGAGATGGATGGGTGTAAATGGCCACCCCTTAGATCTTTTTATAGACCTAAGGGAAGCTCTCTAGAGAATTATGGAATTCTCTAGAGAGGCCTATGGTGGGAGCTCGTGGGAGAGTGAGAGAGAGAGGATGGATGGTGGTTTTTAGATCCACCAAATGTGGATCTAAAATTGAATGGCTCTTGGTTGCTAATTTTAGCAACCAAGGCAACAACACATGGTAGAGAGTTCTAGAGAATTCTAGGCTAGGTATTTTTCATGTGGATGGTGTGTGTGGGTGTGTGTGGGTCAAAACTTAGGTGGCTAGGTTGATTAGGTTAGGTTTTAGTGGGTTTAGTCAAGGTAGGTCTCAAATTAGGGTTGTAAACCCTAATTCACTAAGTAATGTGCAATTAAACTTAATACAAGTTTAATTGGGTGTGTGAAAACTTAATTGAGAGATAAATAACTCAATTAAGTCAGGTCTAGGTCAATTGGACTCTCACTGAGTCCAATTGGATAGTGTGTTGAGATCAGCGCTCAATTAGACTCAGTGAGTCCAATTGAATAGGCTGATGGAATTAACTAAGATTCAAGTCAATTAGGTTTAGTGAGGACCTAATTAGGTCCTTAAGGAGGTCTAGAGGTGATGTACTAGGGTTAAGGCACCTTAATTTAGGTTTCTTTGGGGTTGGAATTGGGTTTAAGGACCCAGAGATCCAAGATCAAGGCTTGAATCTCAAAACAAGAACTGGAGTGCAATTCTAGATGTCCAATAAAAGTGTTAGACATCTTATAGTGAAAAATCAGAAGTCCAGAGTTGTTGTCTGGATGTCCAACTAGAGTCAGGAGGGATTCTAGGTTCTGTCTTGGCTATTCTGCAGAAACTGGACGTCTGACCAAGTGTCTGGACGTCCAATAACGCTGCAGAAGTGGCTTTAAGGTGTGCGGGAGTTGGCTAAGGGTTATGGACATCCTTTAACTTATCTGGACGTCCAGATAGAGGTTGGAATTAGGGTTTTAAGGTTTCCTAGGGTGCGGTGACCTAATTTGGGGGTGGCTAAGACTTGGGGAAGCCTCTAGGCTATCATAGTTCTAGGATGATCCTAAGCTCTTCATATTTTACTGCTTTATTCCTACTTAATAGAATAGCATACCTTAACTCCCTTACATTATTATCTATTACATCTAATCTTGGTCTTCCGCTCGAGCTCTGCTGCAACACCAGTTATTCCAGCTTCAGATCCAGCTTCAGATCTACATTCTGATCAACTTATTACCTGTAACTGACATAATGCACCTAATTAGTACATCATAGCATTATTTTATGCATAGCTAAAAGAAAGCAGTAAATATGCAAATAATGCTTTTGCGTGCATGAATTATCCTAACTTATGCTAAGTCCTAGCCTAATTTGGGTCAATTAAGACCTATGATTGCTGAGCAATCTGACCTCACCCCGGTGTTTGGTGGTAGTAAGCCCCATTTACAAATACAATTTATGTGCTGCGGCTTGACTGAGTTCCCAGGATGTGGTACTAAAAACTTTTGCTTCCTTTCTCATGCAACAGTAGTCAGCAAGTGGCCTTGATTGAGGTCGAGGAAGTGGTCAAAGCTTCCAATTGATGATCCATGCTGGTTCCTGAAGTAATCCCACGACGCCTGGAACAAGCACCTGGAGTTGGAGATGTAAGAGCACGTGCTGAAGCTTGGTCGAGTAGCTCCACCAATGGTGTCCGAAGGGTTGTGCTTGAAACACAAAAGAGGGCCTTTTGACCATGTCAAATCACCTCAAAAGAGTCGTCGGATGGCGACGAGTGTAAAGGGGGTGGATTCGTGGTGTTTCGTGCATGGAGGTGGTCGGTCGTTGATGGAGTAGGATGTGTGAAGGTGGGTTGTTCGGTGGGAAGTTTGGGAGGTGGAATTGGCATAATAATCAAGGGGTTTTGATTGATGTGTCGTGAAAGTTGTGGACTGGTTGGTGAGGGGTTTGAGTGTGTGAAGCGAATGGAAATCCTTACCGATGATGTCGTCGGAGGTGGAGACGAAGGCGGCTTGCGTAGACGTTAAGGGGATATTTTTAGTTTTTGAGGATGTAAAACTAACTTAGGAGAACTAAGAAAACTAACTACCTATTCTATGTGGATGAAAGGAGGGAGAACGCCGTCGGCTTTGATCGGTCAATGTCGGGGAAGAAAACACTTTGGTTGGTGGTGACGGTGACGATGACGGATGTTGGGAAGCTCCTGCTGGTATGACCAAGAGCGGAAAAGGTCGAGGGGAAGGAATCGACCATTGGTATTGCGTACGGACGACGAAGGAGATCAGGTGGAGTCATCGGAGCTCGCAGAGTTTCTCGATCGGTGCAGAGAGAGAAAGGGGGGGTTTCACAGCTGAAATTCAAGATTGGGAAAAAGCGGTTTGACATGGCGATCTTATATAGGCCTTAGGGAGTCGGATTAGCTTGGGAATCAAGCTTTGCGAGCTTGGAAAGCTCGCCGGAGAAGGAAACTCATAAGATACCCGAATCTCTCATGCGTTCGCCTGAGAGATTGGGAAGGTGATGGAGGTTGAAACTTGATCCATTGGAAAGAGATCTCAAGGAATCTCCCTTCCAATTTTGGAAGGGATTCATTGACCAGAGGAGTTCTCTTTAATCAAAGGTCACTGGAGAAGGATTCCTCCACAATAATGGCAGTGGGGCCTATTTGCAAAGAGTGACGACAAAGATAGGAGACTATTTGTAAGGAATTCAAAAGTTAGGGGTATGTGCGTGAAAGAAAAGACTCAGACTGAACCAAATTGCAAACTAGGTCAAGATAATCTCATATTGGGCCTAAATTTTGGTACAAAGCTAATTTGGAGCTAAGGAATCTGATGGTGAAGTTAGATTCAGGTTTGGACCAAGTTTGATTGGGTCAATTGTGCAGTTACCCAAAATAGGGCAAGTTTCCACTTAAGACTCTATTTTAGGTCAAAGCAGGTTCTGATGGTCAATTTGAAGATGCCAAACCCTAGGAAATATTTTTCTATGCTATTTAGAGGCTTTATGTGAATTTTATATTGACCAGAACCTCAGTAGATTAAGTAGGTCTATTTTTAGGGATTTAGGTGTCATTTAATTCTTGAAACTTGCAAAAACCCATTTCTATCTGTATGGACTAACTTGTTACACATTTAAGGTCATTTGACCTTTAATTAATCCCTGAGAAATCCCATGATTGTTCTGCAATTGAGATGTGTTGTTAAAACTGTAGTTTTACCCCTGTTTTCTTGTTATTCTCTCAGAGTAGATTTGTAGTGAATTAGGGTCCTTAGGCGGTTATGTAGGAGCATTTAACGATGGAATGACTACATAATTCTAAATATGGCTAATGATGACATTATCATCACCTGCCTAGGTATGAAGAAAGTCGACAAGGGAACCCGTCTAGTATTATACGTCAGATATAGTTTCCAGACATCTTAAACATGACTTCCAGACGTCTGATCTTTTTCCCCAACATCTGATGACCCTGTCAGTGTCATTAATGATTCTGATTGCGGCTTGATTTACCTTGGGATGATCCTCAACAATTGCTTAAGGCTTCCACAGCCTTCCTAGGCCTTCTTATGCCATCTATATAATTTGGAGAGGCCCCTTGCCTTGCAAAGACACCAAGAAACACCAAGTCACACCAAGGAACTCCTAGAGAAGCTACTTTCCACTATATTGTGTCCAATTATCATTAGAAGAGTTGTTGCTCTCCAAGCCTTAGTTCTACATCAAGAGAGCATCATCCAGCTGAGCACCCACTCTCCCTCCGCGATTATGAGAGCGACGAAGTGTTGCGCGTAGTTCACACATCCACATCTAGTAGATGCACTTTCAGCAAAGGGAAGTTGTCTTTACCTATAGTAGCTAGGTTTATCTTTGCGGCTCTATAGGTCATGTTTGTAATTTATCTTTGTTATTGTGTTAGGTATTCGCCTTGCGAATTCTCATCTCTAACGAGGGGCAAAATACTCCTCGTGGAGAGGAGGGGTTTGAGGAACGCTGCCCTTATACTTATAGTGTGGTTGTATTCAGGTTGAACTACCCTCATTAAAGTAGTTCGATTAATAGATTTTGATTGACTCGGTTAATCGGGAAAATCCTAACTCGAGAGGGTTAGGTGCGGGTTTTCACTCGATTTGGGTTTCCACCCGAAAATCACTTGTGCAAATTGTATGATTGCATTCTGTGAGATTATTTATTTTGCTTCCACACTTTATTTTATATTATGCAAATCTCACCCCCTTCTGTAGGAATCTACAACATGGGCACCGGTTCAAGTGTTGGCATGCAACTCGCATGCGAGTTGTGCGCCAACCACAACCATGCCACTCGACGCAGATGCACTCTGCTCGCCAACCCTAACAATGACATCCTCAAGAACTCCTTTAGGTGACTTAATAGATCGATTTGTCAACTGTAATGTCACCTCTGTTGGTTTGAGCTCAGTTTCCTCTAGATGGTCAAGTAGGGATGTAGGTATTAGGTTTATGGAGGCTCCTAGATCTATCAAATTGGATATCACTAATTGTACAGGAAATCAGGGGAGTACCTGGGTCTTTTGCCTTAGGTTGGAGTTTGCTTAAAATTACAGAGTTGGCTTACTCTGATAATGCGATTGGGCTCCCACTTTTGGTTCGCGGCTTACGCTTAGGTGTACACATGTCTTTCAGAAATCGTGCGTAAGCCGGTATGTGGTGAATTGCATCCATCAAGGGAATGTTTATCTGGACCTGTTCAAAGAGCTTGACCAGGTCCTCCTCAGGCACCACGAGTTTGTTTGTCCTCTTTCCCTTCGTCAAGGCCTCAAAAAATGGAACCCTTGATGATTCGTCTAGAATAGGTCCAGGTTCTTGATCTGGGACAGGGGTGTCTTGGATAACTATCCTAGGGCTTGGGTTAGCACTACCAAGTTGAAAGTGGCTTGGGTAAGGTGGGTCTTGTGTTACTTTGCCACTACATGTTGTAACTGAATTTAGTCCTGCCTGGTTTTAGTTTGGTGTTGGTAAAATAGGTGGTTGTTACTGAAATCTCGAGTATGATGTCAAAGCATCAATCCCATCGGGCATTGGAGTAGAAGGGGCTGATAAATCATGTGGGCTTGGATCGGACTTTGGTTCATAACGCGCCTTTGGTTTGTCACGTTATTCGAATTTGGTAGAGGTTTCGAAGGGAGTGTGCCAGGTTGGTAGGAATTCGCCATCTGGGCGAGTTGATTGCGAACCTCTGTGATCTTGTCTTTGTGCTGCTTTTGCACAGCTGCATTCATCTTTTGAATGTCAGCCAGAGTCTGAAGGATGAGGGTCATTTGATCTGTCTGAGTTGGCCCGAATTGATAGGTGGGGTTGGGCCAAGGCTAAGGTAGCTGCAATGGATGAGGAGATTGTGGACGGGGTTGATATAGTGGTCTTTGATTCTGATTATTTCCCACCAACAGGAAATTGGGATGATTCCGCCATTTAGGGTTATAGGTATTAGAGAATGGGTCATTCTGGATGGCGTTGAGGTCCTTGTAGTTCTGAGGAACCTTAGACAAGTCAAAGTACGAAGGTTCAGAGTTCCCCCAACTAGAATATGCAGGATTAGAGTTTCCTCTGGTACTAGAATCAGATGGGGGTGGATACGGGTCTATCCTCTGAGAAGATCCTTGATAGATGTTATGCACAGCTTCCCTACCAAAGGGTGGCTGTGCAAACAGGTTTTGCTCAGAGGTGGCTCACTGCAGATGTCGAGTTAGCTCATCCACCTTCTTCTCAATGTTAGAGACATTTTCCTAACGACTGGCCATCAATTCCAAGTCGACAGATGCGGACATGCACTGCGTCTCATGTGCTCCCCTTGGATTCGTCGATGCGCAGGCATTCGTCTGGTCGAATAAGCTCATGGAGTCATTATTGATGGAGTTATCACACATATTCTCGAGAATCTCCCACACAGTGTCTTCGTGTTGATCCATGATATTTCCTCCGCAAGTTGCATTGACGAATAAACGGATATCTTCACGGAGTCCCTGGTAAAAAGACTGGACTTGTTCCCATTTAGGGACTCCGTGATGGGGGCACTTCCTCATGAGATCTAGGAAATGATCCCATGCCTCGTGAAGTGGTTCTCCAGGCTGCTGTGTGAAGTGTGTGATATGGTGTCGTAAAGCATTTGTCCGACCAACTGGGAAGAACTTTTTCAGAAATTCGGATTGTAGTTCAACCCATGTGTTGATTGGATGCATTTGAGTCTAATACCAGTGAGCTGCTTAGTCCATGAGAGAGGAGAACATCTTCATCAGAAGGATATCCCAATTTTGGACATCTAACCTGAAGGTCTGGGCCAAATGCTTGAGTTGTTTGATGTGCTGGAAAGGATCCTTGGAATTGAGCCCATGAAATTTTGAAAAAGCATGAATCATGTTGGGCTTCAGCTCAGAATTAGGACCTCCAGTCGAGATTTGGACTCAAGGTTCGATTGCCACCGCACAGGATTGTAATGATCTCGCATCATAGGACGCAGCGGTGGATTCACAAAGGCTTGGAATAAATCATTAAGGCGCTGAAGTTGGTTCTCAAGGTTATTCTCTTCTTCTGCGGGTTTTTCCATGATGATTGAAGGAGAATTGGGTTTAGATGAATCAGAGATCTCTATGTGATCGTGTTGCTGCACAAACATAGAAGTCGTGGCCTAGCCTCGACAGGAGTGAATAACTAAAGGAGGCCTCGAGGATGGTCTTAAAGACCTCCTACCGAACATGCACAGATCGTCTGGCTGAGAGTAGAATGTGCTGGACCTAATCAAGACACCCAAAAACATTGGATGACTGTAGAGGTTCGGGGCGGATGATACCCATTAGTCAGAAAGCCATCCATTTGAGAAATACCTGGGTAGCCAGAGAAGGAGAGTCCCACAAAGACCCCTACATGGTAGAGCACCCTCACAGGTTACAAGGTTTCCCACACCCGACCTCTCTTGTCACTACTCTTCCAAGTAGACCTGAATGGGGACTTGACCTCTTAATTCTACCAGTTTTATTAATGAGCAAGGGTGCTTAAGATTTCACTTGAACTTTAATGTATTGAGTGCAAAAAGTGACCTAATTTCAAGGTTGGTTGACCCAACAAGGTGGGTCAACTTCACCTATTTGTCCTTTGAGAAGTTTTAGGCCCCTTATTTTAGGATTAAAGTGAGATTAAGAGCCTGAATTTTTAGGGATTGCTTGAATAAATCACTTCAACCAAGGTTTAGGCACACATCATTTTGGAGAGTTGATTCTTGCTTATGAAGGTGTGTCTCTAAAATCCTAAATTGAAATCCTTAATTGGCTCTAATTTTGGTCCAATTTAATTTGCCACATGTGATATCTAGAGCTCAAATAAGAATATGGTAACCCTAGTTACCTTAAATGGGTGCACAAATCAGATTTGTTGTTGAAATCAAATCATGCAATTGATGAATTAGCTAAGAATGTAAAGCAAGTAGCACTAATTGATTTTATCCTTGTTTCCTTTTCAGAATGAGGGGCTTAAGAGAGAAAGTAATCAGAAATTACCTACCTCTGTCTTGTTTGATGTGCGGCTGTCTTTCTTTGAATCTTTTCCCTGAAACAGCCACAACAAAAAGAGATATAGCAAGTTAGTACCAAATTAGAAGTTGTAATCAAAACTTCTAAATTGCCTGTTGCTCCCCAACAACAGTGCCAAAATGTTGAGAGTGCTAAATCAGTATTTAAAAGTATTGCATTGTACTGCAGCCGAAAAAGTGTTCACAATAGATATAATTTTATTAATCGAAAAGATTTCCTAGGTCGAACACAAGGAGCAAGTTAGTATTAAGAAATCAAGATCACAATTTAAACTTGAAAGAAATTGTAATAGTAACTGTATCAGAGTGCAAAAATATGGGAGTAAAATGGTGATGTATATCACAAAATACTCCTACAATATCACCAAATGATTCAATGTAAAAATATGCAATGAGGCTAAAATTTGTCGTCAGATTCTTTAATCAGACGACTTAAAGTGTCTGATTGCTTTTCTCCTCTTTCCTTCTTCGACTTCTGTCTGAATTCCAATCCTTCGCTTTCTCTTCTCTGTCTCTCTCTGCCTTTGCAAGCCCACTTCTTTCTCTTCTTTCTTTCGCTTCTTCTTCTTCTTTCTTTGTCTTTGGCCTTCTCTTCCTTTAGATCTGCCTTCTGCCTTTGCTTCTTCATCTTCTTTCTTCTACCTTGGCCTTGAGCTATGCTGGCCTTCTCTTCTTCCTCCTCTTTCTTTGACTTTGGCCTTGAGCTATCTGGCTTTCTCTTCTTCTTCTTCCCTTCTTCCTTCACCCTTGATCTTTCTCTGAATTTGACTAAGTGTCGAAGGTAAACTCCTCAGAGCAAAACCCCCCTTCCCCTGCGTAGCTCTCTTCTCTCTTTCTCGCTTCTCTATTTCAGAGCTGCTCTCCCAGAGCCTTTAACTGGTCAGGTAATCGGACCTAACGTTGGCCCGAGTCCAGGCTCACCGACATGTGTGGTGAGCGAGGAGTGAATAGGTCGAGTAGTCGGGTCGTAGCCAAGTCCGCGGGCTATATCGTTGATGAGTCCGTGAGAGGGGGGGTGGAGGACCTCACCCTCAGTGTTGGAGGCGATAAGCCTCTAACACTTTTTCCCTTTATGCGTACACAAGAGGCCTTCCACTTCCGAGGAGGGACTAAATGTCTAACCTTTGTTCGCATGCGGTAGCAACAGATGGTTTCCTCAATTGGCAATGCTGCAAAGTCCTTCGATGCCAATCAAAGGCCTAGATGCGTGCTCACCTCAAATCCACACCGCTTGGGGGTCTCTCGTGGAGTCGAGCGCGATCTGGAGCGGCTTGGAGCTTGCTTCAAGCTTGGCTGTAATGGCGGCCAGTGGCTGATGAGTCCATCTTAATGGACTATTGTTACGCCTAAGTTAACTTTATTCTTACATTTTATGTTTGTTAATACCTACATTAGGTCATAAAATGATTGCATCTATTCTATTGCATGTTTCACTATTGTAAGAATAATTTTGCAAAGAAAAGGGTGGTGAAAAGAAATCCCCCCCCTCCACGGATCTCTCAGCCTCCGGTCGGCCTCAAAAACTCCATCAATAGTCGTCGGCCAAGTTTAGTAAGGGATTTGAAAATCCCTTGACTTGCACCGAGGAGGAGATAAAAAGAGAAAAGCTGAGGGCTTGGCAAAGTAGGCACAATTGAGAAAAGATCCTGTGTGCACGGTGAAGAAGGCGTGCACTGTGGACCCTTCCATCCTCCCCCAGCGTGCGCCTCCACCCCAACCTCCACACAGCAGTGCGCGTTCCATCATCTGAGGGGCTTGTGCTGCAGCCGCAACCCTTGTGCGTAGCTGTAGCCCTCCAAGCACGCGCTTCATCCTCTCCAGTCTGCCTCACTGTGCCCTTGCAAGCGTGAAGAGCAGTCACTGCGTGCCTCCACCACCCTCTCCACACTGTAAGAGCGCCCTTTCATCTTCTCCCCTCACGTGCACACAGCGCCTCCACCGCACGCCCACAGCCTTGTAAGTGCATCAAGTAGCCACCAGCGCCTTCAGGAATCATCCGACCGCGCAGCACCCTCACACGTGCGCAGCGCCTTCACCGTGTGCGCGCCGTCATGCACTGTAGATCTCACGCGTCTCCTCCTATTCGTAATCTTCTTCCTCCAGCAGCCCTGCAAGAACCCAAAGCAGCCACCGTAGCCACAGCAGTGTAGTGCCCCCACAGCTTGCCACTTCGCAGCCACAACGCGCGCGCGTAGCGTCCTCACCGCGTAGCAATGCACGGCCAATGCGCGCAGCCACAGCAGCTGCGAGCGCCACCTGTCGTCGTCAGGTCGGCGTCTTCCTTCGCTGTCCGGCCATGTTCGAGCACCTCCGGTCGCTGCGTCACCACCATCACATAGCCCTCGTCAAGACGCACCTTCCCGCACCGCAACTCCTCCCACGAAGACTCCTCACGCACGCAAAGAAGAGAGAGGAAGTTTCCTCTATCTTTGCTTCAATTAAAAATTTCATTGCATGTCATTGTCACTTTAATATTATTATTTTATTCAGGCCACCTTGCATGGATGCACTTATAATTTCATGAATTTATTTAACTTGTGGTATGTGCATCATTCAACATTGAAATTCAATTCAGATCTGCATGCAACTCAAGCTTACATGATATGCCACTACACATGCATCATATACATACTTTTGGGAGCTTGATTCCTAATGTAAAAATTGCATAATTAGCCTTAAACTTTTTATAAAATTGCAAGCTTCATCTAGAGTAGCATATTCATCAAATTGAAGTCGCGAAGATGTCTGCAAACATTATAATCCTCTACTCGTGAACCTATTGGTTCTATTCCTCCCTGTGGATACGACATCCTTTACGTGGTTTAAATTGATATTTATTTTAATCTTTGATTGAGAGATTTCCACCACATAAATTACAACGGCACATCATTCTATTGCTATTTTAACTAAGCGAAACTCTCTCTATCAAATGGCACCGTTGCCGTGGAGGCAACAGATGCAATAGATTCACTTTATTTTTTTTTCGTATTCTGAGTTGCACAATTATCTGATCATTCTTTATCTTATTGTGTAAGGAATATGATGGGGTGATAGGCGCAGCAGAGCGACGACATCGACCTTGAACGACGAACACAGCGGGCGCGTACAGCGGAGATGATCTTTTTGGTGGACCTTGATGCCACCTGAGGCTAGCAACAACAGCACGTGGGCCTTGATCCCACACGTGCAGAAGGGGATTGGCGACTGGAGATCTATTTATACTTAGATTTAGTTTAGATGGACATTAGAACTTAATTTCTGTCTTTTGGACACTTGTCGGGTATTTTTGGGAACGTGTTCCCAGTGTTTCTTTATTTCTTATTGCTCTTGTATGCGGGAGCATATTTTCAGGAGTGTGTTCCCACTTATTTAGATTATAGGATTATTTGAATTCTTTGAACTACATGTTGGTTAGTTAGATTATGTTTGTTTGCTTATTATTATTATTAAAAAAAAAATGAATTGCCTACTAGAAGCTACATATCTATAAGACGATTATCTAGGACTGAATGAGCAGCATCTAGTTTATCTTTACGGCATTGCATACATTCTTGCATGAAGAAAGCTGGAGTAAGGTACGTCTTCTCTTAACCATCAATTACCTATCATGCATTTGCATCGAACCTAAATCTAAGACCACTAAAGTGCTTGAATCGAATTAATTTAGTGGTCACGTTAAAAATTAGGACTGCAAAGAGGTTGGACCTTAAAATCGTTGACTTAAAATTTTGTGCAAAAGGATTTTTTTTGCGAGATTTCAAAACTCAAAACACGAACGTATGATTGCACACCTGAGATACTGTGCACCTCACACATAAGGTCACTAGATAAATTTCTACTTCTCTTTGCACCATAAGGGAAGTTAGTCGGAAATTAACAAGCCTATCCACCAGGTTACTCCAGTTCCTCGTGCTTGGGATCGATTTGAGACTTCCATCCTTTTGCGATTAGGTTATAGGCACCAACGAAGGTTGGCCTAGGAAGTGTAATTCTTGCAAAACTTGTTTGGCCACCAACTGAACATTTAATTCTAAGACCTACAATCTACTAAAAATAGATCCCACTGGATTTGCGTTTGTTTTGACAACGATAGAACTCTCTAGGAAGTTTTTGCTTGTGTTCTGAATCCTAAGAGAGTTTAACCTTTTTAATTAAAAGAAATGGACTATCCTTACTCCTATCATTTTAACCAGGATCCCATGCCCCGAGTGTATTCATCCTTTGATGGGTACATTGACAATTCATGGGATCATTCTTATTCTTATCCTGGGAGAACTGGCCCGATAAGTCCCACTTAAGCAGAGCCTAGGAGTAGGATTTTCCAACCCTGGAATCCCTACTTCTATGCAAACACCCAACCCTCCCACCTTTCATGATTTTTCGTATCGAGGTTGGACCGATACCCCTAGGCAACCAGATCCTGAGATTGACTATCCTCCCCAATCTGATAGTAGTAGCCTCTCCTCTTTTATGATAGAAATGCAAAAACAACAAAAGGAAATGATGGAATCTATAGGAGAGATGTTAAGGAATAGTAAACAATTAAACAAAGAAATAATACAGCTTAGCTATTCTCTTCCCAGTAATTCTGATTCCTACTCATACGAATGTGATCATGAAAATAATTTTGAGGAAACCAATGACAATTGGGATCTAGTTTTATGTAGCTATTACTTAGACTCTCCTAATGAGACACGGCCACTAGAGGAGAACGATCCTAGTGATTATCCACCCGAGCTATATTGGAGTCAAAAACAAGGAAAGATGGTACCTCTTGAGGACCTTAACCCCAATGATGGTATTCTCCTTACCCTACTAACCCGAGTCAAAGTTGTATTATTCCTATCACTTCCCCTATTGATTATTTGGTGGAATCCCATTTTACCCTTAGTGAGCCTACTCCTGACCCTCCACTTAGGGAATCAATACCTACCATTCAGCATCCTGAGGATTTAAATGCACCCAATGAAGGTGACCCTAAGGGAATGGACGATGAATTAGATCAATTTTGATTTCAGGGATATAAAGAGTCTATTTTAAAGGACGAGGATGCACCAATGGAGGAACCCGGACAGAAAATTTGGAATGAATCACAGGGAGATTATGTGTTATTTGAGGATTTTCCTCCAGAGGATATAAATCATCTGGTGAAATCCGGATTCCTCCCTTCTTTCGGTTTTGATAGTCATCCTCCGTAAAATCAGGAGTTGATATTAGAGGAAGGCAAACACAATAGTGAGAATCCTAGGGGAGACTCTTGGGGACAATATACATCAATTGAGGATTTATACCCCGAGAAGAACAACAAATTCAGTGATATAGGCTTCCTCCATAACATTAATGATGATAATCCTCCTAAAGATATTAAGGATAATGAATTAGCACACAAAGTCCCTGGAAAGGATGTAATTGACAAGAAAGAACCCGGGTATGGATTTGCTGATAATTCTGATCTCGCTACTTCCCAAGAAACCCAACTGTCGTCTAAACTTGTTGTTCATGAGTCTACTAATGAGATATTGAATTCTATTCATGACTCATCTATTGTAGAGGAGCAGTTGGAGATTCACAAAATAATGAAGTTAGGTAAGGATGTGAAATACGAATTCTTATTGAGAATGGAAGCTAAACAGCCTAAGCCCTCTTTGGACTTAAAAATTACCACCCAATCACTCAAGCAACCAGTAGATTCCTTACCTAATCCTTTTCTCAGATCTCTGCTCATGTACATTCTTTCTAGAGAACATATCAGGCCAGTACATCCTTGGGTAGAATGGCGAGTGTGGATTGATGCTTGTACTTTTAGTGTTGCTATTCAAGGGTTTGAAATAATAATGTTTATATATTTTAAAACCCATCCTGCTTTGGAGGATCCTTGTTATCCTCCACTTATTCCATTTCGGGAGATCCCTTTTGTTATTCCTAGACCTCCCCAGGTAGCCAATGAGGTTTTCTATTTTCATAACTTCTGGCAAGAATTTGAGATTACGTTGCATCATCTCGCCAACATCCGTGGCCACCTATTTTCTAGGCCCGCACTGTTACGCCTACTTTTAGGGCCTAACTTTTTCTGTTTGGAACCAGACTTACAGGTTCCTTATAAGTTTGGTTGCTGACAGAAAATGCAGCGTTTGTTGGGAGGCAACCCAGTGTTCTGAATAACACCGTCAATAGGTGATTTCCTTCCTTTCTCCCCCTATTTTAATTTTACAATGAGGACATTGTAGGATTTAGGCATGGGGGATGCATTTTGCATCTTAAAAAGTATTCATGCATTTAGGTTAGCATTAAAAAAAAAAATTCTTGAGCTGAATTGGTTAGTCCCTAGCAAAATATCTTTGTCATGGAGGTGTCATTGGAGATTTTTCTTCTTGAATTATTTCTTAAGTTTAGAATCCAGTACATTTACTTCACGTGCACGTAGACTGGGTTATGGATCTTTGAAGAAAACCAATAAGCATTTTTAGACTATTGAACCCTTGGACAGTTAATAGGGAGTCAGGCATACTATCCTCTAGTAGATCCACCTCATATTTGTGGGAAGAAAGTAGAGAGATTACTGGTCCATTAAGTCTAGTGCACGGACTCTTAAGTTTCGGACAATTAGATGATGATACTTCAGAGTTAGGCATAGTTTTCGCTCTCTGTTCCTATGTGCGTACTTTGTGTGAATTCTTGAGAGTCACTAAATAAGGCAGATACACAGAAATTGAGTCTTAATAAAGCTATGACTATGGTGGATGGTTACGATCATCCTTCATAGAGTCCTCGGCTGAAGGAAGGTAATAGTGTAAAAGGTTAGAAATACGCCTGTCCTATCCATTCCTTCCCAGTGCCGAGAATAAGCATTTCCACCAAATAAGCCACAATATCTTCTTGACCATCATCTTCCCTAATAATGCCTCATAACTAAATGTTTGTGTCGTGTTAAGCTAGTTTATAAAGAAAGAAAAAGAAAAAAAAGAAAAATAAATAATTACATAAAACAAAGAGAAACAAGAGAAAAAGAAAAGAGTCTAAGTTTATAATTTTATCTTTGTAACATTATTTTTGAGGCAACAAAAACACCTATCGCGATCCACCAAATATGACCCATACCTATCTTTCAGAATACTGCCTGAGGACTCTAACTTAGTTGTAGAGTTATTAGGACTTTAACTGAAGTGAATACCATGTGAGGCCACCAAACACTGAGTACAATTACTAAATCTGGCGAGATTTATGATCTCAGAAAGAAAAGAAAGAAAAGAGTGAGCGCTAAGGAACATCAAGAGAGCACAGTTGTTTAGCCTCTCTCTGAGTTGACTTGTCTAATAGCCTAGAGATCTAGAGTCTGTAGTACTAGATTAAATGTAAAACCAAATGAGTGTGTGCCACCAAATACAAATCCATTTAACTTGATATCTCCTACCTAAGCCAAAAGCCGGGGACAATTTACATATTATTTTCTGCTTTATCCCCGATGGAAGTAGTTCCCTATCCTGATAAAAATATTTACTAAGGGATAGGAACGAACTGCAAATGTAAGTTGGTTATTTTCACTTGGATCCGTTACCTAGGCTATTATAACTTCACATTTGTCTGGATCTCTAAAGTTTTGAAATAAGAAAAGAAGAAATCTTCTGATTACTTTTATTATTTTTTATTTTTGCTAGGGACTAGCAAATCTTAGGCATGGGGGTATTTGATGAGTCCATTTTAATGGACTATTGTTACGCCTAAGTTAGCTTTATTCTTACATTTAACGTTTGTTAATACCTACATTAGGTCATAAAATGATTGCATCTATTCTATTGCATGTTTCATTATTGTAGGAATAATTTTGCAAAGAAAAGGGTGGTGAAAAGAACCCCCCCCCCCCCACGGATCTCTCAACCTCCAGCCGGCCTCAACAACTCCATCAACACCCGCCAGCCAAGTTTAGTAAGGGATTTGAAAATCCCTTGACTTGCGCATGGGAGGAGATAAAAAGAGAAAAGCTGAGGGGCATGGCAAAGGAGGCACAACTGGGAAAAGATCCTGCGTGCACCGTGAAGAAGGAACGCACTATGGACCCTTCCATCCTCCCCCAATGCATGCCTCCACCCCAACTTCCACACAACAACGCACGTTCCATCATCTGAGGGGCTTGTGCTGCAGCGGCAGCCCTTGTGTGCAGCCACAGCCCTCCAAGCGCATGCTTCATCCTCTCCAGTCTGCCTCACCGCGCGCTTGCAAGTGCAAAGAGAAGTCACCGCGTGCCTCCACCACCCTCTCCACATTGCAAGAGTGCCCTTTCATCTTCTCCACTCGCGCGCACGCAGCGCCTCCATTACATGCCTGCAGCCCTGCAAGCGTGCCAAGCAGCCATCACCACCATCACGCATCATCAAACCATGCAGCGTCCTCACGAGCAGCGCCTTCACCATGCGTGCGCCCTCATGCAATGTAGACTGTGTGCGACTCCTCTTCATCATCTTCTTCCTCTCCAGCAGCCCTGCAAGAACCCAAAGCAGCCACCGCAGCCACAGCAGTGTAGCGCCCCCACAGCACGTCGCACCGCAGCCACAACGCGTGCGTGCGTAGTGCCCTCACCGCGTAGCCACAGCAGCCGCGAGTGCCACCCGCCATCGTTAGACCAGCGTCCTCTGCCATCCGGCCATGTCTAACCACCTCCGACCATTGTGTCACCACCACCATGTAGCCCTCGTCGAGACATGCCTTCCCGCAGCACAGCTCCTCCCACGATGCTTCCTCGCTCGCATAAAGAAGAGAGAGGAAGTTTCCTCTGTTTTTTCTTCAATTAAAAATTACATTGCATGCCATTTTCACTTTAATATTATTATTTTATTCAGGCCACATTGCATGGATGCACTTATAATTTCTTGAATTTATTTAACTTGTGCTATGTGC
This sequence comes from Thalassia testudinum, assembly GCA_037157565.1. NCBI lineage: Eukaryota > Viridiplantae > Streptophyta > Magnoliopsida > Alismatales > Hydrocharitaceae > Thalassia > Thalassia testudinum. The sequence goes on along the minus strand of JAZHRO010000073.1, from coordinate 5,489,389 downwards.
ATCATTCAACATTGAAATTCAATTCAGATCTGCATGCAATTCAAACTTACATGATATGCCACTACACATGCATTATATACATACTTTTGGGAGCTTGATTCCTGATGTGAAAATTGCATAAATAGCCTTGAACATTTAATAAGATTGCAAGCTCCATCTAGAGTAGCATATTCATCAAATTGAAGTCGCGAAGATGTCTGCAAACATTATAATCCTCTACTCATAAATTTATTGGTTCTATTCCTCCCTGTGGATACGACATCCTTTACGTGGTTTAAATTGATATTTATTTTAATCTTTGATTGAGAGATTTCCACCACATAAATTACAACGACATATCATTCTATTGCTATTTTAATTAAGCGAAACTCTCTCTATCAGTGGCTGAACCTAAAATCACTAGCACAGCCTTGCGGCCATGTTAAAATGTTCAAAAAGGGTTGCTGGAGCACGGTGAAGATGCTAGGGATGGTTGGCGTGGCATGGGGTTGCCTGTGCAAGCGTGTCTAGGGCACACTGTGTGTGATGGTGTGGGTGTGTTCGGTGAGGTGCGTGAGCGAGTGGCACAGTGAGTGGAGTTAGTGGAAGTGTTCAGTGGATTGCAAGGAAGCTTATGGGCTTGTCAATGAGGGTTGGGATGGCCTATGGAGGTGGAGCGGCCTCACCGGAGTAGGTGGTCGGAGATGGAAGGGACGGAGGTGATTTTGGTCGGTAGTGGTCCATTTTGAAGAATAAAAGGTGGAGAAGAATGTAGAGGGGAGAGGAACTTTATCTGGGAGACGAAGTGACAACAGGGGTGAGCGGAGGTGTCAGGTCTGGTGTGGTCGACGTCGAAGATGAAGAGTGGCTCCGGTGAGTGGAGATCGGCAAGGACGAAGAGGAGATGCCTGCAGGTATGGCAAGGCACGGATGAAGTCAAGGAGGAGGAATCCGCCGCAGGTATGGCAGTGGGATGATGAGGAAGAGTGAGGGAGGTTGTCGGACGTCGAGGAACCTACTACCGTGAAGTGAAGAGAGGAATTAGGGGTGTTTGTGGTCGAATTCAAGTGTAAGGAGATCAGAGAGGTCTGGGCTCCTATAAATAGGGCCCTGAAGGTCGGTTAGGGCTTGGGAAGCAAGCTTCCCAAGCAAGGAAAGTTCACTGGAGTTGGAAGCCATTAGGATACCCATATCTCTCATGCATTCACATGAGAGATTAGGAAAGAATCAGGGATCAAATGAGGGTTCAGACGAGAGAGAACTTCGCAAAGAATCTCTTCCAATTTTGGAAGAGATTCTCTAAGTAATCAAGGAGAACTTTCCTGCCAAAGCACGCTGGAGTAGGATTCCTCTGCTAGAATGGCGGAGGGACCTAATTACAAAAATGATGAAGAAGCTAGGGGGTTGTTTGTAAGTATTTTTGAAAGTTAGGGGTAGAAATGTATTTAGGTTGGACCTTTTTGCAAACTAGGCCAAGGCAAACTCATCATAGGTTCAAATTTTGGTACAAACCTAATTTGGACTTAAGGAATCTAATGGTGAAGTTGGATTTTGGGTTTAACCTCATTTGACTGGAAAATTTGTGAAGAACCCAATTTAGGGCAAATATCTATCTGAGACCCCATTCTAGGTCAAGATGGGTTCTAATGGACAAATTGAAGGATCTAAACCCTAGAGAATATTTTTCTATGATTTTTAGAGGATTTAGGTAAATTTTATCCTGACCAAAACCATGGTTAATCAAGTGGGTCTTTTTAGGGTTTCAAGAAGTCATTTAATTCATAAAACACACACAAACCCTTTTCTGTCAAATCCAACCCACTTATTATCTTATTAAGACCCTTTGACCTTTTTTTAGCCCTTGAGAAAATCCGTTGCTGTATTGCATTGGTAAAATTATGATTTTACCCATAGTTTCTTATTTTTTCTCTCAGAAAGTTTATGTAATGAATTAGGACCTTCAATTGGTTATGCAGGAGCATTTATTCTCTTAATTTGGTGAAAATGAGCTAGTTAGGACTCATGATGGTGTTCCCATCTACTGTGCAGAATAGAAGCCTGCACGCATCCAAGTCTTCACACAGAGGCTTCAGTAGCTGCAGCCTTGCCAATTCGACCATGCACCTTGCTGCTGTGTTGCGTGGAAGATAGGTAGGACATTTAGTCCCACCTCGAAAATGAAAAGACACTTGCACCCGCATAAGTTGATTTTGTGCCACCAACTGTTCACCTCAAAACACTGAGGGTGAGGTCCTCTTCCCCCTTCACATGACTTGTCTGCAACATTGCCCCATGGACTTGGTCGACCCAACTACCCGCGTGACCTTCACTCCTCACTCACCACGCACGATGGTGAGCCTGGACCTGGGGGTGCGTTAGGTCCGATTACCCGATCGGCTGTGGCTCTGGGAGAGCGAAGACTGGAATAGAAAGGGAGAAAGAGAGAGGGGAGTTGTGCAGGGGAAGGGGGGTTTTTCCCATGGGAAGATTAGCCTCGAGACTTTGCCAGATTCATAAGGCAAAGTAGGGATGAAGGAAGAAGAGAAGAAGAAGAGATAACAGGGCTGAAGGTAGAAGAAGAAGAAGAGAAGAAGAGAATTGAAGGAAAAAGAAGAACAGAAGAAGAAAGAGCAGAGAAGAAGATGAAAGCCTAAGGAAGAAGAAGAAAGGAAGAATCAGAGAAATCAGAAGAAGAAGAAAAGGAGTACTGTAGCACAAGTCATTTAAGATGTCTAGTTGCAAAATCAAATGTCTAATTTCATATTTCCTTCTTTAGTACGTTTGAGTAATTATTCTATAATTGGTGATACAAATCACCATTATTTTGTCTAAAATTCCTTTTACATTTCATATACTCATATGCTCTACATTCCTAATTAATTTTTGAGTAATATTTTGTGTTCAAATTGCATTTATTGTTGAGACTAGTGTGTGCATTACATTTGCTCCCTGTGTTCGATCTCGGAATCTTTTTGAGTAAAAAAATTGTATTTGTTTTCAAAGCGATTTCGACTATATTGCAATGCGACACTTTTAAACATCGACTTCACTTGCATTAACAGCCGTCGATCGACCTTCAGTCATTGAGCCATACTCACCAAGCGTCGCACTAAGCTATCTCAGCCGTCCGATTGTATGATTGGATCACTTAAATGCCATAGCCGCTTCGCCATCGTGCGTTAAGAGGCAATGTAGCCTCTCTTCGCACTGTTAGATGAAGATCGTATGGTTGAGGAAGGCGCTCACCTGTGCTCCTCATCGTGTCAGATCGGATGTTCAATTAAGCGTCAAATCACACGTGGGAGTGCTCGCCTATCAGCGCTACCACATAGCCGCTTCCGCTATCGCTTGATCTTGATTGTGCGGTGGAATTTTGCCGCACCCACCTCTTCAGTGAATTTCACCCCTCGCTGCGATTCGAGTGCGCATCGTGTGTCATGTGTAACGTGCATGACCGTTGCACCGCGCTCGAAAGTTTGTCGTGTTTATGTTTTAAGGGTTGAGCGCTTGCGACCATTGGATGGTGATCCAACGGTCGAGATAACTCGTGCCCTTACCTTCATGAGAACTAAAGTGCTGAAGCAGGATGACGTGGTGTGCTCTCAGCCATTGGATCAAGATCCATCGACTGAGATCAAGGCTTCTTTATTGAGGAGGAGAAGCACTGCAAAGAGCTTCGCTATTTTGGGCAGCTGGAATGGCACCATGCTAGTCATCCATCTTTTCTGACTTGTAGATGGTGCCACAGATGTTAGATTGGATCGATTTTTGCATTGTTGGGCTGTGATCATCGATCCGAACCCATCCATGTGGTTGGATTCTTCATCTGATGTACGAATTTTACACCATCCTATCCCTTGGCTTCTGATATTTCTCAAACTATATTTGATGCTATGGAAGTCCAATCGGGGCGATCTCGGATGTGTTGGACTCCAATAGCCACCCTGTCAGATCTGTACGGTTGGATCTTCAATCGGAGGAGCTGATAAATATCACCAAGTCCCCTTGCCACAAAAAGGGCAAGTTACTATACGATTTATATAAATTAATCTAAATGCATGATGATGCATATCATGCAATATTTATAATGCATGATGCTTCTATGACACTAGGAACATGCATAAATAGATATTTTAGGCTAATTAGATGTGCGCACATCATGCATGCATTTCATGCATTTCATGCATTTGTATTTATGCCTATTCTTATTGTACCTTCTCTATTTTAAGGACCTGTTATTAACACTGTCATTTCATGTGTACAAGTCCATAGGAGAGGAGTTTGAATTACACTAAATGAGGATGTGAGAAGATACACAGTGAACTCATTAATTGCTTCCTGCAATAGAATTAGAGGGAGACAACTGATAAGTCCACTTCTGTGGACCATTCTTTAGCTTAAGTACTATTTTGTTATTTGCTCTTAGTTGTTGATTGACTAGGAGATATATGGTAATTTACCTTAGTCTGCATATAATTTTTTGCATCAATTTGACATTTAATAACATATGATATGATAATATATTTTATTTAATGAATGCAGGCTAGGTATAAGAGTTTAGATGTCCATTTCTACATCTATAAGGCATCTGGAGAAAATGACAGACGCTTGAGATCTCCATCATGAACTTACTGATACCTACATTTTTAAGACGTCTGTAGATATGATCAGACATCTGATGAAGATGTTGCCTGGTGGATTCTACCGTTCCAACCACTCGCAATCTTCACGAGTGATTGGAGAAGGGTGCAGCCGAAGGAAAACAAATGAAGATCTTTTTATGAGGAGGGGGCGATTGGCAGAAATGAATCCATCTTCCCTTCCCCATGGCGGGGATCTCCTTCCTCCATCACCATGGAACAAACACACCTTGTGAACCAAGCGCACACCGTGGCCCCAACTTGCTCCAACATCGCCGCTCATCTCCGACAAAGTGGTGAGTAGTAACAACATGCACCACACCCTTTCCTACTCTTCCCCAACAAACGCACCACCAACATCAGCCGCTCCGTCCTCCGTCACCACCTTCATCTTCTCCAAACAAAAAAAACTCCCCCGTCTCAAAGCACCTCCCATGCGCCACTACACCCACCATGCACCACTGTTCCCTTGCGCATCCTCGCGCATGCGCAATGCCACCACAACCACCATCATGCAACAACCACGCTCGCACTGCATGCAAGCCACCACATCGGCCAAACCCACCCCTGCCCCTACTTCGACTTCTTCTTCCTTTTCTTTCTTTCCACGCACCCATTGCAACTTCCCCAAAAGAACCCATCATTGGCGCTGCCCCCTTCCACGCAGCCGCCACTCCCGACTATGAAACTCCGTTCCATCAACAACATCGACCTCGCCTCACCTTCATGAGGCCATCCACACCTCCAACCACCCTCCAAGATGCATGCAAGCGCCACCTGTCGTCACCGTCGCCAGCGTTATCCTCTGTCGTCCGGCCATGTCCCACCACTTTCGGTCGTGCCGCTACCACCGTTACGAGCTTCTCCTCCTGCATGTCTCATTCGGCCAGATTCGTGGCCAGCGAACCCCTCCTCCACGCGTGCGATCGGGGGAAACCTTTCCCGTGTTTCTCTACAGTGCATGCATATTAGAAATTACAACTTATGCCATTGCAGATACACTAATCATTTATTTTTCTGATTTAATATATTAAGGTGGAATTGCATGGACATCCTTCTTGGTTATCTGAATTACTTTGGGTTGCATGCTTCTCATAAATAATATAGAATATGAGTTAGTGATTATGTGATTAGGCTCTACTCTAGAAGAGATAAATATTAACACTTTTTTACCTATACCAATATAAAGATTCTTCTAATCCTATAGTGATAATTTTGCATATGCACACCTGTATTCTTGATTAATTATTTAAATCAAGAATTTATGTTGGAAACAAGTGCACCAGTTAGTAAGCGCACGCGTTGAGTTTCCCGGATAACGAGACACCATTTACTAGTTTAATAGGCTAATTCCTCCTTGTGGAGATGACTAAACTATTTTCGTTGTTAGATTTTGAATATTAAATGTTTTGAAAAGCGATTTTCTACCACGCAACGAACTATAACGACACGTCATTTTATGTGAAAATTTTTATCGAAAACGAAGAATGCTCTTTCAAATGGCATCGTTGCCGGGGAGGAAACATGCCTATCAATTTTTTCGGGGAATTTCTATCATTTTTATGCTATTTCTAAAACTTTTCTGAATTACTAACTGTTAATCTTTTTCTATGCAAAATCAAAATACGAACACGGCGGGCATGGATGGCGGAGATGATATTTTTGGTGGACCTTGACGCCACGTGGAGGCCAGCAATGGGTGCTTGTGGGCCTTGATCCCACTCACGAGAATGCATACAGCGGAGTCTTTCCTGATTTAGTCATTAGATCGTAGTTTAAATTTAGGTTAAATAGATATTAGACATTTAATTTCTGTCTTTTGGACCCTTGTTGAGTATTTTTTGGGAACATGTTCCCAGTGTATTTTATTTCTTATCGCTCTTGTATGTGAGAGCATATTTTTGGGACTGTATCCCCTTTTTATTTAGATTGTAGGTTTATTTGAATTATTTGAACTACATATTAGTTAGTTAGTTAGTTAGATTAGGTTTGTTTACTTATTAAATATATATATATAATAAGAAAAATAAATACTCGAGCTGCCTGCTAGAAGCTACATATCAGTAGGGCGACCATCTAGGATTGAATGAGCAGCATCTAGCTTATATTTCTGCATTGCATACATCATTGAATGAAGAAAGCTGGAGTAAGGTATGTCTTCTCTTAAGCACCAATTACTTGTCATGCATCTACATTGGACATAAATTTAAGACCACTAAAGTATTTGAATTGAATTAACTCAGTGGTCAACTTAAAAATTGGGACTGTTAAGAGGTTCAACCTTAAAATCTCTAACTTGAAATTGTGTGCAAAAGAATCTTGTTTATGAGATTTGAAAATTCAAAACACAAACATATGTTGCACACCTGAGACACTGTGCGCACCACACATAAGGTCACCAAACAAATTTTTACCACTCCTCTTTTGCACCACAACGGAAGTTAGTCGGAAATCAGCAAGTTTAACTACCAAGTTACTTTGGCTCCTCGTGTGTGGGCTCGATTCGAGACTTCCATCCCTTGTGATTAGGTTGTAGGCAACAACGAAGGCTGACCTAGGAAACGTAATTCTTGTAAAACTTGTTTGGCCACTAATTGAACACCTAATCCTAAGACTTAGAATCTACTAAAAATAGATCCCACTGTATTTGCGTTTGTTTTGATGGTGGTAGAACTCTCTAAGAAGTTTCTGCTTTTGTTCTGATTTCTTCTAAATCCTAAGAGAGTTAAACCTGTTTGGCTTAAGGAAATGGATCACCCTTACTTCTATCCTTCAGATTATCAGAGTCAATACCTCCCATCTTTTAACCAGGATCCCATGTCCCGAGCATATCCATCCTTTGATGGGTACAATGACAATTTATGGGATCAATCATATTCCTATCCTGGGAGTATTGGCCCATAGCTCCCACTTTTGAGTAGAGCCTAGGAGTGGGATTTTCCACCTATGGAATCCCCACTAGTTTGAAAACACCCAACCCTCCCACCCTTCATGATTTTCCTTATCAAGGTTGGACCGGTACCCCTAGGCAACCAGAGCCTGAGATTGACTATGCTACCCAATCTGATAGTAGTAGTCTCTCCTCTTTTTTGAAAGAAATGCAAAAATAACAAAAAGAAATGGAGTCTATGGGAGAGATGTTGAGGAATAATCAACAATTGAATAAGGAAATTAGATAGCTTGGCTATGCTCTTATTAGTGATTCTGATCCCTACCCGTACAACCATGATCATGAAAATAATTCTGAGGAAACCAATGACAATAGGGATCCTATTTTGAGTAGCTATCACTTAGACTCTCCCGATGGGACATGGTTGATTAGCCCATATTTATGGGCTATCTAAGTATTTAAGTGCCTAGACATTAAGTTAATTCTAATATTTATTTAGCATAAATTAGGATGTAAATAGATTAATTCATATTTTTAATTGAATTACATAATTCATGCATTGCATTCATTTTTAAATGCATTTAGAATTAACTTACAATTGCATTCATTTAATTAGTTAACCAATTAGGTGCATTGCATGCATTAATTTAAGATAACATAAAAGTTGAGGGTTTGTATATAAATAACAATAATATTTTATCATTATTTTTATTCTTCATTCAGCAACGGCTGCATTTCCTTCAGCTGCCGCTCCAACGCCACCAGCTGCCGCACTAAAACCTGCAATCAAGGGGAGCGGAGAATGTGGATCTGCTCCTGCCTCTCCATTAAAATCCTTGAAGGTGGCTACAAAAAGAGGAAGAGGCAGCCGAGCTCTAGAGGCCACCATCCCAACGATCCACCACTGTGCAAAGAGTTGAGCTCTCGTCCGTTCCACCACCACCGACCTCAACCGCGGCAACGAACATCCACCATCATGGGCGTGTGGCGTAACAGGCCACACTGCCATCTGGAGCTCTTCTGCATTACTTTTTCTTTCTAGCCAACAGTCATAGCTACACCGCACGCCTCTTCATCTCCTCCAGCTTGCAGCAGTGCCATCTCCAGCTTGCAGCAGCACCATCCCTAGCCCATACCCGTCCTTGTCCCACGCCTGCAGCAGCAACCGCCTTCACGCCCGTGCCTTCCTTACAACCTCAGCGCGCCCACTTCCACGCTCGTGCATGCCCTTGCTATGCCTCACCTCCTTCAGCCCCTAGCGCACCCGCCTCACCTCCTGCAGCAGTGCCTCCAGCCCACCCTGCAGTGCGTCATCGACGCTTGCAGTGCACGGGCAACAACATCCAGCAGCACCGGCGCGTCCACCAGCAGTACCAACCTCCGTGCGCGTGCAGTCCAGTGTGTGCGCCTCCTTGCCAGGACCTCAGCCACGCCCGTCCACGCCGCACGGTCTGCGGCACTTCAGCCCACACCGGAACCCACCACCACCGTTCCTCCGTTCAGCCACCTCGGAGCATCTCGCACGTCGCCGCGACTGCCATCACGGAGCCCTCGGTCTAGAGATCCTCCTCCGAGCTTTACGGCTCCGGCCATTCCTTCCTCATCGTGCACGGACAAGGGGAGTTAGATCCCCTGTTTTGCTACAGTACCAACTCTATTAATATTTACATTCTATGCCATTGTCATCTTTTATTAATATTTTATCAAAGCTGCATTGCAAAAAGTATCCATTAGTTGTTCAAAATTACCATTTCAGCATGTTTTCTTGATGTTTTCTTAATCTGAAGGCAGATTTGGCTCAATTCTCGTCGAAACTAACTTTGAACATACATTTTAACCAGTGTGAGTTTAAATACGTCATTGCCTCCGTGTGAGCACGACCCGCTCTTCTGCGAGTAGTTATTTTAATTATTAATTAGTCGATTTTTCCACCACATAGAACTACAAACGACACGCCATTTTATGTAACAAACGACTTTAAAATCGAAGAATCGACTCGTCAAATGGCACCGTTGCCGGGGAGGCAACAGACACAATAATTTCACCTGATTTTATTTTTGATTATTTCTCAATTGCACAGTGATCTGACCATTTATTATTTTTTCTGTGCGAGAAATTTGTGCGAGGAATCAGCCATCGTGAGAGGCGACCCTTGAAGTCACCAAAGGAGGAATTGGTCGAGCTACCTTGCAAAGGAGGGAAGATGAGGACATGATGATCATCTAGTCGTTGATTTAATTTGAATAGGATTAAGATTTTAGACTTGATTTTTCATTGCACATTTGGTTTGAAACCCTTGTTCTGGGGTATATTTTGAGGGGTTTGTTCCTCGATTTTGTTTTAGGCCCGTGTTGGGTACTTTTTGGGAGCCTGTTCCCTTTTCTTTAGATTTAGGTTTTTTAATTTATTTTGTGGATTGTTTACTTTTATTTTCTTGTGCAGAAGTAGTTAAATAAAAAATAAAAAAATGAGCAGCCTGCTAGAGGCTGCTTGCCCCTAGGATGAACCATTTAGGTCTGTATGAGCAGCCTCTAGATTTACTTCTCTGCATTGCGTGCATTCTCGCATTTTTGATTGCTGGAAGTAAACGCATTCTCTTAATTTGCATCATATTCTTGATCACGCATTGCCTTTGGACTTAATTCAAAGACCACATAATTTATCTTGAAGTGATATAATAAGTGGTCACATATATTCGTGAAAAAGGACTAATTAAAGGAGGGACATCTAAAAATCAAGGACTTGATTGTCAAACGTGGTGTGCGATTCAAAATTCAAAATCTTTTTGCGGTGAATGCACACTTATATCTTTTGCACCACGGCTCACATTTAGACACTCCTAAGTCTTGGAACAACTAGGACAAGAGCCCTCCTACTGTTGGATTCTGAAGTGTTTGGAACTTGAGATCAAAGGTTTTGTAAATCCAAAGAGGGGGATATCCTGTCACGGATTTTTGGGGGTAGTTGAGAAGTACTGCAAAAGCACAGCTTCAAAGGAAGGCTTAGGCCTACTTGCATCCCTCGATCTTCCGTCTTTGGATTTTCTTGACCATTTGAGATTTAGGGAAGAATACCTAAGCTCCAACTAGGTCTTTTTAGGCATTTCGAAGGTTGACAATAGATGCGTAATTGATTGGGCAACTTGCTTTATCACCTACAATTTGAACTAAAGTTAAAAGCCTAAATTTGTAAAGACCAAACAAGTCCTTCTGAATTGCATTTGTAGTGCATGCTTGGTAGGCGTTCTCTTAGGAGACAACTTGTGTTTGATCTTGAACTTGAAAGAATCTTAAGAAGAAACCTTCCAAGGCTAGAAATGGTCGGTCAAAGGAGCCTTAAGGAATATTTCATTCCAACCAATCAAGCTGGACCTGCACTACATAGACCTGGAGGGGACAATCCTTATGAGATCAAAAGCAGTACCATATCCTTGCTGCCCTCCTTTTATGGTACTGCTAGGGAAGACCCTTACAGGCATATAGAGGAATTCACCGAGGTCTGTTTCACGGTGAAGCTGCAGGACGTTACTGATGATGCTCAAATGTGGACCCTCTTTCCCTTCTTCCTTAAGGACAAAGCCAAGTATTGGCATCACACCCTTGATAATATTAACACTTGGGATGCCCTGAAGGAGTTTTTCAAGAAGTACTTCCCCATGAACAAAACCATAGGAGGGAAATTATGAGTTTTGTTCAAAAGGATGGGGAAGTGTTCCATGATCGTGGGAGTGTCTTAACGACTTGCTGAGACTTTGCCCACATCAACAGGTGCTTAAAGGGTAACTGGTTGAACAGTTCTACACCGGACTTAATGATTCGCATAGGAAAACTGTGGATGGTGCCTATGCAGGAACCTTTCTTTCTAAGACTGAGGATGAAGCTTGGAACTTTTTTGATACTTTGAGTGAGAATTCAATTCACTTGATTTCTGCCTACATGGATAGAAAGCCCACTCTCATGCAAAGAAAGTTGGAGGCGAATGAGGCAAGGGACACCTAGAATTTAGCTTATCAGATTCAATTATTGAATCAAAACATGGAAAGGCTTATGTCAAACCCGAGTTCGTTCGTATCTAACACCTCCACATCCCAAGCTTCCGAATGCTTAATTTGTCAAGGCAATACACATGCCACTGTGGATTGCCACTTGGCCTCCCAATTCCCTGAGCTTGTACAAGCAGATTTGAGTGCCGCTCAAGGGTTCCGTCCTAGACCTCGTAATGACTCTTTCTCCAACACTTATAATGAGGGATGGAGGAACCACCCAAACTTTTCATGGAGACAAGGAAATGTCTCAAATTCAGGGAATTACAAACCACAATCCTTTCAAAACCATCAAATGAACCAACCTCAAACCTTTTCCCAACCTAAGACCTCTGAGATGGATGAATTGAAGGCGATGTTGAAAACTATGCAAGAAAGTCAAAGTGCCATCATCCAATCTCATGACAAGGCTATACATGAGATGAAATCACAAATAGGACACCTTGTTGAGGCCGTTAGACAGAGGGAAATTGGGAAGCTCCCCAGTGCTGCTGAGGAAAATCCTAAAGGAAAAGGGATTTTCTTTAGGGAGCATGCTCAGGCGGTGACTATTTTGAGGAGTGGGAAAGAAATTTTCAAACCCAATTCTCCTATAGTCTCACCCCCTAGAAAACCATCCACCCCGACTTTCACCCCCACCGAAGAAGACTTGCCCAAATCTTCTTCGCTTGAAATCACCTCACCGGAAGAAGTTGCCCCCGTTCCACCCCTTACTCGACATGACAACCCTTCCACCCAAAGATCGAGAGTGCCTTTTCCAGAGCACTTATCCACCTCTGGGCAGACTTCTGCTGGCTCATCTGGAGGTAAAGATAATATGGATGAGATTAATGAAACTTTCAAGTAAGTGTAGATTAACCTGCCTTTGCTTGCAGCTGTCAAGAAGATTCCGTTTTATGCCCTCTTCTTAAAGGACCTGTGCACGAAAAAGTGGCAATCTAGAAAACAAGTCCAATCAAAAGTTGTCCTGCCTGATTCTGTTAGCTCAATTGTTCAACAAGGCATACCCCCGAAACTTAAGGACCCAGGAGCCCCATACATTTCAGTAGTTATTGGTGACTTACAAATTAATGAGTCTCTACTTGATCTGGGTGCGAGGGTGAACATCCTTCCGAGCTACGTGTATGAATAACTTGGGGGAGGCAATCTAAAGGCTAGCCCTGTAATCCTTCAAGTTGCTGATCGATCACTTAAAACACTACGAGGAATTTTGGAAGATGTCCTCATAAGAGTGGAGGATTTCTTCTTTCCCGTTGACTTCTTACTTTTGGACACTGACCCTACTAACAAGCTAACCAAACCCTCCATCATTTTGGGCTGCCCCTTGCAACTTCGCATCATTCAGTCAATTGCAATAATGGTGCGTTGAAAATGGGCTTTGGGAATAGGAAATTCTGGCTTAATGTGTTTGATCCTTACAAACAAGCCGGACTTGAGGATTGCTCTCAAGTTGAGGTGATAGATGACCGGATTGAAGAGGCAACCCCTGCAATGTTATGTGATGACCCCCTTCAGCATGTCATGCTAAATGAGCATTCCCATCTCTTGGAGGAATGTGAAGGGGATATACTAGAACTTGAGGAATTGCTAGGTGTTTCTGCTGAGTCTCTTCCCCCATCATTTCCGCCGAAGGTAGATCTGCTACTTGAGATGGGGACATCTATTATGAAACCCTCAACCGTACAAGCCCCCGACCTTGAGTTGAAACCCCTCCCTTACACTCTCAAGTACATTTTCCTAGGTGCCAATGATACGCTCCCTGTTATCATTTCGGCTGTGCTATCTGAGGCATAGGAGGGAGCCTTGATTGAATGCTTGTCTAGGCACAAGGAAGCTATTGCTTGGAGCATTGCTGACATTAAGTGTATAGACTCTACACTCTGCATACACCACATTTATACTGATGATTCCATCAAGCCATTTAGGGACATGTAGAGACGTTTGAACCCTAATATGAGGGAGGTAGTAAAAAAGGAAATCCTGAAGTGGTTGGATGTTGGGATCATATATCCCATTGCAGATAGTAAATGGGTAAGTCTTATTCATGTGGTGCCAAAGAAGGCAGGCTTTACTGTGGAATTCAACGACCAAGGTGAATAAGTTGTCACTAGGCCCTCAACTGGATGGAGGGTCTGTATTGATTACTGCAAGCTAAACACAGCTACCCAGAAGGATCACTTTTCTCTGCCTTTTATTGATCAAATGCTCGAGAAATTACCAGGGAATGAGTACTATTGCTTTCTCGATGGACATTCTGGGTACAATCAGGTGGCAGTCTTTTATGATGACCAGGAGAAGACGACATTCACGAGTCCTTACGATACTTTGGCATTCAAGCGTATGCCATTTGGATTATGTAATGCCCCTGCAACTTTCCAGCGGTGTATGATGTCTATCTTTTTGGACATGATTGACGAGTGTGTTGAAGTGTTTATGGATGACTTCTCCATTTATGGCTCATCTTTTGACCAGTGTCTCCTGCACCTGGAGAATGTGTTGAAGCGATGTAAGGAGACTGGTTTAGTCCTCAGCTGGGAGAAAAGTCACTTCATGGTACAGAAAGGAATTGTACTTGGACATGTTGTATCCAAGCAAGGTTTGGAAGTAGATAAAGCTAAGATTGATTCTATTTCCAAACTCCCATTGCCTACGAACGTCAAACAGATTATATCCTTTCTGGGCCATGCCGACTTTTATAGGAGCTTTATTAAAAATTTTAGTAAAATTTCTAGGCCACTTTGTGACTTGTTGGCGATGGAATCTTCCTTCAATTTTGATTCAAAGTGTGCCGAGGCCTTTCAAACTCTAAAGGTGGCCTTGATCTCTATGCCTATTCTCCAAGCTCCTGATTGGACACTCCCATTTATCTGATGTGTGATGCTTCGGATTATGCTGTGGGAGCAGTCCTTGGATAAAGGGTTGAGGGAAGACCTCATGTGCTGCATTATGCAAGCAAGACTTTAACCGAACCTCAGCAAAACTACACCATCACTGAAAAAGAATTACTTGCTGTAGTTTTTGCTCTGGAGAAGTTTAGGTCTTATCTGCTTGGGTCTAAGGTGGTTATTTTTACTGATCATGCGGTAGTGAAACATCTCATTACTAAGAAAGATTCTAAGCAACGTCTGATTAGGTGGATCCTACTCCTTCAAGAATTTGACTTGGAAATACGTGAAAAGAAAGGAGTAGAAAATGTTGTGGCTGACCACCTGTCTCGCCTTCCCCTTAATGACTCTTTCTGGAGACATTTCCGAGACATTTCCTGATGAAACTCTAATGGCGGTAACACCAACTTTACCTTGGTATACTGATACTGTAAATTACTTGGTCACTGGACAAACTCCTGGCTCTTGGGATGAGTAGAAAAGAAAGAGATTCATTTCCTAAGCAAGATATTTTCATTGGGAAGAGCTAGAATTGTTTAGAATTGGACACGACCAAGTATTGAGATGTGTACCTGAAGAGGAACAACAAAGTGTGCTGAGTTTTTGCCATGAACTTCATTGTGGAGGACACTTTGGTGCTAAGAAAACTGCTTTTAAGGTTCTCCAGTCTGATTTTTGGTGGCCTTCCTTATTTAAGGATTCTAATAATTTTGTTAAGGCCTATATTAGATGTTAACGGACTGAAACGATTGGGAAGAGGAATGAAATGCCTCAACATCCTATTCAATCTGTTGAAAGTTTTGATGTGTGGACTTTATGGGCCCCTTCCTATCGTCCCATGGTTATGAATAATCTTGATGGCAGTTGATTATGTCTCTAAATGGATAGAGGCCATTCCTACGCGCACATGAAATTTGTGAAGGCCAATATCATATCCCGTTTCGGCTTCCCCAAGACCATTATAACTGATGGGGGACCTCATTTCCGAAACCACCACTTCAATCGGCTAATCAGGAGTCTGGGAGTGACTCACAAGGTCGCTACCCCTTACCATTCTCAAACAAGTGGCCAGGTTGAAGTGTCGAATAGGGAGATAAAAAATATTTTGGAAAAGATCGCTAGACCTGATAGGAAACACTGGTCCCAAAAGTTTGATGATGCTTTGTGGGCATATCAAATGGCCTATAAGACACCTTTGGGTACTTCTCCCTTTCAGATTGTGTATGGGAAAGCATGCCATTTACCTGTTGAGTTGGAACATAAGGCACTTTGGGCTATTCGAAGTGTTAACATGGATTTAGAGAAGGCCGGTAAGGCACGATTTCTAGGATTGAGTGAGCTTGAGGAGCTGAGGAATGATGCTTATGACACCTCTCAAGCTTATAAAGAAAGAACTAAGGTCTTGCATGATAATTTATACTTCGAAAGACCTTTGAGCCCAACCAACAAGTCTGGCTTTTTAATTCCAGATTTAAGCTTTTTCCTGAGAAGTTAAAATCTCGTTGGGATGGGCCTTACATAATCACTAAAGTATTTCTGCATGGAGCTATGGAGATTAAAAACCCTTGCTCTTCAGCAACTCGCTTTATAGTCAACGGTCAATGGTTAAAACCTTACATAACATTGGATGGCCATCTGGTTGACGAGGTCACTCTTGAGGAGTCTTAGCTCCTACCATTCTTCGCCTCAAGTAATATCTTCCTTTAACTATTTTTGTTTTCAATGAGGACATTGTTTGAACTAGGCATGGGGGAGAGGACCTGAGGCATTTTGTTTATAGCATGCAAAGATTTGCAGAAAAAAAAAAAATCCTTTTTCCTTTAACTCAAATAACTCAGACCAAAGCACATGCACGGATGCTTTAATCTCAGGGATCAATAAATCGTAGGGTAGAGTCAGAAATCAGGGAAACTTGTGCCAGCAACTCGTCTTTAGCCGACCTAGTTTCTAACTTAACTACTTGGGAACCTTAGGTCTAAAGTCTGAACTTAGTAAGTTTCTAAAGGAAGACCGATTGGGTTGACTAGTTTACTTGGAGTGCTAGGTTTTGCTTGGATTTGCTAGGGACTAGCAAAAACTAGGCATTGGGGTATTTGATTAGCCCATATTTGTGGGCTATTAAAGTATTTAAGTGCCTAGACATTAAGTTAATTCTAACATCTATTTAGCATAAATTAGGTTGTAAATAGATTAATTCATATTTCCAATTGAATTACATAATTCATGTATTGCATTCATTTTTAAATGCATTTAGAATTAACTTAGAATTGCATTCATTTAATTAATTAACCAATTAGGTGCATTGCATGCATTAATTTAAGTTAACATAAAAGTTGAGGGTTTGTATATAAATAACCATAATATTTTATCATTATTTTTATTCTTCTTCATTCAGCAATGGCTGCATTTCCTTCAGCTGCCGCTCCAACGCCACCAGCAGCTGCACTAAAACCTGCAATCAAGGACAAGCGGAGAATGTGGATCTGCTCCCGCCTCTCCATTCAAATCCATGTAGGTGGCTACAAAAAGAGGAGGCAGCCGAGCTCTGGAGGCCACCATCCTAACGATCCACCACTGTGCAGACAGTTGGGCTCTCGTCCGTTCCACTACCACCAGCCTCAACCGCGGCGACAAGCCTCCACCATCATGGGCATGTGGCGTGGCAAGCCACACCGCCATCTGGAGCTCGTCTGCATTACCTTTTCTTTCCATCCACCAGTGACAGCTACACCACACGCCTCTTCATCTCCTCCAGCCTACAGCAGCACCATCTCCAGCCTGAAGCAGCGCCATCCCCAGCGCACACACGCCCCTGCCACACGCTTGCAGCAGCAACCGCCTTCACGCCTGTGCCTTCCTTGCAACCTCAGTGCATCCACTTCCGTGCCTGCACATGCCCTTGCTGCGCCTCACCTCCTTCAGGCCCTAGCATACCCGCCTCACCTCCTTCAGGCCCTAGCGTACCTGCTTCACCTCCTGCAGCAACGCCTCTAGCCCACCCTGCAGTGCGTCATCGACGCTTGCAGTGCATGGGTAGTAGCATCTAGCAACACCGGCACGTCCGCCAGTAGCACCAACCTTCGCACTCGTGCAGTCCAGTGCGTGCACCTCCTTGCCAGGACCTCAACCGCGCCCGTCCTCGCCGCACGGCCTGCGGTACTTCAGCCCACACCAGAACCCACCACCACCGTTCCTGCGTCCAGCCACCTCAGAGCATCTCGCACGTCACCGCGACAGCCATCACAAAGCCCTCAGTCTAGAGATCCTCCTCCGAGCTTCACGCCTCCGGCCGTTCCTTCCTCATCGTGCACGAACAATGGGAAGAAGATCCCCTGTTTTGCTACAGTACCAGCCCTATTAATATTTACATTCTATGCCATTGTCATCTTTTATTAATATTTTAACAAAGCTACATTGCAAAAAAATCCGTTGTTGAAAATTGCCATTTCAACATGTTCTCTTGATGCTTTCTTAATCTGAAGGCAGATTTGGCTGGATTCTCGTCGAAACTAACCGTGAACATATGTTTTTAACCGATGAGAGTTTAAATACGTCATTGCCTCCCTGTGAACACAACCCTCTCTTCTGTGAGTGGTTATTTTAATTATTGATTAGTCAATTTTTCCACCACATAGAACTACAAACGACGCGTCATTTTATGTAACAAACGACTTTAAAAGTGATGAATCGACTCGTCAATGGCCACTAGAGGAAAACGATTCTAGAGATTATCCACCCAAGCTATATTGGAGTTAAAAGAAAGGGAAGATGGTACCCCTTGAGGATCTTGATCCTGATGACAGTATTTTCCTCACCCCTGATAACCCGGGTCAAGGTCATATTGTTCATGTCACTTCCCCTATTAATCATCTGGTGGAACCCCATTCTACCCTTAGTGAGCCTAATCCTAACCCTCCAGTTATGCAATCAACACCTACCATCCAACATTATGAGGATTTGAATGCACCCAATGAAGGTGACCCTAAGGGAATGTAGGATGAATTTGGTCAATTTTGGTCTTAGGGGTACAAAGAGTTGATAACACTACATATGGGGGTGATAACTTTATTGAGTAGGACCCATCTTAAGAATAAGAGGCACAACATAAGTAGAATAGGAGCATTGCATGCATCGTATACCAAAATTACTTATAAAATTGTATTAATGGCCATTTGTGTAAGCACTTGTCAAAATAGGCCTCAGATGAGTAATTGCACCGCACGGATGGATTCAGAATGATGAACGGAGTCCAACGGACTCAAGATCAGCCAAATCTGACATCCAGAGCTCCTACAATGGGCCCAAGAAGTTCTGACCGTTGATCTGGTGATCAACGGCCCTCATTGTGCCACGTCACCCTCGCTCCACCGCATGCCTCCCTGAGACCGACACTCGGACTCACCTCCGTTTATTTACTTTAAATCCGGCGTTGCAAGTGCGACTATAACGAAACTTCTTAACACACACGCACAAGCGCACGTTAGTTTTTGGCACCATTGCCGGGGAAGCAACGGATTTGTTTTGTCACCTCCATTCCCCATCCATTCGTATAATGCCTTATTTCCTTTTTACTTGATCGTTGCAGGAATTCGGTGCTTGGATGGCGAAGCGACGCATCCCACGACGGTAACAAGGGAGTAGGCGCAACAAGGACTGATAGTGAGTAATTCTTCACTCATGATTGTTTGCTTGCATGAGAAAACTAAAAAAATTGTAAAATTTGAAAAAAATGGGCGTGGTGTATGATTGCTTGACCCACATCCTTAACACATCACCCTACAAAAAAATGTACACTCTAACATTCGAAATAAATTCTTGGAGTGTTCTTTTCTTTTTCTTTCGAGTGGTGTTTGCGAAGCCACCGTGAGTTGACCTGGGCTGCACCACTCAACCCTAAAATCGACTCATCTAATAGAAGCTGCATGATCATTAGGATGAGTACATTAGGGTTTTAGAGCCTCTACAGAATAAAAGGAAATTTACTTTCACCGAATTGTGTGTAGAACTTGACGTGCCCACTGAAACTTGTCTGAAAATATTAAGACACGTCAACCCTAAAAAGCACTAAAGTAAGGATGAGATACTAAAAGACACATCTTAAAAATCCTTGCTTGAAAATCATGTTTTGATAGAAGCACACACCTTGAAAGTGGAAAATTAAGAGGCACCACCCCAGCCAAGGCCTCATCACATAACCCTAAGCACAAGCACTATCCTAACCCTTTAAAACTGAGTAGACGTGCCCTAGGCAGGATCGAGTTAAGTCTTGAAAGGTGAGGTTTTGTTCGCTAGGCAATTGGCTTTCATTCCCTTGGTAGAATCTGGTGACAAGGCTATGGGGCATTGTCAAACTACCGTGGTTGTGGGGTCTACGGAACCGAAGGCGCAAGCTAAAGGAAGAACCTTCCCTACAATCCCCTCGTAATCAACCTGGCCAGATTAGCCTTGTGAAGGGGAGTCCAGTGTTTACAAACTTAATCACCCTTTGTGAGATTTTTAGGTCTCCTAAGGAATACACCATAAGGACTAGGCTTGTGTGCTTGATTGAAACACATTTCTCTCATCTGTCGCCCTCCGCATCCCCTCCTATTCTTCTCTAGTGTATGCACGGGAGACGCTCACTGCATCCTGAGTTGTGTGTTTTGGGGCAGGAATCTAGGCGACGAAATTCTGTTAGAAACATGGCTGAACCTAGGGTAGATGAGGCTGAGGATAAACCCCCACCATATGCAATGGCCATCATCCAAGCCCAAATTAATGCAAACCACCGGCTTCAGCAACAACAAATCCACACCATCATGTAAGCCATACGACTGTTACAGAACCCACAAGAACAACCACCACCACCTTTCCAAGACCCACAAGAACAACCACCACTCGATATACCACCATTTCAGGATCAGCTGAGGCCCCTCCGTGATTTCTATAATCCCTCCACTATTAGAGTCGAGCCACACCTTAGGATCCCCGAAGGGGGAGATGATTTTGAGTTGAAACTGAATGTCTTATGTCTGATCTAGAGCCACTTTCACGGAAGCTCAAATGAGGACCCCTTTCAGCACCTAGAGGATCTCGACTGCATAGCACGAACTGTGAAACCTAGGAACATTAGCCTTGACATTGTTCTAATCAAGATGTTTCCCTTCTCATTAAGTGACAAGGCTTCTCATTGGCTTAGAACCCTAGGTAGACCCATCACCACCTAGGAAGAACTGAGGCATGCATTTTGAAAGAAATTCTTCCTCATAGGAAAGACCAATGCCCTCAGAAGAGCTATCACTACCTTTACACTCCAGGGTAGGGAGCAATTTCATGAGGCGTGGGAAAGATTTAATGAACTCTTGAGGAAATGACCACACTACGAAGTACCAAGGTGGCAATTGGCCTAGATTTTCTACCACGGTCTGGACAGCAACCTATGGAACTTCGTCAATGCCTCGTGAAGGGGGAACTTCTTGAACAAAGACGAGGGGAGCGCGTTTGAGCTCTTTGAGTCTATGAGCGAGAATTCGCTCAACAATGCCTCTATGACCCAGTTCAACAGGTCCAGTCAACCCCGTGGTGGGATTTGAGGTACAAGCAAATTATGGAATGGTTGACATGGATGTCATTGCCAAGAAACTGGATCGAGTGGAATTGGTGGACAAAAAAATTGATGAGCTATTGAACCAGACCAGGAACCCCTTACAGACTTTCTCCCTAGCAAAGGAAGTGCATAATGTTGACCTGGTCCAGCCATTTACCCAACTGAACCTGGAACAACCCTAACCACGTTCTAGGGAGGGACCTTTGCTCCCTCAACCCTTGATTACTCCCTTCCCTCTTCATCAACACCAGCTATCCTAGAAGATGTGCAAGCTGTCCAAGGTTATGCGAAACCTGACCCTTTCTCCAACACTTACAACACTGGCAGGCATAACCACCCCAACTTTGGTTGGACAAACTAGAAACCACCGCAATTCCAGAACCAGCCCAGGCCAAACCAGCAGCTACACTTGCCCCCCTATCAGCAAGGACCGCTAGTTAGACCGCAATATAATCAGAATAGGGCGGCCCCTACTCCACAAAATCAAATGGACACCCTAATAAAGATGATGGCTGACATGAACCAGAAACATTAGGAGGAAATGGCCTTGGTAAAGGGACAGTTAAGCCAACTCTTGGACTGTAAACAACAAGGATCCCTACCTTCCCCACCACAACTGAACCTGCGAAACGTAATTAACAGAGGCCCCAATTTGCAAGGGTTCCAAGGCAATCCCAGGCAGGCTCACATGGTCCAGCCAGCCCCACAAACACCCCCTGGGTTTGGTGCTTCTTCGTCCTCATCTTCTCAAGGATCAACCCATGGCCCTAATGCCTCTACGAATGCGGTGACCTTGAGAAGCGGCACCAAGACCTAGGATCCCAAATGACCTACTCTCCCCGAGACTTCACCTGCTGAAATACTCGACTCAGAAGAGGCACCAACCAAGGACCCAGAAATAGAACCAATCCACATTCAGACACCCTACCCTGAGGCCTTGGAAATAATCAAGAAAAAGAAGAATGTTGTGGAAACTGAGGAGCTGTTGGAAATCTTTAAGCAAGTACAGATTAATATTCTGCTCCTTGAAGCCATCAAACACATCCCTGCTTACGCCGAGTTTTAAAGGATGCCTGTACACCCAAGCGTAAGCCAAGACCTCAAGCACCTAGGAAGGTTGTGCTCTCTGAACAAGTAAGTTCCGTAATATCAAGCAACCTTCCACTCAAGCGAACTGACCCAGGAGCACCCCTGATTTCCTGTAATATTGGGGACATGACATTTGATAGAGTGCTCCTGGACTTAGGTGCTTCTATCAACCTGATTCCAACAACCCTGTACCACCACTTTGGTTTTGGAGAGTTGACACCAACCTTGTCACCATCCAGTTGGCTGATAGATCAGTGAAAACCCCGAAGGGGGTTGTCGAGGATGTGATTGTATGGGTCAGGGACTTCTATTTCCCAGCCGACTTTTTGGTGCTTAACATGGAAGTCCCTGAAAAATTACAGAATGCACCCATAATCTTAGGCAGACCTTTCTTAGCTACGGCTAAGGCAAACATTGATTGTGACACGGGATGTATGGAAATCGCCTTCGGGGATAGGAAAATGCAATTGGATAGCTTCCGGGCGACTAAGTCTTTTGATTGCGATTGTGTTGTGGAACATGATCCCGTGGAAACTCTAATCGAGGAGTGCCTCACCCTTAGTTCTGTATCAGACCGCCAAACCCGTAATGACTGTTCTGACCTGTCACCATCACTACCCGTGGACCTCTGTAAGGCTGAGTACCATCACACGACACCATTTGAGGAGATCGATGTTGATCAACTCCCGCCCTTTCCCTTCCCATCGACTGTGGTTCCACCCGCACCTGAACTTAAGGCATTGCCTGAGAATCTCAAGTATGTCTTCTTGGGACTTGACCAGACCTTCCCAGTGATTATTAATTCTCATCTAACCAAGGATCAGGAACTTAGATTGACTGCGACCCTTTCAAACCATCGGGTCGCCATCTGTTGGACCATTTCTGACTTATAAGGAATTAGCCCCACCTATTGCACCCATAAGATTTACATGGAAGACGGGGCATGAACTTCCCGCCAGATGTAGAAACGTTTAAACCCAAACTTGCAGGAGGTCGTTAAGAAAGAAATTATCAAGTGGCTTGACGCCGACATCATCTACCCTATCTCTGATAGCCCCTGGGTGAGCCCCACTCAAGTGGTTCCCAAGAAAGCTTGGCTCACCGTTGTCACCAATGATCATGGCGAATCCATCCCCACCCGCACCACCACAGCATGGCGGGTGTGTATTGATTATAGGAAGCTCAATGAGGCCACTAAGAAGGATCACTTCTCCTTGCCATTCATTGACCAAATCCTTGAAAGATTGGTAGGGCAGAAGTATTTTTGCTTCCTGGATGGATATTTAGGATATAACCAAGTCGCAATTGCTCCATAGGATCAAGAAATGACCACATTCACTTTCCCGTATGGCACGTTTGCATTCCGTCGAATGTCGTTCGGGTTAAGCAACACACCTGCGACCTTTCAGCGTTGCATGCTAGCCATTTTTTTAGAAATGGTGGGTGGATACTTAAAGGTCTTTATGGATGATTTCTCTATATTCGGGAATTCATTCGACCATTGTCTAAGTAACTTGGAGAAAATCCTGAAACGATGTATCATGGTTAATCAGGTGTTAAGTTGGGAAAAGAGCCATTTTATGGTTCAAGAAGGAATTGTCCTCAGGCACATCGTATCGGATAGGGGCATCGAGGTAGATTGGGCTAAGGTTGATTTAATTTCCAAACTTCCTCCACATAGCTCGATCCGACAGATTCGCTCATTCCTAGGACATGTTGGCTTCTACCGAAGGTTCATTAAAGACTTTTCCAAGCTTTCCAAACCCTTGACTGACCTTCTAGCCAACGACGCCTTATTCCACATGTCTTCTGATTGCATCCAGGCTTACCACACCCTCTGGGACATAGTCTCCACCGCATGCCGCCTCATCCATCAGCTGAGATCAAATCTCGGTCGTCGATCTTCGATCGGACAGCCGAGAACCGCGTAGTCGACGCGACAAAGTATGGGCGTGGTGCAACGGTTAGTGCGCACGCCTGCATGCACACGACGTGAGTTCGATCCACGCGGTGCATAAATTGAAGATGAAGGAAGCGCGTGGCGAAATTTGGCTGCCCGATCAGCAGCAAGCGGCTGAGATCGTGCCACACGGCACACCCATAGATCACGAGCGCCCACGTGCACGCGCACGCCGGGCGACGACGACCATGCACACGCGCGTCCGAGGTGCGATCCGAGTGCATCTAAGGGGAGATCTCAGCCGTCTGATCTTTGATCGAACGGCTCTCATGCAGCAGCCGCAGATCGAGCGTGAAGAACGGCGCGGGCGGTTGACTGGCAGGCTGGAGGGCTTCACCAACACTTTTAGAATGGTTTTAGCGACGTCCCGGACGTCGCTAAAGCCCTTTCTTCTTTTAGAAAGCCCTTAACCCTATTTAAACCCCCTCCAACCACTCATTCAAGGCAATCACTTCCCTTACAACTACTCCACCCCTCTCTTAGTTAGCTTTAGGCCCTCTTGTAATCATCGGAGACGACGAGCCATCGACGGAGCCTCCTCCATCGCCGTGGCTGCCTCACCGCTCTCCCTCCTCTCTCTCTCTTCCTCTCTTTTAAGCTTTCCATTTCTTTTGTTTGAGCACATGTATTTAATGTTGTAAGCTATGGACTAAAAGTGCATGATTAATGAAGTTACTTTTTGTTTAGTTGTTTACTTTAATTTTTGTTTAAGTTGCATGATCAAGCAAGAAATACTCTAACCCTAATCTCTCTCTCTATCTCTCTCTCGCTTTTCAAACCACACCTTCGCAAGCAAAACTCCGCGCTTTCCGTGACAACAAGTGATAAGAAAAATTCAATTTTCACACCTCCCTGAGACCGATACTCGGACTCACCTCCATTTATTTACTTTAAAATCAGCGTTGCAAGTGCGACTATAACGGCACTTCTTAACACACACGCACAAGCGCACGTCAGTTTTTTGCACCGTTGCTAGGGATTATGTGTGATGCATCAGACTTCTTCACCTGCACTTCAACCCCCAGACTGGTCCCAGGACTTTGAGATTATGTGTGATGCATCAGATTTTGCCATAGGCGTTGTCCTGGGATAAAGGCAAGACAAGAAGCCCATGGTGATCTACTACGCGAGAAAAATGTTGGACGAGGCCCAACGAAATTATACGGTCACAGAGAAAGAGTTTCTCGCTGTAGTCTTTGGACATGAAAAGTTTCGATCGTACTTGCTGGGATCCCACGTGACTATTTACACTGACCATTCAGCCATCCGGCACCTGTTGGCCAAGAAGGATGCAAAACCTAGGCTCATCAGATGGATCCTGCTTTTGCAGGAATTTGACCTGGAAATCCAAGATAAGGCTGGATCGAAGAATGTGGTGGCGGACCACTTGTCTAGACTTCATCTAGACCACATTGGACCCTCCTTACCTCTATCTGATGCCTTCCTTGATGAACACATTCTGGCTGTGCAAGACAAGAGAATGCCATGGTATGCTGACTACGTCAACTACCTAGTTGTAGGACAAACCCCGCACAGCTGGTCCAGACAGCAACTGGACAGGTTCTTGGCTGAGGCCAAGCACTATTTCTGGGATGATCCCATGTTGTTTCGCCTCTGTGCTGACCAGATGATCAGGAGGTGTATCCCTGAAGACGAAGTTCAGAGTGTGCTTTCCTTCTGTCATGACCAGACTTGTGGTGGCCACTTCTCTGGAAAGAAAATAGCTGCAAAAGTTCTGCAGTCTAGATTTTACTGGCCGTCCCTATTTAAGAATGTACACAACTTTGCCAAGACTTGCTCACACTGCCAAACGTTGGGACCATGACCAAGAAAGATATGATGCCCCTCCAGCCCATTTTGATTATTGAAATCTTTGACGTTTGGGGTATCGATTTTATGGGCCCCTTTCCACCATCCAACGGCTTAGAGTACATCCTGATCTCGATAGACTATGTTTCCAAATGTATTGAAGCCATCGCCACCCGTTGATGCGATCACAGGACTATCATGTACTTTGTTAAGAAGAACATCTTTTCCTGATTTGGAATACCCAAGGCCATGATCTGGTGGAAGCCATTTCATCCATTCCCAATTCCGTGCCCTACTTAGAAAATACGGGGTGAACCCCCGCATTGCTACCCCGTATCATCCACAAACAAATGGGCAGACCGAGGTCTCAAATAGACAAATTAAGAACATTCTACAGAAGACTGTGAGACCTGACAGGAAAGACTGGTCCACACGACTTGATGATGCCCTGTGGGCATACAGGACCACTTTCAAGACCCCGATAGGCATGTCGCCTTATTGCCTGGTCTTTGGCAAAGCCTGCCATCTTCCTGTCGAATTGGAACACTGGGCTGACTGGGCTATTAAGCAATGTAACATGGATCCCCAGTTAGCCGTTGCATAGAGGACGCTCCAATTATCTGAGATCGAAGAAATTCGTCGGGATGCTTTTGAAAATAGTCAACTGTATAAGGAGAAAATGAAAGTCGTCCACGACCAACTCATTCATAGAAAAACCTTTGAGCCTAACCAGCAAGTCTGGCTATTTGACACCCGCTGAAAGAGCGATCTTCATTTTCATTGAAAACTTTATCATAAAATGATGTGTCGTATTTAATTGTGTGGTAGAAAATTGCTTTTCAAAACATTTAAATTTTTGAAATCTAACCACAAATAGTTAGGTCGTCACCACAGGGAGAAATTACCCTATTTAAATTAATAAATAGTGTCTCGTTTATTCAGGAAGCTCAATAGATATGCATGCTACTTCATGCTTTTCTTTTTCTCACCTAAATGCTTGTTTTAACCAATTAATCAAGAATGTAGGTGCTATTATGCAAATTCTCCATAATATAATAACATGTAAAATAGTGATCTCTATATTGGTAAGCACCGTAATACTAATTTATAAAACATAACTTATTCTCCATAATCCATGCATTCAATCATTCATGTGATATATATATGTGCAAATAATTTAGGTGAAGTAGAAGGAGGACTATGCAATTTCACTGCAATAATGTAATGCATAAAATAAATGAATAGGAACTTCTACAATGGCATTTAAGGTAAACATTAATGGACTAATCACTGTAGCAAAATAGGGGTTTTCGTTCCCTCGTGCGGATGCGGAGGAGAAGGCACGGTTGGAGGTGGGGTGCTCGGAGTCGATCGGCCGGGATGTGGGCTTCGTGTTGGTGGTTGTGGCATCGACGGAGGTGACCGGCGGCGGCCGGTCGGAGCCTTGGATGCCATCAGCAGCGGCTTGCACACGGGATGCGTAGGGACAGCAGGAAGGGTTGCCGCGAGTATGGGCAGCCTTGTGAGGTCAAGGCGGAGTCGATGGCGCTGTTGGAGTGAAGCTTCGTGGCTGGTGGAGGTGGCTGCACTTGGAGCTGGATGGTCGACGATGGGTTCTTTCGGGGAAGAAGATGAACAGTGGGTTGGCTGGTGGCGCTGTGCGAGGGCGGCTTGCACTTGAGCGGGTTGTGCTTGCTGTAGGGTTGTGTGCGGCGCAGTTGCGCACTGCACGTTGCCACAAGGTTTGTGGGTGCTGCAAGGTGCAAAGGTGGGAAGGTGCGGGAGATGGCAAGCGAGCGCCTGCGGTCTGCTTGCAGGAAGGAGGCGCGCGGGCGGGTTGTGGGCAGGCTGATGGTGCGGTGCCTGTAAGCACTTGGTGCGACGAGGGCGGCAGGTGATGAGGGGCGCTGGAAGATGGCAATTGGGCAGGCGCTTGCGGAGGGAAGTTACAGGGCGCAGAGACCACGGTGCAAGCTTGAAACACAGAGTGCATTTGTTCCACAGTGGTGAGAGGGAGAAGATCCCCACCAGGGGAGAAAGATCAGCCCTATCCTCGGAGGACGCCGCTTCTTTTTGAACCCCACTCTCCTCCTTTTCCTTCTGCCGTAAGTATCTCCAACTACTCGCGACGATCGCGAGTGGTTGGAACGGTAGATAAGTACGGGGGGTTTCTTCTTCAGACTTTTATCTGGAGCATCAGACGTCTTAAAAATATAATGCCGCGGATTTGTAGTTAATAATTCCAGACGTCCAATCCAAGTCCCAGACGTCTTATATAAGTAAAAATTAACTCCTGATCTTACACCTAACCTGCATTTATCAAATACATTATATTATCATAACGTATGCTATTAAATGTAAAATTTGAAGCATAAAATTAAATGCAGGCCAAGGTGAATTATCATATAACTCCTAATTAATTAACAACTAAGAACAAATAATTAAATAGTACTTAAGCTAAATAATAGTCCACAAAAGTGGTTTTATCAAATGCCCCCATGCCTAAGTTTTGCTAGTCCCGAGTAAAAATGGAAGACAATAGAAGTAATCAGAAGATTTCTTCTTTTCTTATTTTAAAACTTTAGAGATCTAGACAAATGTGAAGTGCTGATAACCTAGGTAATAGATCCAAGTGAAAGAGCCGATTCACATTAGGAGTTCGTACATCACCCTTGGCAAAAATTCCTATCGAGATAGGCAACTACTTCCCTTGGGGATAAAGCAGACAATAAGCTGTAATTTGATCCCGGCGTTTGGCTTAGGTAGGAGATCTCAAGTTGAATGGATTTGTATTTGGTGGCACACACTCTACTGGTGCTACATATAGTCTAGTACTGTAGACTCTAAATCTTTAGATTATTAGACAAGTCAACTCTAAGAGAGGCTACACAATTGTGCTCTCTTGATGTTCCTGGGCACTCTCTCTTTTCTTTCTTTCTGAGATCATGAATCTTGCCAGATTTAGAAATTGTACACACTATTTGGTGGCCTCACTTGCCATCCACACTTCAATTAAAGTCCTAATAACTCTACAACTAAGTTAGAGTCCTCAACCAGTATTCAGGGGATTAGAAATACTAGAAGGTAGGTATGGGTCATATTTGGTGGAACGCAATAGGTGTTCTGTTGCCTCAGAAAAATTAGAAACTTGGACTTTTTTTTTTTTGGTAATATAACTATTTCTTGTTTTTCTTCTTTCTATTTCTTCTTTTTCTTATTCTTTTCTTTCTTCCCTTTTTTTTTTTATTTCTTGTTTTTGTTTCTTTTTCAATCAGCACAACACGATATAGACTTATTTATGAGGCATTATTAGGGATGATGACGGTCAAGAGGAAGTTGTGTGACTTATTTGGTGGAAGTGCCTATTCTCGGCAATGGGAAGGAATGGATAGGATAGACGTATTTTTGACTTTTGACACTATTACCCTCCTTCAGCTGAGGAATCTATGAAGGACGGTCGTAACCATCCACCATAGTTATAGCTTTATTAAGATTCAATCTCTGTGTATCTGCCTTATTTGGTGACTCTCAGGAATTCACTCAAAGTACGTACCCAGGAACAAAGAGTGAAAACAGCGCCTAACTCTGAAGTATCATCATCTAATTATCCAGAACTTAAGAGTCCTTGCACTAGACTTAGCGCACCAGTAATCTCTCTACTTCTTCTCACAAATATGAGGTGGATTTACTAGAAGATAGTATGTCTGACTCTCTATGAACTGTCCAAGGGTTCAGTAGACTACAAATGCTCATTGGTTTTCTTCAAGGATCCATTACCAAGTCTACATGCATGTGAAATAAATGTACTGGATTCTAAACTTAAAAATAATTCAAGAAGAAAAACTTCCAATGACAAAGGTATTCTGCTAGGGACTAACCCAATCAGCTCAAGAGAAGAGAATTTTTTTTTTATATGCTAACCTAAATGCATGAATGCACCTAAAATGCAAATGCACTCCCCCATGCCTAAATCCTACAATGTCCCCATTGTAAAATTAAAATAGGAGGAGAAAAGAGAAATATCACCTGACACAATTTGCTGGGTTGCCTCCCAACAGGCGCTGCATTTTCTGTCAGCAGCCAGACTTATAAGGAACCTGTAAGTCAGGTTCCAAACAGAAAAGGTTAGGCCCTAAGAATATGCGTAACAGTGCAGGCCTAGAAAACAGGTAACCACGGATGTTGGTGAGCTGATGATGCAATGTAATTCCAAATGCTCGCCAGAAGATATGAAAGCAAAAAACCTCGTTGGCTACCTTGGGAGGTCTAGGGATAATAAATGGAATATGAAAAGGGACCTCCCGAAACGGAATAAGTGGAGGATAACAAGGGTCCTCCAAAGTATGACGGGTTTTAAAAGATATACACATAATTAGTTCAAACCCTTGAATGGCGAGAGTAAAAGTACAAGCATCAATCCATACTCGCCATTCTACCCTAGGATGTACTAGCCTGATATATTCTCCAGAAAGAATGTACATGAGCAGAGATCTAAGCCAAGGATCGGTTAGGGCGTATAAGGGTTGTTTGTAATGTTGGAAGGTAATGGCTAAGTCCAATGAGGGCTTAGTAGGTGTTAGGTCTAATTCCAACAATGATTTGAATTGTGTACAGTCCCTAACAGTAGTAGACAACTTCAAGTTATCCTGCCTAGCATTAATGATCGGAGTCCAATTTGAATCAAGGGTGGACTCCAAACGACAACTTTTTGATGGCAGGGTCAAAATGTAAGAATCATTATCATTCAGCTCATCCCTAGATTCATTTGGTTCACTGGAATATTTGTCAGGGTGTATCTGTGATTCCTTCGGAGTTGGATCAGTATCCTCAATTATTTCTAAGGGAGGATCAGTTTTAATATTTTGGAGGAAGCCTATATCATTGAATTCGTCATTCTTCTCGGGGTATAAATCCTCAATTGACATGTTTTGTTCCCGAGAGTCTCCCATAGACTTCTCATTATTTTGTTTGTCCTCCTCTAATATCAACTCCTGTTTTGATGGAGGATGGCTCTCAAAAGAAAGGAGGAATCTAGATTTAATCATATTATTTCTATCCTCTGGAGCTAAATCCTCAAATGATAAATAATTCTGCTGTGATTCACTCCAGATTTTCAGTCCATGTTCCTCTGTTGGGGCATCCTCATCCTCTGAATTAGACTCTTCATAACCCTGAGACCAGAATTGATCATCCTTTATTCCCTTAGGGTCACCTTCATTAGGTGCATTTAAATCCTCAGGATATTGAATGATAGGTGTTGATTCCCTAAGTGGAGGGTCAGGAGTAGGTTCACAAAGAGTAGAATGAGATTCCACCAAATAATCAAGAGGGGAAGTGATAGGAACAATAATCTTCTCTTGCTTTTAACTCCAATATAGTTCAAGTGGATAATCACTATAACTGTTGTCCTCTAGTGGCCGCGTCTCATTGGAAGAGTCTAAGTGATCGCTACATGAAATTGGATCCCTATTGTCATTAAGTACCTTAGAATTATTTTCATGATCATGATCGGATGGGTAGGGATCAAGATTATTGGGAATCATGTAGCTAAGTTGTCTTATTTCTTCATTTAATTGTTGACTATTCCTCAACATCTCTCCCATTGATTCTATTATTTCCTTTTGTTGTTTTTGCATTTCTATCATAAAAGAGGAGAGGCTACTATTATCAGGTTGGGGAGGATAGTCAATTTCAGGCTCTGGTTGCCTAGGGGTATCGGTCCAACCTCGATATGGAAAATCATGAAGGGTGGGAGGGTCGGGTGTTTGCATGGAAGTAGGGATTTCAGGATTGGAGAATTCCACTCGTAGGCTCTGCTCAAAAGTGGGAGTTATCAAGCCAGTACACCCAGGGTAAGAATGAGAATGATCCCATGAATTATCAATGTACCCATCAAAGGATGGATACGCTCGGAGCATGGGATCCTGATTAAAAGATGGGAAGTATTGACTCTGATAATCTGAATGATAGGAGTAAGAATAATCCATTTCTTTAAGCAAAATAATTTTAACTCTCTTAGGCTTTAGCAAAATTCAGCAGAAAACTTCCTAGAGAGTTCTAATGTCAGCAAACGCAAATTCAACGGGATCTATTTTTAGTAGATTGTAGGTCTTTTAGTTATATGTTTAGTTGGTGGCCAAACAAGTTTTGTAAAAATTACGCTTCCTAGGCCAACCTTCGTTGGTGCCTATAACCTACTCGCAAGGGATGGAAGTCTCGAATCGAGCCCACACACGAGGAACCGAAGTAACTTGGTGGATAGGCTTGTTCATTTCTGACTAACTTCCCTTGTGGTGCAAAAGAGAAGAGGTAGAAATTTATCTAGTGACTTTATGTTTGAGGTGCACAGTGTCTCAAGTATGCAAGCATACGATCGTGTTTTAATTTTTTGAAATTCCGCAAACAGAATCCTTTTGCACACAATTTTCAGTCACAGATTTTAAAGTCCAACCTCTTAACAGTCCCAATTTGTTTAAAGTGACCACTGAATTAATTTGATTCAAGCACTTTAGTGGTCTTAGATTTAGGTTCAATGCATATGCATGACAAGTAATTAATGCTCAAGAGAAGACGAACCTTACTCTAGCTTTCTTCATGCAGTGTATGAATGCAATGCAATAAAAAAATAAACTAGATGCTGCTCATTCAGTCCTAGATGATCATCCTATAGATATGCAGCTTCTAGCAGGCAGTTTGATTTTTTTTTTTAATTAATTAATAATAACAAACAAACCTAATCTAACTAACTAACTGAAATGCAGTTTAAAAGAGTTCAAATAATCCTATAATCTAAATAAATGGGAACACATTCCCAAAAATACCCAATAAGGGCCCAAAAGACAGTAATTTAAATTCTAATGTCTATCTAACTAAATCTAACTAAGACTTACTGCCTAAATCAGAAATAGGCTTCTCCGTAAGCCTATGTGCGTGGGATCAAGGCCCACATGTTCCTATTGCCGTCTTCCAGGTGGCTTTAAGGTCCACGAAAAAGATCGTCTCCGCCGTACGCGCCCGTCGCATTCGCCACGTGTTTTTGCACAGAAGAAAATCCATTGTTAATAATTCAGAAAAGCTTTCAAAATAGCATAAAAATTAAAATTCCTAAAAAATTAATAGGCATTTTTCCTCCCTGGTAACAATGCCATTTGAAAGAGCGATCTTCATTTTCGTTGAAAACTTTATCATAAAATGATGTGTCGTTGTATTTAATCGCGTGGTAGAAAATCACCTTCCAAAACATTTAAATTTTTGAAATCTAACCACAAATAGTTAGGTCATCTCCACAGGGAGGAATTAGCCTATTTAAATTAATAAATAGTGTCTCGTTTATTCAGGAAACTCAATAGATATGCATGCTATTTCATGCTTTTCTTTTTCTCACCTAAATGCTTGTTTTAACCAATTAATTAACAATGTAGGTGCTATTATGCAAATTCACCATAATATAATAGCATGTAAAATAGTGATCTCTATATTGGTAAGCGCCGTAAATACTAATTTCTAAAACATAACTTGCTCTCCATAATCCATACATTCAATCATTCATGTGATATATATATATGTGCAAATAATTTTGGTGAAGTAGAAGGACTATGCAATTTCACCGCAATAATGTAATGCATAAAATAAATGAATAGGAACTTCAGCAATGGCATTTAAGGTAAATATTAATGGACTAATCACTGTAGCAAAACAGGGGTTTTCGTTCCCTCATGCGCATGCGGAGGAGAAGGCGCGGTTGGAGGTGTGGTGCTCGGAGTCGATCGGCTGGGATGTGGGCTTCATGTTGGTGGTCGTGGCATCGACGGAGGTGACCGGCGGCGGCTGGTCAGGGCCTTGGATGCCGTCGGCAGCGGCTTGCGCGTGGGATGCGTAGGGATGGCGGGAAGGGTTGCCGCGAGTGTGGGCAGCCTTGTGAGGTCAAGGCGCAGACGATGGCGCTGTTGGAGTGAAGCTTCGTGGCGCGTGGAGGTAGCTGCACTTGGAGGTCGACGGCCGGCGATGGGTTCTTTTGGGGAAGAAGATGAACCGTGGGGTGGCTGGTGGCGCTGTGCGAGGGTGGCTTGCGTGCGAGTGGGTTGTGCTTGCTGCAGGGTTGTGCGCGGCGCAGTTGTGCACTGTGCGTGGCCACAAGGGCGAGGCGCCTGCGCTCTAGCTGGGTTGTGCGTACTGCAAGGTGCAAAGGTGGGAAGGCGCGGGAGATGGCAAGCGGGCGCCTGCGGTCTGCTTGCAGGAAGGAGGCGTGCGGGAGGGTTGTGGGCAGGCCGATGGTGCGGTGCCTGCAAGCACTTGGTGCGACGGGGGTGGCAGGTGATGAGGGGTGCTCGAAGATGGCAAGCAGGCAGGCGCTTGCGGAGGAAAGTTGTAGGGCGCAGAACCACGATGCAAGCTTGAAACATAGAGTGCATTTGTTCCACAGTGGTGAGAGGGAGAAGATCCCCGCCAGGGAAGAAAGATCAACCCTATCCTCGGAGGACGCCGCTTCTTTTTGAGGCCCACTCTCCTCCTTTTCCTTCGGCCGCAAATATCTCCAACTACTCGCGACGATCCCGAGTGGTTGGAATGGTGGATAAGTACGAGCGGTTCCTTCTTCAGACGTCTATCTGGAGCATCAGACATCTTGAAAGTACAATGCCGCAGATTTGTAATTAATAATTCCAGATGTCCATTCCAAGTCCCAGACGTCTTATATAAGTAAAAATTAACTCCTGATCTTGCACCTAACCTACATTTTTCAAATACATTATATTATCATAACGTATGCTATTAAATGTAAAAATTGAAGTATAAAATTAAATGCAGGCCAAGGTGAATTGCCATATAACTCTTAATTAATTAACAACTAAGAACAAATAATTAAATGGTACTTAAGCTAAATAATAGTTCACAAAAGTGGACTTATCACCCGCCTAAAACTCTTCCCGGGGAAACTCAGGTCCAAATGGACAAGACCATTTCAGGTGGTTAAGCCTTACTCTAATGGGGCAGTCGAAATCGCTGATCCTAACACTGGGTGCACTTTTACAGTTAATGGTCAAAGATTGAAGCACTTCCTGGCCCAGGTTCCCCCAAAAGAGAGTGTCACCCTCGTTGAGGGATGACACGGAGCACCGCCTAGCTAGAGGTGTTAAAGTCAACACTTCCTGAGAGGCAACACAGAGGATTCAGACTTATCCGGTATTTTACGTCACTCAGGTACTATCTTTTTGAACCCTTATGCATCCATGTACTTGCCAATGAGGACATTGTCCAACTTAAGCATGGGAGGGTGGTAAATTGTATAATCCTGATCTCATTTAATCAGTCTGAATAATAATAATATTAAAAAAATTGAATTTAGGAAGAAAAACTTTGGCATTAGAAACTTGTCAATAGTAGGAAATAATACAAAAAGAACTTAAACACTTAGACTTTTTAGGCCTTCAGGCTTAATCAGCCCTGGTGTCTATTAAAATTTGAATTTAGCTTCAAATCCTTGCAACCTTAAGCTATTCTAATCCACCTACTAAATAAGGTGATAAGTACACGACTTATCAACTCACCCTCTAACTTAAGAAAACTTTGAGTTTAAGCATCTGCACACATTTTTGCACAAACTCACTTCTCGGAGATTTTGACAGAAATTGGGTAGCTAATGAACTCTCTAGGGTGGTATGGCTGATAAGTTGTCATGGGTAACAGCCCATTGGCAGGTTGTCCAAAACCCAGCCACGGGACCATTCCTTCTTCATTGCCTCTAGGTACATTTGAGATCAAGGAAGCCACCTACGGAAAAAAAAAGGAGAAGAAAAGAAAATAAACCACATTCACCGCACGAGTATGGCTGGTAAGTGATCGTGGGTAACAACCCATTGGTCGGTTGTCCAAAGCCCAACTCAATAACTGCACAAAAAAAACCAAAAACACTTAAGGAAGAAGCGGGGAAGTAGTACAAGCCTGGGAGATATACACTGGAAAAAACCTTGTGTTGACCCCAATTAAAATAAGAGTAGGGAGAAAGCTATCAATCGAACAAATGCACCTTTAGGCAAATATATTTCCTCTTCCGGTCACCTAGGGGCGTAGAAACCCGAAGTCTGTCTGAATTACCATTAAGTGAGTCTATCACAATCTTCACACCAAGATGCTTAGCACTTAGGGTTTTGACCGAGTTTTGGGTGGGTTGGGTAGTCGTAAAAAGTTACCAACCCACACTGAATTACAAAAAAATTCTAAAAAAAAAAAATATATATATATATATATACATATACATACATATAGTTATATACATTAAAGAAAGGATTCGGGCGATTCATATTTTGGCAGACACCCGGGCGCTGTTTAGTCTTTGTAGATTAAGATCTCGGTATATTTCCTCCTATTGATAAGTGACGAAGTGTCTAAGCAATTACTTCTTAAATTCTGAAAAAAATAAAGGCTAGAATAATCCTTGCTAGGGACTAGCAAGGAGTAAGCATGGGGGTATGATAACACTGCACATAGGGGTAATAACTCTGTTGAATAGGGCCCATCTTAAGAATAAAAGGCACAACATAAGTAGAATAGGAGCATTGCATGCATCATATACCAAAATTGCTTATAAAACTGTATTAATGGCCATTTATGTAAGCACTTGTCAAAACAGGCCTCAGATAAGCAATCGAACCGTACGGATGGATTCAGAATGACGAACAGAGTCCAACGGACTCAAGATCGACCAAATCTGACATCCAGAGCTCCTACAATGGGCCCAAGAAGTTCTGACCATTGATCTGGTGATCAACGGCCCTCATTGTGCCACGTCATCCCCGCTCCACCTCACGCCTCCCTGAGACTGACACTGGGACTCACCTCCATTTATTTACTTTAAAACCGCCATTGCAAGTGCTACTATAACGGCACTTCTTAACACACATGCACAAGCGCACGTCAAAAGTCAATTTTAGAGGAGGATGATGACCTGATGGAGGAACCTAACCTTAGAATTTGGAGTGAATCACATGGAGATTATTTGTTATTCGAGGACTTACCCCCCGAGGATATAAATAATTTGGTGAAATTCGGATTCCTCCCTTCTTTTGAGTTTGAGAGTCATCCTTCACAAAACCAGGAGTTGATATTGGTGGACGAACACAATAGTGAGATGCCTAAGGGAGACTCTCAGGGATAATATACATCAATTGAGGATTTATGCCCCCAAGAAGAACAAAGAATTCAGTGATATAGGCTTTCTCCATAACATTAAAGATGATAATCCTTCTAAAGATATTAGGGATAATGAAGTAGCACACAAATTCCCTGAAAAGGATGTAATTGACAAGAAAGAACCCAGGGATGGATTTGATGGTAATTCTGATCTCGCTACTTCCCAGGAAACCCAACTGTTGTCAAAGCATATTGATCAAGAGTCTACTAATGAGATATTGCATTCTATTCATGACTCATCTATTGTAGAGGAGCAGTTGAATGCTCATAAAACAATGAAGTTAGGTAAGGATGTGGAAGATGAATTCTTATTGGGAATGGAACCTAAACAGACTAAGCCCTCTTTGGACTTAATAATTACCACCCAATCACTCAAGCAACCTATAGATTCCATACCTAATCCTCGGCTCAGGTCTCTGCTCATGTACATTCTTTCTGGGGAGCATATCAGGATAGTACATCTTTGGGTAGAATGGCGAGTGTGGATTGTTGCTTGTACCTTTAGTCTCGCCATTCAAGGGTTTAAAATAATTATGTTTATATCTTTTAAAACCCTTCCTGCTTTGGACGATCCTTGTTATCCTTCACTTATTTCATTTTGGGAGGTCCCTTCTCAGTTTCCTTTTGTTATTCCTAGACCTCTCGAGATAACCTGCAAGGTTGTTTGTTTTCATGTCTTCTGGCGAGCATTTGGGATAATGTTGCATCATCAGCTCGCCAACATTCGTGACTACTTATTTTCTAGGCCCACGCTGTTACACATATTTTTAAGGCCTAGCTCTTTCTGTTTGGACCTAGACTTACAGGTTCCCTGTAAGTCTGGCTACCGATAAAAAATGCAGTGCTTGTTAGGAGGCAACCCTGCGTTCAAAATAATACCATCATCAAGTGATTTCCTTCCTTCTCCCCCTGTTTTAATTTTATAATGAGGAAATTGTAGGATTTAGGCATGGGGGGTGTATTTTGCATTTTTAGGCAGTATTCATGCAATTAGGTTAGGTGCATCAAAAGAAAAAATATATTCTCTCTTTTCTTGAGCTGAATTGGTTAGCCCTAGCATAAAATGATTTTCAAGGTGTCATTAGAGATTTTCTTCTTAAATTATTTCTTAAGTTTAGAATCCAGTATAGTTCACTTGCATGTTGACTGGGTAATGGATCTTTGAAGAAAACCAATAAATATTTTTAGTTTATTGAACCCTTAGACAGTTAATATGGAGTTAGGCATACTATCTTCTATTAGATCCACCTAATATTTGTGAGAAAAAAGTAGGGAGACTACTGGTGTACTAAGTCTAATGTAAGGACTCTTAAGCTCTGGATAATTAGATGATGATATCTCAGAGTTAGGCATAGTTTTCACTCTCTATTCCTGTGTGCATACATTTTGTGAATTCCTGAGAGTCACCAAATAAGGTTGAGACACAGAGATTGAGTCCTAATAAAACTATGACTATGGTTGATGATTATGACCATTCTTCATAGAATCCTCGGCTGAAGGAGGGTAATGGTGTCAAAGGTTAGAAATATGCTTGTCCTATCCATTCCTTTCCCGGTGCCGAGGGGAGGCACTTCCACCAAATAAGCCACATAATATCCTCTTGACCATCACCATCCCTAATAATGCCTCATGAATAAAAGTCTGCTTCATGTTTTGTTGATTAATATAAAAAAAAAGAGAAAAGAAGGAAGGAAATATTTATATAAAAAAAAAGAGAAAAAGAAAAAGAAAAGAGTCCAAGTTTGGAGTTTCATCTTCTTATCATTTTTTCATTAAATATCAATGTTTTTGAGGCAACAAAAACATTCATTGTGATCCACCAAATATGACCCATACCTACTTTTCAGTATTTCTGATCGCTCGAATACTGGTTGAGTTCTTCTGACATAGTTGTAGGGTTATTAGGATTTTAATTTAAGTGTGAATGCCATGTGAGGCCACCAAATAGTGAGTACATTTATAAAATTTGGTGAGATTTGTGATCTCAGAAAGAAAAGAAGAGTGAGCACAAATGAACATCAAGATAGCACAGTTGTTTAGCCTCTCTCTGGGTTGACTCATTTGATAGTCTGAAGAGTTAGAGTTTGCAGTACTAAACTACAGGTAGCACCAGATGAGTGTGAGCCACCAAATATAAATCAATTCAACTCAGTATCTCCTACCTAAGCCAAAAGGCCTGGGTCAAATTACAGATTATTTTATGCTTTATCCCTGAGGGAAGTAATTGCCTATCCCGATAGAAATATTTACCATGGGATAAGTACGAACTACAAATGTAAGTTGGTTATTTTCACTTGGATTCATTACCTACGATACTATCACTTGACATTTGTCTGGAATTCTAAATTTTTGAAATAAGAAGAGAAGAAACCTTTTAGTTACTTCCTTTATTTTTTACCTTTTGCTAGGGACTAGCAAAACTTAGGCATGGGGGCATTTGATAATTCCACTTTTGTGGACCATTATTTAACCTAAGTACTATTTAATTATTTGCCCTTAGTTGTCAATTGACTAAGAGATATATGGTAATTTACCTTAGTCTGCATATAATTTTATGCATCAATTTTATATTTAATAACGTATGATATGATAATATAATTTATTTGATGAATGCAGGCTAGGTATAAGAGTTTACACGTCCATTTCTACATCTATAAAATGTCTGGAGAAAATGATGAACATCTGGGATCGCCATCATGAACTTACTGATATCTACATTTTTAAGATGTCTATAGATATGATCAGACGTCTGATGAAGATGTTGCCTGGCGGATTCTGCCATTCCAACCACTCGCAATCTTGACGAGTGGTTGGAGAAGGGTGTGGCTGAAGGAAAACAAATGAAGATCTTCTTATGAGGAGGGGCGATCGGCAGTAACGAATCCATCTTCCCTTCCCCCTGGTGGGGATCTCCTCCATCCTCCAACACTGTGGAACAAATGCACCATGTGAACCAAGCGTGCACTGTGGCCCCAGCTTGCTCCAACATTGCGCTCATCTCCAACGAGGTGGTGAGTAGAAACAGCACGCAGCACACCCTTTCCCGCTCTTCCTCAACAAATGCACCGCCAACATCAACCGCTCCATCCACTGTCACCACCTTCATCTTCTCCAAACAAAAAAATCTCCCCTGCCATAGAGCACCTCCCGTACGCCGCCACATCGACCATGCACCACCATTCCTTGCACATCCTTGCATGCGAGCAACACTAGCACAGCCACCATCACGCCACAGCCACGCATGCGCTGCGTGCACACCACCACATCAGCCAAACCCACCCCCGCCCCTGCTTCCTCTTCGTCTTCTTCCTCTTCTTCCTCTCCACGCACCCGCTGCAACTTCCCCAAAAGGACCCCATCACCGACACCGCCCCCATCCATGCAACAGCCACTCCCGACGATGAAACTTCGTTCCTTCAACGCCATCAACCTCGCCTCACCCTCATGACGTCATCCACACCTCCATCCACCCTCCACGACGCCCACAAGCACCACCTATCGTCGCCATCGCCGGCATTCTCCTTTGTCGTTCGTCCATGTCCAGCCACCTCCGGTCATGCCACTACCACCGTTACGAGCCTCTCCTCCCGCACGTCTCCTCCACCTAGACTCGCGGTTGGCGAACCCCTCCTCCGCGTGTGTGAGCTGGTGAAACCTTTCACTACAGTGCATGCCATATTCAAAATTACAACTTATGCCATTGCAGATACACTATTCATTTATTTTTCTAATTTAATATATTAAGGCAGAATTGCATGGACATCCCTCTTGGTTATCTGAATTACTTTGAGCTGCATGCTTGTCATAAAGAATATAGAATATGAGTTATTGATTATATGATTGGGCTCTGCTTTGGAAGAGATAAATGTTAACACGTTTTCACCTGTACCAACATCAAGATTCTTCTATTCCTATTCTGGTGATTTTTCATATGCACACCTGTATTGTTGATTAATTACTTAAATCAAGAATTTATGTTGAAAACAAGTGCACTAGTTAGTATGCGCACGCATTGAGTTTCTCGAATAAACAAGACTCCATTCACTAGTTTAATAGGCTAATTCCTCCCTGTGGAGACGACCTAACTATTTTTGTGGTTAGATTTTGAATATTAAAAGTTTTGAAAAGTGATTTTCTACCACACAATGAACTATAATGACACGTAATTTTATGTTAAAATTTTTATCGAAAATGAAGGTTACTGTTTCAACAACAGCATACATTTTAGACAAAGCCAAGAGAGAGAGATAAACAAGCCCAGACAGCTGGACAACCGCATGCAACAACATGCATGTGCACCTAACCCAGTCAATCACTCACATACCATCTCCTAACGAGCCCTACACTCCCATGTGCATACACATTTATTTCATGCACACGTGTCGACATTACAATTGCATACACATACACACACATGTGCACATAAATTGCATACACCACAATCTAATTGACCTTGCACATACCCATTAACGGGCCACTAACGTCAGGAAAATGCGATTAGATAATTCTTATGTTGTAGCAGGTGCTTGTGACACCAATGTTAAGAAGATTAAATGGTTAATTCGAGTGTTAAACACAAGGAAGCTGAAATCGAATCGCTTACTCCCTTATTTATTTGGTTTGCTTATGTGAAGAGAGAGAGAGAAAGTGAGAGAAATCCATGATAGATCAAAGGTCACTAGCTACGCATTAGAGAGAACACACATAATTAAAAATGATCATAACAACATAAGATGAGTGAAGTAGAAACCTAACTAGGAATGTCTAAAGCAAAAACAATTATAGCAAATCTCTTATCTCAGTGTTGGGAAAAATGCCTTACAAATGCTAGCATAACTAGAGGAAAGCTTAAAAAAAAGACAATGCTCTAAATTATGTAAAGAAGAAGAGTGTAGGCGAAATGGAGGCTTGTCGAGCCAGCCACGGTGGTAGAGAGGCTTTCGTCGGTGGCTCGTGATGAGACCACATGTGTGGGCTAATTAATTACATAAATGCCTAAATATTATGATAATGTCTACATTTATAAAGCATACTTTGATACAGAAATAGATTCATGCTTGCATATTTTACTTGCATTTATATAAGATAGCATATATATTCTAGGGGAATGCATGCATTATATGTATCATTTTATTATTTTCTTGTAAATAACCCTTTTCCTTTTTCCACCTACAAGACCCATCGATCGCAATGGGACCGCCTCCTCCTCGTCGACCTTAATAGATCGCCCACCCAAATCAGACGAGTCCCGCGTAGCAGCCTCAACCACCTCAAGATCTTTGGCCAACCGTTGGAGAGTCAGCGATGATTTTTTTTAAAAAAAGAGTCTTGTGCACAGAAGGAGGGCTTATCTCCTTCCCCCTAGCGGGGCTCTTCTCCTTGGCTGCCAACGTTGATGCAGCGTGCACCGTGATCAGGAGCATGCATCGTCTCCATGCACCTACCTCCACCCTTCTCCTGTCGTGGTGTGCGCGGTGACAAAGCGCACACCATCACCGTCACAAACACCATCCATCACCACCACGTGTAGAGCACCTCCCGCACACCACCGTTCCCTTGTGCACCCTTGCACGTGCCCTCACGCCACCATCCTTGTATGCATGCAATGCCACCACAGCCACCATCACCCCTTAGCCAAAACCCACCCCCGCCCCTGCTTCTACTTCGCCTTCTTCTTCTTCCTCTTCTTCCTTTCCAAACACCCGTGCCTTCTCCCTCAAGCGCAC
The DNA here is from genome assembly GCA_037157565.1 of Thalassia testudinum. NCBI lineage: Eukaryota > Viridiplantae > Streptophyta > Magnoliopsida > Alismatales > Hydrocharitaceae > Thalassia > Thalassia testudinum. The sequence continues at coordinate 5,446,596 of JAZHRO010000073.1, read as the reverse complement.
TGTTCATCTCCTTCATAGATAAGAACCAAACTCGACCGTGACTGCCTCCATGCAGCCACCACCACCAGTCACGTCCCTTGCTGCCAACACCACTGGAAAGCTTGCCTTGCTACTGTTGAGACACCCAAGCAACCGCACGACCTCCAAGCTGTTCCCGATCTCGACCGTGCAACCCATTGTCGCCGGCCTCTCCTTCTCCAACATACGACCTCCAACCGCCACTCGCCGACGTGTCCACCACCATGAAGCTTCCCCTCTGGTGCACCTTCTCTGACAAAGCCACCAGCCAGTGAAGCCTCCTCCACACGCACATGGAGGAGAGAAGGGAAATCCCCTATTTCCTCTCAAATTCAAAATTGCGAATATTGCCATTGTCACTTTTACTATTACTTTATTTAATGAATTAATATATTGAAAGGAAACTACATCAATATCGCTCTATTTTTGTTTAATTACTTATGGCTCAATTCTCCTCATGAATGATATTAAATAAAGGATATTAGATATAGTGAATGATTGCACTGCAAAAATACACCTACAATTATGCCGTCTTGTGCTATTTCCTAGCATTACCAGTGCATATTAGGGTTCCATAGTCGCATTTGTGAAAATACATGCATGCATGCATTTAATTGAGAGGGGAGAGTGAAATAAATGGCCTTGCAATCAACATTTTTCCTTAAGTGCATCTTTTTATTTTTTATTTTACTTGATTTTGAAAACTCTTCCCACTGCTACATGGCAACCTCTTCTTCCTCGCGCCATTCCCTGCTCAGCCATTCCCTGCTTGCCACTCCCTGCAGCCGCATGCAACCACTCCCTGCCAAGGCATGCATGAGCCATGCACAGCCAGGGCATGGCTGTGCATGACTTCCTCTTCTTTAAAAAGAGGGTGGCTTCTTCCTTTGCAAAGAGCCTAGTCCTCCATGCAAAATATCATAGCAGCTCTTCTCCAGGCCACCGTCCCCTCCCCTCTCCCTGCATACGCAGGACCTCCTCCTCTGAGGAGACACTCTGCGGGCAGGAGTACCTCACGGTGGTGCACACCCACCACCAAGAGACCACCACCGCCTAGCTCATCAAAGAGCCGGTGGGCATGGTGGTATTCCCTATTTTTTTGTTTGAAGCCACTTCAGCCATTGGAGCAGGAGCATCAAGCTTTAAAGCTCAAAGCTCCTCACGCAGCAGCAGCAGCAAGGCGACAGCAGCAGCAACGCAACAACAGCAGGCCAACCCTTTCCGTGCACGCCTATAGGCCACCCTCGCCTCCAGCACGCACCAGCAGGGGCCCTCACCTCCTGCTTCTTCGCATTGCACTCGCCTGTTCGCCCGCAAATGGCCACCGTACGCCACTGCAGCGGCCGACCAAGCTTCCCCGCGCACCCCAGCCAACACCCGCAAGCCACTGCGCAAGCAGCAGGTCACCCTCGCCCTCCACCGCGCACTCCAGCAGCCCTCCTCGCGTGCTCCGTCACGAAGTCCCACCTGCAAGCCAGCAGCCGGAGCCACTCTTCCGCGCATGCGCCAAGCCGTCCGCACTCACAACACCTATAGCAAGCGATTGCGCGGCTCGCCTGGCCACTGTAGCCACTATTCACACGTTTCTGCGGAACACTGTGGCTACAGTGGGGTGACCGGTGAGTTTCTCACTTATCCAGTCACCCGGTGCGCCACTACCGGCCACTGGCCGCGCGTGCGTTCAGCCCCGAGCCTTCTCCATTACCCGCTCGCGCGTTTGCGTGTGCCTGCGTCACGCACACCTGCTCGCTCTCTTCGCCCGCGTGCGCCTACCTGCTCCCACTCCTGCCCTTTGCGCAGCGCTGGGCACTGCGTTACTTCCTCCGTGCCCACTCCCTTGCGTGCGCGCGCCTCTCAGCACGCCTATGCGCCTGCACGTGCGTGAGTGGACACAAACGTCGTCCCCCACTGCTGCGGACGACTTAACCCTCCAGACATCACTCCAGCAGCACTCTCTCTCTCTCTCTCTCTCTCTCTCTCACAGCACTCTCTCACTCTCTTTAACGACACTTACACACTTACACTCACACTTTCATACACACACACACACCTATACACTATTATATACATATATATATACTTATATCTATATATATAGTAGTATTTATATAACTAAGTATTAGTATACATATATATATATACATATATCTATATATATATATATACATATATATATATATACATATATCTATACATATATTAGTACTTATATAACTATGTATTAGTCTATATATATATATGTATATACTTATATATATATATACACATATATACTTACATATATACATATATTCGTATACATATATCTATATATATATTATTATCTATATAACTAAGTATAAGTATAGATACATATATATATATATGTATACATATATACACACCTACTTATATTTATATATATATATACATACATACATATATACGTATAAATCTATATAACTATATATACATATCTAGCTACATATATCTATATATACATATATTACTATATACATATACATACATATATATATACATCTATATATTTATATATACATACATATACATATACATATATCTATCTATACATATATTTACATACCTATATATATACATATATATATATATATACATATGTACATATAACTACATACATACCTATATATTTATAACCATATATACATATAGATATATTTACATATATACATATATATATATTTTCACATTACCTACCATACGTGATATTGCGGGAATATCTGCACCAGTTGCTGATATTCCCCGATACACGGGTATAAAAAGCGTGGTCACACACATCTTCCACCATCCATCCTACACTCCACGTGGCACCTTGTCCTGTTGGTTGCATCTTTCTAGACGACGACCGACTCAACACCGTGCTACACTCCATCGTCGCCTCCACCCCCACCCCTTTATACATATATAATATATACCTATATATATATATACTATAATTACTTGATTTCTGTTTCGCTTTCCTATTAGTAAAAAGATAAAAAATATATATATATAAAAGATAAAAGATAATCCTTGACTTGCAGGTACTCCGTCTTGCGAATACCAAGACCCATTTTGGAATCCTGATTTGTCTCAAAGCCAAGAACCTAATTTTGAGGGTGTGCCTCAAGGACAAAGAATATCAAAAAAAATCTAAATAGAAAAATACCAAAAACATAATAAACGAATGGAAGAGATTCATTGTAGGAAAGGCATAGAAGCTTGACTTTTAACCCCACTTCCCTGAGTTCGACCTTGGGCTTAAAAGTGACCAAGATAAAATCAAATAGGCTAGGTAAAAAAAATATTTTGTAAAGAGATGGTTAGGCTCGATTTAGGTTAACCACTATACACACTTCAACGATAAAACCACCATATTAACACACCTATTCGGGTTCGACCACCATCCTTTTCTGGCGTCGTTGCCGGGGAAGTGCGCCTGCAAGTAAGTTTCTATTCCATTCCTTTCATTTTTCTCTTCTTTCTTCACGGGTGTTTTTGTTTATTGCTGTGCAGGTGAACCTGTTGAAAGGTGAAGGCAGGCAGATGAAGTCGAAGACGTGAGCAGATCCAACGGGGGAACGAGAGTGTGAAGACGCTGACACCGCATTGGAGCTTCGCACACGTTGCCGAACAAGTAGGTCTTCTTTTCCTAGCAACTTAGGTTAACTTGTCACCTTAATTAAAAAAAAAAACTAAAAAACTAGAAAAACTTCTTGGGATCTCTTGGGGCAAGTGGATTAAAATTCACTTGTTTGATTGATTGCCTTTACTCCCACCGCCCCGGGATTTCCCGCCTTACTTTGCATAGCGAAAATCCAAGAATCTTGATTCTTTAATTTTTCGTCGTGTGAAGTATTCTTTGAAGCAAATAAAAAGATTGATTGCCACCCCTCTTTGCCTCATTTACCTGCAATTCGGGGTCACCTTTTTGGTGGGAGACTTGGAATTGAGTTGATTCCAACCCCACCATGACTTTTCAACTTGCCTAAGATTCGATCCCGAACGTTTCAACCGCAACAATTTGATTTTCTTTATCTTTTGGTTGAGCCTTGTGTGGAAATCTTTCTGGTGATTGGGAGCACTTGAATTGAAGTGCTTTGGCTCCCTTTCACACTAATCTAAAACTGATTCATGCATCCACACATAGAAATCTCCATTGTAGCATGCATTAACCAATTGACATTGAAGAATGGTCTATTGGGCTTAGAAGAAAACCTGTATTCTCTCAAAAATCCGGAGATTGGTTGAATTGGTAATTCGGCGAAATCCTAAAATCCATACTACTTAAGGCTGAATTCTAAAAACCATTCACCAATTAAAAACTTCAATTCAGGGAGATTTCCCCGTTGCATGCTTATTTTACACACTTGAAAAATCAATCACTTGGGCATTACTCGTAAATAACGCCCTTCACATTCCAAAAGCACTTGATCCTAAGCCTCTAACTAAAATTGGTAGTAACTTGACCGTTATTAAGGATTGGAGGTCTAACTACCTACGTGTAGCACCTACGTGCTGGTGAGGGTTCCCGCGTGCTATTGGGTGTCTAAGACTGGGGCAAACGGCCTTTCAATCTGGCCCGGTGGTTTCGCAGTACTTGCATTTGGTTCCGTAGTTCGATAGTAGGTAACTTAGATCTTTTGGTCTAAGGGCACACTGTAGAGGTTAGGAATTTGATTGAATTGATATGTCATCAAGTATACCTTTGCGGCGCCATTTCTCTCATCTCTTTTCCCTTCTCATCTCCCCAATTCTTCCTGTGGTAGTGCACGTTTGGGAGGAGGTCACAAAACCCTGAACTATTTGAATTGCCTGATAAATTTAGAAAAGAAGTCGAATCGTCCTCCTCCTCCACAAACATGGCTGCACGCCCACCCCCAAATCCCGAGGGAGGAAATCACCCTAAAAACACACCAGGTGGTGGAGCCTTAGATCCCATAACCCGCCTCCAAGCCTAATCGAAATGTATAATGAGCAAATTGAAGCCATTAGGGAAACATTGGAGGAAATGCAGAACTCTCCCGAATGGGAGGAGCCTAGGTCTCTTAGCTCTTATCAGAATCCCGCTGCTGCAGAGACCATAGGACAAATTCGAGTCCCCATGGGAAGGGACGACTTTGAACTGAAACCTAACATTATTGACCTGATAAATTTCCATTTCCATGGTCTTGCAAGTGAAGATCCTTTTCTCCACTTGGAAGACCTAACTCGATTGGCTGAAACTGTTAAACCAAGAAATATCGGGTTACCTATAGTCCTCATGAAAATGTTCCCATTTTCATTACGGGATAAAACGTCGCAGTGGTTACGCACCCTTGGGAGAACCATCCACTCTTGAGAAGAGATGCAAACAGTGTTTTCAAGAAGTTCTTACCAATCGGGCGAACCAATGCGCTTCGCTGTGCTATCACTTCATTTACGCAACAAAACGGCGAACAATTTCATGAGGCATGGGAGAGGTATAATGACCTCCTCAAGAAGTATTCGCGCCACGGTCTGCCTAAGTGGCATATAGCCTAGATTTTCTATTACGGGCTAAATGAGACTTTGAAGCAGATTGCAGATGCTTCCTGCGGAGGGAATTTTATGAATAAAGATGAGAATGAAGCATTCGAATTGTTTGAAAATATGAGCAAAAACTCAATGAACAATGTCTCCATTGTCGCCTTTAATCGTACCAGCCTGCCCCGAAATGTCCACGAAGTTGACACGGGACCCTCCCATTCATCCACTGATCTCAACCTTATAGCACAAAAATTGGATGAAGTCTTCATCGTGCACAAGAAGCTGACGAGCTTCTGGCCAACCCCGCCCATTCTTTGGCAAACACCCCCACTTCACCACTTCGTCACAATCCAAATTCTTCCAACACCCAGCTTATCCTGGGAAACCCCGTAAGACCTTCCTTACCGAGTGTCATGCCAAGCGACTCAGTAAGTCATGTGGAGCTGGCTTCTGCGAGCCAGTATTTCGACATGGAGGACCAAGCCTCCATGTGCTAGGACGCATACTTACAAGCAGACGCGTCTTCTGGCATAGAAGACGCTTGCACCTTGGGGAACAACCTGTTCTCTGCCACTTATAACCCAGGGTGGAGAAATCATCCGAACTTCACATGGTCCAACAACCCGCAACGCCAAAACCCCGGAGGTGGACCAATGTGACCATCCGCACCCGTCATCCCAAGGGCCCAGTCTAATCCTATGGTGAATCTGCCATCAGGCCCTTGCGTACCGCAAGCAGAACATGCATCAAGTTCTCTTGATAAATTGATGCGAATGATGACAGAAATGTCAAAGCACCATGAAGAGAACATGACCTCTCTTCAGCACTAATTGGCACAGCAGAATGCTGAGATCAGTCAACTATGCATGACGACTCGATCTCAGGGCACTCTTCCAGCCCAACTTGTTCCAAACCCGCGAAATTTCGTACCCCGTGGTCCTCAACCACAGGTATGACCTTCTCAGGGGTAGGTTAATCAGATTCTGCAGGCTCCGAGCATTCCACTGGGATTTCAGGCTAATCCCGCTGCAGCACCTCACTCTTAAGTCCCTATTGCGAACCCTCCTCCGTCGCATGATCCCACTGGACCCGCATCGTCTAATCCTATCACTACGAGGAGCGGTAAGCAGACCGTTGATCCGTCTCGACCTGATCCTGGCCCGTCTTCTTCATTGCCCTCTCATTCAGGATGCGCACCGCATTCACGAGAGGACGATACACCCAAATTGGTGCCAGAATCAGTTCCATTCCCTGAGGCTCTACTGAGGGAGCCAAAAGGCAAAAAGAAAGATACGCAGGCCTTTGATAACCTGCGTAATTTGTTCAGGGATGTAGAAATCAAGGTACCCCTGCTCTAGGCTATCGACCACATACCTACTGTCGCTCGATTTTTCAAAGATTACACAACACCCAGGCGACAGTCAAAGAAAACTAAGAATCCGGTGGTTCTCTTGCCTCATGCAAGTTTTGCTATACTGTCAAACCTACCACCGAAGTAGAAAGATCCGGGCACATCGCTTATTTCCTGTAGCATCTAAGGCTGCAATTTTAACCGTGCCCTGCTTGATCTAGGATCTTCCATTAATCTCATACCAACCATCACGCTCGAAAAATTTTCCTTGGGAAATCTGAAACCCACCCCTGTCACGTTACAGTTGGCAGATCGTTGTGTTAAAATCCCAAAGGGTGTGGTGGAAGACATGGTGGTTAGGGTCAACGGTCTCTGTTTTCCTGTTGACTTTCTTGTTTTAGATATGCAAGTGCCTAGCTCACTTTCTGATTGTCCGATCATCCTTGGTCGACCTTTCTTGCCCACAGCCCGTGCCCTTATCGACTGCGAGTCGGGCTGTATTGAGATTATCGTTGGATCTGAAAAGCTCAAGCTTAACATCTTCAAGGCAGCCAAGAACTTTGATTGCGATTGTATCGAGGATGACACGTCTGACGAGGACATGGCCATCAACGTGCGTATCGGACTAATTAGGACTTATTCTGACTGTTGCGGATTACCTGTAAACCTTGACGACTGCCTGACCAACACATATTATGACGTTCCCCCATCCCTCCCTTGTCCCGTACCTTCTCCTGGCTAGACTTCTGACGAGGTTTTCTCCGCTTCCCATACCCCGTGATCTGAGTCATATCCGGGCTACTCACCGTCGGTCCACACTCTTGAAGACCGGATTGCCCTTTCTTTCCCGCCAAATCAGGCGGATTTTCAACTCGACACTGGGACCTTGAGCCCATATACTTCTCACTGGGGCTATTCCTTTTTGGATCCATCTATCCAAGAAGCCCCTCTTCTTGGCCAATCTGAGGGCCAACTACTTCCCGACTTGTTCTCCAATCCACCTGGGACACTCTCATCCCATGAAATACCAGACCTTTCACCATCCACCATCACTTTTCACGCCACTATCACGATCACTTCACTTTTCACTTCACCACCCGCCATCCACCCACCCTAGCACCCTGCTGTATACCCTGCACCTCAGCTCTCGTTACCCGATCTTTCATCCTTTCTCTACCTTTCCCTACATGCATATGAGGACATAGCATCGTTTGGCATGGGGGGGTGGATAGGCATCCATAGGATCTGGGTATTTTATGGTATCATGCAGTTTCCACCTATTTATAAATATGTAAGAAAAAGAAAAAAAAAATGAAAAATGAAAATAGTGTTTAATAATGATCTCAAAGCTAAAACAAAAATACAATAAGTGTTTATGGATATTCAACCGCTATTTTGAAGACTTTCCAGGCCACAGAAGCTTGATTCGCTCAGGCTCGTTTTAATTCACTTGAGCATTGACAAGATAGATTTGAATCTCTCCTAACTAAGGATGTATTCTTGTACCTGAGACACCAGTACAGGATCCGTTGGTTTGCTTCTACTTGAGAGCATAAGTAAACTTGGTTCACACTACACATATCAAGAAAGACCAGGTGAATATAAGATCCAACCCTAGTGTTCATTAGGGAAGGTGGAGTCCTTACTTGTGCACGCAGGTAGACTTTTTATCCCAGGATTTAGTCTTATGTTTAGGAGAGACTCTTTCCACCAAAAAGGAACCCTCCCACCAAAAAGAAAAAAAAGTGTGCTCCTGCAAAAAATGTTGTAAGAGATATACTGACACGTGTTTCAAAAAAAAAAAAGAAAGATGCAAATAAGTCAGTATATCTCACAAATGTCTGTAAAGCCTTCGCCTTACAAGAAGTTCTTCAGGGCAGGTTAGAAATACCTTATTTTCTTTGAGCCACAATTGTCAGAAAATGGGAGTTGAGTTTCCATCATCTTTTTAAGGGTCAATCTGAAGACATGAGCTGAAACTGGGACCAACCTATACTTAAAAATTCCTGAAACCCTGGGCTTGAGTCTTAATGTTCATCTGGTCAGTCTTGATTCTTCACTAAGCACAAGCCATAACCTCTTGATCCCTCGAGTATGGCAAAAACCTCCTGGGTCCTGGAAATCGTACTTAAGGTTTAAATATCAAGAGACCTGGTTAGTCGAGAGATGATCTATGTCATGTGAGACTTAAAGTACTGGTAGTCTTCTCTACAATTGGTTCTCACAATATCCAACAATAAACACACCTATGTTGCCTCAGGAGAAAATCTTCAGCTTAGATATCATTTCTAACTACAACAAAAAAATGTTTTGTTAGGGACTAGCAAAAGATATGTATGGGGGTATGATTTCACCGTAAAAATACACCTGCAATTGTGTCGTCTTGTGCTATTTCCTAGCATTACCAGTGTATATTAGGGTTCCATAGTCGCATTTGTGAAAATACATGCATGCATGCATTTAATTGGGAGGGGAGGAGAGTGAAATAAATGGCCTTGCAATTAACATTTTTCCTTAAGTGCATCTTTGCAAAATTCACCATCTTTTTATTTTTTATTTTTCTTGATTTTGAAATCTCTTCCCACAGCTACATGGCAACCTCTTCTTCCTCTCACCATTCCCTGCTCGCCACTCCCTACAGCCGCATGCAACCACTCCCTGCCAAGCCATGCATGAGCCATGCACAGCCAGGGCATGGCTGTGCATGGCTTCCTCTTCTTTAAAATTAGGGCATCTTCTTCCTTTGCAAAGAGCTTAGTCCTCCATGCAAAAAATCATAGCAACTCTTCTCCAGGACACCGTCCCCTCCCCTCTCCCTGCATACGCAGGACCTCCTCCTCTGAGGAGACACTCTGCGGGCAGGAGTACCTCACAGTGGTGCACACCCACCACCATGAGACCACCACCGCCTAGCTCATCAAAGAGCCGGTGGGCGTGGTGGTATTCCCTGTTTTTCAATTTGAAGCCACTTCAGCCATTGGAGTAGGAGCATCATGCTTTGAAGCTCAAAGCTCCGCACGCAGCATCAGTAGCCCAGCCCTTTCCGCGCACGCTTGCAGGCCGCCCTCGCCTCCAGCACGTGCCTGCAGGAGCCCTCGCCTCTCGCTTCTTCGCACTACACTCGCCTATCTACCCGCAACCGGCCACCGTGCGCCAATGCAGCGGCCGGCCAAGCTTCCCCGCGCACCCCAGCCAACACCCGTAAGCCACCGTGCAAGTAGCAGGTCGCCCTCGCCCTCCACCGCTCACGCCAGCAGCCCTCCCAATGCGCTTTGTCGCGAAGTCCCGCCCGCAAGCCAGCATCCGGAGCCACTGTTCCGTGCGCGCGCTGAGCTGTCCGCACTCACAACATCTACAACAGGCGCTTGCGCGGCTCGCCCGGCCAATGTAGCCACTGTTCAAGCATTTCTGCGAAACACTGTGGCTATAGTGGGGTGACTAGTGAGTTTCTCACTTATTTGGTCACCTGGCGCACCGCTATCGGCCACTACTCGCGCACGTTCAGCCCTGTGCCCACTCCAGTGCCCACCCTTGCATCTACGTGCACCCACGTCACCCGCACCCGCCCACTCTCTTTGTCTGCAAGCACCTGCTCCAAACCTTCGCGCAACACGAGGCGCTACGTTCCTTCCTCCGCACCCACTCCCATACGTGCGAGCGCCTCTCAGAGCGCCTATGCGCCTGCGCGTGCGCTTGTGGACACAGACATCGGCCCCCACTGCTGCGGATGACTTAACCCTCCAGACTTCACTCCAGCAGCACTCTCTCTCTTTCTCTCACAGCACTCTCTTTGCCGACACTTACACACTTACACTCACACTTTCATACACACACACACACCTATACACTATTGTATACAAACATATATATATATATACTTATATCTATATATATAGTAGTATTTATATAACTAAGTATTAGTATACATATATATATATACATATATCTATACATATATTAGTACTTATATAACTATGTATTAGTCTATATATATATATGTATATACTTATATATATATATACACATATATACTTACATATATACATATATTCGTATACATATATCTATATATATTATTATGTATATAACTAAGTATAAGTATAGATACATATATATATATGTATACATATATACACACCTACTTATACATACATACGTACATACATACATACATATATATATATATACATATCTAGCTACATATATCTATATATACATATATTACTATAAACATATACATACATATATATATATATCTACATTGTTATTTATACATACATATACATATACATATATCTATCTATACATATATTTACATACCTATATGTATACATTTATATATATACATATATACATATATTTATACATATAACTACATATATACCTATATATTTATAACCATATATACATATATATATATATTTTCACATTCCCTACCATACGTGGTATTGTGGGAATATCTGTACTAGTTGCTGATATTCCCTGATACATGCGTACAAAAGGCGTAGTCACACACATCTTCCACCATCCATCCTACACTCCACGTGGCACCTTGTCCTGTTGGTTGCATCTTTCTAGACGACGACCGACTCAACACCGTGCTACACTCCATCGTCGCCTCCACCCCCACCCGTTTATACATATATAATATATACCTATATATATATACTATATTTACTTGTTTTTTGTTTCGCTTTCCTATTAGTAAAAAGATAATATATATATATATATAAAAGAGAAAAGATAATCCTTGACTTGCAGGTACTCCATCTTAGTAAGACCCATTTTGGAACCCTGATTTGGCTCAAAGCCAAGAATCTAATTTTGAGGGTGTGCCTCAAGGACAAAGATTATCAGAAAAAATCTAAATAGAAAAATTCTAAAAACATAATAAACGAACGGAAGAGATTCGTTGTAGGAAAGGCGTAGAAACTTAACTTTTAACCCCACTTCCCTGAGTTCAACCCTGGGCCAAAAAGTGACCAAGATAAAATCAAATAGGCCAGGTAAAAAAAGTATTCTGTAAAGAGATGGCTAGGCTCGATTTAGGTTAACCAGTATACACATTTCAACGATAAAATCACCATATTAACACACCTATCTGGGTCCGACTACCAGTGAACACGCTCTGTCTTGTAAGAAATCAATATTTACGGGATACCTATATCAAGATCACTATTTTAACAGGTATTATATTCTGGTGATTTTGCATGTACACCCTTACATTATTGATTAATTGTTTAGAATGAGAACTTATGTTAAAAATAAGTTGCATGATTTAGCATGCATACCCATTGAGTTTCCCGAATAATTGAGGCACCACTCACTAGTTTAATAGGCTAATTCCTCCCTATGGAGACGACCTAACTATTTTCGTGGTTAGTTTTTAATATTAAAAGTTTTGAAAAGTGATTTTCTACCACGCAATGAACTATAACGACATATCATTTTATGTTAAAATTTTTATCGAAAATGAAGATCGCTCTTTCAAATGGTGCCATTGTCGGGGAGGAAATAGGCCTATTAAATTTTTCAGGGATTTTTGACAATTTTTATGCTATTTCTAAAGCTTTTCTGAATCATTAATCTATTTCTTGTTCCTTTGCGAGGTACATCTGTTTGGAGGAAATGAACGCGATGGGCACACACAACGGAGGTGATATTCTTGGTAGACCTTGATGCCACCTTGAGGGAAGTAACAGGAGCACCTTGGCCTTGATCTCATGCATGTGGAGGAAAGATTGGCGACCAGAGACATTTATTTGCTTCTTTTAGATTTTGATTAGTTTAGATAGACATTAGAACTTAATTTTTATATTGTGGACTCGTGTTGGGCATTTTTGGGAACTTGTTCCTAGTGCTTTTATTGCTTATCGCTCTTGTATGTGGTAGCATATTTTTGGGAGAATGTTTTCATTTTATTTAGATTATAAGTTTATTTGAATTATTTGAACTGCACGTTAGTTAGTCAGCTAAATTAGATTAGGTTTGTTTGTGCATTAATTATTAGAAAAAAAAAATTTGAACTGCCCGCTAGAAGCTGCAAATCAATAGGGCGACCATCTAGGATTGAATGAGCAGCATCTAGTTTATATTTCTGCATTGTAGACATTTTGCATGAAGAAAGGTAGAGTAAGGTACGTCTTCTCTTCAGTATCAAATACCTGTCATGCATTTGCATTGGACTTAAAGGCAAGACCACTAAAGTGTTTGAATCTAATTAACTTAGTGGCCACTTTAAGAAATTTGGATTTCTAAGAGGTTGGACCATAAAATCTGTGACTTGAAATTGTGTGCAAAAGGATCTTGTTTGCGAGATTTCAAAATTCAAAATGTGAACGTTTGTTGCACACTTGAGACACTGTGCACATCGCACATAAGGTCACTAGATAAATTTCTACCTCTCTTCTTTTGCACCAAAAGGATAGTTAGCCGAAAATCAATAAGCCTATCCACCAAGTTACTTCGGTTCCTCATGTGTGGGCTCGATTTGAGACTTTCATCCCTTGAGAGTAGGTTGTAGGCACCAACAAGGCTGGCCTAGGAAGCATAATTCTTGCAAAACTTGTTTTGCCTCCAAGTGAACACTTAATTCTACGACCTAGAATCTAATAAAAACTGGTCCCACCGCATTTGCGTTTGTTTTGACAATTGTAGAACTCTCTATGAAGTTTCTGCTTTTATTCCGATTTCTTCTAAAACTTGAGAGTTAAACCTGTTTAGCTTAAAGAAATGGATCACCCTTACTCCTTTCATTTTGATTATCATAGTCAATACTTCCCATCTTTTAAGCAGGATCCCATGCTTTGAGCGTGTCCATCCTTTGATGGGTACAATGACAATTCATGGGATCAATAATTTTCCTATCCTAGGAGTACTGGCTCGATAGCTCCCACTTTTGAGCAGAGAGAAAGAGTGGGATTTTCCACCCATGGAATCCCTACTACTATGCAAATGCCCAACCCTCCCACCCTTTATGATTTTTCATATCGAGGTTGGACTGATACCCCTTGTCAACTGGAGCCTGAGATTGACTATCCTCCCTAATCTGATAGTAGTAAACTCTCCTCTTTTATGATAGAAATGCAAAACCAAAAAAAGGAAATGATGGAGTCTATGGGAGAGATGTTGAGGAATAGTCAACAATTGATTAAGCAAATTTGTCAGCTTAGCTACTCTCTTACTAATGATTCTGATCATCAACAAGATTCTGAGGAAGCAACGGACAATAAGGATCCAATTTTGAGTAACAATCACTTAGACTCTTCCCATGAGACATGGCCACTAGAGGAGAACTATCTTAATGGTTATCCACCTGAGCTATATTGGAGTCAAAAGAAACGGAAGATGGTACCACTTGAGGACCTTGACCCTGCTGATAGTATTTTTCTTACCTCGATAATCTGGGTCAAGGTCGTATTTTTCATGTCACCTCCCTTATTAATTATTTGGTGGAACCCCATTCTACCCTTTGTGAGCCTAATCCTAACCCTTCACTTAGGGAATGAACACCTACCATTAAGCATTCTGAGGATTTGAATGTGCCCAATGATGGTGACCGTAAGGGAATGGAGGATGAATTAGATCAATTTTGGTCTCAGGGATACAAAGACTTTAGTTTGGAGGATGATAATTCAATGGAGGACCTCAGCCTTAGAGTTTGGAGTGAATTAAAGGGGGATTATGTGTTATTCGAGGACTTATCCCCTGAAGATATAAAGAATCTGGCGTAATCCAGATTCCTCCCCTCTTTTGATTTTGAGAGTGTAACGACCCGGTTCCCGAGTCCCTACGAGACACGAGAACCGGACCGACTCGACTAATCCCAAGACCCAGTCGTCCAACGAGGAAGTAACCAAAAGACAGTAAAATAAACCACATTCAGCATGAATATAACTAACAGTAAAAAGTACAGCAGTAAGGAAAGAAACTACTACAGTAGGCACCACCACAACAGTAAAACAACATTTATCATATAACAAAAACTGTAGGTAAAGAAGGTACAGCGGAAACAAAACTACTCACTAGAACAGAAACAAAAGAAGGTACAAAGCTGTGGCAACTCTACTGGACCCTACTCGGCCCAGCGTCCTCTGCAGCCGCCGACCCTGGCTGCTCAACACCTGGTCCTGAAAAAGGTAACGAGTGTAACACGTCAGCAAAACGCTGAGTAGAGTGGCAAACTAACTAAAGGCAACAGTAGAGTGTACAGTAGCTGTTATGTTCTATTACTTCCTTTATTTACATCTTTCAATTTTTTTCTCACTATTTCATTTACTTCTCAGATCCTTTACTTGATCTCGAATGTCCTCGTGGGACGATCTTGATTGCAGTCTTTTCCAACAGTAGAAGTAGCACGTGGTGCTCTCCTGGCCGGGAGAGTCCCCCGTGGTGATCCTACCCTCAGTCAACCACCCCAAGGTCACTGACAGACGTAACGGTGACTACGGCACGCGCGATAAACGCACAGGTAGCTAGCCCGTACTGGCACGCGGTCAGTCGTTTCCGTTAACGGGTGCGCCCAAAGCACAGCACGGAACCAGGGCAGAGCCCTCTCAGTAACAGGGGTCCAACCCCTCCACAGTAACCAAACCGGGGCCTTGCCCCTCCACAGTCCGCGCACCCTCGTCTGACTACCCTGGTTTGCCCTAGTGGGCCTAACAAGTCGGTGAAGGAGGCTAGCAGAACCCCGGGGCCCGTGGGGTAGCTAGTACTCTCCTAACACTACTAGCTCTCCTCGGTACTACGTACACGAGGGCCAACAAGTCGGTACAGAGCGGCCAAGCCTAACCCCGGGTCCCTGGGGCGGCTGGCCCCACTCTGCACTAAAACAGGTACAGGTACTTCCCTTGGTACTGCGTACCCAAGAGACAGTACAACTACATCTCAGTTCCATTCCTTTTCTTTCCAGGAGTTCCACTCCTAATTCCCCGTAGGGTTCCAGCTCTTTATCTCAGAACATCATATGTTTCACTTTCCAGATTCACGTTCTCACATTCCATGATCTCAACATGTTTCCTTGTTCATAACAGGCAGCTGTTAATTAATTTCACAGGCAGCTTATATATTCCTTTCCATTTTTCCAAGACTGCAGTAATATACATTCCACTAGTTTTTCCATCCTAGGATTCATGCCATATCCTAGGATCTATCGTACAATCTAGTTTTCCGGCCCTAGGATTCATGCAACACCTAGGAGCTATCATTCCATACATTTCTCATTCCTAGGGTTCATGCAATGCCCTAGGTTCTAGTTATGGTTCCATACTTTAACAGATTTTATTAATGCTTAAAACCACTCTACCAGGTACAACGGAAGTAATGGGGGCGTGGTCGGGAATCCCGCGTGCCTCCGCGACTCTCAAGACGGCAACCGAACGAGGTCCTATCACAAGGATCAAACACAAGGGGTGTCTCAAAACAGTGTATAGCTACTGTAGGCGGGTAGAGGAATAAATTCTGAAACGAACGCAACTCGAATCGCGGAAAACGGAGCCCAAACGGGCCCTAAACGGGTCGAGAAAGACAATACTGTGCAAAATCAGACGTCTGGAACTCCTTCCAGACGTCTTAAACGGTGGATCAGAGAATTACCTGTTCGGCTTGGTTCCCCGGACGTCCAGAAGTCTGTGGCGACGTCTCTCCTAGATCCCAGACGTCCGATGGTCTCTCCGGACGTCTGGAGGTCACTCCCGCCGTCTGGTACAACTTCCAGACGTCGGATTCGCAAAGGACGACGAATCCGAACACCTGCGCACAGCCAACCCTCCTCCTTCAGTACGGTCAGTCGACAACAAAAGAAGGAGAAAGCGGAACTCACCTTTCAGACGTCTGTATGATCACACAGACGTCGACCTTGCCGTCTGGATATCAGTCCAGACGTCTGATTCTGGAGATTTTTCCAGAATCAGAACCTCGCTCGGCCTCCGCTCGCGACGTCGCCCGCGTCGCACCTCGCGCGTCCGCTGCTCCGCCCGCAGCAGGTCCCTCTTCGCGACGCTCTGCGCCCCCTGCGCCCTCCGCCGGCCGGCCAAGCCGCTCCCGGCGAGCTCGCCCTCACGGCAGAGCCCTGCCCTCGCACGCCGCAGCTCCTCCGCGCCTTCTGCTGCGCCGCTGCCGCTGCGCCCTTGCGTCCGCTCGCTCCGCCCGCAGCAGGAGAGGAGGAAGATGGTGGAGACGGGAGGGGAGGCGCGCCCCCTCCCCCTTTTAACGCCGCGCGGAGAGGAGGAGAGAGACGGCCGCAGTCGCCTGCAGCCGCAGAGAAGATGCAGATCGCAGGTCTGCGCGCACAGGCGCGCAGGCGAATATCCCGTGCGAGTATAACTGTTCGTCAGACGTCTGTAAACTATCCCGGACGTCTGGTCAGACGTCTGGATGTGATCCCAGACGTCTTTACAGACGTCTGGGCCACCTCCCAGACGTCTTAAAAGACGTCTGGGGCACGCGCTCGTTACAATATAACAAACTCAAAGGAAGTTTCGTCCCCGAAACTTGCGCCAACTAGGGTGCGGAAAAAGGATGTCCAAATAACCATAACAAACTCAAAGAGGATCGAAGCCGGTCCGAAAAGACGTACCCGCGAAAAGCTCTGGGTACCGCTCCCGCATTGCCGCCTCAGGCTCCCAGGTAGCCTCCTCGTACCGCTGGCTCCTCCACAAAACCTTTACCAGGGGTACTTGCTTTCGTCTCAACCTGCGGACGGCTCGGTCTAGGATCTGCACTGGCCGCTCGGGGTAGGTCAGGTCATCGCTCACCTCGACGCTCTCGTGACTCAGTACGTGGCTGGGATCGGCTACGTACTTCCTGAGGTTGGACACGTGGAACACGTCGTGCACACCAGAAAGCTGCGGGGGAAGGGCAAGTCTGTAAGCAACGGGTCCAACCCGCTCCAGGACCTCGAAGGGCCCCACGAACCTCGGCGCGAGCTTCCCTCTCACCCCAAACCGCTGTAAGCCCTTCATGGGCGAAACACGAAGAAAGACGTGGTCCCCAACCTCGAACTGCACCTCTCTGCGTCTGCGATCTGCGTAGCTCTTCTGTCTGCTCCTGACAGTGCGGAGTCGTCTGTGGATCTGTTCAACTACCTCCTGACTCTGCCGGATCAACCTGGGGCCAACCTCCCACTTGGTCCCCACCTCAACCCAACTCAAGGGTGCCGCGCATTTCCGTCCGTACAGAGCCTCGTAGGGAGCCATGCCGATGCTCGAGTGATAACTGTTGTTGTATGCAAACTCTGCCAGGGGCAGGTGTTCCTCCCAAGAGCCCCTCCAGTCTAGTACACAGGCACGCAAAAGATCCTCAAGTGTCTGTATCGTGCGTTCCGTCTGTCCGTCCGTCTGGGGGTGGTAAGCCGTGCTAAACCTCAACCTCGTCCCCAAAGCCTGCTGAAACTCAGCCCAAAACTGGGACGTAAAGCGGGTATCCCGGTCGGATACGATCTCCCGCGGAACTCCGTGTAGTCGCACCACATCACGGATATACCTCTCTGCCAACTGTGCTGGTCCCAAAGTGACTCGGATCGGCAAGAATCGTGCCGTCTTCGTCAACCTATCCACTATTACCCAGACCGCGTCGTGTCCTCGCTGGGTAACAGGTAAACCCACCACCAAGTCCATGGTGATGCTCTCCCACTTCCACTCTGGCACTGGAAGCGGCTGAAGCGGCCCTGCAGGCCTCTGATGCTCGGCTTTCACCTGCTGGCACACTAAGCACTGTTGCACGAACTCACCCACATCCCGCTTCATCCCTCTCCACCAGAACTCGCGTCTCAAGTCATGGTACATTTTCGTGTTTCCGGGATGTATGGTGAATCTGGAACCGTGTGCCTCAGTCAGGAGCTCTCTCAACAGCTCCTCGTCTCTGGGAACGCACAGCCGTCCCCTTAAGCGTAACACCTGGTCTGTGAAAGAGAAGTCCCCTAGGTCCCCTGACAGTACTCTGTCGCGCAAAGACTGCAAGTACGGATCGGCCATCTGTCCCGTGATGATGCGGTCTATCAACTCTGGTCTTGTCTGCCGTGTCACCGTCACTGCCCCACAGTATCCTCGTAACTCTAGAGGTCGCCAATTGCCCACCTCCTCCAAAAGGCTCCAACTCTGTAACTGTAGACTGGCCAAGCGTGCGGGCGCCTTACGGCTCAAGGCGTCAGCCACCACATTGGCCTTTCCCGGGTGGTAGGAGATGCTGCAGTCGTAGTCCTTCAGGAGCTCCAACCAACGTCTCTGTCTCATGTTGAGCTCCTTCTGGTCAAAAAGATATCTGAGGCTCTTGTGATCTGTAAAAATCTCGAAGGTCTCACCGTACAAGTAGTGCCTCCATGTCTTCAGCGCGAAGACAACAGCTGCCAACTCTAGGTCATGGGTAGGGTAGGTATGCTCATGGGGCTTCAGTTGCCGCGAAGCGTAAGCGACCACGTGACCCCTCTGCATGAGCACACCTCCTAACCCCTGCAAGGAAGCGTCCGTGTACATGACGAACCCGCCACTACTGTCAGGAATGGTGAGCACGGGAGCCGAGGTCAACCTCTCCTTCAGCTCCAGAAAACACGCCTCACAGGCGTCTGTCCAAGTGAAAGGCACATCCTTCCGAGTCAACTGTGTCATAGGACGTGCAATCTGCGAAAACCCTCTGATGAACCGTCTGTAGTAACCTGCCAGTCCCAGGAAACTGCGAATCTCAGTGACTGAACGCGGTCTCTCCCACCTGAGCACTGCCTCGACCTTGGCGGGATCCACCGCCAGGCCGTCTCCAGAGATCACATGACCCAAAAAGGTCACCTCCCTCAACCAGAACTCGCACTTTCTGTATTTGGCGTACAGCCTGCGTCGTCTCAGAGTATCCAGAACCATCCGCAAGTGCTGTCCGTGCTGCGTCCGATCTCTAGAATAGATGAGTACATCATCTATGAAAACCACCACAAACTGGTCCAAGTACGGTCTGAACACCCGGTTCATCAGGTCCATGAAAGCAGCGGGGGCATTGGTCAGCCCAAACGGCATGACCAAAAACTCGTAGTGTCCGTACCGGGTGCGGAAAGCTGTCTTGGAGACGTCGGTCTCCCTGATCCTCAACTGGTGGTATCCAGACCTCAAGTCGATCTTGGAAAACACCGTGGCACCCCGCAACTGGTCAAACAAATCATCAATCCTCGGCAGCGGATATCGGTTCTTGATGGTGACCCTATTCAGCTGTCTGTAGTCCACACAAAGGCGTAGGGTCCCATCCTTCTTCTTCACAAACAGTACCGGGGCTCCCCAGGGAGACGCACTGGGCCTCACGAAACCCTTCTCCAAAAGGTCCTGCAACTGAGACTTGAGCTCTCGCAGCTCAAGCGGTGCCATCCTGTATGGCGCGGTGGAGATGGGGTTGGTCCCTGGTACTAGTGAGATCTCAAACTCGATCTCACGCTCGGGCGGTAGTCCTGGTAACTCGTCTGGAAACACGTCGGGGTACTCTCTGACCACCGGGATGCTCTGGAAGTCTGCCACGGGGCTGTGCTCTGCCACCACACAAGCTAAGAAGCCCTCACACCCCTGGCTCAAAAGTCTCGCCGCCCGAAGTGCCGAAATGCACCTGAAACCTCCGTCCACTGGCTGCCCGTGAAACTCGAAGGAAGGCAACTCCGGAATGGAGAAGACAATCTTCCTCTCAAAGCAGTCTACCAATGCGTGGTAAGCGGACAGCCAATCCATCCCCAGGATCACCCCAAAGTCCTCCATCTGTATCATAATCAGGTCAGCTGGCAGGCTGTGTCCCCCGATGCTGACCCCGCAACCCGTGTACACCTCCTCAGCTACAAACAGCTGACCACTCGGACCTCTGATTACGAACGGGTTCTCTAACAATGTATAATCCTGGTCCAAACTAACTGTGAAACTGTCTGCGACAAACGAGTGCGTAGCGCTGGAATCGAAAAGCGTGTAAACGAGTCTGCCAGAAACTGAAACCATACCTGCTACCACCGATCCCGAAGCTCTGGCGTCCCTGTGTGTTAGGGCGTTGATACGCCTCTCAGCTCTAGGTGCAGACGAAGCAGCCACACTCTGCGTCGGACGGGTAGGTGCCGGCCGGTACCCTCCTCGCGACTGCGGTCCTCCTCCTCGCGCCTGGAAACCGCGGCCTCCTGCGCGCCCTCCAGTGCTCTGCGCGGGAAGTATCTGCTGACCCCCTGCCCTAGATGGGCAGTCCCTCCTGACGTGGCCCGGCTGGCCACACCGGTAGCAGAGGGGAACCCGACTCCCGCCCTCAGTGAGTCCCTGCTGTCGGCTAGGCGGGGGTCCGGTGCTGGCGACTGGCCCCTGTCGAGGGCCCCCAAAGGCCACTGATAGCCCTGCACAACGTGACGGCTCTCCTGCGGACGCCACGTGTCTCCGTTCTCGCCGGCCCTGTGAGAAGTCTGGCTGAAAGGGCCTCTTCCGCCCGCCGTCGGTCTCTCGCGCGGACGGGTTGGTCTCCTCGAAAGTCATGGCTGCCTCTACCACCCTCGAAAACGTCGGCAGCTTCAGGGGTTTGACATACCCCCGGATCGCAGGCCGGAGCCCCTCGGTGAACCTCCAAAGGCGCTCCTCCTCAGTGGCTACCGCTGTCGCTGCAAAGCGGGACAGCTCCAAGAAACGCGTGCGGTACGCGCTCACGGTCATCGTCCCTTGGCGGAGAGTGTGGAACTCCCGCCTCCTCTGGTCCTGCCACGTCTGGGGAAAGTACTGCTCGCAGAAGAGGGTGACGAACTGGTCCCACGACGAGGCATCTCTTGCAAGGAGACGCGAAACAAACGGAAACGTCAAAACAAACGGTACCTAACAACACTTCTAAGAGCTCATGTCAAGAGATATGTTGTGGTGGCTACTCTAGCTATAAACATGTGAATTGGTTATTTTCCAGTCAGTTGATTCACTTCTCGGGACGACCTTGCTCTGATACCATCTTGTAACGACCCGGTTCCCGAGTCCCTACGAGACACGAGAACCGGACCGACTCGACTAATCCCAAGACCCAGTCGTCCAACGAGGAAGTAACCAAAAGACAGTAAAATAAACCACATTCAGCATGAATATAACTAACAGTAAAAAGTACAGCAGTAAGGAAAGAAACTACTACAGTAGGCACCACCACAACAGTAAAACAACATTTATCATATAACAAAAACTGCAGGTAAAGAAGGTACAGCGGAAACAAAACTACTCACTAGAACAGAAACAAAAGAAGGTACAAAGCTGTGGCAACTCTACTGGACCCTACTCGGCCCAGCGTCCTCTGCAGCCGCCGACCCTGGCTGCTCAACACCTGGTCCTGAAAAAGGTAACGAGTGTAACACGTCAGCAAAACGCTGAGTAGAGTGGCAAACTAACTAAAGGCAACAGTAGAGTGTACAGTAGCTGTTATGTTCTATTACTTCCTTTATTTACATCTTTCAATTTTTTTCTCACTATTTCATTTACTTCTCAGATCCTTTACTTGATCTCGAATGTCCTCGTGGGACGATCTTGATTGCAGTCTTTTCCAATAGTAGAAGTAGCACGTGGTGCTCTCCTGGCCGGGAGAGTCCCCCATGGTGATCCTACCCTCAGTCAACCACCCCAAGGTCACTGACAGACGTAACGGTGACTACGGCACGCGCGATAAACGCACAGGTAGCTAGCCCGTACTGGCACGCGGTCAGTCGTTTCCGTTAACGGGTGCGCCAAAAGCACAGCACGGAACCAGGGCAGAGCCCTCTCAGTAACAGGGGTCCAACCCCTCCACAGTAACCAAACCGGGGCCTTGCCCCTCCACAGTCCGCGCACCCTCGTCTGACTACCCTGGTTTGCCCTAGTGGGCCTAACAAGTCGGTGAAGGAGGCTAGCAGAACCCCGGGGCCCGTGGGGTAGCTAGTACTCTCCTAACACTACTAGCTCTCCTCGGTACTACGTACACGAGGGCCAACAAGTCGGTACAGAGCGGCCAAGCCTAACCCCGGGTCCCTGGGGCGGCTGGCCCCACTCTGCACTAAAACAGGTACAGGTACTTCCCTTGGTACTGCGTACCCAAGAGACAGTACAACTACATCTCAGTTCCATTCCTTTTCTTTCCAGGAGTTCCACTCCTAATTCCCCGTAGGGTTCCAGCTCTTTATCTCAGAACATCATATGTTTCACTTTCCAGATTCACGTTCTCACATTCCATGATCTCAACATGTTTCCTTGTTCATAACAGGCAGCTGTTAATTAATTTCACAGGCAGCTTATATATTCCTTTCCATTTTTCCAAGACTGCAGTAATATACATTCCACTAGTTTTTCCATCCTAGGATTCATGCCATATCCTAGGATCTATCGTACAATCTAGTTTTCCGGCCCTAGGATTCATGCAACACCTAGGAGCTATCATTCCATACATTTCTCATTCCTAGGGTTCATGCAATGCCCTAGGTTCTAGTTATGGTTCCATACTTTAACAGATTTTATTAATGCTTAAAACCACTCTACCAGGTACAACGGAAGTAATGGGGGCGTGGTCGGGAATCCCGCGTGCCTCCGCGACTCTCAAGACGGCAACCGAACGAGGTCCTATCACAAGGATCAAACACAAGGAGTGTCTCAAAACAGTGTATAGCTACTGTAGGCGGGTAGAGGAATAAATTCTGAAACGAACGCAACTCGAATCGCGGAAAACGGAGCCCAAACGGGCCCTAAACGGGTCGAGAAAGACAATACTGTGCAAAATCAGACGTCTGGAACTCCTTCCAGACGTCTTAAACGGTGGATCAGAGAATTACCTGTTCGGCTTGGTTCCCCGGACGTCCAGAAGTCTGTGGCGACGTCTCTCCTAGATCCCAGACGTCCGATGGTCTCTCCGGACGTCTGGAGGTCACTCCCGCCGTCTGGTACAACTTCCAGACGTCGGATTCGCAAAGGACGACGAATCCGAACACCTGCGCACAGCCAACCCTCCTCCTTCAGTACGGTCAGTCGACAACAAAAGAAGGAGAAAGCGGAACTCACCTTTCAGACGTCTGTATGATCACACAGACGTCGACCTTGCCGTCTGGATATCAGTCCAGACGTCTGATTCTGGAGATTTTTCCAGAATCAGAACCTCGCTCGGCCTCCGCTCGCGACGCCGCCCGCGTCGCACCTCGCGCGTCCGCTGCTCCGCCCGCAGCAGGTCCCTCTTCGCGACGCTCTGCGCCCCCTGCGCCCTCCGCCGGCCGGCCAAGCCGCTCCCGGCGAGCTCGCCCTCACGGCAGAGCCCTGCCCTCGCACGCCGCAGCTCCTCCGCGCCTTCTGCTGCGCCGCTGCCGCTGCGCCCTTGCGTCCGCTCGCTCCGCCCGCAGCAGGAGAGGAGGAAGATGGTGGAGACGGGAGGGGAGGCGCGCCCCCTCCCCCTTTTAACGCCGCGCGGAGAGGAGGAGAGAGACGGCCGCAGTCGCCTGCAGCCGCAGAGAAGATGCGGATCGCAGGTCTGCGCGCACAGGCGCGCAGACGAATATCCCGTGCGAGTATAACTGTTCGTCAGACGTCTGTAAACTATCCCGGACGTCTGGTCAGACGTCTGGATGTGATCCCAGACGTCTTTACAGACGTCTGGGCCACCTCCCAGACGTCTTAAAAGACGTCTGGGGCACGCGCTCGTTACAGAGAGTCATCCTCCACAAAATCAGGAGTTGATATTGGAGGAGGACAAACACAATAGTGAGAAGCATAAGGGAGACTCTTGGGGACAATACACATCAATTGAGGATTTATGCCCTGAGAAGAATAATGAATTGAGTAATATAGGCTTACTCCAAAGCATTAAGACTGATCCTCCTTCAGAAATAATTGAGGATACTGAAGCAATTCCTTTCTTTATTAGTGAATCACATATATAACTCGACAAAATCTTGAGTGAACCAAAGGAATTTGGGTATGAAATTAATGAAAAAGATTTTGTTACTTCAACCCTCTCATCAAAGGAATTTGATTTGGAGGATAATAATTCAATGGAGGAACTCATCCTTGGAGTTTGGAGTGAATCAAAGGGGGATTATGTGTTATTCGAGGACTTACCCCCTGAGGATATAAACAATATGGTGAAAACCAGATTCCTCCCCTCTTTTGATTTTGAGAGTCATCCTCCACAAAATTAGGAGTTGATATTGGAGGAGGACAAACACAATAATGAGAAGCATAAGGGAGACTCTTGGGGACAATGCACATCAATTGAGGATTTATGCCTCGAGAAGAACAATGAATTGAGTAATATAGGTGATAACGGCGTTGTGACTAGGTTTTGTTGTTTTGTTATAGAAATTACGTTGTAGTACAGATAGTCATTGCCATTATTACAATTTTTACTCGGAAATGAAAGTTCTCCCGAGGTCGAACTCGGGGAGCAAGTTGTATTCTAGAGGTACGAAGTTTCTATTAAAAAAAATAAAGAGAGAGAGAGAGATTTGTCATGTTAGCTTCTTCTTCTTCTCTTCTTTCTCATCTTTGTCTTCTTTTCTCTTCTCTTTGAGTCTTCAGTTTTCTTCCTTCTTCTTATTCTTGCTCTGTTCTTCTTTTCTTATTTTCTTCTTGCCTTCTCTTCTGTTCTTCTTCTTTTTTCTCTTTCTTTTTCTTCTCCCTTGCGGTCCTGTTCTTCTTTTCTTCTCCTTCTTCTTTGCCTTCAGAGCGTCGTCTGATTTTTCAATCAGACGACTTAAGTAGCTGCTGCTACAGTGCGTCTTTTCTTCTTCTTTCCTCTGTGGCTTTCTTCTTCTTCTTCTTCTTCTCGCAGTCCTTCTTCTTCTTAACCTATGCTTGCACACTGAAAGTTCGATCAGAGGGAAAAACCTACTCTACCCTCCCCCGCGTCTCTCTCTCTCAGAATTCACTCATAGGATAGCTCTCCCAGAGCTGCCAGGTAGTCGGGTACGCGGGTCGCGCCCGGGTCCAGGCCCACCGGCGTGTGGTGGTGGGCGAGGAGTGCAGGATGGGTAAACGGGTCGGGCCAGGTCCGCGGGGCGTGGTCGCGAACGAGGCTGGCTCGAGTAGGTGAGAGGGACCTCACCCCGTGCTCAGGAGGCAAAGAGCCTAAGGCACTTTTTGCCTTTATGCGGGCGTGGGCCTCTCAAAAGTTCCGAGGTGGGACTAAATGTCCCACCCCAATTGGGCACCCGCAGCTGAGGGAGCTGCAGGCAGATGCAGCAGCTGTGGGGCTTTCTCCCCAACTGCAGGCCTGGGCGACTGCGTGGCTGCGAACCGCGCGTCCTGGCGAGTCGAACCTGGGCGAAGCGCGCCTGCAGCTGCAGGTTGAAGGAGCTTCGCCGGCTCAGCAATGGCGACGGAGGGCGAGCAACCTGTCCATAGAAGAACGGCCTCTCAGCCTAATCAGACAAGCGGAGAACCTTCGCCGTGGCATGGCGAAGGCGGTGTGGGGTCTGGCAAGCCATGGGGCGAAGCGTAGGGGCTGCCCTAGGTCAAACTGTAGCGCGAGAAATGGGTTTGTTCGAGGGTTCTGCAGGTGGCGAGTGGCGGGAAATGGAAGGGCGGAAGTTGATCAGGGTGAGGAGGCGGAGGTTCTGTGAGGGTCGGCGAGTTGTGTGGGGTGGTGGAATGACGGGAGCGAGTCGCCGGAGTTTCGCCGGAGATGGGGAAGGTGAGGACGATTAGGTGCGGTGGAGGGGTGGTTATACAAAATACAGTAAGGAAAAGAAAGAGGGGAGGAAGAGGAAAGATTGTACCTACTCGGAGGGACGAGGGGGGGCCGGAGCAGGGCGACAGTCGTATCGACTGTCGCCGGAGAAGAAGGTGCCCAGAGAGAGGGCGGCGGCGAGGAGAGAGCGGGAGAGCGTGCGCTGGGTACGGCGTGACGCGGGAAGAGCAGGTGAAGGCAGCTCTGCTGCTGGTAGTGTGGCAGAGCGACGAGGAGGAGGAGGAAAAATTGCCGGAGCAAGGGGGCCTCTGTCGGAGTGGGAAGAGAGGAAAGGGGGGGGATTTCTCCGTTAGAATAGAGCTGGAGAGAGCGGCAGAGCGTCGGGGGTTTTTATAGAGGCAGAAACAGAGAGGAGGGCGGAGGGAGACAACGTGCCTCCCTCGTCGGAGGATGCCAGAGATGGAGACCCATACCTTCCGCGCGTTCGCACGGGAGGTATGGGTGGTTGCAGAGACCGTGGAGATGTCCCTGCGACGGCAGAGGTCGCAGGGCACCCCCGGTTGACTTGGCAGAGGGTCCCCCTTACCCTGCGCAGCGCCATGCTCCGGGAAAAGTCGCCGGAGCATGGCGCTGCTTAGGGTTTTGCAGGGAGGACCCAAATGCAAAGAACGAAGAAGAGTTAGGGGCCAAAATGTGAGGGTTTCAAAAGTTGAGGGCCAAAAAGTAAAGTTGGTCAAGAAGGTTTCTTCTTAGGCTCAAGTTTTTATAGATGACTAATTAGGGCCTAAGGAATCTGATGGTGAATTTTATTTCTAGATTAAACCTTGTTTGACTGGTCAATTTACGTAAAAACCCAAATTAAGTTATTAATTGAGCATGGTTCTCAATGTAGGTCAAAATGGGTTCCTAAGGCCAAATTGGAGGTTCTAAACCCTAGAGATTATTTTTATATGAATTTTAGAGGGTTTATTCGATTTTTTCTTTGCCTCGAACCTCGTGAATTGAAGTGGGTTTGTTTTTAGGGTTATAGGATGTCATTTAATTTCTTGGAGTTGCTGTAGCCCTTATTGGATCATCTCATCCCACTTTTCTTCCTATTAGGTTATTTTGACCTATGTTTGGACCCTGAGTTACCCTATTTTCAGATTGAATTGGTGAAATTGCATTTTTACCCCTTAGTTTCTATTTTCTTTACAAACTCAGAATTTCTCTGAGTTAAGCCTTTGCTTGAGTTATGTAGGAGCTTTTATCCTTTGTATTAGGTCAAAATGAGCTAGTTATGGCTCATGATGAGGTTCTCATCAATAGGCTTACTCCAAAACATTAAGACTGATCATCCTTCAGAAATAATTGAGGATACTGAAGCAATTCCTTTCCTTACTAGTGAATCACATATATAACTCGACAAAAACTTGAGTGAACCAAAGGAATCTGGGTATGAAATTAATGAAAAAGATTTTGTTGCTTCAACCCTCCCATCAAAGGAATTTGATTTGGAGGATAATAATTCAATGGAGGAACTCATCCTTAGAGTTTAGAGTGAATCAAAGGGGGTTTATGAGTTATTCGAGGACTTACCCCCTGAGGATATAAACAATCTGGTGAAATCCGGATTCCTCCCCTCTTTTGATTTTGAGAGTCATCCTCCACAAAATCAGGAGTTGATATTGGAGGACAAACACAATAGTAAGAAGCATAAGGGAGACTCTCTGGGACAATGCACATCAATTGAGGATTTATACCCTGAGAAGAACAAAGAATTGAGTAATATAGGCTTACTCCAAAATATTAAGACTAATCGTCCTTCAAAAATGGTCGGTCGTGTTTCACGTGTAAGAAATCGGGGTTACAAGTAACCCGTCGTCGTAGTTTCAAAACACGTCGATCAGATAAAATTTATACCGAAACTCTAAGGGAGTCCCGGGTCGAATACAGGGAGGTGACGTTTACTTTACTTGAAAACTGCACTTCATTTTGTTTCTTTTTGGTATTTTAGGGTTTTGTTTTTTTTTTGTGTTTTTGACATAAAAGAAATCAAGCAAACGTATCACAAGATAGAGATCTGGGACAAATCTGATTATATTACTTCTAATGTCAATTATAAGAAACTATGAAAGCATATAAAGAGAGGGTGGTTAGAGAAAATCTCCCGAATCGGCTGTTCGGTGAGACGACGATGCCTGGCGGAAGCTCGGACGAAGGAGGTGGGGAGCGGGATAACGGAGGTGAGATGCTGGAGGACGTCGGGTTGAGGATAGCTTCGGCGTAGCTCCAGGATGGAGGTGAGAAGACTTAGTTGATCTGCTACCGGAATGGAGGTGAGAGGATGGCTCCAAGGTGACCTATGAAGGGAGATGGGAAGTTGGAGGAGTATTTGGTGGGGCAGAGGTTCGCTACACTAATAGGCACCTTGGGAGCTTGAGAACAAGCTCTAATGGAGTGTTGGTAGGCTTGCTAGAGCTTGGGAGTAGGTGGGAGTAGAGTCGGTAGAGATGGCTTAGAAGGGAGGGGGTGTATGTCCTTTTATAGTGGAGATAAGGCTAAAAATGGGTAAAGGACCTTTAGTGACCTTCAAACCGTCACTGGAAACGTTGCTGTAGACAGCTTGGCTCCACCCACGCCCATAGCTGGCTCTACTAGCTTGCAATGAAATAGCAACGGCTGTATGCATCACTGTATGTCAGCCCAGCTATCACTGAAAGCTGGCGCCAACCGCCCTTGTGCTCGCGCCGCGCTGCCTCACTCATCATGCTCGCTAATCGCACGTGCCCTGCTGTGTGCTCGTATGCTATGCACTGGCGTGTGCATTCATGCACGCACTGCCTTGCGCTGGCACTGCCGCTCCATGTGCCCGCCCAATTGCGAATTGGAGGGGCTGTGGGGATTCGAACCCGCACCCCTCCTTTGCAAACCAGTGCTCCCACCATTGCAGCAATCCTTCCATGTGTCGTGTGGGGCGGCTTGGTGCGTCAGCTTCCCGACTGTTGGATCTTGATCCAATGGGTAGGATTGGAGGGCACGGATGAAGGAGTTGGACGGTGTTGCTGGCTGGTGTTGGGCGGCCTGGATGGCACCACGTGGCACCATCTGGGCCATCCATCTTCTTCTTCTTGTAGAGGGTGCTACGGTGCTCAGATCAAGATGATTCCCGCAATGCCAAACTGCGATTATCGCTCTGGATCCATCCGTACGGTCGAATTTTCCATCCGAAACCCGTATGATGTTGCATTCCCCCCTGGCCATATAAAGTGGAGGAATTAATATATAAAATATACAACTATCCTAAATGCCATTCAATGGATGTTATGCAATATGTATAGAATGATATGCAATGCTAAGCCTAGGAACTATAAAAAATAAGCAAGTTATCATGAATTTATGTGTGTTCGTCAAGAAATAATTAAGGATACTGAAGCAATTCCTTTCTTTACTAGTGAATCACATATATACCCTGACAAAAACTTGAGTGAAGCAAAGGAATCTAGGTATGAAATTAATGAAAAAGATTCTTTTACTTCAACCCTACCATCAAAGGAATTTGATTTGTAGTCCAACATTGATTCACAAATACTAGAAGGTGAAAATCAGACTCCGATCATTAATGATAGGAAGGGTGACTGTTAACCACGCTTGATCGGGTTTTAAATGAGTAAGTCAGTAGTGTTGTACAGTCGATCAAGCATTAAAAACAAATAATAAGTTTTTATTACTTGAAAACCTAAATATCTGAGGTCGAACACAGGGAGCAAATGGAATTTATTCACTAATCTCAATAATGTAATTTGAACACTTAAAGCTACTCAAAGTCTAATTCAAAGTAGAATGCATGAGTTTATGAATTACGAAATGTAGCAAAATAGAGAGATTGAGGAGAATTGGATAAAAAGGTTGATTCTTGGCTCTCTTTGACTTGGCTCTTCAGCTCCTTTCTTTTCTTTCCTTCTTCTTTCTCTTCCTCTTTCTTTAGTCCTCTTTCCTTTAGCTTTGGCTTCTTTCTTCTTTTCTCTTACTTTCCTCTACGAGTCTTTGGCCTTAGCTTCTTTTCTTCTTTTATTCTTTGACTTTGGCCTTCTGCTTCCTCCTTATTGCCTTCTCCTTCCTTCTTCTTTCTTTGGCCTTGGCTTCTTCTTCCTTTCCTCTGCCTTAGCCTTTTCTTCCTTGCCTTCTGCCTTAGCCGCTCCTGCCTTCAGCTTTGCCTTTGAGTCTTCTTCAACTGCCTCTTCATTCTTCTTCCATAGCCTTTTCTTTAACCGCACCCTCCCTACCATAGCTCCTTTTCCTTCTTCTTTCCCTGCATAGAGCGGAGCAAAACCTACCCCTACCCTCCCTGCGTACTCTCCATCTCTATTTCTCTCTTGGGTTCGCTCTCTTAGAGCCAGCCTGGTAATCGGGTCAGGTCGCGCACCCAGGTCCAAGAGCACCAGCGTGGGTGGTTTGTGAGGAGTGCGAGGTTAAATGGGTCAGTCAGCCAGGTCCGCGGAGGCGTGGGTTGCGGACAAGGTGGGTGTGCGTGGGCGAGGGGATCTCACCCCGTGTCTTGAGGCGACCAGCTAGAAACACAAAAATAATATAAAGCACTCAACTCACTCCTGAGTTTCCGAGGTGGGACTAAATGTCCCACCCACTTCGCTCGTGCCCATAGGAGGTCTTTCGCTTAATTACTACAGCTGGGTGCCTCGTAAAGCCTGCTCCCTAGCTGGATGCGTGCGTGAGACCCTCGCGCATCACCTGGGACTCTTCTACCTGGAGTATGCGACCTGGAGCAAGGATACAAGCTCCTTGCTTCTACTTTAATGGTGGAAGGGGGCTCGGATATGGAACTCACATAGATGGTCTTGCGGTCTCGTTAAACCATATGGGAAGCTTCGCCGTGGCACGATGAAGGTGAAATAATGGGTGGTTGGCCACGGGGAGGCCTAGGCGTGCGTTCGTAGGTCACTCTGTGGCCATGAAGGTGGGTTTGGTTGATGAGGGTGTAGGGCATGCGTGGAGGTCAGTGAAGGGGTGGAAAATGCTCAGTGGATGATGGCAGAGGTGATGAGGGGTCTGGCAAGGCATGTGGAAGTGCAGAGGGGTGGAAGCACCTTCGCCAGTGGTCGACCAGAGATGGAGAAGGTGGAGTTGGTCTACAACATTGAGGGATTGGAAGTGAAAATAAAGAGTAGGGAAATAAAGAGGGGAGAGAGGGAAAAAGATTTGATTTAACTAAGTCAACGAAAGGGGGTAGAAGGGTAGCTAGTTGTACCTGCCGCCGCCAGGGAAGATGAGTCCAGTGGAGGGAGAACGGTGACGACGACGGGGCTGGAGGCGTGCGTGCGGGTATTGCGCGATGCAGAGGATGGAGATGAAGATGTCTCTACCACTAGTATTGTGGCAGAGCGATGAGAAGGGGGAGGAGAGGTCGCCGGAGCCTACTGGACACCTGGCTGGAGGAGAAGGGACGAAATTGGTGGTGGTCCTCCAGCTAAGTCAAGCTGAAAATATGCAGCCGGAGGTGAGGGCCTTTTTATACGTACTGAAAGGGGCTCTTGTGCTTGGAAGACAAGCTTCCAAGTGCAAGAGTCCTTGCTGGAGAAGGATTCAGGGAGATACCCAAATCTCTCGTGCGTTTGCACGAGAGATTGGGTGCGATTCAAGTCAGGAAATTGTGCTCAGATGGAGGGGAATTCCTTAGAGAATCTCTGTTCCAAATCTAGGAGATCTCTGAGGAATCAGGGAGCAATCCCCCACAATTCCTCGCCAGAGTAAGACTCCTCCGCTTTAATGGTGGAGGGACCTAATTGCATGAGGTGGCGAGGAAGTTAGGGGGGTCTGCGCAATGAATTTCAAAAGGTAGGGGTCAACATGTAATTAGGTGGACTATTTTGCAAAGTTGGTCAAGGTGACCTCTTTTTAGGTCCAAATTTTGGTACAAACCTAATTTGGACCTAAGGAATTCAATGGTGAAGTTGGATTTTAGGTTTGACCGTGTTTGGCTGGACATTTTATATAAAAACTCAAATTAGGTTAAATATTGAGCTAGGACCCCAATCTATGTCAAAATAGGTTCCAGAGGCCAATATGAAGGTTTTAAACCCTAGAGGATATTTTTCCATGAATTTTAGAGGGTTTAATTGATTTTTACCCTAACCATAACCTTGTTGAATTAAGCGGGTCTATTTTACGATTATAAAATGTCATTTAATTCTTAGATTACACATGAACCCATTCCTGACTGAACCAACCCACCTTTTAGCTTATTAAGACCATTTGACCTTTTCATAGCCTCTGATAAATCCCGTTGATGTACTGCAATGGTAAAATTACAGTTTTATCCGTTATTTCATGATTTCTTCTCAGAGTAGTTCTTTCTTTAATTAGGCCCTTCTCTAGATTATGTAGGAGATTTTATTCTCTTTCTTAGGTCAAAATGAGCTAGTTAGGGCTCATGAGGAGGTTCTTATCATTCCTCCATTCTTAACTTTTGCTAGTCCCTTGGCAAATGTCATGGTTTTTACGTCTGTTCTTGACCATGTGTTTCTTTCATCAGTTAAGATAAGTGCTTTCTCTTTTTCTTTTCGACTAGGTCAGAATGCCGATGGTAGGCCTAGAGGTACTCAAGTACCAACCAAGATCCAGACCTGACCAGCTCTAGCCTCGATCATTTGCAAAGGTTTTTAAGGCTTGTAGGAACTATCCTAAGGTTCGTTGGACTCCGCGGTTAAAGCACCCATGCTTAAGACATATTTTAGCCTTAGTTTAGTTTGCACTGCATTTTTGTAAGAGAGTGACAGAGGATTTATTTGTTTGGAGAGTTTTCTCTCACTTTTCTTTTTATTTCCAACTTCGGATTGGCTTCTCAATACGGTCTGTATCGGATTCCTCGTCCCCATCATCAATCCTTAAAGGTCCCTAGCAATTGATGCTTTGTGATAGCACTGCCCATGGCAACCCTTAGAACCTTAGCTTCTGAGATTTTGAGATAATCCCACCCATGGCATTCCGTGGCCGAATCCCGACCCTGACAATCGACATTTCATGATAATGCCGCCCATGGTATCTGAGCTAGTAGAGTGCTTACATGCCCCCGGTAGGATATGTAAATATCCTAGGAGACAAGCATCGAGGAGACGATATGTTGTTATGCATCTTCAAGGGGAATTTTCCGCCTCTCCACGTCGGGAAATCGTCCAAATCAACTTGTGTTGATCGATCGCTCCTAATCTAGGCAATTTTTTCAGAACATTTAATGCTTTTGCGTGATTTTGATAGTTATGCGCACTGAATCAGACTGTGTGTGGGTTGGGTGCTTAAGTTACCGAGTCCCGCAAACTGAAAGTAAGTTAACGAGGTCGAATACTCCCTAAGCCTTAGACCTAATACTTTAAGCTTCGCATTTTTACAACCTCTTGAGGATTATCCAGATCTTAGCAGATACTTAAATTTTTAAGCCTAAGAGTCTAGCCCAAAAGGCCTAAGATCAGCGTTCCTACTAATATCTTTTTGTGTCTCATTAGCACTTTTTCTCATTTTTCTCTTTTTCTTGATGTGGTCTAGAACTTTTGTTAATCCCTTAATTTCTTACTAATGACTATCTCTTTTTCTTTTTCATTTTGTGCTCCTTTTTGGCATTTTTCTTTTTTCCTCCTTATAATTATGTGGCTTACAAAATTTTCCTCCCTCCATTTTTTGTTCTTTTTTTAATTTTCTATTTTTTTTGGTATTTTTGACATATGTGAATTTTTTTGTGAGAATCCTTCTGATTTTTCATAGTTTCTGTATGTATGCACTTTACCACCCCCCATGCCTAAGTTTTGCAATGTCCTCATTGTAAACAAAGGGTGTGAAATAGTGTTGGGTTCAGGGACTTAGAACAGGATATATCGGGTGGGTAATGGGTCGGGAATGACTTTTGGGAATGATTTCAAGCTCTGGTACGTGTACCAGAGGTGGGATCGATTGTCTAAGGCTGAACTCAAGGTGCAATAGACGTGGAGTACTGATGGAAAATCAGATGGTTCTTGAGTTTTTGGAGTGACAGGTTGCCTCTCGTTAAGCACTAAATTCAATGCCTTCAGCCAAGTAGAGAATGGGATGGGGAGGGCGTAGTCAAATCAATAGAATTTTGTAGAATAAGCACCTTGATTAAGAACCTAGTTGGTCCAACTAGGTGCTTGTTGAGATCAACAGGCTGATGATGCAGCTGAAACCTAATTAATCTGGTGGCTTGATAAATGTGGATCAGTAGATGTGGAACCCACCAAATGTTATGAAGCTCAGATGGATGTGGAAATGTAAATTTGGGGTTTGGCTGATCGAATCAACCCGATTAGAGTAGGGATCCATGAAATGATCAGTGAATAATGCGGAAACCCTACAGGGGTGATCAGAGAATGATGGAGCATGATTTTTAGTCTGATCAATGTTTGATACCTGATGTATTTGTGGAGTTAAATCATCTGCAATTGGCTCAGTGAGAGGGGAATCAGCATAGAAATTGAGTCCGATTGTGGGTCGAGGTTGAAAATGGGTTTTGATCGGTTTTGTATATTTGGGAGAGGTGGCTTCAATGAGAATTGTGTATGAGGGCTCTTCTAAAAAGAAGTTATAGGTGGTTTCACTGAGAGAGTCCTCATAGTAACTTTCAAAATCAAAAGTGAATGCCTGAAGAGTGTCTATAGGATAGTGGAAATCTGAGTCGGGAAAAGATTCGAATTCTGGTTTGTAGTCACTCTCGGCATTTTCTAGTTTTGATTCTTGAGGATCGAAAAGAAATGATTCCATGTCATTGGAACCTGAACTTAAATCAGTGATCTCTGGAACTGGGACCTCAGAGTCAGAGTTGGAGAATGATTCATGTGAGCTGAGGTCGTGGATTGGCTCGTCGAATTCAGGAAGTAGAGTTTCTCCAAAATCATTGTCGGATTCGAAATCATCAAAGATATTGCGAAAATCACATTCTAAATGAGATTCAAGATCAAAGGCTCCACCATAGAATAAATCACCTGATGTGGATGCAGCAGCCTAATTGGGGTCTAGCCTATATGTGAATTCTTAGCTTCAAAAGGTGTTCTTATTTGTTCTAGGCTCAAGTTCAAGGCAGGTAGGATAGACCCAATTGAAATACCACTCGTCCAACTCGGTTTCTATATCATAAATTAGCGTGACTTCTAAAAAATTGATTTAATTCTCTGAGGATGTTGGAGAGGGATATTCATTAAATAGAGGCCTAGAATCATATTCTTCATTGAAAATTTGATCTTCTTCATACAGGGCCTCGTAATCTTCCCAAGATGTTTCAGATCCAGATTCTAGGCTTAGGATGTAGGTTAAATCACTAAGATCTAGGTCCGAATTACCTTCAAGGGTCACCTTATCAAAATAAGGGGTGGAATTTACACCCTCGAGAGGTTCAGTTCTACTCTCATCATTGCAGGAGCTTTGGAATTCTAAGCTTGGTGATCTAGGGTCTAGGGTTGGCTCAACATTGTGTTCTCCTGCAATTTCCCAACCTAATTCAATATCAGGCATGTTGTCTTCTATCTGGGTTGGGAATCCACAACCACTTTGTGCCTTAAACACAAGATCTGGGAAATCGAATGGATCCTCGATATTGTTACAAGATGGTTCATCATCTGTTTGGGGCGTGTAGGGGTATTTCTGATCGATAATTTGTTTCAATAATTTCATCATCTCTTCCTATTGTTCAAGATCATCTTGGTGTTATTCCCATAGCACAGGATTTGTCATGCATTGTAGGTATTCAAAATTGTGTAATTTTTCTATCTCAATGTATCCTATTATGAGAATGTCTCAGGTTGATCCTTTTGTGGCTTCAATTAATAATATTTGGGCATAGTTTATGATGAAGGTTGTGGTTGTTGTCACATTAACCAGAATGCCTTCTACTAGTGTTGAGGTTTTGTATTCATTTTCAGAGAATTCAAGGGCATCCTCAATCATTCTATCTTTCATGGTTCTTCGGGATTTAGGTTTCTTGAATGGTAATCCTAAGTAACTAGGCTACATGTTTGGATCAGATGGTGGAATCAAGATGTAGAATCAGAGTTTGGATCAAGATGTAGAATCAAGTTGTGAAGTGATTAAATCTGAATAAAGAGTCCCACTGAAATTTTATGTGTGTGCTCTAAAGAGAAGGGATGAGGGATTGGAGGTGTTTTTGACCCAATCAAGGCACCCAAAGATGTTTTGATGACAATGGAGGTTCGGGGCAGATGATACCCGTGAATCGGAAAGTTGTCCACCTGAGAATTACCTGGGCAGCCAGAGAGGGAGAGTCCTGCAAAGACCTTTACATGATAGAGCGTCCCCACAGGTTACAGGATTTCCCCAACCTGACCTCTCTTGTGACTGAGATTCCAGGTAGACAAGAATATGGACCTTGACTTCTTAAGTCTACCACTTTTAAGATCAAAGGTGCTTAGGGTTTTCACTTGATCTTTAGATGTTTTTGGTTTGTGACCTGATTTGGAGGTTGGTTGACCCAAGGGGTAAACTTCACCTGACCTGCCCTAAAGATGGCAGAATGATTCTAGGTCAAGACCTAGAAATCACCCTGATTTGACTCCTAGGTTATTAGGTCCAAGGTTTTTAAGATTCAAATGATTTTAGAGCTCAATTTTAGGGTTTGTTTTGCTTAGATCTTTTCAATCAAGGGCTTAGGTAGTACACTGATGCGGGTGGGTTTATTTTCTTTCTTATGCAAGCATGTCTGACTAATACTCCAAAACCCTACTGTAGAAACCTTAATTTGGTTCTATTTCAAATTCTCCTCTCTTTTCACAAAAAGTTATCTTTATACTTCAAAACAAGAAGTGTGTTGTTCGCGGAGATTAAGCGTGATTTCTACTAGGCACAGGAATTTTGTGGGATAGGATCTCAAAAAATCGCTTCTACT
This sequence comes from Thalassia testudinum, assembly GCA_037157565.1. Lineage (NCBI taxonomy): Eukaryota > Viridiplantae > Streptophyta > Magnoliopsida > Alismatales > Hydrocharitaceae > Thalassia > Thalassia testudinum. The sequence continues at coordinate 5,409,229 of JAZHRO010000073.1, read as the reverse complement.
TCAATTAGATTTGAAAATTTTATCTCGCAGATCAGGAAACTAGCCTTTTAAGTGATAATTACTCTAAAGAGAAGGCAAGTAATTTCTATTTTGCTTGCTTCCTTTTGTCTTTCAAGGATTAGGAGATGGATTAGGGAAGAAAAGAGATTACCCGCCTTGGAGTGGTTGACTTGCACGGGAGATTCCTTCGTGAAATACCTGCAAAAATCAAAGCAAAATAAATAGCGTAAGTTATGGCTCAAATAAAATAAAAAATAATGCAGAGATTAGTGGTAAATTACGCGTTGCTCCCCAGCAACGGTGCCAAAATGTTAACCACGCTTGATCAGGTTTTAAATGAGTAAGTCGGCAGCATTGTAGTATAGTCGATCAAGCGTTGAAAACAAATAAGAAGTTCTTATTACTCGAAAACCTAAGTATCCGAGGTCAAACACAGGGAGCAAATGGAATTTATTCACTAATCTCAATAATGTAATTTAAACACTTAAAGCTACTCAAAGTCTAATTCAAAATAGAATGCATGAGTTTATGAATTATGAAATGTAGCAAAATAGAGAGATTGAGGAGAATTGGATAAAACGGTTGATTCTTGGCTCTCTTTGACTTGGCTCTTCAGCTCCTTTCTTTTCTCTCCTTCTTTCTCTTCTTCTTTCTTTAGTCTTCTTTCCTTTAGCATTGGCTTCTTTCTTCTTTTTTCTGACTTTCATCTACAGGTCTTTAGCCTTAGCTTCTTTTCTTCTTTTCTTCTTTGACTTTGGCCTTCTGCTTCTTCCTTCCTACCTTCTCCTTCCTTCTTCTTTCTTTGGCCTTGGCTTCTTCTTCCTTTCTTCTGCCTTAGCCTTTTCTTCTTTGACTTTCTGCCTTAGCCACTCCTGCCCTTTGCTTTCTTCTTTCCTGCAGCTCCTACCTTCAGCTTTGCCTTTGAGTCTTCTTCTTCAGCTGCCTCTTCCTTCTTCCTTAGCTCCTCTTCCTTCTCCTTCTTTCCTTGCACAGAGTGGAGGAAAATCTACCCCTACCCTCCCCACGTATGCTCTCTCTCTATTTCTCTCTTGGGTTTGCTCTCCATAAGCCAGTCGGGTAATTGTGTCGGGTTGCACACCCAAGTCCAGGCACACCGGAGTGGGTGGTTCGCAAGGAGTGAGAGGTTAAACAGGTCTATCAGCCAGGTTCGCGAAGGCGTGGGTCGCTGACGAGGCGGGTGTGCGTGGACGACGAGACCTCACCCCATGTCTTGAGGAGACCAACTAGAAACACAAAAATAATATAAGACACTCACCTCACTCCTGAGTTTCCGAGGTGGGACTAAATGTCCCACCAGCTTCGCTCACGCCTGCAGGAGGTCTTTCGCTCAATTACCACAGTTGGGTGCCTCTCAATGCTTGCTCTTTGGCTGGATTCATGCGTGAGACCCTCGCGTATCACTTGGGACTCTTCTTCCTGGAGCACACGACCTGGAGCGAGGATACAAGCTCCTTGCTCCTACTTCAATGGCGGAAGGGGGGTCGGATCTGAAACTCACAAAGATGGCCTTGCGGCCTCGTTAAACCATATGGGGAGCTTCGCCGTGGCACGACAAAGGTGAAACAGTGGGTGGCTGGCTACGGGGCGGCCTAGGCGTGCGTGCCTAGGTTGCTATGTGGCCGTGAAGGTGGGTTTGGTCGGTGAGGGTGTAGGGCATGCGTGGCGATCAGTAAAGGGGTGGAAAATGCTCAGTGGTTGATGGCGGAGGTGACGAGGGGTCTAGTGAGGCATGTGGAAGTGCAGAGCGGTGGAAGTGCCTTTTCCGGTGGTCGACTGGAGATGGAGAAGGTGGAGGTGGCCTGTGGCGTCGAGGGGTTAAAAGTGAAAATAAAGAAAGGGGAAATAAAGAGGGGAGAGAGGGGAAAAGATTCGACCTAACTAAGCAGACGAAAGGGGATAGAAGGGCGGCTGGCCGTACTTGCCACCATCGGGGAAGATGAGTCCAATGGTGGGAGAATGGTGACGACGACGGGGCTGGAGGCATGCGCACGGGTATTGAGCGATGCGGAGGAAGGAGATGAAGACGTCTCTGCCACTGGTATTGTGGTAGAGTGACGAGAAGGAGGAGGAGAGATCTCTAGAGCCTGCTGGACACCTGGTCGGAGGAGAACGGTTGAAATTGGGGGTGGTTCTCCAGCCAAGTCAAGCTCAGAATATGCAGCCAGAGGTAAGGGTCATTTTATAGGTACTGGCAGGGGCTCTTGTGCTTGGAAGACAAGCTTCTAAGTGCAAGAGTCCTCGCCGGAGAAAGATTCAGGGAGATACCCAAATCTCTCGTGCGTTCGCACGAGAGATTGGGTGTGATTCAAGTTAGGGAATTGTGCTCAGATGGAAGGGAGTTCCTCAAAGAATCTCCCTTCCAAATCTGGGAGATCTCTGAGGAATCAAGGAGCAATCCCCCTCAATTCCTCGTTGGAGTAGGACTCCTCCGCTTTAATGGCAGAGGGACCTAATTGCAAGAGGTGGAAAGGAAGTTAGGGGGTCTTAGCAATGAATTTCAAAAGTTAGGGGTCAACATGTAATTGGGTGGACTATTATGCAAAGTATGTCAATGTCACCTCCCCCTAGGTCCAAATTTTCGTACAAGCCTAATTTGGACCTATGGAATTAAATGGTGATGTTCTATTTTATGTTTGACCACGTTTGACTGGACATTTTATACAAAAACCCAAATTATGTCAAATAATGAGTTAGGACCCCATTCTAGGTCAAAATACATTCCAAAGGCCAATTTGAAGGTTCTAAACTCTAGGAGATATCTTTCCATGAATTTTAGAGGGTTAATTGATTTTTATCCTGACCAGAACTTTGTTGAATTAAGAAAGTCTGTTTTAGGGTTACAAAATGTCATGTAATTCTTAGATTGCACGTGAACCCATTTCTTGCTGAACCAACCCACTTTTCATCTTATTAAGACCATTTGATCTATTTTTAACCTCTAAGAAATCCCTTTGATGTACTGCAATGGTAAAATTGCAGTTTTACCTTTTATTTCATGTTTTCTTCTCAGAGCAGTTCTTCCTTGAATTAGGCCCTTCTTTAGGTTATGTAGGAGCTTTTATTCTCTTTCTTAGGTCAAAATGAGCTACTTAGGGCTCATGATGAGGTTCTCATCAGTGATGTCAGTTTTTCTACAACTATTAGGGAGAATAATACAGAATCTAAATTGTTGGACTTGACACAAAGTAAGCCCTCCTTGGACTTAACCATTACCGCCCAACACCACAAACAACCCTTACACTCCCTAACCAATCCTTGTCTCAGGTCTCTGCTCATATACATTCTTTCAGGGGAGAATATCAGGCCACTTCATCCTTAGGTAGAATGGCAAGTGTGGATTGATGCTTATACTTTTAGTCTCGTTAATCAAGGGTTTGAAATAATTATGTTTATATCTTGTAAAATCCTTCCTACTTTGGAGGACCCTTGTTATCCTCCACTTATTTCATTTTAGGAGGTCCCTTTTCATGTTCCTAGACCTCCCCAGCTAGCCTACGAGGTTATGTTGGTCGGTCATGTTTCGCGTGTTAGAAATGAAGTTTACAAGTAACCCGTCGTCATAGTTCCAAAACACGTCGATCAGATAAAATTTATACCGAAACTCCAAGGGAGTCCTGGGTCGAACACAGGGAGGCGACGTTTACTTTATTGAAAATCGTGCTTCATTTCGTTTCTTTTTGGTATTTTAGGGTTTTGATATTTTTTGTATTTTTGAAATAAAAGAAATCAAGCAAATGTATCACATGATAGAGATCTGGAACAAATCTGATATATATTACTTTTAATGTCAATTACAAGAAACTATGAAAGCATATAAAGAGAGGGAGGTGAGAGGAAATCTCCCGAATCGGCTGTTCAGCGAGTCAACGACACCTGGCGGAAGCTCGGATGAAGGAGGTGAGGAGCGGGATGACGGAGGTGAGATGCTGGAGGACCTCTGGTTGAGGAAAGCTTCGACGTAGCTCCGAAATGGAGATGAGAAGACGCTACTAGAATGGAGGTGAGAGGACGGCTCCAAGGTGACTTATGAAGGGAGATAGGAAGTTGGAGGAGTATTTGATGGGGCAGAGGGTTGCAACACTAATAGGGACCATGGGAGCTTGAGAATAAGCACTAATGGAGTGTTGATAGGCTTGCTAGAGCTTGGGAGTAGGAGGGAGTAGAGTAGGTAGAGATGGCTTGAAAGGGAAGAGGTGTAGGTCCTTCTATAGTGGTGGAGAAGAGGCAAAAATCGGTATGGGACCATTAGTGACATCGAGGTCGTCGCTGGAAACGTTGCTGTAGGTAGCTCATGCCCGCTGGCGCCCACAGCTGGCTTTGTTGGCATGCGATGAATTACTGATGGCTGTAAGCATCGCTGTAAGTCCAGCTCATGCATCGCTGTAGTCCACCTCATGCTGTGCTGGCACCACTCCTGCCTTGCTGCGTGCGCGCGCGCCCATGCGCTGGCGCTACGCGGTGCTGCATGCATGCGCGCTGCTGGGCACGTGCGATGTTACGTGCGTGTGCTGGCGGCCAGGGCTGCGCCACGTGGCGTAGTCTAGGCCATCCATCTTCTTGTTGTAGGGGCTGCTATAGAGGTTGGATTGAGTCGATTTTCACGCCGTTAGGCTGCGATCGTTGACCTGAATCCATCCGCACGGTCGGATTTATCATTTGAAGCTCTGAATTATATCTCCTAGTCCCTTTGTTGTTGTTCTTCCTTGGACTGCATATGGTGCTACGGGACTCCGATCAAGGCGATTTCAAAGGCATTGGACTCCGATCGTCATCTTGATCAGATCCGTACGGTCGGATCGTCAATTCGAAGCTCCAAAATAAATATCCTTCTCTCCTAACCACAAAAGGATGCAATTAACGTAAATTATATACAACTAATCGAAATGCAGAATGATGCATGCTATGCAATATTTATAACATGAAATGCAAATCTAAGCCTAGGAACATGCATGAATAAGCATTTTACCCTTAATAAATGTGTTTCATCATACCCCCATGCCTATCTTTTGCTAGTTCCTAGCAAAATTAAACTATATGCTTTGTATAAAAGTAGAATTTGGATTAGATCACTTAGGCCTATGTCGTTTATTAATAATAGAAAATTTCAACTAAGGTCCTAAACTACGAAAACTCAACAGTACCCGGGTGTCTGCCAGAATGCAGACCGCCCAAGTTCTCACCTTATTTGAGAAGGGAAGATATATATTTTTTATTTTTCTTCTTTTCTAATTTTTTTGTACTTTTGGAGTTTGAGAGTTCTGGGATAACATTTTACAGCTACCCGACCTGCCCAAGACTCGGAAAGGACTCTAAGTACTAAGCATCTTTGTGAAAAAGTGATAGACTCACAAAACAGCCGTTAAGACGGGCTTCGGGTTTCTACGACCTTAGGTGACCTTGCCTAAAGGTTTATCTTTACGATCGGTAGCTTTCTCCCTACTTTTATTTATGGGTTCAACACAAGAGTGAATCAAGTGTATCTCCCCGGTTAATTCTACTTCCCTGCTTCTTCCCTAAGTATTTTGGGAATTATTATGCATTTTTTTGTGAGCTGGGTTCTGGACAACCAGCCGATGAGCTGTTACCATCGACAACTTGCCAGCCATACTCGTGCGGTGAAGTGTGGTTTTATTTATGTTTTTATTTTCTTCTTTTTTTCTCTTTTTTTTTGAGTGCTTCTTTTTCTTTTTTCTAAGTAGGTGGCTTCCCTGATCTAATATTTACCTAAAGGCAGTACAATGAAAATGGTCTTGTGGCTGGGCTCTGGACAACCGACCGATGAGCTGTTACCACCGATAATTTGCCAGCCATACCACCCAAGTTGGTCCATTAGCTACCCAATTTCCATAAAAATCACTGGAAAGTGAGTCAGTGCAAAAAATGAGTGCAGATGCTTAGGCTTAAAGTCCTCCCAAATCAGAGGGTGGGTTGATAAGTCGCATACTTATCATCCCAATTATTTACCAAATTAAAATGAATTTTAATTGGCAAGGACTCGAGACTAAGTACACATTCGAGTGGACACCTGGGCTAATTAAGCCCGAAGACTTGAAGAGTCTAGGTGTTTAGGTCCTCTCGTATCATTTCCTAAAGTTAGTAACTTCCAAATGCCTAAGTTCTCTTTTCCTAATTTCTTTTTTTATCTTTCTTCAAATTTTCATTTTTTAATTTTATAAGAAACTAAAAGAAATTCTACGAAGTTAACATAATGATTTCAGGAATTGATTATCCACCCCGCGATGCCTAAATGATGCAATGTCCTCATTGTAGAAATAAAGACATGAAAAGGGCAGAGTAAACAGAACATCACCTGAGTGTCATGAAAATCCGATCAGCTTCGCAGAGAGAAGAGTGTATACACACGTGTTAAGTTTAATGCCTTCAGCTAGGCATAACATACATAAAAAGAAGAAGTTGAGAATTCATAAGTGCGGGTTAGAATCAAAATAAAAAGGTTGATCCTGAAACCCATCTACAGAAGATGTCCACAGACGTGGATGAGATTATGGTGCAGACCCATGCCCCAGGGTCGAGTGGTTCTCAGGTTCTAGATGAAAATCACCCAGAACTGAAGGTTGTTGTGTTTGCGGGGCCAGGCCTGCGGTTTAGTGGTGTGCAACCCAAGACCAAAGTGTCGGACAATGGGTAAAGATGGTTCAATAGGTGCGGTTGTCCACTTAACATCTAGCTTAGAAAAATAATCAGTTATTTCGAGATTGGGTTGCTTGTGAAAGATATCGTAAGGGTCCTAGTAGAAAGTAGGTGGTTTTAGGTCAATAGGTACCCTTAGATCCAAAATCAAACTTCCCTCAGAATTGGCCTCCCAAATCTTTATTTCAACAATTCTATCCTCCAACATCAAGGGCTTAGGCTTTGGGACCTCTAGCATATTATTCACCCCATATGATTCTCCCAAGTCCAGAAATCCTGGCTGAATCAAGATTGACTTGGGTATAAAGATCTCAGAAGTCAGCTCTTCAGGGGGCAGATGAGGACTGGGGTCACTGATTGAATCATCAAGATTCGGATCCTCCAAGTTAACCACAACTAAATCCAAATCTTCAATGAATGGGCTATCAAATGGTTCATCAGGTTCCTCACGCCTGTTTGTCTCACTAAAATCATTTTCCTTATGTTCAAGTGAGACTCACCTAAAGATTCTTCACCCTCAGAGCCAAAGAATTGATGATCCTCATTTCTATATGTCTCAAAATCATAAATCATTTCTTGATCCAAGGAGACATAATTTTCTTCATTTCCTGACTTGGGGATCTCAGGTGAATCAATCGGTTCATCATCAAATGGTTGCTCTAGTCCAACCTAGTCATCCCCGGTCTCATAAAATGTATCCCCCCCGATAGGTGCCTGAGTGGGTTCAGACATTGGCTCTCCTGAAGGGGATTCATCTTGAGAATCATCCTAAGATTTGACTAGGGCAACCACAAATTTCATCCTTAACCTCAACAACTTCCCAAGTAGAAACTCATCTAGGTCCCTATCCCTAACACTTTGGGGCAAATCCAATAGAGAACTATTAAGTTCATCAATCATTTTGATCATAGGCTCCAGTGCTTCAGTGTATGGTGTTGGTTGGGCTTCTAAAGATTGTATGGTGTTCCTCAAATTAGCCAACACTCTATCTTGGATCTGGTTCACCTGAATCGACTGGTTCGATTCAAGTTTGGGTGGGTTTAGGTTGAATCTAGGGGAGTCAAGATGTTGAGGTTCTCAGGCCCCTCCCTGAAAGTAGGTCATTCTAGGTTGTTCAAAGAATGGTGGCAACCTATATTCAGTGGAATACTGGGGAGGGTAGGTGTTATAATCATGATATCCTTCCTGATTGTAGATCGGGTTGGTTTGGTCATCAAAGGATGGAGATCCATAATCATTATAGCTCTGGGAAGGATAATAATCATAGTCCTGTTGTCCAGGGTTAGGCCCTGGACACTGAGGTCCGGATTCATATCCCCAATTAAAGTCATCCCGGCTAGTGGATGGGTAATTACAAGTCAAGTCAAGATAGTAATCATCTTAAGGATAAGTGGTGGTAGGAGGATAGGATGTGAAATGTGTGTAGGATGTGGAAGGGTACATGGTGAAGTAAGGAGGGAAATCAGAAGAGAAAGGAGACCTGCAATACAAAAATACAAGCCTATCCTTAGGTTGGGTAGCTGGCTGGTCCATTGTTCGCTTTAAAGTCGTTTGCAGTTTAATGTGGTGGAAAAGTCGACTAATCAATATTTAAGAAAAAAAATAACCACTCGCAGAGGAGTGAGTCGTATCCACAGGGAGGCAATGACGTATTAAAATTCCCACCATTTAAAAACGTTTGTTCGTAGCTAGTTTGGACAAGAATCAAGCCAAAATTGCCTTCCGATTAAGGTTGAAGCAAGAAACAATGCTGAAATAGCAATTCTGAGAAACTAGAGGATATTTTTCGCAATGCAGAATCAATAAAATATTACTAAAAAGTGACAATGGCAGAAAATGTAATTTTTAATTGGCAGGTTACTGTAGCAAAACAAGGGATTTTTTCCCCTTTGCCTTGCGCGATGAGGAGTGGATGGCCAGACGTGGGAAGCTCGGAGGAAGTCCCTTGGACCAAGGGTTTCGAAGCGGTGGTGGCGGCGTGTCGTGCTGCGGTCGGACGAGCTCCGGCAGAGGTGCTGCAGCCGGTGCCGCAGTTGCTTTGGCGTGAGCACGTGCGGCCTGTTGGCGGTGAGGACTGCCGCGCGCTGCTCTGCGTGCTGGCTGAAGGCATGGGTGCTCACTGCAGCCGGTGCACACTCTGTTGGCATGGAGACCGGGTGTTGCGGGTGACTTCAGGCGAGTGCTGCTGGCGGTTAGCAGAGGGCGCGGGTGCGGCTGGAGGTTCTGCAGGCGCGGGGAAGTTGCGGGTGCTGCTGGAGGTGAGCGGGTGCGGGTGCGACTGGAGGTGAGCGGGTGCTGCTGGAGGGCGTGGAGATGGCGCTGGAGGTGAAGTGGTCGGATGTGGTTGTGTGGGTGCGGGTGGACTTCAGACGGGTGCGCAGGCTATTGGCAGAGGGAGCGGGTGAGCGGTAAGGTGCAGGCTGAAGGTGAGCTGGTGGCCTCAGACGTCCGGGAAATTTCCTAGATGTCTTAAGTGACTGAAAGGGTGGTTGAACGGTAGCTGCGGCGGTGGTGGTTGGTGACGATGGCGAGGGAGATGCATGCTAAGGTGCTCACGGTAATGTGGATGAGCTACGGATGGTGGTGTGGCCTGTCACACCACACGCCCACGGTGGTGGAGACTCGCCGCCACGATTGAGGCCGGCAGTATGGAATGGAAGAAAGGAGATCTCTCCTTTGCACAGTGGTGGTCGATGGTGGAGGCCTCCTGAGCTCGACTGCCTCCCTCCTCCTTTTGTAGTGGCCTGCACAAATTTGAAATCAGCTGCTCGACCAGATCCAACACATCCGCTCCTCCTTGAATGGGTTCTTCACTGCGGCAGCTGGTGGCGTTGGTGCGGCAGCCAGCCATTCCTGCAAGAAGAATAAAGAAAATAATGTTAAAATATTAGGGTCATTTATATACAGACCCTCAACTTTTATGTTAATGAAAATAATGTACCTAATTGGTTATCTAATTAGATGAATGCTATTCTAAGCTAATTCTAAATGCACTTAAAATATGAATGCAATGCATGGATTATGTAATCAAATTAAAAATATGAATTAATCTATTTACATCCTAATTTATGCTAAATAAATGTTTAAATTAACCTAATGTCTAGGCACTTAAATACTTAAATAGCCCACAACTATGGGCTAATCAAATACCCCCATGCCTAGTTTTTGCTAGTCCTTAGCAAAATTAAGCGAAACCTAGCACTCCAAGTAAACTAATTAACTCACTTACTCTTCCTTCAGAAGCATATTAAGTTCAGACTCTAGACCCAAGGTTCCTAAGTAGTTGCTAAGTTACAGACTAGGTCGACTAAAGACGAGTTGGAGGCACAAGTTTCGCTGATTTTTGACTCTACCCTAAAGTTTATTGATTCCTGAGATTAAAGCATCCATGCCTGTGCATTGGTATGAGTTATTTGAGTTAAAGGATTTATATATATATATACTTTTTTTTTTGTTTGATTCTTCTAAGTCTAACCTCAGATTAGCTATCAACACGATCTGTGTCGGATTCATTGTCCCCATTACCATACCTCGAAGGGTGCCTGGCTTTCAATGCTTCGAGATAGCACCGCCCATAACGACCCTAAGAACTCCTTGCAATCGACACTTCGAGATAGTATCGCCCATGGATTTCTTAAGTGAATTTAGGCCTATGGCAATCGGCACTTCGAGATAGGGCCACCCATGGTACCTGAACCGCGCAATGCGCTTACATGCCCCCAGTAGGATGGATATCCTAATAGACAAGCACCGAGGAAGTAATATGTTATCATCGCATCCTCAAGGTGAGTATATACTCCACCTCTCATGCGGTGGGAACTCTTCCAATCAAAATGTGTTTTCAAGCCTCTCTTAAGTCAAAACTAGGAGAACCAAATCTCTTTTCAGAAAGATAGAAATTAAGTTAATTACCAGACCATGTGTGTGAAATTTGGATGCTTGGGCTACATGGACCTGTAAACCAAAAGGTAGAATAAGACTCCAGGTACTACCCTACCTTTTAACTCAAACCCTAGCTTCCCTTCCTCAACCTCTTGAGGAATGGTCCGCAACTTAACTCCTACTTAAGTTTTTAAGTCCACAAAGGACCCTAAAGGTCTAAAGCTAGTAGCTCATTTAGCTTCTAAAGTTTGACCCTAGAATTAACTTAGTCTACCTAGAGTTCTGATTTGCTTAAGACTGCAAGATCTAGCCAGTTAAGCTCAAAACTCTTTTTTTTTTTTCTCTTTCTATTTTTTTTAATATATATGCATGCTATAAACAAAATGCTTCAGGTCCTCTCCCCCATTCCTAGTCCAAACAATGTCCTCATTGAAAACAAAAATAGCTAAATGAAGATATTACCTGAGGCAGAGAATGGTAGGAGCTAAGGCTCCTCAAGAGTGACTTCGTCAACCAGATGGCCATCTAAAGATATGTACGGTTTTAACCTTTGACCGTTGAGGATAAAGGGTGTTGCTGAAGAGGAAGGATTTTTGATCTCCACAGCTCCATGCGGAAATACTTTGGTGATTATGTAAGGCCCATCCCAACGAGATTTTAACTTCCCAGGAAAAAGCTTAAGTCTGGAATTGAAAAGCCAGATTTGTTGGTTGGGCTCAAAGGTCTTTCGAAGAATAAACTTATCATGCAAGACCTTAGTTCTTTCCTTATAAGCTTGATTGGTGTCATAAGCATCATTCCTCAGCTCCTCAAGCTCACTTAATTCTAGAAGTCGTGCCTTACCTACCTTCTCTAAATCCATGTTAACACTTCAAATAGCCCAAAGTGCTTTATGTTCCAACTCAATAGGTAAATGGCACGCTTTTCCATACACAATCCGAAAGGGAGAAGTACCCAAAGGGGTCTTATAGGCCATTCGATAAGCCCACAAAGCATCATCGAGCTTTTGGGACCAATCTTTCCTATCAGGTCTAATGGTCTTTTCCAAAATATTTTTTATCTCCCTATTTGATACTTCAACCTGGACACTTGTCTGAGGGTGGTAAGGGGTAGCAACCTTGTGAGTCACTCCCAAACTCTTGATTAACCGATTGAAGTGGTGGTTTCGGAAATGAGGTCCCCCATCACTTATAATAGTCTTGGGACAGCTGAAACGGGATATGATATTGGCCTTCACAAATTTCAAAACCACTGAGTGGTCATTTGTGCACGTAGGAATGGACTCTATCCATTTAGAGACATAATCAACTGCCACCAAGATATATTCAAAACCATGGGACGACGGGAAGGGGCCCATAAAGTCAATTCCCCACACAACAAAAATTTCAACAGATTGAATAGGATGTTGAGGCATTTCATTCTTCTTCCCAATCGTTCTAGTCTGTTGACATCTAGTACATGCCTTAACAAAATTATGAGAATCCTTAAATATGGAAGGCCACCAAAAATCGGACTGGAGAACCTTAAAAGTAGTTTTCTTAGCACCAAAGTGTCCTCCACAATGAAGTTCATGGCAAAAACTCAGCACACTTTGTTGTTCCTCTTCAGGCACACAACGTCTCAATACTTGGTCTTGTCCAATTCTAAATAATTCTGGCTCTTCCTAATGAAAATATCTTGCTTGAGAAATGAATCTATTTCTTTTCTGCTCATCCCAAGAGCCAGGAGTTTGTCTAGTGACCAAGTAATTTACAATGTCTGCATACCAAGGTAAAGTTGGTGTTACCGCCATCAGAGTTTCATCGGGAAATGTCTCGCGAATGTCTTCAGAAATAGAGTCATTAAGAGGAAGGTGAGACAGGTGGTCAGCCACAACATTTTCTACTCCTTTCTTTTCACGTATTTCCAAGTCAAATTCTTGAAGGAGTAAGATCCATCTAATCAGACGTGGCTTAGAATCTTTCTTAGCAATGAGATGGTTCACTGCTGCATGATCAGTAAAAATAACCACCTTAGACCCAAGTAGATAAGGCCTAAACTTCTCTAGAGCAAAAACTACAGCAAGTAATTCTTTTTCAGTGATGATGTAGTTTTGCTGAGGTTCGGTTAAAGTCTTGCTTGCATAATGCAGCACATGAGGTCTTCTCTCAACCCTTTGTCCAAGGACTGCTCCCACTGCATAATCCGAAGCATCACACATAAGCTCAAATGGGAGTGTCCAATCAGGAGCTTGGAGAACAGGCGCAGAGATCAAGGCCTCCTTTAGAGTTTGAAAGGCCTCAGCACACGTTGAATCAAAACTAAAGGAAGATTCCTTCGCCAACAAGTCACAAAGTTGCCTAGAAATCTTACTAAAATTTTTAATAAAGCACCTGTAAAAGCCAGCATGGCCCAGAAAGGATCTAATCTATTTGACATTCATAGGCAATGGAAGTTTGGAAATAGAATCAATATTGGCTTTATCTACTTCCAAACCTTGCTCGGATACAACATGCCCAAGTACAATTCCTTTCTGTACCATGAAGTGACTTTTCTCCCAGCTGAGTTCTAAACCAGTCTCCTTACATCGTTTTGACACATTCTCCAGGTGCAGGAGACACTGGTCGAAAGACGAGCCATAAATGGAGAAGTCATCCATAAACACTTCAACACACTCGTCAATCATGTCCGAAAAGATAGACATAATACACCGCTGGAAAGTTACAGGAGCATTACATAATCCAAACGGCATACGCCTGAATGCAAAAGTACCGTAAGGACTCATGAATGTCGTCTTTTCCTAGTCATCAGGAAAGACTGCCACCTGATTGTACCCAGAATATCCATCGAGAAAGCAATAATACTTATTCCCTGCCAATTTTTCGAGAATTTGATCAATAAAAGGCAAAGGAAAGTGATCCTTCTGGGTAGCGGTGTTAAGCTTGCAGTAATCAATACAGACCCTCCATCCAGTTGAGGGTCTAGTGACAACTTGTTCACCTTGGTCGTTGAGTTCCACAATAAAGCCTGCCTTCTTTGGACCACATGAATGGGACTGACCCATTTACTATCAGCAATGGGATATATGATCCCAGCGTCCAACCACTTCAGGATTTCCTTTTTTACAACCTCCCTCATATTAGGGTTCAGACGTCTCTGCATGTCCCTAAAAGGCTTGATGGAATCATCAGTATAAATGTGGTGCATGCAGAGTGTAGAGTCTATACCCTTAATGTCAGCAATGCTCCAAGCAATAGCTTCCTTGTGCCTAGATAGGCATGCAATCAAGGCTCCCTCCTGTGCCTCAGACAGCACAGCGGAAATGATAATGGGGAGTGTATCATTGGCACCTAGGAAAACATACTTGAGAGTGTCAGGGAGGGGTTTCAACTCAAGGTTAGGGGCTTGTATGGTTGAGGGTTTCATAATAGATGTCCCCATCTCAAGTCGCAAATCTACCTTCGGTGAAAATGATTGGGGAAGAGACTCAGCAGAAACTCCTAGTAATTCCTCTAGTTCTAGTATATCCTCTTCACATTCCTCCAAGAGATGGGAATGCTCATTTAGCATGACATGCTGAAGGGGGTCATCACATAACATTGCAGGAGTTGCCTCTTCAATCAGGTCATCTATCACCTCAACTTGAGAACAATCCTCAAGTCCAGCTTGTTTGTAAGCATCAAACACATTAAGCCGGATTTTCCTATTCCCAAAGCCCATTTTCAATGCTTCAGTATTGCAATTAATTGAAGCATGGGAAGTTGCAAGGAAGGGGCAGCCCAAAATGATGGAGGGTTTGGTTGGCTTGTTGGTAGGGTCAGTGTCCAAAACTAAGAAGTCAACGGGAAAGAAGAAATCCTCCACTCTTACGAGGACATCTTCCAAAATTCCTCGTGGTGTCTTAAGTGATAGATCAGCAACTTGAAGGATTACAGGGCTAGGCTTCAGATTGCCTCCCCCAAGTTGTTCATACACGTAGCTCGGAAGGATGTTCACCCCCGCACCCAAATCAAGTAGAGCCTCATCAATTTGTAAGTCACCAATAACTACAGAGATATATGGGGCTCCTGGGTCCTTAAGTTTCGAGGGTGTGCCATGTTAAACAATTGAGCTAACAGAATTAGGCATGACAACTTTTGATTGGACCTATTTTCTAGATTGCTGCTTTTTCGTGCGCAAGTCCTTTAAGAAGCGTGCATAAGGCGGAATCTGCCTGATAACTTCAATCAAAGGCAGGTTAATCTGCACTTGCTTGAAAGTTTCCATAATCTCATCCGTCTTATCTTTGGCTCCAGATGAGCCAACAAAAGTCTGCCCAGAGGTGGATAAGCGCTCTGGAAAAGGCACTCTCGATCTCTTGGTGGAAGGGTTGTCATGTCGAGTAAGGGGTGGAACGGGGGCAACTTCTTTCGGTGAGGTGATTTCAAGCGGAGAAGATTTGGGCAAATCTTCTCCGGTGGGGGTGAAAGTCGGGGTGGATGGTTTTTTAGGGGGTGAGACTATAGGAGCATCAGGTTTGGAAATTTCTTTCCCACTCCTCAGAATAGTCACCGCCTGAGCATGCTCCCTAAAGACAATCCCTTTTCCTTTAGGATTTTCCTCAGCAGCACTGGGAAACTTCCTAGTCTCCCTCTGTCTAACGGCCTCAACAAGGTGTCCAATTTGTGATTTCATCTTATGTATAGCCTTGTCATGAGATTGGATGATGGCACTTTGACTTTCTTGCATAGTTTTCAACATCGCCTTCAATTCATCCATCTCAGAGGTTTTAGGTTGGGCAAAGGTCTGAGGTTGGTTCATTTGCTGGTTTTGAAAGGATTGTGGTTTGTAATTCCCCGAATTTGAGACATTTCCTTGTCTCCATGAAAAGTTTGGGTGGTTCCTCCATCACTCATTATAAGTGTTGGAGAAAGGATCATTACGAGGTCTTGGATGGAACCCTTTAGCGGCATTCAAATCCGCTTGTACAAGCTCAGGGAATGGGAGGCCAAGTGGCAATCCACAATGGCGTGTGTATTGCCTTGACAAATTACACATTCGGAAGCTTGGGATGTGGAGGTGTTAGGTATGAATGAACTCGGGTTTGACATAAGCCTTTCCATGTTTTGATTCAATAATTGAATTTGATAGGCTAAATTCTGGGTGTCCCTTGCTTCATTCGCCTCCAACTTTCTTTGCATGAGAGTGGGCTTTCTATCCATGTAGGCAGAATTTAAGTGAATAGAATTCTCACTCAAAGTATCAAATAAGTTCCAAGCTTCATCCTCAGTCTTAGATAGAAAGGTTCCTGCACAGGCACCATCCACAGTTTGCCTATGCGAATCATTAAGTCCGGTGTAGAACCTTTCAACCAGTTTCCATTTAGGCACTTGGTGATGTGGGCAAAGTCTCAGCAAATCGTTAAAGCGCTCCCACGCATCATGGAATGCTTCCCCATCCTTTTGAACAAAACTCATAATTTCCCTCCTAAAGTGATTTGTTTTGCTCATGGGGAAGTACTTCTTCAAAAACTCCTTCTTCAGGGCATCCCAATTATTTATATTATCAAGGGTGTGATACCAATACTTGGCTTTATCCTTTAGGGAGAAGGGAAAGAGGGTCCGCATTTGAGCGTCATCAGTAACGCCCTACAGCTTCACCGTGGAACAGACCTCGGTGAATTCCTCAATATGCCTGTAAGTGTCTTCCCTAGTAGTACCATAAAAGGAGGGTAGCAAGGATATGGTACTACTTTTGATCTCATACGGATTGTCCCCTCCAGGTCTACGTAGTGCTGGTCCAGCTTGATTGGTTGGGATGAAATATTCTTTAAGGCTCCTTTGACCGGCCATTTCTACCCTTGGAAGGTCTCTTCTTAGGATTCTTTCAGGTTCAGGATCAAATACAAGTTGTCTCCTAAGAGAACGCCTACCAAGCATGCACTATAAACACTATTCAAAAGGACTTGTTTGGTCTTTACAGATTTACGCTTTTGACTTTAGTTCAAATTGTAGGTGACAAAACAAGTTGCCCAATCAATTACGTGTCAATTGTCCACCTTCGAAATGCCTAAAAAGACCTAGTTGGAACTTAGGTATTCTTCCCTAAATCTCAAATGGTCAAGTAAATCTAAAGACGGAAGATCGAGGGATGCAAGTAGGCCTAAGCCTTCCTTTGAAGCTGTGCTTTTGCGGTGCTTCTCAACTACCCCCAAAAATCCGTGACAGGGTATCCCCCTCTTTGGATTTACAAAACCTTTGATCTCAAGTTCCGAATACTTCAGAATCCAACGATAGGAGGGCTCATGTCCTAGTCGTTTCAAGACTTAGGAGTGTCTAAATGAGTGCTGTGGTGCAATAGATATAAGTGTGCATTCACCGCAAAATGATTTTGAATTTTGAATCGCACACGACGTTTTACAATCAAGTCCTTGATTTTTAGATGTCCCTCCTTTAATTAGTCCTTTTTTCGAATATATGTGACCACTTGTTAGATCGCTTCAAGACAAACTTTGTGGTCTTTGAATTAAATCCCAAATGCAATGCGTGATCAAGAATAGGATGCAAAGTAAGAGAATGCGTACTTGCCTCCAGCGATCTACGATGCAAGAATGCACGCAATGTAGAAAAGTAAATCTAGCGGCTGGTCATATAGACCTAAATGGTTCGTCCTAAGGCAGGCAGCTTCTAGTAGGCAGCTCATTTTTTTTTCTATTTCTTTTTAGAACTACTTATGCACAAGCAAATAAAAGTAATAAAAAAAACCTAAATGTAAAGAAAAGGGAACATGCTCCCAAAAATTACTCAACATGGGCCCAAAACAAAATAGGGGAACAAACCCCTCAAAATATGCCCCAAAACAAGGGTTTCAAACTAACTGCAATGTAAAATTAAATCTAAAGTCTTAATTCTAGTCTAATTATACTAGAGACTAAATGCAATGGTGTCCGTCTCGTCCTCCTCCTTCTCCATTTAAAAATTGCTCATCCAATTTCCTCTGGTGACATCAAGGGTCGCCTCTCACAGTGGCTGATTCTTGCACAAATTTTCTCGCACAGAAAAGAAAATAATAAACGGTCAAATCACTGTGCAATTGACAAATAATCAAAATAAAATCAAGTGAAATTATTGCATCTGTTGCCTCCCCGTCAACGACGCTATTTAGCTGGTCGATTGTTCGCTTTAAAGTCGTTTGCAGTTTAATGTGGTGGAAAAGTCAACTAATCAATATTTAAGAAAAAAAAAAACCACTCGCAGAGGTGCGGGTCGTATCCACAGGGAGGCAATGACGTATTAAAATTTGCACCAGTTAAAAACATTTGTTCGTAGCTAGTTTGGACAAGAATCAAGCCAAAATTGCCTTCAGATTAAGGTTGAAGCAAGAAACAATGCTGAAATAGCAATTTTGAGAAACTAGAGGATATTTTTCGCAATGCAGAATCAATAAAATATTATTAAAAAGTGATAATGGCAGAAAATGTAATTTTTAATTGGCAGGTTACTGTAGCAAAATAGGGGTTTTTTTCCCCTTTGCATTGCGCGACGAGGAGTGGATGGCCAGACGCGGGAAGCTCAGAGGAAGTCCCTTGGACCAAGGGCTTCGAAGCGGTGGTGGCGGTGTGTCGTGCTGCGGTTGGAGGTGGCCGGACGAGCTCTGGCGAAGGTGCTGCAGTCGGTGCCGTAGCTGCTTTGGCGTGAGCGCGCGCGGCCTGTTGGCGGTGAGGATTGCCGCGCGCTACTGCTGCGTGCTGGCTGAAGGCGTGGGTGCGCACTGCAGCCGGTGCGCACTCTGTTGGCATGGAGAGCGGGTGCTGCTGGCGGTTCTGCAGGCGCGGGATGTTGCTGGTGACTTCAGGCGGGTGCTGCTAGCAGTTAGCAGAGGGCGCGGGTGCGGCTGGAGGTTCTGCAGGCACGGGGAAGTTGTGGGTGCTGCTGGAGGTGAGCGGGTGCAGGTGCAGCTGGAGGTGAGTGGGTGCGACTGGAGGGCGTGGAGATGGCGCTGGAGGTGAAGTGGTCAGATGTGGTTGTGCGGGTGCGGGTGGACTTCAGATGGGTGCGCAGGCTGTTGGCAGAGGGCGTGGGTGAGCGGTAAGTTGCAAGCTGAAGGTGAGCGGGTGGCTTCAGACGTCCGGGAAATTTCCCGGACGTCTTAAGTGACTGAAAGGGTGGTTGAACGGTAGCTACGGAGGTGGTGGTTGGTGATGATGGTGAGGGAGATGCATGCTAAGGTGCTCATGGTAATTGGGACGAGCTTCGGATGGCGGTGTGGCCTGTCACACCACACGCCCATGGTGGTGGAGACTCGGTGCCACGATTGAGGCTGGCAGTATGGAATGGAAGAAAGGAGATCTCTCCTCTGCACAGTGGTGGTCGATGGTGGAGGCCTCCTGAGCTCGACTGCCTCCCTCCTCCTTTTGTAGTGGCCTGCACAAATTTGAAATCAGCTGCCCAACCAGATCCAACACATCTGCTCCTCCTTGAATGGGTTCTTCACGGCGGCAGCTGGTGGCGTTGGTGCGGCAGCCAGCCGTTCTTGGAAGAAGAAGAATAAAGAAAATAATGTTAAAATATTAGGGTCATTTATATACAGACCCTCAACTTTTATGTTAATGAAAACAATGTACCTAATTGGTTATCTAATTAGATGAATGCCATTCTAAGCTAATTCTAAATGCACTTAAAATATGAATGCAATGCATGGATTATGTAATTAAATTAAAAATATGAATTAATCTATTTACATCCTAATTTATGCTAAATAAATGTTTGAATTAACCTAATGTCTAGGCACTTAAATACTTAAATAGCCCACAACTATGGGCTAATTAGTAACCTAAAGGTCTATAGACTCTCAGAATCCATCCTAAGATTATAGACAATTTACTCTACTTATGTCCAGGCAATCCGACCAGTTAGAAGGGGAGACTGGGGAAAAGGTTCTTCCTTTGGCTTGCACCTCCGGTTCCTAGTGTACCCCCCAGTCACGGTCGTTTGACACTACTCTCCTAGCTAGACATCAGATTGACTAGTATAAGCAGATTAATTGTGAACAATCTCAATATGGATCCTAACGAGTGAACCAGTCCTTAGGGCCAACATCTAATCAATTTTAATTAGGCTTGGGATAATTGTGCTTCAGGAATGTGATGGGCCCTTTAGATGGGTTGTGCCCTTAATGATAAGTTAAACTGTGTGTGTGTGCACAACCAGGGTTTTCAAACAAGGTTATTTGATGATGTGCCTTTTAGGATTTAACCTTGTTTAGTAGCTTTTAGGGTTTAATTCTTAGGTTGGTTCAATCAAGGTTTAGTAGAACACTCCAAGTTTTGAAAGCATAGGTGATGATATGTTCCTTTAAAAATAAAAAATAATGTGGAGTGACTGGTTCAACTCTAAGAATCAGCCCTAAGTGGCAAGCTACTTGATGGATTAGTTTTAGATTGAGTGGTGCGGCCCAAACAGCTTAATCAATAGGCCTATTGCACCACTTAGTTAAGGCACACAAGAATACTAAACCTATTCAAATTTCTACTCACTTATGTGTATTTAGTTGAAGTGTACCGGATCCACAAGTCAGATCCCAATTAAGTGGTAGAATCAAAGAGATTGTGCGCCTTAGGATAAGAAGTTGTGGGTGTTAAGTGTGTAGCTTTCAGAAAATCCCACAATCAGATAACACTTTTTTTATTTTCTTTTTTATTTATGTGGATGGCGAGGTGAATGAAGGTGGCAAACAAACAACCAAATCTATCCTAGGGTATATAAAAAGCACCTAAATTGATTTGGGTTTGAGTTATTAGGTTATGAAATGAAAATTAAGGTGGGGGTGGTGTGGGGGACACTTACAAAACACTCTACCTGCACTTTACTCTAGTCTGCCACACTTGGATCTCCATGCTAGGGTACCTGCAAGACAGTAGATCAAAGACAAGTAGGGTTAGTGCTATGTAAATGCAAAGAAATGCAATAAACAACAAAGTAAATTCCGTTGCCTCCCTGGCAACGGCGCCAAAATGGTCATATTTTCCCCGGCAATGGCACCAAAATGGTCGGGCGTATTTCACGTGTTACAAATCGGGGTTACAAGTAACCCATCTTCGTAGTTGTAAAATAGGGAGGCGATGTTTACTTTATTGAAAATCATGTTTCGTTTCATTTCTTTTTGGCATTTTAGGATTTTTATATTTTTTTGTATTTTTGAAATAAGAGAAATCAAGCAAACGTATCACAAGATAGAGATCTGGAACAAATCTGATATATATTACTTCTAATATCAGTTACAAGAAACTATGAAAGCATATAAAGAGAGGGAGGTGAGAGGAAATCCCCCGAATCGGCTGTTCGGCAAGACGACAGCGCTTGGCGGAAGCTCGGACAAAGGAGGTGAGGAGCGGGACGACGGAGGTGAGATGCTGGAGGATGTTGGGTTGAGGAAAGCTTCAGCGTAGCTCCGGAATGGAGGTGAGAAGATGGAGTTGATCTGCTACTGGAATGGAGGTGAGAGGATGGCTTTAAGGTGACCTATAAAGGGAGATGGGAAGTTGGAGGAGTATTTAGTGGGGCAGAGGTTCGCTACACTAACAGGCACCTTGAGAGCTTGAGAACAAGCTCTAATGGAGCGTTGGTAGGCTTGCTATAGCTTAAGAGTAGGTAGGAGTAGAGTAGGTAGATATGGCTTGGAAGGGAATTGGTGTAGGTCCTTTTATAGTCGTGGAGAAGAGGCAAAAATCGGTATGGGACCATTAGTGACATCTAATCTGTCGCTGGAAACGTCACTGTAGGCAGCTCATGCCCGCTGGCGCCCACAGCTGGCTTTGCTGGCATGCGATGAATTACCGATGGCTGTGCGCATCGTTGTAAGTCTAGCTCATGCATCGCTGTAGTCCACCTCACGCTGCGCTAGCGTTGTCCTGCCTTGCCGTGCGCGCGTGCGCCCATGCACTGGCACTGCGCGGTGCTGCGCGCATGTGCGCTTGCGCACCCGCAATGCTGGGTGCGTGCGATGTTGCGTGCGTGTGCTGGCAGCTTGGGCTGCGCCACATGGCGCAGTTTGGGTCGTCCATCTTCTTGTTGTAGGGGCTGCTACAGAGGTCGGATTGAGTCGATTTTTGCATCGTTAGGCTGCGATCGTCGACCCAAATCCATCCGCGTGGTTGGATTTATCATTTGAAGCTCCAAATTATGTATCCTTGTCCCTTGGCCGTTGATCTTCCTCAGACTGCATGTGGTTAGCCCTAGCAGAAAATTTGTATCAAGGAGGTGCCATTAAACATTTTCTTCTTAAATTTTTTCAGAAGTTTAGAATCTAGTACATTTACTTCACTTGCATGTAGACTGCGTAATGGATCTTTGAAGAAAACCAATAAGCATTTTTAGTCTACTAAATCCTTGGACAGTTAATAGGGAGTTAGGCATACTATCTTCTATTAGATCCACCTTATATTTTTGAGAAGAAAGTAGAGGGACTACTAGGGCACTAAGTCTAATGCAAGAACTCTTAAGTTTTGGATAATTAGATGATGATAACTCAGAGTTAGGCATGGTTTTCGCTCTCTATTCCTGTGAGTAAACATTGTGTGAATTCTGAGAGTCACCAAATAAGACAGGTACATAGAAATTGAGTCCTAATAAAACTAGGACTATGGTTGATGGTTACGACCATCCTTCATAAAGTCTTCGACTGAAGGAGGGTAATAGTGTCAAAGGTCAGAAATATGCTTGTCCTATCCATTCCTTCCCGGTGTCGAGGGTAGACACTTCCAACAAACAAGCCACACAATATCCTCTTGACCATCATCATCCCTAATAATGCCTCATAAATAAAAGTATGAGTTGTTTTGTGTTGCAAAGAAAAAAAAATGAAGCAACAAAAGAAAGAAAGAAACATTTATATTTAGAAAAAAAAATAGAGAGTGAAAAAGAAAAAGAAAAAGTTCAAGTTTATAGTTTTATTTTTGTGTCATCTATCATTATGTGTCGATGTTATTGAGGCAATAAAAACACCCTTGCGATCCACCAAATATGACCCATACTTACTTTTTAGTGTTTCTGATCGCCCGAATACTGGCTAAGGACTTCTAACTTAGTTGTAGGATTATTAGGACTTTACTTGAAGTGTGAAAGTCATGTGAGGCCACCAAACAGTGAGTGCACTTACAAAATCTGGTAAGATATGTGATCTTAGAAAAGAAAGAAGAAAAATAAAAGAGTAAGTGCAAAGGAACGCAAAGAGAGCACAATTTTTAGCCTCTCTCTGGTTCGACTTGCTTAATAGTCTAGAGATCTATAGTCTGCAGTACTATACCACATGTAGCACCAGATGAGTGTGAGCCACCAAATATAAATCCATTCAACTCAGCATCTCCTACCTAAGCCAAAAAGCTGGGGTCAAATTATAGATCATTTTCTACTTTATCCCTGAGGAAAGTAGTTGCCTATCCTGGTCGAATTTTATCAAGGGTTAAGGACGAACATCAAATGTAAGTTGGCTTTTCACTTAAATCCGTACCTAGGCTATTACCATGTCAAATTCGTCTAGATTTCTAAATTTTTGGAATAAGAAAAGAAGAAATCTTTTAGTCACTTCCATCTTTTTTCACTTTTGCTAGGGACTAGAAAAAATTAGGTACGGGGGCATTTGATGAGACCACCTGTGTGGGCTAATTAATTACATAAATGCCTAAATATTATGATAATGTCTACACTTATAAAGCATACTTCGATACAGAAATAGATTACTACTTGCATATTTTACTTGTATTTATATAAGATAGTATATATATTCTAGGGCCATGCATGCATTATATGCATCATTTTATTATTTTCTTGTAAATAACCCTTTTCTTTTTTCCACCTACAGGACCCACCAATCGCAACGGGACTGCCTCCTCCTCGCAGGCCTCAATAGATCGCCCACCCAAATCAGCTGAGTCCCGTGCAGTAGCCTCAAGCACCTTAGGATCTTCGGCCATCCATTGGTGAGTCGACAATGATTTCTTTAAAAAAAGAGTCTCGTGCGCAGAAGGTGGGCTTATCTCCTTCCCCTTGGCGGGGCTCTTCTCCTTGGCCACCATCGTGGATGCAGCATGCACCATGATCGGGAGCGTGCACCGTGGGAACTTGGCAAGCTTCTTCATCACCTTCTCCATGCACCCACCTCTGCCCTTCACCTACCGTGGTCTGTGCGGTGAGAGAGCGCACACCATTACCGCCACCAACAACATCCGTCACCACCACGTGTAGAGCACCTCCCATGCACCGCCACACCCACCGTGCACCACCATTCCCTTGCGCACCCTTGCACACACGCCCTCACACCACCATCCTCGTGCACGCACAACGCCACCACAGCCACCATAACCCCGTAGCCAAAACCTACCCCCACCCCTGATCCCTCTTCGTCTTCTTCTTCTTCCTCTTCTTCCTTTTCAGACACTCGCACCTTCTCCCTCAAGCGCACTATTCATCTCCTTCACAGAGAAGAACCCAAACCCGACTGTGACCACCTAAGCGCTGCTACCACCACTGGTCACGTCCCTGGCTGTCAACATCGTCGGAAAGCTTGCCTTGCTGTCGTCGAGACACCCACACGACCGCACAGCCTCCAAGTTGTTCCCGATCTCGACCATGCAACACTTCGCCACCGGCCGCCACTCGTCGGCACATCTCCACCATCATGAAGCCTCCCCTACGATGCGCCTTCTCCGACGAAGTCACTAGCCAGCGAACCCTCCTCCATGCGCACATGGAAGAGAGAAGGGAAATCCCTTGTTTCCTCTCGCATGAAAAATTATGAATATTGACATTGCCACTTTTACTCTTACTTTATTTAATGAATTAATAAATTGCAAGGAAACTGCATCAATATCCCTCTATTTTTGATTAATTACTTATGGCTGAATTCTCCTCATGAATGATATTAGAAAAGGGATATTAGATATAGTGAACAGGCTCTGTCGTGTAGGAAATTATTATTTACAGGATATCTGTATCAAGATCACTATTTTAACTAGTATTATATTGTGGTGATTTTGCATGTGCACTCTTACATTATTGATTAATTATTTAGAATGGGAACTTATGTTGAAAATAAGTTGCATGAGTTAGCATGCACGCCAAATAAGTTTCCTGAATAATTGAGGCACCACTCACTAGTTTAATAGGCTAATTCCTCCTTGTGGAGATGACCTAATTATTTTCATGGTTAGTTTTCAATATTAAATTTTTTGAAACGTGATTTTCTACAATGCAACGAACTATAATGACATGTCAATTTATGTTAAAATTTTTATCGAAAATGAAGATCTTTCTTTTAGCTCGACAGCTTGAGGAACTTACTTTGAAGCTCTAGAAGGTGTAAGAATACTTGGATGAGACATGTGTTGCAATCGGGGTCTTAAGGGCCTTTTATAGGTGAAGAAACTCCAAGATTCAGCCTTGAATGACCCTCAAATCGTGCCTGGACAGCCTTGAACCACAATGGATTGCTCCTCTCACTCAATTCTACACCCACTCATGTGCATGCATGCTGGTACGCATTGTGTGATGCCCAATAGCACATGGGTTGGTGTGGTCAATTCTCAACCATCGATTTCCTCATCCAATGGCTGCAGAGTGCCGCCCATTGTGCCTTCAAGCTTGCGCATGATCGTGCCTCTAGAGTCATGCGATCATATTTGACCCATGTGGCTTCATCAGTTGTGTAGATCATGGGTGGATGGCTTGTATGAGTGCACGATCGGATGTTTAGATTGCGTAGATCGCATGATTGTGTGGCATAGACGTATCAGGATCGTTGGTGGATTATCGAATGGCGTAATTTTTGAGTGCTCGCGTGAGCAAAGGGTCGTGGATCGTGACTGGATCCCATGTCCCTCACTTTCCAGGCATGCACTCGCCCGCTGTGCTGTGCTTGGGGATGGGCTAACCTCGACCGTCCATGGCTAATTATGTAGCTATGGGAGAGGAAGACATGGTGTGATGAGGATCATTGGATGGCGATCGCACGGTGGAGATCTCGCATGCCCGTGCACTGAGGAGAGCAAGTAGGCACTATTGGTGGTTGATGGAGCACTAATATAGCACCACGTGCTCCATATCGGCCATTGATCATCAGATCAATGGTTAAAACTTCCCAGGCTTGTTGTGGGAGCTATGGAGGTTAGATTAGGGGGATTTCAGAGCCGTTGGACTCAAATTTTTGTCCTAAATCTATATATGCGACCCAATTGCTCATCTAAGACCTACTTATATATGTACTTGTATAACCTAGTCATTAAGTGTTAGTACCCAGCAATATTAATATAAAGCTTACACTAGATGCATGCCTTGCTCCTAGACCCATTAGATTGTCATATCAAGTACATAGGCCCTCGAAATTGACTCTAATTGATACAATTAACATTAGAAAAAATAGAGCATCATGCCCCCATGCTCACCCCTTGGTAGTCCCTAGCAAGGTTAATAAAAAAGAATTGGAGCAAAGGAGTGACTATCGAGGCATTATTTTTTGCTAATCAGAGGAAATTCGATACCTAGGGTCTTAACTAGTAAGACTCAACAATGTTATGGATTTTATATCCATAAATGTATATATATTTTTTTCTTTTTTTCATTTTTAGGATTTGGAGTAGCATTCTGTAGCTACCCAACCTATCCAAAACTCGGAGCAATCGAAAAGTGCTAAGGATCTTATTATGTAGGTGATTGACTCGCTATACAAGTAACTAAAGTGGACCTTAGGTATCCATAAGATGTAAGTGACCCTAAAATGAAATTATTGCCACCTAAAATTTTGTCACTCCCTACTACTTTTTTATGCAATCAACACCAAGAGTACCCAGTGTATATCTCCCCGGGGCTTTTATTTCTACTTCTCCACTTCTCCTTAGTTGGGGATTTATTCGTGCTTTTCGTAGGCTGGGCTCTGGACAATCGTGACAACTTGCTAGCCATACCTATGTGGTGAAGTTTGGTTTATTGTATTTTTTTTCTTTTCCCCTTTTTTCATTTTTCTCCCTTTTTTTCCTTTTCTTATGGTACTTTTCTCTTTTTATTCAATTAGGTGGCTTCCCTAATATGAGACGTACCTAAAGGTGGTAGCCAAAGAGAGATATGCTTGATGGCAGGGCTCTAGACACCCACCAATGGGGGGTTACCCATTGCAACGGGCCAGCCATACCACCTTTAGTGTTATTGGCTCCCTAATTTCTGGTATGATCGCCTGTATAGTGATTCAGTGCACAATGTGTGTGGATACTTAGACTTCTAGATTACTCTAAATCAGAGGGTGAGTTGATAAGTCACCTACTTATCATCCCACTTTATTTTCTTTATTGTGGTTAAATTAAGTTGGCAAGGACCAGGGGGAGAAATCTATATCTTAATAAACATCAGGACTAATTGAGTCGCTCGGCTTGAAGACTCATTGTGAAAAGATCCTAACTATATTATTTCCTGAGGTAGGTGAAATTCAGTGCCCAAACAACCTAACTCTTCTTTATTACAAATTTTTTAAAATAAAAATAATAATAATTAATTCAAGCTGACAAATCTGTGCTTAGAAAATAAGAATTACCCGCCCTATGCATATCTAGCGCAATATCCTTATTGGAAAAATAAATGCATTCAAGGTAGTAAGGATGGAAATCAGTTGAGCAACAATTTTGTAACTAGTTTGCTTGAATCCTCTGAGTTACCTCCTAGGAAGCGTTGAGGTTAATTCCCCCAGCTGGGTAAGTTAACCCTCAATGAGGGTTACTACTTCCTTCGGGGGTACCTAGGGAAGAAAATCTTTTAATCTTTGTCCATTTACTATAAATGTTTGCCTAGTCTTAGGATCGGCAATTTCGACTGCCCTATTGGAAAATGGTCTGACCACTGGTAAGGTTTTGTCCGCTTGGATCTTAATTTCCCGGGGAAGAGTTTGAGTCATGTATCATAGAGCCAGACTTGTTGATTTGGCTCGATGGTTTTTCTATTAATGTGCCAATCATGGACCGCTTTCATCTTTTCTTTATAGAATCTGCTGTTCTCATAGCTATCTCAATGAATCTCTTTGAGCTCGGAGAGTTGGAGCTTCCTTTGGGTACCAGCCATATGGTAATCCATATTACATTGTTTGATAACTCAATATGCCCGGTGGTTGGGCGTGTTCCGCATATTATAAATCAGGGCTACAAGTAACCCATCGTCGTAGTTGCAAAATAGGTCGATCAGATAAAATTTATGCCAAAACTCCAAGGGAGTCCTGGGTCAAACACAGGGAGACGACATTTACTTTAATTGGAAACCATGCTTCATTTTTTTTGTTTTTGGTATTTTAGAGTTTTGTTATTTTTTTTTGTATTTTTGTAAGAACGAAACAAGCAAACGAATCACAAGATAGAGATGGAACGAAAATGGTACAGATATCACTTCAATGTCTATTACAATCTACTATGAAAGCATAAAAAGTGAGGGGGGTGAGAGGAAATCTCTTGAATCGGCTGTTCGGTGAGACGACGGCGCCTAGCAGAAGCTTGGACGAAGAAGGTAAGGAGCAGGATGATGAAGGTGAGAAGCAAGAGGACCTCAGGTCGAGGAAAGCTTTAGCGTGACTCCAAAATGGAGGTGAGAAGACGAAGATGATCTGCTATCGGAATTGGGGTGGGAGGACAGCTCCATGGTGACCTATGAATGGAGATGGGAAGATGGTTGAATATTTGGTGAGGCAGAGGTTTGCTACACTAATAGGAGCCCTGGGAGCTTGAGAATAATCCCTAACAGAGTGTTGGTTGGCTTGCTAGAGCTTGGGAGTATGTGGGAGTAGAGTAGGTAGAGATGGCTTGGAAGGGAGGGGGTGTAGGTCCTTTTATAGTGGAGGAGAAGAGGCAAAAATAGGTATGGGACCATTAGTGACATCCAGGCCATCGCTGGAAGTGTCGCTGTAGGCAGCTCATGCCTGCTCACGCCCACAACCGGCTATGCTGGCGCACGAAGAATTAGCGATGGTTGTAAGTCAACTGATGCGTTGCTATAGGCCAACTCATGCACCGCTAGCACGGGTTGTCCCCACCTTTGTCGCGCATGCATACACCCGTGCGATGGCACTACGCTGTGCGCATGCGCACCTCCACTCGTGTGCCCACACCTGCACTACTGCAAAGGTCAGATTGAGTCTATTTTTGTGTTTTTAGGCTACGATCATCGACCCAAATCCATTTGCACGATCGGATTTGTCATTTAAATCTTCGAATTATGTTGCCTAGTCCCCTTGGTCGTTGATCTTCCTCGGACTGCATATGGTGCTACGGGACTCCGATCGTGGCAATTTCAGAGGCATTGGACTTCGATCGTTGTCTTGATTAGATCCGAATGATCGGATCATCAATCTAAGGATTTGAAATAAATATCATTCTCTCTTGACCACAAAAGAGACGTAATTAACTTAAATTGTATACAACTACTCTAAATGCAAAATGATGCATGCTATACAATATTTATAACATGAAATGCAAATCTAAGCCTAGGAACATGCATGAATAGGCATTTACCCTCAATAATTGTGTTTATATCATACCCCCATGCCTATCTTTTACTAGTCCCTAGCAAAATTAAACTAAATGCTATGCATAAAAATAGAATCAGGGTTCGAGTATTTAGGCAAAATTTATTGATTGCTTTAGAAAATCTCAACCTCAAGACCTAATTACAAAAACTCAACAGTGCTCGGGTGTCTGCCAGAATACAGATCTTCCATGCTCTTGCCTTATTTGAGAAGAGAAGATAAAAAAAAATTCTTGTTTTTCTTCTTTTTTAATTTTTTTGTACTTTTGGAGTTTTAGAGTTCCAGGATAACTTTTTATGGCTACCCGACCTGCCCAAGACTCGAAAAGGACTCTAAGTGCTAAGCATCTTGTGAAAATAGTGAAAGACTCACTAGACGGTCGTTAAAACGAACTTCGGGTTTCTACGACCCTAGGTGTCCTTGCATAGAGGTTTATCTTTTCGATCGGTAGCTTTCTCTGTACTTCTTTTAGTTATGGGGTCAACACAAGGGCGAACCCAGTGTATATCTCCCTGATTTATTCTACTTCCCTGCTTCTTTCGTAAGTGTTTTGGGAATTATTGTGCATTTTTTTGTGAGCTGGGTTCTGGACAACCGGCCGATGGCCTGTTACCACCGACAACTTGCCAGCCATACTTGTGTGATGAAGTGTAGTTTTATTTATTTTTTTATTTTCTCCTTTTTTTTCTATATTTTCTTTTCTTTTATTTTTTTTTTAAGTAGGTGATTTTCCTGATCTAAGATTTACCTAAAGGCAGTACAATGAAAATGATCTTGTGATTGGGCTCTGGACAACTAGTCGATGAGCAGTTACCATCAACAACTTGCAAGCCATACCACCAAAGATAGTTCATTAGCTACCCAATTTCTAAAGAAATCGCCAAAAGGTGAGTCAATGCAAAAATGTGTGTAGATGCTTAGGCTTAAAGTCCCCTCAAATCAGATGGCGGGTTGATAAGTTGCATACTTATCATCCCAATTTATTAGGCAAATTAAAAATAAATTTGAATTAGCGAGGACTCGAGACTAAGTCCACATTCGAGTGGACGCCCAGGCTAATTAAGCTTGAAGACCTGAAGAGTCGATGTGTTTAGGTCCTCTCATATCATTTCCTAAAGTTAATGACTTCCAAATGCCTAAGTTCTCTATTCCTAATTTCTTTCTTTTTATATCTTTTTCAAATTTACAATTTTTTTTTAATTTTATAAGAGACTAAAAGAAATTCTACAGAGTTAACATAATGATTTCAGGAATTGATTATCCACCCCCCATGCCTAAATGATGCATTGTCCTCATTGTAAAAATAAAGATAAGAAAATGGAGGAGCAAATAGAATATCACCTGAGTGTCGTGAAAATCTGATCAGCTCCGCAGAGAGAAGAATGTATACACACGCGCTAAGTTTAATGCCTTCAGCTAGTCATAACATACATACAAAGAAGAAATTGAGAATTCACATGTGTGGGTCAGAATCAAAATCAAGAGGCTGATCCTGAAGCCCATCTGCAGAAGATGTCCACAGATGTGGACCAGATTATGGTGTAGACCCACGCCCCAGGGTCGAGTGGTTCTATGGCTCTAGATGAAAATCACCCAGAACCAAAGGTTCTTGTGTTTGCGGGATCGGGCCTGCGGTTTAGTGGTGTGCAACCCAAGACCAAAATGTCGGACAACAGGTAAAGATGGTTCAATAGGTGTGGTTGTCCACTTAACATCTAGCTCAGAAAAATAATCAATTATTTCGAGCTTGGGTTGCATGTGAAAGATATCGTAAGGGTCCTGGTAAAAAGTTGGTGGTTTTAGGTCAATAGGAACCCTTAGATCCAAACTTGTTTTTCCCTCAAAATTAACCTTCCAAACTTTCATTTCAACATTCCTATCCTCCAACATCAAGTGCTCATGTTCCAGGACCTCTAGCATACCGTTCACCCCATAAGATTTACCCAAGTCCGAAAATCATAGCTGACTCAAAATTGACTTGGTACAATGATTTCCAAATAAAAATCAATCCATTTAGGGTGTGGTTGAGGAATGGGGCTATTGATTGAATCTTCTAGTAAATGAGGGTTCGAATCCTCCATGTTAGCCCCAACCGAATCCAAATCTTCAATAGTTGGGCTATCAAACGATTCGTCGAACTCCTCAAGCCCATTTGTCTCAATAAAATCATCTTCCTTACGCTCAAGTGAGGCTTCACTAAGAGATTCTTCACCTTCAGAATCAAAGATTCCATGATCCTCATTTATATATGTCTCAAAATCGATTGTCATTTCCTAGTTCAAAGAGACATATTTTTCCTCACTCCCTGGCTTGGGGATCTTGGGTGAATCAATCGGTTCATCCTCAATGGGTTTCTCTAGCCCAACCTGGTCATCCTCGGTCTCAGAAAATGTATCCCCCCTAACAGGTGCTTGAGCAGGTTCAGACATTGGCTTTCCTGAAGGGGGTTCATCTTTAGAATCATCCCAAGATTTGACTAGGGCAACTACAAATTTCATCCTCAACCTTGACAATTTCCCAAGAAGAAACTCACCCAAGTCCCTATCCCTAATGCTTTGGAGCAAATCTAATAAAGAGCTATTCAGCTCATCGATCATTTTTATCATAGGTTCCAATGCTTCAGTGCATGGTCTTGGCTGGGCCTCTAAAGATTGTATAGTGTTCCTCAAGTTAGTCAACACCCTATCATGGATCTGGTTCACCTGAACCGACTAGTTCGGTTCAGGTTTGGGTGGGTTTGGGTTAAATCTAAGGGAGTCACGATGTCGTGGTCCTCCCTGAACGTAGGTCATTCTAGGTTGTTCAAAGGATGGTGGCAACCTATATTCAGTGGAATACTAGGGAGGGTAGGTGTTATAATCATTATATCCTTCCTAATTGTAGATCGGGTTGGTTTGGTCATCAAAGGATGGAGATCCATAATCATTGTAGGTTTGGGAAGGATAGTTGTCCAGGGTTAGGCCTGGACATTGAGGTCTAGATTCGTATCCCAATCAAAGTCATCCCGGCTAGTGGATGGGTATTTACAAGTCAAGTCAGAATAGTAATCATGTTGGGGATAAGTGGTGGTAGGAGGATAGGATGGGAAATGCATGTAAGAACTGGAAGGATACATGGTGAAGTATGGAGGGAAAATAGAATAGAGAAAGGTACCCTGTAGTACAATCAACCAAACCTATCCTTTTGTGGGTAGCCTAAAGACCTACGGACTCCCAGAACCCGTCTTGTGATTATAAACGATTTAGTCTACTTTTATTCGGTCAATCCAACCAGTTAGAAGGAAGGACTGGGGAGAAGGTTCTTCCTTTGGCTTGCACCTCCAGCTTCTAGTGTACCCCCTAGCCACGGTCGTTTGACACTACTCCCTTAGCTAGACATCAGATAGACCAGCAGAAGCAGATTAATAAAAAAAAATCTCAGCCTGAGCCCCGAGGAGCGAATCAATCATTAAGGCCAAGGTCTATTCAGTTTTAATTAGGCTTGGGATGATCGTGCTCTTGGAATGTGATGGGCCCTTTAGATGGGTTGTGCCCTTAATGATTAGTTAAAATGTGTGTGCATGCACAACTAGGGTTTGCAAGCAAGATTATTTGATGATGTATCTTTTAGGGTTTAACCTTGCTTAGTAGCTTTTAGGGTTTACTATTAGGTTGGTTCAATCAAGGTTTAGTAGAACACTCCAAGTTTTGAAAGCACGGGTGATGATATGTTCCTTTGAAAATAAAAAATAATGTGGAGTGCCTAATTCAGCCCTAAGAATCAACCCTAAGTGGCAAGCTACTTGATGGATTAGTTTTATATTGAGTGGTGCGGCCCAAGCAACTCAATCAATTGGCTTGTTGCACCACTTATTTAAGGCACACAAGAATGTTTAACCTATTCAAATTTCTACGCACTTATGTGTATTGAGTTGAAGTGGACTGAGTCCACAGGTTAGATCCTGGATAAGTGGTAGAATCAAAGTGATTGTGCACCTTACGATAAGAAGTTGTGGGTGTTAAGTGTGTAGCTTTTAGTTAAATCCCACAAGAGAAGAATATTTTTTTTTATTTTTTTATATATGCGAGTGGGTGACGTGAGTGGAGTGACAATCAAACAACCAAAATCTAGGTTAGGGTTTATGTAAAGCACCTAAGTTGATTTGGGTTTGAGTTATTAGGTCATGGAATGAAAACTAAGGTGGGGATGTGTAAACACATTTATTGAGGGTAAAATGTCTATTCATACATGTTCCTAGGTTTAGATTTGCATTTAATGTTATAAATATTGCATAGCATGCGTCATTCTATATTTAGAGTAGTTGTATATAATTTAGGTTAATTACATCCTTTTTGTGGTTAGGAGAGAAGGATACTTATTTTGGAGCCTCGGATTGACGATTCGACTGTATGGATTTGATCAAGATGACGATCGAAGTCCAACACCTTTGAAATCACCTCAATCGGAGTCCCATAGCACCACATGCAGTCCGAGGAAGATCAATGGTCAAGGGACTAGGAGACATAATCCAGAGCTTCAAATGATAAATCCAACTGCACGGATGGATTCGGGTCGACGATCGCAGCCTAACATCGTGAAAATCAACTCAATCCGACATCTATAGCAGCCCCTACAACAAGATGAAGATGGACGGCCCAGATTGCACCACGTGGTGCAACCCAAGCTGCCAGCACACGCACGCAGCACCGCACGCGGATGCATGCACAGGTGCACACGCAGGCGCGCAGGCGAGCATGCGCGCAGCGCAGCGCCAGCGCTTGAGCGCATGCACACGGGGGGCAAGGTAGGAGCGCGGTGCCAGCATAGCGTGAGGTGGACTACAGCAACGCATGAGCTGGACTTACAGCGACGCTTACAGCCGTCGATAATTCATCTCATGCCAGCGAAGCCAATTGTGGGTGCTAGCAGGCATGAGCTACCTACAGCGATGTTTCCAGCGACGGTTTGAGTGTCACTAATGGTCCCATACCTATTTTTGCCTCTTCTCCTCCACTATAAAAGGACCTACACGCCCAAATTTCCAAGCCATCTCTACCTACTCTACTCGCACCTACTCCCAAGCTCTAGCAAGCCTACCAACGCTCCATTAGAGCTTGTTCTCAAGCTCCCAAGGTGCCTATTAGTATAGCGAACCTTTGCCTCACCAAATACTCCTCCAACTTCCCATCTCCCTTCATAGGTCACCTTGGAGCCATCCTCCTACCTCCATTCCGGTAGCAGATCAACTCCGTCTTCTCACCTCCATTCTGTAGCAACGCCGAAGCTTTCCTCAACCTGACATCCTCCAGCATCTCGCCTCTGTCGTCTCGCTCGTCACCTCCTTCGTCCGAGCTTCCGCTAGGCGCCGTCGTCTAGCCAAACAGCCGATTCGGGAGATTTCCTCTCACCTCCCTCTCTTTTTATGCTTTCATAGTAGATTGTAATAGACATTGGATTGATATATATACCATTTTCATTCCACATCTCTATCTTGTGATATGTTTGTTTGTTTTCTTTTATTTCAAAAATGCAAAAAAATAACAAAACTCCAAAATACCAAAAGGAAACGAATCGAAGTGCGGTTTTCAATAAAGTAAACGTCGCCTCCCTGTGTTCAACCCGGGACTCCCGTGGAGTTTCGGTATAAATTTTATTTGATCGACGTGTTTTGCAATTACAACGATGGGTTACTTGTAACACTGATTTCTAACACGCAAAACATGCATGGCCATTTTGAAACCATTGCCGGGGAGGCAACGGAATTTACTTTATTGTTTATTGCATTTCTTTGCATTTACATAGCACTAACCCTGCTTGTCTTTGATCTACTATCATGCAAGTACCCTGGCATGGAGATCAAAGTGCGGTAGACTGGTGTAAAGTGCGGGTAGAGTGTTTTGTAAGTGTCCCCCAAACCACCCCCACCTTAGTTTTCATTCCATAACCTAATAACTCAAACCCAAATCAACTTAGGTGCTTTTTATAAACCCTAGGATAGATTTGGTTGTTTGTTTGCCACCTCCACTCACCTTGCCATTGACATAAATAAAAAAAAATAAAAAAAGTGTTATCTGATTGTGGGATTTTCTGAAAGCTATACACTTAACACCTACAACTTCTTATCCTAAGGCACACAATTACTCTGATTCTACCACTTAACCGGGATCTGACCTGTGGACCCAGTACACTTCAACTAAATACACATAAGTGAGTAGAAATCTGAATAGGTTAAGCATTCTTGTGTGCCTTGACTAAGTGGTGCAATAGGCCAAATGAATGAGCTGTATGGGCCGTACCACTCAATCTAAAACTGATCCATCAAGTAGCTTGCCACATAGGGTTGATTCTTAGGGCTGAACCAGGAACTCCACATTATTTTTATTTTTAAAGGAACATATCGTCACCTGTGCTTTCAAAACTTGGAGTGTTCTATTAAACCTTGATTGAACCAACCTAAGAATTAAACCCTAAAAGCTACTAAACAAGGTTAAACCTAAAAGACACATCATCAAATAATCTTATTTGGAAACCCTGGTTGTGCACACACACACATTTTAACTGATCATTAAGGGTACAACCCATCTAAATGGCCCATCACATTCCTAAAGCACCATTTCCCCAAGCCTAACTAAAATTGATTAGTCGTTGGCCCTAAGGACTGGTTCGCTCGTCGAGATCCAGATTAAGATTGTTCACGATTAACTTGCTTATACTAGTCAATCTAATGTCTAGCTAGGGGAGTAGTGTCAAACGACCACGGCTAGGGGATACACTAGGAACCGGAGGTGCAAGCCAAGGAAGAACCTTCTCCCCAGTCCCTCCTTTTAACTGGTTGGATTGCCTAGACATAAGTAGAGTAAATCGTCTATAATCTTAGGATGGATTCTGAGAGTCTATAGACCTTTAGGCTACCCAAACTAAGGATAGGCTTGTATTTTTGTATTGCAGGGCTCCTTTCTCTTCTGATTTCCCTCCTTACTTCACTATGTACCCTTCCACATCTTACACACATTTCACATCCTATCCTCCTATCACCACTTATCCCCAAGATGATTACTATCTCGACTTGACTTGTAATTACCCATCCACTAGCTGGGATGACCTTGATTGGGGATATGAATCCGGACCTCAGTGTCTAGGGCCTAACCTTGGACAAGAAGACTATGATTATTATCCTTCCTAGAGCTAAAATGATTATGGATCTCCATCCTTTGATGACCAAACCAACCTGATCTACAATTAGGAAGGATATCATGATTATAACACCTACCCTTCCCAGTATTCCACTGAATATAGGTCGCCACCATCCTTTGAACAACCTAGAATGACCTACTTTCAGAGAGGGACCCAAGAACCTCGACATCTTGACTCCCCTAGATTCAACCCAAACCAACCCAAACCTGAATCGAACCAGTCGGTTCAGGTGAACCAGATCCAAGATAGAGTGTTGGCTAATTTGAGGAACGCCATACAATCTTTAGAAGCCCAGCCAACACCATGCATTGAAGCACTGGAGCCTATGATCACAATGATTGATGAAATTAATAGTTCTCTATCGGATTTGCTCCAAAGTGTTAGGGATAGGGACCTGGGTGAGTTTCTTCTTGGGAAATTGTCGAGGTTGAGGATGAAATTTGTGGTTGCACTAGTCAAATCTTGGGATGATTCTCAAGATGAACCCTCTTCAAGGATGAAATTTGTGGTTGCACATGCACACACGACTGGATAGCCCATGCAACAAATTGCTTTTGTTCCCATGCGCGCGCTTAAAATCTGACGATGTGGGACTATCTAAACCCTTCCAGACCCAACTTCAAATGATCATAACTTTCTACCCAGAGCTCTAAATCAATTGATTTCAAGTTTGTTAGAAAGCTCTAAGATAGATCTATGTAATTGCAAGGTCAATTTAAGGTTTTGAAGATATTTTCCTCTTCAATTTGAAAGATAAAATCAGGGTTCCTATGGGTTATTTTTATCCTAGAAAATGTAATTATATCTACAGAGTCCTAAGATGGACTTTTCTTTCTTATTTAAAGGTCTATACAGGTTATACAATTAATTCGACATCTGTTAGAGTACGTTTTAAGCTCTCAAGACCTTCAAGAATAGGAGAGAAGCTCTTCACTTCTCTGAAAGCTTCAGAGTTCAGATCTTCAGACTTCATTATGTGCAACAGACACTTAAGAATGCTTTGAATCAATTTAAACTAATTCTAAGGGTTATAATTAACTCATCTGGGCAGGATTCAAGTTTATATTTCAACAAAATAGCACTGCTGCTGGTTTGGGTTCGAAAGTAACCCAAATTGACAGGATTCAAATTCTCAAACATTTATTCACCTGAGCTCACTTAATTCTCTCTAAAACCATCAAACAAGTTCCCAGAAACAACTTAATTGCATCAATTCCTCAGATTGAACTCAGAAACAAAGTTTCCTCCTCAGGTTTGACTATAAAGGCCTCAAGTTTGACTTTCTATTCAAAGCCTTCTCCCAAGAAATTAAAGCCTCCATTAGAGTCTCCTCAACATCCAAAACTTATTCAGATCTTCAGGAAGGTGTTCTGTCCCTCTTAGGGTTACAGGCTCGTCGCCTGAACTTGAAAAGGTGTTTGTTTGTCAGAGCCAATGGAAGGTTGTTATAGTGGAATGAGGTCATGAACAGCTTCAGTGCATCGCACTGAAGCTTCTAAGTTCCTTCAATGCTTTTTATATCTTCTAATAAACTTCTCCAACTCTACCAGAGTTGGAGAAGATGAAGTCAAATCTACAGCTCCATACATTAAAATCTCAATTAAACATCCTTAAAATAATCAGTGATCCACATTATACCATTCTGGAGCTACTCAACAAGTTCTAGAGGCTGAAATACAAATTTGGCTCGTCGGAGCTCCGGTGAGTCTAGAAAATAAGAAAAGTGTGTACATATGGATTAAACTTACCATTTTTGATTTAGAAAGGATCCTGAGGTTGCAAGGAACCTCAGTATCACATTTAATTCCTCATTTTTTCTTTAAATGTAAGATTTGATAGTGAATTCATTTCTTTAAAAGTTTGATTTGAGATAAGCTCAGGACTTGTTTAACCACTCGATTGAGAGGTTAAAACAAGTCAACAGATGTTTATATTCACAAATATATATTTAATTTAAGATTTTAACTGTTCCTGAGCTGCCATGGACAGCGAGCTTAGGAACTTAATTATATTTGGGCGTTTAATTTATATGTGGTAATAATATGTATTATAGTGTCGATTAGGGTTCTAAAGTTGTGAATAGATGATGAAGAACCCTATGAAGGTGGAATTAGGTTGATTACTGTCACCATAGACAGTGTCAGTAGTCGATGAAGGTGAAATTTGAATTAGGCGATTACGTGATTCAATTAGCGATTAAGTGATTTAGAAATGATCATGGAAGTTAAAGGAAGGTGGACAGTGATTTAAAAAGACAAGATTAAGTCTCTGGTGATCTCAAGGAGCTCGCTGGAGTTAGAGAAGATGAAACTAAAATTTGACATTAACTCTAATCTATCTACCTAAACTAACTAACTAAGCTAGCCTACTCCTACTCCTACTCCTAATCTACTGTTACCTGGATGAAGGGGTCAATAGGGTTCCGCCTAAGTCTCATGGCAGACGAAAAAATCAGAGGGTGGAAGAAAGATCTCCGGCAGGCGGATTTGAGGTGGAGCGGAGGATTCCTTGGGTTGGCGCCTGTGTCAGAGACGCGGAAGACCATGGTAGATCTCCTCGGCTAGTTAAGATGGACGGAGGAAGTCAAAAATTGGAATGGAAAGTCGCCAGAGTTTTGGACGAATAGCCTATTGGGTCGGCTACAGTGTTAGAAGAGGGAAGGGAGCCAACTTGATTAAAATCAGAGGTGTGAGGGGGTATTTATAGCAGTTAGCAGCGAAGAGAGTGGCAGGGTCTGGTCGAAGAAGGAGCTCGAGGAGCTTAACCTCCGTTGTTGTCCTCGATGATGGTGAGGTTATCTCCCACTAAAAAATAGGATTCCCGATTAATCCAGACCGGTGGATGAAGTGGAGGTGGTGAGCGCAAGCTACAAGAGCTTGGACAAAGAAGGATGATGTCGGCAGGGCGGTAATCGCATGGTGGGGTGACTCTCTGCCGCCAGCCGTTCATTCGGCTGAAGAAGAAGAAGAAGAAGAGGGACTTAAATGAAATAAAACTTAAGGACCTGTGTGAGAAATAAGGACCCAACTGTAATGAAAAGTAAGGACTAAAATGTAAACTCAGGTTTTGAAGGTTTATTTTAATTTAAATCTTTTTCAACTTTTTATATATGTTAGTAAACAAGGTAAATATTATGTTTACACCTTGAATTTACATTTTTGACCTTTTTAGGTTAATTTATTAGATTAAGTAAAATCACTTAAGTTATTATATACTTAGGTTTATATTAAGTTTATGTTACGTATCTTATTAATTAAGAGAATGATTAATAGGATTTCGAGTCCAATTATTATTTAGATTATTAATAATGTTAATTGAATGAAAAAATGTCATTTTTAACTTATTTTAAGGTCCTTGACTAAATATCCCTTATTTTATAATTAACCCTTATATATTCATAACCTTAGCTAATTAACTAGGAAGACTAGTTAATTAGGGATAATTAGAGATCATGATGAGTGTCATGATGAGTGTCTCATCAGGCCTCAAGGGTTTGGTAATGATGGGGAGTCGCATGCTCAAGCTCATGCTATCTATCAGGCTACCCTAGCCCCTTCAAGAGCTAATCAAGTTCCTACCATAATCAACCGGGAGCCTCCTGTTTTGCCCAACCCTCCCCAAGGCACTAACCAACAACATTTTGCCACAGCAAACACCATCACCTTGAGGAGTGGTAGTAAATGCAAGGGACCTACCCAACCCAATGTCAAACCCATTAGGCCCCGTAGCAAGAATTTCGAACTCCCAACTAAGAATGTGATCAACAAAACATCAAGGTCTGATTTGGGAGTATGTTGTTGTTGTATGGGAAAATAGAAAAAGTCGGAGGAGAAATTGGAGGAAAGGATGTCCTTACTTCAGGCTTTCAAATTAACAATCATTTTACTCCTCACGGCTATCGGATCAATCCCTACCTACGCCATAGGTTTACTAAATGCATATAAAGAAAGGCATAGAGCAAAATCTGAAATCAATAGGAGAGTAGTTTTGTCAGATAACACAAGCACATTGATCATAAACAAGCTACCTCCTATGAAGCAGGACCCGGGAGCCGCACTGATTTCCTGCATAATAGGAAACATTACTTCTGACCGAGCCCTCCTCGACTTAGGCGCTTCCATTAATGTGATCCCCACCTCACTGCACATGGAATTGGGTCTAGGCTACCTAAAACACACTAACATAACCTTGCAATTAGCCGATAGATCCAATACAAAACCAAGGGATATTTTGGAGGATGTTTTAGTCAAGGTTAATGATTTACATTACCTTGCTGATTTCATGGTCCTGGACATGGAAGCCCCAAAACAGCTCAACCACACCTCGATTATATTGGGAAGACCTTTCCTAGCTATTGCCAAGGCGAGGATTGATTGTGAATCGGGAAATATAGAAATGGCCTCAGGGGATAAGACAAATCGATTCAATATTTTTGAGGTCTCAAAGAAGAATAAAACTAAGTGTGGTTCGATGGAGGAGCTTGGTAGAATAGAGGAAGTAATGGCTATACATACCTTAGACAACATTTTAATGGCCAACTCAACCCAAACTGGGGAAGAAGATCACACAGTTGCTGAAATAATTGAGGACAAAGAAAAAATGTGACCAATTGTAGCAACACGGGATGAGGAAGATATACATGAAATCAAAAAAATTGTTGAATGATTCACGTGATCAAGATAAAATCCAACAATATCCTTATCCTGAATGCTTAGAGTTTGAGGCCCAACTTGTGGGTGGGAATTCTGAGGATTAGGATGGTTGGTTTAAGAACCTAGAGTGTGAGGATGAAATTAAACATTGGGGAAGAACTCTTCAAACATTAGGTATTCTAGGGTACCCACAAATCCCCAGCACATCACAAAACCCTCATCGTCCTTTTTCACCTAACCACTGCATAAATTCTATACCCAACTACACTTCCTTTGTAATAAATCAACAAAACTCCTATTGGAGACCATTTGGGCTCTCCCTGCATGACCAGCATACCACTTTCATTGTTCATCTCTTTGGTAAGCCCATTTTCACTCTCCGCGACCCATACCTGGGGGCCCGGAAACTATGTTGTTGTGGCCTCAATGTTTAGTTAT
This sequence comes from Thalassia testudinum, assembly GCA_037157565.1. NCBI lineage: Eukaryota > Viridiplantae > Streptophyta > Magnoliopsida > Alismatales > Hydrocharitaceae > Thalassia > Thalassia testudinum. The sequence goes on along the minus strand of JAZHRO010000073.1, from coordinate 5,367,908 downwards.
TGTTGATTGAGAACCTCGCCTAGCTAAAGGCACTAAACTTAGCACATGTAAAGACTGTTCGAAGCTTACCAGTGTCTCACGGAAACCAAGTGCTATTCTTCCACTTCTACTCTCTTGCATGCTTTCATTTTTTTTCACAATGAGGACATTGCAAAAGCTAAGCATGGGGGGGTGGACATATTTTATAACCTTTTTGTCAGCTGTAACAGTAATTTCTTGCTATTTGATTCTTGTTAAAAAAAAAATTTATAATTAGGAGATGAGAACTTAGGCATTAGGAGTTGTAAACTTCAGGAATTGATTCTTTGAGACCTAAATACTTAGACTCTTCAGGTCCTCGGGCTTAATTAGCCCTAGTGTCCACTAGAATGTGGATTTAGTCTCGAGTCCTCGCCAATTAAAATTTATTTTAATTTGGTAAATAATTTGGGATGATAAGTATGCGACTTATCAACCCACCCTCTGATTTGGGGGGACTTTAAGTCTAAGCATCTACACACATTATATTGCACTGACTCACTTTTCAACGGTTTTTACGGAAATGGGTAACTAATGGACCGACTTGGGTGGTATGGCTGGCAAGTTGTTGGTGGTAACAACTCGTCGGCTGGTTATCCAGAGAGCAGCCACAAGACCATTTTCGTTGTACTGCCTTTAGGTAAATCTTAGATCAGGGAAGCCACCTACTTAAAAAAAAAAGGAAAGAAAAAGAAAAAAAGAGAAAAAAAAACAAATAAAATCACACTTCACCGCACGAGTATGGCTGGCAAGTTGTCGGTGGTAACAGCTCATCTGCCGATTGTCTAGAACCTAGCTCACAAAAAATGCACAATAATTCCCAAAACACTTAGGGAAGAAGTGAGGAAGTAGAATAAACCATGGAGATATACACTAGATTCACCCTTGTGTTGACCCCATAAAAAAAGGAAGTAGGGAGAAAGCTACCGATCGTAAAGAAAAACCTTTAGGCAAGGTCACCTAGGGTCGTAGAAACCCAAAGTTCGTCTTAATGATCGTTTTGTGAGTCTATCACTTTTTCACAAAGATGCTTAGCACTTAGAGTCCTTCTCGAGTCTTGGACGGGTAGGGTAGCCATAAAAAGTTATCCCGTAACTCTCAAACTCCAAAAGTACAAAAAAATTAGAAAAAAAAAATTATCTTCTCAAATAATGTGAGGGCTCGGACGGTCTGCATTCTGGCAGGCCCTCGGGCACTGTTGAGTTTTTGTAATTAGGTCTTGGGGATGAGGCTTTCTAAAGCAATCAATGAATTTTGCCTAAATACTCAAACACTGATTCTACTGATATACTTAGCATCTAGTTTAATTTTACTAGGGACTAGCAAAAAGTAAGCATGGGGGTATGATAAACACGTATAAATTCATCGTAAAATGCTTATTTGTGATAGTTCCTGGGCTTAGCACTACATATCATGATATAAATATTGTATAGCATGCATCATTCTGCATTTGGAGTAGTTTATATTTTAGGTTAATTAAGTCCTTTTTATGGTTAGGAGAAAAGAGGATTTATTTCGGGGCCTCGGATGGACGATCAGACCATATGGATCTGATCGGGACGACGGTCGGAGACTAACACCTCTAAAATCGTCCAGATCAGAGTCCTACAGCATCACATTAAACCCGAGGAAGATCAATGGCCAAGGGGGCAATGCGACATCCATACAGGTTTCGAATGGATCCAGAGCGACGATCGCTGTTCGGCATCACGAGAATCACCTTGATTTGAGCACCGTAGCACCCTCTACAAGAAGAAGAAGATGGACGACCTAGATGGTGCCATGTGGCGCCATCCAGACCGTCGAACACCAGCTAGCAGCATCGCCCAACTCCTTCATCCACGACCTTAAATCCTAGCCGTTGGATCAAGATCCAACGGCTGGGAAGCTTTGCACCAAACTCCTCCTCACGACACATCCACACACTTGGCGCAATGGTCCAGATTGCAGCTCTTAAGGGTGGGGCGCGGGCTTGAATCCCCGCAACCCCCCCAATTTCCAATTTGGCCAACCGGTCAGCAGCAGTCGTACAGCGCGCAGCAGTAGCAGCACGGTGTATGCACACGCGCATGCAAGCGCACGCCAGCGCGTGCACGACACGGGTGCACGAGGCGCGCAGCGCTAGCAGAGCGCATGCCAGCAAGGAGGCATGCGGATATTTAGCGATGCACCTTTAGTGACGCTTGTAGCTGTCATTAATGGTCTGTGGAAGCCAGCAAGAGGATTTGATAGGCAGATCTTTAGCGACAGCTGCAGCGACGTTTATGGAAATCACTAAAGGCTCGCGCGCACCAGCAAAAACAATTGAACTGCGGATCTTCAGCGACAGCTGCAGTGACGTTTGTGGACGTCAGTAAAGATCCAGATACGATTTTTGCCTCTTCTCCACCACTATAAAAGGATCTGCACCCCCTCCCTTCCAAGCCATCTCTACCTACTCTACTCCCACCTACTCCCAAGCTCTAGCAAGCCTACCAACGCTCCATTAGAGCTTGTTCTCAAGCTCCCAAGGTGCCTATTAGTGTAGCGAACCTCTGCCCCACCAAATATTCCTCCAACTTCCCATCTCCCTTCATAGGTCACCTTGGAGCCGTCCTCTCACCTCCATTCCGATAGTAGATCAACTCCATCTTCTCACCTCCATTCTGGAGCTACGCCGAAGCTTTCCTCAACCTGACGTCCTCCAGCATCTCACCTCCGTCGTCCCGCTCCTCACCTCCTTCGTCTGAGCTTTCGCCAAGCGTCATCGTCTCGCCGAACAGCCGATTCGGGAGATTTCCTCTCACCTCCCTCTCTTTGTATGCTTTTGTAGTTCATTGTAATCGACATTGTATTGATATATATATCATATTTGTTCCACATCTCTATCTTGTGAATCATTTGCTTGTCTTTTATTTCAAAAACACAAAAATATAACAAAACCCTAAAATACCAAAAAGAAATGAATCAAAGTGCTATTTTCAACTAAAGTAAACGTCGCCTCCCTGTGTTCGACCCAGGACTCCCTTGGAGTTTCGGTATAAATTTTATCTGGTCGACGTGTTTTCCAACTACGACAATGGGTTACTTGTAACCCCGATTTCTAACACACGAAACACGATGTGACTAGGTATTCATCCATCCTACTGTACACATCGTGTCTATTTAAATGACAATTCTCAACCCTCCCACCAACCACAAAGGTGCTTGAACCCTACTATGCAGGAGGTGGTAAAAAAGGAGATTATTAAGTGGCTTGATGCCAATATCATCTAGCCCATTTCTGACAGCTCCTGGGTTAGTCCAACACAAGTAGTGCCCAAAAAGGCTGGACTAACAGTTGTCACCAATGACAATGGGGAGAATATAGCCACTCGAACCACCTCTTCTTGGTGCATGTGTATTGGTTACAAAAAATTAAACATCGCCACCAAGAAGTACCATTTTCCACTCCCCTTTATTGATCAAATCTTGGAGCGATTAGCCAGACGGGACTTTTACTATTTTCTAGACAGTTATTCCAGCAATAATCAAGTAGCAGTTCATCCTGAGGACTAGGACAAAACAACTTTCACCTACCCCTTCGGAACCTTTGCTTTCCGAAGAATGCCCTTCGATCTTTGCAACGCACCTGCTACTTTTCAAAGGTTTATGCTTGCAATGTTTTCGGACCTCGTAGGTGAATGCTTAGAAGTCTTTATGGATGACTTCTTTGTTTTTGGAGATTCTTTTGACCATTGTCTCAAGAACCTTGAAGGAACTCTCCAAAAATGCATAGAAGTTAATCTGGTCCTCAGTTGGGAAAAAAGTCATTTCATGGTCCAGGAAGGTGTTGTCCTGGGCCATGTTATTTCAAAACAAGGAATTGCGATAGATAAAGAAAAAATAGATACTATATCTAAGCTCCCACCACCCACTACTGTAAAATAGATCAGATCTTTTTTGGGTAATGTGGGTTTCTAGCATAGATTCATACAAAATTTTTCCCAAATCTCCAAACACTTAAGTTTGCTTCTTACTAAAGGCCAGCCATTCTATTTTAATGATAAATGCCTAGAGAATTTGTTCAGGTTGAATAAGGAAGTTACTGAGGCACTAATTTTGCAGTGACATGATTGGAATAGTCCCTTTGAATTAATGGCAGATGCCTCAGATTTTGCTATGGGGGTTGTTCTAGGGCAAAGAATTGTCAAGAAGCCCATTGTGATTTATTATGCTGGCAAAACTCTTCATGATGCACAACGGAATTACACGGTTACTGAAAAAGAACTTCTTGCCATTATATTTGCCCTAGAAAAATTTAGATCTTATCTTTTAGGGTCACATGTCAATGTATATACCGACCACTCTGCACTTAAATATTTGCTGACAAAAAATGATGTGAAACCCCACCTTATCCATTAGATCCTGCTGCTCTAGGAATTTGACCTTGAAATCAAGGATAAGGCGGGATCGCAAAATGTAGTGGCTGACCATCTCTCTCGTCTTATGATGAATGACATAATGACACCCCCTAATCAATTCCCTGATGAAAGCATTTTAGCTGCCGCCACCCTCCCTTGGTTTGCACCGATCGTAAACTATTTGGAAATAGAACGAATCCCTGCTTATTGGCCAAAAACAAAAAGGGAAAAGTTCTTTGCTAACATTAAATGCTATTTATGGGAGGAGCCTAACCTTTTCTGCATTTATGCCGATCAGGTCATTCGACGATGTGTCGTTAATTCTAAAATTCATGATATTCTGACACATTGCCATTCAATGGCCTGTGGTGGACATTTTTCGAGCAAGAAAACTAAAGCTAAAATTCTTAATGCAGGATTCTTTTGGCCCAGCTTGCACAAAGATGCTGATAATTTTGTTCGATCGTGTGTGTGTTGCCAGAGCATTGGCAACATGACTCAGAAGGATATGATGGGACCGTTAGAGGTTTATCTTTTTTGTGTGCATTGCCAGAGCATCGGCAACCTCCCATGAAGTCTGTTCTAACTGCCGTCTAGTGAGTCTTTCACTATTTTCATAAGATGCTTAGCACTTAGAGTCATTTTCTAGTCTTGGGTGGGTCGGGTGGTCGTAAAAAGTTATCCTGGAACTCTCAAACTCCAAAAGAACAAAAATAATTAGAAAAGAAGAAAAATAAAAAATGTATCTTCCCTTTTCAAATAAGACGAGGACTTGGGTGGTCTGGATTTTGGCAGATACCCAGGTACTACTGAGTCTTCGTAGTTTAGGACCTTAGTTGAAATTTTCTATTGTTAATAAACAACTTAGGCCTAAGCAATCTAATCCTAATTCTGCTTTTATACATAGCATATAGCTTAATTTTACTAGGGACTAACAAAAGATAGGCATGGGGGTATGATGTAAACACATTTATTGAGGGTAAAATACCTATTCATGCATGTTCCTAGGCTTAGATTTGCATTTCATGTTATAAATATTACATAGCATGCATCATTCTGCATTTAGAGTAGTTGTATATAATTTAGGTTAATTGTGTCCTTTTTGTGGTCAGGAGAGAAGGATATTTATTTCGGAGCCTCAGATTAATGATCAGACCATACGGATTTGACTAAGACGACAATCGGAGTCCAATGCCTCCGAAAATGCCTTGATCAGAGTCCCATAGCGCCATATGCAGTCCAAGGAAGATCAATGGCCAAGGAACTAGGTGACATAATTCAGATCATCAGATGACAAATCTGACCACACAGATGGATTCAGGTCGACGATCGCAGCCTAACAGCGTGGAAATCGACTCAATCTGACCTCTGTACCAGCCCCTACAACGAAAAGAAGATGGACGGCCCAGATTGTGCCACGTGGCCCATCCCAAGCCGCCCAGCCCACACATGTGCCATTGCACACACGCAGCAGTGCGAGTGCGTGCGCACGCGGGGAGGCGTGCATGCGTACAGTTCATCGCTAGTGTGTGAGCATGCGCTTACGCGGCAAAGGTGGGGACAACACGCACCAGCTATGCATGAGTTGGCCTAGAGCGACGCATGAGCTAACTTACAGTGATGCTTACAGTCGTTGCTAATTCTTCGCGCACCAACAAAGCCAGCTGTGGGTGTCAGTGGGCATGAGCAGGCATGATCTTCCTATAGTGACGCTTTCAGCGACAGGCTGGATGTCACTATTGGTCCCATACCTATTTTTTCCTCTTCTCCACTATGAAAGGACCTACACCCCCTCCGTTCCAAGCCATCTCTACCTACTCTACTCCCACCTACTCCCAAGCTCTAGCAATCCTACCAATGCTCCATTAGAGCTTGTTGTCAAGCTCCTAAGGCTCCTGTTGGTGTAGCAAACCTCTGCCTCACCAAATAATTGTCCATGTTCCCATCCCCATTCATAGGTCGCCTTGGAGCTGTGCTCCCGCCTCCATTCCGGTAGCAGATCATCTCTATCTTCTCACCACCATTTCGGAGCCATGCTGAAGATTTCCTCTACCCAACATCCTCCTGCATCTCACCTCTATCGTCCCGCTCCTCACCTCCTTCATCCGAGCTTTTGCCAGGCGCCGTCGTCTCGCCGAACAGCCGATTCAGGAGATTTCCTCTCACCCCCTCTCTTTTTATGCTTTCATAGTTGATTGTAATAGACATTGAAGTAATATCTATACTTTATTTGTTTCATCTCTATTTTGTAATTCATTTGCTTGTCTTCTTCTTACAAAAATACAAAAAAAATAACAAAACCCTAAAATACCAAAAAGAAACAAATCGAAGCATTGTTTTCAATTAATGTAAATGTCACCTCCCTGTGTTCGACCTGGGACTCCCTTTGAGTTTCAATATAAATTTTATCTGATCGACGTGTCTTACAACTATGACAATGGGTTACTTGTAACTCCAATTTCAAACACACGAAACACGTGCAACCACCAATGCTTTCAAAACTTGGAGTGTTCTACTAAACCTGATTGAACGAACCTAAAGATTAAACCCTAATAGCAACTAAGCAAGGTTACACCCTAAAGGATAGATCAACAAATAACCTTGTTTGCAAGCCATGGCTGTGCACACACACACATTTAAATTGATCATTAAGGGCACAACCAATTTAAAGGGCCCATCACATTCCAAGAGCACAATCATCCCAAGCCTAATTAAAATTGAGTAGATGTTGGCCTTAAGGATTGATTCGCTCTCCAGGGCTTAGTCTGAGATTTTTTTTTTATTAATCTACTTTTGCAGGTCCATCTAATGACCGTGGTTGGGGGGTACACTAGGAACTGGAGGTGCAAGCCAAAGGAAGAACCTTCTCTCTAGCCCCTCCTTCTAACTAGTTGGATTGGCCAGATAAAAGTAAACCAAATCGTTTATAATCTCAAGACGGTTCTAGGAGTCTGTAGGTCTTTAGGCTAACCCCCTAAGGACAAGTTTGGTTGATTGTACTGTAGGGCACCTTTCTCTCATCAGTTTTCCCTTCTACTCCACAATGTATCCTTCCACATCTTTCACACATTTCCAATCCTACCCTCCTACCAACACATATCCTCAAAATGATTACTATCTCGACTCGACTTATGATTACCCATCCACTAGCTGGGATAACTTTGATTGCGGATATGAATCCGAACATCAGTGTCCAGGGTCTAACCGTGGACAAAAAGACTATGATGACTATGCTTCCCAAAACTGCAATGATTATAGATGTCCACCCTTTGATCATCAACCTTACTCGATTTATAATCAAGAAAAATATGTTGACAATAACACCTACCCTCCCCATTACTCCACTGAATGTAGGTTACCACCATTCTTTGAACCCGAGACGACCTACTATCAGGGAGGGACCTGAGAACATCGATATCTTAACTCCCCTAGACTTAACCCGAGCCCACCCAACTCTGAACTGAACTAGTCGATTCAGGTCAACCAGATCCAGGATAGGGTGTTGGCTAATTTGAGGAATATTATACAATCTTTAGAAGCTCAGCCAACACCATGAACTAAAGCATTGGATCCTATGATCAAAATGATTGATGAACTTAATAGTTCTCTTTTGGATTTGCTCAAAAATGTTAGGATAGGAGTCTGGGTAAGTTTCTACTTGAGAAATTATCAAGGTTGAGGATGAAATTTGTGTTTGCCTTAGTCAAACATTGGGATGATTCTCAAGATGTAACCCCTTTAGGAGAGCCAATGTCTGAACTCGCTCAGGCGCGTGTCAAGGGGGATACATTTTCTGAGACCGGGGATGACCAGGTTGGGCTAGAGCAACCCATTGAGGATGAACTGATTGATTCACCTGAGATCCCTGAGCCAGGGAGCGAGGAAAAATATGTCTCTTTGAACCAGGAAATGACAATCAATTTTGAGACATATATAAAACAGGATCAAGAATTCTTTGACTTTGAGGGTGAAGAATATTTTGGTGAAGTCTCACTTTAACTTAAGGAAGAGGATTTTAGTGAGAGAAATGGGCATGACAAATCTGACGAACCATTTGATAGCCCAATTATTGAAGATTTTGATTTGGTTAGGGCTAACTTGGAGGATTTGAATCCTCATTTACTAGAAGATTCAATCAATAGCCCCAATCCTCAACCACACCTTGAAGGGATTGATTTTGATTTGGAAATCATTGTACCCAAGTAAATTCTATGTTAGCCACAATTTTTGGACTTGGGAAAATCTTATAGGGTGAATAGTATCCTAGAGGTTCTGGAGCCTGAACAATTGGTGTTGGAGGATAGGAATTTGGAAGTGAGGATCTGGAAAGATAACTTCAAGGAAAGCAGGAGTTTGGATTTAAGGGTTTCTGTTGACCTAAAACCGCCTACATTTTACCAGGACCCTTATGATACCTTTGATGTGCGACCCAAGCCTAGAATAACTGATTATTTTTTGAGCTGAACGTTAAGTGGACATCTGAACCTAGTGAACCAGATCTACCTTTTGTTCAACACTTTGGTCTTGGGTTGCGCACCACAAAACCACAGGCCCGACCTCACAAGCCTAATAACCTTCGGTTCCGGGTGATTTTCATCCAGAACCTAAGAACCACTCGACCCTGGGGCATGGGTCTGCACCATAATCTAGTCCATGTATGTGGACATCTCCTGCTGATAGATTTAAGGATCAATCTTTTAATTCTGATTCTGACCCATAGCTATGAATTCTTAACCGCTTCTTTGTTTGTATTTTATGCCTAGTTAAAGGCATTAAATTTAGCACGTGTTTATATTCCACGTTCTCTGCGGAGCTGACTGAATTTTCACCTTATTCAAGTGATATTTTATTTGCTCTGCCTTTTCATGTCCTTATTTTTACAATGAGGACATTGCATCATTTAGGCATTGAGGGGTGGATATTTTATCCTAAAATTATTTTCTTAACTCCGTAGAATTTCTTTCAGTTTCTTTAAAAAAAAAAAGAAAATTGAAAAAGGTAAGGAAAAGGAAGAATTAGGAGAAGAGAACTTAGGCATTTGGAAGTTATTAACATTAGGAAATGATACGATAAGACCTAGACATTTAAACTCTTCAGGCCTTCGAGCTTCATTAACCTGGGTGTCCACTCGAATGTGGACTTAGTCTTGAGTCCTCGCCAAGTAATTCCATTTTAAATTAGTTAATAAATTGGGGTGAAAAGTATATGACTTATAAACCTACCCTCTGATTTGAGGGGACTTTAATCCTAAGCATCTACACACTTTTTTTTCACTGACACACTTTTCAGTGGTTTCTTTAGAAATTAAGTAGCTAATCATCCATCTAGGGTGGTATGGCTGGCAAGTCGTCGGTGGTAACAGCTCAATGGTCTGTTATCAAGAGCCCAGCCACAAGACCATTTTCTTCGTACTGCCTTTAGGTATATCTTATATCAACAAAGCCATCTACTTATGATAAATAAAAAGAGAAAAGAAAAAAAATAGAAAAAGGAGAAAATAAAAAAAATAAATAAAACCACACTTCATCGCACGAGTATGGCTGGCAAGTTGCCATGGGTAATAGCCTATTGTCCAGTTGTCTAGAGTCCAACTCACAAAAATGCATAATAATTCCCAAAACACTTAGGGAAGAAGCGGAGAAGTAGAATAAACCAGGGAGATATACACTGGGTTCACCCTTGTGTTGACCCCATAAATAAAAGTAGGGAGAAAGCTACTGTTCGAAAAGATAAACTCTAGGTAAGGTCACCTAGGGCCGTAGATACCCGAAGTCCATTTTAACGGCCGCCTAGTGAGTCTTTCACTCTTTTCACTAGATGCTTAGCACTTGGAGTCCTTTTCAAGTCTTGGATGGGTCAGATAGCCATAAAAAATTATCCCAGAACTCTCAAACTCCAAAAGTAAAAAAAAAAAAAGAAAAGAAGAAAAGCAAAAAAAAAAAATGTATCTTCCCTATTCAAATAGGGTGAGGACTGGGCGGTCTGCATTCTTGCAGACATTCGAGTTGTGTTGAGTCTTCGTAGTTTAGGACAATGGTTGAAATTTTCTATTATTAATAAACAACATAGGCCTAAGTGATCGAATCCTAATTTTGATTTTATACATAGCATGTAGTTTAATTTTGCTAGAAACTAGAAAAAAGATAGGCATAGGGATATGATATAGACACATCTATTTAGGTTAAAACACCTAATCGTGCATGTTCCTAGGCTTAGATTTGCATTTCATGTTATGAATATTGCATAGCTTGCATCATTCTGCATTTAGAGTAGTTGTATATATTTTAGGTTAATTAGCTCCTTTTTATGGTCAAGAGAGAAGAGGATTTATTTTAAGGTCTCAGATGGACGATTGGACTGTACGGATCTAATCAGTATGATGATCAGAGTCTAACACCTCTGAAATCGTCTAGATCAGAGTCCCGTAGCATCATATGAAGTCCAAGGAAGATCAATGGCCAGGGGGCAATGCAAGATCCATACAGGCTTTGGATGAGAAATCCGACCATACATATGGATCTGGAGCAATGATCATAATCTGGCAACGTGGAAATCATCTCGATTAGCACTCCGTAGCACCCTTTACAAAAAGTAGAAGGCAGATGGCCCAGATGGTGCCACATGGCACCATCTAGGCCTCCCAACATCGGCCAACAGCAATTGAGAGGCACCCCCTCATTATCATCATCATCATTCTCAGCCGTTGCATCTTGATCCAACGGCAAAGAGCTTTCCTCCATCGCGTGCCTTAAGATGTTCGCCCGACCATCCAGACAATTTGGCACAATGGTGGAGGAGTGGGGCGTGGGTTCAAATCCCCACAGCCCCCCCAATTGGCCAATTGTGCAAGCCACCAACAAAGGAATTGAAGGGTGCAAATCTTCAGCGACAGTTGGGTGGGCCTTTAGTTATGCTTGTAGCCGTCACTAATGGCCTATGCTATGCGCACGCCAGCAAAGGAATTGAAGGGCGCGGATCTTCAGTGATAATAGGGTGGATCTTCAGCGACGATTACAACCGTTACTAATTGCCCATGGACAATTTTGTCTCTTCGCTATAAAAGGACCTGCCCACCTCCATTCCAAACCATCTCTTCCTTTCTTCCTCTCATCACCTCTAAGGCTCTAGAATGAGCTTGTCCCAAGCTCGAGATGCTCCTCTAGAGTAGAAAACCAAATAGTTTTCCCTCCCCTCATCCCCATTCGTGGAGCATCGCGTGGCCATCCTCTCACCACCGTTTAGGAGGAAGATCCTTGCTGTGACATCGTCCTGCCCCATCCTCTGTCCTTCGACTCTATCCTCCTTCGTCCCACTCCTCACCACCTTCCTCCAGGTGACATCAGAGCGAGTCGCCCTCCGAGTAGCCGTTGAGTGGGATTCTTTCACCTCCTATCCTTTTCGCTTTCATAGTGTAGTTTTTCCGCTTTCGCAGTTGTAACAAACATTTATTCATAAATAGGTGATTGTTCTTCTCTCTCTCTCTCTTTCCTTTATATTTTGCAAGTAGATTAGCTAGAATTTATCAACCTGAACTTTTTCTCTATTAAAATACCGAAAAAATTATAAAGATAAAAATGACAAAAACAAACAAACGCGAAATGCAAATTTTTCAAAATCAAACGTTCGCCTCCCCATGTTCGACCCAAGGCTCACTTTTTGAGTTTCGATTATAAATTTTATCTGATAGACACATTTTGCGAGCTACGACGATGGGTCCTCCAAACCCTAATTTTAACTTGCGAACACGCCTCAATCATTTTGATCTTCTTCCCGAAGGGCGATGAGAGGACGGCCATGGGATGCTACACGAATGGGGATGAAAGGAGGAAAAACTATTTGGTTTTCTTCTCTAGAGGAGCAGCTTAGGCTTGGGACAAGCTCTCTCTAGAGCCTTAGAGGTGGTGAGAAGAAGAAAGGAAGAGATGGTTTGGAATGGAGGTGGGTAGGTCCTTTTATAGTGGAGAGACAAAATCGTCCATGGGCAATTAGTGATGGCTGTAATCATCACTAAAGATCTGCCCAACTATCACTGACGATCCACGCCCTTCAATTCTCTTACTGGTGCGCACATAGCGCAGGTCATTAATGACAGCTACAAGCGTCACTAAAGGCCCGCCCAACTATCGCTGAAGATCCGCACCCTTCAATTCCTTTGCTGGTGCCACACTCAATTGGCCAATTGGGGGGGCTGCAGGGATTTGAACTCGCGCCCCTCCTTTGAGAGCCCACACCTCCACCATTGCGCCAAATCATTCGGATGGTCACACGGATGCCTTAAGGCACGTGGTGTAGGAGAGCTCTTAGCCGTTGGATCAAGATCCAACAGCTGAGAATTGATGCTGATGATGATGATGAGGGGGGGTGCCTCCTAATTGCTGTTGGCCAGTGTTGGGAGGCCTGGATGGCACCACGTGGCTTCATCTAAGCCATTCGTCTTCTTCTTTTTGTAGAGGGTGCTACGGAGCTCTGATCTAGATGATTCCCATATTGTCGGACTGCGATCGTCACTTCAGATCCATCCATATGGTCAGAGTTTTCATCTGAAGCCCATATGGATGTCGCATTGCCCCTCTAGCCATTGATCTTCCTCAGACTTCATATGATGCTACGGGACTTTGATATAGACGATTTCAAAGGCGTTAGACTCCGATTGTCATCCTGATAAGATCGGTACAATCTGATCGTCCATCCGAGGCCCTGAACTAAATCATCTTCTCTCCTGACCATAAAAGGGACCTAATTAACCTAAAATATATACAACTACTCTAAATGCAGAATGATGCGTGCTATGCAATATTCATAATATAAAATGAAAATCTAAGCCTAGAAACATGCATATTAGGCATTTTAACCTAAATAGATGTGTCTATATCAATAAGGATCTTCAAAAGAGAATGTATTTATGGAGGATGTGAGATCGGTAAGAGGGTGACCAGAGAAGGATGAGGCATGATTTGTAGTCTGATCAATATCCAAGACCCGATTAAAAGATGGAGAATCATATGCAACTAGATCATCGACAGGAGAATTTGAGTAAAAATTGAGTCCGGTGGTGGATTGGGATTGAAAGCGGGTTTAGGAAGGTTTTGTATATGGCACAGAACAGGTGTTTTCTTTTAAATCATTGACCTTAGCTTCTAAATCAAAAGATGGGTTGTGGTCGATGAGGTCGCAAATTGGTTTGAATTCATTGGGAAACAACAGTTCTCTGATGTCAGAGTAAGATTTGAACTCTTTAGAGAACATGCGAAGATTGTGTTCTGAATCTGCTTCGAGATTAGAGGTTCCACCACAGAATAAATCAAGGGATGTAGAATTAGCAACCTGACTTGGATCTAACCTAATTTCAGAATTTGAACTCAAAAAGGTTTCCCTATTAAGCATGGGCTTGGGTTCTTGGCTTGTAGGGAAAACCCCATCAAAACCCAACTCTTCCAGCTTCTCGATTTCTATATCATTGATTGACGTGACTTTTGAAAAATCAATCTGTACCTTAAAGAGTCTGAAGAGGTGTACGCATCAAATACGGACCCTGAATCGTATTCTGGATTCAAAATCTAACTTGTATCACACGGGACCTTGTAATTATCTTGATAAGGCTCAAATCTAGATTTTAGGTCAAGGGTGGGGGTTGAATCACTCGAATCTAGGTTGGACTCTACAGGAATGGCAAAATTATTCTTGAGAGTCACCTTATCAGAATAAGGGATGGAATTTACACCCTTGAGAGGTTCTGACTCAATCTTACTATCACAGGTGTGTAGGAAACCTACACTTGATGGACCAGCTTCCTGGTTTCCTAAGGCTGGCTCAAAATTATCAATATCTGTAGTTGGATCCTCCCAACTCGTCTCAAGATCAGGCATGTCACTCTATATGTAATTTGAATCAAATTCCATTTGGGTGGGGGGTCCATAATAACTTTGATACTCAAACCTGGGATTTCGGAAATTATATTGATTGCCCCAAGATGTCTCAGGGATGTATTGATGTCTCTGATCAATAACATGCTTTAACATCTACATCACCTTGTCTCTTCTTTCATGTTCATCTTGGTGTATTTTCCACAGTGATGGCTCAAATCTACATAAGATATACTCACCATTATGCCATCTCACAATTTCCTGGTATCTTAGCATGAGAACATTCCAAGTTGAACCATTTTCTAGTTGTGTCAAAATTTACTATGCTTGTTTTGCAATGAAATTTGTTTTGTTTGACACTTTAACTTGCATTTCCTCAAATGGGTTTGGTAACATGTTAGGTTGCATTTTCAAATCAGGTGGTGGATCGGAATGAACAATCAAACTCAAGTTAGATTGAAGTTGATTAGATCTAAAAGAGATTCCTATGATGATGTGTATGTGCTCTAGAGAATAGATGAGGGACTGGATGTTATTTGAACCCAATTGAGGCACCTAAAGAGTTTTGGATGACTAAGATAATTTCGAGGTAGATGATAACTCTAAATCAGAAATCCGCACACCCGAGAAATACCTGGGTAGCCAGGAAGGGAGAGCCCTGCAAAGACCCCTACACAGTAGAGTGTCCCCATGGGTTACACGGTTTCCCCCACCCAACCTTCCTTGTCACTACAGTTCCAAGTAGATCAGAATGTACAGACTTAAGTCCTTAAGTCTACCAATTTTATCCAAATTTGTGCCTTGGATTTCACTTGATTTAGAAGTTGATTTGACTTGTGACCTAATTTGGAGGTTGGTTGGCCTACAATGTAAACCAACTTTACCTGACCTACCCTAAAAATTACAGAATGAAATCTAGGTCAAGACCTAGAAATCACCCTGAATGACTCTCAGTTATTAGGTCCACAATTTTAGGCTTCAAGTGATTTTAGAGCCTGACTTTTAGGGTTTTTCTTAATTAGATCTTTTTAAATTGGGGTTTGGGTAGCACACAAATGCGAGAGGGTTTATTCTCTTGTTGCATTCAAATGTGTTCTAACACTTCAAACCCTAATATAGAAACCCTTGTTGGTTCTATTTCACATCCAATTAAATTTCAAGATGTACACCTTGGACTTCAAACAAGAAGGTGAGTAGTCCAAGATGCTTAAAACTTAAGCATAATCCCTAATAGGTACAGGGAATAGGATATGGAATTCTAAATAGAATTGCTTCAAACTTCAATCAGATATCAAAATTTTTCCCAAATCAAGAAACTTGCCCTTTTAAATGATGATTTACTATGAAAAATAAGGCAAATGATTCCTAATTGATTGTTTCCATTTTTATCTTCACAAGATTAAGAGGTTGATTAGGGAAGGAAAATAGATTACCTGCCTCGTAGTGGATGATTTGTGTGGAAGATCTCCTCGTGAAATACCTCACAAAATCACAATAAAGCAAACATGGCAAGTTAATGCTCAAATATAATCAAATAATTCAAGAATGGTGATGAATTGCATGTTGCTCCCCGACAACGGCACCAAAAAGTTTAACATGCGAAATCGGTGTTTAAGGTTGCTACGTTGTAGTACAGACCAAATCACTCATCAACAAATACAATTTATAGCTCGAAAGAAATCCGAGATCGAACACAGGGAGCAAGTATTGCATTCACGTGCTAATCTCAATAAATAATATAAATGAGTATAATTAATGATAACAATTACTCAAAACTAATATTCAATTGTACCACATGAGTATATCCAGAGTCTAATGAGGCAAAAAGATATCTAAGATAAAATAATTGTTATTTGAATCACCAATTAATAGCTTAGATACATATATAAGAGTTACTTAATGATTTAAATAAATGCACAGTACCTTAAATAATGCCATAGTGTTTTCAACCAAATCAAACATCGGGTCTGATGATCAGACAACTAATGCCCTGCTGATGAGAAGCTCATCATGGTCTCTAATTACCCCTAATTAACTAGTCTTCCTGGTTAATTAGCTAGAAATATGTCAATATATGGGTTAATTATTAAATAAGAGATAAATAGTAAAGGATCTTAAAATAAGTTAAAAATGCTATATTATCATCCAATTAATATTATTAATAATATAATTAATAATTGGACTCGAAATATTATCAATTATTCATCTAATTAATGTGTTAACTAACTTAAGCATAATATATACCTAAGTATGTAATAACTAAAGTAACATTACTTAATTAAATAAATTAATCTAAAAAGGTCAAAAATGTAAATTCAAGGTCTAAATAAAATAATTATCTTATTTATAATCATATATAAAAAGTTGAAAAACATTTAAATTAAAATAAACCTTGAAAACCTGAATTTACATTTTGGTCCTTACATTTTATTTCAATTCGGTCATTATTTCCACTAAGGTCCTTAGGTTTCACTGCGAATAAGTCCCTGGACTTCTTCTCTTCTTCACCCATCTAGACGGCTGACAACTGATGGTGCAGCCACCGCCTGATCACCGCCAATCTAACGTCATCCCTTCTCCAAGCTCCTGGAGCTTGCGCTCACCATCCCCTTTTCATCCACCAGTCTGGATGATGCCTAAATCCCATTTTAGGGTTGGAGATAACCTCACCGGCGTTGGAGAGGACGCTGGTGGTTATCCTCCTCCTAGCCACAAATCCGTCCAGATTCCACCTCCTCAGATGCCGTCGACTATAAATACCCCTTGATACCCTTGATTTCCTCCAAGTTGGCTCCCTTCCCTCTTCTTCATTGAGCCAACCCAATAGGCTATTCTCTCTACAACTCCGGCAAACTTCCTTCGCCTCATCCGACTTCCTCCATCCATCTTCAGTAGCTCTGGATCTCCGCCGAAGTCAGCTGCGTCTCCTGATAAGCGCTGACTAGGAGCTCTCCTCTGCTTCACCTCACAACCGCCGCCGGAGATCTTTTGACAACCCTATGATTTCCTCCTCTATCGTGAGCCTTCGACGGAGATCCTCTATCCCCTTCATCCAGGTAACAGTAGACTAGGTAGGTAGGAGTAGGTTAGTTTAGTTAGTTAGTTAGGTAGCCTAGATAGTTATAATGATAGATTTAGATTTCATCTTCCTCAACTCTGACAAGCTCCTTGAGCTTGTCAGGAGCACTAATTTCATCTTTTTAAGTCATTGTCCACCATCTTGAATCTTCCACGATCATTTCTATCACCTTTGATTACTAATCTAATCATTAATTCACCTAAACCACTTCCACCTCCACCGACTACTTTTGCTATCCATGGCAGCAGTAGTTGAGCTATTTTTCACCTTCATTGGATTCTCCATCACCTATTCATCTTCTAAGGATCCTAATCATCACTTAATTCAAGTAAATACCACATATAACTTAAACGCCTAAATGTAACTAAGCTCCTCAGCTCGCTGTCAATGGCGGCTCAGGAGTAGTTGAAATCCTTAATTATATATATATTTATGATCGCAAACATCTGTTGACCTACTTTCACCACTCAATTGAGTAGGAAAACAAGTCTTGAGCCTTAACCAACTTAGATTCTTTAAAATTGAATTCACTGTTAAATCATTATTCTAATGATCAATTGAAGGAATTAACTTGTTCCTGAGGTTCCTTGTGACCTCAGGAACCTTTTCAAATCACTAATGGCACAATTCCACATTCTGTGCAAGAATTCAACTTTTTCTGGACTCATCGAAACTCTGGCGAGCTTCGGCGAGTCAAATCTAGTTCTTCAACTTGTAGAACTTGGTGAGAAGCTACAGATCAATGAAATATGGATTACTGATTATTTTGAGGCATTTTATTTGAGATTTGAATGTTTGGAGCTTGAGATAGGTCTTCATCTTCTCCAACTCCGGCAAAGTTGGAGAAGTCTGATAGATAGTTTCAAGGTGCATTTAATAGGTCTAGAAGCTTCAGTGCTGTGCACTAAATTCATTTCCATGCTTAAACCAGTGTAACAACCTCCGGTTTGTTCTGACGAACAAATTACTTTAGAAGCTCAAGCGACGATCTTACAACCCTAGGAACTTCAGTTAAAACACCTACTTAAGGGTCTGAGCATGTTCCTAAGACTGAAGGAATGTTATTCAAGGTGTTAATTCCCTGAGAAAAGGTTTAAATCAGAAAGTCAAAATTCAAGGTTCTACAGTCAAGCCTGAATTTGATTCCTCGATTCTGGATTCAATTTGATGAGTTGATGAGTTTAAGTTGTTTCTGAGAGGCATGTGAATGATTTAAAAAAGGTTTGGATGAGCTCTGATTTGTAATTTGATTGAATTTAATCTCTGCTAGTTTGGGTCATTTTTGAACCCAAACTGATGGTAGTGGATTTTTGATGAGTTTTGATTGCAAATTCTGCCCAGATGAATTGGTAACAACCTCTAGAAGTTGTTTTAATCGATTAAACAGGTCTTTAGTTGTCTGTTAGGACTCTTTCATGTCTGATTTCAAGGTCCTGAGGCTTCCAGAGAAGCTTTGAGCTCCTGCACACTTCCTGAAGCTCCTGAGAACTTAATATCCACACCAACAGTTGTGGAATTCACCTTCTAACCCATTTAGAACTTCAACTGGAAGTTAAAGTCCAATCTGTGGACTTTATATCCATAAATCCATTTTCCAGGCCATTATTACCATATATAGAATTGTATATTTTCCCTTCAAATCGAAGAGAATAACCTCCCTTTCACATTAAATGACACTTCAATCCTGTAGAGCAACTTAAGAGCTTTCAAACAAGCTTTTATTTGCTTGGAACGGAGCTCTGAGCTATTAAGAATCATCGTTTGAAATTTGGTCTGGGAGGGGATAAGTTAGTCCCACCTTGGTTATCTCTGAATGGCCACTTGGGTATAAAACATTTTTGTTGTATAGCCACTTCAATCGACAGCACACGGCGCATGGTTACCGATTGAGCATTGATTGAGCATTGTGTGTGTGTGGGTGCATATGTGCCTGTGAGTGTGTGCACCTATGGCGTGGAGTGTGGGCCCTAGGAGGGCATGTGCGATGCCTGGGAGGCCGTGAGCCGATTTGGCTCGAAACTCTAAACCGAAGGTAAACCGAACTAAATGAATCAGGCTTGGACCTAGTAGGGCCTGGTCCCACCCTGAGAGGGGTGCTGTGTATCCCCGAATGGTCCAAGCCTCCAACTAATAAACATAATTTTTGGTTGAAGAGGAAAAAACCCGATTCAGTCCTGAAGGAAGATATGCTGAAGGCAAGGAAGGCTATGTGTTGAAGAAGGAAATGCTAAGGGCTAAAGTGAAGTACTAAGAAAGAAAGGTAAAAGAAGAAGAAAAAGAGAAGGATGGCAGGGGGAATTCATAAAAGGAAAGAAGGCTGAACAGGCACTAAGAGATGAGGTAGAAAAGAGAAGAAAGAAAAAGAAGAAAGGAAGAAGAGAAGAGCTCGAGAAAAATAAAGAGAAAAGGAAAGGAATAAGAGAAGATTAAAAGATAAGTAAAAGAAAAGAGAAAGAAAGAAAGGCAAAAGAAGAAGACAAAGAAAGAGAGGATGAAGAGAAAGAGAAAGGAAATGGTTTAATTTCTTGTATTATTTTTAATTCCTTTTTTATTTTAATGTTGTAATAAGGCATTTTTCAATTATAAAAATTTTCTATAGCCTTAATATCTTGGAAATAAATAGAAATAAACATATTTACTTGTTATTAAAGAAGATCATTTGTGTAAATATGTTTTCTTATGGAATTTTGCATATTTCTTAAATTTAAAATCATTAGGCAAAGTTCATGTTGTTAAAATTAACTTAGTTATACCTTCTATGAGTTGTTTAGAATGATTGGTGAATTCTGAATAAATTATACCTCCTAGTGAACGACATAGACTCAACCAGTTAAAAGAAATAAAAATCTAAAATGTTAGTTTAACTTGACCCTATACTACTCGATCGACATAAATTCGAGTTAACCTAAGTTACTTTCTTCTACACATAATTAAGCACAATTAACTTAATTAACTGTGTTGAGGAGGGAACACATCATTTTATTGGCACCGTTGTAGGGTAGGTAATGTTTTGCTTCATTTCTATTCACCAAAACATTCCCTGGCATAGCTTTGTCTAACACCATAATAATCATTTTGGTGCCATAGGTGGTAACTGTAATTATATTCACCACTTTTACTATTTTTAGTGTTTTGTTTTAATTAGTTGTGTTTTTGCTTTGTTTTATATTTTCCTTTCAAGTTTACCTCTGCAGGTAATCTTAGGAAGAAGGTAGGTTTTTCTTAGTTCTGCTTTTCATTATAAATACCATTGTAAGTATTTCTTTCCGTAGTCTTTAGTTAGTTTGAATTGTTGCATTTAATTAGATAAAAAATTAAAAAAATACAAAAATACGTACCTTTCTGACTAGCAGCAGTATGATATAGCCATACACTCTTAGGAGTACATTTATCTTCTAGTTTCTTTTCGATCTGACTCAGGAAATTTCTACTATTTTTCTCTCATCAGCAGGAAAACACATGAAAAAAAAACCGCGTAGATCCTTGTCCTGGAAATAATAACAAGACCACACATATTCTTTGAAAATACTTAAAAAGTGGTCACTTTAATTCTTTCGATCATATTTTTGAAAAGATTTAGTAAAAAAGGGGAAAATAAAATTTGTGACTTAATCAGTTTACAGAATGCATGCGGGTTTTATCGCAATTGTCTGTTGCATGCTATAGCACACACAGCATGATCACTAGAGTCACACGAGTCTTAATTTTCCATCTCTCCTCTTTGCACCTCTTAGGGCTTTGGTCGAAGATCAACAAGTCTGTCTCACTACTAGAGCCCCAGGGAGCCAGTAGTGAGCGGTCTCGATCCTAGACCTTAGACCTTTGAGCCTTAAGGATACGCACCTGTGCAGACATGGGCTTAGGATGCGTATTTTGATGTTACTATACTTTTTTGCATCCAAAGTATTTTTGCATATTCTAGGAATCTCTTCTTTCCTTTAAAAGAAGAGAAAAACCTGCGTTTTTTACGCTATTTTGCAGGTTTTTGTTGCCGCTATTTCTTGGTGGTGTGAGTGTGCCATTGCACATTTTTTCATTTTATGGACGGGAGGCGATCCCTGCATCCGCCTCTTGTAACTCCTTTGACAGGTGATCCTAGACCGGTTGCAGATAAGCAACCACTTAAATTCCCGACTAATTCATCTATTCCTATGGAACAATTGCAAAATCAGAATCCCGAGATCCCTTCTTCTTCTGGTCAGGGGGAGATGCCACCTTTTGATGTTCATGAGGCGCTCCTGAACCATAATCTTAGGATGCTTGAACAAAATAGACAAATTATTCTTTTAACAACTGCCTTAAATAATTTGCAGAATCTTCAAACCCATCCTCCACCTCAACCTAAGGCGAGTTTTGATCTTCCTGATTTACTGATCCCTCTTCCAAGGCCTCTACTCAGAGACTACTATAACCCATCTAATGCACAAGTAGAGCCTAATATTAGGATTCCTATTGGGAAAAATGATCCAGAATTAAAGCCAAATATTATAGGTCTAATCCCACATTTTCACGAATTTGCATCCGAGGATCCATTCAACATATTGAAGATCTTGAGAATCTATCTCAAACTCTTGGACCTCGAAATCAAAATAGGGAAATCCTACTTCTGAAAATGTTCTCTTTTAGCCTTAAAGTTAAAGCATCTTATTGGTATCGAACTATAGCAAGACCAATCTCAACTTGGGCTAAACTCGAATTTGCATTTTTGAAGAAATTCTTTCCTATTGGTCGAACAAATGCTTTAAGGCGAGCAATCACAACATTTAATCAAAATCAAGGAGAACCAATTCATCAGGCATGGGAATGCTTTCATGAATTACAAAGGAAATGCCCACATCATCACATCCCTCATTGGCAACTAATGCATATCCTCTACTATGGATTGCAAAAGGGCATCCGCAATCTAATCGAAGCCTCTTGTGGAGGAAATTTTCTAAATCGCGACGCAGAATCCGCTTCAGAATTATTTGAAGGGATGACGGAAAACTTGATCAATAATGCATCTATGTCGCAATTTACACGGGGCACGAATATAGCACATCAAAATCAACCTAAGGGTATTCACGAGATCAATAATTCATCCAATTCAAAGGATTTGGAAATTATTACAGAGAAACTGGACAAAGTCGACATCGTAGCAAAGCATCTCGACGAGCTTTGAAATACGATGAAAACTCTCACACCTCTACTTGCTATGCAAAATCCCATGCATTCACCTATTTTGCAAATTCCCACGAGGAGGGAATTTGTGAATAACATGGATTCTAGAGATCCATCTTCCTTAGGTTTTCTATCTACTCCTACACCAACCCAAGGAGGGACCTTTGTCCCACAATCTTTCCCACCCTTTTCCCCACCCTTTCTTATTGTAGAAAACATGCCAAATCTTTTAGGTTTACATGCCATCCAAGAAAATATTCCAAGACCAAACCCTTATTCTAATACCTATAATCTTGGATGGAGAAGCCACCCAAATTTCTCTTGGGCTAATCAAAATCATAGACCAATTTATCGAAATCAAACCCATCTAAACGCACCTCCATTGCCTCCTCAGCAACCAAATATGAGGCCTAATCCTATGAGTATGCAGAATTACTCTTGGCCTATTAGAGATATGCAGCTAGATCAAATTTTGAGAGCTGTGACTGAGAGTCAGTGACAAAATGTTGAATCTCTCGCTGAGATTCAAAGGCAATGTAAGGTAGAGTTGGCTAATTTACGAAATCAAATCACACTTTTGGCTTAATCTCGTCAGCCAGGTGCTCTTCCATCTCAGCCAATTCCGAATCCTAGGAATTTCCAAAACCCTAGGCAACATTAGGGCCAAGTCTATTTCCGTAATCAGGCCTTTGATTCTAATCAGAATCCATCCTCCATACTTCCTGAGAATAATCTACCAAACCCGCATCAACAGCCTTTATTGTATCAAAATGACCCACCTATTATTAAGAATTAGAATTGACTCTATTGTTCTTCTGAATTTTGTTGGAATCATTTCTTAAATTGCGTCAATCTTTTAATATTCTACATCTCAACCTAAATCAAATCTGATTCACTCTGATCTTTCTAAGATTTTTATCTGATTTTGGTTCTACGAGATCTGTTCTAGGCAATTTCAGGATGAGTTTTTATCGAGTGGTTCTTATCTACTTTTCTATTTTTGAATAAATTCTTACATAACACCTTTGTTTTTACCATACACATTCTTTTTAGGAGTTCTTCACTAGGGTTTATGCCTAGCTAGCGTAAAACTTAGCAATTTTGTACAAAGTTGTTTCCTGCTTTTGACACTTTTATTTTTCCATACACTTTTTCTGATTTATTACTTCATCTTATACTGATTACCTTCATTTAGTCCGACTGACCACTCTAACCTTTGGTCAGACTTGAAATCGTCTGCACAGAGATTCGTGATCTCCTCTATCCGACTCCTTCCATCACCCTATACTAAATGAAGTGTAATATCCTTTCACCTTTCTTACAATGAGGATATTGTAAAATCTTAGCTTTGGGGCGTGTGAAGTGAAATTTTCACTTCAGGTGTATGTGTATAAAAAAAAAAAACATAAAACTTAAATACCCACGAAATTTAAAAAAAAAAAAGAAATACCAAAAATTATAAAAAGTTCAAAATAAAAAAATATCATAAAAATTTGAAAAATTTTGAGAAAAATTCATAAAAATTGGAAAATTTATATAAATACAAATATTTGGAAATTAAGAATTTATAAAAATAATAAAAGGGGTATATTCATATAGAATAAAGAGGAAAAGAAGAAAAAATATATATATAATTAAGAGCTTAATTTTTCTTTTTGATCAGAAACTTAAAAAATATATAAAGGATACATATAGAGTATTTGAGAGCATTAAATTCTTATTTAGATTTTTACTTATAACATTTTGTAAAACACACTTTTGTTTTCAAAATTTTTTTTTCAAACAAGATTTTATTTGAATTAGAATCTTGAAATCTTTAAGCTTTGTTTTTCTATTTTTACCCTGAAATTAAGAAACTAAGGTGTATTAAGTTTTAAGCTTAAGTTTTGGAATTAAATTGTAAAATTTTAATCAACTAGATTAAGTAATCCTTTTGCTTTTTGAAAATTTGATTTTATCATAAAGTTAAGTAAAAAGGCTAAATATTCAGAGTTAGTTAAATAGAGAGTTAGTAGAATTTTAGTTTTACAAGTCTTTCAGACTAATGGACATCTAGCTAGACTTGGAATTTTTGTCTTGACAGATCCTATAGGAGGAAACTAAAAGTTTAAATAACCTGAGAGTGAATGGCTTTGTTGTCCAAGCCCTAGTTTGAGAGCTAAGTAACCTAAAACATCTGACATTCACACACATAGAATTGTCTTGTTGGCATCTGAGACTGTGAAAACACAAAGGTTAAGAGATCGATTCTGAATCCTCTTTAGTCCAAGGATTTCTGCAGGGTGGTTCTTGAAAGGGTGAAGGATGTGCCACTCACCAAGAAAAATGATTTGGAGAATAAAGTTAGTAAGAAAAATGAGAAAGGGGAGAAAAGTAAAGAAATAAAATAAAACACCCTACAGTTAAGTGCCTTGTTACAAATAGGTACTAATGTAGTTTTTCCATAAAAATAAAGCATCTTGACTCAAATAGATGCTATCCTTCCTTCCATCAAATAAAAGAACACCTCATTACATATGGGTGTTCTAGCCTATAGAAAAAGTTGAAAAAAAATATGGAGATAAAAAATTAGGAATAAGAGACCTAGTGGTCCATCGGGGAGATATACACAAAAAGTGTTGACCTCAGGATAAAAAATTGGTGAGGAGAAAGCAACCAAATCTGAGTAAGGCCAAGCCAAAGGATTGAATTGGAATAATCTAGATTGGAAATTGATGTCTTAAGATCTGGATTTTTGCAAATTTGGATGCCTTTAGGACAACTCTCTTCACAAAGCACAGATGTTTTAAAATCAAAGCTGCTGAACCTTGGTATCGGGCAATGAAGCCTATGAAATTAGGTTTTGAGGATTTACAGTTGAGACATAAAGGAGAAGAATTGACAAAATTCTAGGTCTAGAAGTTGTCCTTAGTGTTGTAGGCTAGTAGATTAGAGTTTTACTACTTTAAGTTTGATTAATGATGAATATCTGGCTAATTTGCTTAAATTTAGATTGATAAAAATCAAATATCATAAACAAAGGAATAACTTAAGTCTATTGAGTTTTTGAGTTCAAATTTAATTTCCAACTCTTATGTTTTATTTTCTTAAAACACTTTGTATTCTAAGTTTTTAAGGGTTAAGAATGGTTGCAAGGAATAAAAGATTTTTGAGATTCTAATTTTTATAAAATTCTTGTTAACATTATTTTTAAAGTGTGTTTTGAAAATGTTTTGAGTACAAGTCTAAGTAAGAAAATTTTCACAGAATGCTCTGTATATTAGCTATTAAATCTAAAAAAAGTTCTCTGACCTAAGCTTTCCTCTATTGGTTTTTATTTATATTAATTTAAACCCAAGTGCTTTAAATCATCATATTCTTAGTTAGTTTTGCTAACCCCAAGCCAAAGTTTTGCTAGGGACTAGCAAAACTTTGGCTTGGGGGTATGATGAGAAGCTTATCATGATCTCTAATTACCCCTAATTAACTAGTCTTGCTAGTTAATTAGCTAGAAATATGTGAATATATGGGCTAATTATTAAATAAGGGATAAATAGTAAAGGACCTTAAAATAAGTTAAAAATGCATATTATCATCCAATTAATATTATTAATGATCTAATTAGTAATTGGACTCGAAATATTATCAATTATTCATCTAATTAATGTGTTAACTAACTTAAGCATAATATATACTAAGTATGTAATAACATAAGTAACATTACTTAATTAAATAAATTAATATAAAAAGGTAAAAAATGTAAAGTCAAGGTGTAAATATAATAATTGTCTTATTTATAATCATATATAAAAAGTTGAAAAAGATTCAAATTAAAATAAACCTTGAAAACCTCAGTTTACATTTTGGTCCTTACATTTTATTTCAATCGGGTCCTTATTTTCCACTTAGGTCCTTAGGTTTCACTACGAATAAGTCCCTGGACTTCTTCTTCTTCTTCTCTTCATCACCTGTCTGGATGGCTAACGACTGAAGGTGCAGCCACTGCCTAATCATCGCCAATCTGACATCATCCCTTCTTCTCCAAGCTCTTAGAGGTTGCACTCACCATCCCCTTTTCATCCACCAGTCTAGATGACGCCTAAATCCACCTCACCAGCATCGGAGAAGACGCCGGTGGTTATCCTCCTCCTAGCCACAAATCCGTCAAGATTCCACCTCCTTCTCAGACCCCGTCAAATATAATTACCCCTTGACACCCTTGATTTCCTCCAAGTTGGCTCCCTTCCCTCTTCTACACTGAGCCAACCCAATAGGCTATTCTCTCTGCAACTCTGGTGAACTTCCTTCGCCTCATCCGACTTCCTCCATCCATCTTCAGTAGCTTTGGATCTCCACCGAAGTCAGCCGCGTCTTCTGACGAGCGCTAACTAGGAGCTCTCCTCTGCTTCACCTCACAACTGCCGCCGGAGATCTTTCGACAACCCTCTGATTTCCTCTTCCATCATGAGCCTTTGACGGAGATCCTTAATCCCCTTCGTCCAGGAAACAGTAGACTAGGTAGGTGATTAGCCCATATTCGTGGACTATTTAAGTGTCTAAATGTCTAGACATTAAATTAATTTTAACATTTAGATAGCATACATTAGGATG
This sequence comes from Thalassia testudinum, assembly GCA_037157565.1. Lineage (NCBI taxonomy): Eukaryota > Viridiplantae > Streptophyta > Magnoliopsida > Alismatales > Hydrocharitaceae > Thalassia > Thalassia testudinum. The sequence goes on along the minus strand of JAZHRO010000073.1, from coordinate 5,340,816 downwards.
TAAATAAATTAATTCATATTTTTAGCTTAAGTACATAATTCATGCATTTAGAATTAACCTTGGGTTGCATACATTTAATTAGTTAATGAATTAGGAAGGCTATTTTAATTAACATAGAATTAAGGAGTTAGGTAGAAATAACCCTAATTGTTTTATTCTTTTATTTTTCTTCTCCTTTACACAGGTAACTCCTCTAGCTCCGCCTCCTCCTCCTATGCATCACATTCATTCTACGGTGTTTTGAATTTCAAATCAGTGTGGCCGTGGCTACAAAAGGAGAACGAAGAGCTGCCGTTGAGGGGAGGCCACCACCCTTTATTCCTTACTGTGCTTAGAGGACCTTGCTCCTCTTCCATTCCATACCACTGGCCTCACTGTGGTAGAACGACTCACCACCGTGGGTGTGTGGGGTGACAGCCCACACCGCCAAAGAGTCTCTGCAACTCCTCGCCTTAGCCATCAACTCACGCCAGCCTCTGCGCACCCACCTCCAGTGCACCTACCTTTAGCGCATGCACCATCTGCCACAACGCCTTCACCTTCATCCAGCCCACCGTGCCCTCAATTTAGCCAGCGCAGGCTCGCGCCTTCGCCTTCACCAGAAGCTCCAACCCACGCACCAGCACCTACACCACCTTACCCGCATGGCAGTAGCCCGCGCACCTTCACTAGAACCTCCACGCCCGTTCGCCTTCACCCCGCTGCAGTCTTAGCACCTGAACCTCCATGCACCTTCACGCCCACGCGCTAGCAGCCTGCGCTCCAGCACTCACGCCTGCACGCCAGCAGCCGATGCCACCAGCACACCTGCACGCGCCTGTGCACCCTGCAGAGCCTGCCTCCTCCACGCGCCCACGCTCCACATGCGTCTACAGTGCTTGCAGTGCCCACACGCTTCTCTCCTTGCCCTTGCAGCACGCGTGGCCAGCAGCAGGCTCCTCCACTGCTGCCACTCCTTTCCTCCGGCAGGCCAGCTCCGGCCATCTCACGAAGCACCACAGCCACCACCACGAAGGCCTCGCTTCAGCTGACCTCTTGTAGGAGTAGCTCCTCGAATGAGCCTCTCTCCCATGCGCAAGGAGGAGAGAGGTAGAATCCTCTACTTTTACTTTAATTAACAATTACATTTGAATGCTGTTGCCATGAAAATGAATTTTGATTTATGATTATTTTATTGTGGGGAAATTGTGACTTCATACTCATGCTTTCTTATAATTGTATGGCTTTTGTTATTCACATGTTTTAACATTGGTTTTGGTTTAAAATGTGAACAAATTTTCTTTAATGCAGGTCAATTGGAAATTACATTGATTCATCACATATTTATTGAATATTTCAATGAGGAAAAATTACACATCTACCCTTACATTTTTGAGTTATTGTGCATCTTCTTTTCGTCGCATTTCATGTCAGATTTGACTATGGATTTCGCACTTGATTGAACGAATATGAAAAGAAAATATTCGTGATTTTATTACATTATTGCCTCCCTGTAGACACGACCCACTCTTCTGTGAGTGGTTAATTTTTATTGTAATTGTTTTGTTATGTGGTTTTAGACCACTTTGTTACTAAAACGACAAATCATCTTAATCACATTATTCGAAAGCGAAAACCATCTTATCAAATGGCGTCGTTGCCGGGGAGGCAACAGGCTTATTTAAATCGCATTCATTCATTTTCACATTGATTTAAATTTTGAATCATATTTAACTCTGGATTTTTTTTCTGATGCGAGTGCAACAATCTACGACACATATTCTACGACTCGCAATCACACCAGCCATCGTGAGAGGCAACCCTTGACGTCGCCAGAGGAGAAATTGTTCGAGCTACCTTGCAAGGAAGTAGATCGCTAGGAGGGGAAGGATGAGGACGCGACGATCATCTCTGCACACTTAGTCGTTGATTTGATTAGACTAGGATTAAGATTATAGACTTAATTTTTCATTGCACATTTGGTTTGAAACCCCTGTTCTGGGGTACAGTTGAGGGGTTTGTTCCCCGATTTTATTTTAGGCCCGTGTTGGGTAATTTTTGGGAGCCTATTCCCTTTTCATTAGATTTAGGTTCTTAATTTATTTTATGGATTATTTACCCTTAATTTGCTTGTGCGTAAGTAGCTAAAGAAAAAAAAAACAAAAACAAAAACATGAGCTACCTACTAGAAGCTGCCTGCCCCTAGGTCGTATCATTTTGGATTAAATGAGTAGCATCTATATCTAATTCTTATCTTGCATATTGCATGAAGAATGCTAGAATCAGGTATGCATTTCTAACTTTGCATTTCTACCTGTCATGCAAATTCATTTGGATTAATTTCAAGACCACCTAATCTGTATTGAATAGATCTAACAAGTGGTCACATATTTTCTGGAAAAAGGACTAATTAAAGGAGGGATGTTTTAATTACCAAGGATTTGATTTTCAAACTTGGCATGCGATTCAAAATTCAAAATCTTTACGGTGTATGCACACTTATATCTCTTGCACCACGGCACGCGTTTATACACTTTTTAGGTTTCGAAATACTAGGACAAGAGCCCTCCTACCATTGGATTCTGAAGTGTTTAGAACTTGAGATCAAAGGTTTTGTAACTCCAAAGAGGGGGATACCTTGTAACGGATTTTTGGGGGTAGTTGAGAAGCACCGCGAAAGCACAGCTTCAAAGGAAGGCTTAGGCCTACTTGCATCCCTCGATCTTCCATCTTTGGAGTTGCTCTACCATTTGAGATTTAGGGAAGAAAACCTAAGCTCCAACTAGGTCTTCTTAGGTGATCCGTAAGTTGTTAATAAGTGCGTAAATTGATTGAACAAATTGTATTGTCACCTACAATCTGACTTAAAACCAAAAGCCTAAATTGGGAAAGACCTAAAAGGTCCTTTCTGAATTGTGTTTTGCTTCGGGAATTCTAATTGAGGTGTGAATTAGAATGGACCACATTGATTTTCATCCTTTCACATCTTGCCCACACCCTCACCCCCACTTTGCACTCTTCGATCCCATATGCTGAGATGGTCCATCCTTTGATGGACATAATGACAATCATTGGGATCTGTTTTACTCCTATTATAAGAGTATTGGCCTGGTTAAGCCCCAAATCAGTGAGCAGAACCTAGGAGCGGGATTTGCTTTACCCAATATCCCACACACCATAGAAATACCCAACCCACCCTCCCTAAATAATTATAATAGTTGGATAGACACTCTTGGGTACTATAAGCTTGAGCCTGACTTCTCTTTTGATAGAAATGACCTCACCTCTTTGAAGATGGAAATACAGAAAATGCAAGACGAAATGATTGAATTGTTAGGAGAATCTTCGAGAGTAGGCCAACAAGAAAGAGATGAAATTAGCCACCCAATCTACCCCATTGAGGATGACATTCACCCTCTACAATAGATGCATCTCCCGTGGGAGAGCCACACTTTAAGTTGGAGGGAAATTTAGGGGATTATGTAAGGCAGGATAGCTACTTTTCGAGGATTGATTTTGAAACCTCCCTGTTAGATGACACTTCCTTGAGAGATCCATGCCTTAAGTGGGAGGAAGATACATATGAAAGTAGCTATGCATTGGATGAAGAAAGGTGGCAACCTGAGGAAGATGTTGATAAGGTTGAGTATCCACCTGAATTATATTGGAGTCAAAAGAAGGGAATGATGGTACCATTGGAAGACCTCAACCCAAATGATAGTATTTTCGTGACATTTGATGAAGTGGGATGAAGTCAAGTTGTTAATCCTACCCTCCCTTCTGATCGCGAGATGGAACTCAAGCCCACCCTTAGGGAACCCAACCATGAAGAAATTGACCTATCTGAGGAGTTCGATGTTACCAGTGTAAACCACTTACCCCAGATAGTGTGCCCTAGGGGATCTACTGAGATATTAAATGATTCTAGACCTTAGGTATATGACGAATCGTATGATGAGGAGAAAGATGAATTATATGAGGAACCTACATTCAAGATTTGGAGTGACACTAAGGGTGATTATGTCTTATTTGATGAGTTAGCCCCTGAGGATGTCACAAATTTGACCAAATTAGGTTTCCTTAGCACACCCATCGATGATATTTCTCCTCATGATGGAATGATGGAAAATTTGGAAGCAACTTCTAAGATTTTTGTGGATACACATGTAGACACTGGGGAGGATTTGAGTAAAGAACAAGAACCCGAAGATGACTTTGATAGGATAATCCCCAGATCTATTGCTTCCAACCTGCCTTCATTTAATTTGAAGTCACCCTCTGATTCGCTTATGTTTGAAGGTGAAATTGTGACTCCTGATGAAGTGTAGGAAGATACATGTGATAGTGCAAGGAATGCTAGGGATGCAATTGAGGATTTGGAAAGATTGTTAGGGATGGACACCGAGCTGATTAAACCCAACCTAGATCTTATGGCCATCTCGCAACCTCGAAACTTGGACACCCTAGACGATCCTTGGCTCAGAGTTATGCTCATGTTTGTTCTGAATGGGAGGCTTAATAGACTAATATTTCCTGTAATGGAGTATTGGGTATGGATTGATGATTTCTTTATTCAGTCCATTGCCCTGGGGGTTTATCTCTGCACCATTCCTTCCCCATTCCTATTGGACGATCCTTGTCATCCTCCCCCTAGACCTTTGGAGGTTGTTATGCAGTTTATCCTTTAGAACCTCTTCTGGTGACCTGGGAAGATTTCATTCCCGTCTTAGTTGGGCGAGCATTTGCTATTGGGCTTCATCATCAGCTCGCCAATATCCTAAGTTACCTGTTTTCTAGGCCAACATTACTTTGCCCATTTTTAGGACCTATTTCTGTGATCCTTGAACCTGATTTGCAGGTTCTTTGGCTACTCGGCTGCTAACAAAAGAATGGCTACCCATATCTAGCCCAGGTAATATCCTTCTTTGTAATGAGGACATTGCAGATTTTAGGCATGGGGGGGTGTACTTGGGGATATACATAGCATTTATACATAGTGAATTCATGCATTTAGTTAAAGCATTCTGCATTGCTTACGTTTGCATTAAAAATAATAATAATAATATTTTGTAATTATTGAGCTTAACTGGCTGGGCTCTACATTCTTAAGCAAATCAGAACTCTAGGTTAGACTAAGTTGATTCTCGGGTCGAACTTTAGAAGCTAAGTGAGCTACTAGCTTTAGACCTTTAGGGTCCTTTGTGGACTCAAAAACTTATGTAGGAGTTAAGTGGCAAACCATTCCTCAAGAGGTTGAGGAAGGAAAGCTAGGGATTGAGTTAAAAGGTGGGGTAGTACCTGGAATTTTGTTCTACCTTTTGGTTTATGGGTCCTTGTAACCCAAGCATCCAAATTTCACACACATGGTCTTGTGTAAGTAAGTGATCACCTTAATTCCTTTCTTAAAAGAAATTTGGTTCTCTTAGTTTTGACTTAGAAGAGGCTTGAAAACACAATTTGATTGGAAGAGTTCCTGCCATAGGAGAGGTGGAGTATATACTCACCTTGAGGATGCGATGATAGCATATTACCTCCTCGGCGCTTGTCTCTTAGGATATCCATCCTACTGGGGGCATGTAAGCGCATTGTGCGGTTCAGGTACCATGGGCAACCCTATCTCAAAGTGCCGATTGCCGCAGGCCTGAATTCGCTTAAGAAATCCATGGGCGATACTATCTCAAAGTGTTGATTGCCAGGAGTTCTTAGGGCCGCTATGGGAGGTGCTATCTCGAAGCATCGAAAGCCAGGCACCCTTCGAGGTACGGTGATGGGGATAATGAATCCGACACAGACTGTGTTGATAGCTTATCCGAGGTTAGACTTAGAGGAATCAAACAAAAAAAATATATATATATTAATAAAAAAAAATCCTTTTTCCTTTAACTCAAATAACTCAGACCAATACACTTGCACGGATGCTTTAATCTCAGGGATCAATAAACCTTAGGGTAGAGTTAGAAATCAGGGAAAATTATGCCTGCAACTCATCTTTAGCTGACCTAGTCTGTAACTTAGCAACTACTTGGGAACCTTAGGTCTAAAGTCTAAACTTAATTTGTTTCTAAAGGAAGACCGATTGGGTTGGCTAGTCTACTTGGAGTGCTAGGTTTTGCTTGGATTTGCTAGGGACTAGCAAAAACTAGGCATGGGGGTATTTGATTAGCCCATATTCATGGGCTATTTAAGTATCTAAATGCCTAGATATTAAATTAATTTTAACATTTAGATAGCATACATTAGGATGTAAATAAATTAATTCATATTTTTAGTATAAGTACATAATTCATGCATTTAGAATTAACCTAGGGTTGCATACATTTAATTAGTTAATTAATTAGGTGCACTATTTTAACTAACAAAGAAGTTAAGGATTTATGTATAAATAACCCTAATTATTTTATTCTTCTATTTTTCTTCTCCTTTGCACAGGTAACTCCTCTGGCTCTGCCTCCTCGTCCTAGCATCACATTCATTCCACGGCGTTTTGAATTTCAAATCAGTGTGGCCGTGGCTACAAAAGGAGAAGGAAGAGCTACCGTTGAGGGGAGGCCACCACCCTTTGTTCCTCACTGTGCTTACAGGACCTTGCTCCTCTTCCATTCCATACCACCGGCCTCACCGCGGCAGAACGACTCACCACCGTGGGCGTGTGCGGTGATAGCCCACACTGCCAAAGAGTCTCTGCAACTCCTCACCTCAGCCATCAACTCACGCCAGCCTTTACACACCCACCTCCAGTGCACCCACCTTCAGTGCACGCGCCATCTGCCACCATGCCTTCACCTTCATCTAGCCCACCGCGCCCTCGACTCAGCCAGCGCACGCCCGTGACTTCGCCTTCACCAGCAGCTCCAACCCACGCACTAGCACCTACACCACCTTGCCCGCGTGCCAGCAGCCTGCACGCCTTCACCAAAACCTCCACGCCCGTTCGCCTTCACCCCGCTGCAGTCTCAACGCCTTAACCTCCACGTGCCTTCACACCCGTGCACCAGCAACCAGCACTCCAGCACCCACGCCCATGTGCTAGCAGCCGGCGCCACCAGCACACCAGCACGTGCCTGTGCACCTTGCAGAGCCCATGCCTCCATGCGCCCAGGCTCCGCGTGCGTCTGTAGCACCAACAGTGCCCTTGTGCTTCTCTCCTTACGCTTGCAGCACGCCCACCCAGTAGCAGGCTCCTCCACCGCCGCCACTCCTCTCCTCTAGCAGGCTAGCTCTGGCCATCTCACAACGCCCCACTGCCACCACCACAAAGGCCTCACTTCAGCCGACCTCTTGTAGGAGTAGCTCCTCAAATGAGCCTCTCTCCTATGCGCAACGAGGAGAGAGGTAGAATCCTCTACTTTTACTTTAATTAATAATTACATTTGAATGCCATTTCAATGAAAATGAATTTTGATTTACGATTATTTTATTATGGTGAAATTGTGACTTCATACTCATGCTTTCTTATAATTGCGTGGCTTTTGTCATCACATGTTTTAACATTGGTTTTGGATTAAAATGTGCACAAATTTTCTCTAATGCAGGTCAATTGGAAATTACATAGATTCATCACATATTTATTGAATATTTCAGTGAGGAAAAATTACACATCTACCCTTACATTTTTGAGTTATTGTTTATCTTCTTTTCGTCGCATTTCATGTCAGATTTGACTATGGATTTCACACTTGATTGAATGAATACGAAAAAAAAATATTCATGATTTTATTGCATCATTGCCTTCCTATGGAGACGACCCACTCTTCTATGAGTGGTTAATTTTTATTGTAATTATTTTGTTAAGTAGTTTTCCACCACTTTGTTACTAAAATGCAAATCATCTTAATCACATTATTCGAAAGCGAAAACCATCTTATCAGTAGGTAGGAGTAGGTTAATTTAGTTAGTAAGTTAGGTAGCCTAGATAGTTGTAATGCTTGATTTAGATTTCATCTTCCTCAACTCTGGCGAGCTCCTTAAGCTTGTCAGGAGCATTAATTTCATCTTTTTAAGTAATTGTCCATCTTCTTAAATCTTCCACGATCATTTCTATCTCCTTTAATTGCTAATCTGATCATTAATTCACCTAAACCACTTCCACCTCCACCAACTACTTCTGCTATCCATGGCAGTAGTAGTTGAGCAATTTTTCACCGTCACTGCATCCTCCATCACCTATTCATCTTCTAAGGATCCTAGCCTTCACTTTAATTCAAGTAAGTACCACATATAACCTGAACGCCTAAATGTAATTAAGCTCCTATGCTTGTTGTCAATGGTGGCTCAGGAGTAGTTGAAATCCTTAATTATATATATATTTATGATTGCAAACATCTATTGACCTATTTTCACCACCCAATTGAGTAGGAAAACAAGTTCTGAGCTTTAACCAACTTAGATTCTTTAAAAATTGAATTCACTATTAAATCATTATTCTAATGATCAATTGAAGGAATTAACTTGTTCTTGAGGTTCCTTGTGACTTCAGGAACCTTTTCAAATCACTAATGGCACAATTCCACATTCTGTGCACAAATTCACCTTTTTTTAGACTCATCAAAGCTCTGGTGAGCTCTATCGAGTCAAATCTGATTCTTCAGCAAGTAGAACTTGGTGAGAAGGTATAGATCAATGAAATAAGAATTACTGGTTATTATGAGGCATTTTATTTGAGATTTGGATATTTGGAGCTTGAGATAGGTCATCATCTTCTCCAACTCTGGTAGAGTTGAAGTTTCACTGATAGTTTCAAGGTGCATTTAATAGGTCTAGAAGCTTCAGTGCTGTGTAGTGAATTCATTTCCATGCTTAAACCTATGTAACAACCTCTAGTTTGTTCTAATGAACAAATTACTTTAGAAGCTCAAGCGACGATCTCAAAACCCTAGGAACTTTAGTTAAAATAGCTATGTAAGGGTCTAAGCATGTTCCTGAGACTGAAGGAATGCTATTCAAGGTGTTAATTCAGTGAGAAAAGGTTTAAATCAGAAAGTCAAAATTCAAGGTTCTACAGTCAAACCTGAGTTTGATTCCTTGATTCTGGATTCAATTTGATGAGTTGATGAGTTTAAGTTGTTTCTGAGAAGTTTGTGAATGATTTAAAAGAGGTGTGGATGAGCTCTGATTTATAATTTGATTAGATTTAATTTCTGCCAGTTTGGGTTATTTCTGAACCCAAATTGCTGGCAGTGGATTTTTGATGAGTTTTGATTGCAAATTCTACCGAGATGAATTGGTAACAACCTCTTGAAGATGTTTTAATCGATTAAAGAGGTCTTTAGTCGTCTATTAGGACTTTTTCACGTCTGATTTCAAGGTCCTGAAGCTTACAAAGAAGCTTTGAGCTCCTACACACTTCCTAAAGCTCCTGAGAACTTAATATCCACACCAATAGTTGTAGAATTCACCTTCTAACCAATTTAGAACTTCAATTGGAAGTTAAAGTTCAACCTGTGGACTTTATAACCATAAATCCATTTTCCAGGCCATTATTACCATATATAGAACTATATCCTCACCCTTCAAATCGAAGAGCATAACTTCCCTTTCACATTAAATTGACTCTTCAATCCTATAAAGCAACTCAAGAGCTTTCCAACAAGCCTTTATTTGCTTGGAATGGAGCTCTGAGCTGTTAGGAATCGTCGTTTGAAGTTAGGTCTGGGAGGGGATAAGTTAGTCCCACTTGGTTATCTCTGAACAGCCGCTTGGGTATAAAATGATTTTGTTGTATAGCCACTTCAGTCAACAGTGCACGGCGCATGGTTACCGTTGAGCATTGCATAGGCATTGTGTGTGTGTGGGTGCATATGTGGCTGCGAGTGTGTGCGCCTGTGGCATGCGAGTGTGGGCCTTGGGAGGGTGTGTGTGAGTCCTGGGAGGCCGTGAGACGATTTGGCTCCAAACTCTGAACCGGAAATAAATCGAACTAAATGAATCAGGCTTGGACCTAGTGGGGTCTGGTCCTACCCTGAGAGGGGTGCTGTCTATCCCCGAATGGTCCAAGCTACCAACTAATAAACATAATTTTTGGTTGAAGAGGAAAAAATCCAGTTTAGTCCTGAAGGAAGATATGCTGAAGGCAAGGAAGGCTAAGTGCTGAAGAAGGAAATGCTAAGGGCTAAAGTGAAGTACTAAGAAAGAAAGGTAAAAGAAGAAGAAAAAGAGAAGGAAGGTAGGGAGAATTCATAAAAGGAAAGAAGGCTGAACAGGCACTAAGAGACAAGGCAGAAAAGAGAAGAAAGAAAAATAAGAAAGGAAATACAGAAGAGTTGAAGAAAAGTAAGAGAAAGAATAAAGAGAAAAGGAAAGGATTAAGAGAAGATTAAAAGATAAGTAAAAGAAAGGAGAAACAAAGAAAGAAAGGTAAAAGAAGAAAAAGAGAGAGAGGTTGAAGATAAAGAGAAAAGAAATAGTTTAATTTCTTGCATTATTTTTAATTCCTTTTTTACTTTAATGCTGTATTAAGGCATATTTCAATTATAAAAACTTTCTATAGCCTTAATATCTTGGACATAAATAGAAATAAACATGTTTAGTTGTTATTAAAGAATATCATTTGTGTAAATATGTTTTCTTATGGAATTTTGCATATTTCTTAAATTTAAATTCATTAGTCAAAGTTCATGTTGTTAAAATTAACTTAGTTATACCTTCTATGAGTTGTTTAGAATGATTGGTGAATTCTGAATAAATTATACCTCCTAGCGAATGACTTGGACTCAACTAGTTAAAAGAAATAAAAATCTAAAATGTTAGGTTAACATGACCCTATACTACTCAATCAACACAAATCCGAGTTAACCTAAGTTACTTTCTTTTACACATAATTAAGCACAATTAACTTAATTAACTTTGTTGAGGATGAGCACATCACCTGCTACAGTGCCTCAAGGAGGCTCTACTACAATTCTTCTCACCTGCTTCTTCTTCAGCCTCTTCTTCTCTTCTTCTGCCTTGGCTCTTCTTCAGCATTGGCTTCTTCTTCTCTCAATCTCTTTTCTTCTCTTTTCTTCTCAGCCTCTTCACACAGAAGGGAGGAGCTCTTAGAAGTGATTGAAGGTTTCAGGAGCAAAGCCCCCTTTTCCCCACTGTTTCTCTCTCTCTCTCTCTCTTTCTCTCTTCCTCCTCTTCTCTTCCACTAAAACTAGGTAATCAGATCGGGTATTTGGGTCAAGCACATACCTGGGTCCAGGGCTGCGGGTGTGGTCGTAGCCGACGAGTGAAGGTAGTAGGTCAGGTCGGGTTTGTGTATGAAAGTGATGTGGACCTCACCCTCATGTTCTGAGGTAGTAAGCCCAGAACACAAATACAATTTATTTTGCCTTAGTGCTTCGAAATCTCACAATGTGGGACTATTACATTCCCTTTCCTTGCATGCTACTGTGAAGGTCAAATCACTCCCAATTGCGAGTGCAGCTGCGCCTCTTCCTTCCAATTGAGAACCTAAATGCCTGGAGGTGTTAATTCCGCACCACCTAGGTGCAACTCTTGGCAAAGAACAGGGCCGCAACTTGATGAATACAGTTGGAGAAGGTGACGTAGCGACGGAGCTCCGATGGAAGACCTGAACACAAAGTACAGGCTAAAATGCCTCGTTAAAAGGCTCAAGAGGATCTCTGTAGGTCTGGGAACGTGATGGCGGCATCCGTGGAGTGGTTAGATGGAGATGAAGATGCTGTGCGGATGATGGGTTAGTTGACGGGGAATTTGAGTGGTTGAGAGGATGAAATAGGTTAGGGGTTTTGGTCATGGTGGTGTGGTAGAGGTGTACGAAGTGATGGCGAGGTGTTTGGCAGTGTTTAGTCTGCGAAGGAGCTTGCTAGAGGTGTTGACAGAGGTGGAGACGAAGGTTGATGGTGGTTAGGTCGAGGGTTGAGTTTTGTATTTTAGGGGATAAATAAAACCTAATGAAGGAAAGGAGTTGAGAGATCCTAAATTAAGGATGAAATAAGGGAGATTCCCACACCAGTGTGATTTCCGGACATGGGGAAGACGAATCCTCCATAAGGGAGACAACGACGAAGAGAAAGGGAGAACGCTCTCGTGGCGGCTAGCAAGACGCGGAGGAAGATGGGGAAGGTCGCTATGCCTCCAATTTGGCCATTGGAGGCGTGGAGGAAGGAGGTCGGGAAGGCCGCCAAAGTCGTAGCGGAGGTGGCTTAGTGAAGAGGAAAATTAAGGAATTTTAAGGCCAAACCAGACTAAGGAGGGCAGCCAGGCATCATGGGCCTTATATTGGCCAAAAGAGGTCTTCCCAAGCTTGGAAAGAAGCTTCCAAGCTTAGGAGGTTGATGCAAAAAGGAAACCCGAACCTTTGAAAGGTTCGCATGACCTTTGGAGTAGGAATCAAAGCCTCGTGCACGGCTCAAATGGAAGGCAACTTCCTCAGGAATTCCCCTTTCTAATTTGGAAGAGTTTCCTCAGTCAATCTGGGAGATTTCTTCAATCAAAGGTTGCCAGCGATGTTGGTTTAGGATTTGGAGGTAGTGGGGATCTGTTGGTGAAGAAGATGACAAAGTTGGGGGGCTATTTTCAAAGAATGTGCAAGTTAGGGGCATGTGTGTGAGAGAAAAGATTCAGACTGAACCAAAATGCAAACTAGGTCAAGATGATGTCTGATTGGGCCCAAATTTTGGTACAAACCTAATTTGGACACAAGAATTTTGATGGCGAAGTCAGATTTAGGTTTTGACCAAGTTTGACTAGGTAAATTGCACAGTTACCCAAATTAGGGCAACTATTTGTCTGAGACTCTGTTTTAGGTCAAAATGGGTTCAGATGTTCAAATCAAGGATGCCAAACCCTAAAGAATATTTTTCTACGATTTTTAAATGGTTTAGGTGATTTTCATCCTAACCAGAACCTCAGTGAATTAAGCGGGTCTCTTTTTTGGGTTTTAGATGTCCATTAATTCTTGAAATGCATGAAAACCCATTTTTGTCTGCTTGAACCCACTTATTGGACATTTGTGACCATTTAACCTTTAATTAAACCTTGAGAAACCTCGTGATTGTTCTGCATTCATGATACAATGGTAAAATTATAGTTTTAACCCTAGTTTTTTATTATTCTCTTAGAAAGGGTGTGCAATGAATTACGATCCTTTAGCAGTTATGTAAAAGCATTTAATGATGGAATATGACTAAATAAAGCTATATATGGCTGATGATGATGTTATCATCACTTCTCACCCCTATCTCTTTCTTTATTTTCCATTAGTTGTAATAAGCATTAGAACATCATTTTGATATATCCAATTTGTTTTCTTCTATACTGTGAGTTATCTTTTTTAGCTCTTTATTATAAAACACAAAAAAAAAAACCTTAAAAAACCAAAAGGAAACAACATGAAGTGCAGATTTTAACCAAAACAAACGTCGCCTCCCTGTGTTTGACTCGGGACTTCAATGGATTTTCAATAAAATTGTATTTGATAATGTGTTTTGCGACTACAACGATGGGTTTCTCCTAATCCCAACTTTCCGTTCATCGGAACACGACGATCATTTTGGCGCATTGTCGGGGAGGCAACGGAATTTGCTTTCTTATTTTTCATGTTTCTTTGCATTTACTTATTACTAACCCCTCTTGCCTCTGATTTATTATCTCGCAGGTGGCCTAGCAAGGAGATCTGAGTATGGTAGATTTGAGTAATGTGCTGGTAGAGTGGTTTGTAAGTGCCCCCCACATTCCCCCTACTAGTTTCACTTTCTCTGCATCAATAAGTAAGATGTAATCTACTTAGGTGTTTACATAAACCCTAGGATAGAATCTGTTTGTCTTGTTTGCCACCAACACTCATCTCACCCACACATATACAAAAAAAAATTATCTTCTGATTGTGGGATGAATGAACATGCACACTACGAACACCCACATTTGAGGCACATAACCTATCTCGATTTTATCTACTCAACTGGTATTCCGACCTATTGAATCGGTACATGCAAATTAGCACATAAATGAGTAGAAATCAGACAAGGTTAATCACCTTTTGTGTGCCTTAATCAAGTTGTGCAACAGGCCTATTGACTGATCTCTTTAGGCTGCACCACTCAAGATAAAAGTGATTCATCAATAGATTTCAACTTAAGGTTTATTTTTAAGGCTGAACTAGGCACTCCCCTTTTTTTTCTAATTTCTAAAGGAATACATCATCACCAATTCTGTTAAAACCTGGAGTGTTTTGCTGAACCTTAATTAAACGAACCTAAAAAATTAAACCCTAAAAGCTACTAAACAAGGTTAAACCCTAAAAGACACATCATCAAATAACCTTGTTTCCAAACCCTGGTTGTGCACGCACACATATTTGAATTGATCATTTAGGGCACAACCCATCTAAAGGGCCCATAACATTCCAAAGGCATAAATATCCCAAGCATAACTAAAATAGATTAGATGTTGGCCTTAAGGATTGCTTTACTCTTTGGGGCCCAGATTAAGATTGTTTTTGATTAACCTACTTCTACTAGTCCATCTGATGTCTAGCTAGGGAAGTGTCGCCAAACGACTACGATTGGGGGGTATCAAAGGAACTCGAGGTGCAAGCCAAAGGAAGAACCTTCTCCCTAACCTCTCCTTCTAACTGGTTGGATTGACCAGATAAAAGTAGTGTAAATCATTTATAATCTTAAGACAGATTTTATGAGTCTATAGGTCTTTACGCTACCCAACCTATGGATAGACTTGGATTTTTTGCGCTGCAGGGCACCTTTTTCCCATTCTTTTGACTTCCTTCCAGTGTATGCCTGGAAGAAGGTCAATGAACCCTCTCTTGGAATGACCTACTGACCATTCCCAGAGGTAGAGGTTGAGTTATAGCCAAGCAGATCCCATAGTTGATCAACAACTACCTCCCCTGCCCCTAAAGCAGCAGGAGCTGATTCAGAGGCAGTTGAAAGAATAGCAGCAAATGCAGCAATGGCTCCAATGAATGGATGGTCTAGGCGCTCGACCCTTGAAAGATTTTTATGATCCTTCAAATTATGAGGATCGTCTCGGTGTTGTGATCCCTGCTGGTGAAGTTGAGATCAAGCCCCAGGTTTTGAGTTTAATTAAACACTTTCACGAGCTTGGCTTAGAGGACCCATTCCAACATTTGGAGGGATTGATCACTCTGGTTCAGACCACCAAATCGCGAAATGTGGATGAAGAATAGATGCCCATGAGGCTTTTATCCCATTCACTCAGGGATAAGGTCGCACATTTGTATCGTACCATTGGAAGACCGATTGCTACTTGGACAGCTTTGAAATCGGCCTTCCTGAAGAAATT
Source organism: Thalassia testudinum (assembly GCA_037157565.1). Lineage (NCBI taxonomy): Eukaryota > Viridiplantae > Streptophyta > Magnoliopsida > Alismatales > Hydrocharitaceae > Thalassia > Thalassia testudinum. The sequence goes on along the minus strand of JAZHRO010000073.1, from coordinate 5,325,570 downwards.
CTTCCCAATTGGGCAAACCAATGTGTTGCGATGGGCAATTACCACTTTTGCCCAGTGGCTGGAGGAATCGTTTCATGGGGCCTGGGAATGATTCTAGGATCTATTGCGGAAGTGTCCACACCACGAGGTGTCTAAATGGCAACTTGTGCAGAGTTTTTATCATGGGTTGAATGATCAACTCCGTAATCATGTAGATGCTTCTTGGGGAGGCAATTTCCTCAAAAAGGACCTAGATAGTGCGTATGATTTGTTTGAGGAAATGAGCGAAAACTCTTTAAACCATGCCTCCATGGAAACCTTCAACCGATCCCAACAAACTAGATCAAATTCTAATGAGGTCCAAGATTCTCATACATTTGTCATGGAATTTAACTGCAATAAATCAGATAAGGTGGATTTGGTTGCTAAATGAATGGAAGAGTGGATGTTCGGAAACCCTAATTTTTCTAGATCCACTCAATCCCAAGTCTTGGTATTCCATTCTTTGCAAGCTCTTACGGGATAGGAGTTTGTGAATCAGCTGGACTCAGCTCGACCTTCAAGCCAACTCTTCTAGGAACCTTATGGGTTCTAAACTAGGGCCTTTGATCCCAGGTTTTCTAATCCTTCTTCATTTTCATCTTATGAGGATGTTCATGCTGTACAAGAGAATGTTAGGTCCAACGCTTACTCAAATTCCTACAATCCTGGTTGGAAAGATCACCTTAACTTCTCTTGGAAAGATCAGGGGCAATAAACCCAATATCGGCCCAACAATTATGTACTCCAAAAACCAATGGGTCAGGGTCATGTATATACTCACTTGCCCCTGAATTAGGTTAATCAGTCCATGTGGAATGCTCAACAACCCATCGGGAAGGCTGATTTAAACCTGAAGATGGTTGAAATGCAAGGGTCAATGCTCCAACTAATGTAACAAACGAAAACTTCGCTGGACACCTTGCAATCTGAACTTAGTGCAAACAACCAACAACCCGGTTCTCTACCATCACAACTTGTACCAAACCCAAGAAATGTACATAACCGAGGTGCTGGGCCTCAAGGGTTTGGTAATGGCTGGGAGCCACATGCTCAAGCTCATGCTATCTATCAAGCTACCCCAACCCCTCCCAGAACAAACCAAGTTCCCACCGTAATCAATCGAGAGCCTCCTATTTTGCCCAACCTCCCCAAGGCACAAACCAACAACATTTTACCACTGCAAATACCATCACCTTAAGGAGTGGTAGGAGACACAACGGACCCACCCAACCCCATGTCAACACCATTAGGCCCCATAGTAATAATAGTAGACTCCCAACTAAGAATATGATCAACAAAACATCAAAGTCTGATTCAGGAGTATGTTGTTGTTGTATGGGCAAACAAAAAAAGTTGGAGGATAAATTGGAGGAATGGATGTCCTTACTTTAGGCTTTCAAATTGATAATCATTTTACTCCTCCTAGCTATCGGATCAATCCCCACCTACGCCAAAGGTTTGTTGAATTCATATAAAGAAAAGCGTAGAGCGGAATCTGAAAACAATAAGAGAGTAGTCTTGTCTGATGACACAAGCACACTAAGCTTAAACAAGCTAGCCCTAAGAAGCAGGACCTTGAAGCCCCACTGATTTCTTGTACAATAAGAAACATTACTTCTGACTGGGCCCTCCTTGACTTGGGTGCTTCCATTAATGTGATCCCCGCCTCACTGCTTATGGAACTGGGTCTAGGCTACCTGAAACACACTGACATAACCTTGCAATTAGCCGATTGATCCATTACAAAACCAAGGGGTCTTTTGGATGATGTTTTAGTCAAGGTTAATGATTTGTATTACCTTTTCAATTTCATGGTCCTGGACATGGAAGCACCAAAACAACTCAACCACACCCTGATTATTTTGCGAAGACCTTTCTTTGCTATCGCCAAGGCAAGGATTGATTGTGAATCGGGAAATATATAAATGGCCTCTGGGAATAAAATAAATCGATTTAATATTTTTGAGGTCTGAAAGAAGGATAAAATTAAGTGTGGTTTGGTGGATAAGCTTGGTAGAATAGAGGACGTAATGGTCATACATACCTTAGGCAACCTTTTAATGGCTAACTCAACCTAAACTTAGGAATAAAATCACATGGTTGCAGCAATAATTGAGGACAATGAAGACATACAACCAACTGTGGCAACCCGGGATGAGGAAGATATTCATGAAATTGGAAATTTGTTGAATGATTCGCATTGTCAAGTTAAAACCTGACAATGTCCTCATCTTGAATTTTTAGAGTTTGAGGTTCAACTTTTGGATGGGAATCATGAGAATTAGGATGGTTGGATTAAACACCCTGACTGTGAGAATGAAATTGAAATTTGGGGAGAAACTCTTGAAACGTTAGGTATTCTAGAGTACCCACAAGCCCCCAACACATCACAAAACCCTCATTGTCCTTGTTCACCCAACCATTGCACAATTTCAATATCCACCCACTCCTCTGTACTGAATCAACAAAATTGCTATTCGAGACCATTTGGGCTCTCCTTGCACAACTAGCTTGCCACTTTCATTGATCATCTCTTTGGCAAGCCCATTTTCACTCTCCGGGACCCATATCTAGGGGCCCAGAAACTGTGGTATTGTAGCCTCAATGTTTATTATTTTTTATTGAGGACATCACCTAACTGAAGGCACTAAACTCAACATGTGTAAAGACTATTTAGAACTGATCGGAATCTCATGGAAATCAGGTGCTATTCTTTTAATTCTACCCTCCTGTAGTATTTTATCTTTACAATGAGGACATTGCATTAACTAAGCACAGGGGGTGGATATTTTGTGGAATGATCATTTTGTTAGCATGTAATAGTAATTTCCTGTCCTGTTATCTAAAAAAAAAAAACTAGAATAAAGGAAGAACTTAGGCGTTAGGAGTTGCAAAATTTAAGAATTGATACTTTAGGACCTGAACACTTAGACTCTTTAGGTCTTCGGGCTTAATTAGCCCGAGTGTCCACTCGAATGTGGAGTTAGTCTCAAGTCCTCACCAAGTAAATTTATTTTAACTTGGTCAATAAATTAGGGTGATAAGTACATGACTTATCAACCCACCCTCTGATTTGAGGGGACTTTAAACCTAAGCATCTACACACTATTTGCACTGACACACTTTACGACGATGATTTTTACAAAAATTTGGTAGCTAATGAGCTTTCTAGGGTAGTATGGCAGGCAAGTTGTCATGGGTAATAGCCCATTGGCTGGTTGTCCAGAGTCCAACTACATACCATACACATTCTACTGCTTTTAGGTAAATTTTAGATTAGGGAAGCCACTTACTTAGAAAACAAAAAAAAATAGAAAATAGAAAAAGGAAAAAAAAATCACACTTCACCGCACGAGTATGGCTGGCAAGTTACTGTGGGTAATAGCCCATTGGCCGGTTGTCTAGATCCCAGCTCACAAAAATGCACAAATAATTCCCAAAACACTTATAGAAGGAGGAAGTAGAATAAATCGAGGGGACATACACCGGGTTAGCTCTTATGTTGACCCTATAAAAAATTAAAATGTAGGAAGAAAGCTATTGTTCGAAAAGATAAACCTTTAGGCAAAAAATCTTAAGCTCATCTAGGGTCGTAGAAACTTGAAATCCATTTTAACGGTTGCCCCATGAGTCTTTCACTCTTTTCACAAGATGCTTAGCACTTAGAGTCCTTTTCGAGTCTTCGGTATGTTGGGTAGTCGTAAAAAGTTATCCCGAAACTCTCAAACTCCAAACGTTCAAAAGAAAAAAATTAGAAAAGAAGAAAAAAACAAAAAATGTATCTTCCATTTTCGAATAAGGCGAGGACTTGGGGTCTACATTCTGGCAGACACTCGGGCACTATTGAGCTTTTGTAACCCGGTCTTGGATTAAAATTTTTCTAAAGCAACCAACAAATCTCGCCTAAGTAATCAAACCCAGATTCTTCTCTTATACATAGCATTTAGGTTAATTTTACTAGGGATTAGCAAAAGATAAGCATGGGGGTATGATAAACATGCATAAATTCTTGATAAATTGCTTATTTATGATAGTTCCTAAGCCTAGCATTACATTCCATAATTATAAATAGTGCATAACTTGCATTACATTGCATTTAGGATAATTTGTGTATATTGTATAGTAATTCTGACATTTTATGGCTAGGATGAAATGCGACATCTTATGGGCTTCGGATGAAGAATCCAAATGTAAGGATGGATCTGGAGTGATGATCGCAATTGAACAATGTGGAAATCACCTCGATCCGAGCACCGTGGCATCCTCTGCAAGTAAGGAAAGGTGGACGGTCCAGATGGTATCCAAGGTCGCCTGATGTCCTTCCAAAGGTCATCTAACAAGCAATCTCAACCGTTGGATGCAAATCCAATGGCTGACAGCCCTCCTCCACCACGCGTCCACAATGCATCGCCTTGACACTTTGGTTAGCTTGGCACATTGATTGAAGACCTGGCCTCCAAGGAAGGGATGTGGGTTCGAGACCGCAGAGCCCCCCTAATTCGCTAATTGGATGCACGTCAGTGTACGCTAGCGCACTAGCCGCGCGCACACCAGCGCATGCTAACGCACCAACCGCACGCATGCCAACGCACACCAGCACACACAAACAGCATGCACAAGCATGATCCGCCCATGTAATGGATGGCTAGCACAGCTCGCGTATGAGTGGGCATAAGGTCGCTATAGCAACGCTTGAGTTGGACCTACAGCGACGTCCTAGAGGTCGCTAATTACCCTGTGTCCATTTTTAGCCCTGTCCTATCCACAATATAAAGACCTACCGATGGGAATACCGTCATGAGCCATAACTAGCATAATGTGGTCTGATAAAATCAATAAAAACTCGTTTATAACCTTCAGGGGCTCCTAAGTGCTTAATATTCTATTTTGGTAAGAAATGATGAAAATAGGGTTATTTCTGCAACTTTACCATCTTATTACAAATACAGAATAACCACAGGGTATGTCAGGGGTTTATTAAAGGTCATATAGTCATTAATGTCTAATAAGTGGGTCCATGTAGACAGAAACAGGTTTTCACGCATTTCAAGAATTAATGGACATTTAACACCCTAAAAATCGACTCGGTTAATTAAATGGGGTTCTAGTAAGGATAAAATTCATCTAAACCTTCTAAAAGTCATAGAAATATATTCCCTAAGGTTTGGTACCCTTGAGTTGACATTCTGAACCCAATTTGACCTAAAATAGAGTCATAGACAGAAAACAGCCCTAATAATGGTTTTTGCATAAATTACAAAGCAAACTTGATCAAAACCTAAATCTAAGTTCATCATCAAATTCCTTGGGTCAAAATTAGGTTTTAAAATTTGGGCTCAATCTAAGATTATTTCGACCTAGTTTGCATTTTGGTCCAAGTCTGACTCCTTTTATCTCCAATTGCCCCTCAGCTTTTGAAATCCTTACAAGTTACACCCTAACTTCTCCACCTTCTTTGCAGAATGTCCCTTGCCTCCATTGGAGGTCAACCGACTTCCAGGAAAGCTTTGATCATATCAAATCCTACTCTAATGGTGATCAAATCCCACAAAATTTGGTGGGATTGATGTTTGCACCTAGGCAAACCTATTTGGATAGATCATAACTCCTAAAACCCATTGATCCATGCATGTGAATGCATTGAATCAATGGGTGTTTCTTGATTTGATAAAGAGCACATCTGAGCTCTTTCCTGATCTAGAGCCCTCTTTGGAGCTCTATTTAAGCCCGAAACCCCTACCTTACCTCCTTAGCAAGTTCTGGCAAGTCAAATACCTCTACTTCTCCTCCTCTGGCCATCGAACCTCTGCATCGGCGACCTCTCTCCATCCTGCTCCTCTGCACCTCCAACCATCAAATTGGAGGTGCCACCATCTTCTTCTCTTGCTCACGCACCTCTCTGGTCAAAGGGAGGGCATTCCTCTACCTCATTCACCGTCGCTACCTTGCCATCTCAATCCCCTTCTCTGGCTCTGGTCAGCCACAATTGGAGCTCTCCAACCTCCTTCCACTCCTCTAAGATCCCATATTCCTTCCTCTCTCCCTCTACGTCACTTCCTCCTCACATACACGCCCAATCGACCACACAACACACCCCGATGCCCTCGCCTTCCTCCGCTCCGGCAAAGCCCCAGCGATGCTTATCCGCCGCTCCACCACATGAATCCCACCGCTAGCACCATCATCTGCTTTGCCGCAACCCAACCGACTAAAGCCCTAACTTAATTCCACCGATTAGACATTCTCCCATCTCCCTGAACACCATCACCCTCGCAGCTCCACCCCAACATTGCACCACACGCACACACCCCCAACATCATGAAATCAGCACCACCACATTCGTCGTGCTTCGACAGACTTTTCGTGATTTTTTGACGAGGCCACGAGGCTATGTTATGATTTTCAGGTCGCCATCGAAGATCTGCCGCTATGCTCTCCTCTGACCGCGACTGTCTTGTTCGTGCCGTGTTCTTCCTTGCTTCCACGCATAGGTGAAGCAACTCCGCTCCAAGTGCATGCTCAGGTCATCAATTGGAGAAGCCAGCCACCCCTTCATCCTTAATTGTGGAGCTTCATCGTCCGCAGCTGCACAAAGAAGGGTGTGGGACATAGTTCCACATCAAAAACTTCAGAAGTCTCCGTGTGGGATATATTATTTTTGTGAAGAGAGCCCCTCGCCCAGTCATGAGGGGTCGGGTCCCTCAGCGCATGCATGCCTCGCCCACTATTTGCGCAGGCGGGTCTGGCCTAGGTTCGGATCCGGTTACTCGAGTAGGTTAGGTTTAAGGATGAAAGAAGGAAAGGAGATAGAGAGAAGGGGGGGTTTTGCCCTCTGCTGCTCTCTACAATTAAGTGAATTTGAGAGGCCTTTGCCTCTATGTTGCTATGCTTATGCCTTTCCCTTGAGACTTGGAGAAAAGTGGCCTTTTCCTCTGTTGCTGGTTCTAGGCTACTATTGCATTATTGAGATACTTAATTGACGAGGAAAATTTGGTTGGTTTAACTATTCATTTATTTGAGTTACTTGAGCTTAATTAAAAGGGTTAATTGGTGATTCAAATCACCATTTTAAGCCATCGTTTTTGCATATTGTTACCTAAAATTATTGATATATCATTCTTGAATCAATTCTGGTTGCATTTGCTTATATCTTTTACTTAGAATTATGATCTTGAGACTGACTTACTACTTGCTCCCTGCATTCGACCTTGGATTTCCATTCGAGTATAAATTTTATTTGTTTTCGTACTTTATCGGCTATACTACAACGTATCATTTTTAAAACTTGATTCAGAGCGATAAACATTTTGGCACCATTGCCGAGGAGCAATGCTCAATTCGATCTCTTGATTACAAGTCTTGACTTGATACTAACTTGATTGATCTCTTTCGAATGTGATTGTGAAGGAATTTAGCCAAGGAGCAAGATCAACCACACAATAGCCACTCCAGGGGTAGGTAAACTACAAATCCATCTACGTTATGCCCTTGATTCTGAAAAGCTAAAAAAGGAAAAAATCAATTAGGACCAACTTGCATTCTATTTTTAGATTCAATCATAACAAGTTGCCCAATTTGCTTCATTTCTAGAACATATCCCAAACCTAATTCTTGCACCTATTTAGGGATTTAGGACACCTAGGGCTACCACTTTCTTGATTGAAGGCCTAGGTGCCAGATTTGGAATTAAGTGATTGACCAATTAGAGCCAGTTAGGGTTTCCATTCTAGGGTTCTAGAGACACACTTGCTTAAAAAAGAGTCAATCTTCCCAAACTATGTGTGCCCTAAACCTTGATTGAACTTACCTAAACAAGCAAATCCTAAGAGTCAAACTCTAAATCTCACTTGAATCCTAAAAGTGGGACCTAATAATCAAGGACAAACTAGGTGAAGTTGACCGACCTTGCGGGGTCAACCAATCTTCAAATTAGGTCACCACTCACAAAAACATCTTAAAATTCAAGTGAAATCCTAAGCACCCACACTCTAAACTTAAAATTTGTAGACTTAAGAGGTCAAGTAATCCATTCTGGTCTACCTGGACCCTCAGTGACAAGGAAGGCCAGGTGGGGGAAACCCTGTAACCCGTGGAGACACTCTATCATGTAGGGGTCTTTGCGAGACCCTCCCTTCCTGGCTGCCCAGGTAATTCTTAGGTGGATTACTTTCTGATCTAGGGGTATCATCCGCCCAGAACCTCTATAGTCATCCAAAGATATTTGGGTGTCTTGATTAGGTCCATCACACCTTCTATCCCTCATATTCCCCATCGGTGCATGTTTGGGAGGAGGTCCCTAAGACCACCCTTGAGGGGTGCATTAGCTATTCACTCCCATCGAGGCCAAGCCTCTACTTCCTTGTTTGTATAACCACCCGACCATATTAACATATCTTCTGATTCATCTGAGCTTAGAACTCCTTCATCCATAATCATGGAACATCCAGCAAAAGAAGAAAACAATCTCCAGAATCAACTTCAGCGCCTCAATGATCTATTCCAGGCCTTTATGAATCTACTGCAGTATCCTATGATGCAAGATCATTACAATCCCACTGCGGTGGCGATCAAACCTTGAGTCTAAATCCTAGCCGGAGGTCCTGATAATGAACTCAAGACCAATATGATTCATGCTATTCCTAAATTTCATGGGCTTAATTTTGAAGTTCCCTTCCAGCATATCAAGCAACTTAAGCATCTGGCTCAAACCTTCGGGTTAGAAGCTCAAAATCAGGATATCTTACTCATGAAAATGTTCTCCTTTTCTCTCATGGACAAGGTTGCTCACTGGTACCAAACCCTAACTCTTCTAATCAACACATGGGTGTTAATCTCTCTAAAATGGGTTTTAAAATCAATGCATATAGTATAGGTCGAATCAACATGAAAAACATGTAAAATTTATAACTCGAATATTAAAAATGAAGTCCGAGGTCGAACACAGGGAGCAATTGGCAAAATGATTCTCAAGATTGCAATTCAAGGAAATATATGAGCAATATAACAAAATTCCAAGTAGTAATGATATATGAATGAAAGCGTATGTCAAATAGTGCAAAAAAATAGGGTAAAATGGTGATTTGAATCACCATTTACCCCTCACAATTATATCAAATAACTCAATAGTACTAAGCACTTAAATTCCATGTAGTATAAGTGCACAGTGCACTTCAGACATCTGCTCAAGCAATCAGACAGCTTAACCCATTCATAGCTTCTTCTTCTTTTGTGAGGCTTCTCTCTTCTTCTCTATGCTTCTTCTCTTCCGCAACTCCTCTTTCTTCTATGCCTTCCCTCTTCTTTCCTTCTTCTTCGGGCTATGCCTTCTACCTTCTTGTTCTCTTCTGGCTTCCTCTTGTTCTTTCTCTTCACACACAAGGGGAAGGGCTCCTTAAATGGCTAAGTGTCAGCCATTGAATCACAGAGCAAAACCCCCTTTGGCCCCATTCACTTTCTCTCCTCTCTCAGGGATCCTCCCTCCCAGGGCCTCGGGTTATCGAGGATTCAGGTAGAGTGCACCTAGGACCAGCCTCTCTGGCAGTGGGTGGTGAGCGAGGTGTGAACAGGGCTTAGGAGAATAATCAGATCTGCGCCAGACCCGCGGGTTCGGTGTCGCGAGTGAGGTGTAGGTGAGGGTGTAATGGGACCTCACCCCATGGCTAGGAGGCCAAGAGCCTTAGGTAGAAAAATAATTCATCCACCTCCACTTCACTACTCACTTCCAAGGTGGGACTAAGTGTCCCACCACCTTCGCACGGCAGTAGCGGTTGAAGCTGCCTCACGAATTGGAGTAGACACTGAGGGAAGAACTCTCAATTGAAGTCCTACTTCAAAGTCTGGAGTCTTTCCACGCTCCCTAGATGTATCACCTTGAGCTGCAGGTGCTAGAGAGAAAGCTTAGAGGTTTCTCAAGCAACTCCATAAATGGCATCCGAAGGTTTGTACCTAAAACACCAAATACAGGCTAAAAGCCTCAATTAAAAGGTTCAATAGTGTCGTCGTGACGCGAGGAAGTGAACGGCGGTGTCCCTGAGGTGTAAGAGTGCGTGACGTGGTAGAATGGTGATGGAAAGTGAAGTGTGAAAGTGCGGTGTTCGGCAGAGGTTGTACAGGAGCCATCAACCTAACTAAGTTAGAGCTTTTGCTGCTGAGGTTGAGGCAGAGGTGTAGAACATGGAAGCAGCAGCGTAGATGGTCTTTGGTGGCCGCTGAAGCTCGCCACTGGTACACTGGTGAGGTGGAAGATGAATTCGCGGAGGGCGGTGCAGAAGTTGAAGCGAAGTGTCAGAGGTGTTGTCATGACGTGGAGAAGCTGTGGAGTTGTTAGCGAGAGGTAGCAGACTACAGGGATTAGAGTTGGTGCCGGTTGTGGTATGGTCGGCGCTGGAGACGAAGGTGACTCCGGTGGGGGTTGGATGGCAAGGACGAAGGAGATAGGGATGTCGGTCGGTATTGCGCGACGTGGATGAAGGTGAGGAAGGAAAATCCATCATTGGTATTGCAAACGAATGAGGAATGAGGTCGAAAGGAATCGTTGGAGCTCGAGGAGCCTTTTGGCTGAAAGAGGAAGGAGGAATATGGGGAGTTTCCGGCCAAAATCAAGCTTGAGAAGATCGGCCTAATTTGGGGGTCCTTTTATAGGTCTCTAGAGGGCATTTTAGGATCACCAGAGATAGGAATTCCAAGATACCCTAATCTCGCATGCATTTGCATGAGAGATTGGGAAAGTTTTAGAGCTTAGGATTTGGCTGAAAAGGAAGGGAATTCCATGATGAGCTTCCCTTTCAAATCTGAGAGGGATTCGTCAAGGAATCAAGGAGAACATGTCATTTTAAGATGGTCGAAGTTTGTAGGATTAGGATTCATGGCAACAGGGACCATTTTGTGAAAATGATAATAAAGATGGGGGGCTATCTACAAGGCTTTTGAAAATTAAGGCCATGTATGTGAGATAAAAGAATCAGAGAGGACTAAATTGCAAACTAGGTCTAGACAATCTCAGATTGGGCCCAAATTTTGGTATAAAGCTAATATGGACATAAGGAATCCAATGGTGAAGTTGGATTTTGGTTTTGACTAAGTTTGTGTGGGTAATTTATGCAAAAACCTAAATTAAGGCAAATGTCAGTCTCAGACTCTATTTTAGATCAAGATGGGTTCCAATGGTCAAATTGAAAGTACCAAACCATACAGAATATTTTTCTATGATTTTTAGAGGGTTTAGGTGAATTTTATTCTGACCAGAACATCAATGGATTAAGTGGGTCTATTTTTAAGGTTTCAGAAGTCATTTAATTCTCAAAACATGCAAAAATCATTTTTTGTCTGTTCTAACCTACTTGTTAGACTTTTAAGACCATTTAACCTTTGTTCCACCCTTGAGAGGGAAGTTATTATACTTTTGCGATAGAATGGTAAATTTGCAGAAACAACCTTGTATTCTGGTTTTCTTCTCAAATCAATGTTTTGTGCCCTTATGACCTCCTTGATGGATATATAGAAGCTTTTATTGACTTAACCAGATCAAACTAAGCTAGTTATGGCTCATGATGGTGTTCCCATCGTACCCCCATGCCTAGCTTTTGCTCGTCCCTTAGCAAAATCTCATGGAATTAACTTAGATTCTAGACCATGCTTTTTTTATGCTCAGATTTCTATTATGTGCTTTCTTTTGTAGATTAGGTCAGAATCCCAATACTAGGCCCAGAGGTACTCAAGTACCAACCAAGATCCACACCTGACCAGCACTAGACTTAGTCCACTGCGAAGGTTTCTAAGGCCCACAGGAACTAACCTAAGGTTCGTTGAACTCCGCAGTTAAAGCACCCGTGCTTAAAACATATTTAGTCCCAGTTCAGTTTGCTGTGCATTTTTGTAAGAGAGAGATAGAATATTTTTTATTTTTGGAGAGTTTTCTCTCTTTCTTTTCTTATTTTCTAGCTTCAGATTGGCTTTACAACACTATCTGTATCGAATTCTAAGCTCCCACCATCAATCCTCATACGGTCCGTAGCAATTGATGCGTTGAGATAGCATTGCCCATGGCAACCCCTAGAACCCTGGCTTTCGAGATTTTGGGATAATCCGGCCCATGGCGTTCCATAGCCAAATCCAGACCCTAGCAATCGACCTTTCATGATAATGCCACCCATGGCAACTAAACCAGCACAAGGTGCTTACATGCCCCTGGTAGGATATTTAGATATTCTAAGAGACAAGCATCGAGGAGACGGTATGTTATTACGCATCTTCGAGAGGAATTTCCTGCCTCTCCACACCAGGAACTATTCCAAATCAACTTGTGTTGATCAGTCATTCCTAATCTAGGTTGCTTTTTAGAACAGAATTATTGCATTTGCGTGATTTTGATAATTAAGCGCACTAAACTAGACTATGTATGGATTGGGGTACTTAGGTTACCGAGTCCAGCAAACCAGAGGTTAGTTAACGAGGCCAAATAATCCCTAAGCCTTAGACCTAATACTTAAGTTTCGCATTTTCCCCAACCTCTTAGGACTATTCAAATCATAACAAATACTTCAATTTTTAAGCTTAAAACACAGCCCAAGAGGCCTAAGATCGGCCTTCATACCAATCTCTTATTGTCTCTTAGCACTTTTTGTCTTTTGTTTCTTTCTTTTGATTTGGTCTAGAACTAAGCAGATTCCTTAATCTTTTACCAAAGTCTATCTCTTTTTGTATCAAACTGTTGCTCCTTTTTGACATTTATATCACCTCCCCTTTTCCTCCTCAAAAATGATATGCAAATTGATCTTTTCAAAAGTTCCTCCCTTCTCTAATTTTTTTTGGTCTTTTTTAGTTTTTTTATTTTTTTGGGTTTTTTGGAATATGTAATTTTTTTGATGAAACCCTTTCTTTTGAAGTGATTCTCACATCATTTTGCACTTTAATACCCCACCATGCCTACGTTTTGTAATGTCCTCATTGTAAATTAGGTGGGTTTGAATTCAACTTAGATCATACATTAGAATAGTTTTGTGTGGGTGGACAGGTCGGGATGACTATTGCGGACGATTTCAAACTTGGGTACGAGTACCAGATGTTGAGTCGGTCGTTCTAATTGATGAACCCTAATGTGCAATATGAGTTCAGCACAAGATGTGTCAAGAAAGGTCTCAGGTTTTTCAACAAGATGGTGGGTTGGCTCTCGTTAAGCTAGGCGCAATGAACTCAGGGAGAATGAAGATCAAAAGATACCTCAGCCATGTTCATATCGGTGAGTTCAATGAACAGATTAAGTCATCCATTCACGATAAAAGGTTCAGAATCAAGGCTGGGTTAACTGATTTCAATAGCTCCATTTCCAAAAATCCGTCAGATAAGATATGGTCCAATCGATTTTGTTCTGAGTTTTCCATTGAATAGTTTGAGTTTAGCAACAAAGAGTAGGACTTTCTGACAAGGGTGAAAGATCTTTCTGGACATGTGCTTGTCATGAAAGGCCTTAACCCACTCTTTATAAATTCGTGAGTTCTCATATGCATCATTGCGTAGTTCATTGATCTCGCTCGTTTGGAGCTTTCTGTGGGTTCCTGCCTTAAAAAGATCTAGATTACACTTTCGTATAGCCCAATAAGCTTTGTGCTCCAATTCGACAGGGAGGTGACATGCCTTTCCATACACTAATCTAAAAGGAGAGATGCCCAATTGGGTCTCATGGGCGGTCCTATAAGGCCACAAGGCTTTCGAAAGTTGGGATGACCAATCTTCATTGTTAGGTCGGACAATGACCTGAAGGATTTTCTTGATCTCCCAATTTTATAGCTCAGCTAGACCATTGGATTGGGGGTAATAAGGAGTAGAGATTCCATGCGACACCCTGTATTTGGTCATCAGTAATCTGAACTAAGCATTCGTGAAATGGGTCCCTCCATCAAAGATATTGGTACGTGGAATCCCGAGTCGAGAAATGATGTTATGATGAATGAATTTGATTACCACCTTATGATTGTTGGTTCCGGTCGGGATGGCTTCGATCCATTTGGACAAGTAGTCAACAACGAGAAGAATGTACTCAAAGCCGTTCGAGATAGGAAAGGATCCCATGAAATCAATTCCCTAGATATCGATGATTTTGCATACAAGAATCTGCTATAAGGGCAACATATCGCGGTGGCTGATGTTGCCCAAGGTTTGGCAAAGAATGCATGCCTTACAATGATCGTATGCGTCCTTAAAAATCATGGGATAGTAAAAGATGCATTGTAGGACTTTTGCTACGATTTTATGTCCGAAGAAGTGTCCGCCACAGGACTGGTTATGGAAGAAGGTTTTTTTTTTAAATGTCCTAAATTTTCACTTCTGGGATGCACCGTCTGATTATTTCATCAGCACCAATGGGAAAGAGGTACGGGTTTTCCCAGATGTAGTACTTGGCATTGGAAAGTAATTTGTCTTTCTTCGCATTTGGCCAATCAGATGGGATCTGATGTGATGCCAAGTAGTTCACCAAATCAGCAAACCAAGGAAGTCCCATACTAATAGTCAGGAGGTGCTCATCAGGAAAGTGTTTTGTGATGAGTCCGGAAGGGTTAATAATGTCAGAAGGAAGGCAGGATAAGTAGCCAGCTACCACATTCTACTTTCCTGCTTTATCACGAATCTCGAGATCAAATTCTTGCAACAGCAAGATCCAGTGGATTAGTTGAGGTTTCGTGTCCTTCATGAGGAGGTGCCTCACTATAGTGTGATCCGAGTATATGATAACAAGGAACTTAAAAGATATGATCTGAATTTCTCTTGGGCAAATATTACGGCTAGCAGCTCTTTCTTAGTAACTGTGCAGTTACGCTGAGCCTCGTCAAGTGTCTTGCTAGTGTAGCAGATGACCAAGGTTTTCCTGTCTATTTTTTGCCCAAGTATCACACCCACAGCATAATCAGATGCATCGCACATGATCTCAAAGGGTTGAGACCAATTAGGGGACTGTAGGATAGGTGCTTGGGTAACTCGATCACATAGGCTCTCAAACGATTGAGTGCACTCCTCAGTGATTTCGAAGGGGGCATCCTTGGAGAGAAGAGTAGTCAACGGGCATGCAATTTTTGAAAAATCAAGAATGAATCTACGGTAAAACTGATGTGCCCTAGAAAGGATCGGATGTCCTTAACTGAGCTAGGCATAGGGAGTTTGAAAGTCAGATTCAACTTAGATTGATCAACCTAGATGCCTTTTTCGAAGATGAGATGTCCCAGGACAATTCCCTTAGGTGCCATGAAGTGGCTATTTTCCTAGGAAAGAACCAGATTCACGTCAATGCACTGCCTGAGGATTTGGACAAAGTGCAGGAGGTAATCATCAAAAGATTTTCCAAATACCGAGAAGTCATCCATGAAGACCTCATGGTATTCACCTAACATTTCTGAGAAATGGCAAGCATACATCGTTGAAAAGTAGCGGGTGCATTGCAGAGACCAAAGGGCATCCTCCAGAATGCATATGTCTCGAAGGGGCAGGTGAAGATGGTCTTCTCTTTGTCTTCAAGATGGACTGCGACTTGGTTTTAACCGGAGTACCCATCCAAGAAGCAGAAGAATCGATTTCCCGCTAGTTTCTCAAGTATCTGATTAATGAACGGTAGTGGGAAATGATCCTTCTTCGTGGAGGAATTGAGTCTTCTATAATCAATGTAGACTCTCCACGAGTTTGCTATATGGGTCGGTATGGTCTCTCCAGTTTCAGTCGTGATCATGGTAAACCCCACCTTCTTAGGCACAACTTGGATTGGACTCCCCCACCGACTGTCGGAGATCAAGGATAAGATGATCCCTGCATCTAACCACTTGATGATCTCCTTTTTCACGACATCCTATAGATTTGGATTTAGGCGTCTCTGCATTTCACGGGATGGCCATGAGCCCTCTTCAATACTGATGTGATGTGTGCAGTATGAGGGGCAGATGCCAGTCAGAACATTGAGAGTCCATCCAATGGCTCTTCGGCGCTACTGGAGAATAGAAATCAGGTGTGTTTCCTGATTAGGTGTGAGTCGTGAGTTGATAATCATAGGAAATGTCTGATTGGAACCCAAAAAGACGTATCTAAGATGGTCAGGGAGGGGCTTCAGTTCCATAATAGGATTATCAGCAGCAACAGGTGGTTCAGGGTGGGTGTCGGGAGCAAAAGTAGGAGCTATGGGTGTGTCTAAGTTATGTCTGAGCTCCTCTAATAGCGGGTTTAGATATTCTTGTTGATTAGAAATGTTCGGGTTTTCCTCGATACATAGGTCGTCAACCATGGCCTCGATATCATAAATTTGTTCTATAACCCTGCAATTAATTCCTTATTGGGCCTTAAAGATGTCGATCTTCAGCGGTTTGCTCCAAAATTTTAACTCAATTTGGCCCTCCTCACAATTAACATTTGCCCTAGCTGTGGCCAGAAAGGGTCTCCCTAATATGATCGGTGTATTCTTCAAGTTCTCAAGAGCATCCTTGTCTAAGACAATGAAATCCATGGAAAAATAGAAATTGTGTGCCATAACTATTACATCATCGAGTACTCATTGTGGTGACTTAATAGATCGATCGGCTAACTGCAAAGTCATCTCTATTGGTTTAAGCTCGATTCCTCAAAGTGGTCTAGTAGGGATGTGGATAACAAATTTATGGAAGCTCCTAGGTCCAATAAGGCTCAGTCAAACTTTATATCGCCAATAGCACATGAGATCAAAGGGGCGCCTGGGTCTTTTGCCTTAGGCGAGAGTTTACTAAAAATGATGGAGCTGGCTTACTCCAATAATACGATTGTGTTCCCACCTTTGGTTCGCAGATTACGCTTAGGTGTACACACATCTTTCAAGAATCATGCATAATCCGGTACATGTTGAATAGCATCAATCAAGGGATGTTTATGTAGACCTGCTCAAAGAGCTTGACCAGATCCTCCTCAGGTGCCACGGGTTTGGTTGTCATCTTTCCCTTGGTCAAGGCCTCGGGAAATGGAACCTTAGATGGTTCCTCAAGAATTGGATCAGGCTCTTTATCAAGGATGGGTGTGTCCTGGATGACCAATCTAGGGTTAGGGTTTATGATTTCTGGCATGTTGTAGCTAGGAAAGGGTGGATCTTGTGTTGCTTTGCCACTACGGGTGGTGACGGAATTTAATCCTGCCTGATTTTGGTTTGGATTAGGCAAAATAGGTGTCGGCTGCTGAAATCCCAAGTATGAAGTTAAAGCATCCATCCCGTCAGGTGATGGAGCAAAACGGGCCTGATAAACAAAGTGAGCTTGGCCCTGATTTGGGTTCATAATGCACCTCTAGTTGGACACATTATTTGGGTTTGGAGAAGGCTAGGAAAGAAGTGCACCAGGCAGGCAAGCACTTGCCAACTAGGCCAATTGACTTCGTAACTCAAAGATCTCTTCTTCGTATTATTTTTGCATGTCAACCAAGGTCTGGAGAATCAAAGATGTCAGATTTTCTTTAGGCAGATCAGCTTGGAAATTTTGATTAGGCCTTGGTTGAGTGGGTTGATATGGTCTCTGGTTTTGTGGTCAAGGTGGGAATTGGTATCACAATTCGGGTTATTTCCCGACCACGCAAAGCTAGGATGATTCTACCATCCAAGGTTGTAAGTATTGGAGAAGGGATTATTCTGGACGGCGTGCAGATCCTCACAGGTCTGAGGAGCTCTGAGATAATCAGGGTACGGGGGTTCAGAGTTCCCCCAACTGAGGTGGGCTGACCTGAAGTTGCCTACGAAGCCATAATTAGATGGGGGTGGATATGCATCCATCCCCAGTGAGTGGTAGATGTTGTGGGCAGCCTCCCTTCCCATGGGTGGGTGTGCGTATGTTCTTTGAGGTGCAGAGGTGGATTTGTGTAGATGACAAGTGATGTCATCCACCTTTTTCTCGATAATGGAGATCTTATCCAACTGACCGGCT
This sequence comes from Thalassia testudinum, assembly GCA_037157565.1. NCBI lineage: Eukaryota > Viridiplantae > Streptophyta > Magnoliopsida > Alismatales > Hydrocharitaceae > Thalassia > Thalassia testudinum. The sequence continues at coordinate 5,307,640 of JAZHRO010000073.1, read as the reverse complement.
ACCAACTCCAGATCAACGGATGTAGAAAGGCCTCGAGATTCATGTACCCCCCAATTATTTATCAATGCACAGGCGGACATCCGATCGTACGCACCCAATGACTCATTTTTCAGGGAGTTCTTGCACATGTTCTCGAGAATTTCCCAGATCGTGTCCTCATGTTGACCCATGATGCTACCACCACAGGTTACATTGACAAAGATCTTGATGTCCACATGGTGTCTGTGGAGAAAGGATTAGACTTATTCCCACTTTGGAACTCTGTGATGAGGGCACTTACGTATGAGATCCAGAAAGCGATCCCATGCTTCTTGTAGAGATTCTCCTGCTCCTTGGGTGAAGTGCATGATTTGGTGCCGTATCATGTTTGTATGACCAATGGGGTAGAATTTTTGAAGGAAGGCAGTTTAAAGTTCTCCCCATGTGTTGATCATGTGTGGTTGAGTTTGAAACCAGTGAGCAGCTTTGTTAGCCAGAGAGAATGAGAAGAGCTCTAAGAGTAATCCATCCCAATTCTGTACACCTGCCCCAACAGTGTAGGCCAGATGTTTTGGGTTTTTGATGTGCTGGAAAGGATCCTTGGAGTTCAAGCCATGAAATTTTGGGGTCATATGAAGCATGCTAGGCTTGAGATCCACCTCAGGTCCTCCCACGGGAATGTTGATTCGGGGTTCGATCTCCACCGCTACAGGATTATAGTGTTCTCGCATGTGGTGACGTAGTGGTGGGTTGATGATTGCATTGATTCAATTTTCTAAAACATGGACTTGTTGCTCAAGGTTAGGTTGACCTTCTTGGTGATCCATAGTTGATAATGGGGAAGTAGGTTCTAAATCAGACGATATGTCAATGTGATCAGGTTGCACAAACATGGAAGTCGAGGCTCGACCTCGATGAGAGTGAATATCTAAGAGAGGTCTCAAGGAAGGTCATAACGACCTCCTCCCAAACATACACCAATGGAATAGATGAGAGATAGCAGGTCATGGACCCAATCAAGGCACCCAAAAATTTTGGATGACTATAGAGGTTTGGAGTGGATGATACCGCTAAGTCAGAAAGTTGTCCACTTGAGAATTACCTAGGCAGTCAAAGAGGGAGAGTCTCGTGAGGACCGCTACATCGTAGAGCACCCCCACAAGTTACAGGGTTTCCCCCACCTGACCTCTCTTATCACTGAGGATCCAGGTAGACCAGACTGAGGACTTGACCTCTTAAGCCTACCAGTTTTAAGTTAAGAGCAAAGGTGCCTATGATTTCTCTTAAACTTAAAGATGTTTTTGTGCAAAGTGACCTAATTTGAAGATTGGTTAACCCAACAAGGTGGGTTAACTTCACCTGTTTTGTCCTTTGAAAAGGATTTAGATACCTCTTTTTGTGTTAATTAAGAGCCTGATTTTAGGATTTGCTTGAATAGATCAATTCAACCAAGGCTTAGGCACACACTATTTGGGAAGATCAATTCTTGATTAAGCAAGTGTGTCTCTAAAACCCTAAACTAGACTCCCTAATTGGCTTTGATTGGTCCAATTTAATCCATCCAAATGTGGTACCTAAGGCTAAAGCAAGAAGGTGATAGCCCTAGATACCTTAAGCCCTAAGTAGGTGCACAAATCAGGGTTTGGATGTTATCTAAACAGAATGTATCAAATTAGGCAACTTGATGATTAATCTAAGAATAGAATGCAAGTAGCCCTAATTGATTTTTTTCCTTTTTTAGCTTTTCAGTATCAGAGGCTTAGAAGAGGATGGATGGAGTTTACCTGCCCCTGGAGTGGTTGATGTGCGGCTGATCTTCCTCAAATGAATCCCTGAAATAGATCACAGTCAAAAGAAATAGAACAAGTTAGTACCAAATCAAATATTGCAATTAAGAGATCAAAGTTGTGCATTGCTCCCCGGTAATGGCGCCAAAATGTTAATCACTCTGAAATGGGTTTTAAAATCAATGTGTAGTATAGGTCGAATCAGTGCGAAAAATAGGTAAAATTTATAACTCAAATAACAGAAATGAAGTCCGAGGTCAAACACAGGGAGCAATTGGCAAAATGATTCTCAAGATTGCAATTCAAGCAAATATATGAGCAATATAACAAAATTCCAAGTAGTAATGTTATATGAATGAAAGCGTATGTTAAATAGTGCAAAAAGAATGGGGTAAATGGTGATTTGAATCACCAATTACCCCTCACAATTATATCAAATAACTCAATAGTACTAAGCAATTAAATTCCAAGTAGTATAAGTTCACAATGCACTTCAGACGTCTGCTCAGCCAATCAAACGGTTTAACCCATTCACTACTTCTTTTGCGAGGCTTCTCCATTCTTCTCTGTGCTTCTTCTCTTCTGCAACTCCTCTTTCTTCTACGCCTTCTCTCTTCTTTCCTTCTTCTTCTTCTTTTGCCTGTGCCTTCTCTCTTCTTGTTCTCTTCTGGCTTCCTCTCATTCTTTCTCTTCAAACACAAGGGAAAAGGTTCCTTAAACGGCTAAGTGTCAGCCACTGAATCATAGAGCAAAACCCCCCTTTGCCCCTCGTGCGTTCTCTCCTTTCTCAGGGATCCACCCTCCCAGGGCCTTGGGTTATCAGGTATTCAGGTAGAGCTCACCTTGGAACAGGCTCATCGGCAGTGAGTGGTGGCGAGGTGTGAACAGGGCTTAGGTAGGTAATCGGATCTGCACCAGACCCAAGGGTTAGGTGTTACAAGTGAGGTGCAGGTGAGGATCTAATGGGACCTCACCCTATGTTTAGGAGGCCAAGAGCCTTAGGTAGAAAAACAATTTATGCCCCTCTACTTCACTGCCCACTTCCAAGGTGGGACTAAATGTCCCACCGTCTTCACATGACAGTAGCAGCTAAAGCTGCCTCACCAATTAGAGCAGCCACTGAGGGAAGAACTCTCAATTGAAGTCCTCCTTCAAAATCTAGAGCCTTTCCACACTCTCTGGATGTATCACCTAGAGCTGCAGGTGCTGAAGAGTGAGCTTAGTGCTTGCTCAAGTAGCTCCGCCAATGGTGTCTAAAGGGTTGTACCTGAAACATGAAATACGAGGTAAAAGCCTTGGCTAAAAGATTCAATGGAGTCGCCGTGAGGCGAGGAAGTGAATGACGGCGTCCGTGAGGTGTGAAAGTGTGTGAGGTGGCCAGACAATGATAAAAAGTGAAGTACGAAGATGCGGTGTTTGGCAGAGGTTGTGGAGGAGCAATCGACCTAACTCAATTAGGGCTTTTGCCCTTGAGATCCTGGTGGAAGTGTAGAGCATGGAAGCAGTGACATAGGTGGTCTATGGTGGCTGCTGGAGCTTGCCGGTGGTATGCGGGTGAGGTAGAAGATGAATTCGCGGAGGGTGGTGCAGAAGTTGAAGCGAAGTGTCAGAGATGTTGTTGTGACGTGGAGAAGCTATGGAGTCTATAGTGAGAGGTAGGAAACGACAGGGATCAGAGTTGGCGCCGGTTGTGGTACGACTGATGGTTAACTTTCTCAACACAGTTAATTAAGTTAATTATGCTTAATTATGTGCAAAAGAAAGTAACTTTGGTCAACTTGAATTTATGTCGATTAAGTAGTATAGGGTCAAGTTAAACTAACATTTTAGATTTTATTTCTTTTTAATTGGTTGAGTCCAGGTCGTTCGCTATGAGGCATAACTTGATTAGAATTCACCATTAATCCTAATCTACTTATGGAAATTATAATTGAATTTACTTTAAGAACATGAATTTTGCTTAAGGATTTCTAATTAGAAGAATATGCAAAATTCCATAAGGAAACACATTTACACAAATGGTTTACTTTTACAAACAAGTAAACATGTTAATTTTTTTTAATTTCTTTTCATTTACAAGAGATTAAGGCAAGAAAAAGTAATTCTAATATATATATGGCTTATTACAACATTAAGCTCAAAAGAAATTAGCAAAATGAAAGAAATTAAACCATAATTTTTCTTCTTTGTCTTTAGCCTTATCTTTCTTCTCTTCTTCCTCTTTTACCTTTCTCTCTCACTCTCTCTCTTTTTACTTTTCTCTTATTTCTTCTCCTTAATCTTTCTCGAGCTCTTCTCTTATGCATCTATTCTTCTCTTCCTTTTCTTTCTTCTTACTCTGCCTGTTATTTCTCTTTAGCTCTTGTGCTTGTCTTCCTTATTCAATCCTTACGAGCTCTCTCCTTCTTCTCTTTCTCTTCTAGCCTTTCTGAACCTTTGCGAGCCTTCTCTTCTGAACCCTTGCAGATCTTCTAAACTGAACCCAAAAATTAGGTTTTAAGGTTGGCGACTTGGACCGGCTGGGGATACACAGCACCCCTCTCAGGGTGGGACCAGACCTTACTAGGTCCAAGCCTGGTTTTTATTTAGTTTGATTTATTTCTAGTTCGCATAGTCTCGTGCCCATCCGGCTCACGACCTCCCAGGCCCACATGCACACGCCCTCACGGGCCCACACTCGCACTCCCATAGGCACACACACACCTGGGCACACGCACCGCACGCACCCACACACACACACCCATATGCTCATGCTCTTTCATGCACCCTGCATTGAGGATTGATGGGTCTTAAACATAAATTACTTTTATACCAAAGCGACCGCTTCAGTTCCACCGATGTGGGACTATGTTTCCCCTTCCTAGTCCAGACTTCACTTGATAATTCTAGCCAGCTGAGAGCTCCAATCTGAGCAAATAAAGGCTTGCTGGAAAGCTCTAAGGTTGATCTACATGATTGTTGTATCAATTTGATACTCAGGGAAGGTTTAACTCTTCAATTTGAAGGGCGAAAGGACGTAGGCCACTATGGCCATATTGCTTGCAGAATGAAGTTTTGGCTCTAAGGTCCAGCAGAAAATTCTTTTAACCTCTAGATAAGGTGTTGAATAGGTTCAGAGAGTGTTTCCACAGCTGCTGGTGATGGTAGGAAACTCTTAGGAGCTTCAGAAAGATGATGAAGCTAAAAAGCTTCTCCAAAAGGATTCAGAACTCCAATTCATGTTTTGTTAGGTTCAACATATGGCCAAAGACCTATTTAATGAAATCAAACAACCTATAAAGGTTGTTAAGAAACTATCTGGGCAGATTATCCACTTGAATTTCATCACAAATCTACTATTGTCAGTTTGGGTTCAAAAACAACCCAAACTGAATAGAAATCAATTTCTACCATAAAATCGATCAGAGCTCATCCAAATTGCATTTGAATCATTTACAAACATTGGATTCCTCAATTCCTCTTATTGAATCCAAATTCCATGAATCAGACTTTAAGTTGACCATGAAGTCTTGAATTTTGACTTTCAGAATTTAACCATTTCAGATGAAATTAAAGCCTTAGTCATCTTCTCTTTCACCTCAAGAACGGACTCAGACCCTTAGAAGGATGCTTCAATTAAGATTCCTAGGGTTCCAAGCCTGTCGCCTGAGGTTCTAGATGAGTTTGTTCCACAGAACGAACCAAGGTCTATCATAGAGATTAACACATTGGAATGGTCTCAGGGTATGTTACTAATACTTTGACATTTCAAATGAGGCTTAACCGTAACTAACAATCATCTCCAACTCTGCCGGAGTTGGAGAAGACAAAGATCTAACAGAAGCTCTAGGAATTAAAACCTCAAATAAATTTCTTCAGCAAGATCAATGACGTTTAAATCAGTGATCTGGAGCTTCACACTAAGTTTTATGGGCTGAAGAGCTCTTTTGCTCGTCGGAGCTCCGGTGAGTCAAGAAAAGGACTAAAATGTACAAATATCATGAAAATGTGCCATTGATGATCTAAAAAACTTCCTGAGGTCACAAGGAACCTCAGGAACCCATTAATTCCTTCAATTGTCCATTCAAGTGAAAATTATGTAGTCAATTCACAGTAAACAAGTTTTGAGTTTGATTAGGCTCAAAACCTATTTTCCACTCAATTGAGTGGAGAAAACAACTCAGAATGAAGTTGCAATGGTTTATATATGGATAATTAATGATATGAAATCCTCTCGAGCCTCCATTGACAGCGAGCTTAGGAGATTAAATTAAATTCAGTGTTTAAGTTATAGATGGTAATTATTTAAATTAAAGTGAGGATAGGGCCCTTAAGTGATGGTTAAGTGGTGGAGGGCCCCACTGGAGGTGGAGTAAGCTCAGCCACTTCCACCATGGACAGTGAAAGCAGTGGTGAAGGTGGATGTGGTTTAGGCGAATAGGTGATCAATTCAGTGATTAAAAGCGATAGAAATGTTCATGAAAAATTAAAGGTGATCGATGACTTAAAAAGACAAAAGGTTTGCTCTAGACAAGCTCAACGAGCTTGCCGGAGCTGAAGAAGATGAATGAGAAACTAGCATTACACCTATCTAATCTACCTAACTAACTACTCTAACCAATCTACTTACCTAACCTATTGTTACCTGGACGAAAGAGGTAGAAGATCTCCGTCGATGGATCTTAACAGAGGAGGAAATCAGAGGGTTGAAGGAAGAAGTCTAGCAGATGTTTGTGAAGTGAAGCAGAGGAACTTCTAGTAAGCACTGTGACAGGAGACTTGGCTGACGTCGGTGGAGATCCAGAGCAATCAAAGATGGACAGAGGAAGACTGAGGAAGCGGAGGAAAGTCACCAGAGAATTGGAAAGAATAGCCTATCGGTTAGCTCAGTGAAGAAGAGCGAAGGGAGCTAACTTGGTGAAATCGAGGGTGTGGAGGGGTGTGTATCTGGACGGAAAAGAGGCTAGGAGTGGAGTAACCACCGACGTCTTCTCCGACACTGGTGAGGTTACCCACAACCCTAAAATAGGATTGTAGCTTCATCCAGACTGGTGGATGAAAAGTAGATGGTGAGCACAAGCTCCAGGAGCTTGGAGAGGAAGGAATGACATCAGATATGTGGTGATCAGAAGGTGGAAGCCCCTCTTAATGTCAGCCGTCAAGGAGGCTAAAGAAGGAAGGAAGAAGAAGTTTTAGGGACTTATTCGTAATGAAAGCTAAGGACCTAAGTGAATAAAAAGGACTTGATTGAAATAAAACATAAGGATTAAAATGTAAACTAAGGTTTTCAAGGTTTATTTTAATTTTAATCTTTTCCAACCCTTTTTATATGATTACAAATAAGACAATTATTATATTTAGACTTTGAATTTACATTTTTGACCTTCTTAGCTTAATTTATTTAATTAAGCAACGTTACTTAAGTTATTACATACTTAGATATAAATTATACTTAAGTTAGTTAACACATTTATTAGATAAATTACTGAGAATATTCCGAGTCCAATTATGAATTAAATTATTAATAATATTAATTAGATAATAATATAGCATTTTAAACTTATTTTAAGGTCCTTTACTATTTATCCCTTATTTAATAATTAACCTATATATTTACATATTTCTAGCTAATTAACTAGGAGACTAGTTAATTAGGGGTAATTAGAGATCATGATGAGCTTCTCAACATACCCTTAAGCCAAAGTTTTGCTAGTCCCTAGCTAAATTAACTAGAAATATGATGATTTAAAGCACTTGGGTTTAAATTAATATACATAAGAACCAAGTAGAGGAAAGCTTAGGTCATAATTAATTTTTTTAGATTTAATTAAATATATAAATAAATAATATATGGAGCATTTTATGAAAATTTCCTTACTTAGACTTAAAACTCAAAACATCTTCAAAACACACTTTATTTAAAATAGAGTTTTTGATAAGAATTTTATCAAAAATTAGAATCTCAAAAATCACTTATTCTTTGTAACCATTCTTAACCCTTAAAAACTTGGAATTCAAAGTGTTTTAAGAAAACAAAACCTAAAAGTTGGAAATTAATTTTAACTCAAAAACTCAATAGACTTAAGTTAATCCTGTGTTTATGATATTTGATTTCTATCAATCTAAGTTTAAGCAAATTAACCAGATATTCATTATTAACCAAACTTAGAGTAATAGAACTTTAATCTAACAGCCTACAGCACTAAGAACAAACTTCTAGACCTAAGATTTTGTCAATCCTTCTCCTTTAGGTCTCAACTGCAAATCCTCAAAACCTGATTTCTTAGGCTTCATTGCCCAATACAAAGGTTCAGTAGCTATGTGTAACGAGCGTGTGGCCTAGACGTCTTTTAAGACGTCTGGAAGGTTTCCAGACGTCTGGAAATCCGTTATTTTCGACACACTCGAGTCGTCTGCACACCTGAGCCTGCAGACCGCATATTCGCCCTTCCACCCTCCTGCGGCTGCAGATTCCCCTATCGCGAATCCTTCTCTCTCCTCCTCGCGCGGCCTTAAAAGGCCACGCCTCCCCTCCTGTCGTCTCCACCGTCCCCTTCCTCTTCTCCTTCCTGTGTGTGAGAGCGAGCGAGCGCGAGGGCGGCAGCGGCGGCCGCAGTGAGCGCGGAGGAGGTGCGGCGTGCGAGAGCGGAGCTCTGCCGTGAGGGCGAGCTCGCCGGAGCGGCTTGGCCAGCCGGCGGAGGGCGCAGGGGGCGCGGAGCGACGCGGAGAGGGACCTGCTGCAGTCTGAGCAGCAGACGCGCGAGGTGCGACACGGGCGGAGTCGCGAGTGGAAGCCGGGTGGCGCCCTGTTCTGGAAAATTTTCCAGAATCGGACGTCTGGGTTGATAGGTAGATGGCGAGGACGACGTCTGGTAGCTCATACAGACGTCTGAAAGGTGAGTATTCCGCCTTCTTCTTCCTTCCTGTCGACTGACCGTACTGAGGGAGGCAGTTGGCTGTGGGCAGGTTCGCTAATTCGCCATCCTTTGCGAATCAGACGTCTGGAAGTTGTACCAGACGGCGGGAGTGACCTCCAGACGTCCGAGGTGACCATCGGACGTCTGGGAGCTAGGACAGACGTCCCCGCAGACTTCTGGACGTTTGGGAAACCACGCTGAACAGGTAATTCTCTGATCCACTGTTTAAGACGTCTGGAAGAAGTTCCAGACGTCTGATTTTGCACAGTATCGTCTTTTTCGACCCGTTTAGGGCCCGTTCGGGCTCTATTTTTCGCAATTCGAGTTGCGTTCTTTTCAGAATTAATTCCTCTACCCGTCTACAGTAGCTATACACTATTTTGAGACACTCCTTGTGTTTGATCCTTGTGATAGGACCTCGTTCAGTTGCAGTCTTGGGAGTCGCGGAGACATGCAGGATTCCCGATCACGCCCCCATTACTCCCGTTGTACCTGGTAGAGTGGCTTATGTTTATTATTAAAATCTGTTAATGTATGGAACCATAACTAGAATCTAGGACATTGCATGAATCCTAGGAATGAGAAATGTATGGAATGATAGCTCCTAGGTGATGCATGAATCCTAGGACTAGAAAACTGGCTGTATGCTAGATCCTAGGATGTGGCATGAATCCTAGGATGGAAAAACTAGTGGAATGTATAATACTGCAGTCTTGGAAAAATGGAAAGGAATATAAAGCTGCCTGTAAATTGAATTAACAGCTGCTTGTTATGAATAAAGAAACATGATTGAGATCATGGATTGTGAGAACGTGAAACTGGAAAGTGAAACATATGATGTTCTGAGATAAAGAGCTGGAACACTGCGGGGAATTAGGAGTGGAACTCCTGGAAAGAAAAAGGAATGGAACTGAGATGTAGTTTGTACTGTCTCTTGGGTACGCAGTACCAAGGGAAGTACCTGTACCTGTTTAGTGCAGAGTTGGGCCAGCCACCCCAAGGACCCGGGGTTAGGATTGGCCGCTCTGTACCGACTTGTTGGCCCTCGTGTATGTAGTACCGAGGAGAGCTACTAGTGTTAGGAGAGTACTAGCTACCCCACGGGCCCCGGGGTTCTGTTAGCCTCCTTCACCGACTTGTTAGGCCCACTAGGGAAAACCAGGGTAGTCAGGCGAGGGTGCGTGGACTGTGGAGGGGCAAGGCCCCGGTTTGGTTAATGTGGAGGGGTTGGACCCCTGTTACTGAGAGGGCTCTACCCTGGTTCCGTGCTGTGCTTTGGGTGCACCCATTAACGGAAACGACTGACCGCGTGCCAGTGCGGGCTAGCTACCTGTGCATTTATCGCACGTGCCGTAGTCACCATTACGTCTGTCAGTGACCTTGGGGTGGTTGACTGAGGGTAGGATCACCACGGGGGACTCTCCCGGCCAGGAGAGCACCACGTGCTACTTCTACTTTTGGAAAAGACTGCAATCAAGATCGTTCCCACGAGGACATTCGAGATCAAGTAAAGGATCTGAGAAATAAATGAAATAGTGAGAAAATTGAAAGATGTGAATAAAGGAAGTAATAGAACATAACAGCTACTGTACACTCTACTGTTGTCTTTAGTTAGTTTTCCACTCTACTCAGCGTTTTGCTGACGTGTTACACTCGTTACCTTTTTCAGGACCAGGTGTTGAGCAGCCAGGGCCAGCGGCTGCAGTGGACGTTGGGCCGAGTAGGGTCCAGTAGAGTTTACCACAGTCTTTTGTACCTCTTTTTTTTCTGTTATAGTGAGTAGTTTTGTTTCCGCTGTACTTTCTTTACCTGCAGTTCGTGTTATATGATAAATTTTGTTCTACAGTTGTGGTGGTACCTACTATAGTAGTTTCTTTCCTTACTGCTGTACTTTCTTACTGTTAGTTATATTCATGCTGAATGTTGTTTATTTTACTGTCTTTTGGTTACTTCCTCGTTGGACGACTAGGTCTTGGGATTAGTCGAGTCGGTCCGGTTCTCGTGTCTCCTAGGGACTCGGGAACCGAGTCATTACAAGATGGTATCAGAGCAAGGTCGTCCCGAGAAGTGAATCAACTGACTGGAAAATAACCAATTCACATGTTTATAGCTAGAGTAGCCACCACAACATATCTCTTGACATGAGCTCTTAGAAGTTTTGTTAGGTACCGTCTGTTTGACGTTTCCATTTTGTTTCGCATCTCCTTGCAGGAGATGCCTCGTCGCGAGACTGGCCGTGGGCGCAGCCGAGGGCGAGGTCATCGAGATGGACGTGCTGCTGTTGACGTCTCGGTGGACCAGCCACCTCTCCCTGGCATCCAGGCCCAGGACCTCGCCAGACTGATACGGGATATTGTACGAGAGGAGCTCCACCCACCACCCCGAGCACCTCCCCCTGGGGCTGCAGAGGGGGAGTCCTCTGTGGGACCACGTGACGGACACAGCGCTGGACACGAGGGAGGGGATGGGCCCCTGCCGCCCCCACCTTCCTCCGACACTTCTGTACACGAGGCACCTTCGCCTGGAGGTGCACGAGCACCTCCCCTACAGCGCCACTTCGAGCTTTTCGGACAGTTCCGGAAGCTGAAGCCCCCCTCCTTCAAGGGGGATGAGGACCCGACCGAGGCAGAGGACTGGCTTGAGCAGCTGGAGAAGATCTTCGACACCCTTCGTCCCCCGGTGGAGTGTCGCGTGGCCTTTGCCACGTACCAGCTGGAGAGTGCGGCACACCGGTGGTGGAGGGCGGTCCGGGGACAGGAGAGGGACGAGCCGACGTGGGACCAGTTCGTCACCCTCTTCTGCAAGCAGTACTTTCCCCAGACGTGGCAGGACCAGAGGAGGAGGGAGTTCCACACTCTCCGCCAAGGGACGATGACTGTGAGCACGTACCGCACGCGTTTCTTGGAGCTGTCCCGCTTTGCAGCGACAGCGGTAGCCACTGAGGAGGAGCACCTTTGGAGGTTCACCGAGGGGCTCTGGCCTATGATCCGGGGGTATGTCAAGCCCCTGAAGCTGCTTACATTTTCGAGGGTGGTAGAGGCAGCTATGACTTATGAGGAGACCAACCCGTCTGTGCGAGAGACCGACGGTAGGCGGAAGAGGCCCTTTCAGCCAGACTTCTCACAGGGCCGGCGAGAACGGAGACACGTGGCGTCCGCAGGAGAGTCGTCACGTTGTGCAGGGCCATCAGTGGCCTTTGGGGGCCCTCAACAGGGGCCAGTCGCCAACACCGGACCCCCGCCTAGCCGACAGCAGGGACTCACTGAGGGCGGGAGTCGGGTTCCCCTCTGCTACCAGTGTGGCCAGCCGGGCCACGTCAGGAGGGACTGCCCATCTAGGGCAGGAGGTCAGCTGATACTTCCCGCGCGGAGCACTGGAGGGCGCGCAGGAGGCCGCGGTTCCCAGGCGCGAGGAGGAGGACAGCAGTCGCGCGGAGGGTACCGGCCAGCACCTACTCGTCCGACGCAGAGTGTGGCTGCTTCGTCCGCACCTAGAGCTGAGGGGTGTATCAACGCCCTAACACATAGGGATGCCAGAGCATCGGGATCTGTGGTAGCAGGTATGGTTGCAGTTTCTGGCAGACTCGTTTACACGCTTGTCGATTCCGGCGCTACGCACTCGTTTGTCGCAGCCAGTTTCGCAGTTAGTTTGGACCAGGATTATACACTGTTAGAAAATCCGTTCGTAATCAGAGGTTCGAGTGGTCAGCTGTTTGTAGCTGAGGAGGTGTACACAGATTTCGAGGTCAGCGTTGGAGGACATAGCCTGCCAGCTGACCTGATTATGATCCAGATGGAGGACTTTGGTGTGATTCTGGGGATGGATTGGCTGTCCGCTTACCACGCTTTGGTGGACTATTTTGAGAGGAAGATCGTCTTCTCCATTCCGGAGTTGCCTTCTCTCGAGTTTCACGGACAGCCAGTGGACGGAGGTTTCAGGTGCATATCGGCACTTCGGGCGGCGAGACTTTTGAGCCAGGGGTGTGAGGGCTTCCTAGCTTGTGTGGTGGCAGAACCCAGCCCCGTGGCAGACTTCCAGAGCATCCCGGTGGTCAGAGAGTACCCCGACGTGTTTCCAGACGAGTTACCAAGACTACCGCCCGAGCGTGAGATCGAGTTTGAGATCTCACTAGTACCAGGGACCAGCCCCATCTCCACCGTGCCATACAGGATGGCACCGCTTGAGCTGCGAGAGCTCAAGTCCCAGTTGCAAGACCTTTTGGAGAAAGGTTTCGTGAGGCCCAGTGCGTCTCCCTGGGGAGCCCCGGTACTGTTTGTCAAGAAGAAGGATGGGACCCTACGCCTTTGTGTGGACTACCGACAGCTGAATAGGGTCACCATCAAGAACAGATATCCGCTGCCGAGGATTGACGATTTGTTTGACCAGTTGCGGGGTGCCACGGTGTTTTCCAAGATAGACTTGAGGTTTGGATACCCCCAGTTGAGGATCAGGGAGACCGACGTCTCCAAGATAGCTTTCCGCACCCGGTACGGACACTACGAGTTTTTGGTCATGCCATTTGGGCTGACCAATGCCCCCGCTGCTTTCATGGACCTGATGAACAGGGTGTTTAGACCGTACTTGGATCAGTTCGTGGTGGTTTTCATAGATGATGTGCTCATCTATTCTAGAGATCGGACGCAGCACGGACAGCACTTGAGAATGGTTTTGGACACTCTGAGGTGACGCAGGCTGTACGCCAAGTACAACAAGTGTGAGTTCTGGTTGAGGGAGGTGACCTTCTTGGGTCATGTGATCTCTGGAGACGGCCTGGCGGTGGACCCCGCCACGGTCGAGGCAGTGCTCAGGTGGGAGAGACCGCGTTCAGTCACTGAGATTCGCAGTTTCCTGGGACTAGCTGGCTACTACAGACGGTTCATCAGAGGGTTTTCGCAGATTGCACGTCCTATGACACAGTTGACCCGGAAGGACGTGCCTTTCGCTTGGACAGATGCCTGTGAGGTGTGTTTTCTGGAGCTGAAGGAGAGGTTGACCTCGGCTCCCGTGCTCACCATCCCTGACAGTAGTGGCGGGTTCGTTGTGTACACGGACGCTTCCTTGCAGGGGTTAGGAGGTGTGCTCATGCAGAGGGGTCACGTGGTCGCTTACGCTTCGCGGCAACTGAAGCCCCATGAGCATACCTACCCTACCCACGACCTAGAGTTGGCAGCTGTTGTCTTCGCGCTGAAGACATGGAGGCACTACTTGTACGGTGAGACCTTCGAGATTTTTACAGATCACAAGAGCCTCAGATATCTTTTTGACCAGAAGGAGCTCAACATGAGACAGAGACGTTGGTTGGAGCTCCTGAAGGACTACGATTGCAGCATCTCCTACCACCCGGGAAAGGCCAATGTGGTGGCTGACGCCTTGAGCCACAAGGCGCCCGCACGCTTGGTCAGTCTACAGTTACAGAGTTGGAGCCTTTTGGAGGAGGTGGGCAGTTGGTGACCTCTAGAGTTACGAGGATACTGTGGGCCAGTGACGGTGACACGGCAGACCAGGCCAAAGCTGATAGACCGTATCATCACAGGACAGATGGTCGATCCGTACTTGCAGTCTTTGCGCGACAGAGTACTATCAAGGGACCCAGGGGACTTCTCTTTACAGACCAGGTGCTACGTTTGAGGGGACGGCTGTGCGTTCCCAGAGACGAGGAGCTGTTGAGAGAGGTCCTGACTGAGGCACACGGTTCCAGATTCACCATACATCCCGGGAACACGAAAATGTACCACGACTTGAGATGCGAGTTTTGGTGGAGAGGGATGAAGCGGGATGTGGGTGAGTTCGTGCAACAGTGCTTAGTGTGCCAGCAGGTGAAAGCCGAGCATCAGAGGCCTGCAGGGCCGCTTCAGCCGCTTCCAGTGCCAGAGTGGAAGTGGGAGAGCATCACCATGGACTTGGTGGTGGGCTTACCTGTTACCCAGCGGGGACACGACGCAGTCTGGGTAATAGTGGATAGACTTACGAAGACGGCGCGTTTCTTGCCGATCTGAGTCACTTTGGGACCAGCACAGTTGGCAGAGAGGTATATCTGTGATGTGGTGCGACTACACGAAGTTCCGCGGGAGATCGTTTCCGACCGGGATAGCCGCTTTACGTCCCAGTTTTGGGCTAAGTTTCAGCAGGCTTTGGGGACGAGGTTGAGGTTTAGCACGGCTTACCACCTCCAGACGGACGGACAGTCGGAGCGCACGATACAGACACTTGAGGACCTTTTGCGTGCCTGTGTACTGGACTAGAGGGGCTCTTGGGAGGAGCACCTGCCCCTGGCGGAGTTTGCATACAACAACAGTTATCACTCGAGCATCGGCATGGCTCCCTACGAGGCTTTGTACGGACGGAAGTGTACGGCACCCTTGAGTTGGGTTGAGGTGGGGACCAAGTGGGAGGTTGGCCCCAGGTTGATCCGGCAGAGTCAGGAGGTAGTTGAGCAGATCCACAGACGACTCCGCACTGTCAGGAGCAGACAGAAGAGCTATGCGGATCGCAGACGCAGAGAGGTGCAGTTCGAGGTTGGGGACCACGTCTTCCTTCGTGTTTCGCCCATGAAGGGCTTACAGCGGTTTGGGGTGAGAGGGAAGCTCGCGCCGAGGTTCGTGGGGCCCTTTGAGGTCCTGGAGCGGGTTGGACCCGTTGCTTACAGACTTGCCCTTCCTCCGCAGCTTTCTGGTGTGCACGACGTGTTCCATGTGTACAACCTCAGGAAGTACGTAGCCGACTCCAGTCACGTACTGAGCCACGAGAGCGTCAAGGTGAGCGACGACCTGACCTACCCTGAGTGGCCAGTGCAGATCCTAGACCGAGCCGTCCGCCGGTTGAGACGAAAGCAAGTACCCCTGGTAAAGGTTTTGTGGAGGAGCCAGCGGCACGAGGAGGCTACCTGGGAGCCTGAGGCGGCAATGCGGGAGCGGTACCCGGAGCTTTTCGCGGGTACGTCTTTTCAGACCGGCTTCGGTCCTCTTTGAGTTTGTTATGGTTATTCGGACATCTTTTCCTGCACCCTAGTTGGCGCAAGTTTCGGGGACGAAACTTCCTTTGAGTTTGTTATATTGTAACGAGCGTGTGGCCCAGACATCTGGAAGGTTGTCCAGACGTCTGACCAGACGTCTGGGATAGTTTCCAGACATCTGGAAATCCATTATTTTCGACACACGCGAGTCGTCTGCGCGCCTGAGCGCGCAAACCGCATATTCGCCCTTCCTCCCTCCCGCGGCTGCAGATTCCCCTGCCGCGAATCCTTCTCTCTCCTCCTCGCGTGGCCTTAAAAGGCCACGCCTCCCTTCCTGTCGTCTCCACAGTCCCCTTCCTCTTCTCCTTCCTGTGCGCGAGAGCGAGCGAGGGCGAGGGCGCAGCGGCGGCCGCAGTGAGCGTGGAGGAGGTGCGGCGTGCGAGAGCGGAGCTCTGCCGTGAGGGCGAGCTCGCCGGAGCGGCTTGGCCGGTCGGCGGAGGGCGCAGGGGGCGCGGAGCGACGCGGAGAGGGACCTACTGTAGTCTGAGCAGCAGACGCGCGAGGTGCGATGCAGGCGGAGTCGCGAGCGGAAGCTAGGTGGCGCCCTGTTCTGGAAAAATTTCCAGAATCGGACGTCTGGGTTCATAGGCAGACGGCGAGGACGACGTCTGGTAGCTCATACAGACGTCTGAAAGGTGAGTATTCCGCCTTCTTCTTCCTTCCTGTCGACTGAACGTACTGAGGGAGGCAGTTGGCTGTGCGCAGGTTCGCTGATTCGCCATCCTTTGCGAATCAAACGTCTGGAAGTTGTACCAGACGACGGGAGTGACCTCCAGACGTCCGGGGTGACCATCGGACGTCTGGGAGCTAGGACAGACGTCCCTGCAGACTTCTGGACGTCTGGGAACCCACGCTGAACAGGTAATTCTCTGATCGACTGTTTCAGACGTCTGGAAGAAGTTCCAGACGTCTGATTTTGCACAGTATCGTCTTTTTCGACCCGTTTAGAGACTGTTCGGGCTCCGTTTTCCGCGATTCGAGTTGCGTTCTTTTCAGAATTAATTCCTCTACCCGTCTACAGTAGCTATACACTATTTTTAGACACTCCTTGTGTTTGATCCTTGTGATAGGACCTTGTTCAGTTGCAGTCTTTGGAGTCGCGAAGGCACGCAGGATTCCCGATCACGCCCCCATTACTCCCGTTGTACCTGGTAGAGTGGCTTATGTTTATTATTAAAATCTGTTAAAGTATGGAACCATAACTAGAATCTAGGACATTGCATGAATCCTAGGAATGAGAAATGTATGGAATGATAGCTCCTAGGTGATGCATGAATCCTAGGGCTGGAAAACTAACTGTATGCTAGATCCTACGATGTGGCATGAATCCTAGGATGGAAAAACTAGTGGAATGTATAATACTACAGTCTTGGAAAAATGGAAAGGAATATAAAGCTGCCTGTAAATTGAATTAACAGCTGCTTGTTATGAATAAAGAAACATGATTGAGATCATGGATTGTGAGAACGTGAAACTAGAAAGTGAAACATATGATGTTCTGAGATAAAGAGCTGGAACACTACGGGGAATTAGGAGTGGAACTCCTGGAAAGAAAAAGGAATGGAACTGAGATGTAGTTTGTACTGTCTCTTGGGTACGCAGTACCAAGGGAAGTACCTGTACTTGTTTAGTGCAGAGTTGGGCCAGCCACCCCAGGGACCCGGGGTTAGGATTGGCCGCTCTGTACCGACTTGTTGGCCCTCGTGTACGTAGTACCGAGGAGAGCTACTAGTGTTAGGAGAGTACTAGCTACCCCACGGGCCCCGGGGTTCTGCTAGCCTCCTTCACCGACTTGTTAGGCCCACTAGGGCAAACCAGGGTAGTCAGGCGAGGGTTCGCGGACTGTGGAGGGGCAAGGCCCCAGTTTGGTTACTGTGGAGGAGTTGGACCCCTGTTACTGAGAGGGCTCTGCCCTGGTTCTGTGCTGTGCTTTGGGTGCACCCGTTAACGGAAACGACTGACCGCGTGCCAGTGCGGGCTAGCTACCTGTGCGTTTATCGCGCATGCCGTAGTCACCGTTACGTCTGTCAGTGACCTTGGGGTGGTTGACTGAGGGTAGGATCACCACAGGGGACTCTCCCGGCCAGGAGAGCACCACGTGCTACTTCTACTTTTGGAAAAGACTGCAATCAAGATCGTTCCCATGAGAACATTCGAGATCAAGTAAAGGATCTGAGAAATAAATGAAATAGTGAGAAAATTGAAAGATGTGAATAAAGGAAGTAATAGAACATAACAGCTACTGTACACTCTACTGTTGTCTTTAGTTAGTTTGACACTCTACTCAGCGTTTCGCTGACGTGTTACACTCGTTACCTTTTTCAGGACCAGGTGTTGAGCAGCCAGGGTCAGCGGCTACAGAGGACGCTGGGCCGAGTAGGGTCCAGTAGAGTTTACCACAGTCTTTTGTACCTCTTTTGTTTCTGTTATAGTGAGTAGTTTTGTTTCCGCTGTACTTTCTTTACCTGCAGTTCGTGTTATATGATAAATGTTGTTCTATGGTTGTGGTGGTACCTACTGTAGTAGTTTCTTTCCTTACTGCTGTACTTTCTTACTGTTAGTTATATTCATGCTGAATGTGGTTTATTTTACTGTCTTTTGGTTACTTCCTCGTTGGACGACTAGGTCTTGGGATTAGTCGAGTCGGTCCGGTTCTCGTGTCTCGTAGGGACTTGGGAACCGGGTCGTTACACTATGATTTTAAAACATCTATGCTTATGAAGAGAGTTGTCCTAGAGGCATCAAAATTTGCAAAAATCCAGATCTTAAGACATCAATTTCCAATCCAGATTATTCCAATTCAAGCCTTTGGCTTGGCCTTACTCAAGTTTGGTTGCTTTCTCCTGACCAATTTTCTATCTCGAGGTCAACACCTTTTGTGTATATCTCCCTGGTGGACCACTGGGTCTCTTATTCCTTATTTTTGTCTCCATATTTTTTTCATCTTTTTCTGTAGGTTAGAACACCCATATGTAGCGAGGTGTTCTTTTATTTGATGGAAGGAAGGGTAACATCTATTTATACCGAGATGCTTTATTTTTATCGAAACAAATTGCATAAGAACCCATTTGTAGCAAGGTACTTAACTGCAGGGTGTTTTATTTTTTATTTTATTTTTTTCTCACCCTTCACAATTTTCTTACTAACTTTATACTCTAAATCCTTTTTCTTGGTGAGTGGCACATCCTTCACCCTTTCAAGAACCGCCCTGCGGAAATCCTTGGACTAAAGTGGATTTAGAATCGATCTCTTAACCTTTGTGTTTTCACGATCTTAGATGCCATCAAGACAATTCTGTGTGTGATTTTGGATGCTTAGGTTACTTAGCTCTCAAATCAGAGCTTGGACAACAAAGCCATTCACTCTTAGGTTTTTTAAACTTTTAGTTTCCTCCTATAGGATCTGTCAAGACAAAAACTCACCAAGTCTAGCCAAATGTCCTTTAGTTGATTAAGCTAACTATAGCCTGATAGACTTGAAGACTAAGGTTCTACTAACTCTCTACTTAATTAATTATGAATATCTTTCCTTTTTACTTAACTTAATTATAAAATCAAATAATCAAAAAGCAAAAGGATTACTTAATGTAATTAATTAAAAGGTTACAATTTAATTCCAAAACTTAAGTTTTAAACCTAATACACTTTAGTTTCTTAATTTCAGGGTAAGAATAGAAAAACAAAGCCTTAAGGTTTAAAGATTCTAATTCAAATAAAATCCTATTTTAAGTTTTTGCAAATAAAAGTGTGTTTTTAAAAAATGTTACAGTAAAAATCTAAATAAGGATTTAATGCTCTTACATATATATACTATATATTCTTTTTATATTTGACCTAAAAGAAAAATTTAGCTCTTAATTACTAATATAAATATATTTTCTTTCTTTCTTCTTCTTTTCTTTCTTTATAGATGTAAATACCCCTTTATTTATTTTTGTAATTTTTCAATTTCCAAATTTTTGCATTTATATATTTTTATTTTTATGTTTTATAAAAGTTTCCAATTTTTATGAAGGCTTTAAAATTTTTCAAATTTTTATAATATTTTTTATTTTGAAATTTTTAGAATTTTTAGTATTTCCTTTTTTTAATTTCTTGAGTATTTAATTTTTATGTGTTTCTTTCTTTTTTTTTTATATTTTCTCTACAAATACACTTGAAGTGAAATTTTCACTTCACACCCCCCAAGCCAAGATTTTACAATGTCCTCATTGTAAGAAGGGTGAAAAGATACTACACTTCATTTAATGTAGGGTGATGGAAGGAGTTGGAAAGAGGAGATCAAAGATCTCTGTGTGGACAATTTCAATTCTGACCAAAGGTCAGAGTGGACAGTCAGACTAAATGCAGGTAATCAGTGAAAGATGAAGTGAAAAATCAGATACAGATTCAGGTGTATAGGAAGAAAAAAGTGTAGAAAATCGGAAACAGCTATGTACAAAATATGGATGGAAACGTGGCAAACCTAATGGAGCGTGTAACAATCTCCAACAAGACCCAAAAGATGTGATTCCAAGAAAGGTTTTAAACATTGATCATTAACCTTGAAGGGTTGATCCTTGTTGGGTTCGGTGATTTCTACAGCTCCATTATCGCAGACTCTAACAACAATAAATGGCTCTTGCCATTTAGACCTAAGTTTCCTAGGGAAGAGCATCAAATAGGCATCAAAAAGCAACACCTTCTGACCAAATGTAAAGGATTTGTGGGAAATGTATCTATCATGGAATGCTTTAAGTTTTTCCTTACATAACTTTGAACTCTCATAGGAATCAAGATGCAATTCCTCAAGTTCACTAAGCTACAACCTACGATGATCACCAGCCTTCGCGAGGTCTAAATTACAGGCTTTAATTGCGTAATAGGCCTTGTGTTCAATTTCTACGGGAAGATGATAGGGTTTCCCGTAAACAAGTCTATATGGTAACATGCCTATTAGTGTTTTGTGGGCAGTACTATAAGCCCACAAAGTCTCATCTAAACGGGAAGACCAATCCTTCCTATCGAGTCGATTGTCATTTAAAGGATTTTTTGATTTCCTGATTAGAGAACTCAGTTTGCCCATTAGTCTAGGGATGATAAGGTGTAGAAATATGATGTGTAACCCCATATTTTCTAAGTAGATTTCTAAATTGGGCATTATTAAAATGGGAACCACCGTCGGAAATGATGGTGTGAGGTACCTCAAAATGAGCGATAATATGACTCTGTATAAAAGGAATGACAACTCAATGATCGTTTGTGCATGTGTGTATGGCTTCAATCCAACGAGAAACGTAATTAACAGCAAGTAAAATGTATTCGAATCCAAAAGAGGACGGAAATAGACCCATAAAGTCTATGCCCCAAATATCAAAGATTTCATAGACAATAATCGAGTTCAGAGGCATCATGTCTTTTCATGACATGCTACCAAGAGTTTGGCAGCGACTACATGCCTTACAATATGTCTGTTAATCTACAAATAAAGTGGGCCAATAAAACTTGCATTGCAGAATTTTTGTAGCAGTCTTTCAACCAGAAAAATGGCCACCACAAGCCTGGTCATGACAAAAAGATAGGATAGAATCAATCTCAGAAGAAGTGACACAATGCCTGATGATTTGATCATTATAGAGTTGGAAAAGATACGGATCTTCCCAAAAATAGTATTTGGCTTCTGCTTTGAGCCGTGATTTGCAATTCCCGTCCCAGTCTAGCAGGAATTGATGTGTAACCAAATAATTAACAATATCTACGTACCAAGGAAGATCTAAGGATATAGTCAAAAGATGTTTATCAAGAAAGTGTTCAGTAATTGGAGGAGATGACTCAATAGAATCAGAAGGAAGGCGGGAAAGGTGATCAGCAACAACATTCTGTCGTCCCTCTTTATCACGAATTTCTAGGTCAAATTCTTGCAAAAGCAAGATCCATCTGATCAACCTAGGTTTCGTGTCCTTTTTGGATAGAAGGTGTTGGATAGCTGAGTGATCAGAGTACACAATGATTCGTGATCCGAGTATATAAGATCTGAACTTTTCTAATCCAAATACTATTGCTAGTAATTCATTTTTTGTAATTGTGTAATTCCTTTATGTCTCATTCAAAGTTTTACTAGCATAGTAAATTACTACTAGATTCTTCTCAATTTTCTGTCCCAAAACAGCTCCTATTGCATAATCTGATGTAGCACACATGATTTCAAATGGTAAATCCCAATTAGGTTGTTACAAGATAGGAGCCTGTGTAACTCTATCTCTCAATGTTTCAAATGCCAAAATACACTCCTCACTCATCTTAAAAGTAGTATCCTTTGTGAGGAGGCTTGTGAGTGGTTGGGCAATTTTTGAAAAATCAAGTATAAATCTTCTTTAAAATCCCACATGCTCGAGATATGATCTAATGCCTTTGATCGAGTCAGGAATTGGAAGATTTGCAATTTGATTGATATTAGCTCAATCTACTTGGATAACTCACTCAGACATGAGGTAGCCAAGTACAATGCCCTCTGGAATCATAAAATAGCTCTTCTCCCAACTGTGGACAAGGTTCACTTCTATACATCTCTTAAGAATCTTCGACAAATTATCTAGACAAATATTAAATGTTTCCTCGAAGACTGAAAAATCAACCATAAAATCCTCCATATATTCACCCACCATTTCAGTAAAAATGGCTAACATGCAAACCTGAAAAGTCATAGGTGCATTGCAAAGGCCAAATGGCACTCTTCGAAAAGCAAAAGCTTCGAAGGGGCAAGTGAGAGTCATTTTCTCTTAATCTTCGGGATAGATTCTGACTTGATTATATCCAGAGTAACCATCTAAAAAGCAGAAGAACCTATTACCAGCTAATCTCTCAAGGGTTTGATCAATGAATGGAAAAGGAAAATGGTCCTTCTTTGTAACTGTATTAAGCTTTCGGTAATTAATACAAACCGGCCATGAATTCGCAATTCATGTGGGAATGGTTTCTCTAGATTCAGTCTTAATTATGGTGAGTCCTGCCTTTTTAGGTACCACTTGAATTGGACTCACCCAAGGGCTATCAGATATGGGATGTATAATATCAGCATCTAACCACTTGATTATTTCTTTCTTTACGACCTCCTTTAAATTTGGATTTAGACATATTTGAGCTTCTCTTGGAGGTTGTGCCCCATCTTCAATATAGATGCAATGAGTACAAAAATTGGTGCTAATCTTGGTGAATTCATGTAGAGTCCACCCAATTGCCTTCTTGTGATCTCAAAGAACCTTGATCAATTTGGATTCTTGTGATTCAGAAAGATGAGAGTTGATAATTATAGGATATGTTTGATCAGATTTGAGAAAGACATATTTAAGATTATCAGGCAATGGTTTCAATTCTAGTACAGGAGTAGAATCAACAACAGGATTTGGGGCGGGATTTTCTGTTGCAAGAAGTGAGTTAGATGAGTCATAAGATTCAGATTCAGGATTGAGTAAAGTTTCTAATAATAGGGTTTCGTCGTTTTGAGGGTATGGGATATCAAAAGGTGTGCTCTCTAGTTTCAAGGAACTAATATCATCCTCAAAAACTACAATGGATCTGATTTCCTCAATCTAATTGCAATCCAATCCTCTAGAAGCTCTAAATATATCTAATTTAATTGTCTTCTCCCCAAATTTCAAATCAATCTTTCCATATTCACAATCAATGTTGGCCTTTGCAGTGGCCAAAAAGGGTCTCCCTAAGATAATTGGGGTATCTCTAATGTGTTCGGGTACTTCCATATCAAGGACAATAAAATCTACTTGGAGATAAAAATCCTGAACTCTTACAATTACATCCTCTAGCATTCCTTTAGGTGACTTGATAGATCTATCGACTAATTGTAAAGTCACATTGGTAGATTTAAGGTTTTCTATGTTGAAATGTTTTACCAGAGATAAAGGAATGAGGTTAATAGATGCTCCTAAATCTAGGAGGACTCTATCAAAACACTGATCCCCAATTATAAAGGAAATAAATGGAGATCCTGGGCCTTTCTTTTTCAAAGGAAGCATACTTGAAATTATAGAGCTCACATGCTCTGAAAGTACCACAGTGCTTCCTTTCTTCGGCTTACGCTTAGGAGTACACAACTCCTTAAGAAATCTCACGTAAGTCGGAATGTGTTTGATAGCATCTAGGAGTGGAATATTAATGTGTACCTATTCAAAAATTTTAATTAAATCTTCATCTAATGTAACAGGTTGTTTTTGTTTCCTAGTCTTCTTCAAAGCTTCAGGAAATGAGATGTGGATTTCCTATTCTACTAAGGTATTTCTTGGATCTCACGAATTAGCGAGAATTGCGGGTTCGGGTTCTGCACCTCTTACAAGTGTAGAAACAGGGGTCGTTCTAGATGTCTTAGGGTCTTGGGATTGCTTCCTTTGATAAACTGGATCCCTAGTGGAAGTTCCATAGTGGGTTGTAACAGAGTTAATACCTGCATGTGAGGAGGAAGAAGATGAAGAAGATGCTTGTTGATTTTGTAAAGATGAATTAGAGATCAAAGGTTGATTTAAAAATAATTGCTGTTGATTAAGATACTCAAAATCATGATTAGCAGAGGGTGGATTTGGATTTTGATTCAGATTTGGATTCAGGGGTAATTGATTAGGGAAATGGACATGTCCCTGATTTGGATTTTGCACTCCCGGGTGTTATCTTTGCTGGATATTCCTAGGGTTTGGAACTGGTTGGGATGGAAGGGTCCCTAGCTGATGAGATTTAGCTAACTACGTGATTTGGCCCCTAAGATCAGCCAATTCTACCGAACATTGCCATTGGACTTCAGCAAGAGCCTCAGCATTTTGTCACTGGCTCTCAGTCACAGCTCACAAAATCTGGTCAAGATGTGAATCTCTATTTGGCCGTACGTAGTTTTGCAAACCCGCGTAAAATGGCCTTGCATTAGGTTGCTGAAACAACAATGAAGGCAGGTTTTGCCTGGTCTGAGTAGGTATGATGTCTTTGTGAATGGTCAGACTGAGAGAAATTAGGGTGATTAAGCGATCTATGTTTATAGGAGTTAGAATATGGGTTTGATCTTGGTGCATATCCCTGAATGGCGTTCAAATGTAAAGGATAACACATGTTTTCCACAAAAACTGAAGAAGGGGAAAAAGGTGGGAAAGATTGTTGGACAAAGGTCCCACCTTGGGTTGGTGTAGGAGTAGATAGAAAACCCAAGGAAGATGGATCTCTAGAATCCAGATTATTAACAAATTCCCTCCCTGTGGGAATTTGCGAAACAGGTGAATGCACGAGATTTTGTGTAGCAAGTAGAGGTGTAAGAGTTTTCATAATATTTCAGACCTCATCAAGATGCTTTGCTACGATGTTGACTTTGTCCAGTTTTCCTGCAATAATCTTTAAATCCTTTGAACTGGATGGATTACCGATCTCGTGAATGCCCTTATGCGGATTTTGGTGTGTTGTATTTGTACCCCACGTAAATTGCAACATGGATGCATTGTTGATTGAGTTTTCCACCATCCCTTCAAATAATTTTGAAGCGGATTTTGCATCGCGATTTAGAAAGTTCCCCCCACAAGAGGCATCGACTAGATTCCGAATGCCTTCTTGCAATCCATAGTAAAAGATGTGCATTAGTTGCCAACGAGAGAAGTCATGATGTGGGCATTTCCTTTGTAATTCATGAAAGCATTCCCATGCTTCATGAATTGGTTCTCCTTGATTTTGATTGGAAGTTGTGATTGCTCGCCTTAAAGCATTCGTGCGACCGATAAGAAAGAATTTCTTCAAGAATGCAGATTCGAATTCAGCCCAAGTTGAGATTGGTCTTGCAATAGTTGCATACCAATATGCAGCTTTATCTTTAAGGCTAAAAGTGAACATCCTCATAAGTAGGATTTACCTATTTTGATTTTGAGGTCCAAGAGTTTGAGATAGATTTTTAAGATCTTCAATATGTTGAAATGGATCCTCGGATGCAAATTCGTGAAAATGTGGGATTAGACCTATAATATTTGGCTTTAATTTGGGTCATTTTCCCCAATGGGAATCCTTACATTAGGCTCTACTTGTGCTTGAGATGGATTATAATAGTCTCAGAGTAGAGTCCTAGGATGAGGAATCAATAAATCAAGAAGGTCAAAACCCGCCTCAGGTTGAGGTGGAGGATGGGCTTGAAGATTTTGCAAATTATTTAGAGCAACTGGCAAAAGATTAATTTGGCGATTCTGTTCAAGCATTCTAAGGTTCTGGTTCAGGAGTGCCTCATGAATATCAAAAGGCGGCATCTCCCCCTGACTAGAAGAAGAAGGGATCTCAGGATTCTGATTCTGCAATTGATCCATAGAAGTAGATGAATCAGACGGGAATTTTATTGGTTGCTTACCTGCAACTGGCTTAGGAGAACCTGTCAACGGAGTTACAAGAGGCGGTTTCAAGGATTGCCTCCCGTGCATAAAATGAAAAGAATGTGCAAAGGCACACTCACAGCACCAAAAAAAACAGTGGCAACGAAACCTGCAAAACAGCATGAAAAAGTGGGTTTTTTCTTCTTTCAAAGGAAAGAAGAGAGTCCTAGAATACGCAAAATACTTTTGATGCAAACAAGTATAGTATCAGTATCAAAATACGTGTCCTAAACCCATGTCTATCCAAGTGCGTGTCCTTAAACCTCAAAGGCCTAAGGTCTAGGATCGAGACCGCTCACTACTGGCTACCTGGGGCTCTAGTAGTGAGACAAATTTGTTGATCTTCGACCAAAGCCCTAAGAGGTGCAAAGAGGAAAGATATAAAATTAGACTCGTGTAACTCTAGTGATCGAGCTGTGTGCGTGATTGCATGCAACAGACGATAGCGATAAAACCCGCATGCATTCTGCAAACAGACTTAAGTCACAATTTTTATTATCCTCTTTTTTTTACTTAATCTTTTCAAAAATATGATAGAAAGAAGTAAAGTGACTACTTTTTAAGTATTTTCAAGCAAAGAAATGTGGTCTTGTTATTAACTCCAGAATAGGGATCTACGTAGTTTTTCACGTGTTTTCCGGCTGATGCAAGAAAAATAGTAGAAAACTTTTCCCAAGTCAGATCATAGAGTTACTAGCAGATGAATGCACTCCTAAGAGTGTATCCTTATAACATGCTACTGCTAGTCAGAAAGTATGTATTTTTGTATTTTTTAATTTTTTTACTAACTAGATGAAACAATACAACTAAACTAGAGACTAAGAAAAGAATACTTACAATGGTATGTATAATGAAAGACAAAACAGAAAAAGAAAACCTGCCTTCTTTCCTGAGAATACCCATAGAGGTAAACCTGAAAAGAAGACAGAAAACAAAACAAAAACAACACTAATTAATACAAAACAATTAAAAATAGTAATAATGGCGAATATAATTACAGTTACCTCCCCGGCAACGGTGCCATTAAAATGATGGTTAACTTTCTCAACATAGTTAATTAAGTTAATTGTGCTTAATTATGTGCAAAAGAAAGTAACTCTGGTCAACTTGAATTTATGTCGATTAAGTAGTATAGGGTCAAGTTAACCTAACATTTTAGATTTTATTTCTTTTTAACTGGTTGAGTCCAGGTCGCTCGCTAGGAGGCATAACTTAATTAGAATTCACCATTAATTCTAAGCTACATATGGAAATTATAATTAAATTTACTTTAGGAGCATGAATTTTGCTTAAGGATTTCTAATTAGAAGAATATGCAAAATTCCATAATGAAACACATTTACACAAATGATTTATTTTTACAAACAAGTAAACATGTTTATTTTTTTAAATTTATTTTCATTTACAAGAGATTAAGGCAAGAAAAAGTAATTCTAATATATATATGCCTTATTTCAACATTAAGCTCAAAAGAAATTAGTAAAATGCAAGAAATTAAACCACAATTTTTCTTCTTTGTCTTGAGATTTATCTTTCGTCTCTTCTTCTTCTTTTACCTTTCTCTCTCACTCTCTCTCTTTTTACTTTTCTCTTATTTCTTCTCCTTAATCTTTCTCGAGCTCTTCTCTTATGCATCTATTCTTCTCTTCCTTTTCTTTCTTCTTACTCTGCCTATTATTTCTCTTTAGCTCTTGTGCTTGTCTTCCTTATTCAATCCTTACGAGCTCTCTCCTTCTTCTCTTTCTCTTCTAGCCTTTCTGATCCTTTGCAATCCTTCTCTTCTGAACCCTTGCAGATCTTCTAAACCGAACCCAAAAATTACGTTTTAAGGTTGGCAGCTTAGACTGGTCAGGGATACACAGCACCCCTCTCAGGGTGGGACTAGACCCCACTAGGTCCAAGCCTCGTTTTTATTTTGTTCGGTTTATTTCCAGTTCGCATAGTCTCGAGCCCATCCGGCTCATGGCCTCCAAGGCCCACATGCACAAGCCCTCACGGGCCCACACTCGCACGCCCATAGGAGCACACACACCCGGGCACACGCATTGGACACGCCCACACACACACCCATATGCTCATGCTCTTCCATGCACCCTACGCTAATGACTGATGGGCCTTAAACACAAATTACTTTTATACCAAGGTGGCCGCTTCAGTTCCACCGATGTGGGACTATGTTTACCCCTCCCAGTCCAGACTTCACTTGATGATTCCAGCCAGCTCAGAGCTCCAATCCAAGCAAATGAAGGCTTGCTGGGAAGCTCTATGGTTGATCTACATGATTGTGTTATCAATTTGATACTCAAGGAAGGTTTAGCTCTTCAATTTGAAGGGCAAAAGGACCTGGGTCACTACAGCCATATTGCCTGCAGAATGAAGTTTTGGCTCTAAGTTCCTACAGAAGGTCTTTTGACGTCCAGATAAGGTGTTGAATAGGTTTAGAGAGTGTTTCCGCAGCTATTGGTGAAGGTAGGAAATTCTTAGGAGCATCAGGAAGATGATGAAGCTAAAAAGCTTCTCCAAAAGGATTCAGAACTTCAATTCAAGTTCTGTTAGGTTCAACAGACGGCTAAAGACCTATTTAATCAAATCAAACAACCTCTAGAGATCGTTAAGAAACCATCTGGGTAGATTATCCACTTGAATTTCATCACAAACCTACTATCATCAGTTTGGGTTCAAAAATAACCCAAATTGAATAGAAATCAATTTCTACCATAAAATCAATCAGAGCTCATCCAAATTGCATTTGAATCATTTACAAACATCACAAGAATAGATTGGATTCCTCAATTCCTATGATTGAATCCAAATTCCAAGAATCAGACTTTATGTTGACCGTGAAGCCTTGAATTTTGACTTTCTGAATTTAACCAGTTCAGATGAAATTAATGCCTTAGTCATCTTCTCTTTCACCTCAAGAATGGATTCAGACCCTTAGAAGGATGCTTCAATTAAGATTCCTAGGGTTCCAGGCCTATCGCCTGAGGTTCTAGATGAGTTTGTTAGACAGAACAAACCAAGGTCTATCACAGAGATTGACACATTGGAATGGTCTCAGGGTATGTTACTGATTCTTTTAGACTTTTCAAATGTGGCTTAACCCTAACTAACAATCATCTCTAACTCTACTGGAGTTGGAGAAGACAAAGATCTAACATAAGCTCCAGGCATTAAACCTCAAATAAACTTCTTCAGCATGATCAACGACCTTTAAATCAGTGATCTGGAGCTTCACAATAAGTTTTATGGGCTGAAGAGCTCTTTTGACTCGCCAGAGCTTGCTGGAGCTCTGGTGAGTCCAAAAAAGGGCTAAAATGTACAAATATCATGAAAATGTGCCATTGATGATCTAAAAAACTTCTTGAGGTCACAAGGAACCTCAGGAACCCATTATTTCCTCAATTATCCATTAAAGTGAAAATTAAGTAGTGAATTCACAGTAAACAAGTTTTGAAATTGATTAGGCTTAGAACTTGTTTTCCAGCTCAATTGAGTGGAGAAAACAAGTCAAAATGAAGTTGCGATGGTTTATGGATGGATAATTATTGATCTCCAGAGCCACCATTATCGTGAACTCTAGAGATTAAATTAAATTAGGTGTTTAAGTTATATATGGTAATTATTTAAATTAAAGTGAGGATAGGGGCCCCTAAGTGATGGTTAAGTGGTGGAAGGCCCTAGTGGAGGTGGAGTAAGCTCAGCCACTTCCGCCATTGACAGCGAAAGTAGTGGTGAAGGTGGATGTGGTTTAGACGAATAGGTAATCACCTCAGTGATTAAAAGTGATAGAAATGTTCATGAAAAGTTAAAGAAGGTGATCGATGACTTAGAAAGACAAAAGGTTTGCTCCAGACAAGCTCAACGAGCTCGCCGGAGATGAAGAAGATGAATGAGAAACTAGCACTGCACCTATCTAATCTACCTAACTAACTACTCTAACTAATCTACTTACCTAACCTACTGTTACCTAGATGAAGGAGGTAGAAGATCTCTGTCGATGGTTCTTAGCGGAGGTGGAAATCAGAGGGTTGAAGGAAGAAGTCCGGCGGATGTTTGTGAAGCAGAGGAACTCCTAGTCAACACTGTGCCAGGAGACTTGGCTGATGTCGGCAAAGATCCAGAGCGATCGAAGATGGATGAAGGAAGACAGAGGAAGCGGAGGAAAGTCACCAGAGTTTGGAAATAATAGCCTATCGGTTAGCTCAGTGAAGAAGAGTGAAGGGAGCTAACTTGGTGAAATCGAGGGTGTGGAGGGGTGTTTATAAGTGGCGGCGGCTGAGAAGGAGGGTGTATCTGGATGGAAAAGAGGCTAGGAGTGGTGTAACCATCGGCGTCTTCTCCGATGCCGGTGAGGTTATCCACAACCCTAAAATAGGATTGTAGCTTCATCTAAACTGGTGGATGAAAAGGAGATGGTGAGCACAAGCTGCAGGAGCTTGGAGAGGAAGGAATGATGTCAGATATGCGGTGATCAGAAGGTGGAAGCACCACCTAATGTTAGCCATCTAGGAGGTTGAAGAACGAAAGATGGAGAAGAAGAAGTTTCAGGGACTTATTCATAACGAAAGCTTAGGGCCTAAGTGAAGAATAAGGACTTGATTGAAATAAAACATAACGACTAAAATGTAAACTAAGGTTTTCAAGGTTTATTTTAATTTAAATCTTTTTAAACTTTTTATATATGATTATAAATAAGACAATTATTATATTTAGACCTTGAATATACATTTTTTATCTTTTTTGCTTAATTTATTTAATTAAGTAATGTTACTTAAGTTATTACATACATAGATATAAATTATACTTAAGTTAGTTAACACATTAATTAGATAAATTACTGATAATATTTCGAGTCTAATTATTAATTAAATTATTAATAATATAAATTAGATAATAATATAGCAGTTTTAACTTATTTTAAGGTCCTTTACTATTTATCCCTTATTTAATAATTAACCTATATATTTACATATTTCTAGCTAATTAACTAGGAGACTAGTTAATTAGGGGTAATTAGAGACCATGTTGAGCTTATCATCAATGACTGGCGTCGAAGACGAACGTGACTCCGGTGGGGTTGGACGGCAAGGGTGAAGGAGGTAGGGTCGTTAGCCGGTATTGCACGATGCAAATGAAGGTGAGGAAGGCAAATCCGTTGCCGGTATTGCGAACGGAAGAGGAATGAGGTTGAAAGGAACTGCTGGAGCTCAAGGAGCCTTTCAACCAAAAGAGGAAGGAGGAATATGGAGAGTTTCCAACCATATCGAGCTTGAGAAGTTCGACCTGATCTGGGGGTCCTTTTATAGGTCTTTAGAGGGTGTTTTGGGCTTGGGAATCAAGCTTCCCAAGATAGGAAAGCTCACCGGAGATTTGAATTCCAAGATGCCCTAATCTCTCATGCATTCGCATGAGAGATTGGGAATGTTTTAGAGCTTGGGATTTGGCTCAAAAGGAAGGGAATTCCTCGACAAACTTCCCTTTCAAATCTGAGAGGGATTCGTCAAGGAATCAAGGAGAACATAGCATTTTAAGGTCGGCGAAGTTTGTAAGAATAAGATTCATGGCAGTAGGGACCTTTTTGTGAAAATGATGACAAATATGGGGTCATATCCTCAAGGTTTTTGAAAGTTAAGGGCATGTGTGTGAGATAAAAGAATCAGACCGAAACAAGTTGTAAACTAGGTCAAGACAATCTCAGATTGGACCCAAATTTTGCTATAAACCTAATTTGAACCTAAGGAATTTAATGGTGAAGTTGGATTTTGGTTTTGACCAAGTTTGACTTTATAATTTATGCAAAAATCCAATTAGAGCAAATGTCAGTCTGAGACTATTTTAGGTCAAAATGGGTTCCAATGGTCAAATTGAAGGTACCAAATCCTAGATATTATTTTTCTATGATTTTTAGAGGGTTTAGGAGAAGTTTATCCAGACCAGAACCTTAATGGATTAAGGAGGTCTATTTTTAGGGTTTCAGAAGTCATTTAATTTTCAAAACATGCGAAAATCCTTTTCTGTCTGTTCTAACCAACTTGTTAGACTTTTAAGATCATTTGACCTTTGTTCCACCCCTTGGAGAACCAGCGGTTATTCTTTTTTTGTGATAGAATGGTAAATTTGCAGAAATAAATCTATATTCTGGTTTTCTTCTCAAATTAATGTTTTGTGCCCTTCAGGCCTTCTTGATGGATATGTAGGAGCTTTTATTAACTTAATCAAATCAAATTGAGCTAGTTATGGCTTATGATGGTGTTCCTATCAATGGGATGAAGTGCAATCTGAGTTTCTGAAAAGGTTCTTCCCTGTTTGGCGGAAAAATGCTCTACGGCACCAGATCACACATTTCATGCAGTAGGCAGGAGAACCACTTCATGAGTCATGGGATCGCTTTTTAGATCTCATGCGAAAGTGCCCCACCATGGAGTTCCTAAATGGGAGCAAGTCCAGTCTTTTTACCAGGGACTCCGTGAGGATATTCGATTGTTTGTCAATGCGACTTGTGGAGAAAACATCGTGGGTCAACACGAAGACACCGTGTGGGAGAGTTTGGAGAACATGTGCGAGAACTCTATCAATAATGAATCCATGGGCATGTTTGACTAGATGAATGCTCATGCATTGATGTGTCCATGTGGAGCACATGAGACACAGGGCCTATCCTCTTCCGTCGACTTGGAGTTAATGGCCAGTCACCAGGACAAGGTCTCGATCATTGAGAAGAAGGTGGATGAGCTGACTCGTCATCTGTAGTGAGCCACCTCTATGCAAAACCCATTTGCACAACCACCCTCTATGAGGGAGGCTATGCATAACATCTACCACCAATCTTCTCAGGGGATGGATCGATACCCACCCCCATCTGATCTAGGGTTCGGAGGAAACTCCGGATCTTCTTACTCTAGTTGGGGGAACTCTAAACCCTTGTCTGATTTCTTTAAGGTTCCTCAGATCTGTGAGGACCTCAGTGCCATCCAGTATGATCCTTTCTCAAACACTTATTACCTTGGATGGTGTAATCATCTTAACTTCGTGTGGTCAGAGAATAATCAAAATCAGAGACCTCAATATCAGCCTCGACCACAAGCTTCTAGTCCATATCAGTCACCTCAGCCTCGACCCAACCCGACTTACCAAATCGGGTCAAGTTGAGAAAATCAAATGACTCTTATCCTTCATTCTTTGGCTGACATTCAGAAAACAAATGCAGCTATGCAAAAGCACCACAGAGACAAGATCACAGAGGCTCGCAATCAACCTATCCATAAGGCAAATCCCCGCCAAGCTGGTGCACTCCCTTTGCAATTTCTGCCCAATCAAAATAACATGCTGAACCAGAGGTGTGTTATGAACCTGACTCATGGCCAGGCTCACTACGTCTATCAGACCCCTTCTGCACCATCACCTGACGGGATGGAATCTTCGACATCATACATAGGTTATCAATAGCAACCACCTCTTTTACCTACCTCAACCTAGAACCAGGTAGGACTAAACTCTGTTACCACCAGTAGTGATAAAATAACTCAGGACCCACCTTACCTGAGCCTCTTAGCCTGGTAGTTCAAAGCTAAACCCTAGGTTGGTCATCCAGGACACCCTTGTCCCAGATCAAGAACTTGGACCAATTCTTAAGGAACCTGCAGAGGTTCCATTTCCAAGGCCTTGACCAAAGGAAAAAGGAAACCCAAACCCGTGTTTCTTGAGGAGGACCTAGTCAAGCTCTTTGAGTAGTTCCAAATGAACATCCCTTTGATGGATGCGATTCGCCATGTACCGACTTATGCGAGATTTCTGAAGGACATATGTACACCTAAGCGTAAGCCGCAAACTAATGGCGGGATCCAATTGTACTATTGGAGAAATCTAGCTCCATCATTTTAAGGAGACTCCCGCCTAATGCAATAGACCCTGGTACCCCTCTGATTTCATGCAAGATCAGTGATTTATAGTTCGAAAGAGCCCTTTTAGACTTAGGAGCTTCCGTAAATTTGATCCCTATGTCCCTACTAGACCATTTCGAGGAGTTTGAGCTAAAATTGACTGAGGTAACTTTACAGTTAGTTAACCAATCAATCAAGTCACCTAGAAGAGTTCTCGAGGATGTTCTAGTTTGGATCCTCGATTTCTACTTTCCTGTGGAATTCATTATGTTGGATATGGAGACTCCTGAGAATCTAAAGAATACACCGATTATATTAGGTAGACCATTCTTAGTGATAGCTAGGGTGAACATTAATTACGATGAGAGCCAGATTGAATTAAAAATCGGGAACAAGACACTAAAAATTGATATATTTAATGCCCAGAAAGGAATTAACTGTGGGCTAGTGGAACAAGTATGCGACATCAATTTTGTGGTTGAGGACACATTTCCCGAGAATGACCCAATTATCTCTGATCCTAAACCTCAAGCAGATCATACCCAGCAAAGGGAGGAGCCTAGAACTGATCCAAACCCACCCACAGCTCCCACCTTTTCTTC
Source organism: Thalassia testudinum (assembly GCA_037157565.1). Lineage (NCBI taxonomy): Eukaryota > Viridiplantae > Streptophyta > Magnoliopsida > Alismatales > Hydrocharitaceae > Thalassia > Thalassia testudinum. The sequence continues at coordinate 5,273,106 of JAZHRO010000073.1, read as the reverse complement.
TGAGGCCCATCCTGACCTGCCTGCTGCTACTGATAATCCCATTATGGAACTAAAGCATCTTCCCAATCATCTGAAATACTTCCTTTTGGGTTCTGATCAGACATTTCCTGTGATTATCAATTCTCGCCCCACATCTGATCAGGAAACATGTCTAATTTCTATCCTCCAGCAGCATCGAAGAACCATTAGTTGAACTCTCCATGATCTAACTCGCATTAGCCCTTCATATTGCACACACATCATTTATACCGAAGAGGGTGAATGACCATCTCGTGAACTGCAGAGACGTCTGAATCCTAATCTGCTAGAGGTCATGAAGAAGGAGATCATCAAGTTGTTAGATGTAGGGATCATCTACTCAATCACAGACAGTTGGTGGGTGAGTCCAATCTAGGTTGTGCCTAAGAATGCAGGACTCACCTTAATCACGATTGAAACTGGAGAAACCATACCGACCTATATAGTGAACTCATGCAGAGTCTGCATTGATTACAGAAGACTAAATGAGTCCATGAAGAAGGATCACTTCCCACTTCCATTCATTGATCAGATACTCGAGAAACTAGCGGGAAATTATTTCTTCTGCTTTTTGGATTGGTAGTTTGGTTATAATCAGGTGGCAATCCATCCTGAGGACCAAGAGAAGAAAACCTTCACTTGCTCCTATGGGACATGCTCGTTCCATAGGATGCCTTTCGGTCTCTGCAATGCACCCACTACCTTCCAGCGATGCATGCTTGCCATATTCTCATAAATGGTAGGTGTATACCTTGAAGCCTTCATGGACGACTTCTCAATATTTGGGGAATCTTTTGATGACTGCCTCTTGCACTTGGTCCAAATCCTCAGGCATTCCATCAACATGAACTTAGTTCTTCCCTGGGAGAAGAGCCATTTTATGGTTCCTGAGGGCATTGTCCTAGGTTACCTTGTTTCTGAGAAGGACATCTAGGTTGATTGAGCCAAGGTTAATTTGATTTCTAAACTACCCATGCCTAGCTCGGTCAAGGACATCTACTCTTTTCTGGGGCATGTCGATTTTTACTAACGTTTCATTCTTGATTTCCCAAAAATCACATACCCCCTAACTAATCTTCTCTCAAAGGATGTCCCTTTCGAGATCACCGATGAGTGCACATGTGCATTTGAGAGCCTACGTGATCAAGTTTCTCAAGCGCCAATCCTACCCTTTGAGATCATGTGCGATGCGTCTAACTACATAGTAGGGGTGGTGCTTGGGAAAAAAATTGATGGGAAATCCATTGTCATCTACTATGTCAGCAAGATGCTGGACGAGGCTCAGCGTAACTACACAGTTCCTGAGAAAGAGCTGTTGGAAGTAGTATTTGGCCTGGAGAAATTCAAATATTATCTTCTGGGTTCTCATGTCATCATTTACACAGATCACACCGCTGTGGGGCACTTGCTCACGAAGAAGGATGCAAAACCTCGATTTGTCCATTGGATCTTGCTATTGCAAGAATTTGCTCTTGAGATTCGCGACAAGGCTAGAAAACAAAATGTGGTACCTGACCATTTATCCCATCTTCCTTCTTTAGTCATCGACCTGTCTGGTCCAATCACCAACCCTTTTCTCAATGAACATTTACTAGCCATTCACGATCTCCCCTGGTTTGTTGACATAGTGAACTAGTTGGTTATGGGAAAGTCCTGCAAAATTGGGTGACTTCTAGGCAGGACAAGTTGATTTCTGATGCCAAGTACTATATATGGGAGGAACCGTATCTCTTCCAGAGTGGCATTGATCAGGTGATTCGGGGATGCTTTCCTAACAGTGAGGTCAGTGACGTGATCTCATTCTATCACGACCAGACCTGCGGTGGCCATTTCTTTGGGCTTAAAACTATAGTGAAAATTCTCCAATGTTGGTTCTTCTGGCCCACAATGTTCAAAGATGCAAAAACATATTGTAGGACATGCATTCATTGTCAGACCCTTGGCAACATGGGCTCACGGGATATGATGCCATTGAACTAGATAATTATGTGCAAAATCTTTGACATATGGGGATTCGATTTCATTGAACCCTTTCGCGGATCTAATGACTTTGGATACATCTTTCTCACTATTGATTACATCTCTAAATGGATTGAAGCTGTCCCCACGAGAACTAGCAATCATAAAGTTGTTCTACGATTCATCCAGGAGACCATCTTTTACAGATTTAGGCTTCCTAAGGCCATCATCAGCGATGGCAGGTCTCATTTCAACAATGTGCACTTCTAGTCCCTGATGAAGAAGTATGGGGTGTCACATTAGATCTCGACTCCTTACCACTCCCAGGCTAATGGACTGGCAAAACTGTCAAATTGAGAGATCAAGAAGATCCTTCAAGTCACTGTTAGGTCTGATAGGAACGACTGGTCTACTCACCTTCTGGAAGCTTTGTGGGCCTATAGGACCACCCACAAGACCCAATTAGGCATGCTCCCTTCAGATTAGTGTACGAAAAGGCATGTCACCTTCCCGAAATGATGGAGCATAAGGCTTATTGGGCAGTACGGAAATGCAATCTAGATTTGATGAAGGTAGGAATACACCGCTGGTTGCAATTGAGCAAGATCGAGGAACTATGCAATGATGCATACGAGAACTCACGTATCTACAAAGAGTGGGTCAAAGTGTTCCATGGCAGGCACATTATGCGAAAATCATTCCACCTTGGTCAAAAAGTCCTACTCTTTGATGCCAAGCTTAAACTCTTCTCAGGAAAACTTAGATCTAAGTTGATTGGACCTTTCTTGGTAAGAAAAATATTTGGAAATGGAGCCATTGAAATTAGTAAACTTAGCCATGATTCTGAATCTTTTGTCATGAATGGTCAAAGACTCAAATCATTCGTTGAAATCATCGACCCAAACGTGGCCGAGTTATCTTTTGATCACCATTTTCCCTGGGCTTATTGCTCCCAGCTGATGACGCTAAACTTAAGTGCTTAACGAGAGGCAACCCGTCATCTCTTTGGAAAACTTGAAATCCTTTTCTAAAATCATATTACACTTTAGGGATCATCCATTAGAATAGTCGACTCCACCTTTGGTACATGTACCAGAGCTAGAAATCGTCTGCAACAGTCAAGCTGACCCATCCACCCACCCTTTGTGCTTGTTCTAATGTACGATCTAAGCTAAACTCGAACCCACCTAATTTATAATGAGGACATTACAAATCATAGGCATGGTGGGGTATTAAGGTGCAAAACTCTGACCTCCTTCCTATCCTCTAAGATCCCTTATTCCTTCATCATTTATTTATTTTCTTTTTATTTTTTTATGTGAAATCCTTTTTTGAGAGTTGAATGTCACGGCATTTTGCAGTTTAATACCCCCCTATGCCTACGATTTGCAATGTCCTCAATGTAAATTAGGTGGGTTCAAGCTTAGCTTAGATCGTACATTAGAACATGTTCAAAGGGTCGGTAGATGGGTCAACTTGACTGTTGTGGACGATTTCTAGCTCTGGTACGTGTACTAGAGGTGGAGTCGACTGTTCTAATGGATGATCCCAAAAGTGCAATATGATTTTGGCAAAGGATTTTAGATTTTTCAAAGAGATGATGGGTTGCCTATCTTTAAGCACTAAGTTTAACGCCATCAGCTAGGTGCAATAAGCTCAGGGAGAATGGAGATCAAAAGATAATTCAGTTACGTTCAATTTGGTAAGCTCGATGAACGATTTGAGTCTCTACCCATTCATTACAAAAGGTTCGGAATAATGGATTAGTTCACTAATTTCCACAGCTCCATTTCCAAATATTTTTCTTACCAAGGAAGGCCCAATCCACTTAGATCTGAGTTTAGCTGGGAAGAGTTTGAGCTTGGCATTAAATAGTACGACTTTTTGGCCAAGGTGGAAAGATTTTTGCACAATGTGCCTGCCATGGAAGGCTTTGACCCACTCTTTGTACGTACGTGAGTTCTTGTATGCATCATTGCATAGTTCCTCGATCTCGATCTTTTGCAATCGACAGTGTATTACAACCTTCATCAGATCCAGATTGCACTTTCATACTGCCCAATAGGCCTTATGCTCTATCTCTATGAGAAGGTGACATGCCTTTCCGTACACTAATCTAAAGGGAGACATACCTAATTAGGTCTCGTAGGTGGTCCTATAGTCCCACAATGCTTCCAAAAAGCTAGTAGACTAGTCCTTCCTATCAGGCCGAACAGTGACCTGAAGGATTTTCTTGATCTCTTGATTTGACAATTCTGCCAGTCCATTAGTCTGGGGATGGTAAGGAGTCGAGATATGATGCGACACCCTATACTCCTTCATCAGGGATTGAAAGTGCAAATTGTCGAAATGAGACCTGCCATCGCTGATGATGGCTTTAGGAACCCTAAATCTAGAAAAGATGTTCTCCTATATGAAACAGAGAACTTTATGATCATTAGTTCTCGTGGGGACAGCTTCTACCCATTTAGAGACGTAATCAGCAATGAGCAAGATGTATTCGAAGCCGTTAGATTCAGGAAAGGGTCCCATGAAATTGATTCCCCATATGTAAAAGATTTCGCACACGATTATCGGATTCAAGTGCATCATATCCCGCGAGCCCATGTTGCCAAGGGTCTGATAATGAGCACATGCCCTATAATATGTTTGTGTGTCTTTGAACATCGTGGACCCGAAGAACCCACATTGGAGAATTTTAGCTGCGATTTTACGCTCAGAGAAATGGCCACCGCAGGCCTAGTCGTGACAGAATGAGATCACATCATTGACCTTGTCATCAGGAATGCATCTTTGAATCACCTGATCATTGCTAATGTGGAAGAGATACGGTTCCTCCCATATATAGTACTTGGCCTCGGAAATCATCCTATCCCGCCTGGAAGTCACCTAATCTGGCAGGACTTTCCCTGTAACCAAGTAGTTCACTATATCCACAAACCAGGGGATACCGTGAATGGCTAGTAAATCTTCATCTAGAAAATGCTTGATGATCAAACCAGATGGGTCGATGACTGAAGAATGAAGATGGGACAAATTCTTAGCTACCACGTTCTGTTTTCTTGCCTTGTTGTGAATTTTGAGGTCAAATTCTTGCAACAGCAAGATTCAAGGGATTAATTGAGGTTTCACATCCTTCTTCATGAGTAAGTGCCTCACAGCAGTGTGATCTAAGTAAATGATGACACAGGAAACCAGAAGATAGAGTTGAATTTCTCCAGGACAAATACTACTGCCAACAGCTCTTTCTCAGTAACCATGTAGCTACGTTGAGCCTTGTCTAGTGTCATGCTGGCATAGTAGATAACCACAGGTTTCCCGTCAACTTTCTACCAAAGCACCCCCCCACTGCATAGTTAGACACATCGCACATGATCTCAAAGGTTAGAGACCAGTCAAGGGATTGCGGGATTGGTGCTTGAGTAACACAATCACATAAGCTCTCAAATGCACGAGTGTAATCATTGGTGAACTCGACAGGGACATCCTTTGAGAGATGATTAGTTAGGGGGCATGTGATTTTTGAGAAATTGAGAATGAAACGGCAATAAAAATCGATGTTCCCCAGAAAAGAGCGGATGTCCTTGACTGAGATAGGCATGGGTAGTTTAGAAATCAGATTAACCATGGCTCGATCAACCTGGATGTCATTTTTAGAAATAAGGTGACCTAGGACATTTCCCTTAGGAACCATGAAATGGCTCTTTTCCCAAGATAGAACCAAGTTCACATCGATGCAATGCCTGAGGATTTGGACCAAGTGCAAGAGGAAATCATCAAAAGATTCCCCAAATGCAGAGAAGTCATCCATGAAGACTTCAAGGTATTCACCTACCTTATTTGAGAATATGGCAAGCATGCAGCACTGAAAGGTAGCGGGTGCATTGCAAAGACTGAAAGGTGTCCTACAGAACGCATATATCCCATAGGGGCAGGTGAAGGTGGCCTTGTCTTGGTCCTCAGGATGGATTGCCACCTGATTATAACCAGAGTACCTATCCAAAAAGCAGAAGAAATGATTTCCTGCTAGATTCTCGAGGATCTTATCAATGAATGATAGTGGGAAATAATCCTTCTTCGTGGAGGCATTTAGTCTTCTGAAATCAATGTAGACCCTCCACGAGTTCGCTATATGGGTTGGTATGCTCTCTCCGATTTCAGTCGTGATCACGGTGAGTCCTGCCTTTTTAGGCACAACCTGGATTGGACTCACCCATCGACTGTCGGAGATCAGGTAGATGATCCTTGCATCTAACCACTTGATGATCTCCTTCTTCACAACCTCTAGCAGATTAGGATTCAGACGTCTTTGCATTTCACAGGATGGTCGTGCGCCCTCTTTGGTATAAATACGATGTGTGTAATACGAAGGGCTAATGCCAGTCAGATCATCGAGAGTCCAACCAATGGATCTCCGATGTTGCTGGAGGATGGAAATCAGATGTGTTTCCTGATTAGAGGCAAGGCGAGAATTGATAATCACTGGAAATGTCTAATCAGAACCCAAAAAGATGTACTTCAGATGATCGGGAAGAGGCTTTAGTTCAGATCATTGGGTCTAGATCGATGCTAGGCTCCTTTACCTGTGAGGTATGATCTATTTGGGGTCGAAGATCAAGGATAATCAGGTCATCCTCGGGAAACGTGTCCTCAACCATGGAATTGATGTTGCATACTTTTCCCATTTCCCCATAGTTAATTCCTTTATGGGCCTTAAATATATCAATTTTTAGTGTTTTGTTCCCGAATTTTAATTCAATCTGGCCCTCTTTGCAATTAATGTTTGCCCTAGCTGTTGCTAAGAACGATCTGCCTAGTATGATCGGTGTATTCTTTAGATTCTCAGGAGTCTCCATATCTAAGATAATGAAGTCCACAGGAAAGTAAAAATTGTGGATCCAAGCTAGAACATCCTCAATAACTCCTCTAGGTGACTTGATTGATTGGTCATCTAACTATAGAGTCGCTTTAGTTGATTTTAGCCCATTTTCCTGGAAATGATCTAGTAGGGACATAGGGATCAAATTGATGGAAGCTCCTAAGTCTAAAAGAGCTCTATCGTATTCTAAATGACCGATCTTGCATGAAATTAGAGGGGTACCAGGGTCTTTTGCCTTAGGTGGGAGATTTCTTAAAATGATAGAGCTGGCTTGCTCCAACAGTACGATTGGATTCCTGCCTTTGGTTCGTGGCTTACGCTTAGGTGCACATACATCCTTCAAAAATCTTGCATAAGCCAGTACGTGGTGAATCGCATCCATCAACGAGATGTTTATTTGTACCTACTCAAAGTGTTTGACCAGGTCCTCCTCGAGAGCCATGGGTTTGGGTTTCCTCTTTCCTTTGGTTAAGGCCTCTGGAAATGGAACCTCTGCAGGTTCCTCTAGAATTGGTCCAGGTTCTTGATCTAGGATAGGAGTATCCTAGATGACCAACCTAGGGTTTGGGTTCGAGCTACTAGGCTGAAAGTGGCTCAAGTAAGGTGGGTCTTGGCTTGTTTTGCCACTACGAGTGGTAACAGATTTCAGTCCGGCCAAGTTTTGGGTTGGGGTAGGCAAAAGAGGTGGTTGTTGCTGATAACCTGCATATGATGTCGAAGCCTCCATCCCATCAGGTGATGGCGTAGAAGGGGCTTGATAAACATAATGTGCATGACCCTGATTTGGGTTCATATTGTGCCTCTAGTTTAGCATGCTATTTGGGTTAGGAAGAGGCTGAGAAGGAAGTGTACCAGGATGGCAAACACTTGCCAGCTAGGCCAATTGATTGCAAAGCTCAGTGATTTCTTCTTTGTGTTCTTTTTGCATGTCAACCAAGGTTTGAAGAATCAAGGAAGTCTGGTCCTCCTTTGGTGGGACAGATTGGAGGTTTTGATTGGGCCTTGAATGAGTGGGCTGATACGGTCATGGGTTTTGTGGTCGAGGTTGGAATTGAGGACTTGGATTTGGGTTATTTCCTGACCACGCAAGGTTGGGATGATTACGCCATTTAGGGTTGCAGGTATTAGAAAAGGGATTGTTTTAGATGGTGTGGAGATCCTCGCAGGTATGAGAATCTCCAGAAAAATCAGGATACGTGGGTGATGGCGTCAAATCTCGTCGCGTGGAAAGGTTCGAATTTTGGAAAACCCACCGTCATACTCCAATTCGTGGGAAAATCAGTATATCAGATAAAATTTATAATCGAGACTCGATAAGTGAGTCCTGGGTCGAACATGGGGAGGCGAATGTTTGGTTTTATGAAATCCGTGTTTCGCTTTTATTTATTTTTGTCATTTTTATCTTTTATAATTTTTTCTAGAATTTTTTAGGAAGGAAGAGATCAAATGGACAATTGCTTATCTTACTAATCTACTTGCAAAATAAAAAGAGAGAGAGAGAGAATCACATATATTTCTGAATCAAACGTTTGCTACAACTATGAACGTGGGAAAGATTTCACTATGAAAGCAATAAAGATAGAAACAGGTGAGAGAATCCCCCTCGATGGTCGCTTGAAGGATGACTCGCTCTGACGTCTCCTGGAGGAAGGTGGTGAGGACTGAGACGAATGAGGATGGAGCTGGAGGACGGAGGGAGGGGTAGGACGACATCGCGGTGAGGATCTTCTTCCCGAAAGAGGTGAGAAGACGTCCACGGGATGCTCCATGAAGGGGGATGGGAGGCAAGAACAAATGTTCATTTTCTACTCTAGAGGAGCATCTCGGGCTTGGGACAAGCTCCCTCTAGAGCCTTAGTGGTGGTGAGAGGAAGAAAGGAAGAGATGCTTTGGAATGGGGGGGTAGGTCCTTTTATAGTGGAGGAGAGACAAAATCATCCATGGGTAATTGGTGATGGTTGTAATTATCGCTAAAGATTCGCCCAACTATCTTTGGAGATTCGCGCCCTTCAATTCCTTTGCTAGTGTGCGCATATCGCAAGCCATTAGAGACAGATACAAGTGTCACTAAAGGCCCACCTAGCTGTCGTTGAAGATCGTGTCAACCAAGCACTCGCCCGCAGCTGTCCCACACATTACGCACCTCTGGTCACACGTGCGTAGTCACACACTGGCACTACAGTTGGCTGTGCTGTGCCTGTGCACATGCGTGCTTGCATTGTGCAGCGGCTGGCCATGAATGCACCGGTGTGCGTGCATGCATCCAATTACGATTTTGTGGGGGTCCACGGATCTCGAACCTGCGCTCCTTCTTTGCAAGCCAAGTGCCTCACCGTTGCGCCCAGCCATCTCTTATGATGTGAAGATGTTTTATGGGCATGCGGTGTAGAGATGTTCTTAGCCGTTAGATCTTGATCCAATGGCTGAGAATGGAGATGAGGGGGCACCTTCCAGTTGCTGCTGGCTGGTGTTGGGCGGCTGAGATGGGGCCACGTGGCACCATATAGGCCATCCATCTTCTTTCTATTGTAGAGGGTGCTACGGTGCTCGGATCGATTTGATTTCCATGCTGTCGAACTGTGATCGTTGCTCCGAATCAATCCATACAGCCGAATTTTTCATCCAAAGCCCATAAGGATGTCACATTGCCCTCTTGGTCATTGATCTTCCTCAGACTCCATATGATGCTATAGGATTCCAATATAGATGATTTCAGAGGCATTAAACTCTAATTGTTGTCCTGATCTGATCCGTACGATCAAATCATCCATCTGAGGCTCTGAAATAAATCTTCTTCTCTCCTGAACATAAAAATGAACTAATTAGCCTAAAATATATACAACTACTCTAAGTGCAGAATGATGCATGCTATGCAATACTTATAACATGAAATGCAAATCTAAGGCCAGGACCATGCATGATTGAGCATTTTAACCTAAATAGATGTGTCTATATTAGAGGGTTCAGAGTTCCCCCAACTGTGTTAGGCTGGCTGGGAGTTTCCTCCCATACTGAAATCAGATGGGGGTGGATAGGCATCCATCCCCTCAGATGGGTAGATGTTGTGTGCAACATCCCTGTCTGAGGGCAGGTGTGTGTATGGGCTTTCTAGTGGAGTGGTGGTCTTGTGTAAATGTCGAGTGATGTCATCCACCTTTTTCTCAATGATAGAGACCTTATCTAATTGACTGCCTACTAACTCCAAGTCGACGGATGTGGAAAGGCCTCGGGTCTCGTGTACTGGCGAAACGGTGGCAGCAACTAGCTTTTCTTAAGTCGTTGTAGTACAGATAGTTATTGCCATCATTTGCTAATATATAATTTTTTACTTGGAAAATAAAGAGTTCCCGAGGTCGAACTCAGGGAGCAAGTTGTATTCTAGGGGTACAAATTCTTATTACAAAAATAAAGAGAGAGAGAGGGGGAGAGAGATGAAAATTTGGTGGCTTCTTCTTCTTCTCTTTTTTTCTTCCTCTTTGTCTCTTCTTTCTTCTCTTCTTGTCTTCTCTCTTCTTGGCTCTTGAATCTTTTCTTTCTTTTGCTTGCTTCCTTCACAGATCTTCTTCTCGTGTTCTTCTTTTCTTGCTTCTTCTCTTCTTTCTTCTTCTTCTCTTTTGTTCTTCCTCTTGTTTTGCTTTTCTTCTTTGTCTTCTTCTCTTCTGTTCTTCTGTTCTTCTTCGTTGCGGTCCTGCTCGTCTTTTCTTCTCCTTCTTCTTCGTCCTCAGAGCATCGTCTGATTGTTCACTCAGACGACTTAAGTCTCCACTGCTACAGTGCATCTCGGTGCTCCTCCTTCCTTCAGTCTTCGTCGGCCATCTTCTTCTTCTCTGCCTCGACTTGTTCCTGCACACACCACGGCCAACGCAAAACCTACTCTACCCTCCCCCCCCCCAACGTCACTCTCTCTCAGAATTCGCTCTTACGAAAGCTCTCCCAGAGCAACCGGGTAATCGGGTACGCGGGTCGCGCCCAGGTCCAGGCCCACCGACGTGCGGTGGTGGGCGAGGAGTGCAGGTCGGGCTAATCGGGTCGGAGCCAGGTCCGCGGGGCGTGAGCGCGGACGAGGCCGGGTAATCGGGCGGGTGAAGGGGACCTCACCCCGTGTGCTGAGGCGATAAGGCTTATTCACAAAAATAATTTAAACGGTGAAAGCGTTGCGAGGCCTACCGATGTGGGACTAAACTGACGCCTCTCCTCGCGTGCGCCTGCTGGAAGACCGCGGCCTTGCTTCTGCAGCTGCAGCTTCGATTTTCGTTGGTTGCTGGCTGGCTACCTTCGCAGGAGTCTCCGTAATCCGCAGCAGCTGGAAACCTGGAGTCCTCAAGCCTGGAGCGCAGGAGAAGCTGCTTCAATGTGGCGTCAACGGCGGTCGAGCCTCAGAACCTGTCGGACACGAATATGGCCTCTCGGCCTGATCAAACTACTGGGGAACCTTCGCCGTGGCACAGCGAAGGTGTTGAGCTGTGCGGCAAGCCGCAAGGCGGTGTCTGGCGGCAGCCCTAGGTCGGACTGCAACCGGAGAAATGGGTTTGTTTGGGGGAGCGTTACGGAGGTGTGGAGTGGCAATGGAGGGGTGGGGGGTGTTCAGTGTGATGAGGCGGAGGTTCGGTGAGGGTCGGCGAGGCGTGTGAGGCTGTGGAGCGATGGGGGCATCTCGCCGGAGGGTAGCCGGAGACGAAGGGGGTGACGGTGGTCAGGGTCGGTCGAGGGCTTAATTGAACAAATTGAAATAGGGAAAAGAAAGAGGAGAGTAAGGGAAGTAGTTCTAACTTACTTGTAGGGACGAAGGGGGAGGAGCAGGGCGACAGTCGTATCGACTGTCGCCGGAGAAGAAGATGCCCAAGGGAAGGGGCGGCGGCGAGGAGAGGGCCGGAGAGGTGCCAGCTGGGTGCGGCGTGGCGCGGGAAGAGCGAGGGAGGGCAACCCTGCAGCTGGTAGTGCGGCAGAGCGACGAGGAGGAAGAGGAGAGGCCGCTGGAGCTGGAGGGCTTCCTGTCGGAGTGGGAAGAGAGGAAGTGTGGGTCTTTCTCCATCAGGACCGAGCTGCCCAGAACGGCGGAGTGACGGGGGATATTTATAGGGGCCGAAACAGAGAGGAGGGCGGAGGGAGACGACGTGTCTCCCTCCCCGGAGGACACCGGAGTTAACATACCCATACCGTCCGTGCGTTCGCACAGCCGGTATGGTGGGTTGCAGCGACCAGGGGGGTGTTCCTACGACGGCTGACGACGTAGGGCACCCCCGGTTGACTTGCCAGACCCTCCCCCTTACCCTGCGCGGCGCCATGCTCCGCGCAAGGTCGCCGGAGCATGGTGCTGGTCAGGCTTTCGCAGGAGGGACCTGAATGCAAAGAACGAAGGAGAGTTAGGGGCAGAAATGTGAGGGTTCAACAGTTGAGGGCCAAAAAGTAAATAAATGAGGACCAAAGTGTAAAGTTGGTCAAGAAGGTTTCCTCTTAGGCTCAAGTTTTTATACATGACTAATTGGGACCTAAGGATTATGATGGTGAATTTTATTTCCAGATTAAACCTTGTTTGATCGGTCAATTTATGCAAAAACCCAAATTAAGTTGTGAATTGGGCATGGTTCTCAATGTAGGTCAAAATGGGTTCCTAAGGCCAAATTGATGGTTCTAAACCCTAGAGATTATTTTTCTATGAATTTTAGAGGGTTTAGTTGCCTTTTCTCTCTGCCTCGAACCTCATGTTTTTAAGTGGGTTTGTTTTTAGGGTTACAGGATGTCATTTAATTCCTTGGAGTTGCTGTAGCCCTTATTGAATCATCTCATCCCACTTTTCTTCTTATTAGGTTACTTTGACCTATGTTTCGACCCTGAGTTACCCTATTTTTAGATTGGATTGGTGAAATTGCATTTTTACCCCTAGTTTCTGTTTTCTTTGCGAACTCAGAATCTCTCTGAGTTAAGCCTTTCCTTGAGTTATGTAGGAGCTTTTATCCTTTGTATTAGGTCAAAATGAGCTAGTTATGGCTCATGATGAGGTTCTCATTATACCCCCATGCCTAGCTTTTGCTAGTCCCTTAGCAAAAACTTAAGATTTCAACCCTTGTTCTAGACCATGAAGTTCTTAATAGCTTCTGATAAATGCTTTTTCTTTTGAGCTTAGATTAGGTTAGAATGCTGACCATAGGCCTAAAAGGTACTCTAGTACCAATCAAGATCCAAATCTGTCTAGCCTCAGCCTTAGTCCTTAGCAAAGGTTTTTAAGGCCCACAAGAACTAACCTAAGGTTTATTGGACTTTGTGGTTAAAGCACCCGTGCTTGAAATGATTTTAGCCCTGGCTCAGTTTGCAGTGCGTTTTGTAAGAGAGAGAGATAGAAAATTTTTCTGTTTGGAGAGTTTTCTCTCTCTTTTTCTTTTTAGTTCTAGCCTAGGATTGGCTTTTCAATACGGTCTGTATCAGATTCCTTGCTCCCATCATCAATCCTCAAGGGTTCCTGGCAGTCGATGCTTCGAGATAGCACCGCCCATGGCAACCCCCGGAATCCTGGCTATTGAGATTTCGAGATAATCCCATCCATGGTGCTCCGTGGCCGAATCCAGACCCTGGCAATTGACACTTCGAGATAATTCCATCCATGGAATCTGAACCAGTAGAGTGCTTACATGCCCCCAGTAGGATATGTGAATATCCTAAGAGACAAGCACCGAGGAGATGGTATTTTGTTACGCATCTTTGAGGGGATTTCCCGCCTCTCCGCGCTGGGAACTCGTCCAAATCAACTTGTGTTGATCGGCCGCTCCTACTCTAGGTGTTCTTTTCAGAATTTTGCGACGCTTCTGCATGATTTTGATTTTTACGCTTACTGAACCAGGCTGTGTGTGAGGTTAGGGTGCTTAGGTTACTGAGTCCCGTAAACCAAAAATTAGTTAATGAGGCCAAATACTCCCTGAGCCTTAGACCTAATACTTCAGCTTTTCATTTTCCTCAACCTCTTGAGGAGTGTCCAGATCTTAATGGGTACTAAGAGTCTATTCAAGAATGCCTAAGGTTTGCGTTCTTACTAATCTCATTATGCACTTTTCAGTTATTTTCTTGAATGAGGTCTAGAACTTAGGTTAATTCCTTAGTTCCTTACTAATGACTATCACCTTTTCTCATAATTTTGTGCTCCTTTTTCATTTTGTTTCTTTTCTCCTTCTCCTTCACAAAATTTCCTTCTCTTTTCCTCTTATTCTTTTTCGAAAATTTTTTAATTTTTATGGTGTTCTTGGCATGTATGAATTTTTTGTTTGAAACCTTTTCTTACAAGTTTTGCACTTTCATACCCCCCCATGCCTAAGATTTGCAATGTCCTCATTGTAACCTAGGGGGTTTTTATTTACTTAGTTCATTCCTTAAGACAGAAATTTGGATGAGTGAATGGGTCGGGGTGACTGTTGCGGACGATTTTTAATCTCAGATGCAAGCATCTTAGGTGGACTCGACTGTCCTAAAGTGTGAACTTTAAGTGCGGCAAGGTGTCAGAAAAGGTTTAAGGTTTTCAAAGAGAATGACGGGCTGCCTCCCGTTGAGCGCTAAATTTGATGCCTTCAGCCAAGCAGGAAATGCGATGGAGAGGGGATGATCAAATCAGCAGAGTTTTGTAAGACAAGCACCTTGATTAAGAACCTGGTTGGTCCAACCAGGTGCTTGTTCAGATCGACAGGCTGATGATGCAGCCCAAACCCAATCAATCTGGTGGGTTGATAGATGTAGATCAAAAAGTGTGGAACCCACCATATACTATGAAGCTCAGATGGATGTGGAAGTGTGAATGCAGGGTTTGGCTTAGTCGAATCAGCCTGGTCAGAGTAGGGACCCGTAGAATAATCAGTGATTGATGTAGGAACCCTACAGGGGTGATCAGAGAATGATAGAGCATGGTATGTAGTCTGATCAATGTTCGAAACCCGATGTGGAAATGCAATCGGCTCGGTGAGAGGTGAATCTGAATAGAAATTGAGTCTGGTTGCGGGTCGGGGTTGGGAAGAGGTTTTGATTAGTTCTGTGTGTGCAGACGAGGTGGCAACTATGTATGAGGGCTCTTCTAGAAAGGAACGACAGGTGGTTTTCTGTAGAGAGTCCTCCGAGTAACTATCAAATGCCTGAAGAGTGTCTGTAGGATGAAAGAAATCTGAATTGAGAAAAGATTTGAATTCTGGGTTGCAATCACTCTTGGCATTTTCTATTTTTGGTTCTTGAGGATCAAAAAGGAATGATTCTGTGTTATCAGTGATCTCGGGAATCAGGACCTCAGAGTCGGAGTCAGAGTCATGTGAACTGAGGTCGTAGATGGGCCTGGCGTGTTCAGGAAGGAAAGTCTCTCCGCAATTATAGTCAAATCTGAAATTGTCGGAGAGTTTGTGAAAATGAGATTCATGATCATGAATTCCACCACAGCAAAAATTATCAGATGTGGAATCAGCACCCTGACTGGGGTCTAGCCTATATGTTAATTCTGGGTTTAAAAAGGTATTCTGTCTAAGCTCAAACTCAAAGCTGGTAGGATAGACCCAATTGAAATCCAACTCGTCCAACTCCTCAGTCTCTATATCATAAATTGGTATGACTTTCGAAAAATCGATCAGATTTTCTGAAGATGTTGGAGAGGGGTATTCATCAAATAGAGGCCCAGAATCATATTATGTAAAAATTTGATCTTGCTCATAAGGGACCTCATAATCTTCCCAATAAGTTTCAGACCTAGGTTCTAGGCTTAGGATGTGGGTAGAATTATTAGAACCTAAGTCTGAATAACCTTCGTGGGCCACCTTATCAAAATAAGGGGCGGAATTTATACCCTCAAAAGGTTCAGTTCTGATCTCATTTTTGCAGGAGTTTTGGAATTCTAGGCTTGGCAATTCATGGTCTAAGTTTGGCTCATCATTGTGTTCTCCTGCAATATCCCAATCTAATTCAACATTGTCTTCTATCTGTGTTGGGATTCCACAACCACTTTGTGCCTCAATCCCGAGATCTGGGAAACTGGATTGTTCCTTAATACTGTTCCAAGATGGTTCACCCTCTATTTATGGTATATACGGGTATTTCTGGTTGATAATTTGTTCTACTGATTTCATCATTTCTACCCGTTTTATAAGGGCATCTTGGTGTTGTTCCCAAAGTACAGGATTTGTTAAGCATTGAAGGTATTCAGATTGGTGTAATTTTTCTATCTCAATGTATCCTGTCATGAGCATATCTCGGGTTGATCCTTTTGTAACTTCTGTCAATAGAATTTGGGCACAGTTTATGATGAAAGCTGTGGTTGTTGGGACATCAACCTGAATGTTTTCTATTGGTATTGAGGGTTTATATTTGATTTCATAGAATTCAAGGGCATCCTCAATCATCTTATCTTTCAGATATTTAGGTTTTTTACATGGTAGTCTTGCTAGGTAATTAGGCTGCATCTTTGAATCAGGTGGTGGAATCAAGATATAGAATCAGAAGTTTGAATCAATGGAAGAAGGGGACTTTGTTCAGAATCAGAGGAAAGAGGGGCTATGAGAAAGAATGGTTGCACAAACAAGGGCAGCAAGGCTTAGCCTCGGGGAGAGTGAATTTCTATAGGAGGTTCCAAGGACCTCCTGCAAAATACTGAAGGACTGGATGAGATAAGCAGGTGCTGGACCCAATCAAGACACCCAAAAATGTGTTGGGTGACTAAAGAGGTGCGGGGCAGATGGACCCCTTGATCAGAAAGACCGTCCACCTGAGAATTACCTGGGCAGCCAGAGAGGGAGAGTCCCGCGAAGACCCCTACACGGTAGAGCGTCCCCACGGGTTACAGGGTTTCCCCCACCCGACCTCTCTTGTCACTGCGGTTCCAGGTAGACCAGAATGGGGATCTTGACCTCTTAAGTCTACCAATTTTTAATTTAAGATCAGGGTGCTTAAGGTTTCACTTGAACTTTTAGTTCTTTGAGTGCAAAGAGTGACCTAATTTAAGGTTGGTTGACCCAAGGGGGCAACTTTACCTCTTGTTTCCTTTGAGAGTTTTTGGGTCTTGTCTTTTAGGGTTCAAGTGCTTAGAGAGCCAATTGTTTTAGGTTTTCTTTGAATAGGTATTTTCAGACAAGGGCTTGGGCACACTTCATTTGGTTTTCTCAATTCTTGCTTAAGGAGTGTGTCTCTAAATCCCTAGTGTTGAATCTTAGGTTGGCTCTACTTGGTCCAGTTAGCTCTTTGTTGGGTAATTAGGGCTCAGTCAAGAAGGTGTTAGCCCTTAGGTACCCTTAATAGTGTGCAGGAATATTGGGTTGAAAACATGCAACTTTTTATGGTTACTAAGTATGGAAGACAGGTTAGCCCTATATTGCTTGTTCTTTTCTTTTCCTCCTCTTTAGAGTTTAGGGGTTAATAGCGAAAGGAAAGAAAAAAAAAAAATTACCTGTCCTTGGAGTGGTTGTCGTGCGGTTGCTTGTCTTCTCGATTTCCTGTAGCTGCACAAAAGAGAGGAGATTATCAGAAACTAAAAAGAAACAGGAATGTTTACCTCTAGAATAGCCGTTGCTCCCCGGCAACGGCGCCAACTGGCGAAACGGTGGCAGCAACTAGCTTTTCTTAAGTCATTGTAGTACAGATAGTTATTGCCATCATTTGCTAATATATAATTTTTTACTCGGAAAATAAAGAGTTCCCGAGGTCGAACTCAGGGAGCAAGTTGTATTCTAGGGGTACAAATTCTTATTACAAAAATAAAGAGAGAGAGAGGGGGAGAGAGATGAAAATTTGGTGGCTTCTTCTTCTTCTCTTTTTTTCTTCCTCTTTGTCTCTTCTTTCTTCTCTTCTTCTTGTCTTCTCTCTTCTTGGCTCTTGAATCTTTTCTTTCTTTTGCTTGCTTCCTTCATAGATCTTCTTCTCATGTTCTTCTTTTCTTGCTTCTTCTCTTCTTTCTTCTTCTTCTCTTTTGTTCTTCCTCTTGTTTTGCTTTTCTTCTTTGTCTTCTTCTCTTCTGTTCTTCTGTTCTTCTTCGTTGCGGTCCTGCTCGTCTTTTCTTCTCCTTCTTCTTCGTCCTCAGAGCGTCGTCTGATTGTTCACTCAGACGACTTAAGTCTCCGCTGCTACAGTGCAGCTCGGTGCTCCTCCTTCCTTCAGTCTTCGTCGGCCTTCTTCTTCTTCTCTGCCTCGCTTGTTCCTGCACACACCACAACCAACCCAAAACCTACTCTACCCTCCCCCCCCAAGCGTCACTCTCTCTCAGAATTCGCTCTTACGAAAGCTCTCCCAGAGCAACCAGGTAATCAGGTACGCGGGTCGCGCCCGGGTCCAGGCCCACCGGCGTACGGTGGTGGGCGAGGAGTGCAGGTCGGGATAATCGGGTCGGAGCCAGGTCCGCGGGGTGTGAGCGCGGACGAGGCCGGGTAATCGGGAGGGTGAAGGGGACCTCACCCCGTGTGCTGAGGCGATAAGGCTTATTCACAAAAACAATTTAAACGGTGAAAGCGTTGCGAGGCTTACCGATGTGGGACTAAACTGACGCCTCTCCTCGCGTGCGCCTGCTGGAAGACCGCGGCCTTGCTTCTGCAGCTGCAGCTTCGATTTTCGTCGGTTGCTGGCTGGCTGCCTTCGCAGGAGTCTCCGTAATCCGCAATAGCTGGAAACCTGGAGTCCTCAAGCCTGGAGCGCGGGAGAAGCTGCTTCAATGTGGAGTCAATGGCGGTCGAGCCTCATAACCTGTCGGACACGAATATGGCCTCTCGGCCTGATCAAACTACTGGGGAACGTTCGCCGTGGCACGGCGAAGGTGTTGAGCTGTGCGGCAAGCCGCAAGGCGGTGTCTGGCGGCAGCCCTAGGTCGGACTGCAACCGGAGAAATGGGTTTGTTTGGGGGAGCGTTGCAGAGGTGTGGAGTGGCAGTGGAGGGGTGGGGGGTGTTCAGTGTGATGAGGCGGAGGTTCGGTGAGGGTCGACGAGGTGTGTGAGGCTGTGGAGCGATGGGGGTGTCTCACCGAAGGGTAGCCGAAGACGAAGGGGGTGACGGTGGTCAGGGTCGTTCGAGGGCTTAATTGAACAAATTGAAATAGGGAAAAGAAAGAGGATAGGAAGGGAAGTAGTTCTAACTTAATTGCAGGGACGAAGGGGGAGGAGCAGGGCGACAGTCGTATCGACTGTCGCCAGAGAAGAAGATGCCCAGGGGAAGGGGCGGCGGCGAGGAGAGGGTCGGAGAGGCGCCAGCTGGGTGCGGCGTGGCGCAGGAAGAGCGAGGGAGGGCAACCCTGCAACTGGTAGTGCGGCAGAGCGACGAGGAGGAAGAGGAGAGGCCGCCGGAGTTGGAGGGCTTCCTGTCGGAGTGGGAAGAGAGGAAGTGTGGGTCTTTCTCCGTCAGGACCGAGCTGCCCAGAACGGCGGAGCGACGGGGGATATTTATAGGGGCCGAAACAGAGAGGAGGGCGGAGGGAGACAACGTGTCTCCCTCGCCGGAGGACGTCGGAGTTAACATACCCATACCGTCCGTGCGTTCGCACGGCCGGTATGGTGGGTTGCAGCGACTAGGGGGTGTTCCTGCGACGGCTGACGACGCAGGGCACCCCCGGTTGACTTGCCAGACCCTCCCCCTTACCCTGCACGGCGCCATGCTCCGGCCGCCGGAGCATGGTGCTGGTCAGGCTTTGGCAGGAGGGACCTGAATGCAATGAACGAAGGAGAGTTAGGGGTAGAAATGTGAGTGTTCAACAGTTGAGGGCCAAAAAGTAAATAAATGAGGATCAAAGTGTAAAGTTGGTTAAGAAGGTTTCCTCTCAGGCTCAAGTTTTTATACATGACTAATTGGGACCTAAGGATTATGATGGTGAATTTTATTTCCAGATTAAACCTTGTTTGACCGGTCAATTTACGTAAAAACCCAAATTAAGTTGTTAATTGGGCATGGTTCTCAATGTAGGTCAAAATGGGTTCCTAAGGCCAAATTGAAGGTTCTAAGCCCTAGAGATTATTTTTCTATGAATTTTAGAGGGTTTATTTGATTTTTATCTCTACCTCGAACCTCGTGTTTTTAAGTGGGTTTATTTTTAGGGTTACAGGATGTCATTTAATTCCTTGGAGTTGCTGTAGCCCTTATTGAATCATCTCATCTCACTTTTCTTCTTATTAGGTTGCTTTGACCTATGTTTGGACCCTGAGTTACCCTGTTTTTAGATTGGATTGGTGAAATTGCATTTTTACCCCTAGTTTCTATTTTCTTTGCGAACTCAAAATCTCTCTGAGTTAAGCCTTTCCTTGAGTTATGTAGGAGCTTTTATCCTTTGTATTAGGTCAAAATGAGCTAGTTATGGCTCATGATGAGAACCATGAGGTTCTCATCATGTACCCCCCGATTGTTTGTCAATGCGCGGGTGGACATTTGGTCATACACACCCAGTGACTCATTGTTTAGGGAGTTCTCACACATATTTTCGAGAATTCCCCAAATCTCATCTTCACGCTGACCCATGATGCTGCCGCCACATGTTGCATTGAGAAATAGCTTGATGTCGTCACAGAGCCCATGGTAAAAGGATTGGACTTGTTCCTATTTCAGGACTCCGTGATGGGGGCATTTGTGCATGAGATCCGAAAAATAATCCCATGCCTCATGTAGAGATTCTCCAGTTCCTTGCGAGAAGTGCATGATTTGGTGCCGCATTGCATTAGTTTGGCCAATGGGATAGAATATTTGTAGAAAAGCAGTCTGAAGTTCTTCCCATGTGTTGATCTGGTGATGGTATGTCTGAAACCAATTGGCGACCTTCTCAACTAGAGAGAAGAAGATTTTCAAGAGTAGACCGTCTCGATTGTGAAAGTCTACGCCAAATGTCTGGGCCAGGTGCTTCAGATTCTTGATAAGTTGTAAAGGATCCTCAGAGTTCAAGCCATGAAATTTTCGGTGTAGGATCTATAGGGCACAAGCACACTAGAAGGGGGGATGAATAGTGTGGTATATAAATAAAAATTGCAAGAATAAGAAAACCACAAAAAGCACACGGGATGTATAGTGGTTCCTCTCACTCGGGTACTCCATGATTAGCCTATATTTGTGAGCTATTTAAGTATCTAAATGTTTAGACATTAAGTTAATTTTAACATTTAGATATCATACAATAGGATGTAAATAAATTAATTCATAGTTTTAGCTTAAGTGCAGAATTCATGCATTTAGAATTAACCTAGGGTTGCATACATTTAATTAGTTAATTGACTAAGTGCACTATTTTAATTAACATGGAAGTTAAGGAGTTATGTATAAATAACTCTAATTATTTTATTCTTTTATTCTTCTCCATTGCAGGTAACTCCTCCGTCTCCACCACCTACTCCTGCATATCACATTGATCTACGGTGTTTTGAATTTCAAATCCTTCTAGTCGTGGCTACATAAGAGAAGGAAGAGCAGCCATTGAGTGGGAGGTCTCCAGCCCTTTGTTCCTCACTGTGCTCGAAGAACATTGCTTCTCTTCCATCCATACCACTGGCCTCCCACCATGGCAATGCGACTCCATCACTGTGGGCATGTGGGGTGACAGCCCACACCACCAAGAGTCCCTACAAATTCCTCCTGCCTCACGCCATCACCCATGCCTGCACCTTCATTCTCAGCAGCCACGCTTCAACACCCACCTCCAATGCACCCTTCCAAGTGCGCCTGCCATCGCTCCCTCAGACCCCATTGCGCGCCATCACCAACAGCTCCAACCCGCGCATCAGCACCTACGCCACCACGCCCCCTCACTTCATCTCCAACGCACCCTGCCAAGCGCCCCAGCCACCGCACACCCTCACCTCAGCCGGCGCACGTGCCAGCACCTGCACACCCTTGCCCGCACGCCAGTAGCCCCCCCTCTCCATCAGACCACACCCGTAACTCCTTGCCTTCACCTGAACCTCCAGCGCCCTCGCCAAGCACACCTGCCCTCCATACGCTCTCACCCCAGCACCCTCGCCTTACGCCATCAAACCATGCTCGCGCCTCCACCTCCCACGCCCCACGTGCGCCTATAGCACCTGTAGTGCCGGCATGCTACCCTCCTAGCGCCTACAGCACGTGCGGCCAACAGCAACCTCGTCTGCTGCCGCCACTTCTTTCCTCCGGCAGGCCGGCTCCGACTATCCCACAACTTGCCACCTCCACCATTGCGGAGCCCTCGCTCCGGCCAATCTACGTTCAGAAGAGTTCTTCGAACAATCCTCTCTCCCATGCACGAGGAGGAGAGAGGTAGAATCCTCTGTTAATGGTTGATGAGAGCCTCATCATGAGCCATAACTAGCTTATTTTGACCTAAGAAAGAGAATAAAAGCTCCTACATAACCTAGAGAAGGGCTTAATTGAAGGAATAAGTGTTCTGAGAAGAAAACATGAAATAAAGGTTAAAACTACAATTTTACCATTGCAGTACATAAATAGGATTTCTCAGAGGCAAAACATAAGTCAAATGGTCTGAATAAGATGAAAAGTTGGTTGATTTAATAAGGAATGGGTTCATGTGCAATCTAGGAATTAAATGACATCTGGTAACCCTAAAATCGACCTGCTTAATTCAATAGGGTTTTGGTTAGGATAAAAATCAACTAAATCCTCTAAAATTAATGGAAAAATATCTCCTAGGGCTTAGAACCTTCAATTTGACCTTTGGAACCTATTTTAACCTAGATTGGGGTCTTAGCTCATCAATTGGCCTAATTTGGGTTTTTGTGCAAAATGTCCAGTCAAACGTGGTCAAACCTAAAATCAAACTTCACCATTGGATTCCTTAGGTCCAAATTAGGTTTGTACCAAAATTTAGACCTAAGGGGAGGTCATCTTGACCAACTTTGCAAATTAGTACACTCAATTACATTTTGGTCCCTATCTTTTGAAAACCATTGCACAGACCCCCCTAACTTCCTCACCACTCTTACAAGCAGATCCCTCCACCATTAATGGGGAGAAATCCTACTCCGGCGATGAATAGAGGGGGAATATTCCCTGAATCCTCAGAGATCTCCTCCCAGATTTGGGAGGGAGATTCTTTGAGGAATTCCCTTCCATTTGAGCATGATCCTACTCTTTGATTTGCACCCAATCTCTCGTGTGAACACACGAGAGATTTGGGTCTCTTAACTGATTCCATCTCCGGCGAAGATTCTCGCTCTTGGAAGCTTGTCTTCAAAGAACAGGAGCCCCTGCCAGGGCCTATAAAATTAACCTAATCTTCGGTCGCACCACCTCAGCTCGAGTTGGCCAGAATTCCACCTCGATTTCCTCTTCTTCTCCTCCGGCCAAGTGCTCCAGCGAGCACTGGTGAGCCTCCCTCCTCTTTCTTGTTGCTCTACCACAATACCAGTGGCAAAGCTGTCCTCCCCATCCTCCTCCGCATCGCGCAACACTTGCGCGTGCATCCCTAGCCCTGTCGTCGCTGCCGTCTTCCTCCACTAGATGCCTTCTTCTCCGGCGATAGCAGGTGCTGCCAGCCGCCCTTTCTCCCCGTTCATCCACTTAATTAGGTTAGAACCACTCGTCTCTTTCCCCTCTTCAACTCTCCCCAACCTATTTCACAAAACGCCCTGCGACAGCCACTGTCCACCACCATCGTCCCCATCTCTGGACGACCTTCGGCGAGATGCACCCATCATTCCACAACTCCACACGTCTCGCCACCAACCCCACAACCTCCACCACACTCCACTGAACACCATCCACCCACTCACAGATCGCCTACACCACCACAACTGCCCCCCGACCTAACCCATCAATCCGAGCACAGAGCGACCTATGCCGCCCTGCGGCCTGCCACCTACGGCCTCACCTTCACCGTGACACAGTCAAGGTCCTCCTGTGGTCTGATAGAGCCGCAAGGCCCCTTTTGTGTCATGCAGGGTCTGAGCACTAGCCGCCATTAGCGATGGCTCGAGGAGGTCGAAAGCTTGCTCCAGGCTGAAGCGCTTCAGGGTCCTAGGTCCAGCAAGTTCAAGGAAGTCTCGTGCAGTAAGCTGTCCAAGCAATTGGTGCTGTAAGGCCTGTAGTTGAAGGAATTGGAAGGAAGAGTTGCTGCGGGCGTGCGAGCAACAGCGGCTGGGACATTAGTCCCACCTCGTGAACCTATGAGTGAGGTACGCACAATAAGTTGATTTTGTGTTCTCAGCTCTTTGCCTCGAGACACACATGAGGTGAGGTCCCTCACCTATACACGCCTCGTCCGTGAATTCATCCCGCAGACCTGGCAACCTGACCCAACTATCCTCCTGAGCACTCCTCGCACACCACACCCATGCCGGTGCGCCTGGACTCGGGCACGCGACCTGACCCGATTACCTGGCTCTGGGAGAGCGTACTGAAGAGCAATATACAGAGAGAGAGAGATGCAGGTGTCTGTAGAGGGGTAGGTTTTTCTCTCTTCGGTTTGTGTAGGGAAGGAGAAGGAGAAGTGAAGCTGACACTTAGTCGCAGAGGAGAAAGAGAATGAAAGACACGGCAGAAGGAAGAGGCGAAGCCAAAGAGAGGAGGAAGTCAGAGAGCTAAGGCTGAAGAAGGAAGAAGAAAGAAAGAAGGAGAAAGACAAGTAGAAGTAGAAGAAGAAGAAAAGCTGAAGCCAAGGGAAGCTGACGTAAGGAAAGAAGAAGAAGACCCGTAGGGAAAAAGAAGGAGAAAGATAGTGCAAAAGAGAGGCAAGGCAAAAGACAGAGGGAAATAAGAAGAAGGAAGAAGAAAGGCAAGAGCAGAGAAAGGAGCTGCAGAAAGAAACAAGGAAGAAGAAGTACACAGCCAAAGAAGAACAGAAGAAAAAGAGGAAAATTCAGAGAAAGTCAGAACAAAGAAGAGAAGACATAAGCGAGAGTTAAAAGAGAATATCTTTTTAAGGCATTTGATCCCATGATCAGACGTTCAATTTTTCTATTTTTGCCACAATTAACTTTTAAACTCATGCATATATATATATATATTCTGAATTAAGTTTTGAGTAATTAAGTGTTCAATTGCATTATTGAGATTAGTGAATAAATTCCAATTTCTCCCTGTGTTCGACCTCGGATACTTATGTTTTCAGGTAATAAATTCTTATTTGTTGACAATGCTTGGTCACCTATACTACGACGCAACTAACTGTTAAAACACGATCAAGCAGTGTAAGCATTTTGGCGCCGTTGCTGGGGAGCAACGCGCAACTTATCACTAGTCTCTACAATCCTTTTGATCATATTGAGCACTAACTTGCCCTACTTGGCTTTGTTCTGATCTTGCAGGTATTTCACGAGAAGATCCCTTTCGCAAGTCAACTACTCCAGGGCAGGTAATCTCTTTTCTTCCTTAAACCATCCCCTAATCCTTGAAAGACAAAGGAATCAATTAATTTAGGAATCAATTGCCTTATTTCTATAAGTAATCTCCATCTTTAAGACAAACGTTTCCTGATTTTGTGAAAATTTTTCAAATCTTCTTGAAGTTGGAGCAATTTTTTTTAGATTCTATCCCACAAAATTCATGTGCCTAATAGAAATCATGCTTAATCTCTGCGGACAACACACTTCTTGCTTTTGAGTCCAAAGAGAATTTTTTGTGAAAAAGAGGATTGGAAATAGATCCAAATTAGGGTTTCTACAGTAGGGCCTTGAAGTGCTAGTTCACACGTGCCTGTATAAAAGGAAATGAACCCTCCCGCATCAGTGTGATACCCAAGCCCTTGATTGAAGAGATCTAAACAAGACAAACCCTAAGAAAAATTGAGCTCTAAAATCACTTGAATCTTAAAATCCTGGACCTAATAAATTGGTAGTCAAATTAGGGTGATCTCTAGGTCCCAACCCTAGAATCATTCTGCCATCTATAGGACAGGTCAGGTGAAGTTGACCCCTTGGGTCAACCAACCTCCAAATTTGGTCACAACATCAAAACATCTAAAGTTCAAGTGAGAACCCTAAACTACCTTGAAATAAAAGTGGTAGACTTAAGAGGTCAAGGTCCCCATTCTGGTCTACCTGGAATCTTAGTGACAAGAGAGGTCGGGTGGGGGAAACCCTGTAACCCATGGGGACGCTCTACCGTGTAGGGGTCTTTGCGGGACTCTCCCTCTCTGGCTGCCCAGATAATTCTCAGGTGGACGACTTTTTGATCCAGGGGTATCATTCGCCCCGAACCTCCATAGTCATCCAAACGTCTTTGGGTGTCTTGATTGGGTCAAAAACATCTCCAGTCCCTTATCTTTTCTCTTTAGAGCACACACATACATTTTCAATTAGACTCGTTATTCAAATCTGATTGCTTCATAACTTGATTCTACATCTTGATTCAAACTCCAATTCTACATCTTGATTCCACCACCTAATCCAAATATGCAGCCAAACCACCTAGGACTACCATTCAAGAAACCTGAATATTGAAGATCCATGAGAGATAGGATGATTGAGGATGCCCTGAAATTCTATGAAAAAGAAGAAACGTCAACACCAGTAGAAAACATTCAGGTTGATGTCCCAACAACCACAACCTTTATCATAACTTGTGCTCAAGTACTATTGGCAGAAGCCACACAAGGATCAACCCGTGACTTTCTCATCACAGGATACATTGAGATAGAAAAACTGCACAATCTTGAATACCTTCAATGCATGACAAATCCTCGACTTTGGAAGCAACACCAAGATGATCTTGAAAAATGGGAAGAGATAATGAGATTATTAAAACAA
This sequence comes from Thalassia testudinum, assembly GCA_037157565.1. Lineage (NCBI taxonomy): Eukaryota > Viridiplantae > Streptophyta > Magnoliopsida > Alismatales > Hydrocharitaceae > Thalassia > Thalassia testudinum. Next base: position 5,246,610 of record JAZHRO010000073.1, on the reverse strand, counting down.
ATTATCGACCAAAAATACCCGTATATACCACAAACAGAGGATGAACCATCTTGGGACAACATCGAGGATCAATATGATCTTGGGCTTGAAGCACAAAATGGTTGTGGATTCCCAACCCAGATGGAGTACAATGTGCCTGATATTGAAGAAGGTTGGGAAGATCCAATTGTAGGAGAACACAATATTGAGCCCACTCTAGACCATGAATCACTAGGCTTAGAATCCCAAAACTCCTGCAATAATGAGAGTAGAACTGAACCTCTTGAGGGTGTAAATTTTGTCCCTTATTCTGATAAGGTGACCCTCGAAGGTTATTTGGACCTAGATTCTAGTGATTCAACCCACATCCTAAGCCCAGAATCTAGAGCTGAAACCTACTGGGAAGATTTCGAGGCCCCATATGAGGACGATCAATTTTTTAGTGAATATGATTTTGGGCCTCTATTTGATGAATATCCCTCACCAACATCCTCAGAGGAACTAATCGATTTTTCAGAAGTCATGCCAATTTACGATACAGAAATCGAGGAGTTGGACGAGTGGGGTTTCAACTGGGTCTGTCATACCAGCTTAGAACCTGAGCTTCTAAGCTTAGAATTAACATCTAGGCTAGACCCCAGTGAGGCTGCTGAATCTACAACATATGATTTATTCTTTGGTGGAACTCATGATCTTGAATCTCATTCAGATTTTTGGAAACTCTCCGACAATTTCAAATCTGGCCATAACATCGGAGAAAATCTATTTCTTGATTATAACAAACCCATTCTCATTGAAGCCACCTCCTCCACACATACAGAACTGAGGAAAACTCGTTCTCTACCCCGACCCGCAACCGGACTCAATTTCTATTCTGATTCACCTCTCATAGAGCCGTTTGAAGATGATTCAACTCCACATCTATATCGGGTATCGATCAGACTGAAAAACATAAGCCATCATTTTCTGATCACCCTTGTAGGGCTTCCACACCATGCACTGATTATTTTTCGGAAACCTACTTTGACTAGGTTGACTCAACTCAGCCTAAACCCGAGTTTTCACTTCCATATCCATTTGAACCACATTACATATGGTGGGTTCCGCATCTGTTGATCTACATCTATCAACCCACCAGACTGATTGGGATAGGGCTGCGTCATCAGCCCACTAATCTTAAACAGCACCTACTTGGACCAACCAGGCTCTTAATCAAGGTGCTTGTTTTACAAAATTTCATTGATTTGACCACTCCCTTTCCACCCCATTTTCCGCTCGGCTGAAGGCATTGAATTTAGCACTTAATGGAAGGCAACCCATCATTCCAAAAATGGAGACCTATCTGATTATCCTCCGTACTCCACGTCCATTGCACCTTAAGCTCAGCCTTAGACAGTGATCCCACCTCTGGTACACGTATCAGAGCTTGAAATCATCCGCATTAGTCATTTCCAACCCATTCACCCACCCAATGTATCCTGTTCTAAGTCATTGACCTTAACACTATTTCACACCCTCCATTTACAATGAGGACATTGCAAAACTTAGGCATAGGGGGGTGATAAAGTGCATACATATAGAACCAAGAAAAAGTCAAAAGGATTCTCACAAAAAAATTCACATATGTCAAAAACACAAAAAGTTGAAAAATTATGAAAGAGAACAAAAAAATGGATGAGGAAATTTTGTGAGCCACATAATTATAAGGAGAAAAAGAGTAAAAATGACAAAAAGGAGCATAAAATGAAAAAGAAAAATAGATAGTCATTAGTAAGAGATTAAGGGATTAACTGTAGTTCTAGACCAGAGCAAGAAAAGAGAAAAATAAAAGAAAAGTGCTAAGGCGACATAAAAAGAGATTAGCAGGAACGCTGATCTTAGGCCTCTTGGGCTAGATTCCTTAGCTTAAAAATTCATGTATCCGCTAAAATCTGGATAATCCACAAGAGGTTGGGGAAAATGAGAAGCTTAAGTATTAGGTCTAAGGTTGAGGGAGTATTCGGCCTCGTTAACTGGCCTTCGGTTTACGGGATTCAGTAACCTAAGCACCCGAATCCACAGACAGTCTGGTTCAGTGCGCATAAATATCAAAATCACGCAAAAAGCGTTTTAATGTTCTGAAAAATGTTGCCTAGACTAGGAGCGGCCGATCAACACAAGTTGATTTGGACGAGTTCCCAATGCAAAGAGGTGGGAAATTCCCCTCGAAGATGCGTAACATATCATCTCCTCGGCGCTTGTCTCTTAGGATATTTAAATATCCTACCGAGTGCATGTAAGCACTTTGCTGATTCAGATATCATGGGCGGCATTATCACGAAGTGCCAATTGCCAGGGTTTGAATTCGGTCACAAAACGCCATGGGTGGGATTATCTCGAAATCTCAAAATCCAAGGTTCTGGGGGTTGCTATGGGTGGTGCTATTTTGAAGCATCGATTGCTAGGGACCCTTGAGGATTGATGATGGGGATGAGGAATTCGATGCAGACCATGCTGAGAAGCCAATCCAAAGCTAGAAATAAAAAGAAGAGAGAGCGAAAACTCTCCAAACAAATAAATCTTCTATCTCTCTCTTACAAAAATGCATTGCAAACTGAACCTAGGCTAAAAATGTCTCAGGCACGGGTGCTTTAACCGCGAAGTCCAACAAACGTTAGGATAGTTTCTGGGGGCCTTAAAAACCTTTGCAGAAGATTGAGGCTAAAGCGGATCAGGTTCAGATTTTGGTTGGCATTTTAGTACCTCCAGGCCTATTGTCGGCATTCTAACCTGATCACAAAAGAAAAAGAAAAGCACTTATCATAACTGATGACAAACACTCAGGGTCTAGAACAAAAGTTAAAACCTTGAAATTTCACTAAGGGACTAGCAAAAGCTAGGCATGGGGGTTTGATGAGAGCCTCATCATGAGCCATAACTAGCTTATTTTGACCTAAGAAAGAGAATAAAAGCTCCTACATAACCTAAAGAAGGGCTTAATTAAAGGAATAAGTGTTCTGAGAAGAAAACATGAAATAAAGGTTAAAACTGCAATTTTACCATTGCTGTACATAAATGGGATTTCTCAGAGGCAAAACATAGGTCAAATGGTCTGAATAAGATGAAAAGTGGGTTGATTCAATCAGAAACGGGTTTATGTGCAATCTAGGAATTAAATGACATCTAGTAACCGTAAAACAGACCTGCTTAATTCAATAGGGTTTTGGTCAAGATAAAAGTCAAATAAACCCTCTAAAACTCATGGAAAAATATCCCCTAGGGTTTAGAACCTTCAATTTGACCTTTGGAACCTATTTTAACCTAGATTGGGGTCCTAGCTCATCAATTGGCCTAATTTGAGTTTTTATGCAAAATATCCAGTCAAATGTGGTCAAACATAAAATCTAACTTCACCATTGGATTCCTTAGGTCCAAATTAGGTTTTTACGAAAATTTAGACCTAAGGGGAGGTCATCTTGACCTACTTTGCAAATTAGTACACCTAATTACATTTTGGTCCCTATCTTTTGAAAACCAATGCACAGACCCCCCTAACTTCCTCGCCACACTTTCAAGCAGGTCCCTCCACCATTAATGTGGAGAAATCCTACTTCGGCAAGGAATAGAGGGGGAATACTCCCTGATTCCTCAGAGATCTCCCAGATTTGGAAGGGAGATTCTCTGAGGAATTCCCTTCCATCTGAGCATGATCCTACCCTCTGATTTACACCAAATCTCTCGTGCGAACGCACGAGAGATTTGGGTCTCTTAATTGATTCCATCTCCGGTGAAGATTCCTACTCTTGGAAGCTTGTCTTCCAAGCATAGGAGCCCCTGCCAGGGCCTATAAAATGACCCTAATCTCCGACCGTACCTCCTCAGCTCAACTTGGCCGGAATTCCACCTCGATTTCCTCTTCTCTTCCGACCAAGTGCTCTAGCAAGCTCCGGCGAGCCTCCCTCCTATTTCTCGTCGCTCAGCCACAATACCAGTTGCAGAGCTTTCCTCCCCATCCTCATCAGCGTCGCGCAACACCCGTGCGCGCAACCCTAGCCCCGTCGTTGCTGCCGTCTTCCTCCACTAGACACCTTCGCCGACGACAATAGGTACTGCTAGCCACCCTTTCTCCCCCTTCGTCCACTTAATTAGGTTATAACCACTCATCTCTTTCCAATCTTCAATTCCCCCCAACCTATTTCACAAAATGCATTGCGACAGCCACTATCCACCTCCATCGTCCCCATCTTCGACCGACCTCCAGTGAGACGCACTCGTCATTCCACAACTCCACATGTCTCGCCACCAACCCCACAACCTCCGCGACACTCCACTGAACATCATCCACCCACTCACAGACCACCTACAGCACCGCAACTACCCCCCGACCTAACCCATCAATCCAGCCACAGAGCGACCTAGGCACTCACGCCTAGGCCGCCTCGCGGCCAGCCACCTACGGCCTCACCTTCGCTATGACACGGTGAAGGTCCTCCTGTGATCTGATAGAGCCGCAAGGCCCCTTTTGTGTCGTGCAGGGTCTGAGCACCAGCTGCCATTAGCGACGGCTCGAGGAGTCAAAAGCTTGCTCTAGGCTGAAGCGCTTCAAGTTCCCAGGTCCAGCAGGTTTGGGGAAGTCTTGTGCAGTCAGCTGTCCAAGCAATTGGCGCTGTAAGGCCTGTAGCTGCAGCAATTGGAAGGAAGAGTTGTTGCGAGCGTGCAAGCAACAGCGGGTGGGACATTAGTCCTACCTTGTGAATCTGTAAGTGAGGTACACACAAGAAGTTGATTTTGTGTTCTCAGCTCTTTGCCTCGAGACACACATGATGTGAGGTCCCTTACCTATACACGCCTCGTACGTGAATTCATCCTGCGGACCTGGCAACCCGACTCGACTATCCTCCTGAGCACTCCTCGTGCACCACACCCACACCGGTGGGCCTGGACACGAGCACGCGACCCGACCCGATTACCCGACTTTGGGAGAGCGTATTGAAGAGCGATATACAGAGAGAGAAAGAGACGCAGGTGTGGGTAGAGGGGTAGGTTTTGCTCTCTTCGATTTGTGTAGGGAAGGAGAAGGGTTTAATGAAGCTGACACTTAGTCATGGAGGAAAAAGAGAAGGAAAGGCATGGCAGAAGGAAGAGGCGAAGCCAAAGAGAAGAGGAAGTTAGAGAGCTAAGGCTGAAGAAGGAAGAAGAAAGAAAGGAGAAAGACAAGTAGAAGTAGAAGAAGAAGAAAAGCTGAAGCCAAGGGAAGCTGAGCCAAGGAAATAAGAATAAGACCCGCAGGGAAAAAGAAGGAGAAAGACACTGCAGAAGAGGGGTAAGGAAAAAGTTAGAGGAAAATAAGAAGGAAGAAGAAAGGCAAGAGCAGAGAAAGGAGCTGCAGAGAAGAAACAAGGATGAAGTACACAGCCAAAGAAGAACAGAAGAAAAAGAGGAAAATTCAGAGAAAGTCAGAACAAAGAAGAAGAGAAGACATAAGAGAGAGTTAAAAGAGAATATCTTTTTAAGACGTCTGATCCCATGATCAGACGTCCAATTTCTCTATTTTTGCCACAATTAACTTTTAAACTCATGCATATATATATTCTGAATTAAGTTTTGAGTAATTAAGTGTTCAATTGCATTATTGAGATTAGTGAATAAATTCCAATTGCTCCCTATGTTTAACCCCGGATACTTATGTTTTCAAGTAATAAATTCTTTTTTGTTAACAATGCTTGGTCACCTATACTACGACGCAACTAACTGTTAAAACACGATCAAGCCACGTAAACAATGGTTGAATTAATAATTACATTTCATGCCATTGCCACGAAAATGAATTTTGATTTATGATTATTTTATTGTGGTGAAATTGCAACTCCATACTCATGCTTTCTTTCAATTGCGTGGCTTTTGTTATTCACATCTTTTGACATTGGTTTTGGATTAAGATGTGCACAAATTCTCTCTAATGCATGTCAATTGGAAATTACATAGATTCATCACATATTTATTGAATATTTCATTGAGGAAAAATTGCACATATACCCTTACATTTTTGAGTTATTATGTGTCTTCTTTTCGTCGCATTTCATGTCAAATTTGACTATGGATTTCACACTTGATTGAACGAATACAAAAAAAAAAAAATTCATGATTTTATTGCATCATTACCTCCCTGCAGACATGACCCGCTCTTCTGTGAGTGGTTAATTTCTTTTTTAATTATTTTGTTAATGGTTTTCCACCACTTTGATCCTACAACGACAAATCATCTTAATCATTATTCCAAAGCGAAAATCATCCTATCAAATGGCGCCATTGCCGAGGGTGCAACAAATGCAATAATTTCACCTGATTTTTATTTCTAATTATTTCTCATTGCATAGTGATCTGAGCATTTATTTTTTTTGTGCGAGGAATTTGAGAGAGGTAATAGGCACATCTGGCAGAAGACGTCGACCTTGAGCGACGCCTATACACGGGGAAGACGAAGGAGACCTGGATCCTGCCTCCACAGGAGATTCTCCATGTCATAAGTTTTAATTTTATTTTCTCGCCTTTGTAGTAATTGGGGCAGATTTTTGGGAGCCTGTTTCATTTCTTTAGATTTAGGTTTTTAATTTATTTTGTGGATTGTTTACCCTTTATTTGCTTGTGCGTAAGTAGCTAAAAAAAAGCTAAAAAAAAAACATGAGCTACCTACTAGAAGCCGCCTGCCCTTAGGTCGAATCATTTAGGACTGAATGGGCAGCATCTAGATCTAATTCTTATCTTGCATATTGCTTGAAGAATGCTGGAATCAGGTATGCATTTCTAACTTCCCATTTCTACATGTCATGCAAATGCATTTGAATTAATTTTTAGACCACATAATATGTCTTGAAGCGATCTAACAAGTTATCACATATATTCTTGAAAAAGAACTAATTAAAGGAGGGACATTTAAAAATCAAGGTTTTGATTTTCAAATGTGGCGTGCAATTCAAAATTCAAAATCCTTTTTGCGGTGTATGCACACTTATATCTTTTGCACCATGACATGCATTTAGACACTCCTAAGTCTTGGAACTACTAGTACAAGAGCCCTCCTACCATTGGATTCTGAAGTGTTCGAAACTTAAGATCAAAGGTTTGTAAATCCAAAGTAGGGGATACCCTGTCACGGATTTTTGGGGGTAATTGAGAAGCACCACGAAAGCACAACTTCAAAAGAAGGCTTAGGCCTAGTTGCATCCCTCGATCTTCTGTCTTTGGATTTGCTCTACCATTGGAGATTTAGGGAAGAGCACCTAAGCTCCAACTAGGTCTTTTTAGGCATTTCGAAGGTTGACAATAGGCGCGTAATTGATTGGGCAACTTGCTTTGTCACCTATAATTTGAACTAAAGTCAAAAGCCTAAATTAATAAAGACCAAACAAGTCCTTTTGAATTATGTTTGCAGTGCATGCTTGGTAGGCATTCTCTTTGGAGACAAGTTGTGTTTGATCCTAAACTTGAAAGAATCTTAAGAAGAAACCTTCTAAGGGTAGAAATGGCTGGTAAAAGGAGCCTTAAGTAATACTTCATTCCAACCAATCAAGCTGGCCCTGCACTACGTAGACTTGGAGGGGACAATCCTTACGAGATCAAAAGCAGTATCATATCCTTGCTACCCTCCTTTTATGGTATTGCTAGGGAAGAACCTTACAGCCATATAGAGGAATTCACCGAGGTCTGTTCTACGGTGAAGCTGCAGGGCGTTACTGATGACACTCAAATGCGGACCCTCTTTCCCTTCTCCCTTAAGGACAAAGCCAAGTATTGGTATCACACCTTGATGATATTAACACTTGGGATGCCCTGACGGAGTTTTTGAAGAAGTATTTCCCCATGAGCAAAACCAATCACTTTAGGAGGGAAATTATGAGTTTTGTTCAAAAGAATGGGGAAGCTTTCCATGATGAGTAGGAGTGCTTTAATGACTTGTTGAGACTTTGCCCACATCACCAGGTGCCTAAGTGGCAACTGGTTGAAAGGTTCTACACCGGACTTAATGATTCGCATAGGCAAACTATGGATGGTGCTTGTGCAAGAACCTTTCTATCTAAGACTGAGGATGAAGCTTGGAACCTTTTTTGATACTTTGAGTGAGAATTCTATTCACTTGAATTCTGCCTACAGGGATAGAAAACCCACTCTCATGCAAAGAAAGTTGGAGGCGAATGAGGCAAGGGACACCCAGAATTTAGCCTATCAGATTCAATTATTGAATCAAAACATGGAAAGGCTTATGTCGAACCCGAGTCAATTCGTATCAACACCTCCACATCCTAAGCTACCGAATGCTCAATTTGCCAAGACAATACACACACCACTGTGGATTGCGACTTGGCCTCCCAATTCCCTGAGCTTGTACACGCGGATCTGAATGCCGCCCAAGGGTTTCGTCCTAGACCTCGTAATGACCCTTTTTCCAACACTTATAATGAGAGATGGAGGAACCACACAAACTTTTCATGGAGACAAGGAAATGTCTCAAATTCAGGGAATTATAAACCACAATCCTTTCAAAACCATCAAATAAACCAACCTCAGACCTTTGCCAAACCAAAGACCTCCGAGATGGATGAATTGAAGGAAATGTTGAAAACTATGCAAGAAAGTCAAAGTGCCATCATCCAATCTCATGACAAGGCTATACATGAGATGAAATCACAAATAGGACACCTTGTTGAGGCTGTTAGACAGAGGGAAACTGGGAAGCTCCCCAGTGCTGCAGAGGAGAATCCTAAAGGAAAAGGGATTGTCTTTAGGGAGCACTCTCAGGCGGTGACTATTTTCAGGAGTGGGAATGAAATTTCCAAACCCGATGCTCCTATAGTCTTACCCCCTAAAAAGCCATCCACCCCAACTTTCACCCCCATTGAAGAAGACTTGCCCAAATCTTCTCCACTTGAAATCACCTCACTGGAAGAAGTTGTCCCCGTTCCACCCCTTACTTGGCATGATAACCATTCCACCTATAGATCGAGAGTGCCCTTTCTAGAGCGCTTATCCACCTCTGGGCAGACTTTTGCTGGCTCATCTGGAGCCAAAGATAAGACGGATGAGATCATGGAAACTTTCAAGCACATGCAGATTAACCTGCCATTGCTTGAAGCTATCAGGCAGATTCCGTCTTATGCCTACTGATTGCACTGCAAAATATGCCTGCAATAATGCCTTCTTGTGCTATTTCCTAGCATTACCTATGCATATTAGGATTCCATAGTTGCATTTTGTAAAAATACATGCATTCATGCATTTAATTGAGAGGAGAGGAGAATGAAATAAATGGCTTCACAATTCGCATTTTCCTTAAGTGCCTCTTTAAAAAAATCCACCACATCTATTTTTATTTCCACTTGATTTCTTTATCTTTCCTGCGGCTGCATCTTCTACGTCGGCCATGCTGCAGCTGCCCTTCCCTGCGGCTGCCATTCCATCCCTCTCCCTGCAGCTGCATGCGGCCATGCCATTCCTCTTTTATTTAAAGACCGCAGCTCTTGCCTTTGCAAAAAAAGGCCTGGTCACAGCAGCCAAAAACTCCCACCTACAGCTCCACCACCACCGTCCTCTCCTCCATTCCCCTCCATACGCCGGTCCTCCTCTGAGGAGAAACCCGGCGGGCAGGAGCTCTCACTATGGTGCACACGACCACAATGAGATCACCACCGCCCAGCTCTTCAAAGAGCCAGTGGGCGTGGTGGGTCAGTTTTCATTTTTTTGGCGTTCCCTCACCTTCCCGGCATTGGAGCAGCTTCAAGGTCTGAAGCTTGAAGCAACAGCAGCGCCAAGGAAGCTGCAGCAGCAACAGCAGCAGCCCCAGCCATTTTGCGCGTGCCTGCAGACCTTCTCCACCTCTGCTTTATCCACTCTGTCGCACGCATTGTCACCCGCAATCGGCCGCTGTGCGCCTCTGCAGCGGCCGGCCAAGCGCCTCCCCGCCCACCTGTGGCACCTACAAGCTTCCGTGCAAGCTGCAAGCGCCCTCACCCTCCAGCCTCGCGCGCTCACAACCGGTTGGCGCAAGTGCTCTCCTTTGCGCGAATATGCGCCCACGCGCGGATGCCATCAGACGACGGCCCTGGACCGTAGACGACTTAACTTGTGGCCTTCTCTCCTCTCGTGCCCTCTCTGTCCCACTCTCTCTCTCTCACAACACTCACAGCACTCTACACCAACGCACACACACACCTGCACTCACACTTTCACACAGACACACCTATACTATAAACATATATATATATGTATACTTATATATTGATATATATATACATATATATAGACATATGTAGATATATATATATACTTATATTTATACATATAGTAGTATCTATATACTTATGTATTAGTATACATATATATATATCTATATACTTATATATATACTTATATATATATATACATATATACTTACATATATACATATATATAAATATACATATATCTATATATATATTACATATATAACTAAGTATAGATACATACATATATATATATATACATATATACACACCTACTTATATATACATACATATATACATATATCTACATATCTAGATACATATACCTATATACGTATATTATTATTATATATATATATACATATATATATATACATCTATATAGTATTATATACATACATACATACATACATACATATATATATCTATAACTATATATACATACATATATATATATATATATACTTAGCTACATATATCTATATATACATATATTACTATATACCTATGCATACATATATATATACCTCTATATAGTTATATATACATACACACACACACAGATATATATATATATATACTTATACATATATATCTACATATATATATACCTGTATATTTATAACCATATATATATATATACATATAGATATATTTACATATATACATATATATATTTTCACATTATTTACCATACTCTGTATCGTGGGAATATCTGCACCAGTTGCTGATATTCCCCGAAACACACGTACAAAAAGCGTGGTTACATACATCATCCACCATCCATCCCACACTCCACGCGACACCTAGTCCTGTTGGTTGCATCTCTCTAGACGACCGACTCGACACCGTGCTACACACCATCGCCGCCTCCACCCCAACCCCTTTATATATATCATATATACATATATATATATACTGTATTTACTTTATTTGTATTTCGCTTTCCTATTAGTAAAAAAGATAAAAAAATATATATATAAAAGAGAAAAGATAATCCTTGACTTGCAGGTACTCGTTCTTGTGAATAGCAAGACCCATTTTGACTTTGTTTTGGCTCAAAGCCAAGAACACAATTTTGAGGGTGTGCCTCAAGGACAAAGATTACCAGAAAAAAAATCTAAATAAGAAAAACACCAAAAACACAATAAACGAACGGAAGAGACCTGTTGTAGGAAAGTAGTAGAAACTTAACTTGTACCCCACTTCCCTGAGTTCAACCCTGGGACTAAAAGTGACAAAATAAAATCAAGTAGGCCAGGTAAAAAAATTTTTGTAAAGAGATGGTTAGGTCCGATTTAGGTTAACCACTATACACATTTCAACGATAAAATCACCATATTAACAACCTATCCGGGTCTGACCATACATCTTTTCTGGCGCCGTTGCTGGGGAAGTGTGCCTTCAAGTAAGTTTCTATTCAATTCCTTTCAATTTTTCTCTTCTCTCTTCATGGGTATCTCTGTTTTTTTTGGTGTGCAGGTGAACCTGGCTTCATGGAGAAGACAGGCAGACGAAGTTGGGAACGAGGGCAGATCCAAGGCAGGAACGAGAGCGTAAAGACGTCGACACCGCATTGGAGCTTCGCATACGTTGCCGAACAAGTAGGTTTTCTTTTCTTAGCAAACTATGGTTAACTTGCCACCTTAATAAAAAAAAAACCTAAAAACTAAAAAATTAGAAAAACTTCTTGGGATCTTTTGGGGCAAGTGGATTAAAATTCACTTGTTTGATTGATTGTCTTCACTCCCACCACCCCGGGATTTCCCTTCCTACTTCGCATAGCGAAAATCCGAGAATCTTGATTCTTGAATTTTTCATGTGAAGTATTCTTTGAGGCAAATACAAAAAGATTGATTTCACCCCTCGTTTGCCTCACTTATCTACAATTCGGGATCACATTTTTGGTGGGGAGACTTGGAATTGAGTTGATTCCAACCCCACCATGACTTTTCAACTTGCCTACGATTCGATCCCGAACACCTCAACCCCCAACAATTTGATTTTCTTTTGGTTGAGTCTTGTGTGTGGACATTTTTCTTGGTGATTGGGAGCACTTGAATTGAAGTGCTTTGGCTCCCTTTCACGCTAATTTAAAACTGATTCGTGCATCCACACATAGAAATCTCCATTTAGGGTATCCCATTGCATTTTAGCATGCATTAACTAACTGATATTGAAGAAGGGTTTCTTGGGCTTAGAAAGAAAACTTATATTCTCACAAAACCCGGAGATTGGTTGAATTGGTAATTCAGCAAAATCCTAAAATTCATACTACTTAAGGATGAACTCTAAAAACCATTCACCAATTAAGAACTTCAATTCGGGGAGATTTCCCCATTGCATGCTTGTTTTACACACTCTCTTAAAAACAATCACTTGGCATTACCCGTAAACAATGCCCTCCACATTCCAGAAGCACTTGATCTTAAGCCTCTAACTAAAACTGGTAGTAACTTGACCCTTACTAAGGATTGGAGGTCTAACTACCTGCATGTAGTGTCTACGTGCTGCTGAGAGTTCCCGCGTGCTATCGGGTGTCTAAGACTGGGGCAAACGGCCTTTCAATCTGGCCCGGTGGTTCCACGGTGCTCGCATTCGGTTCTGTAGTTCGTGATAGTAGGTAACTTAGATCTTTAGGTCTAAGGGCACACTGTAGAGGTTAGGAACTTGACTGTATTGATTTGTAATCAAGTGTACCTTTGCGGTGTCATTTCTATCGTCTCTTTTCCCTTCTCATCTCCCCAAATCTTCCTGTGGTAGTGCATGTTTGGGAGGAGGTCACAAAACCCTGAACTGTTTGAATTGACTGCTAAATCTAGAAAACGAGCTGAATCGTCTTCCTCCTCCACAAACATGGCAAACACCCCCACCTCACCACTTCGTCACAATTCCAATTCTTCCAACACTAGGCTTATCCCGAGAAACCCTGTAAGACCTTCCTTGCCGAGTGTCACGCCAAGCAACTCGGTAATTCATGTGCATCTAGCTTCTGCAAGATAGTATTTCGACACGGAGGACCAAGCCTCCGTGTGCTCGGATGCATATTTTCATGCGGACACGTCTTCTGGCATAGAAGATGCTTGCGCCCTGGGGAACAACCCATTCTCTGCCACTTATCACCCAGGGTGGCATAATCATCCAAACTTCTCATGGTCCAACAACCCACAAAGCCAAAATCCCGTGGGGGGACCAATGCGACCGTCCGCACCTGTCATCCCAAGGGCCCAGTCTAATCCTATGGTGAATCCGCCATCAGGCCCTTGTGTACCACAAATCGAACATGCATCAAGGCCTCTTGATAAACTGATGCGAATGATGATGGAAATGTCAAAGCGCCATAAAGAGAACATGACCTCTCTTCAGCACCATTTGGCGCAGTAGAATGCTGAGATCAGTCAACTACGCATGGCGACTCGATCTCAGGGCACTCTTCCTACCCAACCTGTTCCAAACCCACGAAACTTCGTACCCTGTGGTCTGCAACCATAGGTACAACCTTCTCAGCGACTGGTTCATCAAATTCTTCAAGCTCCAAGCATTCCACTGGGATTTCAGGCTAATCCCACTGCAGCACCGCACTCTTATGTTGATTGCAATTGCATCAAGGGTGACACGTCAGACGTGGACATGACCGTTAGTGCGTGTATCAGACTAATTGGGACCGATTCAGACTGCTGCGAATTACCTAACGACTGCTTGACCAACACAAATTGTGACGTTCCCCAATCCCTCCCTATTCCCGTACCTTCTCTTGACCAGACTTCTGACGAGGTTTCCTCCGCTTTCCATACCTCATGGTCTGAGTCATATCCGGGCTGCTCACCGTCGATCCACATTCTTTAGGACCGGATTGCCCTTTCTTTCCCGCCAAATCAGTCGAGTTTGCAATTCCACACTGGGACCTTGAGCCCACATCTTACTCACTGGGGCTATTCCCTTTTGGATCCATCTATCCAAGGAGCCCCTCTTCTTGGCCAATCTAAGGGCCAACTTCTTCCTGATCTATTTTCTAATTCGCCTGGGACACTCTTGTCCCAGAAAATGCCAGATCTTTCATCACCCACCATCCACCCACCCTACCACCTTGCTGTATACCTTGAACCTCAGTTATCGTTACCCGATCTTTCATCCTTTCTCTACCTTTCCCTGCATGCATATGAGGACATAGCTTTGTTTGGCATGGGAGGGTGGATAGGCATCCATAGGATCTGGGTATTTTATGGTATCATACAGTTCACACCTATTTATAAATATCCAAGAAAACTAAAAAAGAAAAAAAATATATATAATATATAATAATAAGAATAAAAATGGTGTTTAGTAATGATCTGAAAGCTGAAACAAAAATACAATAAGTGTTTATGGATATTCAACCTCTATTTTGAAGACTTTCCAGGCCACAGAAGCTTGATTCGCTCAGGCTCGACTTAATTCACTTGAGAATTGACAAATTAGATTGGAATCTCTCCTAACTAAGGATGTATTCTTGTACTTGAGACATCAGTATAGGATCCGTTGGTTTGCTTTTACTTGAGAGCTTAAGTAAACTTGGTTCACACTACACATATCAGGAAAGACTAGGTGAACATAAGATCCAACCCTAGTATTCATTAAGGAAGGTGGAGTCCTTACCTATACACACAGGTAGACTTTTTATCCCAGGCTTTATTCTTGTGTTTAGGAGCGACTCTTTCCACTAAAAAGAAACTCTCGCACCAAAAAGAAAAAAAGTGTGCTCTTTCAAAAAATGTTGTAAGAGATATACTGACATGTGTTTCAAAAAAAAAAAAGAGAAGAAAAAAAAAAGTTGCAAAAGAATCAGTATATCTCACAAATGTCTGTAAAGTCTTCGCCCTACAAGAAGTTCTTCAGGGCAGGTTACAAATACCTTGTTTTCCTTTGAGCCACAAAAATCAGAAAATGGGAGTTGAGCTTTTCGTCATCTTCTTAAGGGTCAATTCGAAAACATGAGCTGAAACTGGGACCAACCTTCACTTAAAAATTCGTGAAACCCTGGGCTTGAGTCTTAATGTTCATCTGGTCAGCCTTGATCCTTCACTAAGCACAAGCCATAATCTCTTGAGCTCTTGAGTACAGCAAAAACCTCCTGGGTTCTAGAAATCGTACTTGAGGTTTAAATATCAAGAGTCTTGGTTAGTTGAGAGATGATCTTTGTCATGTGAGACATAAAGTACTGGTAGTCTTCTCTATAATTGGTTTTAAAGTACTGGTAGTCTTCTCTACAATTGGTTCTCACAATATCCAACAATAAACACACCTATATCACCTCAGAAAAAAATCTTCAGCT
This sequence comes from Thalassia testudinum, assembly GCA_037157565.1. NCBI lineage: Eukaryota > Viridiplantae > Streptophyta > Magnoliopsida > Alismatales > Hydrocharitaceae > Thalassia > Thalassia testudinum. Next base: position 5,231,085 of record JAZHRO010000073.1, on the reverse strand, counting down.
TAAGATCATTTCTAAATACTATTTTGCTAGGGACTAGCAAAAGATAGGCATGGGGGTATGATTGCACCGCAAAATACGCCTGCAATAATGCCTTCTTGTGCTATTTCCTAGCATTACCTATGCATATTAGGATTCCATAGTTGCATTTTGTAAATATACATGCATTCATGCATTTAATTGAGAGGAGAGGAGAATGAAATAAATGGCTTTACAATTCGCATTTTCCTCAAGTGCCTCTTTGCAAAAATCCACCACCCCTATTTTTATTTCCACTTGATTTTTTTATCTTTCCCGTGGCTGCATCTTCTACGCATGCCATGCTGCAGCTGCCCTTCCCTGCGGCTGCCATTCCATCCCTCTCCCTGCAGCTGCATGCGGCCATGCCATTCCTTTTCTATTTAAAGACCGCAGCTCCTGCCTTTGCAAAAAAAGGCCTGGTCGCAGCAGCCAAAAACTCCCACCTGCAGCTCCATCACCACCACCAACCTCTCCTCCATTCCCCTCCATACGCCGGTCCTCTTCTGAGGAGAAACCCGGCGGGCATGAGCTCTCACTGTGGTGCACACCACCACAGTGAGACCACCACCGCCCAGCTCTTCAAAGAGCCGGTGGGCGTGGTGGGTCTGTTTTCATTTTTTTGGTGTTCCCGCACCTTCCCGCCAATGGAGCAGCTTCAAGGTCTGAAGCTTGAAGCAGCAGCAGCAGCAACGGCAAGGAAGTTGCAGCAGCAGCACAACAGCCCCAGCCATTCCGCGCAAGCCTGTAGGCGCCCCAGCCCTCCACGCGCACCTGCAGGCCTTCTCCGCCTCCGCTTTCTCCGCTCTGTCGCACGCACTGTCGCCCGCAACTGGCCGCTGCGCGTCTCTGCAGCGGCCAGCCAAGTGCCTCCCCACCCACCTGCGACACCTGCAAGCTTCCGCGTAAGCTGCAGGCGCCTTCGCCCTCCAGCCCCACGTGCTTTGTCGAGAGCTCTCCACGCTTGGAACTGGTCGGCGCAGGTGCTCTCCTCTGCGCGAATACGCACCCACGTGCGGATGCCATTAGACGACGACCCTGGACCACAGACGACTTAGCCTGCGGCCTTCTCTCCTCTCCTGCCGTCTCTCTCCCGCTCTCTCTCTCTCTCACAACACTCACAGCACTCTACACCGACGCACACACACACCTACACTCACACTTTCACACACACACACACACCTATGCTATAAACATATATATATATATGTATACTTATATATTGATATATATATACATATATATATTTATATACATATATATATCCATATATAGATATATATATATATATATACACTTTTATTTATACATATATATATATCTATATACTTATATATATATATATATACATATATGCATATACTTATATAAATATACATATATACTTACATATAGACATATATCTATATATATATTACCTATATAACTAAGTATAGATACATACATATATATATATACACTTAGCTACATATATCTATATATACATATATTACTATATACCCATACATACATATATATATACCTCTATATAGTTATATATACATACACACACACATGTATATATATATATATATATATACCTGTATATTTATAACCATATATATATATATACATATAGATATATTTACATATATACATATATATACTTTCACATTATTTACCATACGCTGTATCGTGGGAATATCTGCACCAGTTGCTGATATTCCTCGATACACGCATACAAAAAGCGTGGTTACATACATCATCCACCATCCATCCCACACTCCACGCGCACCTAGTCCTGTTGGTTGCGTCTCTCTAGACGATGACTGACTCAACACCGTGCTACACTCCATCGTCGCCTCCACCCCCACCCCTTTATATATATAATATATACATATATATATATATACTATATTTACTCTATTTCTGTTTCGCTTTCCTATTAGTAAAAAAGATAAAAAATATATATATAAAAGAGAAAAGATAATCCTTGACTTACAGTACTCCGTCTTGCGAATAGCAAGGCCCATTTTTGACTCTATTTTGGCTCAAAGCCAAGAACACAATTTTGAGGGTGTGCCTCAAGGACAAAAATTACCAGAAAAAAAATCTAAATAAGAAAAGCAGCAAAAACACAATAAACGAATGGAAGAGACCCGTTGTAGGAAAGGCGTAGAAACTTAACTTGTACCCCACTTTCCTGAGTTCGACCTTGGGCCTAAAAGTGACAAGATAAAATCTAGGCCAGGTAAAAATTTTTTTGTAAAGAGATGGTTAGGTTCGATTTAGGTTAACCACTATACACATTTCAACGATAAAATCACCATATTAACAACCTATCCGAGTTCGACCATACACCTACTTCTTAAAGGACTTGTGCACAAAAAAGCGGCAATCTAGGAAACAGGTCCAATCAAAAGTTGTCATACCTAGTTCTGTTAGCTCAATTGTTCAACATGGCACACCCCCAAAACTTAAGGACCCAGGAGCCCCGTACATCTCAGTGGTTATTAGTGACTTACGGATTGATGAGGCTCTACTTGATCTGGGTGTAAGGGTGAACATCCTTCCGAGCTACGTGTATGAACAACTTGGGGGAGGCAATCTGAAGCCTAGCCTTGTAATCCTCCAAGTTGTAGATCGATCAGTTAAGACACCATGGGGAATTTTGGAAGATGTCCTTGTAAGAGGAGGATTTCTTCTTTTCCGTTAACTTCTTAGTTTTGGACACTGACCCTACCAACAAGCCAACCAAACCCTCCATCATTTTGGGCTGTCCCTTCCTTACAACTTTGCATGCTTCAATCAATTGCAATACTGGGGCATTGAAAATGGGCTTTGGGAATAGGAAAATCTGGCTTAATGTGTTTGATGCTTACAAACAAGCCGGACTTGAGGATTATTCTCAAGTTGAGGTGATAGATGACCTGATTGAGGAGGCAACCCCTGCAATGTTATGTGATGACCCCCTTCAGCATGTTATGCTAAATGAGCATTCCCATATCTTAGTGGAATGTGAAGGGGATATACTAGAACTTGAGGAGTTGCTGGGTGTTTCTACTGAGTCTTTTCCCCCATCATCTTTGCCTAAGGTAGGTTTGCTACCTGAGATGGGGACATCTATTATGAAACCCTCAACCATTCAAGCCCCTGACCTTGAGTTGAAACCCCTCCCAGACACTCTCAAGTATGTCTTCCTAGGTGCCAATGATACGCTCCTCGTTATCATTTCAGCTATGCTATCTGAGGCACAGGAGGGAGCCCTGATTGAATGCTTGTCTAGGCATAAGGAAGCCATTACTTGGAGCATTGCTGACATTAAGGGTATAGACTCAAAACTCTACATGCACCACATTTATATTAATGATTCCATCAAGCCATTTAGGGACATGCAAAGATGTCTGAACCCTACTATGAGGGAGGTGGTTAAAAAGGAAATCCTAAAGTGGTTGGATGCTGGGATCATATATCCCATTGCAGATAGTAAATGGGTAAGTCCTATTCATGTGGTGCCAAAGAATGCAAGCTTTACTGTGGAATTCAACGACCAAGGTGAACAAGTTGTCACTAGACCCTCAACTGGATGGAGGGTCTGCATTGATTACTGCAAGCTGAACACCGCTACCCAGAAGGATCACTTTCCCTTGCCTTTATTGATGAAATTCTCGAGAAATTGGCAAGGAATAAGTACTATTGCTTTCTTGATGGATATTCTGGGTACAACAAGGTTGCAGTCTTCCCTGATGACCAGGAGAAGACAACATTCACAAGTCCTTATGGTACTTTTGCATTCAGGTGTATGCCGTTTGGATTATGTATTACCCCTGCAACCTTCCAGTGGTGTATGATGTCTATTTTTTCGAACATGATTGACGAGTGTGTTGAAGTGTTTATGGATGACTTCTCCATTTATGGCTCGTCTTTCGACCAGTGTCTCCTACACCTAGGGAATGTGTTGAAAGCGATGTAAGGAGACTGGTTTAGTCCTCAGCTGGGAGAAAAGTCATTTCATGGTACAGAAAGGAATTGTACTTGGGCATGTTGTGTCTGAGTGAAGTTTGGAAGTAGATAAAGCCAAGATTGATTCTATCTCCAAACTCCCATTGTCCACGAATGTCAAACAGATCCTTTCTAGGCCATGCTGGCTTTTATAGGTGCTTTATTAAAAATTTTAGTAAAATTTCTAGGCCACTTTGTGACTTGTTGGAGAAGGAATCTTCTTTCAATTTTGATTCAAAGTGTGCCAAGGCCTTTCAAACTCTAAAGGAGGCCTTGATCTCTGCGCCTATTCTCGGAGCTCCTGATTAGACACTCCCATTTGAGCTGATGTGTGACGCTTCAGATTATGCAGTGGGAGCAATCCTTGGACAAAGGGTTGAGGGAAGACCTCATGTGCTGCATTATGCCAGCAAAACTTTAACCGAGCTACAACAAAACTACACCGTCACTGAAAAAGAATTACTTTCTATAGTTTTTGCCCTGGAGAAGTTTAGGTCTTATCTGCTTGGGTCTAAGGTGGTTATTTTCGCTGATCATGCAGCAGTGAAACATCTCATTTCTAAGAAAGATTCGAAGCCACGTTTGATTAGGTGGATCCTACTCCTTCAAGAATTTGACTTGGAGATACGTGAAAAGAAAGGAGTAGAAAATGTTGTGGCTGACCACCTGTCTCACCTTCCACTTAATGACTCTCTTTCCGGAGACATCTGCGAGACATTTTCTGATTAAACCTTGATGGCGGTAACACCAACTTTACCTTGGTATGCTAATACCATAAATTACTTGGTCACTGGAGAAACTCCTGGCTCTTGGGATGAGCAGAAAAGAAAGAGATTCATTTCCCAAGCAAGATATTTTCATTGGGAAGAGCTTGAATTATTTAGAGTTGGACAAGACCAAGTATTGAGACGTTGTGTACCTGAAGAGGACCAACATATTGTGCTAAGTTTTTGCCATAAACTTCATTATGGAGGATGCTTTGGTGCTAAGAGAACTACTTTTATGGTTCTCCAGTCTGGTTTTTTGGTGGCCTTCGTTATTTAAGGATTCTCATAATTTTGGTAAGGCATGTATTAGATGTCCACAAATTGGAACAATTGGAAATAGGAATGAAATGCCTCAACACCCTATTCAATCTGGTGAAATTTTTGATGTGTGGGGAATTGACTTTATGGGCACCTTCCCTTCGTCCCATGGTTATGAATTATCTTGGTGGTAGTTGATTATGTCTCTAAATGGATAGAGGTCATTCCTATGCGGACAAATGACCACTCTGTGGTTTTGAAATTTGTGAAGGCCAATATCATATCTTGTTTCGGCTGCCCTAAGACTATTATAAGTGATGGGGGACCTCATTTCCGAAACCACCACTTCAATCGGCTAATTAGGAGTTTGGGAGTGACTCATAAGGTTGCTACCCCTTACCATCCTTAGACAAGTGGCCAGGATGAAGTGTCGAATAGGGAGATAAAAAATATTTTAGAAAATACCATTAAACCTGATAGGAAAGACTGGTCCTAAAAGCTCGATGATGCTTTGTGGGCGTATTGAACGGCCTATAAGACCCCTTTGGGTACTTCTCCCTTTCGAATTGTGTATGGGAAAGCTTACTCGATGAGCTGGAACATAAGGCACTTTGGGCTATTCGAAGTGTTAACATGGATTTAGAGAAGGCGAGTAAGGCACGACTTCTGGAATTAAGTGAGCTTGAGGAGCTGAGGAATGATGCTTATGACACCTCTCAACCTTATAAAGAAAGAACTAAGGTCTTGCATGATAAGTATATACTTCGAATGACCTTTGAGCCCAACCAACAAGTCTGGCTTTTCAATTCCAGACTTAAGCTTTTTCCTGGGAAGTTAAAATCTCGTTGGGATGGGCCTTACATAATCACTAAAGTGTTTCCACATGGAGCTGTAGAGATTAAAAGCCCTTCCTCTTCATCAACTCCCTTTATCATCAATGGTCAACGGTTAAAACCATACATTACTCTGGATGGCCATCTGGCTGACAAGGTCACTCTTGAGGAGCCTTAGCTCTTACCATTCTCCACCTCAGGTAATATCTTCCTTTAACTATTTTTGTTTCCAATGAAGACATTGTTTGAACCAGGAATGGGGGAGAGGACCTGAGGCATTTGTTTATAGCATGTCTACATTTTGCATTCATTCATGCATATTGCATTAAAAAAAATAATAAAATAAAAATAAAAATAAAAATAAAAATAAAAAAAGGTTTTGAGCTTAACTAGCTAGGCCCTGCATTCTTAAGCAAATCAGAACTCTATGTGAGACTAAATTGATTCTAAGGTTGAACTTTAGAAGCTAAGTGAGCTACTAGCTTTAGACCTTTAGCATCCTTTGTGGACTTAAAAACTTAAGTAGGAGTTAAGTTGCGGACCATTCCTCAAGAGGTTGAGGAAGGAAAGCTAGGGATTGAGTGAAAAGGTGGGGTAGTACCTGGAGTCTTGTTCTACCTTTTGGTTTATGGGTCCTTGTAACCCAAGCATCCAAATTTCACACACTTGGTCTTGTGTAAGTGAGTGATCAACTTGATTCCTTTCTTAAAAGAGATTTAGTTCTCTTAGTTTTGACTTAAGAGAGGCTTGAAAATACAATTTGATTGGAAGAGTTCCCGCCACAGGAGAGGTAGAGTATATACTCACCTTGAGGATGTGATGAGAACATATTACCTCCTTGGTGCTTGTCTCTTAGGATATCCATCCTACTGGGGGCTTGTAAGTGCATTGTGCAGTTCAGGTACCATGGGCGGCCCTATCTCAAAGTGTCGATTGCCACAGGCCTGAATTTGCTTAAGAAATCCATGGGTGATATTATCTCAAAGTGTCGATTACCAGGAGTTCTTGGGGTTGCTTTGGGCAGTGCTATCTCAAAGCATCGAAAGCCAGGCACCCTTCGAGGTACGGTGATGGGGACAATGAATCCGACATAGGCCATGTTGATAGCTAATCCGAGGTTAGACTTAAAGCAATCAAAAAAAATATATATATATAATCCTTTTTCATTTCTAGGGTGACTGTCATACCAACCTCAAATAACTCAGACCAATGCATATGCACGGATGCTTTAATCTCAGAGATCAATAAACCTTAGGGTAGAGTCAGAAATTAGGGAAACTTGTGCCTGCAACTCATCTTTAGCCTGGCTAGTCTGCAACTTAGCAACTACTTGGGAACCTTAGGTCTAAAGTCCAAACTTAACATGTTTCTAAAGGAAGATCGATTGGGTTGGCCAGTGTACTTGGAGTGCTAGGTTTGTCTTAGATTTGCTAGGGACTAGCAAAAACTAGGCATGGGGGTATTTCATTAGCCTATATTTGCACGCTATTTAAGTATCAAAATATTTAGACATTAAGTTAATTTTAACATTTAGATAGCATACATTAGGATGTAAATAAATTAATTCATATTTCATTTAGAATTAACCTATGGTTGCATATATTTAATTAGTTAAATAATTAGGTGCACTATTTTAATTAACATATAAGTTGAGTTATGTATAAATAATCGTAATTATTTTATTCTTTTATTCTTCTCCTTTGTAGGTAACTCCTCCGTCTTCGCCTCCTCCTCCTGCACATCACATCGATTCTACAGTATTTTGAATTTCAAATCCTTGTAGTCGTGGCTACAAAAGAGAAGAGCTGCCATTGAGGGGGAGGTCACCACCTCTTTGTTCCTCACTATGCTCAGAGAACATTGCTTCTCTTCCATCCATACCACCAGCCTCCCATCGCGGTAGTGCGACTACATCACCGTGCGCGTGTGGGGTGACAACCCACACCGCCAAGAGTCCCTACAAATTCCTCCTGCCTCACGGCATCACCAACGCCCGCACCTTCATTCTCAGCACCAACGCTTCAACACCCACCTCCAGCACACCCAGCCAAGCACGCCTGCCACCGCTCCATCAGACCCCACCGCGCGGCTTCACCAGCAGCTCCAACCCACACATCAGCAACTGCACCATCATGCATCCTCACTTCATCTCCAGCACCCCCTGCCAAGCACCCCTGCCACCACGCGCCCTCACCTCAACCAGCACACACGCCAGCACTTGCACACCCTCGCCCATGCGCCAGCGGCACCCCCGCTCCATCAGACCACACCCGCACCTCCTCGCCTTCACTAGAACCTCCAGCGACCTCACCAAGCGCACCTACCCACCGCATGCTCTCACCCTAGCACCCTCGCCTCACGCCATCAGACCACACCCGCGCCTTCACCTCCCACGCCCCACGTGCGCCTGCAGCGCCTGTAGTGCCCGCACGCTGCCCTCCTTGCGCCTGCAGCACGTGCGACCAGCAGCAACCTCCTCCACTGCCACCACTTCTTTCCTCCAGTAGGCCGGCTTCGGCCATCTCGCAACTTGCCACTACCACCGTTGCGGAGCCTTCGCTTCGGCCAATCTAAGTCCAGAAGAGTTCTTCGAGCAATCCTTTCTCCCATGTGCGAGGAGGAGAGAGGTAGAATCCACTGTTAATGGTGGAATTAATAATTACATTTCATGCCATTGACATGAAAATGAATTTTGATTTATGATTATTTTATTATGGTGAAATTGCGACTTCATACTCATGCTTTCTTATAATTGCGTGGCTTTTGTTATTCACATCTTTTGACATTGGTTTTGGATTAAGATGTGCACAAATTCTCTCTAATGCATGTCAATTGGAAATTACATAGATTCATCACATATTTATTGAATATTTCAGTAAGGAAAAATTGAACATATATACCCTTACATTTTTGAGTTATTGTGTATCTTCTTTTCGTCGCATTTCATGTCAGATTTGACTATGGATTTCGTACTTGATTGATTGAATACGACAAAAAAAATATTTATGATTTTATTGCATCATTGTCTCCCTGTGGACATGACCCGCTCTTCTGTGAGTGATTTAATTTTTATTTTAATTATTTTGTTACCCACTACCTAAGTCTCGAAACTTAGGATTTTTAACCCGATTCCCTCAACTCGGAGGGAATCAATTTACTAATAACTTGAGGTAATTAATGGGTTACCTCAACCCAATTACAAGATAAAGAAATGAACAAAAGTATAGGTATAAGAAAGATATAAAAAGCTTACAACTAAATTTCCTAAGACTCCAACAAGTATATTGCTTAAATAGTGTATGAATTAATCTAACGAGAATACTAAAATTAAAGTGAATGATTTAACAATGAAGTACTCAATCGCCTTTGAAGATTTGTTGCAAACAAAGAGTGGCCTTGAGAAGAATGCAACAAATCAAGCTCCTTTACAGCTATGAAATTGGGAAATGGAGGTGTAGGCAACGAGAGTATTTTTGGTTTGATGTTCTTTGCAAAAGACACTCAAGGAGTGTTTATATAGGCTACTAAACACCTTCCCTATGATTAGTAGCCATTAAGGGCAATTTGGGAAGATTGGAGATGGGATTAGTTGCAAAATAGTCATTTTGATTGGGCACAATGGTTAGTTGGTACCGGTACTGAAGCTGTGGTACCGGTACTGACTACTCATAGTCAACCCAACAATGCTTGGGGTACCGGTACTCAGTGCATTCTGTTGAGTTCTAATAAAGTTACTTCGTACCGATACTTATCACTAGTATTTGTACTTGTGACTCACAGGCTCCACCAACTGTGAACACTTAATACCGGTAGCCATGATGAGTATCGGTACTTGTTGTTCACAATTTGGGACTTAGGCCCAAACCTATGCCTAGCATGTATTAGTGCTTATGACTAGTACCGAGACTTGCTACAAGTACCATGTTTTACAAGTTTAAACCAAGTTTTAAGAAAATCCTATCTTAGCTATATGATAATATTTTCAGAGAGTCCATCTTTGTTTTTCAAATGAATGATTGAACATGATTTTGATCCCAAATTATCTCTAGTTTTATTTTAACTCCTAAGATATCTTTATCTTGTTTAGATACATACAAAAGTTCTAAGATACAACAAATTAATGAAACTAAAGTCTTTAATCTTCATGTCATCATTACTTCTTTGATCCATCCCTAGATCCTATTATTTCCCGAAAATAATACTTCATAAACTCATTAGATTTAAAATGGTTTTGTTAACACCAAAACATAAAAGAAAAGTGAAACTAGATTCCAACAATCTCCTCCTTTTTGGTGTTCACAAAATAATAGAAATACCTATATTAAGAATAGAAACCTCATAGGAGAAGGAATACAAAAAACTTCGCTAGGAGTGAAACCTCATCCTTAAACTAAGCTTCCTTATTTTAAATACAATGTTTTTACCATTTCTCCCCCTTTTTGTCAATTAAACAAAAAGAATATATCAATATGCATAGGCAATGATTAGGCATGAAATAATATTATAGAGAAACAATCATAATAATAAAATAAGCACATTAAAAGTCATAATAGTCATAATTGAATTCATACATCAGAACAATTAAAAGTCATAACTGCAAAAGTGGGTAATTGCAGTTAGACCCTCAGGGAATTTTATAATTGCAATCAAGTTATTAAGCAATCAATTTATTAATTTTGAATTTCTTTTATTGTGCAAAGTCCAAACTTTCTTCTTGTAAAGTAGAATCCCTCTACTGCAAGAGGTTTTATAAAAATATCTGCCAGTTGATTTTGGGTGTTTACAAATTCTAATTGTATGGAACCTTAAAGTACATTATCTCTAAGGAAATGATGTCTAACATTTATGTGTTTGGTACGTGAATGATGTACCAGAATTTTAGATAAATTTGTTATGCTTGTACTATCACATAAAATTTTGGATTGCGCAAAAACTAAGCCAAAGTCGGATAAAGTCTATCTCATTCAAATGACCTGAGAGCAAGCAAGTGAAGCAGCAATACACTCTGCTTCAGTAGTAGAAAGTGAAACACTGATCTGTTTCTTAGAGAACCATGAGACCAGGGATTCTCCAATAAAATGACATGTGCCGCTAGTGCTCTTTCGGTCTGTCCAACTCCCTGCATAGTCGGCATCACTATAGGATAATAGGTTTATTGTTTGTGCTTTAGGATAAAAAAGACCAAGGTCTCTTGTGCTATTTAGGTATCTAAATATTCTTTTTACTGCATTAAAATGAGATTCCTTAGGTTCGGATTGGAATCTCTCACATAAACATGTAGCAAAGAGAATATTAGGTCTAGAGGCTGTAAGGTATAAAAGTTAACCTACCATACCCCGGTATTTCTTTTCATCTACCTCTTGCTGGATAAATCTTCACCAAGAGAAGCAAATAGAACAATTGGAGTCTCCTTTCCATTTACTTTTTCAAAGTAAAACTTCTTGAGAATTGATAAAGACATCTATTTAGGTTAAAATGCCTATTCATGTATGTTCCTAGGCTTAGATTTGCTTTTCATGTTATGAATATTGCATAGCATGCATCATTCGGCATTTAGAGTAGTTGTATATAATTTAGGCTAATTACATACTTTCCGTGGTCAGGAAAAACAAATATTTATTTCGAAGTCTCGGATTGATGACCTGATAGTACGGATATGATCAAGATGATGACCAAAGTCCAAAGTCTCCGAAATCGCCTCGATTTGAATCCCGTAGCACCATATGCAGTTTGAGGAAGATCAATGGTCAAGGGTTAGGTGACATAATTCAGAGCTTCAAATGACAAATCCAACCACACGGATGGATTTGGATCGATGATTGCAGCCTAACCGCTTGGAAATCGACTCAATTCAACCTCTGTAGCAGCCCCTACAACGAAAAGAAGATGGATGACCCAGATTGCACCACGTAGCGCAGCCTAGGCTACCCATGCGCACACACATGTCACCACACACACACAGCAGTGCAAGTGCATTCACGCATGCGGAGGCACGCCTGTGCATAGTGCAGCACCAGTGCATGAGCGTGTATGCACGTGCTAGCACAGCGACAGTGTGGGCGTGTGCTCGGTTGGTGCCAGCCTACAGTGACGCCTGTGCTGGATCTACAGCGATGCTTACAGTCATCACTAATTCTTGGTGCACAAGCAAAGCCAGTTGTAGGCATGATCGGGCATGAGCAGGCATGAGCTGCCTATAGTGACACTTCCAGCAACAGCCTGGAGAACACTAATGGTCTCATACTTATTTTTACCTCTTCGCTTCTTCTATAAAAGGAACTACACCCCCTCCCTTCCCAACCATCTCTACCTACTCTACTCCCACCTACTCCCAATCTCTAGCAAGCATTTCAATGCTTTGTTAGAGCTTGCTCTCAAGCTCCCTAGGCTCCATTAGTGTAACAAACCTCTGCCTCCCCAAATATTCATCCATCTTCCCATCCCCAATCATAGTTCGCCTTGGAGCTGTCCTCCAACCTCTATTCCGATAGCAAATCATATCTACCTTCTCACCTCCATTCCAGGTCCACACCGGAGCTTTCCTCTACCTAACGTCCTCCTGCATCTCACCTCCATTGTCTCGCTCCTCACATCCTTTGTACGAGCTTCCGCCAGGTGCCATCGTCTCGCCGAACAGCTGATTCGGGAAATTCCTTCTCACCTCCCTCTCTTTTTATGCTTTCATAGTTGATTGTAACTGGCATTGAAGTGATACCTATATCATATTTGTTCCATATCTCTAGTGATTCATTCTACTTGTCTTCTTCTTACAAAAATACAAAAAAAATAACAAAACCCTAAAATACCAAAAAGAAACAAATCGAAGAGTGGTTTTCAATTAAAGTAAACATCACCTCCCTATGTTTGACCTGAGACTCCATTGGAGTTTCAGTATAAATTTTATTTGACCATGAGTTTTGCAACTATGACAATGGGTTACTTGTAACCCTGATTTCAAACTCACGAAACACGTGCAGCCAAGAATTTCATGAACATATTTATTTTGACTAATATATATACCTGTGTCTAATTGTTGAATTTGGAGGCCTAAAAAGAATTTGAATTCACCCATCATACTCATTTCGAACTCAGTCTTCATAGTCTCAAAAAAATGCTAACACAGGGACTCCTTGGTTGATCCAAATATAATATTGTCGACGTATATTTGAACCAATAGGATGTCATCTCCTTCTTCCTTTATAAAAAGAGTTGAATCAACAATCCCAGTTCTATATCCATGCTGGAGAAGGAAGGACCTAAGTCTCTCATACCAGGCCTTGGGAGCTTGTTTAAGTCCATAAAATGCCTTATTGGGCTTGTATACATGCTTTGGGTGTGTTGGGTCCTCGAACGCGGGAGGCTGATGAACATAAACTTCTTCCTTAATGTAGCCACTAAGAAAAGTGCTCTTGACATCCATTTGATATAACTTGAAGCCCTTTGAACTTGCAAAAACAAGTAGCATCCGTATGGACTCCAAGCGAGCAATAGGAGCATATGTCTCATTGAAGTCAATACCCTCCTGTTGGTTGTAGCCTTGAGCTACAAGTCTAGCTTTATTCCTGATTACTGAACCAGATTCATCCAATTTATTTTGGAACACCCACTTCGTTCCAATGATGGAATTACCCTCAGAAGCGGGTACAAAGTACCATAAATTGTTCCTTGTAAATTGGAGTAGCTCCTTCTGCATAGCTACAACCTATGATTCATCCTTTAATGCCTCATCAACTTTCTTGGGTTCAAGTTGAGAAACAAAGGCATTAAAGACAAAATTAGCTTTATAATGAGATCAAAATTTTACACCTTGCTTAATATCACCTATAATTTGACTTTGAAGGTGATCCTTCTGGTGTACCCATTCTTTTGGAAGATCACGTACATTCTGAGAATCATCATTTTCGATACATCGATGAAGGGGGTATCTTCATCATCAAAATCTAAATGATTTGGTTCAGGTTCTAAGTTTGTTTCATCAAATAAAACATGCAGGGATTCTTTAATAACAAAGGTCCTTTTATTAAAGACTTGATAAGCTTTGCTGCTAGCCAATAAAGATGCCTTCATCACCTTTAGCATCAAACTTATCAAGTCGATCTCGGGTGTTTAGTAAATGACCTCGACTTCCAAACACTCTGAAATATAAAATCCTAGGAGACTTCTCATAGTAAAGCTCATATGGAGTTTTCTTAATAATAGGCCTTATGAGAGTTCTATTAAGAACATAACACGCCATATTAACCACTTCAGCCCATAAATATTTTTGAAGCCCAGACTGCAAGAGCAAAGTTCGGGTGCATTCTTGTAGAGTGCGATTCTTGTGCTTTACAACACCATTCAGAGATGGTGCCCGAGGAAATGAAAATTCATTGGTTATGCCAGAATTGACAAAAAAAACTTGAAAATTTTTCATTTTCAAATTCACCCCCATGATCAATCCTAAGTGTAAGAATTGAGGATGATTTTTCCTTTTGAAGTCTTCAAGCAAGACTTAGGAAAGAATCAAATGAGTCATCCTTATGTTTTAGGAAGATAACCCAAGTGAACCTTGAGAAGTCATCAACAATAGCTAGGCAAAATTTTGATCCATTTAGGCTCTCAAATCATGTTGGCCTAAATAAATCAAGGTGTAACAACTCTAAAGGTCATGTGGTTGAAACTAAGTCTTTTGATTTGAACAAAGCCTTGTGCATTTTTCCAAGTTCACAAGATTTGCATAATATATCCTTTTTATAAGTTAGTTTGGGTAGGTCCCTTACTAACTCATTTTTGGCTGACTAATTTAGAAGTTTGTGATTAATGTGACCTACTGTACGATGCCATAGATCTACTTCAACATGGGATGCAAGCAAACATTTTACAAATTTCTCTTGTGAAAAATGAAGAGCATAGATATTTTCATATCTAAGACCTTCAATTAAAATCGCATTTGTTTCCTCTTTTAATATTTTAAAACTAACTTTAGTAAACAATACATCACATCCATTATTACATATTTGACTAACACTAAGCAGGTTATGTTTTAAATTTTCTACTAAAAGAACATTACGTACCTGCTTAGAGGAATTACCTATTGTACCTTCACCAATAATGCAACAACGTTTGTTCTCGCCCAACTTGAAGTGTCCACCATCTTGGATTCTTGTCCACTTGATAAAGAGGTCTGAGTGTTCGGTCATATGCTTGGAAAACCCACTGTCTAGGATCTATTTGTCCTTCTTAACTTGCAAAATAGTTTATCAAATCTGATTTAGGTACCCATTTTCTTTTCGGTTCTTGATGGTTAGTACCCTTCAAATCTTTAGGTTTATAAATCACTTTTGTGTTAAATGTATAATTCTTAGGATTTTTGACCTTTTGATAAATCCATGCATGTCTAGGTGCATGTGACTTATTTTGTGTGTTCTTTTTATTATTAAATTTGGCTTTTAAATTATTACAAAATTCTGTATTCAACCTAGTTATTTTTAAATTATTCAATGTTCCCTCAAAATGTTCATAAATGTCCTTTAGTTCTACTATTTTTGCTTGTAATTGTGAGTTAGTTTCTTTTGCTCTGTGTAACTCTATTTCTAAACAAGATTTTTCTACTTCTAGAGTCTTATAATTATCATGCAAGACCTTATTTTCCTTTTTAATCATCCTAGCTTTATGATATAACTCTTCATAAGATTGTAATAATCCACAAAAGTAATTTCAGAATCTACCTCATTTTCAAATTTGTCATTGTTTGCCATCAAGTAGAGATGTGCAACCTTTATTTCTTTAGATTCTTCGGAAGATGATTCTGTTCCGGAATCACTATCATCCCAAGTTGCTTTATATGCCTTTCTTGCTATCTTCTTTTTCTTTCGATCGAGTTCTTTGTCTTTCTTCTTTTCTTCCTTCTTCTTGATCATTGGGTAATCTTTTCGTACGTACCCCTTCTTCCTGCACTCAAAACAAATAATGTCATTTGAAAATTTATTGACACTCTTCCCATGTTTTTTGATGAATCTTCGGAATCTTCTTGTTAGAAGAGCAAGCTCCTCTTCTTCGTCGGAGTTGGAATCGTCGAAGTTCAAATCCTCCTTCGTGGCTTTGAAAGCAAGCTCCTTCTTGCTTATAGATCTCTCCTCGTTCTTCTTCATATTCTCCAATTGGACCTCATACACCATGAGGCTTCCAATCAAGTCATCCAAGGGAAGAATGGATAAATCCTTAACCTCTTGGATTGCTGTGGACTTTGGAGACCAATCACTTGTAAGGGATCTCTAGATGTTTCTTATAAGTTATTCTTCCGTAAACTTCACTCCCAAATTTTTCATGGGATTGATGATATCCCCAAATCTCATGTACATCACTTTGATTGTTTCTCTTTTTCCATCCTGAAACACTCATAACTCTCGGTTAGAATTGAGATTCCTTCTTCTTTTACTTTATTTGTACCTTCATATGTGACTTGAAGAGTATTCCATATCTCGTACGCGGACTTGCACGTGGAGATACAATTGAGCTCCCTTGATAGCGCACAATAGAGTGCATTCATTGCCTTTGCATTTCCAGCAATCTTCTTTTCATCCACCATCCAAACAATGCCTTCTTGCTGCTCTGAATCCGTGTACTTCTCTTGAATGAGAGTCCACGAGCCTTCATCCATGGCCTTGAGGAAGATTTGCATCCTCTTCTTCTAGTATCCATAGTTTGTCCCATCAAAATAGGGAGGACGTGTGGATGACTATCCTTCGATGTGCTTGCCTGATGATGCCATTGCGAGAGAGAATATTTACTTCTATTTGCGACCCGCTCTAATACCACCTATAGGATCTGTAGGGCACAAGCACAATAGAAGGGGGGATGAATAGTGTGGTATATAAATAAAAATTGTAAGAATAAGCAAATCACAAAAATCACATGAGATGTATAGTGGTTCCCCTTACTCGGGTACTCCAATACCTAAGTCTCCCGACTTAGGATTTTTTACCCGATTCCCTCAACCTGAAGGGAGTCAATTTACTAATAACCTGAGGTAATTAACGGGTTACCTCAACCAAATTATAAGATAAAGAGATGAACAAAAGTATAGGTATAAGCAAGATATAAAAAGCTTACAACTAAATTTCCTAAGTCTCCAACAAGTATGTTGTTTAAAAGTATATGAATTAATCTAATGAGAATAATAAAATGAAAGTGAATGATTTAACAATGAACACAATCACCTTTGAAAATTTGTTGCAAACAAAGAGTGGACTAAAGAAGAATGCAACAAATCAAGCTCCTTTACAGCTAAAAAATTGGGAAATGGAGGTGTAGGCAAGGAGAGTATTTTTGGCTTGATGTTCTTTGCAAAAGACACTGAAGGAGTATTTATATAGGCCACTAAACACCTTCCTCATGATTACTAGCTGTTAGGGGCAATTTTGGAAGATTAGAGATGGGATTAATTGCAAAATGGTCATTCTGATTTGGCAAAACAGTTAGTTGGTATCGATACCGAAGTTGTGGTACCTATACGACTGCTTATAATCAGCCCAACAATGCTTGGGGTAGTGGTATTGATCATTAGTACCGGTACTCAGTGCATTCTGTTGAGTACCAACAAAGTCACTTGGTACCAGTACTTATCATTAGTACCGGTACTTGTGACTCACAGGCTCCACCAACTGTGAACACTTAATACCGGTGTTCATGATGAGTACTAGTACTTGTTGTTCATAGTTTGGAACTTAGGCCCAAACTTGTGCCTAGCATGTACCGATACTTATGACTAGTTCTGGTACTTGCTAGAAGTACCTTGTTTTACAATTTTTAATCAAGTTTTAAGGAAATCCTATCTTAGCTATACGATAATATTTTCAAAGAGTAGATCTTTACTTTTAAGACAATGACTGAACGTGATTTTGATCCCTAATTATCTCTACTTTGATTTTAACTACTAAGATCTGTTTTTCTTGTTAGGAGAAATACAAAAGTTCTAAGATACAACAAACTAAATAAAACTAAAGTCTTCAATCTTTATGCCGTTATTACTTCTTTCATCCATCCTTAGATCCTGTTATTTCCTGAAAATAACACTTTGTAAACTCATTGGATTTAAAATGATTTTGTTAACACCAAAACATAAAAGAGAAGTGGAACTAGGTTCCAACATTGGGGTCATGTGAAGCATAGTAGGCTTGAGCTCCACCTCCGATCCTTCCGCAAGACTGTTGATTCGAGGTTCGATCTCCACCATAGCGAGATTGTAGTGATCTCACAATTGAGGATGCAGCGGTGGGTTGATGTAGGCATTGATCTGCTCTCTGAAATCAAAGAATTGTTGTGGTTCAAAGTTAAGTTGTTTTGGATGATCCATGATTGTGGCTGGAGATTCAGGCTCAGAAGTGGAGGAGTTGGAAGAGATGTTGATGTAATCAGGTAGTTATACAAACAAGGAAGTCGAGGCTTGGCCTAGACGAGAGTGGAAAACTAGTGGAGGCCTCAAGGGTGGTCTGATGGATCTTCTCCCAAACATACACCAAAGGAGAAGGTGAGGGATAGAAGGTGTGATGGACCCAATCAAGACACCCAAATATCTTTGTATGAGTATAGAGGTCCTGGGCGGATGATGCCCCTAGATCAAAAAGTTATCCACCTAGGAATTACCTGGGCAGCCAAGAAGGGAGAGTCCCGTGAAGACCCCTACATGGTAGAGCGCCTCCATGGGTTACAGGGTTTCCCCCATGCATCCTTCCTTGTCATTGATGGTCCAGGTAGACCAGAATGGATATCTTGACCTCTTAAGTCTACCAATTTTAAGTTTATAGCATGGGTGCTTAGGATTTTACTTGAACTTTAGGATATTTTTTGTGACTGGTGACTTAATTTTAAGAATGGTTGACCCGGTAAGGTGGTGTTTAAACGAAATGGTCGATGTTTGAGAAGTGCATTATAGTATAGACAAAATCGCATCAAACAAATACAATTTATTACTTGAATTGAAGTCCGAGTTTGAACACAGGGAGCAAATATGGAATTCACGCTCTAACCTCAATAAATAATATAAATAAGCATAATTAATTATAATAATTACTCAAAACTAATATTCAATGTAGCACATGAGTATATCAAGAGTCTAATGAGGCAAAAAGACATCTAAGGCAAAATAATGGTGATTTGAATCACCAATTATTAGCTTAGATAAAGTATATACTAATTACTGAATGAATCAAATAATTGCACTCTGCTACAGTGCCTCAAAGAGGCTTCTTCTCTTTAGCATCTTCTTCTTTCTTTCCTCTTCTCTGTACGAGCCCTTCTCCTTTTGTTCTTTTCTCTTTTTACCTTGGCCTTCTCTTCTTCTTTCCTTTCTTGGATTTCTCTGCTCTTCCTTTCTTCCTTAATCTTTTCCTCTATCTTACTTCCTTAGGTTTCCTTCCTTCCTTCCTTACGACTAAGTGTTCAACCAACACATAGAGGAGCAAAACCCACCCTCCCCCACTCTCTCTATCTTTCTCTCTTCCTCCTCTTCTTTTTCACTGAAACAAGATAAGCAGGTACTCAAGTCAAATGCATACCTGGGTCTAGGCCTACGTGCATGGTGTCGTAGGTGAAGAGTGAGTAGGCGGGTTAACGGGCTTATGAGGCGGTGAGGGACCCAACCTCTCAAGTGACTGGGCGAACAGCTACAATCACAAAAATAATATATGGGCATGCAGGCATATCTTTATCAATGAGGTGGGACTATGTTTGTCCCCCTCCTTCACGCAGTAGCAGCAGGAGGAACTTCGTCGAATTGTTATGCTGCTGCTGCTATCTTGGCCGATTGAAAGCTTGAGGATGCACTTAGAGCTGAGTCATGTCACCAGGAGTTGATAGCGCAGACGAATGTGGCTGGTGAACTGCAGTTGGAGCTAGAGAAGGTGGTGGCAACAATGGTGCTCCGACGAGTACCCTGAAACATGAATACGGCCTCATAGCCACATTAGAATGCCTCAAGATAGACACTGGAGGTTGGCGAAGGTGATGGCGGTGTCCTAGTGGTGTGGGAGTGAATGTAGTGGTCGGACGGAGGCGAGAAAGGTCGTGCGAAGGTGGGTTGTTCAGAGGTGATTGTGAATGAGCGAAAGGTGAAATTAGTTGATGCATTTTGTGCGGAGATGAGTGGTGGAGGTTGTGACGGTGTTGGCAGGGTGTATGGTGCGATGGAGTAACTGGAGTACCTCGTTGGAGGTGTGGCCGGAGTGAAGGACGAAGGTGGCTTGCGTAAGTGTTAAGGGATGTTTTTGGGTTCTTGGATATGTGTTTTAACCTAGGAAACTAAGGAGACCTAGCTAACCTATTCTAAGTGGATGAAAGGGAGGAATCTGCATCGATTTTGGCACGCCGGTGACAGAGAACATGAAACCTACGTTGTGGTGGACAACGAGGAAGAGGGGGCCTGAGAGGCTCTCGCCAGTATTGCGAGACGCAGACGATTGAGCCAAAGAGGAATTTGCCAGTTATTTTCTATGATAGCGGATGAGGAAGGAGGTCATAGAGGCTCGTCAAAGCTTGTGGAGGATCTCAGCCGAAGAGGAGGGAAGAAGGTGAGATACTAGCCAAGAACAAGCTGAGGATGTACGGTTTAAATGGGGGGTCCTTGTATAGGGCTCAAGGAGGCCTTCTAAGCTTGGAAACCATGCTTGGAAGCTTCCAAGCTCCAAAATATATGGAGATCGAATCCTTTCAAAGGTTCGCATGAGAGATTGGGTGAGATATGGAGGCTCATATAAGGCTTAAATGTAACGTTCTTGACGAATCTCCCTTTCAATTTTTAGAGTGATTCGTCAAATAATCAACAAGTTCTTGCCAAACGAAGCTCGTCGGAGTAGGATTCCTTCACAGAAATGGCAGGAGGACCTTTTTGCAAAGAGTAACAATAAAGATAGGGGGCTTTTTGCAAGGAGTTTCAAATGCTGAAGGGTTGTGCTAGAGAGAGAATCAAACTGGACCAAATTGCAAATTAGGCCAAGACAATCTCTAATTGGACCAAAATTTTGGTACAAACCTAATTTAGACCCAAGAAATCTGATGGTTAATTCAGATTTAGGTTTTTACCAAGTTTGACTAGGTAAATTATGCAGTTACCCAAATTAGGGCAATTGTCCATATGAGACTCTATCTTAGGTCAAAATGGGTTTTGAAGGTCCATTCAAAGATGCTAAATCCTAGGGGATAATTTTATATGATTTTTAAAGGATTTAGATGAATTTTACCCAGACTAGAACCTCATTTAATTAAGTAGGTATGTTTTTAGGGTTTCAGATGTTAATTAATTCTTAAGATGCGTAAAAACCCATTTCTGTCTGCATGGACCCACTTATTAGTCATTAATGACGAATGACCTTTAATAAACCCCTGGGAAAACCCACAGTTATTCTGCATTCATGATATGGTGGTAAAATTACAGTTTAACCTAGTTTCATGTTAAACTCTCAGAATGGATGTGTAGTGAGTTGCAGTCCTTTAGTGGTTATGTAAGAGCATTTATTAATGGCTTAAGACTAATTAAAGCTAGATATGGCTGATGATGATGTTATCATCAGGTGGGTCAACTTCACTTGATTTGTCCATGATTATTAGGTCCCGCTTTTAGGATTCAAGTGAGATTTAGAGTTTGATTCTTAGGGTTTTCTTGTTTAGGTGAGTTCAATCAAGGTTTAGGACACACATAGTTTAGGAAGATTGATTCTTTTTTAATCAAGTGTGTCTCTAAAACCCTAGAATGGAAACCCTAATTGGCTCTACTTGGTCCAATCAATTAATTCCAAATCTGGCACCTAGGCTCAATGAAGATGGTGGTAGCCCTAGGTGACTTAAATCCCTAATTAGGTGTAAGAATCAGGGTTGGGATATTTTCTAGAAATGAACCAAATCGGGTGACTTGATACGATTGAATCTAAAAATAGAATGCAAGTTAGTCCTAATTGATTTTTTTTTCTTTTCTTAGCTTTTAAGAATCAGGGGCTTAGCGAAGATGGATTTATGGTTTACCTTCCCCTGGAGTAGCTATTGTGCAGTTGATCTCGTTCCTTGGCTAAGTTCTCACAATGTGGGACTATCCCACCCACCTTCGTCTCAACGCAGCAACAGATGATGAAGGTCCAATTGAGGTCAAGGATGAGGTTGTTGGATCCAATTGAGTGCTTGTAGAGGAGTCTGGAGGTCAACTGCAGTGCCTGGGAATGTAGCCTAAAGTAATTATGGTCAGAGACTGAAGGCATAGTTGGAGGAGTCGAGGAAGAGATGGAGGCCCAGTGAAGTACCTGAAGGCATGAACATAGCCTTGCAGCCAAGTTAAAGGCACTCAAAAGCTTCACCGTGAAACGGCTAGCGAGGTGGTAGGTGCAGCGTGTGGTGTGAGTGATGGTCGAGGCTAGACGACGTCGAGACAGTGAAGCAGAAGTGCATGAGTTCGGGGAGGTGTTTTGGTGGGTGAATCATGAAATAGGTTGACGCTTTTGTAGAGGGTGGCACAGTGAAGCTTGAGGGTGGTAGTGGCGAGTTTCGTGCGGTGGAGCGGCAGATAGCTGTTGCTGGGGCTTCACCGGAGTGGAGGAAGGCAAGGGTGTCAAGATGTGTTGTGTGGTCAATTGGGAGTATATGTTAGAGGGAAGTGATGTAGAGGGAGAGAGGAAGGCGTAAGGGATCTTAGTGGAGAGGAAGGAGGCCAGAGAGCTCCGGTTGTGGCTAACCAGAGCCGGAGAAGGAGATAGAGATGATAAGGCAATGATGGCTAATGAGGCAGAGTAAGGCCCTCCCATTGACCAGAGAATTGCACAAGAGGGGAAGACAATGGCACCTCCAATTTGATGGTTAGAGGTGCGGAGGAGCAGTACGAAGGGTGTCATCGGATTAAGGATATTTGGTGGCCGAAGAGGGTAAATTAGGGTGATTTGGTTCACCAAAATTTGCTAGGGAGATCGATGAAGCTTCATAGGATCTTAAATAGGGCTTAGAAGGGTCTTCCAAGCTTGGAAACCAATCTCGGAAGCACGTGGTGCTTGCATGACATGGTGACCCGAATCTTTCAAATCTTTGCATTAGGTTTCGAGTAGGATTCATAGCCCAATGCATGGCACAAATGAAAGCGGATTTCATCAGGGATCTTACTTTCTAATTTGGGAGAGATTTGTCATGAAATCGGAAAGAAATCTTTGATTAAAGATTGTCAGAGTAGGATTTCCTCCATGGTAATGGTGGAGGGATCAATTTGTAAAGAACGAAAACAAAGCTGAAGGGTAATTTGTAATTATTTCAAAAGTTCTGGGCACAAATGTGAGAGAAAAGAGTCTGACAAGACTGAAATGAAAACTAGGTCAACATGATCTCTGATTGGGGCCAAATTTTGGTACAAACCTAATTTAGATCCAAAAAATCTGATGGTGAAGTTGGCTTAAGGTTTTGACCAAGTTTGGTTGGGTAAATTGCATAGAAACCCAAATTAGTGCAACTGCCTGTCTGAGACTCTGTTTTAGGTCAAATTAGGTTCCAATGGCCAAATCAAGGTTGCAAAACCCTAGAGAATATTTTTCTATGATTTTTAGAGGGTTTTGGTGAACTTTATCCTGACCAGAACCTTAGTTAATTAAGCTAGTCTATTTTAGGATTTTAGATGTCTATTAATTCTTGAAATGCGTGAAAACCTATTTCTGTCTGGATGGACCCACTTATTAGACATTAATGACCATATGAACTTTAATAAACCCCTGGCATACCCTGTGGTTATTCTGTATTTGAGATAAGATGGTAAAATCATAGAAATAACCCTATTTTCATTTTTTTCTCAAAATAGAATATTAAGCACTTAGGACCCTCTGAAGGTTATGTAGGAGCTTTATTGACTTTATCTAACCAAATTGAGCTAGTTATGGTTCAAAATGGTGTTCCCATCAGCTGCAGTTGGCATAGTGCAGGGAGACCCTCAGTCGTTGGATTCGCATTACACGGTTGAGGATCGACCGGCCTACATGATTCAAATCACGAAGGTCATGCTCCTCTGCTGGTGTGTGCATTGGCAGTCATTGGATCCATCATCATGCAGCTGGGATGCTCCTTCAAATTGTGCCCTCATGGATTCAAACGCACACGCATCGCACCTTCTAGAAGATCCGACGACCGAGAGCACATCCGACCATCTTAAATGAGAGCCCCTCTTTGTGCTCGCGCGATCTGGTGCATCTCCTTGTGTCATTGGGTGGCATCTGATTGCACATGAGTCACCTCGACTGCTTGATCAAGATCGAGCTGTCTAATTTATCTGACGTTGGAGTGGTCGCGGTAGATTGGAACTCGAACCCACTCATCTTCCTTGTGGAGCGGGACTGTAGCCATTATTTCCAGGGTGCTAGATGGTAACGTGGAGATGTTGGTACGACTATGTGCCTCGATCGTTGGATGAAGATCCAACCGTCACAATCAGATCCTCCTTGAGATGCTTGGCAAGAGGTCGGGCAATGTTGAGTGCTTCTCAGCCATTGGATGGAGATCCAACAGCTGGTATCACTACTTACGGTGAGGCTAGGGAGGTTACGGCTTATGTAGGGTGACCTGGTTGGTGCCACATGTAACCATTTGGGTTGTCCATCTTCTTCTTCTTGTAGAGGGTGCTACAAAGCTCTAATCAGGGTGATTTCTATGTTGACAGACTGCGATCATCACTTCAGATCCTTCCGTACAATCAAATTCTTCATCCGAAGCCTGTAAAGATGTCGTACTTCCTCTTGACCATATAAAATGTTAGAATTAATGTACAGAATATGAAAACTATCCTAAATGCAATGCAATGGATGTTATGCAATATTTATACCTTGAAATGCAATGCTAGGCCTTGAAACTATCATAAATAAGCATTTTATCATGAATTCATGCATGTTTATCATACCCCCATGCTTACTCTTTGCTAGTCTGTGGCAAAAATAACCTAAATGCTATGTATAAAAGTAGAATTAGGATTTGATTTCTTAGGCACGAGTTGTTGGTTGCTTTAGAAGATTTCAACCAAAGGCTTAGTTACAAAAACTCAATAGTGCCTGGGTGTCTGCTAAAATACTGACTGCCTAAGCCCTCACCTTATTTGAAAAGGGAAGATACCTTTTACTTTTTCTTTTTTCTAATTTTTTTGGGCTTTTGGAGTTTGGGAGTTTCAAGATAACTTTTTACAGCTACACGACCTGCCCAAGACTCGAAAAGGACACTAAGTGCTAAGCATCATGAAAAAAGAGTGAATAACTCAGTAGGCGGCTGTTAAAATAGACTTCAGGTTTCTACAGCCCTAGGTGACCTTAAGAGTTTTTTGCCTAAAGGTTTATCTTTCCAAGCGATAACTTTCTCCCTACTTTACTTCTTTTATGGGATCAACACAAAGGTGAACCCAACGTATATCTCCCTGGTTTATTCTACTTCCCTGCTTCTTGCCTAAGTGTTTTGGGAATTATTTGTGCATTTTTGTGAGCTAAGCTTTGGACAACCGGCCAATGGGTTGTTACCCACAGTAACTTGTCAGCCATACTCGTGCAGTGAAGTGTGGTTTATTTTTCTATTTTTTTCTCCTTTCTCTATTTTTCTTTTATTTTCTTTTATTTTTGAGTATTTCTTTTTTCTCTTTTCCTTTATGTCGGTGCCTTCTCTGATCTAATATTTACCTAAAAGTAGTATAATGAGTATGGTCATGTAGCTGGTATCTGGACAATCGGCCAATGGGCTGTTACCCACGACAACTTGCCAGCCATACTACCCTAGACAGTTTATTAGCTACCCAATTTTCGTAAAAGCCATCGAAAAGTGAGTTAGTGCAAATAGTGTGTAGATGCTTAGAATTAAAGTTCCCTCAAATTAGAGGGTGGGTTGATAAGTCATGTACTTATCACCCAAATTTATTGGTCAAATTAGAATAAAATTACTTGGGGAGGACTCGAGACTAAGTCCACATTCAATTGACACTTGGTCTAATTAAGCCTGAAGACCTGAAGAGTCTAAGTATTCAAGTCCCAAAGTTTCAATCCCTAAAGTTCACAACTCCAAAATCCTAAGTTCTCTTCTGCTTTTTTTGTTTGAATAATAGGAAATTAGTGTAATAGGCTAACAAAATGATCATTCCACAAAATATCCACCCCCCATGCTTAGTTAATGCAATGTCCTCATTGTAAAGATAAAAGCATACAGGAGGGTAGAATTGGAAGAATAGCACTGGATTTTCGTGAGATTCTGGTAAGCTCCAAATAGTCTTTACACATGCTGAGTTTAGTGCCTTCAGCTAGGTGATGCCCTCAATTAAAAATAATAAACATTGAGGCTGCAATAACATAGTTTTCAGACCCCTAGATATGGGTCCCAAAGAGTGAAAATGGGCTTACCAAAGAGATGATCAATGAAAGTGGTAAGTTGGTGGTGCAGGGAGAGCCTAAATGGTCTCCAATAGGATTTTTGCTGATTCAATATCGAGTAGGTGTGGGTGGT
Source organism: Thalassia testudinum (assembly GCA_037157565.1). NCBI lineage: Eukaryota > Viridiplantae > Streptophyta > Magnoliopsida > Alismatales > Hydrocharitaceae > Thalassia > Thalassia testudinum. Next base: position 5,204,774 of record JAZHRO010000073.1, on the reverse strand, counting down.
TATAGAAATTATGCAATGGTTTGGTGAACAAGGATGATGAGGGTTTTGTGATGTGTTGGGGGTTTGTGGGTACTCTAGAATACCTAACGTTTTAAGAGTTTCTCCCCAAAGTTCAATTTCATCCTCACAATTAGGGTGCTTAATCCAACCATCCTGATCCTCATGATTCCCACCCAAAAGTTGAACCTCAAACTCTAAAAATTCAGGATGAGGACATTGTTGGGTTTTAACTTGATCATGTGAATCATCCAACAAATATCCAATTTCATCAGTATCTTCCTCATATCGAGTTGCCATAGTTTGTTGTATGTCTTCATTGTCCTCAATTGTCCCTGCAACCATGTGATTTTCTTCCTGAGTTTAGGTTGAGTTAGCCAATAAAAGGTTGTCTAAAGTATGTATGGCCATTACCTCCTCTATCTTGCAAAGCTCCTCCAACAAACCACACCTAATTTTATCCTTCTTCAAGACCTCGAAAATATTAAATCAATTTATTTTATTCCCAGAGGCCATTTCTATGCTCCTTGATTCAAAATCAATCCTTGCCTTGGCGGTAGACAAGAAAGGTCTTCCCAAAATAAACGAGGTGTGGTTGAGATGCTTTGGTGCTTCCACATCTAGGACCATGAAATTAATAAGGTAATGCAAATTATTAACCTTGACTAAAACATCCTCCAAAAGACTCTTTGGTTTTGTAATGGATCTATCGGCTAACTGCAAGGTTATGTCAGTGTGTTTCAGGTAGTCTAGACTCAATTCCATATGCAGTGAGGTGGGGATCACGTTAATGGAAGCACCAGAGTGTTTGCACCTCAAAACACGCCTGTAATAACGCCTTCTTGTGCTATTTTCTAGCATTAACATTGCATAATAGGATCCTGTAATCGCATTTGTAAAAACACTTGCATGCATGCATTTAATCAAGAGAGGAAGAGGAGTGAAACAATCGCCTACATAGTTACATTTTTCTTCAAGTGCCTCCTTGCAAAATCACCCTCTTTTTATTTTTCCTCTTGATTTCTTCTTTTCTCTCCTTCCCGCGGCTGCATCCTTCCCGCGGCTGCACTCTTCCCGCAGCTGCATGCAGCAGCCACGCAGCACTTCTTCCCGTCACGTCTCCCTGCCAACGCCGCTCCCTATAGCTGCAACTTGCACACCCTCTCCCTGCTGCAACCGGCACGCCACTCTCCCCTCCTCTATAAGTAGCTGCAGCTTCATCCTAGCGACACAGCTGCTGCAGCTGCTGAAAAAACCCGCAGCCATCTTCTCCACCGCTTTCCCCTCCCATACATCGGCCCTCTGTCGAGGAGGCACCCGGCGAGCAGGAGAACCCACTGTGGTGCACACCACCACAGTGGGAGCACCACCGCCCAGCTCTTCGACGAGCCGGTGGGCGTGGTGCATTCCCTCGCTTCGTTTTTTTCTCTTTAACGCCATTACCGCTGCTCCAAGCTTCGAAGCTTGAAGCCACGGCAGCAGCAGCCCAGCAGCAGCCCAACAGCAGCAGCAGCAAGTCCTCCCGCCCCTCCGCGACCGTCCCCGCAGTCGCTCACCGCCTCCGCGCGCGTCTGCAGGGCGTTCCCCGCCTCTGTCTCCGTTCTGTCCGCCTCGTAGTTGCACCCGTAGCCCGCCGCCGCACGCACTGCAGCGGCCGGCTACGGCCTCACGCCGACCCCTGCCCCCCTCCGCGACCCTCTGCGACCACCTGCAGACCTCCTCCACGCTCGCTCCTCCGCGCCTTCGCCCACCCGTCGCCTTCGCGCAGGCCTGCAGAACCCTACGCGAAGGCGCGCCCGCACCCGCCGTCTTCAGACGTCCGCCTCCGCCTTCAGACGACGCGGCGTCAGACGTCCGCCGCCGCGAGCAGACGACTTAACTCGCTGCCATTGTCCGCGCTCTCGATCTCTCCAGCCCGCTCTCTCTCTCTGCTGATTTCTCTCTCTGGCGCTCTCTATCTCTCTCTCTCTCTCTCCCGCTCTCTCTCTCTCTCTCTCTCTCTTTTTCACTCACTCACAGACACACACTACACCAACACACACACATCTTCACCGACACACACACACACCCACACACACACTTACACTATAAGTATAGTTATATATAGTAACATATATATACATACATATATATATATATATATACATACATATATATATATATACATACATATATCTATTATATATATATACTTATATACATAGTATATCTATATAGTTATGTATACATACATATATATATAATATATCTCTATATATATATATATACACGTATATATATATCTATATACTTATACATATACTTATATATATATACATATATACTTATATACATATATATATATATACATATCTATATACTTATATATATACACACATATATATATATATCTAGATACATATATACTTGTATACATATATATATATATACATTTATATAGTAATATATATATATATACTTATATACATATATATACACATATATATATCTATATATATATATATATCTATACATATATAACTATACATTTATATATATATATAGATATATTTACTTATATACATACATATGTACATATACTTTCATGTTATTTATTATACGCTGTATCGCGGGGATATCTGCACCAGTTGCTGATATTCCCTGATACACGCGTACAAAAAAAGCGTGGTCCCATACATCATCCATCCTCCATCCACACTCCACGCGGCACATAGTCGTGTTGGTTGCGTCTCTCTAGACGTCAACTGACTCGACATAGTGCTACACTCCATCGTCACCTCCACCCCCACCCCTTTATATATATACTACATATAAATATATATCTATAGCTACTATATTTACTTTCTATCTGTTAGCTTCCTTCTTAGTAAAAAGATAAAAAAAAGGTATAAAAGTGAAAAGATAATCTTTGATTTGCAGGTTCCCCGTCTTGCAAGTAGCAAGACGTGTTTTGAAACTCTGTTTTGGCTAAAAGCCAAGGACACAATTTTGAGGGTGTGCCTCAAGAACAAGGATTACCAGAAAAAAAAAAACCTAAATAAGAAAAATACCAAAAACAGAATAAACGAACGGAAGAGACGTGTTTTAAGGAAAACGTAGAAACTCAACTTGAACCCCACTTCCCTGAGTTCGACCCTGGGCCTAAAAGTGACAAGATAAAATCAATTAGGCCAGGTTAAAAATTTTGTAAAGAGATGGTTAGGTCTGAATTAGGTTAACCACTATACACATTTCAATGATAAAAATATCATATTAACAACCTATCCGGGCCGACCCATCAAGGAGGGCCCAGTCAGAAGTAATGTTTCTTATTATGCAGGAAATTAGCGGAGCTCCCGGGTCCTACTTCTTAGGGGGTAGCTTATTTAAGATCAGTGTACTTGTGTTATCATACAAGACTACTCTCTTGTTGTTTTTAGATTCCACTCTATGCTTTTCTTTATATAAATTCAGTAAACATTTGGTGTAGGCGAGGATCTGATAGCCATGAGGAGTAAAATGCCTGTCAATTTGAAAGCCTTATGTAAGGACATCTTTTCCTTCAATTTCTCCTTCGACTTTTTCTGTTTTCCCATACAACAACATACACCCAAATCAAACTCTATTGTTTTGTTGATCATATTCCTAGTTGGGAGTCTAGAATTCTTACTACAGGGCCTAATAGTGTTCAAATGGGGTTGGGTGGGTCCCCTGTGTCTACTACCACTCCTCAAGGTGATGGTATTTGTAGTGGAAAAATGATGTTGGTTAGTGCCTTGGGGAGGGTTGGGCAAAACAGGAGGCTCCCAGTTGATTATGGTGTTAACTTGGTTCACTCCAGGAGGGGCTGGGGTAGCCTGATGGATAACATGAGCTTGAGCATGTAGCTCCCCACCATTACCAAACCCTTGAGGCCCAGTGCCTCGGTTCTGTACATTCCTTGGGTTTGGTATAGGTTGTGATGGTAGAGATCTACGCTATCGATTGTTTGCACTAAGTCCAGATTGCAAGGTGTCCAGCGAAGTTTTCATTTGTTGCATGAGCTAGAGCATTGACCCTTGCATTTCTACCATTTTCAAGTTCAAATCGGCCTGCCCGGTGGGTTGTTGAGCATTCCACATGGATTGATTAACCTGATTCGAGGCCAAGTGAGTATATACTTGACTCTGATCCATTGGCTTTTGTGGTACCTAATTGTTGGGTCAATATTGGGTTTGCTGCCCTTGATCTTTCCAAGAGAGGTTAGGGTGATTTTTCCGACTAAGATTGTAGGAGTTTGAGTGAGGGTTGGACCTAACATTCTCTTTTATAGCATGAACATCCTTATAAGATGAGGATGAAGAAGGATAAGTAAAACTGGGATCAAAGGCCCCAGTTTGGAACCCATAAGGTTCCGAGAAAAGCTAGCTTGAAGGTCGAGCCGACTCCAGCTGGTTCATAAACTTCCGTCTCGTAGGTTCTTGCAAAGAATGGAATCTCAAGCCCTGGGATTGCGTGGATCTTGAAAAATTAGAGGTTTCAGACATCCACTCTTCCATTCGTTTAGCAACCAGATCAACCTTATCTAATTTATTGTAGATCAATTCCATATCATATGTTTGAGAATCATGGACCTCATTGGCATTTGATCTAGTTTGTTGGGATCAGTTGAAGGTTTCCATGGAGGTGTGGTTTAAAGAGTTTTTGCTCATTTCCTCAAATAAATCATACGTTCTATCTATGTCTTTCTTGAGGAAATTGCCTCCATAAGAAGCATCCACATGATTACAGAGTTGATCATTCAACCCGTGATAAAAAATTTGCATAAGTTGCCATTTAGGCATCTCGTGGTGTGGACACTTCTACAATAGATCCTGGAATTGCTCCCAAGCCCCATGAAATGGTTCCCCCAACCGTTGGGCAAAAGTGGTAATTGCCAATCGCAATGCATTGGTTTGCCCAATTGGGAAGAATTTCTTTAGGAAGGTCGATTTCAATGCTATCTAGGTAGTAATCAGTCTTCCAATGGTACGATACCAATGTGCGGCCTTATTCCAGAGTGAATGAGGGAAAAGCCTCATGAGCAATTGTTTTTCATCAACATTCCACGATTTGGTAGGTTGAACCAGACTGATCAGGTCCTCTAAATGTTGGAATGGGTCCTCTGAGCCATGCCATGAAAGTGTTTAATTAAACTCAGAACCTGGGGCTTGATCTCAACATCATCAGGGCGGATCACAATGCCGGGACGATCCTCGTAATTTGAAGGCTCATAAAAATCCTTCAAGGGCTGAGTACCCTAACCATTCACTCGTTGGAACCATTGCTACATCTGCTGCAATTCTTCCAACTGGCTCTGAATTAGCTCCTGCTAGTTAGGGGGCGGGCGAGGTGGTTGTTGATCAGCCATGGGATCTGCTTGGCTATAACTCAACCTCCACCTCCAGGAATGGTCTATAGGTCCTTCCAAGTGAGGGTTCAATGACCTCCTTCCAAGCATACACTGGAAGGAAGTCGAAAGGATGGGAAAAAGGAGCCCTGCAGCACAAAAAATGCAAGCCTATCCTTAGGTTGGGTAGTATAAAGACCTACAAACTCTCTGAATCTGTCTTAAGATTATAAATGATTTACTCTACTTTTATTCAACCAGTTAGAAGGAGGGGCTGGGGAGAAGGCTCTTCCTTTGGGTTGCACCTCGGGTTCCTTTGATACCCCCTAAAAGTGGTCGTTTGACGGTACTCCACTAGCTAGACATCAGATGGACCAGTAGAAGCAGGTTAATCGAGAACAATCTCAATCTGGGCCCCAAAAAGTGAATTAATCCTTAATGCCAACATCCAATCTATTTTAGGTAAGCTTGGGATTTTTGTGCTTTCGGAATGTGATGGGTCCTTTAGAAGGGTTGTGCCCTTAATGATCAATTCAATTGTGTGTGCGTGCACAACCAAGGCTTGCAAACAAGGTTATTTGATTATGTGTCTTTTAGGGTATAACCTTGCTTAGTGGCTTTTAGGGATTAATTTGTTAGGTTCATTCAATCAGGGTTCAGTAGAACACTCCAGGTTTTATAAGCACTGGTGATGGTGTATTCCTTTAGAAATCAGAAGAAAAATGTGGTGTGCCTGGCTTAGCCTAAAAAATCAACCTTAAGTGAAAGCTACTGATGAATCACTTTTATCTTGAGTGGTACGGTGCAAACAACTCAATCAATCGGCCTATTGCACCACTTGATTAATGCACACAAAAGGTGATTAACCTAGTCTAATTTCTACTCCTTTATGTGTTGATTTGCATGTACCAGTTCCATTGGTCGAAATTCTGGTTGAGTAGATAAAATCAAGATAGTTTACGTGCCTCAAATGTAGGTGCTTGTAGTGTGTATGTTGATTTGTCCCACAATTAGAAGATAAATAATTTCTTTTTATATGCATGGGTGAGATGATGTAGGTGGTAAACAAGACAAATAGATTCTATCCTAGGGTTTTTGCAAATAGCTAAGTAGATTAGGTCTTGATTATTGATGTGTCGAAAGTGGAACTAGTGGAGGGGAATGTGGGGGCACTTACAAACCACTCTACCGGCACTTTACTCTGATCTACCATACTTAGATCTCCTTACTAAGGTACTTGCAAGACAATAAATCAGAGGTAAGTGGGGATAGTAATAAGTAAATACAAAGAAACATGGAAAACAAGAAACCAAATTTTGTTGCCTCCCCAGCAATGGTGGCAAAATGATGAGCATGTTTCTGCGAAGGGAAAGTTGGGGTTAGGAGAAACCTGTCACTGTAGTTGCAAAACACATTATCAAATACAATTTTTTACTGAAACTCCAAGGGAGTCCTAGGTCGAACACAGGGAGGCGACGTTTGTTTTTGTTGAAATCCATGCTTCGCGTTGTTTTTTTTTGGTATTTTAGCGTTCTGATATTCCTTTGTGTTTTTGTAATAAAGAGACAAACAGGATAGCTCACAATATAGAAGAAAACAAATTGGATATATCAAAATGATGTTCAAATGCTTATTACAACAAGTGGAAAATAAAGAAAGAGATAGGGGTGAGAAGGAATCTCCCAAATCGACTATCTGGTGAGACGACGACACTTGGCGGTACCTTGGATGGAGGAGGTGAGAAGTTGGACGACAGGGATGAGATGTAGGAGGATGCCAGATAGAGGAATGCTTCACCAAAGCACGGAACGAGGATGAGGAGGTGGAGATGATCTTCTATCGAAATGGAGGTGGGAGGATGGCTCTAAGGCTCCCTATGAAGGTGGTGAGAAGGAGGAATATTTACTAGGGCAAGGGAACAACTACACTAGTATGGGACCTTTGGAGCTTGAGAATGAGCTCTAAGGAACTTTAATGGGCTTCTAGAGCTTTAGAATAGGTAGGTGTAGCGAAGGTAGAGATGGCTTGGAAGGGAGAGGGTCAAGGGGTTTATATAGTGGTAGAAGGGGTGTGTTTTACATGCATAGGTCTTCAACGACATTTAAAACGTCACTGAAGACCCACCGAGGGTGTTGCTAGAGCCTTGACTCGCCTCTGCTGATGTGAGATGGAGCCGCTGTAGCTAGCATAGTGAGGGGAGAGCCTCAATCGTTGGATTCGCATCACATGGCTAAGGATTAGGCATCCTACGCGATTCAAATCATGGAGATCGTGCTCCTTTGCTGGTGCGTGCACTGGCAACCATTGGATCCATCATCGTGCGATTGGGATGCTCTCTCAAATTGCATCCTCGCAGATTCAAACACCCACTCATCGCTCCTTCAAGAAGATCCGACAACTGAAAGGGCATCTAGTCATCTTAAATTGGCACCCCTGATTGCACACGTGTGATCTGGTGTGTCTCCTCACATCATTGGGTGGAGTCTAATCGCACGTGAGTCACCTCTATCACTCTATCAAGATCGAGCAGTCCAATTTATCTCGCTGGAGTGGTCGCAACGGATTGGAACTTGAAGCCGCACGTCTTCCTTATAGAATGAGAGAGTGACCATTGTGGCAAGGGTGCTCGATGGTCGTGTGGAGGTGTTGGTTCAGCTATGCGCCTCAACCGTTGGATGAAGATCCAACAGTCGCAATCAGATCCTACTTGAGATGCTTGGGAAGAGGCTGGGTGATGTTAAGCGCTTCTCAGCCATTGGATTGAGATCTAATGGCTGGGATCACTCCTTGCAGTGAGGTTGGGGAGGCTACAACTGATGATAACATCATCATGAACCATATCTAGCTTTAATTAGTCATAATTATTGATTAAATGCTCCTACATAACTGCCAGAGAAATGTAATTCACTGCAAATCCATTTTGAGGGAAATATAGTAAAATAGGGGTAAAATTGCAGTTTTAACACTACATCTCAATTATAGTACAATCACGGGTTTACTCAGGGGTTAATTAAGGGTCAAATGGTCTTAGGAGTCTAACAAATGGGTTAGTACAAACAAAAAAGGGTTTTTGTGTGTTTTGATAATTAAATGACATATGAAACCCTAAAAAAAAATTCTCTTATTTAACTAAGGTTCTGGTCAAAATAAAATTCACCTAAACCTTCTAAAATTCATAGAAAAATATTCTTTAGGGTTTGGTATGCTTTATTTGACCATTAGAGACCGTCTTGACCTAAAATAGAGCTGTAGACAAACTTTTGCCTTAATTTGGGTAATTATGCAGTTTCTCTAGTCAAACATGGTCAAAACCTAAATCTAGCTTCACCATTGGATTGCTTAGGTCCAAATTAGGTTTGTACAAAAATTTGGGCCCAATCTGAGTTTTTCTTGACTTAATTTGCAATTTGGTCCTGTCTGACTCTTTTCTCACACACATGCCCCTAACTTTTGAATTTCTTACAAATAGATGCCAAAATTTATTGTATTCCTCACAAAAAGGTCCCTACCACCCTAGAATCCTAATCCTACAACTCCGACAACCATTGAATGAAGAGAACTCCTTCTCTGATCAATCAATCCCTTCCAAAATTGGAAGGGAGATTCCTTGAGGAGTCCTCTTTCCAATGAATCTGGTCTTGAGCCCCAAAACCTTCCCAATCTCCCATGCGAATGCATGAGAGATTCGGGTATTTTTAGGTTTTCAACTCTGATGAGCCTTCCATGCTTGAGAAGCTTGCTTACCAAGTTCTAACCGATCCCTGAGGTCTATATAAGGATCCCCAGGGCTCGGTCGAACTTCTCAACTAGGTTTTGCCCCAAAAACCTTCTTCAAACTCCCTCTCCGGCCACGTTCTGCCTTAGCTCTAGCGACCTCCGTCCCCTTCGTCCTAGAGACAGCCAATAGTCAAATTGGCTTGTTCATCTTCTTCCTCATCCACATCCGTGACTAGCCAGCCAAACCGAGGGTTGTCTCCCCCTCTCTTCGCCGTCGTCTCCCTCAAGGAACACGCTTCTTCCACAGCACCGGCAATCACATCAGCATCGTATCCCTTCCCATTTCGTCGATAATATGAGGTCCTTTAACTCCCTTTCCATATCTCTATTAATTCTTGCTTCTTTCCTACCGCTTTCGACTATCAACAACACCGTTCACCGTCATCCCTTCCATCTCCAAAGCCCACTCCGACAAGGGCTTCCATCTGCTACACACATCCATCCCCCTTGTCAGCTAGCCACAAGCTCCACCACAATTGCACCATCAAAAGCCCTCTCCTATTTTTCTCCCTCGCTCACCCTAGTACTCCACCGACCAAACCCATTTCCGTCCACCTTCACTGACCTCTGCCGGCTGCCACACACCCCAATTCACCATGAAATCACGATGACCACGCTCACCATCCTCAGGTGATCATCTTGTACTATTTTAATGTGGCCACGAGGCCCTATTTCAAGTTTCAGGTCATCGCCGTCCACCGCCATCGCCGCCTCCATCTTCGACATCATTCAAGTGATAAGATCTAAAATGTGGAATATCTACGCGCACAAAAACTCAAACACAGAATCAGTAATAACAAGAAAATTTGCGCAATCAATCAAACCACAAAATTAGGCATAGAATGAATTATGATTCCCCTCCCATGGGTACTCCACTACCTAAGCCTCCCAACTTAGGGTTTTCAACCTGATTCCCTCAAGCCCGAGGAAATCAATTTCCTAACCGAGGTAATTAACAGGTTACCTCAACCCAAGTACAAAAACAGGTTTGTTACAACCCAATGAGCAAATGCTCAAGAATAAATGAAATACAGGTGTAAGAAAGAAAGATCTTACAACTAAGTTCATAAGCCTCTCAACAAATGTAAATATAATGTTACCGATTTGAGAGCCTAGAATGAGAGTGAATGCCTTGACAATGCATGAAGAAATCACGTCGATGTGCTTGGAAATCCATAGAGAGATTGAGAGCAATAAACTATTCCTTCCCTTGAATATGAGGTGGAAAATTGTGAAATATACCTCTAGGAATTTTCCTTGTATTTTTAATATTTCTTGTGTGCAAACAAAGAGTCCAAGGATCATTTTATAGAGTTTAGGACCTAAGATACTCGTCTACTAGACGTTGGGATTTAATTCCCAACGTTCACATTGACAAAATAAATATTCTAGCCATTCTTTTTTGAGCCAACGGCTAGCTGGTACCAATACTAAACTATGGGTACCGGTACTTGTTGCTTCCAGATTTAGGTTTCAAACTCTTAACACAAACCTATAACCCATTTGTACCGGTACCGATCATCCAGTATCGGTACCGGCCTTGTGTACCAGTACTCGTAGTGTACACGTTTGTTTATATGAAAAAGACCAAACCTGTAACTCACATGTACTGGTACTAAACTTTAGTATCGGTACTTGTGGGTTAACAAGTACCTTTTCTTATGTGATTTAATCAATTACATTCTTTGAAAATGATCGCAATATTAAGCCTAATTTATCTCTAATTATTTTTATGATCTAAGTTATATTCCTTTGTTAAGAGGCATACATTTCATAAATAAAAAATCTAAACTAAAAGGTCCAAGATGATCTTCCCCACCTTGACTCTTCCTTGTCATCTTGTATCCTCCATGACATGATCTTTTTCTTCTCACCATCATGCCTCCATTATTTCCAGTTTGCCTTGCTCCTTCACCTAAATCTGAAAAAACACTTAATGGCAAACATTAATCCATAATAATTTTGTTAACACTAAAACAAGATGTGGAACAAGGTTCCAACATCAAGCTCCTCTGGCTGTGTTCTTCGCGAATTCCACATCCAGGCAGAATGGCTTACTCCCAGGTTGCCAATAGAAGGTCACTGCGTCTTGTTTATTCACAATTGGATGAAGCTCAATGCTACTACTGCTGGTATCATGCGACAGAGGAATCAACTCTATTAGTCCTGCATCATAATGGGACAAGCTTCCAAAGGTGCAAATAATGATTTTCTAATATGGCCTTATCTCCTCAATAGCACGAGGTGAGGTTCCCTCGTATGTGCCACGCATGCACTCACCAGCGGCCATGCCACGTGGGTCTGGGCTCTGAACCGTATACTTGGATCTGATTAGAAAAGAAAAAGAAAGGGAAAGGAAGAGGGAAAGAGATAGAGCGGGGGTCAAGGGGGTTTTTCTCTCTTGAGAAACGGCTGACACTTAGCCGTTTGAAGAAGAGGAGGAAAAGAAGAAGGCCTGGATAGAAGAGAAAGAAAGGAGAAGACAAGGAGAGCAACAATAGAAGCAAGAAGAAGAAGAAAAGTGAAGCCAAGGCGTGAGGAGGATAGTAGAAAGAATGAAAGAAGAGAAGGCTGAAGAAGAAGCATAGTGCCAAGATGGCACTGTAGTAGGGCTGACTTAAGCTGTTTGATACAAGCCTCTGCCATCTGATGAAGTGCACTGTGCAATAAAGATTTGCATGTTTAAACTGTTCATTTGTTTAGATGACTAAGTAATTATTATATGTGTATCTAAGCTAATAATTGGTGATTCAAATCACCATTATTTTGTCGTAGATGACTTTTTGCCTCAATTGATTCTTGATATACCCATATGCTACATTGATTATTAGTTTTGAGTAATTAATTATGTCCATTTATATCATATATTGAGATTAGCACGTGAATTCCTATTTGCTCCCAGTGAACGACCTCGAACTTCATTTTTTCTATTCGAGCATAAATTTTATCTGTTGCTCAATCTATTTTTGAGGATTTATTACTATAATTAATGCATCTTTCTAAAGCCTCGATCTATCCCAATCAACATTTTGGCAATGATGCCGGGGAACAATGTGCAATTCACCATTATTCTCTTGCTTTATTTTTATATTTGAGCACTAACTTGCTCTGTTTGCTTTCTTGTGATTTTGTGAGGTACTTCACAAAGAGATCTTCCGTGCAAATCAATCACTCCTGGGCAAGTAACTTCTCTATTCTTCCCTAATCTACCTCTTAATATTGGGAAGACGAGAAAGGAAACTATCAATTAGGAATCACCTGCCTTATTTTTCATAGTAAACATTATTTGAAAGGCAAGTTTCTTGATTTGCAAATTTTTTTTTTTTTGATTGAAAATTGAGATGACTTTTTATTAAGAATTCCCTACCCTAAATTGCCTTATTATCAATTTCTAATCTTCTTGGACTACACACCTCTTGCTTGAAGTCCAAGGAGAATAAGTTAAGATCAAATTGGAGTCAAAATAGAGACGATTAGGGTTTCAATTTTAGGGTTTTGGAGTGCTAGTTCACATTTGGGATCCCTCGAGCCATTATCTCGGATGGAGGAAGCCACTTTACCCATGCGTCTTTTCGAGCACTTATGAGGAAATACGGAGTCCACCATCACATTGCAACCATGTATCATCCTCAGACGAACGGCCAGGCAGAGGTGTCGAACAGGAAAATCAAGCAAACTCTCCAAAAAATGATTTGGCCTGACCGTAAGGATTGGTCTGACAAGCTGATTGATGCACTTTGGGCATATCGGACAGCCTTCAAGGCTCCCCTTGGTATGTCTCCTTATAGAATTGTTTACGGGAAGCCTTGTCATTTTCCCGTGGAGTTGGAGCACCGCGCTTATTGGGCGGTTCGCCAATGTAACCTCGACTCAGACCTATGTGGTCGAGAAAGGAAACTCCAACTCCAGGACCTGGAAGAGCTTCATCGTGAATCCTATGATTCTGCCTTAACTTTCAAGCAACGCACTAAGGCTTTTCATGACAGCCATATTCGACGGAAGGAATTTGAGCCATCTTAGCAAGTTTGGCTCTACAATGCCCAGCTCAAATTCTTTCTTGGGAAACTGAAGTCCAAATGGATTGGTCCTTTCCTGGTCTCGAGACCATTTCCGAACTGGGCCGTTGAGATTGAAGATCCCAAATCTGGGCATAAATTTACGGTCAATGGGAAGCATTTGAAATCCTATCTTACTCATGAACCTGCCCCCGTTGGAGAAACAGTTGCCCTGTTGGAGGGTAACTAAGGTTGTGCCTCATTCTAAGTCCAGCTGGGGACATTAAATTCAGTGCTCGTTGGGAGGCACCCCAACAACACTCTGCCACTGTCACGCTCACTTCACTTTTCACTTCACCACCCACCATCCACCCACCCTACCACCCTGCTGTATACCCTGTACCTCAGCTCTCGTTACCTGATCTTTTGTCCTTCCTCTACCTTACCCTGCATGCATATGAGGACATAGCATCGTTTGGCATGGGGGGGTGGATAGGCATCCATAGGATCTGGGTATTTTATGGTATATGCAGTCTCCATCTATCTATAAATATGTAAAAAAAAAAGAAAAAAAAATGGTGTTTAGTAATGATCTGATGGCTGAAACAAAAATACAATAAGTGTTTATGGATATTCAACCACTGTTTTGAAGACTTTCCAGGCCACAGAAGCTTGATTCGCTCAGGCTCGGCTTAATTCACTTAAGCATTAACAAAATAGATTGGAATCTCTCCTAACTTAGGACGTATTCTTGTACCTGAGACACCAGTACAGGATTCATTGGTTTGCTTCTACTCAAGAGCCTAAGTAATCTTCGTTCACACTACACATATCAAGAAAGACCAGGTGAACATAAGATCCAACCCTAGTGTTCATTAGGGAAGGTGGAGTCCTTACCTGTGCGCGCAGGTAGACTTTTTATCCCAGGCTTTAGTCTTGTGTTTAGGAGAGACTCTTTCCACCAAAAAGGAACTCTCCCACCAAAAGAAAAGTGTGCTCCTCCAAATAATGTTGTAATAGATATACTGACACGTGTTTCAAAAAAAAAAAAAAAAAAGGGTTGCAAATAAGTCAGCATATCTCACAAATGTCTATAAAGTCTTCTCCCTACAAAAGTTCTTCAAGGCAAGTTACAAATACCCTATTTTCTTTGAGCCACAAATGTAATAAAATGGGAGTTGAGTTTTCCATCATCCTTTTAAGGGTCAATCCGAAGACATGAGCTAAAACTGGAACCAACCTGTACTTGAAAATTCGTGAAACCTTGGGCTTGAGTCTTAATGTTCATCTGGTCGGTCTTGATCCTTCACTATGCACAATCCATAATCTCTTGAGCTCTCGAGTATGGCAAAAACCTCCTGGGTCCTGGAAATCGTACCTAAGGTTTAAATATCAAGAGTCCTGGTTAGTCGAGAGATGGTCTATGTCACATAAGACTTAAAGTACTGGTAGTCTTCTCTGCAATTGGTTCTCACAATATCCAACAAATAAACACACCTATGTCACCTCCGAAGAAGATCTTCAGCTTATGATCATTTCTAAATACAATACAAAATGTTTTACTATGGACTAGCAAAAGATAGGCATGGGAGTATGATTGCACAGCGAACAATTGTACCATCTTGTGCTTTTTCCTAGCATTGCCAGTGCATATTAGGTTGCCATAGTTGCATTTGTAAAAATAAACGCATGCATGCATTTATTTGAGAGGGGAGGAGAGTGAATAAAATGGCCTTGAAATTAACGTATTCCTCAAGTGCTGCCTCGCAAATTCATCATCTTTATTTTTATTTTTATGTGGCTTTGAATTTCTCCACGCGACTACAGGGCATGGCAGCTTCTTCGCGCCACTCTCTGCCACAGCATGCCCTGCCAGCCGCATGCTTAGCCATGCACAGCACAGGGCATGGCTGGGCTTGCCTCCATCTTCTTTAAAAAGCCCTCCTCACCTCCTTGCACGGGGAGCCTGGTCCACACAACACACAACAGCCTTCCCTCTCCAGGCCGTCTCCTCCCCTCTCCCCTCCATACGCAGCCTCTCTTCCTCCTGAGGAGCTACGCTGTGAGCAGGAGCAGCTCATAGTGGTACACGACTACCACTGTGAGTCCCACCACCGCCCAGCTCATCAAAGAGCCGGTGGGTGTGGTGGTTCACCTCTCTGTTTTCGTCGTTCCAGCCATTTCCGCCATTGCCATAGAGTCGAGCTTTGAAGCTCAACCGCAGCTACAGTAAGGCACCGGCCACCTCTCGCTCGCGTGCAGGCCACTGCACACGCCAGCAACCGGCATAGCTCCTTCCACACATGCACCAGTCCACTCCATAGTGCCCACACACACTGAACCCGGCGTAGCCGGTCACCCACGCCGAGCACGCATTGTAGCTACTGTTCACGCTAGAGAGTGCGACACTGTAGCTACAGTGCGGTGATCGGAAAGTTTCTCACTTATCCAGTGACCGCGCTCTCTCTCTCCGCGCCGCAACCGCCTCCAGCCCACGCCCACGTCTCTCCCCGCACCTGCTCTAGCGCCTGTTCACACGTCTCTCCCAGCGCCCTCTTCTTTGCCCACATTCCGCTCAGCGCGTAGTGTGGTGCGCTGCGCCATGCAGTGTGCTGTGCCGCGCCCTCACACCGCTCCCTCCAATGTGCACCTATGCTTGCGCACGCCTGCGCCTACGCGTACATGCTCCTACACGCACCACCAGACTTCGGTCGCTGCCTCTAGACAACTTAACTCGCCGTGCCCTCTTCTTCCAGCAGACGCTCTCTCTCTCTCTCTCTCACTCCCTCCTACAGACACATACACACACACACCCACTCACTTGTACACGACTATATACTTATATATATATATATATATACATATATCTGTATATATATTATTACCTATACAACTAAGTATAGGTATAATATACATATATATATGTACATATATATACACATATATTTATACATATATATATATATATACAAATATACATACATATATACATATATATATATATCTACATATATCTATATACATAGATACTTATGCCAATATATCTATATACATATACACATATATATAGCTCTATACATATATTACTATATATATACATATATCTATATATAGTTATATATACATACATCTATCTATATATATATTTACATATTTATATATATATATATACAAATATATATATATAACTACATATACACCTATATAATTATAACCATATCTATATATGCATATAAATATATATTTATATATATATTTTTTCATATCACCTACCACACGTTGTAATGCGGGAATATCTACACCCGTTGCTGATATTCCCCGATACACGCGTACAGAAAGCATCTCCGCACACACCTTCCACTCATCCATCCTACACTCCACGCGGCACTTCGTCTTGTTGGTTGCATCTTCCTAGACGACGATCAACTCGACACCGTGCTACATGTCATTTCCACCACCACCCCTATATATATATATATATACTATGTTTATCTTATTTCTATTTCTCTTTCCTACTATCAAAAAGAAAATATATATATGTATATATAAAAGAGAAAAGATAATCCTTGACTTACAGGTACTCAATCTTGCGAATAGCAAGACCAGTTTTGGAACCCTAATTTGGCTCAAAGCCAAGAACCTGATTTTGAGGGTGTACCTTAAGGACAAAAATTATCAGAAAAAAATCTTAAATATAAAAACACCAAAAACATGATAAGAGAACCGAAGAGATTCGTTGTAGGACAGGCATAGAAACTTGTTCACCTCTAATCCCGCTTCCCTGAGTTCGACCCTGGGCCTAAAAGTGACCAAGATAAAATCAAGTAGGACAGGTTAAAAATTTTGTAAAAAGATGGTTAGGCTCAATTTAGGTTAACCACTATACTCATTTAAACGATTAAATCACCATATTAACACAACCAATCTGAGGCCGACCACTAGGGTGAGCTAAAATGAGCTCTCTTGAGTTGCCATTCAGTTGAAATGAGCTGAATGGAGCTAGGATGAGCTAAACCTAATTCAGGTGAGCTGAATTCCAGCTATGGTGAGCTAGATCAAGTTGAGTTCCAGCTGGTGAGAGCTTCTCCTTCACCAGTTGCCTTCCTTAGTGCTAGGGTACTAAGGATCTGGCAATCTGTTTATCCCTAACACTAACAAAAACACATTAAAAACACAATAAAAAATGCAATGCATGCCTAACCTAATTTATGCCTAAATGCAGCCTAAAAACCCATTTACGAAGTAAAATCCTAAGAGCTAGGTTTGTTTTAGTGCATAAGAATGATGATAAACCGGTGCTTATCAACGTCTCAGCCATTGGATGAAGAGACAATGACTAAGATCGAATCTCGATTGCACCTTCAGTGGTTGACCGAAGGGCCATGGCGGGCTTGGATGGTTGGGATGGTGCCATGTGGCATCATCCTAGCAATCCATCTTCTATTAATCATAGATGGTGTCATGGATGTCAGATTGGATCGATTTTCTCGCCATTGGGCTGCAATCGTGATTCGAATCCATCCATGCAATTGAATTTGTCATTTGAGGTATGAATTTACACCATCTTGACCCTTGACCTCTAATCTTTCTCGAGCTACATATGATGCTACGGAGGTCCGATCAAGGCAATCTCGGAGGCATTGGACTCTGATTGTCCCCCTGATCAGATCCGTACGATTAGATCTCCAATCCGAGGCCCCAATAAATATTACTTTGTCCCTTGACCACAAAAAGGGAAAAAATTAATCTATATGCTTGATGATACATGTTATGCAATATTTATAATGCTAAATGCTTCTATGACACTAGAAACATGCATAAATAGACATTTTAGGCCATTTAGATGTGTGCACATCACTGTCCTAAGGCTAAGGATAGGTGTAAGGATGTTTTATGTTCTTAATTCAATTAACACGTTAAAATCCTATAAGTAATGTAGTATATCTCTTCCCTACACTATGTATTCATCTTCAGTGGCTTTATTCTTAGGTTTCTGTTCTAGCTCTGCTACAGCTTTAGCCTCTTCCCTGCTTTAGATCTAGCTCCAGGCCATCTGCTGAGCTTTTACTACGTACAAACAAAATAACATACTAATTAGTACATTATTATAGCATTATTTCATTATTATCTAAGTAAAGCAAGAAAGATGCAATGCATGCTACTAATGCATGAATTATGCTACAATTATGCTAAGTTCTAACTCAATTTAGGTCTTTTAAGTTCTATGATTGTTGCACAATCACCTACCAACAAATAGTCCCTTTATCAATAAAAATGTTCATTTGATCCCAAGAATTCTTGTCTATAAATACATATACATATATATATATATATATGCTTAGAACGTATTTACGAAAAGCTTTTTTACAACAAATCGTGCCTTGTCTCCATACAAACGACTCAGTACCTACCAAAAAATTTATAAATGCTATTTGTTTCAGCGTGATTTGCAATTACAACGACGACATAAAAATTCTTTTACGTGAAAAGTGACGAACAAATTGTTGCCATTGCCGGGGAGGCAACGAATTCATATTTACTTTCATCTTTACATTCATGTTTCTACATCATTTTTCTCTATTCTTGTGATTGTGTGTAGGATTTTAGGATGACAAGAGATCACATGACAAAGGGTAGAAACGAAGCAAAGTGCGATTAAAGTCAAGGTAGTCCTTGCATCGTAGTTTAGGTTTATTTTTGAATCCTAAGTTTAATTAGAGGCTTTGCATAAAAAAAAAGTCTCATTTATCCATCTTGATTCGGTGTCTATCTTGATTGTTAGATTAATTAGTTGTTTTAGTTGTTTCCATTAAAAAAAAATCCTCTTGGTGGACATTATCCCTTTGAAATCGACAAAACCACCTCTTAAATTTTCAGGCTATGATAAACTCTAATTTTAAAAATTCAAATACAAAAAGTCTACATGTCCAAAAATTCTAAAATATTGTGTGGACGTGAAGACTCAAGTTAGGAATAACATATACAAATTTCACACAATTATGATTTAAATAAAATTTTAAGAAAATTACGGACTGAAGAATTATCGGATCCGTTATTGTTCCTAATTTTTCATACTTTTAAAAATCATGAGAATTTTTATATAACTCCAATTTATCTACAATTTGTTGAATTAGATTCTTGTGACAATATAGAATCTCAAAAACATCTGGAAATAATATTTCGTGCCTGTCTAGTTACACGGAATATTAGATCAAGAACTAGGGGTCAAAATAAACTACAGAACCCTTAGTACACTTTAATTTTGACGAAAAATAGAAAACATGCATTATAATTCTTTAAGAAAATATTTTTTGAGTGCCTAGTTGATGGTGCAATATGACCAATTGGTTGCAATGATTGGGTCGCACCACCTTTCTTGTTTTTGGACTTAATTGGACCATATAACACTATTTGATTTTAGGGTTTCAACAATAGGATATAGCACATTTGCATCTCATATCCTTAGATGAAATTGATTTCACATATTAGGCCTTGCAAAAACTTTTTGTGTACTCCATCAGAACATTGCTTGAATTTATTTGAATACAAAACCCTAAAATACACTTATACATGCAATTGAACCTTAAAATTCACTTTACCATAAAAATTGCTCATGAATTCCATGCTTGTTCACGTCACACTTTTCAAATCTTAAGGGCAACACCCCCCTAATGCCCAAAATATTCCAAAAGCACTTCAAGCCTAAACCTAAAATTATGTAGACATGCCCTAGGTAGGACTAATATACTTGGTAACTTGAAGCTAGATTGGGCTAGGGTCAAGGCATTGTCTACTTGGACCAACTAGTGATAAGAAACGTCAGTGCAGTAATCACGTTAACCTCTAGTGGTGTCCCACCGTGCAGGGTTTCCTAGGGGGTCCTACCCTTCTGTCTAGCGAAGTAATTCAAGGGTTAGTCTAACCTAGTCGTATTTTAGGAAGCTAGGATTAGGTCTAATTAGGGTTTACATTCTAAGGATTAGCTTAATTGCTTGAATTGTGTGGGTGGGTATTCTCTCATTTGCCTTCTTTCTCTAATCGATTTATCAACTTTTTTCTGGTGCATGCAAGGTAGGAGATCTCTAAACCCTAATTTGATGCCACCTTTAGAGAGAAATTGTAAGAGAAGACTTGTTTTTTCTGAATCTGATTCTGAATCCTTTCCCATGGGGAATCACCATGGGGAGGAAGAACTGATTGAGGAGGAGAACTTGGACCCATACTCTTTTGTTTCCCACTATTTCACCATTTCTCCCTATCCCAACCCATCCCTTACTCCAACTTCTTCAAGATAGGAGAACTCTCCTCAACACCCAGGGCTTGATTCCGTTACCTGCACCTCATATTCTCTGGGAATAACTAGGCCTACCTCATCCTTACCAAACTCCACACAAATTTCTCGATATCAAGGATCTCTACAATCTCAAGAGACACTCTCCATATAGGACCAACACTTGATCGGCATGACAACCTATCTTGTCCAATTTAACCAGACTCATCTCCTCCCTGGTCGGGGATATGCCTTAGACTCCTAATCCTTAGGATATCAATCCTATCCCCAAAACCACTTTGCAGATTATCTTAATTTCACCCAACCCACTCCACCTTCTTATTAGGATAACCCTACACCACCCAACCAAGGATATGATCCTTACCTTAGGTATTCAAATCTTGATAATAGATATTCTGATTTGAGTGAAGATAAAAATCCTAGAAGTTATTATCCTCAATCCACTCAAACCCCTGACCATGGTAGTGACCCCGAGGTTACTACCCAATTGCTTGAAGTGCTCCAGGAGATGAGAGAAGCTAAGAAAAGAAATACTGATAACCTACTAAATGAGCTTAATAGAATTTAGGAAGCACAACATGATAAACCTGGTACGAGTGTGCCACAAGTAGGTGGTGAGCCACTTAGGGTTGAGGATCCAACCTTAGGTGTGACATTTTCTTCAATCCCAGCCTCTACTTACACCGAGTCCACCCACCAACCCTATGATTATCCCAAACAAATCGCACCTTGGCCTACATCTAATCTAATAGACAATTCTAATGCCCCAAAGACTAACTTTTAAATGAATGACAAATCTATGGAAGGGACATGTGATGGGGTCCTTGGAACTGATTATGACACATTTGGAGTTGAATCTTTTGGAAACCCCATCCTTGAATGTGACGAGGAAAGTGTTGGCATCCCCAAGATTGATTCTCAATCTAAAGATCCTGAAACTTAGGAGATACCGTATGTTCATGGAATCCAATTTACGTTATTTGATAACCATATTGAGATTGTGGAAGACTCACTCAAGGATCTAAATCTTGATTCAAGCCTAGAATTACAATTATTCTATTTTGAGGAATAAATCTCTGGTGGGTCTGAGTATGAGTCCTTTATGTTCAAGGATGCACATTTGGACCTTGAGGATTATTTGAAGTTAGATATCTCAAGAGATTTGGGGGAATCTGAATAAGATAAAGATTGTAAACAAGCAAAAGAGGCCCCTCGAGAGGATAGAGGGATTGAAGGCAGTGACACTCCCAACCAGGCACATTTACATGGTTCTGATAAGATTTTGTATGAGGTTTCTAATGATCATATGTTTCTAGATGATTCGACTATGATATTTTTAATTTATAGTGCTAATCATTATAAGATACCCTAGATAGAAGTTGAATCTATTTTCACTTCTATAATAGCTAATTCTCGCCCTTAACTTCCCTTCCACTAGAGTCCTGTGAAAAACCCTGATTCTACATTCCTTTCTCCTGACTTTAATCACCAACATCATGAGATTGAGCAAGATAGAAAATCCCCCTTTCAAAGAGATGTTCAAGAGATTACATAATTATTGGGGATGACTTATGATGATTTACCTGAAGAAGTGAAGAATTCATCAGAATCATAGAATTCCAAGGAACTTGATTTGATTGATAAGGAAAAGGAAGACATTACCTCTGAGCCTGAAGTTCAAAACAAAGTAAATTGCGGTCTAACTTATAATTTGAGTAACTCTAATGGATGGCTCGATTCTGACATTGAGAAATTCACAGAAGCCATAGAACTAAAAATGAAAGAATTTGAGGCTTTGATTAATCTAGATTTCGACCTTACATCCCCTAAGGAAATGATTCTCAGGGACAATGAATTTTTTGAGTATTTGCATCATGAATTAAGATAGGATTTGGGCAACTAGTATGAGATTTTTTATCACCCCAGGGATGAGCTTTAGGATTCTAATTTGGATATCAAGCATGATTTGGGTGAATCTCTAACTATTAAGATGGACCACTAGATTTTATTTAACTCACCTACTCTACATCCATCCACACCCAACTTGACTCAGAAAGTGGTTCCTTATACCATTTCAGACTATACCACTTGGGTTCCTCCTTTCATTTCCCATCACTTTCAAGACCCATATGATTCATTCCCCACTAACCACTCTTTATCCACCTCATCTGCCTTACTTATGCACCACTTCTTTCCACTCTAGTACCCATGCTTTATTTTCTCTCTTTTGTAGCACTGGGCTATAAATAATTGCAAGCTCGGTTATCGTATTTTTCTGAACTTTTGGGCTTGGTTTTCACCATCAACTAGTCCACATATGTGGATCAATGATTCTTGGGTATTCTTGACCATATCTTCATAGTAATCCTGACTCAACCCATTAATTTGATCATTCATTTATTTTTGGGGTTTTGGTACGGCTAATGATGTAAAACTTAATGCTAGCCGGGAGGCAACCCAGTATTTTATACAGGTACTTAGATCATTATAAGCTGACTTGGAATAACAAGCTTATTCAAGTAACATCTCTTCTTGCTTACTACATTTTAAATATTCTTCATGCATTTCAATAACGACATTGTAATGAATAGGCATGGGGTGGTGGGACATTGCATATCTTATTTTTATGTCAGCTAGTGATAAACGCCAATTTATTATCATTCTTAAGCTCTAAAACAAGCCTATCTCTTAGGTATTTTACTTCGCAAATGGGTTATTAGGTTGCATTTTAGCATAAATTAGGTTAGGCATGCATTACACATATTGTTGTCTTTTTGATATGTTTATTTAAGTGTTAGGGATAAATAGATAGTCAAATCCCCAGAACCCTAGCACTCTGGAAGGCAACTAGTGGAGAAGAAGCTCATTCCAACTGGGACTCAGCCAAATCCAGCTCATCATAGCTGGATACCAGCTTATTTGAACTAGGTTAGCCCATCCTAGCTCCATTCAGCTCATCTCAGCTGAATGGTAGCATAAGGTAGCTCATCTTAGCTCACCATAGCTCAAGTTAGCTCAGATCTAGATCAACTTAGTTGAGTCTAGCTCATCTCAGCTCTCATCAGTTCACTAGGAGTTCTAACTAGCTCAGCTAAGTTGACTAGAGTCCACCTCAGCTCAGGTCCAGCTACATCCAGCTCTACTCAACTCAATCCAGCTGAAGATGACTTCACCATTGCTCAGTCTAGCTCAAGTCCATCTCCTAGGGACTCCACTTACCTCAACTTAGTTGAGCTAACCTACCTTAGCTACTTCAACTACCTAAGTCTTCCCTAGGAAGATCAAACCCAGCTTACCTCAGCATCTTTCGGCAAAAGCTAGCTTACTTTAGCTTGGCTTAGCAACTAGCAAAGAACTAGCAAGCTAAGCTAGCTAAAGTAGCTCCTTGCCATTTTTTTAGCAGTTATTGGCTCCTATGCAACTCCAGACAGCTCTCCTTCAGCTCTTCCTCAAACCCTAATTCCTCCTACTTCTCCTTTATTCACCTACTAGCTAAGCTAGCATAGCTAGCTTAGCTAAGTTCTCCACTCCTTTGTCATCCACCTTAGCTAACCCTAACTCCACCTAGATAAGCCTCCTCTTTAAGTCCACGTAAGCTCCACATGAGCTACCCTACTTGGTGCCAACTCAACCACAACCCTTCACACCACCACCACCTCCAAGAGACACCATCATGTTGGCTCCAAAACCCCCCTCAACTACCCTTAAAATTGGCGCAAACCTCCCCCTTCATCTCCAACATACAACTATCCTCCTAAGCCATCTCCACCATCCACTTATTCCCTTCTAGAAGCCCCCATAGTTGGTACCAAAATCGTGGCACCTCTCTATGGCTGGCACCAAACTATGGTGCCTCTCCACTACCATCACACCCCAGAAGGTGGCACCACCCATCCTACACCTTGGGATCCCCATAATCACCACTAACAACCTACCAAACCTAATCCTAGCCCTCTACATGCCCATGCCAACTACCCCCTCTCCACCTCTATATGTACCCACCATATACCATGAAACAAAGCATCCTCCCTTAGTTTTAATTCTACCTTAAGCCCACCTATGACCCATGACCAAGAAGAGGGAGGAAGGAAGAAGATTAAGGAAGCTATCCCTTGCCTCCATGGTGCCTTTTTCCTCTCCATTCTTCTCCATGGGCCACGCCAAGTGGAGGAGCAAGCTCTTATAATGGAGGACGCTCAGGAATTGGAGAAACTAGGGAGGTGCACACCCACCCTTGGAGGAGAAATTAGGGTGGAAACTATCCACCTTTAGAGGAGCTAAGGCACACCACCCCTTGGGCTTGCCAGGAGGATGCCATACCTTGGATTCAACAAGGAGGAGGAGCTCTTTTCAACTGTAGGAGAAGCCGTAGTTGGAGCAAGGGCTTCATCCTCTTCACCATCATCATCTAGGATTTTTGTTTTAGTTGCTTTGTAGTTTTATTTTGTAGTAGAAAATTTCCTCAGCAACATAATTGTAAAGCAGAAATCCTTTTTATACAAAGTTACCATTTCTAATTTTCCGTGCATCTTTGTTCTTGTTTTTATTAGCACCATCACTTTCTCATTCCAATTATCATAGGCCTTCACGTGCCTATGGTAAGCTTGGGGATAGGTCATTTTTGCCACTAGTTGCTAAGTTAGGTTTATCCTTTTTCACTCTCAAAATTGTTGCTTCGTTATTTCAGAAACCCTAAAAACATTATATTTGTAAATTCAAAAAGAAAGTGATTTCCCATTTTCAAGCAAGAGATTTATATTTGCAAAAGTTGCCTCCTTGGACGACCCTCAATACTCCACTATCTTGGTATTACAAACTTATAAATGAATCGATTTTGCATGTTGCAATGTCTTTTAAAACCCTAATTTTACAAACTGCGTAAAATTATGAGCACCTTTGGGCATCGTTGCTGAGGAGGCATGGCTTTGCATTTATTATTTCTCTTATTTGATAATTGGGTCTCATCCCCTTTGTCTCTCTTTCTCTTGTGTCTGCAAGTGTTGCAGGAGGAAAGTAGGATTTTGGAACTTGTAGTGCCTTTTCTTCCCATGAAAAATTTAGGTAGGTAATCTCAAACTTGTCACATTTATCTTTAGAAAACTACAAAAGAAATTATTAAACTTAGCTTTCAAGATCCTAAATATCTTAATTAAGTGGTGTGGTAACAATTAAACCTATTTGTTGCTTGTTTGCATCATTTAACACCACTTCACTTCAAGTGTTGGTGATCTGATTTTCCAATCCAGGCTTCTATCCAGATTTCAAAAATCAATTCCCAACACCACAAGGCTCCAAAAATCATAAACTTTCATCTAGTGATTCCAAATCAAGTGGGGAACATTTGTTCCAAATTTATAAGCAATTTGATTTGTATACAAGTTTTAAAAATTCATGGACTAGAGAGGGGTCACCTCCTCTAATTTCCCAATTTTGCTATAGTCTGTGAATTTTATGAATTTTTATACTCATATAATTTTTGTGAAATTTAGCTTTCTGAAACCCTTTTGAAATTCTACATATCACATGAAATTAAAAAAATTTTTGGTGGTCGGTGTGGTACTGAAAAGTCCAAAATACCCTTGGGTATCATTTCTAGACTTTGACACAAGTGCAAAAAAAAATCTTAAAAAATTATCAAACAAATTCTTAAAATCAAAGAAAAATATTTTTTGGAATCCTTGTTTGATTTTACATACATTGTTAATGTTTTTTCATTTGTTTAGACCACAACTTAAAAAGAAAGCCTAAAAAAAACTCATTGGTAGTAAATTTTTGTATTAGGAACAACTGAATTAGGGTTTCTTTTCAAATTTTTAGTCCCACAATATAAAGGAAATTTATCTTCACCAATACAACTTCATTTCCCTTTGTTTGTGGCATTTCAAACTTGTTTAAATATTTAAAAAGAAAACCCTAAAACACACCAAGTTAAATCAAATCCTAAAATAGAAAAAACAAACAAAAAAATTGTGTGGCAGCTTCTTTGATATTGGAATCACTTCCAATCCTGCACACACAAAAAAACTTGAAATAATAGGGCATGACCCCAATCAACGCCATCCACATTTCCATGGACATTTTAGCCCCCAAGCTTAACTTTAAAACAACTAGTTACTTCACCACTTAAGGACTTCATCCTCTTTATTGTTGATATCCAATATCTAAGGGTTATTAACCATTCGTAATTCCCTTCGACAATGTGGCATTAAACTTAGAGGGAAGTCAAATGATGGGTGCGGGTTTACACGAGCCCTTGGTGATTTTCCCAGTATATGCTTGGCTCCAATCAACCTTTTTAGACTAGCTGGGTGACCACTGGGAAGTGGGTTCACTTAGGAATTTCTTATTCATTAGGTTCCCAAGTCTTAGGGTTGTAAGGAGTCAACCTTAAGAAAGACTAGGCTTGGTTGTTTGAATTGCATGCTTTTTCTCATCTCCATCTCTTCTCCTTCCCTCCCATTCTTCCATTTTATGCTCGGGCGATGGTCCCAAACTCTGCACTTGGAGGGCCCATTCTATTTTTCCCCTACGCCAGAAGACTGCTTTTTCTATCTTCTTCTGAAAAAATGGAAAATCAACAAAATAGGTCCACTAACCCATCCACCTCCACCTCTAATCCCACCTCTAATCCCACTACTAATCCCAATTCTAACCCTTGCACCCAAAATCCCCCCACCATTGACTTTCCACACCTAGAGCTTCCTAATGCTGACATGCCTCAATCACAGCAACAAGACCCCCCGCCTAATCTCTACTCCTTGATGGCTGAGCAGATTGCTCAACTTCAAGCCAATCAACAACTGTTGACTAGGAATATCAAAAACCTTGCCAACCAAAGGCCAAACCCACCACCCCACCAGTAGCCTATTGTTTCTGTAAAGGATTTCTATGATCTTTCATATTATGAGGAAAGATCGAGGGTGGTCATACCTAAAGGCAACTTCAAGATTAAACCAGCTATTTTGAATCTGATTAAGCATTTCCATGGCCTTCCTAGGGAAGACCCATTCAACCACCTTGAAGAACTGACTCTCCTTGCATAAACAACTCATTCCCGAAATGTGCAAGAATACCTTTAGCTGATGCGGTTATTCCCATTATTTCTTAAAGATAAGGCCGCCTATTGGTTTAGAACCATTAGCCGACCTATCACCACATGGCCTCACCTCAAGAGCACCTTCCTCAAGAAAATTTTCCCCATAGGTTGTATTAATTCCTTGCAAAGATCTATTACAACCTTTCAACAAAAATCTGGCGAGACTTTTCATGATTCTTGGGAAAGATTCCAAGATCTCCGAAGATGTTGCTCACACCATGAGACTCCCTTATGGTAGCTTGTGCAGATCTTCTATCATGGATTAGAAGATCAAATTTGACGTTTCATCGATGCCTCATTTGGTGGCAACTTCTTAAATAAAGATGCTGAGAGTGCCTATGACCTTTTTGAGGAAATGAGTGATAACTCATTTAATCAAGCTTCCATGAACACCTTTCGCAGAACTTCAAACCTACAGTTGGTGTCCATGAAATAGGCACTCAATATATTGCGTCACCTAAGACAATCATTAAATGATTGCCCAAAAACTCAACTAGATACAAATAAACTAGAAGAAAATTGAGGAAAGACTTGCCACAGCAATCCAAGCTCTGCAGATTCCACATCTAACCCAGCCTAACATTCCACAAAGAGAAAATTTGCACAATCTAAACTCTACCCCTGCTAATTATCATCAATATCCCATGGCTTTCTGTGATTCACTAGGGAATTACAATTATCCAAACCCTAACCCCATTGAAAATATTTCTACCCTCCAGGAGCAATTTAGAAATTCTTCCAACTGGAAGAATTACTTGAACCACTCTTGGAATAGCCTGGTTCCTCCCCAAACATCAATCAATTTAGCGGGTATGGGTCGAATCCAACTTTTCATTCTAGGACATCTCAATAAGACATTAATGCCCAGATGATGAAAACCCTGCAGGAAATGCAGAGTAAGATGACAAAAGTAACCTATGCTGCTACAAATATGAATAATCAGATTGGGGTTACTCCAACTGAAAACCTGCCAGATGTCTACCTTCCTAACTCATGGCCAACCCTAACCATCAGAAGAACCAGTATTCGGGCATAAATCAAAACTACAATAATTAGCCTCTTATTAATCCTTCACCTTAGCAACCTCCCAAATTTTTACAATAATAGGCCCCCCACCTCCTCCAAATAATAATCCGACTGCACATGCAGTTACATTGAAGAGTGGGAAAACCACCACTGATCAAGGGCCTTCACAACAACCTGGTGAAATTCCCATTCCTGTGCAAATTGGCCCTTAACTCCCACATTAGGAATAAAAAGAAATACAAAAATCTCAGGACACAACTCCTATCCCTTTTCCATAAGCTATCTACCCCACCACTATTTGGAATAAGAAATCTGAACCCACAATTGAAGAACTCATGGATTTGTTTGGGCAAGTTCAAGTCAATATCCCTCTCCTAGATGCAATCAAATATATACCTACCTATGCCAAATTTTTGAAGGAGATCTGTACTCCAATAAGTCAAGCTAAAAGTATAGGACAGGTGCATCTTTCAGAGACAATAAGCTCTGTCATACAAAGTAAGCTGCCTCCTAAGATGAAAGATTCGGGCGCACCTTTAATTTCATTGATTATTGATGACACTACTTTTGATCGCACCATTCTTGATCTCGGTGCCTCAGTCAATATCATTCCTATGATTTTATTTGAGGAATTTCAAATTGGTGAACCAAAATCTATTGAAGTTACCCTTCAATTAGCCAACCGATCTGCAACAACCCTTGTGGGATTATTGAGGATGTCTTGGTCATGGTCCAGAATTGAGTCTTCCCCAGAGACTTTATGGTCCTTCACATTGAGGCACCCAAATCTTTAATGAATGCCTCAATAATTCTTGGACGATCCTTTTTGGCCACTGCAAGGCCAAATATAAATTGCCATGCAAGCAAAATGGATATCACCTGCGCAGGGCAAGCTATCACCCTTGATATTTTGAAATCCTCTAAGATATTCCATGATGATATTTTTTTCGAGGACTCAGATATAGAAATATCAAATTTGGTGGAGGAGACAATGTTGATAGATACCCTTCCCGACCATAATTTTTTCGAGGAATCTGACTCAGAATCAGTGCTCGACGAAATCTATGACTCAGAGATTGTCTTCCACAAAAATCTACTCCTGATGATCCCCTTCACCCACCCACTTTTTTCTCAACCCACCCCTACACACTAACCTCACCTACCCTTCATCATTCCTCTCCCAACCCCTTTCAACCGAACCTACCACCAGACTCGCCTGAGTATGGCATTTATCCTGAATTAAAACCATGGCCAGACTCGGGTCACACTTACAATTTTCCATCAAATTTTGATCCCCATCTTTATACAATTTAACTTTCCAGGGATCCAGACGAAGAACCTTTTCATGTGGGCATCCAAGTGTCCAACTACTTACATGATAATTCGTCTTGCATGGATACATTCATGCTCAGTTGAATGACGTAAAAGATAAAACTAGATCGAACATAACCCATCATTTTCTCCTAATTTCTTTTTCTCTTTCTTTTTCCAGGTTTTGACCATCCTAAATCTAATTGCCTTTCACTATGGTGAGTACATTGCTGATAGGATCTAAAGATAGATGGCTACGCACACAATCACTCAGGTAAAGTATTAGTAATAATAAGAAAGATTTTCAAAAAATACAATCACAGAAATTGGCACACGATGTATAGTGGTTCCCGACTCACTTGGGTACTCCACTACCTAAGCTTCCCAGCTTAGGGTTTCTAACACAATTCCCTCAACCCCGAGTGAATCAATCTACTAAATGAGGTAATTAACAGGTTACCTCAGCCCAAGTACAAGAGACAGGTTTGTTACAACCCAATGAGCAACAAGTGACCGGGTCGATCTTTCGCTTTTAAGTCGTTTGTAGTTTAATGTGGTGGAAAAATCGACTAATCAATTTTTAACAAGAAATAACCACTCGCAGAGGAGCGGGTCGTATCCACAGGGAGACAATAACGTATTAAAATTCGCACCACGTAAAAATGTTTGTTCGGAGTCAATTTGGACAACAACCAAGCCAAGATTGCCTTTAGATTAAGGTTTAAGCAAGAAATAATGCTGAAATGGCAATTATGAGAAACTACAGGATATTTTCCGCAATGCAGAGTGAATAGAATATGAATAAAATCTGGCAATGGCAGAAAATGTAAATTTTAATCAACGCTTTACTGTAGCAAAACAGGGGAATTTTTCCCCTGTTGTCTTGCGCGACGAGGAGCCGATGGCCGGGCGCGGGAAGCTCGGAGGAGGTCCCTTGGATCAAGGGCTTCGAATCGGTGGTGCCGGCGAGTCGTGCGGCGGCCGGAGGTGGCCGGACGAGCTCCGGCGGAGGTGCTGCAGGCGGTTGTGCGTGGGCGCGCGGAGGGTCTGCGGAGGGCGCTGGTGCGCGGAGGCGTGGCTGCGGTGGTCTGCAGGCGGGCGTTGGCGCGCGGAGGCGTGGCTGCGGTGGAAGCTGCAGAGGTCGGTTGCTGGCGGTTCTGTAGGTGGCTGTGCGTGGGCGCGCGGAGGGTCTGCTGAGGGCGCTGGCGCGCGGAGGCGTGGCTGCGGTGGAAGCTGCAGAGGTCGGTTGCTGGCGGTTCTGCAGGCGGTTGTGCGTGGGCGCGCGGAGGGTCTGCGGAGGGCGCTGGCACGCGGAGGCGTGGCGGTGGTCTGCAGGAGGGCGCTTGTGCGGTGGTCTGCAGGCGGTTGGCGTGTGCGGTGGAAGCTGCAGGCGGCTGTTGGAGGATGCTGCAGGCTGGTCTACAGGCGTTGGAGGAGAGCGCGGGCTGATCTGCAGGCGTGCGCAGGTCAGCAGCCGGTGAGCGGTGGAGGGCGCAGGCGGTTTGGTGGCCGGTTGGAGAGTGCAGGCTGAGGAAGTGGAGGTGAGCGGGTAACTTCAGACGTCTGGGAAATTTCCCAGACGTCTTAAGTTACTGAGAGGGTGGCTGATCAGTAGCTAGGTGGTGGTGGTCTGCGACGACGGCGAGGAAGATGCACGCTAGGGTGCTCACGGTGATGCGACGAGCTCCGGATGGCGGTGTGGCCTGTCACACCACATGCCCACGGTGGTGGAGACTCGCCGCCACGGTAGAGGCCGGCAGTGTGGAGTGGAAGAGAGAGGTTCTCTCTGCACAGTGGTGGGTCGGTGGCGGAGGCCTCCCGAGCTCGGCTGCCTCCGTGCTCCTTTTGTAGTGTCTTGAACAATTTTGAAATCAGCCGCCGACCAGATCCACCGTATCCGCTCCCCCTTGAATGGCTTTCACTGCATCACGCGGGCGTTGGAGCGGCAGCCAGCCGTTCTGAAAGAAGACGAATAAAGCAAATATTATTAAAATATTAGGGTTATTTATGTATAGACCCTCAACTTCTATGTTAATAAAAACAATATACCTAATTGGTTATCTAATTAGATGAATGCTATTCTAAGCTAATTCTAAATGCACTTAAGATATGAATGTAATGTATGGATTATGTAATTAGATTAAAACTATGAATTAATCTATTTACATCCTAATTTATACTAAATAAATGTTAGAATTAACCTAATATGTAGGCACTTAAATACTTAAATAGCCCACAACTATGGGCTAATGAGCAACAAGCACAAAAACAAATAAAGCACAGGTGTAAGAAAAAAAAAATCTTACAGCAAAGTTCTTATGCCTCCCAACAATAATTAAAATGAATACCAATTAAGAGCCTAGGATGGATGTGATTTGCTTCGTAGATGCGTGACAAAAATACATCGTTGAGGTTGTAGGAATATAGAGAGAGTGAATGGCAAGCTTCTTCTTTCTCTCTTGAAAATATGGTGGAAATTTGGAAATTAAGCTCTAGGAATTTTTCATTCCCATTTCTAATGTGCAAACTAAGGGTCTAAGGGTTTATTTATAGAGTTAGGACCTAGTTGGGACGTCTATGAGATGTTGTGGTTTAAATCCCAATATTCACATTGCCTAAATTAATTTTCTAGCCATTCAATTTTGAGCCAATGGCTAACTGGTATCGGTACTAAAGTATGGGTACCAGTACTCATAGCTTCCAGATTTGGGTTTCAAATACTTAATGCAAATCTGTAACCCACTTGTATCAGTACTAATCATGAGTATCAGTACTTATTACCTCCAGTACGGATACTGATCATGAGTACCGAACTCACGGGGTACAGGTTTGTTTCTTTGTAAAAATCCAAACCTGTAACTCACATGTATCGATACTAAACCTTAGTAGCGGTACTTGTTGGTTTAACAAGTACCTTTTTAAGTAAATTAATCAATTGCGTTCTTTGAAAATGATCATAGTATAAATCCTAGTTTATATCTAATTAATTTTACGATCTAAGTTGATTCTTTGCTAAGAGGCATACATTCTATAAAATAAAAACCTAATCCTTGTCGACTCCTCGACTCCTCCTTATCATCTTGCATCCTCCTTGTCATCATGCCTGTTTGCCTTGATCTTCACCTAAATCTGAAAAGCACTCAATTTGCAAACATTAATCCATAATAATTTTGTTAACACCAAAACAAGATGTGGAACAAGTTTCCAACAATTGCATATCATAAGCATGGGGGGGTGTTTTTAGATTTTGACGATCTATTTAGGATTTTCAAAACCTAAAAATATGCATTTTTCTTTTGTCATTTTCCTGCATGCATACCAAAAAAAATAAAAATATTGAAAAATTTTGAAAATAGGGCTAAGGTTGAAAACTCACCTTACGGTACAATGGGATTTAATCTTTAACTAGGGATAAGGATAGGGATTTGACTATTAGAAAGCAATGGGTCTACCTTTAGACTAGATCAAGTATTCTTCATTAAATTCCACCTGAACTCGTGATAGTTTAGGTGACTTGATCTTCCTTTGTAACTTGGAAATTATTTGGCTTAGCTTCCAATTCAAGAACTTGCAATTCTGACAAAATTCTTGTGTCACAATTCACACTCAAGCCAACACTTAAAAAACACTTAGAAATTAGAGAAACTCCCTATTTTGCCTTAGTAAAATCCAAAACAGATCATTGGTTTGAGTTCCCACTGCTGAGAAGGAGGAAAATGCGTCCTTTGAGGATGCGATGAAAACCTATTACCACCTCAGCACTGCTCCATATCTATATTCCATATCCTTAGATGGAGCATTAAGGTGCAATTTTGCAGCTCAAGTGTCTTGGACGGTGCTCTACCTATAGCATCGAAGCAAGAGCTTGAGTTCCCTTGAAGTGCTTCTTTACACCGCATTGTGTTTTGGGGTTGTGAGCTTCTGGGTGGTGTCTTGGATGGCCCAAAGTGCAGTGCCAGAGCCCCCTTGAGGATTGGTGACAGGAATGATGATACCGACACATCTATTATAGTGTTGAGCTAAAAATAAGCATGGGGGATAAAAATAATAATAAAAAAAAGGGTTTTAAACCAAAAACATGACCTCATAAATGTTCGCATTCACAAGCATAGACCAAAGGTTTTAAAGGTTGATGCAAGTTGCGATTCTGATTCAAGAGCCGGAGAAATCCTAACTACAAAAATTTCGGGTCATCTGAATTAACGTAGAGTTAATTTATGAACTTTAGAAGGATACATTGATCCCAATTCATCTAATTTTTGGATCCAAAAATAAATCCTGATGTTTACCTTTAATAAATTCTATACCTTTCATGTTTTCATTAACCAAAGTTTCGTAATCTCTTTCTTCTCAAAAGTTGAAAAAAAAATTTCCAAAGGATTCCATTTGAAAAAATATATTTTTCTAAGAGACAAGCCAAAGATAAACATGGGGGTGTGGTAAATGGCAGTTTATCATCATTCTTAAGTTGTAAAACAAACATAGATCTTAGGAATTTTACTCCGCAAATGGGTTTTTGTGCGACATTTAGGCATAAATTAGGTTAGGCATGCATTACACATTTTGTTGTCTTTATGATATGTTTATTTGAGTGTTAAGGTAAACAGATAGTTCGATCCCCAGAGTCCTACCACTCAGGAAGGCAACTGGTGAAGAAGAAGCTCAAACTGGCTAGGACTCAACCTAATCCAGTTCATCACAGCTGGATACCAGCTCACTTGAACTAGGGTTAGCTTATCCTAGCTCCATTCAGCTCATCTCAGCTGAATAGTAGCTCAAGATAGCTCATCTTAGCTGACCTAAGATCAAGTCAACTCAAATCTAGCTCAACTTAGTTGAGTCTAGCTCATCTCAGCTCCCATCAGTTCACTAGGAGCTCTAGCTAGCTAAGCTAAGTTGACTGGAGTCCACCTTAGCTCAGATCTAGCTACCTTCAGCTCTACTCAACTCAAGCCAGCTGATGATGACTTCACTCTAGCTTAGGCCAGCTCAAGCCTAGTTCCCAGGGACTTCACTTAGCTCAACTTAGTTGAGCTAAGCTACCTTAGCTACTTAAGCTAGCTAGGTCCTCCCCAGGAAGATCAGACCCAGCTTACCTCACCATCTTTCAGCAAAATCCAGCTTACTTTAGGTTGGCTTAGCAGCTAGCAAAGAACTACCAAGCTAAGCCAGCTAAACTAGCTCCTTGCCATTTTCTTCAGCAGCTATTAGCTCCTATGCAACTCTAGACAACTCTCCTTCAGCTCTACTTCAAACCTTGATTCCTCCTGCTTCTCCTCTACTACTAGATAAGCTTGCTTAGCTATCTTATCTACGTTCTCCATGACTTTGTCATCCACCATAGCTACCCCTTTCTCCACCTACATAATCCTCCTCTTTAAGTCCACCTAAGTTGTACATGAGCTACCCTACTTAACGCCAACTCAACCACAACCCTTCACACCACCACCTCCTCTAAGAGACACCATCATGTTGGTGCCAAAACTCCCTTTAACTACCCTTAAAATTGGTGCCAACCTCCCACTTTATCTCCACCATACAACTAATCTCCCAAGCCATCTCCACCATCCACCTATTCATTTCTAGATGCCCCCATAGTTGGTGCCAAAACCATGGCACCTCTCAATGGATGGCGCCAAACTATGGTGCCTCTCCACCACCATCACACCCCTTAAGGTGGTGCCACCCATCCTACAACTTAGGATCCCCATAACCACCACTAACCACCTGTCAAACCTAATCCTAGCCCTCCACATGTCCATGCCAAGTACCGCCCTCTCCGCCACTATATATACCCACCATATACAACCAAAAAAAGGCATGCTCCCTTAATTTTAATTCTACCCTAAGCCCACCTATAACCCATGGCCAAGAAGGAGGAAGGAAGAAGATTAAGGAGGCTATCTCTTGCCTCCTTGGTGCCTTCTTCCTCTCCATTCTTCTCCTTGTGCCATGTCAAGAGGAGGAGCAAGCTCTTATCAAGGAGGATGGCTAGGCATTGGAGGAGAAACTAGGGTGGTGCACACCCACCATTGGAGGAGAAATTAAGGTGGAAACTATCCGCCTTTGGAGGAGATAAGGCACGCCCCCCTTGGGCTTCCCAGGAGGAGACCATACCTTGGATTCAAGAAGAAGGAGAAGGAGGAGCTCTTTTCAACTACGGGAGCAGCTGCAGTTGGAGTAAGGGCTTCATCCTCTTCACCATCATCATCTAAGATTTTTGTTTTAGTTGCTTTGTAGTTACATTTTGTAGTAGAAGCTTTCGTCTGCAGCATAATTGTAAAGCAGAAATCCATTTTATATAAAGTTTCCGTTTCTAATTTTCTATGCATCTTTCTTCTTATCTTTATTAGCACCTTCGCTCCTTTCTAATTATCTTTGGCCTTCACCTGCCTAAGGTGAGCTTGGGAAGAGGTCATTTCTACCACCTAGTTGCCAAGTTAGGTTTATCATTTTCCGCTCTCAAAATTGT
Source organism: Thalassia testudinum (assembly GCA_037157565.1). Lineage (NCBI taxonomy): Eukaryota > Viridiplantae > Streptophyta > Magnoliopsida > Alismatales > Hydrocharitaceae > Thalassia > Thalassia testudinum. The sequence continues at coordinate 5,168,462 of JAZHRO010000073.1, read as the reverse complement.
TGTTTCCTCGTTATTTCAAAAACCCTTAAAGCTTTATATTTAAAAATTCAAAAATAACGATGATTTCCCATTATCAAGCAAGAGATTTATATTTGCAAAAGTTGCCTCCTTGGATGACCCTAGATACTCTACTATCTGGGTCTTACAAATTTAAAAGCAAATTGATTTTGCACGTTGCAACGACTTCTAAAACCTTAATTTTACAAATCGCTTAAAATTACGAGCAGCTAGTCCTGTCAAAACTTATAAATAACAAATTAGAAAAAAAAGACCATTTGTACAAAGAATTTATATGTATTTATATCAAGGAGGCTTTATTGACATTTTTCTTCTTAATTGTTTCTTAGTTTAGAATCTGGTACAATTATTTCACTTGCATGAAGACTTTGCAATGGATCCTTTATGAAAAGCAATAGACATTTTTAGTTTTTCAAGGAGAAGCATTACTTCTTTTCCTGAACTATGGGATAGTTAGTTAGGGAGCTAGGAAAACTATTTTTCATTAGATCCACCAAACATTTGTGAGGTGAGAGTAGAGTGTCTACTGGTACTCTAAGTCTAGTGTGAGGACTCTTAAGTTCTAGATAATCGGATGATGATACCTCAAGGTTAGGTATAGTTTTCTCTCTTAGTTCCTACGTGCAAACATTATAAATTGTTGAGGGCCACCAAATAAGGTAGATATGCAAAAATTGAGCTCTAATAAAACTGACTTTGGTGGATGGTTAGAACCATCATTCATAGAATCCTCAGTTGAATGATGGTGATGTAAACACATTTATTGAGGGTAAAATTCCTATTCATGCATGTTCTTAGGCTTAGATTTGCATTTCATATTATAAATATTGCATAGCACGCATCAATATGCATTTAGAGTAGCTGTATATAATTTAGGTTAATTGCATCCTTTTTGTGGTCAGGAGAGAAGGGTATTTATCTCAGAGCCTCAGATTGATGATCCGACCGTACGGATCTGATCAAGATGACAATCGTAGTCCAACACCTCCAAAATCGCCTCGATTGGAGTCTCGTAGCACCATATGCAGTCCAAAATGATAGCACGGGTTTTGCAAGTTAGAAATTAGGGTTACAAGTAACGTATCGTTGTAGTTGCAAAACTCATGGTGAAATAAAATTTATACTGAAACTACAAGGGAGTCCCGAGTCAAACACAGGGAGGTGACACTTTAATTGAAAACCGCGCTTTGATTTGTTTCCTTTTGGTATTTTAGGGTTTTGTTATTTTTTTTGTATTTTTGAAAAGGACACAAGTAGAATGAATCACAAGATAGAGATGGAACAAATATGATATATATAGCACTCCAATGTTGATTACAATAAACTATGAAAACATAAAAAGAGAGGGGGATGAGAAGAAATCTCCCAAATCAGTTGTTTGGTGACACGACGGCTCCTGGAGGAAGCTCGGATGATGGAGGTGAGGAGCAAGATGATGAAGGTGAGATGCAGAAGAATGTCTGGTATATGAAATCTTCGGCGTGGCTCCGGAATGGAGTCGAGAAGGCGGAGATGATCTACTACCGGAATGGATGTGGGAGGACGGCTCCAAGGTGACCAATGAATGGGGATGGGAAGTTGGTGTATTTGGTGGGCAAAGGTTTACTAGACTAATAGGAGCCTTGGGAGCTTGAGAGTAAGCTGTAACAGAGCATTGGTAGGCTTTCTAGAGCTTGGGAGTAGGTGGGGGTAGAGTAGGTAGAGATGGCTTGGAAGGGAGGGGTGTAGGTCCTTTTATTGCTGGAAGCGTCTCTTGTTGATGGTGGAAAACTACGCGTTCGCAATTGGATTCGAAAACCTGTTGTTGTAGTTCAAGTCGCGAAGAAATCAATTCAACAGATAAGATTTATGCTGAAAAATTCATAAAGAAGTTCCTGGTCGAACACTAGGAGGCTACGTCGATCTCAAAATTCGCAATTATATTATTTTGTATAAAAAAAATAAAAGGCAAAATAATCACAATGGAATTGCTATAGACAATAAGAGAGAGAGAGAGAATAATCACTTGGTACTAAATAATGTTTTTACAACTAAGAATGCGAGAAATGATTACACTGGAAAATAGGAAATTGTTACAGCTAGAAAGCAGGAAATTATACTCTAGCAAGCTATAAAAGAAAGGGGAGAGAAGTTATCCTCCATGACGAATGCTTGGAGGATGAGCTGGATGGAGGCGATGCCTGGAAGACGGAGGATGAGGCGGGAAGAAGGAGGACGAAGTCGAAAGAACAGGAATGAGGCAGCACGTTGTCATCATCGTTGTCGTGGGATCCACTTTCGGAACGGGGGTGAAAACTTTGATTTAGCTCTCAACGAGCATCCCGGGTGTGGGACAAGCTTCTCTTAAGCTTTGGAGAGGGAGAGACTAGAAGGAAGGGATGAGAAATTCGTAGGGCATGGGTCTCCATTTGTAGTTGCAAGGAGTGGGGGCATTTTGGACATTTTAATTCCAAAAACATTAATTTAGGGAGTTTAGTGACAGATTTATCCGTTACTAAAGGCCTAAACGTGGCCGATGTGCGCGCATCGAGCATGCCTGCCCGCCTTCTATGCCTAAATGCCCTTCCATGTTTGCACATGATTAACCATCCGATCTCAAGATTGGACGGCTTAAAACGCTCCTTGCCAGTGCCTTCGTCCGTACCTTCACCACGAGCCCACGTGCGATCGGGCGTGCGCACTATGTGTCAGATTGCGTGTGGGCATTATTGGCTGATCCACGCCGCTCGCTACTGATCGCACGGTCACAATTATTCACCCATGTGCAGTGGATGCAGAATCGAACGTGCATTGAGCACTCGCGTAATGCGCTCGACCACTGTGCTGCAGCGACAACTTTCTCGCATGGAGGATTTAAGGCATGCGTGCTTACGGCCATTCGATCAAGATCCAACAGCCCAGATCACGCGTTGGAAATCCTTTGGAGATGCAGCGATAGTCCTGGGGGTCGATTGGGCGGCTGGGATGGCACCACGTGGTGCCATCTTGGCCGTCCATTTTCTGAGCATTATAGATGGTGCCACGGGTGTCGGATTTGATTGATTTTTGCATCGTTAGTTTGCGATTGTCGATCCGAGCTCATTCGTGCTGTCGGATTTGTCGTCTAAAGTGCGGATTAACACCATCTTGGCCCTTGATCTCTAGGGTTCCTCGATCTCTATCTAATGCTATGGATGTCTAATCAAGGCTATCTTGGAGTTGTTGAACCCCAATCGTCACCTTAATCAGATCCGTACGGTTGGATCTTCGATCTGAGGTCCCGATTAAAAAATTTCTCTGTCCCTAACAATAAAGGGAGACAATTACTATACAATTTATACAACTTGACCTAAATGCATGATTATACATGTTATGCAATATTTACAATACATGATGCTAATATGGTACTAGGAACATGCATTAGTAGACATTTTAGGTCAATCAGATGTATGCACATCACACCCCCTATGCCTATCTTTTGCTAGTCCCTAGCAAAAAGTACATGCTATTTATAAAAGAATTAGGTTGAATTACTCGGGCATAAATCATTTTCAACATTAAGAAATTTTTACTTATGACCTAAACTTTCAAAGACACAATAGCGCCCGGGTATCTGCCAAAATGCAAACTACCTCAAGCGCTCGCCTTTTTCAAAGAAAGATCTCTTTTTCTCCTTTTTCTTCTTTTCTAATTTTTTGAATTTTTTAGTTTAAGGTTACAGAGTGACTTTCTACAGCCACTCAACCCACCCAAGATTTGATGAGAACCCTAAGTTCTAAGCATCTTTTTGTGAAGGTGATAGACTCATTGATCGGCAATCAGAATAGACTTCAGGTTTCTACGACCCTAGGTGACCTTAAAAGGAGTTCTGCCTAAAGGTGTATCTATACGACCGGTAGCTTTCTCCCTACTTTTATTTTTTTGTGGGGTAACATAAGGGTGAATCCAGTGTATATGTTCTCGACGTATTCTACTTCTCCACTTCTTCCTAAGTGTTTTAGGAATTTTTATGTGCATTTCTTGAGCTAGGATCTAGACAACCGGTCGATGAGCTATTACCACCGACAAGTTGTCAGCCATACTCATGCGGCGAAGTGTGGCTTATTTCTTTTGTTTCTTTTTATTTCTTTTCTCCTTTTTCTTTTTCTTTTCCTTTTGGACTTTTCTCTCTCTTTTTTTTTTTTTAAAGTAGGTGGCTTCCCTGGTCTAAGATTTACCTAAGGGCAGTAAAAAGAGAGTGGTCCTGTGACTGGGCTCTGGATAACCTACCTATGGGCTATTACCCACAATAACTTGCCAGCCATATCACCTTAGAAGGTTCATTAACTACCTAATTTCTGTTAAAACCGCTGAACAATGAGTCAGTGACAAATAGTGTGTAGATGCTTAGACTTAAAGTTTCCTCAAATCAGAGGGTGGGTTGATAAGTCGTGTACTTATCACCCAAAATTATTTAATCAAATTAAAATAGAATTTAGGTTGGCGAGGATTCGATAAACAAATCCACATATTTAGTGGATACCCGGGCTGATTAAGCCCAAAGGCTTAAAGGGTCGTAGTGTTCAAATCCTACTGTAATATTTCCTACGATTGAAAGGTCCTAATGTCCAAGTATTCCTTCCTAGTTCAATTTTTTTTTTATGTATATATAAGAAAATAAGTAGAATTTACAAGAATTCCATAGAGCTGACAAAATGATTTAGAAATGAATCCACCCCCCCATGCCTAGCTAATGCAATGTCCGCATTGAGAATAAAAGACATGAAAGGAATGGTAGAATGCATAAGATATCACCTGAATATGAAGCTCGGGTTAGCTCTGAGTCAGGCTGTGCAACTATTGAGTTTAATGCCGTCAACTAGGCCTAGTCCAGCCAAAGAAGTCACAACATAGCTAGAGCAACTGTGTCTGAGATGGATTCTAAAATAGTACGATCAATAATAGGCTTCAGACATTGACCTTTGACTTTGAATGAATTACCCATCTTCGGGTCAGAGATCTGAACAACCCTGTTTGGAAATATCTGCTCGATAATGAATGAGTCGTTCAATTTTGACCTAAGTTTGCCGGGAAAGAGCTTAAGTCGAGTATCGAAGAGCCAGACCTTCTGGTTTGGCTCAAAGCTCTTGCGGGAAATCAACTGGTCATGAGGAGCTTCGGTCCAAGCCTTGTAGATCTTGGCATTCTAGAATGTGCCATTTCTAAGCTCCTCCAACTCAGATAGTTGGAGTTTCCTAGTCTTCCCAGCTAAACTCAGATCTAGATTACATTGCTTGATTGCCCATAATGCCCTATGTTCAATTTCTACGGGTAAATGGCACACCTTTCCATACAACAGATGAAATGGAGACATGCTGATAGGCATTTTATACGCCGTACAGTACGCCCAAAGAGCATCCTCAAGCTTTTGAGTCCAGTCTTTGAAATCAGGCCTAACCATTTTCTGTAGAATATTATTGATCTCCCGATTGGAGATCTCAGCCTGTCCATTCTTCTAGGGATGGTAAGGTGTGGAGATTCTGTGATTAACCATATATTTTGCTAGCAAATTACGGAACTGGGCATTAATGAAACGAGTGCTACCATCACTGATGATTACCCTTGGAATCCCGAACCAGCTAAAGATGTTCTTGACAAAATCGATGACCACTTTGTGGTCGTTGGTTCGGGTGGGAATAGCCTCGATCCACTTGGACATGTAATCAATAGCGACGAGAATGTACTAGTGTCCAAATGAAGGGAGGAATGGTCCCATGAAATCGATGCTCCAAACGTCAAAGATTTCGATGGGAAGAATCAGGTTTAGAGGCATCATATCTCTCTTAGTTATGCTCCCAAGTGCCTGGCATCGGGAACATGACCTCAAGAATTCCTCGGTATCCTTGAATAAAGACAGCCAATAGAATCTAGATTGCAAAATTTTTGCAGCCGTCTTTTTCACGGAGAAGTGTCCGCCACACACAGATGCGTGGCAGAACTTGAGTATACTCTTGAATTCATTCTCCGGAATGCATCGACGAATAATCTGATCAGAGCCGATGTCGTACAGTTCAGGGTCCTCCTAAAAGTAATATTTGGCCTCAGATTTAAGTCATCCCATTATTGCTTGGTCCAATCATGGGGGATTTGATCAACAGCCAAATAATTAGCGATGTCAGCAAACCACGGGGTTTGGACACTTGAAATTGTAAGGATGGTCTCGTCCGGAAAAGTATCAGGAATCAGAATGTTCAGACAAGAAGAATCACTCAGCAGTCTTGACAGATGATCCGCCACCACATTCTGTACCTCGGATTTATCCTTAATTTCAAGATTAAATTCTTGAAGTAGAAGAATCCATCGAATAAGCTGGTGTTTGGCATCCTTTCTGGCTAAGAGTCATCTCAAGGTCGAGTGGTCGGTATATATGATGATGTGAGACCCTAAGAGATAAGCCCTAAATTTCTCAAAAGCAAACAATACAGCTAGTAATTCCTTCTCAGCAACAGTGTAATTCCTGTTGGCCATGTCCAGAGTTTTATTAGCATAGTAAATGACGGAGGGCTTCCTGTCAATTGTCTGACCCAAAACAGCCCCAACCACGTAATCAGAAGCGTCGGTCATGACTCAAATGGGGCTGTCCAAACTGGTGGTTGCAACACCGATGCACAAGTTACTGCCATTTTAAGAAAATCAAATGCCTTAAGCCATGATTCGTCGAAATCAAACAGCGTTTCTTTGGCAAGAAGGTTGCTTAGAGGATGAGCAACCGTAGAAAAGTCCTTGATGAATCTCCTATAGAATCCCACATGACCAAGAAATTATCAAATTTGTTTGACAGATGTGGGAGGAGGAAGTTTAGCGATAGCATCAACCTTAGCTTTGTCCACTTCAATTCCCCATTTAGAGATTACATCACCCAAGACGATGCCTTCTTGTGTCATGAAATGGCTCTTCTCCCAGCTAAGGACCAATCTTGTTTTGATGCATCATTTAAGAATCAATTCAAGATTAGCTAGACAAGAGTCAAATGATTCTCCGAAAATAGAGAAATCATCCATGAAGACTTCCATGAACTCTCCCACCATGTCAGAGAATATGGCTAGCATACATCTTTGTAAAGTCCCAGGTGCATTGCATAAGCCGAATGGAATCCTATGGAAAGCAAAGGTTCTGTAGGGATAGGTGAAAGTCATTTTTTCCTGATCCTCAGGATAGATAGGGACTTGGTTGTAGCCCGAGTAGACATCAAGGAAACAGAAGTACTTCTGCTTAGCTAGTCTTTCAAGGATTTGATCAATAAAAGGCAAAGGGAAATGATCCTTTCTCGTGGCTGTGTTCAGCTTCCTACAATCAATACAAACCTCTAGGAGGAAGCTGAATGAGGTGTGACAGATTCTCCTTTCTCATTAGTCACAACGGTAATCCCAGCTTTCTCGGGAACAATTTGCATGAGACTTACCAAAGGAATATCAGAGATCAGATAAATGATTCCTGCATTGAGCCACTTGATAATCTCCTTCTTGACCACTTCTTGCATATTTGGGTTTAATCTCCTCTGCATTTGGGGAGATGGGCGGGATCAATCTTCAAAAAATATTGTGTGATTACAGTAAGATGGCTCGATCCCCCTAAGGTCATGAATGGTTCAACCAATTGCCTCCTTGTGTTCCTTTAGGACCTTAATCTTTTTAATCTCCTAGTCCTTTGTTAATTTAACACTGATAATCAGAGGGAGCATCTTATGCGGTCCTAAAAATTGATATTTCAAATTCTCAGGCAATGGTTTCAGTTCAAGATGGGGCAGGTTGATGATTGAAGGTAAGGAAGATGCTGATGAGGACTCATCAAGAGGAAGAGGTTGAGAGTGAACAAAATCAATAACCTCTTCAGAAGGTGGCGGGTCTGCCATAGAGGGTTGCAGGTCCAAATCAACATCAGAGGAGGAACTTTCAAATGCAGAAACCATCATACAAGTTTCAATATTCATGTTATCATCCTCAAGTTCCTCAATAAATGCACAATCCTTAAATTTGTTAATCGCCTTAGAAATATCCAATTTCATTCTTTGATCCCCAATGGCGATTTCCATGCTACCGCTCTCACAGTTAATGCTAGCCTTGGTAGTAGGCAGGAACGGATGCCCCAGAATGATGGGCGTGTACCTCAGATTTTCAGTTACATCCATGTCAAGGACAAGGAAATCTACAGGAAAATAGAAATCCTTAACCTTAACAATAACATCTTTAATAACGCCTCGTGGATTTGTGACTGAACGGTCCGCTAACTTCAACATTACTGAAGTCAGCCGAAGTTCATCTAATCCGAACTTCCAGTAAAGAGAAGTCAGAATTAGGTTGAAGGATGCACCTAGATCCAGCAGTGCTTTATTAAAGGTGCAATCTTCGATGACACAAGAAATCAAAGGAGCACCTGGATCTCTCTTTTTCTGAGGGAGGTGGTCTAGGATAACAGAACTAGCCTGCTTGGAGAGTACCACCTTTCTCGGAATAGATTTTCTTTGCTTACGCTTCTATGTACAAAAATAATTTAAAATTTTCACATAAGTCGGTATATATTTGATAGCATCGAGGAGCAGATATTGATCTCGATATTCTTGAAAATATTCAGAAGCTCCTCATTACTATCAACAGACTTCTTCCTTGATATAATCAAGGCATCAGGAAAAGGAACATGAGTCGGATCTTTAGAATCAGGTTCCTGAGCCTTCATTTCTTCTCCAGAGTTCTCCTTTCTCTACTCTGGCTCTTCAAGATTCGGTAAATCAGAACAATGTGGTTGTGGATCCTGAGCTTGTTTACCACTCCTAAAGGTAACAGAATTAGTAGATGCATACAGGTTTGGGTCTTGGGGAGGGTTAGGAAAGATTGGAGGGGCTTCATTAGCTAAAAACCTTTGATTTGATGAAGAAGGACCCTGCTCAACCACCTGAGCATGTGCGTGTGGGTCCCTCTGATTCCCGTACCCAATGGCTTGATTGCCCGGATTATGGATATTACGTGGGTTGGGTATAGGTTGAGATGGTAGAGATCCAGGTTGTTGAGAATTAGCAATGAACCCAATTTTCAAGTTGTCTAGTGAGGTTTTCATTTGCTACATGAGCTGGAGAATAGATCCTTGCATCTCTACTATTTGTCGGTTCAAATCAGCCTGCCCTACGGGTTGACGGGCATTCCAAGCTGACTGATTGACCTGATTCAAGGGCAGCTAAGTGTAAACGTGACCCTGACCCATTGGTCTTTGTGGAGCATAGTTGTTTGGTCGAAATTGGGTCTACTGCCCTGGGTTTTTCCAGGAAAAGTTAGGGTGGTTCCTCCAACCCAGATTATAAGCATTAGAATAAAGGTTGGACCTAACATTCTCTTGTACAGCATAAACATCCTCATAGGGTGAGGATGGAGAGAAAGAAAAGGAGGGATCAGAGAAATTGGGATCAAAGGTCCTAATTTGTAACCCGTGGGGTTCTGAATAATGCTGGCTCACAGGTTGAGCTGCATCAAGTTGATTCACGAACTCCCATGCAAAAAAAGCTCGCGATGAATGGAATCCCGAATTCTAGGATTGAGTGGATCAAGAATTGTTCATTGTGTTTCCAGCCATCCACTCCTCCATTCTTTTAGTAACCAAGTCCACCTTATCAACTTTATTACAAATCAATTCCATATCAAGTGAATGAGAGTCGTGGACATCATTAACATTTGATCTGGGCTGCTAGGACTGATTAAAAGTATCCATGGAGTCATGATTGATTGAATTCTCACTCATCTCCTCAAACAAATCCTGTGTGCTATCTGCATCATTATTGAGAAAATTGCCTCCGCAAGAAGCGTCCACGTGATTTCTGTGTTGCTCAGTCAACCCGTGGTAGAACATCTGCACGAGTTGCTATTTCAGCACCTCGTGGTGTGGACACCTTTGCAATAAGTCCTAGAATCGCTCCCAAGCAACATGAAACTGTTCCCACAGCCGCTGGGTGAAGGTAGTAATTGCCTGTCTCAAAGCATTGGTACGTCCGATAGGGAAGAATTTCTTCTAGTAGGCCGATTTCAAATCATTCCAAGTTGCAATAAGCCTTCCTATAGTCTTCTACCAATGAGCGGCTTTATCCCTAAGAGAGTGGGGGAAGAGCCTCATGATCATCAGCTCCTCATTCACATTTCATGCCTTGGTGGTCTGCACAAAAGTGGTCAAGTCATCCATGTGCTGAAACGGGTCTTTAGAGCCAAGCCCATGGAAATGTTTAATCAGGCTTAACACCTGGGGCTTGATTTCTACGTCTCCAGTAGGAATATGGACACTAGGACGTTCCCCGTAATTTGAAGGATCATAAAAATCTTTCAAGGGCTAAGTGCCCTGCATTCTTTGGAACCATTCTTGCATTCTCTGCATTTGTTCCAGCTGCCTTTGAAATACCTCCTGTGGATCCTGAGGCAGAGGAGGCTATTGTTTGGCCATGGGATCAATTTGGCCAAAATCCAATCAACACCACCTAGAATACTCCAATGGTCCTTCCAATCGGGGATTCAATGACCTCCTTCCCAGCATAAACCAGGAAAAGGTCAGAAGGACTAGAGATAAGAACCCTGCATCACAACAAAACAAGCCTGTCCTTAAGTGGGGTAGCCTAAGGATCTACAGACTCTCAGAACCCGCCTTAAGATTATAGACGATTTACTCTACTTGTGTCTGCTCAATCCAACCAGTTAGAAGGAGGGACTGGGGAGAAGGTTCTTCCTTCGGCTTGTGCTTCCGGTTCCTAGTGTTCCCCCCAGCCGCGGTCGTTTGACACTACTCCCCTAGCTAGACATCAGATTGATCAGTACAAGCAGGTTAATTGTAAACAATCTCAGACGATTTTATGTAGGCCTGGGATTGTAGTGCTTATGGAATGTGATGGGCCCTTAAAATGGGTTGTGCCCTTAATGATCAATTGAGTAGGTGTGAGTGCATGCTCAACCAGGGTTTTCAAGCAAGATTCTTTATGATGAGTAGATTTTAAGGTTCAAATCTTGCTTAAGTAGCTTTCAGGGTTTAGAATTAGGTTTAATTTGATCATGTTTGAGGCAAACCAGGTTTTCAAGCATGGGTGAAGATCACCTTCCTTTTGAAATCAAAAATAAAGTTGAGTGCCTGGTATTAACCTAAATTGAAAACCTTAAGGGAAAGCTACTTATGAGTTGATTTTAGGTTAAGTGATGCAGCCCAAACAACTCAAACAATTGGCCACAATTGCACAATTGAGTTAAGCACACAAAATGATTAACCTAGACTGATTTCTACTCTTCTATATGTTGATTTTTGTGTACCGGTTTCATAGATCAGAATCCAGTTGAGTAGAAGAAAATCAATTAGGTTATGTGCCTTGAATGTGGGTGTATGTTGTGTGTATGTTTAATTTATCCCACAAAAGTATCTTTTTGTTTTTTTTTACATGCGAGGGTGAAATGAGTGTGGGAGGAAATTCAAGCAACCAGGGTAATCCTAGGATTTATGTGAACACCTAGGTTAATTGGTCTTTGAATTAATGTGGTGAAATGAAATCTATGGAGGGGGTAAAATGGGGAGCACTTACAATTGTCCTCAACTACACTTTACTCCGATCTACCACTTGACGATTCCCTGATTGAGGTATTAGCAAACAATAGACAAGAGATAAAGCAAGTTAGAAAATAGTAGAGTGCGTGAAATGCAAAAGGAAGATCAAAAAATCGTTGCCTCCCCGGCAACGGCACCGAAATGTTGATAGTGGAAAACTACACGTTCGCAATTGGATTTGAAAACCCATTGTTGTAGTTCGAGTTGCGAAGAAATCCCTTCAACAGATAAAATTTATACCGAAAAATCCATAAAGAAGTTCCGGGTCGAACATAGGGAGGCTACATCAATCTCAAAATCCGCAATTATAATTTTTTGTATTTTTGTTTAAAAGGTGAAATAATCACAATGGAATCGCTATAGACAATAAGATAGAGATAGAGAGAGAACAATCACTTGGTATTGAATAATGTCTTTACAACTAAGAAAGAGAGAAATGATTACATTAGAAAGCGGGAAATTGTTGCAACTAGAAAGCAGAAAATTATACTCTAGAAAGCGATAAAAGAAAGGAGAGGGAAGTTATCCTCCTAGACGAATGCTTGGAGGACAAGTCGGTCGGAGGCGACACCTGGAAGACAAAGGATGAGGCAAGAAGGAGGACAAAGTTGGAAGAACGGGAACAAGGAAGCACGTCACCGTCGTCATGGGATCCACTTCCGGAACAGGGCTGAAAGCTTCAATTTAGCTCTTGAGGAGCATCCCAGGTGTGGGACAAGCTTCTTTTAAGCTTTGGAGAGGGAGAGAGGAGAAGGAAGGGATGAGAAATTTGTAGGGTAGGGGTCTCCTTTTATAATTACAAGGAGTGGGGGCATTTTGGACATTTTAATTTCAAAAACATTAATTCAGGGCCTTTAGTGATGGATTTATCTAACACTAAAGGCCTGAACGTGGCCGAGGTTCGTGCACCGCACACTCCTCCCTACCATCCGAGCATAAACGCCCTTCCACGTTTGCACACGATCAACTGTTCGATCTCAAGATCGACGGCTTAAAATGCTCCTTGCCAGTGCCTTCGTCAGCGCCTTCACCACGTGCCTACGTGCGATCGGGCGTGCGCGCTATGCGTCAGATTGAGCATGGGAGCTATTGGCTAATCTGTGTCACTCACTGTTGATTGTATGGTCATGATTATTTGCTCGCGAGCTGCTGATGAAGAATCGAACTTACGTCGCATGCTCGCGCAACACACTCGACTTCTGTGCTGCAGCGACGACTTTGTCGCGCAAAGGATTTAAGGTGCATGTGCTTGCGGTCGTTGGATCAAGATCCAATTGCCCAAATCATGTGTTTGAAACCCTTTAGAGATGTAGCACGGTCCTAGGGGCCGATTGGGCAGCTGGGATGGCACCATGTAGTGCCATCTTGGCCATCCATCTTCTGAGTGTTTTAGACAGTGCCACGGGTGTCGAATTGGATAGATTTTCACGCCATTAGGCCGTGATCGTCAATCTGAACCCATCCGTGTGGTTAGATTTGTCGTTGGAGGTGCGGATTAACACCATCTTGGCCCTTGATCTTTAGGGTTCCACTATCTCTATCTTGTGCTATGGATGTCCGATTAGGGTGATCTTAGACTTGTTGAACCCCAATCGTTGCCCTAACCAGATCTGTACGGTTGGATCTTCGATCTGAGGCCCCGATTAATAAGTTTCCCTATCCCTGACCATAAAAGGAGACAGTTACCATACAATTTCTACAACTTATCCTAAATGCTTGATTATGCATGTTATGTAATATTTACAATGCATGATATTAATATGGTTCTAAGAACATGCATTAATAGACATTTTAAGTTAATCAGATGTATGCATATCATCGCTGTAGACAACTTATGCCCACAGCTGGCTTTCTTGGCGTGTGAGGAATTAGCGACAGCTATAAGTGTCACTGTAAGTCCTGTTCGTGCGTCCCTGTAAGTCCAGCACATGCATCGGTGGTGCTACGCTGTCCCCATCTTTGCCACGCACGCACATGCTCACATGCTGGCACTGCACTGAGCACATGTGCACCTTCATGCACGTGCTTTTGCATGCATGCGGTGGAGCATGCATGCACATGGGCGGCCTGGGCTATGCCACATGGCGTAATCTGGGCCGTCCATCTTCTCTTCGTTGAAGGGGCTGCTACAGAGGTCAGATTGAGTCAATTTTTACGTCGTTAGGCTGCGATTGTCGACCTAAATCCATCCACACAGTTGGATTTGTCATTTGAAGCTCCGAATTATGTCACCTAGTCCCTTGGCCGTTGATCTTCCTCAGACTACATATGGTGCTACAGGGCTCCAATCGAGGCAATTTCAGAGACGTTGGACTCTGATCATCATCTTGATCAGATTCGTATGGTCGGATCATCAATCTAAGGCTCCAAAATAAATACCCTTCTCTCCTGACCACAGAAATGATGCAATTAACCTAAATTATATACAACTACTCTTAATGCATAATGATGCATGCTATGCAATATTTATAACATGAAATGCAAATCTAAGCCTAGGAACATGCATGAATAGGCATTTTACCCTCAATAAATGTGTTTACATCATACCCCCTTGCCTATCTTTTGCTAGTCCCTAGCAAAATTAAAATATATGCTATGTATAAAAGAAAAATTAAGATTAGATCGCTTAGGCCTAGGTCGTTAATTAACAATAGTAAATTTCAACTAAGGTCCTAAATTATGAAGACTCAACAATACCCATGTGTCTGCTAGAATGCAAACTGCCCAAGTCCTCACCTTATTTGAAAAGGGAAGATACATTATTTTTATTTTTCTTCTTTTCTAATTTTTTTGTACTTTTGGAGTTTGAGAGTTCCGGGATAACTTTTTACGGCTACTTGACCCACCAAAGACCCGAAAAGGACTCTAAGTGCTAAGCATCTTGTGAAAATAGTGAAAGACTTACTAGACGGTCGTTGAAACAAACTTTGGGTTTCTATGACCCGTGGAGACCTTGCCTAAGGGTTTACTTTTTGATTGGTAGCTTTCTCCCTAGTTCTTTTATTTATGGGGTCAACACAAGGGCAAACCCAGTGTATATCTCCCTACTTTATTCTACTTCCCCGCTTCTTCCCTAAGTGTTTTGGGAATTATTGTGCATTTTTTTGTGAGCTGGGTTCTGGACAATTGGCCAATGGGCTGTTACCCACGGCAACTTGCCAGCCGTACTCGTGTCGTGAAGTGTGATTTTGTTTATTTTTTATATTTTTCTCCTTTTTCTATATATATATTTTTTTATTTTCTTTTTCTTTTCATCACTTTTGTTTTTAAGTAAGTGGCTTCCCTAATCTAAGATTTACCTAAAGGCAGTACAACAAAACTGGTCTCGTGACTGAGCTTTGGACAACCTGCCGAAGAGCTTTACCACTGACAACTTACTAGCCATACCACCATAGAAAATTCATTAGCTACCCAATTTCTGAAGAAACCACCAAAAAGCTAGTCAGTGCAACAAATGTGTGTAGATGCTTAGGCTTAAAGTCCCTTCAAATCAAAGGGCAGGTTGATAAGCCGTGTACTTATCATCCTAATTTATTAGCTAAATTAAAAATGAATTTGAATTGGCAAGGACTCGAGACTAAGTCCACATTCGAGTGGACACCCATGCTAATTAAGCCCAAAGATATGAAGAGTCTAAGTGTTTAGGTCCTCTCATATCATTTCCTAAAGTTAGTAACTTCCAAATGCCTATGTTCTCTTTTCCTAATTTCATTCTTTTTTTATCTTTTTCAAATTTTCAAATTTTATTTTATAAGAAACTAAAAGAAATTCTACAGAGTTAGCAAAATGATTTCAAGAATTGATTATCCACCCCCCCATGGCTAAATGATACAATGTCCTCATTGTAAAAACAAAGACATGAAAAGGGCAGAATAAACAAAATATCGCTTGAATTTCATGACAACCCAATCAGCTTCGCTGAGAGAAGAGAGTATACACAAATGCCAAGTGTAATGCATTCAGCTAGGCATAATATACATACAAGGAAGAAATTGAGAATTCACAAGTGTGGGTCAAAATCAAAATAAAAAAATTGATCCTCAAACCCATCAGCAGAAGATGTCCATAGATGTGGACCGGATTATGATGCAGACCCATGCACTAAGGTCGAGTGGTTCTAAGGTTTTGGATGAAAATCACCCAGAATCGAAGGTTGTTAAGTCTGTGGGGCCGGGCCTACGGTTTTGTGGTGTGCAACCCAAGACCAAAATGACGGACAATAGGTAGATCTGGTTCACTAGTTTCGGATTCCACTTAACATTCAGCTTAAAAAAATAATCAGTTATTCCAGGCTTGGGTCGCACGTGAAAGATATCATAAGGGTCCGTATAGAAGATAGGTGGTTTCAGGTCAATAGGCACCCTTATATCCAAAATCGTAGTTCCCACATGAAAGTGCAAAATGTCAGGAAAATTCATATCAAGTAAAGGTTTCAACTCAAAAAAAAAAAAATCTTGGAAAAGAAAAAAAAGAAATAAGGAGGGGGGAAACAATTTGGGCCATACAAAATGAGAGGAGGAAAAGAGCAAAATGCCAAGGAGCACAAAATGAAAAAAAGGGATAGTCATTAGTAAAAGATTAAGGGATTAACTGAAGTTCTAGACTAGATCAAGGAAAAAGAAAAATGAAAGAAAAGTGTTAAGGAGACATAAAAAGAGATTAGCAGGAACGTTAATCTTAGGCCTCTTGGGCTAGATTCTTAGGCTTAAAAATTCATGTATCTGCTAAGATCTGGTAATCCTCAAGAGGTTGGGGAAAATGCGAAGCTTAAGTATTAGGTGTAAGTCTTAGGAAGTATTCGGCCTCGTTAACTGGCCTTCGATTTGCGGGATTCGGTATCCTAAGCACCCTAATTCACACATAGTCTAGTTCAGTGCACATAAATATCAAAATCACGCAAAAAGCATTTCAATGTTCTAAAAAAAGTCACCTAGATTAGGAGTGGCCGATCAACACAAGTTGATTTGGGAGAGCTCCTGGTGTGGAGAGGCGGGAAATTCCCCTCGAAGATGCGTAACAACATATCATCTCCTCGGTGCTTGTCTCTTAGGATATTTAAATATCCTACCGGGGGCATGTAAGCGCTCTGTTGGTTCAGATATCATGGTCGGCATTATCACGAAATGTCGATCGCTAGGGTCTAAATTCAGCCACGGAACGCCATGGGTAGGATTATCTCAAAAGCCAGGGTTCTGGGGGTTGCCATGGGTGGTGCTATCTCGAATCATCGAAAGCCAGGGACCCTTGAGGATTGATGATGGGGACGAGGAATCCGATACAGACCATGTTGAGAAGCCAATCTGAAGCTAGAAATAAAAAGAAAAGAGAGATAAAACTCTCCAAACAAACAAATCTTCTGTCTCTCTCCTATGATCCTTTTTTCTTTGTTTAAGAGAAGATGTGTCTCTAAAAACCCTAGCTTTGCAATCCTTAGGTTGGCTCTAGTTGGTCCAATTTGGTTGCCTCAAAATTTGGTATCTAGAGCTCAATCAAGAAAGTTTTAGCCCTAGTTACCTTAGTTGGATGAGCAGTTCAAGATGTGTTGAAATGAAAATTAGGCAACTTTGATGAATTACTAAGTATAGAAACAGGTAGCCCTAGGTTGATTTTTCTTTGTTTTTTTCTTTTTCAAACTTTGAGGGGGTTAAGAGAGAGGGCTAATGAAAGTTACCTGTTCCTTGGTGTGGCTGCTATGTAGCTGCTCTTCTTTTCTCTGCTTTCCTTTCTAAGACAAGCACAACAAAAGAGAGGAATTAAGTCAATATTGGATCAGAAGTTGTGATCAAAAGCTTTAGAAGTGCCTGTTGCTCCCTAGCAATGGCGCCAAAATGTTCACGCTGCTAGATCGTTGTTTAACAGATATCTCATTGTAATATAGATGAACTTTCCGTGACAACAAATAAAAATTTATACTCGAAAACCAAAGTATCCGAGGTCGAACACAGGGAGCAATTTGAGTATTCCAAAACTTGAGAACACAACTTTTTAGTAAAAAGAAATGACTAGTTCAATAGAAGTGACAGGACAATGTTATGGAAAGAAATTACTCAAAAAGAATGGAGGACTGATATTGCATCAGACATCTTAAAGTTATCTCTCATATTCTATTGGTGGTTTGCTTTGCTGCAGCTATGGTTGCTCCTTTACTTTTTCTTCCTTGGCCACTTCTGCTCCTCTTCTTTTTCCCTCTCTTCTTGATTCTCTCCTTGCGGCTAAGTCCTGGCTTTCTCCTTCTTAGTTTGCCTTCTTCTTTTTCTTCCTCTTCTTCCTTTGCTTTCCTGCTTCTCCTTTTTGTCTACCCCTTGATATCTCTCTTCTTCTTTCTCTTGGTCTACTGCACCTTTGCTATAGGGAGTCCTTTTTCTTCTTCGCTTGCAGCGATTAAGTCCTTGCTGCTTCTTCCTTAGCATCCACTGTTTGCACAAGCACCACGCAACAAAACCTATTCCCTTACCCTTCCCGTGCATCTCTTTCTCTCAGAATCTCTCTTCGGTACACTCTCCCAAAGCTGGGTTATCGGGTCGGGTCGCGTGCCTGGGTCCAAGCACACTAGCGTGGGTGTGGTGCACGAGGAGTGCTCAGGAGGGTAGTCGGGTCGGGTCACCAGGTCTGCAGGATGAAGTCACAGAGGAGGTGCGTGTATAGGTGAGGAGGGACCCCACCCCAGTGTATTGGAGGCAACCCAACAATATCACAAAATCAATTTAAAGTGCTCAAAGAGGTCACTGCTTACCGAGGTGGGACTAATGCTCCAACGCTTTTGCAGCACCACTTGCTGGAACAGCTAACTTCGCGAGACCTCCTTGCACCTGTTGGACTTGGAACCCTAAAGTCCTTTAGCCTGGAGCGAGCTTGCAAACTCCACGAGCAGTCACTAATGGCGGCTGGAGCTCAGACCCTGCTCAACACAAAAAGGAGCTTGCAGCTCTATCAAACCACAGGATGACCTTCGCCGTGTCACGACGAAGGTGAGGCGGTAGGTGGCAGGCCGCGGGGTGGCCTAGGCATGCGTGCCTAGGTCACTCTGTGGCCGGAGTTATGGGTTAGGTCAAGGGAAGCGTGAAGTGTGTGTGTCATCCTGTGGATGGGTGAACGATGTACAGTGGAGTGTGTTGGTGGTTGTGAGGTGGGTGGCGAGACGTGTGGGGTTGCGGAGTGACGGAAGCGTCTCACCGGAGGGTGGCCGGAGATGGGGAAGAGATGGGCGGACGTGGCGGTCGAGGGGTGATGTGTGAAATAGAGTGAGGAAAATGAAAGAGTGGAAGACGGGGAGCTTGTCTGGATTGTAGGGAGTAAAGGGGGGGTAGCGGAGGCGGACGGCTAGTCTGTGCCGTCGTCGGAGAAGACGGCCCTGAGGGAGATAACGGCGACGAAGAGGAGGCCAGGAAGGCATGCGCTGGTGCGGCGCGACGTGGGAGGACAAGGCATAGTGAACCCTACTACTGGTATGGCAGCAGAGTGACAAGAGGGAGGAGGAAGAATCGTCAGAGCTTGCGGGCTACTTTGCCGAAGAGAGGGGAGATGAAATTGGGAGGAGTCTACAGCCAAAACAAGTCTGAGAGATTCGCAGAGGGTCGGGGGTCCTTTTATAAGTGCTGGCTGAGCTTCTGGTGCGTGGAGGGAAAGCCTTCTGCCACCAAGGTCTCGTTGGAGAAGGAAGGTAGTTGGGATTCCAAATCTCTCGTGCGTTCGCACGAGAGATTGGATAGAAATCAAAGATTGTGATTGGGCTCAAATAGAAGGGGATTCCTCAGAGAATCTCCCTTCCAAATCTGGGAGGAGATCTCTGAGGGATCAGGGCGTATTCCCCCTCCCTTCCTCGCCGGAGAAGGATTCCTCCCCGTTAACGGTGGAGGGACCTGTTTGTAAGAGTGGCGAGGAAGCTAGGGGGGTTTGCGTAATGGTTTTCAAAAGATAGGGGTCAAAATGTAATTGGGTGTACCAATTTGCAAAGTAGGTCACGATGACCTCCCCTTAGGTCCAAATTTTGGTACAAACCTAATTTGGACCTAAGAAATCCAATGGTGAAGTTGGATTTTAGGTTTAACCATGTTTGACTGGACATTTTTCATAAAAACCCAAATTAGGTCAATTGATGAGCTATGACCCCTAACTAGGTCAAACTAGGTTCCAAAGGCCAAATTGAATGATCTAAACCCTAGGGGATATTTTTCCATGAATTTTAGAGGGTTTACTTGATTTTTACCCTGACCAAGACCTTGTTGAATTAAGCAGGTTTGTTTTAGGGTTACAAGATGTCATGTAATTCCTAGTTTGCACATAAACCCATTTCTGATTAAACCAACTCACTTTTTATCTTATTCAGACCATTTGACCTATGTTCTGCCTTTGAGAAATCCCATTTATGTACTGCAACGATAAAATTACAGTTTTAACCTTTATTTCATGTTTTCTTCTCAAAACATTTATTTCTTCAATTAAGCCCTTCTCTAGGTTATGTAGGAGTTTTTGTTCTCTTTCTTGGGTCAAAATGAGCTAGTTAGGGCTCATGACAAGGCTCTCATCACCACATAATTAGCCTCCCATATTTTTATTGCTAAATTCCTATCCTTTGAAATCAAGTGCTTAAGCTCCAGGACCTCCAAATCATTGTACACCCCATCTAAAGTGCCCAAGTTCAACAATTGTGGCTGAATCAAGATTGACATGGGCATAATGATCTCAGAAGTCAACTCTTTGGTGTGTAGATGTGGATGGGGGTCACTGGTTGAATCATCAAGATTCGGATACTCCAAGTTAACCCCATTTGAATCTAAATCTTCAATGAATGGGCTATCAAATGGTTCATAAGATTCTTCATGCCCATTTGTCTCACCAAAATCATTTTCCTTACGCTCAAGTAAGACTTCACCTAAAGTTTCTTCACCATCAAAGTCAAAGAATTGATGATCCTCATTTATATATGTCTCAAAATCATAAATCATTTCATGATCCAATGAGACAATTTTCCTCACTCCTTGGCTTGGGGATCTCAGTTGAGAAACTCGGTTCATCCTCAAAGGGTTGCTCTAGACCAACCTGGTCATCTCCAATCTCAGAATATGTATCCCCCCCGATAGGCACCTAAGCGAGTTCAGACATTGGCTCTCCTGAAGAGGGTTCATCTTGAGAATCATCCCAAGATTCAACTAGGGCAACCACAAATTTCATCCTCAACCTCGACAATTTCCTAAGAAGAAACTCACCCAGGTCCCTATCCCTAACAATTTGGAGCAAATCCAATAAAGAGCTATTCAGCTCATCGATCATTTTTATCATAGGCTCTAATCCTTCAGTGCTTGGTGTTGGCTGGGTTTCTAAAGATTGTATGTGTTCCTCAGGTTAACCAACACCCTGTCTTGGATCTGGTTCACCTGAACTGACTGGTTCGGTTTAGGGTTAGGTGGGTTTGGGTTCATTCTAGGGGAGTCAAGATGTTGAGGTTGTCATGTTCCTCCCTGATAGTAGGTCATCTCAGGTTCTTCAAAGAATGGTGGTGACCTATATTCAGCATAATTCTTGGGAGGGTAAGTGTTATAATCAGCATATCCTTCATGGTTGTAGATCTGGTTAGGTTGATCATCAAAGGGTGGAGATCTATAATCATTGTAGCTCTGGGAAGGATAGTAATCATTGTCTTGTTGTCTAGGGTTGGACCCTGGACACTAATGTTAGGATTCGTATCCCCAATCAAAGTTATACCGACTAGTGAATGGGTAATTACAAGTCAAGTCGGGATAGTAATCATCTTGGGTATAAGTGGTCATAGGAGGATAGGGTTGGAAATGTGTGTAAGATGTGGAAGGGTACATGGTGAAGTAAGGAGGGAAATCAGAAGAGAAAGGAGCCTTGCAATACAAAAATACAAGCCTATCCTTAGGTTGGGTAGCCTAAAGGTCTACAGACTCTCAGAATCCATCCTATGATTATGGACGATTTACTCTACTTATGTCCAGGCAATCCAACCAATTAGAAAGAGGGACTGGGGAGAAGGTTCTTCCTTTGGCTTGTGCCTCCAGTTGCTAGTGTACCCCCCAGCAGTGATCGTTTGACGCTACTCCCCTAGCTAGACATCAGATTGACTAGTATAAGTAGGTTAACCATGAATAATCCCACTCTGAATCCTGACGAGCGAATGAACCCTTAGGGCCAACGTCTAATTGATTTTAGTTAGGCTTGGGAAATTGGTGCTTTGGAATGTGATGGGCCCTTAATGGGTTGTGCCCTTAATGATTTCTTTCAAAATGTGTGAATGTGCACAACCAAGAGGTTTTCAAGCAAGATTATTAATGATGACGTGAGTTTTAGCATTCGAATCTTGCTTAATAGCTTTTAAGATTCAAATATTAGGTGTTTTCAACAAAGTTTTGTGAGGTAAACCAAGTTTGTTTTTGAAAACACGTGTTCAAGTATTTTCCTTTAAAAATCAAGAAAAATATGGAGTGCCTAGCTTGACTTGGTTATTGAATCCTATGGGGCAGCTACAAAATGAACCTCTTTTAGATTTGGTGGTGCGGCCTAAACAAGTCAATCAATTGGCTCAAATGCACCACCGATTAAGGCACACAAAAAGCTGATTAACCTAGTATGATTTCTACTCTTTTATGTGTTGAATTCATGTACCGGGTCCATAGATCGGAAGCCCGGTTGAGTAGATGAAAATCAAGTCCGATTATGTGCCTCAAATGTGGGTGTATGAAGTGTGTATATTGATTCGGCCCACAGAAAGTATCTTTTTTTTTTTTTAATGCAGGGGGTGAGGTGGATGAAGGTGGCAAACAAGACAAACAAAGTCTATCCTAGGGTTTATGCAAACACCTAAGTAGATTAGGTCTTGCTTATGAGTATGGCAAAATGAACTAGTGGGGGGGAAATGTGGGGGACACTTACAGAGTACTCTACCCGCACTTTAGTTTGATCTACCACACTTGGATATCCATGCTAGGGTACCTGCAAGACAGTAGATCAAAGACAAGCTAAGTTAGTGCTATGTAAATGCAAAGAAGTGCAGTAAACAATAAAGTAAATTCCATTGCCTCCCCAGCAATGGCGTGGCTCAATCTGGGTCGTCCATGCACACGTGCACGCAGAGGCGTGCATGCGCACGACATAGCACCAACGTGAGCATGCACGCACTCAACAAAGACGGGGATAGCGCAGCACCAGTGATGCATGAGCTGGACCTGCAGCGATGCATGAGCTGGACTTACAGCGACGCTTACAGCCGTCGCTAATTCTTCATGTGCCAGCAAAGCCAGCTGTAGGTGTGAGCAGGCATGAGCGGGCATGAGCTGCCTACAACAACGCTTCCAACGATGGCCTAGAGGTCGCTAATGGTCCCATACCTATTTTTACCTCTTCTCCTCCACTATAAAAGGATTTACACACCCTCCCTTCCAAGCCATCTCTACCTACTCTACTCCCACCTACTCCCAAGCTCTAGCAAGCCTACGAACGCTATGTTAGAGCTTGCTCTAAAGCTCCCAAGGTGCCTATTAGTGTAGCAAACCTTTGCCTCACCAAATACTCCTCCAACTTCCCATCCCCATTCATAGGTTGCCTTGGAGCTGTCCTCCCATCTCCATTCTGGTAGCAGATCATCTCCACCTTCTTACCTCCATTCCAAAGCCATGCCGAAGCTTTCCTCTACATGACATCCTATTACATCTCATCTCCATCGTCTCGCTCCTCACCTCCTTCGTCCGAGCTTCCGCCAGGCGCTGTCGTCTCACCAAATAGCCGATTCGGGAGATTTCCTCTCACCCCCCTCTCTTTTTCTACTTTCATAGCTTATTTTAATGGACATTGGATTGATATATATATATTTGTTCCATTTCTATCTTGTGATTCATTCTGGTTGTCTTCTTTCCAAAAATACAAATAAAAGAACAAAACCCTAAAATACCAAAAAGAAACAAAATGAAGCACGATTTTCAATTAAAGTAAACGTCGCCTCCCTTGTTCGACCTGAGACTCCATTGGAGTTTTGGTATAAATTTTATTTGACCATGAGTTTTGCAACTATGATGACAGGTTACTTGTAACCGTGATTTCAAACTCGCGGAACACGTGCGATCAGAAGGTTTTAATGTCAAAGGTTAGAAGTATGCTTATCCTATCCATCTCTTCCCAATGCAAAGAATAGATACTTCCACCAAATAAGCCACATATATCCTCTTCAACATCATCATTCCCCAATAATGCCTCACAAATAAATCTTGCATTGTGTGTGTTGAAAAAAAAAATGGAAAAAGAAAAAATTATAAAAAAAATAAAGAAAGAATATATATATATAGAAAAAAAAGAAAAAAAAAGTGTTCAATTTCATAGTTATGTTTATGTGTTGATTACATTATGTGTCAATTTCATTGAGCCAAAAATACCTATTGGGATCCACCAAGTATGTCCCATACCTACATTTTTCAGTATTTTTGACTACCCAAATATTGGCTGAAGGATTATAATTTAGTTGTAGGGTTATCAAAACTATAATTGGAGTGTTAATGCCATGCAAGCCCACCAAATCATAAGTGCTTCTACAAAACTGGTGAGATCGTGAGCTCTCTAAAGAAAAGATCAAAAAGTAAAGGAAAGAAAAAAAGTGAGAGAGAGAGTGAGCACAAACGAACTCAAAGGGAGCATAGTTTTGACACACTCTTTAGGTTGACTTGTTTGATGATCTAGAGATGTAGAGTCTGTAGTACTAGGCTACGTGTAGCACCAGATGAGTGTGAGTCACCAAATATGAAACCATTTGACTCAGACATCTACCTAAGCCAAAAAGCCAAGGTTAAATCACATATTACTTGCTATGTTATCCCTAAGGGAAGAAGTTTGCCTATCTTGATAGAATTTTTACCGAAAGTCAAGTACGAACTTTAAATGTAGATTAACTTTTCACTTGGATCCGCTGCTTAGGCTACAATCACATCATTTTTACATTTGTCTGGATCTCTAAATTTTTGGAAGAAGACAAGAAGAAATATTTTGTCAAACCCTTAATAAAAAGGAATAAGCGATCCTTTAGGGGCCAAGTTGTAATTAGCATAGATCATACATTTTGCATTCATTTTTCATTTCTTGCACTTGCTAAGGGGCTAGCAAAATATAGACATAGGGGTGTGATAACAGCTTAATTTATTATCCTAATTGGCTTAATTTAGGGCTAGCTCCTTAGTAAAATCATGCATTTAGAATGTGAATATTGCATTTAGAGTATGTATGCATATCATATGCATTGTGTTCATTTTAGGCCTAATTATCTAATTCTAGTCTTTTGCGAATAATGTAGGTAAAGGATGTAGAATGACTTGGAGCCATGCAGAATAAAAGTGGGATAGAAGATAAACCTACAAAGCTAGGAGCTGGTTGAAAACCAAACTTGATTGAGGAAGAAATGAAGATCCAATTAAAGAAGAAGAGAGAAAGGGACAAGGATAACCTAACCCTACCCTTAGATCTCTAGAATACCCTTATCCCAGAACCTAGTCCGTCTATCCTAGACCTAAACCCAACCTAAAGCCTAATTAGGATTTCCCTAGAACATTTAGAAGCTTCCCCAACCCAATTACACAATCACACACATTCAGACTTGGACCAGCACCTAGGGTTAATGTCGAGACACGTTCCTGGATGTCTAATTTGGAAACCCTACACCAAAATTGTTCCTAGATGCACCCTCAACCCTTAAAGCTGATATGGACATCTAGAACACCATTTGGACTTCTGACTTTGTAGTATAAGACGTCCAAACACCTTCCTGGACATCCAGAAGCCTTCTCCTACACACAAAAACTTCCGAACTCAGCCTTATCCTCTTGAAACAACTTAAAATACCACCTGAACTCTATTCTACACCAAAGAACTTATCTCTTAGGTTTTAATCCCAACCTATGCTATCCTCCCAACCTACGTTGCCTATTTCTAGAAAACCACCATCCTATCATAGCCCTACAACTTAGATCCTAAGGTGCTTATTTAACCAACCCTAGGCATCACTCTTGATTAAATCTAAGCCAACCAAATTAGTGATCCTAGGCACTCTAGATCAACCAAAATGAAGCCACCTAGATTCCTATACAAAATCCTAGCCTCCAACCCTTAGAGAAACAATTAGCCTTAGTATAATTTAGGCCACCATGGTCCACACCCTCTCTCTCTGAGCTCTCTCTCCAATCTTCTTCTCGATGCCCTAGATCTGAAGTGTTGCAACAATTCGCACAAGTATCCCACAAGCGGCATCGTCATCTCCGCCACATTTTCCTCTTCTCTTCATCCTCCATAGTTTATTCCTTTGTTTCTTGTTATTTTCATTTACAAGCATTCGCTTGCGTTTGATTTGTGAGACAGTTTCTTTATCAATAAAAATGTTCATTTGATCCCAGGAATTCTTGTCTATGTATACATATATTATATGCTTAGAATGTATTTACGAAAAGCTTTTTAACAACAAATCATGTCTTACCTCCCTTTGAATGACTTGATACTTACCGAAAAATTTATAAATGTTATTTGTTTCGGTGCAATTCGCAACTACAACGACGATGTAAAAATTCTTTTTATGCAGAAAGGGCGAATAGTTTCCTAAGGTGTATGGTAGGGTTTCCAAGTCAAAGATGCAAGCTCGGGCATCTAGTTCCAAAAATAGGAACTAGAGAGCAGTATTAGATGTCTAGGTAGTATGTAAAATGTCTTAAAGTCCAGAAATTGGACTTTTGAAGAATAAATTAGATGTCCAATACTGAAGCAGTGAGGGCTCTGGCTTCCTGTAGTGGTTTCCTGCAGAAATCAAACATCCAAAGACACTGTCTGGACGTCCAGAAGTGTGTTGGAATGTGAGTTTTGGGTTTTCTATCGTAGGTTTCAGTTCCTAAGTTGTTGGGTATCTTAAATAGGTTTTGGGCACTAGTTTCCTAGGGTTTCTTAAGTCATGGATGGGGATATCCTCCTCTCTCCATTATCTTGATCTAGCTTCTTCTTTCTTCTTCTTCGCTTCGTCGCCCCTTCCTTGCCATATTCCACTCTATCTCACATCCTGGATCACTTTATTACATGTAAATAACAATAGAAGCATTAAATAGTAAGATAAATTCACAATATTCTATGTACATTGCTGTTAAATGATGTAATGCTTGAATGCAATACTTAAAGATTAAGCTAGGTTTCTGACATTATTTAGGTTGATTAAGACTTATGATTGCTATGCAATCATACCCACATGCCTAAACTTTACTAGTTCTTAACAAATGCAAGAACGAAAAATGAATGCAAGATGTACGATCCATGCTATTTACAACTCGACCCCTAAAGGACTGCTTATGCCCGTTTATCAATGGATTGACAAAAAGATTTCTTCTTGTATTCTTTCAAAAATTTATAGAACTAGACAGATGTGAAAATGTAGTGATAGTAGCCTAAGAAATACATGGAAGTGAAAAGCTAACCTATATTTAAAATTCGTACTTGACCCTCAGTAAAAATTCTATTTGAATAGGCAAACTTCTTCACTTGGGAATAAAATAGTAAGTAATATGTGATTTAACCTTGAATTTTTTACTTAGGAAGAATATGTCTGAGTCAAATGGTTTCATACTTGGTGGCTTACACCCATCTAGTGCTACATGTCGCCTAGTACAACAAACTCTAGATCTCTAAACTATCAAACAAGTCAACCCAGAGAGTGGTTCAAAATAGTGCTTTCTTAGTGTTCCTTTACGCTCACTCTCCCTTTCTCTTTTTTTGTTTTCATTTCTCTTCCTTTAGAGCTTTTCTGTAGAGAGCTCACAATCTCACTAGGTTTGTAGAAGCACTCAATCTTTGGTGGACACACATACCCTTAACACTGCGATTATAATTCTGATAACCTTGTAACCATGTCAGAATCCTTCAACTAGTATTTGGGCGATCATAAATACTGAAAAAGTAATTAAGGGTCATATTTGGTGGATTGCAATGCATATTGTTGCTTTACTAAAATTGACTCATAATGAAATTGACATATGGATGCAACTATGAACTGGAACACTCCATTGTTTTTCTATTTATTTTTATTTTGTTCTTTTTTCTCTCCCTTTTTTTTATATCTATCAACACAACACACACATCACAAACTTTTATTTATGAGGCATTATTGAGAAACACTAGTTTATCATTATTCTTATGGCCTAATATAGATCTAGCTCTTAGGATTTTAATCCCACAATGGGTTTCTGTGCTGCATTTAGGCATCAATTAGGTTAGGCATGCATTGGTTGATTTTTGTATTTATGACACGTTTATTTGAGTGTTAGGGATTAACAAATAACCAGATTACTGAAACCAGAACATTCAGGAAGGAAACAGGTGAAGAGGAAGCTTAATTCAGCTGAACCCTAATGAAATCTAGCTTATCATAGCTGGACACTAGCTCACCTGGGTTAGGTTTAGCTCTCTCAAGCTCCATTCAGCTCATCTTAGCTGGATGGTAACTTAGGGTAGCTCAACTTAGCTCAAGCCAACCCAGATCCAGGTCAACTTAGTTGAGTATAGCTCATCTTAGCTCCAATCAGTTCACAGGGAGCTTAAGCTAGCTCAACTTAGTTGACTGGAGTTCACCTCAGCTCAGGTCCATATCTCTCCAGCTCCACTCATCTTTAATGAGCAGAAGATGATCTTAACCAGCTCAGGCCTGCTCAAGTATAGCTCTTGGAGACACAACTCAACTCAACTTAGTTGAGCTGAGCCACCAAACCTAAGCTAGCTACTCCAGCTTGCTATGTAACCTCCAAGAAGACCAGACCCAGCTCACCTCAGCTCAATTCAGCAAAAGCCAACTCATTTTAGCTTGACCTAGAAACTAGTAAAGAACTAGTAAGCTTAGCTAGCTAAGGTAGCTCCTTGCTGTTCTCTTCAGTAGCCACCAGCTACAGTGCAGCTTCAGACAATTGATTCCAACTCCTCTTCTCATAACCCTAGCTCCCTCCATTTCCATCCTACTAGCAATGCTAGCTAAGCTAGCTTAGCTTAGCTCCACATAAGCTGCTCACTCCATGGCCATCCACCCTCCACCGTAACCTCACCTTAACCCTACCTAGAGTTAACCCTATACCGCCATGGTTGGAGCCAAAAACACACCACAAGAACCTCTTCAAAGTAGCGCCAAGATGACACCCTTTCCCCCCCATAACCACCAACCTAACCATCCATAACCACCACCTTAACCCCCCTTGACTTGGCACCAAAAACACCCTCACACCTCTCCATAATTAGTGCCAACTTGAACCCTTATCACAACCCTACAGCTATCCCCATAAAGCCATCTACACCCTACACCTAACCCCCTTCTAGAAGACTCTCTTGGCATCGAAAATTAAACACCCCTCCACCACCATAACTACCTCTTAACCTACCCTAGGTTGGCACCAACACAATCTACTAACACCTCCTAAAGTTGGCGCCAACTTCCCCTTAGACATCCACTATTCATCCGCCTATTTAACCCATCCTAACCATCCATTCTTGGTACCAAATTAACTCCCTTCAATAACCTAGGGTTGGTGCCACCCACCTCCTTAATACCACTGCCATGCACCCCTTAAGTTGGTGCCAACCCACCATAGCCTTCCATCTCCTAACCACCACCATATAACTCAATCCTAGCCTTACAACAACCCAACCAATCCCTAACCCTAGTCCCCATCTAGGGTTGGCGCCAACCATTAGAAACCCATTCACTTTGGCATCACCAACCCTAGCCATAATATCCCATAACGACCTTCCATGAACCATCCTAGCCATCTATCCCTTAACCTTACCTACCCTCTACCCATTCTATAAAAAGTCTATTAACTACCCAGTTCAACCTTCACCTTTGGCTTCATTATTCCACCATTCCTCCATCATACTCCACCTACCATGGTCGACCAAGAGAAGAAGGAGAAGTGGAAGATTAAGGGGACACTTTGTCCCCTTGGTGCCCTCCCCTCTTCCCTTCTCTCTTGTGCCCACGCCAGCCAGAGGACAAGCCAAGCAGGAGCACATCCAGAGGAGGTTCTTTAGAGTGGTTCATGTCCACCCTTGGAGGTGGTTTTTGGGTGAAATCCTTCCTCCCTTGGAGAAGCTAGGTTTGAGTGGGTGTGCTTGCGGATCTTACTTGGCCACAAATACAAGATCAAGTGTGATATCGATTATAATAAAAATATAGCACACAAAAACCTTCACATAATATACACAAAGATTTATAGTGGAAACCCCTATGGGTAAAAACCACTACCTAAGCCTCCCAGCTTAGGATTTTCCTGACTAGGCAACCTAGTCAATCACTAACATACCACTTGAACAAGGGTGGAACAACCTCTTACAAACCACTTCTCTTTTATCAATAAAGAGAAGTCACAAACAACAACAACAGATTTCTCCCAATAGCTTGGGATCCATAATCAAAGCAACAAGTAAAATAAAATAAAATAATCCTATGGAACCTCAGGGAAAGTCAAACTAGATTTTTGCAAAGGTTTGAATCGATGTGCTTTGGATAGCATGAAAATAGAAGTGCAAAAGCACTTTGAGAGAAAGCACGAAAGCTCTTTTTCTAAATGGATTTTTCTTTGAAAGTATATTCTGAAATGAGGGGTGTGGAGCCCTCTTTATAGGTGAAAATGGAGCATTCTTGGAATGTTGAGAAAAATTATTCGAACCAAATTGGTCGATCAATTTACTTAATTGATTGATCAATTTTCATTTTGATCGATCAATTAACTTAATTGGTTGAACAATTATTGATCGATCAAATAGTTTATTGGTCGATCAATTGCTGGAAAATTGGATTTGACCGTTAGGCTAATTTGGTTGATCAATATTCTTATTTTGATCGATCAAGTCTAATATTTTGGTTGATCAACATTGTCTAGATGTTTATTTTATGATTTAGAAAGGTTTATCTTTAATCCTGATGTTTCTTACAGTAATTCTAGACTCAAGAAATATAAAAGAATTACATTGACTAAAGTTAATCTTCACTTTGATCCACAGGGAGGATAATTGACTTGATTTGTGCGAGAGTGATCCTGAAAGATTAGTTCACAATAAAACATAATTTTGTTTCATCAAAATAGAGGTACTTACACCACAAAACCCATAACGACTAGGTGGCCCTCAAAATCAAAATATAAACCCCTTTTCTCCTACGATCAACAATTGGTTTGACTTCAACAAATCCAGTAGTAGTTGGCTAGGACAGTCACGAACCTAGCCAACCAAAGACCAGGTCAACCACTCGAGGAACCTCTCATACCTCTTAAGGAGCTCTATGATCCTTCCAATTGTGAAGAGAGACTAAAAGTGGTTATACCCCGAGGGGATTTTAAAATTAAACCTGTCATTCTAAACCTAACCAAACATTTTCATGGTCTTCCGAGAGAGGACCCCTTCTGCCACCTCGAGGAGCTAACTATCCTCGCTCAAACCACCCATTCCTGTAATGTGCAGGAAGAGGTGTGGCACATGATACTTTTTCCTCTCTTACTAAAAGAAAAAGCATCTCATTGGTATAGACTGGTCGGGCATCCTATCACCACCTGGCCCCAATTAAGAAGCACTTTTCTTAAAAAATTCTTTTCGATATGTCATACAAATGCTTTAAGACGGTTAATAACGACCTTTCAACAAAAATATGGTGAACCTCTCCTTGAGTCTTGGGAGAGATTTTGAGAATTACTAAGAAGTTTCTCGCACCATGAAATTCCACGTTGACAGTTAGTGCAGATCTTCTATCATGGATTAGAACATCAATTAAAAAGATTTGTGGATGCTTCATGCAGGGGTAATTTCCTTAATTAAGATGGCGAAAGTGTCTACCTTTTTGAAGAAATGAGTGAAAACTCATTTAATATGGTCTCCATGGATACTTTTAGTAGGACCAACAACCCAAGACTTGGAGTTAATGAAATTGACTCCAAATCCACATCTGTTCCAGTCATTTTAAGGTGATGACGTTCCAATGCCATTTTAATTAATATTTTGGAAAAATTCATGCACTTAAAATCAACTTAGTTATACCTCCTAAACTTATAAAGAAAATAAAAGATAATTGGTGAATTTAGAAAAAATTATACCTCCCAATGAACGACCTGGACTCAACCCATGAAAATTTCTAAAATGTTAGGTTAATTTGACCCTAAACTACACAACTGACACAATTTTGAGTTAACCTAAGTGACTTTTTCTACTCTTAATCAAGTGAAATTAACTTAATTACTGAGTTGAGTGTAAAGACTAGTTAATTAGGGGTAATTAGAGATCATGATGAGTCTCTCATCAGACCCCCAAGCCAAAGTTTTGCTAGTCCCTAGCAAAGTTAACTAAGACTATGATGATTTAAAGCACTTGGGTTTAAATTATCAAAAATAGTAACTATCTAGAGGAAAGCTTAGGTCAGAAAATTTTTAAGTTTAATATAAATGATTAATGTAAAGAGCACATGTGAAAATTTTCTTACTTATATTTATACTTATAACATTTTCAAAACACACTTAAAACAACTTGTAAACAAGAATTTTACTTTCAATTAGAATTCCTTAAAAATCTCTTTAATCTCTGTAACTATTCTTAACTCAAATTAGAATACAAAGTGTTTTAAGAAAACAAAACATAAGAATTGAGAATTAAATTTTAACTCAAAAACTCAATAGATTTAAGTCAATCCTTTGTTTATGATATTTGACTTTTATCAATATAAGTTTTAAGCAAATTAACCAGATACTCATTATTAATCAAACTTAGAGTAGTAAAACTCTAATTTCTAGCCTACGACACTAAAGATTAACTTCTAGACCTAGGATTTTGTCAATTCTTCTTTAGTTCTCAACTTAAAATCTTCAAAACCCAATTTCTTAGGCTTCACTACCCAATACCAAAGTTCAGTAGCTATGATTTTAGAACATCTGTGCTCAGTGAAGAGAACTGTCCTAAAGGTATCCAAAGTTTCAAAAATCTAGATCTTAAGACATCATTTTCCAATCCCAATTATTCAAAATCAAGCCTTTTGCTTGGCCTTACTCAGGTTTGGTTGCTTTCTCCTCACCACTTTTTTATCCCAAGGTCAACACTCTTTGTGTATATCTCCCCAGGGGGCCACTAGGTCTCTTATTTCTAATAATTTTTTCTCTATATTTTTTCTTCATTTTTTCTATAGGTTAGAACACCCATTTGTAGCGAGGTGTTCTTTTTATTTGATGGAAGGAAAGGTAGCATCCATTTGTATTGAGATGCTTTTATTTATTATGTGGAAAAACTGCATAAGCACCCTATTATAACAAGGCACTTAACTACAGGGTGTTTTATTTAATTTTTTTTTCTTTTTTTTCTTTTCCCCCCTTCTCATTTTTCTTACTAACTCTATTCTCTAAATCCTTTTTCTAGGTGAGTGGCACATCCTTCACCCTTTCAAGAACTTCCCCGTGAAAATCCTTGGACTAAAGAGGATTTAGAATTGATCTCTTAACCTCTGTGTTTTCACAGTCTCAGATGCAAACAAGGCAATTTTATGTGTGTGAATTTAGATGTTTAGGTTACTTAGCTCTCAAACCAAAGCTTGGACAATAAAGCCCTTTACTCTCAGGTTCTTCAAATTCTTAGTTTCCTCATATAAGATCCGTCAAGACAAAATTTACTAAGTCAAGTTATTATCTTTAGTTTGTAAGTTTTGTAAACTAAAATTCTACCAACTCTCTACTTAATTAACTCTGAATATCTGGCCTTTTACTTAACTTTATGATAAAATCAAATTTTCAAAAAGCAAAAGGATTACTTAATCTAATTGATTAGAAAGTTATAATTTAATTCCAACACTTAAGTTTAAATCTTAACACACTTAGTTTCTTAATTCAAAATAAGAATATAAAAACAAAGCTTTAAAAGATTTAAAAGATTCCTAATTCAAATGAAGTCTTGTTAAAAATTTTAAACACAAAAGTATGTTTTCACAAAATGTTTAAAGTAAAATCTAATTAAGAATTGAATGCTCTTAAATAGTCTATATATATTCTATATACATTTTAATCTTCTGACCTAAAAGAAAATTAAGCTCTTAATTATAATATATATATACTCTTCTTCTTTTCATCATTATTAAAAATGAATATACCCCTCTTATTACTTTTATGAATTTTCTTTTTCAAATTTTTCTATTTATATATTTTTGTTTTTATGTATATAAGATTTTTCAATTTTTATGAGTGTTTTCAAAAATTTTTCAAATTTTTATGAAATTTTTTATTTTTTTCTTAAATTTTTATCATTTTTCAATTTTTATTTTTTTTAATTTCGCGGATATTTAATTTTTATGTGTTTTTATCTTTAACCCACACTTAAAGTAAAAATTTCACTTCAACACCTCCCTAAGCCAAAATTTTATAATGTCCTCATTGTTAGAAGGGTGAAAAGATATTTCACTTCATTTAGTATAGGGTGATGGAAGGAGTTGAATAAAGGAGATTAAAATTCTCTGTGCGGACGATTTCAAGTCTGAGCAAAGGTCGGAGTGGTCAGTCGGACTAAATGAAGGTAATCAATATGATATGAAGTGAAATTTTAATGTGTAGAAGAAAATATAAAAGGTAAAAATAGGAAACAGCTATATACAAATGTTAAGTTTTACGCCTTCAGCTAGGCGTAAACCCTAGTAAAGAACTCCTAAAAAGAATAGGTATATGGTAAAAATAGAGGAGTCATGAAAGAATTAGATCAAAAATAGAAAAATAGATTAAACGACCCGATCAAAAGTCGTCCTGAAATTGCCTAGAATAGATCTCACAAAACCAAAAATCAGATTCTCGTGAAAATCTCAGAAAGATCAGAGTGAATCTTATAAAGAATAGATCTGATTTAGGTTGAGATGTAGAATGTTTAAGATTAAGGCAATTTAAAAGAAATGATTCCACCAAGTTCAGAAGATCAGCAAAATCAGTTTTGATTCTCAATAATAGGTGGATCATTTTGACAAAAAATAGGTTGCTGATGTAGGTTTGGTGGGTTATTTTCAGGTAATATGGAGGATGGGTTATGATTAGAATCAAAGGCCTGATTAAGAAAATGGACTTGGCCTTGATTTTGCCTAGGATTTGGCAGATTCCTAGGATTCGGAATTGGTTGAGATGGAAGAGTACTTGGATGACGAGACTCAGCCAAAAGCGTGATCTGATTTCATAAATCAGCCAAATCTACCTTACATTTCCTATGGATCTCAACGAGAGCTTCAACATTTTGTCGCTGACTCTCTGACACAGTTCTTAAAATTTGATCTAGCTGTGTATCTCTAATAGGCCTAGAGTAATTTTGCATACTCATCGAGTTAGGCCTTAAATCTGATTGTTGAGGAGGTAATGGAGGTGGGTTAAAATGGGTCTGATTCGGATAATTTGGTCTTTGATTTTGATTTTGATCAGCCCAAGAAAAGTTTGGGTGGCTTCTCCATCCAGGATTATAGGAATTTGAATAAGTGTTTGGTCTTGGAATGTTTTCCTGGATGGCGTGTAAACCTAAAAGATACGCTGTGTTTTCTGCAATAGAAAAGGGTGGGGAAAAGGGTGGGTAAGATTGTGGGACAAAGGTCCCTCCTTGGGTTAGTGAAGGAGTAGATAGAAAACCCAAGGAAGATGGATCTCTAGAATCCAGATTATTCACAAATTCCCTCGCCGTGGGAATTTGCGAAACAAGTGAATACACGAGATTCGTAGCAAGTAGAGGTGTAAGAGTTTTCATTGTATTTCTAACCTCATCGAGATGATTTGCTACGATATCAACTTTGTCTAGTTTTTCTGCAATAATCTCTAGATCCTTTAAACTGGACGAATTACCGATCTCACGAATGCCCTTGTGTAGATTTTGGTGATTCATATTCGCTCCTCACGTAAATTGCTACATTGATGCATTGTTGATCGAGTTTTCCACCATCCCCTCAAATAATTATGAAGCGGATTCTGGGTCGCGATTTAGAAAATTCCCTCCACAAGAGGCATCGACTAGATTGTGAATGCCCTCTTGTAAACCATAATAAAAGATATGCATGAGTTGCCAACGACGGATGTCATGATGTGGGCATTTCCTTTGCAATTCATGAAAATGTTCCCATGCTTCATGAATTTATTCTCCTTGGTTTTGATTGAAAGTAGTAATAGCTTGCCTTAAAGCATGGTTCGACCAATAGGAAAGAATTTCTTCAACAATATGGATTCGAGTTCAGCCCAAGTTGAGATTGGTCTTGCTATAGTTATATACCAATATGCTGCTTTATCTTTAAGGCTAAAAGAGAACATCTTCATTAGTAGGATTTCCTTATTTTGATTTCGAGGACCAAGAGTTTGGGATAGATTTTTAAGATCTTCTATGTGTTGAAATGGATCCTCAAATGGAAATCCGTGAAAATGGGGGATTAAACCTATGATATTTGGCTTTAATTCAGGATCATTCCCCAATAGGTATCCTAACATTAGGCTCTACTTGTGCATTGGTGGGTTATAATAATCTCTAAGTAAAGGCCTTGGACAATTAATCGGTAAATTAGTGTTTTCAAAACCCGCTTCAGGTCGAGGTGGAGGACGGGTTTGAAGAGTCTGCAAATTATTTAAGGATGTTGTTAGAAGATTGATTTGTCTTGTTTGCTCTAGCATCTTAAGATTCTAGTTTAGGAGCGCCTCATGAACATCAAAAGGTAGCATCTCCCCCTGACCAGAAGAAGAAGTGATCTTGGGATTAAGATTCTGCATTGGATCTATAGATGAATCAGATGGGAAAACCATTGGTTGCTTATCTGCAACCGGCCTAGGATCACTTGTCAATGGTGGTGCAAGAGGCGGATGCAAGGATCACCTCCCGTCCATAAATGGAAAATAATGTGCAAGTGCACATATACACCACCGGTAAAGCAGTGGCACAAAAAACCTGCAAAACAGTGCAGAAATCGTGGGTTTTACTCTTCTTTCAAAGGAAAGAAGAAATTCCTAAGATACGCAAAGTAATTTGGCACAAACAAATAGAGTAACAGTATCAAATACGCGTCCTAATTCGTGACTACACAGGTGCGTACCATAAAGCTCAAAGGTTTAAGGTCTAGGATCGAGACCGCTCACTATTGACTCCCCGGGGCTCTAGTAGTGAGACAGACTTATTGATCTTCAACCAAAGCCCTAAGAGGTGCAAAGAGGAGAGATAGAAAAAGACTCGTGTGACTCTAGTGATCGCGCTATGTGCGCAATAGCATGCAATAGACGATAGCGATTGAAAAACCCGCATGCATTCTGCAATCAGATTTAAGTCACAATTTTTAGTTCCTCTTTTTAGTTAATCTTTTACAAAAATATATCAATCTAAACTACAATGGCCACTTTTTATATCTTTTCAAAAATATGTGGTCTTTTTAATTCTCAGAGGATAGGGATCTACGTGGGTTTTCTCGCTGATGCGAGAAAAATAGTTAAAAATTCCCGAGTCCGATGATAATAATACTAGCAGAATAATGCACTCCTAAGAGTGTATGCCTATGATATGCTGCTGCTAGTAAAATAAAGATGTATTTTTGTATTTTTTTAATTTTTAAATGCAACAATACAAAAGATTAAGAAATGCTCACAAAAATAACAACATTGATTCCTGCCTTCTCCTGAGATTACCAGCAAAGGTAAACCTGAAAAGAAATAAAATAAAAATGAAAATAAAACAAAAACAAAACAAAATACACTAATTAGAACAAAAACATTAAAAATAGAAATATAATTACAAAATACCTCCTAATTAGACAATTAATCCAGCTAAATTTCAATGAATTAAAATATTACCTCCTCGGCAACGACGCCATTAAGATGATGCGTGTCTTCCACTCAACTCAGTAATTAAGTTAATTTCACTTAATTAAGTGTAGAAAAAGTCACTTAGGTTAACTTGAAATTTTGTCTGTTGTGTAGTTTAGGGTCGAATTAACCTAACATTTTAGAAATTTTTACTGGTTGAGTCCAGGTCGTTCACTGGGAGGTATAATTTTTCTAAACTCGCCAATTATCTTTTATTTTCTTTATAAGTTTAGGAGGTATAACTAAGTTGATTTTAAGAGCATGAATTTTGCCAAAATATTAATTAAAATGAAGTAATATGCAAAATCCCATAAGTGAACATATTTACTCAAAATGGTCTACTTTATTAACAAGTAAACATGTTAGTTTTCCAATTTTATTTCAAAAGAAATTAAGGCAATAAAAATTATTCTATTAAAATATGCCTTATTACAACATTTAAGAACAAAAAGTAATTAAAATGATGCAAGAAAAATAAATCTTCATTTATTTCTTCACCCTCTCTCTTCTTCTCTTTCTTTCTCTTCTTTTCCTTTTATTCTCTATCTCGAGCTCTCTTTCTTACCTCTATTCTTCTGTTTTGTTCCTGCCTTCTCCTTCTCTTCCTGCCTCTTATTCTCTTCCCCTTAGCTTTCTTCTTAGTTCCCTTAGTAGTGCCTGTTCTCCTTTCTTTTCTTTGCTTCCTTAGTGCCTTCAACTCAACACTTAATCTTAGCCTTTAGCTTCTCTACTTCTCTTTTGACCATCAGTTGAACCAAGTTCTTTTTTTGTTTTTAACCAAAAAATATTTTATTTGCAGCGAGGTCCTTTCGAGGATACACAACACCTTGAGACCAGAGTAGGACCAGATCCTACTCGGTCCTTGCCTGATTTCAGTTAGGTTTGATTTTGGTTTATTTTCATTTGGTTCATGGTTTCAAGCCAATCCGGCTCAACCGACCTCACAGGCCTCGCCCTCCAAGGGCACACTCGCTCACGACCACTCAGGCGCACACCCACAAGCACACATGCCCGCACACACACATACATATTAAGAATGCCAGATCAGATCGGTAACCGGTGCGTCGAGCACTGATGACTGAAGAGCCGGGATAACAAATTACTTTTGTTCCCATCCGTGCGCTCAGAAACTGACGATGTGGGACTATCTTAACCCCTTCGAGACCCAACTTCAATTGATTAGAACTTCGTACTTAGAGCTCCAAATGAAGTGATTTAAAGTTTTCTAGAAAGCTCTAAGGTTACTATATAGGATTGCAGGGTTAATTTAAGGATAAGAGGATGCTTTCCGCTTCAATTTAAAGAGTGAAATAAGGGGTTCCTATGGGTTATTTAATGCCTGGAAGTGGAAATTAATTTCACAAAGTCTTCAGATGAACTTTTCTTTCTTAACTAAAGGTCTGAACAGGTTCTAAAATTAATTTTGCATCTACTGAAGTAAGTTCTAAGCTCTCAAGACCTTCAGGAACAGCAGAGAAGCTTAAAGCTTCTCTGAAAGCTTTAGAGTTAGAATTTTCAGACTAAAATAGATGAACAGACACTTAAGAATGTTTCTAATTGATTTAAACAAATTCTAAGGGTTGTAACAGATTGATCTGGGTAGGATTTAAAATCAAAACTCAACAAAATGGCACTGCTGTTAGTTTGGGTTTGAAAGTAACCCAAATTAACAGGGTTCAAATTTTCACTAAATTATTCACCTGAGTTAGTTAAATCATTCTAATATCATTCATCATGATCCCAGAAATAATTTAATCGCATCAATTCCTCAGATTGAGCTCAGAACTCCAAAATCAGACTTAGTTTGACTGTGAAGGCACAAAAATTTGACTTTCTGTTCAAAGCTTCTCCACAGGAAATCAAAGCCTCAAATAGAGTCTTCTCAACCTCAGAAACTCATTTAGATCTTCAGATAGGTGCTCTGACCAAGATTTCTAGGGTTACAAGCTTGCCGCCTGAGCTTGAAAAGGTGTGTGTTCGTCAGAGGAAATTAGAGGTTATTACAGTAGAATGAGGTCATGAATAGCTTCAGTGCATTACATTGAAGCTTCTAAGTTCCTTAAATGCTTCTTAGATCTCTTTATCAAACTTCTCCAACTCCACCGGAGTTGGAGAAGATGAACCCTCAATCTGAGCTCTAGTCACTAAATCCTCAATTAAATGACTTCAAATTAATCAGTGATCCATGTTACATCATTCTGGAGCTTCTCAACAAATTCTAGGGGCTGAAGCTCAAGAATGGTTCACCGGAGCTCCGATGAGTCCAGAAAATATGTAAACTGTATACAGATTGTTTAAACTTGCCATTTTTAATCTAAAAAGGATCCTGAGGTTGCAAGGAACCTCAGAAACACATTTAATTCCTCATTATCTCTTTAAAACTAAGATTTGACAGTAAAATTTATTTCTTAAAGGATATGAGTGGTTAAAGCTTAGGACCTGTTTTACCACTCAATTGAGTGGTTAAAACAAGTCAACAAGTTCTTATGATTATAAATATATATTTAATTTAGGATTTGAATTGCTCCTGAGCTGCCATGGACAGCGAGCTCAGGAGCTTAATTAGATTTGGGCGTTTAATTTGTATGTGGTAATTATACTTATTACAGTGTCGATTAGGGTCCATAAGTGGTGGATAGATGATGAAAGACCCTATGAAGGTGGAATTAGCTCGACTACTGTCACCATGGACAGTGACAGTAGTCGGTGGAGGTGGAATACGAAGTAAGCGATTAGATGATCAATTAAATGATTAAATGTGCTAGAAATGATTGTGAAGGTTAAAGGAAGGTGGACAGTGAGTTAAAAAGACAATATTAACGCTCTGGCGAGCTCAAGGAGCTCACTGGAGTCAGAGAAGATGAACACTGAAATTCTAAAATTACTCTAATCTAACTACCTAAACTAACTAACTAAGCTAACCTACTCCTACTCCTAACCTATTGTTACCTAAACGAAGGGGTCAATAGGGTTCTGCCAAAGGTTCATAGCAGACGAAAAAAGTAGAGGGTGGAAGAAAGATCTTTGGCAGGTGGATTTGAGGTGGAGTAGAGGATTCCTTTGGTCGGTGCCTATGTCAGAGACGTGGCAGACCATGGCGGATCTCCTCGGCTGATCAAGATGAATGGAGGAAGTTGGAAAGTGAAATGGAAAGTCGCCGGAGTTTTGGACGAATAGCCTATCGAAGTTAGCTACAGTGTTAGAAGAGGGAAGGGAGCCAACTTGAGTGAAATCTGACGGGTGAAGGAGTATTTATAGTAGTTGGCGGTGAAGAGAATGGCGGGGTCTAGCCGAAGAAGGAGCTTGAGGAGCTTAACCTCCGGCATCGTCTCCGATGACGGTGAGGTTATCTCCCACTGGAAATTAGGATTTTCGGTTAATCCAGACTAGTGGATCAAGAGGAGGTGGTGAGTGCAAGCTGCAAGAGCTTGGACAAAGAAGAGTGATGTCGGCAGGGTGGTAATCGCGTGGTGGCGTGACTCTCCATCGCCAGCAGTTCATTCGGCTGAAGAAGAAGACGAAAAGGGACTTAAATGTAATGAATCTTAAGGACCTGTGTGAGAAATAAGGATGGGATTTTAATGAATATTAAGGACTAAAATGTAAACTTAGGTTTTGAAGGTTTATTTTAACTTAGATCTTTTTCAACTTTTTATATATGTTAGTAAATAAGGTAAATAATATGTTTACACCTTGAATTTACATTTTGATCTTTTTAGATTAATTTATTAGATTAAGTAAAATCACTTAAGTTATTAGATACTTAGGTATACATTATCTTTAAGTCACTTAACTTACTAATTAAGTGAATGATTAACAGGATTTTGAGTCCAATTATTAACTAGATTATTAATAATGTTAATTGAATGATAAAATGTCATTTTAAACTTATTTTAAGGTCCTTTACTAAATATCCCTTACTCTATAATTAACCCTTATATATT
The DNA here is from genome assembly GCA_037157565.1 of Thalassia testudinum. NCBI lineage: Eukaryota > Viridiplantae > Streptophyta > Magnoliopsida > Alismatales > Hydrocharitaceae > Thalassia > Thalassia testudinum. Next base: position 5,127,106 of record JAZHRO010000073.1, on the reverse strand, counting down.
CATAGCCTTAGCTAATTAACTAGGAAGACTAGTTAATTAGGGGTAATTAGAGATCATGATGAGTCTCTCATCAGCTCTCATTGGCGACTGATTAGCTGATAGTTGTGGGCTATTTAAGTATTTAAGTACCTACACATTAGGTTAATTCTAACATTTATTTAGCATAAATTAGGATGTAAATAGATTAATTCATAGTTTTAGTTTAATTACATAATCCATGCATTGCATTCATATTTTAAGTGCATTTAGAATTAACTTAGAATGACATTCATCTAATTAGATAACCAATTAGGTACATTGTTTTCATTAACATAGAAGTTGAGGGTCTATATATAAATGACCCTAATATTTTAACATTATTTTCTTTATTCTTCTTCTTGCAGGAATGGCTGGCTGCCGCTCCAATGCCACCAACTGCCGCAGTGAAGAACCCATTCAAGGAGGAGCGGATATGTTGGATCTGGTCGAGCAGCTGATTTCAAATTTGTGCAGGACACTACAAAAGGAGGAGGGAGGCAGCTGAGCTCGAGAGGCCTCCACCACCGACCCACCACTGTGCAGAGAGACCTTCTCTCTTCCATTCCATACTGCCAGCTTCTACCGTGGCGGCGAGTCTCCACCACCATGGGCGTGTGGTGTGACAGGCCACACCGCCATTCGGAGCTCGTCCGCATTACCGTGAGCACCTTAGCGTGCATCTCCCTCGCCGTCGTCACCAACAACCACCACAGCAACCACCTTCACTGCAATCACCTTCTCATTCTCTTAAGATGTCCGGGAAATTTCCTGGATGTCTGAAGCTACCCGCTCACCTGCGACCACCTACCTGTGTACCCGTCTGAAGTCCACCCGCACCTGCTCAGCCTGCAGAGCCCTCTTCCCGCGCCTGCAGAGCCACCCGCTCACCACCAACCACGCACCCACAACCACACCTGCAGAACTCCAACCGCAACTGCACCTGCACCTACCGAACCTCCAATCGCGCCCACCAGCTGCAGCGCCCTCCTCCCGCCCCTGCAGAACCGCCAGCAGCACCCGCTCTCCACGCGCAATAGCTTGCGCACCCGCCTGAAGCCACCTGCAGTGCCCTTCTCCCGCACCTGCAGAACCGCCAGCAGCGCACGGCAGTCCTCACCGCCAATAGGCCGCGCACGCTCACGCTAAAGCAGCTTCGGCACCAGCTGCAGCCGCCTCCGCCGGAGCTCGTCCGGTCGCCTCCAGCCGCCGCACGACACGCCGCCACCACCGCTTCGAAGCCCTCGGTCCAAGGGACTTCCCCCGAGCTTCCCGTGCCCGGCCATCCACTCCTCGTCGCGCAAGACAAAGGGGAAAAAATCCCCTATTTTGCTAACCTGCCAATTAAAAATTACATTTTCTGCCATTGTCACTTTTTAATCATATTTTATTGATTCTGCATTGCGGAAAATATCCTTTAGTTTCTCAGAATTGCTATTTCAGCATTGTTTCTTGCTTAAACCTTAATTTGAAGGCAATTTTGGCTTGATTCTTGTCCAAACTGACTGCGAACAAATGTTTTTAACTGGTGCGAATTTTAATACGTCATTGCCTCCCTGTGGATACGACCTGCTCCTCTACGAGTGGTTATTTCTTTTTAAATATTGATTAGTCAATTTTTCCACCACATTAAACTGCAAACGACTTTAAAGCGAACAATCGACTAGTCAAATGGCACCGTTGCCAGGGAAGCAACTGACGCAATAATTTCGCCTGATTTTATTTTGATTATTTGTCAATTGCACATTGATTTGACCATTTATTATTTTCTTTTCTGTGTGAGAAAATTTATGCAAGAATCAGCCACTGTGAGAAGGTGACCCTTGACGTCGCCAGAGGAGAATTGGACGAGCAATTTTGAAATGGAGGAGAAGGTGGAGGATGAGACAGACACCATTTTATTTAGTCGCTAGTTTAATTAGACTAGAATTAAGACTTTAGATTTAATTTTACATTGCAGTTAGTTTGAAACCCTTGTTCTGGGGCATATTTTGAGGGGTTTGTTCCCCGATTTTGTTTTGGGCCCGTGTTGGGTAATTTTTGGGAGCTTGTTCTCTTTTCTTTAGATTTAGGTTTTTAGTTTATTGATTACGTTTATTTTCTGGTGCATAAGTAGTTATAAAAAAAAATAGAAAAAAAAATGAGCTGCCTGCTAGGAGCTGCCTGCCTTAGGACGAACCATTTAGGTCTGTATGAGTAGCCTCTAGATTTACTTCTCTGCATTGCGTGCATTCTTGCATCGTAGATCGCTGGAGGCAAGTTACGCATTCTCTTACTTTGCATCCTATTCTTGATCATGCATTGCATTTGGGATTTAATTCAAAGACCACAAAGTTTGTCTTGAAGCAATCTAACAAGTGGTCACATATATTGGAAAAAAGGACTAATTAAAAGAGGGACATCTAAAAATCAAGGACTTGATTGTAAAATGTGGTGTGCGATTCAAAATTCAAAATCATTTTGCGGTGAATGCACACTTATATCTATTGCACCACAGCACTCATTTAGACACTCCTAAGTCTTGAAAGGACTAGGACAAGAACCCTCCTATCGTTGGATTCTGAAGTGTTCAGAACTCGAGATCAAAGGTTTGTAAATCCAAAGAGGGGGATACCTTGTCACGGATTCTTGGGGGTAGTTGAGAAGCACTGCGAAAGCACAGCTTCAAAGGAAGGCTTAGGCCTACTTGCATCCCTCGATCTTCCGTCTTTGGATTTATTTGACCATTTGAGATTTAGGGAAGAATACCTAAGTTCCAACTAGGTCTTTTTAGGCATTTCGAAGGTTGACAATAGGCGTGTAATTGATTAGGCAACTTGTTTTGTCACCTACAATTTGAACTAAAGTGAAAATCCTAAATCTGTAAAGACCAAACAAGTCCTTTCGAATTGTGTAGTGCATGCTTGGTAGGCGTTCTCTTAGGAGACAACTTGTATTTGATCCTGAACCTGAAAGAATCCTAAGAAGAGACCTTCAAAGGGTAGAAATGGCCAGTCAAAGGAGCCTTAACGAATATTTCATCCCAACCAATCAAGCTGGCCCAGCACTACGTAGACTTGGAGGGGACAATCCGTATGAGATCAAAAGTAGTACCATATCCTTGCTACCCTCCTTTTATGGTACTACTAGGGAAGACCCTTATAGGCATATCGAGGAATTCACCGAGGTCTGTTCCACGGTGAAGTTGCAGGGCGTTACTGATGACGCTCAAATGTGGACCCTCTTTCCCTTCTCCCTAAAGGACAAAGCCAAGTATTGGTATCACACCCTTGATAATATAAATACTTGGGATGCCCTGAAGAAGGAGTTTTTGAAGAAGTACTTCCCCATGAGCAAAACAAATCACTTTAGGAGGGAAATTATGAGTTTTGTTCAAAAGGATGGGGAAGCATTCCATGATGCGTGGGAGCGCTTTAATGATTTGTTGAGACTTTGCCCACATCACCAGGTGCCTAAATGCAACTGGTTGAAAGGTTCTACACCAGACTTAATGATTCGCATAGGCAAACTGTGGATGGTGCCTGTGCAGGAACCTTTCTATCTAAGACTGAGGATGAAGCTTGGAACTTATTTGATACTTTGAGTGAGAATTCTATTCACTTGAATTCTGCCTACATGGATAGAAATCCCACTCTCATGCAAAGAAAGTTGGAGGTGAATGAAGCAAGGGACACCCAGAATTTAGCCTATCAAATTCAATTATTGAATCAAAACATGGAAAGGCTTATGTCGAACCCGAGTTCATTCGTACCTAACACCTCCACATCCCAAGCTTCTGAATGTGTAATTTGACAAGGCAATACACATGCCACTGTGGATTGCCACTTGGCTTCCCAATTCCCTGAGCTTGTACAAGCGGATTTGAATGTCGCTCAAGGGTTCCGTCCAAGACCTCGTAATGATCCTTTCTCCAACACTTATAATGAGGGATGGAGGAACCACCCAAACTTTTCATGGAGACAAGGAAATGTCTCAAATTCAGGGAATTACAAACCACAATCCTTTCAAAACCATCAAATGAACCAACCACAGACCTTTGCCCAACCTAAAACCTCTGAAATGGATGAATTGAAGGCGATGTTGAAAACTATGCAAGAAAGTCAAAGTGCCATCATCCAATCTCATGACAAGGCTATACATGAGATGAAATCACAAATTGGACACCTTGTTGAGGCCGTTAGACAGAGGGAGACTGGGAAGTTTCCTAGTGCTGCTGAGGAAAATCCTAAAGGAAAAGGGATTATCTTTAGGGAGCATGCTCAGGCGGTGACTATTCTAAGGAGTGGGAAAGAAATTTCCAAACCCGATGCTCCTATAGTCTCACCCCCTAAAAAAACATCCACCCCGACTTTCACCCCCACTGGAGAAGATTTGCCTAAATCTTCTCTGCTTGAAATCACCTCACCGGAAGAAGTTGCCCCCGTTCCACCCCTTACTCGACATGACAACCCTTCCACCCAGAGATCGAGAGTGCCTTTTCCAGAGTGCTTATCCACCTCTGGTAGACTTCTACTGGCTCATCTAGAGCCAAAGATAAGATGGATGAGATTATGGAACCTTTCAAGCAAGTATAGATTAACCTGCCTTTGCTTGAAGCTATCAGGCAGATTCTGTCTTATGCCCGCTTCATAAAGGACCTTTGCACGAAAAAGCGGCAATCTAGAAAACAGGTCCAATCAAAAGTTGTCCTGCCTGATTCTGTTAGCTCAATTGTTCAACATGGCACACCCCCAAAACTTAAGGACCCAGGAGCCCCATACATCTCTGTAGTTATCGGTGACCTACAAATTGATGAGGCTCTACTTGATCTGGGAGCGGGGGTGAACATCCTTTCGAGCTACGTGTATGAACAACTTGGGGGAGTGATGATGGTTGGTTGATGATGGTGAATAATTATTGTTATGATCATGTCGTTGTAGTATAGGGTGTATAATATAACATTAAGGATGTCGTATAGTAGTATGGGTGAGTACCAGTCATTACAACCATTATTATCATTTGCTTATTTATCTAATTTTTACTGGTTTTGTTCCAGGTCGTTCTCTGGGAGGCAATTTATTGAATTTAATTCGGTCACTCTTTGATTATCTCCAAAATTGTCTTCTTATTCAAAAAGAAACTATACATTTAAAGAATGAATGAATGTTTTATTTACCTAGTTACTAAGAAGTTCTTGCAAAAAAAATACTAACTATGAACAAGCATCAAACAATCTATTATTATACTCTAAACTATGTATTTACAAGTTATACTATTAACACTAATATGTTAGTTCATACTACATGAGGATACCATAGTGTAAAAACTTAACTTACTAGTCTTTTATTTATAGTGACATATATATCAGTTTTAGTGATAGATATAAACGTCGCTAAATCTCAGAAAACACTATATACAACCTAAAGAAGCAAACTGAGGTCTTTAGCGACATTTATAGTGTCGTTTTATTCTGTTAGTAATTATGTGGGTTTACTTATACGTATGTGTATATTACTTATTCTACTGCTGTATTTTCTGTCCTTGTTATCTCTCGTGTGTTCCTTCTCTTAAGTCGTCTGTCCTTTCAATTTCTTCTGTGTGGTATTTCAGAGGCTGCGGTGGAGACGGGGTTAGGATAACGTCCTTAGTGTAAAATGTGCTTAATTAGCGGGCGCACTTTTCGAGGGATACACAGCACACTACGGGTGGGACCAGACCTCTACTAAGCGCGCCCTAATCTCAGATTAGATGACTTAGTTACGTTTTCAATCTCAGCGTCAGGCCTCAGCACAACGCCAGACATACTCGCACGCTCAGACCCCAGCCCCACAAATACATTACATATTCAATATCATCACACATCAGAGTTCAGCACAAATCGGGTAATCGGATAAGGGATCGCGTTTCGGGCACCCGGCGCCGTAACGACTGCTTACGTTATAACATAAATTATATTTATATGGCTGCATTTGGTTTGCAGCACACGATGTGGCGCTATTCCAGCGCCACATCGTGTGCTGGAAATCAGATGCAGCTGCGTCTGTGCGCGTTTTTGGCCCTCGATTTGGGGGCCATAAATTATTAAAAAAAATAAAATAAAATATGGTAAATAAAATATTTACATAATACTACATAATTGATTAATTAATTTTGAATTTTAAATATTTTTACTATACAAATAAATTCGCTAAACTAGGCTGATTATACAGGTTGATTTAGGTGATTAAATAGTTAATTACTTATAAAATAATTAGTAAATGGTCTAATTGACCTTAAACAGTTTTAATTTACATACTTAAATATTTAATACATATTTTTATTGTATTTTTACAAATTTATTTATGTTTTATTTAGGCTAAAATAGCAGTTCTGGGTGTTTAAAATTAAAACTAAGTTACAGTAAGTTATACTAGGTATAATTATACTTTGACTAACTTAAATTACTTAATATATATATATATTCCCAAGTTTATAGATTTATTTACTTGATTATTGCTCTAACTTATTAACTTAGCTACTAAATAAGTAAATATAAATCTGTACATACATATATACATAAATCAGTAAATACATACATAATAGATTAGTATATATACATATTTTTACATAGATTACATATGTATATGAATTTCTGTACAGGTTTTATACATATTTACAGTATAACTATGTATCTAACTGATATGCTATAGTTATAATACTATGAATAGGTATATTTACAGTTTTAAAATAAGTCTATGTCATTAGGCTTTTGTATAAAGTTAGGGAATTAGAGTTGATTGAGTGTTAATGTTCAATTAAGACAGCAGCCACATCTACTGTCAGAAGAGATGGAGAGAAGAAGAATGTATTTAGTATGTGTTGTTTACAGTGGCAGTGGCTTAAGCCACTGTCAAATGGCTAACTGCTGCTGCAGTTAGTCCACTTGAAGAGGGGGGAAGTATTCTACAGAGAAGAGGGAAATTTAGAGAAGAAGGGAGTTTAGAGAAGAGGGGAATGTAGCTGCTAGATGCAGCATGTTGCTGTATAACTGGGAATAAGATTAAATTCAAAACAAACTAAACATTGAAGAGATGAAATCCAAATCTAAAAGGGGTTTAAATCTCACGAAAATCTCATGTAAATTCAGCTCAAACACTCATTAGGAAAAACCCTATCAGAAGCATCCTTTCAGATCAAAACAGCAAATGGCATTGAGTTAGTCTTCCTAATGCCATAGACAGCATGAAGGAAGACTTAGCTCGATCAATTAAAACCAAAGAAACACAATCCCAGTTTCTTGCAACCTTAAGGAGTATGGAAAACTCCTTAGGTTAGAGAATCACCATACAGAAATGATCATCAACACAAATAGTGTATGGCAGTTCTGAAATAGCAAAAAGAGACTAAGAATGCATTAAGGAAATTTAATGGAAGCTGGCGAATGCATTCAAAACAAAGTATACTCAGAATCATGAAAGGCTCTTCTGATTGGCTCTCTGTCATCAGAGAGCTTCTCAGAATCCTTGCCTACAATGAAAACCAAAAATCCCTTCAATTTGTCAGATCTGTCAAAACATTTCAGAGAGTAAAAATCCTTTAAAATCCAGATCAAAAGTGCTCTGACAAACTGAGGCAATCCATTTAAAACAGAGGGGCTTTTGTGAAACAAATGGAGTGAGTGAGAAGCCCCAAATGGTGCTTGTGACGCCACTTTCAGATCTGAGGCAGTGTGCCATCAGATCTGAAATTGGGTCAGGATGTGTGGGTGATTGATGAAAAATTCGTCGTTAAAAAGGAAAAAAAACAAGAATCAGAATTTGGATGATGGAAAAACAAAACATGAAGAGGGAGATAAGTTGAACAATGAACAGATGATTCTTCCCCTCTGATCTGGACTGATCAGAGGAGGTGAGGGAGGGGATCTAATACTAATTCTACTCCTAAGACTAATCTAACTACAGCTAACATTAAACACTAACAATTAAAACTAAATCTATTCTAAACTACTGCAAACTAAATCTAACACTACTTGTGCAGAATTAAAAACTAAACTAAAAGGAAGAATGGGACCTATGGGTCCTTAGCCGGCGGCTAAGGAGGAAGAAAGGAGGAGGGTGACTCCAGCGGAGGGAAGAGTCTGCTAGTGAGACTCCAGGGTCGTCCTCAGGTGCTACGAGGTCCTTAGCGACGAGGAGGGTCGAGAGCAGGCGATGATTCAACAGCCAGTGGCTGTGAAATCAGGGTCTAGGTGAGGAGGAGAGACTGGAGTGGACGAACTGATCGCTAAGAGATGTAGGAGGGAGCGATCCTTTGCGCACGACACCACTGAGGTGCTTAAATAGCAGCTCAGTGACTGGAATCACCGCAAGGGTGAGGTTAATCAAAATTAGGCCGGCGGTGAGGATGAGATGAGTAGAGCGCGGGGCGAGTCGAGAGGGAAATCTGACCGTCAGATGTGATCTGGGAAGAGAGGTGAACGCACGCACCGAATCGCGTGAAGGTTCCAATAGAATCCAGCCTCAGATCGAGATAAAAAGTGCGATGGACGGTCGAGAATGGCTGTGTTCTTCGCGTGCTACAGTGCGCGTGAAGAACACATGCTTCTCTCTGAAATGAGGGAAAACTTGCAGGAAGACCCTTGAACGAAGGGGTAGAAGAATAGCGTGCAGGTCCAAAAGTGAAAAGAACTATAACTGGAAGGGCCTTGCAGTCATACAGAAGGGTCCCTGCGGCTTGCAAAAAGGTCCAAGAAGGAGTTTTGAAGGGTAGAAATGTAATGCATGAAGGACCTAATTGTAATCTATTTATTTCTAAGCCTAAATGATGTCCAATTGCTTTCAAATTTTTACATGTGCTTAATTGAACATTTAAGACATTGATTTTACTTCTGATTTATCTTTTCAAACTTGTTTATGTGTTCAATTGATGCATGGATCATCATTTGTTCTTTAGTTTTTAGAATATCTCATTTTTGTGACCTAATTAGGAGGTTTTAACACACATTAAAAGTTTTAGGTCTTTTCTTTAATTCCCACACTTAACCCTTTTTATGTGTTAATTTGATATTGTTTTGCTTAGTGTCTAGCTTAATTTTGGCCTTTTAGCCATGATGAGTAGCCACTCATCAGGGAGGCAATCTGAAGCCTAGCCTTGTAGTCCTTCAAGTTGTTGATCGATCACTTAAGACACCACGGGGAATTTTTGAAGATGTCCTCGTAAGAGTAGAGGATTTCTTCTTTCCCGTTGACTTCTTAGTTTTGGACACTGACCCTACTAACAAACCAACCAAACCCTCCATCATTTTGGGATGCCCCTTCCTTTCAACTTCCCATGCTTCAATTAATTGCAATACTGGGGCATTGAAAATGGGCTTTGGGAACAGGAAAATCCGGCTTAATGTGTTTGATGCTTACAAACAAGCTAGAGTTTGAGGATTGTTCTCACGTTGAGGTGATAGATAACCTGATTGAAGAGGCAACTCCTGCAATGTTATGTGATGACCCCCTTCAGCATGTCATGCTAAATGAGCATTCCCATCTCTTGGAGGAATGTGAAGGGGATATACTAAAACTAGAGGAATTGCTAGGAGTTTCTGCTAAGTCTCTTCCCCCATCATTTCCGCCGAAGGTAGATTTGCTACCTGAGATGGGGACATCTATTATGAAACCCTCACCCATACAAGCCCCCAACCTTGAGTTGAAACCCCTCCCTGACACTCTCAAGTATGTTTTCCTAGGTGCCAATGATACGCTCCCCGTTATCATTTCGGTTGTGCTGTCTAAGGCACAGGAGGGAGCCTTGATTGAATGCCTGTCTAGGCACAAGGAAGCTATTGCTTGGAGCATTGCTGACATTAAGTGTATAGACTTTACACTTTGCATGCACCACATTTATACTGATGATTCCATCAAGCCTTTCAGGGACATGCAGAGACGTCTGAACCCTAATATGAGGGAGGTTGTAAAAAAGGATATCCTGAAGTGGTTGGACGCTGGGATCATATATCCCATTGCTGATAGTAAATGGGTCAGTCCCATTCATGTGGTGCCAAAGAAGGCAGGCATTACTGTGGAACTCAACGACCAAGGTGAACAAGTTGTCACTAGACCCTCAACTGGATGGAGGGTCTGTATTGATTACCGCAAGCTGAACACCGCTACCCAGAAGGATCACTTTCCTTTTCCTTTTATTGATCAAATTCTCAAAAAAATTGGTAGGGAATAAGTATTATTGCTTTCTTGATGGATATTCTAGGTACAATCAGGTGGCAGTCTTTCTTGATGACCAAGAAAAGATGACATTCACGAGTCCTTACGGTACTTTTGCATTCACGCATATGCCGTTTGGATTATGTAATGCCCCTGCAACTTTCCAGCGGTGTATGACGTCTATCTTTTCGGACATGATTGACGAGTGTGTCAAAGTATTTATGGATGACTTCTCTATTTATGGCTCGTCTTTCGACCTGTGTCTCCTGCACCTGGAGAATGTGTTGAAACGATGTAAGGAGACTGGTTTAGTCCTCAGCTGGGAGAAAAGTCACTTTATGGTACAGAAAGGAATTGTACTTGGGCATGTTGTATCCGAGCAAGGTTTGGAAGTAGAGAAAGCCAAGATTGACTCTATTTCCAAACTTCCATTGCCTACGAATGTCAAATAGATTAGATCCTTGCTGGGCCATGCTGGCTTTTACAGGGGCTTTATTAAAAATTTCTAGGCAACTTTATGACTTGTTGGCGAAGGAATCCTCCCTCAGTTTTGATTCAAAGTGTGCCGAGGCCTTTCAAACTCTAAAGGAGGCCTTGATCTCTGCGCCTATTCTCCAAGCTCCTGATTGGACACTCCCATTTGAGCTTATGTGTGATGCTTCGGATTATGCAATGGGAGCAGTCCTTGGACAAAGGGTTGAGGGAAGACCTCATGTGCTGCATTATGCAAGCAAGACTTTAACCGAACCTCAGCAAAACTACACCGTCACTGAAAAAGAATTAGTTGGTGTAGTTTTTGCTCTGGAGAAGTTTAGGTCTTATTTACTTGGGTCTAAGGTGGTTATTTTTACTGATCATGCAGTAGTGAAACATCTCATTGCTAAGAAAGATTCTAAGCCACGTCTGATTAGGTGGATCTTACTCCTTCAAGAATTTGACTCTGAAATACATGAAAGGAAAGGAGTAGAAAATGTTGTGGCTGACCAGCTGTCTCACCTTCCTCTTAATGACTCTATTTCTGAAGATATTCGCAAGACATTTCCGGATGAAACTCTGATGGCGGTAACACCAACTTTACCTTGGTATGCAGACATTGTAAATTACTTGGTCACTGGACAAACTCCTGGCTCTTGGGATGAGTAGAAAAGAAAGAGATTCATTTCTCAAGCAAGATATTTTCATTGGGAAGAGCCAGAATTATTTAGAATTGGACAAGACCAAGTATTGAGACGTTGTGTGCCTGAAGAGGAACAACAAAGTGTGCTGAGTTTTCGCCATGAACTTCATTGTGGAGGACACTTTGGTGCTAAGAAAACTGCTTTTAATGTTCTCCAATCCGATTTTTGGTGGCCTTCCTTATTTAAGGATTCTCATAATTTTGTTAAGGCCTGTATTAGATGTCAACGGACTGGAACGATTGGGAAGAAGAATGAAATGCCTCGACATCCTATTCAACCTGTTGAAATTTTTGATGTGTGGGGAATTGACTTTATGGGCCCCTTCCCGTCGTCCCATGGTTTTGAATATATCTTGGTGGCAGTTGATTATGTCTCTAAGTGGATAGAGGCCATTCCTACGTGCACAAATGACCACTCTGTGGTTTTGAAATTTGTGAAGGCCAATATCATATCCCGTTTCGGTTGCCCCAAGACTATTATAAGTGATGGGGGACCTCATTTCCGAAACCACCACTTCAATCGGTTAATTAAGAGTTTGGGAGTGACTCACAAGGTTGCTACCCCTTACCACCCTCAGACAAGTGGCCAGGTTGAAGTATCAAATAGGGAGATAAAAAATATTTTGGAAAAGACCGTTAGACCTGATAGGAAAGATTGGTCCCAAAAGCTCGATGATGCTTTGTGGGCTTATCGAACGACCTATAAGACCCCTTTGGGTACTTCTCCCTTTTGGATTGTGTATGGAAAAGCATGCCATTTACCTGTTGAGTTGGAACATAAAGCACTTTGGGCTATTCGAAGTGTTAACATGGATTTAGAGAAGGTAGGTAAGGCACGATTTCTAGAATTAAGTGAGCTTGAGGAGCTGAGGAATGATGCTTATGACACCTCTCAAACTTATAAAGAAAGAACTAAGGTCTTGCATGATAAGTTTATTCTTCGAAAATCCTTTGAGCCCAACCAACAAGTCTGGCTTTTCAATTCCAGACTTAAGCTTTTTTCCTGGGAAGTTAAAATCTCGTTGGGATGGGCCTTACATAATCACGAAAGTATTTCCGCATGGAGCTGTGGAGATCAAAAATCCTTCCTCTTTAGCAACTCCCTTTATCATCAACGATCAACGGTTAAAACCGTATATAACTTTAGATGGCCATCTGGTTGACGAAGTCACTCTTGAGGAGCCTTAGCTCCTACCATTCTCTGCCTCAGGTAATATCTTCCTTTAGCTTTTTTTTGTTTTCAATGAGGACATTGTTTGAACCAGGCATGGGGGAGAGGACCTGAGGCATTTTGTTTATAGCATGCATATAAAAAAGAAAAAAGAAAATGCGAGAAAATGAAAAAAAAAAAAAAGGTTTTGAGCTTAACTTGCTAGATCTTGCATTCTTAAGCAAATCAGAACTCTAGGGTAGAATAAATTAATTCTATGGTCAAACTTTAGAAGCTAAATGAGCTACTAACTTTAGACCTTTAGGGTCCTTTGTGGACTTAAAAACTTAAGTAGGAGTTAAGTTGCGGACCATTCCTCAAGAGGTTGAGGAAGGGAAGCTAGGGTTTGAGTTAAAAGGTGGGGTAGTACCTGGAGTCTTATTCTACCTTTTGGTTTACAGGTCCTTGTAACCCAAGCATCCAAATTTCACACACATGGTCTGGTAATTAACTTAATTTTTGTCTTTCTGAAAAGAGATTTGGTTCTCTTAGTTTTGACTTAGGAGAGGCTTGAAAACACATTTTGATTGGAAGAGTTCCCGTCGCAGGAGAGGTGGAGTATATACTCACCTTGAGGATGCGATGATAACTTATTACCTCCTCGGCGCTTGTCTCTTAGGATATCCATCCTACTGGGGGCATGTAAGCGCATTGCACGGTTCAGGTACCATGGGCGGCCCTATCTCAAAGTGCCGATTGCCATAGGCCTGAATTCGCTTGAGAAATCCATGGGCGATACTATCTCGAAGTGTCGATTGCCAGGAGTTCTTGGGGTCGTTATGGGCGGTGCTATCTCGAAGCATCGAAAGCTAGGCACCCTTCGAGGTATGGTAATGGGGACAATGAATCTGACACAATCGTGTTGATAGCTGATCTGAGGTTAGACTTAGAAGAATCAAAAAAAAAAAAAAGTGTATATTAAAAAAAAAAAAAAGATCCTTTAACTCAAATAACTCAGACCAATGCACAGGCACGGATGCTTTAATCTCAGGGGTCAATAAACTTTAGGGTAGAGTCAGAAATCAGGGAAACTTGTGCCTGCAACTCGTCTTTAGCCGACCTAGTTTGTAACTTAGCAACTACTTACGAACCTTGGGTCTAGAGTCTGAACTTAATATGCTTCTGAAGGATGACTAAGTGAGTTGACTAGTCTACTTGGAGTGCTAGGTTTAGCTTAATTTTGCTAGGGACTAGCAAAAACTAGGCATGGGGGTATTTTATTAGCCGATAGTTGTGGGCTATTTAAGTATTTAAGTGCCTACACATTAGGTTAATTCTAACATTTATTTAGCATAAATTAGGATGTAAATAGATTAATTCATAGTTTTAGTTTAATTACATAATCCATGCATTACATTCATATTTTAAGTGCATTTAGAATTAACTTAGAATGACATTCATCTAATTAGATAACCAATTAGGTACATTGTTTTCATTAACATAGAAGTTGAGGGTCTGTATATAAATGACCCTAATATTTTAACATTATTTTCTTTATTCTTCTTCTTGCAGGAACGGCTGGCTGCCGCTCCAACGCCACCAGCTGCCACATTGAAGAACCCATTCAAGGAGGAGCGGATGTGTTGGATCTGGTCGAGCAGCTGATTTCAAATTTGTGCAGGACACTACAAAAGGAGGAGGGAGGCAGCCGAGCTCGAGAGGCCTCCACCACCGACCCACCATTGTGTAGAGAGACCTTCTCTCTTCCATTCCATACTGCCGGCCTCTACCGTGGCGGCGAGTCTCCACCACCGTGGGCGTGTGGTGTGATAGGCCACATCGCCATCCGGAGCTCGTCCGCATTACCATGAGCACCTTAGCGTGCATCTCCCTTGCTGTCGTCACCAACCACCACTGCAGCAACCACTGTCACTGCAATTACCTTCTCATTCACTTAAGACATCCGGGAAATTTCCCGGACGTCTGAAGCTACCCGCTCACCTGCGACCACCTACCTGCGTACCCGTCTGAAGTCCACCCGCACCCGCTCAGCCTGTACCGCCCTCTTCCCGCGCCTGCAGAGCCACCCTCTCACCTCCAGCTGCTCCCGCACCCTCTGCCTAGAGGCTGTGCACCCGCTCACCTCCATCCACACACCCATAACCGCGCCTGCAGAAATCCAACCGCAACCGCACCCGTGCCTGTCGATCCTCCAACCGTGCCCTCCAGCCTGCAGCGCCCTCCTCCCGCGCCTGCAGAACCGCCAGCAGCACCCGCTCTCCACGCGCAACAGCTTGCGCACCCGCCTGAAGCCACCTACAGTGCCCTTCTCCCACGCTTGCAGAACCGCCAGCAGCGCGTGGCAGTCCTCACCGACAACTGGCCTCGCACGCTCATGCCAAAGCAGCTTCGGCATCGGCTGCAGCCACCTCCGTCGGAGCTTGTCCAGCCGCCTCCGACTGCCGCACGACACGCTGCCACCACCGCTTCGAAGCCCTCGGTCCAAGGGACTTCCTCCAAGCTTCCTGCGCCCGGCCATCCACTCCTCGTCGCGCAAGACAAAGGGGAAAAAATCCCCTGTTTTGCTACAGTAACCTGCCAATTAAAAATTACATTTTCTGCCATTGTCACTTTTTAAGAATATTTTATTGATTCTGCATTGCGGAAAATATCCTCTAGTTTCTCAGAATTGCTATTTCAGCATTGTTTCTTGCTGAAACCTTAATCTGAAGGCAATTTTGGCTTGATTCTTGTCCAAACTAACTACGAACAAACATTTTTAACTGGTGCGAATTTTAATACGTCATTGCCTCCCTGTGGATACGACCCGCTCCTCTGCGAGTGGCTATTTCTTTTTAAATATTGATTAGTTGATTTTTCCACCACATTAAACTGCAAATGGCTTTAAAGCGAACAATCGACCAGTCAGCGATGAGGAGGGGCGGCGACGGTGGCTGTGGCTCACCGGCACGTGGGTTGTCGACGACAGCAATTGTGGACTTAAGTGGCCTTGTAAGGGTGAGGAGAGTTCAACGGTGTCGATGTAGTAGAGATTAGAGGCCTTTGGACGTGGTTGCGTGGAGGTGGTTGGACTCCACTTTGGGTTCCCTTCTGTTGGCTGAGAAGAAGAAGAAGATGAAGACCCGGTTGTGTGCGTGGTGACTGGTGCACGCTCAGGCACATGGAAGGTGCTATGCACGCGCGGTGGCAGGTGCATGCTCGGGCGAGCGCAAGGCTGCTATGTGTACGCGGAGGTGGTGACGGTGAGTAGAGAAGATACTACTACTGTGTGTGTGCGGGAAGCACGTGGTCACTGCGTGTTGAGTGTGTTGTTGGTGGCATGCACAGCTACGTGTGGGTGCAAAGGAGTCAGCGGTGGTGTTGGTGAAGAGAACAATGGTCAGCGGGGAGGCAACGACGAAGTTGGTGTTGTTTGGGTTCCTTTCGAGGTTGAGGAAGGTGGCAGGTTGAAGAAGAAAAGGAAGAAGAAGAAGAAGGCGATGGCAGTGGTTAGGTCTGTGCTATCACCACACGACCTTTGTGGTGGAGAAGGTGGCGAAGCATGATGCACGCTCTGAGCACAAGGTACGCCCAGGCTATGGTGTAAGTCTAATTCATGGTGCACACCTGTTGCACGGTGGAGGATGGAGGAAGAGGAGATATCCCCGCTAGGGAAGAGGATTTTTCTCTCTGGTGCATGGGTTTTCTCTCTTTATAAAAATTCCCTCATCTATTCCGCTTGCCAGCGGCTTCACCAATCACTTGCGAACATCGTGAGTGGTTGAAACTGATGGATAAGCATTGGCCGTTCTATATCAGACATCTAACTTCATCATCAGACGTCTTAAAATATGTAGAAATAGGAATTTGTGATGACAATTTCCCAGACGTCCATACTAATCTCCAGACATCTTATAGACGCATAATTGCACATCTGGACTCTTCACCTAGCCTGCATTCATCAGACAAATTATATTGTCATATCATATGTCATTAAATGTAAAATTGATGCATAAGATTATATGCATACTAAGATGAATTGCCATATAATTCCTAATTAATTAACAAATAGGAATAGCTAATTAGAAAGTACTTAGGCCAAATAATGGTCCACGAAAGTGGACTTGTCACCAGGCCCCCAACTTGTGTTAAAACCCTTGCCTAACTCCCATAAATATGTTTTCCTTGGACCGAACCAGACCATGCCCTTGAATATCAATCCTAGCCTTACTGGGGCACTAGAGGAAAAGCTTCTCCAGATTTTGAGTCAAAACAAAAAAGCTATTGGCTGGACCCTTTACAACCTTAAGGGTATCAATCCATCGTATTGCACCTATAGAATATATCTTGAGGATGATTCTCGCCCCTCCCACCAACCACAAAGGCACTAGAACAGTAATATGTAGGAGGTGGTAGAAAAGGAGATTATAAAGTGGCTTGATGCTTGATACTAATCATTCTAAGATATCCCATATAGAAGCTGATTCTGCTTTCACTTCTGTTTCAGCTAATTCATACCCTTCTCTTCCAATCCACCAAAGTCCTGAGGAAAACCCTCACTCTTATCCCCAACATCTCAAAATTGAACAAAACAGACAATCCCCTTATGAAAAAGATGTTCAAGAAATTGCAGAATTACTGGGGATGACTTATGAGGATTTATCTGAGCAAGCAAAGAATTTAGCTGAATCATGGAATCCTGAGGAGTTTGTTTTGACTGATGAGAAATAGAAAAACATTCCCTTAGAAGATGAGATGGGAACACCATCATAAGTCATAATTAGCTCAATTTGTCTTATAAAGTCAATAAAAGCTCTTGCATATCAGTCGGAAGGTCTCTTGAGCAGGATGAGTTGTTTCGAGAAGAAAAGATGAACATATGATTATTTCTACAATTTTACCATCTTATCACAATTACATAATAAGCACGGGTATGCCAAGGGTTTATTAAAGGTCATTTAGTCATTAATGCCTAATAAGTGGGTCCATGCAGATAGAAATAGTTTTTCACGCATTTCAAGAATTAAATGACATTTGAAATCCTAAAAGTAGACCTGCCTGATTAGTTGAGGTTTTGGTCAGGATAAAATTCACCTAAACCCTATAAAATTCATATAAAAATATTCTCTAAGGTTTATCATCTTTGAATTGACCATCAGAACCCGTTTTGACCCAAAATAGAGTCACAAACAGACTATTGCCCTAATTTGGGTTTTTACATCAATTACCTAGACAAACGAGGTCAAAACGAAAATCCAACTTCACCATTGGATTCCTTGTGTTTAAATTAGGTTTGTATCAAAATTTGAGCCCAATCTGAGATTATTTCAAGCTAGTTTGCGTTTAAGTCCAAGTCTAACACCTATTATCCAAAATAGCCCCTCAGCTTTTGAAATTATTACAAAAACCCCTTATCTTTGTCGTCTTCTTCGCAAAAAGGTCCCCACCGCCTCCATGTCCTATTCCTACAACTCCAGCGACCTTCAATCAGAGTTTTCTCCCTGATTTCATGCTCAATTTCTTCTAAATTTTAAAGGAAGATTCCTAAGAGATTTCTCTACAATTTGAACCTATTCGTGGGCTCCAATTCTTTCCCAATCTTTGATGGGAATGTATGAGAGATGTGGGTATCCTACTCCAGCAACCTTAACAAACTTGAAAGGTTGGTCTCCAAGCTTGAAACCCCTCCCCATGGCCTATAAAAGGATCAGGGGCAAGAACCGTTGCTCCTTAGCAAATTTTGGTCAGAGAAAAGCCCTCCTCCTTCGGCCATCTTCACACTTTGCTCCAGTGACATCCTTTGGTCCCCTCATCCAACCGTCCAATAGCCAAATTGGATGGCCTATCTTCCTCCCCTCATCATCGTGCACCTCTCCGAACAAAGTGAGGGTGTTTCTCTCCCTCATTCATCGCCGCCACCTCTCCGTCCCTCTCATCTTCTCCAACGTTGGTCTGCCACGACCGACCTCTTCTAGCCACTTTCTCCTCTCCTAAGTCCCTTTATCCTCTTCTCTCTTTCCCTACTTTCTCCCATACTTATGACACACATACAACCACCATTTCTATCTCAACTTCGTCATCTTCTTTCGCTCCAGCCAAGCTCCGGCAAGATTACAAGCATGCTACACACCACCAAACACACCCGCTCAACCTCCGAAAGCACCGCCGTACTCCCCCCATCGAAATCCCTCTCCTATTTCACTCCATCGCTCACCCTAGCTCCCCACCGAACAAACCCATTTCCATACACCTTCACCGACATCGACACACCACCTCACGCACTCTCATGCCACAAGACCACCACCACCGCACTCAACATGGTCTGGTGATACTCTAGAACCTTTTGATTGGGGCCTTCGTGTCTGTATTTTTGTTTCAGGGTACTCACCGGAGCACCATCATCGCCACCACCTTCTCCGGCTCCAACTACAGTTCACCGGCCACATTCATCTGTGCCATCATCACCAGGTGACACGGCTCAGCTCCAGGTGCATCCTCAAGCCTTCAATCGGCCAAGATAGCAATAGCAGCACACCAATTTGACGGAGATCCTCCTATTGCTACTGCGTGAAGGAGGGGGACAAACATAGTCCCACCTCGTGGATAGAAAAACGCCCACACGCCCATATATTATTTTTGAACCTATGCTTAGTGATGAGAACCTCATCATGAGCCATAACTAGCTCATTTTGACCCAATACAAAGGATAAAAGCTCCTACATAACTCAAGGAAAGGCTTAACTCAGAGAATTCTGAGTTTAAGGAGAAAATAAGTCATAAGGGGTAAAAATGCAATTTTTCCAGTATAATCTGCATACAGGGTAATTCAGGGTCCAAACATAGGTCAAAGCAACATAATAAAAATAAAAGTGGGATGAGATGATCTGGCAAGGGCTACAGCAATTCCAAGGAACTAAATAATAATCAGTAACCCTAAAACAAACCCACTTCAATTCACGAGGTTCAAGGCAAAGAAAAAATGGAATAAACCCTCTAAAATTCATAGAAAAATAATCTCTAGGGTTTAGAACCTTCAATTTGACCTTAGGAACCCATCTTGACCTACATTGAGAACCATACCCAATTAATAACTTAATTTGGGTTTTTGCGTAAATTGACCAGTGAAACAAGGTTTAATCTAGAAATAAAATTCACCATCAGATTCCTTAGGTCCTAATTAGTCATGTATAAAAACTTGAGCCTAAGAAGAAACCTTCTTGACCAACTTTACACTTTGGTCCTCATATATTTACTTTTTGGCCCACAACTTTTGAACCCTCGCATTTTGGCCCATAACTCTCCTTCGTTCTTTGCGTTCAGGTCCCCCCTGTAAAACCTGCCAGCACCATGCTCCGGCGACCTTGCGCGGAGCATGGCGCCGCGCAGGGTGAGGGGGAGAGCCTGGCAAGTAAACCGGGGGTGCCCTGCGTCGTCAGCCGTCGCAGGGACACCCCCCTGGTCGCTGTAACCCACCATACCGGCCGTGCGAACGCACGGACGGTATGGGTTTCCATCTCCGGCGTCCTCCGGCGAGGGAGACACGTCGTCTCCCTCCACCTTCCTCCCTGATTCGGTCCCTATAAATACCCCCGTCGCTCCACCGTTCTTCCGAGCTCGGATCTGACGGAGAAAACCCCCAACTTTCCTCTCTTCTCACTCCGGCAGACGCCCACCAGCTCCGGCGGTTCTTCCTCCTCCTCCTCTTTGCTCTGCCCCAATACCAGCAGCAGAGACTTCTTCCCCTGCTCTTCCCGCGCCACGCCGCACCCAGCTGGCGCCTCTCCGGCCCTCTGCTCGCCGCCGCCCCTTCCCCCGGGCATCTTCTTCTCCGGCGACAGTCGATACGACTGTCGCCCACTCCGGCCCCCCCTCCTCCTGCTAAGTAGGTAGAACTCCTCCTCTTCCTCCCCTCTTCCTTTTCCTCACTTTAAACATCTACTGTCGCCCTCGATTCTGACCCCTCACCCTCACCTTCTCCTCCTCCGGCCATCCTCCGGCGAGCCGCTCCCATCACTCCAGCAACCCACACGGCTCGCCGACCACCGCAGAACCTCCTCCTCCTCACCCTGATCAACCCCCGCCCTTCTACTTCCCCACATCACCCTCTGCAACCCCACCAAACAAACCCATCTTCCGACCCACAGTCCGACCTAGGGCAGCCCTTGCACGCCGCCCCACGCCTCGCCACCACCCACGCGAGCTTCGCCGCACTCTGGCGAAGCTCCCGGCACCTTCTGATTAGGCCGAGAGGCCGTTTTGCTGTGAACAGGTCACCCGTCCTCCGCCGCCATTGCCGTGCAGAAGGAGCTGCTTCCGCCTGCAGCTGCAGGCGCGCCACGCCCAGATTCGACTGCCAGGCCGTGCGAGGCATTTCGACAAAGCGTCAGGCTGCAGCTGAAGCGAAGCCCTCGCGCGAAGGCCTCGCGTAACGCCGCGATTACCAGCTGTTTCCTCCGCGCAGGCGCCAACTCGGGGTGGGACATTTAGTCCCACCTCGGAAAACTCTGAAGAGGCGCAGCGGTATAAAGTGAAGAAGTGCTGGAGGCTTATTGCCTCAGCACACGGGGTGAGATCCCCTTCACCCGCCCGGTTACCCAGTCTCGTCCGCGCTCACGCCCCGCGGACCTGGCCTGACCCAACTTAGACTGACCTGCACTCCTCGCCCACCACGCACGCCGGTGGGCCTGGACCCGGGCGCGACCCGTACCCGGCTACCCGGCAGCTCTGGGAGAGCTATCCCATGAGCGGATTCTGTGAGAGAGAGATGCGGGGGAGGGTAGAGATAGGTTTTGCCCCTCTCTGATCAAGTTGTGTAAGTGTGCAGGCACAGGTGAAGAAGAACCGTGGAAGAAGACGAAAGTTGAAGGAAGGAGGATCACCGAGCGGCACTGTAGCAGTTGCAGTTTAAGTCGTCTGATTGGAAAATCAGACGACGTCCTGAAGGCAAAGAAGGAGAAGGAAGGCGAGGCAGAGGGGAACGCAGAGAGGCCAAGACAAGAACTGAAAGAAGAAGAAGAACACGAGAAGAAGAAGGTCTGAAGAAAGGAAAAGAAGAAAGAAAGAAGAAGAAGAAGAAGAACAGGACCGCAAGGGAGAAGAAAAAGAAAGAGACGAGCAGAAACAAGAACTGAAAGAAGAAGAAAAGCATCACTACTGCTGCAGATAAAGCAGAAGAGTCAAGCAGAAGAAGGTAGGCAAAGAGAAAAGAAGAGAAGAAGAAAGAAGCCAACAAATTCTCTCTCTCTCTCTTTCTTTATTTTTGTAAAAGAAACTTGTACCCCTAGAATACAACTTGCTCCCTGAGTTCGACCTCGGGAACTCTTTTATTTTCCGAGTAAAAAATTTATATATTTGAAATGATGGCAATAACTGGCTATACTACAACGCTATAACAATAAAACCCGGTTATCTCTCGAAGCCAACGTTTCATTTGGCGCCGTTGCCGGGGAGCAACGGCTATTCTAGAGGTAAACATTCCTGTTTCTTTTTAGTTTTTGATAATCTCCTCTCTTTTGTGCAGCTACAGGAAATCAAGAAGACAAGCAACCGCACGACAACCACTCTGAGGATAGGTAAAATTTTTTTCCTCTCGCTATTAACCCCTAAACTCTAAAGAGGAAGAAAAGAAAAGAACAAGCAATATAGGGCTAACCTGTCTTCCATACTTAGTAACCATAAAAAGTTGCATGTTTTCAACTCATTAGTCCTGCACACTATTAAGGGTATTTAAGGGCTAGCACATTCTTGCTTGAGCCCTAATTACCCAACAAAGAACTAACTGGACCAAGTAGAGCCAACCTAAGATTCAACATTAGGGTTTTAGAGACACACTACTTAAATCAAGAATGAAGAAAATCCAAAAGAAGTGTGCCTAAACCATTGATTGAACATACTTATTCAGAGAAACCCTAAAACAATTGGCTCTCTAAACACTTGAACCCTAAAAGACAAGACCTAAAAGCTCTCAAAGAAAACAAGAGGTAAAGTTGACCCCTTGGGTCAGCCAACCTTAAATTAGGTCACTCTTTGCACTTAAAATACTAAAGTTCAAGTGAAACCTTAAGCACCCTGATCTTAAAATTGGTAGACTTAAGAGGTCAAGATCCCCATTCTGGTCTACCTGGAACCGCAGTGACAAGAGAGGTCGGGTGGGGGAAACCCTGTAAGCCGTGGGGACGCTCTACCGTGTAGGGGTCTTCGCGGGACTCTCCCTCTCTGGCTGCCCAGGTAATTCTCAGGTGGACGATCTTTCTGATCAAGGGGTCCATCTGCCTCGAACCTCTATAGTCACACAACATTTTTTGGGTGTCTTGATTGGGTCCAGCACCTGCTTATCTCATCCAGCCCTTCAGTACTTTGCAGGAGGTCCTTGAAACTTCCTATATAAATTCACTCTCCCCGAGGCTAAGCCTCGGTTCCCTTGTTTTTGCAGAAATCATTCACATAGCCCCTCTTTCCTCTGATTCTGAACAAAGTCCCCTTCTTCCATTAATTCAAACTTCTGATTCTATCTTGATTCCACCACCTGATTCGAAGATGCAGCCTAATTACCTAGCAAGACTACAATGTAAAAAACCTGAATATCTGAGATCCATGAAAGATAAGATGATTGAGGATGCCCTTGAAATCTATGAAATCAAATATAAACCCTCAACACCAATAGGAAACATTCAGGTTGATGTTCCAACAACCACAGCTTTCATCATAAACTGTGCCCAAATTCTATTGACTGAAATTTCAAAAGGATCAACCCGAGATATGCTCATGACAGGATACATTGAGATGGAAAAATTACACCAATCTGAATACCTTCAATGCTTGACAAATCCTGTACTTTGGGAACAACACCAAGATGCCCTTATGAAACGGGTAGAAATGATGAAATCAGTAGAACAAATTATCAACCAGAAATACCCGTATATACCAGAAACAGAGGATGAACCATCTTGGAACAGTATTAAGGAACAATCCAGTTTCCCAGATCTCGGGATTAAGGCCCAAAGTGGTTGTAAAATCCCAACCCAGATAGAAGACAATGTTGAATTAGGTTGGGATATTGCAGGAGAACACAATGATGAGCCAAACTTAGACCATGAATTGTCAAGCCTAGAATTTCAAAACTCCTGCAATAATGAAATCAGAACTGAACCTTCTGAGGGTATAAATTCCGCCCCTTATTTTGATAAGGTGACCCTCGAAGGTTATTCGGACTTAGGTTCTAATAATTCTACCCACATCCTAAGCCTAGAACCTAGATCTGAAACTTATTGGGAAGATTATGAGGCCCCTTATGAGAAAGATCAAATTTTTACAGAATATGATTCCGGGCCTCTATTTGATGAATATCCCTCTCCAACATCCTCAGGAAATCTGATCGATTTTTCAGAAAACATGCCAATTTATGATACAGAAACTGAGGAGTTGGATGAGCAAGGTTTTAATGGGGTCTATCCTACCAGCTTAGACCTTGAACAGAACATCTTTTTGAGCCCAGAATTGACATATAGGCTAGAACCCAGTCAGGCTGCTGATTCCACATCTGATGATTTTTGCTGCGGTGGAATTCATGATCATGAATCTCATTTTTGCCAACTCTCCGACAATTTCAGATCTGACTATAATTGCGGAGAGATTCCCCTTCCTGAACACGCCAGGCCTATCTACGACCTCACTTCACATGACTCTGACTCCGACTCTGAGGTCCTGATTCCCGAGATCACTGATAACACAGAATCATTCCTTTTCGATCCTCAGGAACCAAAAATAGAAAATGCCAAGAGTGATTACAACCAAGAATCCAAATTTTTTCTCGAATCCGATTCCTTTCATCCTACAGACACTCTTCCGGCATTTGATAGTTACCCAGAGGACTCTCTACAGAAAACCACCTATCATCTGTTTCTAGAAGAGCCCTCGTACACAATGGCCACCTCGTCCGCACACACAGAACGGATCAAAACCTCTCCCAAACCTCGACCCGCAACCGGACTCAATTTCTATTCAGATTAACCTCTCACCGAGCCGATTGCATTTCCACATCGGGTTTCGAACATTGATCAGACTACATACCATGCTCTATCATTCTCTGATCACCCCTGTAGGGTTCCTGCATCAACCACTGATTATTCTACGAGTCCCTACTTTGACCAGGCTGATTCGACTCAGCCAAACCCTGCGTTTACACTTCCACATTTATCTGAGCTTCATAGTATATGGTGGGTTCCACACCTTTTTATCCACATCTATCAACCCACCAGATTGATTGGGTTTGGGCTGCATCATCAGCCTGTTGATCTTAACAAGCACCTGGTTGGACCAACTAGGCTCTTAATCAAGGTGCTTGTCTTACAAAACTCCGCTGATTTGACCATCCCCTCTCCATCGCATTTCCCGCTTGGCTGAAGGCATCAAATTTAGCGCTCAACGGGAGGCAGCCCGTCATTCTCTTTGAAAACCTGAAACTTGTTCTGACAGCTTTTTGCACTTGAAGTTCACACTTTAGGACAGCCGACTCCACCTCAGGTGCTTGCATCTGAGATTAGAAATCGTCCGCAACAGTCACCCCGACCCATTCACTCATCAAAACAGCTATCCTAATGTATGAACTTAGTTGAATAAAAACCCCTAGGTTACAATGAGGACATTGCAAATCTTAGGCATGGGGGGGTATGAAAGTGCAAAACTTGTAAGAAAAGGTTTCAAACAAAAAATTCACATATGCCAAAAACACCATAAAAATTAAAAATTTTCGGAAAAGAATAAGAGGAAAAGAGGAGAAGGAAATTTTGTGAAGGAGAAGGAGAAAAGAAACAAAATGAAAAAGGAGCACAAAATTATGAGAAAGGTGATAGTCATTAGTAAGGAACTAAGGAATTAACCTAAGTTCTAGACCTCATTCAAGAAAATAACTGAAAAGTGCATAATGAGATTAGTAAGAACGCAAACCTTAGGCATTCTTGAATAGACTCTTAGTACCCATTAAGATCTGGACACTCCTCAAAAGGTTGAGGAAAATGAAAAGCTGAAGTATTAGGTCTAAGGCTTAGGGAGTATTTGGCCTCGTTAACTAATTTTTGGTTTACGGGACTCAGTAACCTAAGCACCCTAACCTCACACACAGCCTAGTTCAGTAAGCGTAAAAATCAAAATCACACAGAAGCGTCGCAAAATTCTGAAAAGAACACCTAGAATAGGAGCGGCCGATCAACACAAGTTGATTTGGACGAGTTCCCAGCGCGGAGAGGTGGGAAATCCCCTCGAAGATGCGTAACAAAATATCATCTCCTCGGTGCCTGTCTCTTAGGATATTTACATATCCTACTGGGGGAATGTAAGCACTCTGCTGATTCAGATTCCATGGATGGCATTATCTCGAAGTGTCAATTGCCAGGGTCTGGATTCGGCCACGGAACACCATGGATGGGATTATCTCGAAATCTCAATAGCCAGGGTTCCGGGGGTTGCCATGGGCGGTGCTATCTCGAAGCATCGATTGCCAGGAACCCTTGAGGATTGATGATGGGAGCAAGGAATCTGATACAGACCTGTTGAAAAGCCAATCCTAGGCTAGAACTAAAAAGAAAAAGAGAGAGAAAACTCTCCAAACATAATAACTTTCTATCTCTCTCTTACAAAACGCACTGCGAACTGAGCCAGGGCTAAAATCATTTCAAGCACGGGTGCTTTAACCACAAAGTCCAATAAACCTTAGGTTAGTTCTTGTGGGCCTTAAAAACCTTTGCTAAAGACTGAGGCTAAAGCTAGACAGATTTGGATCTTGATTAGTACTAGAGTACCTTTTAGGCCTATGGTCAGCATTCTAACCTAATCTAAGCTCAAATGAAAAAGCACTTATCTGAAGCAATTAAGAACTTAATGGTCTAGAACAAGGGTTGAAACCATAAGTTTTTTGCTAAGGGACTAGTAAAAGCTAGGCATGGGGGTATGATGAGAACCTCATCATGAGCCATAACTAGCTCATTTTAACCCAATACAAAGGATAAAAGCTCCTACATAACTCAAGGAAAGGCTTAACTCAGAGAATTCTGAGTTTAAGGAGAAAACAAGTCATAAGGGGTAAAAATGCAATTTTACCAGTATAATCTGCATACAGGGTAATTCAGGGTCCAAACATAGGTCAAAGCAACCTAATAAGAATAAAAGTGGGATGAGATGATCTGGCAAGGGCTACAGCAATTCCAAGGAACTAAATAATAATCTGTAACCCTAAAACAAACCCACTTCAATTCAAGAGGTTCAAGGCAAAGAAAAAATGGAATAAACCCTCTAAAATTAATAGAAAAATAATCTCTAGGGTTTAGAACCTTCAATTTGACCTTAGGAACCCATCTTGACCTACATTGAGAACCATACCCAATTAATAACTTAATTTGGGTTTTTGCGTAAATTGACCAGTGAAACAAGGTTTAATCTTGAAATAAAATTCACCATCAGATTCCTTAGGTCCTAATTAGTCATATATAAAAACTTGAGCCTAAGAAGAAACCTTCTTGACCAACTTTACACTTTGGTCCTCATATATTTACTTTTTGGCCCACAACTTTTGAACCCTTGCATTTTGGCCCCTAACTCTCCTTCGTTCTTTGCGTTCAGGTCCCCCCTGCAAAACCTGCCAGCACCATGCTCCGGCGACCTTGCGCGGAGCTTGGCGCCGCGCAGGGTGAGGGGGAGAGCCTGGCAAGTAAATCGGGGGTGCCCTGCGTCGTCAGCCGTCGCAGGGACACCCCCCTGGTCGCTGTAACCCACCATACCGGCCGTGCGAACGCACGGACGGTATGGGTTTCCATCTCCGGCATCCTCCGGCGAGGGAGACACGTCGTCTCCCTCCGCCTTCCTCCCTGATTCGGTCCCTATAAATACCCCCGTCGCTCCACCGTTCTTCCGAGCTCGGATCTGACGGAGAAAACCCCCAACTTTCCTCTCTTCTCACTCCGGCAGACGCCCACCAGCTCCGGCGGTTCTTCCTCCTCCTCTTCGCTCTGCCGCAATACCAGCAGCAGAGACTTCTTCCCCTACTCTTCCCACGCCACGCCGCACCCAGCTGGCGCCTCTCCGGCCCTCTGCTCGCCGCCGCCCCTTCCCCCGGGCATCTTCTTCTCTGGCGACAGTCGATACGACTGTCGCCCACTCCGGCCCCCCCTCCTCCTGCTAAGTAGGTAGAACTCCTCCTCTTCCTCCCCTCTTCCTTTTCCTCACTTTAAACATCTACTATCGCCCTCGATTCCGACCCCTCACCCTCACCTTCTCCTCCTCCGGCCATCCTCCGGCGAGCCGCTCCCATCACTCCAGCAACCCACACGGCTCGCCGACCACCACAGAACCTCCGCCTCCTCACCCTGATCAACCCCCGCCCTTCCACTTCCCCCACATCACCCTCTGCAACCCCACCAAACAAACCCATCTTCCGACCCACAGTCCGACCTAGGGCAGCCCTTGCACGCCGCCCCACGCCTCGCCACCACCCACACAAGCTTCGCCGCACTCTGGCGAAGCTCCCGGCACCTTCTGATTAGGCCGAGAGGCCGTTTTGCTGTGAACAGGTCACCCGTCCTCCGCCGCCATTGCCGTGCAGAAGGAGCTGCTTCCGCCTGCAGCTGCAGGCGCGCCACGCCCAGATTCGACTCCCAGGCCGTGCGAGGCATTTCGACAAAGCGTCAGGCTGCAGCTGAAGCGAAGCCCTCGCGCGAAGGCCTCGCGTAACGCCGCGATTACCAGCTGTTTCCTCCGCGCAGGCGCCAACTCGGGGTGGGACATTTAGTCCCACCTCGAAAAACTCTGAAGAGACGCAGCGGTATAAAGTGAAGAAGTGCTGGAGGCTTATTGCCTCAGCACACAGGGTGAGGTCCCCTTCACCCGCCCGGTTACCCGGTCTCGTCCGCGCTCACGCCCCGCGGACCTGGCCTGACCCGACTTAGACTGACCTGCACTCCTCGCCCACCACGCACGCCGGTGGGCCTGGACCCGGGCGCGACCCGTACCCGGCTACCCGGCAGCTCTGGGAGAGCTATCCCATGAGCGGATTCTGTGAGAGAGAGACGCGGGGGAGGGTAGAGATAGGTTTTGCCCCTCTCTAATCAAGCTGTGTAAGTGTGCAGGCACAGGTGAAGAAGAACCGTGGAAGAAGACGAAAGCTGAAGGAAGGAGGATCACCGAGTGGCACTGTAGCAGCTGCAGTTTAAGTCGTCTGATTGGAAAATCAGACGACGTCCTGAAGGCAAAGAAGGAGAAGGAAGGCGAGGCAGAGGAGAACGCAGAGAGGCCAAGACAAGAACTGAAAGAAGAAGAAGAACACGAGAAGAAGAAGGTCTGAAGAAAGGAAAAGAAGAAAGAAAGAAGAAGAAGAAGAACAGGACCGCAAGGGAGAAGAAAAAGAAAGAGACGAGCAGAAACAAGAACTGAAAGAAGAAGAAAAGCATCACTACTGCTGCAGATAAAGCAGAAGAGTCAAGCAGAAGAAGATAGGCAAAGAGAAAAGAAGAGAAGAAGAAAGAAGCCAACAAATTCTCTCTCTCTCTCTTTCTTTATTTTTGTAGAAGAAACTTGTACCCCTAGAATACAACTTGCTCCCTGAGTTCGACCTCGGGAACTCTTTTATTTTCCGAGTAAAAAATTTATATATTTGAAATGATGGCAATAACTGGCTATACTACAACGCTATAACAATAAAACCCGGTTATCTCTCGAAGCCAACGTTTCACTTAGTCGCCTCAGTGAGCACGGGGTGAGGTCCCTCTCCACGTGTGCATGCATGCCCTCTCCCATGGTCATGCCACATGGGTCGGAGCTTTGATTCGATTACCTGTATACCTAGATCCGATTATCATATTTCTAAGAGAAGAAAGAAAGGGAGAGGAAGAACAGAGAGGGGGGAGGGGGGTTTTGCTTTGCTGCCTACCTCTCGACACTTAGCAAATTCTAAGTGGGCTTTCGCCACTGTTGGTGTTGGTGCTGAGCTCTGCTGTGCCTCTCCCTAAGGCTTGAGAAAGAGAGGCCTTTGCCTCTGTTGCTGGCTTTGAGTGCACTATGCAGTTATCATATGTGACATTTGGCTGATTGATATTGTTGTGATATTTGCTATTATTGTAATTAGGGTAATTGGTGATTCAAATCACCATTTTACCCTAATCCTTTTGCATTATCAACATTTGCTCTTATATACATATCATTTGTGTTTGGAAATTTCATCATATATTGATATCATGTGATAGAATTGCAATCTTGAGATTTATTTTGCTACTTGCTCCAAGTGACGACCTTGGATATTATTCAAGTATAAATTTTATTTGTTTTCATGTTATTATGACTCATACTAGAATGCAACGACTTCTAAAACACTATTTTAGCCCATCAGCAAGATGTAATTCAAGAGAAAGACAATTGGAATCAAATTCAGAAGTCCACAAAACTAAAAGAATTGGAGATTTTGACTAATCTAGATTCTGATCTTACTCCCTCTGGGAATGTGATTCTAAGGAATAATGAATTTCCATCCATTACAGTTGAAGACTTGCATCATGAATTAAAACAAGATTTGGGCGACTCAAATAAGCTTTTTGATCACTCGAGAGATAAGATTGAGGATTATGATAAGTCTAGAACTAGTGAGATGGACCACTAGATCATATTCGACTCACCTACTCGACATCCATCCATACCTAACTTAACTTGCTAAGTGGTTTCCTATACCATTTCAGACTACACCACTCTGATTCTTGCTTTCATTTCCCATCACTTTCAGGACCCATATGATTTATTCCCCACTAACCACCCTGTATCCACCTCATCTGCCTTCCTCATGCATCACTTCTTAAGGTTGCCACTATCTACTTTCCACTCTAGCACCCACACTAATGTTTCTCTCTTTTGTAGCATTTCGCTGCAAATAGTTTCAAGCTCGCTCACTTTATATTTTCAACCTTTTGGACTTGGTATTCACCATCAGTCGATCCACATTTGTGGGTTACTGATCCTTGCGTTGCATGATCATTTCTTCATTTTAATCCTAACTCAACCCATTAATCTAATCATTCATTTTCGAGTTTAGCTCTGGCAAATGATGATAAACTTAGCACTGGCTGGGAGGCAACCTAGTACTCTTTACAAGTAGTTTTGCATCCATGCTAACTTGGATTAACAAGCATAGTCAGCTGATATCTCCTCCTCTTGCTTATTATATTTTGATTTTCCTACATACATTTCAATGAGGACATTGTAATGAATAGGCATGGGGGGATGGACATTGCATGTCTTATTTTTATGTCAAGAAAATGAAAAAATATTGCATTTAGGCATAAAGAATTTTTATCGAAAAGGTTTTATTAGGGATTTATTCTTAAGTTGACTCCTAAGTTTACAGAATCTAGTATAATTTCACATTTAGACATAGAATATGCAATGGATCCTCTGTGAAGATCGATGGACATCTTTAGTTTGTCGAGAAGAAGCAATGCTTCTTCTCCTGAGCCCTTGGACAATAATTAGGGAGTTAGGCAAACTATCTTCTAACTGATCCAACAAACAAGTGTGTGCAGAGAGTAGAAAGTCTACTGGTGCTCTAAGTCTAGTATGAGGAATCTTAACTTCTAGACAATTTGATATTGATACTCAGAGTTAGGCATAAGTTTTCGCTCTTGGTTTTTACGTACAAATTCTTAGTGCGAATATTTTGAGAGCCACTAAATAAGACAAATACATAGAGAGTGGGTTCTGATAAAACTAGGACTAAGGTGGATGGTCACAACTGTCCTTTACGGAATCATTGGCTGAAGGAGGGTATTAATGTCAAGGTTATAAATGCACTATCCTATCCATTCCTTTCCTGATGCCAAGAATAGGCACTTCCACCAAATAAGCCACTTGATATCCTTTTGAACATCCCAAATCCTGAATAATGCCTCGTAAAAAAAGTTCATATGCTATACAGCAATGCGTTAATAGATATATGGATGCGAAAGAAAAAGAAAAGAGAAAAGAAAAAAAACTATATATGTACATATGTAGAAAAAAAAAGAAAGGAAAAAGAAAAAAATATATATACATTGAAAAAAAATTAGAAAAAAAGGAGAGAAAAAGCAAAAAAAGGTAAGTTTATTAGTTTAGAATTTATTTCAAGTGTAATGAGGTAACAACACCTACCACCCTCACGATCCACCAAATACAACCTTGACCTACTTTTCTATATTTCTGGTTGCCTAAATACGTGCTGAGGAATTATGACTTAGTGGTAGGTTATCAGAATCTAATCAAAGTGATAATGCCAGGTGAGACCACCAAATAGACTGACAAATGTGGTGAGGTTGTGAGCTCTCAAAGAAAGAAAAGAAAAGATAAGAAAAAGGAGAAAAAGAAAAAGAAACAGAAAAAAAAGAAAGAGAAAGAGAGTGGATGAATACAAAGAAACTAAAGAGAGCACAGTTTCTCTGCCTCTCTTTGAGTTCTATGCAGCACTAGATGAGTGTGAGCTACCAAATACAAATCTTCTTGACTCAGTTATCTTCTACCTAACCCAAAAGCTAGGGGTGAATTTATAGATTATCTTATAACCATAAGAGAAGTCTGCCTATCCCAATAGAATTTTACTAACGGTCAAGTATGAACTTTAGATATAGATTGGCTTTTCCACTTGGATCCATTGCATAGGCTACAAGAAAACACTTTCACGATTATCTAGATTTCTAAAGTTTTGGATGAAAACAAAGAAATAAATCTTTAGTCAAACTCTTGATAGAAATCAATCTTGTAGGACCACTTCGCATTTAATCATACATTTTCTAGAGACTAGCAAGATTTAGGCATGTGGGTGTGATTGCACAGCAATCACGCAACCTAAATCACTTGAATTAAGTTAGATTCTAGCATAACTTAGGGACAATGCAAGCATAAACATCGTAATTTGAATAATAGTTAGTTTGTTAGCTGCATAGATAATATTAACATTTTATGACCTAAAAGAGAGATGAAATAAA
This sequence comes from Thalassia testudinum, assembly GCA_037157565.1. Lineage (NCBI taxonomy): Eukaryota > Viridiplantae > Streptophyta > Magnoliopsida > Alismatales > Hydrocharitaceae > Thalassia > Thalassia testudinum. The sequence continues at coordinate 5,094,613 of JAZHRO010000073.1, read as the reverse complement.
TTGCAGATGATTTGAGACTACGGATGACAGATCAGACCACATAGATCTAATCAGGATGACGATGGAAGTCCAACGCTTTCAGAATCGACTTGATCAAACAACTAGAGCATCATGTGCAGCGCATAGAAGAACGGAGGCCATGGAGCCAGATGACAAAGATTAATGCCTCAGATGAGAGATCTGACTGCACAGATGGATCCAGATTGACAATTGCTGTCCAATGGTGCAAAAATCAACCTGATCGGAGCCTTGTAGCACCAAATACAAAGAAGTGAAGATGGACGGCCATGATGGTGCCACGTGGAGCCACCATAGCTGCCCCTCACCGCAGCACAGTCTCTGAAGACACTTCATTAGGCACTGTGGGCCGTTGGATCGTCATCCAATGATAAGGATGCATCCATGTCGCCCACTCAACCACGCCCTCATCAAACGAAAGGTTAATCTCAGCCGTTGAATATCCATCCAGCAGCTGAGAGTGGAGTTGCCTAATTCCTACCCACAGCATGAAAAGTGGCACAATGCAACGGTTAGCACCTTCACCCGCAAGTAGTCAATGCAGGTTCGAGTGGCACTCAAAGCATATTGGGAAAGGCGGTGGAAGATCCTGTGATTGGGCCATCAAATCTTGATTGAAGTGTGGGGATGAGAACACGTATCACGAGCAGAGGCTCCCGTGGCCACACGCGCTAACATACATGCGCTTAATGCACACGCTCTTCAAAAAGTGGTGCAGGTGAGTTCTTTAAGCTGATCGAGGATGAGGCATGCGATTTGAATTAGCGAGGGCACACATAGTCGAGAGAAAAGATAGAGCAGGCATTGGGCATTGGCAAGGAGCATGCACAACTGAGCGATCGTGATCAGACACTCTAGAGGCCACCATGTGTCGCCACCGGGATCAATCCACACGTAGAGAGCCCGTTTGAGAATGTTTTGAGGCCAAATCAATGCCGTTGATCTCCCCATCAACGAATCTAATTAGACTAAAGTTGCTGCATGGTTTTAAGGGCCAAAATATTCTCTTTAACCCTCAATAAAGCTATAAAAGATGGCCCAGGGCCCCTAGTTGAAGAACATACTCCCACCATCTCTCTCCAGATCTCTCTCCCTCTCTAACTCCACTCCGCCCTTCGTCCCGAAGCTCAGGATCTGAAGTGCTACTGCACTTCGCAAAGGCATCCCACAAGCGGCGACATCATCTATCTACCTTCTATCTTTCTCTCTCTCTCTATTTAGCATAGTAATGTCTAGTTTGAAAAACTATTTCTAATGCAATACGATTCTGATTATCTAATATCTGATGTTCATATATACATATGTACATATATAAATATCTGTTTAAAGTGAGCTTTCTGAAAAGCTTCTATATAAATCGTGATTGCCTCCCTGCGAACGACCTGGTACTCACTAGCTTTTATAAATTCATTTGTTCCGTCGCCATTCACACTATGATTATAAGATCTGATCTTTCTAACACATCTCGCATCAATGAAACAACCTCCACCAAGAAGGACCATTTTCTGCTCACATTTATTGATCAAATCATGGAGTGATTAGCCTGACATGATTACTACTATTTTCTCAATGGTTATTCTGCCTATAATCAAGTTGCGGTCCACCCTGAGGATCAAGACAAAACTACATTCACTTGCTCTTTTGGAAACTTTGCTTTCCAGAGGATGCCTTTCGATCTTTTCAACGCACCTTCAACTTTTCAAAGGTGTATGCTTGCAATTTTTTCTGACTTGGTAGGTGAATGTCTTGAAGTTTTTACGAATGACTTCTTTGTATTTGGAGTCTCCTTTGATTTTTATCTTTGAAATCTGGAAAGGATGCTCTAGAAATGCATAGAAGTTAATTTGGTCTTCAGTTGGGAAAAAAGTCATTTCATGGTCCAGGAAGGCATTGTCTTGGGCCATGGCATCTCAAGAAAGGGAATTGGGGTAGATTGTGTTAAAATTGATGCTATCTCTAAGCTCCCACTACCCACTAATGTTAAATAGATCCAATCCTTCTTAGGGCATGTGGGCTTCTGCTGCAGTTTCATTAAAAATTTTTCCCAAATCTCCATGTTCTTAAGTCAATTACTTACTAAAGACCAACCTTTTGACTTTAATGACCAATGCCTAGAGAGTTTTAATAAGTTGAAGAAGGATGTCACAGAGGCACCAATTTTACGGAGACCTAACTGGAATTGTCCCTTTGAGTTAATGACAGATGCCTCTGATTTTTCTTTAGAGGCCATTCTAGGGCAAAGAATTGAGAAGAAGCCCGTTGTCATCTACCATGCTAGCAAAAACTTCTTGCCAATGTCTTTGCTCTAGAAAACTTCCACTCTTATTCGTTGGGGTCACATGTCACTGTATACACTGACCACTTAGCACTCAAATATCTGCTAAACAAGAAAGATGCGAAACCCTACCTTATTTGTTGGATACTGCTACTCTAGGAATATGACCTAGAAATCAAGGATAAGGTGGGGTCGCAAAATGTAGTGGCCGACCAACTATCTCATCTTATGATGAATGACATGTTGACCCCTCTTGATGTGTTCCCTGATTAGACCATCTTAGCTGCCAATACCCTCCCCTAGTTTGCACTTATTGCAAACTATTTTGAAATAGAACGAATCCCTTCTGATTGGCCAAAAACCAAAAGGGATAAGTTCTTTGCTAACATCAAATATTACTTTTGGGAGGAGCCCAACCTTTTCCGCAACTATGCAGATCGGGTCATTCGACAATGTGTCCCTGACTAAGAAATTCATGATATTCTTACACACTGTCACTCAATGGCTTGTGGCAAACATTTCTCAATTAAGAAAATTGTAGCTAAGGTCCTAACTTCTAGATTCTACTAGCTCAGCTTGCACAAAGGTGCTCATTCTTTTGTTCAGTCCTATGTGCGTTGCCAGAGCATTGGCAACATGACTCAGAAGGATATGATGCCCCTAAATCCGATATTAGAAGTTGAAATTTTTTATGTATGGGCCATTGAGTTCATGAGACCATTCATCAACTCTTGTGGGCATTTGTATATACTAGTCGCAATAGACTATGTATCAAAATCGATTGAAGCAATACCCACACATGCCAATGATCACAAGGTTGCTGTCGAATTCATCAAGAAAAATATTTTTTTGAGATTCGGGATTCCCAAGGCCATCATTAGTGATGGAGGATCACATTTCACTCACTCTCAATTCCATCACCTTCTATCCAAATATAGAGTTAATCATAAAATTTCCATTCCCTACTACCACAAAAGAATGGCCAAGCAGAATTTTATAATATAGAGATAAAAAATATTTTACAAAAGTTGGTTAGGTCGGATCGTAAAAACTGGTCCCCCCAATTGGATGATGCTTTATGGGCCTACCTTATGTCTTTTAAAACTCCTCTCAGCATGTTTCCTTTTTGTCTGATTTTTGGAAAGGTGTGCCACCTCTCGATAGAGCTAGACAATAGGGCTTTTTGGGTGATTAAACAATTAAATATGGATTTATCTACCTCCAGTAACCACAAGAAGTTACAGATAACTGTATTGGAAGAATTGCGTAATTTCTCTTACAAAAATGCTTGGATTTATAAAGACCAAACAAGGCAATTTCATGATAAATATATCATTGTTTGGCTTTTCGACGTAAGATTACGAATTTTTCTAGGAAAACTTAAATCCAAATGGACCACCCCGTTTATCATCCTCAAAACTTATCCTTATGGCACTGTTGGCCTTTTTGATCCCAAAATGAATACTACTTTTTAGGTTAATGGCTAGTGTTTAAAGCCCTATTAATACCTTGAATCGCCTATCCGACACTATTGATTTAATCGACCTTCCTTCTAATGATCATTGATGCAATTCACGCTCGGCTGAATGCCGTAAAAGATAGCACTAGATGGGAGGTAGCCCATCATTTTTCCTACATTGTGGTTTTTCTTTCTCTCAGAGGTTTTGACTATCCTAATTCGGACTGCCTTCACTAAGATGATCTTTTTCTCTATCCTATTGCATGTGGACATGCAATATCTTAAGCATGGGGGGTGCTTTTAAATTTTGACAATCAAAGCAGGATTTTCAAAACCTGAAAACATCAAATTTTCTTGTTTCATTTTTTGCATGCATACCCCAAAAAATAAAACTATTGAAAACTTTTTGAGGAAATTTTGAAATCATGACCATGGCTGAGGATTCATTTCAAGATACAATTGGATTTAATCATTAACAAACTAGGGACAAGGATACAGATCTGATTATTAGAATTTCTGGGTCTATCTTTAGACTATATCAAGTACCCTTCTCTAAATTCCACCTGAACTCATGGTGATTCAGGTGACTTGATCTCCATTTCTGACATGAAAATTACTTGGCTTAGTTTCCTATCCAAAAGCTTGCATCTCTCATAAAATTCTTGTGTCAAATTTCACATACAAGCCAACACCTAAAAAACATTTTGAAATTACAAAAACCCCTTGTTTAAACTTAGTGAAATCTGAAGCAGATGATTGGTTTGAGTTCCTGCCATCAAGGAGGAAAATACCTCCTCTGAGGACACGATGTCAACATGTTACCACCTCGGCATTGCCTTATATTTATATTCCATATTTTTAGATGGAGAATTTTGGTGCAATTTTACTGCTCAAGTGTCTTGGACTGTGCTCTACCTATAGCATCGGAGGAAGAGCTTGAGTTTGCTTGGAGTGCCCCATTACACCGCATTCTGTCTTGGGGTTGTGAGCTCCGGGCTGGTGTCATGGACAGTACTCTCTCGAAGTGCCAGAGCCCCCTTGAGGATTGGTAACGGGAATGCTGACCCTAACACATCTGTTGTAGGATTAAGCAAATAATAAGTACGGGACGAAAAGGGTTTTCAACAAGTAAAACCTAGAGAGAGGCTTAGAATAGTGCTTTCTTAGCGTTCCTTTACACTAACTCTTTCTTTTTTGTTTTCTTTTCTCTGCTTTTTGAGATTTTCTCTAGAGAGCTCATGATCACACTATGTTTGTAGAAGCACTCAATGATTGGTGGACTCACATACCATTAACACTCCAATTATAATTCTGATAACCCTGCAACCATGTCAGAATCCTTCAACTAGTATTCAGGTGGTCAGAAATACTAAAAAAGTAATTAAGAGTCATATTTGGTGGATTGCAATGCATAGTTTTGCCTTACTGAAATTGACTCATAATGAAATCAACGTATAGATGCAACAATGAACTTGAACACTCCTTTTTTTATTTTTATTTTTTTATTTTCTTACTCTCTTTTATTTAAATCTATCAACACAACACACAGCACAAAATTTTATTTATGAGGCATTATTGATAAACACCAGTTTATCATCATTCTTTTGCCCTAAATTAGATCTAACTCTTAGGATTTTAACACCGCAAATGGGTTTCTAGGTTGTATTTACACATCAATTAGGTTAGGCATGCATTGCATGATCTTTTTATTTGTGACACATTTATTTGAGTGTTAGGGATGAATAGATAACCAGATCATTGAAACCATAACAATCAGGAAGGCAACAGGTGAAGAAGAAGCTTAATTCAGCAGGACCCCAGCGAAATCTAGCTTATCATAACTGGACACTAGTTCACCTAGGCTAGGTTTAGCTCTCTCATGCTCCATTCAACTCATCTTAGCTACATGGTAACTCAAGGAAGCTGAACTTAGATCAAGTCAGCCTAGATCCAGCTCAACTTAGTTGAGCCTAGCTCATCTTAACTCCAATCAGTTTACTAGGAGCTTAAGCTAGCTCAACCAAGTTGACTGGAGTTCACCTCCACTCAGATCCAACTCTCTCCAGCTCTGCTCAGCTCTAATTAGCTGAAGATGATCTCAACCAGATCAGGCCAGCTCAAGTCTAGTTCTCGAAGATTCAACTCAGCTCAACATAGTTGACCTGAGCCACCTAACCTAAGCTAGTCACTCTAACTTGCTTGGTAACCTCAGGGAAGACCAGACCCAGCTCACCTCAGCTCAATTCAGTAGAAGCTAGCTCACTTTAGCTTGGTTTTATAGCTATCAAAGAACTAGCAAGCTTATCCAGTTAAGGTATCTCCTTGCTGTTCCCTTTAGCAGCCACCAGCTACAGTGCAGCTCCAAACAATTGATTCCAACTCCTCTTGTCATAACCCTATCTCCCTCCACTACTACCCTACTTGGTAAGCTAGCTAAGCTAGCTAGGCTTAGCTCCACATAAGCTCCTTACTACATGGCTGTACACCCTCCACCTTAACCTCACCTTATCCCTACCTAGACTTAACCCTAAACCACCATGGTTCACACCAAAAACACACCACAAGCACCCATTCAAAGTGGCGCCAACCATGGCATCTTTTCCCCCCCAATAACCACCAACCTAACCATCCATAACCACCACCTTAACCCCCCTTGAGTTGGCACCAAAAACACCCTCACACCTCTCCATAATTAGCTTCAACTTGAACCCTTATCACAACCTTACACCTATCCCCATAAGGACATCTACATCCTACACCTAATCCCCCTTCTAGATTACCCTCTTGGCACCAAAAATTAAACACCACTCCACCACCATAACTTCCTCTTAATGTACCCTAGGTTGGCACCAACACAATCTACCAATAGCTCCTAATGTTGGCACCAACTTCCCCTTACACATTGACCATTCATCCACCTATTTGAGCCATCCTAACCATCCATTCTATGCACCTACTTAACTCCCTTCCAGACCTAGAGTTGGTGCCACCCACCTCCTTAACTCCACCTACATACACCCCTTAAGTTACTATGAACCCACCCTAGCCTTCTGATGGAGAGATTTCTTTTGCAGAAATAATAAAAAAAAGTTGTTGCAATATGTAATGTGGTGGAAAGCCCTCGATAAAAAATTACTAAATTGACATTGAACCACAAAATTAGGTTGTATCAACAGGGAGGCGTAAACCAATAAATTACCAATATTTTTAATGCATTATTTGAACATGTCGTATGTGTCTAAATGATGCAAAATTGATTTAGTAATAAGTTGTAGCATCAAATGATATCAAAAAATAGCTTGAATGAGCATTCATACAAATTATATGAAAGTAGGAGCGTTTGAGAGTAATTATCCAACAATATAAAATATTAAGTAAAAATTTTAACCACCTTCATTTTGTCTAATTCCCCCTCTCCTGTAGCAAAATAGGGGAGGTGGAGTTCCGTGCTTGCATGCATGGGACGAGCTGCGGTTGGCAGCGTGGCTCGTCGGAGGAGTAGGGTCGGAGGAGAGGATCACTCCGATGGTGGTACGGCCACCTGCGGTGGTCGGAAATGCCACTGACGATGAGGAAAAGGTGTGGCGGCAGTGGGTTGTTGCCACTGTCAAGAGCCACTGTAGGCAGAGCGAGTCACGTGAGAATGTCGGTGGCTATGCACGGGAGGTCACGCATGACTGCAGTGGCATCGAAGAGGCGTTGATGCCGAGAAGGAGGTGGCTGCACAGTGGTTTTTGATGGCTTCCTTCAGCGTGCAGAGTTTGAAGATGGAAAAAGAAGGAGATGAAGGGAAAAAGGGATAGGTGGCTGTTGGGGCATGGAAGAGTTGTGCGTGGTGTGTTGGGCCTGTGCAAGTGGTTGCCATGGTGGGGCAGTGCATTGTCACCACATCGCCGATGGACGAGGAGTTTGCGGTGGTGTCACGATGTGAGCTTTATGTTCCACGGTGAAAGCTTCATGCACAGTCGTGGAGATTGGCCCCCCTGTTTGATTGAGGAGGATTCCCCTCTTATTGTGCACGAGGGAGAGCAAGTCAGCAAACTTGTTGAGAGAAGGTCAGAGAGGCATTACGAGAGGCATGGGGAGGTAGTCGTGAGAAGCTTGGGGAGGCGTTGCTCATTCTGTAGGAAGGAAGAGAACAATCTAAAATGCATGAAATGTCTCTATAATGGAATGTCTAAATATGCATGCAAGCCCTTACTTATAAACTAATATATTTATATATTAAAGTATGCTATGGATCGTGCGATTCCACTTAACTCAGTAATTAAGTTAATTTCACTTAATTAAGAGTAGAAGAAATCACTTAGGTTAACTCGAAGTTGTGTAGGTTGTGTAATAAGGTCGAATTAACCTAACATTTTAGAAATTTTTACTGGTTGAGTCCTGATGAGTACATTAAAATGGACTAATATTAAGCCTAAGTATCTTTAATTATATAATTTAGGTGTGTTAATAATGGTAATTAAGTTATAGAAGATTTGTACACCTCATAATTTAAGTTATAACATTCTATAACTTCATGATTCTATTGTTTTTATGTGCAGGTAATAAAATACACAAAGAGCAAAGGTGGGGGGATAAAATTGCCCAAACAGCCGCAACTCTCTTTCCCACCTCCCTCGTCGGACATTGGGCAAATCTTCTGGCACCGCCTTTCTCAACAGCCATGACCGGGGATTTGGGAAAACCCCTGAACTCACTCGGTGAGGGGAGAACTTAAAAAGAAGAGGTAGGGAGAGACGAAGGACATCCAGAGAAGAGAAAAGCATGCACTATGCTGCACTGTGTCCTCTTTCCCCTTGCAGGGAAAAAGTCTCTCCGCCCACACGCCTCCGCCGACGCATCCTCCTTGCGCACTGCAGGCAACTGCACGCCAGCCCCAACACCCTCTCCATAGCCTGTAGACCTGCAAAGCCACGCCGCCCACAGCGCCCGCACAGCCTCCTTGCTGCGTCCCTGTAGCCCGCACGCCCATCAGCAGGCGCGGCACCGCTCGCCTGCGCACCGCTCTCGTAGGCGCATCCTCCCTTCCAGCGCCTCGCAGCACGCCCATCCACCTCTGCAAACCTGCCTTAGCAACTCTAGCCGCGACTGAAGGTGATGCGCGCCCGCACCCTCTCCTTGCTGCGTCCCTGCAACCCGCATGCCCATCAGCAGGCGCAGCACCACTCGCGCACCGCTCCCACAGGCGCTAACTGCAGACCACCACGCCCTCATGCACAAGCTTGCACCACTCCTCCCTGCATCCGTAGCCTACATGCACTCTCGACCCTCGCACCAGCGTGCGCGTGTGCCCACTCGAACAGCCGCAGTAGTAGCCGCCCTCTTGTTCCATAGGCTGGAGCTTCGGCCACCTCCGTCGCCGCTGCTGCCACCGTCGGAAAGCTCTCGACCTCGCCGTCCTCTTGAGCCCTGCATCGACCCCCGCGGTTCTCTCTCTCTCTCGAGAGGAGGAGAGAGGAAGAAAGATTTGTTTTTATCTTAATTAGAAATTACATTCATTGCCATTGCCACCAATTTGATTTTTTTTATTATTATTACATTGTGGCAGAATTGCATTCAAGCACTCATAGTTCTTTCTAATTGCATGGTATTGATATTAGCTAGTTTAAAGAATAATTTTGGACTTGATTTAAGTACTAATTGTCTTTAGTACACATCACGTGAAAACTGCATTAATTCATCCTAAATTTATTGAGGATTTCTGTGAGGGAAAACTGCACTTACACCCTTAACTTTTTAGGTTGTTGCAAATCTACTTTCCTTCACATTTTAAGTCTATTTTGAAAAGGGATTTCGCACAATCTGAAATAACAGTAAATAATTAAGTATTGATTGCATCATTGCCTCCCTGTAGACACGACCCACTCTTCTGCGAGTGGTTATTTTCATTGTTTTCGATTAGTCGATTTTTCCACCACTTAAATACTATAATGCTAAGCGAAAAGTCGACTGTCAAGTCCAAGTCGTTCACTGGGAGGTATAATAATTTTCTCCAAATTCACCAATTCTCTTTTATTTCTCTATAAGTTTAGGAGGTATAACCAATTTGATTTTCAAAACATGAATTTTGTTAAAATATTTAAAATATAAAGAATATACAAATTTCCATATGAAAAGCATATTTACTCAAAATGTTGTACTTTATTAACAAGTAAACATGTTAGTTTTTCAATTCAATTTCATTCCAAAGAAATTAAGGCAATTAAAAGTTATTCTATTAAAACATGCCTTTTTACAATTAAGAACAAAAAGTAATTAAAAATAATGCAAGAAAAGATTCATTTTCTTCAGCCTCGCATCTTCTTCTCTCTTTCTTTTATTTTCTTCTCTACCTCGAACTCTCTTTCTTACCTTTCCTCTCGTCTTCCTATCTTCTCCTACCTTCTTTTCTTCCTATCTCTTATTCTTTTTCCCTTAGTCTTTTGTTCCTTAGTCTCTTTTCTTTGACACTCCTTAGCGCCTGTTTTTTAACACTTAGCTTAACAACCATCGGCTTCTCTTTTGCTTAAGTTCTTCAGCTGAACCGGGTTTCTTTATTTTTTTAACCAAAAGTTATTTTATTTGTGGCGAGGTCATTTCGAGGATACAAAGTACCCTAAGATCAGGGCAGGACTAGACCCTACTCGGTCCTTGCCTAATCTCTATTAGGTTCATTTTTGGTTTATTTCTTATCAGTTCACAGTCTTGAGCCATTTCGGCTCAACCTGGCCTCCTAGGCCTCTCACCCTCCCAGGGCACACATTCGCTGACACGCCCCCAAGGGTGCACACCCGCAAGCATAAGCCCGCACACACACACACACATGCTCACGTTCAGATCGAATCGGTAACCAGTGCGCTGAGCGCTGACGACTGCATTGCCCATGCAACAAATTGTTTTTATCCCTAGGCACGCGCTCGTGAACAAGCGATGTGGGACTATCCTACCCCTTGCAGACTCAAATTCAAATGATCATAACTTTCTACACAAAGCTCTAAATCGAGTGATTTCAAGTTTGTTAGAAAGCTCTAAGGTTAATCTACACAATTGTAGGGTCAATTTAATGTTTTAATGATGTTTTCCTCATTAATTTGAAAGATGAAATCAGGGGTTCCTACGGGTTATTACTAGCCTGGAAATGGAATTAAATCAGTAGAGTCCTTAGATGGACTTCTCTCTCTTATTTAAAAATCTATACATGTTGTATAAGTGATTCTGCATCTGTTAGAGTAGTTTTTAAGCTCTCAAGACCTTCAGGACCAGCAGAGAAGCTCTTCACTTCTCTGAAAGCTTCAAAGTTCATATTTCAGACTTCAATATGTGCAACAGACACTAAAGAGTGCTTCTAATTGATTTAGGTTAATTCTAAGGATTATAATCAACTCATCTGGGCAGGATTTAAATTCAAATTTCATCAAAATGCTTCTCCTGTTGGTTTGGGTTCAAAAGTAACCTAAATTGACAGGAACTAAATTCTCACTAAATAAATCATCTAAGCTCACTTTAATCACTTTCTGATCATCAAACAAGTTCCTAGAAACAATTTTCACTCCTCAATACCTCAACTCAACCTCAGATCGCCATTATCAGACTCATGTTTGATTGTGGAAGCACAAAAATTGACTATCTATTCAAAGCTTCCTCCCAAGAAATTATAGCCTCAATTAGAGTCTTCTCAACATCCAGAACTTATTCAGATCTTCAGGAAGGTGTTCTGACATTAATTTCTTGGGTTACAGGCTTGTCGCCTGAGCATGAAAAGGTGTGTGTTTGACAGAATCATTCAGAGGTTGTTACAGTGTTTTAAAGGTTTAAATAGCTTCAGTGCATTACATTGAAGCTTCTGAGTTCCTTAAATGCTTCTTAAATCTTTTTAAATAGACTTCTCCAACTCCGCCAGAGTTGGGGAAGATGAAGTTCATTCTAAAGCTATAGTGGTTAAATCCTCAAAGAAATATCCTCAAATCAATCAGTAATCCATTTAATATCATTCTGGAGCTACTCAACAAGTTTCACAGGCTGAAGTACAAATTTGGCTCGCCGGTGCTCGCCGGAGGCCCAATGAGTCCAGAAAATATGTAAAATTATGCATAGATTGTTTAAACTTACCATTTTTGATTTAGAAAAGATCCTGAGGTTTCAACGAACCTCAGTATCACATTTAATTCTTTATTTATCCATTAGAATTAAGATTTGACAATGAATTCGTTTCTTTAAAAGATTTGGTTTGCAATATGCTCAGGACTTGTTTAACCACTCGATTAAGTGGTTAAATAAAGTCAACAGATGTTTATATTCATAAATATATATTTAATTTAAGATTTGAACTGTTCCTAAGCTGCCATTGACAACGAGCTCAGGAGCTTAATTAAAATTTGGACGTTTAATTTATTGGTGATATTACTATGTATTATAGTGTTGATTAGGGTTCATAAGTAGTGAATAGATGATGAAGAACCTATGGAGGTAGAATTATCTCGATTACTGTCACCATAGACAGTGATAGTAGTCGGTGAAGGTGGAATTTGAATTAGGCGATTAGGTGATTCAATTAGCGATTAAGTGATTTGGAAATGATCATGCAAGATACAGAAAGGTGTACAGTGATTTAAAAAGACAAAATTAAAGCTCTGGCGAGCTCAAGGAGCTCGTCGGAGTCGGAGGAGATGAAGCTAAAATCTAAAATTAGTTTAATCTAACTACCTAAACTAACTAACTAAGCTAGCCTACTCCTACTCCTCCTAATCTACTGTTACCTGGACTAAGGGGTCAATAGGGTTCCGCCGAAGGTTCATAGTGGATGACAAAATCAGAGGGTGGAAGAAAGATCTTCGGTATTCGAATTTGAGGTGGAGCAGAGGATTCCTTGGGTCGGCGCCAGTGTCAGAGATGCGGAAGACCACGGTGGATCTCAGCTGCTTAAGTTGGACGGAGGAAGTTGGAAAGTGGAATGGGAAATTGCCAGAGTTTTGGATGAATACTTATCGAAGTCGGCTATAGTGTTAGAAGAGGGAAGGGAGCCAACTTAAATAAAATCAGAGGTGTGAGGGGGTATTTATAGCAGTTTGCGGTGAAGAGAGTGGCGGGGTCTGGCCGAAGAAGGAGCTTGAGGAGCTTAACCTCCGTCGTTGTCTCCGACGATGGTGAGGTTATCTCCCACTGAAAAATAGGATTCCTAGTTAATCCAGACCGGTGGATGAAGTGGAGGTGGTGAGCGCAAGCTGCAAGAGCTTAGACAAAGAAGGATGATGTCGGCAGGGCGGTGACCGCATGGTGGGGTGACTCTCTACCACCAGTCGTTCGTTCGGCTGAAGAAGAAGAAGAAGAAGAAGAAGCTGAAAAGGGACTTAAATGAAATAAAACTTAGGGACCTGTGTGAGAAATAAGAACCCGGCTGTAATGAATTTTAAGGGCCAAAATGTAAACTCAGGTTTTGAAGGTTTATTTTAACTTAGATCTTTTTCAACTTTTTATATATGTTATTAAATAAGGTAAATATTATGTTTACACCTTGAATTTACATTTTTAACCTTTTTAGATTAATTTATTAGATTAAGTAAAATCACTTAAATTATTATATACTTATGTGTACATTATATTTAAGTTACTTATCTTATTAATTAAGGGAATGATTAATAGGATTTCGAGTCCAATTATTATCTAGATTATTAATAATGTTAATTGAATGATAAAATGTCATTTTAAACTTATTTTAAGGTCCTTGACTAAATATCCCTTATTCTATAATTAACCCTTATATATTCATAACCTTAGCTAATTAACTAGGAAGACTAGTTAATTAGGGGTAATTAGAGATCATGATGAGTGTCTCATCATACCCCCAAGCCAAAGTTTTGCTAGTCCCTAGCAAAATTAACTAAGACTATGATGATTTAAAGCACTTGGGTTTAAATTATTATAAATAGTAACTATGTAGAGGAAAGCTTAGGTCAGAAATTTTTAAGGTTAAATATAAATGATTAATGTATGGAGCATGTGTGAAAATTTTCTTACTTAGACTTATACTTATAACATTTTAAAAACACACTTAAAATAATTTGTAAACAAGAATTTTACTCTGAATTAGAATTCCTCAAAAAATCTCTTAATCTTTGTAACTATTCTTAACTCCAATTAGAATACATAGTGTTTTAAGAAAAACAAAACTTATGAATTGAGAATTAAATTTTAACTCAAAAACTCAAATAGATTTAAGTTAATCCTTTGTTTATGATATTTTACTTTTATCAATATAAGTTTAAGCAAATTAACCAGATACTCATTATTAATCAAACTTAGAGTAGTAAAACTCTAATTTACTAACCTACAACACTAAAGATTAACTTCTATACCTAGGATTCTGTCAATTCTTCTCCTTTAGGTCTCAACTTAAAATCTTCAAAACCCAATTTCTTAGGCTTCACTGCCCAATACCAAGGTTCAATAGCTATGATTTTAAAACATCTGTGCTTAGTGAAGAGAATTGTCCTAAAGACATCCAAAGTTGCAAAAATCCAGATCTTAAGGCATCACTTTCCAATCCTAATTATTCCAATTCAAGCCTTTGGCTTGGCCTTACTCAGGTTTGGTTGCTTTCTCCTCACCAGTTTTCTATCCCGAGGTCAACACTTTTTGTGTATATCTCCCCGGTGGACCACTGGGTCTCTTATTCATAATTTTTTTCTCCATATATTTTTTTCTTTTTCTATATGTTAGAACACCCATTTGTAGTGAGGTGTTCTTTTTATTTGATGGAAGAAAGGGTAGCATCCATTTGTATTGAGGTGCTTTTATTTATTTGTGGAAAAACTTCATAAGCACCCATTTTTAACGAGGCACTTAATTGCAGGGTGTTTAATTTACTTTTCTTTTTTTTTTTTCCTTTTCCCCCTTCTCATTTTTATTACTAACATTATTCTCCAAATCCATTTTCTAGGTGAGTGGCACATCCTTCACCCTTTCAAGAACCGCCCCACAGAAATCCTTGGACCAAAGAGGATTTAGAATTCATCTCTTAACCTCTGTGTTTTCGCAGTCTCAGATGTCAACAAGACAATTCTATGTGAGTGAATTTAGATGTTTAGGTTACTTAGCTCTCAAACCAGAGCTTGGACAACAAAACCCTTTACTCTTAGGTTCTTCAAATTTTTAGTTTCCTCCTATAGGATTCGTCAAGACAAAATTTACCAAGTCTAGTATTTATCTCTACCTTGTAAGTTTTGTAAACTAAAATTCTACCAACTCTCTAGTTAATTAACTCTGAATATCTGGCTTTTTACTTAACTTTATGATAAAATCAAATTTTTAAAAAGCAAAAGGATTACTTAATCTAATTGATTAAAAACTTAAGTTTAAAATCCTAACAAACTTAGTTTCTTAATTCAAGGTAAGAATAGAAAAATAAATCCTTAAAAGATTTAAAAGATTCCTTAATTCAAATAAAATCTTGTTTTAAAAATTTTAAACACAAAAGTGTGTTTTCAGAAAATGTTTAAAGTAAAATCTAATTAAGAATTGAATGCTCTTAAATACTCTAAATATATTCTATATACATTTTAAACTTCTGACCTAAAAGAAAATTAAGCTCTAAATTATAATATATATACATACTTCTTTTCTTCTTTATTAAAAATGAATAAACCCCTCTTATTATTTTTTTGAATTTTTTTTTCAAATTTTTGTATTTATATATTTTTATTTTTATGTATATAAGATTTTCCAATTTTTATGATTTTTTAAAAAAAATTTTCAAATTTTAATGAAAATTTTGAATTTTTTAAAATTTTTATCATTTTTATCATTTTCATTTTTTTTTAAATTTCGTGGATATTTAATTTTTATGTGTTTTTATTTTTTAACCCACACTTAAAGTGAAAATTTCACTTCAACACCCCTTAAGCCAAAATTTTACAATGTCCTAATTGTAAGAAGGGTGAAAAATATTACACTTCATTTAGTATAGGGTGATGGAAGGAGTCGAAAAGTGGAGATTAAAAATCTCTGTGCGGACAATTTCAAGTCTGACCAGAGGTCAGAGTGGTCAGTCAGACTAAATGAAGGTAATCGATATGATATATGAAGTGAAATTTTAAAAGTGTATAAGAAAATCAAAAAGTGTAAAAATAGGAAACAACTATGTACAAGTGTGGTGGATGGATAGAAAACGCTAGTGGAGCCAGTAACATTCTCCAACAAGACCCAAAGGATGTGATTCTAAGAAAGGTTTAAGACGTTGACCATTGACTTTGAAGGGTTGATCCTTGTTGGGTTTAGTGATTTTGATAGCTCCATTGTCGAAGACTCTAACTACAATAAATGGCGCTTGCCATTTAGACCTAAATTTACCAGGGAAGAGCTTCAAATGGGCATCAAATAACAACACCTTCTGACCAGGTGCAAAGAATTTGCGGGAAATGAATTTGTTGTGGAAGGCTTTAAGTTTCTCCTTATACAGCTTTGAACTTTCATAGGAATCATGACGTAATTCCTCAAGTTCACTGAGCTGCAACCTACGATTTTCACCAGCCTTCAAGTGGTCTAAATTACAGGCTTTAATTGCCAAATAGGCCTTGTGTTCAATTTCTATGGGAATATGACAGGGTTTCCTGTAAACAAGTCTGTATGGTGACATGCCTATTGGTGTTTTGTGGGTAGTCCTATAAGCCCACAAGGCCTCATCTAAACGGGAAGACCAATCATTCCTATCAGGTCGGATTGTCATTTGAAGGATCTTTTTGATCTCCCGATTAGAGACCTCGGTTTGCCCAATAGTCTGGGGATGATAAGGTGTAGAAATACGATGTGTAACCCCATATTTTCTAAGTAAATGCTTACACTGAGCATTAATAAAATGGGAATCGCCGTCAGAAATAATAGCATGAGGTACCCCAAAATGAGCGAAAATGTGACTCTGTATAAAAGGAATGACAACTCAATGGTCGTTTGTGCATGTGGGTATGGCTTCAATCCAACGAGAAACATAATTGACAGCGAGTAAAATATAATGGAAGCCAAAAGAGGACGGAAACGGACCCATAAAATCTATGCCCCAAATGTCAAAGATTTCACAAACTAGAATCGAGTTCAAAGGCATCATGTCTTTCCGAGACATGCCACCAAGTGTTTGGCCGCAACTACATGCCTTACAATAAGTCTGAGAATCAGCAAATAACGTGGAGCAATAAAACCTGCATTGCAAAACTTTTGTAGCAGTCTTTCTACCAGAAAAGTGACCACCACAGCCCAGGTTGTGACAAAAAGATAGGATAGAATCAATCTCAGAAGAGGTCACACAGCACCTGATGATTTGATCATTACAGAGTCTAGAAAGATATGGATCTTTTCAAAATTAGTATTTGGCTTCTGCTTTGAGTCGTGATTTACGATTATCATCCCAATCTGGAGGGAATCGATGTGTAACCAAATAATTAACAATATCTGCATACCAAGGAAGATCTGTGGATATAGTCAAAAGATGTTCATTAGGGAAGTGTTTTGTGATTGGTGGAGATGATTCGATTGTATCAGAAGGAAGACAGGAATGATGATCTGCAACAACATTTTGCCTACCTGCCTTATCATGAATTCCTAGGTCAAATTCTTGCAAAAGCAAGATCCATCTGATTAACCTAGGTTTCGTGTCCTTCTTAGATAGAAGGTGTCAAATAGCTGAGTGATCAGAGTACACTATGATTTGAGATCCGAGTATAAAAGATTTAAATTTTTCTAATCCAAATACTATTGCTAGTAACTCTTTCTCTATAACTATGTAATTCCTTTGTGTCTCATTCAATGTTTTACTAGCATAGTAAATTACCATCGGATTCTTCTCAATTTTCTATCCTAAAATAGCTCCTATTGCATAATCTGATGCATCACACATGATTTCAAATGGTAAATCCCAATCAGGTGGCTGCAAAATTAGAGACTGTGTAACTCTATCTCTCAAAGTTTTAAATGCTAAAATACATTCCTCATCCATCTCAAAAATTGCATCCTTTGTGAGGAGGTTTGTGAGTGGTCGAGCAATTTTTGAAAAATCAAGGATGAATCTTCTATAAAATCCCACATGCCCGAGAAATGATCTAATGCCGTTGATCGAGTTAGGAATTGGAAGATTTGCAATATGATTGATCTTGGCTCGATCTACTTGGATACCCCGCTCAAATACGAGATGACCAAGTACTATGCCCTCAAGAATCATAAAATGGCTCTTCTCCTAACTAAGGGAAAGGTTAACCTCAATACATCTTTTTAGAACCTTCGACAAATTATCCAAGCAAATATCAAATGTCTCCCCGAAGACTGAAAAATCATCCATAAAAACCTCCATATATTGACCCACCATTTCGGTAAAAATGGCTAACATGCATGCTGAAAAGTCGCGGGTGCGTTGCAATGCCCAAATGGCATTCTTCGGAAAGCAAAGGTTCCGAAGGGGTAGGTGAAAGTCATTTTCTCTTGATCTTCAGGATAAATTACAACTTGATTATATCCAGAGTAACCATCTAAAAAGCAGAAGAACCTATTACCAGCTAATCTCTCAAGGATTTGATCAATGAATGGTAAAGGAAAATGGTCCTTCTTTGTAACAGAATTCAGTTTTCGATAATCTATACAAACCCGCCACGAATTCATAATTCGTGTGGTAATGGTTTCTCCAGATTCAGTTTTGATTATGGTGAGTCCTGCCTTTTTGGGTACCACTTGAATTGGACTCACCCAAGGGCTATCAGATATAGGATAAATAATATCAGCTTCAAGCCATTTGATTATCTCTTTCTTAATGACCTCCTTTGGATTAGGGTTTAGGCATCTTTGAGCTTCTCTTGAAGGTCGTGCCCCATCTTCAATATAGATGCGATGAGTACAAAAATTGGGGCTAATCTCGGTGAGATCATGCAAAGTCCACCTAATTGCCTTCTTGTGATCTCAAAGTACTTTGATCAATTTGGATTCTTGTGATTCAGAGAGATGAGAATTGATTGCTACAGGATATGTTTGATCAGATTCGAGATATACATATTTGAGATTATCAGGCAATGGTTTCAATTCAAGCATAGGAGTAGAATCAAGAGCAGGATTTGGGGCAGGATTCTCAATTGTGAAAAGTGATTCAGATTCAGAGTCAAATTCAGGATTGAGTAGAGATTCCAATAATGTTTCATTGCTTTGAGTGTATAGGATATCAAAAGATGTGTCTTCTAAATCTAAAGAACTAATGTCATCCTCAAAAACCTCTATTGATTTTATTTCCTCAATCCATTCACAATTAAATCCACTAGAAGCTCTAAATATATCTAACTTAACTGTCTTCTCCCCAAATTTCAATTCAATCTTTCTTGATGCACAATCAATGTTGGCTTTTGTAGTAGCCAAAAAGGGTCTCCCTAAGATAATTGGGGTGTCTTTAATGTGTTCGGGTACTTCCATATCAAGAACAATAAAATCTACAGGAAAGTAAAAATTTTGAACTCTTACAATAACATCCTCCAACATTCCTTTTGGTGACTTAATAGATCTATCAGCTAATTGTAAAGTCACATTGGTAGACTTAACATTTTCTATTTGAAAGTATTTTACCAAAGAGAAAGGAATGAGGTTAATAGAAGCTCCTAAATCTAGGAGAACTCTATTAAAACACTGACCCCCAATTATACAGGAAATAAATGGAGATCCTGGGTCTTTCTTTTTTAAAGGAAGCATGCTTGAAATAATAGAGCTCACATGCTCTGAAAGTACAATAGTGCTTCATTTCTTTGACTTACGCTTAGGAGTACATAATTCCTTAAGAAATCTTACGTAAGTTGGAATGTGTTTGATAGCATCTAGGAGTGGAATATTAATATGTACCTATTCAAAAATTTTAATCAAATCTTCATTTAATGTAATAGGTTGTTTTTGTTTCCTAGTCTTCTCAAAGATTCTGGGAATGGGATGTGGGTTTCCTATTCTACTGAGGTGTTATCCTGATCTTGCGAATTAGCGAGAATTGCAGGATCGGGTTCAGCACCTCTTCCAGATGTAGAAACAGGGGTTAAACTAGATGTACTAGGGTCTTGGGATAGGTTCCTTGGAAAAACTAGATCCCTAGTGGAAGTTCCACGGTGGGTTGTAATAGAGTTAATACCCGCATGAGAAGAAGAAGCAACTGAAGAAGAAGATGCTTGTGAATTTTGGAAAGATAGATCATTAATTAATGGTTGATTCGCAACTGATTGCTGTTGATTTAGACATTCAAAATCAAGATTAGAAATAGGTGGATTCAGATTTTGATTTTGATTTGGATTCAAGGGTAATTGGTTAAGGGGATGGACATGTTCCTGATTCAGATTTTGAACTCCCGGGTGTTGTCTTTGCTGGATATTGCTAGGGTTTGGAATTGGCTAGGATGGAAGGGTCCCCAGTTGACGAGATTCAGCTAACTACATGATTTGACCCCTAAGATCAGCCAATTCTGCCGAACATTTTCGTTGGACTTCAGCAAGAGCCTCAGCATTTTGTCGCTGGCTCTCAGTCACAGCTCTCAAAATCTGGTCTAGCTGTGAATCTCTATTTGGCCATACAGGGTTTTGAGAACCCACATAAAATGGCCTTGCATTGTGTTGCTGAAACGACAATGTAGGCGGGTTTTGTCTAGTCTGAGTCAGATATGATGGTCTTTGCGTATGGTCAGACCAAGAAAAATTAAGGTGATTACGCCATCCAGGATTATAGGAATTTGAATATGGGTTTGATCTTGGTGTGTATCCCTAAATGGCATCTAAATCAAGAGGATATGGCATGTTTTCGGCAACACTAAAGGGTGGGGAAAAGGGTGGGTAAGATTGTGGGATAAAGGTCCCTCCTCGGGTTGGTGAAGGAGTAGATAGAAAACCCAAGGAAGATGGATCACTAGAATCCAGATTATTCACAAATTCCCTCCCCGCGGGAATTTGCGAAACAGGTAAATACGTGGGATTCGTAGCAAGTAGAGGCGTAAGAGTCTTCATTGTGTTTCTAACCTCGTCGAGATGCTTTGCTAAGATATCTACTTTGTCCAATTTTTCTGCAATAATCTCTAAATCCATTGAACTGGACAGATTACTGATCTCGTGAATGCCCTTATGCGGATTTTGGTGATTCGTATTTGCTCCCCACGAAAATTGTGACATTGATGCATTATTGATCGAGTTTTCCGCCATCCCTTCAAATAATTCTGAAGCGGATTCTGCGTCGTGATTTAGAAAATTCCCTCCACAAGAGGCATCGACTAGATTGCGAATGCCCTCTTGTAAACCATAATAAAAGATATGCATGAGTTGCCAACGAGGGATGTCATGATGTGGGCATTTCCTTTGCAATTCATGAAAACGTTCCCACGCTTCATGAATTGGTTCTCTTTGATTTTGATTGAAAGTAGTAATAGCTTGCCTTAAAGCATTGGTTCGACCAATTGGAAAGAATTTCTTCAAAAATGCGGATTCGAGTTCAGCCCAAGTTGAGATTGGTCTTGCTATAGTTCTATGCCAATAAGCTACTTTATCTTTAAGGCTAAAAGAGAAGATTTTCATTAGTAGGATTTCCCTATTTTGATTTCGAGGACCAAGAGTTTGGGATAAATTTTTAAGATCTTCAATATGTTGAAATGGATCCTCGGATGCAAATCCGTGAAAGTGGGGGATTAAACCTATAATATTTGTCTTTAATTCCGGATCATTTTCCCTAATAGGAATCCTAACATTAGGCTCTACTTATGCATTAGATGGGTTGTAATAATCTCTAAGTAGAGGCCTTGGATGATTGATCGGTAAATTAGGGTTTTCAAAACCTGCCACAGGTCGAGGTGAAGAACGAGTTTGAAGAGTCTGTAAATTATTTAAGGCTGCTGTTAATAAATTGATTTGTCTTGTTTGCTCTAGCATCCTAAGATTCTGGCTCAGGAGCACCTCATGAACATCAAAAGGTGGCATCTCCCCCTGACCAGAAGAAGAAGGGATCTCGGGATTAAGATTCTACATTGGATCCATAGAAGTAGATGGATCAGACGGGAAAACCATTGGTTGCTTATTTGCAACCGGCCTAGGATCACCTGTCAACGGTGGTGCAAGAGGTGGATGCAAGGATCGCCTCTAGTCCATAAACAAAAAATAATGTGCAAAGGCACACGCACACCACCGATAAGAAAGTAGCGGCACAAAAAACCTGCAAAACAGCGCAGAAGACGCGAGTTTTGCTCTTCTTTCAAAGGAAATAAAAAATTCCTAAGGTACACAAAATAATTTGACGCAAACAAATAGAGTAACAGTATCAAAATACGCATCCTAATTCGTTACTACGTAGGTGCGTACCTTAAAGCTCAAAGGTCTAAGGTCTAGGATTGAGACCGCTCACTACTAGCTCCCAGGGACTCTAGTAGTGAGACAGACTTGTTGATCTTTGACCAAAGCCCTAAGAGGTGTAAAGAGGAGGGATAGAAAAATAGACTCGTGCAACTCTAGTGATCGCACTGTGTGCGCGATAGCATGCAACAGACTATAGCAATTGAAAAACCCGCATGCATTCTGCAAACAGATTTAAGTCACCAATTTTACTTCCTCTTTTTAGATAGTTTTTTTCAAAAATATATCAATTAAACTACAATGGCCGCTTTTTATATCTTTTCAAACAAAAATATATGGTCTTTTTAATTCTCAGTGGATAGGGATCTATGTGGATTTTCTCGTGTTTTCCAGTTGATGCGAGAAAAATAATTTAAAAATTCCTGAGTCAGATCGTATTAATACTGGCAGGAAATTTGCACTCCTAAGAGTGTATGCCTATGTTATGCTGCTACTAATCAGAAAAGATGTATTTTTATTTTTTTTTATTATTTTTTTAAATGCAACAAAACAAAAGAATAAGAAATACTCACAAAAACAAAAATAGTAACACTAATTCCTGCCTTCTCCTGAGATTATCCGCAGAGGTAAACCTGAAAGAAGACAGAAAATAAAAAAAAAATAAAAACAAAACACACTAATTGAAAGAAAAGTTAGTAAAAATAAAAAATATTTACAAAATATCTCCTAATTAAACAATTAAGCCATTTAAATTTTAGTGAATCAAAATATTACCTCCCCGGCAATGGCACCATTAAAATGATTGTTTGATTCCCCTCAACTCAGTAATTAAGTTAATTTCACTTAATTAAGAGTAGAAGAAATCACTTAGGTTAACTCGAAGTTGTGTCGGTTGTGTAGTATAAGGTCAAATTAACCTAAAATTTTAGAAATTTTTACTAGTTGAGTCTAGGTAATTCACTAGGAGGTGTAACAATTTTCTCCAAATTCACCAATTCTCTTTTATTTCTCTATAAGTTTAGGAGGTATAACCAATTTGATTTTCAAAACATGAATTTTGTCAAAATATTTAAACTATAAAGAATATACAAAATTCCATATGGAAAACATATTTACTCAAAATGTTGTACTTTATTAACAAGTAAACATGTTAGTTTTTCAATTCAATTTCATTCCAAAGAAATTAAGGCAATTAAAAGTTATTCTATTAAAACATACCTTTTTACAATTAAGAACAAAAAGTAATTAAAAATGATGTAAGAAAAGATTCATTTTCTTCAGCCTCTTATCTTCTCTCTTTTTTTTATTTTCTTCTCTATCTCGAACTCTCTTTCTTACCTTTCTTCTCCTCTTCCTGTCTTCTCCTGCCTTCTTTTCTTCCTGTCACTTATTCTTTTTCCCTTAGTCTTTTGTTCCTTAGCCTCTTTTCTTTGACACTCCTTAGCACCTATTCTTTAACAGTTAGCTTAAAAACCATCGGCTTCTCTTTTGCTTAAGTTCTTCAGCTGAATCGTGTTTTTTTTTATTTTTTTAACCAAAAGTTATTTTATTTGCGACGAGGTCGTTTCGAGGATACACAGCACCCTGAGATCAGGGTGGAACCAGACCCTACTCAGTCCTCACCTAATCTCTATTAGGTTCATTTTCGGTTTATTTCTTATCGGTTCACAGTCTTGAACCATTTTGGCTCAACCCGGCCTCCCAGGCCTCTCGCCCTCCTAGGGCACACATTCGCTCACACACCCCCAAGGGCTAACACCTGTAGCCATAAGCTCGCACACACACACATATGCTCATGTTCTGATCGAATTGGTAACCGGTGCACCGAGCGTTGACGACTACATTGCCCATGCAACGAATTGTTTTTATCCCCAAGCGCACGCTCGTGATCAAGCAATGTGGGACTATCCTACCCCTTGCAGACTCAAATTCAAATGATCATAACTTTCTACCCAGAGCTCCAAATCGAGTGATTTCAAGTTTGTTAGAAAGCTCTAAGGTTAATCTACACAATTGCAGGGTCAATTTAATGTTTTAATGATGTTTTCCTCTTTAATTTGAAAGATGAAATCAGGGGTTCCAACAGGTTATTACTAGCCTGGAAATGGAATTAAATCAGCAGATTCCTCAGATGGACTTCTCTCGCTTATTTAAAAATCTATACATGTTCTATAAGTGATTCCACACATGTTAGAGTAGTTTTTAAGCTCTCATGACCGTCAGGATCAGCAGAGAAGCTCTTCACTTCTCTGAAAGCTTCAGAGTTCATATTTCAGGCTTCAATATGTGCAACAGACACTAAAGAGTGCTTCTAATTTATTTAGATTAATTCTAACGGTTATAATCAACTCATCTGGGTAGGATTTAAATTCAAATTTCATCAAAATGCTTCTCTAGTTGGTTTGGGTTTGAAAGTAAGCCAAATTGACAGGAAATAAATTCTCACTAAATAAATCATCTGAGCTCACTTTAATCACTTTTAGATCATCAAACAAGTTCCCAGAAATAATTTTCACTCCTCAATACCTCAATTCAAGCTCATATCTCCATTATCAGACTCTTGTTTGATTGTGGAAGCACAAAAATTGACTATCTGTTCAAAGCTTCCTCCCAGGAAATTAAAGCCTCAGTTAGAGTCTGTAACGAGCACGTGCCCGACGTTTTTAAGATGTCTGGGAGGTGGCCCAGACGTCGGACCAGACGTCTGGGATCACATCCAGACGTCTTACCAGACGTCTGGGATCGTTTCCAGACGTCTAGAAATCAGTTATTTTGGCACGAGTCTTCGTCTGCGTGCCTCAGCGCGCAGGCATGCGAATATCCGATATTCTCTGCGGCTGCAGGCGGCCTGCCACCTTCTCTCTCCTCCTCGCGCGGCCTTAAAAGGGCCACGCCTCCCCTCCCATCTGCACCGTCTCCTCCTTCTCCTTCCTGTGCGCGAGAGCGAGCGAGCGCGAGGGCGGCAGCGGCGGCCGCAGTGAGCGCGGAGGAGGTGCGGCGTGCGAGGGCGGAGCTCTGTCGTGAGGGCGAGCTCGCCGGAGCGGTTTGGCCAGCCGGCGGAGGGCGTAGGGGGCGCGGAGCGACGCGGAGAGGGACCTACTGCGGTCGGAGCAGCGGACGCGCGAGGTGCGACGCGGGCGGCGTCGCGAGCGGAGGCCGAGCAACGCCCTGATTCTGGAAAAATTTCCAGAATCAGACGTCTGGGTTGACAGCATGACGGCGTGGTCGACGTCTAGAAGCTCATGCAGACGTCTGAAAGGTGAGTTTTCCGCCTTCTCCTCCCTTCCTGTCGACTGATCGTACTGAGGGAGGGGGTTGGCTGTGCGCAGGTTCACTGATTCGCCATCCTTTGCGAATCAGACGTCTGGAAGTTGTACCAGACGGCGGGAGTGACCTCCAGACGTCCTGAGTGACCACCGGACGTCTGGGAGCTAGGCCAGACGTCCCCGCAGACTTCTGGACGTCTGGGAAACCACGCTGAACAGGTAATTCTCTGATCCACTTTGTAAGACGTCTGGAAGAAGTTCCAGACGTCTGATTTTGCACAGTATCGCCTTGTTTGACCTGTTTAGGGCACGTTCGGGCTCCGTTTTCCACGATTCGAGTTGCGTTCTTTTCAGAATTAATTCCTCTACCCGTCTACAGTAGCTATACACTGTTTTGAGACACTCCTTGTGTTTGATCCTTGTGATAGGACCTCGTTCAGTTGCAGTCTTGGGAGTCGCGGAGGCACGCGGGATTCCCGATCACGCCCCCATTACTCCCGTTGTACCTGGTAGAGTGGCTTTAAGTATTAATAAAATCTGTTAAAGTATGAAACCATAACTAGAACCTAGGACATTGCATGAATCCTAGGAATGAGAAATATATGGAATGATAGTTCCTAGGTGTTGCATGAATCCTAGGGCCGGAAAACTAGATTGTATGATAGACCCTAGGATATGGCATGAATCCTAGGATGGAAAAACTAGTGGAATGTATAATACTGCAGTCTTGGAAAAATGGAAAGGAATATATGAAGCTGCCTGTAAATTGAATTCACAGCTGCCTGTTATGAATAAAGAAACATGATTGGGATCATGGTTTGTAAGAACGTGAAACTGGAAAGTAAGACACAAGATGTTCTGGAACCCTACGGGGAAGTAGGAGTAGAACTCCTGGAAAGCGAATGGACACTCTGAGATGCAGCATGGACAGCACTTGCGGATGGTTCTGGACACTCTGAGACGACGCAGGCTGTACGCCAAATACAGCAAGTGCGAGTTCTGGTTGAGGGAGGTGACCTTTTTGGGTCATGTGATATCTGGAGGCGGCCTGGCGGTGGACCCCGCCAAGGTTGAGGCAGTGCTCAGGTGGGAGAGACCGCATTCAGTCACTGAGATTCGTAGTTTCCTGGGACTGGCAGGTTACTACAGACGG
This sequence comes from Thalassia testudinum, assembly GCA_037157565.1. Taxonomy (NCBI): domain Eukaryota; kingdom Viridiplantae; phylum Streptophyta; class Magnoliopsida; order Alismatales; family Hydrocharitaceae; genus Thalassia; species Thalassia testudinum. The sequence continues at coordinate 5,068,137 of JAZHRO010000073.1, read as the reverse complement.
TTCATCAGAGGATTTTCACAGATTGCGCGTCCTATGACACAGTTGACCCAGAAGGACGTGCCTTTCGCTTGGACAGATGCCTGTGAGGCGTGTTTTCTGGAGCTGAAGGAGAGGTTGACCTCGGCTCCCGTGCTCACCATCCCTGACAGTAGTGGCGGGTTCGTTGTGTACACGGATGCTTCCTTGCAGGGGTTAGGAGGTGTGCTCATGCAGAGGGGTCACGTGGTCACTTACGCTTCGCGGCAACTGAAGCCCCATGAGCATACCTACCCTACCCACGATCTAGAGTTGGCAGCTGTTGTCTTCGCGCTGAAGACATGGAGGCACTACTTGTACGGTGAGACCTTCGAGATTTTTACAGATCACAAGAGCCTCAGATATCTTTTTGACCAGAGGGAGCTCAACATGAGACAGAGACGTTGGTTGGAGCTCCTGAAGGACTACGACTGCAGCATCTCCTACCACCCGGGAAAGGCCAATGTGGTGGCTGACGCCTTGAGCCGTAAGGCGCCCGCACGCTTGGCCAGTCTACAGTTACAGAGTTGGAGCCTTTTGGAGGAGGTGGGCAGTTGGCGACCTCTAGAGTTACGAGGGTACTGTGGGGCAGTGACGGTGACACGGCAGACCAGGCCAGAGCTGATAGACCGCATCATCACGGGACAGATGGCCGATCCGTACTTGCAGTCTTTGCGCGACAGAATACTATCAGGGGACCCAGGGGACTTCTCTTTCACAGACCAGGTACTACGCTTGAGGGGACGGTTGTGCGTTCCCAGAGACGAGGAGCTGTTGAGAGAGCTCCTGACTGAGGCACACGGTTCCAGATTCACCATACATCCCGGAAACACGAAAATGTACCATGACTTGAGACGCGAGTTTTGATGGAGAGGGATGCAACGGGATGTGGGTGAGTTCGTGCAGTAGTGCTTAGTGTGCCAGCAGGTGAAAGCCGAGCATCAGAGGCCTGCAGGGCCGCTTCAGCCGCTTCCAGTGCCAGAGTGGAAGTGGGAGAGCATCACCATGGACTTGGTGGTGGGCTTACCTGTTACCCAGCGAGGACACGACGCAGTCTGGGTAATAGTGGATAGATTGACGAAGACGGCGCGATTCTTGCCGATCCGAGTCACTTTGGGACCAGCACAGTTGGCAGAGAGGTATATCCGTGATGTTGTGCGACTACACAGAGTTCCGCGGGAGATCGTATCCGACCGGGATACCCGCTTTACGTCCCAGTTTTGGGCTGAGTTTCAGCAGGCTTTGGGGACGAGATTGAGGTTTAGCACGGCTTACCACCTCCAGAAGGACGGACAGTCGGAGCGCACTGTACAGACACTTGAGGACCTTTTGCGTGCCTGTGTACTGGACTGGAGGGGCTCTTGGGAGGAGCACCTGCCCCTGGCGGAGTTTGCATACAACAACAGTTATCACTCGAGCATCGGCATGGCTCCCTACGAGGCTCTGTACGGACGGAAATGCACGGCACCCTTGAGTTGGGTTGAGGTGGGGACCAAGTGGGAGGTTGGCCCCAGGTTGATCCGGCAGAGTCAGGAGGTAGTTGAGCAGATCCACAGACGACTCCGCACTGTCAGGAGCAGACAGAAGAGCTACGCGGATCGCAGACGCAGAGAGGTGCAGTTCGAGGTTGGGGACCACGTCTTCCTTCGTGTTTCGCCCATGAAGGGCTTACAGCGGTTTGGGGTGAGAGGGAAGCTCGCGCCGAGGTTCGTGGGGCCCTTTGAGGTCCTGGAGCGGGTTGGATCCGTTGCTTACAGACTTGCCCTTCCCCCGCAGCTTTCTGGTGTGCACGACGTGTTCCACGTGTCCAACCTCAGGAAGTACGTAGCCGATTTCAGTCACGTACTGAGTCAAGAGAGAGTCGAGGTGAGCGACGACCTGACCTACCCCGAGCGGCCAGTGCAGATCCTAGACCGAGCCGTCCGCAGGTTGAGACGAAAGCAAGTACCCCTAGTAAAGTTTTTTTGTGGAGGAGCCAGCGGTACGAGGAGGCTACCTGGGAGCCTGAGGCGGCAATGCGGGAGCGGTACCCGGAGCTTTTCGCGGGTACGTCTTTTTGGACCGGCTTCGGTCCTCTTTGAGTTTGTTATGGTTATTTGGACATCTTTTTCCCGCACCCTAGTTGGCGCAAGTTTCGGGGACGAAACTTCCTTTGAGTTTGTTATATTGTAACGAGCACGTGCCCCAGACGTTTTTAAGATGTCTGGGAGGTGGCCCAGACGTCGGACCAGACGTCTGGGATCACATCCAGACGTCTTACCAGACGTCTGGGATCGTTTCCAGACGTCTGGAAATCAGTTATTTTGGCACGAGTCTTCGTCTGCGCGCCTCAGCGCGCAGGCAAGCGAATATCCGATATTCTCTACGGCTGCAGGCGACCTGCCACCTTCTCACTCCTCCTCGCGCGACCTTAAAAGGGCCACGCCTCCCCTCCCGTCTCCACCGTCTCCTCCTTCTTCTCCTTCCTGTGCGTGAGAGCGAGCGAGCGCGAGGGCGGCAGCGGCGGCCGCAGTGAGCGCGGAGGAGGTGCGGCGTGCGAGGGCGGAGCTCTGCCATGAGGGCGAGCTCGCTGGAGCGGTTTGGCCGGCCGGCGGAGGGCGTAGGGGGAGTGGAGCGACGCGGAGAGGGACCTGCTGCGGTCGGAGCAGCGGACGCGCGAGGTGCGACGCGGGCGGCGTCGCGAGCAGAGGCCGAGCAGCGCCCTGATTCTGGAAAAATTTCCAGAATCAGACGTCTGGGTTGACAGCCAGACGGCGTGGTCGACGTCTAGAAGCTCATACAGACATCTGAAAAGTGAGTTTTCCGCCTTCTCCTTCCTTCCTGTCGACTGACCGTACTGAGGGAGGGGGTTGGCTGTGCGCAGGTTCGCTGATTCGCCATCCTTTGCGAATCAGACGTCTGGAAGTTGTACCAGACGGTGGGAGTGACCTCCAGACGTCCTGAGTGACCACCGGAAGTCTGGGAGCTAGGCCAGACGTCCCCGCAGACTTCTGGACGTCTGGGAAACCACGCTGAACAGGTAATTCTCTGATCCACTTTGTAAGACGTCTGGAAGAAGTTCCAGACGTCTGATTTTGCACAGTATCGCCTTGTTCGGCCTGTTTAGGGCCCGTTCGGGCTCCGTTTTCCGCGATTCGAGTTGCGTTCTTTTCAAAATTAATTCCTCTACCCGTCTACAGTAGCTATACACTATTTTGAGACACTCCTTGTGTTTGATCCTTGTGATAGGACCTCGTTCTGTTGCAGTCTTGGGAGTCACGGAGGCACTCGGGATTCCCGATCACGCCCCCATTACTCCCGTTGTACCTGGTAGAGTGGCTTTAAGTATTAATAAAATCTGTTAAAGTATGAAACCATAACTAGAACCTAGGACATTGCATGAATCCTAGGAATGAGAAATATATGGAATGATAGTTCCTAGGTGTTGCATGAATCCTAGGGCCGGAAAACTAGATTGTATGATAGACCCTAGGATATGGCATGAATCCTAGGATGGAAAAACTAGTGGAATGTATAATACTGCAGTCTTGGAAAAATTGAAAGGAATATATGAAGCTGCCTGTAAATTGAATTCACAGCTGCCTGTTATGAATAAAGAAACATGATTGGGATCATGGTTTGTAAGAACGTGAAACTGGAAAGTAAGACATAAGATGTTCTGGAACCCTACGGGGAAGTAGGAGTAGAACTCCTGGAAAGCGAATGGAATAGACTTGGTGAAGTGAGCTGGCCCTTGAGTACGGAGTACCAAGGAGAGCCACTATCCCCCTGTTTAGTGCAGAGCTGAGCTAGCCGCCCCAGGGACCCGGGGGTTAGGACTGGCCACTCTGTACCGACTTGTTGGCCCTCGTGTACGTAGTACCGAGGAGATCTAGTAGTGTTAGGAGAGTACTAGCTACCCCACGGGCCCCGGGGTTCTGCTAGCCTCCTTCACCGACTTGTTAGGCCCACTAGGGCAAACCAGGGTAGTCAGGCGAGGGTGCGCGGACTGTGGAGGGGCAAGGCCCCAGTTTGGTTACTGTGGAGGGGTTGGACCCCTGTTACTGAGAGGGCCCTGCCCTGGTTCCGTGCTGTGCTTTAGGCGCACCCGTTAACGGAAACGACTGACCGCGTGCCAGTGCGGGCTAGCTACCTGTGCGTTTATCGTGCGTGCCGTAGTCACCGTTACGTCTGTCAGTGACCTTGGGGTGGTTGACTGAGGGTAGGATCACCACGGGGGACTCTCCCGGCCAGGAGAGCACCACGTGCTACTTCTACTTTTGGAAAAGACTGCAATCAAGATCGTTCCCACGAGGACATTCGAGATCAAGTAAAGGATCTGAGAAATAAATGAAATAGTGAGAAAAATTGAATAATGTAAATAAAGAAAGTAATAGAACATAGCAGCTACTGTATGCTCTACTGTTGTCTTAGTTTAGTTGCCACTCTACTCAGCGTTTTGCTGACGTGTTACACTCGTTACCTTTTCAGGACCAGGTGTTGAGCAGCCAGGGTCAGCGGCTGCAGAGGACGCTGGGCCGAGTAGGGTCCAGTAGAGTTTACCATAGCCTTTTGTACCTCTTTTGTTTCTGTTTTAGTAGTTTGTTTTGTTTCCGCTGTACTTTCTTTACCTGCAGTTCTTGTTATATGATAAATGCTGTTTTACTGTTGTGGTGGTACCTACTGTAGTAGTTTCTTTCCTTACTGCTGTACTTTCTTATTATTAGTTATATTCATGCTGAATGTGGTTTATTTTACTGTCTTTTGGTTACTTCCTCGTTGGACGACTAGGTCTTGGGATTAGTCGAGTCGGTCCGGTTCTCGTGTCTCGTAGGGACTCGGGAATCGGGTCGTTACAGAGTCTTCTCAACATCCAAAACTTATTTGGATCTTCAGGAAGGTGTTCTGACTTTAATTTCTAGGGTTACAGGCTCGCTGCATGAACTTGAAAAGGTGTGTGTTTGAAAGAATCATTCATAGGTTGTTACAGTGTTTTAAAGGTTTAAATAGCTTCAGTGCATTGCACTGAAGCTTCTGAGTTCCTTAAATGCTTCTTAAATCTTTTTAAACAGACTTCTCCAACTCCTCCGGAGTTGGGAAAGATGAAGTTCATTCTATAGCTACAGTGGTTAAATCCTCAAACAAATATCCTCAAATTAATCAGTAATCCATTTAATATCATTCTGGAGCTACTCAACAAGTTTCACAGGCTGAAGTACAAATTTGCCTCGCCGAAGCTCACCGGAGCTCCGATGAGTCCAGAAAATATGTAAAATTGTGTACAGATTGTTTAAACTTACCATTTTTTATTTAGAAAAGATCCTGAGGTTGACAGGGTTGGAAATAGGGAGAAGGCGAGAGGAGGGCGATCGATGCTAGGCAGAGGGCTGAAATAGGGCGGAGCCATCCAGGGCTGGAGCAAAAGGTGAATGGAGGATGTGGAGATCGATGGCTTGGAGGAGAAGGGAGCGGATTTGGTAGGAGAGGTTCTTTAGGTCGTCTGAAAATGCTCGAAGACGTACCTGGAGGAGAAAGAATGGAGAGGTTCTTTGCTTCAGATGCAGACAAAGGGGGCATGTGGCAGCGATTTGTAAAAACCCCCTAATATGCTTGGAATGCAGGAGTGAAGGACACAAGCGTGAGTTGTGCCCTAGGAGGATTTCTTGGCGATCACAGAGGGTAGTTTCGCATCCTGTCTGGAGGGTTAAGAATGAAGCTCGTCCACCGCCGCCACCGCCGACATTGGGTAGCCACACAATCGAAGTTGAGATCCCATCTTCGGAAGAGATCTCGACTGTAGAGATCACACTTAGAGGTGCTTTGATTGGAGAGATCATGGCAGGTAGGCCATCGATCAAAATGCTTCAGAACTTGGTATGTTCCTTGGATCTTTTATCTGCGGGCTGGAAGGTAGCCATGTTATCCCAGTCTCGCTTCTTGGTTTATGGTTTGGGTATGCTAGATGTGGAACGATTGAGATTTTGCTCAAGTATTTTTGAAGACTTCATTGTGATTTGGAGAATGGTCTCTCCATTTGATGGGGCTCTGTCTAAGCGTCCTCCACAAAGAGTGACCTCTAGGAGGATTCTCCTTGATATCTATGGTCTGCCACTGCACCTGCGGCTAAAGGGGGTTGTCTCTAAAATGTTAGCAGGTTTTGCATCAATTTGTGATGGTTCTGAAGTTTTGATTGGAGAGGGGGATATTAGGTCTCTAAAAATCGAGGTGGAAGTTACAAATGCTGGCTCAATTCCTTATTCGATCACAATCAGATGTGGGGGCACTTCTTGGCTTGTTAGACTTGCTGTTCTTGGACAGGTGTCTGGGTAGGTTGAATGTGGTCAAGATAAGTCGTCTAAGAATGAACTGAAGCCTGGAACCAACAATGAGAGAAAACAGAGTGACAGATGTGGATGCACTCCTCCTGCTGATGCTCCTGAACCCAAAAAGAGGAAGGACTGTCATAGTGCCATGGCTGAGGAACATCAAATGGAAGATGATGCTACTACTACTGATAGCAGTCAAGCTATAATAGTCAAAGAGGACTACTGTCTGGAGGTTGCTAAGACTCCAATGGCAGATTCTGAGATGAACTGCAGTATGGAAGTGGGAAGGACAGGAAGGGATTTGATGATTAAAGAGCTAGTCCAGATGCAACTTGCTATTCCTGCTGACTTGCAGTATGGCAGTGGTTCCAATAAAAAAAGAGGTGTGGGTAGATCTCCATACATGTTGAGAAGGAGAAGGAAGGAGTCCTTGCCCCCTATCAAGGAGCAAATTATTGCTAAACCCATTATGGTTGAATATGTGGGCTGCAAGGCCAATGGGGATCTTTCTAATGAGAAATGAGAGTTTTGTCTTGGAATGTGCGTGGGCTACGCAACAAACAGAGAAGGGATTCATTATGTAGATATCTCTCTGAGTTGGAGATAGACTGTGCTCTTATACAAGAGACTCACTTGGAGAGGGAAAATGGTCTAGAATGGGACTGTTTTAAGCAATTTGGCTGTAATGATATTGCAGATAAGGGTGCTACTGGTCTATCTGGAGGACTGGCTTTTAGGTGGAGAAAATCTTCCATTTCAGTAACTGAAATTATTCGTGATAGGTTTTTACACAATCTCCCCAAGGAGATATGGAATGGTTTATATCTTGCATATATGGTCCTTGTGTGGCTGCAGACAGAGTTGGCTTGTGGGAGGAACTCTATGCAATGCATCAAAGAGTGCAAGAGACCCCATGGTTGTTAGGGGGTGTTTTCAATTGCTATCTTTCTGGTGATGATAATCCGGATGGGAGAGTGGACAGTTCTACAGTTGGCTTCCAATTGGCTGTGCAGAACATGGGCTTGACTGAATATCCCATCAGTGGTGTGGAGTACACTTGGAGGAATGGCAGTGGACATATTTCCAAATTGGACAGACTCTTTGGCAGTCCTAGTTTGTTAGAGAGATATCAACTATCAGCTGTTTTGAGCCTTGATAGGCCGTTCTCTGACCACACGCCTTTGGTTTGGGACAGTGGAGTGAATGCAAACATGGGATCATACTTCAAACTCAAGAGATCTCGGCTTAGGGAAGATGGCTTCATGCAAATGGTTTCTTAGTGGTGGCAAAGCAAGGTTGTTCAAGGCACTGCCACACAACAGTTTGCTGCAAAATTGGCTGGTCTATGTGAAATGTTGAAGGAATATGGGCAGGCTGTGAATCTGATTAGAGACCAGAAGAGGAGGGAAGCCTTGACAGTCATCAAGGATTTGGATCTGAAAGAGTGCAGGCTGGCTTTGAACCAACAGGAGCAGCAGCTGAGGCAGTAGATGCAAGCAGTTGTGGGGGATGAAGGTCTGAAAACAGAAATGGATTGGCATGAAAAATCCAGGCAGCTATGGCTTAAAGAGGGTGATGCGAACACAAAATTTTCCATCTTGCGGCCAGTGCTAGAAGGAGATTCAACCTTATTTCATCTATTAAAGTTGAAGAAAGAAATATTACCTCTGTTAAGGAGATTAGATCTGAAGCAAGTAAATTTTTTAAAGAAGCTTACAAGGCTGCTCCAAGAGGTTCTTGGAGGCTGGCAGCAATGGATTTCCCTTGTGTAACTAATGAACAGAGAGACATGCTTGTGACACCTATTTCTGAACAAGAAGTGCTAAAAGTTATTAAAGAGTTAAATAATGAAGGTGCTCCCGGTCCAGATGGAATTCAGGTGTTTTTCTACAGAGAGCTATGGAATGTTGTTAAGGTGGATGTGTTAAAGGTTATTCATGAGTTTGAATTGGGAAACTCCGGATTTGAGAGGCTAAACAAATCTTATTTGTTTCTATTGCCTAAGAAATCATGTGCGGAAAGTTTTTCTGATTACAGACCCATTGCGCTATCTAATTCCATCTACCTTATTATTAGTAGGTTATTGCTAACAGATTGCGGGAGGTTTTAAAGGACTTGATAATGCCTGTTCAGTCAGCTTTTCTTCCTGGGAGATCGTTACAAGAGTCATTCATTATTGCGCAGGAGATTATTATGGGTTGGAGAAGGAGAAAATCCAAGGCTTTCTTATGGAAAGTAGATTTTTCCAAAGCCTATGATTCAGTCCCCTGGTCATATTTATGGGAGATTCTTAGAAGGAGGAAATTTCCACCCTTACTAATTCATTGGGTGAAGAGGTGCATTACGACAACCTCTTTTTCCCCATTGATAAATGGTAAACCGTGTCGCTCTTGAATTCAGCCCCAATGTGGAGTAAGGCAAGGTTGCCCTATTGCCCCTCTGACTTTTAACCATATGGTGGATACTTTGGCTAGATTTACCTGCAAACTGGCAGTGGATGGTTTTATAACGGGGTATTCATTGTCTAATCATAGGGCTCTAGCCCCTATACCTCAATATGCTGATGATACTATTTTTCTTGTGGAAGGGGGGAAGAGAGAAGCGCATGCTCTGTTACATATGGTAAAAATTTTTGGAGAGGTTTCTGGTCTCAGATTGAATGGTAGTAAATCTTCCCTGGTCTGTTTTGGGATGAATAGTGGGTTACAAAATGAGATCTCCACCATTCTTGGTACACATGTGGTTCCACTACCGATTAAATATCTGGGTCTGCCTCTGAAATGTTCTAAGATGAAGAAAGCAGATTGGTCTTTCCTCTTTGAAAAGGTAGCTACGACATTGGAGGACTGGAGCAGTAGATACTTATCAAAAGGGGGGAGGTATATATTACTGAATTCTGTTATCACTTCGATTCCCATTTTCTTTTTCTCTGTCCTTAGAGCTCCGAACTCTATTTGGAAAAAGCTGGAGGTGATGCGGAAAATATATTTTTGGAAAGGGGCTTCTCATCAAGGGGCCTTTTTTCAACCCTTGAAGTGGGAATCAATTTGGAAACCTAAGTAGATGGGAGGTATGGGTGTTAGATCCCTTAAAGAATTCAATGAAGCATTATTGTTGAAGTAGGCAGTTTGATTGCTACAGGGGGAAAAAAATTATGGATAGAAATTATCCAGGACAATTATGGGAGTACCAATGATGAGATAAATCATCTTAACCCACATAAACCGTCCCCCTGTTGGTCTTCTGTGGTGCGTGCCCTGAAGGTCAATTCGAATTTTTTCAAATCAGTTTCAGGTGATGGAAAAAGCTTCAAGTTTTGGCTGGAAAATTGGGTACATGGAGGGACGTTTAAAGACAGGTTCCCCCTTGCTTATGCTGCGGCTGCTAATAAAAATGTGGTGGTAGTCGATTATTGGGACGTGGATTCGGAGCAGTGGTTGTTAAATAATGGCGGGTGGAATAATCATGAAACAAGAACTCGTGTAGAGAATGAACATCTCATCAAGAGCTTGCTGCTTTCAAACCCATGCCTCATGAATATGACACATACAAATGGGAAGGTAATTTTTCTACTGCGGCTGCTTATGATAGATTGATAATGTTCTCCAGGATGGCGGAAGATGAAGAAATGGGGAAAAAGCTATGGAAGTTAAAAATACCACTAAAGTTACAAATTTTCTTATGGCTCTGCAGGAGGGATGGATTGATTACTGGAGATCTGAGGCATAGAAGGATGGGGACCCCCACCCAGTTTTGTTATTTATGTGGGATGCATAATGATTCTAGTGTTCATATCTTTTCTTCATGTGCGATCACTGATTATGTATGGAGGAGAGCATGCAACGAGTCCTTACCCACTTGGGGCAATTTGTGGCACTGCCTTATGGATGGGAATAAGCCTTATATACATATGGTGGCAGTGTTATGGGCTGTATGGAGGGCTAGAAATGAGTGTGTTTTTCAGGAGACCCCATTTTATGTGGAAAATATTGTAAATTTATGCTGGAGTCTCATACAGCATTGGGGGTCGAACTTGTAAATATTTTTCATTATCAATAATAGCTCTCCTGGTTTGCTATCGGTGATTCGATAGCATTCCTATCTTTCTCAAAAAAAAAAAAGAAAAGATCCTGAGGTTGCAAGGAACCTCAGTATCACATTTAATTCTTTATTTATCCATTAGAATTAAGATTTGACAGTGAATTCGTTTCTTTAGAAGATTTGATTTGAAATAAGCTCAGGACTTGTTTAACCACTCGATTGAGAGGTTAAATCAAGTCAACAGATGTTTATATTCATAAATATATATTTAGTTTAAGATTTGAATTGTTCCTGAGCCACCATTGACAGCGAGCTTAGGAGCTGAATTAAAATTTGGGTGTTTAATTTATAGATGATATTACTATGTATTATAGTGTCGATTAGGGTTCATAAGTAGTGAATAGATGATGAAGAACCCATGGAGGTGGAATTATCTCGATTACTTTCACCATAGACAGTGATAGTAGTCGGTGAAGGTAGAATTTGAATTAGGCGATTAGGTGATTCAATTAGCGATTAAGTGATTTAGAAATGATCATGGAAGATACAGAAAGGTGTATAGTGATTTAAAAAGACAAAATTAAGGCTCTGGCGAGCTCGAGGAGCTCGCTGGAGTTGGAGGAGATGAAGCTAAAATCTAAAATTACTCTAATCTAACTACTTAAACTAACTAACTAAGCTAGCCTACTCCTACTCCTACTAATCTACTGTTACCTGGACGAAGGGGTCAATAGGGTTCCGTCGAAGGTTCATAGTGGACGACAAAATCAGAGGGTGGAAGATAGATCTCCGGCAGGCGGATTTGAGGTGGAGCGGAGGATTCCTTGGGTCGGCACCTGTGTCAGAGACGCGGAAGACCACGGCAGATCTCCTCGGCTACTTAAGATGGATGAAGTTGGAAAGTGGAATGGGAAGTCACCGGAGTTCTGGACGAATAGCCTATCGAAGTCAGCTATAGTGTTAGAAGAGGGAAGGGAGCCAACTTGAATAAAATCAGAGGTGTAAGGGGGTATTTGTAGCAGTTTGCGGCGAAGAGAGTGGCGGGGTCTGGCCGAAGAAGGAGCTTGAGGAGCTTAACCTCCATCGTTGTCTCTGACGACGGTGAGGTTATCTCCCACTGAAAAATAGGATTCCCGGTTAATCCAGACTGGTGGATGAAGTGGAGGTGGTGAGCGCAAGCTGCAAGAGCTTTGACAAAGAAGGATTATGTCGGCAGGGCGGTGATCATGGGGTGGGGTGACTCTTTGCCGCTAGCCGTTTGTTCGGCTGAAGAAGAAGAAGAAGAGGGACTTAAATAAAATAAAACTTAAGGACCTGTGTGAGAAATAAGGACCCGACTGTAATGAATTTTAAGGACCAAAATGTAAACTCAGGTTTTGAAGGTTTATTTTAACTTACATCTTTTTCAACTTTTTATATATGTTAGTAAATAAGGTAAATATCATGCTTAAACCTTGAATTTACATTTTTAACCTTTTTAGATTAATTTATTAGATTAAGTAAAATCACTAATGTTATTATATACTTATGTATACATTATATTTAAGTTACTTATCTCATTTATTAAGGGAATGATTAATAGGATTTCGAGTCCAATTATTATCTAGATTATTAATAATGTTAATTGAATGATAAAATTTCATTTTTAACTTATTTTAAGGTCCTTGACTAAATATCCCTTATTCTATAATTAACCCTTATATATTCATAACCCTAGCTAATTAACTAGGAAGACTAGTTAATTAGGGGTAATTAGAGATCATGATGAGTGTCTCATCATATATGCAAACATTAATTTAGTAATTAGGCATTTAAGCATTTACTTAGCCCACAATTGTGTTCTCATCAAACTCCCCCATGCCTAATTTTTGCTAGTCCCTAGCAAAAGTAAAAAGTGATGGAAGTGACAATGATTTCTACTCTTTTTATTCCAAACATTTAGAGACCTAAACAAGTGTGAAGTGATAGTAACCTCTGTAATGGATCCAAGTGAAAAGCCAACTTACATTTGTAGTTCGCACTTAACCCTTGATGAAATTCTATTGAGATAGGCAACTACTTCCCTCAGGGAAAAAGGTAGAAAATGATCTATAATTTGAGTCCTAATTTTTTGCTTAGGTAGGTGATACTGAGTTGAATGGATTTATATTAGGTGGTTCACACTTTTCTGGTGCTACATGTAGTTTAGTACTGCAAACTCTAGATCTCTAGACTATCATGCAAATCAACCCAGAGCAAGATTGAAAAAAACTATGCTCTCTATGTGTTCCTTTGCGCTTACTCACTCTCTATTTTCTTTTTCCTTTTTCTTTTTCTTAGTCCCTTTCTAAGATCACATTTCTTACCCGATTTTGTAAATGTACTCAATGTTTGTGGCCTTACGTAGCATTCACACTTCAAGTAAATTTCTAATAACCCCACAACTAAGTTGGAAGTCCTCAGCCAGTAATTGGGCGATCAGAAATACTGAAAACTAGGTATGGGTCATATTTGGTGGATCGCAATATGTGTGTTTATTGTTGCCTCAAAAACATTGACACAAAAAAAATGACATGAAGATAAAGCTCCAAACTTGGACTCTTTTCTTTTCTTTTTCTCTCTCTTTTTTTTCATATTTTTCTAAATATAAATGTTTCTTGTTTTTTTTTCTTTCTTTTGTTGCTATCTATTTTTTTCCTTTTTTTTCTACTACTAACACAAAATTACGCATACTTTTATTTATGAGGCATTATTAGGGATGATGATGGTCAAGAGGATATTGTGTGGCTTATTTGGTGGAAGTGCCTACTCTTGGCATCGGGAAATAAAGGATAGGACAATCGTATTTCTGACCTTTGATACTATTACCCTCCTTTAGCTGAGGACTCTATGAAGGATGGTCGTAACCATCCACCATAGTCATAGTTTTATTAGGACTCAATCTCTGTGTATCTTCCATATTTCGTGACAGTCAGGAATTTTCACACTATGTGCACATAGGAACAGAGAGCGAAAACTATGCCTAACCCTGAGGAATCATCATTGTATTATCCAAAACTTAAGAGTCCTTGCACTAGACTTAATGCACCAATAGTCTCTCTACTTTGTTCTCACAAATATTAGGTGGATCTAATAAAAGATAGTATGCCTGACTCCTTATTAACTATCCAAGGGTTTAGCAAACTAGAAATGCTTATTAGTTTTCTTCAAAGATCCATTACCCAGTCTACGTGCAAATGAAGTAAATGTACTAGATTCTAAACTTAAGAAATAATTTAAGAAGAAAATCTTCAATGACACCTCCTTGATAAAAATTTTCTGCTAGAAACTAACCAATTCAGCTCAATAAAATAAAAGAGATTTTCCTTTTGGCTAATGCACCTATCCTAAATGCACGCAAATATTTATAAATGCTATAAACATCCTTAGGTTATACGCCCCCATGCCTGTGACTAACAATGTCCTCATTGGAAAAATAAAGGCATGGAAGAATATCACCTGAGGAGGAGAGTAGGAGGAGCTAAGGCTCCTCAAGCTGAAGTGCGTTCAAAACCTGGCCATCTGAAAGAGTAACATAAGGTTTAAGTCGTTAACCATTTACCTTAAAGCTCATACTAGAAGTAGGGTTCCAAATTTCTACAGCTTCATGAGGGAAGGTACTGATAACAACGTACGGCCCAACCCAGCAGGACTTGAGCTTCCCTAGAAATAATTTAAGTCTGGAATTGAAAAGCCAGACCCACTGGTTGGGCTCAAAGGTCTTTCTAATGATGTTCTTACCATGGAAGACCTTTTTACGCTGCTTGTAAGCTTGAGAAGCTTCATAGGCTTCATTAAGAAGCTCCTCAAGCTCACTTAACTCCATCATACATGCCTTTCCTGCTTTATCCAGATTTAAGTTAACCATTCTAATTGCCCAATAGGCTTTGTGTTGGATTTCAATGGGAAGGTGGCATGCCTTTCCATAGACAAGACTGAAAGGAGACATTCCCAAGGGAGTCTTTTAAGCGATTGTGTAGGCCCAAAGAGCATCATTTAGTCTTTTAGACCAATCCTTATGATCGAGCCTGATAGTTTTTTCTAAAATTTGCTTAATCTCCTTATTAGACACTTCAACTTATCCACTCATTTGGGGATGGTAAGGTGTGGCCATCATGTGGTTGACTCTCAAATTTTGGAGTAGTCTTGTGAAGTGCACGTTCTTGAAGTGAGGTCCTCCATCACTTATGGTCATCATTGGGCACCTGTACTCGGAAATGATATTAGCCTTAACAAAATCCAAGACAACTTAATGGTCATTGGTCCGCATGGATGTGGCTTCTATCCATTTCGATACATAGACCACAGCCACAAGGATGTATTCATATTTGAAAGACACAAGAAAGGGACCCATGAAGCCGATGTACCAAATGTTAAAGATCTCAACGAGGAGAATAGGTTGCTGGGGCATGTCATCGCTTTTTCCGATGGTTCCTATCTGCTGTCAATATAGACATGTGCCCACATTTGTATGTGCATCTCGGAATAATGTGGGCCACCAAAAGCCAGACTGAAGAACCTTATGGGTAGTCTTTTTCCCACTACAATGCCCTCCATAGTGGAGGTCATGGCAGAAACTCAGAACAATCCTTTATTCTTCGTCAGGGACGCAACGACGGAAAAGCTTATCAGGGCCTAATCTAAAAAGGTTGGGTTCCTCCTAGTGATAAAATTTAGCATCAGCAAGAAACCTGTCTCGCTTCTACTTGTCCCAAGTACTGGGGGTAATTCCCGTGACCAGATAGTTCACTATGTTGGCAAACCAAGGAGTTTTGGCCTCCACGGCTGTCAGAGACTCATCAGGAAAAGTCTCTCGGATATCACCAGTATGGGTTGATGCCTCAATAGGGATCCTAAATAGATGATCTGCTACCACATTCCCAACTCCTTTCTTATCTTTAATTTCCTAGTCAAACTCTTGGAGTAGCAAAATCCAATGAAATAAGCGAGGTTTGGTATCCTTTTTAGCAAGAAGATGCTTTGAGGTAGAATGATCAGTGCACACCACAACCTTGGATCCCAAAAGATAAGATCGAAACTTTTCCAAAGCAAATACTACAACAAGCAGTTCCTTTTCAGTGACTATGCAGTTTTGCTGAGGATCCATAAGGGTCTTGCTGGCATAATGCAACATGTGAGGTTTTCCATCAACACTTTGACCTAAGGCCACTCTCATTGCGAAATCAGAAGCATCGCACATTAGCTCAAATGGGAGGGTCCAATCTGGTGCTTGGAGAATCGGCACAGTGATAAGGGCTTTCTTCTTGACTTGGAAAGCCTCGCCACATCTTTCATCAAAATCGAAAGAAACAACCTTGGCTAACAAGTTGTAGAGTGGCATAGAGATTTTACTGAAATCTCTAATGAAGCGCCTATAGAACACAACATGGCAAAAGAAAGATCTAACCTAACGAAAATTAGTGGGCGATAGAAGCTTAGAGATGGAATCAATTTTTGTAGTATCCACCTCCAATCCTCTCTTGGAAGCTACATACCCCAACACAATGTCCTGCTAGACCATAAAGTGGCTTTTCAACCAGCTAAGCACCAGATTTGCCTCTTCATAATGGGTTAAGACTTTATCAAGGTGTGAAAGGCATAGGTCAAACAATGAGATGTAAATGGAGAAATCATCCGTGAAAATCTCAACAAACTCATCGATCATATCAAAAAGGATAGCCATCATACAACGTTGGAAAGTTGCAGGAGCATTACATAACCCGAATGGCATTCGACGGAACCCAAAAGTGCCATACGGACATGCGAAGGTGGTACGCTCTTGATCGTTAGGAAAGATGGCTATCTGATTATACCTAGAGTGCCCGTCAAGGAAGCAGAAGTACTTGTTTCTCCGCCAGTCGTTCCAAAATCTAATCAATAAATGGTAAGGGGAAATGGTCTTTCTAGGTAGCCGTGTTCAAATGACGATAATCAATGTAGACCCTCCAATCAGTTAAGGGTCTAGTGGTTACCAACTCTCCTTGGTTGTTTTCTTCCACAGTTATTCCTGCCCTTTTGGGTACCGCATGCATGGGATTGACCCATTTACTGTCTGAAATGGGACAGATAAGTCCTGCATCCAGCCATTTTAGAATCTCCTTTTTAACAACCTCCCGAATATTGGGGTTAGGCCTTCTCTACATGTCTTGGAAGGGTTTCACAAACTTGTCCTTGTATATATGATGCATGCAAAGGGAGGGATCAACATCTTTAATATTAGCTATCGACCAAGCAATTGCTTCCTTGTGCCCTTGTAAACACTCAAGCAGAGCTCCCTCCTGTGATTCAGAGAATGCAGATGAGACAATAACAGGGAGCATATCGTTAGGGCTAAGGAAAGCATACCTCAATGTGCTCGGGAGGGGTTTCAGCTCCAACTCAGGAGCCTTTTGGATTGAGGGTTTAAGTTGAGATGTCCCTGCCTCAGGTAGTAGATCTACCTTCATGAACTAGGGAGGGGACAAAGACTCTATGTGTACCCCCAGCAACTCTTCTAATTCGAGTATATCCCCTTCAATTTCCTCAATAGTCAGAGGATACCCCTTAGATTTGACCTTTTGAAGGGGATCTCTAGATAAGAGTGCTAGAGTAGTCTCTTCAATGATTTTATCAACTACCTCAATCTGGGAATAATCCTCCAGTCCAGATTGCTTGTAGGTATCAAAAACATTCAATCGAATCTTCTTACTCCTAAAGCCCATTTTAAGTGCCCCTGATCTACAATTAATAGAGGCGTTGGCTGTGGCTAGGAAGGGGCATTCCAGAATAATGGATGGCTTGGTGGGCTTATTAGATAGGTTAGTATCAAGCATAAGAAATTCAAAAGGGAAGAAGTCCTCCACTCTCACCAAGACATCTTCCAGTAATCCCCGTCGTGCCTTAAGCGATCTGTTTGCGACCTAGAGGATGACTAGACTAGGCTTTAAATCACCTCCTCCCAGAAGGTCACAAACAGAGCTCGGTAAAATGTTCACCCCCGCACCAAGATCGAGCAGAGCCTCGTCAATGTGTTGGTTACCTATAACCACTGAAATATACAGGGCCCCTGGGTCTTTCATTTTCGGGGGTGTTCCATGTTGGAGCACCGAGCTAATATGGTCAGGCAGGATGACCTTGGATTGGACCTATGTCCTAGATCAACGCTTCTGGGTGCACAAGTCCTTTAGAAACATGAAATAGGATTGGATCTGTTTAATAGCTATCAACAAAGGCAAGTTGATATGGACTTTCCTAAAAGTGTCCATAATTTCATCTATCCAATCCTTGGCTCCAGACGAGCCAATAGAAGATTCCCCAGGAGCAGATAGGTGCTCTAGATAGGGCACCCTCGGCTTCTAGGTAGAGGGGTCGTCATGGTGAGAAAGGGGTGGTGGGATGACGACATCCTCAAGGTGGGTGATTCCAAGTGAGGGAGAGCAGTGTGGCTGTTGAAGCGAAAAATCTAGGCAAATGGATTTGAGTTTGGAAAACTCGTCGTTGTAGTGTGATTTGCGATGAAATTTGTCAATAATTAAATTTTACCAAAACTCAAAATGAATTCTGGGTCGAACAAAGGGAGGAGAATGCTTGATTAAAAATTGCGTTTGTTTTATTTGTCACGAAGCAGATTAGCCAGTCGAATTGAATCTAAAATAGCCATCTACTTAAAGAATAATGAATAGAAGAAAGAGAGAGAGAATATTACAAATAAAGACAAAATAGAGATAGAATAAGCATGAATTTCATAATCATGGAATGATGTCTATTACAACAAACCACTACAATCGAAAGCGGGAAATCTTACAACTAGAATGTGGTAAATCTACTCTAGAAAGTAGTAAAAAGATGGTGGAGAGAAGTTATCCTCCATGACGGCTACTTGGAGGACAAGACGCATTGATGGAGCGCTCGGATGAAAGTGGTGAGATGTGGGACGAAGGAGAACAACAACAGATGATGGAGAACAGGGCAAGGCAATGTTGCAGCAGGATCCGCTTCCCAAATGGAAGTGAGAGGACCACTACAGAATGCTCCACAAACGTGATGAGAAAGGGGAAAAACTCTATTTTTAACTATAAAGAAACATTTTAGGTTTGGGATAAGCTCTTAGAGCTTTAGAGGGGGTGAGTAAGGAAAGAAGGGTTGAGAAATTAGAGTGGTAGGGGTCTCCTTTTATAGTTGTAGGGACTGAGGCTAATTTAGTCATTTCATGCTTAAAAACATTAATTTAGGGTCTTTAGTGAAGGATTTAAGCGTCACTAAAGACCCCAAATGTAGGCTTAGTGTGCATGCACCCACTGGCTCCTCACCTTCACATGCGCTCAATGCATAACCACAATCTCGCGATCTCAGCCATCTGATCACACGATCAGACGGCTTGAAAGCTGCAAGAGCCTTCATCTATTGGGCACGCTGGTGCGATTGCGTGTCCAATCACGTGTCATCCTGTGTGTGCGTGATCCACTTTCATCCCACATGTCACGTAGCTGCATCTTTCGCCGCATGATCAAGATCTGATGGCCCAATTTGAGCTGTGCCCGCTCACTCGCGCGATTTGAGGCGAGGCAGGGCACGATCTCGTGTCCTCCTCTTGCTTGTGAAGTGCCTAGCTACTGTGCTATGGCAGACATTTGGTCACGTTTATGAATTAAGGCACGAGTATCCATGGCCTTTTGAGAAAGATCTAATGGCCTAGATTTGATTGCATGGTTGAGGAGAGAGAGGGAGTAGGTGCCTTTGGCTGATGTGGGTGGCTATGATGGCACCACAAGGCACCATCTTAGTCGTCCATCTTTTGTGTCTTGTAGATGGTACCATAGATGTCGGATTGGATCAATTTTCATGCTGTTGGGCTGTGATCGTTGATCCGAACCCATCAATGCAGTTAGATTTGTCATCTGATGTACGGATTTACACCATCTTGGTCCGTTGACCTCTGATCTTTCTTGTACTGCATCTGATGCTACGGAAGTCCGATCGAGGCGATGTTGGAGTCACTGAACTCCAATCGTCGCCCTGATCAGATTTGTATGGTTGGATCTTCAATTCGAGGCCTAAATTAAATGTCGCCCTATCACCTGACCATAAAAAGGAGAAATTAACCTAAAATTTATAAAATCTATCCTAAATGCATGATGATGCATACTATACAATATTTATAATATATAATGCAACAATATGCCTAAGAACAAGCATAAATAGACGATTTAAGTGATATAGACGTGTTTACATCACAACCCCATGCCTATTTTTTGATAGTCCCTAGAAAAACTACTTGCTATTTATAAGAGAATTTGGTCAGATTTCAACACTTATTTTTCAACACTTATGAATTTCAACAATGGCCTGAACTACAAAGACACAACAGCGCTCGGGTGTTTACCAAAATGCCGACCGCCTCAATCTCTCACCTTATTCAAAGAAGGATCTTTTTCTTCTTTTCCTTTTCTAATTTTTTTGGATTTTTTATTTTAGGGTTTTGGAGCAGCTTTCTATGGTCGCTCAACCCACTTAGGACTTGAAGAGAACCCTAAGTTCTAAACATCTTTATGTGTGAAATGTGATAGACTCACTAATCGACGATTAGAATGAACTTCGGGTTTCTATGGCCCTAGGTGACCTTGAAAAGAAATTCTTCCTAAAGGTGTATCTATTTGACCGGTAGCTTTCTCCCTACTTTTATTTTTATGGGGTCAACACAAGGGCAAACCCAGTGTATATCTCCCTACTTCTTTGCTTCTTCCTAAGTGTTTTGGAATTATACGTGCATTTTTTGAGCTGAGTTCTACACAACCTACCAATGGGCTGTTACTCACGATAACTTGCCAGCCATACTCGTGCGGTGAAGTGTGGCTTTTTTTCTTTTCTTTTCTCTTCTCCTTTTCCTTTTTTTTCTTTTGGATATTTTTCTATTTTTTTTCTTTTTTCTTTTTTTTTTTAAGTAAGTGGCTTCCCTGAACTAAGATTTACCTAAAGGCAACAGGAAAAGAATGATTGTGCGACTGGGCTCTAGACAACCTACTAATGGGCTATTACCCACGATAACTTGCCAGCCATACCACCATAGAAGGTTAATTAGCTACCCAATTTCCCTTAAAATCGTCAAAAAGTGAGTCAGTGTAAATAGTGTGTAGATGCTTAGACTTAAAATCCTCTCAAATCAGAGGGTGGGTTGATAAGTCATGTACTTATCACCCCAACTTATTTAATCAATTAAAATTTGAATTTAGAGTGAGGACTCGATAAACAGGTCCATATTTTATTGGACACCCGGGCTAATTAAGCCCGAAGACCTGAAGGATCTAAGTGTTCAAGTCATACAGTTTTATTCTCTAAGATTGAAAACTTTCTAAAGCCCAAGTTCTCTTTCCTAATTCCACAAAATTTTTTTTAAAATAAATAACAAGAAAACAAAAGAATCTATGGGGCTAACGAAACAATTCAGAGATGAATATCCATCCCCCATACCTATCTAATGGAATGTCCTCATTGTATTAAAAAGATATGAAGCTGAGTGGAGTTGAGTAGAAAGCACCTGAATTGTGTGACAAATAAGCCTCATGT
The DNA here is from genome assembly GCA_037157565.1 of Thalassia testudinum. Lineage (NCBI taxonomy): Eukaryota > Viridiplantae > Streptophyta > Magnoliopsida > Alismatales > Hydrocharitaceae > Thalassia > Thalassia testudinum. The sequence goes on along the minus strand of JAZHRO010000073.1, from coordinate 5,047,216 downwards.
GCCCATGGTGGCAGTGTTATGGTCGATTTGGAGAGCTAGAAATGAGAAATTATTTCAAGAGAGACCAGTGAGTGTGGATAATATTGTAAATTTGCACTGGACTCTCATACGTATGTGGGGTTCGATTTTGTAACCTTTTCCTCTATATAAATAAAAGCTCCACTGGATTGCTATTGGAGATTCGATAGCTTTCCTTTCTATTTCAAAAATAAATAAATAATAGGTCAGCTTTGTTATGAAAAGAAATTGTATACATGTTGAATTTAGTGCCTTCAGCTAGGCACACTATACAGAGAATAAGAAATAAAGAATTCATAGGTGTAGGTCAGAATCAGAATAAAAAGATTCACCTCAAAACCTACCAGTAGATGTCCACAGATGTGGACCAGATTATGGTGCAGACCCAAACACCATGGTCGAATGTCTAAGGTTCTAGATAAAAATTATCCAAAACATGAGATCAATATGCAAGCGAGGTTGGGCCTATGATTTGTAAGGATGCAAACCAAGTCCAAAACATCAGATAATAGAGAGATTAAGCTTAAAAGGATAATCAATAAATTTGTCCTTCGGTTGCACATCCTCAGAACAAATGTCATAAGGATCTTGGTAGAAGGTTGGTAGTTTCAAACAAATAGGCACCCTTAGACTTGGTCTTCTGCTTCCTTCGGAATTAGCTTCCCAAATCTTCATTTCCCAACTCCTATCTTCCATAATTAGAATTTTGAATTTTGGGACCTCCTATAAATTAATCACCCCATCTAAAATGTCCAAGTCCAAGATTTATTGCTAGATCAGAATTGACTTAGGCCTAGTGATCTCATAATCAAAATCATCAATATGCTCAAATGGGTGTGATTGAAGAATGGGGCTTTGAATTGAATCCTTCATGAAATGAGGATTTGAATCCACCTTGCGAGCCCCAACAGGATCAAGTTCCTCAATTTTAAAGCCATCAAATGATTTATCAAATTCCTCAAGCCCAGTCGTCTCACAAAAATCATGTTTTGTAAACTCATGTGAGACTTCGTATAATAATTCTTCACCTTCAGATTCAAAGAATTATAAATCCACATTAATGTATGTCTCAAAACCATCAATCACTTTTTGTTCCATGGAGGCATATGTTTCCTCGTACCTCGGCTTATGGATCTCAAGTGAAGAAATTAATTCATCCTTATTTGATTGCTCTAGATCAACTTGGTCAACCTTGGTCTCGTAAAACGTGTCCCCCCTATAGGTGCTTGAGCGGATTCTGACATCAGCTCTTCTGTTAGGGGTTCATCCTATGAATCCTCCCAAGATTGGACTAGAGCAATCACAAATCTCATCCTTAATTTCAATAACTTCCTAAGTAAAAACTCACCCAAGTTCCTATCCTTAACAACCTGGAGCCAATCCAACAAATACTTGTTAAGATCGTCAATCATTTTAATCATGAGCTCCAATTATTTAGTGCAAGGTGTTGGCTGAGCTTCTAAAAATTGTATGGTATTCCTTAAGTTAGCCAACGCCTTATCTTGGACCTGGTTAACCTTAACCAAATGGTTTAATTCAAGGTTGGGTGGGTTTGGGTTCAGTGCAGGGGAGTAAATGAATTGAGGTTCTTAATATCCTCCCTGATAATAGGTCATCTTGGGTTGTCCATGAGGAGGTGATGACTTATATGCAGTGTAATCTAGGGAAGGGTAAGGATCAGCACATCCTTCTTGATTGTAGATCATATTAGGTTGTCCAAATGAGGGTGGTGATCTATAATCGATGTAGCTCGGAGAAGGATAAGAATCAAGATCATGGTGTCCAGGGTTAGACCCTGAACATGGAGGTCTGGAACTGTATCCCCAATCAGAATTATCTCAACTATAAGATGAATAAGAATAAGTCTGGTTGGAATAATAATCATTTTCGGAATAAGTAGTGGTAGGAGGGTAGGAGTGGAAATGCAAATAAGATGTGGAAGGATCCACGACAGAACGGGAGGAAGAAAGGTGTCCTGCAATACAAACAAACCTGTCCTTAAGTGAAATAGCCTAAAGACCTACAGACTCCCAGAACCCATCTTGAGATGAAGAAACGATTTGATCTACCTTTTTCTGGTCAATCCAACCAGTTAGAGGGAGGGGCTGGGGAGAAGGTTCTTCCTTTGGCTTGCGCCTATGGTTCCTAGTGTACCCCCCAACCATGATCATTTGATTCTACTACCCTAGCTAGACATCAGACTGAATGGTAGAAACAGACTAATCGAAAATAATCTCGATTGCTCCAAAGCATGAGTCCAATCCTTAAGGCCAATGTCTACTATGTTTTAATTAGTGTTAGGTTTGAATGTGCTTTGGAATGTGATGGGCCCTTTATCTAGGTTGTGCCCTTAATGATTGATTGATATGTGTGTGCACGCATAACCAATGATTTTCAAGCAAGATTATTTTTTTGGATGTGATGAATTTTAGGGTTTAAATCTTACTTAGTAGCTTTTAGGATTCAACTTTAGGTATATTCAATCAAGTTTACTTGGCACACCAGTTCTTCAAAGCACAGGTGGAGATGTTTTCCTTTAAAGCTTAAAAGACTATGGAGTGCCTCATAAATCCCTAAAAGTTGAATCTATGTGGCAGCTACTTGATGAGTTGTTTGTAGTTGAGGTGGTGCGGCCCAAACAACTCAGACAATTGGCCTGATGCACCACTTAATTAGGTACACAAGTGATTACCTAATCTAATTTCTTCTCAATTATGTGTTGATGAGTGTATTGGTCCCAAAGATTGGGTTACCGGTTGAGTGTAAAGAATCAGAAGAGGTTGTGTACCCCTGTGAGATTTTTTAAAATTTTTCTTTATATGCGGAGGGTGAGGTGGGTGGAGGTGACAACAAACAATCAAAACTATCCTTAGAGTTTATGCAAGCTCCTAAGTTAATTAGGATTTTTGTTATTAAGTGATAGAATGAAATCTAGTGGGTGGGGAGGTGGGGGTAAACTTACAGACCCTTCAATCGCACTTTACTCCAATCTACCGCTTTTGCCTGTCTAATGAGAGTACCTGCAATTACAATAAGAAAAGAGAGAAGTGAGGTAAAAGATAAGTAAGGTGAGAAATGCGAAAAATCAAAGAGTGTCGCCTCCCCGGCAACGGTGCCAAAATGTTGAAGTGGAAAATCTACGCAATTGGATTTGAGTTTGGAAAACGTGTCGTAGTGTGATTTGCGAACAAATCCATCAACAAATAAATTTTACCGAAACTCAAAAGAAATTCTGGGTCGAACATAGGGAGGCAAATGTTTGATTAAAAATCGCATTTGTTTTATTTTTCACAAAGCAAATTAGCTGGTCAAATTGAATCTAAACTAGTCATCTACTAAAAGAATAGCGAATAGAGGAAAGAGAGAGAATATTACAACTAAAGACAAAATAAAGATAGAATAAACATGGATTTCTTAATCACAGAATGATGTCTATTACAACTAACCACTACAGTAGAAAGTAGGAAATCGTACAACTAGAATGCGGTAAATCTACTCTAGAAAGCAGTAAAAAGAAAGTGGGGAGAAGTTATCCTCCTCGACGACTGCTTGGAGGACGAGTCACGTTGTCGAAGCGCTCGGACGAAGGTGGTGAGATGTAGGATGAAGGAGAACGACAACGGAAAATGGAGAATGGAGTAGGGGATTGTCGCAGTGAGATCTACTTCCCGAATGGCGGTGAGAGGACCACCGTGGAATGCTCCACAAATGGGATGAGAAGGTGGAAAAATTCTATTTTTAACTCTAGAGGAGAATCCTGGGTTTGGGTCAAACTTTTAGAGCTTTGGGGGGGTGAGAGAAGAAAGAAGGGATGAGAAATTCGAGTGGTAGGAGTCTCATTTTATAGTTGTAGGGATTGAGTGCAATTTAGTCATTTCATGCTTAAAAACATTAATTCAGGGTCTTTAGTGATGGGTTTAAGTGTCACTAATGACCCCAAACATGGGCTTAATGCACATACACCCGCCGCTTCCTCACCTTCACATGCGCTCAACGCATAACCATGATTTCGCGATCCCAACCATCTGATCGCGAGATCAAATTGCTTAAAAGCCTAGAGAGCCTTCATTTGTTGGGATTGCGCGCATGCGATTGCGGGTGCAATCGGGCATCATCGTGTGCATGCCAGATCCATGCTAATCCCGCACGCCATGCAACTGCATCTCCTGACGCATGATCAAGATCTGACGACCCAATTTAAGCTACGCCCGCTTGCTTGCATGATTTGAGGCAGGGCGAGGCTCGATCTCACATCCTCCTCTCGCTTGTGAAGCGCAAGCCGCTGCGCTACGGCTACCATTTGGTCACATTTATGAATTAAGGCACAGGCATCCATGGCTGTTGGATCAAGATCCAATGGCCTAGATCTGATTACATAGCTGAGTAGAGAGAGGGAGCAGGTGCCTTTGGCTGGTGTGGGTCGTTGAGATGGTGCCACGTGGTGCCATCTTGGTCGTCCATCTTCTGTGTCTTGTAGATGGTGCCACGGATGTCAAATTGGGCCAATTTTCATGTTGTTGGGCTGCGATCGTTGATCCAAACCCATCCGTTGGTCGAATTTGTCATATGATGTATGTATTTACACCATCTTGGCTCCTTGACCTCTGATCTTTCTCAAACTGCATCTGATGCTATGGAAGTTTGATCGAGGTGATCTTGGAGTTGTTGAATTCCAATCGTCACCTTGATCAGATCCGTATGATTGGATCTTCAATCCAAGGCCCCAATTAAATGTTGCCCTATCACCTGACCATAAAAAAGAGAAATTAACCTAAATTTTATACAATCTATCCTAAATGCATGATGATGCATGTTATGCAATATTTTTAATGTATAATGGAACTATATGCTTAATAATATGCATAAATAGACGATTTATGTGATATAAATGTGTTTACATCAGTGGCTCTTCCATGGTGGAGATGGAAGTCAGGTATGATGTAGGAGGAGAATCCTGAGAGGTGATCGTAGGAGTGCTATTAGGCTTGTTGATTTTCTTTCCACTCCTCAGCACGGTCACAGCTTAGGTGTGCTCCCTGAATATGGCTCCCATGCCCTTTGGGTTCTCCTCAGAAGAGCTAGGCAACTTCCCTGGATCTCACTGCCTAACTGCCTTCGTAAGATGACCAATTTGGGATCGCATATCAGTAATCATCTTATTCTGTGATTGGATGACCATATTCAGATGCTCTTGCATTGCTTTCATCATGTCCTTAAGTTCATCCATCTCAGAAGGCTTATTCTGAGGAGGGTTTGCATATGATGGCTAGTATATGGGTTGGGGAGGTAGGGATCTTGTATTCCTTGAGTTAAAAGCATCACCTTACTTCCATGAGAAGTTTTGATGGTTCCACCACCTCGGATTATAGGTACTGGAATAAGGGTTATTGCGAGGAGGTGGGCCACATTCAGGTCAGCCTGAATCAACTCAGGGAATTGATTTACTTGGTGGCACTCCGTAGTGGCATGCATTGTGCCTTGTCAAATGGAGCATTCAGTTGAAGCCTGAAAGGTAGAGGCTACTTGCGGGTTCATGCCGGGATTTGCTAAAAGCCTATCAAAGTTTTTGTTCAACAATTGAATCTGATAAGCCAAATCTTGAGTAGCCTCAGCTTCATGGGCCTCTATCTTCCTCTGCAAGATTGATGATTTTCTTTCTTGATAGGCAGAGGACGTATGTATGGATTTGTCACTTAACGTTTCAAATAATGCCTAGGCTTCATCCTTAGTTTTGGTCATGATGGTTCCTACACAGGCTGCATCAATGGTTTGCCTGTGCCTTTTAGATAATCTGTTATAGAACCTTTCGACCAATTGCCGTCTTAGCACCTGATGGTGGGGGCATAACCTAAGAAGGTCATTAAAGCACTCCCATGTCTTGTGAAATTTCTCCCCTTCTTTTTGAGTAAAACCCATAATCTCTCTTTTATAATGGTTGGTCTTACTTATAGGAAAATACTTTTTCAAGAATTCTCCCTTAAGGGTAGCCCAATCATTTACCCTTGCATCGAGGGTATGATAACAGTGCTTGTCCTTATCCTTATGGGAGAACGGAAATAGAGTCCTCATCAGGGCTTCATCAGTAAAGCCCAAGAGCTTCACCGTGGAACAGACCTCAATGATTCCTCAAGATGCCTGTAGGGATCCTCCCTAGCAGTACCATAGAAGGAAGGGAGCAAAGATATGGTGCTACTCTTGATTTCATATGGATTATCCACTCCAGGTCTTCGGATAGGCTGGGCTTGATGGGTTGTTGGGTGGAAGTAGTCTGTCAAGGTTCTCTAATTTTCACCCACCCTAATCTCATCTTCAGGTCTCTTTTCAACCATTTTTCTTCTTTCTAGGTTGGATTTAATAATAATTTTCTCAGGCACACGGTTGAAAAGAAGACTATTTCTAAGAGAGCACGTACTAAGCATACACCAGAAAAACACAAGGCAAGTGGTCTTTTGTTGAGTTAAAGCACATTAAGCCCTCTTCCAACCTTTCTAGTTTAGCCAAATGGAGTCAAGGCAGTATTTCTTCGTTCCCATGTAAGTGGTATAAGAGAAGTGAGGCACTTGAGATTCCTAGTCAAAGGCTATTAAGGAGGTTGAGGTTACGTTTAGTTCTTTTGGGTGACCAATCAAGTTGTCAATCAATTACGCACCCTAAATAGACCTTCGAGTGCCCTAGCGATGTACACTTTGCTATAATGATATTCTCAGATGCTTAAGTAAAAAGTTACTCCTAGGATGGGACCAAGGGATGCAAGTAGGGCGAACCCTACCTTTGAGGCGATGCGTTAGCGGTGCCTCTTAACTAACCTTGAATTCCTTTATAGGGTGTCCCCCTCCTTAGAGTATCAAATCACTCAGGCAAAAGTTAGTACCATCGTTTCAAAGCGAGATAGGAGGGTTTGCACCGATAAAGAGATAGATGCCTATAGCCTTAAGGGTCCAAGTCCTAGTGCAGTGCCTATAGTGCGTGCTCAGTGAAAGAAGTGTGCATCACACTGCAAAAAGTGATTTTTCTTTTGAAAATTGCAATCAACTTATTCAAACACTTCTTTTATGTTTTACTTTCTCTTTCTAGAAAAATGTGACCACTTGATTAATCTTTTCAAGTCATCTTAAGTGGTCTTCATAAATTATGTTCATATGCAATGGTGTGTAGATAACTGATGTAGTAAGATAGGAAATTCATACCTTGCTCCAGCACTCTTCGATGTAGAAATCTAGGCAATGTAGTTAGAAAATCTAGAGGCTGCTTAAGCAATCCTAGATGGTTGTCCTAAAGATATGCAGCTTCTAGCAGGTAGTTCGAATTTTTTTTTTTTAAGAATAAATGCGCAATCACAAGAACTAACTAAGAATAAACCTAGAGTTTAAAGAATCGGGGACACTCCCCCAAAAACTAGCCCCAGAGTACAAGGGCAAGAAAATAAATAACTAGACTAAGCCTGAAGAGTCTACACAAGAATGTTGACTCAGAAGTCTAAGAGGAAGAATCCTTCTAGGTGGTCCTCCACATGTCTCCACACGTGTGGGATCAAGGCCCATAGGCTCTTATGATTATCTTCGCGTGCAGATGTCACTCAAGGTCGACGTCGTCTCCTAGCTATGCATGTCGCCTCGTCAGATTCCTCGTACAAAAAAGATAAAGAATGATGAAATAAATGCAAAACTCAGAATAATCAGAAATAAAGTCAGGTGAATTTATTATGTCTATTGCCTCCCCAGAAATGACACCATTTGATGGAGAGATTTCTCTTGCAAAATTAATCAGAAAAAGTTGCCGTCGCAATATGTAATGTGGTGGAAAACCCTTGATCAAAAATTACTAACTGACATTGAACCACAAAATTAGGTCATATCCATAGGGAGGTGTAAACAAATAAATTACCAATATTTGCAATGGATTATTTGAACATGTCACATGAGTCTAAATGATGCAACATCGATTTAGTAATAAGTTGTAGCATCAAATGATATCAAAAGATGGCTTGAATGAGCATTCACACAAATTATATGAAAGCAGGAGGGTTTGAGAGTAATTATCCAATAATATAAAGTATAAAATAAAAAATAACACTCCTCAACCACCTTCATTTCGTCTAATTCCCCCTCTCCTATAACAAAATAAGGGAGATGGAGCTCCGTGCTTGCATGCACGAGGGGAGTCGCGGCTGGCAGCTTGGCTCGTTGGAGGAGTACTGTCAGAGGAGAGGATCACTCCGATGGTGTTGTGGCAGCCTGCGGTGGTTGGAGATACCACCAGCGTTGAGGAAGAGGTGTAGTGGGGGTGGGTTGTTGCCACTGTTGAGAGCCATTGCAGGCGGCACGAGTCACATGGGGACGTTGGCGGCTGTGTGCGAGAGGTTGTACACAACTGCGGTGGCGTCGGAGAGGCATTGACACCGATGAGGTGGCTGCACGGTGGTTGTTGATGGGTTTCTTCGGCATATAGAGGTTGAAGATGGAGGAAGAAGAAGAAGAAGGAGATGAAGGGAAAAAGGGATAGGTGACTATTGGGGGATGGAAGGGTTGTGCGCGGTGTGCTAGGCTCACGCAGACGGTTGCTACGGTGGGGCAGAGCGCTGTCACCACACCAACGATCGACGAGGAGTTTGCGGTGGTGTCATGGTGCAAGCTTTGTGTTCCATGGTGAAAGCTTCATGCATGATCGTGGAGATATGCCCCCCCAGTCGATTGAGGAGGATTCCCCTCTTATTGTGCATAAGGGAGAGCAAGTCAGTAATCTTATTGGGAGAAGCTCGGAGAGGTGTTGTGGGAGGCTTGGGGAGATGATCGCGAGAGCTCGGGGAGGTGTTGCACATTCTGCAGGAAGGAAGAGAACAAAGAAACAAATTGGGTTATTTATACAATTAATCTAAAATAATGCATGAAATTTATGTCACTATAATGGAATGCATAAATATGCATGCAAACCCTTATTTATAAACTAATCTATTTATATATTAAAGTATGCTATGTACATGCAAACATTAATTTAGTAATTAGGAATTTAGGCATTTACTTAGCCCACAATTGTGGTATCATCACCTTCCATCTCCTAACCACCATCATGTAACTCAATCCTAGCTTTACAACACCCCCAACCAATCTCTAATCCTAGCCACTATCTAGGGTAGGCACCAACTATTAGAAATCCCTTCACTTTGGCGCCACCAACCCTAGCCATAGGATCTGATAACTACCCTCCATGTACCATCCTACACATCTATCCCTTAACCATACCTCCCCCCCTACCCATTCTTTAAAAAGGCCATTAACTACCCACTTCAGCCTTCACCTTTGGCTTCATTATTCCACCATTCTTTCACCTTGCTCCACCTACCATAGCCAGCCAAGGAAGAAGATTAAGGGGACACTCCATCCCCTTGGTACCTTCCCCTCCTCCCTTCTCTCTTGCACCCACGCTAGCCAGAGGACAAGCTAGGCAGGAGGACGTCCAGAGGAGGTTCATTAGGGTGGTTCATTCCTCCCTTGGAGGAGGTTTTTGAGTGGAATCCTTCCACCCTTGGAGGAGCTAGGCACGCCCACCAAGGGCATTGCAAGGAAGACATACCTTGGAGGAGCACTTCAAGAAAGGATTAGGAGAAATCCTTTTCAAGCCTGGAGCAGCTAAGCTTGGAGCAAGGATATTCTCTTCACCAACATCACCAGGAGGATTTGTGTTTTCGATTTTTTTTTATTTTCATTTCTAGAGTAGATGCATTCCTCTACTTGTCATCTTCTAAAACACTTTTCTCCTTAATCAAAGTTACCTTTCCTTTAACTTTTTTTGTCGCATTTTCTTTCTTTTACCATAGTGTGCCTGATTAGTGTGTTTTCATATGCGAAAATATTTGAGTTGGAAACCTATAGTCATAGTGCATAGAAATCTGCTAACCAGATAAAATTTACACAGAAACTCAAAAGGGAGTCCTAGGTCGAACGCAGGGAGGCGAATATTTGGTTTTGAAATCCACACTTTCAATTTTATTTGTTTTTGGTGTTTTTATCTTTTGTAAATATTTTTGGAATTTTAATAGGCAAGAGATCAAGTCCACAAAATATTTATCTTACTAATCTACTTCTAAGGAGTGAGAGAGAGAGAAACAATCAACATATGTCAAAATGAGTTTGATATAGATAATTCAAGCTAATTACAACTAGACTAGAAAGCGATAAAAGATAAAGGTTAGAAGAGTCCCCCTTAACGGTCGCTTGGAGGATGAGTCATTCTGATGTCGCCTGGAAGACGATGGTGAGAAGCTACAGGAAAGAGAATAGTGGTGGCGGAAGGAGGATGGGTTAGGATGACGTCACGACAAGGATCTTCTTCCAAAAGGTAGTGAGAGGATGGCCTCGAGATGCTCCACGAAGGGGGATGAGAGGTGGGAAAAATGTTTGGTTTTCTACTCTAGAGGTGCATCCCATGCTTGGGACAATCTCTCTCTAGAGCCTTGGATGTGGTGAGGAGAGGAAGGAAGAGACGAAGATGGAGGGAGGGGTGTGGGTCCTTTTATAGTGGAGGAGGAGAGGAAGACTTCCCTCCATGGGTTGTAGCACATCAAAGTTGTCGCTGAAGATCCGCCACTAAATGTCGCTAAAGATCCGCGGACACCCCCACTGGCACTCGCGCACGTGCCTTGCTGGCGCTGTTGCCATTGCATGCATCTCATGCCTGTGCCACGTGTTGTTGTGTCGCATGTGTGCATTAACGTTGAGCTTCGTGCACTGTTACGCTCTGCAGGAGCATGGCTCTCGTGTGCACGTGTCCCACACCCTTTGTACGATTGCATCCACTTGAGAATTTGGGGGTTGCAGGATTTGAACTCGCACCCCTCCATTGGGAGTGCACTTCAAGACCAATGCACCACCCTTGTGATTGTTTCTTGAGGAGGAATTGAGTGCTAAGGGCGTGGAGGCATCCTAGCCATTAGATCTTGATCCAACGTTTATGGTACGAGGTTGCAGATGATGAGGGGCACGAGCGGTTGCTGCTGGCCGGTGTTGGACGGCCCAGATGGGTGAGCGTAATTGCTGTTGGCCGGTGTTGGACGGCCTAGATGGCACCATGTGGCACCATCTTGGCCATCCAACACAAGCCAGCAACAATCATAGGCATGTTGCACCATCTGGGCTGTCCATCTTCTTTCTCTTGCAGAGGATGCCGCAGTGCTTGGATAAAGATGATCTTGATGTTGGTTGACTGTGATCGTCACTCCGGATCCATTCATATGGTTGGATTTTTCATCCAAATCCCATAAGAATGTTGCATTGCCCCCTAGTCATTATCTTGTTTGGACTGCATACAATGCTACGGGTTTCTGATCTAGACGATTTCGGAGGTAGTGGACTCCGATCATCGTCCTGATCAGATCCGTCTGGTCAAATCATCAATCCGAGGCTCTGAATTAAACCTCCTTGCATCCTGACCATAAAAGAATGCAATTAATCTAAAATATACACAAACTTCTCTAAATGCAGAGTGCAATATTTATAGTATGGAATGTATATCTAAGCCTAGGACATGAAGAAATAGGCATTTTATCCTAAATAAATGTCTCTACATCAGTGCTCACGCACTCTCTCTAATTACCCTAGGTCTTCATCCAGCTAGGGTGAGCATAGGAAGAGGATTTTCTTGTCACTTAGGTTTAGTTATAGTAATTAGGCGTAGTCTTTCTCCACTAACTATTTATTATTGCACATTATTTCAAAACTCAAAAAAAGATTCTATTATTCAAAATCACAAAAAGAAAGTTTATTTCCCGATTTCGAGCAAGAGTGTTTAAAAGTGCATTTCTACCTGCTTGGTTGACTGTAGATACTGATGAGTCCATTAAAATGGACTAATCTTAAGCCTAAGTATCTTTAATTGAACAATTTAGGTGTGTTAATAATGGCAATTAAGTTGTAGAATATTTGTATACCTCATGATTTAAGTTTATAACATTCTATAACTTAATGATTTTATTATTTTTATGTGTAGGTAATAAAATGTAGAAAGAACAAGGGTGGGGGGATAAATTTCCCCAAACAGCCGCAACTCTTTCCCCCCTCCCCCGCCGCACATGGGGTTAATCTTCCGCCGCCCTTCAACTGACGAGGCCAGAAATAGTTAAGGGATTTGAAAATCCCTTAACTAAAGCACGTGGGGAGAGAGAGGAATTAAAAAGAGAGGGGTGCACTGGGGATGTGGCTTCATCTTCCTCTTGGCGAGGAACTACTCAGTGGACACTGTGGTTCTAGGAAGGGAAGCGTGCACTGTGCCCTCTTCCCCTTGCGGGGAAAAACCTCCGCCATTTGCCGGTGAACCCTCCTTGCGCGCCTCCTCCTTCCTGCAGTTCAGTGCGCCCTCACCAGCGCACGCACACCTGTACCAAGCCTGCAGGCCGCTTCTTGCCTTCAAGCGCCATCTTCCTGCCCGCGCGCACCAAGCCGCACCCCTCATCACCTTCCGTGCACTCCACAACAAGCGCTCACGCCCTCTCCGCCTGTGCGCCTCTCCCTCCAGCCACTGCAGGCGCTCAAGACCGCGTGCCCTGCTGCAGGCGCTCTCTGCCCGCATGCCATCTCCAGTGCCCCTCATCACCTTCTGCCCATGCCACAGCAAGCACTCACTCCCTCTCCGCCCGTGCACCTCTCCCTCCAGCCACTGCAGGCGCTCACGACCGCGCGCCTTGCTGCAGGCACTCTCTGCCTGCACGCCATCTCTAGCGCCCCTCATCACCTTCTGCCTACTTGTTCAATAGGCTAAACCTCCAGCCACCACCGCTAGCCACCTCAGCCGGCCGCCTCCGGCCACCTCCGTCGCCGCCGCTGCTACCACCGAAGAGCTCTCGACCTTGCCGTCCTCCTGAGCCTTGCGACAGCCCCGCGGTTCTCTCCCTCTCTTGCAAGGAGGAGAGAGGAAAAAAGCCCTGTTTTCCCCCCAATTAAAATTTACATTCAATGCCATTGCCACCTAATTTGATTTTTTTATTATTATTATATTATTGCAGAATTGCGTTCGAACACTCAAAGTTCTTTATAATTGCATGGTATTGATATTAACTAGTTTAAAGATTGATTTTGGGCTTAACTTAAGTACTAATTGTCTTTAGTACACATCATGTGAAAACTGCATGAATTCATCCTAAATTTATTGAGTATTTCTGTGAGGGAAAACTACACTTATACCCTTATCTTTTTAGGTTATTGCAAATCTACTTTCCTTCACATTTTAAGTCAGATTTGAATAGGGATTTCGCACTATCCGAAATAACATTAAATAATTAAGTATTGATTGCATCATTGCCTCCCTGTGGACACGACCTGTTCTTCTATGAGTGGTTATTTTCATTATTTTTGTTTAGTCGATTTTTCCACCACCTAAATACTATAATGCTAAGTGAAAAGTCGTCTATCAAAATTGGCGCCGTTGCCAGGGAGGCAATAGACGCAATAGATTTGCTTTATTATTTTTGAAACTTTTGAGTTGCGAAATTATCTAATCATTTTGATTATTATGCAAGGAATCCGTCGAGGCGACGATGCGCAACAGAGCAGCGACAGCAACCACGAGTTATGCCACACGAGGAAAAGACAAAGAAGACCAAGATCCTGTTTCACAGAGGATTCTCCGTCGTCACAATTTAATTCTGCCTTTTCACCCATGTAGTAATTTGGGGCTAAATTTTTGGGGGTTTGTCCCCGCATTCTTTAGCTACTAGGGCTTACAATATTTTTAATGCATGCGCGATTATATTTTCTGCTTGCTTGCTTTTAAAAACCAATAAAAAATATCGAGTTGCCTATTTAGAAGTTGCATGCCCTTAGGTGCGTGCATTTAGGGGTGATTGAGCAGCATATTAGATCTTATTATTGCATTGCAAGCATATTAGCATGAAGATTGCTGTAGACAGGTATATCTTTCTAACTTTTGCATCTAGCTTCTGTTCACGCATTTGCATTCCAATTTAAATTCAAGACCACCAAATTGTTTGAATTTACTAATTCAGTGGTCACATAACTAAAAGCAGAACTAATAATCAGATTCAACCCTAAAAGCAATTCACATTTGATCTGATTCTAAGGGACTTGTCTGCGATTTCAAAAGAAATTACAAAGATTTGCAGTGTGTTGCACACTTTTGACACTGAGCACGCACATTAGGCACCGCACTAAGGCTCGATCCCTTAAGGCTATAGGCATCGTTCTCTTTATCAGTGCAGACCCTCCTATTATGCTTTGTGGTAGTGGTGATGCTATCTTTTGATCAAGTGTTTTGATACTCCACAGAGGGGGACACCCCTTAAAGGAGAAAGAGGGTAGTTACGGGGAACCGCATATGCATTGCCTCAAAGGAAGGGTTCTCCCTACTTGCATCGCCTTGCTTGTCCTTGGAGTAACTTCTCCCTTGATCTCCTGGGAGTATCATCCAAGTAAAGTATAGGTCCTAGGGCACTCGAAGGTTAAATTAAGGCACGTAATTGCAGTGAAAAACTTGTTTGGCCATTTATATTAACTAATTCAACATCCACAATAAAGAAGGTTAAGATTTCAAGTCCACACCCTCTTATACCACTTACGTGGGAACGGAGGGATAAGTCAAGATCTTTTGACTTATCTTTAGAGTGGAGGTTTGACTTAATAAAAAAAAAAAGAAAAAATTATGAATCGTGTTTTGTATGCTTGGTAGACGCTCTCTTGAGGGTAGTCTAGTGTTTGATCCCGAGCCCAAGAGAATTCTTAGGAGAGCTCACCTAGGAGAAGAAATAGAAGAAATGGCTGAGCAAGGTGCAAATCAACAAAGGACCCTAAGGGACTATTTTATTCCTACCAACCATCCTGCACAAGCACTAAGATGACCAGCAGGGGATAATCCGTATGAGATCAAGAGCAATACCATATCTTTATTACCCTCTTTTTATGGTACTACTAGGGAGGACCCCTACCGGCATTTGGAGGAATTCACCGAGGTCTGTTCCACGGTGAAGCTCCAGGGCTTTACTGATGAAGCCCTGATGAGGACTCTATTTCCTTTCTCCCTAAAGGATAAGGCCAAGCACTGGTATCACACCCTCGATGCAAGGGTAAATAATTGGGCTACCCTTAAGGGAGAATTTTTAGAAAAGTATTTTTCTATGAGTAAAACCAACCATTACAGAAGAGAGATTATGGGTTTTACTCAACAGGAAGGGGTGCAATTTCATGAGACTTGGGAGCGCTTTAATGACCTGCTTAGGTTATGCCCCCACCATCAAGTGCCAAGATGGCAGTTGGTCCAAAGGTTCTATAACGGATTATCTGAAAGGCATAGGCAAACCATTGATGCAGCCTGTGTAGGAACCTTCATGACCAGAACTGAGGATGAAGCCTGGGCATTATTTGAAACTTTAAGCGACAACTCCATACATTTTTCCTCTTCATATCAAGAAAGAAAACCATCAATCTTGCAGAGGAAGATAGAGGCCCATGAAGCTGGGGCTTCTCAAGATTTGGCTTATCAGATTCAACTATTGAATAAAAACTTTGATAGGCTTTTAGCAAACCCCGACATGAACTCACAAGCAGCCTCTATTTTTCAGGCTTCAAGAGAATGCTCCATTCGCCAAAGCACAACGCACGCCACTGCGGAGTGCCATCTGGCAACCCAATTCCCTGAGTTGATTCAAGCCGACTTGAATGCGGCCCAAGGTTTCCGCCCCCCTCACAATAACCCTTACTCGAACACTTATAATCCAGGGTGGCGGAACCATCCAAAATTCTCTTGGAAGCAAGTTGATGCTTCTAACTCAGGGAATACAAGACCCTTACCTCCCCAGCCCACATACCAACCTTCTTATGAAAACCCTCTTCTACATAAGCCCTCTGAGATGGATGAACTGAAGGCCATGATGAAAGCGATGCAAGAGCATCAGAATATGGTTATCCAATCTCAGAATAAGATGATTACTGATATGCAATCCCAAATTGGTCATCTTACTGAGGCAGTTAGGCAATGTGATCCGGGGAAGCTACCTAGCTCTTCTGAGGAGAACCCAAAGGGCAAGGGGGTTGTATTCAGGGAGCATGCCCAAGCAGTGACCGTATTGAGGAGTGGAAAAAAGATTGACAAGCCTGATAACACTCCTACGGTTACATCTCAGAATTCCCCTTCCACACCTAACCCGACTTCCATCTCACCCGAGGAAGAGCCACACCACTCTCCCTCACAAAAAATCACCCACAATGACGATGTCGTCCTTCCACCACCCCTTTCCCGCCATGATGACCCCTCTACTCAGAAGCCGAGGGTGCCCTATCCAAAGAGCCTATCTGCTCCTGGGGAATCTTCTGTTGGCTCTTCTGGAGCCAAGGATAGGACAGAAGAGATTATGGATACTTTTAGGCAAGTCCAGATTAACTTGCCTCTATTGGAAGCGATTAAAAATATTCCGTCCTATGCCAAGCTTCTGAAGGACCTGTGCACCTAGAAGCACCTATCTAGGAAACAGGTCCAAACCAAGGTCATCCTACCTGACCACGTTAGCTCGGTTCTTCAGCATGGAACACCCCCCAAAATGAAAGACCCAAGGACCTCGTATATTTTAGTGGTTATAGGTAACCAACACATTGACGAGGCTCTGCTCGATCTGGGTGCGGGGGTAAACATTCTACCGAGCTCTGTCTATGACCTTTTGGGAGGAGGAAAGCTGAAGCCTAGTCCAGTAATCCTCCAGGTTGCAGATAGATCACTTAAGACACTGCGAGGATTGTTGGAAGATGTCCTTGTGAGAGTGGAGGATTTCTTCTTCCCCATTGACTTTCTGGTACTTGATACTGACCCGTCTAATAAGCCCACAAAGCCATCCATTATTCTGGGATGCCCCTTTTTGGCCACAGCCAATGCCTCTATAAATTGTAGATCCGAGGCACTTAAAATGGGCATTGGGAACAAGAAGATCTGGTTGAATGTTTTTGATACTTACAAGCAACTCGGATTTGAAGATTGTTCTCAGATTGAGGTCGTTGATGAAATAATTAAAGAGACTACTCCAGCACTCTTATGTAGAGATCCCCTTCAAAAGGTCATATCTCAGGACCATCCCTCGATTATTAAAGAAATTGAAAGGAAAATGCCTGAACTAGAAGAGTTGCTAGGGATACACACTGAGTCTCTATCCCCACCATAGACTGTGAAGGTAGATCCACTGCCTGAGGCAGGGACATCTCAACTAAAACCCTCAATCCAAAAGGCTCCAGAATTGGAGTTGAAACCCCTCCCGAGCACATTGAAATATGCTTTCCTTGGCCCTAATAACACTCTCCCCGTTATTATCTCATCTGCATTATCTGAATTGCAGGAGGGAGCTCTGCTTGAGTGTTTACAAAGGCACAAGGAAGCAATTGCCTGGACAATTGCTGATATTAAGGGGGTTGATCCTTCTCTTTGCATGCATCGTATATACACGGACGAGTCCGTGAAGCCTTTCCGAGACATGTAGAGAAGACTCAATCCAAATATGCAGGAAGTTGTTAAAAGGGAGATTCTGAAATGGTTGGATGCAGGGATTATCTATCCCATTTCAGATAGTAAATGGGTCAGTTCGATTCATGTAGTTCCGAAAAAGGTAGGAATCACTGTGGAAGAGAATGACCAAGGAGAACTGGTGACCACTAGACCCTCAACTGGTTTGAGGGTCTGCATTGATTACCACCGTTTAAACATGGCTACCCAGAAAGACCATTTCCCCTTACCGTTTATCGATCAAATTTTGGAACGATTGGCGGGGAACAGGTACTTTTGTTTTCATGACGGGTACTCTGGGTACAATCAGATAGCCGTTTTTCCTGATGATCAGGAGTGTACCACCTTCACGAGTCCTTATGGCACTTTTGCGTTCCGCCGAATGCCATTCGAGTTATGTAACGCTCCTGCCACTTTCCAACGTTGTATGATGGCTATCTTTTCTGATATGATCGACAAGTTCGTTGAAATTTTCATGGATGAGGCTCATTGTTTGACCTATGCCTTTCGCACCTTGATAAAGTCTTAACCTGTTGCGAAGAGGAAAAACTGGTGCTTAGCTGGGAGAAAAGCCACTTTATGGTCCAGCAGGGCATTGTGTTAGGGCATGTAGTTTCCGAGAGAGGATTAGAGGTGGACACCACAAAAATCAATCCCATCGCTAAGCTTCCATTGACAGCCAATGTTCATCAGGTTAGATCTTTCCTTGGCCATGCTGGATTTTATAGGCGCTTCATTAGAGACTTCAGTAAAATCTCTAAGCCACTCTGCGACCTGTTAGCAAAGGATGTCTCCTTCGATTTTGATGATAGATGTGGCAAGGCTTTCAAAGCTTTGAAGAAAGCCCTCATTACCGCGTCGATTCTCCAAGCACCAGATTAGACCCTCCTGCTTGAGCTTATGTGTGATGCTTCTGATTTTGCAGTGGGAGCGGTCTTAGGTCAAAGGGTTGATGGCAAACCTCATGTGCTGCATTATGCCAGCAAGACCCTTACGGATCCTCAACAAAACTACATGGTCACGGAAAAGGAATTACTTGCTGTAATATTTGCTTTGGAAAAGTTTCAGTCTTATCTTTTGGGATCCAAGGTTGTGGTGTTCATTGATCATTCAGCCCTTAAGCATCTTTTGGCTAAAAAGGACACCAAACCTCGCCTAATTCGTTGGATTTTGCTACTCCAAGAATTTGACCTGGAAATTAAAGATAAGAAAGGAGTTGAGAATGTGGTAGCTGACCATTTATCTAGGATCCCTATTGAGGCATCAAACCCCGCTAGCGGTATTCAAAAGACTTTCCCTGATGAGTCTCTAATGGCTGTGGAAACTAAAACTCCTTGGTTCGCTGACATAGTGAACTATCTGGTCACGGGCATCACCCCTAGTACTTGAGACAAGCAGAAGCAAGATAGGTTTATCGCCAATGCTAAATTTTATCACTGGGAGGCACCCGAGCTTTTTAGAATAGGCCCTGACCAGCTGTTTCGGCATTACGTCCCTAATGAGGAACAAAGAAGTGTTCTGAGTTTCTGCCATGACCTCCACTGTGGGGGACATTTTAGTGGGAAGAAGACTGCTCATAAGGTTCTTCAGTCTGGTTTTTGGTGCCCACATTATTCCCAGATGCACATACGTATGTGGGCGCATGTCTACATTGCCAGCAGATGGGAACCATTGGAAAAAGGGATGAGATGCCCCAACAACCTATCCTCCCTATTGAAATCTTTGATATTTGGGGCATTGACTTCATGGGTCCCTTTCCTGTGTCCTTCGGATATGAATACATCCTTGTGGCCATTGATTATGTATCAAAATGGATAGAAGCCATCCCCACGCGAACCAATGACCATTCTGTGGTCTTAGGCTTTGTTAAGGCTAATATCATTTCTCGGTATGGGTGCCCAAGGATGATCATAAGTGATGGATGACCTCACATTAAGAATGTACACTTCACTAGACTACTCCAAAATTTGGGAGTCAATCACATGATAGCCACACCTTATCATCTCCAAACGAGTGGGCAAGTTGAAGTATCTAATAGGGAGATTAAGCGAATTTTAGAAAAAACTGTCAGGCCTGATCGGAAGGATTGGTCTAAAAAACTAAATGACGCTCTTTGGGCCTACAGAATTGCATATAAGACTCCCTTGGGTATGTCTCCTTTCCGTCTTGTCTACGGAAAAGCGTGCCACCTTCCCGTTGAAATCCAACATAAAGCTTATTGGGCTATTAAAAATGTTAACTTAAATCTAGATAAAGCGGGAAAAGCATGTATGTTAGAATTAAATGAGCTTGAGGAGTTTCGTAATGAAGCTTATGAAACTTCTCAAGCTTACAAGCAACGTTCAAAAGTATTCCATGACAAGCACATCATTAGAAAGACTTTTGAGTCCAACCAGTGGGTCTGGCTTTTCAATTCTAGACTTAAATTATTTCCTGGAAAGCTCAAGTCCCGTTGGGATGGGCCTAACATTGTTATCAATACCTTCCCTCATGGAGCTGTAGAGATCAGGAACCCTATTTCAGGTGTGAACTTTAAAGTAAATGGCCAGCGACTTAAACCGTATATTACTCTTTCAGATGGCCAGGTTTTGGACGCACTACGGCTTGAGGAGCCTTAGGTCCTCCAACTCTCCTCCTCAGGTGATATTCTTCTATGTCTATATTTTTCCAATGAGGACATTGTCAGTCTTAGGCTTGGGGGGATATAACCTGAGAATGTTTATAGTATTTATGGCATTTATAAATATTTGCATACATATTTATTAAAAAAAAAAATTTCTTTTCTTGAGATGATTGGGTTAGTCCCTAGCAAAATACCTTTATTGGAGGTTTTTCTTCCGAAATTATTTCTTAAGTTTAGAATCCAGTACATTTATTTCACGTGCATGTTGACTTGGTAATGGATCCTTTGGGAAAACCAATAAGCATTTGTAGTCTACTGAACCCTTGGACAGTTCATAGAGAGTCAGGCAAACTTTCTTCTAATAAATGCACCTCATATTTGTAAGAAGAAGTAGAGAGATTACTGGTGCGCTAAGTCTAGTGCAAGGACTCTTAAGTTCTGGATAATTAGATGATGATACTTCAGAGTTAGGTGTAGTTTTCACTCTCTGTTCCTGTGTGCTTACTTTGAGTGAATTTCTGAGAGTCACCAAAAAAGGCAGATACACAGAGATTGAGTCTTAATAAAGCTATAACTTTGGTGGAAGGTTACGACTGTCCTTCATAGAGTCCTCAGCTGAAGGAGGGTAATAATGTCAAAGGTCAGAAATACGCCTGTCCTATCCATTCCTTTTCGATGCCGAGAATAGGCACTTCCACCAAATAAGCCACACGACTTCCTCTTGACCATCATCATCCCTAATAATACTTCGTAAATAAAAGTCCGTATTGTGTTGTGTTGATTGAAAAAGAATCAAAAACAAGAAGAAAAAAAAAAAAAAAATATATATATATATATAAAGAAGAGAAGAGAAAAGAAGTAGAAAAAGAAGAAATAGAAAGAAGAAAAAGAAGAAAAAAGTTATATTACAAAAAAAAAAGAAGAAAGAAAGAGTCCTAGTGTATGATGTAACACTGTTTCTGAGGCAACATAACACCTATTGCGTTCCACCAAATATGACCCATACCAACCTTCTAGTATTTCTGATCACCTGAATACTAGTTGAGAACTATAACTTAGTTATAGAGTTATTAGGACTTTTATTGAAGTGTGGATGCCATGTGATACCACCAAATAGTGAGTATAATTTCTAATTCTGGCGAGATTCGTGATCTCAGAAAGAAAGAAACGAGAGAGTACCCAGGAACATCAAGAGAGCACAGTTGTGTAGCCTCTCTCAGAGTTGACTTGTCTAATAGTCTAGAGAGCTAGAGTCTGCAGTACTAGACTATATGTTGCACCAGTTAAGTGTGTGCCACCAAATACAAATCCATTCAACTTGATATCTCCTACCTAAGCCAAACGCCGGGGTCAAATTACAGATTATCGTCTGCTTTATCCTCGAGGGAAGTAGTTGCCTATCTCAACAGAAATTTCTGCCAAGGGTGATGTATGAACTCCCAATGTGAATTGGCTCTTTCACTTAGATCTGTTACCTAGGCTATCAGCACTTCACATTTGTCTGGATTCCTAAAGTTTTTGAAGTAAGAAAAGAAGAAATCTTCTGATTATTTCGGTTATTTTTCATTTTTGCTAGGGACTAGCAAATCTTAGGCATGGGGTATTTGATGAGTCCTTTAAAATGGACTAATCTTAAGCCTAAGTATCTTTAATTGTACAATTTAGGTGTGTTAATAATGCCAATTAAGTTGTTTCAAAAAAAAAAATAATGGCAATTAAATTGTTGAATATTTGTACACCTCATGATTTAAGTTTATAACATTTTATAACTTAATGATTTTATTATTTTTATGTGCAGGTAATAAAATGCAGAAAGAACAAGGGTGGGGGGATAAATTTCCCTAAATAGCCGCAACTCTTTCCCCCCTCCCCCGCTGCACATGGGGTTAATCTTCCACATCCCTTCAACTGACGAGGCCAGAAATACTTAAGGGATTTGAAAATCCCTTAACTCACGCACGCAGGGAGAGAGAGGAATTAAAAAGAGAGGAGGTGCACTGGGGATGCGGCTTCATCTTCCTCCTGGAGGGGAACTACTCAGCGGACACTGTGATTCCAGGAAGGGAAGCGTGCACTGTTCCCTCTTCCCCTTTGCGGGGAAAAGCCTCCTCCATCTACCGGCGCACCCTCCTTGCGCGCCTCCTCCTTCCTACAGTTCAGCGTGCCCTCACCAGCGTGTGCACACCCGCACCACGCCTGCAGGCTGCTTCCTGCCTTCAAGTGCCATTTTCCTGCCCGCACGCACCAAGCCGCGCCCCTCATCACCTTCTACCAACGCCACAGCAGGCACTCATGCCCTCTTCGCCCGCGCGCCTCTCCCTCCAGCCACTGCAGGCGCTCACGATCGCGCGCCCTACTGTAGGTGCTCTCTGCCTGCACGCCATCTCCAGTGCCCCTCATCACCTTCCGTCCACGCCACAGCAGGCGCTCATGCCCTCTCCACCTCCGCGCCTCTCCCTCCAGCCACTGTAGGCGCTCACAACCGCGCGCCCTGCTGCAGGCGCTCTCTGCCTGCACACCATCTCCAGCTCCCCTCATCACCTTCCTCCTACTTGTTCAACAGGCTGGAGCTCCGGCCACCGCCGCTAGCCGCCTTTGGCCGCCTCCGTCGCCGCCGCTGCCACCACCGAAGAGCTCTCAACCTCGCCGTCCTCTTGAGCCTTGAGACAGCCCTGCGGTTCTCTCCCTCTCTCACAAGGAGGAGATAGGAAAAAAGGCCTGTTTTCCCCCCAATTAAAATTTACATTCAATTCCATTGCCACCTATTTTGATTTTTTTATTATTATTATATTATGGCAGAATTGCGTTCGAACACTCATAGTTCTTTATAATTGCATGGTATTGATATTAACTAGTTTAAAGATTGATTTTGGGCTTAACTTAAGTACTAATTGTCTTTAGTACACATCACGTGAAAACTGCATGAATTCATCCTAAATTTATTGAGGATTTTTGTGAGGGAAAACTACACTTATACCCTTATCTTTTTAGGTTATTGCAAATGTACTTTCCTTCACATTTTAAGTCAGATTTGAACAGGGATTTCGCACTATCTGAAATAACATTAAATAATTAAGTATTGATTGCATCGTTGCCTCCCTGTGGACACAACCCGCTCTTCTGCGAGTGGTTATTTTCATTATTTTTTATTAGTCGAGTTTTCCACCACTTAAATACTATAATGCTAAGAGAAAAGTCGTCTATCAGATACCACTACTATTTAGGTTTATAAATTATAAAAGAGATTGAGAATTTGCATGCTGCAATGACTTAAAATCCTAATCTTATCAAATTACACTTTTTTTGCATCAATTATTGGGGAATGATGATGCTAAAGAGGATATTGTGTGGTTTATTTAGTGGAAATGCATACTCTCAGCACCGGGAAGGGATGGATAGGATAAGCGTACTTATGACCTTGGGTGCTAATACCCTCCTTCAGCTGAGGATTCCATAAAAGATGGCTGTAACAGTCCACCATAGTCATAGTTTTGTTAGAAGTCAATCATTGTGTATCTACCTTATTTTATGGTTCTTAGGGATTCTTAAATGAATATTTGCATGCAATAACTAAGAGAGAAAACTCTGCCTAACTTTGAGGTATCATTATCCAATTATTCTGAACTTAAGAGTCCTTGCACTAGACTTAGAGCACCAGAAGACACTCTACTCTCACCTCACAAATGTTTGGTGGATCTAATGAAAATTAGTTTGCCTAACTCCCTAACTGACTGTCCAAGGGTTCAAAAAAAGAAGCAATGCTTCTCCTTGGAAAAGTAAAAATGTCGATTGGTTTTCATAATGGATCCATTACAAAGTATACGTGTAAGTGAAATAGTTGTATAGGATTCTAAACTAAGAAACAATTCAAGAAGAAAATATTCAATAAAACTTCCTTGATAAAAATCTTTTATGCAAGAATCTAGTATGTATAAATGCTATGTATGAATGCCTCAGACTTTTGAACAGTAACCCTTCATAGTTGGACTTCAATATTTGCCCTTATTCAGGTTCACATTCAGCTTGGTTCCTAATTTTAAAATAGAAAGGTGAGTGGATGAGTCGAAAGTGGTTGTCAGGAATAATTTCTAGCTCCAATGGGAACATTGGAGGTGGAGTTGGTGATTGCGCAGCAATCATAGGACTTAATTGACCTAAATTTAATTAAATCTTAGCATAACATAGGAATAATGCATGCATGAGTTGCATAGTTGCATCATAATTGACTTATTTAGGTATGTAAAGAATAATGCTATTTTTAAATTCTAATTGATAAATAATAATAATTGCCAATGATTTATGGTAGCAGATGATAAATTTGACCATACGAATGAACTCAAAGCAACAATCGCAGTCCAATGACGTAAAAATCACCATAATCAGAGCCCTCTAGCACCATCTACAAAGGCCAGAAGACAGACGGTTAGGATGGTGCCATGTGGCACCATCCCAACGGCTCCCCACCACACCCTCCTTCTCTGAAGAAGCCCCCATGAGATCTGTGGGTCATTGGATCATCATCCAAAGGCCACGAATGCTCTACGTAGTCGGATCAGCACAATTCACCAAGAGGAGCTTCCTGTTAGCTGTTGAATTGTCGTCCAATAGGCAAGAGCATGTGAGCATGGAATCAAAATTGAGACTCAAATGACGATGTTCCGTGTTGGTCAGATGCCTTATCCAGGGCACTAGGCTACTCGTTCGAGACTCACGGAGGGGGCGCAATTGTGCTCAATGCAAAGCATGTGAAATTAGCACATCGGATCGAGATTAGGCAATGCTAGATGCGCCACAGAGCGTAGAGGATGACCAACTCAGAGCACACTCATGATCAAGTGTGCATGTATGCGGCCTCGTAAGTTCTCAATGCACGTTGAGCACATGATTTTGACTCCATTAGTGTTGTTCATTGCAAATTAGGCAACCATGATTGAGCACGAGAATTGCACTTGCAATGCAGGCACGATGAAGGCAGCTTTGATGCGCGATTGGCTGCACAATGGTGATCAGATGACTGCAAGGAGGCCACATGGCGAGCACGGATGGCAGGGCATGTTGAAGGTACAATCTGGGTGCTATTTGGACGTGATCTGACCCCTTGATCTAGGATCGGACGTATCTCATTCACTCTAGCTTGGTGGCACAGTTAGGAGCCCTAAAAGACCCATTTTACCCCTCATTTTGGCTATAAAAAGCACCCAAGACCCCCCATTTCCATCACCAATTTTGACCGAGCACTCTCCCTCTCTAAGCTCACTTCAAGAACCCTTCCATCTCCAAGCTCCTCATTGCCCCCTTACTACCAAAGGGGTCGATTCTATTGCTCTTTCTGTTGCAATCCAAGGCCACTGAAGCACTCCTTGCCAGATCACCGTTAGTGCACTCATCTATGAGCCCTCTGCTCTACTTTATTTCTCTCTATTATTATTCTTTTACTACTTTCATATTGTTAGCAGAAGCATGTCTCTAGAAACAACCATGTATATCTGATTTTGAATCTGCTTTCCTTTATTAGAAATAAATCATGTCAGTTTTGAAATTGCACTAGGGGGGTGAACAGTGAAATTATATTATATTGTAATACAAAAAATTCAATCACAAAAAGTGGCACTAGATTTTTAGGTGGAAACCCAAGATGGGTGAAAACCACCACCTAAGCCAATCCCTTGACTTAGGATTTTCGATCACAAGGTGATCAATTCACTAACCACACTACTTAAATGAGGGTAGTGTACCTCAATTACAAATCCCACCTCTGATCCCTAAATGGAGGTTTCTCCCTTCACAATGAAGAGACGGGGACCCGATAGGCCGGATACCCAAAGTACAAAAGTAGGAATTAAAACAACACCTATAGAGCACCCTAATACTTTGATTACTTTCTTATCTATTAAGCATAAAGAGAACTTCCAGAGGATTTACAGAACAGAGTGAGCCGGGAGTATGGATTTGCCCTTTGATCAGAGTGTTTGCACAGCACATGGGCAAGATGAAGCTTAGAGTAGTGAGTAAGTGATTTTTCTAAGGGAATTGAATCTCAAGAGGTGTATCTTGCCTAGGAGGGATTGTAGTCTTCTTATAGGAAAGTTTGGAACCTTCAAGAACACTTGGGAGAGATCTCCTAGCCGTTGGAGACAAATCTCTAGAGATTGGGACAAAATCCACCATAAATCGGGGTAATAATGAGTCTGACGGCAATATCTGACATCTAATTTTAGGGTCAAACGTCTTATATGACGTCTGATTATAATTTTACTCGTCTAATACTATAGGCCAACCTATACTGACTTCATTGGATCGAAACAAGGATGTATGATATTTTCACATAAGACATCTGATAAAGTTATTAGACGTCTAATTATATGTGGATTCATTCTTGTTTTAACTAGATCCAAACAAGGTTCTAGATTAGAAGAATCAGACATCTGTATGGACATTTGAGGGAATCTCTAGATGTCTGGAAAACTAAAAAGACTTAGCTACGATATCTGACAAAAGATCTTTGGTTCATAATGAGATATGCACAGAAACACATGGGCAACGGTCAAAAGGTAGACGCTTGGAAGCATGTCCAGATGTCTGAAAATGCATTTTGCCCATTACATGTAGAACGAAGATAGGTGCTTAGTCTAACGGTTATTTTGAGGACGTCCAGGTAAAGTATCAGATGTCTAGATGAGGCTATAGACATCTGATAGAAGAATGCTTCGACTGATGTTTATGAAGACAGAAACTAAAGGCAGAACTATAGGTAATTAGACGTCTAAGACACTTGTCAAACGTCTTAAAGTTGAAAATCAGACAACTGACAGTTGTTATGGACGTCTAATAACAGTCTTAGTATTAGGTTTTTGTTTCTAATTTATCCTAAGTGTAGAGAGCCTAAATTAGCTATTTATAGTTTATGTTTGGGGGCTCTTTACAACAACTCTAGACTCAAATAAAATGAAAATTACAACCTTTAAAAGTTTACATGAAAAGCCTATGACCTAATACTTATGCTACTTAGTCTTCACGCTTTTAATCTCCCGTCTTGGAAAACTCCATGAAACCTGCAATTGTGTTATTACAGAGAGAAACAATATGCTATGCTTATATTTTATTTCTTTTGTAAAATCATCAAAATATTATGTATGAGGAGTTGAATGAACAAGTTTTGGATAATATAAATGAATTTTTTTTAGATAGGAATTTGGTCGATAGCTCGCGAGTAGTAGAAGTAGTGCAAACGGAAACTCACACCTTCACTTTCATCATCTTTCTAACTCATGGGCAAATTCTTCTCATAAATAATGTAACCGACGATTCCAATTTACACGTAAACTGGACTACGATTTTAAGCAAGTAGAAAAATCAGAATTAGTTCGCAAAACATGCTTCCTTGAGTTCTAGTGGGACCCACCAAGTTTCTCTAAAAATATAGTTGTTTGAATTGGAATCATGTCTGTACTACAACCTAACTTAATCAAAAGCATGATTTTAGACTCAAAAATTGGTTGTTCTTAAATTAGGCACCCTAAAGTGCAATTAGCATGATGTTCAACAATACAAAGGTTTTTTTTTTCTTGGTGTTGGTAAAAATTTTTTAGTGTAAGTGTATTACCCCTCCATGCCTAAGGTCTTACATATCCTCATGCATGAAAATAAACACAGAAAGAATCATAATAGAAACTTGCGAAAAGCATAATAAAGGGTAGAAATCACCTGGAATCGCATCCGAATTTTTTAGCAATTAGCATATTCCAACACCTATGAATGGAAAGAAATATATAGGAAAATATGCTAAATAAAATATGCTATGTATAGTGTTGAGTTTAATGCCTCTAGCTAGGCATAAACTCAAAAGGGATATGTCAATATAGTATTAAGAATGGCAAGTAAAATGATTAGAAGTTTAGTCTCATTCGCCAACAACAGGTCGCAAATGCAAACCAACTATCCATGAATTCCAAGCCCAAAGAGTTGAAAATATATTATAATGGGGCTTTAGAACATCTACAGCCAGGTGCTATAGGAGAAGGCGGGATTAATGAGGGTGCCTAGAAGAGATCAAGATGGAGCCATCATGAAGAGATGGTGGAGATGATGGGTGGTTGGGGTGTGGGTGAAGTGAAGAATGGGGGAAAAATCATATGGGTCCTAATAATGTTGATAAATGGAAGGCATGACCCAAGTGATGTGGTTAGATCTAGAAGTAAAGATCTAGTGAGCTATCTCAGTTTCTCCCAAAGGTGTTTCTTCTTGAGTATCATCCTTTTCTTTTTCCTCTTCAAAGTCATTCAATTCCATTTCCCAAGTGTCCTTGAATTCACATGGATCTCAACATTCTTAACTTCCTCAGATAACTCATCATATATAATCCCCAATAATCTTTCAATCTCTTGAATATCTTCTTCATAAAGGGGATATTTCCTCTTGCTCACTTAGATGGAATTGGGCAGTAGATTCAATAGTGATTTGCCCATCTGATGTCACTTCCTTAGAATTATTTTGTGTTTTAGAATCAGTCTTTGAGACATCAATATCATCCACCTCAGTTGTCGGATCCACAAAATCCTCAATAGCAACCTTAGAATCAAAAATTTGTTGTGTCACACCCAAGCCAAATTCAAACATTTCTGATTTTTGATGCTCATCCTGGATTTTATGAAACTCTTTTTTTATATCATCATATTCTCTAGTACTAGCTTCCTTTATTTCCTAAACCATCTTGATCAATTGAGTAATTTGGGATTCATTACAAGAGGCAGGTGTTTGAATTGGGTTGGGTCGGTCCAGATAATTAGTCATGTTATCAAAGATTTGATCCTGTATTAAGGGTGGCTTTTGTGATATAGTGGATTCTTGATACAGGCCATGTGGTCCTGCCCATGTGTCAATCATCATTGTTTCTTCCGAATTATCCTCTGAATCATTTTTCGTATCATCCAAAAATTACCCTGACTTTGATTTCTTAGCAGCTACATAAATATCAAAATAAATCTTCTCATTGCCACTACTCATTTCCATACATCCTGAGTAGCAATCAATCCATGCATTGGCTGTAACCAAGAAACAACAACATAGAATAATGGGTGAATCACTTAGCTTCTCCAGTATATCCATGTCTAAAATAATAAAATCAACCAAAAAGCTAAGACCTTGCACTTTAACGATCACATCATGAACTACCCCCTTAGGTGTGTTAATGGAGCCATATGCCATTTTAATGGTGATAGGTGTGTGATGTAGATCTCCAGGTTTGGTGCAATGAAACAGGGCGGTAGGAATCAAACTGATTGACGACCCTAGATCCACAAGGGCTCTATGGAAGGTGAATCCCTTGATGGCATAAGATGTGAAACGTTTTCCACAGTTGACCTTTTGGTATGGTAGAGTGCCAGAAAAAATGCACCCAAGTAAATAGATAAAACCACCTCTTTTGGTGTGCAAGTCTTTTCTTTCCTTTTAACCCTTTCTTTAAGGCACCAGGAAAGGGTAAATAGATCAAATCAAATTTAGGAGCCTTTTTTTCTTTTTGTCCCTAGAGTCAGAGTTAGAGCTTGATATAGGATTGGTGATAGGATTTTTAGGTGAGCCAAAATAAGATCGTTTGGGTGGACTCTCAGCTTTTCTTTTTCTTTTAGGGGTTGTGGAATTGGCACCTAGATAATGGCACATGTGATAGATTGGAGGAGGGGTCAGAAGAATTGGTGGACAATAAGAGTAGGAGGAGTTTGCATATGGTGATAGAAGGATTCTTGAAGTCATTTGATTTGATACTCTTGAGATTTCACTTGATTTTCCAGACTAGTCGGCCTTTCCACATTTTTCTTGGCAAAGTGCAACAGAAGGTTCATGATATCATTAGGGTGGTTGTAGGTTGGGTTGGACTAGGTGGTTGCCCTAAAGTGGTTTGAGTGGAATACTGTGCAAGCCCAGATTGATCTTGAGTTTGATTTTATCTTTGTGGATGCCATGAAAGATCAGGATTGTCTCTCCACTCAGGGTTATACAAATTAGGATATCAATCAAAGTGTGTACCACCCTGAGTGGGGCTGACTATAGAGGGGGTTGAGTGAGAACCTGATGTGTACTCCTGTACTTGTGATCCAATATTCCAATTCTTAAGTGAGATATCATCAAGTATAGGGGTATCAAAGTTGGTGCATTCCCCAAATGATCTACCGAAATAATGAAGCAGGTCCAAAGCCACCTTCCAAATTGGCTGAGTTCAGGATGCCTCCCCAGGGTAGCAAGAGTCAATAGAGTAGCTAGTGGATCCAAGATAAGGGTGACTAAATCCATTAGGCTAGGTATTCCAGGTCTCTTGTACCTGGGAGGAGTGATATGATTGTGATTGTGCCTGGTATTGTCCAATTTGCTCCAAAAGCTTGGTACATTGATCCTTCCACCTCCTATTATACTCTTAGAATTAAGCAACTTCAACCTTCAATTGGTTCTGATCTAGATAAGGGTCGGATCCATGAGGTTCAAGTTCTGAGTAAACTGAGGGATAAGGAGTATGATAATAATCATATCCTAGCTATGAACGATGAGCCTCCCAACCAGGAGGAGTCGGAATCATGGCTGGGTTAGGAGAGGGAGAACCCTGAGGGTAAGAAGGATGAGTGTATGGGCTCATGGTAATTAGGCGAAAGGAGGGAATAGAGATAAGAAAAATTCTTTCTAAGGAAGACACAACATAGGTCTTAGCAACCTCTTACCAGTTACATGGGCTAGTGAAAACAAAGCAAAGGCATTGGAATTAAATGTGGTCTTTAGAGTCAGATGACCAAATTTTTCATTCACGTTTGAATTCCTAAAGAAAATTAGTCGTAAAACCAACTACAAATAATCCTTGTTTCCTAAGCTAACCCAACCAATATGATTATGAGGGGACTAAAGGGAAGGTTCTTCCTTTGGCTTACACCTCTGGGCCCTTAATACTCCTTAGCCATGGCTGTTTGGTGCTACTCCACAAGCTTGACACTAGGTTTGGCTAAGGGAATTGAAATCACCCAATAGTTAAACAACAAATGTAGGTAAATTAAAATTTTGCTTTAAGTTTTTTTTTTAAACCTTTCTTCAAGTTATTGAGTTGGGTGAGTGGTCAATCAAGTGATTTGACTCACTGACTAGGCAATGGACTCGATTGAGTCCAAGCTAGTGAATTGGTCTCTACAAATGTAAACCCAAAACTTGATGCCTAAGGTTCATGCACTTTATACTCAAATCAGGCAGTAGACTAAGTATTCAAATTAAGAACATTTTCTGCAACACAAATAGAATCCAAATGAGATGAAATTTGGCAGGCAGATTTCCTTTTAAATCATCTTTTGTGCACTAGATGAGGAAGAGTTTGGAGAAGATGTTCCCTCTGCCTATTGTACATGGCAGAGGGTGACAAAAGAGGTCGAGGAGCTCGCTGGAGTAGCAGCAGAGGTGGATAGAGGGAGAGGAGGAAGAGTTTTGTGATCAAACTGGACTAAGGAGGACGGTTTGGAGTTGGGGGTTCTTTTATAGGGCTCAGGATCGAGCTTTAAGCTTAGAAGGAGGCCTGGATTACTCGGGTTTTCAAATAGAAAAATCCCTAAAATCTCAAGTTCGTTTGACCTCTAAAGCTTGATTTGGAGATCAAGAGGCAATTCGAGAGATTGGGAATCTCCTCTAGGTCCTTCCCTCCAACTTTGGAGGTGTTTGGATTTGATTTGAGGTAGACAACCTCCCTAAAATCTCACTGAAGGTGTGTTCCCACCGCCAATGGCAGTAGGGACCTAAGTGAAGAAAATGATGAGAAGTTAGGAATCCATATGCAAAAAATTAGTAACCTAAGGGGGTAAATGTAAGAAATAGAATTTTAAAGTGTTGAATGCTTCATTTGTTTCCTCCCCTTTAAATGGCAACCCATTCATTTGTCTCAGTGGCGAGTGACCCTTGCTAAGATCCACTTTGACAGGCATTTCAGCTATAAACGTAGAGTAGTATTGATGTAAAATCATTACTTTCTTGAAACATGCAAAGCGTTGGCTGAAGAGGGTTGGGAGCGATGAGGGAAGAACGATGATTTGGAGAGGGTGGCTGGCATGATAACGAGGGCTGGATGACATGGAGATCTAAAAGATGGCATCGGTGAGATCATACATTAGAAGGGGCTTCTGGTCCTTTCTTCGGGAGCAATGGGGCCGATTTTAGGGTTAAGTGGATGAAAAAGAATGGAGATATACTTTGCTTTAGACGCAGAAGGAGGGGTCATATGGCAATGATATGTAGGTCTCTG
Source organism: Thalassia testudinum (assembly GCA_037157565.1). Classification (NCBI taxonomy): domain Eukaryota; kingdom Viridiplantae; phylum Streptophyta; class Magnoliopsida; order Alismatales; family Hydrocharitaceae; genus Thalassia; species Thalassia testudinum. The sequence goes on along the minus strand of JAZHRO010000073.1, from coordinate 5,014,832 downwards.
ATCAGATGCTTAGCATGTGGTGGTGACGGACACCGAAGAGATGTATGTGCTAACGTGGGAAGGAAGATGGGGGAGAGGGTAGCTTCACTACCGAAAATGGTCTGGGTAGGGGTCCCCCTGCCACCTCCTCCTACCGGACATGGACATACAATGGATGTAGAAGTTCCCTAGTCTGAAGATGTCTGGTTAGCGGAACATGTCCTATGAGGGGCATTGGTAGGGGAAGTAATGACCGAAAGACATCTGTGGAGCGTCTCAAACAACTGGTGAGTTCTCTAGAGCATGAATCCCCATCTTGGAAAATTGCCACTTTGAATGCATCTCGATTCCTCATTTTTGGTTTGGGTATGATGGATGTGGAGTGATTGAGTTTTCAATCAAGTATTTTCGAAGACTTAAATAATATGTGTAGATTGGTCTCCCCTTTTGATGGGGCTCTACCAGATCGACCACCACAAAGGTCAAGCTCTCGATTAGGAAATTTAACAATTACGGGGATACCTCTCCACATAATAAAAAAGGAAGTTATATAAAAGATGATAGCAAGTTTTACTATAGTACCAGAAGAGGCGGAGATCAGCAATTGGGGAGGTGATGCCAGATCTTTTTGGGTCAAGATTGATGTGTTCCGAGGTGGTTCAATTCCAGAGAATATTATTCTCAAATGTAGGGGAAGTTCGTGGCTCATCAGGTTTCTATTTAGTCCAAGTTTGATCACAACACAAGGGCAACCAAAAGAATGGACTTTTGTTGAAGTAGTAGGGAGGGATATGGAAGTAATGCAAGAAGACAGGGAAAGACCAAAGGGAGTTCCTGAGGCAAAGAAAAGAAAGGAATTTCATTCTCCTATTATGGCGGAAATGGGGGTAGATGAGGTTGTGGAAGCACAACAATAGCAAGATGATCAAATGCAAGAGGGAATCCTGATGGAGAGGTTAGTGAACACTTTAGAGATAGTGGTGGATAGCAAAAGGGCAATGCCCAATTTCAGGCAGTAACTCCTTTTCCTTCCATACGCTTGAGGGCGTGAAATATGGAGTGGGTTCAATGACAAAGACTAGACTGGGATGATCACCATTCAAACTAAGATTAAGGAAAAATGAGAACAAGTTGCCAGTACATGAATCTTCAGTTGCTGCAATACTTAGAGTGGGAATACTCAAGGAGCAGAGCGTGGGAAATAGCAGGTAAGGAGATGAGAATCCTCACATGGAACGTGCGTGGGAAATAGATGGAGTTCGAAGACCATCTCTCATCCGATACGTGAGAGAATGGGAGATTGATTGCACTCTTCTTCAAGAAACACATCTTGAAGATGCAAGGAGATCTGTGTGGTCGTCAATGACACAGGCAGGGCATGCTGAGGTGGCTGCATTGGGTGCGCAAGGCAGGTCAGGAGGGCTGGCTATATGGTGAAATAGGTCCCGATTTATGGTGGAAGATATTATCAAGGCACGTCATGTTATCTCCTACAGATTTCGATCGATCCAAGGTAATGACATGTGGTTGGTATCATGTGTACATGGTCCCTACGCTGATAATCTGAGGCAAGAATTATAGGAGGATCTTGAAATGATGAGGGAGTGTGCATGTGGAATCCTCTGGATAGTAGGGGGAGACTTCAATTGTGCCTCGACAAGCTAGAATAGAGCAAGTGGGAATGCAGACACAATGTCACGTGGATTCCAGATGGTGGTACAAAATTTAGGATTAGATGAATATCCCTCCTCAGGTGTGTAGTTTACTTGGAGAAACGACAACGATCAGATGTCAAAATTGGATAGATTCTTTGGAAATACAAAGCTACTATATAGATTTCATCTATCTATTGTGGCTAGTCTTGATTGTCCATGCTTTGATCATACCCCATTAGTGTGGGATAGTGGGGAGTGTTCATCAGTGGGCTCATACTTCAAATTCAGAAAATCATGGCTACGAAAATCGGGATTTCATGAGATGATTGAGGGGTGGTGGTGTGCTAAATAGTTTAGTGGATTAGCCATAATCAGACTTGTAGCAATGCTGGCTATTTTACATGAGATGCTAAACGAGTATGGGGCGATTGCTGGTATTCAAAGGGTGCAGTGTAGACATGAATCTTTAACAACTATTAATACACTAGATTTAAATGAAAACAATAGGCTGGTATTCAAAGGGTGCAGTGTAGACATGAATCTTTAACAACTATTAATACACTAGATTTAAATGAAAACAATAGGCTGTTAACTGAAGAAGAAAAGGATATCCGAAAATAATGTCAAGAAGTGATTATCGAAGAGGATTTGAAATGTGATATCGATTGGCGTGAACAATCAAGACAATTATAGTTGAAAGAGGGAGATGCCAACACTAAATACTTTCATTTGGCTGCAAGTTCGAGAAGGCGAATCAATCTCATTTCAGCTATTTAGGTTGGGGATGCTAGTTTGAAATCGAGGCAAGAAATTAAAGTTGAAGCAAATAAGTACTTTTGGGAAACTACAACAGTAGCTAATAGGAGGAGATGGTGGATGGCAGCATCATGGTTAGCATGCATCAAAGATGAACAAGCCACACATCTCATTGCACCTATTGTTGAAAAAGAAGTCTTATATGCGATAAATGATCTAAATGGGGAAGGGTCACCGGGACCAGACGAATTTCAAGTCTTTTTCTAAAGAATTTTGGAGGTTCATAAGGGAGGAGTTGATGGCCGTCCTTGACGAGTTTCAAAGAGGTAATGTTGGATTTGATAAGATCAATAGATCCTACCTTTTTCTTTTACCCAAAAAACATGGGGCAGAGACTTTTTCAGAATTCAAACCCATTGCACTATCTAATTCAATATAACTGATTGTAAGCAAGGTGTTGGCAAATGGACTCAGGTTGGTTTTGCAAGAACTTATTCATCCAGTTCAGTCGGCCTTCCTCCCCAATAGATCTTTACAGGAGTCATTCATACTAGCTCAAGAGATGGTGGTTGGGTGGCACAAAAGAAAATGCAAAGCTTTCTTATGGAAGGTAGACTTTAGTAAGGCATACGACACCGTGGCGTGGTCTTATCTTTGAGAGCTACTTAAGAGGAGAGGTTTCCTGCCCGACTGGATCCAATGGATGAAGTGATGCATCACCATGGTAGCTTTCTCCCCATTGATTAATAGAAGACCAGGTGGAAAGTGGATTCAACCCCAGCGTGGGGTTAAGCAAGGTTGCCCTCTTGCTCCGCTAGTTTTCAACCTAGCAGTTGACACTTTAGCCCGCTATGCATGTACAATGTCGGAAGCTGGGATAATTACAGGCTACTCTAGGTCGAGGAACAAACTCTGGCCCCTGTGCTTCAATACATAGATGACCCGATTTTTTTCGTGGAGGGCAACATTAAGGAAGCGCAGGCTTTATATCATATGGTAAACATATATAGGGAGATCTCGGGGCTAAAGCTCAATGGAGATAAATCTTCTTTAGTATGTTTTGGTTTGAGCAAGGAAGAACAAGGGCCGCTCTTTACAACAATGGCTACTCCCATTGTCGCTCTCCCTATCAGGTATCTTGGGCTACCTTTGAAGTGCACAAAATTTAAAAAAAGTGGTTGGAATGTTTTATTTGATAAAATGGCAGCAAAACTTGAGTGCTTGAGTAGCAGATACCTCTCCATAGGTGGAAGGTTAATTCTCCTAAACTCGATTATCACAGCTATACCGGTCTTCTTCTTCACTATGTTTAGTGCACCTAAGTCTATTTGGAAGAGTATGGATGTGATGCGGAAACATTTTTCTTTGATGGGAGCTTCGCATGTAGTTTTTTGCAACCATTAAAATGGGACCAACTGTGTGTACCTAAAGAACATGGAGGCTTGGGTAGCAAATCCCTCAAAGAATTCAACAATGCCCTCTTATTGAAATGGGCCATCAAACTATTTGATGGGCATTGTCAGTTATGGCCAGATGTGATTAAAAATGAATATGGGGAATCAAATACTACAGGGAATAGATTATTTCCAAAAAGCCCATCCCCATTTTGGTATTCGGTTATAAAGGCAGTAAGGACCAATTGGCACATGTTTCAACCGATCCTTGGAGATGGGAATTCCCTTTCTTTTTGGCATGAGGAATGGTCACCGTTGGGTGTTTTAAAAGACCAATTCCCAATAGCATATGGAAGGGCTACAATTAAAGAAATAAATGTTGAAGGAAATTGGGAGCACGTCAGGGAGAGATGGGTGATTGCTGGTCTTCACAACTATTGACATGGATGTAGAATGGGTCTTGAAGTGGAACGCATGCAGTAATTGTTAGGCATTCAGGCCCACGTTAGGTGTAGATCGGTACAGTTGGCAGGGAAAATTTTCACCATCTATGGCATATGAAAAACTAATTCTTCATGCAAGATAGGAAGAATCTGACATGATATGCAGAGGTTTATAGAAATTAAGAGTTCCTCTTAAGGTCCAAATATTTCTATGGCTATGCAGGAAGGATGGGCTAATCATAGGAGATTTGAGGCATAGGCAATTGGGAACACTAACTGAAGTTTGCCACCTATGTGGGCTATCAATAGATAATACCAAGCATATCTTCTCAGAATGTTTGGTGACTGATTTGGTGTGGGGACATGTGTGTAGGGAATCCGTTCCTACATGGGATAGGCTATGGAGTAATTTTTTGCTATGTAATAAGCTGCATTTGTCTATGGCACTGGTACTATGGTGTATCTGGAGAGCCAGAAATGAGTGTTTTTTTGGGAGAGACCAATATGTGTGGAAAATATTGTGAGCGGGTGTTGGCCTCTCATACATTTATCGGGGAAATACTTATAAAGCTTATCTCTTAATTTTTTATTAAAGGCTCTCACAGATTGCTATCATCTTGGATAGCTTTCCTTTCATTTTCAAAAAAAAAAAGGAAGAGTTTTAAAGTGCAAAATTGCAAACTAGGTCAAGATAGACTCTGATTGGACATAAATTTTGTTCTTATCTTAATTTGGACCCAAGGAACCTAAAGGTGATGTTTGATTTCAGTTTTGACCACGTTTGACAATGTAATTTGCACATAAGCCTAAATTAAGGCAAAACCCTATGTTGAAATTTTGTTCAAGGTAAAAATAGGTTCAAAAGGTCAAACCAAGGGTACCAAACCTCTTACAACCTTTTTCTATAAATTTTAGGAGGTTTAGATGAATTTTGTCTTGACTAGAACCTCTTCAATTTAAGCGGGTCTGAAATGAGGGTTTTGTGTGCTACTGCAGTTCTCGAAATGCATGAAACCCTGTTTCTATTTGTGTTGACCAACTTCTTGGACTTTATGCTCATTTGACCTCTAATTAACCCTTGAGTGACCCATGGTTACTCTGCATTTATGATGTTATGTCAAAACTATACAATTAGCCCTTTTTATTATTTTCTTCTCGAAATTGGTTTGAGTGCAATTAATGTCCTCAAGAAATTACTCAGGAGCATTTGTGACTTGATTCTGACTAATTTATGCAAGTTACGAAGAATGATGGTGTTACCATCAAAGACCTTCTACGCATCTCCCAATAAGGCATAGGTAGATGGGTAGAGTGGGAGGTGGAGGCAAAGGAGCGAAGATGTTGTTTGCTACATGTGTAGAAAGCAAGGGCATTTGGTAGCCACTTATAAGGCTTCGATTTTGTGTCTTGCATGTGGTGGCCTGGGACACAGGAGGGATACCTGCCAAAAGGGGAGGTGATGAAAATAGATGGGGACAATGTGCCTCATGACCAAGTCTAAGGGTGGGCCAGCCTACCACCTCCTCTAAAGGTTTTCAATCAGGTGATGGATGTGGACGTACCGATTACTGATGATGTTGTGGTTGCAAAGATAGTGCAACGGGGTGCCCAAATTGGTGAGATCATGATTGGAACCGCCAGTTTCGATCAAATCTGTAGATTGGTGAGTACATTCTCTCTCTCCTCACCTGGATGAAAGATAGATACATTGAGTAGATAGAGTTTTTTGTTATTTGGGCTAGGAATGATGAATGTGCAAAAGCTTTGCTTCCTCACCAGTTGTTTTGATAGTATGGCGATCATATGGCATCTGGTATGGCCTTTCGATGGTACTTTACAAGAGAGACCCCCTTAGTGGGTAGAGGTTAGAAAGGGGCGATTGGAGCTTTTGGGTCTACCATTATATCTGAGGACATGTGGTGTCTTGGAGAAGGTGATTGTAGGGTTTACGATGCTTGAAGAGGGTACTGAGGTGGGGCTAAAGGAAGGAGATGGAAGGTCACTAGCGGTGGATGCCAAAGTGAACCGAGGGGGCCAGTATCAGAGAAGATGATTCTCCGATATGAGAGCAGTTCATGACTGTTACTATTGAAATTCCTCTTTTGTTAAGTAAAGGATACGAAGGAAAATGATGGAAGGTCCTTTGCAGAGGTTGTCAGAGGAAGGAGTAGGAACAAACATGATAGTCCTACCCATGAAGACCGTCCAGAACCTAAGAAGAGAAAGGGGCATCATAAGTATGAGCTTATGGAGGAGGAGATAGAAGGTGAGGAGCAACTTGTCAAGGTGGTGGTTCATAGTGCTGAAGTGAGGGGGGATCAAGAAGCCAATAGTGCAATGGAGGAAATTCAAGGGAGGGATCAGGGGGATATACAAGAAGGGAAGGCAGTGGATTTGCTCTCACCTAGTATGCTGGGGGATTTAAAGTTTGGTTTGAGATCTTCATCGAAGGGTGATGGGAACACCATAATGAGCCATAACTAGCTTAATTTGGTCTTATAGAGTCAATAAAAGCTCCTACATATCAGTCAAAAGGTTTCTAGAGCAGGAGAGTTGTTTTAAGAAGAAAAGAGGAAAATAGGGTTATTTATGTAATTTTACCATCTTATCATAAATACAGAATAACCACGCGATAAGCCAGGGGTTTATTAAAGGTCATTTAGTCATTGATGTCTAATAAGTTGGTTCATGCAGACAGAAACGGGTTTTTCACTCATTTCAAGAATTAAATGACATCTGAAACCCTAAAAATAGACCCGCTTAATTAACTAAGGTTATGGACAAGATAAAATTCACATAAACCCTCTAAAATTCATATAAAAATATTCTCTATGGTTTGGCATCCTTGAATTGACCATCAGAACATGTTTTGACCCAAAATAGAGTTATAGACAGACAATTGCCGTAATTTTGGTTTTTGCATAAATTACCTTGTCAAAGTAGGTCAAAACGAAAATCTAACTTCACCATTGGATTCCTTAGGTCCAACTTAGGTTTGTATCAAAATTTTGACCCAATCAGAGAAATCCTTGACCTAGTTTGCAATTTAGTCTAAGTCTGATTCTTTTATCCCAAATAACCCCTCACCTTTTGAATTTATTACAAATGGCCCCTATCTTTGTCATCACTCTTTGAAAATATGTCCTTCAACCATTTTTGTGAAGGAATCCTACTCCGGCAAACTTTGATTGAGAACTTGGCGATTACTTTGTGAATCCCTCTCAAAATTGAAAGGGAGATTCGTCAAGTAATTACCTTCCTTTCAAACCTATTTGTGTGCTCTAATTCTTTCCCAATCACTCATATGAATGCATGAGAGATGTGGGTATCCTTCGCCGACAAGCTTACCAAGCTTGGAATCTTGTTCTCCAAGACTTAAACCTCTTCCCATTGCCTATAAAAGGAGCAGGAGCAAGAACCCCAGCTCCTTAGTAAGTCTTAGCTGGAGAAACCTTCTTCTCCTTCTCCAGCCACCTCTACACCTTGCTTAGGCATCCTTCCCCTCTCCCCTCGTCTGGCTGTCCAACAGTCAAATTGGATGGCCTATTGCCTTCCTCTCCTCATCGCTCGCCTCTCTAGTTAATGAGATGGTATTTCCCTGCTTCTTTCCTAGTTGCCAACTCGCCACCCTCTTCATCTTCTTCGGCTCTGGTCGACCAACACTGGAGTCTTCTGCCCTTTATCGTCCCCTTTTAGGCTCTCTATCACATCCCTTCTTCCTCTATTTTCCTTTTAATCTTCCACAACTCACTCATGACCTACCCACCGCCCACATCACCTCCATCTTCCTCAGTGCCAGCATAACTTCGACGACACCTAGCCACCGCACCACTGCATGAATCTTGCCACTACCACCCCCATCAGCTTCACCACAACACCACTGACTAAGCCCCTAACCTAATTCCACCTATTGCTCACTTGCACCCTCTACCGAACTCCGCACTCACCACACCCTTGTTTTGACATCCTACGACCTCCTCACCCCACCGAACACCGCATGGCCACCATCAAGTTACTTATCATCCAGCGATGCTACTGAGCTAGTTTAACAGGGTTGAAAGATTGTTCTTTGGATTTTAGGTTCAGGACCTTCACCGCTAATGCCACAGCTACTTCAAGCAAGCCTTCATCACATTCTTGAGTCTGCAGCTCGAAGTCTTGGCATCAGGAGACGCGGACGCACCCCAAGACTCCTTCCATAACCTTAATTGAAGGCCTCAGCTGCAGCACCCTTGCCAATTGGAAAGAAGTCTCCTCTGCAGCTTCACATGAAGGAAGCGGGTGGGATAGTCCCACCTCAAAAATAGCTGAGGTGCCTATGAGACTTAAGTTATTTTTCGCTCCTCAGCTATTCGCCTTAGTAAGCACGGGGTGAGATCCTCTCGCACAAGCCCACGCACAGCCTCGCCCACGGTCATGCAATGTAGGTCTGGGCTTTGAACCATCTAACCATATGCCCAGATTCATTTGTCTCTGAGGGAAGAGACAAAAGGGAAAGGAAGAGGAAAAGAGAGAGAGGGGAGGGGGGTTTTGCTTTACTTTCCACCTCTCGATACTTAGTGATTTCTGAGGGAGGCCTTTGCCACTAATGGTGCTGGTGCCTAGCTATGTGTTGTGCCTTCCCTTGACCTTACGGAGAGAAGGGAAAGGAAGAAGAAGGGTGCCCTCTTGGCACTTTAGCAGTTGGACGGTTAAGCCGTCTGGTTGAGAGCTCCATTGTCTAATCTTTGATAGGGAGTGCACTGTGCACCTATCCTACATGGATTAAGGTTGATTGATACTGTTGGGATATTTGATATTATTGCAATTAGGGTAATTGGTGATTCAAATGACCATTTTACCCTAATCTTTTTGCACTATCAACATTCGCTATTATATACATATCATCTGAGTTTGGAAATTTTACCATATATTGATATCTTGTGATAGAATTGCAATTTTTGAGATTTATTACAGCACTTGCTCCCTGTGTTTGACCTCGGATTTCTTTCGAGCTATAAATTGTATTTTTTGACAAGCGATTTAGTCTGTACTACAATGTATCAATCTTAAACATCGATTTCGCACGTTAAACATTTTGGCATTGTTGCCGGAGAGCAATGTGCAATTTCATCTCTTGATTGCAATATCTGATTTGATACTAACTTGCTCTATCTATTTTGTTGTGATCTGTGCAGGGAATTTAGCCATGGAGTAAAATCAACTGCACAACAGCCACTCCAGGGGCAGGTAATCCCATTTTCCATGCTCATTAAGCCCTTATTCTGAAAAGCTAAAATAAAAAGAAAATCAACTAGGGCCAGCTTACATTTAGTTCTTAGATTAATCATCACAAGTTTCCTGATTTGATTTGATTTGACTCTTTGAGTAGACAAACCCTAACCATAACTATTGCACCTACTTATGGTTTAAAGTATCTAGGGCTATCACCTTCTTGCTTGAGCTTTAGGTACCACATTTGGAATCAATTAATTGGACCAATTAGAGCAAACTAGGGTTTCCATCTTAGGGTTTTAAAGACAAATTTGCTTAAAAAGAAGAATCAAACTTTCCAAACAATGTGTGCCTAAGCCTTTATTGAACCTCCCTAATCAAGCAAACCCTAAAAGCAGGCTCTAAATCTCACTTGAATCCTAAAAGCAGGACCTAATAATCTCAAAGGACAAATAGGTGAAGTTGACCCACCTTGTAGGGTCAACCAATCTTCAAATTAGGTCACCTTGCGTAAAAGTATCTTAAAAGTTCAAATGGAATCATAAGCATCTTGCTCTGAAATTAAAATTGGTAGACTTAAGAGGTCAAGTCACCATTCTGGTCTACCTGGACCCTTAGTGACATGAAAGGTTGGGTGGGGGAAACCATGTAACTCAGGACACTCTACCATGTAGGGCTCTTTGCGGGACTCTCCCTTCCTGGTTGCCCAGGTAATTCGTTGGTGGATGACTTTCTGATCCAAGGGTATCATCTGCCCCAAACCTTTATGGTCATCCAAAAATATTTGGGTGCCTCGATTAGGTATGTATGGCATTCTATCTCTCATCTTCTCCATTAGTGCATGTTTGGGAGGAGGTCCTTAAGACCAACCTTGAAACCTCCATTAGTTATTCACTCTCGTCAAGGCAAGGCCTCGACCTCCGTGTTTGTGCAACAACTTGATCACATTGACATTTCCTCTAATTCTAAGCTTGAACCTCCAATCACAACCATGGATTAACCAGAATGATCTAACTTTGAACCACAACAATTTTTTGATTTCAAAGATCAGATCAATGCCTTCATCAACCCATTGCTGCATCCTCAAATGTGAGATCACTACAATCCCGCCATAGTGGAGATCAAACCAGGAATCAATATCCCTACGAGAGGACCCGAAGTGGAGCTCAAGCCTAGTATGCTTCACATGACTCCAAAATTTCATGGCTTGAACTCTGAGTATCCTTTCCAACACATCAAGAATCTAAAGCATCTGGCCTACAACTTTGGGGCAGACTTGCAGTATCAAGATAGCTTGCTCTTAAAAATCTTCTTCTCTCTGGCCGACAAAGCCGACTACTGGATTCAAACTTATCCACACGTGATCAACACATGGGAAGAACTTCAAACTGCCTTCTTGCAAAAATTGTCCCATTGGTCGCACAAATGCTCTGTGGCACCAAATCACGCACTTCTTCCAAGGAGCAGGAGAATCTCTACATGAGGCATGGGATCATTTTTTGGACCTCAGGTGCAAATGCCCCCATTATGGAGTCCCGAAGCGGGAACAAGTCCAATCCTTTTACCACAAGCTCCATGATGATATCAAGCTATTTGTCAATGCAATCTGTGGTGGCAGCATCATGGGTCAACACGAAGACGAGATTTGGGGAATTCTCGAGAACATGTGCGAGAACTCCCTGAACAAGGAGTCACTGGGTGCATACGATCGGACGTCTACCCATGCATTGACAAACAATCGGAGGGTACACGAATCTCAAGGCCTTTCCACATCTATTGAGTTGGAGTTGGTAGGCAGTTAATTGGTTAAGGTCTCCATCATTGAGAAAAAGGTGGACGACATCACTCGACATCTACACATGACCACCTCTGCATCACAAAGCACATATACCCCACCACCCTCAAGTAGGGAAGCTGCACACAATATCTACCACTCTCTGGGGATGGATGCGTATCCACCCCCGTTTGATTATAGTTTTGGAGGAAACTCCAGGCCAGCCTACCATAGTTGGGGGAACTCTAAACCATCGTACCCTGATTATTCTGGGGATCTTCAGACCTGCGAGGATCTCCACACCATCTAGAACAATCCCTTCTCAAATACCTACAACCCTGGATGGCATAATCATCCAAAGTTTGCATGGTTAGGAAATAACCCACATCCAAGACCTCAATTCCAACACTAACCACAAAACCCACATCTTTGTCAACCCATTCAATTAAGACCCAATCAAAACTTCCAATTTGGACCTCCTAAAGAAGATCATACATCTTTGATTCTCCAGACCTTGGTTGACATGCAAAAATAGCATAAAGAAGAGATCTCTGAGCTATGAAATCAATTGACCCAGCTAGCATGTGCTCACTAGCCAAGTGCACTCCCTTCTCAACCTCTGCAGAATCCAAATAACATGGCAAACCAAAGGCGTATTATGAATCCAAATCAGGGCCAAGCACATTTTGTCTATCAAGACCCTTTTGCTCCATCCCTTGATGGGGTGGGTGCTTCAACCTCTTATTCTGGATTTCAGCAGCAAAACCCTATCCTCCCTAGCCCAAACCAGAATCAGTTAGGAATAAATTCTATCACCACCTGTAGTGGCAAAGAAACACAGGACCCACCTTTTCCTAGCCACAACTCGCTTTAGACTGTAGGCCTTAACCCTAGATTGGTCATCCAGGACAGCCCGATCCCTGATAAAGAACCTGAGCCAATTTTAGAGGAACCATCAAAGGTCCCATTTCCTGAGGCCTTGACCAAGCGAAAGAAGAAACCCAAACTCGTGGCTCTCGAGGAGGACCTGGTCAAGCTCTTTGAGTAGGTCTAAATAAACATCCCATTGATGGATGTAATTTGCCATGTACCGGCTTACGCAAGATTCCTAATAGATATTTGTACACCAAAACGTAAGCCACAAACCAATGGCAGGAACCCAATCATACTGTTGGATCAAGCTAGCTCCATCATTTTGAGTAAACTCCCACCAAAGGAAAAAGATCCTAGTGCCCCCTGATCTCCTACAAAATCGATGACATTCAATTTGATCATGCATTATTAGATCTAGGAGACTCCATAAAGCTAATACCTACATCCCTACTTGACCACCTTGAAGAATCTGAGCTTAAATCGATATAGGTGACATTATAGTTGGTTGATCAATCTATTAAGTCACCTAAAGGAATTCTTGAGGATGTCCTAGTTAGTGTACGTGATTCTACTTCATCGTGGACTTTATAGTTTTGGACATGGATGCTCCAGAGAATTTGAAGAACACACCGATCATTTTTGGGAGACCTTTTCTGGCCATAGCTAGGGCCAATATCAATTGTAAAGAGGGATAAATTGATTTAGAATTTGGAAACAAAACACTAAAAATCGACATCTTTAAAGCCAAAAAGGAATCAATTGTAGGGTTATCGAGTAGATCTGCAATATCGAATCTGTGGTTGAAGAGCCATTTGTGGAGGAAAACCTGCTCATCCCTGATATTCAACCATAAGAGGATCAAACCCCACACTTAGAGGAGCCTAAACCAAACGTTGAAATACCTTTAGCTTCTGCCCTTGGTCCTGAACCTCACCCTGAACCACTTATTGCTGCTAAAAATACAGTCATGGAGTTGAAACCCCTCCTTGACCATCTCAAATATGTCTTCTTAGGTTCCGATCAGAAATTTCCTGTGATTATCAATTCCCACCTTACCTTTGAACAAGAAGCCCGCTTGATTTCTGTCCTCCAACAGCATCGGAGAGCCATTGGGTGGACTCTCAATGACCTAACTGGCATCAACCCCTCGTATTGCATGCATCACATCTACACAAAGAGGGCTCATGACCATCACATGAAATGTAGAGATGCTTGAATCCTAATCTGTCGGAGGTCATGAAAAAGGAGACGATCAAGTGGTTAGATGTAGGTATCATCAACTTAATCTTCGACAGTCATTGGGTGAGTCCAATCCAGGTTGTGCCCCAAAAAGCAGGACTCATCATCATTATGACTGAAACCAGAGAGACTATACCGACCTGTATAGCTACCTTATGGAGAGTCTGTATTGATTAGCACAGTCTAAATGCCTCCAGGAAGTAGGATCATTTCCCACTACCATTCATTGATCAGATACTTGAGAAACTAGAGGGAAATCAATACTTCTACTTTTTGGATGGGTACTCAGGTTACAACCAGCTAGTAATCCATCCTGAGGACCAAGAGAAGACCACCATCACCTGCCCCTACGGAGCATACACATTTTGTAAAATGCCTTTTGGTCTCTGCAATGCACCACTACCATTCAGCAGTGCATGCTTGCCATATTCTCAGACATGCTAGGTGAATACCTTGAAGTCTTCATGGACGACTTCTCAGTAGTTGGGGAATCTTTTGATGATTGCCACCTGCACTTGGCCCAAATCCTCAGGTGTTGTATCGATGTGAATCTAGTTCTTTCTTGGGAAAGAGCCACTTCATGGTACCTGAGGGAATTATCCTAGGTCACCTCATTTCGAAAAAAGGCATCCAGGTTGATCGAGCTAAGGTTAATTTGATTTCCAAGCTACCCATGCCTAGCTCGGTCAAGGACATACATTCTTTTTTAAGGCACGTCGATTTTTACCGTCATTTCATTCCTGATTTCTTGGAAATTGCACACCCCCTGACTAATCTTCTCTAAAAGGATGTCCCTTTTGAAATCACCGATGAGTGCATGATTGGATTTTTGCGTGATTTGTAAAATTAGGGTTTTATCATTGTAACGCACAAAAACCAAGTCGCTTATAAAATTTCTAACCTAGATAGTGGGGTATCTAGGGTCATCGAAGGAGGCAATTTGTTTGCAAAATATGTCTCTTGCTTGGAAATGAAATTCACCTTTCTTTTTGATCTTTTAAAATATATGTATATTTTTTCGGTTTTTGAAATAAATGGGCAAACACAAGATGGTGGTAGAAAAAGACTAAATCTAATTTAACTACTAGGTGACAAGAATGACCTCTTCTCAAGCTCACCCAAGGCTCATGAAGGCCTAGGATAATTGAGAAGAGGGAGTGAAAGTGCAAAAGACAAAAAACCAAAGTAAGAAGAAGCTACACCAAGTAAAGAAGGCAACTTAATATTAAGCAAATTTCTAATTTACAAAAGTAGAGGAAAGCTTCTACTACAAAAAGTAAAGCTACAAAAATTAAAACACAAATCCTGGATAATGATGGCAAAGAGGGAATGCTCCTTGCTCCAATTGCAGCTGCTCATGCAGTTAAAAAGGATCCTCCTCTTTTTCTTGAACCAAAGATAGTCTCCTCCAAGCATGCCCAAGGGGGCATGCTTGAATCCTCCAAGGTAGACGGAATTCCACCTTCAAAGGCTTCCCCTAAGGTGGTGTGGACCACCTTTGATTCTTCCTCCAAGTGTGGTAGTGTACCACCCTCAAATCCTCCACTTCCTATGGTAGGCGTGTACCCTAGGTTGTCCTCCAATGCCTGGCTTCTTTCCTTGACTGGCGTGGGCATAAGAGAGAAGAGAAGAAGGGAAGACACCAAGGGGACAAAGTATCCCCTTAATCTACTTCTTCTTCTCTTGACCTTCTATGTAGGTAGAAATAAAGGTAGAAAATTGTAGCCAAGGGTCTATTTTTTTGGTGGAATATGATGGGTATATATAGAGGTGGAGAGGGAGGCAGTAGGCATGGGTTAGGTGCATGGCTAGGATGTGTTTAGGTGGTGGTTATGGGTAGTTGGGTTGATCCTAGGGCTAAGGTTAGTTGGCGCCAACCAAGGCAGTGCCATGGGGCAGTTATGGCCATGAAGAGGCACCTATGGTTGGCGCCAATTATGAGGCTTCTAGAAGGTAGGTGAGGTGGATGGTGGAGATGATTTTAGGGAGAGGTGTATGGTGGAGATGAAGGTGATTTTTAAGGGAAAAGGTGGCGCCTACAGGGTGGTGGTTACGGTGGTTTTGGCACCACCTTGTTGGTGCCCTTTGGTCGTGGTTGAGGGGTGAAAGGTGGTGAAGGAGGTGGCGCCAACTTGGAGTAGAGTGGAGCTAGCTTAGGTAGGGTTTAGTTGGTGGAGCTAGCTAGGGTTAAGTTGTAGGTGGTGAATGGCCAAGGGAGCTGGAGTCTAGCTTAGCTAGTAATGGAGTAGAGGAGTAGGTAATGTGAGCAAGGGTTTAAAGAGAGGAGTTGAGGAGGAGAAGTTTGGAGCTTGAACTGGAGCTGGCAGCAGCAGAAGAGGGTGGCATGGAGCTACACTGGCTGGCTTTGCTTGCTAATTCTTTCCTAGCTACTATGCCAAGCTAAAGTGAGTTGGCTTCTACCATAATGAGCAGAGGTGTGCTGGGTCTGGTGCTCTCGGGGAGGATGAAGCTAGTTGGGGTAGCTAAGGTAGCTTAACTCAATTGATTAGAGCTAAGTTGAATGCCCGGGAGTTGGACTTGAGCTTCCTAAGCTGAAATGAAGTCATCTTCAGCTGGCTGGAGTTGAGTGGAGCTTGATGTAGCTAGACCTGAGCTGGGGTGACCTATAGTCAACTCAGCTGAGCTAACTAGAGCTCCTTGTGGACTAATAGGAGCTGAGATGAGCCAGACTCAGCTAAGTTGAGCTGGATCTAAGCTGACCTGGGTTAGGGTAAGTTAGGATGAGCTCTCTTGAGCTATCATCCAGCTGAGATGAGCTTACTAGAGCTAGGATGAGCTAACCCTAGTTCAAGTGAGCTGAATTCCAACTATGGTGAGTTGGATCAAGCTGAGTTCCAGCTGTTGAGAGCTTTTTCTTCACCAGTTGGCTTCCTGAGTGCTAGGGTTCTAGGGATCTGGCAATTTGTATATCCCTAACATTCACAAAAACACATTAAAAAGATAACAAAAAGTGCAATGCATGCCTAACCTAATTAATGCCTAAATGCAACCCAAAAAAATCATTTGCAGAGCAAAATCTTAAGTGCTATGTTTGTTTTAATACATCAGAATGATGATAAATTGGTGTTTATCATACCCCTATGCTTATCTTTTGCCAGTCTCTTAGCAAAACTTTAATTTTTACAAAATAATTTTTTTGGGAAATCTAATTTTTTTTTAACTTTTGAGGAGAAAAAAGATTATTGGACCTTGGTTGGTATAAATACAGGAGGTACTTGATTTGTTAAAGATAAACATCAGGATTTATTTTTGGATCCAAAAGTAGACAAAATTGGGATCAGTATATCCTCCAAAAAATTCACAGATTAACCCCTTGTTAATTAAGATGACTTGAAATTTTTTTTCTAGGATTTTTCTGGCGCTTGAATTTGATTCGCAACTTGCAATAACATTTAAAACCTTGTGTCTATGCTTGTGAAAAACCTACATTTATAAGGGCATTTTCCTTTTTTTTGTCCCCTATGCCTATTTCTAGCTTAGTCTTATAACAGATGTGCTGGGAACATCATCCCCGTTACTTATCGTCGAGGGGACTCTAGCACCAGTACTTCGAGATAGCACTGTCCATGACATCGCCTAGGAGTGTACAACCCCAAACACAATACGGTGTAAAGGGGCACTCCAAGCAAACTCAAGCTTTTTCTCCGACACTATAGGTAGAGCACCGTCCAAGACACTTGAGCTACTGAAATGCGCTTTAATACTCGGTCTGAAGATATGAAATATAGATATGGAGCAGTGCCAAGGTGGTAACATGTTGACATCGCATCCTCAAAGGAGGTATTTTCTTCCTTCTCGGCGGTGGGAACTCAAACTAACGATCTGCTTCAAACTTCTACTTAGTCCAAACAAGGGGGTTTTTCTAATTTTTTAGTTGTTTTAAAGTGTTGGCTTGTCTGTGAAATTTGACACAGAAAGTTTCAAAAGAAATGCAAGTTTTTTTTGAATTAGAAACTAAGCTGGATACTTTCCATATTATAAAAGAGGATCAAGTCACCTGAACAATCACGAGTTCAGGTGGAATTCTAGAGAAGGATATCTAATCTAGTCTAAAAATAGACCCTGAGATTCTAATGATCAGATCCGTATCCTCATCCCTAATTTGTTAAAGATTAAATCCCATTGTACCAAAAGTGAGTTTTTCAACCTTAGTCCCAATTTCAAAATTTTTTCCTCGAAGAGTTTTTATCTTTTTGGGTATACATGCCAGAAAATAAAAATGACTAAAGAAAAATGCTTGTTTTTAGGTTTTGAAAATCCTGAATCGATTGTCAAAATTTTGAAACACCACCCCATGCTTAAGATATGCAATGTCATGCATTAGGAGGGGAAGATGGATTACCTTAGTAAAAGGCGATATAATTTAGGATAGTCAAAACTTGGGGAAAAGAAAGAAAAAGAAGTAGAAAGAAAATGATGGGTTACCTCCCATCTAGTGCTATCTTTTATGTCATTCCGTTGGGCATAGTGTGCATCATTAACCAACTGTGGTTGGTTCGGTGAAATCAAAGGATTCAGACAGAAGATTCGGGGTATGATCAAAATAAGGCTTTAAAGGTTGGCCGTTGACTTGAAATGTCGTATTAGTTTTTGGATCAAAAAGATCAACAACACTCTATGGATAAGCTTTGACGACAATAAAGGGGCTAGTCCATTTGGATTTTAATTTTCTAGGAAAAGTACATAATTTAGCATCAAAAAGCCAAACACATTGATTAATGTCAAAGTTTTTCCAAACAATGTATTTATCATGAAATTTCTTTGTTTGGTCTTTATAAATCTACGCATTTTCATACGAAAAATTTCATAATTCTTCCAATTCAGTTAATTGTAGTTTTCTATGGATACTGGCATCAAATAAATCCATGTTTAATTATTTTATTGCCCAGAAAGCCGTATGTTCTAGTTCTACCGGGAGATGGCATGCCTTACCAAAAATTAGACCGAAGGGAGACATGTCGAGCGGGGTTTTGAAAGTGGTACGGTAGGCCGATAAAGCATCATCCAATTTGGTGGACCAATCTTTACAGTCGGGCTTAACCATCTTCTGTAAAATATTTTTGATTTTCCGGTTAGAAACTTCTGGTAGGCCATTAGATTGGGGTTGATAAGGTGTAGAAACTTTGTGATTAACCCCATATTTAGAGAGAAGGTGATAGAATTGTGAGTGAGTGAAATGTGAGCCTCCGTCACTGATTATGGCCTTAGGAATGCTGAATCTTGAGAAAATATTCCTCTGAAGAAATTTAATAACCACACAGTGATCATTAGTGCGGGTGGGTATTGCTTCGATCCACTTAGAAACATAGTCGACTGTGACTAGTATATATAAATACCCACTAGAGTTTATGAACAGTCCCATGAAGTTGATGCCCCAAACATCAAAAATTTCAACCTCCAAAATAGGATTAAGGGGCATCATATCCTTCTGAGTCATGTTGTCGATGCTCTAGCAACGCACACAAGACCGAACAAAATTATGAGCATCTTTGTGCAAGCTAGGCCAAAAGAATCCTACATAAAAGATCTTAGCTGTAGTTTTCTTGCATGAAAAATGTCTTCCACAGGCCATTGATGACAATGTGTCAGAATATCATGAATTTCAGAATCAGGGACACATCGTCGAATGACCTGATCGGCACAAATGCGGAAAAGGTTGAGCTCCTCCGAAAAATAGTATTTAATGTCAGGAAAGAACTTATCCCTTTTTGTTTTGAGCCAATCAGCGGGGATTCGTTCTATTGCTAAATAGTTTGCGATGGGTGTAAACCAAGGGAGGGTGGTGGTAGCTAAAATGCTTTCATCAAGGAATTGATATGGAGGGGTCATTATGTCATTTGTCATAAGACAAGAGGATGGTCAGCCACTACATTTTGCAATCCCGCCTTATCCCTGATTTCCAGGTCAAATTCCTGGAGCAGCAGGATCCAACAGATAAGGTAGGGTTTCGCATCATTTTTTGTCAGCAAATATTTAAGTGCTGAGTGGTTGGTATATATAGTGACATATGACCACAAAAGATAAGATCTAAATTTTTCTAGGGAAAATACAATGGCAAGAAGTTCTCTTTTAGTAACCGTGTAATTCCATTGTGCATCATCAAGAGTTTTGCAAGCATAACAAATCTCAAGGGGCTTCTTACCAATTCTTTGCCCTAGAACGGCCCCCACAGCAAAATCTGAGGCATCTGTCATTAATTCAAACGGACTATTCCAATCAGGTCCCTGTAAAATTGGTGCCTTGGTAACTTCCTTCTTCAACCTCAAAAAACTCTCCAGGAATTTATCATTAAAATCGAATGACTAGTCTTTAGTAAGAAGCTAACTTAAGGGTTTGGTGATTTGGGAAAAATTTTGTATGAATCTACGGTAGAAACCCACATGACCCAAAAGGGATCTGATCTGTTTTACACCAGTTGGTGGTGGGAGCTTATATATAGCATCTATTTTTGCTTTATCTACCGCAATGCCTTATTTTGAAATAACATGTCCCAGGACAATACCTTCCTAGACCATGAAATGAGTTTTTTCCCAACTGAGGACCAGATTGACTTCAATGAATTTTTGGAGAGTTCTTTCAAGGTTTTTGACACAATGGTCAAAAGAATCTCCAAAAATAGAGAAGTCATCCGTAAAGACTTCTAAGCATTCACCTACAGGTTCAAAAATATTGCAAGCATACACCTTTGAAAAGTCGCAGGTGAGTTGCATAGACTGAAGGGCATTCTTCGAAAAGCAAGGGTTTCGAAGGGGCAGGTGAAAGTTGTTTTGTCCGGGTCCTCAGGATGAACCGCTACCTGATTATAGCTGGAATAATCGTCTAGAAACAGTAAAATCCCATCTGGCTAACCACTCCAAGATTTGATCAATAAAGGGGAGCAGAAAATGGTCCTTCTTGGTGGTGGTGTTTAATTTTCTGTAGTCAATACACACACGCCAAGAAGTGGCGGTTCAAGTGGCTATATTCTCCCCATTGTCATTGATGACAGTCGTTAGTCTAGCCTTTTTGGGCACTACTTGTGTTAGACTAACCCTGGAGCAATAAAAAATGGGGTAGATGATATTGCCATCAAGCCTCTTAATAATCTCCTTTTTTACCACCTCCTGTATAGTAGGGTTCAAGCACCTTTGTGGTTGGCGGGAGGGGTGAGAATCGTCCTCTAGATAGATACAATGTGTACAGTAGGACGGATGGATACCCTTAAGATCTCAAAGGTCCAGCCAATAGCTTTTCTATAAATACTCAAAACCTGAAGAAGTTTGTGTTGTTATGCCCCAATGAGTCTAGAATTTATAATCAGGGGCAGGGTCTGATTTCGACCCAGGAAAACATATTTAAGGGAGTCGGGCAAGGGTTTTAATTCCAGTTGTGGGCCCAGCTGCGAAAGAATTTTTGCTTTTTGTGTTGGTGGTGAAGACTGAAAGGGTCAGCTAGAGTGTTAGCTGAATGTGTGGTTAGGGTGGAAAGGTGAGAGGAAGTGTATTGTTTAGGAACCGTGTTAATGGCAAAATAGGAACCTAAATGTGAAATCTGCAAAGTTTCCTCCACTATATTTTCCTTTTCTGAATCCGAGTCATCAAAGAAATCAGGTTCGTGGAACCTCCTAGAAGCTTGGAAAATATCTAGGGTTACAGATTCACCACCACACATGATCTTCATTTTACCAGAATCACAATCAATATTTGCGCGAGTGGTGGCTAAGAATGGTCTTCCAAGAATTATAGGGGCAAACTTTAATGCTTCTGGTACTTTTATGTCCAGGACTAAAAAGTCTACAGCAAAAAGACAATTTTTGACCCGAACAAGGCCATCCTCAACAATTCCCCTTGGTTTAATTGTAGATCGGTCTACTAATTGAAGGGTAACCTCAACAGGCTTTAATTCTCTGATTTGAAATTCCTGAAAAATAATTGTGGGGATAAGATTAATTGAGGCATCGAGATCCAACAAGGTGCAGTCAAAATACGTATCATTAATGATAACTTGAATCAGGGGGGCGCTTGGATCTTTTCTCTTAAGAGGAAGTCGGCTCTACACAACTGAGCCGACTATCTCAGGAAGGACCACCTTTCCTAAGTTTCTGGGCTGCCTTTTTGGGGTACACAAATCCTTTAGAATTTTGTATAGGTAGGGATGTATTTTATGGCATCTAGGAGAGGGGTGTTAATTTCAACTTGCCAAAATAAGTCCATTAATTCCTTATCAATGGGCTCAAATTTTTTCTTTTTCTTATTTTGTGAAGAATGGAGAGCTTGTGGAAATGGTGCAAGGCTTCCCTGTTTTGCATTATTAGGTTCCTGAATAGTGTTAGAGGAAGATGGGAAAGAGTTGATATGTTTTTCATTGAAATGAGTTTGTTTAACAGGTAGGAGGTTTTGAGTGGTTTTCCCATTCCTCAAAGTAACTCCATTTGCAGTCTGGTTGTTTCTAGGATGAGGATGAGAAGCCAGACTGCTATTGAAACCCAAGTGATGCTGAGGTGCTGGTTGAATGTGTTGATTGGAATATCAACCTTGGAATTGATTCCATTGATTATTCAGGTTGGGCATGGGTTGGGAAGGTAAATTCCTAACTGGTCGATGGTCAAGAGTAACCTTAACTTGGTGTTGCAAGTTGGCAATCATGCGGGTTACTTCTGTCACTTGATTCTGCATACCTTGCAGAGTTTTCATGACCTAAGTATTAATATCTTCCTGGGATGGTCTAGATTGATATGCAGGTTGCCCATAATTCCCAAAATGATTTTGTTTGGTAAAGGGAATCAGGTTTGGGTTTTCCTAGAATTGATTCGGGTTGGTCCTCCAGTTTTGATTGTAGGTGTTGGAGGGATTTCTAAATTGCTCCTGGAGAGCATAAATATTTTCCATGGTGAGGTCTAAAATATTTTGATTCAAATAATCAAAATTCCCAGTCAATTCTTGTGGGAAATCAGTTGGAAATTGCTGACCAGCAGGTGTGGCACCAATATTGTATAGATTTTCTCTTTGGAGAAGTTGTGGAGTGTTGTGTGTGGAGTGTTAAAGTGTGGAGCATTAAGGTGTGGAGCTTATTTGTTTGTGAGCTTTTCTTCAATTTTTTTCTGGTGAATTTGCATCTGGTCCAGTCATTCAGCTAACATATATAGATCATCCTGAGTGACTGGAACAGAGGTGGATTTGGAGTCAATTTCATTGACTCCGTGTCTGGGGTTTTGTGTTCTACCAACAGTAACCATGGAAGACATATTAAATGAGTTTTCACTCATTTCTTGATTTGGAATCCCTAGATAAAATTTTAAGATTTTAGGAGGCCTGTAATGTTCAAAATTGATTTTTAAAATTTGGACAAAAGTTTGGATCCAAAAAAATAGAACACCTGCATTAAAGGTAGAGTGGTATTTAATGGGGTAATCAATCAAACAATGGGTTCTGTAGGTACCACTTGACCAGAATTTGATGTTTAAGATTATGAAAGCCAAGTTTAGAGTATTTTGGTAGTCTTTCAGGCTAAGTGTGACAAGACAGAAGAAACCAACATAGAATCGTGGGAAGAAAAGGAACTTTGAGCTCTCGCTTCCAAATTCTCGCTTTCTTCCTGTAGTTCCTACACACACAAGAAAGAAGAGAGGCAAGAGATGAGATCCACTTCAAGCAAGAGAAAAAAAATTTGTAAAGCTATGCCTCCCCGGCAACAGCGCCAAGAAGTGATTGGATTTTTGCATGGTATGTAAAATTATGGTTTTATCATTGTAATGCACAAAAACCAAGTCGCTTTTAAAGTTTCTAACCTAGATAGCGGGGCATCTTAGGTTGTCCAAGGAGGCAATTTGTTTGCAAAATGTCTCTTGCTTGGAAATGGAATTCACTTGTCTTTTTGGTCTTTTAAAATATATATGTATTTTTTTTAGGTTTTCGAAATAATGGGGCAATCGCAATATGGTGGTAGAAAAAGACTAAATCTAATTTAACTACTACGTGACAAGAAAGACCTTTTCTCAAGATCACCCTAGGCACGCGAAGGCCTAGGATAATTGAGAAGAGGGAGTGAAAGTGCTAAAGAAAAAAAACTAAAGTAAGAAGAAGCTACACCAAGTAGGAAAGGCAACTTAATATTAAGTGGATTTCTATTTTACAAAAGTAGAGGAAAGCTTCTAGTACAAAAAGTAAAACTACGAAAATTAAAACACAAATCCTGGATGATGATGGTGAAGAGGGAATGTTCCTTGCTCCAACTGCGGCTGCTCCCGCAGTTAAAAAGGGTCCTCCTCTTTTTCTTGAACCAAAGATAGTCTCCTCCTAGCAAACCCTAGGGGGGCAAGCTTGACTCCACCAAGGTGGATGGAATTACACCTTCAAAGGCTTCTCCTAAGGTGGCATGGACCACCTTTGATTCCTCCTCCAATGGTGGTAGTGTACCACCCTCAAATCCTCCACTTCATAAGCTGGGCGTGTACCCTAGGTTGTCCTCCAATGCCTGGCTTCCTTCCTTGGCTAGCGTGGGTAGAAGAGAGAAGAGAAGTGGGGAAGGCACCAACGAGATAGAGTATCCCCTTAATCTTCTTCTTCTTCATCTTCTCTTGACCTTCTATGTAGGTAGAAATAAAGGTAGAAAATTGTAGCCAAGGGTCAATTTTTTTGGTGGAATATGATGGGTATATATAGAGGTGGAGAGGGAGGCAGTAGGCATGGGTTAGGTGGATGGCTAGGATGTGTTGAGGTGGTGGTTATGGGTAGTTGGGTTGATCCTATGGCTGAGGTTAGTTGGTGCCAACCAAGGGAGTGCCATGGGGCGGTTATGGCCATGAAGAGGCACCTATGGTTGGCGCCAATTATGGGGCTTCTAGAAGGTAGGTGAGGTAGATGGTGGAGATGATTTTAGGGAGAGGTGTATGGTGGAGATGAAGGGGATTTTGGAGGTAGAAGGTGGCACCAACGTGGGGGTGGTTACGGTGGTTCTGGCACCACCTTGTTGGTGCCCTTCGGTGGTGGTTAAGGGGTAAAAGGTGGTGAAGGACGTGGCGCCAACTTGGAGTGGAGTGGAGCTAGCTTTGGTAGGGTTTAGTTGGTGGAGCTAGCTTGGGATAAGTTGTAGGTGTGAATGGCCAAGGGAGCTGGAGTCTAGCTAAGATAAGCGAAGCTAAGCTAGCTTAGCTAGTAATGGAGTAGAGGAGGGAGTAATGTGAGCTGGGGTTTGAAGAGAGGAGCTGAGGAGGAGAAGTCTGGTGCTTGAACTGGAGCTGGCAACAGCTGAAGAGGGTGGCATGGAGCTACTATAGATGGCTTAGCTTGCTAATTCTTTGCTAGCTGCTAAGCCAAGCTAAGGTGAGCTAGCTTCTACCATAGTGAGCTGAGGAAAGCAAGGTCTGCTGCTCCTGGGGAGGATCAAGCTAGTTGGGGTAGCAAATGTAGCCTAGCTAAACTGAGTAGAGCTAAGCTGACTCCCTGGGAGCTGGACTTGAGCTTCCTAAGCTGAAATGAAGTCATCTTCAGCTGGCTGGAGTTGAGTGGAGCTTGATGTAGCTAGACCTAAGCTGGGGTGAACTCCAATCAACTCAGCTGAGCTAGCTAGAGCTCCCTATGGACTAATGGGAGCTGAGATCAGCTAGACTCAGTTAAGTTGAGCTGGATTTGAGTTGACCTGAGTTAGGATAAGCTAAGATGAGCTGAATGGAGCTAGGATAAGCTAACTCTAGTTCAGGTGAGTTGAATTCCAGGCATGGTAAGCTGGATCAAGCTGAGTTCTAGCTGGTGAGAGCTTCTCCTTCATGAGTTGCCTTCCTAAGTGCTAGGGTTCTAGGAATCTGGCAATCTGTATATCCCTGAAACTCACAAAAGCACTTTAAAAAGACAACAAAAAGTGCAATGCATGCCTAACCTAATTAATGCCTAAATGCAGCCCAAAACAACCATTAGCGGAGCAAAATCCTAAGAGCTAGGTTTGTTTTAATACATCAGAATGATGATAAATTGGCATTTATCAGTGCACTCACACATTTGAGAGCCTACGTGATCAAGTTACTTAAGCACCAATCCTACAATCCCCTGACTGGTCTCTACCCTTTGAGATCATGTGAGATGCGTCTGACTACGCAGTGGGTGTGGTGCTTGGGCAGAAAGTCAACGGGAAACCCGTGGTCATCTACTACGCTAGCAAGACATTGGATGAAGCTTAGCGTAACTATATCGTTACTGAGAATGAGCTACTAGCTGTAGTTTTTGGCTTGGTAAAATTTAGATCTTATCTTCTAGGGTCCCGTGTCATCATTTACTCAGATCACACCCCTGTGAGGAACTTAGTCGCAAAGAAGGATGCAAAACCTCGACTAATCCATTGGATCTTTCTATTGCAAGAATTTGATCTCGAGCTTCGCAACAAGGTAGGAAAACAGAATGTGGTAGATGACCATTTGTCTCGTCTTCCTTCTTTAGTCATTGACCCATTTGGACCGATCATCGAGCATTTTCCAGACGAACATTTACTTGCCATTCACGGTCTCCCCTGGCTTGCTGATATAATGAACTACTTGGTTACGGGGAAAGTCTCGCCAGAATGGGCGAGTTCTAGGTGGGACAAGTTGATTTTCGAACCTGGTACTATATTTGGGAGGAACCATATATCTTCCACATTTGCAACTATCAGGTGATCTGGAGATGCATTCCTGACGACGAGCTCAATGATGGGATCTCATTCTGTCACGACCAGGCATACGGTGGCCATTTCTCTAGGCATAAAACTACAATGAAAATTCTCCAGTGTGGGTTCTTCTGGCCCACAATGTTCAAAGATGCACAAATTTATTGTAGGACATGCTCTCGTTGTCAGACCCTCAGTAACGCAGGCCCTCGAGATATGATGCCCTTGATCCCGATAATTGTGTACGAAATCTTTGACATATCCGGAATCGATTTCATGGGACCCTTTCCAAGATCCAATGGCTTTGAATACATTCTACTCATTGTTGATTATGTCTCCAAATGGATCAAAGCCATACCCATGAGAATCAGTGATCATAAAGTTGTCCTCCGATTTATCTAGGAGAACATCTTTTCTAGATTTGGGGTTCTTAAGTCCATCATCAACGACAGAGGGTCTCATTTCAACAATGTGCACTTCCAGTCCCTGATAAAAAAGTACGGGGTGTCGCATTGTATCTCGACTCCTTACCACCCCAAGAATAATGGACTGGCAGAACTGTCGAATCGAGAGATCAAGAAGATCCTTTAGGTCACTATTCAGCTAAATAGAAAGGATTGGCTTACTCGCTTTCTAGAAGCTTTGTGGGCCTATAGGACCGCCCTTAAAACCCAATTAGGCATGTCTCCCTTCATATTAGTGTACGAAAAGGTATCTCACCTTCCCGTAGAGATGGAGCATAAGGCCTATTGGGCAGTACAGAAATGCAATCTGGATCTGATGAAGGCTAGAATACACCGCTAGTTGCAATTGAGTGAGATTGAGGAACTAAGCAATGATGTGTACGAGAACTCATGTATCAATAAAGAGAGGGTCAAAGCCTTCCATGATAGGCACATTATGCGAAAATCTTTCCACCCTGGTCAGAAAGTCTTACTCTTTGATGCCAAGCTCAAACTTTTCCCAAGCAAACTCAGATCTAAGTGGACTGGACCATTCTTGGTAAGACGAATCTTTGGAAATGGAGCCATTGAAATCAGTCAACACATCCTTGATTCTGAACCTTTCATCATGAATGGCTAGCGACTTAAGCCATTCATTGAACTCACTTATATGGACTTGGCTTAGGTATCTTTTGATCTCCATTCTCCCTTAGCTTATTGCACCCGGCTGATGGCATTAAACTCAGCGCTAAACGGGAGGCAACCTGTCATTCTCTTGAAAAACCTGAAACCCTTTCTTGTAACACATCTCTTTGCTGAACTCATATTGCGCTTTAGGCTTCATCCATTAGAACAGCCAACTCCACCTCTGGTACTCGTACCGGAGCTTGAAATTGTCTGCAATAATCATCTCGACCCATCCACCCACCCTTTGAACTTATTCTAATGTATAATCTATGCTGAACTCAAACCCGCCTAATTTATAATGAGGACATTATAAAACATAGGCATGGGGGGGTATGAAAGTGCAAAATGTCATGAAAATCAATTCACAAAAAAGGTTTCATAAAAAAAATTATCTATTTCATCATAAAATAAAAGGGATTGAGGAAAAAGGAGGGCTATGTTGAAAGGAGGGAAGAAAAATTGAAAAGAAAAGAAAGGAGCAAAAAGATATAAGAAATGGAGTCCCTTCAAAGTAATATGGAACCTACGTAACTTCTAGGTTGCATCAAATGATGAATTAAAACCTGGAAGGCTAAAACTTAAGGGATTTGTGGCGAATACCGACCTTAGGCCTCTTGGATCAGATTGGATTTAAACAGTCATGTACTTGTCACGATCCGGATTAGTCCTCAAGAGGTTGAGGAGAATACAAAGCTTGTGTATTAGGTCTAAGGCTTAGGTAGTATCCGACCTTGTTAAGTGACCTCTGGTTTGGAAAATTTGATAACTTAAGCACCTTAAATCCCACACAGTCTGGTTCAGTGCACTTTAAATAATAAAATCATGCCAAATGGCATTTAATATGTTTTGAAAAAGGTCCTAAGATCTAGATTAGGAGTGACTCGAAAACACAAGTTGATTTGGACGAGTTCTCGCCATGGAGAGGTGGGAAATTTCCCTCGAAGATGCACAAAAAGATATCATCACCTCAGTGGTTGTCTCCTAGGATATCTAAATATCCTATTGGGGGCATGTAAGCACCTTGTGCTAGTTCAGATGCCATGGGTGGCAATATCACGAAATGTTGATTGCCAGGATTTAGATTTCGCTAAAGAAGGCCATGGATGGGATTATCCCGAAATCTCGAAAGCCAGGGTTCTAGGGGTTGTCATGGGCGGTGCTATCTAGAAGCATCAATTTCCAGGGACCCTACAAGGATTGTTGGCAGGGATAAGGAATCCGATACAGACCGTGTTTAAGGCTAATCCAAAAATGGATCTAAGGAAAAATATAAGGAAAAGAAAAAGAAAAGAAAGCTCTCCATAAATTAAATTCTCCTTGTATGTCTCTCTCTTACAAAATACACTGGCAAACTGAACCTAGACTAACCATGTCTCAAGCATAGGTGCTTTAACCGCTAGGTACAACGAACCTTAGGTTCGTTCGTACGAGCCTTAGAAACCTTCTTGGCAGATTGAGGCAAAAGCAAGTCAGGCCTGGATCTAGGCTGGTACTTGAGTACCTCTAGGCCTATTGTTAGTATTAAGATCTAATTCCTAGAGATGCGGCTTAGTATGGCACCCTGACGATTACATCCAACCTAGATAACTAGTTCAATCCATTGAATTTTGTTAAGGGGCTAGCAAAAGCTAGTCATGGGGATATGATGGGAACACCATCATGAGACATAACTAGCTTAATTTTGTCTTATAAAGTCAATAAAAGCTCCTACATAT
Organism: Thalassia testudinum; assembly: GCA_037157565.1. Taxonomy (NCBI): domain Eukaryota; kingdom Viridiplantae; phylum Streptophyta; class Magnoliopsida; order Alismatales; family Hydrocharitaceae; genus Thalassia; species Thalassia testudinum. The sequence continues at coordinate 4,986,027 of JAZHRO010000073.1, read as the reverse complement.
CAGTCAGAAGGTCTCTAGAGCAGGGAGAGTTGTTTGAGAAGAAAAGAGGAAAATAGGGTTATTTACGTAATTTTACCATCTTATCATAAATACAGAATAACCATGGTATATGCCAGCGGTTTATTAAAGGTCATTTAATCACTAATGTCTAATAAGTGGGTTCATGCAGACAGGAACGAGTTTTCACGCATTTCAAGAATTCAAGGATATCTAAAACCCTAAAAGCAAACCTACCTAATTAACTGAGGTTCTGGTCAAAATAAAATTCACATAAACCCTATAAATATCATATAAAAATATTCTCTAAGGTTCAGCGTCATTGAATTGACCATTAGAACATATTTTGACCAAAAATAGTCACAGACATACTATTACCCTAATTTGGTTTCTTTCATAAATTACCTAGTCCAACTAGGCCAAAACAAAAATCCTACTTTACCATTGGATTCCATAGGTCCAAATTAAATTTGTATCAAAATTTGGACCCAATCAGAAATTTTCTTAACCTAGTTTGTAATTTAGTCCAAGTCTAATTTTTTTATCCCAAATAGCCCCTCAGCTTTTGAATTTATTACAAAAGCCTCCTATCTTTATTATCACTCTTTGCAAATAGGTCCTTTTGCCATTTTCGTGAAGGAATCCTACTCCGACAAGCTTTGATTGATAAGAACTTGGCGATTACTTGATGAATCCCTCTCAAAATTGAAAGGGAGATTCGTCAAGTAATTGCATTCCTTTCAAACTTATTCATAGGCTCCAATTCTTTCTCAATCGCTCATGCAAACGTATGAGAGATGTGGGTATCCTTCGCTGGCAAGCTTACCAAGCTTGGAAGCTTGGTCTTCAAGCCTTAAACCTCTTCCCATGGCATATAAAAGGAGCAGGGGCAAGAACCCCAGCTCCTTAGCAAGTCTTGGCTTGAGAAACCCTCTTCTCCTCCTCCAGCCTCCTACGCACCTTGGTCTGATGTCCTCCACTCCCCTCGTCCAACCGTCCAACAGTCAAATTGGACAACCGATTGCCTTCCTCTCCTCATCGAGCACCTCTCCGGTCAATGAGAGGGTGTTTCCCTACTTCTTTCCTCGTCACCGACTCACTGTCCACTTCATCTTCTTCGGCTCTAGTTAACCAACATCGGAGCCTTTTGCCCCATATCTTTCCCTTTTAGGCTCTCTATCACTTCCCTTCTCCCTCTATTTTCCTTTTACTCTTCCACAACTCACTCACGACCTACGCATCGCCCACATCACCTCAATCTTCCCAAGTGCCGGCATACCTCCGACGATGCCTAGCCACCGCACCACTGCATGAATCTTGCTGCTACCACCCCATTAGCTTCACCATAACCCCGTCGACTAAATCCCTAACCAAATTCCACCAAGTGCTCACTCCTACCCTCTATCGATCTCTACTTTCACTGCACTTACATTTTGAGGTCGTACGACCTCCTCACCCTGCCGAACACCACCGCACGGCCAGCATCAAGTTTGTCATCGTTCGGTGATGCTACTAAGCAGTTTTAATAGGGTTAAAAGATCACCCTTTGGATTTCATGTTCAGGACCTTCGCCGCCATTGCCGTAGCTGCTTTAAGCAAGCTTTCATCACGATCTTGAGTCTACAGCTCCAGGTCTCAGCATCAAGAGACGCTGATGGGAACACCATCATGAGCCTTAACTATCTCATTTTGACCCAATGAAGAGAATAAAAGCTCCTACATAACCAACTGACGGTCCTAAGTCACTGAATAACCTTTCTGAGAGAAAAGTAAGAAACAAGGGGTAAAAATGCAATTTTACCATTATAGTACAACAACGAATTTTCTCAAGGGCTAAACACAGGTCAAATGGTCTTAACAAGATAGTGAGTGGATTAAATCAGACAGAAAAGGGTTCGTGTGAGTTCTGGTAATTAAATGACTTCTTGAAACACTAAAACAAACCCACTCAATTAACCAAGGCTCTGGTCAGGATAAAATTCACCAAAACCCTATAAAAATCATAGAAAAATATTCTCCAGGGTTTAGGACTTTCAATTTGGCCATTGGAACCCATTTTGACCTAGAATGGGCTCTTAGATAGGTATTTGCCCAAAATTGGGTTTTTACATAAATTGCCTAGTCAAACATGGCCAAACCCAAAATCCAACATCACCATTGGATTCCTAAGGTCCAAATTAGGTTTCTACCAAAATTTGGACCGATGGGGAACTCATCTGGACCCACTTTGAGAAAGGTCTAGCCTGATTACATTTCTACCCCTATCTTTCAAAAATCCTTACAATCAGCACCTTAGCTTACCTATCTTCTTCCAAAAAGTTCCCTCTACCATTATAGCAGAGGAATCCTACTCTGGAAAGCTTTAGAAGGAGGTTTGTCCTTTATTTCTTAGAGAATCCCCCCCAAAATTGGAAGGGAGATTCTTTGAGTAATCTCCTCCAGTCTGAACCCATCAGTGATCCATAATTCCTACTCAATCTCTCATGTGAACGCATTTGAGATTTGGGTCTTTTGAAGATTCCAACCTTGACTACCGTGCCTTGCCTGGAAGCTTGGCTTCCAAGCACAAATCCTTCTCCAGAGACCTATTTAAGACTCCCCAGATTCAACCGAGACTCCATAGATTGAAATTGGGTCGGATTCCTGATACACGCCAGTTTATCATCATTTTTATGCATTAAAACAAACTTAGCTCTTAGGATTTTGCTCCGCAAAAGGGTTTTTGGGCTGCATTTAGGCATCAATTAGGTTAGGCATGCATTGCACTTTTTATTATCTTTTTAATGTGTTTTTGTGAGTGTTAGGGATATGCAGATTGTCAGAACTTCAAAACCCTAGCACTCAGGAAGGCAACTGGTGAAGAAGAAGCTCAAACTAACTGGAACTCAGCTTGATCCAGCTCACCATAGCTGGATTCCAGCTCACTTGAACTAGGGTTAGCTCATCTTAGCTCCATTCAGCTCATCTCAGCTGAATGGCAGCTCAAGAGAGCTCATCTTAGCTCACCCTAGCTCAGGTCAGCTCAGATCCAGCTCAACTTAGCTAAGTCTAGCTCATCTCAGCTCCCATTAGTCCACAAGGAGCTCTAGCTAGCTCAGCTGAGTTGACTGGAGTTCACCCCAGCTCAGGTCCAGCTACATCCAGCTCTACTCAACTCCGGCCAGCTAAAGATGACTTCATTCCAGCTTAGGAAGCTCAAGTCCAGCTCCCGGGGACTCAGCTTAGCTCAACTCAGTTGAACTAAGATACCTTAGCTGCCTCACCCAGCTTGATCCTCCCCGGGAGCATTAGACCCAGCTCACCTCAGCTCCTTTTAGCAGAAGCCAGCTTGCTTTAGCTTGGCTTAGTAGCTAGCAAAGAACTAGCACGCTAAGCTAGCTAAGGTAGCTCCTTCCAGCTCTCTTCAGCAGCCACCAGCTCTAGTGCAGCTCAAGATAAATACCTCCAACTCTTCTCCCTGAAAACCTTGGCTCCAAATGCCTCCAACTCTACTCCCTACTAGCTAAGCTAGCTAAGCTATTTAACTTAGCTAGTCCACCTCCATGGCACCAAAACCTACTACCCTACTACCTAAGCTCCAGCAAAAAGACCACCTACTCCTACTTTATTTTGGTGCCAACTATCCCTTCCATCACCACCCTACATCCACCATCAAAACCCATCTCCACCCTCCATTTTTTTCCCTCCAAAATTGCCTTCTAGAAGGTATTTTTGGAGGGAAAACCAAGGCACCTCTTCATTTCCCTCCCATTTTTCCCTCCAAAAATAACCAAGCACCCCTTCATTTCCCTCCAAAAAAACATCATAACCACCCCCCTTCCCATCCTATAAATACCCTACCCTACCACCACATAATTCCCATCCTCCCTTAGTATATTTTCTACCTAAACCACCTATACCTACGGCCAAGAAGAAGGAGTAGAGAAGGAGATTAAAGGGGCACATCACCAGCCCTTTTGGTGCCTTCTTCTCCCCACTCTCTTCAACTTGAGCCACGCCAAGGAGGAGGACTCTCCCATTTCAAGGAGGACGGCCAGGCAAAGGAGAAAAGCTTAGGGTGGACGTCCACCCTTGGAGAGAAACTTAGGGCACGCCCCCTTAGGGCTTGCCTTGGAGGTCATCACCTTGGCGGAGTACTGCAAGGAAGGAGTTGAAGGATTCTTTTTAAGCTTGGGAGCCACCAACCTTGGAGCAAGAAGCCCTCTTCTTCACCATCTAATTAGAGGATTTGTGTTTTCTTTCTTTATTTCAATTTTCTAGTAGTAGAAGCATTCCTCTACTAGGCATTTTTGTTAAACACTTTTTCAATTATCTAGTTGCCTTCTTTGCATTTCTTGTTTGCATTTCTAGTTGCTTATCTTCAGCATTCTTCACTCCCTCTCCCTAATTATTCTAGGCCTCCACTTGCCTAGAGTGAGCTTATGGAGAGGCTCTACTTGCCACTTTAGAAGTAGTTTATTTAATTCGAAGTGTAAACACTTTTCCCGCCATCAGTTCGCATGTTGCGTTAGTTCAAAAATAAAAAAAATGGTATATTGAAAATTACCAAAAAGAAAGTTGAGATATATTCCAAGCAAGAGAATCAATTTTGCAACCATATTGCCTCCTTGGACGACCCTAGATACTTCCCTATCTAGGATTATAAATTTAAGAGCGAAAGCGGATTTACACGTTACAACGGCCTAATTACCAAACTGCGTATTTTCGCCATCACTTTTTGGCGCCATTGCCGGGGAGGCACGGCTTTGCATTAACTCATTTTCTCTTGCTTGAAGTGGATCTCATCCCCTTCTCTTTCTTTCTTTTGTGTGTGCAGGAACTACAGTGGGAAGGCGGGAATCTGGAAGAGAGAGCTCAAAGGTCCTTTTCTTCCCGCGAAAATTCAGGTTGGTTCATCTTTCTGGTCACATAAATAATTAAAACTACCAAAAATATATTAAACTTGGCTTTCAGGACCCTAAACACTTAAATTAAGTGGAGTGGTGCATTTTAAAATCCATTGTTTGCTTGTATGCTTCTTTAACACCACTCCATTGCAAGTATTGGTGTTCTGTTTTTCGGGTCCAGATTTCTGTCCGGACTTGAAAAATCGATTCCTAACATCACAGGCTTCCTAAAATCATAAAATTTCATAGAGTGATTTCCAATTAAGTTTGGAACATCTGTTCCAAATTTCAAATCAATTGGATTTGCATTTAATTTTTGAAAATTCGTGGATTGCAGAGGGGTCACACCCTCTAATCTTCCTATTTTGCTACTATCCGTGAATTTTTAAATTTTTTATACTCATCCAATTTTCTGAAATTTAGCTTGCTGGAATCCTTGTGAAATTTTACATATCATATAAAATCATAAAAATTTTCTGAGGTCGGTGGTAATACTGAAAAGTCCAAAAAACCCACAGGTATCATTTCTGGACTTTGACACCAGTACAGTTAAAAATTCAAAACAATTACCAAACAAATTTATAAAATCTTAGAAAAATCTTTTCTGGAATCCTTGTTTGATTTTATTCAAAGTAGTGGTATTGTTTGACTTGTTTGGACCACTACTTAATTTAGAAAGCCAAAAATCAATTCACTGGTAGTAATTTTCTGTCTTAGGGATAATTGGCTTAGGGTTTCTTTCTCTCTTTAGAGACGCAATTAAAAGGAAATATACAATCACCCATACAACTTGTTTTCCTTTGATTGTGAGTTTCAAACTTGTTTGAAAATTTAAAGAAAAAAACCCTAAAACACATTTAATTAAATCAAATCCTAAAAGACAAAAATACAAGAAATTGTGTGACAACTTGCTTCTTGATTGGAGCCACTTTCCAATTCTTGCACACACACTAAAAAAATTGAAATAACAGGGCAACAACCCAATTAACGCCCTCCACATTCTGTGTGCACTATAATATCCTAGCCCTAACTAAAATTTGTAGCAATTTGACCCCTAAGGTTTCATTAATTTAGGCTTGCTATATAGGACTTAAGTTTTCTCTAGTTAGTACCAATTCTGTCATCTGTATCTGGTGTTCAGGCTGAGGGGCCATGTCAAACGACCAGGCGCGGGTTTGTACAAGCACCTGGGATTTTCCCTAGGAAACGTTTGGGCCCAAACCTCCCCTTAAGCAACTTGGCTAGATTTGTTGATAGAACGGGTATTCACTATTGACTACTTATTTCCTATATAGACCAAGTCTTAGGTTATTATTAGGGAGTCACATTTAAGTTAGGTCTAGTTTTGTTTGTTTGATTTGCACACTTTCTCTCATCTCCATCTCTTCTCCCCTCCCGTTTCTTCCATTTTGCATGGGCGGCGGTCCAAAACTCCACACTTGGAGGGACCACTTGATTTTGCCTCCCCAAAAAAGACTTTTCCTGCATTCTTCCTCTTCTCTCAAAATGGAAAATCAAAATTGGTCCTCTAACCTGCATGCTAATTTTTCTTTCCCCTATTTTTCCACCCAGGAGCTACTTAATCAGGCCCCTCCACCTAATCTCTACTCTATCATGGCTCAGCTACAAGTTAAGCAACAACAGTTGCATAAGGATTTAACAAACCTAGCCAACCAAGGGAGTCCTGCCACACCTACCCAAGCTCCACACATTCCATATCTCACCCCTTTAAACACCCGCAAGAGAGAAAATCTGCATAAATCTCGTGCTGAGTATAATTATTATTCTGAGGCTTTCTATGGTTCAACAGGGAATTATGTTTATCCCAATCATCACCCCACCCAAAATGTCCCTACTTTCCAGGAGAAATTGAAAAATTCCTCTAATAGGGGAAATTATCCGGCTCACTCCTGGACCAATCCGGTTCCACACCAACAACAAAACCCGTTTGGAGGGTATGATTCTAATCAGACTTATCAATCTGGGCAATCTCCAGAAGACATTAATGCCCAGATGATGAAAACCCTGCAGGAGTTACAAAGAAAAACAAAGGAAACAACCCGTCTTATTAACAATCTCAATGATCAAATTGGGGATATTCCGACTCAAAAACCTGCAGGACACTCACCATCCCAACCCACACCAAGGTCTATTTTAGATTAGATCAGATATCCTTCTCTAAAACTCCACCTGAACTCATGATAGTTCAGGTGACTTGATCCTATTTTGTAATATGGAAAGTATTTGACTTAGCTTCTGATTCAAAAACTTGCGTGTCTTGAGAAACTTTTTGTGTCAAGCCAACACTTAAAAATAATTAAAAATTTGAAAAACTCCCTTGTTTGGACTTAGTAAAAGTTTGAAGCAGATCATTGGTTTGAGTTCCCATCGCCGAGAAGAAGGAAAATACCTCCTTTGAGGACGCGATGTCAACATGTTACCACCTCGGTGCTGCTCCATATCTATATTTCATATCTTTAGATGGAGCATTAAAGCACATTTTAGTAGCTCAAGTGTCTTGGACGGTGCTCTACCTATAGTGTCGGAGCAAGAGCTTGAGTTTGCTTGGAGCGCCCCTTTTCACTGCATTGTGTTTTGGGGTTGTGAGCTCCTGGGTGGTGTCATGGACAGTGCTATCCCGAAGTACTGGCGCCAGAGCCCCCTCGAGGATTGGTAACGGGAATGATGATCCCGACACATCTGTTGTAAGACTAAGCTAATAATAAGCATGGGGGAGAAAAAGAAAAAAAAGAATAAATAAACAAATTAACATGCTCCTATAAATGTTGGGTTTTCACAATCACAGACACAAGACTTTAAAGGATTTTTGCAAGTTGCGAATCATATTCATGAGCCAGAAAAATACTAAAAACAAAAATTTCAAGTCATCTGAATTAACAAGGAGTTAATTTGCGAAGTTTCTAGAGGATATATTGATCCCGTTTCATCTAATGGTTGGATCCAAAACAAATCTCGATGTTTATCTTTAACAAATCCTGTACCTCTTGTGTTTAGATCAACCAAGGTCCCTTAATCTATTTCTCCTCAAAAGTAGAAAAAAATTATATTTCCCAAAAATTCCATTTTTTTAAAAAAATTTTAAGTTTTGCTAAGAGACTAGCAAAAGATAAGCATGGGGGTGTGATAAACGCCAGTTTATCATCATTTTTACGCATTAAAACAAACTTAGCTCTTAGGATTTTGCTCCGCAAACGGGTTTTTGGGCTGCATTTAGGCATCAATTAGGTTAGGCATGCATTGCACTTTTTATTATCTTTTTAATGTGTTTTTGTGAGTGTTAGGGATATGCAGATTGTCAGAACTTCAAAACCCTAGCACTCAGGAAGGCAACTGGTGAAGAAGAAGCTCAAACTAACTGGAACTCAGCTTGATCCAGCTCACCATAGCTGGATTCCAGCTCACTTGAACTAGGGTTAGCTCATCTTAGCTCCATTCAGCTCATCTCAGCTGAATGGCAGCTCAAGAGAGCTCATCTTAGCTCACCCTAGCTCAGGTCAGCTCAGATCCAGCTCAACTTAGCTAAGTCTAGCTCATCTCAGCTCCCATTAGTCCACAAGGAGCTCTAGCTAGCTCAGCTGAGTTGACTGGAGTTCACCCCAGCTCAGGTCCAGCTACATCCAGCTCTACTCAACACCGGCCAGCTAAAGATGACTTCATTCCAGCTTAGGAAGCTCAAGTCCAGCTCCCGGGGACTCAGCTTAGCTCAACTCAGTTGAACTAAGATACCTTAGCTGCCTCACCCAGCTTGATCCTCCCCGGGAGCATTAGACCCAGCTCACCTCAGCTCCTTTTAGCAGAAGCCAGCTTGCTTTAGCTTGGCTTAGTAGCTAGCAAAGAACTAGCACGCTAAGCTAGCTAAGGTAGCTCCTTCCAGCTCTCTTCAGCAGCCACCAGCTCTAGTGCAGCTCAAGATAAATACCTCCAACTCTTCTCCCTGAAAACCTTAGCTCCAAATGCCTCCAACTCTACTCCCTACTAGCTAAGCTAGCTAAGCTATTTAACTTAGCTAGTCCACCTCCATGGCACCAAAACCTACTACCCTACTACCTAAGCTCCAGCAAAAAGACCACCTACTCCTACTTTATTTTGGTGCCAACTATCCCTTCCATCACCACCCTACATCCACCATCAAAACCCATCTCCACCCTCCATTTTTTTCCCTCCAAAATTGCCTTCTAGAAGGTATTTTTGGAGGGAAAACCAAGGCACCTCTTCATTTCCCTCCCATTTTTCCCTCCAAAAATAACCAAGCACCCCTTCATTTCCCTCCAAAAAAACATCATAACCACCCCCCTTCCCATCCTATAAATACCCTACCCTACCACCACATAATTCCCATCCTCCCTTAGTATATTTTCTACCTAAACCACCTATACCTACGGCCAAGAAGAAGGAGTAGAGAAGGAGATTAAAGGGGCACATCACCAGCCCTTTTGGTGCCTTCTTCTCCCCACTCTCTTCAACTTGAGCCACGCCAAGGAGGAGGACTCTCCCATTTCAAGGAGGACGGCCAGGCAAAGGAGAAAAGCTTAGGGTGGACGTCCACCCTTGGAGAGAAACTTAGGGCACGCCCCCTTAGGGCTTGCCTTGGAGGTCATCACCTTGGCGGAGTACTGCAAGGAAGGAGTTGAAGGATTCTTTTTAAGCTTGGGAGCCACCAACCTTGGAGCAAGAAGCCCTCTTCTTCACCATCTAATTAGAGGATTTGTGTTTTCTTTCTTTATTTCAATTTTCTAGTAGTAGAAGCATTCCTCTACTAGGCATTTTTGTTAAACACTTTTTCAATTATCTAGTTGCCTTCTTTGCATTTCTTGTTTGCATTTCTAGTTGCTTATCTTCAGCATTCTTCACTCCCTCTCCCTAATTATTCTAGGCCTCCACTTGCCTAGAGTGAGCTTATGGAGAGGCTCTACTTGCCACTTTAGAAGTAGTTTATTTAATTCGAAGTGTAAACACTTTTCCCGCCATCAGTTCGCATGTTGCCTTAGTTCAAAAATAAAAAAAATGGTATATTGAAAATTAACAAAAAGAAAGTTGAGATATATTCCAAGCAAGAGAATCAATTTTGCAACCATATTGCCTCCTTGGACGACCCTAGATACTTCCCTATCTAGGATTATAAATTTAAGAGCGAAAGCGGATTTACACGTTACAACGACCTAATTACCAAACCGCGTATTTTCGCCATCAATTCCCTCATATTCTTCTCTCCTAGCTGGCTGGATTCCTCCGCAAGCTCTGGCAACTCCTCCCTCAAACTCTTGTTTCCCAACCACAATACTAGTGGTTGGGTTGTCTTCTTGTCATTCATCCACGTTGTGCAACACAAGCCGATGTTACCTCTGCCCTATCCTCGCCGCCGCTTCACCTACGGAGGCATTCATCCTACCCACGTCCGGCGACCATACCGTTGTGGGATTCCCTTTCCCTTCATCCTTAGATTAGGTTTATTAGATTCCCTTTCTCTTCTACTCCCGTTCCCTCTCTTTATTTCCCTAAACCAACCCTCAATGCCACTAATCAGCTTCTCCACCTCTGGCGATCCGTCTAGCGAGGTGCCCCAATCGCTCTGCACCTCCATCCACCTCACCAACCACCTTACAACCTCCGCAACACCTCACTGATCATTTCCCCCCACTACATTCACTCTGTCGACCACCCAAAAGCACCCCCGAACACACCCACTCACACGCCCACAGAGAACCCTAGACATGCCGCCACAACCACCCACACGTCACGAAACCATGCCCATCACATCCGCCGTGGTCTGGCAAAACTCCCTGAGCGCTTTGACGTGGCTGCAAGGCTGTTCTCATGTTTCCACGTTCAGGCACACCAGTCGCCATGGACGAAGGAGCTTGAAGCTTGCTTGCTGCGCTCTAGGTGCTGCTGCTCTAGGCGAGAGACCCAGGTGGTGCGAACTTGAGGCACGAACGCACTTTGGTTCTCAATCAGAGTCAAGAGCCCTTGCAGCCTCGCGAATTGAGCCACACATCTGCTGCTGAGGTGCGCAAAGGAAGGTGGGGCATTTAGTCTCACCTTGGAACTGGAGGAGAGGACGTGTGCACATAAATTGATTTTGTGTTAGAGGCTTATCACCTCCAACACTGAGGGTGAGGTCCTTATCACCCCCTCTCATAGCCTTACCTGTGGCATTGACCATGCGGACCTGGCCACGACCCGTTTACCCAACTGACTCACTCCTCGCTCACCACCCACAACGATCAACCAGGACCTGGGTCTCCGTTAGGTCCAATTACCTGAACCAGTTGTGGCTCTGGGAGAGCGAACCTGAAATAGAGAACAGAGAAAGAGAGGAAAGCTGCGTAGTGGAAGGGGGTTTTGCCTTAAAAAGCTTAGCTTGACACTTAGCCAAATCAGAGAGGAAGAAGAAGAGCTCAGGTAGAAAAGGAAGAAGAAGAGGAGGTCAGGCAAAGAAGGAGGAAGAAGTTGAAGAAGAGAAGGCTAAAGACAGAAAGAGAAGAAGGAATAAACTGAAGAAGAAGGACTACAGACTTAAGCAAAGAAAGAAGGAAGAAACTGAAGAAGAATGAAGCTTAAGGCAGAAGGCAGAGAAAGAGAAAAGGGAGAGAAGGCCAAAGTAGAAAAGAAGAAAGGATGGTCAAGCGAAAGAGAAGAGAAGGAAGAAGCAAGTGAAGAAGATAGGAAATCAGAGAAAGAAATCAGAAAGCTAAGGAAAGAAAGGCACTGTAGCACACAACTTTTAAGTTCTCCATTATTTTTAGTTATAATTATTTTTACGCTTCATATACTCATGCTTTACACTTCTAATTAGATTTTGAGTAGTATTACGCGTTCAATTTAAATTTATTGTTGAGATTAATGCGTGAATTCCATTTACTCCCTATGTTCGACCTCAGAATATATTCGAGTAATAAAATTATATTTGTTTTGAATGCTTTTTAGGTTGTACTACAACGCAACACTCTTAAATACTGATTCAATGATAACAAACATTTTAGCATCATTGCCGGGGAGCAACATGCAATTCACCACTATTTCTACATTATTTGGTTATATTTGAGCACTAACTTGCCCTATTTGCTTTATTGTGATTTTACGAGGTACTTCAAGAGGAAATCTTCTACACAAATCAATCACTCCAGGGAAGGTAACTTCTCTATTCTTCCCTAATCAACCTCCTAATCTTGGGAAGACAAAAAGGAAGCAATCAATTAGGAATCACCTGCCTTAATTTTCATAGTAATTATCATTTAAAAGGGCAAGTTCCCTGATTTGAGAAATTTTTTTAAATCCTATTGAAGTTTAAGCGATTCTATTTAGAGATCCTATCCCAAAATTCTTATTCCTATTAGGGATTACACTTAATTTCTAATCTTCTTGGACTATAAACTTCTTGTTTGAAGTCCAAGGAGAACATTTTTGAAAATCAAAGAGGACTGGGAAATAAAACCAATTAGGGTTTCTAGATTAGGATTTTGGGGTGCTAGTTCACACTTGCCTGCATAAAAGGAAACAAACCCACCCACATTTGTGTGCTACCCAACCCCTTGATTGAAAAGATCTAATCAAGAAAAACCCTAAAATCAGGCTCTAAAATCACTTGAACCTTAAAATACTTGGCCCTAATAACCTGGGAGTTAAATCAGGGTGATTTCTATGTCTTAACCTAGAGTCATTTTGCCATCTTTAGGGTAGGTCAGGTAAAGTTGGACTACATTGTAGGCCAACCAACCTCCAAATTAGGTCACAAGTCAAAATAATTGCTAATTCAAGTGAAATCAAAAAGCACAAATTAGGATATAAAACTGGTAGACTTAAGAGGTCAAGTTATCCATTCTGGTCTACCTAGACCCTCAGTGACAAGAGAGGTCAGGTGGGGGAAACCCTGTAACCCGTGGGGGTGCTCTACCGTGTAGGGGTCTTTGCGGGACTCTCCCTCTCTGGCTACCCAGGTAATTCTCAGGTGGACGACTATCTGATCGAGGGCATCATCCGCCCCAAACCTCTATAGTCATCCAAAAATCTTTGGGTGCCTTGATTGGGTCAACATCACATCCATTCCCTCATCCCTTCTCTTTAGAGCACACACACAGACTTTCTTTAGGAGTCTCTATTCAGATCAAATCACTTCATTCTAAACTTGAATTTTGATCCTACATCTTGATTCCACCATCTAACTCAAATATGCATCCTGGTTAGCTAGGAAGACCATTGAAGAAACCTGAATCACAAAGATTCATAAGAGATAGAATGGTTGAGGATGTCCTTGAATTTTATGAGATTGAGTACACGACCTCAAAACCAGTAGAAGACATTCAGGTTAGTGTATCAACAACAACAACCTTCATCATAAACTGTGCCCAATTATTATTAACAGAAGTAACAAAGTGATCAACCTGAGAATTCTCATAACAGAATATATTGAGATAGAAAAATTGCATAACTTTGAATACCTCCAATGCATGACAAATACTGTACTTTGGGAAAAACACCAAGATGATCTTCAAAAATGGGAGAAAATGATGAGATTGTTAAAACAAGTTATCGATCAAAAATACCCGTACATGCCCCAAACAGTTAATGAAACATCTTGGACTATTATTCAGGATCAATCTAATCTCCCAAAGCTTGGTTTGAGACACAAGGTTGTTGTGGATTCCCAACCCAGATGGAATTTTAACATGCTTGATCTAGAAGTTGGTTGGGAAGTCCCGATTGTAGGAGAACATGATTTTGAGCCAGCCCTAGAAAACCAACACCCTATTTCACCAAGCATCGAATTTCTAGATTCCTATAACAATGAGATACCTCTCGAGGGTGTAAATTCCGCCCCTTATTCTGATAAGGTGACCCTCAAAGGCAATTTTGGTCGAGATTCTAGTGATTCAACCCACATCCTTAGCCTAGAATCTGGATCTGAATCTTATTGGGATGATTACAAGGCCCCATATGTCGAAGATCAAAGTTTGAATTGGGATTATGATTCTGGGCCTTTGTTTGATGAATATCCCTCTCCAACATCCACAGAAATATAGATTGATTTTTCGGAAGTCACGCAAATGTACGATACAAAAACTGAGTTGGAAGAGTGGGGTTTTGATTGGGTCTTCCCCACAAGACAAATGCCTGAGCCTAGACCATATAAGGACACCTTTTTAAGCTCAGAATCTAGAAATAGGCTAGACCCCAGTCAGGTTGCTATGTCTACATCCTGTGATTTATTCTATTGTGGAATGTCTGATCTCTAATCTGATTCAGAATTTGTGTCTCACAATCTCTCCAACGATTTTGAATCTTACCATGATTTCGGAAAACCATTGTTTCCTGATGACTATGAGCCAATCTACAACCTTAGCTCACATGATTCATTCTTTGACTCTGACTTAGATGTCCCTAATCCCGATATCACTTATTTAAATTCAGGTTCCAGTGAGATGGAATCATTTCTTTTCGATCCTCAGGAATCAAAACCAGAAAATACCGAGAGTGACTACACCCCAGAATTCGAATCTTTTCTTGACCCAGATTTTCTTCATCCTATAAACACTCTTCAGGCATTCACTTTTGAATTGATGGCTACTATGAGGACTCTCTAAATGAACCCACCTTTAATTCCTTTTTAGAAGAGCACTCATACACAATTCTTATTGATGCCACCTCCTCTACATATACAGAACCCGTCCAAACCCATTTTCAACCTCGATTCGCAACCAGACTTAATTTTTATTCTGAATTCCCTCTTATTGAGCCGATTGCTGATGATTCACCTCCACATCTCTATCGGGTTTTAGACATTGATCAGACTACAAATCACGCCCCATCCTTCTCTGATTACTCTTATAGGGTTTCCACATCATCCACTGATTATTTTAAGGATCCCTACTCTAGTCAGGCTGATTTGACTCAGCCAAATCCTGGATTCACACTTCCACATCACTCCAAGCTCCAAAGTATATGGTGGGTTCCACATCTCTTGATCTACATTTATCAACCCACCAGATTGATTGGGTTTGGGCTGCATCAACAACATGTTGATCTGAACAAGCACCTGGTTGGACCAACCAGGCTTTTGATCAAAGTGCCTGTTCTACAAAAGTTAGCTGATTTGACCACTCCCTCTCCATACCATTTCTTGCTCGGCTGAAGGCGTTGAATTTAGCATTTAATGGGAGGCAACCTGTCATTCCAAAAACTTGAGATCCTTCTGATTATCCTGTTGTACATCATGTCTATTGCACCCTAAGTTCGGTCTTAGAGCAGTCAATCCCATCACTGGTACACATGCCAGAGCTTGAAATCGTCTGCAACAGTCATTCCCGACCCGTTCGCCCACCCGATAAATCCTGTTCCATTTCCTGAAACCCAAACCTATATCACACCCTCTGTTTACAATGAGGACAATACAAAACTTAGGCATGGGTGGGTGGTAAAGTGCAAACATACAAATATCAAAGTTCGGAAGGGTTCTCATAAAAAGAATCACATATTCCAAAAATACCAAAAAAATTAGAAAATTGTGAAAAAGAAAAAAAAATTGAGTGGAGAGAAAATTTTGAGGCCATACAAATCTTGAGGAGAAAAAGGGGAGAAGATAAAAATGTCAAAAAGAAGCACAAATTGAAAAGAAAAAGAAATGAGAGAGTCATTAGTAAGAAATTAAGGGATTAACTGAGTTGTAGGCCATATCAAGAAAAAGAAAATGAAAGGAAACACGTGCTAATGAAACACAGAAGTGATTAGTAGGAACGATGATCCTAGGCCTCTTGAGCTATACTCTTAGGCTTAAAAATTCAAGTATCCACTAAGATCTGGATAGTCCTCAAGAGGTTGGGGAAAATGCAAAGCTTATGTGTTAGGTCCAACGCTTAGGGAGTATTTGGTCGTGCTACTCCTCAACTCAGTTAATTAAGTTAATTTTACTTAATTAAAAGTAGAAAAAAGTAACTTAGGTTAACTCGAATTGTGTCGATTTAGTAGTAACATTTTAGATTTTTTTAACTGGTTGAGTCCAGGTCGTTCACTGGGTGGTATACATTATTTTTAATTCACCAATTAATTCTAAACATCTTATAGGTATAGGAGGTATAATTAAGTTAACTTTAATAACATGAATTTTGCAAAATGATTTAAATTGAAGAAATATGCAAAATTCCATTTGAATCACATTTACAACATTTATTTCAAAAGATTTAAGGCAAATGAGAGTTTATCTATTCAAAATATGCCTTATTACAACAACTGAAAGTAATTCTTATTACAACAATTAAAAATAAAGAGAAATTAAACTCCTTTTCTTTTATTCTTCAGCCTCTCTCTTTCTTTTCTTCTTCTTCTTTCTTTCTTTCTTTCTCTTCTTCCTCTATTTTCCTTTTCTTTTATTTATTCTTTATCTTTTCTCTTTTTCTCTTATATCTCTCTTCTTCTCTCTCGAGCTTCCTTTCTTTTCCTTCTCTTTTGTTCTGCCTCTTTCTTCTCCCTTATTCCCTTAGACTTTCTTCACTTAACTCTTAATGATTTTTCAATTAGCACTTAGCCTTCAGCCCTTCTGCTCAGCTTTCCCTTTAAACCTTCAGTAGAACCAAGTTTTCTTTCTCAACCAAAAATTGGTTTTTGGTTTGCGATGAGGACCTTTCGGGGATACACAGCACCCTGTATAGGGTGGGACCAGACCCTACTAGGTCCTCACCTGATTTGAGTTAGTTTGGTTTATTTTCGGTTTATTTCTTTTTCGAGGTAATCCGACCCAACCGCCTCCCAGGCCTCACCCTCCTAGGGCCACACATATCGCACGCCCACACAGGCGCACACCTGCAGGGACACATGCCCACACACACACATACATGCTCAATCGTAACCGGTATCCGTGTGCCGAGTGCTAACGACTGAGGAGCATAAAGAACAGAAACCTTTTAGACTAAGGCGGGCACGTAAGGATTTCTGATGTGGGACTAATGTTCCCCCTTCTAGAGCTGACTTCAACTGAGGATATCTCCTAGCTCAGAGCTCCAAATCAATTGAATCAAAGCTTGTTGGAAAGCTCTTGAGTAGCTATACAAGATTACAGGGTCAATTTAATGCTAAGGGGTTGATTTCCTCTTTGATTTGAAGGGCAAAGTTATGGGTTTCCTATGGTTTATTTACTGCCTGGAAATGGAATTAGTGTTAACAGAGTCCATAGCTGGACTTCTCTCTTGGATAAGGTTCTAAATAGGTTCTACATGGAATTCCGTAGATGCTGGAGTAGGTTTCAAGCTCTTGAGAGCTTTAGGTAACTACAGAGAAGCTCTAAGCATCTCTAAAAGCTTTAGAGATAGAATTTAAACAAAAGAATGTTGTAACAGATAGCTAAGATCATATCTGATCAATTTAAACAGATTCTAAGGGTTGTTATAGGCTCATTTGGGCAGAAATCATGATCATATTTCAACAAAAACCTGCTGCCGACAGTTTGTGTTCGAAAACAACCCAAACTAGCAGAGTTAAAATTCTAACCAAATTACATTACAGAGCTCAATCTAATCACTCTAAAATCATCCAACAGAATCTCAGAAATAATTTAAACTTCTCAAATCATCTAATTGAGCTCAGAATCAAAATCTCCATCTCAGGTTTGCTTAAAGGCTAAAAAATTGACTTTCTATTCTAAGCCTCTTTATAGGAAATTAAAGCCTAGAATAGGATTCCTATAACCTCAGGAAATCACTCAACTCCTTAAACGAATGATTTGACCTTGGAAACTTGGGTTTCAGGCTCATCGCCTGAACTCAAAAGGTGCTTTGTTCATCAGAAGAATTAGGAGTTTGTTAATGTGTTCTAAGAACATGAATAGCTTCAGTGCACTGCACTGAAGCTTCTAGACTCATCAAATGTGGCTTTTGGTCTTTTGTTAGGCTTCTCCAACTCCGCTGAAGTTGGAGAAGATGAAACCTTAATCTAAGCTCCAGTCGTTAGAATCTCAAATAAACAACCTCAAATTAAACAGTGATCAAACTTACATCAATCTAGAGCTTATTATCATCTTCTACAGGTTGAAGATCAAATTTCACTCGTCGGAGCTCGCCGAAGCTCTGGTGAGTCTAGTAAAAGGTAAACTCCATGTACAAAAAGATAAATCGTGCCATTTTTGATTTGAAAAGGTTCTTGAGGTTGCAAGGAACCTCAATATTGCATTTAATTCCTCATTAACTCATTAGATGAAAGATTAAGCAGTGAATTCAGTTTGAATGAAAATTGAGTTGGTTGAGGCACGAGACTTGATCTCCTACTCAGAAGAGAGGACAAGACAAGTCAAAGAAGGGTTGCAATCATAAATATTCATTTAATTTAAAGTCTTAACTGCTCCTGAGCAGCCATTGATAGCGAGCTCAGGAGCTTAAATAGAATTAGGCTTTTAAGTTACATAAAGTATTTGATCAAATTAAGATGATAAATAGGATCCTTTAATGATGAATTGATGATGGAGGATTCGATGGATGTGAATTTAAGTCAACTACTGCTGCCATGGACAACAGAAGTAGTTGATGTAGGTGGATTTGGATTAGGTGAATCAGTGATCATATTAGGGATTAAATGTGTTAGAAATGGTCATGAATGATTAAAGAAGGTGGACAATGGATTCAAAAGACAAAATTAGGTCTCTGGCGAGTACAAGGAGCTCCCCGGAGTCGAAGAAGATGATCATTAAAATATGAAATTACGACTAAACTACCTAACTAACTACCTACCTAGACTACTCTACTACTCCTACTCCTACTCCTAATCTACTCCTATCTACTGTTACCTGGACTAAGGGGTTAGAGGAAACTCCATCGAACGCCCATGAAGGATGAGTGAAATCAGAGGGTATTGGGAAGATCTCTGGCTGTCGAATGTGGATGATGCAGAGGATGTCCTTAGTCAGTGCCTATGTCCAGAGACGCGATTGACCTCGGCGAAGTTCCTAAGCCAATTGAGGTGGACAGAGGAAGTCGAAAGATGAGGTGGAAGTTGGCCAGAGTTGTGGAGGGAATAGCCTATCTAAGTTGGCTACAGTGAAGAAGAGGGAAGGGAGCCAACTTGTGGAAAATCAAGGGGGTCAGGGGGTATTTATAGTGGACGACGACGAAGGAGGAGGTGGAATTTGGATGCATAGGAGGGTAGGAGGAGGTTAACCACCGGCGTCATCTCCGACGACGGTGAGGTTAACTCCTACCTAAAATTATGATAAAAGTGTCATCCAGATCGATGGATGAAGATGGGATGGTGAGCACAAGCTCTAGGAGCTTGGAGAAGGTGAGGTGTCGTCGGATGGGCGGTGATCGAGTGGTGGAGGCACCCTCGGTCATCAGCCGTTCAATCGGCTGAAGGGAAGAAGAAGAAGAAGAAGTCAGGGACCTATTCACGATAAAGCCTAAGGACCTATAAGAAAATAAGGACCCATTTGAAATGAAATGTAAGGACCAAAATGTAAACTCAGATTTTCAATGGTTATTTTAATTTACATCATTTTTAATTTTTTATATATGATTATAAATAAGGTAATTATTACATTTAGACCTTGAATTTAAATTTTTGACCTTTTTAGATTAATTTATTAAATTAACTAATGTTACTTAAGTTATTACATACTTATGTACACATTATGTTTAAGTTAATTAACTTATCAATTAGAGGAATGATTGTTAATATCTCAAGTCAATTACTAATCAGATTATTAATAATATTAATTAGACGTTAAAATATCATTTTTGACTCATTTTAACATCCTTTAGTATATATCCCTTATTTTATAATTAACCCATATATTCACATATCCTTAGCTTATTAACTAGGAAGACTAGTTAATTAAGGGTAATTAGAGATCATGATGGGCTTCTCATCAGTATTCGACCTCATTAACCAACCTCTGGTTTGTGGGACTCAGTAACCTAAGCACACCAATCCACACACAGTCTGGTTCAGTGCGCTTAAGTATCAAAATCATGCAAATGCATCTAAATTGGCATGAAAACATCACCTAGATTAGGAGTGGCCGATCAACACAAGTTGATTTGGATGAGTTCCCGGTGCGGAGAGGGGGAAAATTCCACTCAAAGATGCGCAATAACATATTGTCTCCTCGGTGCTTGTCTCCTAGGATATTTACATATCCTACCGAGGGCATGTAAGCATCGTGCACTGGTTCAGATGCCATGGGTGTCATTATCATGAAATGTCGATTGCTAGGGTTTGGATTTAGCTACAGAACACCATGAGTAGGATTATCTTGAAATCTCGAAAGCTAGGATTCTGGGGGTTGCTAATGGTGGTGCAATCCTGAAGCATCAATTGTCAGGGACCCTTTGAGGATTGATGATGGGAACTAGGAATCTGATATAGACCGTTATGTGAAGCCAATCCGATGCTAGAAATAAAAAGAAAAAGTGAGAGAAAACTCTCAAAACAAAGAAAATTCCTCTGTCTCTCTCTTACAAAAATGCACTGCAAACTGAACCAAGGCTAAAATATGTTACAAGCACCGGTGCTTTAAACGTTGAGTTCAACAAACCTCACGATAGTTCTTGCAGGCCTTAAAAACCTTCGCAGCGAATTGTGGCTAGAGCTAGTCAGGTCCAGATCTTGGTTGGTACTTGAGTACCTCTAGGCCTACTATCGGCATTTTAACATAATCTACAGAAGAAAGCACACATCATAGTTTTTGAACATCAAAGGAACTCATGGTCTAGAATCAAAGTTAAAACCTTAAACTTTTGCTAAGGGACAAGCAAAAGCTAGGTATAGGGGTATGATGGGAACACCATCATGAGCCCTAACTAGCTCAATTTGACCCAATGAAGAGAATAAAAGCTCCTACATAACCAACTGAAGGTCCTAAGGCACTGAATAACCTTTTTGAAAGAAAAGTAAAAAATAAGGTTAAAAATGTAATTTTACCATTGCAGCACAACAACGTACTTTCTCAAGGGCTAAACACAGGTCAAATGGTATTAACAAGATAATAAGTGGGTTAAATCAGATAGAAAAGGGTTCGTGTGAGTTTTGGGAATTATATGACTTCTTAAAACCCTAAAACAAACCCACTCAATTAACCAAGGTTCTGATTAGGATAAAATTCACCTAAATCCTCTAAAAGTCATATAAAAATATTCTCTAGGGTTTAGAACTTTCAATTTGGGCATTGGAACCCATTTTGACCTAGAATGGTGTCTCAGACAGATATTTACCCTAAATTGGGTTGTTACATAAATTGCCTAGTCAAATGCAATCAAACCCAAAATCCAACTTCACCATTGGATTCCTTATGTCTAAATTAGGTTTTTACCAAAATTTGGACCTAAGGGAATCTCATCTTGACCCTCTTTGCAAAAAGGTCCAACCTAATTACATTTCTATCCCTATTTTTCAAAAACCCTTACAATCAGCCCCCTAGCTTTCTTATCATCTCAGCAAATGGGTCCCTCAGCCATTATAGTAGAGGAATCCTACTCCAGCATGCTTTAGAAGGAGGTTTCTCCTTGATTGCTCAAAATCCCTCCCAAAATTGGAAGGGAGATTCTCTAAGTAATCTCCTCCAATCTAAACCCATCGGTGATCCATAATTCCTACTCAATCTCTCATACGAATGCATGAGATATTTAGGTCTTTTGAAGATTCCAACTCTGGAGACCATGCCTTTTTTGGAAGCTTGTCTTCCAAGCACAAATCCTTCTCGAGAGGCCTATTTAAGACTCCCCAAATTCAACCAAGTCTCCTCAGCTTGAAATTGCGCTGGATTCCCTCACATTCTCCTCTCCTCACTGGCCGTAACCCTCCACAAGCTCCGACGACTCCTCCCACTCTCTCTCGTCGCCCAACCACAATAGTAGTGGTTGGGTTGTCTTCCTCTCATTCATCCACGTCACGTAACATCGGCCAATGTTACCTTTGCCCTATCCTTGTCGCCGCTTCACCTATGGAGGTATTCATCTTCCCCATGTTCGACGACCATACCGGTGTGGGATTCCCTTTCCCTTCATCCTTGGATTAGGTTTATTAGATTCCCTCTCTCTTCTACTCCCATTCCCTCTCTTTATTTCCCTAAACCAACCCTCGATGCCACTAATCACCATCACCTTCTCCACCACCGACGATCCCTCCAGCGAGGTGCCCCCGTTGCTTTGCACCTCCATCCACCATACAACCTCCACAACTACTCACTGATCATTTCCCCCCACTCCATTCACTCCGTTGACCACCCAAAAGCGTCCCCAAACATACCCACTCACACGCCCACAGAGAACCCTAGACACGGCACCACAGCCACCCACACTTCATGAAACCACGCCCATCACATCTGCCGTGGTTCGGTGAAGCTCCCTGAGCTCTTTGACGTAGCTGCAAGGCTATTCTCATGTTTTTAGGTTTAGGCACACCAGCCGCCATGGATGAAGGAGCTTGAAGCTCGCTTGCTGCGCTCCAGGCGAGAGTCCCAGGCGGTGCATACTTGAGGCATGAACGCACTCTGGTTCTCAATCAGAGTAAAGAGCCCTTGCAGCCTCGCCAATTGGGCCACACATCTGCTGCTGCAGTGCGCAAAGGAAGGTGGGGCATTCAGTCCCACCTTGGAACTGGAAGAGAGGCCGTGTGCGCATAAATTGATTTTGTGTTAGAGGCTTATTGCCTCCAACATTGAGGGTGAGGTCCTCCTCCCCCCTCTCACAGACTCGTCCATGGCACTGACCATGCGGACCTACCTACGGCCCGTTTACCCAACCAACTCACTCCTTGCTCACCACCTATGCCGGTGAGCCCGGACCCAGGTCTCCATTAGGTCCGATTACCCAGGCCGGTTGCGGCTCTGGAGGAGAGAACCTAAAATAGAGAAGAGAGAAAGAGAGGAAAGCTACGTAGGGGAAGGGGAGTTTTGCCTTGGAAAGCTTAGCTCGACACTTAGCCAAATTAGAGAGGAAGAAGAAGAGCTCAGGCGGAAAAGGAACAAGAAGAGGAGGTCAGGCAAAGAAGGAAGAAGAAGCTGAAGAAGACAAGGCTAAAGACAGAAAGAGAAGAAGGAAGAAACTGAAGTAGAAGGATCGTAGGCTTAAGCAAAGAAAGAAAGAACATGAAGAAGAAGGAAGCTTAAGGTAGAAGGTAGAGAAAGAGAAAAGGGAGAGAAGGCAAAAGTAGAAAAGAAGAAAGGAAGGTCAAGCAGAAGAGAAGAAGAAAAGGAAGAAGCAAGAGAAGAAGGGAAATTAGAGAAAGAAATCAGAAAGCTAAGGAAAGAAAGGCACTGTAGGACACAACTTTTAAGTTCTCCATTATTTTAATTACAGTTATTTTTACTCTTCATATATTCATGCTTTACACTTCTAATTAGATTTTGAGTAGTATTATGCATTCAATTTACATTTATTGTTGAGATTAGTGCATGAATTCCATTTGGTCCCTATGCTCGGCCTCGGAAGGGTAATAAAATTGTATTTATTTTGAATGCTTTTTTGGCTGTACTACAATGCAACACTCTTAAATACCGATTTAGCAATCAGAAATAGATGCTTATAGACTTTAGGACTCCTTCCATAACCTTAATTAAAGGCCTCAACTGCAGCACCCTCGCCAATTGGAAGGAGGTCTCCTCTGTAGCTTCACACGAAGGAAGCGGGTGGGATAGTCCCACCTCGGAAACAGCTAAAGCGCCCATGTGACTTAAGTTGTTTTTCGTTCCTCAACTATTCGCCTCAGTAAGCACAGGGTGAGGTTCCCTCACGTGTGCCTACGTACGCCTTCGCCTAAGACCACGCCACGTAGGTCTTGGCTCTGAACTGTTTACCCGTATTCCTGGATCTAATTGTCTCTGAGAGAAGAGAGGAAAAGGGAAAGGATAAAGAAAAGAGAGAGAGGGGAGGGGGGTTTTGCTCTACTTGCAACCTGTCGACACTTAGTGATTTCTTATAGAGGCTTTCACCTCTGCTAGTATTGGTGCCTAGGTCTGTGTTATTCCTTCCCTTGAGCTTAAGCAGAGAAAGGAAAGGAAAAAGAAGGGTGCCCTCTTGGCACTATAGCAATTGGACGATTAAGCCATCTAGTTGAGAGCTCCATTATTTGATCTCTGATAGGGAGTGCACTGTGCAATTATCCTACATGGATTAAAGTTGATTGATAATGTTGGGATATTTGATATTATTCTAATTAGGGTAATTGGTGATTCAAATCACCATTTTACCCTAATCCTTTTGCACTATCAACATTTGCTGTTATATACAGATCATTTGAGTTTGGAAATTTTATCATATATTGTTATCTTGTGATAGAATTGCAATTTTTGAGATTTATTGCAACACTTGCTCCCTACGTTCGACCTTGGATTTCTTTCGAGCTATAAATTGTATCTGTTGATGAGTGATTTGGTCAGTACTACAACGTATCAATCTTAGACACTGATTTCACACGTTAAACAAAGGGCAAGGCAATCAAGTCTCCTTACAAACTAAGAGGACACTTCGTGGGAGGAGGAAAAGTGATTGATGAGAAACCTATTGCGACTGTTTTGAATGTGGAACGTGTCGCAAAAATGAAGATGGGTGGTGACTAAGTGATGGGATGAAGATCCTCACTTGGAACGTGCATGGGTTATGCGATGGCATTCGAAAGGCATCTTTGGCATGTTATTTGTAGGTATGGGAAGTGGATTGCGCACTTCTAGAAGAGACTCTCCTCTTAGAAGGGGATGTCTCTGTGTGGTCTTCTTTACTACAGGTTGGTTAAGCAAATGTGTGGCCCATTACTGTGTTGGGTAGATATGGTAGTTTGGCTATCTGGTGGAAGCCCTCTAGCTTACAGTTGGTGGAGGAATGGATGGAGATATACCAATTGACTTGCAGTTTTAGAACGGTCTGTGGTGAGCATGATTTTTTTGTTACGTGCATTTATGGTCCTTGTGCGGCCAATTGTAGAATTAGGTTACGAGAGGAACTTGCTCATGTGGCAGCAAGAATACATGGGAAACCTTGGCTAGTTGGGGGAGATTTCAATTGCACTGTGTCTGAGTGTGATAGGGCCAGTGATGTTAACATCATCATAAGCCATATCTAGCTTTATTTTGTCATATTCCATCATTAAATGCTCCTACATAACCACCAGAGAGCCCTAATTCATTGGAAATCCATTATGAGAGAATAACAGTAAAATAGGAATCATAGTTTTAAAAGCATATCCCAATTGCAGTATAGTCACGGGATTTCCTAGGGGTTAAATAAAGGTCAAATGCTATAACATATGAGTTCATACAGACAGAAAAGGGTTTTCGCACATTTTAGGAATTAAATGACATCTGAAACCCTAAAAGTAGACCTGCTTAATCTATTAAGGTTTTGGTCAAGATAAAATTCACCTAATCCTTCTAAAATTCATAGAAAAATATTCTCTAGGGTTTGGTACGTTCAATTTGACTATCAGAACCAGTCTTGACCTAAAATAGAGCCATAGATAGACTTTTGCCCTAATTTGGGTAATCATACAATTTCTACAGTTAAACGTGGTCAAAACCTTAATCTAACTTCACCATTGGATTCCTTGGGTCCAAATTAGATTTGTAGTAAAATTTGGGCCCAATCTGAGATCATCTTGACCTAGTTTTCAATTTAGTCCTGTCTGAGTCTTTTCTCTCACACCCATATCGCTAGCTTTTGAAAGTATTTACGTTTACCCCTAACTTCATCTCCTTCTTCACAAATAGGTCCCCGCTGCCTGTAGTTTCCTAAATCCAACATCAACGACCTTCAAATAGGAAGATCTCCCTAATTTCTCCCTCAATCCCTTCCAAAATTGGAAGGGAGATTCCAAAGAAGATCTCCTACAATTTGAGCCACGCATTAGGCCCTAATTCACACTAGAATCCCATGCAAATCCTTCAAAGAGTTGGGATTCCAACTTTGGCAAGCCTTCCAAGCTTGAGAAGCTTGCTTCCCAAGCTCTAACTGCACCCTAAGACCTGAAAAAGGAACCCCAGTGCAAGGTCATGCTTTCCAAGATTGATTTTGGGTAGGTCTACCCTCAATTCCTCCTTCCTATTACTGCTGAGAAGTTCCTTAAGCTCTGGCGACTCCTCCCAATCTCCTTTGTCATCCGTCCGCAATACCAGCGGTCGAATTTCCTTCCTCTCTCTCGTTCGTTCTTGGCCATACCCGCAGGAGCCTCCTTCCCATCGTCGTCGATGCTTCTATCTCGTAGGAGCCTTCGTCTTCTCCAGAGCCAGCGTACCCCTGGTAAGGAGAATCCTCCCCTTTCATCTGGTTAGCTTAAGTTAGATTAGTTTCTCTCCACTTTTAGGTTTGATTCCTCTCTTCTTATCGCCGTTTCAACCCCTCGACACATGCTATCACCCTCGTCTTCCCCGTCTCCAACTACTCCTCTAGCTAAACTCTCCCATCGCTACACCGCTCTATACGCCTGGCTACCCATTCCATAACCTTCGCCACTACTCCACCAATCAAACCCCTCTCCTATTTTGCTCCACCATCCACCCAAACCATCCACCGAACAACCCACCTTCCTGCCTCTGTTCCCTACTCCGTCCGACCTACACGACTCTCCTCACATCACACTGTACCCACCACCATATTCACCATCCCACAACAGAGCTACTGAAATCATTTGATAGGGTCGAAAGGCCGTTCTTTATGTTTCAGGTCAGTAGGTCGCCGGTGCCATTAGCGATGAGCTCGAACGAAGCTTAAAGTTCTCCTCGGCACCTACAGCTCCAGGCGCCACTTCCAAGTGACGCGACTACCTTCCTCGAAGTGACCCAGGTCTTCAATTTGGCACCACACTACCTGATTCAGCTTCAATTGGAGGATCACTGCTACTGCCAGCCGCGCGAAGGAGGCAGTGGGATTTAGTCCCACCTAGGAAACCACTGAGTGCCCGGAGTGACTTAAATTGAATTTGTGCCTACGACTTATCTCCTCGACACACAGGGGGTGAGGTCCCCCACATGCCCTTCACATGCCTTGCCCGTGACACTATTCACTCGGGCTTGGCTCCAACCCGTTTACCCGCCTATGCCAGCGCGCACCTCGGTTGCTACCCCACGCCGGCATCCTTGGTCCCATGTGCGCTCTAGACCGATTACTCGATAACCCGGTACTGTGCATGGCCATGGGAGGATGTGAAAGAGGTGAACCTTGAGAGAGGAAGAGGAGAAGGAAGAGAGAGAGCACGTGGGGTTAAGGGGGGTTTTGCTCTTTAATGTTCTCTACACTTAGTCAATTTCAAAGGTGAGCTTTCCCCTATACATCAGAAGGGCCAAAGAAGAAGAAAGAAAAGGACAAAAGAAAGAAGATGGAGAAAGAAGAAGAAGAAAGAAGAGGAGAGGTTCTGAAGAAAAAGAGAAGGCATGTGCTTGCCTTCTGTTAAGACGTTTGATTGCTTGCCTACTACTGGTTGATTTGAGTTGATCAATGAATGCATGGTTAAACTTTAGAGGATATAAGTGGTGATGTAAATCACCATTGCCATTTTTTTTTTCTTTTTATCCTCATATTCTTGAGATACATTGGATTTCACTGAATAGTTAATTAGATAGGTTATTATTCATTGATAATCTATATTTTGCTCAATTTCTTATGCTCATTTAGATTATTTATTTAGATTAGCGATTAAATTCCATATTTGCTCCCAGCGAATGACCTCAGACTTCTTTTGAGTTATAAATTTTATCTGTTTTGAGCAATTTTGTCCTATACTACGATGCATCTCTTAAACAATGATGAATTCGCACTTAAATAGCCAGCAAAAGGTTGGACCAAGCATCAGTTGGATTTTAATTGGCTATGTTAGAGTTGGGCTTAAATGAATGCCCTTCCACTGGAGCTAACTATGCCGGGAGAAATGGTAACAGACTGATGTCCAAGTTGGATCGATTTTTTTGAAACTCAGAACTGCTGGAGAGGGTTCAATTATCCTCGGTGATGGGTCTGGATTGACCATTTTCTTACCACACCCTGCTATTATGGGATAATGGTGAATGTGCCTCTTGTGGTACCTACTTCAAATTTAGGAAAAGATGGCTGAAGGAGGAGGGCTGCAGGGATATGATCTCTCGCTGGTGCAACTGAAAACATGTGGTTGGCTATGCAAATTTTAGGTTAGCTACTAAATTGAGGGAACTAAGGAATCTATTGAAGGAGTTCAAACTCACCTCAGAAATTATGAGGGAACAACGGTGCATGGAGGCTTTGGAAATGTGAAGCATCTTGATCTCAAAGAAAATTTGGGGCTGATGACTGATGAGGAAAGAGGGCAGTGTGTGCAATGGCAGTCAATGGTGGTGGAGGAGGATTTGAAGAGAGAAATAGACTGGAGGGAGAAGTTGCGACAATTATGGCTGAAAGAAGGGGATGCAGACACTAAGTATTTCCACTTGGCAGCTAGTTCTTGGCGGCATTTTAATTTCATCTATTCATTGAGATCTAGAGATTAGGTCCTAACTTCCATTGATGATGTCAAAAGGGAAGCGATTAGATTTTTTAAAAAGTCAACTAAAACCTTGAGGAGTGGATAGTGGAGGATGGGAACTTCAGATCTGTCGAGAGTTGGGAACATGGAGAGGGAACAGTTGACTACATCCATTTCTGAGCAGCGGGTGGTGGAGGCTATGCATGCTTTAAATGCTGAAGGTTCGCCAGGTATAGATGGGTTTCAGGTATTCTTCTATAAGGAGTTCTGGCCAAATGTGAAGTTTGATGTTATGGATGTCATAAGAGAGTTTCAGGGTGGGAACTCTAGATTTGTGAGAATCAACAGATCATATCTTTTCTTCTTACAAAAGAAGCCAGGGGTAGAGAGTTTATTGGAGTTTAGACCAATTGCGTTATCTAACTCTATCTATCTAATTGTTGGTAAAATTCTGGGTAGTAGATTGAAGAGGGTCTTGAAGGACCTGATTAGTCCAGTGCAATATGCTTTTCTTCCCAATAGATCTTGGTGAGCATAATTTTCATGAGAAAGATTTGAGTTATAGAGAACCCATCGTCTTAGTCGCAAAATATCTCTACCAAATAAAATTTATCAAAACTCAAAGGAACTCCCGAGTTGAACATGGGGAGGCGAACATTTGGTTTTGAAATCATGTTTTGATTTTATTTAGTTTTGTTGTTTTTTCCTTTGGATTTTTTTGGTATTTTTGTAAGATAGAATATAAAGCAAAATGATCATTATCTAGTCTAATCTACTCTAACAAAATAAGATAGGGAATATTTCATAGATCAGGCAATGTCTATTATAACTAATTAAATCTACAGTAGAAAAATGATAAAAGATAGATAAAGGTAAGAAGAATCCCCCTCGATGATCACTTGGAGGATGACTCACTTTGACGGTGCCTAGATGAAGGTGGTAGGAAGTTGGACGAAGAAGAATGGAGTGAGGGATAGGAAAGCTTTGTGACGAGGATCTTCTTCCAAAAGGTAGTGAGAGGTCGGCCACGTGATGCTCCATGAAGGGGGTGAGAAGCAGGAAAAAATATTTCTTTTCTACCCTAGAGGAGCATCCCGAGCTTAGGGCAAGCTCTTTTTAGACCATAGGAGGTAGTAAGGAAGAGAAAGGAAGAGATGAAGAGAAGTGGGAGGGGTAGGGGTCCTTTTATAGTGGAGGAGAGGAGACATTTCATGCATGGGCCATTTAATGACAACAAGAACATCGCTGAATATCCACCCTAAATGTTGCTATAGCTTCCAGCTCACTCACCTGCTAATGATCGCAATGGTCACAGCTATCATGCGTGCCTTGCCGTTGGATCGATGATGAACGGCTGACATTATGAGATGATCACACGCTCAGCTGGCACATTAGCTAGAGCATCAGACCGCGTGTGCGGTCATGCGTTCTCACACAAGCATATCTGTGCTCATCAGTCGTACCACGTGGTGCGTTTCATGCTGCTAGATGGCCATCCAATGAACACAATCTAATTATGCCCATGCTCCTGAAGTCAGGCACTGCTACTGGGCTTCGAACGGGTGTTGATGGCTTGAGAGCGCCTCTCACAACCGATGCATTGTCACGTTGGATGGTCGAGTGGAGACATTAGATGGCATGAGCTCTCGACCATTGGATGGAGATCCAACGGTCAAGATCGCATGTTGAAGATGGCAAGCTAATGAGCAGAGGGTCCTGAGTGCATTTGGACAGTTGCGACAGTGCCACGTGGCACCATCATGGTCGTCTGTATTCTTTGCTTTGTATGTGGCATCTAGATCAATCCGTGCAGTCAGATTTGGAATCTAAGGTTTAGATTGGTGCACCTTGCCCCTTGGTTTTCGATATTCCTCAGACTACATAAGGTGCTATGGCTCTGATCAAGGCGATTTCAGAGGCGTTGGACTCCAATCGTCGTCCTAATCAGATCTGTACAGTAGAATCGTCAATCCAAACCCCCGAAATAAATCTCCTCTCCTAGCCACAAAATGACATGAATTAACCTAAAATTTATATAAACTATTCTAAATGAAGAATGATGCATGCTATGCAATATTTATAATATGGAATGCATCTATAAGCTTAGGAACATGCATAAATAGGCATTTTAACCTAAATGGATGTGTATACATTAGATCTCTATAGGAGTCTTTCGTTATTGCACAGGAGATTGTGGGATGGCGAAGAAGAAGATGAAAGGCTTATATATGGAAGGTGGACTTCAGTAGGGCCTATGATTTGATCTCCTGCCCCTACTTATAGGAAATTTTTAAACGAAGAGGATTCCCATCTATTTGTATCCAATGGATGAAGAAATGCATAACAACAACATCTTTCCCTCCATTGATTAATAGGAAACCATGTGAAACTTGGATCCAACCACAATGCAGGGTCCGACAAGGTTGCCCTTTGGGTCCCTTGATTTTTAATTTGGCTATGGATTCTCCTGCTAGATTTGCTTCCAAGCTATCAAGTGCGGACATGGTGAGAGCGTATTCGATGTCGAACTCTTGTAACTTGGAGCCAATTCTCCAATACGTTGATGATATGGTTTTCTTTGTGGAGGGTGGCAAAATGGGAGTGGAGATACTCTACATTATGGTATTCATGTTTGTGGAAATTTCAAGCTTGAAGCGTAATGGTGGTAAATCTTCATTAATCTATTTTGTCTTGGAGGGTTAGGAGAGCGATGCGATTTCTACAATTCTACACACAACAATTACAAACTTGCCTTTCAAGTATTTAGGGCTACCACTGAGACACTCAAAGCTGAAGAAAAGTGGCTGGAACGTCCTATTTGAAAAGATTGCTGCTAATCCTGAGAATTGGAGTAGTCACTTCCTTTCGAAGGGTAGAAGATTGATCCTCCTTAACTCCATTATTCTATCCAGTGTCTTCTTTCTTTATGTTTTAATCACCAAAATCTGAGTGGAAAAGATTAGAATTGATGCGTAGATGGTTCTTTTGGAAATGGGCCAGAGCTGAAGGTAAATTCCTCCAACCCATAAAGTGGCAAAGGTTGTGTAGGCCCAAACGTATGGAGATCCATTCATTAAAAGAATTCAATGATTCTCTACTACTGAAATGGGCTATAAAGCTCTTTGATGGGGGCAAAAAGGTATGGTCTAATTTGATCCAGAACTCCTATGGGATTTTGCATGTGGCAAGGGTAAGATCAAACCCAAATAGACCTTCACCATTCTGAAAGTCAGTGGCCAAGGCACTGCAAGACAACTGGTAGCATTTCTAGCCGGTGCAAGGTGATGGTTCAGATTTTGCATTTTGGACAAATAGATGGTCTCAGTTGTGGCTACTGAATGAGAGGTATCCACGTGCATTTGATGTTGCTCTGGACAAGTCAATTTTATCTATAGAATGTTGGGATGCAGATTGCAATGTGTGTAAGCCTCCTGGCTGCAATTTGCGGGAGGTGGGTTGATCGCATGAAGACATGGACCGGCTACTGCATGATCTAGAAGCCTTTGATCCAAACAGAGGAGTGGAAAGGTTTGAATGGTCTTGTAGGAGATACACAATTGTTGAAGCATACAAACACATGTTGTGTGCTAGAAATCAGACCAATACAGAAGAAACTGATAGATAATGTGCATGTTTCTGGAAGTTGTGCATACCACTCAAAGTCCTAATTTTTCTTTGGCCATGTAGGAAGGAAGGACTTATCACAGGGGAGATACGACATAGAAGGATGGGAGTCCCACTGCAGTAGTGTCCTCACTGTGATTTCCCTACCGACAGGGTGAGACATCTTTTCTCTTCATGCTTGGTGACTAATCAACTATGGAGGTCCATTTATGGGTATTCCATTCCTACATGGGATGGTTTGTGGATGGACTTTTGGACGAATGGGAAACCACATGTAAAGATGGCAGCTTTGTTGTAGTGTGTGTGGAGGACTAGGAATGAAAATGTGTTTAGGGGGTTGTGGATCTGTGAGGGAAAAATTGTATGGGGATGTGAATCTCTTGTTAGAGAATGGAGTGATTCTTTGGAAATACTTATAGTTGAAACCTTTTAGAAAAAGAGAAAGGACTACTGATCACCGTAGTAGTCCAAATTTACTGAAAGATAACTATCAATTACATGTTCTCATGCCATAACTTGGCACTCAACACTGCATCAGCACAAATATTATCCACCCACATATTGCTCACATTAAAGGTTACATCATTCCTAGTTCTCCAAACCACCCATAGGATGGTAGCCATGAGCACACGGGGCTTGTCCGCTTTCGTGAACTAGGCCCACAACATCTCCCAGTATGGAAGCAGAGTAGAACAACACTTGCGCCACACCTCATTAGTCACCAAACATGTACTAAAGAGATGTCTTGCATCATCCTCCTCAAATCCACATAACGGACAATACATGATATCATCCCAAAACATTCTTCTCCTGAAGGACCCAGTAATCAAGCCAACTCGCCTGGCTAGCCAAAGGAAAATCTATACCTTTAATAGGATTTTTAACCTCCAAAGATGGGTGTACACCTGGTCACTCATAACGATCTCATAAGCACTGCTAGGAATGTACACCCCTTCTTTCCAAGCAAACATATTAACTCCATCCCTTGGTCTGAAGGCTACCAAAGCAAGTCTCATATATTCAGCCTCTTCATAAGTTCTCGTGATAGGTCACCCACCTGTGGTAGGGATCTTCCATTCATCATTTTCGCCATTCCATAAGCATGTTTCATCTCAGCGCTACCATGCACACGTGAATAGGTGTCAGCAAGGCAACCCAGGACACTCCAGTCATCCTCCCAGAAACACAAATGTTCACTATTGCCCATTATTGGCTTTTGAAGAGATTCCAACGATCCACCATAGCCTTAGACACGGACACCCAGACTTATAGTCGAAATTTTAATAAAACTATTCCCGATTTGCTATCGTTCTTGATAGAATTCCTATCCTTTCAGAAAAAAAACCCAAACAAATAGTGATAGAACAAGGAAAAGTTCATTCCAACAAATCAAATAATCATGTATTTTTTATTATTAAATCCTCAACTTGTATTTTTGTTGTTTTGAAATTTTTAGGTGTTTGGAAACTTTTAGGATTTTGAAATAATCGTGATTGATTTGAAACTAAAATGCGAAAATGATTATGATAGAATTTCAACCTTCCAAAACTTACTACAACTATGTGTGGCCTAGAGTAATTTGGAAGGAAGAAGTAAAAGTGCATTAAAGTAAGAGAGCTACTTGAATTAAGGTGAAACAAGAATAATGAAAGGCAACTATATTGATTTGAAGAAAACTATCTAACAACATGTTTGTAGGGGAATGCTTCTACAATAAAATGAATACAAAATAAAAGGAAAGACTAAAGAAATCTCACAATATTCTGAAGTTAAAGAACTCCTTGCTCTAAGTCCAGAGGCTCCTGGACATAGAAAGTCTCCTTCTTGAGGTGCTTCTCCATGATGTGCTCCTCCACTTCTCCTCCTTAGGGAGGACATCGTCCACCCCTAGCCTCTCCTTGGCTAGCCATCCTCCTAGGTAGTTGCTCCTTATCTTGGACTAAGGAAGAAGAGAGGAAGAAGATGGCACTAGGAAGACAAGGTAGTCTTCCTAATCACCCTCCAACTCTTCTTCTTCCTTAGCCGAATATATGGTAGATATGTAAGAAATTAATGTATGCCAAGGATGGGAATTGAGTGCAAGTATGGTGGTGTATCTATAGAATGGAGGGGGGTGGTGGTTACACAATGAAAGGACACCATGGGTGGTGCGAAATGTAAGGATGCCTCCATCTTCCCTCCAAAAATGGAGTTCTAAAACGTAGATCTTTTGAGGGAAAAGCCAAGGGCTAGGATAGACTCAACTATTCTAGGGTTGGGGAGAGCTGAGTCTGATCTTCTTGAAGACTCTAGCTAACTAAGCTAGCTAGCTTAGCTCCAATAAACAATCTCATAAGCTAGGATGAGTCTTCATGAGCTAGCGATGACCTACCTTTAGCTGACTGTGTGCTCTTTAGTTGACTTAGCTTAGCTAGTTGAAGCCTAGTAGCTAAGCTAAGTTGAGTTATGCTGCCATGAGTTGGATCTAGCTGGCTTGAGCTGGAATCCAGTTGAGATGAGCTGGATCTAGCTAAGATCTAGCTGGAATGGGCTTTTATCTTCTTCCTGATAGTCTACCTTTCACAATGCCAAGGTTTAGATGTTTCTCATTGTGTGATCATCCATGAAAATGACATGAAGTGTATTAAAATAAAAATAAGGAGAAAATAATGCAATGCATGTCTAAACCCTAAATGCCTAAATGCAGCCCACTACCAAAATGTAATGTGGAAAACTTAGGAACTAGATGTGATTTGAGGCTTAAGAGTGATGTTAAACTAGTGTTTACCATACCCTATGCTTATTTCTTTGCTAGTCCCTTAGCAAAATTATTTTACAAATTAGTATTAGGGAAAAACTAATTTTTTTATTTTTGAGGAAAACACTTTTATGGGACTTTGGTTGATTGAAAAGTAAGGAAGATATAGGATTTATTTAAGATAAAACATCTAGGATTTATCGTTGGATCAAAAGCTTAGCCTAAAATAAGATCTATGTATCTTTCCTAGAATTTAACAAATTCACTCCGTCAAATTCCAATTATCTCGCTAATTGTTTTTGTAGTAAAAACCTCCTTGACCTAAGAAATCGATCCAGAATTTCCGTAACGATGAAAATCAAGTGTCACTGCCTTGTGAATGGCCAAAAGTTATTATTATTATTATTTTATTATTTTTATTATATTCTTATTTTTTAAAATTATATTTTGAAATTTTTATTTTTATCTTCTCCATGCTTAGCCTCAGATTAACCTAAATAGAATTGTGTCAGAATCTTTGTCCACGTTACCAATCCTCGAGGTGGCTCTTGCTTCGATCCTATAAAAGCACTATCCAAGACACCTCCGGTAGCCCTACAACCCGATGCCTTGTAGCACCATGAGAGGAACTCCCCACGAATCTAGGCTCTCGCTTTGATACTTCGAGATAGTACCATCCAACACACCTAAACCGCAAGGTCTGCTTATCTACTCCATATATAGATATGGAGCAAGCACCATGGGGTAACATGTTCACATCACTTCCTCAAAGGGGGTTTTTCTCCTTCTTCTTGGTAGGGACTCATCCAATCAAAACTGCTTTAGGTTTCACCTTAAGTTGAACATGGGAAATTATTTATTTATGTGTTTATGGGCCTTTTTTCTTTTTGTTGGCTTGTGTGTGAAATTTTTGACACTTGATTTTCAAAAGAAATTGAAATTTCTAGGTCGAGAACAAAGTCAAGTATTATTCAAAATGCTATATAGAATCAGGGATGATCGATTTCTTCAAGGGTTAAGGAGGAATTCTTTAGGAGATACACCGATCAAATTTAAGTTTTTTAGACCTGAAGAGTGTAATTAAAGGGACATTGGATTTGTCCTTAAGTTTTGTTAAAGATTAAATCCCATGTGTACCTTGTTTGAAAAATCACAACCTTAGTCCCATGTTTTTGAAATTCCTCAAAACATTTTTGATCATGTGTGATTTTATGATTTTTATGAAAAATGCAAGGAAAAGGAAGAAATTTTTCTATTTTTGGGTTTTGAAAATCCTGAAAAGACTAACAAACTTTAAATCGTCCCCCCATGCTAAAGATATGCAATGTCATCATGCATAAGGGAAATGATATCACCTAAGTGAGGAGAGGTTGAAATTAGGACAGTCAGAACCTGAAGGAAGAAATGGAAAAAGAAAAGCAGGAAAAATGATGGATTGCCTTACATCCAAGGCTGTCTTTTACACCTTTTCAACTGGGTGTAATGTGTAGCACAATGGGAGGATATATCATGAAGAGAGTTGGGCACTTGAATGCCCTCAACAAATAAATCTTCCTCTTGGTCCACGGAAAGATGAGAAGTGGAAATGAGGGGACTAGAATAAGATGGAGAAATGGAAAGAAGACTCGAGTTTGGCTAGGGTTTTATCTCCGGATGCAGGCTAGGCTCGGGGGGGATCAGGTGGAAGGTCCAATGTGAAGTGGAAGTTAGAGTAGTTGGGGGTGAAGGTTGGTGATGATGTTAGGGTGGGATGGTGAGGTGAGATCAGAGTAGAGTATGGTGACTCAGGAAGAGGGGTAAGGCTATTTGCCAGATTAATTATGAAAGTGATGCGAAAAATACGTAGTTTGATAAAGATGCAAATTAATGTTGTTGCAATGCGTAAAATCATTCCAAATTTTAAACCTATAAACCTAGATAGTGGGAGTATCTATGGCCATCTAAGGAGGCAATATTGACTAATTAAACTCTCTCTCTAACTCTCTCAAATCCTCTTTTCGTTTTTGGTTTTTGTGAATCTATGATTTTTAGGATTTTCAAATTCGGGGTAACAAAATGCAAGCTACGACTAAGTAATTGCAATAAAGTAAATCCTAGCTTTCTAAGCTCACCCAAGACAAGTGCACCTAGGGTAATTAGAAATGTAGAGTGAAGTGTACTAAAGTAGTAAACCAAAGCTTGAATAAAGACACATACAAATAATAAAAGGCACTTGAAATTGATTTAGAAGAGATGATGTCTACAAGGACTTGGGGAGCTTAATTGTGTGGAGAAATTCCACACAATTAATCCCCAAATCTTGGACTACTTCTAGTACCAAAAATAAATACAAAGAAAAAGAAGATAGAAAAGTCTCCCAAAAGATGAAGTCACCCTCGCTCCAAGTGCGATTGCTCCCAAATTTGAAGAAGGGTTCTTCTTCCTTGAAGTGCTCCTCCTCTCTAGCTCCTCCAAGGTGGTGAACGTCCACCTTTTGTCCCTTTCCTAGCCATCCTCCAAGATGGTGATCCCTAGCTCCTCTCCATAATAGATTGAAGTAGAAGTACATACCAAAAGGGAATGGGATATCCCTTATGACAACCCGAGCCCTGCCAACCGATGAGACTTGAGTTGCCATGTGCTAACACTAGCACAAACACCCACAAGATCGTGCTCACCCAACACATAATCATAAATTTAAAAAAAATGGTTATGTAGTAGTTATTGTTGCAAATTGCTTTGTCAAAGGTAATTTAAATAAGCAATAGCTTATACATTCAAGATATTGATAAATTGATAATTCATATTCCATTTATAGGATGATGTTAAAAGTAAACAATTAGAACTAGAATGTTATAAAAGAAGTAAATGTGTAAATTTGATGAGTTGAAAAGATATATACATGGTTTCTTTCAATGATTAAGGAAATAATACAATCACCCCTGTTATTAATCACATCAAAGTAAAAATCGGGAAATTGGGTTATACTTGAAATTGTCAATTAACGGCCATCCTGGTGGCAAATGAATAATTGAACGACCAAATGGAACTCTAATCAGCTTAAGAAAATTTTATTTCAGGAACATATCAATGCTTAAAGCGTAGAGCTTACATTTTACTCGCAAATTAGAAATGTTTTTATTAATTACTTTGAAAACTTTAGTTTTATGTTTGAAAATGCTTAGAACTTGAAATTTGACATTCCTTGATGCCTTATGTTTTCAAGTTCAAAGTCTAAGATCATTTCATTCGTATGGAGTTAAAATTGTAGGAGACTGTGTATTGCGATTGGAAATTTCTGTGTAAAATTGAAGTCATCCTCTTGTGTTAATTAAGTAATACTTATTAATTAGAAAATTTTCCTGAATTATGTATCGTATATAATTGTTGTGGCCCTAATAATGTTTATAAATTGCTCTATCGTTACAAACTTCGTCATTAGATCGATGGCCATACGAACTCAAAGCTTTTCCGGTTGATGACACCATAGATCTTAAGGGATCACAAATTCTTCTATAACTTGCTCTTTTAATTGTGAAAATTTGATACAAATTGGCATTAGTAAATGAAGGATTCTCTGTTAATTTTAGCTTTCTTATGTAAAGTTGAAACCTATTTTGTATCAAATTCTTTTGACGGCTCACCAAGAAACGTATCTTCACTGTGTATATTGCGTAAATTCTTAACCTTGATGCATTCCTAACATGTTATACAAGATAGAATTGCATGTGATAAATGAGGAAAATATTTTTGTGCATTAGTCATTTCTACTAACTGCATCATCAAAGGACAAATTGTGAAATTGATTCATACCTGAACTTGTCAATTAACAGTTATCCGGGTGATAAAAGAATGTATGGATATAATGGAATTAAGAGTTGATAAACGCCAGCTTATCATCATTCTTATGCATTAAAACAAACCTAGCAGTTAGGATTTTGCTCCGCAAACGGGCTTTTGGGTTGCATTTATGCATCGATTAGGTTAGGCATGCATTATATTTTTTATTGTGTTTTTGATGTGTTTTTGTGAGTGTTAAGGATAAACAGACTGTCAGATCCTTAGAACCCTAGCACTCAGGAAGGCAACTGGTAAAGGAGAAGCTCAAACTAGTAGGAACTCAGCTTGATCCAGCTCACCATAGCTGGAATCCAGCTCACTTGAACTAGGGTTAGCTCATCCTATCTCCATTCAGCTCATCTCAGCTGAATGGCAGCTCAAGAGATCTCATCTTAGCTCACCTTAGCTCAAGCCAGCTCAGATCCAACTCAATTTAACTGAGTCTTGCTCATCTCAACTCCCATTAGTTCACTAGGAGCTCTAGCTAGCTCAGCCGAGTTGACTGGAGTTCACCTTAGCTCAGGACCAACTACATCTAGCTCCAGTCAATTCTAGCCGGCTAAAGATGACTTCATCTTAGCTCAGGAAGCTCAAGTCCAGCTCCCGAGGACTCAGCCTAGCTCAACTTAGTTGAGCTAAGCTACCTTAGCTACCTCAACTAGCTAGGTCCTCCCTCGAGAGCATCAGACCCAGCTCACCTCAACTCCTTTCAGCGAAATCCAACTTGCTTTAGCTTGGCTAAACAGCTAGTAGAGAACTACCAATCTAAGCCAGCTAAAGTAGCTTCATGCCACCCTCTTCAGCAGCTGCCAACTCCAGTTCAGCTCCAGCCTTCTTCTTCCAACTCCTCCCCTCAAACCCTAGCTCCAATTGCGTCCTCTGCTACTGTACTACTAGCTAAGCTAGATTATCTATCTTAGCTTAACTAAGCTCCAGCTCCCTTGGACATCCACCACCCTAAAACCCTACCTAACTAGCTCCACCAACTAAGCCCACCTAAGATCACCTAAGCTAGCTCCACCTCCAATCCAAGTTGGTGCCACCACCATCACCACCTTTCAACCCACCACCAACACCAAGAGACACCTTGATTTTAGCACCAAAAACACCTAACTACCCTCTCCATTTTGGTGCCAAAATCTCCTTCCATCTCAACCCTCCATCCAACACCTAAACCTATCCCAACCATCCAATCTTGGCGCCACGTAGGATCCCTTCTAGAAGGCCCATTTTTGCACCAAAACCAAAGTTCACCAATGGTAGAAACCACCCATAACTACCACCTATGTGACCCTTGGGTTGGTGCTAATCATCCTTAGCCCTAGGATTACTAACCACCTCCATCAAATCATCCTAGCCATCCATTCCAAGAGCCACCTATACCCCCCATCCTACTCTATAAAAAGACCCTTAACCACCACCATTTTCCTTATCCTCCATTATTGTAAATTGCACCCTATATCCACCCTAACTCACAGCCATGGAAGAAGAAGAGAACAAGATTAAGGGGGCATCCTACTTGCCCCCTTGGTACCTTCTTCCCCTTCTCTCTTCTTCCTTATGCCACACCAAGGAGGTGGTGCATTCCATTCAAGGAGGATGACCAGGCATTGGAGGAGACTTGAAGGTGGTGCCATCAACCTTGAAGGAGAATAGGGCACGCCCCCTCTTTGAGGGCTTTCTGGGGAAGACAACACCACCTTGAAGGAGCTATCGAAGGAAGGAGCTTGAGACCCCCTATTCAAGCCCGGGAGTCAACGAGCTTGGAGGAAGGAGCCTTCCCTCTTCACCATTTTTTAGAGGATTAGTGTTTATTTATTTTGTACTTTAAATTCTAGTAGTAGAGGCTTTCCCCTACTAGGGTTTTGTGTAAAAAACTTTTTGCTCATCTATTAAAGTTGCCTTTTCTTATTAGTTTTTTTTATTTGCTTTCCTTAATCTTAGCACTTTTCACTACCTTTCCCTAATTACTCTAGGTCTCCACGTGCCTAGAGTGAGAGTGAGATTAGGGAGAGGTTATTTTTGGCACTATAAGGTTAGCTTGTATATGTTAGCATCTTTCTCGCCAACAATTTGCTTATTCGCCTTTATTTCAAAACCTATAAAAAATTATATATTGAGAAAATAGTAAAAAGAAAGGTAATTTCCATTTTCAAGCAAGAGATTTAAAATTGCAACAATTGCCTCCTTGGACAACCCTAGATACTCTCCCAATCTAGGTTTATAAATTTAAAGGCAACTCAATTTTTGTGCATTGCAGCGGCTAAAACCTTAACTTGATAAACTGCACTAAAATCCCATCACTTTTTGGTGCCATTGCAGGGAGGCACGGCTTTGCATACATTAAATCTCTTGCTTCATAAGTGGATCACATCCACTTGTCTTTCTCTCTCTCGTGTGTGTAGGAACAACAGGAAAGAAGTGGGATTTTGAGAAGCTTGAAGTTCCTTGTCTTCCCATGAAACTTAGGTTACCAATTCTAAACTTGTCACACACATCTAAAAAACTACCAAAAACATATTAAACCTGGCTTTCAAAATCATAAACATCTTAACTAAGTGGAGTGGTGATATTTAAAAACCATTGTTTGCTTGTTTGCATCATTTAGCACCACCTCACTTCAAGTGTTGGTGTTCTGATTTTCGAATCTAGACATCTTTCCAGACTTCAAAAAACAATTCCCAACACCAAATGCTCTAAAAATCTTGAAATTTCACCCAGTGATTTTAATTCAAGTAAGGAACATCTGTTTAAAATTTTTGAATTGTTGGATTTGTATAGAATTTTTAAAAATTCGCGGACTGCAGAGGGGTCATCTCTCTAATCTTCTTATTTTGCTACTATCCATGAATTTTAGAAATTTTTATGCTCATCTAATATTTGTGAAATTTAGCTTTTTGGAATTCTTGAAAAATTATACACATAATATATAATCACAAAAATTTTCAAAGGTCGGTGGTGGTACTGAAAAGTACAAAATATCCTTGGGTATCATTTCAAGACTTTGACACGAGCACAACAAAAAAATTTTAAAAAAATATCAAAAAAATTTCTAAAATCACAAAAACATATTTTTTGGAATCCTTATTTGATTTGACATAAATTAGTGGTGTTGTTTGATTTATTAGGACCACTATTTAGCATAGAAAGCCTAAAACATATTCACTGGTAGTTAATTTTCTGTCTTAGGGTCAATTGAATTAGGATTTTCTTTCCATTTCTAGAAAACCACTTTAAAAAGGAAATCTATTTTCACCGATACAACTTGATTTATTTTTTATTGTGGATTTCAAAACTTCTTTAAAACCTTAAAAAGGAAACCCTAAAACACATTAAACTAAATCAAATCCTAAAATAGAAATACATCAAATTAAGTGACAACTTGAATTGCATTGGAATCACCTTCCAATTCCAGCACACACATACACAAAAAAAATTGAAATAACAGGACAATACCCTAATCAATGCCCACCACAATCTGTGTGCACTATAGTTGCCTAGACCTAATTAAAAATTGTAATAATTTGACTCCTAAGGTTTCATCAACTTAGGCTTGTTATCTATGTCTTAAGTTTTCTTTAGTTAATATCGATTCTGTCATCTATATCTGGTGTCAGGCTGAGGGGCCGTGTCAAATGACTAGGCGTGAGTTTACACAAGCCCTTGGAGATTTTCCTAAGATATGCTTGGGTCCAACCCTCCCCTTATGCAACTTGGTTAGATTTGTTGATAGAACAGGTATTCACTATTGATTTCTTATTTCCCAGGAAATTCAAGTCTTAGGTTAAATTTTAGGGAGTCACATTTAAGTTAGGTTTAGAAATTTTGATTGATTGATTGCTCATTTTCTCTCATCTCCATCTATTTCTCCTCCCCTCCCATTCTTCCATTTTTAGCACGGGTAGTGGTCGAAAACTCCACACTTGGAGGGACCACTTGATTTTGCCTCCCCAAAATGACTTTTCCTGCATTTT
This sequence comes from Thalassia testudinum, assembly GCA_037157565.1. Classification (NCBI taxonomy): domain Eukaryota; kingdom Viridiplantae; phylum Streptophyta; class Magnoliopsida; order Alismatales; family Hydrocharitaceae; genus Thalassia; species Thalassia testudinum. The sequence continues at coordinate 4,943,575 of JAZHRO010000073.1, read as the reverse complement.
TCCTCTTCTTTAAAAATGGGAAATCAAAATTGGTCCTCTAACCTACATACTAATTATTCTTTCCCCAATCTTTCCACCCAGGAACTTCTTAATCAGTCCCCCGCACCTGATTTCTACTTTATCATGGCTTAGCTAGAATTTAAGCAACAACAATTGCATAAGGACTTAATAAACCTAGCCAACTATGGGAGATCTACCACACCTACCCAAGATCCACAAATTTCACATTTCACCACTTCTAACACCCCAAAGAGAGAAGATCTGCATAATTCCTCTGCTAAGGGTAATTACTATTCCAAGGCTTTCTATGGTTCAACGTGGAATTATATTTATACCAATCATCACCTCACCCAAAATGTCCCTACCTTACAGGAGCAATTGAAAAATTCCTCTAATGGGAGGAATTATCCAGCTCAATCCTAGACCAATCTGGTTCCTCACCAACAACAACACCCGTTTGGAGGGTATGGTTCAAAATCAACTTATCAATTTGGGCCATCTCAAGAGGACAATAATGCCCAAATGTTCAAAACCTTACAGGAGATGCAAAGAAAGACAACGGAAATAACCCATGCTATTAATAATCTCAATGATCAATTTGGGGTCATTTCAATCCAAAGACCTATAGGACACTCACCATCCCAACCCACACCAAACTTTGTCAATCAAAGGAACCAACATCTGGGTGGACACCAACATCAGAACCACACTGTTCAGCCTCCTATTAACCCGATATCTCAGCACCAACTTGGTTTCTATCAACAACAGGCCCCCCACCTCCTCCCAGTGATAAACAAACTACATATGTAGATACGTTGAGGAGTGGGAACACCACCACTGACTTATAGCCTTCAAATCAAATTGATGAAGCCCACTCTCAACCTATGCAAATAACACTCCAAACCCCACTCAGGAAGAAGAAAAATAAATCCCAAAAACACTTGATTCAAATCCTACTTCTCACTCACAAACACTACAATCCAATCTTTTTAATAAAAAATAGCCCTCTCACTAAGATCTTTTGGACTTATTTGGGCAAGTCGAGAAGAATATCCCCCTCCTAAATGCCACCCCTGCCTTTGCTAAATGTTTGAAACAAAGGTTTACTCCAAAAGGGAAGGCTCAGAATCTAGGATGGATGGTCCTTTCAAAGATAGCCAGCTCAGTTTTTCAATTCATTCTACCTTTCACAAAAAAAGACCTGGATGCATCACCCATCTAGGTTGTCATAAATGACACCACTTTTTTTCATGCCCCTCTTGACTTAGGTACCTCCATTAATATCATTCCCCCGATCTTATTCAAGGAATATCAATTTGGTGATTTTAAACCTATTAAGGTTCAATTTCAATTGGAAGACCGATCTATCATTCAACCATAGGGAATTTTTGAGGATAGTATTGTTAAGGTCCAGAATTATCTATTTCTGGTGAATTTTTTCATCCTTGACGTAAAGGCAGCTGTGGCCCTCATGATAAACGCTAGTTTATCATCATTCTTTTGCATTAAAATAATCCTAGCTCTTAGGGTTTTGCTTTGCAAACGGGTTTTTGGGGTTGCGTTTAGTTATAAATAAGGATAGGCATGCATTGCATTTTTCTTGACCTTTTAATGTGTTTTTGTGAGTGTTAGGGATGAACAGATATACAGATCCCCAAAACCCTAGCACTCAGGAAGGCAACTAGTGAAGAAGAAGCTTAGACTAGCTGGAACTCAACTTGATCTAGCTCACCACAGCTGGAATCTAGCTCACTTTGACTAGGGTTAGCTCATCCTAACTCCATTTAGCTCATCCCAGCTAAATGGCAGCTCAAGAGAGCTCACCTTAGCTCACCCTAACTTAGGTCAGCTCAGATTTAGCCCATCTTAACTGAGTCTAGCTCATCTCAATTCCCATTAGTCCACAGGGAGCTCTAACTAGTTCAACTGAGTTGACTAGAGTTCACCCCAGCTCAGGTCCAGCCACATCTAGCTCCACTCAACTCCAGCTAGATGAAGATGAATTCATTCCAACTCATGAAGCTTACATCCAACTCCCGGGGATTCAGCTTAGCTCAACTCAATTGAGCTATGCCACCTTAGCTACCTCAACCAGCTTGATCCTCCCCGGGAGCACCAGACTTAGCTCACCTCAGCTCATTTTGGTCGAAGCTAGCTCACTTTAGCATGGCTTAGCAGTTAGCAAAGAACTGGCAAGCTAAGCTAGCTAGAGTAGCTCCATGCCACCCACTACAACAGCTGCCAGCTCCAGTTCAAGCTCCAGACTTCTCCTCCTCAGCTCCTCTCTTCAAACCCTAGCTCCAACACCTCCTCCTCTACTCCACTACTAGCTAAGCTAGATTAGCTTAGCTTAGCTTAGCTATGCTCTAGCTCCCTCAGCTTTTACCACCGAGAAACCCTACCTAACAACTCCACAAACTAGCTCCACCTAAGCTCCACATAAGCTAACCCTACTTCCATCTTACCTTGGCACCAACCTAGCCTACACACTACCTCCAAAAGACACTACAAAGTGGTGCCGAAACCACCCTAACCACCCTCCTTATTGGTGCCACTTTTTCCCTCCAAAACACCCTTTATCTCCACCACATATCTTCCCTTAAACCCATCTCCACCATCCACCTAACCCCCCTTCTAGAAGCCCTCATGGTGGCGCCAAAACCAAGGCATCCCTTCATGGTTGGAGCCACCTTTAGGTGGCTCTTCACCACCTTCACACACCCCTACTTGGCGCCAACAATTCTCCACCATATGATCACCTAACCACCCCCATCTTCCCATCTTAGCCATCTAATTCAATAGTCACCTTAACCCACTCATCCTACCCTATAAAAACACCAACACCCACCACCTTACAACTGATCCGTGGCTAGCAAAATACCTCTCATATTCTACCTAAAGCTCATGCCCAAGAGAGAAGAAGAAGAAGGAGATTTAGGGGATACTCTGTCCCCTTCGTGCCTTCCCCTCTTCCCTTCTCTCTTATGCCCATGCCAGCCAAAGGAGAAGCCAGGCAAGGAAGACCTTTGGAGGAGGTCATGAAGGTGGTCCACGCCACCTTGGAGGAGAAGCTTAAGGGTGGTACATGCCCAGCCTTGGAGAAGGATAGTTAAGGTGGAAGCTTCCACCTTGGAGGAGCCTTTCAAGGAAGGAAAAGGAGGAGCCCTTTTCAAGCCTAGGAGCCACTAAGATTGGAGCAAGGAGCTTCCCCTCTTCACCATCATTTCAAAAGGATTTGTGTTTTACTTTATTTATTGCATTTATTCTAGTAGTAGAAGCATTCCTCTACTAGGTTTTTATATAAAACACTTTTTCATCAATCAAGTTGCCTTAACTTCTATTTTATTTTTTTGCAATTTTTCTTTTATAATCTAGTTTCTAGCACTTTTTACTCTTTCTCCCTAATTACTCTAGGCCTCCATGTGTCTAGAGTGAGCTTAGGGAGAATCTCTACTTGTCACTTTAGTAGTAGTATAGTGAGTTAGGTGTTAGTCATTTTCCATTGCCAACAAAATTAGTGTTGCCGTTATTTCAAAACCCTAAAAAAAACTACATATTTGAAAAGACAAAAAAGAAAGTTGATTTCCATTTCCGAGCAAGAGATCGATTTTTGCAATCAAATTGCCTCCTTGGATGACCCAAGATACCCCACTATCTAGGTTATAAATTTTAAAAGTGTTTGCGATTTGGCTTGTTACGACTTAAAAACCCACTTTTACAAATCATGCCAAATTTCGCATCACTTTTTGGTGCCATTTCTTAGGAGGCACGGCTCTGCATTGATTCTCTTGCTTGAAGTGGATCTCATCCCGTTGTCTCTCTTTTCTCTCACATGTGTAGGAACTACAGGAAGAAAGCGAGATTTTGGAATTAAGAGCTCAAAGTTCCTTTTCTTTTTTTTTGAGAAAGAAAGGAATGCTATCGAATCACCGATAGCAAACCAGGAGAGCTATTATTGATAATAAAAAATATTTACAAGTTCGACCCCCAATGCTGTATGAGACTCCAGCATAAATTTACAATATTTTCTACATACACTGGGGTCTCCTGAAAAACACACTCATTTCTAGCCCTCCATACTGCCCATAACACAGCCACCATATGTATGTAAGGCTTATTCCCTTCCACAAGACAGCGCCACAAATTCCCCCAAGTGGGTAAGGATTCGTTGCATACTCTCCTCCATACATAATCAGTGATCGCACATGAAGAAAAGATATGAATGCTAGAATCATTATGCATCCCACATAAATAACAAAACTGGGTGGGGGTCCCCATCCTTCTATGCCTCAGATCTCCAGTAATCAATCCATCCCTCCTGCAGAGGCATAAGAAAATTTGTAACTTTAGTGGTATTTTTAACTTCCACAGCTTTTTCCCCATTTCTTCATCTTCTGCCATCCCGGAGGACATTATCAATCTATCATAAGCAGCCGCAGTAGAAAAATTACCTTCCCATTTGTATGTGTCATATTCATGAGGCATGGGTTTGAAAGCAGCAAGCTCTTGCATGAGACGTTCATTCTCTACATGAGTTCTTGTTTCATGATTATTCCACCCACCATTATTTAACAACCACTGCTTCGAAACCACGTCCCAATAATCGGCTACCACCGCATTTTTATTTGCAGCCGCAGCTTAAGCAACGGGGAACCGTCTTTAAACGTCCCTCCATGTACCCAATTTTCCAGCCAAAACGTGAAGCTTTTTCCATCACCTAAAACTGATTTGAAAAAATTCCAATTATCCTTCAGGGCGCACACCACAGAAGACCAAAAGGGGGATGGTTTACGTGGGTTAAGATGATTTATCTCATCATTGGTACTCCCATAACTCTCCTGGATAATTTCTGTCCATATTTTTTTTTCCCCTGTAGCAACCGAACAGCCTACTTCAATAGTAACACTTCATTGAATTCTTTAAGGGATCTAACACCCATACCTTCCATCTTCTCTGGTTTGCAAATTGATTCCCACTTCAAGGGTTGAAAAAAGGCCCCTTGATGAGAGGCCCCTTTCCAAAAGAATCTTTTCCGCATCACCTCCAGCTTTTTCCAAATAGAGTTCGGAGCTCTAAGGACAGAGAAAAAGAAAATAGGAATCGATGTGATAACAGAATTCAGTAATATATACCTCCCCCCTTTTGATAAGTATCTACTACTCCAGTCCTTTAATTTCATAGATACCTTTTCAAAGAGGAAAGACCAATCTACTTTCTTCATCTTAGAACATTTCAAAGGTAGACCCAGATATTTAATCGGCAGTGGAACCACAGGTGTACCTAGAATGGTGGAGATCTCATTCTGTAACCCACTATTCATCCCAAAATAGACCAAGGAGGATTTACTTCCATTCAATCTAAGACTAGAAACCTCCCCAAAAATTTTTACCATATGTAACAGAGCCTGCACTTCTCTCTTCCCCCCTTCCACAAGAAAAATAGCATCATCATCATATTGAAGTATAGGGGCTAGAGCCCTATGATTAGACATTGAATACCCCCTTATAAAACCATCCACAGCCAGTTTGCAGGAAAATCTAGACAAAGTATCCACTGCAAAGTTAAAAATCAGAGGGGCAATAGAGCAACCTTGCCTTACTCCACATTGGGGCTGAATCCAAGAGCGACACGGTTTACCATTTATCAAAAAAGAGGCTGTCGTAATGCACCTCTTCACCCATTGAATCAATAAGGGTGGAAATTTCCTCCTTCTAAGAATCTCCCACAAGTATGACCAGGAGACTGAATCATAGGCTTTGGAAAAATCTACTTTCCATAAGAAAGCCTTGGATTTTCTCCTTCGCCAACCCATAACAATCTCCTACGCAACAATGAATGACTCTTGTAACGATCTCCCAAGAAGAAAAGCTGACTGAACAGGCATTATCAAGTCCTTTAAAACCTCCCGCAATCTGTTAGCAATAACCTTACTAATAATAAGGTAGATGGAATTAGATAGCGCAATGGGTCTGTAATCAGAAAAACTTTCCGCACATGATTTCTTAGGCAACAGAAATAGATAGGATTTGTTTAGCATCTTAAATCTGGAGTCGCCCAGTTCAAACCCATGAATAACCTTTAACACATCCACCTTAACAACATTCCATAGCTCTCTGTAGAAAAACACCTGAAATCCATTCGGACCGGGAGCACCTTAATTATTTAACTCTTTAATAGCTTTTAGCACTTCTTGTTCAGAAATAGGGGTCACAAGCATGTCTCTCTGTTCATTAGTTACACAAGGGAAGTCCATTGGTGCCAACCTCCAAGAACCTCTTCGAGCAGCCTTGGAAGTTTCTTTAAAAAATTTACTTGCTTCAAATCTGATCTCCTTAGCAGAGGTAATATTTCTTTCTTCAACTTTAATAGATGAAATAAGGTTGAATCTCCTTCTAGCACTGGCTGCAAGATGGAAAAATTTTGTGTTCACATCACCCTCTTTAAGCCATAGCTGTCTGGATTTTTCACGCCAATCCATTTCTATTTTCAGATCTTCATCCCCCACAACTGCTTGCATCTACTGCCTCAGCTGCTGCTCATGTTGGTTTAAAGACAGCCTGCACTCTTTCAGATCTAAATCCCTGATGACTGTCAAGTTTTCCCTCCACTTCTGGTCTCTGATTAGATTCACAGCCTGCCCATATTCCTTCAACATTTCACGCAGACCAGCCAATTTTGCAGCAAACTGCTGTGTGGCAGTGCCTTGAACATCCTTGCTTTGCCACTACTGAGAAACCATTTGCATGAAGACTTCTTCCTTAAACCAAGATCTCTTGAGTTTGAAGTATGATCCCATGTCTGCATTCAACCCACTATCCCAAACCAAAGGCATGTGGTCAGAGAACGGCCTATCAAGGCTCAAAATAGCTGATAGTTGATATCTCTCTAACAAACTAGGACTGCCAAAGAATCTGTCCAATTTGGAAATCTGTCCACTGCCATTCCTCCAAGTATACTCCACACCACTGATGGGATATTCAGTCAAGCCCATGTTCTGCACAGCCAATTGGAAGCCAGCTGTAGAACTATCCACTCTCCCATCTGGGTTATCATCACTAGAAAGATAACAATTGAAATCACCCCCTAACAACCATGGGATCTCTTTCACTCTTTGATGCATTGCATAGAGTTCCTCCCACAAGCCAACTCTGTCTGCTACCACACAAGGACTATATATGCAAGATATAAACCATTCCATATCTCCTTGAGGAGATTGACATCTACAAGAAATTAAGAACCTATCATGAATAATTTCAGTTACTGAAATGGAAGGTTTTCTCGACCAAAAAGCCAATCCACCAGACTGACTAGTAGCACCCTTAGCCGCAATATCACTACGGCCAAATTGCTTGAAAGAGTCCCATTCTTGACCATTCTCCCTCTCCAAGTGAGTCTTGTATAAGGGCACAGTCTATCTCCCACTCAGAGAGATATCTACACAATGAAGCCCTTCTCTGTTTGTTGCGTAGCCCACATACATTCCAAGACAAAACTCTCATTCCTCATTAGAAAGATCCCTATTGGCCTTGCAGCCCACATATTCAACCATAATGGATTTAGCAATATTTTGCTCCTCAATAGGGGGCAAGGTCTCCTTCCTTCTCCTTGTCAACATGTATGGAGATCTACCCACACCTCTTTTTTGATTGGAACCACTGCCATACTGCAAGTCAGCAGGAATAGCAAGCTGCATCTGGTCTAGCTCTTTAAGCATCAAATCCCTTCCTGTCTTGCCCACTTCCATACTGCAGTTCATCTCAGAATCTGCCATTGAAGTCTCAGCAACCACCAGACAACTATCCTCTTTGACTTTCATAGCTTGTCTACTATCGGCAGGTGTAACAACATCTTCCATCTGATCTTCCTCAGCCATGACACAGTGACAATCCTTCTTATTTTTGGGTTCAGGAGCATCAGCAGGAGGAGTGCGTCCACCTCTGTCACTCTATTTTCTCGCCTCATTGTTGGTTCCAGGCTTTAGTTCTTCCTTAGACGACTTATCTTGACCACATTCAGCCTACCCAGACACCTGTTCGAGAACAGCAAGCCTAACAGGCCAAGAAGTGCCCCCACTTCTAATTGTGATCGAATCAGGAATTGAGCCAGCATTGGTAACTTCCACATCGATTTTTAGAGACCTAATGTCCCCCTCTCCGATCAAAACTTCAGAACCATCACAGATTGATGCAAAGCCTGCTATCATTTTAGAGACAACCCCCTTTAACAGCAGGTGCAGTGGCAGACCAGAGATCTCAAAGAGAATCCTCCTAGAGGTCACTCTTTGTGGAGGCGGCTCAGACAGAGCCCCATCAAATGGAGAGACCATTCTCCAACTCACAATGAAGTCTTCAAAAATACTTGAACGAAATCTCAATCGTTCCACATCCAGCATGCCCAAACCATACACCAAGAAGCGAGACTGGGATAACATGGCTACCTTCCAGCCTGCAGATAGAAGATCTAAGGAACATACCAGGTTCTGAAGCATTACGATCGATGGCCTACCTTCCATGATCTCACCAATCAAAGCACCTCTTAGCGTGATCTCTGCAGTCGAGATCTCTTCCGAAGATGGGATCTCAACTTCAATTGTGTGCCTACCCAATGTCGGCGGTGGTGGCGGATGAGTTTCATTCTTAACCCTCCAGACAGGATGCGAGATTGCCCTCTGTGATCGCAAAGGAATCCTCCTAGGGCACGACTCGCACTTGTGTCCTTCACCCCTGCATTCCAAGCAGATCAGGGGGTTTTTACAAATTGCTGCCACATGCCCCCTTCGTCTACATCTGAAGCAGAGAACCTCTCCATTCTTCCTCCTCCAGGTACGTCTTCGAGCATTTTCAGATGACCTAAAGAACCTCTCCAGCCAGATCAGCTCCCTTCTCCTCCAAGCCCTCGATCTCCACATCCTCCATTCACCTTCTGCTCCAGCCCTGGATGGCTCCGACCCATTGCCGCCCCATGCCTAGCGTCGATCGCCCTCCACTCACCTTCTCCCCATCCTCCTCTCAATTTCCCCTCTTCTGTGAGGGTATTAAAGTGCAAAATGGTGTCAAAGTTCCTTTTCTTCCCACGATTTCAGGTTGGTCCCCCATTTCTTGTCACATTTAGGCTAAATCGCTACCAAAAAAATATTAAACTTAGCTTTCAGGATCCTAAACACTTTAATTAAGTGGAGTGGTGCCCATAAAAATCCATTGTTTGCTTGTATGCTTCATTAAACACCACTCCAATCCTAGTGTTGGTGTTCTATTTTTCGGGTCCAGGTTTCTATCTAGACTTCAAAAATCAATTCCCAACTCTAAAAGTCTCCTAAAATCCTAAATTTTTATATAGTGATTCCAAATTAAGTTAGGAATGTCTATTCAAAATTTTAGATCAGTTGCCTTTGTATTTAATTTTTAAAAATTCACGGACTGCCGAGGAGTCACACCCTCTTAGCTTCCTATTTTGCTATTATCCGTGAATTTTCAGAATTTTTATACACATCTAATTTTTGTGAAATTTATCTTTCTTGAATTCTTGTAAAATTATACATCTCACATAAAATTACCAAAATTTACTGAGTCCAGTGGTGGTACAGAAAGCCCAAAATACCCACAGGTACCATTTTTGGACTTTGACACTAGCACAAATAAAAATTCAAAAAAAATATCAAAAAAATTCCTAAAATCTTAGAAAAATCTTTTCTGGAATCCTTGTTTGATTTTACATAATATAGTGGTGTTGGTTCAATTGTTTGGACCATTACTTATTCAGAAAGCCTAAATATAATTCATTGGTAGTAATTTTCTGTATTAAGGTTCAAATCCAATTAGGGTTTCTTTCTTGCTTTTTAGTCCAACAACAAAAAGGAAACACATCATCACCAATACAACTTGTTTTCCTTTTATTGTGGAAGTTTCAAACTTGTTTGAACATTTAAAAAAGAGAAACCCTAAAACACATTCAATTAAATTGAATCCTAAAATGCAAAAATACAAAAATTGTGTGACAACTTATTTTTAATTGGAACCACCTTCCAATTCCTGCACACAGACTAAAAATTGAAATAATAGGGTAATAACCTAATCAACGCCCTCCACATTCCATGTGCACACTAGTATCGTAGACCTAATTAAAATTTGTAGCAATTTAACCCCTAAGGTTTTCATCAACTTAGGCTTGCTATATAAGTCTAAAGTTTTCTATAGTTAATATCAATTCTATCATCTATATCTGGGGTCAGGCTGAGGGGCCATGTCAAACGACCTGCCGCAGGTTTGTACAAGCACCTAGGGATTTTTCTGGGAAACGCTTGGGCCCAAACCTCCCCTTAAGCAACTTGGCTATATTTGTTGACAGAGCGGGCACTCACTTTTGATTACTTATTTCCTACGTAGACCAAGTCTTAGGTTAATTTTTGAGGGAGTCACACTTAAGTTAGGTCTATAATTTGTTGTTTAAATTGCACACTTTCTCTCATCTCTTTCTCTTCTCCTCCCATCCAATTCTTCCAAAATAGTGCATGCACAAGCAAAGGTCTCGAAACCCACATCTTGAGGGATCATCTAATTTTGCCCCCTGCACCAGAAAATCTTTATTTTATTCTCCCTCCTCTTCTAAAAATATGGACAACCCAGGAAACCGATAAAAAAATTTTGCTTTCAGTTCTAACCTATCAGCCGACCCACAAGCTAACTTCCCCCTCCCTCACCTCCATCATCTGGAGCAACCAGAAATTCCTACAGTGCCAAGCGACCCTCCAATTCTAACTCAAAATACAAACCCCTTTGCCTTGATGGTCGACCATTTGGTTCAGTTGCAACAAAATCAAGAAGATTTGGCTAGGACTATAACGAACCTAGCTAACCAAGGGCAAAACCCATCACCCCGCCAATAGCCTGTCATTTCTCTTAAGGATTTCTATGATCCTTCCAATTACGAGGAAAGACCTGAGGTGGTCATACCACAAGTGGATTTTGATATCAAACCATCCATTCTAATTCTTATCAAGCATTTTCATGGCCTTCTAAGAGAGGACACTTTTTTTCATCTCGAGGAATTAACTATCCTCACTCAAACCACTCGTTCCTGCAATGTGAATGAATACATGTGGTTAATGAGACTTTTTCCTATCTCTCTTAAAGATAAAGTTTCACATTGGTTTAGAATGGTTGGGCACCTGATTATCACCTGGCCCCAATTAAAGAGCACTTTTCTAAAGAAATTTTTTCCGATCGGTCAAACTAATGCTTTAAGAAGATCCATAACGACCTTTCAACAAAAAATTGGGAACCCTTCCATGAAGCCTGGGAAAGATTTCAAGAACTTTTAAGAAGTTGTCCCTACCATGAAATTCCACAATGGCAGTTAGTGCGTATCTTCTATCATGGATTAGAAGATCAATTGAAGCGATTTGTGGATGTCTCATGTGGGGGAAATTTCCTTAATAAAGATACCGAAAGTGCCTATCTCCTCTTTGAAGAAATGAGTGAAAACTCATTTAACATGACTTCAATTGACACTTTTGGTAGAACACAAAACCCTAGTCACTTAGGATGATCTATATATGTTAGCTCAATGACTGGACCAGATGCAAATTCTCCAGAAAAAAATGGAAGAAAAGCTCACAAATAGACAAGCTCCACACTTTAACTCTCCACACACTAACACTCCACAACTTCTTCGAAGAGAAAATCTGCACAATATTGATGCCACACCTGTTAGTCAGTAGTTTCCAACTGATTTCCCATAGGAATTGACTGGGAATTTTGATCAAAATATTTTTAATCCCACCACAGAAAATATTTATGCTCTCCAGGAGTAATTTAGAAACCCCTCCAACACTTTCAACCAAAACTGGTGGACTAACCCGAATCACTCTTGGAAAGACCCAAACTCGATTCCTTTCTCCAAACAAAATCATTTTGGGAATTATGGGCAACCTATATATCAATCTGGACCATCCCAAGAAGATATTAACACTCAAGTCATGAAAACTTTGCAAGGTATGCAGAATCAAATGATAGAAGTAACCCGCATGATTACCAACTTGCAACACCAAGTTAAGGTTACTCTTGATCATCGACCTGTTGGGAATTTACCTTCCCAACCCATGCCCAACCCAAATAATCAAAGGAATCAGTTCCAAGGTGGATATCCGAGTCAACCCATTCAACCAGCACCTTAGCATCCCCCAGGTTTCGATAACAATCAGGCTTCCCGTCCTCATCCTAGAAACAACCAGATTGCCAATGCAGTTACTTTGAGGAATGGGAAAACCACTCAAGATCCCTTGCTTGCTAAAGAAACTCATTTTAATGAAAAACATATCAAGACATCCCCATCTTCCTCTTACATTGTTCAGGAACCTAATAATGCAAAACAGGGAAACCCTGCACCATTTTCACAAGCCCTCCATTCTTCAACAAATAAGAAAAAGAAGAAATCCGAGCCCACTGATAAGGAATTAGTGGATTTATTTGGGCAAGTTGAAATTAACATCCCTCTCCTAGATGCCATAAAATACATCCCTCCCTATGCAAAATTCCTAAAATATTTGTGTACCCCAAAAATGCATCCCCGAAATTTAGGAAAGGTGATCCTTCTTGAGACAATCAACTCAGTTGTCCAGAGTCGACTGCCTCTTATGAGAAAAGATCTCGGCACCCCCTACTTCAAGTTATCATTAATGATACTTCTTTTGATCATGCTTTTTTGGATCTCGGTGCCTCAATTAATCTTATCCACACAATTATTTTTGAGGAATTTGAGATTAGTGAATTAAAGCCTGTTGAGGTTACTCTTCAATTAGCTGACAGATCTACAATTAAACCAAGGGGAATTGTTGAGGAAGTCCTTGTCGAGGTCAAAAATTATCTATTTGCAGTAGACATTTTAGTCCTGGACATAGAGGTACCAGAAGCATTAAAGTCTGACCCTATAATTCTTTGAAGACCATTCTTAGCCACCACCTGCGCAAATATTGATTGTGATTCTGGAAAAATGAAGATCATGTGTGGTGGTGAGTCTATAACCCTAGATATTTTCCAAGCTTCTAGGAGGTTCCAAGAACCTGATTTCCTTGTTGATTCGGATTCAGAAATAGAAGATATCATGGAGGAAACTTTGCAGATTTCACATTTAGGTTCCTATTTTTCCATTAACACGATTCTTAAACAATCCACTTCTTCTCACCCTTCCACCTTAACCACACATTCAGCTAACCCTCCAGCTGACCCTTTCACTCTCACCTCACCACTAACACAAAAAGCAGAAATTCTTTCGGAGTTAGGCCCACAATTGGAATTAAAACCTTTGCTCGACTTCCTTAAATATGTTTTCCTGAGTCAAAATCAGACCCTACCCCTGATTATAAATTCTGGACTTACTGGGGCACAGGAACACAAACTTCTCTAGGTTTTGAGTAAATATAGGAAAGCTATTGGCTGGATCCTTCTTGCTCTTAAGGGTATTCATCCATCCTATTGTACACATCGTATATATTTAGAGGATGATTCTCACCCCTCCCGCCAACAACAAAGGCGCTTGAACCCTAATATGCAGGAGGTGGCAAAAAAAAAGATTATTAAGTGGCTTGATGCCAATATCATCTACCCCATTTCTGACATCTCCTGGGTTAGTCCAACACAAGTTGTGCCCAAAAAGGCTGGACTAACAGTTGTCACCAATGACAATGGGGAGAATATAGCCACTTGAATCTCCTCCTCTTGGCTTGTGTTTATTGATTACAAAAAATTAAACACCGCCACCAAGAAGGACCATTTTCCGCTCCCCTTTATTAATCAAATCTTGGAGTGATTAGCCGGACGGGATTTTTACTATTTTCTGGATGGTTATTCTGGCTATAATCAAGTAGTAGTTCATCCTGAGGACCAGGACAAAACAACTTTCACTTGCCCCTTTGGACCCTTTGCTTTCCGAAGAATGCCCTTCGATCTTTGCAACGCACCTGTGACTTTTCAAAGGTGCATGCTTGCAGTATTTTCAGACCTGGTAGGTGAATACTTTGAAGTCTTTATGGATGAGCTCTCTATTTTTGGAGATTCTTTTGACCATTGTCTCAAGAACCTTGAAAGAACTCTCCAAAAATGCATAGAAGTCAATCTGGTCCTCAGTTGGGAAAAAAGTCATTTCATGGCTTAGGAAGGTATTGTCTTGGGCCATGTTATTTCAAAACAAGGAATCACGGTAGATAAAACAAAAATAGATGCTATATCTAAGCTTCCACCGCCCACTACTGTCAAACAGATCATACCCTTTTTGGGTCATGTGGGTTTCTACCGTAGATTCATACAAAATTCTTCCCAAAGACCAGCCATTCTATTTTAATAATAAATTCCTAGAGAGTTGTTTGAGGTTGAAGAAGGAGGTTAGTGAGGCACCAATTTTGCAGGGACCTGATTGGAATAGTCCCTTTGAATTAATGACAGATGCCTCAGATTTTGCTGTGGGTGCCATTCTAGGGCAAAGAATTGGCAGGAAACTCGTTGTGATCTATTATGCTAGCAAAACTCTTGATGATGCACAATGGAATTACACGATTACTGAAAAGGAACTTCTTGCCACTGTATTTGCCTTAGAAAAATTTAGATCTTATCTTTTGGGGTCACATGTCACTGTATATACCGACCACTTAGCACTTAAATATTTGTTGACAAAAAAAGATGTGAAACCCCACCTTATCCGTTGGATCCTACTACTCCAGGAATTTGACCTGAAAATCAAGGATAAGACGGGATCGCATAATGTGGTGGCTGACCATCTCTCTCGTCTTATGACGAATGACATAATAACCCCACCTGATCATTTCCCTGATGAAAGCATTTTAGCTGCCACCACCCTCCCTTGGTTTGCACCCATCGCAAACTATTTAGCAGCAAAATGAATCCCCGCTGATTGGCCAAAAACAAAATGGGATAAGTTCTTTACTGATATTAAATAATATTTTTGGGAGGAGCCGGACCTTTTTCGCTTTTTTGCCGATCAGCTCATTCGACGATGTGTCCTTGATTCTGAAATCCATGATATTCTGACACATTGTCATTCAATGGCCTGTGGTGGACATTTTTCGGACAAGAATACTGCAGCTAAAATCTTTAATGCGGGATTCTTTTGGCCCAGCTTGCACAAAGATGCTCATAATTTTGTTTGGTCCTATGTGCGTTGCCAGAGCATTGGCAACATGACTCAGAAGGATATGATGCCCCTTAATATTATTTTAGAGGTTGAAATTTTTGATGTTTGGGGCATCGTCTTCATGGGACCGTTCATTAACTCTATGGGTATTTATATATACTAGTCGTAGTCGACTATGTTTCGAAGTGGATAGAAGCAATACCTACCCACACTAGTGATCACCGTGTGGTTGTCGAATTTCTTAAGAAAAATATTTTCTCAAGATTAAGCATTCCAAAAGCCATTATCAGTGATGGAGGCTCACATTTCACTCATTCACAATTCCGTCACCTTCTTTCTAAATATGGGGTTAATCATAAAATTTCCATACCTTATCATCCCCAAACAAATGACTAAGCAGAAGTTTCTAACTGGGAAATTAAAAATATTTTACAAAACATGGTTAGGCCTGAGCGTAAACATTGGTCCACCAAATTGGACGACACTTTATGGGCTTACTGTACCGCTTTTGAAACCCCGCTCGGCATGTCTCCCTTCCATCTGATTTTTGGGAAGGCATGCCATCTCCTAGTAGAACTAGATCATAGGGCTTTTTGGGCAATAAAATAATTAAATATGGATTTATCTGATGTCGGTATCCATAGAAATCTACAATTAACTGAATTGGAAGAATTACGCAATTTTTTCAATGAAAATGAGAGGATTTATAAAGGCCGAACAAATAAATATCATGATAAATACATTGTTCGGAAACACTTTGATGTTAATCAACGCATTTGGCTTTTTAATGCTAGATTATGTCTTTTCCTGGCAAATTAAAATCCAAATGGACCGGCCCCTTTATTGTCCACAAAACTTATCCATACGGCATTGTTGATCTTTTTCATCCTAAAACTAATACGACATTTCAAGTCAACGACCAATGTTTAAAGCCCTATTTTGATCATACCCTGAATCTTCCATTTGAATCCTTCGATTTCACTGAGCCAACCACCTTTGATCACTAATGTAAACTATGCCTCGCTGAATGGCATAAAAGATAGCACTGGATGGGAGGTAACCCATCATTTTTCCTGCTTTCCTTCTTCCTTTCTTTTTCTACGTTTTGATTATCCTAAACCCGACAGCTCTTCATTAAGGTGATCCCTCCTCCCTCCTATTGCATGAGGACATTGCATATCTTAAGCATGGGGGGGTGTTTTTAAAATTTGATGATCGATTTAGGATTTTCAAAACCTAGAAACTTGCATTTTTCTTTAGCTATTTTATTTTCCTGCTTGCATACCCAAAAAAAATAAAAATGTTGAAAACTTTTTGAGGAAAAATTTTGAAATTGGGACTAAGGTTGAAAAACTCACTTTTGGTATAATGGGATTTAATCTTTAACAAACTAGGGATGAGGATGTGGATCTGATCATTAGAATCTTAAGGTCTATTTTTAGACTAGATCAGATATCCTTCTCTAAAATTCCACCAGAACTCATGATAGTTCAGGTGACTTGATCCTCTTTTGTAATATGGAATGTATTTGGCTTAGTTTCTGATTCAAAAGTTGGATTTCTTGCGGAACTTCCTGTGTCAAATTTCACACACAAGACAACACTTAAAAATAACTAAAAATTAGAAAAACTCCCTTGTTTGGACTTAGTAAAAGTCTGAAGTAGATCATTGGGTTGAGTTCCTACCACCGAGGAGGAAAATGCATCCTTTGAGGATGTGATGTCAACATGTTATTGCCTCGGTGCTGCTCCATATCTTTATTTCATATCTTTAGACGGAGCATTAAAGTGCATTTTATCTCTTCAAGTGTCTTGGACGGTGTTGAACCTGTAGTGTCGGAGCAAGAGCTTGAGTTTGCTTGGAGCGGCCCTTTACACCGCATTGTGTTTAGGGGTTGTGAGCTCCTGGGTGGTGTCATGGATAGTGCTATCCCGAAGTACTGGCACCAGAGCCCCCTTGAGGATTGGTAACGAA
The DNA here is from genome assembly GCA_037157565.1 of Thalassia testudinum. Classification (NCBI taxonomy): domain Eukaryota; kingdom Viridiplantae; phylum Streptophyta; class Magnoliopsida; order Alismatales; family Hydrocharitaceae; genus Thalassia; species Thalassia testudinum. The sequence goes on along the minus strand of JAZHRO010000073.1, from coordinate 4,926,460 downwards.
AATGATGATCCTGACACATCTGTTGTAAGACTAAGCTAAAATAAGCATGGGGGAGAAAAAAAAGTTTCAAACCAAAAACACGCCCTTATAAATGTTGGCTTTTCACAAGCACAGACATAAGGTTTCAAAGGATATTGCAAGTTGTGAATCAGATTCAAGAGCTAGAAATATCCTAAATAGAGAAATTTCAAGTCATCTGAATTAACAAGGGGTTAATTTGTGAATTTTCTAGAGGATATATTGATCCCATTTTGTCTAACTTTTGGATCCAAAAACAAATCCCGATGTTTATCCATAGCAAATCCCATGCCTCCTATGTCTAGATCAACCAAGGTCACTTAATCTTTTTCTCCTCAAAAGTTGAAAAAATTAGATTTCCCAAAAATTACATTTTATAAATTAAGGTTTTGCTAAGAGACTAGCAAAAGATAAGCATGTGGGTGTGATAAATGCCAGTTTATCATAATTCTTTTACATTAAAATAATCCTACCTCTTATGGTTTTGCTTCGCAAACAGGATTTTGGGGTTGCATTTAGTTATAAATTAGGATAGGCATGCATTGCATTTTTCTTGTCATTTTAATGTGTTTTTGTGAGTGTTAGGGTTGAACAGATATACAGATCCCTAAAACCCTAACACTCAGGAAGGCAACTGGTGAAGAAGAAGCTCAGACTAGTAGGAACACAACTTGATCCAGCTCACTACAGCTAGAATCTAGCTCACTTGGACTAGGGTTAGCTGATCCTAACTCCATTAAGCTCATCTCATCTAAATGGTAGCTCAAGAGAGCTCATCTTAGCTCACCCTAGCTCAGGTCACCTCAGATCTAGTGCAACTTAGCTGATTCTAGCTCATCTCAGCTCCCATTAGTCCACAGGGAGCTCTAACTGGCTTAGCTGAGTTGACTGGAGTTCACCTCAGCTCTTGTCCAGCTACATCCAGCTCCACTAAACTACAGTCAGATGAAGATGAATTCATTCCATCTCAGGAAGCTCAAGTCCAGCTTCCGAGGATTCAGTTTAGCTCAACTAAGTTGAGCTAAGCTACCTTAGCTACCACAACTAGCTTGATCCTCCCTGAGAGCACCAAACCCAGCTCACCTCAACTCATTTTTATAGAAGCCATCTCACTTTAGCTTGGCTTAGCAACTAGCAAAGAACTAGCAAGCTAAGCCAACTAGAGTAGCACCATCCCACCCTCTACAGCAGTTGCTAGCTCCAATTCAAGCTCTAGACATCCCCACCTTAGATCCTCTCTTCAAACCCTAGCTCCAACACCTCCTCCTCTACTCCACTACTAGCTAAGCAAGCTTAGCTTAGCTTAACTTAGCTATACTTCTACTCCCTTGGCTTTTACCACCTAAAAACCCTACCTGAAAACTCCACCAACTAGCTCCACCTAAGCTCCACATAAGCTAACCCTACTTCTACCTCACATTGTCGCCAACCTAGCCTACTCACTACCTTCAAAAGACACTGCAAAGTGGTGATAAAACTACCCTAACCACCCTCCTTATTTGCACCACTTTTTCCCTCCAAAACCCCCGTCATCTCCACCACATATCTTTCCTTAAACCCATCTCCACCATCCGCCTAACCCCCCTTCCAGAGGCCCTCATGGTGGTGCCAAAACCAAGGCATCCCTTCATGGTTGGCACCACCTTTAGGTGGCTCTTCACCACCATAACTGCCACCTTCACACACCCCTACTAGGTGCCAACAATTCTCCACCATAAGATCACCTAACCACCCCAATCTTCCCATCTTAGCCATCCAATTCAAGAGTCACCTTAACCCTCTCATCCTGCCCTATAAAAAGACAAACACCCACCACCTTACAACTGATCCGTGGCTAGCAAAATACCTCTCATATTCTACCTAAAGCTCACACCCAAGATAGAAGAAGAAGAAGATTAAGGGGATACTCTGTCCCCTTGGTGCCTTCCCTCTTCCCTTCTCTCTTGTGCCCATGCTAGCCAAAGGAGAAGCCAGGCAAGGAAGACCTTTGAAGGAGGTCTTGATGGTGGTCCACGCCACCTTGGAGGAGAAGCTTAAGGAGGTACATGCCCAGCCTTGGAGAAGGATAGTTACGGTGGAAGATTCCAACTTGGAGGAGACTTTCAAGGAAGGAAAAGGAGGAGCCCTTTTCAAACCTAGGAGCCACTAAGCTTGGAGCAAGGAGCTTCCCCTCTTCACCATCATTTCAGGAGGATTTGTGTTTTACTTTATTTATTGCATTTATTCTAGTAGTAGAAGCATTCCTCTACTAGGTTTTTATGTAAAATACTTTTTCATCAATCAAGTTACCTTAAATTCTATTTTATTTTGTTGCAATTTTTTTTATATAATATAGTTTCTAGCACCTTTTACTCTTTCTCTCTAATTACTCTAGGCCTCCATGTGTCTAAAGTGAGCTTAGGGAGAATCTCTACTTGTCACTTGAGTAGTAGTATAGTGAGTTAGGTGTTAGTCGTTTTCCATTGCCAACAAAATTGGTGTTGTCGTTATTTCAAAACCCTAAAAAAAACTACAAATTTAAAAAGACCAAAAAGAAAGTTGATTTCCATTTCCGAGCAAGAGATCGATTTTTGCAATCAAATTGCCTCCTTGGACGATCCCAGATACCCCACTATCAAAGTTATAAATTTTATAAGTGTTTGCGATTTGGTTTGTTACGACTTAAAAACTCGCTTTAACAAATCACGCCAAATTTCGCATCACCTCATTAATTCCATCCTTTGAAGATCATTTTCAATTACCGCAATAGCTAATATCATCTCTCATTTTAGGAAAATGAATATAAGTTGCAGTAACCAGGTTTCCTCATTAGATTTATTTCAAGCTTCCAAGAGGTCCATTGATCATGACATTTCTGAGGACACTAATAATACAATGGAAGCAATATTTGAGAAGTCAATGTTGATCAAATCCTACTCATCTCTGACCACCATGGATCTAGATTTTATTAATGATTTGTTGTCCAAAACTTTTCAGATCAACTAGGTTTTGACTTTTACTCTTTCAATCTTCTTGATTTTTCACCAAAAACATCCACACTAACTTCACCTACCATACATCTCACTGACTACTTTCTCCCTACCTTTCCATTGGACCTTGTCAATGCGGAGAATCGTCGCAAATGGAAGTTGAGTTTTGAAAACCCATTGTTGTAGTGTGATTTGCAAAGAAATCCACCAACAAATAAATTTTACCAAAACTCTAACACAGGGAGGCTATGTCAGTTTGAAATCCGCGATTATTTTTTCTTTTTGTTGTTTTTTTAGAAAGTGAGATAATCACAATGAATTAAATATTAAAAATAAGAGAGAGAGTGAGAGAAAGAGAGAGAGAGAATAAACAATTTATAATATGGGTAATATTTTTACTACTAGAAAGCGTGAAATATTACAACTGAAAAGAGTAAAATCTACTTTAAAAAGCAGTAAAGAGAAAGGAGGTGAGAAGTTATCCTCCTCGACGGCTGCTTGGAGGACAAGCCGAATGGGGTGATGCCTGGAAGGAGGGCAAAGACGGAAGACTGAGAATGAAGTGTGAAGAACCAATGGCTAGGTAGGGCGTCATCGTCATGGGATCCATTTGCAGAATGGGGTCAAGAAAACATTGATTTTAACTCTAGAGGAGCATCCCAGGTTTGGGACAAGCTTCTTTAGAGCTTTGGAAAGGGAGAGAGGTGAAGGAAGGGATGAATGAAATGTGTGGGGTGTAGGCCTTTTTATAGGTGTAGAGGTTGGAAGCAAATAGGTCATTTTGACCTTAAAACATTAATATAGCGTATTCAGTGATGGATTTAAGTGTCACTAAAGACCCTGAACATGGTCGTAGCTCACGTGCATGCATCGCCCCCTCCTCCTTTGTTTTATTGCCTAAGCACATCCAAACAACCTCAGCCATCCGATCTTGCGATTGACAAATTAGATTGCATCGTGCCACACCTTCATAATGCCCCCTACATGCAATCACATGTGCAGAGATGCTTCTGATTGTGTGTGTGGTGCTCCTTGCATCTGGGTGCACCATGTGGTGCTTCTACTGCCGATCGATGCACATTGAACGTCTGAAATCAACCGCACCCCGCATTCAATTGATTTGAGGTGCTTGCGGGGGCTCGAACGTGCGACTTCCACATTGCCTGTGGCTTCGAGACTGCTGCACCATCCTCACAAATGGTCGCAGTTTTAATTTGGGCTCAAGCACACTCGACCAATGGATGAAGATCCAACGGCTGAGGGAGCTCGAGTGTTGAATCTTCATCAGCGCACGTGCATTCCTTGATGCGATCTTGGCAGTTGGATCTCTAAGATTGATCAAGCAATCAAGGAGGGCATCGTGTAGCACTCCTTTGGCTGGTTGGGAGGTTTTGATGGCGTCACATGGTGCCATCTTGGCCGTCCATCTTCTATGTGTTGTAGTTGGTGCCACAGATGTCAGATTGGATCAATTTTCGCATTGTTGGGTTGTGATGGTCGATCTGAACACATTCATGATGTTGGATTTGTCATTTGAAGTGTGAACTTACACCATCTTGGCCCTTGACCTTTGATCTTACTTGAATTATATTTGATGCTACAGAAGTCGAATTAGGGTGATCTTGGAGTCATTGAACTCCGATAGTCGCCCTGATCAAATCTGTATGGTTGGATCTTCAATCCAAGGCCTCGATTAAATGTTGCCCTATCCTTGGCCACTAAGAAGAAGATATTACTATACAATTTGTACAATTTGACCTAAATGCATGCTGATGCATATTATGCATTATTTACATTGCATGATGCTTATATGATACTAAGAACATGCATTAATAGACATTTTTGGCTATTCAGATATTTGCACATCACACCCCCATGCCTATCTTTTGCTAGTCCCTAGCAAAAACTATATGCTATTTATAAACGAATTAGGTTTAGATGTCTCGGGCAAGAGTCATTCTTCAACATTAGGAAATTCTTACTGAGGATCTGAGCTACAAAGACCCAACATCGCTGGGTGTTTGCCAAAATGCAAACTACTTTAAGCCCTCACCTTATTCAAAGAAGAATCTTTTTTTTTCTTTTTCTTCTTTTTCTAATTCTTTTTAGAATTTTTGAGTTGAAAGTTTTAGAGAAGCTTTCTAAGGCTACTCAACCTACCCAACAATCAATGAGAACTCTATGCTCTATGCATCTTTTTGTTAATGTCATAGACTCATTGATCAGCAATTAGAATAGACTTCAAGTTTCTATGCCCCTAGGTGACCTTAAAAAAGAAAAAAGAATTCTGCCTAAATGTGTAACTATTTGACTGGTAGCTTTCTCCCTACTTTTATTTTTATGGGGTTAACACAAGGGCGAACCCAGTGCATATCACCCCATGTTATTCTACTTCTCTCTTCCTCCTAATTGTTTAGAAATTATACGTGCATTTCTTGAACTGAGTTTTGGACACCTACCAATGGGTTGTTACCCACGATAATTTGCCAGCCATACTCGTGTGATGAAGTGTGGCTTATTTCTTTTTTTCTTTTCGTTTCTCCTTTTCTATTTCTTTTTCATTTTGGATATTTTTCTCTTTTATTTTCTTTCTTTAAGTAAGTGGCTTCCCTGATCTAAGATTTACCTAAAAATTATAGGAAAAGAATGATCCTGTGGATAGACTCTGGACAACCAGCCTATGAGCTGTTACCACCGACAACTTACTAGCCATGCCACCCTAGAAGGTTCATTAGCTACCCAATTTCTGTTAAAATCGTTGAACAATGAGTCAATGTGAAAAGTGTGCAGATGCTTAGACTTAAAGTTCCCTAAAATCAGAGGGTGGGTTGATAAGTCGTGTACTTATCACCCCAACTAATTTAACCAATTTGAAGTAAATTCAGATTGGCAAGGTCTCGATAAACAAATCCACATTTTAGTGGACACCTAGGCTGATTAAGCCCGAAGACCTGAAGGGTCTAAGTGTTCAGATCCTATTGTATTATTCCCTAAGGTTGAAAAGTCCTAATGCCCAAGTGTTCTTTCATAATTCAATTTTTTTTTTAAGAAAAGAAAAAAATCAGTAAAATTTACAAGAACTCCGTAGAGCTGACAAAATGATTCAGAATTGAATCCACCCCCCCATGCCTAGCCGATGCAGTGTCCTCATTGAAAAATAAAAGGCATGAAAGGAAATGTAGGATGAAGAAAATATCACTTCTATATGATGCTCAGGTCAGCTCTAAGTCAGACTGTATAAGTGCTGAGTTTAATGCCATCAACTAGGCAAAGTCCAGCCAAAGAAATCATATTAAGATTAGAGCAACCTTGTCTGAGATGGTTCTGGAGCAACACAGTCAACATAAGGTTTCAAACGTTGAATTTTGACTTTAAAAGAGTTACCCGCCCTTGAGTCAGAACTCCGAACAACCCTATTTGGAAATATCTGATTAATGATGAATGGGCCATTCCATTTTGTCCTAAGTTTGTCAGGAAAAAGATTAAGTTGAGAATCAAAGAACCAGACCTTCTAGTTCGACTTAAAGCTCTTGTAGGAAATCAGTTGGTCATGAAGAGCTTTGGTCAAAGCCTTATAGATCTTAGCATTCTCGTACGCATCATTTCTAAGCCCTTCCAACTCAGATAGTTGGAGTTTCCTGGTCATTCCAGCTAAACTCAAATCCAAGTTGCACTACTTGATTGCCCAAAAAGCTCAATGTTCAATCTCTACGAGTAAATGGCATGCCTTTCCATACACCAGATGAAATGGTGACATTCTGATATTTGTTTTATACTCCGTACAGTAGGCCCAAAGAGCATCATCAAGCTTTTGAGTCCAATCTTTTCGATTTGGCCTAACCATTTTTTGTAGGATATTCTTGATCTCTCGATTGGAGATCTCGGCCTGTCCGTTGATCTGAGGGTGGTAAGGTGTGGAAATTCTATGATTTACCCTATATTTTGCCATTAGATTGAAGAACTGGGCATTTGTGAAGTGAGTACCACCATCGTTGATGATGGCCCTCAGAATCTCGAACCGACTAAAGATGTTCTTCTTGACAAAATCAATGACCACTTTGTGGTCGTTGGTTCGGGTGGGAATAGCCTTGATACACTGGGACACATAATCAATGGTAACAAGAATGTACTGGTGTCCAAATGAAGGGAGGAAGGGTCCCATGAAATCGATGTCCCAAACGTCGAAGATTTCAATGGGAAGGATTAGGTTTAGTGCCATCATATCTCTCTTGGTTATGCTCCCAAGTGCCTGGCATCAGGAACATGACCTCGAGAATTCCTGGGCATCCTTGAATATGGATAGCTAATAGAATCCAGATTGAAATAATTTTGCAGTCGTCTTTTTCCTGGAGAAATGTCGACCACACGCAGATGCATGGTAGAACTCAAGTATATCTTGGAATTCATTCTCCAGAACACACCGGCGACTAATCTGATCAGAGCCGATGCGGTACAGATCATGGTCCTCCCAAAAGTAATATTTGGCCTCAAATTTGAGTCTGTCATTGTTGCTTCGTCCAATCCAGAGGGATTTGACCAACGGCCAAACAGTTTACTATGTCTGCAAACCATGAGGTTTGGACACCTAACATTGCAAGAATAGTCTCGTCTAGAAAAGTATCAGCAGTCAGAATATCTGGACAAGTAGAATCACTTAGAAGTCTCGAAAGATGTTCTGCCACCACATTCTGTGCCCCAGATTTATCATTGATTTCAAGAACGAATTCTTGAAGCCGATGAATCCATCTAATGAGCCGGTGTTTGGCATCCTTTTTGGCCAAGAGATGTCTCACGACTGAGTGGTCGGTATAAATTATGACGTGAGACCCTGAGAGATAAGCCCTGAATTTCTCCAAAGCAAATACTACAGCTAGTAACTCCTTCTCAGTAACGGTATAATTCCTCTAGGCCTCATCCAATGTTTTGCTAGAGTAGTAGATGACAAAGGGCTTCCTATCAATCTTTTAACCCAAAACAACCCCTACCGCGTAATCAGAAGTGCTGGTCATGATCTCAAATGGGGCTATCCAGACTGGTGGTTGTAGCACTGGAGCATAAGTGACTGCAGTTTTAAAAAAATCAAATGCCTTGTAGCACGATTCATCAAATTCAAATGGCATATCTTTGGCAAGAAGGTTGCTCAGAGGGTAAGCAACCTTGGTGAAATCCTTGATGAACCTTCGATAGAGTCCCACATGACCAATAAATGATCAAATTTGTTTGATAGATGTGGGAAGAGGAAGTTTGGAAATAGCATCGACCATAGCTTTGTCAGCTTCAATTCTCCATTCAAAGATTACATGACCCAAGACAATACCTTCTTCTGTCATGAAATGACTCTTTTCCCAGCTAAGGACCAATCTTATTTTGATACGCCTTTTAAGGATCAATTCAAGATTAGCCATGCAAGAATCTAACGATTCTCTGAAAATAGAGATCATCCATGAAGACTTCCATAAACTCTCTCACCATGTCAGAGAATATGGTAGCGTACACCTTTGAAAAGTCGCAGGTGCATTGCATAAGCTGAATGGCATTCTACGGAAAGCAATGGTTCTGTAGGGACAGGTGAAAGTCATTTTTTCCTGATCCTCAGGATGGATAGGTACTTGATTGTATCCCGAGTAACCATCTAGGAAGCAGAAGTACTTCTGCTTGACTAGTATTTTAAGAATTTGATCAATGAAGGGCAAAGGGAAATGATCCTTTTTCGTGGTTGTGTTCAACTTCTTATAATCAATACAGAACCTTCAAGCGGAAGTTGAACATGTTGTGACATATTCTCCTTTCTCGTTAGTTACAATGGTAATCCCAGCTTTCTTGGGAGCAATTTGCATGAGACTTACCCAAGGACTATCTGAGATCGGATAAATGATTCCTACATCAAGCCACTTAATTATTTCATTCTTGACCACTTCTCGTATATTAGGGTTTAATCTCCTCTGCATCTGGAGAGAAGGGCAGCATCCATCTTCCTTGAAAATTCTATGATTGTAGTAAGATGTCTCAATCCCCCTAAGGTCATGGATGGTCCAACCAATTGCCTTCTTTTGTTCCTTTAGAACCTTGATTAGTTTAATCTCCTACTCGTTATTCAATCTAGCACTGATAATCATAGGGAGCATCTTTTGAGGTCCCAAAAACTGATATTTCAAACTCTCAGGCAATGGTTTCAATTTAAGTTGGGGCAAGTCTAAGATAGAAGGTAAGGATGATGCTGATGAAGATTCATCAAGAGGAAGAGGTGAAAGTGAACAAAATCAATAACTTGTTCAGAATGTGGCAGGTTTTCCACAGAGGGTGCGGGTTGGATTCATCGAGATAGGAGGATCTTTCAATTGTAGAAATAGCCATACATGTCGCAATATTCAAGTTATCTTCCTCGAGTTCCTCAACATATCCACAATCATCAACTTTGTCAATCACCTTAAAAAAATCCAGTTTCAATTTTTGATCCCCAAAGGCAATTTCCATGCTACCACTCTCACAGTTGATATTGGCCTTAGCGATAGCTAGGAACGAATGCCTAAGAATGATGGGCATGTTTCATAAATTTCAGGAATATCCATGTCAAGGACAAGGAAATCTACAGGAAAATAGAAGTCCTTAACCTTGACAATAACATCCTCAATAATGCCCCTCAGATTTGTGACGGAATGGTCCGCTAACTGCAGTGCTACCGAGGTTGACCGAAGTTCTCCTAATCTGATCTTCTCATAAGGAGAAGTCAAAATTAGGTTAATGGATGCACCTAGATCCAGGAGTGCCCTATCAAAGGTGTAATCTCCAATGACACATGAAATCAAAGGGGCACCTGGATCTCTCTTTTTCAGAGGAAGGTGATGCAGGATAATAGAACTAGCCTGCTTGGAGAGTATCACCTTCCTCAGAGCAGATTCCCTTGGCTTACGCTTCTTGGTGCATAAATCCTTTAAGAATTTAGCATAAGCTGATATGTGTTTGATAGCATCGAGGTGGGGGATATTTATTTCAACATTCTTGAATATATTCAAGAGATCCTCGTTACTATCAACAGGCTTCTTCCTGGGTTTAACCAAAGCCTCAGGAAAAGGAACATGAGTCAGATCTTCAGAATCAAGTTCCTGAGCCATGATTTCTTCTTCAGAGTTCTCCTTTCTTTCCTTAGGCTCACCAGGATTTTCTTGACTAGAGAAGGGTAGGTGTGGGTTCTGGGTTTGCCTTCCGGTCCTCAATGTAACAGAGTTGGTAGATGCATACGGGTTTGGGTCTTGGGGAGGGTTAGGAAAGATCAGAGGGGCTTGATTAGGCAAAAACCCCAGATTTTATGAAGAAGCAGAAGAGGAAGGACCCAGCTCAACCACTTGAGCATGTGCATGTGGATCCCTGTGATTCCCATACCCTTAGGCTTGATTGCCTGGATTCTGTATGTTGCATGAGTTGTGTATGGGTTGAGATGGCAAAGATCCGAGCTGATGGGTGTTAGCAATGTGCCCATTTTGGAAGTTTTCCAGCGTGGTTTTCATTTGTTGCATGAGCTAGAGCATAGATCTTTGCGTTTCTACCATCTAATGGTTCAAATGACCCTGATCCATTGGTCTTTATGGAGCATACTTGCTAGGTCGGAATTGGGTCTACTAGCCTGGATTTTTCTAGAAGTTTGGGTGGTTACACCAACCCAGATTATAAGCATTAGAATATGGGTTCGACCTAATGTTCTCCTATACAGCATAGACATCCTCATATGGAGAGGATGGAGAGAAAGAAAGGGAGGGATAAGAGAAATTGGGATAAAAGGCCCCAGATTGGAACTCGTGGAGTTTCGAGCATTGTTGGCTTACAGGTTGGGCAACATCTAGTTGATTCACGAACTCCCGTACAGAAGGAGCTCGCAAAGAATGGAATCCTAAATTATGGAATTGTATGAATTGAGAATTGTTTGTAGAGTTTCCTGCCATCCACTCCTCCATCCTTTTGGTAACCAAGTCCACCTTATCTAGTTTATTACAATTCATCTCCATATCGAATGAACTAGAGTCATGGACCTCATTAACATTCAATCTGGGTTGTTGGGACCGGTTAAACGTATCCATGGAGGCATGACTGACTAAACTTTCACCCATTTCCTTTAACAAATTATGCACACTATCTGCGTCTTTGTTGAGGAAATTGCCTCTGCAAGAAGCGTCGATGTTAAACGCGGTGAAATCTAGTTTAAAATGAAGCATTGTAATATAGTCGAAATCGCTTTGAAAATAAATCGATTTTTATTACTCAAATAAGGTTTGAGGTTGAACACAAGGAGCAATGTGGGATTTGGAAATGAAGATCACAATTCAAACTAAAAGAATTTGCAATAATATCGGTATCAATGTGAAAAAAGATGGGAGTAAAATGGTGATTTAGTTCACCAAATACTACTACAATATCAACTAAGGAAATCAATGTATATGTATGCAATGAAAGCTCAAATCTGTCGTCTAATTTAGAAATCAGACGACTTACAGTTGTCTACTGATGTGCTGCTTCTTCTTCTTCTTCTTTCTACTCTTTCTTTCTTTGATTCTTCCTTTCTTCTGTAGCCTATTCCTCTTTAGACCTTCCTCTTCTTTCTCTGCTTCCTCAGCTATGACCTTCTCTTCTTCTCTAAGCCTTCTTCTTCTCTGGCCCTTCAGCTCAGGCCTTTACCTCTTCTGAATCTGGCTAAGTGTCAGCTAGATTTCCCTGCAGCAAAACCCTCCCCCTACCTGCACAACTCTCCTCTCTCTTTCTCTCTTAGGATCCACTCTCCCAGAGCCACGGGTAATCGGGTTATTGGATTCAAGCGTGTACCTGGGTCCAGGCTCACTGGCATGCCGTGGTGAGTGAGGAATGCACGTCGAGTTATCGGGTCCAGACTAAGTCCATGTGTACGTGTCAAGGACGAGGCCGGGTGAGCGGGTGAGAGGGACCTCACCTTGTGAACTGAGGTGAACAGATCCTTTCACAAATTCAATTTATTTGGCCGCATTGCTTCAGCACTTTCCAATGTGGGACTATCTGCGCCCATCTTCTATGCATGTCTACAGCAAGGGGTCTCCTTTGCAATTGCAGTAGCTGCTAGGCGGAGGTACCCAATTGACTACCTGGTTGCATGCGCGAGGTGTTTCTGCATGACCTGGGGCCTTAAACTGGGATAGGGTCACTTGGAGCGAGCTTCAAGCAATCTTGAAGCTTGCTTGTCAATAACGGACAAGGAGAACACCTAAAATTAATGAAACATCCTTTTGGCCATGTCAGAATGCTCAGGGAGTGTTGCCAGAGCATGACAAACGTGATTGGGGTGGTGGGTGGAGTGATAGTGGCTGTGGTGGCTGAACAGTGATGGGAACAGTCGAAGATGATGGGTTTGTTCGGGGGCACATGTGAGTGAGTGGAGTGGTGAATAAAGAGTGGGGAAATGATCAGCAACGTGTGGCGATTGTTGTAGGGTGGTCGGCGAGATATTTGTTGGTCTGTGGAGGTGAGACGGTCTCGTCAGAGGGGATGGCCAGAGATGGAAGGGATGAGGTTGCGGAGGGTCATCGATTGCTGATTCGAAGTGGGGTCAGTGCGAAAATAATGTATAGGAGATGAGGAACCTAGTTAGGGGGTAGGTGGACGAAGTGGGGCAGAGATGGCATCGGATGTGGTGTTGCCAACGTCGGATACGAAGGCAGCCCAGGTGAGGTAGAAACGGCGAGGGTGGAGGAAAGGGCATTTGCTGGTACGGCAAGACGCAGATGGAAGCGAGGAAGAGGAATCCACCACTGGTATTGTGGGAGGATGATGAGGAAAGGCATAGGGGATCACCAAAAGTCGAGGAACCTTCAGCCATGAAAGAGAGAGAGGAATTGTGGGGACTCACAACCGATTTCAAGTGTGAGGAGATCAGCGAGCTTTGAGGGTCCTTATAAAGGGTTCTAGGGGGCGATTAGAGCTTGGGAAGCAAGATTCCAAAGCTTGGAAGGTCGCCGAATTTGGGTAATTCTTTAGACAAAAATCTATCATGCATTCATATGAGAGATTGGGAAAGATTCGGAGCACATGGACAGGTTCAGATTAAAGAGGACTCCTCAAAGAATCTCCTTTCCAATTTTAGAAGGGATTGATTTAATAGAGTTCTCTTCAATCAAAGGTCACCAGAGAAGGACTTCTCCGCAATAATGGTGGAGGGACCTTATTGCGAAGACGACGAAGAAGTTAGGGGGCTGAATGCAAGGGATTTTAAAAGTTAGGGTTGTAAATGTAATCAGAAAAGGCCATTTTGCAAACTAGGTCAAGACATGCTCATCTTGGGTCCAAATTTTGGTACAAACCTAATTTGGACCTAAGGAATCCAATGGTGAAGTTGGATTTTGGTTCTGAAAATGTTTGACAAGGTAATTTATGCAAAAACCCAAATTAGGTCCAAATAACTGTCTAAGACTCCATTTTGGGTCAAGATGGGTTCTTATGGCCAAATTGAAGGTATTAAACCCTAGAGAATACTTTTCTATGATTTTTAGAGGGTTTAGGTGAATTTTATCTTGACCATAACATCAATTAATTAAGTTGGTCTATTTTTAGGGTTTCAAAAGTCATTTAATTCACAAAATACGTGCAAACCCTTTTTGACTGATCTAACCCACTTGTTACATTTTTAGGACCTTTTGACCCTTAATGAACCCCTAGGAAAACCCTTTGTTGCACTGCATTCATGATAAGAAGGTAAACCATAGTTTTAACCCTACTTTCTTATTTCTCCCTCAGAATGGCTATACAGTGAGTTAAGGTTCTCTAGTGGTTATGTAGCAGCATTTATTGACTTAATTGGGTCAAAATGAGCTAGTTATGGCTCATGATGGTGTTCCCATCATACCCCCATGCCTAGCTTTTCTAGTCCCTTAGCAAAATTTTAAGGTATTAACATTAATTCTAGACCATAAAATCCTTTGATACTTAAAACCTTTGTTGTGTGCTTCCTTTCGTAGATTAGGTTAGAATGCCAATAGTAGGCCTAGAGGTACTCAAGTACCAACCAAGATCCGAACTTGAATAGCTCTAGCCTTAGTCTTCCGCCAAGGTTTCTAAGGCCCACAGGAACTAACCTATGGTTTGTTGAACTCTGTGGTTAAAGCACCCGTGCTTGCAACTTGTTTTATCCTCGGTTCAGTTTGCAGTGCATTTTAGTCAGATAGAGACAGATGAATTTTTCTTTATTTCTGGAGAGTTTTCTCTTTTTTCTTTTTATTTCTATCTTCAGATTGGCTTTATAACATGATCTATATTGAATTCGTAGTCCCCATCATCAATCCTCGCAGGGTCCCTAGCAATCGATGCTTCGATATAGCACCACCCATGACAACCCCCAGAACCCTGCCTTTCGAGATTTTGAAATAATCCCACCCATAGCATTCTGTAGCTAAATCCAGACCTTGGCTATTGACATTTTGGGATAATGCTGCCCATGGCATCTGAACCAACACAGGGTTCTTACATTCCCTCGGTAGGATATGTAGATATCCTAGGAGACAAGCACCAAGGAGATGATATGTTATTGCACATCTTCGAGGGGAATTTCCCGCCTCTCCTTGTCTAGAACTCGTCCAAATCAACTTGTGTGATCAGCCGCTCCTAATCTTGGTGGCCTTTTCAGAACAAGTTAAACGTATTTGCGTGATTTTGATACTTAAGCGCATTGAACCAGACTGTGTGTGGATTGGGGTTTTTAGGTTACTGAGTCTCGAAATCCAGAGGTCAGTTAACGAGGCCAAATAATCCCTAAGCGTTAAACCTAATATTTAAGCTTCACATTTTTCCCAACCTCTTGAGGAGTATCCAAATCATAGTGGGTACTTGAATTTTTAAGCCTAGGATTATAGCCCAGAAGGCCTAAAATCAACGTTACTACTAATATCTTCTTTGTTTCATTAGCACTTTTTGCCTTCTTTCTTTTGATATGGTCTAGAACTAAGTCAATTCCTTAATCTTTTACTAATGACTACCTCTTTTTCATTTTCTTTTTAAATTGTGCTCCTTTTTGACATTTTTATCTCCTCCCCTTTTTCTCCTCTAAATTTGATATGCCATCAAAATTTTCTCTCCTCCCATATTTTTGTTCTTTTTCAAGAATTTTTTATTTTTATTTTTTTATTTTTTTGATATTTTTGGAATATGTGATTTTTTTGATGAAACCCTTTCTTGTGAGATGATTTCCATAGCATTTTGCACTTTACTACCCCCCCATGCCTACGATTTTCAATATCCTTATTGTAAATTATGTGGGTTCGAGTTCAGCTTAGATCATTCATTAGAATAGGTGTTAGGTGGGTGAATGGGTTGGGATGACTGTTGCGAACAATTTCAAGCTCGGGTACGGATACCAGAGGTGGAGTCAGCTGTTCTAATGGATGAAGCCTAAAGTGCAAAATGAGTTCAACATAGGAATGTGTCATGAAAGGTTTCTAATTTTTCAAAAAGATGGGTGCCTCCCATTAAGCGCTGAGTTTTACGCCATCGGCTGGGTGCAATGAGCTCAGGGAGAATGGAGGGTAAAAGATGTCTCAGCCAAGTTTGTATCAGTAAGTTCAATGAACGGTTTGAGTCTCTGACCATTCACGAAAAAAGGTTCTGAATCGTGGCTAAGTTGACTGCTTTTGACAGCTCCATTTTCGAAGATTCATTGGACAAGGTAAGGTCTGATCCATTTTGATTTGAGTTTTCCTGGGTATAGTTTGAGTTTGGCATCAAAGAGTAGGACTTTTTGACCAAGGAAAAATATCTTTCTGGATATGTGCTTGTGAAAGGCCTTAACCCACTCCTTGTAAATTCACGAGTTCTCATACACGTCGTGGCATAATTCATTGATCTCGCTCATTTGAAGTTTTCTATGGGTTCCTACCTTAGAAAGATCGAGATGCAGTTCCGTACTGCCCAATAGGCTTTCTGCTCCAATTCGACGGGGAGGTGACATGCCTTCCCGTACACTAATTTGAAGGGAGACATGCTTAATTGGCTTTTGTGGGCAGTCCTATAAGCCCACAATGCTTCCGGAAGACGGGATGACCAGTCTTTCCTATCAGGTCGAATAGTGACTTGGAGGATTTTCTTGATCTCCCAATTTGATAGCTCAGCTAGACCGTTGGTTTACAGGTGATAAGGAGTAGAGATTCGATGTGACACCCCATATTTGGTCATTAGTGGCCTGAACTAAGCATTAGTGAAATGGGTCCCTCCATCAGAGATTATTGCGCATGGAATCCCGAAACTGAGAAAAGATGTTCTGAGGAATGAATTTGATTACTACCTTATGATCATTGGTTCAGGTCGGAATGGCTTCGATCCACTTGGGCACGTAGTCAATAGCAAGCAGAATGTACTCAAACCCATCCGAAATAGGAAAGGGTCCCATAAAATCAATACCCCAGACATCGAAGATTTCGCATACGAGAATCGGCTGTAAGGGCATCATATCACGGTGGCTCATGTTACCTAAGGTCTAGCAACGAGTGCATGCCTTATAGTGATTGTATGCATCTTTGAAAATCATGGGCCAATAGAAGCTGCAATGGAGGACTTTTGCTGCGATTTTATGACCAGAGAAGTGTCCACTGCATGCCTAGTCATGGCAGAAGGACAAAATGCCCTGAATTTCTCCTTTTGGGACACATTGTCAGATGATTTAATCAGCACCAATGCAGAACAGATACGAGTCTTTCGTATTTGCCATTAGAAAGTAATTTGTCCTTGTCTTTTGGCCAATCGAACGGGATCTGATGTGATGCCAGATAGTTTACTAGATCAGGAAACCATGGAAGCCCTATAATGATAGGTAGGAGGTGCTCATCGGGAAAGTGTTCTGTAATGGGTTTGGAAGGGTCAATATTGTCAGAAGGAAGGTGGGATAAGTGATCAGCTACCACATTCTATTTTCCCATTTTGTCATGAATCTCAATGTCAAACTCTTGCAATAGTAAGATCCAGTGGATTAGTTGAGGTTTCGCATCCTTCTTCATAAGGAGATGTGTCACAGTAGTGTGATCAGAGTAAATGATAACACGGGAACCCAGAAGATACAATCTGAACTTTTCCAAGGCAAATGCTATAGTTAGTAGCTCTTTCTCAGTAACTGTGTAGTTACTCTAAGCCTCGTCAAGTGTCTTGCTAGCGTAGTAGATGACCACAGGTTTCCCGTCAATTTTCTGCCCAAGTACCACACCTACAGCGTAATTAGATGCATCGCACATGATCTCAAAGGGTTGAGACCAATCAAGGGACTGTAGGATCGGAGCTTGGGTAACTTGATCACGTAGGATCTTAAATGCTTGAGTGCAGTTCTTGGAGATTTCAAAAGCGACATCCTTAGATAGTAGATTAGTCAAGGCGCACGTGAATTTCGAGAAGTCGGGAATGAATCGTCGGTAAAAATCGACGTGTCCTAGGAAGGATCGATTGTCTTTGATCGAGCTAGGAATAGGGAGTTTGGAAATCAAATTCACCTTGGCTGGATCAACCTGGGTGCCTTTCTCGGAGATGAGATGTCCTAGGACAATTCCTTCAGGAACCATGAAGTGGCTCTTTTCCCAGGAAAGAACCAGATTCACATTGATGCACCACTTGAGGGTCTGGAACAAGTGCAAGAGGCAATGGTCAAATGATTCTTCAAAAATTGAGAAGTCATCCATGAAGACTTCCAGATATTCATCAACCATATCTGAGAATATGGCAACCATGTGCCGTTGAAAAGTAGCAGGTGCATTGCAGAGACTGAAAGGCATCCTTCGGAATGCATACATCCCGAAGGGACAGGTGAAAGTGGACTTCTCTTAGCCCTCAGGATGGATTGCCACTTGGTTATAACCGGAGTACCCATCCAAAAAGCAAAAGAATCTATTTCCCACTAGTTTTTCGAGGATCTGATCAATAATCGGTAGTGGGAAATGATCCTTCGTTGTGGAGGTATTGAGTCTTCTGTAATCAATGCAGACTCTCCATGAATTTGCTACATGGGTCGGTATGACTTCTCCGATCTCAGTCATGATCATGGTGAGTCCTGCCTTCTTAGGCACAACCTAGATTGGACTCACCCACCGACGGTCGGAGATTGGATAGATGATCCCAGCATCTAACCACTTAATGATCTCCTTTTTCATGACCTCCTGTAGATTAGGATTCTGACATCTCTGCATTTCACGGGATGGTCATGTGCCCTCTTCATTATAGATGCGATGTGTGCAATAAGAGGGGCTAATACCAGTTAAATAATCAAGAGTCCATCCATTGGCTCTTCGATGTTGCTTGAGAATAGAAATCAGACGAGATTCCTGATCAAGTGTGACTCTGGAGTTGATAATCACAGGAAATGTCAGATTGGAACCCAAAAAGACGTACTTTAGATGATCGGGAAGAGGCTTGAGTTCTAAAACAGGGTTATCAGCAGTAGTGGGTGGTTCAAGGTTGGTGTCGGGAAAAAGGGAAGGATTTATGGGTGTGTCTCGATTGAGTTAGGACTCCTCTAATTGCGAGTTTTGATCCTCTTGTGGATTATCAGAAGTAGTCAGGTTTTCCTCGATACACTGATGATCAACCACAACTTCAATATCACATATTTATTCTATAACTCAGCAATTAACCCTTGTTGGGCCTTAAAGATGTCGATCTTGAGTGTCTGGTTCACAAACTTTAGTTCAATTTGGCCCTCCTCACAATTAATGTTGGCCCTAGCAATGGCCAGAAAGGGTCTCCCTAGTATGATTGGTGTGTTTTTTAGATTCTCTAGAGCATCCATATCCAACACTACGAAATCAATCGGGAAATAGAAATCCTGAACCCTGACAATGACATCCTCAAGTACTCCTATAGGTGACTTAATAGATCGATCTGCCAATTGTAATGTCACCTCTGTTGGTTTTACCTCAGATTCCTCAAGATGGTCAAGTAGGGATGTAGGCATTAGGTTTATGGAGGCTCCTAGATCCAATAATGCTCTATCAAATTGATATCACCAATTGTATAGGAAATCATGGGAGTACCTGGGTCTTTCGCCTTAGGTGGGAGCCTACTCAAAATGATGGAGCTAGCATGCCCCGACAATATGATTGGGCTCCCACTTTTGGTTCGCAGCTTACGCATAGGTGTACACACATCTTTCAGAAATCATGCGTAAGCTAGTACGCGGTGAATTGCATCCATCAAGGGGATGTTCATATGGACCTGTTCAAAGAGCTTGACTAGGTCCTCTTCAGGTTCCACAGGTTTGGTTGTCCTCTTTCCCTTGGCCAAGGCCTCAAGAAATGGAACCAGAGATGGTTCCTCTAGAATAGGTCCAGGTTCTTGATCTAGGATAGGGGTATCTTGGATGACTATCGTAGGGTTTGGGTTAGCATTACCAGGCTGTAAGTGGCTTAGGTGAGGTGGGTCCTGTGTTGCTTTGCCAGTACGGGTCATCACTGAATTTAATCTTGCCTAGTTTTAGTTTGGTGTAGGTAAAATAGGTGGCTGCTACTAAAATCCCGAGCATGATGTCGAAGCTTTAATCTTGTTGGGTGGTGGAGCAGAAGGGGCCTAGTAAATCATATGGGCTTCACCTTCATTTGGGTTTATAACAAGCCTCTGACTCGGCATGTTATTGGGATTAGGTAGAGCTTGCGAAGGGAGTGTACCAGGTTGGCAGGAATTTGCCATCTGGGCGAGTTGATTGCAAACCTCTATGATCTCTTCTTTGTATTATTTCTGCATAGCCGCATTCATCTTTTGAATGTCAGCCAGTGTCTGAAGGATAAGAGTCATTTGATCTATCTAAGTTGGCCCAGATTTATAGGTGGGTTGGGCCGAGGCTGAGGCAACTGATATAGATGAGAATCTTGTGGACAGGGCTGATATGGTGGTCTCTGATTCTGATTGTTTCCTGCCCACATGAAATTAGGATGATTTTGCCATCCAATGTTATAGGTATTAGAGAGTGGGCCATTCTGGATGGCGTTGAGGTCCTCGCAGGTCTAAGGAACCTCAGAAAAGTTAGAATATAAGGGCTCAGAGTTTCCCCAACTAGAATAGGCAGGTTTGGAGTTTCCTCCGGCCCTAGAGTTAGACGGGGGTGGATACGGGTCCAACCCCTAAGAAGATCAGTGGTAGATGTTATGCACATCATCCCTCCTAAAGGTCGGCTATGCAAATGGGTTTTGCGCAAAGGTGGCTCGCTGCAAATGTCGAGTTAGCTCATCCACCTTCTTTGCAATAATAGAAACCTTGTCCAAATGGCTAGCCATTAGTTCCAAGTCAATAGAAGAGGATAGGCCCTGTGTCTCATGTGCTCCCCTTGGATTTGTCGATGCGTGGGCATTCATTCGATTGAATATGCCTATGGAGTTATTATTGATGGAGTTCTCACACATATTCTCGAGAATTTCCCACACTGTCTTTGTTTTGACCCATGATATTTCCTCCGCAAGTTGCATTGACGAATTATCGGATATCTTCACGAAGTCCCAGGTAAAAAGACTGGACTTGTTCCCGTTTAGGAACTCCATGATGGGGGCACTTTCGCATGAGATCCAGGAAACGATCCCATGCTTTGTGAAGTGGTTCTCCAGGCTGTTGTGTGAAGTGCGTGATCTGGTGTCGTAAAGCATTCATCCAATCAACTGGGAAGAACTTTTTCAAAAACTCAGATTGTAGTTCAACCCATATGCTGATTGGACGCATTTGAGTCTGATACTAGTGAGCTGCTTTGTCCATGAGAGAAATGGAAAACATTTTCATGAGAAGAATATCCCGATTTTGAACATCTGACACGAAGGTCTGGGCCAAATGCTTGAGCTGTTTAATGTGCTGGAAAGGATCCTCAGAGTTGAGCCCAAGAAATTTTAGAATAGCATGAATCATGTTGGGCTTGAGTTCAGTATCAGGACCTCCAGCCGAGATTTGGACTAGAGGTTCGATTGCGACTGCGATGGGATTGTAATGATCTCGCATCATAGGACATTGCGGTGGATTTACAAAGGCTTGGAATAGATCATTAAGGTGCTGAAGCTGATTCTCGAGGTTGTTCTCTTCTTCTGCGGGTTGTGCCATGATGATAGATGATGGATAATTAGGCTTAGATGAATCAGAAGAGATGTCTATGTGATGGGGTTGCTGCATAAACATGGAAGTCGAGGCCTGGCCTCGATGGGAGTGAATAACTAATGGAGGCCTCAAGGGTGGTCTTAAGGACCTCCTACCAACCATGCACCAATGGAATGGATGAGAATAGAATGTGATGGTTCCAATCAAGACAACCAAGAATTTTGGATGACTATAGAGGTTCAGGACAGATGATACCCCTTAGTCAAAAAGCCATCCACCTGAGAATTACTTGGGCAGCTAGAGAGGGAGAGTCCCACGAAGATCCCTACATGGTAGAGTGCCCCCACGGGTTGTAGGGTTTCCCCCACCCGACCTCTCTTGTCACTGATGTTCCAAGTAGACCAGAATGGGGACTTGACCTCTTAAGTCTACTAGTTTTATTAAGAGCAAGGGTGTTTAGAATTTCACTTGAACTTTAAGATGTATTGAGTGCAAGAGTGATGTAATTTAAAGATTGGTTGACCCAATAAGGTGGGTCAACTTCACCTGCATTGTCCTTTGATAAGTTTTAGGTCCCTTTTTTAGGATTCAAGTTAGATTAAGAGCCTGATTTTAGGGTTTTCTTAAATAGATCAATTCAACCAAGGCTTAGGCACACATTATTTGGGAAAGATCAGTTCTTGATTATGTGAGTGTGTCTCTAAAACCCTAACTTGGAATCCTTACTTGGCTCTTGTTTTGGTCCAATTTAGTTTATCCAAATGTGGTATCTAGGGCTCAAACAAGAATGTGATAGCTGTAGTTACCTTAAGTGGGTGCATAAATTAGAGTTTGTTGTTTAAATCAAATTAGGCAAACTGATGAATTATCTAAGAATGGAAAGCAAGTAGCCCTAATAGATTTTTTCCTTTTAACCATTTCATAATCAGGGGCTTAAGAGAGAGAGTAATCAAAATTTACCTACCCCTGGCATGTTTGATGTGCGGCTGAACTTTCTTTAATGTATCTTCTCCATGATACAACCACAACAAAAGGATATATTAGGTTAGAATCTGAATCAGGAATTGCAATCACGAGTTCTAAATTGCCCATTGCTCCCCAGCAACGGTGCTAAAATGTTAAATGTGGCGAAATCAAGTTTAAAATGAAGCGTTATAATATAGTCGAAATCGCTTTGAAAACAAATAAATTTTTATTACTCGAATAAGTTTCGATGTCAAACATAAGGAGCAAAATGGTATTTAGAAATCAAGATCACAATTCAAACTAAAAGAATTTGCAATAATATTAGTATCAATGTGCAAAAAGATGGGAGTAAAATGGTGATTTAGATCACCAAATACTCCTACAATATGAACTAAGGAACTCAATGTATATGTATGCAATGAAAGCTCAAATCTGTCGTCTGATGTGGAAATCAGATGTCTTAAAGTTGTCTGCTGATATGCTGCTGCTTCTTCTTCTTTCTACTCTTTCTTTCTTCTGCAACCTATTCCTCTTCAGACCTTCCTCTTCTTCTTTCTCTACTTCCTCAGCTATGACCTTCTCTTCTTCTCTAAGCCTTCTTCTTCTCTGGCCCTTCAGCTCAGGCCTTCACCACTTCTTCTTTCTTCTTCCATCCCTGGTTTTCCTCTTTTGAATCCAACTAAGTGCTAGCTGGATTTCTCTGTAGCAAAACCCTCCCCCTTCCAACACAACTCTCCTCTCTCTTACTTTCTTAGGATCTGCTCTCCCAGAGACACGGGTAGTTAGGTTATCGGATTCAGGCGTGTACTCGGGTCTAGGCTCACCGGCGTGTGGTGGTGAGCGAGGAGTGTATGTCGGGTTATTGGGTCCAGGCCAGGTCCATGTGTACGTGTCATGGATGAGGCTGGGTGAGCGGGTGAGAGGGACCTCACCCTATGAACTGAGGCGAACAAATCCCTTCACAAATTCAATTTATTTGGGTGCGTTGCTTCAACACTTTTCAATGTGGTACTATCCATGCCCTTCTTCGCGTGTTCGCAGCTGGGGGTCTCCTTCGCAATTGGAGCAGCTGCTGGGCAGAGGAGCCCAATTGACTGCCTGGTTACTTGTGTGAGGTGTTTTTGCATGACCTGGGCTTTAACCAGGAACAGGGTCACCTGGAGCAAGCTTCAAGCAAGCTCAAAGCTTGCTCGTCAAGTGCAGACAAAGCGAACACCAGAAATCATTGAAATAGCCTTTAGGCCATGTCAGAATGCTTAGGGAGTGTCACCAGAGCATGATGAACGTGATGGGGATGGTGGCGTGGAGTAATAATAGGTGTGGTGGCCAGACAGTGACTGGAGCAGTCGAAGATGATGGGTTTGTTAGAGGGTGTGTGTGAGTAAGTAGAGTGGTGAATTGAGGGGAAATGATCGGCGAGGTGTGGCAATGGTTGTAGGGTGGTCGATGAGAGATTTAGTGGTCTGTGGAGGTGAGATGGTCTCTGATCGGTAGGATTTTTGCTTATCAAATATGCTGTTAGAAAAATTTGCATCGTAGTAAATGTGTAATGTGGTTGAAAACCCTCGATCAAAGTCACTAAAAATATACTGAAATTATAAAACAATTTCGGTCATATCCACAGGGAGGATAGACCGATAAATTCACCAATATTTGTAGTGCAAGTGTATGTTATACGAACCTTAACGTGATGCCAAAAGTAACTTTGACTATTAGTTGTAGCATCAAATCCAATGAGAGAGTGTTTTTAATGAGTAGAAGAAATAACCATGAACAAAAGGGCCCACAGAAATTTACTGAAATAAAATAATTAATAACAAAAATCTCATTCTTTGGTAATGGCAATCAATGTAATTTTTAATATAAGCAAAAATAGGGGAATTCTCTCCTTTGCTCGCATGTGGTGAAGTCGCGGCTGACCGTGCAGAGCTTGGAGAAGGTCGGTGGTGATGAGGGCATTCCGCTGGTGGTTGCAGCTTCGACGATGGTGGCCGGTGGCGGTCGCCGGAGAGAAGGAAGCGGTCGGCTGTGAGGCTTCCCACGTGCGTGCATGGCCTACGGAA
This sequence comes from Thalassia testudinum, assembly GCA_037157565.1. Lineage (NCBI taxonomy): Eukaryota > Viridiplantae > Streptophyta > Magnoliopsida > Alismatales > Hydrocharitaceae > Thalassia > Thalassia testudinum. The sequence continues at coordinate 4,902,399 of JAZHRO010000073.1, read as the reverse complement.
GGTGCTACCGCAGGTGTGGGCGAGCACGTGGCGGTGAGGCGAATCCAATGGATTCGACGACGTGGGGAGTGAAGGTCATCAAGGACTGCTGCGCGGAGGTCTTCTTGCCGTTTGTTGGGTTCCTTCAGTGTGCAAAGGTCGAAGAGGAAGATGAAGAAGTGGATGAAGATGACGAAGAGCTGGCACAAGTGGTTAGGATCAGAGAGGGGGTTGCCGCTGCTATACAACCAGAGTAGGAGGATGCAGGGTGGCTCACGGTAGCTAAAAGTCATAGTCGAGGAGATGAAGGATGACGTCGCCGATGGCTCATGGTGGTGTAGTCGTGGCCGTGCGGTCTTGAGGGAGGAGATGAATGCAGAGGCACGTGGTTCTGTTGGTGGGGTCGTGGAGGCATGTGCTACACGGCGCTGGGGGCATGTGCTGCAAGGGTGGCACCAGTAGGGGTTTGGAGGTGTTGGCACGTGGAGGAGAGGTAGAGGCGAGCAGAGGTGGCCTCTTGTGCATGCGTTGGTGGATGGCGGTGGCTTCTGTCGGCAAAGTTGGTTGTTGTTGTGGTGCTGAACTCACAGTGGCAGGAGGAAGACGTTGCACGAGGCTGTCGGTGTAGAGGCTTGAAGTTGATGGTGAGTGTTGTCGTGAGGAGTCACGGTGGAGGGCACGCAGTCATGGGTGAGGGCCTTGGCTGGACGTTTGTTGGAGGGGTTGGACGGCCTAAGTCCTTCACCCTCTGTCGGATGTTGACAGGGCTCGTGGTGGGGGCATGGTCTTGGTGGCACACAATGGTGGAATTAGGCGCACGGTGAAGGTTAAGAGGTTTACCTGAGGGGAGGAGATGTGGAGAAGGGGCATCTTCCCCATTGTTGCACGTCGAGTTGCTACGCTAATGTGTTTGGTTTTGTAAAACCTGTCGTCGTAGTATGAAAGCGAAGAACTCGTGTTCAACAAATAAAATTTATACTGAAATGGAAATTCCAGGTCGAACACAAGGAGGCAGACGTTTGATTTAAAAACTACGTGTTTGTTTTTATTTGTCACGAAATAATTTAGTTGATTAGAACTATTTAACTACTTACAACAAATAAAAGAGAGAGAGAGAATAAGAGAGAGAAAGAATATTACAAACAAAAATCAAAATGAGATGTAGAATAGACATAGAATTTCATCATTAGAACGATTGTTCATTACACCAGAAAGTGGGAAAATGATTACTCTAGAAAGTAGTAATTCTACTCTAGAAAGCATTAAAAGAATGGAGAGAGAAATATCCTCCTCGACGGTCGCTAGGAGGACGAGCCGGACGGGACGACGCCTAGATGAAGGAGGACGAAGCAGGATGAAGGAGGACGAAGTAGAAGAACGGGAACGAGGCAACACGTCATCGTCATCGCCGGATCCACTTCCGAAGGGGGACAAAAAATTGACTTTATCTCGCAAGAAGCATCCTGGGTGTGGGACAAGCTTCTCTTGACCTTTGGAGAGGTAGAGAAGAGAAGGAAGGGATCAAAATTTCGTGTGGAGGGGGTCTCCTTTTATAGTTGCAAGGAGTGGGGGCAATTTACTCATTACATCTTTAAAAACAATAATTTAGGACCTTTAGTGATGGATAAAACCGTCGCTAAAGATCTAACGTGGGCTTAGTGGGCGGTGCACGCGCAACGCACGTGCACGTCCGGCCATTCTCAGCCGTCCGATCGCGAGATCGGACGGCTAAGATCGCGCTACGCCCACCTCCTCAGTGCACGCCCGATCACGTGCGATGCCACGTTACCGCCGCGTGTGCAATAGCCTGTGGACACTATCGGGCGCACGCGATCGTTCGATCGTGATCCGATGCTTGCCAGCACCCTTCGCCTCCTCACTGCGACTCGATCCCGTGCCAGTGCCTTGCGATAAGGTGCTGAACTGCTGCGCTACGCCATCCAAATAGTCGCGCGGATGAAATCAAGTGCATGCATCCACAGTCGTTGGATCTTGATCCAATGGTGGGGAAGGGCAGATGTAGGTGCTTCAGCAGATGCGTGCAGGCGATTGGGCAGCCGAGATGGCACCACGTGGTGCCATCTTGGCCGTCCATCTTCTGGATGATGTAGATGGTGCCACGGGTGTCGGATTGACTTGATTTTTGCATCGTTAGGCTGCGATCGTCGATTTGAATCCATCCGTGAGGTCAGATTTGTCATTTGAAGTGCAGATTTACACCATCTTGTCCCTTGATCTTCTAGGGTTCCCCGGTCACTATCTGATGCTACAAATGCCTTATTATGGTGATCTTGTAGTCGTTGAACTCCAATTATCGCCCTGATCACATCTGTACGGTTGAATCTTCGATTCGAGGTTCCGATAAAAAGTTTACCCTATCCAAGCACATAAAAGGAGACAATTAAACTCCATTTTATTAAAACTACTCTAAATGCAAGATGATGCATGTTATGCAATATTTATAGCTCGCAACGCAATCCTATGCTTAAGAACATGCATAAATAGACATCTTAAGTAGTGTAAACGTGTTTACATCATACCCCCATGCTTATCTTTTGCTAGTCCCTAGCAAAAACCATATGCTATTTATAAAAGAATTAGGTTGGATTGTTTGGGCATTAGTTATTTTCAATCATTAAGAAACTGTCTACCTAGGATCTGAACTTTCAAAGACACAATAGTGCCTGAGTATCTGCCAAAATGCAGATTGCCTCAAGCCCTCGCCTTATTCAAAGAAAAAATTATTTTTCTCTTTATTCTTCTTTTCTAATTTTTTTGGATTGTTCAAGTTTTAGGGTTTAAGAGTGGCTTTCTACAGCCATTCAACTCACCCAAGATTTAATGAGAACTCTAAGTTTTAAGCATCTTATTGTGAATGTGATAGACTCGTTGACTGGTAGCTAAGACGGACTTCGGATTTGTGCGCCTCTAGGTGACCTAAAAAAGAATTCTGCCTAAAGGTGTATCTTTACAACCGGTAGCTTTCTCCCTACTTTTATTTTTTTACAGGGTCAACACAAGGGTGAATCCAGTGTATATCTCCCCGATTTATTCTACTTCTCCGCTTCTTCCTAAGTGTTTTGGGATTTTTCAATGCATTTATTGAGCTGGGTTCTGGACAACCGATCGATGAGCTGTTACCACCAACAACTTGCCAGCCATAGTTGTGCGACAAAGTGTGGCTTATTTTTTTTCTTTCTTTTCTCCTTTTCTTTTTGATTTTTTTTTTTTTTTTTTAAAGTAGGTGCCTTCCCTGGTCTAAGATTTACCTAAAGGCAGCAAAAAGAGAAAGGTCCAGTGACTGGGCTCTGGACAACCTACCTATGGTTGTTACCCACGATAACTTGCCAGCCATATCACCCTTGAAGGTTCAATAGCTACCCAATTTTCATTAGAATCGCCGAACAACGAGTCAGTGCAAAGAAAGTGTGTAGATGCTTAAAACTCAAAAATTCCCTCAAATCAGAGGGTGGATTGATAAGTTGTATACTTATCACCCAAACTTATTTACTCCAATTATGATAGAATTAAGATTGGAGAGGACTCAAAAAATAAATCCACATTTTAGTGGATACACTGGTTGATTAAGTCCAAAGACCTGAAGGGTCTTTGTGTTCAAATCATAATGTGGTATTTCTTAAGATTAAAAATTTTCTTAAGCACAAGCTCTCTTTCCTAATTCCATTTTTTTTTCCTTTTTAATAAAAGAAAATAAAATAAATCTATGGAGCTGACAAATAAATTCAGAGATGAATATCCACCCCCCATGCCTATCTAATGCAATGTCATCATTGTATTAAAAAGACATAAAACAGAGTGGAATATTATAGAAAGCACCTGAATTACGTGAATGTCAAGTCCGCTTTGAGATGAAAACTAAAAAGAATTGTATATGTGCTGAATTTAGTGCCTTCAGCTAGGCACACTATATAAAGAAGAGAAATAACGAATTCACAGGTGCAGGTCAGAATCAGAATAAACATAAGAAACTTCTGACCTGTCAGTAAATGTCCACAGATGTGGACCAGATTGTGGTGCAGACCCATACCCCATAATCGAGAATATCTCAGGTTCTGGATAAAAATTACCCAAAACCTAAAATCTGAATGCAAGCGGGGTCGGGCCTGCGATTTATGAGGATGCAACCCAAGACCAAAAAGTCGGGTTGTAGAGTATTGAAGCTCAAACGGATAATCATTGAATGTGTGCTTGGGTTTGACATCCTCAAAGCAAATGTCGTAAGGGTCCGGGTTTGATGGTTTTAGCTTAATAGGCACCCTTCGACTCAGTTTTGTACTTCCTCCAAAGTTAGCTTCCCAAATCAGAACTTCCCAACTCCTATCCTCCTCAATTAGAATGTTAAATTCTGAGACCTCTTGCATGTTAATCACCCCATCTGAAATCTCCAAGTCTAAATGATGTGGTTGAATCAGAATTGACTTGGGTCTAATTATCTCAGAAACAAAATCATCGATAAGCTCAATGGGGTGTAACTGACAATCAGGGCATTTGATTGAATCCTCTAGAAAATGCAATTCTGGATCCGTAATGTGCACCCTAATAGGATCAGTTTCCTCAGTTCTTAGGCTGTCAAATGATCTTTCAAATTCCTCAGGCCTAATCATCTCACAAAAATCGTGCTCTGTAAACTCACATGAGACTTCGCAACTTGAATCTTCACCATCAGAATCAAAGAAATCAAGATCCGTATTAATGTATGTCTCAAAATCATCTGTCACTTTCTAATCCATGGAGACATACGTTTTCTTGTACCCCTGCTCAGCGATCTTTGGTGAAGAAATCAGATCATCCTTAATTGGTTGCTCTAATTCAATCTAGTCATCCTCGTAACACGTGTCCCCCCTAATAGGTGCTTGAACGGGTTCTGAAATTGTCTCTCCTGAAGAGGGTTCATCCTGGGAATCATCCCATGATTGAATCAAAGCGACCACAAATCTCATCCTCAATTTCGCTAATTTCCCAAGTAGAAACTCACCTGGGTTCTTATCCTTAACATCCTAAAGCCAATCTAACAAAGACTTATTCAAATCATCAATCATTTCAATAAGGGGCTCCAATCTCTCAATGCAAGGTATTGGCTGAACTTCTAAAGTTTGTATGATATTCCTTACGTTAGCCAGAACCTTATCTTGAACCTGGTTACCCTGAACCAAATGAGTTGGTTCAAGGTTGGGCAGGTTCGGGATCAATGCTGGGGAATTAACGAATTGAGATTCGTTATACCCTTCTTGATAATAGGTCATTTCAGATTGTTCGAAAGGTGGTGATGACCTAAAGGTAGTGTAATCAGAGGATGGGTAAGAATCAGTGTATCCTTCTTAATTGTAGATAGTATTAGGTTGTTCATGAAAGGTTGACGATCTATAATCGATGTGACTCTGAGAAGGATAGAAATCGCAATCATAGTGTTCAAGGTTAGACCCTAAACATGGACGTCTGGAACTGTAACCCCAATCCGAGTTATCCCAACTAACTGATGGTTGATTACAGTACGAGTCGAGATAATCGTCATGTTGAGGATAATTCAAAATAGGAGGGAAAGAGCGAGAATGCATGTAATATATGGAAGGATTCATGATAAGCGGGAGGAAGAAAGGCACCCTGCAATACAAACAATCAATCCTGTCCTTAAGTGGGCTAGCCTAAAGACCTACAGACTCCCAAAACATGTCTTGAGATAAAGAAACAATTTGATCTACTTCCGTATGTTCAATCCAACCAGTTAGGAGGGACTGGGGAGAAGGTTCTTCCTTTGGCTTCCGCCTCCAGTTCCTAGTGTACCCCCCAGCCGCGATCGTTTGATTCTGCTCCCCTAGATAGACATCAGATTGAATGGTAGAAACAGACTAATAAAAAATAATCTCATTCTGGGCTTTGAAGAGCGAGTCTCAAATCCTTAAGGCCAACGTCTACTTTATTTTATTTAGGGCTAGGTTTGAATGTGCTTTGGAATGTAATGGGTCCTTTAAATGGGTTGTGCCCTTAATGATTGATTGATTTGTGTGTGCGTGCACAACTAGTGGTTTTCAAGCAAGATTATTTTTCATGCGGTGAATTTTAGGATTCAAATCTTGCTTAGTAGCTTTTAGGATTCAACTTTAGGTGTTTTCAAACAAGTTTTGTTGGCACACCAGATTTTTGAAAGCACAGATGAAGATATTTTCCTTTGAAGCTTAAAAAGAATGTGGAGTGCCTAGTAAATCCCTAAGAGTTGAACCTAAGTGGCAGCTACTTGATGGGTTGATTTTAATTGAAGTGGTGCGGTCCAATCAACTCAAACAATTGGCCTGTTGCACCACTTTATTAGGCACACAAGTGATTACCTAATCTGATTTCTACTCAATTATGTGTTTGGATGTGTGTATCGGCTCCAAAGATTGGTTTACTGGTTGAGTTTGAAAATCAGATGAGGTTGTGCACCTCTGTGAGATTTTTTTTTTCTTTTTTTTAATGTGGGGGTTGGGACGGGTATGGGTGTCAAACAACAAACAATCTAACCTTAGAGTTTATAAGAACACCTAGGTTGATTGATGTTTGTGTTATTATGTTGTGGAATGAAATCTAATGGGTGGGATGTGGGGGATAACTTACAATACCTTCCACAGCACTTTACTCCAATCTACCGCATTTGCCTGTCTCGAAAGAGTACCTGCAACCACAATAAGAAAGGAGAGAAGTGAGGTAAATGATTTATAAGTTAGAAAACGCGAAGAAAAGTCAAAGAGCGTCGCCTCCCTAGCAATGGCGCCAAAATGTTGCACGTCGAGTTGCTATGCTAATGTGTTTGGTTTTGTAAAACCTGTCATCGTAGTATAAAAGTGAAGAACTCGTGTTCAACAAACAAAATTTATACCGAAATGGAAATTTCAGGTCGAACACAGGGAGGCAGACATTTGATTTAAAAACTACGCGTTTGCTTTTATTTGTTATGAAATAATTCAGTTGATTAGAACTATCTAACTACTTACAATAAATAAAAGAGAGAGAAAGAATATTACAAACAAAAACCAAAATGAGATGTAGAATAGACATAGAATTTCATCATTAGAATGATTGTTCATTACACTAGAAAGTGGGAAAATGATTACACAAGAAAGCAGTAAATCTACTCTAGAAAGCATTAAAAGAATGGAGAGAGAAATATCCTCCTTGACGATCGCTTGGAGGACGAGCCGAACGGGACGATGCTTGGATGAAGGAGGACGAAGCAAAAGAACGGGAATGAGGCAGCACGTCGTCGTTGTCACAGGATCCACTTCCGAAAGGGGACGAAAAATTGACTTTATCTTGCGAGAAGCATCCCGGGTGTGGGACAAGCTTCTCTTGAGCTTTGGAGAGGTAGAGAAGAGAAGGAAGGGATCAGAATTTCGTGTGGAGGGGGTCTCCTTTTATAGTTGCAAGGAGTGGGGGCAATTTGGTCATTACATCTTTAAAAACATTAATTCAGGACCTTTAGTGATGGATAAAACCGTCGCTAAAGGTCTGAACGTGGGCGTAGTAGGCAGCCCGCACACGCCCGTTCACTTGACTACGTGCTCAATGCATGCGCATGTCTGGCCATTCTCACGGCTCAGATCGTGCTATGCCCGCCTCCTAAGTGTGCGCCCGATCATGTGGGATGCCACGTTATCGCCGCGCGTGCAATAGCACGTGAGCACCATCGGGCGTGAGCGACCTTTCGATCGTGATCCGACGCTCGCCCACACCCACTCACTCGTGCCCCTCGCCTGCTCGCTGTGACTCGATCCCGCGCCAGCACCTCGCGGTAAGGCACTGAACCGCTGCGCTACACCGTCCAAATAGTCGCACGGATGAAATCAAGCGTGCGCATCCATAGCCGTTGGATCTTGATCCAACGGCGGGGAAGGGCAGATGCGGCGGCTTCAGTGGGTGAGTGCGGGAGATTGGGCGGGCAAGATGGCACCCCATGCCACCATCTTGGCCGTCCATCTTTTGGATGATGTAGATGGTGCCACCGGTGTCGGATTGACTCAAGTTTTGCGTCGTTAGGCTGCGATCGTCGATCCAAATCCATCCGTGCAGTCGAATTTGTCATTTGAAGTGTAGATTTACACCTTCTTGGCCCTTGATCTTCTAGGGTTCCCCGGTTACTATCTGATGCTATAGATGCCTGATTAGGGTGATCTTGGAGTTGTTGAACTCCAATCGTCACCCTGATCACATCTGTACGGTTGGATCTTCGATTCGAGGCCCCGATAAAAAGTTTACCCTATCCAAGCACATAAAAGGAGACAATTAACCTCAATTTTATTCAAACTACTCTAAATGCAAGATGATGCATGTTATGTAATATTTATAGCATGCAATGCAATCCTATGCTTAAGAACATGCATAAATAGACATCTTAAGTAGTGTAAACGTGTTTACATCACCCATGGAGGGAAGATGATTGGAGAGGGAGGAACTCTCTTGGGAAGATGATCCCCTTTCCCATTACCCATCCACCTCTTAAATATGGAGAGAAAGAGAGTTAGATTTTCAGTTACCAAATATAGCAAATAGGAATTTTAGGGAGAGTGATTCGTGAGAGAGATAAGAAATTTTGTTGGAATAAATTTGAGGAATTGTTGAAATCTCTAAAATTTATTTTCTTATTGTATTTTGCCTAGATAAAATACCACATATCTCCACACACTTTGATGTGATGCCATTCCCTTTTAAGGTGAATAATCAATCCTCCCATATAAAGATTAATGTAATTAATACATGAAATGATAAATTTTGCGTTCACATGATTTTGTCAATAACATCCATGATTTAAATTACTCTCTCATCAAAATAATAATGTACTTAAGCACTAAATTAGTCCACTAAAGTGGACCCATCAAATACCCCCATGCCTAAGTTTTGCTAGTCCCGAGCAAAAATCATATGAAACAGACCAAGCCGCCAGTCCAGATTTTACCATTAGGAAGCCCTATTGTGCCACACTCTAGAAATTAAACTGAAATACCAACTATAGGCCAAAAGGTACTCAAGTACCAGCCAACATACAGACCTGACCAGCCTCAGCCTTGGGTCTGCCGCGAAGGTTTCTAAGGCTTACAAAAACTGCCCTGTGGTTCGTTGACCCCAGTGGTTAAAGCACCCGTGCATATGTGTAGGAAGCATAGGTTCAATTTGCCAGTGCATTTTTAGTAAGAGAGAGAGGGAGAAATATCATTTTGAGAGTTTTTTCTCTTTCTTTTTAAATTTCCCTAGACTCAACATTGGATTGGTCCTAAACACGATCTGTATTGGATTCCTTATCCCCACCATCAATCCTCGCAGGGTCCCTTGCAATCGATGCTTCGAGATAGCATCGGCCATGGCAATCCCCAGAACCCTGGCTTTCAACGCTTCGGGATAGTGCCGCCTATAGCATTCTATAGCAGAATTCTGACCCTAGCAATCGACATTTCGGGATAATGCCACCCACGGCATCAGAACCAGCATATGATGCTTCTGTTCCCCCGGTAGGATATTCAGATATCCTAGGAGACAAGCATCGAGGAGATAATATGTTATAACGGATCTTCGAGGGGCTTATTTTACATTCCTCCTCTCTGTGCTGGGAACTCATCCAATCAACTTGTGTCTTCAAGCCGCTCCTAAGTCAACTTTTTGGGAAAACAGTTTCAGAAGACACTTTTTTTGGCAGTATTCTTCTTTATGCACACTGAACCGGACCAATGTGTGATTTTTGGGTGCCTAGGTTACCAAGTCTCGCAAACCAAAGGGTAGGCAACGAGGCCAAATACTCCCTAAGCCTTAGACGTAATACATCGCCCTCACAACTCCCTCAACCTCTTGAGGAATAGTCTGGATCTTAACAAATACATGAGTGTTTAAGCCCTAGAACTGACCCAAGAGGCGTAAAGTCGGTATTCCTCACTTACCACTTTTTCGTTAGCACTTCAGGACTTTATTTATTGATTCATTCTAGTCTAGAACTTAGGTAACTCTTCCATAATCAACTACTGGGATTAGCATAATTTTGCACATTTCCTTTTTATCACTCTCGTCAATATATTTGAAATTCAGCTCAAAAGATTTCATCTCCTTTTTCTCCCTATTTCCTTTTTTCTATTTTTTTTACAAGATGGATTCCCTAATTGCATGCAGAATATGTAGAAATGCTATGAATAACCTCAGGTTATACCCCCTCATGCCTAAATCTGAAAATGTCCTCATTGAAAAGCAAAAGCAAGGAAAGATATTACCTGAGGTGGAGTTGGGATACCTTGCAAATCGAGCTCTAGAAGGGAAATAGAAGGAGACCTAAAGAAGATACGTAACAAACCTGACCTGGCGAGTAAGTAGCCCAATACGTTGGAGAGTTGATGATGGATAGTGAGACCAAATACTCGCCAAAAGCATGTGAAAAGAGGGTACTCCTAAGCTATTTGTGGAGGTTTTACATAATACACTTGAGTAGTAACCTCCGGGAGTGTGCGACGAGGAGGCAAAGGCTCCTCAAGCAAATATGTGTGGGGTACAGATAGTGCGACGAAACATACCCTAAAACTAATGGGCTGACATGGAAAAGCATCTATTTAAATTCGCCACTCTACCACAGGGTGCATTGGTCTGGATATTCCCCCATAATCAAAAGTGTGAGTAGAGATTTTAGGAAGCTACTTCTGCAGAAGTGTAAGTCTCTCAGGTGTGGTGTAAGGACAAGGGTTAAAGAGGGTGTGAGTAGTTTGACATTCATCCCCGATATCCATTCCAGTTCTTGAATGTTATCAGAAGTAGCCTTAGTTACCGATTGCCTTTCATGCTGCATATCATTTGTCGACATGTCCTGGAATGGGCCCAAATGTTCATCGTCCAATTTGAATCACTTAAGGGTGTCACTTATTTCGCTATCATGTAGAAGTGGTTTGGAAGCAATAGGATTGTGAGTGTCCTCAATAATGACATCCCCAGGTTCTTGTTCAATGTTAAGATCTTGCTCATGGGGTGTATAGATTATTTCCTCAAGAGTAGTAATTACTTCCATTTCTTTCGATTGTTTGAGAGGATGATCTTGATAGTCAACTGTATGTAGGAATCCGGAATTGGCTAATTCAATTAGATCCTCAGTGGGTAAGTCATCAAACAAAACATATTCATCCCTAGAGTCACTCCATACTTTAAGCTTGGGCCCCTCAAAGTCATCATCATCCTCTTCGATAGTTTTTCCCTTTTGACTCTAAGACTCAGAACAATCTTTCATATTAGGATCAAGTGATTCCTTGAAAATCAACTTTTCGTGTCCCTGAGACAAGTATTGCTCTAATTCTTCTAATTTTGTCTCAATTTTCTCATGGTCACTTGGGTTGGGCACTTGTGAATCCTCAGAATATTCAATGACAGGTGTTGGTCCCATTGATAGAGGAGTGTGGTTATTATCACTTCCTTCTAGTATGATTTCCCCTGGCATCCAAGACTCCTGGAATTTGTTAACTTTTAAATCACAATCCTCAGGGGGCTCTAACTAAGATGCAAGGTCCTCAGAAGCATAAAGTATATGCTCTAGATCCCTAGGATGGGGTACAGATTCCACCTCAAGATTCAGACTGGGGGCGGGGTTGACTATTTGACTGCGACCCATTTCATCAAATGTAATGAAGATATTATCATTCGAGTCGAGTTCATCTAATGGGCCCATTTTCTCCTTCCAATTAAAATCAGGTGGATAGTGACCAGGATTGCCTTCTGGTGGGCATATCTCATGAGGGATGTCTAAGTGATAGCTACTCCTCAAAATAGGATCCCTGTTGTCATTGTTTTCCTTGAAATAATCTTGGTAATGGGGTTATAAGGGTAGGGATCAAAATTGATTGTAGGACGATCTCTAAGCTGGTTAATCTCTTCAGTTAAACCTTGACTATTCCTCAAAATCTCTCCCAAAGAATCCATCATCCGTTTCTATTATTTTTGCATTTCTATCATAACAGAGGAGAGGCTACCATCAGATTGAGTAGGATAGTCAATCTTAGGTTAAAGTTGCCTAGGAGTATCAGTCCAACCTTGATAGGACAAATCATGAAGGTTGGGCGGGTTGGGCATGGTCATGGAAGAGCTAGGGTTGGGATACCCTTCTTCTAAGTTCTGCTTATCACCACTGGGATGGAGTTTAATCAGACCAATGTTCCTATAGTAGGAGTAGAAAGGATCCCAATGCTCATAAGAAGATGGATAACTATTGGTATTGGGATTAGGTATTCTGGGGTGAAAAGAAGTGAAGTAGTTATTATAATCCATTTGAAAACATGACTTGAAAAACACACCCCAATCAAATACAAGGCAATGGGACTTCTCTTTTCTTTCTTAAAGCAAATTTAAGCCAACCTCCAATCGACTCAAAATTTGTCAAATGGAGTCAAGTTTGCACCCATCCATTCCCACTTAACTGGTATAAGAGGGAGATGTGACTTGAGATCCCTAACAAGCTCATTAGAGAAGACAGAGGTCGTTTACAATCTCTCTTGGTGGCAAAAGAAGTTTCACAATCAATTACGTGCCTTAAGTCGACCTTCGAGTGTTCTTTGCTTGGATGACACCCTTAGGTGATCAAGTGAGAAGTTACTCCAAGGACAAACAAAAGAATGCAAGTAGGGCGAACCCTTCCTTTGAGGAGATGCGTAAATGGTGCCCCTTAACTACCCTTTTGTTCTTTAAGGGGTGTCCCCCTCCGTGAAGAATCAAAACACTTGGTCAAAAGATAGTACCACTAATACCGATTTTACGCAGTTTGTAAAATACGTCGTTGTAACGCACAAAATCGATCAACTATTAAATTTATAAACCTAGATAGTGGGGTATCTAGGGTCGTCCAAGGAGGCAATATGTTTGCAAGATTCAGGTCTCTTTCTTGGAAATAGAAATCACCTTTCTTTTTGGCCTTTTCCAATATATCATTTTTATATTTCTGAAATTAAGGCAACATGTGAAATTATTGGCGAGAAAGTGACTAACACTTTACTCAATACACTACTCCTAAAGTGGCAAGTAGAGCCTCTCCCTAAGCTCACTCTAGGCAAGTGGAGGCCTAGAATAATTAGGGAGAAGGAGTGAAGAATGCTAAAAACAAAGTAATTAAAAATGCAACTAAAGAGGGCAACTTGATTAATGAGAAAGTGTTGTACAAAAACCCTAGTAGAGGAAAGTTTCTACAACTAGAATTACAAGTACAAAGTAAAGAAACACTAATCCTTTAAAAATTGGTGAAGAGGGGAGGCTCCTTGCTCCAAGCCTGGTAGCTCTTGGGCTTGAAAAGAAGTGCTCCAACTCTTTCTCTGAAAGTTCCACCAAATTGATGTCCTCCAAAGCGAGCCCTAAGGGGGCGTGCCCTAAGCTTTTCTCCAAGGGTGGACGTCCACCCTAGGTCCTCCTTTTCCTGGCCATCCTCCTTGAAGTAGAAAAGTCCTCCTCCTTGGCGTGGCCCAAGTTGAAGAGAGTGCGGAGAAGAAGGCACCAAAGGGGCTGGTGATGTGCCCCTTTAATCTTCTTCTCCATTCCTTCTTCTTGGTAGTAGGAGTAGGTGGATATAAGTATAAAAATGCACTAATGGAGGATGAAGAAAATGTGGGAAGTTAGGTGGGTATATATAGTGTAGGAAGGGGGGCATAGGTGGCACTTGGAATGGATGGCTAGGATAGGATATGGGGGGTAGTTGGGGATCCTAGGGCTAAGGATAAGTGGCGCCACCTAAGTGGTGCGAAGGGGGGTAGTTAAGGCTTTGGTGCCCTTTAGAATTGGTGCCAAAATGGGCCTTCTAGAAGGCCATTAGGTGGCGCCACCTTAGGGTTCTAGAAGGGGGTGTATGTGGATGGCTAGGATGGGTTATGTGGGTAGGTGTAGGGTGGATAAAGGGGTAGAAAGTTGGTGGCAAATGGGAGGTGGTTAGGGTTAGTTTTGGCGCCAACTTTTGGTGTCTTTTGGTGGTTAGTTGAGGGGTGAATGGTGGTGAAGAGGTGGCGCCAAAATGAGTAGGATAGATAGCTTAGGTAGGGCTTAAGTTGGTGGAGCTAGCTAGGGTTGAGTTGAAGGTGGTGGATGGCCAAGGAGCTGGTTGCTAGCTAAGCTAAGCTAAGCTAAACTAGCTTAGCTTGCTATGGAGTAGAGGAGGAGGTATTGGAGCTAGGGTTTGAAGAGAGGAGCAGAGGAGGAGAAGTCTAGAGCTGAACTGGAGCTAGCAGCTACTGAAGAGGCTGTCATGGAGCTACTCTAGCTGGCTTAGCTTGCTAGTTCTTTGCTAGCTACTAAGCCAAGCTAAAGTGAGCTGGCTTCTACCATAATGAGGTGAGGTGAGCTGGGTCTGGTGCACCCGGGGAGGATCAAGCTGGTTGAGGCAGCTAAGGTAGCTTAGCTCAACTGAGTTGTGCTAAGCTGAGTCCCTGGGAGATGGACTTGAGCTTCGTGAGCTGGAATGAAGTTATCTTCAAATGGCTGGAGTTGAGTGGAGCTGGATGTAGCTAGATCTCAGCTGGGGTGAACTCCAGTCAACTCAACTCAGCTTGCTAGAGCTCCCTATGTACTAGTGGAAGCTAAAATGAGCTAGACTCAACTAGGTTGCGCTGGATTTGAGTTGACTTGAGCTAGGGTGAGCTAAGATGAACTCTTTTGAGCTGCCATTCTGCTGAGATTAGCTAAATGGAGCTGGGATGAGCTAACCCTTGTTCAAGTGAGCTAGATTCCAGCTGTGGTGGGTTGGATCAAGCTGAGTTCCAGCTACTCTGAGCTCCTCCTTCACCATTCGCCTTCTTGAGTGCTAGGGTTTTAGGGATCTATATTTTTGTTCATCCCTAACACTCACAAAAATATACTAAAAACACAATAAAAAATGCAATGCATGCCTAACCAAATTTATGCCTAAATGCAGCCCAAAAACCCATTTGTGGAGCAAAACTCTAAGAGCTAGGTTTGTTTTAATGCATAAGAATGATGATAAACTGTCGTTTATCACACCCCCATGCTTATCTTTTGCTAGTCTCTTAGCAAAACTTTAAAACCTTGGTTGATCTAAACACAGGTGGCACGGGATTTGTTAAAGATAAACATCAGGATTTGTTTCTGGATCCAACCATTAGACAAAATGGGATCAATATATCCTCTAGAAAATTCACAAATTAACCACTTGTTAATTCAGATGACTTGAAATTTTTGTTTTTAGGATTTTTCTGGCACATGAATCTGATTTGCAACTTGCAAATTCCTTTAAAACCTTGTTTCCGTGCTTGTGAAAAGCCAACATTTATTGGGGCATGTTAATTTATTTATTATTATTATTTTTTCTCCCCCATGCTTATTTTTAGCTTAGTCTTACAACAGATGTGTCGGGATCATCATTCCCGTTACCAATCCTTGAGGGGGCTCTGGTGCCAGTACTTCAGGAAAGCACTGTCCATGACACCACCCAGGAGCTCACAACCCCAAAACACAATGTGGTGTAAAGGGGCGCTCCAAGCAAACTCAAGCTTTTGCTTCGACACTATAGGTAGAGCATCGTCCAAGACACTTGAGCTGCTAAAATGTGCTTTAATGCTCCGTCTAAAGATATGAAATATAGATATGGAGCAGTGCCGAGGCGGTAACATGTTGTCATCGTGTCCTCAACGGAGGCATTTTCCTCCTTCTCGACAGTGGGAACTGAAACCAATGATCTGCTTCAGACTTTTACTAAGTCCAAACAAGGGAGTTTTTCAAATTTTTAGTTTTTTTTTCTTTTTTTAAGTGTTGACTTGTGTGTGAAAATTGACACAAGAAGTTCCTCAAGAAATGCAAGTTTTTGAATCAGATACTAAGTCAAATACTTTCCATATTACAAAATTGGATCAAGTCACCTGAACTATCATGAGTTCAGGTGAAATTTTTTAGAGAAGGATATCTGATTTAATCTAAAATAGATCCTGAAATTCTAATGATCAGATCCACATCCTCATCCCTAGTTTGTTAAAGATTAAATCCCATTTTACCCAAAAGTGAAATTTTCAAACTTAATCCCGATTTTAAAAATTTTTTCCTCAAAAAGTTTTCAACATTTTTATTTTTTTGGGTATGCAAGCAGGAAAAAAGAAGAATGCATGTTTTTAGGTTTTGAAAATCCTAAATCGATTGTCAAATTTTAAAAAACACCACCCCATGCTTAAGATATGCAATGTCCTCATGCATTAGGAGGGAAAAGGGATCACCTTAGTGAAGAACGGTCGGGTTTAGGATGATCAAAACCTAAAAAAAGAAGAAAAAATGAAAGTAGGAAAAAATGATGGGTTACCTCCCATCCAGTGCTATCTTTTACGCATTCAGCCAGATGTAGTGTGCATTAGTGATCGAGGGTGGCTGGATCAGTAAAATTAAAAGATTCAGATGGAATTTTAGGTGTATGATCAAAATAGGGCTTTAAACGTTGGCCGTTGACTTGAAAGGTCGAATTAGTTTTTGGATCAAAAAGATCAACAGCGCCGTATGGATATGTTTTATGGACAATAAAGGGGCCAATCCATTTTGATTTTACTTTGCCAGGAAAAAGACGTAATCTTACATCGAAAAGAAAACACGTTGATTAACATCAAAGTGTTTCTGAACAATATATTTATTGTGAAATTTCTTTGTTCGATCTTTACAAATCCTCACATTTTCATAGGAAAAATTACGTAATTCTTCCAATTCAGTTAATTGTAATTTTCTATGGGTACCAACATCAGATAAATCCATGTTGAGTTGTTTTATTGCCCAAAAAGCCCTATGTTCTAATTATACTAGGAGATGGCATGCCTTCCTAAAAATCAGACGGAAGGGAGACATGCCAAGCGGGGTTTTAAAAGTGGTACAGTAGGCCCATAAAGCATCATCCAATTTGGTGGACCAATCTTTGCAGTCGGGCCTAACCGTCTTTTGTAAAATTTTTTTAATTTCCTGGTTAGAAACTTCAGCCTGGCCATTTGTTTGGGGGTGATAAGGTGTAGACATTTTATGATTAACCCCATATTTAGAAAGAAGGTGACGGAATTGCGAGTGGGTGAAATGTGAGCCTCTGTCACTGATAATGGCTTTTGGTATGCCAAATCTTGAGAAAATATTTTTCTTAAGAAATTCGACAACCACATGGTGATCACTAGTGCGGGTGAGTATTGCTTCCATCCATTTTGAAACATAGTCGACTGTAACTAATATATATAAATACCCACTAGAGTTGATGAATGGTCCCATGAAGTCGATACCATAAACATCAAAAATTTCAACCTCTAAAATAGGATTAAGGGGCATCATATCCTTCCGAGTCATGTTGTCGATGCTCCGGCAACGCACACAGGACCGAAAAAAGTCATGAGCATCTTTGTGGAAGCTGGGCCAATAAAATCCCACATTAAGGATTTTAGCAACAATTTTCTTGCTCGAAAAATGTCCGCCACAGGCCATTGAGTGATAATGTGTCAAAAATATCATGGATTTCGAAATCAGGTACACATCCTCGAATGACATGATCGGCACAAATGCGGAAAAGGTCGGGCTCCCAAAAATAATATTTAATATCAGCAAAGAACTTATCCCGTTTTGTTTTTGGCCAATCAGCGAGGATTCGTTCTGTTGCTAAGTAGTTTGCGATGGGTGCAAACCAAGGGAGGGTAGTAGCAGCTAAAATGCTTTCATCGGGGAATTGATCTGGTGGGGTCATTATGTCATTAGTCATAAGATGAGAGAGACGGTCGGCCACTACATTGTGTGATCCTGCCTTATCCTTGATTTCCAGGTCAAATTCCTGGAGCAGCAGAATCCAATGGATAAGGCGGGGTTTTGCATCTTTCTTTGTCAGCAAATATTTAATTGCCGAGTGGTCGGTATATATAGTGACATGTGACCCCAACAGATAAGATCTAAATTTTTCTAAGGCAAATACAATGGCAAGAAGTTCCTTTTCAGTAACCGTGTAATTCCGTTGTGCGTCATCAAGGGTTTTGCTAGCATAATAGATCACAACGGGCTTGTTGCCAATTCTTTGCCCTAGAATGACCCCTACAGCAAAATCTGAGGGATCTATCATTAATTCAAAGGGACTATTCCAATCAGGCCCTGCAATATTGGTGCCTCAGTAACCTCTTTCTTCAACCTCAAAAAGCTCTCCAAGCACTTATCATTAAAATCAAATGGCTGTCTTTAGTAAGAAGCTGACTTAAGGGCTTGGAGATTTGTGAAAAATTTTGTATAAATCGATGGTAGAAACCCACATGACCCAAAAAGGATCTGATCTGTTTGACAGTAGTGGGCGGTGGGAGCTTAGATATAGCATCTATTTTTGCTTTATCTACCGCAATTCCTTGTTTTGAAATAACATGGCCCAAGATAATACCTTCTTGGACCATGAAATGACTTTTTTCCCAACTGAGGACCAGATTAACTTCTATGCATTTTTGGAGAGTTCTTTCAAGGTTTTTGAGACAATGGTCAAAAGAATCTCCAAAAATAGAGAATTCATCCATAAAGACTTCTAAACATTCACCTACCAGGTCTGAAAAAATTGCAAGCATGCACTTTTGAAAAGTTGTAGGTGCGTTGCAAAGATCGAAGGGCATCCTTCGGAAAGTAAAGGTTCCGAAGGGGCAGGTGAAAGTTGTTTTGTCTTGGTCCTCAGGATGAACTGCTACCTGATTATAGCCCAAATAACCGTCCAGAAAATAGTAAAAATCCTGTCCGACTAACCGCTCCAAGATTTGATCAATAAAGGGGAGTGGGAAATGGTCCTTCTTGGTGGCGGTGTTTAATTTTTGGTAATCAATACACACGGGCCAAGAAGGAGCGGTTCGAGTGGCTACATTCTCCCCATTGTCATTAGTGACAACTGTTAGTCCAGCCTTTTGGGCACAACTTGTGTTGGACTAACCCAGGAGCTATCAGAAATGGGGTAGATGATATCAGCATCTAGCCACTTAATAATCTCCTTTTTTACCACCTCCTGCATAATAGGGTTCAAGAGCCTTTGTGGTTGGCGGGAGGGGCGAGAATCGTCCTCTAAATATATACGATGTGTACAATAGGACGGATGACTACCCTTAAGATCAGAAAGGGTCCAGCCAATAGCTTTTCGATATTTACTCAAAACCTGGAGGAGTTTGTGCTCTTGTGCCCCGGTAAGTCCATAATTTATAATCAGGGGTAGGGTTTGATTAGGACCTTGGAAGACATATTTAAGGGAGTCGAGCAAACATTTTAATTCCAATTGTGGGCCCAGCTCCGAAAGAGTTTCTGCTTTGTGGCTTAGTGGTGAGGTAAGAGTGAAAGGGTCAACTGGAAGGTTAGCTGGACGTGTGGTTAGGGTGGAAGGGTGAGAAAAAGTGGATTGTTCAGGAACCGTATTGATAGCAAAATAGGAACCTAAATGGGAAATCTGCAAAGTTTCCTCCACAATGTTTTCTATTTCTGAATCTGAATCATCAAAGAAATCTTGTTGTTGGAACCGCCTAGAAGCTTGAAAAATGTCTAGGGTTACAGATTCACTGACACACATGATCTTCATCTTTCCAGAATCACAATCAATATTTACATAGGCGGTGGCTAAGAATGGTCTTCCAAGAATAATGGGGGCAAACTTTAGTGCTTCTGGTACCTCTATGTCCAGGACTAAAAAGTCTACTGCGAATAGATAATTTTTGACCCGGACAAGAACATCCTCAACAATTCCCCTTGGTTTAATTGTAGATCGGTCGACTAATTGGAGAGTAACCTCAACAGGCTTTAATTCACCGATCTTAAATTCCTCAAAAATAATTATGGGGATAAGATTAATTGAGGCACCAAGGTCCAACAAAGCGCGATCAAATGCGGTATCATTAATGATAACATGAATTAAGGGGGCACCAGGATCTTTTCTCCTAAGAGGCAGTCGGCTCTGCACAACTGAGCTGACTGTCTTAGGAAGGATCACCTTTCCTAAATTTCTAGGCTGCCTTTTTGGAGTACATAAATCTTTTAGGAATTTAGCATAGGCAGGGATGTATTTAACAGCATCTAGGAGAGGGATATTAATTTCTACTTGCCCAAATAAATCCATTAATTCCTTCTCAGTGGGCTCGGATTTCTTCTTTTTCTTATCTGAAGAGTGGAGGGCTTGTGGAAATGGAGCAGGGTTTCCATGTTTTGCATTAATTGATTCTTGAACAATAGGAGGGGGAGAGGGGGAAGAGTTAATCTATGTTTCATTAAAGCAGGTTTCTTTAACAGTTAGGGGATTGTGAGTGGTTTTCCCATTCCTCAAAGTCACTGCATTTGCAGTCTAGTTGTTTCTAGGATGAGGATGGGAAGCCTGACTATTATTTAAACCTGGCGGATGCTAAGGTGTTGGTTGAATGGGTTGACTGGGATATCCACCTTGGAACTGATTCCTTTGATTATTTGGGTTGGGCATGGGTTGGGAAGGTAAATTCCCAATAGGTCAATGATCAGGAGTAACCTTAACTTGGTGTTGTAAGTTGGTAATCATGCGGGTTACTTCTGTCATTTGAGTCTGCATAACTTGCAGAGTTTTCATGACCTGATTATTAATATCATCTTGGGATGGTCCAGGTTGATACATAGGTTGCCCATAATTCCCAAAATAGTTTTGTTTGGGAAAAGGAATCGGGTTCGGGCTTTTCCAGGAGTGATTCGGGTTAGTCCTTCAGTTTTGATTGGAAGTGTTGGAGGGGTTTCTAAATTGCTCCTGGAGAGCATAAATATTTTCCGAGGTGGGATCAAAAATATTTTGATCAAAATTCCCAATCAAATGTTGTGAGAAATTAGCCGGAAAGTGCTGGCCAGTAGATGTGGCATCAATGTTGTGTAGATTTTCTCTTCGAAGAATGTGTGGGGGGTTAGTATGTGGAGAGTGAATGTGTGGAGCCGGTTTATTTATGAGCTTTTCTTCCATTTTCTTTTGGTGAATTTGTATCTGGTCTAGTTGTTGAGCTGACATATATAGATCATCTTGAGTGACTAGAACAGAGGTGGATTTGGAGTCAATTTCATGGACTTCGTGTCTGGTTTGTGATCTGCCAAAAGTGTCCATTGAAGTCATGTTAAATGAGTTTTCACTCATTTCTTCAAGTAGGAGATAGGCACTTTCGACGTCTTTGTTAAGAAAGTTGCCCCCACATGAGGCATCCACAAATCGTTTCAATTGATCTTCTAATCCATGACAGAAGATCTGCACTAACTGCCATTGTGGAATTTCAGGGTGGGGACAACTTCTTAGAAGTTCCTGAAATCTTTCCCAAGCTTCGTGGAGGGGTTCACCAACTTTTTGTTGAAAGGTCGTTATGGATCTTCTTATTGCATTCGTTCGACCGATCGGAAAATATTTTTTAAGAAAATCACTTTTTAATTGGGGCCAGGTGGTAATAGGGCGCCCAACCATTCTAAACAAATGAGATGCTTTGTCTTTGAGAGAGAGAGGAAAAAGTATCATTAACCACATGTCTTCCTACACATTGCAGGAACGAGTGGTTTGAGCAAGGACTGTTAATTCCTCTAGATGACAAAAAGGGTCCTCTCTTGGAAGACCATGGAAATGTTTAATAAGGTTTAGAATGGCTGGTTTGATCTCTAAATCACCTTGTGGTATGACCACCCCTAGTCTTTCCTCATAATTAGAAGGATCATAGAAATCCTTAAGAGGAACGACAGGCTGTTGGCGAGGTGGTGGATTTTGTCCTTGGTAAGCTAGGTTCGTGATAGTCCTAGCTAAATCTTCTTGATTTTGTTGTAGTCGAACCAAATGGTTGACCATTAATGCAAAGGGATTTGGATTTTGAGTTATAATTGGAGGGCCACCTGGCCTTACTGGTATTTCTGGTTGCTCCAAGTTAGGGTGGTGAGGGAGGGTGAAGTCAGCTTGTGGGTCGGTTGACGGGTTAAAAGTGGAAGAAGAATTTTTTTGTCGTCTTCTTGGGTTTTCCATTTTTTTTGAAGAGGGGGAAGAAAACAATGACTTTTTGCTACGGGGGGCGAAATCAGATGGTCCCTCAAGGTGTGGTTTTTGGGACTGTCGCCCGTGCATGCACTGTTTGGGAAGAATTGGAGGGGAGGAGACGAGAAAGAGATGAGAGAAGGTGTGCAATTCAAACAAACAAAGCTAGACCTAACTTAAGTGTGACTCCTTAATAAGAAACCTAAGACTTGGTCTATGTAGGAAATAAGTAATCAATAGTGAATACCCGTTCTATCAACAAATCTAGCCAAGTTGCTTAAGGGGAGGTTTGGGCCCAAATGTTTCCTAGGGAAACCCCAGGTGCTTGTACAAACCCGCACCTGATCGTTTGACATGGTCCCTCAGCCTGAACACCAGATATAGATGACAGAATTGGTATTAACTAAAGAAAACTTAAGACCTAGATAGCAAGCCTAAGTTGATGAAGCCTTAGGGGTCAAGTTGCTACAAGTTTTAGTTAGGTCTAGGATACTACAGTGCACACGGAATGTAGAGGGCGTTAATTGGGTTGTTGCCCTGTTATTTCAATTTTTTTTGTGTGTGTGTGAAGAATTGGAAAGTGGTTTCCAATGCAAATGAAGTTGTCACACAAATTTTTTTTTGTATTTATGTCTTTTAGGATTCAATTTAATTGAATGTGTTTTAGGGTTTCTCTTGTTAAATTTTCAAACAAGTTTGAAACTCCACAATCAAAAAAAAAAAAAGTTGTATGGGTGATTGTATATTTCCTTTAAATTGTGGGACTAGAAAAAAGCAAGAAAGAAGCCCTAATTGGAGTTGAATCCTAATACAAAAAATGACTACCAATGAATTTTTTTTTTGGGCTTCCTGAATAGGTAGTGGTCCAAACAATGCAACCAACACCACTACCTTATGTGAAATCAAACAAAGATTCCAAAAAAATATTTTTGTAAGATTTTAGGAATTTGTTTGATAATTGGTTTGAATTTTTAATTATACTGTGGTCAAAGTCCAGAAATGATACCTGTGGGCATTTTGGACTTTTCGGTATTACCACTGACCTCAGAAAATTTTGGTGATTTTATATGATGTGTCAAATTTCATAAGGATTCCAGAAAACTACATTTCACAAAAATTGGATGAGTATAAAAATTATAAAAATTTGCGGACAATAGCAAAATAGGAAGATTAGAGGGTGTGACCTTTCTACAGTCCACGAATTTGTAAAAATTAAAAACAAAGCCAATTGATCTTAAATTTGGAACAGATATTTAGAACTTACATTGGAATCACTGTATGAAATTTTATGATTTTAGGATTCCTGTGGTGTTAGGAATCGATTTTTCAATTCCGGACAGAAATCTGGACCTGAAAAATAGAACACCAATACTTGCAATGGACTGGTGTTAAAGAAACATTCAAGCAAACAATGGATTTTAAAATGCACCACTCCACTTAGTTAAGTTTTTTGGGGTCCTGAAAGCCAAGTTCAGCGTATTTTGGTAGTTTTTTAGGTTGTGTGCGACAAGTAAGAAGAACCAACCTGAATGTTCACAGGACGATAAGGAACTTTGAGCTTTCGCTTTCAAATTCCCACTTTCCTGCTGTTGTTCCTGCACACATAAGAGAGAAGAAAGGGAAGGGGATGAGATCCACTTCAAGCAAGAGAAGAAAGAATAAGCAAAGCTGAGCCTCCCCGACAACGACGCCGAAAAGTGATACGGATTTTACGCAGTTTGTAAAATACATCATTGTAACACGCAAAATCAATCAACTCTTAAATTTATAAACCTAGATAGTGGAGTATCTAGGGTCGTCCAAGGAGGCAATATGCTTGTAAGATTCAGGCCTCTTGATTGGAAGTAGAAATCACCTTTCTTTTTAGTCTTTTTCAATATATCATTTTTATATTTCTGAAATTAAGGGAACATGTGAAATTATTGGCGAGAAAGTGACTAACACTTTACTCAATACACTACTCCTAAAGTGGCAAGTAGAGCCTCTCCCTAAGCTCACTCTAGGAAAGTGGAGGCCTAGAATAATTAGGGAGAGGGAGTGAAGAATGCTAAAAACAAAGCAATTAAAAATGCAACTAAAAAGGGCAACTTGATTAATGAGAAAGTGTTGTACAAAAACCCTAGTAGAGGAAAGCTTCTTCAACTACAATTACAAGTAAAAAGTAATGAAACACTAATCCTTTAAAAATTGGTGAAGAGGGGAGGCTCCTTCCTCCAAGCCTGGTAGCTCTTGGGCATGAAAAGAAGTGCACCAACTCTATTTCTGAAAGTTCCACCAAATTGATGTCCTCCAAAGCAAGCCCTAAGGGGGCGTGCCCTAAGCTTTTCTCCAAGGGTGGACGTCCACCCTAGGTCCTTCTCCTTTTCCTGGCCATCCTCCTTGAAGTAGAAAAGTCCTCCTCCTTGGCATGGCCCAAGTTGAAGAGAGTGCGGAGAAGAAGGCACCAAAGGGGCTGGTGATGTACCCCTTTAATCTTCTTCTCTATTCCTTCTTCTTGGAAGTAGGAGTAGGTGGATATAAGTAGAAAAATGCACTAATGGAGGATGAAGAAAATGTGGGAAGTTAGGTGGGTATATATAGTGTAGGAAGGGGGGCATAGGTGGCTCTTGGAATGGATGGCTAGGATAGGATATGGGGGGTAGTTGGGGATCCTAGGGCTAAGGATAAGTGGTGCCACCTAAGGGGTGCTAAGGGGGGTATTTAAGGCTTTGGTGCCCTTTAGAATTGGTGCCAAAATGGGCCTTCTAGAAGGCCATTAGGTGGTGCCACCTTAGGGTTCTAGAAGGGGGGTATGTGGATGGCTAGGATGGGTTATGTGGGTAGGTGTAGGGTGGATAAAGGGGTAGAAAGTTGGTGGCAAATGGGAGGTGGTTAGGGTTAGTTTTGGTGCCAAATTTTGGTGTCTTTTGGTGGTTAGTTGAGGGTGAAAGGTGGTGAAGTGGTGGTGCCAAAATGAGTAGGATAGATAGCTTAGGTAGGGCTTAAGTTGGTGGAGCTAGCTAGGGTTGAGTTGAAGGTGGTGGATGGACAAGGAGCTGGTTGCTAGCTAAGCTAAGCTAGCTTAGCTAGCTATGGAGTAGAGGAGGAGGTATTGGAGCTAGGGTTTGAAGAGAGGAGCAGAGGAGGTGAAGTCTGGAGCTAAACTGGAGCTGGCAGCTGCTGAAGAGGCTAGCATGGAGCTTCTCTAGCTGGCTTAGCTTGCTAGTTATTTGCTAGCTGCTAGGCCAAGCTAAAGTGAGCTGGCTTCTACCATAATGAGCTAAGGTGAGCTGCGTCTGGTGCTCCTTGGGAGGATCAAGCTGGTTGAGGCAGCTAAGGTAGCTTAGTTCAACTGAGTTGAGCTAAGCTGAGTCCCCGAAAGCTGGACTTGAGCTTCCTGAGCTGGAATGAAGTTATCTTCTGCTGGCTATAGTTGAGTGGAGCTTGATTTAGCTGGATCTAAGCTGTGGTGAATTCCAATCAACTCAGTTGAGCAAGCTAGAGCTCCCCATGGACTAGTGGGAGCTAAAATGAGCTTGGCTCAATTAGGTTGAGTTGGATATGAGCTAACTTGAGCTAGGGTGAGCTAAGATGAACTCTCTTGAGCTGCCATTCAGCTGAGATTAGCTGAATGGAGCTGGGATAAGCTAACCCTAGTTCAAGTGAGCTAGATTGCAACTGTGGTGAGCTGGATCAAGCTGAGTTCCAGCTACTCTGAGCTCCTCCTTCGCCATTTGCCTTCTTTAGTGATAGGGTTTTAGGGATCTGTATATCTGTTCATCCCTAACAATCACAAAAACATATTAATAAAACAATAAAAAATACAATGCCTAACCTAATTTATGCCTAAATGCAGCCCAAAAACCCGTTTACGGAGCAAAACTCTAAGAGCTAAGTTTGTTTTAATGCATAAAAATGATGATAAACTGTCGTTTATCAACCACCACCACCACAAAATAAGATAGGAGGGTCTACACCAATAAAGAGATCGGTGCCTATAGCCTTATGGGATCAAGCCTTAGTGTGGTGCCTAATGTGCATGCTCAGTGCCAGAAGTGTGCATCACAACGTAAATCCTTTTTTATTTTAAAAACACAGACAAGTCCCTTTGAATCAGATCAAGTGTGATTTGATTTTAAAGTCGAATATGATTATCAGTCCCAATTTCAGTTAGGTGGCCACTGAATTAGTAAATTCAATCAATTTGGTGGTCTTGAATTTTAATCTGAATACAAATGCGTGAATAGGAGCTTGATGCAATAGTTAGAAAGGTGTACCTATCTCTAGCAATCTTCGTGCCAATATGCTCTCAATGCAACAATGAGATCTAATGTGCTGCTCAATCACCCCTAAATGCACGCACCTAAGGGCATGCAACTATTAAATAGGCAGCTCGATATTTCCTTTTATTTTTTTTAGGTGCAGACAAGTAGAAATATAATTCTGACACGTAGAAAAAAAATATAGCCCCTAGTCTCTAAAGAATGTGGGAACAGACCCCTGAAAATAAGCCCCAATTACTACAAGGGCGAGAAGACAGAAATAATAATGCGACGAAGTAGAATCCCCTGCGAGAGCGGGATCCAGGTCTCCTACGTCTTCTCCATGTGTAAACGTCGCTCAAGGTCGATGTCGTCGCTCTACTGCGCCTGTCGCCCCGTTAGATTCCTCGCACAGAAAAGATAACAACTGCACAAATCACTATGCAACTCAGAATAGCCATAAATAAAAATCAAGTGCATCTATTGCATTTGTTGCCTCCCCAACAACGGTGCCATTTGATCAGTAGGATTTTCGCTTCCCAAATATGCTGTCAGAAAAATTTGTGTTGTAGTAAATGTGTAAGGTGGTTGAAAACCTCGATCAAAATCACTAAAAATATACTGAAATTATACCATAATTCTGGTCGTATCCACAAGGAGGATCGACCTATAAATTCACCAATATTTGTAGTGCAAGAGTATGCTACAGGAAGCTTAACGTGATGCAAAAAGTAACTTTGACCATTAGTTGTAGCATCAAATCCAAGGGGAGAGTGTTTTGAATGACTAGTACAAATAACCAAGAACAAAAGGGCCTCCCACAAATTTACTGAAATAAAATAATTAATACCAAAAATCCCATTCTTTGCCAATGGAAATCAATGTAATTTTTAATATAAGCAAAAACAGCGGAATTCTCTCCTTTGCTCATGCGTGGAGGAGAAGTTGCGGCTGATCATGCAGAGCATGGAGAAGGACGGTGGTGATGAGGGCATTTCACTGGTGGTTGTGGCTTCGACGATGGTGGCCGGTGGTGGCCACCGGAGAGAAGGAAGTGGTCAGAGGTGAGGCTTCCCACGTGCTAGCGTGGACTGCGGGAGGCATTGCCACGGGCGTGGCCGATCACGTGGTGGTGAGGCGAATCGAATGGAGTCGATGGTGTGGGGAACGAAGGTCGTCGGGGCTACTGCGAGGAGGTCCTCTCGCCGTTTGTTGGGTTCCTTCAGTGTGCAAAGGTTGAAGAGGAAGATGAAGAAGAGGACGAAGACGATGAAGAGCTGACGCAAGTGGTCAAGATCAGAGGGGGGGTTGCCGCTATTGTGCAACCAGAGGAGGAGGATGCAGGGTTGCTCACAGTAGCTAGAAGTCACGGTCGAGGAGATGAAGGACGACGTCGTAGATGGCTCATGGTGGCGTAGTCATGGGTGCGTGGTCTTGAGGGAGGAGATGAAGGCAGAGGCATGCGATTCTATTGGCGGGGTCATGGAGGCATGTGCTGCAAGGTGCCAGGGGCGTGTGCTGTAGGGCTGGCACCTGTGGGGCCATAGAGGTGTTAGTGCATGGAGGAGAGGATGGAGGCGAGCAGAGGTGGCTTCTTGCATGTGCGTTGGTGA
This sequence comes from Thalassia testudinum, assembly GCA_037157565.1. Taxonomy (NCBI): domain Eukaryota; kingdom Viridiplantae; phylum Streptophyta; class Magnoliopsida; order Alismatales; family Hydrocharitaceae; genus Thalassia; species Thalassia testudinum. Next base: position 4,874,617 of record JAZHRO010000073.1, on the reverse strand, counting down.
CTAGCGAAGGCTTCAGTCGGCGCAGGTGGCTATAGTGGTCATGCTGAACTCACGGTGGCAGGAGGAAGATGTCGCATGGGGCTGTCAGTGTAGAGGCTCGCAATTGATGGTGAGTGTTGTTGTGAGGAGTCATGGTGGAGGGCACGCAATCGTGGGTGAGGAGCTCGGTTGGACGTCTGTTGAAGGGGTTGGACGGCTTAAGTCCTTCACCCTCTGTCAGATGTTGAGAAGGCTCGCGGTGGGGGCACGGTCGTGGTGGCTCGTAGTGGTGGAATTAGGCGCACGCTGAAGTTTGAGAGGTTTGCCTGAGGGGAGGAGATGTGGAGAAGGGGCTTCTTCCCTACGGAGGGAAGATGATTGGACCTCTCTTGGGAAGAAGATGACCCCTTTTCCCATCTCCCGTACACCTGTTAAATAAGGAGAGAGAGAGAGTCAGATTTTTAGTTACCAAATACAGCAAATAGGAATTTTAGGGAGAGAGAGATTCGTGAGAGGTAATGAATTTTGTTGGAATAAATTTGAGGAATTGTTGAAATCTCTAAAATTTATTTTCTTATTGTATTTTGCCTAGATAAAATCCCACATATCTCCACTCACTTTGATGTGATGCCATTCCCTTTTAAAGTGAATAATCAATCCTCCCGTATAAAGATTAATGCAATTGATACATGAAATGATAAATTTAGCATTCAAATGATTTTGTCAATAGCATCCATGCTTTAAATTACTCTCTCATTAAAATATTAATGTACTTAAGCACTAAATTAGTCCACTAAAGTGGACCCATCAGTCTCGTTGGAGGGATGGCCGGAGATGGAAGGGATGAGGTCACGGAGGGTCATCGATGGCTGATTTGAAGTGGGGTGAGTACGAAAACAAAGTATAGTAGATGAGGAACTTAGCTTGGAGGTAGGCAGATGAAGTGGGCCAAAGATGGCGTCGGATGTGGTGTTGCCGTTGTTGGAGACAAAGGCGGTTTTGGTGGGGTAGAAACGATGCGGGTGAAGGAAGAAAGGGCATCTGCTGGTACGGAGATACGTGGATGGTAGCGAGGAAGAGGAATCCACCACTAGTATTGTGGAAGGATGATGAGGAAAGGCAAAGGGGATCACCAGACATCGAGAAGCCTTCGATCGTGAAAGGGAGAGAGGAATTGTGGGGACTCACGGTAGATTTCGAGTGTGAGGAGATCAGCAAGCTCTGAGGGTCCTTATAGAGGGTTCTAGGGAGGAGTTAGAGCTTGGGAAGAAAGCTTCCCAAGCTTGGAAGGTCGTCGGATTTAGGTAATTCTTGAGGCCCAAATGTCTCATGCGTTCGGATGAGAGATTTTGAAAGATTCAGAGCACATGGACAAGTTTAGATTGAAGAGGACTTCTCAAAGAATCTCCCTTCCAATTTTGGATGGGATTAATTGAATAGAGAAGGAGTTTTCTTCAATCAAAGGTCACCAGAGAAGGATTTCTCCGCGATAATGACAGAGGGACTTTATTGTGAAGACAACGAAGAATTTAGGGGGCTAAATGCAATGATTTTTGAAAGTTGGATGTATAAGTGTAATCAGACAGAACCATTTTGCAAACTAGGTCAAGACAAGCTCATAATAGGTCCAAATTTTGGTACAAACCTAATTTGGACCTAAGAAATAAAATGGAGAAGTTGGATTTTGGTTTTCACCACGTTTGACTAGGTAATTTATGCAAAAACCCAAATTAGGGTAAATATCTGTCTAAGACTCCATTTTGGGTTAAGATGGGTTTTGATGGACAAATTGAATGTACTAAACCATCGAGAATATTTTTCTATGATTTGTAGAGGGTTTAGGTGAATTTTATCCTAACTAAAACCTTGGTTAATTAAGTGGGTCTATGTTTAGGGTTTCAAAAGTCATTTAATTCAACCTATGGTGCTCCTCCCCCTCTAAAACTCCTCCATGGGTGGTTTTTGGCAAGAAGGAGTTCGTCTACCTTCTTCTCCTCTCAACATCAAGGTCAGCTTCCTCTTCATCTCATCCAAGAGGATGGCGTCTAGGGTTTGGGAGGAGGGCGATGGCTAGAAGGTGTGGAGGTCCAGGAGATGGCACCAGAGAGAGAGGAGGGAAGAGGCATGGACAACAAACTGGGCAGCTTACAGGGTTGGTGATTTCTAGAGATGGAGAGGAGGGAATGCTAACATAGTGTGCTTTAGATGCAGAACGAGGGGGAATATGGCGGCGGTGTGTGGCAACCCGGTTATTTGTTTGGCATGCGAGGGAAGGGGACACAGGAAGGATTCATGTAGAAGAGTGGGGGTTGCAGTTCAGAATGTAGAGAAGCAACAAAGAAGATATGGAGTGTCGAGGAAGACTCCCCCACCGCCGCCGACAGGCATGGGACAGGCCTATGAAGTTGAAATTCCTCTTTCTGAAGACATCAGGGTGGTGGAGATTACGATAAGGGGAGCCCTAGTTGGTGAAATACTGACCAGTGCTTATTCATCAGAGAACATCCATTCCATGGTTAGATCTCTATCTTTGTCCTCTGAGGGTTGGAAGGTAGCATATTTGGGGTGGCTTCATTTTGTATTATTCGGCCTGGGCATGCTGGATGTGGAAGAACTTCATTTTCGCACAAGTGTTTTTTGAAGGGATGACAGTTCTTTGGCGGCTAGTCTCACCTTTTGATGGTGCGCTACAGGATCATCCCCCTCAGCAGGCGAAGAGGAGATAGGATATCATGGAAATATGGGGTATTCCACTTCATCTTAAGACCAGAGGAGTGGTGGCCGAGGTGCTGGTGGGGTTTGCTACTCTAACAGAAAATGCTAGGGTAGCCCTCAGCAAGGGTGATGGCAGGTCGATTAAGGTGGAGGTATCGATCCTGAGAGGGGGCCCAATTCCGGATATATTAATCCTTAGAAATTGAGGTAGTTTTTGGCTTCTCAGATTGAAGCTTGATGTGATGAAAGGTAACCGACATCAGCAGGGGTCTTCTGAAGTACAAGAGGAAACGAACACTTTGCCAAATGCTGATAGTGAAGGTAATACTGTGAAACCTAGCCAACCGGAGGTTAAGAAGCGGAACGAGTCACATGTGTCTGAAGTGCTGGAGGAAACTTCAGTGGGATAGACCACACACCTCTAAACGAAGCCATGGTTCAAGAGGCCAGAGTGGGAAGGGAGTTGGTGATTAGAAATATTGGTTGTCAGAGGGAGGGGCTTGATAATCAAACAGCAACACAAAAATACAATCAACCCTCCTTTATGAAATCAGGGAAAGTGGATTACGTAGGGGGAGTTTCTTCGAAAGGTAAACTTGTGCATTCGCCTTATAAATTGAGGAAAAGAACTAGTGATGTTGGATAGGGTCTCATGGAAGGAAAGCTGGCTGCCATTATGAAAGTTGAGAAGAGGGCTATGGGAAAGCCGGGGAGTACATGTTCTAGGGGATGAAAATCCTCACGTGGAATGTGTGTGGGTTGCATGACGGTGTCTGGAGAGCATCCTTAGCTGAATATCTCCATGAATGGGAAGTTGACTATGCATTGCTGCAAGAAGCACATTTAGATGGAGGAGGAGAATCTCTTTGGCAATCCCTTTCCCAGGGTGGTCAGGCTGACATCAGGGCTGTGGATGCATAGGGCAAGGCAAGAGGTTTGGTAGTGTGGTGGAAAACTTCTAAACTGATGTTAAAAGAGGTCTGGAAGGGATAGTTTCATGTGGCACGCAAATTACAGTCGATGGGGGATAACCAAGATCTGATTATATCCTGTGTATATGGCCCTTGCGCGGATAATTTGAGGACTGATCTTTGGAATGAATTACGACAAATGGCAGAAAGAATTGGAGGGGTGCCTTGGCTTCTGGGTTGGGACTTTAACTGTGTGCTCTCTGAGAATGACAGAGGGACTAGAAGAATGGACCGAGCATCACTCGGTTTCCAGATGCTAATCTCAGTGCTAGATTTGAACTAATACCCATCTGCAGGAGTGAATTTCACATGGAGGAGTGGTAATGGGTTGGCTTAAAATTGGACAAGTTCTTTGGCAATGTAGAGTTGATAGGGAGATTCCAGCTATCATTGGTGATTGGAATGGCCCAGCCTTTTTCAGACCATACCCCACTACTGTGGGATAGTGGGGAGGGGTCTCATACCAATACATACTTTAAGTTCAAGAAGTCCTAGCTTAAAGAGGAGTGGTTTAGAGAAATGATCACCAGTTGGTAGAATCAGAAGCTGATTCATGGGTCAGCAACCTATAGGTTGGCTGGAAAATTGAGGGACTTGAAGTCTATGCTGAAGGAGTATAGGCAGATTGTTGGTATAATGAGAAGTCAAAGAAGAACTGAAGCTCTTGCAAATTTACGCATATTGGCTCAAAAAGAAGATGCTGGAACGTTAAGTGAGGTTGATTTGGAGTAGAGAAAGCAATGTGAAGAGGTGATTCGTGTTGAGGATGGGGTGAGAGAGATGGACTAGAGAGAGAAATCCAGGCAGCTATGGCTAAAAGAGGGTGATGTGAACACAAAGTATTTTCATATGGCTGCAAGTGCTAGAAGGAGGGTTAACCACATTTCATCATTGAAGAAAGACGAAACCACGATAACTTCTAAAGATGATATTCGGAGGGAGGTCATACAGTATTTCTAGGAGGCCACCAGAGCTGCAGATAGGGGCTACTGGAGATTGGCAGCATCTGATTTCTCCTGGGTGGAAAATGATTGCAATATTAATCTTAATTTATCTCTAATTATTTTTGCGATCTATGTTATATTCCTTTGTTAAGAGGTATATACAATCCATAAATAAAAAATCTAAACTAGAAACACTAAAGGTCGAAGATGATCTTCTCCTCCTTGATTCTTCCTTGTCATCTTGCCTCCTTCTTATCATGATCTTCTCCTTTTCATCAAGCGGCCATCATTTCTTGTTTGCCTTGATCTTCACCTAAATCTGAAAGAACTCAATTGCAAACATTAATTTATAATAATTTTGTTAACACCAAACCAAAATGTGGAACAAGGTTCCAACAATCGCTCACTTTTTGGTGTTGCAAAACTCCCTTGCAAATAGATAATTATAAGAATAAAAATAATTTTTAGTAATGTTATACGATGAAAAAAAACTTTTAATTAAATCCTCCCCGTCAATATATGCTCCTTCGAAAAATATTACTATTTGCCTTCTATCTTTAATATATTGTTGGAACCTTGTTCCACATCTTATTTTGGTGTGAATAAAATTATTATGGATTAATGTTTGCAATTGAGTTCTTTCAGATTTAGGTGAAGATCAAGGCAAACAGGAAATGATGGAGGCTTTATGAAAAGGAGAAGATCATGATAAGAAGGAGGCATGATGACAAGGAAGAATCAGGGAGGAGAAGATCATCTTCGACCTTTAGTGTTTCTAGTTTAAATTTTTATTTATAGATTGTATATGCCTCTTAACAAAGGAATATAACTGAAATCGTAAAAATAATATAGATAAATTAGGATTAATATTGCGATCATTTTTTCAAAGAACATAATTGATTAAATCACTTAAAAAAGGTACTTGTTAACCCACAATTACCGGTACTAAAGTTTAGTACCGGCACATGTGAGTTACAGGTTTGGGTTTCATAAGAAATAAACCTGTACCCTGTGAGTATCGGTACTCATGATTAGTGCTAGTATTGGAGGTAACGAGTACTGGTACTAATGATCAGTACATGTACAAGTGGGTTGCAGATTTGTGTTAAGAGTTTGAAACCCAAATCTGGGAGCAACAAGTATCGGTACCCACACTTTTATACCAGTACTAGGTGGCCGTTGGCTCAAAATTGAATGGCTAGAAAATTAATTTTTGCTATATGAACATTGGGATTTAAACCCCAACGTCTAGTAGATGAATCTTTGAGGTCCTAAACTCTATAAATAAACCCTTGGACCCTTAGTTTGCATATGAGAAATAGAGAAGAAAAATTCTAGAGCTATATTTCATATTCTCACAATATTTTGAAGAAGAAGGAATAGTTTGTTGCTATCAATCTCTCTTTGGTTTTGCAAGCACATCAACGTGATTTCTTTACACATTGTCAAGGCATTCACTTTCATTCTAGGCTCTCAAATTGGTAACATTATATTTAAATTTGTTGAGAGGCTTAGGTTCTAGTTGTAAGATTTTTCTTTCTTTCTTACACCTGTATTTCATTTATTCTTGAGCATTTGTTCGTTGGGTTGTAACAAAACCCGTTATTATACTTGGGTTGAGGTAACCTATTAATTACCTCGGTTAGTAAATTGACTTCCTCGAGGTTGAGGGAATCGGGTTAAAACCCTAAGCTGGGAGGCTTAGGTAGTGGAGTACCCAAGGGAGGGGAACCACTATACATATTGTGCCTATTTCTGTGGTTTGATTAATTGTGCAAATTTTCTCGTTATTACTGATTTTGTGTTTGAGTTTTTGTGTGCATAGAGATATATACTATCTTTAGATCCTATATGTGGTATCAGAGCCAAGTTGCGAGAATATGTGGCAAATTGACTTGCAATGGCATCTTCAGTCAAGCGCACCGAAGGACAGTCATCCACTCGTCCTCCCTTCTTTGATGGGATGGACTATGGATATTTTAAGAGGAGGATGCAAGTCTTCATCAAAGCAATGGACAAGGAGTCTTGGATTCTCATTCAAGAGAAGTACACGGATTCGGAGTCGCAGGAAGGCGTAGCTTGGACAACGGATCAAATGAAGAAGATCGTAGGTAACGCAAAGGCGATGAATGCAGTTTATTGTGCATTATCAAGGGAGGAGTTCAACCGAATTTCGGTATGCGAATCCATGCATGAGATATGGAACACTCTTGAGGTCACCTACGAAGGTACAAGCAAGGTAAAAGAAACATGTATTTCTATTTTAACAAAAAATTATGAGTGTTTCAGGATGGAAAAAAGAGAAACAATGAAGGACATGTACACAAGGTTTGGAGTGATCGTGAATCCAATGAAAAATCTAGGAGTCAAGCTGAAAGAGGAGCAGCTTGTAAGAAAGGTCTTGAGATCACTTACAAGAGACTGGTCTCCAAAGACCACAGCGATCCAAGAGGCAAAGGATCTATCCACTCTCCCCTTGGATGATCTGATTGGAAGCCTTATGGCATATGAAGTTCAATTGGAGAACATAAAGAAGAGCGAGGAGAAGGCAACAAGCAGGAAGAAAAGTATTTCTTTTAGAGCAATCACAAAGGACTCGGACTCAACAACATCGGAATCCGAAGACGAGGAGATGGAAATGCTTACTAGGAAATTCTACAAATTCCTCAAGAAACAAGGTAAGCAAGTCAATAAAATTTCAACTAATGTTATTTGCTATGAGTGCAAGAAGAAGGGCCACTTGAGGAAGGATTGCCCTTTGAATAAGGAGAAGAAAGACAAAAGGAAAGACACAAAAGAAGTCAAGAAGAAGAGGAGAGCTTTAAAAGCAACATGGGATGATAGTGACTCCAACATGCACACTGACTCTAGCGAATCGGATGACGATGAGGTCGCTCATCTATGTTTGGTAGCAACTACGGAAGATACGAACAATGAGGTAAACCTTGATTTCTCTTTTGAAGAATTATTAGAAGCTTAAGAAGAACTATATCATAAAGCTAAGTCATTTAAAAAGGAAAATAAGGTTTTAAAGATTAATTATCAAACATTAGAATTAGAAAAATCATGTTTAGAAATAGAATTAGAAATATCAAAAGAAACTAATAATCAGCTACATGCAAAGATATTAGAACTAGAAGATATTTATGAGCACTTTGAAGGGACTTTAAATAATCTTAAAATAACAACTAGGCTAAACATTGAATTTTGTGATTCATTAAAATCAAAATTTCAAAGTAAAAAGAATATACAAAATAAATCACATGCACCTAGGCATGCATGGATGTATCAAAAGGCTAAAAATTCCAAGAATTATAGATCTAACACTAAAAAGTTCTATAAATCTCAGGATTTGAAAGGTGCTAACTCTAAAGGACCCACAAGAAAATGGGTACCTAGAAAAGATATTTGTTTTGCTGGAGTAGATCAAAGTAATCAATGAGTGTTCAAGGCACATAACGGAACACTTCAACCATTCTATAGGTTGAATGAAGATCAAGAATGTTGGACGAGAGATGCTTGGTATCCACAAGCTCCATTTTACTATTGGTAAATTTTATGGTATGATATTTCTTCATTTTTTTGTGATTGACAAAAAGGGGGAGATTATTAAAGATAGAGGGAAAATAATAATATTTTTCGGGGGTGCATATATTGAGGGGGAGGGTTTAATTAAAAAATTTTTCCTTCATATAACATTGTTAAAAATTATTTTTTTGTTATAATTATCGATTTGCAAGATAGTTTTGTCAATACCAAAAAGAGGGAGATTGTTGGAACCTTGTTCCACATCTTGTTTTAGTGTTAAGAAAATTATTATGGATTAATGTTTGCAATTGAGTTCTTTCAGATTTAGGTGAAGATCAAGGTAAACAGGAAATGATGGAGACTTGATGAAAAGGAGAAGATCATGATAAAAAGGAGGCAAGATGACAAGGAAGAATCAAGGAGGAGAAGATCATCATCGACCTTTAGTGTTTCTAGTTTAGATTTTTTATTTATAGATTTTATATGCCTCTTAGCAAAGGAATATAACTTAGATCGTAAAAATAATTAGAGATAAATTAGGATTAATATTGCGATCATTTTTTCAAAGAACATAATTGATTAAATCACTTAAAAAAAGGTACTTGTTAACCCACAAGTACCAATACTAAAGTTTAGTACCGGTACATGTGAGTTACAGGGTTAGATTTTTTAAGAAAGAAACCTGTACCCTGCGAGTACCGGTACTCATGATCAGTATCGGTACTGGAGGTAATGAGTAATGATACTAATGATCTGTACCGGTACAAGTGGGTTACAGATTTGTGTTAAGAGTTTAAAACCCAAATCTGGAAGTAACAAGTACCGGTACCCACACTTTAGTAACGGTACCAGGTAGCCGTTGGCTCAAAACTGAACGGCTCGAAAATTAATTTTGGCTATATGAACGTTGGGATTTAAACCCCAATGTCTAGTAGATGAATCCTTGAGGTCCTAAACTCTATAAATAAACCCTTGGACCCTTAGTTTGCAAATGAGAAATAGAGAAGAAAACTTCTAGAGCTATATTTCATATTCTCACAATATTTTGAACAAGCAGGAATAGTTTGCTGCTATCAATCTCTCTACGATTTTGCAAGCACATCAACGTGATTTCTTTACACATTGTCAAGGAATTCACTTTCATTCTAGGCTCTCAAGTTGGTAACATTATATTTACATTTGTTGAGAGGCTTAGGTTTTAGTTGTAAGATTTATCTTTCTTTCTTACACCTATATTTCATTTGTTCTTGAGCATTTGCTTGTTGGGTTGTAACAAACCCGTTATTGTACTTGGGTTGAGGTAACCCATTAATTACCTCGGTTAGTAAATTGATTTCCTCACGGTTGAGGGAATCGGGTTAAAAACCCTAAGCTGAGAGGCTTAGGTAGTGGAGTAACCAAGGGAGGGGAACCACTATAAATATTGTGGCTATTTCTTTGGTTTGATTTATTGTGCAAATTTTCTTGTTATTACTGATTTTATGTTTGAGTTTTTGTGTGCATAGCCATATATCCTATCTTTAGATCCTACAGGGGAGCAGGCAGCAATCAGGTTGACAAATGACATAACAAAACTGGTGGTGATAGAGGCTATGAATGGGTTGAATGCAGAAGGGCCACCAGGAACAGATGGATTTCAAGCATTTTTTTACGAGTTTTGGTAGGTGGTCAAAGGTGATGTCATGGAAGTCATTAAAGAATTCCAAGGTGGGAACTCTAGGTTGAAAGAATAAATAAGTTGTATATGTTCCTTCTTCCAGAAAGGCAAGGGGCTGAGAAGCTATCAGATTTTAGAGTAACTGCCCTTTCAAACTTGATCAACCTAATCATTAGCAAAGTGTTAGCCAACCAGTTGAAGGATGTTTTGTCAGATTTGGTCAGTCCTGTACAGTCAGCTTTTCTTCCCAATAGATCATTACAAGGGTCCTTCATTGTTGCTCAGGAGATAGTGGTAGGGTGGAGCAAAAGGAGGAGTAAAGCGTATTTATGGAAGGTGGATTTTAGTAGAGCCTATGACTCTGTTGCATGGTCTAATCTATTGGAGATTTTTAGAAGAAGAGGCTTTTTTGCATTCTAGGTTCAATGGATGAAGAGATGTATTGTGACCTCTTCCTTTTCGCCTTTGGTTAATGGAAGGCCGTGCGGGGTGTGGATACAACCACAATTTGGTGTGAGACAAGGGTGCCCACTGGCTCCTTTAATTTTTAATCTGTTGGTGGATACGTTGGCTCAATTTTCGCGTAGGTTGGCCAGTGCAGGCTTGGTGAAGGGGTACTCCTTGTCAAATTCCAGGGTGCTAGTGCCTGTCCTACAGTACACTGATGATACATTCTTTTTTGTGGAGGGGGCAGAGAAGAAGCACAGATATTGTATGCTATGGTCAACATTTTTTGGGAGATCTCAGGCCTTAGATTAAATGGTTCAAAGTCTTCATTGGTCTACTTTGGCATGGCTACACAGGATAGGGAAACAATTATTTCCATCCTACACATGCCCAAGACCACCCTTCCTATAAGATATTTAGCTCTACCTTTATGAAGTGGGAAGTTGAAAAAAAGTGATTGGGCCAATTTATTCGAGAAAGTTTCAGCCAAGTTAGAAAATTGGAGCAGCAAATTTTTGTCTAAGGGGGGAAGATTGATTCTTCTCAATTTGATCATCACCTCCATCCCTGTCTTCTCTTTTTCCATGTTTAGATCATCGAAGGTGGTGTAGAAGAGGCTGGACATATTAAGGAAGCAGTTCTTCTGGCAAGGCACGAAGGCTGTTGGAAGATTTTTGCACCCAGTTAATTGGCAAAAAGTGTGTAAACCTCGATCACAGGGAGGCCTGGGGGTGCGTTCCCTCAAAGAATTCAATGACGCACTCCTGCTGAAATGGGCAATGAAATTATCCTCTGATGATGAAAAAATTTGGCAGCTGCTGATCAACGATGCTCATGGATCCTCGGTTGTGCAGCTGTGGTCCATTCCACCCCAACGTCCATCACCATTCTAGCATTCAGTTTGGACGGTGATACAAGACAACCGAACTGAATTTGATTTAGTTGTTGGTGACGGCAAGAGCTTCAAATTTTTGACAGACCTTTGGTCAGACTGGGGAAGGTTGAGTGAGGCCTTTCCGAGGGCATTTACAATGGCAGCAAATAGCAAGAGCACCATCAGCGACTGCTGGGATGACAACTGCGGTAGATGAGACATTACAGGTGTTCGATCGCGTTCTGGTGGGCACACGCAAGCTGAACAGGAGCACCTGCTATCTGAAATTGAAGCTTTCTAGCCGGTGGGAGGGACTGACTCCTTTAGGTAGAAAGGTGGCTTGTTCACCCTAGCAAAGGCATACAAAAATTTGATGGCTAACTCTAGCATTGATCAATCGGGGGAAGACAGGGAATGTGTCATTATTTGGTCCTTGAAGATTCCACTGAAGATCAAAATCTTCTTGTGGTTATGTAAGCGTGATGGCTTGGTGACCAGTGATCTGTGAATAAGAAGGCTGGCGTGTCCCTCCCAAAATTGCCCATTGTGAAACCTCCCATCAGATAGTAGGATACATTTATTTTCCTCTTGTCTCGTGATGGATCAAGTTTGGAGGAAAGTGTGTAGGGAAGCTCTCCCCACATTGGAAGAATTATGGAGAAGAATTTTGACGAAAGGGGAGTGGCAAGTGAAGATGGCTGGAGTAATGTGGTATGTGTGGCATGCTTGAAACGAGCGTATATTTAAAGGAAGTTCTATTAATTTTGGGAACATGTGTGGGGAGTGTTGGAAGGTTGCAAAGGAATGGAGTGATTCACTGTAATTTTTTTTGAAAAGGAGATTTGAATAGAATGTTCCCGGTCTGCTACCGTCATCGATAGCATTCCTCACTTTCTCAAAAAAAAAAAGTCATTTAATTCTCAAAACACGTGCAAACCCTTTTCTAACTGATCTAACCCACTTGTTACCTTTCTAGGACCTTTCGACCCTTAATAAACCACTAGGAAAACTTGTGGTTGCACTGTATTGATGATAATCTGGTAAAATTGTAATTTTAACCCTAGTTTCTTATTTTTCTCTCAGAATGGCTATATAGTGATTTATGACTCTTTGGCGGTTATGTAGGAGCATTTATTGAATTGATTGGGTCAAAATGAGCTAGTTATTGCTCATGATGGTGTTTCCATCAGTCAACATGATTTCTAAGTTGCTCAGTCAACCCGTGGTAAAAGATCTACACGAGTTGCCATTTCGGTACCTTGTGGTGTGGACACTTCCGCAATAAGTCCTGGAATCACTCCCAGGCAACATGAAACTGCTCCACTAGCCGTTGGGAAAAACTAGTAATTGGCTGCTTTAGTGCATTGGTACGTTGCATTGGAAAGAATTTCTTTAAGAAATCCAATTTAAGATCATTCCAAGTTGCTCTCGGCCTTCCTATGGTCCTGTACCAATGAGCAGCCTTATCCCTAAGAGAGTGGGGAAAAAGCCTCGTGATCATTTTCTCTTCATTCACGTTTCATGCTTTGGTGGTGTGGACCAAAGTGGTCAAGTCCTCCAAATGCTAAAACGGGTCTTCAGAGCCAAGCCTATGAAAATGTTTAAGCAAGCTTAACACCTGGGACTTGATTTCAACATCTTTGGCTGGAATTTGGACATCAGGACGTTCCCCGTAATATGAAGTTTCATAAAAATCCTTCAAGGGTTGAGAGCCCTGCATTCTCTGGAAGCATTCATGCATTCTCTACATTTGTTCCAGCTGCCTTTGAAATATCTCTTGTTGATTCTGAGGCAGAGGAGTTTGTTGATCGACCATGGGATTAATTTGGCCAAAATTCAGTCTACGCCTCCTAGAATGATCTAATGGTCCTTCCTATTGAGCATTCAATGACCTCCTTCCAAGCATAAACTAGGAAGAGGTCGGAAGGACTGGGGATAAGAACACTACAGCACAACAAAACAAGCCTATCCTTATGTTTGGTAGCCTAAGGATCTACAGACTCTCAGAATCCGTCATAAGATTATAGATGATTTACTCTACTTGCATCCAATCAACCCAACCAGTTAGGAGGGACTAGGGAGAAGGTTCCTCCTTTGGCTTGTGCCTCTAGTTCCTAATGTAGCCACAACCGTGGTCATTTGATGCTACTCCCCTAGCTAGACATCAAATTGATTAGTATAAGTAGGTTAATCATGAACAATCTCAATCTGTGCTTCGAATAGTGAATCAATCCTTAAGGCCAACATCTAATCAATTTTAACTTAGGCTTAGGATTGTAGTGCTTATGGAATGTGGTGGGCCCTTAAAATGGGTTGTGCCCTTAATGATTGATTGAATATGTGTGAGTGAGTGCACAACCAGGGTTTTCAAGCAGGATTATTTGGATGAGTGGATTTTAAGGTTGAAATCTTACTTAAGTAACTTTTAGGGTTTAGAATTAGGTAAATTCAATCAAGTTCAAGAGGCAAACTAGATTTTCAAAACAGGGGTGAAGATCTTTTCCATTTTAAATCAAAAGTAAAGTAGCATGCCTGGTATTGACCTAAATTGTAAACCCTAAGGGGAAGCTACTTGATGAGTTGATTTTAAATGAAGTGGTGCAGCCCAAACAACTCAAACAATTGGCCTTAATGAACCACTAAGTTGGGCACACAAGTGCTTACCTAATCTAATTTTTACTCAATTATGTGTTTAGGTGTGTGTATCGGTTCCATAGGTTGGAATCTCGGTTGAGTAGATAAAAATCAAGTTAGGTTATGTGCCTCGAATGTGGGTGTATGTAGTGTGTATGTTAATTTATCCCTCAAGAAGTATCTTTTTGTTTGTTTGATTTCTTTTTATGAGGGTGAGATGAGTGGGGGAGGAAATCAAAGCATCTAAACTAATCCTAGGGTTTATGCAAACACCTAGGTTAATTAGGGTTTGAATTAGGGTTGTGGAATGAAATCTATGGTGGGGGGAAGAATGGGAAGCACTTATAGTTGTCTTCAACTGCACTTTACTCCTTTCTACCGCTTCAAGATTCCCTGTTCAGGTACCTGCAAACAATAGAAGGGAAATAAAATAAAGTTAGAAAATAATTAAGTGCTTGAAATGCGGAAAGAAAATCGAGATTCGTTGCCTCCCTGGCAACGACACCAAAATGCTGATGTAGAGAATTGTCACAAATGGAAGTTGAGTTTTGGAAACCTGTCGTTGTAGTGTGATTTGTGAAAAAATCCATCAATAAATAAATTTTACCCAAACTTGTAAGGAATTCTGGGTCGAACACAAGGGGGCTACGTCGATTTGAATTCTGCGATTATATATATTTTTTTGTTTTTGTTTAGAAAGTGAGATAATCACAATGACTTCGATATTAATAATAAGAGAGAGAGAAATAGAACAAACATGTTATAATATGGATAATGTTTTTACAACTGGAAAGTAGGAAATATTACAGCTAGAAAGCAAGAAATATTACAACTACAAAGCAGTAAAATCTACTCTAGAAAGCAGTAAAGAGAAAGGAGGTGAGAAGTTATCCTCCTCAACAGCTGCTTGGAGGACGAGACAGACGGGGTGATGCTTGGAAGATGGAGGGCAAAGACGGAAGATGGAGAATGAAGCAGGAAGAATCGGGGTGAGGCAGGGCGTCGTCGTTGCAGGATCCACTTCCGGAATAGGGGCACGAAAACTTTGATTTTAACTTTGAAGAAGCATCCCAGGATTGGGACAAGCTTCTTTAGAACTTTGGAAAGGGAGAAAGGTGAAGGAAGGGATGAATGAAATGTAGGGGGCGTAGGCCTTTTTATAGGTGTAGAGGTTGGGGGAAAATAAGTCATTTTAACCTTAAGACATTAATATAGGGGTCTTTAGTGACGGACTTAACCGTCACTAAAGACCCTGAATGTGGTTGTAGCTCGCACGCATGCACCGCTTCGTCCTCTTCCTTTGTTTCAATGCCTAAGCATGTCTGAACAACCTCAGCCGTCCAATCTATGCATCACGCCGCGCGTTCATAACACCCCCTACATGAGATCACACGTGCAAAGGCATGTCTGATCGTGAGTGCGGCACTCCTCACATCTAGGCATGCCACGTGGCTCTCTTGCCACCACCAAATGTGCATCACACTGCTGAAATCAACCGTGCCCCGTGTTCAGCTATTTGAGGTGCTTACGGGGGCTCGAACGTGTGACCTCCGCATTGCCTGTGGCTTCGAGACCGCTGCAGCATCCTCACGGATGGTCATGGTTTCGATTTGGGCTCAAGTGCGCTCGGCCATTGGATGAAGATGTAATGTCTAAGGGTGCTCAAGCATTGAATCTTCATTAGCGCGCGGGCATTCCTTGATGCGATCTCGGCCGTTGGATTTGAGATCCAATGCTAAGATTGATCAAACGATTGAGGAGGGCGTCGTGTAGCACTTTTTTGGCCAGTTTGGCGGCTAGGATGCCACCACATGGTGCCATCTTGGCCGTCCATCTTCTATGTGTTGTAGATGGTGCCACGAATATTGGATTGGACCGATTTTTGCATCGTTAAGCTGAGATCATCGATTCGAACCCATCCATGTGGTCAAATTTTTCATCTGAAGTACATATTTACACCATCTTGGCCCTTCATCTCTGATCTTCCTCAGATTATATCTGATGCTATGGAAGTTCAATCAGGGCGATCTTTAAGCCATTGAACTTCGATCATCGCCCTAATCAAATCCATACGATTGGAACTTCAATCTAAGTTCCCGATTAAATGTCACCCAACCACCAAGAAGAAGAAATTACTATACAATTTGTACAATTTGACCTAAATGCATGATGATGCATGTTATGCAATATTTACAATGCATGATGCTTATATGATACTAAGAACATGCATTAATAGACATTTTTGGCTATTTAGATGTATGCACATCAAACCTACCACCCGACCAACCCAACTCTGGCATTTTACATGAACTTAAACCATGGCCAGACCCGGGTCATTTTTCCATTTTTCCATTTTATTTTGATCCCTATTTCTCTACCAATCATCTTTTTAAGGATCTTGAGGAAGTCACATTTCTTTAGGACATTCAAGTGTCCAATTACTTACATGATTATCCATTTCTCGTGCATACATTCATGCCTGGTTGAATGACATAAAAGATAGCAATGGATGGGAGGTAACCATCATTTTTCCTGCTTTCCTTTTCTCTTTCTTTTTCCAAGTTTTGACCATCCTATACCCGACTGCCTTTTAGTAAGGTGGTCCCTTTTCCCTCCTAATGTATGACATTGCATATTATAAGCATGGGGGGTGCTTTTAAAATTTTGACGATCGATTTAGGATTTTCAAAACCTAAAAATATGCTTGTTTTCTTTAGTCATTTTGTTTTATTTTCGTGTATGCATCCTAAAAAATAAATAAATAATAAAAATGTTGAAAACTTTTTGAGGAAAATTTTGAGATAACTAAGTTTGAAAACTCACTTTCTGGTACAATGAGATTTTATCTTTAACAAACAAGGGATAAGGATACAGATCAGATATTAGAATTTCAGGGTCTATCTTTAGATTAGATCAGATGTCATTCTCCAACATTCGACCTGAACTCATGACAGTTCAGGTGACTTGATCCTCTTTTGTAATATGGAAAGTATTTGGATTAGTTTCTGATTCAAAAACTTGTATTTTGTGCAAAACTTCCTGTGTCAAATTTCACACACAAGCCAACACTTAAAAACAACTAAAAATTAGAAAAACCCCCTTGTTTGGCCTTAGTAAAATTCTAAAGCATATCATTGGTTTGAGTTTCCACCACCGAGGAGGAAAATGACTCCTTTGAGGGTGCAATGTCAACATGTTACCACCTCGGTGCTGCTCTATATCTATATTTCATATCTTTAGACAGAGCATTGAAGTGCATTTTTGTGCTCCATTCTCTTCGACGGTGCTCTACCTATAGTGTTGGAGCAAGAGCTTGAGTTTGCTTGAAGCGCCCCTTTACACCACATTGTGTTCTCAAGTTGTGAGCTCTTAGGTGGTGTCATGGACAGTGCTATCTCGAAGTACTGGCTCCAAAGCGCCCTTAAGGATTGGTAATGAGAATGATGATCCTAACACATCTGTTGTAAGACTAAGCTAAAAATAAGCATGGTGGAGAGAAAAAAAAGTTTAAAATAAAAAACACACCCTTATAAATGTTGTCTTTTCACAAGCACTAATACAAGATTTTGAAGGTTATTGTATGTTGCAAATTATATTCAATTGCCAGAAAAATCCTAAAAGCAAAAACTTCAAGTCATTTAAATTAACAAAGGGTTAATCTATGTATTTTTTTAAGGATATATTGATCCCATTTTTGTCTTATTTTTGGATTCGAAAACAAATCCCAATTTTTTCTCTAACAAACTTTGTACCTCCCGTGTTTTGGTCAACCAAGGTGTCGCAACCTCTTTCTCCTCAAAAGTTGAAAAAATTAGATTTCCCTAAAATTTTGTTTTGTAAAAATGAAAGCTTTGCTAAGAGACTACCAAAGATAAGCATGAGGGTGTGATAAACACCAGCTTATCATCGTTCTTTTGCTTTTAAATAAACCTAGCTCTTAGGATTTTGCTCTGCAAATGGGTTTTTGGGTTGCATTTTGGCATCAATTAGGTTAGGCATGCATTACATTTTTTAATGTGTTTTTGATGTGTTTTTGTGAGTGTTAGGGATAAACAGATTGTCAAATACCTAGAATCCTGGCACTCAGGAAGGCAACTGGTGAAGGAGAAGCTCAAACCAGCTGGAACTTAGTAAGATCCAACGCACCATAGCTGAAATTCTACCCACTTGAACTACGGTTAGCCCATCCTAGCTCCATTTGGCTCATTTCAGCTGAATGGTATTTCAAGAGATCTCATTTTAGCTCACCTTAACTCAATTTAGCTCAGATCTAGCTTAATTTAGCTGAGTCTAGCTTATCTCAGCTCCAATAAGTTCACTGGGAGCTCTAGCTAGCTCAACTAAGTTGACTAGAGTTCATCTCAGATTAGGACCAGCTACATCCAGCTCCACTCAACTCCAGCCAATTGAAAATGACTTCATATTAGCTCAGGAAGCTCAAGTCTAGCTCCTGGGGACTCAGCTTAGCTCAACTTAGTTGCGCTAAGCTACCTTAGCTACCTCAACTAGCTAAGTCCTCCCCGGGAGCATCAAACCTAGCTCACCTTAGCTCCGTTTAGCAAAACCCAGCTTCCTTTATCTTGGCTTAGTAGTTAGCAAAGAACTAGCAAGCTAAGCCAACTAAAGTAGTTTCATGCCACCCTCTTCAGCAGCTGCCAGCTCCAGCTCAGCTCTAGACTTCTTCTGTCCAGCTCCTCCCCTCCAACCCTAGCTCCAATTTCCTCCTCCTCTACTCTACTACTAGCTAAGCAAGCTTAGCTATGTTAGCTTAGCTAAGCTCCAACTGGCTTGGCCATCCACCACCCTAAAACCCTACCTAACTAGCTCCACCAACTAAGCCCAACTAATACCACCTATGCTAGATCCACCTCAACTCTTAAGTTGGCGCCACCACCATCACCACCTTTCAACCCACCACCAACACCAAGAGACACCTTGATTTTGTCACCGAAGGAACCTAACTACCCTCTCCATTTTGGCATGAAAATCCCCTTCTATCTCAACCCTCCATCCAACACCTAAATCTATCCCAACAATCCAATCTTGGCACCACCTATGATCCCTTCTAGAAGGTCCATTTTGTCACCAAAACCAAAGGTCACCAAGGGTAGCAACCACCCATAACTACCACCTATGTGACCCTTGGTTTGGCACCAATCATCCTTAGCCCTAGATCACTAGCCACCTCCATCAAATCATCCTAGCCATCCATTCCAAGAGCCACCTATACCCCCCATCCTACTCTATAAAAAGACCCTTAACCACCACCATTTTCCTCATCCTCCATTAGTGTAATTCCACCCTACATCCACCCTAAGTCTCAGCCAAAGAAGGAGAAGAGAAGAAGATTAAGGGGACATCCTACTCGCCCCCATAGTGCCTTCTTCCCCTTCTCTCTTCTCCCTTGAGCCAAGCCAAGGAGGAGGACTTCACTTGGAGGATGGCTAGGCATTGGAGGAGAAAGGTGATGCACGCCCACCCTTGGAGGAGCCAAGGCACGCCCCCCTCTAGAGCTTGCCTTGGAGGACACCATCTTGGAGGATCCTTTCAAGGAAGGAGAAGGATTTTCTTTTTAAGTCAAGGAGCTACTAGGCATGGAGCAAGAAGCCCCTCTTCTTCACCATTTTTATCTAGAGGATTTGTGTTTTTATTTTGTTGCATTTTCAAGTAGAGTAGAAGCATTCCTATATGTGTTTTGTGTAGAACAAGTTTTTATCAATTCAAGCTTCCTTCATTTCAATTCTTGTCACATTTGTTTTTTTATCTTGATCTAGCACTTTTTCACTCCCTCTCCCTAATTACTCTAGGCCTCCACTTGCCTAGAGTGAGCTTAGGGAGAGGTTTTCCTTCTCATCCTAGTAATAGTTTAGTGAATTAGATGTAGATCGTTTTTTTGCCAACAATTTTTTGAGTGCTTGCTATTTCAAAACCGTAAAAACTACTTATTTGAAAATACAAAGAAGAAAGGTGATTTCTATTTTGAAGCAAGAGATTTGATTTCGCAAAAGGTTGCCTCCATGGTCAACCCTAGATACTTCCCTATCTAGGTTTTATAAATTTAAGAGTTGATCGATTTTACGTGCTACAACGACGTAGTTTACAAACCATGGAAAAACACGATCAATAATTGAATTGAATGACTGAATGAGACTCTAATCAACATAGAAAATGATATTCCTATATTTTTATGGACTGAAATATATTATTGCTTAGAGTAAAGAATTCACATTTTACTCGAAAATTAGAGATGTAATTAGGTGTTTCCAGTCCTATTTTTGGTCTATTTGAATCAGGTCTTTTCCCTGGTGCGTGCATGGATTTCGAGGTAGGCATGGATACTACCCCCAAGCTCTGTGCACACGGTTCGGAGTTACCATGACCCTTTAGCAGCATTAGGTAGAGTAGTCTACCCTTTTTCAATTCAGCCGATTTTTTGGGTATCCATGGACCCGTCCTGTGCAATATTTTTCCATCTACCACCTTGGCTAGCATGTGTTCTCCTTTTTGCTGAGTTTGGGACCTGGTGATTCTACAATTTTCACTGTTAATATTATCAATTAGAGTCAATTTCAAAGGTACTTGTGCAATAATGAAATATTATAATGGGCTTGGGAGCATTTGATGTAAATACGTTTATATCACATAAACTGTCTATTTATACATGTTCTTAGACATAAAGTTGCATCATACATTATAATTAGTGCATAAAATGCATCATCTTGCAGTTTGGTTAGGTTGTATAAATTTTTAGGTTAATTTTCTCTTTTTGTGGTTAAGTAATAGGGTGACATTTAATCAAGGCCTCGGATGGAAGTTCCAATTGTACAGATCTGATCACAGCGACGATCGGAGTTCAACAACTCCAAGATCACCTCGATCGAACTTTCGTAGCACAAGATATAGTCTGAGAAAGATCAAAGGTCAAGGGCCAAGATGGTGTCAATCCGCACTTCAGATGACAAATCTGACTACATAGATGGGTTCAGATCGACGATCGCAGCCCAACGTCATGAAAATTGGTCCAATCCAACATCCATGGCACCATCTACAACTCAATGAAGATGGGAGACCATGATGGCGCCATGTGGCACCATCACAGTCGCCCAACACCAGCCGCTAGACTTCTCCTTCGCTCGCTCGATGAACCTCGACTGTTGGATGCCCATCCAATGACCAAGAACTTGCCACATCGCACCCTATGCGGTGCTCTCATCTTCTGAAGGTGCGGGCAAGGTGAGATCTCAGCCGTTGGATTGAGATCCAACGGCTAAGGGCACATATGCATTAAATGCAAAACGCAACAAAGAACAACCGTGGCACGTTGGTGAAGCATCTTCTTGCGAAGAAGAGGCGCTGGTTCGAGCATCTCGAGCCTCAAATTAAGCGAGGGGCGCGGGTGCGGTTGAATTCAGCCGTCGAATGCATGAAGTGCAGCAGAGAGGTACCATGTGGCAGTACAGATGATCGAGGATCATGTACAAGCCTGATGATGCATGATCCAATGTGCCATCACACGTAGGCATGCACTACAACTGAAGACGAAGTGATGCTCACGCATTTTAAGCTGTCAGATCTTTCGATCGGACGACTGAAAATGCACGAACGTGTGTACGTGTTGGGCGCTAGGAGTCGAAGCGACAGGCACAGGCGAGTGCACAAAGGCCACGTTCAGGCCTTTAGTGACACTTAAATCTTTCACTAAGTGTCACTAAAGGCCCTCGCATTATTTTTTTAACATAAAAGGCCCTAATTGCCCTCAATCTCTACAATTATAAAAGGAGACCCTTACCACACGAATTCTTCAGCAATTCCTCTTTTCTCTCACGCCCTCCAAAGCTCTAAGAGCTTGTCCCAAACTCAGGATGCTCCATTAGAGTTAAAATATAATTTTTCCACCTTCTCACAATATTCGTGGAGCATTCCGCGGTGGTCCTCTCACAGCCATTCAGGAAGCGGATCCAGCTGCAATGTCGTCCAGCCTCATTCTCTGTCATCCCTCATCGTTCTCCTTCGTCCTGCATCTCACAACCTTCATCTGGGAACTCCATCGTTGCGGCTCATTCTCCAAGCAGTCATTGAGGATGATAACTTCTCTCCACCTTCCTTTACTGCTCTCTAGTGTGGATTTCCCGCTTTCTAGTGTATATTTTCTACTTTCTAGTTTAGGGAGTAGTTATAGCAAGTAGTTGTAATGAACATTGCTCTACGTTAATGAAACCATTGTTTATTGTATCACTGTTTTCTCTTTATTTGTAATATTCTCTCTTTCTTCTATTATTTATTCTTTAAGTAGATAACTAGCTTAGATTCAATTGGGCTGGCTAATCTACTTTGTGACGTACAAAACAAACATGATTTTTAATCAAACGTCCTCCATTTGTTCGACTCAGAATCCTTTTCGAGTTTTGGTAAAATTTATTTATTAACGAATTTCTTCGTAAATCACTACAACGACAGGTTTTCAAAACTCAACCTTTTTGCGACGATTTTCCGATCCAACATTTTGGTGCCGTGGCTGGTGATCGCTTTTCTACACGATTTGTTAATTTAGGATTTTAAGTCATTGCAATGGACAAAAATGAATTCGGTTTTAAATTTCTAACCTAGATAGGGGAGTATCTGGGGTCATCCAAGGAGGTAATATGCTTGCAAAATTCAGGTCTCTTGCTTGGAAGTAGAAATCACCTTTCTTTTTGGTCTTTTTCAACATATCATTTCTTTTACGATTTTGAAATAACGAATGCAAACACGAGTTGTTGGCAAGAAAGTAAATAACAACTACATCACTAAGCTAACACCTAAATGACAAATAATTCCTCTCCCTAAGCTCACTCTAGGAACATGGTGGCCTAGACTAATTAGGGAGAGGGAGCGAAGAGTGCTAGAGCCACAACAATTAAAATACAATGAAAAAGAAATTTCAAAGAAGGCAACTACATTAATGACAAAGTGTTTTACAGAAAAACCTAGTAGATGAATGCTTCTACTACTAGGTAATTATAGAAAATAAAGTAAAACACAAGTCCTCCTGAATTGTTTGTGAAGAGGGGAAGCTCCTTTCTCCAAGCTTAGTGGCTCCTAGGCTTGAAAAGGGCTCCTCCTTCTCCTTCCTTGAGATGCTCCTCCAAGGTGGAAGCTACCACCTTCAGTGATCTCCTTCAAGGGTGGGGGTGCACCACCCTTTCTTCTCCTTACTTGGCCATCCTCCTGGTGGTGAAGATCCTCCTCCTTCTTGCCGTGGCATAAAAAGAAGGAATGGGGAGAAGAAGGAACCAAGGGGGTGGGTGATGTGACCCCTTACTCTTCCTCTCTATCCCTTCTTCTTGGGCGTGGGTTTAGGTGGAAGTAAGGTGGAAATTATCTAATGGGAGGATGAAAAAAATGGTGGTAGGTGATGGGTTTTTATAGAGTGGGATGGGGGTAGTGTTGGCGGGAATAGGTAGAGGGCTAGGATGGAGTTTGGTGGTGGTTATGGGTGGATAATTTGATCCAAGGGCTAGGGTTAGTTGGTGCCAAATGAGGGAGCACAAAGGGGGGTAGTTATGGCCTTGGTGCCCCTTAGGGTTGGCACCGAAATGGGCCTTCTATAAGGGTATTAGGTGGCGCCATCTTAGGGTTCTAGAAGGGGGTATGTGGATGGCTAGGATGGCTTATATTGGTAAGTGTAGGATGGATAAAGGGGTAGAAGGTTGGTGCCAAAAGGAAGGTGGTTAGGGTTAGTTTTGGCACCAACTTTTGGTTTCTTTTGGTGGTTGGTTGAGGTGTGAAAGGTGGTGAAGGTGGTGGCGCTAAAGGGAGTAGGATGGAGCTAGCTAAGGTGAGCTTAGGTAGGGCTTAGTTGGTGAGGCTAGTTAGGTTAGGTTTTAAGGTGATGAATGGCCAAGAGAGTTGGAGTCTAGCTAAGCTAAGCTAAGCTTAGCTAGCTTAGCTAGTAATAGAGTATAGGAGTAGGCAATGGGTGATAGGGTTTGAAGAGAGGAGCTGAGAAGTCTGGAGCTTGAACCGAAGCTGACAGCTGCTGAATAGGGTGGCATGGAGCTACTCTAGCAGGCTTAGCTTGCTAGTTCTTTGCTAGCTGCTATGCCAAGCTAAAGTGAGCTAGCTTCTACCATAATGAGCTGAGGTGAGCTGGGTCTGGTGCTCCCGGGGAGGATCAAGCTGGTTGAGGTCATTAAGGTAGCTTAGCTCAACTGAGTTAAGCTAGGCTAAATTCCCGAGTGCTGGACTTGAGCTTCCTGAGCTGAAATGAAGTCATCTTCAGCTGACTGGAGTTGAGTAGAGTTGGATGTATCTAAACCTGAGCTGGGGTGAACTTCAGTTAATTCAGTTGAGCTAGCTAGAACTCCCTGTGGAGTAATGCGAATTGAGATGAGCTAGACTCAGCTAAGTTGAGCTAGATCTGAGCTGACCTAAGCTAGGGTGAGCTAAGATGAGCTCTCTTGAGCTACCATTCAGCTGAGATGACTTGAATGGAGCTAGGATGAGCTAACCCTAGCTCTGGTGAGCTGAATTCCAGCTATGGTGAGCTGGATCAAGCTGAGTTCCAGTTAGTGAGAGATTCTCCTTCACCAGTTTCCTTCCTAAGTGCTAGGGTTCTAGGGATCTGGCAATCTGTATATCCCTAACATTGACAAAAATACATTAAAAAGACAATAAAAAGTGCAATGCATGCCTAACCTAATTAATGCCTAAATTCAGCCCAAAAACCCATTTATGGAGCAAAATCCTAAGAGCTAGGTTTATTTTAATGCATAAGAATGATGATAAACTAACATTTATCAGTAGGGAGGTGATGCACTTTGACTTTTAGTGTTTTCCCGACTTACTTATCATTTACCTCACTTCTCTCCTTTCTTATTTTGATTGCAAGTACTCTCACGAGATGGGAAAAAGTGGTAGATTGGAGTACAGTGCGGTTGAAGGGTTTGTAAGTTTACCCCCACCTCCACACCCACTAGATTTCATTCCATCACCTAATAACACAAACTCTAATTAACCTAGGAGCTTGCATAAACTCTAAGGGTAGTTTTGATTGTTTGTCACCTCCATTCGCCTTACCCTCCACATATAAAGAAAAAATTAGAAAAAATCTCACAGAGGTATACAACCTCTTCTGATTCTTCATACCCAATCGGCAATTCAATCTTTGGGGTCGATACACTCATCAACACATAATTGAGTAGAAATCAGATTAGGTAATCACTTGTGTGCCTAATTAAGTGGTGAATCAAGACAATTGTTTGAGTTGTTTGAGCCACACTACTTCAGGTAAAAACAACTCATCAAGTAGCTACCACATAGGTTCAACTTTTAGGGATTTACCAGGCACTCCACATTCTTTTATGCTATAAAGGAAAACAACTTCACCTGTGCTTTCAAAACCTAATGTGCCAACTGAACTTGATTGAATACACCTAAAGTTGAATACTAAAAGCTACTAAGCAAGATTTAAACCCTGAAATTCACCTCATCCAAAAATAATCTTGCTTGAAAACCATTGGTTCCGTACGCACACACAAATCAATCAATCATTATGGGCACAACCCAGATAGAGGTCCCATCACATTCGAAAGCACATTCAAACCTAGCCCTAATTAAAACAGAGTAGACATTGGCCTTAAGGATTGGACTCGCTCTTCAAAGCCCAGATTGAGATTATTTTTGATTAGTCTATTTTTACCGTTCAATCTGATGTTTAGCTAGGGGAGCAAAATCAAACGATCGTGGCTGGGGGGTACAGTAGGAACCGGAGGCGCAAGGAAAAGGAAGAACCTTCTCCCCAGTCCCTTCCTCTAATTGGTCGGATTGACTGGAAAGAAGTAGATTAAATCATTTCTTTGTCTCAAGACAGGTTCTGGGAGTCTGTAGGTCTTTAGGCTAGCCCACTTAAGGGCAGGTTTGATTGTTTGTATTGTAGGGTACCTTTCTTCCTCCCATTCTGTCATGGATCCTACCACATCCTATTCACACTTCCACTCCTACCCTCCTAGCACTACTTATTCCCAAAATGATTATTATTCGAACCAAACTTATTCTCATCCATCCTCTAGTTGGGATAATCATGATTGGGAATACAGTTCCGATCATCTGTGTTCAGGGTCTAACCCTTGGTAACGATTTCACGCGGTTTGTTAAATACGTCGTTGTAACGCACAAAATCGATCAACTCTTAAATTTATATCCCAGATAGGGGAGTATCTAGGGTCGTCCAAGGAGGCAAAAATTGCAAAATTAATCCTCTTGCTTACAGATAGATCTCAACTTTCTTTTTGATATTTTTCAATATGTAATTTTTTTTTTGTATTTTGAATACACGAGGGCAAAATGCGAATTGTAACGAAAAGTACTAACACCTACAAATGCTTAACTAAAATTTAAAAGATAGAAATATCTTCTTCCTATGCTCACTCTAGGCAAGTGGAGGCCTAGAGTAATTAGGAAGAAGAGGTGAAACAAGTGCTAGAACCAAAAGTAACAACTGCAATAAAAAGCTAAAAGAAGGCAATTTGATTGAGTAGAATGAGTGTTCTTTTCAAGGACAAGTAGAGTAATGCTTCTACTAGAACTTAAACAAATCTAAAAGCAAGAAAAGAAACACAAATCCTCTTGCAACAATGGTGAAGAAGGGCGTCTTCTTGCTCCAAGCCTAGCTGCTCCTTGGCTTGAAAAGAGGGCCTCCTTCTTCTCCTTCCTTGAGAGCTCCTCCAAGGTGGAAGCTACCACCTTTAATGCTCTCTCCAAGGGGTGGGCGTGCACCACCCTCAAAAACTCCTCCAAGGTGGTGTGACCACCTTCAAGATCTCCTCCAAGATCTTCCTTGCCTGGCTTCTCCTTTGGCTGGCGTGACCCAAGAGAGAAGGGAAGAGGGGAAGGCACCAAGGGGACAGAATATCCCCTTAATCTTCTTCTTCTTCTTCTCTCTTGGACGTGGGCTTCTTGGTGGAATATGAGAGTGAAATTGCTAGCCAAGGATGGCTTGAATGGTGGTGGGTAGTGGTCTTTTTATAGGGTAGGATGGGGGGTTAAGGTGCCCCTTGAAATGGAGGGCTAGGATGGAAGAATGGAGGTGGTTGGTGATCCTATGGCTAAGGAGAGTTGGTGCCAACCCAAGAGGTGTTAAAGGGGGTATTTATGGTGGTGTTGGTGTCTTTTGGTGGTGGAGAGACACCACCATGTTGGCGCCAACATGGGGTCTTCTAGAAGGGGGGTTAGGTGGATGGTGGAGATGGGTTCAAGGGGGATTGTGTGGTGGAGATGAGGGGAGATTTTGGAGGGAAAAGTGGCGCCATTAAGGGGTGGTTATGGGTAGTTTTTGGTTCCACTTTTAGGTGTCTTTTGGAGGTGGTGGGTAGGTTAGGCTGGTGCCAAGTAGGTTAGCTTATGTGGAGCTAGTTTGGTGGAGTTGGTAGGTGGTTTTTTTGGGGTGGTACAAGCCAAGGAAGTTGGAGCATAGCTAAGCTAAGCTAAGCTAGCTTAGCTAATGGAGGAGTAGAGGAGAAGGTGTTGGAGCTAGGGTTTGGAGGAAGGAGCTGAGGAGAAGAAGTCTGGAGCTGGAGCCGGAGCTGGCTGCTGCTGAAGAGGCTGGCATGGGGCTACTCTAGCTGGCTTAGCTTGCTAGTTCTTTGCTAGTTGCTAAGCCAAGCTAAAGTGAGCTAGCTTCTACCAAAATGAGCTGAGGTGAGCTAGGTCTGGTGCTCCCGAGGAGAATCAAGCTGGTTGAGGCAGCTAAGGTTGCTTAGCTCAACT
Organism: Thalassia testudinum; assembly: GCA_037157565.1. NCBI lineage: Eukaryota > Viridiplantae > Streptophyta > Magnoliopsida > Alismatales > Hydrocharitaceae > Thalassia > Thalassia testudinum. The sequence continues at coordinate 4,847,122 of JAZHRO010000073.1, read as the reverse complement.
GAGATGAGCTAAGTTGAATCCCCGGGAGCTGGACTTGAGCTTCCTGAGCTGAGATGAATTCTTCTTCAGCTGGCTGGAGTTGGGTGGAGCTAGATGTAGCTGGATCTGAGTTGGGGTGAACTCCTGTCAAGTCAGCTGAGCTAGCTAGAGCTCCCTGTGGACTAGTGGGAGCTGAGATGATCTAGACTCAGCTAAGTTGAGCTGGATCTGAGCTGACTTGAGCTAGGGTGAGCTAAGGTGAACTCTCTTGAGCTGCCATCCAGCTGGGATTAGCTGAATGGAGCTGGGACGAGCTAACCCTAGTTCAAGTGAGCTAGGTTCCGGCTGTGGTGAGCTAGATCGAGCTGAGTTCCAACTAATCTGGGCTTCTCCTTCACCATTTGCCTTCTTGAGTGCTAGGGTTTTAAGGATCTGTATATCTGTACATCCCTAACACTCACAAAAACATATTAAAAGACAAATAAAAAATGCAATGTATGCCTAACCTAATTTATGCCTAAATCCAACCCAAAAACCCGTTTGCGGAGTAAAATCCTAAGAGCTAGGTTAGTTTTAACGCATAAGAATGATGATAAACTGGCGTTTATCACACCCCCATGCTTATCTTTTGCTAGTCTCTTAGCAAAACTTTAATTTTTTTGGAAAATGGAATTTTTGGGAAATCTAATTTTTTGACTTTTGAGGAGAAAAAGAGATTAATGGACCTTGGTAGATTAAAACACAGGAGGTACGAGATTTGTTGAAGATAAACATTAGGATTTGTTTTTGGATCCAACCATTAGATAGAACGGGATCAATATATCCTCCAGAAAATTCACAAATTAACCCCTTGTTAATTCAGATGACTTGAAATGTTTGTTTTTAGGATTTTTCTGGCTTGTGAATCTGATTCGCAACTTGCAAATTCCTTTAAAACCTTGTGTCTGTGCTTGTGAAAAGCCAACATTTATAAGGACGTGTTATTATTATTATTATTTTTTTTTTTCTCTCCCCCATGCTTATTTTTAGCTTAGTCTTACAACAGATGTGTCGGGATCATCATTCCCGTTACCATTCCTCGAGGGGGCTTTGGCGCCAGTACTTCGGGATAGCACTGTCCATGACACCACCCAGGAGCTCACAGCCCCAAAACACAATGCGGTGAAAAGGGGCGCTCCAAGCAAACTCAAGCTCTTGCTCCGACGCTACAGGTAGAGCACCGTCCAAGACACTTGAGCTGCTAAAATGCGCTTTAATGCTCCATCTAAAGATATGAAATATAGATATAGAGCAGCGTCGAGGCGGTAACATGTTGACATCGCATCCTCAAAGAAGGTATTTTCCTTCTTTTCGGCGGTGGGAACTCAAACCAATGATCTGCTTCAGACTTTTACTAAATCCAAACAAGGGAGTTTTTCAAATTTTTAGTTGTTTTTAAGTGTTGGCTTGTGTGTGAAAATAGACACAAGAAGTTTCTCGAGAACCGCAAGTTTTTGAGTCAAAAACTAAGTCAAATACTTTCCATATTACAAAATACGATCAAGTCTCCTGAACTATCATGAGTTTAGGTGGAATTTTAGAGAAGGATATCTGATCTAGTCTAAAATAGACCCTGGAATTCTAATGATCAGATCCAAATCCTCATCCTTAGTTTGTTAAAGATTAAATCCCATTGTACTAGAAGTGAATTTTTCGACCTTAGTCCCGATTTCAAAATTTTTCCTCAAAAAGTTTTCAATATATATATATATATATATTTTTTTTTTTTTTTTTTTTTGGGCATGCAAGCAGGAAAGAAAATTGCATGTTTTTAGGTTTTGAACATCCTGAATCGATCGTAAAAATTTAAAAACACCCCCCCATGCTTAAGATATGCCATGTCCTCATGCATTAGGAGGGAAAAGGGATCACCTTAGTGATGACAGTCGGGTTTAGGATGAACAAAACCTGGAAAAAGAAGAAAAAAGGAAAGCAAGAAAATGATGGGTTACCTCCCATCCAGTGCTATCTTTTACGCCATTCAGCCGGGCGTGATGTGCACTAGTGATCAAGGGTGGCTGGCTCAGTAAAATTAAAAGATTCAGATGGAATTTTAGGCGCATGGTCAAAATTGGGCTTTAAACGCTGGCCATTGACTTGAAATATCGAATTAGTTTTTGGATCAAAAAGGTCAACAGCGTCGTATGGATATGTTTTATGGACAATAAAGGGGTCGGTCCATTTAGATTTTAATTTGCCAGGAAATAGACGTAATCTCGCATCGAAAGCCAAACACGTTGATTAATGTCAAAGTGTTTCCGAACAATATATTTATCATGAAATTTCTTTGTTCGGTCTTTATAAATCCTCGCATTTTCATAGGAAAAATTACGTAATTCTTCCAATTCAGTTAATTGTAATTTTCTATGGTTACCGACGTCAGATAAATCCATATTAAGTTGTTTTATTGCCCAAAAAGCCCTATGTTCTAATTCTACCGGGAGATGGCATGCCTTCCCGAAAACCAGACAGAAGGGAGACATGCCAAGCGGAGTTTTAAAAGCGGTACGGTAGGCCCATAAAGTGTCGTCCAATTTGGTGGACCAATCTTTACGGTCGGGCCTAACCGTCTTTTGTAGAATATTTTTAATTTCCCGATTAGAAACTTCAGCCTGGCCATTAGTTTGGGGGTGATATGGTGTGGAAATTTTATGATTAACCCCGTATTTAGAAAGGAGGTGACAGAATTGTGAGTGGGTGAAATGTGAGCCTCCGTCACTGATAATGGCTTTTGGTATGCCGAATCTTGAGAAAATATTTTTCTTAAGAAATTCGACAACCACACGGTGATCACTTGTGCGGGTGGGTATTGCTTCTATCCATTTAGAAACATAGTCTACTGCGACTAATATGTACAAATACCCACCAGAGTTGATGAACGGTCCCATGAAGTCGATGCCCCAAACATCGAAAATTTTAACCTCTAAAATAGGATTAAGGGGCATCATATCCTTTCGAGTCATGTTGCCGATGCTCTGGAAACGCACACAGGACCGAACGAAGTCATGAGCATCTTTGTGCAAGCTGGGCCAATAAAATCCTGCATTAAGGATTTTAGCTGCAGTTTTCTTGCCAGAAAAATGTCCACCACAGGCCATTGAGTGACAATGTGTTAAGATATCATGGATTTCAGAATTGGGGACACATCGTCGAATGACCTGATCGGCACAAATGCGGAAAAGGTCGGGCTCCTCCCAAAAATAATATTTAATATTAGCAAAGAACTTATCCCGTTTTGTTTTTGGCCAATCAGTGGGGATTTGTTCTGTTGCTAAGTAGTTTGCAATGGGTGCAAACCAAGGGAGGGTTGCAGCAGCTAAAATACTTTCATCAGGGAACTGATCTGGCAGGGTCATTATGTCATTCGTCATAAGACGAGAGAGATGGTCGGCCACTACATTGTGCAATCCCGCCTTATCCTTGATTTCCAGGTCAAATTCCTGGAGCAGCAGAATCCAACGGATAAGGCGGGGTTTCGCATCTTTCTTTGTCAGCAAATATCTAATTGCTGAGTGGTCTGTATAAACAGTGACACGTGACCCCAACAGATAAGATCTAAATTTTTCTAAGGCAAATACAATGGCAAGAAGTTCCTTTTCAGTAACCGTGTAATTCCGTTGTGCATCATCAAGGGTTTTGCTAGCATAATAGATCACAACGGGCTTCTTGCCAATTCTTTGCCCTAGAACGGCCCCTACAGCAAAATCTGCGGCATCTGTCATTAATTCAGAGGGACTATTCCAGTCAGGTCCCTGCAATATTGGCGCCTCAGTAACCTCTTTCTTCAACCTCAAAAAACTCTCCAGGCACTTATTATTAAAATCAAATGGCTGGTCTTTAGTAAGAAGCTGACTTAAAGGCTTGGAGATTTGGGAAAAGTTTTGTATGAATCGGCGATAGAAACCCACATGACCCAAAAAGGATCTGATTTGTTTGACAGTAGTGGGCGGTGGGAGCTTAGATATAGCATCTATTTTTGCTTTATCTACCGCGATTCCTTGTTTAGAAATAACATGGCCCAAGACAATACCTTCTTGGACCATGAAATGACTTTTTTCCCAGCTGAGGACCAGATTAACTTCTATACACTTTTGGAGGGTTCTTTCAAGATTTTTGAGGCAATGGTCAAAAGAATCTCCAAAAACAGAGAAGTCATCCATAAAAACTTCTAGACATTCACCTACCAGGTCTGAAAAAATTGCAAGCATGCACCTTTGAAAGGTCGCAGGTGCGTTGCAAAGACCGAAGGGCATTCTTCGGAAAGCAAAGGTTCCGAAGGGGCAGGTGAAAGTTGTTTTGTCCTGGTCCTCAGGATGAACCGCTACTTGATTATAGCCGGAATAACCATCCAAAAAATAGTAAAATTCCCGTCCGGCTAACCGCTCCAATATTTGATCAATAAAAGGGAGCGGGAAATGATCCTTCTTGGTGGCGGTGTTTAATTTTCGATAATCTATACACACGCGCCAAGAAGAAGCGGTTCGAGTGGCTATATTCTCCCCCTTTTCATTGGTGACAACTGTTAGTCCAGCCTTTTTGGGGACAACTTGAGTTGGACTAACCCAGGAGCTGTCAGAAATGGGGTAGATGATATCAGCATCCAGCCACTTAATAATCTCCTTTTTTACCACCTCCTGCATAATAGGATTCAAGCGCCTTTGTGGTTGGCGAGAGGGGCGAGAATCGTCCTCTAAAAATATACGGTGCGTACAATAGGACGGATGAATGCCTTTAAGATCAGAAAGGGTCCAGCCAATAGCTTTTCGATATTTACTCAAAACCTGGAGAAGTTTGTGCTCTTGTGCCCCGGTGAGTCCAGAATTTATAATCAGGGGCAGGGTCTGATTTGGACCCAGGAAAACATATTTAAGTGAATCGGGCAAAGGTTTTAATTCCAATTGTAGGCCCGGTTCCGAAAGAGTTTCTGCTTTGTGGGTTATAGGTGAGGTGAGAGTGAAAGGGTCAGCTGGAATGTTAGCTGGTCGTGTGGTTGAGGTGGAAGGGTGAGAAAAAATAGATTGTTCAGGAACCGTATTTACAGCAAAATAGGACCCTAATTGGGAAATCTGCAATGTTTCCTCCACAATGTTTTCTATTTCTGAATCCAAATCATCAAAGAAATTTGGTTCCTGGAATCGCCTAGAGGCTTGAAAAATGTCTAGGGTTACAGATTCACCGCCACACATGATCTTCATCTTTCCAGAATCACAATCAATATTTGCACTGGTGGTGGCTAAGAATGGTCTTCCAAGAATAATGGGGGCAAACATAAGTGCTTCAGGTACCTCTATGTCCAAGACTAAAGAGTCTACTGCGAATAGACAATCTTTGACCCGGACAAGAACATCTTCAACAATTCCCCTTGGTTTAATCGTAGATCGGTCGGCTAATTGGAGACTAACCTCAACAGGTTTCAATTCACCGATCTTAAATTCCTCAAAAATAACTGTGGGGATAAGATTAATTGAGGCACCAAGATCCAGCAGAGCGCGATCAAATGAGGTATCATTAATGATAACTTGGATTAGGGGGGCGCCGGGATCTTTTCTCTTAAGAGGTAGTCGGCTCTGCACAACTGAGCTGACTGTCTCTGGAAGAATTACCTTTCCTAAATTCTTGGGCTGCCTTTTTGGAGTACATAAATCTTTTAAGAATTTTGCATAGGCAGGGATATACTTAATGGCATCTAGAATAGGGATATTAATTTCTACTTGCCCAAATAAATCCATTAATTCCTTCTCAGTGGGCTTAGATTTTGTTTTTTTCTTTTTTGAAGAGTGGAGGGCTTGTGGAAATGGGGCAGGGTTGCCCTGTTTTGCGTGAATTGGTTCCTGAACAATAGGAGGGGAAGAGTTAATCTGTGTGTCATTAGAGCGGGTTTCTTTAACAGGTAGGGTATTTTGAGTGGTTTTCCCATTCCTCAAGGTAATTGCATTTGCAGTCTGGTTGTTTCTAGGATGAGGACGGGGGGCCTGGCTGTTATTGAAACCCGGCGGATGCTGAGGTGCTGGCTGAATAGGTTGACTGTGATATCCACCTTGGAATTGATTCCTTTGATTATTTGGGTTGGGCATGGGTTGGGATGGTAAATTCCCAATAGGTCGATGATCAGGAGTAACCTTAACTTGTTGTTGTAAATTGGTAACCATGCGGGTTACTTCTGTCATTTGAGTCTGCATTCCTTGCAGAGTTTTCATGACCTGATTATTAATATCATCCTGGGATGGTCCGGGTTGACACAAAGGTTGCCCATAATTCCCAAAATAGTTTTGTTTGGGAAAAGGAATCGGATTCGGGTTTTTCCAGGAGTGATTCGGGTTAGTCCTCCAATTTTGATTGGAAATGTTGGAGGGGTTTCTAAATTTCTCCTGGAGAGCATAAATATTTTCCGAGGTGGAATCAAAAATATTTTGGTCAAAATTTCCGGTTAAATCTTGCGGGAAATCAGCCGGAAATTGCTGGTCAGCAGATGTGGCATCGATATTGTGTAGATTCTCTCTTCGGAGAATGTGTGGGGGGTTAGTGTGTGGAGAGTGGACGTGTGGAGCTTATTTGTTTGTGAACTTTTCTTCTATTTTCTTTTGGTGAATTTGCATCTGGTCCAGTCATTGAGCTAACATATATAAATCATCTTGTGTGACTGGAACAGAGGTGGTTTTGGAGTCAATTTCATGGACTCCGTGTCTGGGGTTTTGTGATCTGCCAAAAGTGTCCATTGAAGTCATGTTAAATGAGTTTTCACTCATTTCTTCAAAGAGAAGATAGGCACTTTCGACATCTTTGTTAAGAAAATTGCCCCCACATGAGGCATCCACAAATCGTTTTAATTGATCTTCTAATCCATGATAGAAGATCTGCACTAGCTGCCATTGTGGAATTTCATGGTGGGGACAACTTCTTAGAAGTTCCTGAAATCTTTCCCAGGCTTCATGGAGGGGTTCACCAATTTTTTGTTGAAAGGTCGTTATAGATCTTCTTAATGCATTTGTTCGACCGATCGGAAAAAAATTTTTAAGAAAAGCACTTTTTAATTGGGGCCAGGTGGTAATAGGACGCCCAACTATTCTAAACCAATGTGATGCTTTGTCTTTGAGAGAGAGAGGAAAGAGTCTCATTAACCACATGTCTTCCTGCACATTGGGGGAACGAGTGGTTTGAGCGAGGACAGTTATTTCCTCGAGATGACAAAAAGGGTCCTCTCTTGGAAGACCATGAAAATGCTTGATAAGGTTTAGAATAGCGGGTTTGATTTCGAAATCCCCTTGTGGTATGACCACCCCTGGTCTTTCCTCATAATTGGAAGGATCATAGAAATCCTTAAGAGGAACGACAGGCTGTTGGCGAGGTGGTGGATTTTGTCCTTGATTAGCTAGGTTCGTGATAGTCCTAGCAAGATCTTCTTGATTTTGTTGTAGTCGAGCCAAATGGTCGACCATTAATGCAAAGGGATTTGTATTATGGGTTATAATTGGAGGGCCACCTGGCCCTGCTGGTATTTCTGGTTGCTCCAAGTTAGGAAGGTGAGGGAGGGTGGAGTCAGCTTGTGGGTCGGCTGACGGGTTAGAAGTGGAAGCAGAATTTTTTTGACGGCTTCCTGGGTTTTCCATTTTTTTAGAAGACGAGGGGGAAGAAAGCAATTATTTCTTGCTGCGGGGGGCGAAATCAGATGGTCCCTCGAGGTGTGGCTTTTGGGACCGTCGCCCGTGCATGCACTACTTGGAAGACTTGGAGGGGAGGAGAAGAGATAGAGATGAGAGAAAGTGTGCAAATCAAATAAACAAACTAGACCTAACTTAAATGTGACTCCCTAATAATAACCTAAGACTTGGTCTATATAGGAAATAAGTAGTCAATAGTGAATACCCGTTCTATCAACAAATCTAGCCAAGTTGCTTAAGGGGAGGTTTGGGCCCAAACGTTTCCCAGGGAAGACCCCAGGTGCTTGTACAAACCCGCGCCTGGTCGTTTGACACAACCCCTCAGCCTGAACACCAGATACAGATGATAGAATTGGTATTAACTAAAGAGAACATAAGACCTAAATAGCAAGCCTAAGTTGATAAAGCCTTAGCGGTCAAGTTGCTACAAGTTTCAATTAGGTCTAGGATGCTATAGTGCACACGGAATGTGGAGGGCGTTTATTGGGTTGTTGCCCTATTATTTGATTTTTTTTTGTGTGTACAGGAATTGGAGAGTGGCTCCAATGAAAATCAAGTTGTCACACTATTTTTATGTATTTTTGTCTTTTAGGATTTGTTTAATTAAATGAGTTTTAGGGTTTTTCTCTTTAAGTTTTCAAACAAGTTTGAAAGTTCACAGTCAAAGGAAATTCAAGTTGTATGTGTGATTGTATATTTCCTTTAATTGAGTCTCTAAAAAGAAAGAAGAAATCCTAAGCCAATTTTCCCTAAGACAGAAATTTTACTACCAATGAATTATTTTTAGGCTTTCAGAATTAAGTAGTGGTCCAAAAAAGTCAAAAAACACCACTACATTGAATAAAATCAAACAAGGTTTCCAAAAAGGATTTTTGAAAGATTTTAAGAATTTGTTTGGTAATTATTTTAAATTTTTAATTGTACTGGTGTCAAAGTCCAGAAATGATATCCGTGGGTATTGTGGACCTTTCAGTATTACCACCGACCTCAGAAAATTTTTGTAATTTTATATGATGTGTAAAATTTCACAAGGATTCCAGAAAACTAAAATTCAAAAAAATTGGATGAGTATAAAAATTCTAAGAATTCGCAGATTGTAGCAAAATAGGAAGATTAAAGGGTGTGACCCCTCTGCAATCCATGAATTTTTAAAAATTAAATACAAATCCAATTGATCTGAAATTTGGAACAGATGTTCCAAACTTAATTGGGAATCATTCTCTGAAATTTTATGATTTTAGGAGGCCTGTGATGTTAGGAATCGATTTTTGAAGTCCGGACAGAAATCTGGACCCGAAAAATAGAACACCAATACTTGCAGTGGAGTGGTGTTAAAGTAGCATATAAGCAAACAATGGATTTTATAATGCACCACTCCACTTAATTAAGTTTCTTGGGTTCCTGAAAGCCAAGTTTAATATATTTTTGGTAGTTTTAATTAATTATGTGACCAGAAAGAGGAACCAACCTGAATTTCGCGGGAAGAAAAGGAACTTTGAGCTCTCGCTTCCAGATTCCCGCCTTCCCGCTGTAGTTCCTGCACACACAAAAGAAAAAAAGAGAAGGGGATGAGATCCACTTCAAGCAAGAGAAAATTAATTAATGCAAAGCCGTGCCTCCCCGGCAACGGTGCAAAAAGTGGTAGCGATTTCACGCGGTTTGTTAAATACGTCGTTGTAACGCGCAAAATCGATCAACTCTTAAATTTATATCCCAGATAGGGGAGTATCTAGGGTCGTCCAAGGAGGCAAAGATTGCAAAATTAATCCTCTTGCTTACAGATAGATCTCAACTTTCTTTTTGATATTTTTCAATATGTAATTTTTTTTTTTGTATTTTGAAAAGACGAGGGCAAAATGCGAATTGTAACGGAAAGTACTAACACCTACAAATGGTTAACTAAAATTTAAAAGATAGAAATATCTTCTTCCTAAGCTCACTCTAGGCAAGTGGAGGCCTAGAGTAATTAGGAAGAAGAGGTGAAACAAGTGCTAGAACCAAAAGTAACAACTGCAATAAAAAGCTAAAAGAAGGCATTTGATTGAGTAGAATGAGTGTTCTTTTCAAGGACAAGTAGAGGAATGCTTCTACTAGAACTTAAACAAATCTAAAAGCAAGAAAAGAAACACAAATCCTCTTGCAACAATGGTGAAGAAGGGCGTCTTCTTGCTCCAAGCCTAGCTGCTCCTTGGCTTGAAAAGAGGGCCTCCTTCTTCTCCTTCCTTGAGAGCTCCTCCAAGGTGGAAGCTACCACCTTTAATGCTCTCTCCAAGGGGTGGGCGTGCACCACCCTCAAAAACTCCTCGAAGGTGGTGTGACCACCTTCAAGATCTCCTCCAAGATCTTCCTTGCTTGGCTTCTCCTTTGGCTGGCGTGACCCAAGAGAGAAGGGAAGAGGGGAAGGCACCAAGGGGACAGAATATCCCCTTAATCTTCTTCTTCTTCTTCTCTCTTGGACGTGGGCTTCTTGGTGGAATATGAGAGTGAAATTGCTAGCCAAGGATGGCTTGAATGGTGGTGGGTAGTGGTCTTTTTATAGGGTAGGATGGGGGGTTAAGGTGCCCCTTGAAATGGAGGGCTAGGATGGAAGAATGGAGGTGGTTGGTGATCCAATGGCTAAGGAGAGTTGGTGCCAACCCAAGAGGTGTTACGGGGGTAGTTATGGTGGTGTTGGTGTCTTTTGGTGGTGGAGAGACACCACCATGTTGGCGCCAACATGGGGTCTTCTAGAAGGGGGGTTAGGTGGATGGTGTAGATGGGTTCAAGGGGGATTGTGTGGTGGAGATGAGGGGAGATTTTGGAGGGAAAAGTGGTGCCATTAAGGGGTGGTTATGGGTAGTTTTTGGCACCACTTTTAGGTGTCTTTTGGAGGTGGTGGGTAGGTTAGGTTGGTGCCAAGTAGGTTAGCTTATGTGGAGCTTAGGTGGAGCTAGTTGGGTGGAGTTGGTAGGTGGTTTTTTTGGGGTGGTACAAGCCAAGGAAGTTGGAGCATAGCTAAGCTAAGCTAAGCTAAGCTAAGCTAGCTTAGCTAATGGAGGAGTAGAGGAGAAGGTGTTGGAGCTAGGGTTTGGAGGAAGGAGTTGAGGAGAAGAAGTCTGGAGCTGGAGCTGGAGCTGGCTGCTGCTGAAGAGGCTGGCATGGGGCTACTCTAGCTGGCTTAGCTTGCTAGTTCTTTGCTAGTTGGTAAGCCAAGCTAAAGTGAGCTAGCTTCTACCAAAATGAGCTGAGGTGAGCTAGGTCTGGTGCTCCCGGGGAGAATCAAGCTGGTTGAGGCAGCTAAGGTAGCTTAGCTCAACTGAGATGAGCTAAGCTGAATCCCCGGGAGCTGGACTTGAGCTTCCTGAGCTGAGATGAATTCTTCTTCAGCTGGCTGGAGTTGAGTGGAGCTGGATGTAGCTGGATCTGAGCTGGGGTGAACTCCTGTCAAGTCAGCTGAGCTAGCTAGAGCTCCCTGTGGACTAGTGGGAGCTGAGATGAGCTAGACTCAGCTAAGTTGAGCTGGATCTGAGCTGACTTGAGCTAGGGTGAGCTAAGGTGAACTCTCTTGAGCTGCCATCCAGCTGGGATTAGCTGAATGGAGCTGGGACGAGCTAACCCTAGTTCAAGTGAGCTAGGTTCCAGCTGTGGTGAGCTGGATCGAGCTGAGTTCCAACTAATCTGGGCTTCTCCTTCACCATTTGCCTTCTTGAGTGCTAGGGTTTTAAGGATCTGTATATCTGTACATCCCTAACACCCACAAAAACATATTAAAAGACAAATAAAAAATGCAATGTATTCCTAACCTAATTTATGCCTAAATGCAGCCCAAAAACCCGTTTGCAGAGTAAAATCCTAAGAGCTAGGTTAGTTTTAATGCATAAGAATGATGATAAACTGGAGTTTATCAACCCTAGACCCCATGATCTTGATTCTTATCCTTCTCCGAGCTACATTGATTATAGATCATCGCCCTCATTTAAGCAACCTAATATGATCTACAATCAAGAAGGATATGTTGATCCTTACCCTTCCCGAGATTATACTGCGTATAGGTCGTCACCCCTGTTTGAACAACCTGAAATGACCTATTATCAGGGAGGGTATCAAGAACCTCAATTTGTTAACTCCCCTACACTGAACCTAAACCCGCACAACCCTGAACCGAATGATTTGGTTCAGGAGAACCAGGTCCAAGATAAGGTGTTGGCTAACTTAAGGAATACCATACAATCTTGAGAAGCTTAGCCAACACCTTGCCCTGAAGAATTGGAGCCCCATATTGAAATGATTGATGATCTTAACAAGTATCTGTTGGATTGGCTCCAGGATGTTAAGGGTAAGGGCTCGGGTGAGTTTTAACTTGAGAAGTTATCAAAATTGAGGATATGATTTGTGATTGCTTTAGTCCAATCTTGGGAGGATTCCTAGGATGAACCTCTAACAGGAGAGCTGATGTCAGAATCTGCTCAAGAACCTGTAGGGGGCAGCACGTTTATGAGACCAGAGTCAACCAGGTTGTTCTAGAGCAATCAAACAAGGATGATTTGATTTCTTCACCTGAGATCCCTGAGCCAGGGAATGAGGAAACATATACCTCCATGAATTAGAAAGTGATTGATTTTTAGACATACATCAATGCAGATTTAGATTTCTTTGGTTCTGAAGGTGAAGAATCATTATGCAAAGTCTCACTTGAGTTTACAGCACACGATTTCTCTGAGATGACTGGGCCTAAGGAATTCAATGAATCATATGATGGCTCAATAATTAAGGAAATTGATCTTATTGGGGCTCGCATGGTGGATTCAGATCATCACTTTCTGAAGGACTAAATTCATAGCCCTGATCCTCAATAACACCCCATAGAGTTTACTGATGAATTTGATTTTGAGATCAGTAGACCTAAGTCAATTCTAATTCAGTCACATCATTTAGACTTGGCAATTTCAAATGGGGTCATCAACATGCATGACATCCCAGAATTTGAAATACTAATTGTGGAGGATAGGAAGTGGGAGAAGTTAATTCTGGAGGAAGCAGAAGATTGAGTCTAAGGGTTCCTATTTATTTGAAACCACCAACTCTCTACCAAGACCCTTATGACATCTTTGATTTAGAGGATGTCCAACCCAAGTGCACATTCATTGATTATCCTTTTGAGCTTGATTTCTCTATTATCCGACTCTTTGGACTTGGGTTGCATCCTCACAAATCGTAGGCCCAACCCCGCTTGCATATTGATCTCAGGTACTGGGTAATTTTTATCCAAAACTTTAGATATACTCGACCATGGGGTATGGGTCTGCACCACAATTTGGTCACACCTGTGGACATCTTCTACTGGCAGGTCCAAAGCTAGATTTTCTTATTCTGATGATGACTTACACTTGTGAATTCTTTATTTCTTCCTTTTATAGTGTGCCTAGCTAAAGACACTAAATTTAGCACGTATACAGTTTCTTTTCATACCAGAGCAAGCCTGTTATTCACACAATTCAGGTGGTTTCTACTCTACTCCACTCTTAGAATTGCATAAGCTAAGCATGGGGAGGTGGATTCATTTCTGAATCATTTTGCAGCTCTATGGAATTCTTGTAAATTCTACTTATTTTTCTCTTTATTCTAAAGAAAAATCAAAAAAGAAAAGAAAAAAATAGAAAAGGAGAAAAGAAAAGAAAAATAACTAAGCCACACTTCATCGCATAAGTATGGCTAGCAAGTTATCATGGGTAATAGCCCATTGGTAGGTTGTCCAGAACCCAGCTCAAGAAATACATGTATAATTCCAAAATACTTAGGAAGAAGCAGAGAAGTAGAATAAGCCGGGAAGATATACATAGGGTTTGCCCTTGTGTTGACCTCACAAAAATAAAAGTAGGGAGAAAGTTGCCAGTCGAATGGATACACCTTTTAGGCAGAATCACTGATTAATGAGTGTATCACATTTCACACATAAAGATGCTTAGAACTTAGGGGTCTCTTTGAGTCTTGGGTCGGTTGAGTGGCAGTAGAAAGCTGCTCTGAAACCCTAAGCTCAAAAATCCAAAAAAAATTAGAAAGGAAGAAAAGAAGAAAAAGATGCTTCTTTGAATAAGGGGAGGGCTTGAGGCGGTCTGCATTTTGGCAGTCACCCGGGCACTATTGTGTCTTTGTAGTTCAAGTCATAGCTGAAATCTCTAAGTGTTGAAAAGTAACTTTTGCCTAAGAAATCTGACCTAATTCTCTTATAAATAGCATGTATTTTTGCTAGGGACTAGCAAAAGCTAGGCATGGGGTGTGATGTAAGCACGTTTATATCACATAAACTATGTATTTATGCATGTTTTTAGGCATAGAGTTGCATCATACATTATAAATATTGCATAACATGCATCATCTTGCATTTTGGTTAGGTTGTATAAATTTTTAGGTTAATTTTCTCTTTTGTGATCAGGTAATAGGGTGACATTTAATTGAGGCCTCTGATGGATGATCCAACCGTACGGATTTGATCGGGGCTACGATCGGAGTTCAATAACTCGAAGATCGCCTTGATCGAACTTTTGTAGCATCAGATATAGTCCGAAGAAGATAAGAGGTCAAGGGTCAAGATGGTGTCAATCCGCACTTCAAATGACAAATCCGACCACACGGATGGTTCAAACCGACGATCACAGCCCAACGGCGCAAAAAATTGGTCCAATCTGACATCCGTGGTGCCATCTACGACTCAATGAAGATGGACGACCATGATGCCACCATGTGGCACCATCACAGTTGCCCAACACCAATTGCTACACTTCTTCTTTGCCTGCTCGATGAACCTCAACCATTGAATGCCCATCCAATGGCCAAGAACTTGCCATGTCACTCCCCATGCAACGCTGTCATCTTCTGAAGGTGCAGGTGAGGCGAGATCTCAGCTGTTGGATTGAGATCCAATGACTGAGGGCACGTATGTGTTAAATGCAAAACACAACAAAGAACAGCTATGGTGCATTGGTGAACCATCTTCTCGCAAAGAAGAGGCGTGGGTTCGAGCCCTACAAGCCTCAAATTAAGTGGGGGGTGCGGGTGCGGTTGAATTTAGCCGCCGAATGCATGAAGTGCAGCAACGGGGGCGCCATGTGACCCAACAGAGGATTGAGGATCGGGTACGAGTGTGATGAAGCACAATCCGACGTGCCATCACATGTAGGCACGTGCTGCAGCTGAAGATGAAGAGATGCTCGTGCATTTTAAGCTGTCGGATCTCGCGATCGGACGATTGAAAATGCATGAACGTGCATAGGCATTAGGCGCGAGGAGTAGAAGCGGTAGGTGCGGGCGAGTGCACGAAGCCTACGTCAGGCCTTTAGTGACGCTTAAATCTATCACTAGAGTCCCTTGCGATAATGTTTTTAAAATAAAAAGACCTAATTTCTCTCAATCGCTACAACTATAAAAGGAGACCCTTACAACACGAATTCTTCATCCCTTCCTTTCTTCTCTCACCCCTTCTAAAGCTCTAAGAGCTTGTCCCAAACCCGGGATGCTACATTAAAGTTAAAAATACAATTTTTCCAGCTCACCCCGTTCGTGGAGCATTCCACGATGCTCCTCTCACCGCCATTCAAGAAGCGAATCCCGCTACGAGATCATCCTACCCCATTCTCCGTCGTCCCTCATCGTTCTCCTTCGTCGCACATCTCACCACCTTCATCCGGGTGCTCCATCATTGCGGCTCATCCTCCAAGAAGCCATAAAGGAGGAAAACTTCTCTCAACCTTCTTTTACCACTTTCGAGTGTAGATTTCCCACTTTCTAGTGTAGATTTCCTGCTTTCTAGTGTAGGAGTACTTGTAGCAAGTAGTTGTAATGAACATTGCTCTATGGTAATGAAATCCATGTTTATTCTATCTCTATTTTCTCTTTATTTGTTATATTATCTGTCTTTCTTCTATTATTTATTCTTTAAGTAAATAGCTAGTTTAGATTTAATTCAACTGGATAATCTGCTTCGTGACAAATAAAACAAATGTACCTTTTAATCAAACTTCCACCTCCCAGTGTTCAACCCGAAATTCTTTTCGATTTTCGGTAAAATTTATTTGTTGACAGATTTCCTCGTAACTCACACTACAACGATGGGTTTTCAAAAGTCAACCTTTTTGCAATGGTTTTCCGATCCAATAGCATTGCATGCATATTGTTTGATCCTTACATTTTAATCACTTAGAATCATTTTTTAATGACCATGTTCACAAGTCCATTTTGATATAGGTCACAAATGAGTGATTGGATCGTACAGATGGATCTGGATCGACAAACGGAGTCCAATGGACTCTAAATCACTTCGATCCGACCCCCGTAGCTCCCACAACAAGATCGAGAAATATCAATGGCCAGGGGGCAGTCGACATCCTTACGGGCTTCAGATGAAAAATCAGACCGTATGGATGGATCCGAAGCAACGATCACAGCTCGACAACGTAAGAATCATCACGATCTGAGCACCATGGCATCTCCAACAATAGAAAGAAGATGGATGGCCCAGATGGTGCCACGTGGTGCCATCTTGGCTGCCTAACGGCTACCATGAATGCCCAGCACTGGCTATTCCTCATCCTCATCATCAAATGTCGACCATTGGATCAAGATCCAACGACTAAGAAGCCACCTCCACCGCATGCCTTTGGATCCTCCTTATGACCATTTCAAGGGCATGGCATGGTGGTCTTGAGAGGAGTTCTCAGGGAGAGCGCGCAGGTTCAAATCCCCATGGTCGCCACCTTAAGTTCAATTGGAGCAGCAGCAGCGCAACAAGGCATGTGAGCACGTAGGCGCGGGGAGCAGCAGCAGTGCAGAAGTGCGTGCGCACAGCACAGCGCATGCCAATGCATGCGCACGTGGCAAGGCACGGGGAGCATGAGAGCGTGAGGTGCGCACTAGCAAGGGCACGAGTAGTGGGGGTGCACCTTCAGCAACAGCTGCAGGGGTCTTTAGTGACGCTTGCAGCTATCACTAAAGACAAATGATGAATTTGAGCCCTTTCTTCAACAATAAAACGGGTCCTACCCCTCCCATTTGCATCAAGCTTCCACCCACAAGATACCACCACCCTCTAGATTTCCAAGCAAGGTCCCTAACCCACCAAGCTGATAATGGAAGCCCCTCCACCGCCGTGGTTGTCTCGACGCGTTCTTCTTCCTTGTCTTAGTGTTATTTTATTTTGCAGTGTAGTTCATGTCTTGACTTTGTTAAAGCATTTATCTACATTATGTTTGATTACACATTTGATAAGAAATTGCTATCCCATTGATCATATGATGTGTTTCTCTAACCCTTTTCTCTCTCTCTCTTTCTCTGTCTCTATCTCTATCTCTGTTTCTCTCTCATTTTCTCTAATCGATTTTCAAGTGCACAAATGGCATATTTACGTGACTCAAAAGTGAGTATTTGATCTAATTATTGCCTCATTGTATTCGACACTCGGACTCACCTCCAATTCTTTATTTAAAATTAAAGTCTTAAGCACACTACAATGAACGAATTTTACACAAATGCATCCAAAGAACATCAGTTTTTGGCACCGTTGCCGGGGATGCAATGGATCTCTTATTTGATTTCACCTTCTTTGTCATTATTCATATTTGTGTTACTTTACTTGCTCTTCTCTCTCTTCTTGTTGTTGGAAGAACCTCATTCATCGGCATTGGGAGCAGAACAAGCCTGGTTGGATCAAAGGAAGCATAAGAAGAAGACCGCCATCGACCCAAAGGTTTGATCTTGTCTTCCCATGATCCAAAGGTAACTTCTCATCTTTGGACCAAGAAAAATGGTGGTGTGTTAAAAAAAACCCCTCTCATTTGTTTGTAGAAGAAAAACACAACCATGAAGTCTGTAACTCAATAATTTTAAAATATTATTTTTTGGATTTGGGTTGAGGACACCATTTAAGGATCATAAACACTCTAAAAATTTTGAGAGAAATCTTTGAGGTGGTCCTTTCAGTAGACGAACTCCCTTTCAAATTTCTAAGCCAAACGCTTCATGGTTTGGTCGTGGGAAATTCTCTACTGGAAGTATGCAAGGTTGTTTTAAGTTCTGGATATCTGTAGATTGTTCTTATTGTTGCAAACTCCATGCAGCTCAGATTTCTAAGAAATTTATATTTTTGGAAAGATCTCAAAATTTTCTATACTTCTTCTTCAGATTATTTTTGAATTTGAAATTTATTAGTGCTTGTTCTGATCAAGATATTAAATTTGTGCACTGATCTACAAGTTCTGGACTAATTGACCCCCTCTTGGAAAAATGTGAATTTGGATAGTCTATTGTCCTAAAAAATACTGAAATTAATTTTTTTTAAAATATCACTCAATTTTGATCCAGATAGGTCATTGATGTTTTGATTGAACCCTTCTAGTCAAAATCTTAAAAAAATTCATTCAGTAGAAGCTGCACACCCAAGGATTTTCCACACTAGGGAGTTTTTGATTTTATAGTAACACAAAAGACCTTAAAGAAAATCAATCTTGACCAACCATGTAACTATACAATTGTGCCTTGTTTAAATATGTAAACAAGTGGAATTTTTTTTAAATCCATTAAAGCAAGATTCAAACCCTAAAAATCACACATCTCAATCTTGCTTACTAAAGAACACTTGTTTTAGCAATGGGTCCTTGCACCCAATTGTGCACGGACATGACCCAGATAGGACCAATCTAAGTCTTGGAAGTATGACTGGGTCTGTAAGTGCTTGGACTTAATTTCCATTGTGGACTCTGATGTCTATGCTCCAGGGAAGTGCCAAACGGCTGCAGTTGTGGGGTACAAAGGAACCAGCGGCACAAGCCAAAGGAAGAACCTTCCCTTCAATTCCCTCATAATCAACCTGGCCGGATTAACTTTAGGAAATGAGGTTTATGTTCTTGCAGATTTGATCACTCTCTTCAGGACTTCTAGGTCACCTAGGTCTGCACTGTAAGGCCTAGATTAGTTTGCTTGTTTGCAGACATAATTCTTTTGTCTGTTCTTTCCTAATCCATCCATCGATTTTAATGCTTATCCATCCTACCCAAACTATCCCCAACATGATTTGTATTCTTACGCAAGTAGATCATATCGACAGTTTATTTTGGATAACCAGCCATCTAGTTGGGATACAATCTAAGATCTGATTATCTTGATGACCCTTCTTATCCCAACTATCCCAATTTCACTCAACCTGCACCAACTTCCAACTGGGATACATCCAACCCAACAACTTAGGGTTACGATCCAAACCTTGGGGATCCTTATCGTGATTCTCCTTATGATGACTCTTCTTTTAGGTCCTGCCCACCCACTAATCAATCTAATGGGACCTACACTCTAGGAGAACACCAAGGCCCCTACCCTTCCCAGGACCCTAACTAAGATAGGTCTTCCAAATTCATGAATCTCACCTACTTGATCTATCGATTGGAAGGAATTCTATAAAAGTGGAAATCAAAGGATGATCATAAACCTAGGCAAATCAAGAATGATCAAACTTGCTTTGGACCCCTAATGAATAATCCAACTGGGAGGACTTTGAACCTCAATTATTCTGGACTAGGACTAAATAGAAAATGGTTCCTCTTGAAGAATTGGACCTTGAAAATGATAGAATAGAGGACCCACCCAAGAACATAAACCCCAATATGGATTCTAGTTCACATCTTCAACCACACCCTCCTAACCCTGATTTGAATGCTGAGGAAATCCAAGGGAAACCTGATGACACTCTGTCAATTCTTGATAACCTCCAGTTGGAGTTACATAGAATTGATTGAGGGGCAACATGCCATAATTGATATGTTCCAACAAATGGAGGAAGAGGGCCAAAGAAAACTATTGCAAGCAACTCCATTTACGGAATTCATGAAGCAATACCCTGCAGTGATTGATTGGACTACACCTATTTACCCAAAATTGGTTCAGTCCACCATTGATACTCCCCAGGAGTTAAACAACTCAATAGAAAATGACGTTATGGATTCCTCAGAACATGATTTGGGGAGAGTTGAGGACAAGCATTAGGAGCAAACTGAGAATTTGGGGGATGATGTCTTTGAATCCGAATCTAATCTTTCCAAGAAAAGTGATTTGGTGGAAGAGACATCCAAAATTGAAGATGGGGAGTGGGATTACAGTTCTGAAATAACCGATTTCAAATCATTTGAAACCCAATCACATTTTTAGAGGAGTGCCAAGGGAAAGAATCTGAGCTAGAGGATGAAATTATCCCTACCACTAATACAACCTCAATAATTGATTCTGATATGAAAGAGGTTGAAGATAATACTCTTGGGGTCACAGAATGGGAGGGAATAAGCAATGAAACTCTAGTTGAAAAAGGGATGGATTTTTTTTTTGAGAGAGACCTTACACTTGATTTGGTTACATACCCTTTCAGAATTGAAATCCCACAACCCGAAGGAACTGGAATTGATATACCTTTCAGGGATTACAATTTTAAAGGGACATAAGTTGATTACAAAACCTACATCTTTAGTTTTCGACATTTTAGATTCGGGTTGCACTCATCCAAATCAACTTCTTTGCATGCCCACAGACTAAGAGAGGAACAAACACGAGCATGCATGTTACACCAGTTGTAGAGTTCCTATCCATTAGGGATGGGAGACCACCACAACCTTGTTCGCATCTGCGGACTTCAAACTCTGGCTCTAGCTAATTTTGTTTTCACCTTCTTGACCAAGGCCATTAATGTTTATGCACTATGCTTAGCTAAAGGCGCTAAACTCAGAGCTCCCTGGGGGGCAACCCAGAGGACTCAAGCTGACCGGATTCATGATTACAACTCGGGTGGTTTCTTTCCTTACTCCCTTGCATACATTTATTTTTTCAATGAGGACATTATCCAACTTAGGCATGGGGGGGTGGTAATTCATAGGACCCAAGTACAAAATTGTCAGCTTCAACTAATTTTATTTCCTTTTATCAGAAAAAAAATTAAAATTCAGAAAAGAAAACTTAGGTATTAGAAGCTTGTCGACTTTAGGAAATAATACATTAAGAACCTAATCGCTTGGACTCTTCAGGTCTTCGGACTTAATCAGTCCAGGTGTCCACTAAAATGTGGACTTGGTTTCGAGTCCTCGCCACCTTAATTTATTTTAATCTATTTAATAAAGTAGGGTGATAAGTACACGACTTATCAACCTGCGCTCAGATTTGGGGGGGATTTTTAGTCTAAGCATCTACACATGTTTTGCACTGACTCAGTGGTTCTAACGGAAATTGGGTAGCTAATGAACCTTCTAGGGTGGTATGACTAGCAAGTTGTCACGGGTAACAGCCATTGGCAGATTGTCCAGAGCCTAGCCACAGTTCCATTCTATTTACTACTACCTTCAGGAAAGCCACCTACTTAAAAAAAAAAATAAAAAAATAAAAAAAGGAGAAAAGAAAAAAAGAAATAAGCCACAATTTACTATAGGAGTATGGCTATTAAGTTGTCGTCAATAACAGCTCATTGGCCGGTTGTCTAGATCCCAGCTCATAAAATGCACAAGAATTCCAAAACACTTAAGGAAGAAGTGGGGAAGTAGCATAATCCGAGGAGATATACACTGGGTTCTCCTTTGTGTTGACCCCACAAAAATAAAAAGTAGGGAGAAAGCTCTAGGTTAAATAGATACACCTTTAGGCAACATTTTTTTTCTTTTGGGTCACCTAGGGGCATAGAAATCCGAAGTCCGTCTTAATTTCCATTGAGTGGCACTATCACTTTCACAATAAGATGCTTACTATTAAGAATCTTTTTCAAGTTTTGGGTGGGTTCGGTAGCCGTAATAAGTTATCCTGAAATCCTCAACTCTAAAAATTAAAAAAAAATAGAAAAGATGCAAAAGAAAAAAAAATATATATATACTTTGCTTGCATATAAAATAAGTCAAGGACTCAGGCAATCTACACTTTGGTAGGCAACCCAGGTACTATTGAGTCTCTATGATTTAGGATCTTCGTAGAAATTTCCTCTAGTCGACAAGCAACTTCTGCCTAAGTGATCGATTCCCAATTTTATTTGTAAATAGCATTTAGGCTAAACCTTGCTAGGGACTAGCAAGGTGTGGGCAAGGGGGTATGATGACTCTACAATTTTCATTGTTAATATTATCAATTCGAATCAATTTTGAGGGTACTTGTGCAATAATGACATATTATAATGGGCTTAGGAACATTGCATGCATATTGCGTGATCTTTACATTTCAATTGCTTAAAATCAATGTTTAGTGACCATGTTCACAAGTCCATATTGAAACAGGTCTCATATGAGTGATCAGACTATACGGATGGATTAGGATCGACGAACGGTGTCCAACAGACTTGAAATCACTTCGATCTGACCCCTGTAGCTCCCACAACAAGCCCGAGAAAGATCAATGGCCAAGGGCAATGAGACATCCTTGCGGGCTTTGGATGAAAAATCCAATCATATGGATGGATCCGGAGTGATGATCGCAGTCCGGCAATGCAAGGGTCATCACAATCCGAGCACAGTGGCAACTCCTGCAATAGAAAGAAGATGGACTGCCCAGATGGTGCCACGTGGCACCATCTCAGCTGCCCAACGCCAGCCATGAATGCCCAGCACCAGCTCCTCTTCATCCTGATCATCAAATCTCAACTGTTGTATTAAGATCCAACAATCAAGAATCCACCTCCATCGCTTGCCTTTGGAACCTCCTCACGACCATTTCAAGGGATGGCATGGTGGTCCTACGAGGAGTTCACAAGGAGAGGGCATGGGTTCAAATCCCCATGGTGCCCCCTTAGGTTCAATTGGAGCAGCAGCAGTGCAGCAAGGCATGCACACTCACGCGTGCAGGGAGCAGTAGCAGCACACAAGCGCGTGCACCCGGCACAGAACATGCACATGCAGCAAGCCACAGAGAGCACGGGAGCGTAAGGCACATGCCAGCAAGGGCGTGAGTAGTGGAGGTGCACCTTCAGTGACAGCTACAGGGGTCTTTAGTGATGCTTACAGCTGTCACTAAAGACTAATGGCAAATTTGAGCCATTTCTTCAACTATAAAAAGGGACCTACCCCTCCCATTTGCATCAAGCTTGCACCCACAAGATGCCACAACTTTCTAGAGTTCCAAGTAAGGTCCTGAAGCCACCGAGATGCCAACGGAAGCCCCTCCACCACCGTGGCTATCTTGACATGTTCTTCTTCCTTGTCTTAATGTTATTTTATTTTGTAGTGTAGTTCATGTCTTGATTTTGCTAAAGCATTCATCTAGATTATGTTTTATTACACATTTGATACGAAATTGTTTGCACATTGATCTTATGATATGGTTCTCTAACCCTTTTCTCTCTCTCTCTCTATCTTTATCTCTCTTTCTCTCCCATTTTCTCAAATCGATTTTGAAGCACACAAATGACATATTTACGTGACATGAAAGTGAGTATGTGATCTAGTTACTACATCCTTGTGTTCGACACTTGGACTCACCTCCGATTCATTATTTAAAATTGATGTCATATGCACACTACAACGAATGAATTTTACACAAATGCGTCTAGCGAACATCAGGACCCTTCGGTGTTTTCCTAATTTTTAGCACTATAAATAAGACAAAAAGGGATTTACATGAATAATAATGAATAACAAGTATATACACCCCTGTCATCGTATGCATGAAATGAAATGTATTTTCCATAAAATAAGTTTTAATGTCTTTAAAAACTATCTAAATAGTATGGAACCTCTGGCAAAGATGAGATTTCTTGTGAATGAATAAATTAGGAAATAATATGAGAGATTATTAACCCTAGAATTAGTAATATGAAATTACTAAGGGGTGTTAGAATTGACAAGATAAGGAATACAGTTATCTGGAAATGGGATAGATAATATGACGAATATGTTAGGAGAGTAAAGGGATTAGATAACTGGTTTCAGCCCCGCTACTTGCCGGGATTTTAGCCATAGCATTAGGTATTTTCAGACTAGGTTCAATGGCTGTTTTAAGGAGTTGCTGGCCTCCCTAAGACTCTTTAGTTAGGCTTAGCAGCTAACTAGGATAGCAGATTTGCAGGGATTGGGGTTTGGAGCAGCTCTTTCGATTAGTGGGTGGGTCATTAGCTGTATGTAATTTAGCGTACACATCACTTGTATGTGTTCACGCTACATGACATAGCCACCACCCCTTTCTGCTATGACCCCAGGGTGACGAAGCATTGTGACTTGATGGATATAAGTGGCCCTCCAAGCCAGGAGGGTGGCTTATATTAGTCCTGTACCACATGATGTTACACGAAATCATCTCATGCTCGAGATGTTGATTGACAGTTTGAGAACAATAAGAATATGGGAAAATTGCATAAAAAGGGACTGGATATAAAATAAATTGTAAATAGACAAACTATAAAGATAGTGCATTCTTACTATACTCTGTTACTTGAGTTACTTGTTTAGTTGTACTACTTTACTCAATTTTTGCTGATGTGTTTTTTGGTTTCATACTCACATGTACTCAGCAATTCACCAGGAGATTTCCGTTGTAGATCTCCTTGGACAAATACTGCGGTAAATCTTTCTATTAGTATTCAATTTATGTTCCTTTAAATTTTGCAATAAGAATTGTTTATTGGCTATGTTTGTATTTTATAATTACGTGTTGGGTGATAGCGATCTTGTGGGTGTTTGTGCTAGTGTTAGCATACGACTACTCAGGTCTCGTAGGTTGGTGGGGCTCGGGTCGTCACATCACTCTTGATTCCACCACACTTCTCTTCAAATGATGGTTGTAAGTGTACTATAATGGAGAGAATGTGTAGCTAAGGATGGGAATTAGGTGGTGGTAGGGTAGGGTATTTATAGGATAGGAAGGGGGGTGGTAGTGTAGGGTATTTATAGGATGGAAAGTGGGGTGGTTATGTTGTTTTTGGAGGGAAATGAAGTGGCGGATGTTTCTAAAGGGAAATGAAGGGAAGTAAAGGGGGTGTTTCTAGAGGAAAAGTGAAGAGGTGCTTATGGGTGGTAGTGATGAAATTTTTGGAGGGAAAAATGGAGGGCTATTTAGGTGGAGTTTGGTGGAGTAGGGAGCTAGGTAGGAGGCATGAAGGAGGACTTGGTAGCTAGCTTGAGCTAACTAGTAGCTAAGGAGAGCTACATGGAGCTGGCACTAGCTATTCTGGAGTTGTAGGAAGCTAGGAGTTGAGATGCAGCTGCTTTTAATGTCATAGCTCAACTTAGCTAGTTAATTGATAGCTAGTAGCATTGAAGAGGTAGGTTGAGCTTCCTTGAGCAGGATAGAGCTTGACTGAGCCAGCTCAGAGCTAAGATGAGCTGCGACTAATCTGATTGTTAACTCAGCTAGCTTAGCTAGCTAGTTCACAACTAGTAGCTAAGCTTGATGGAGTTGAGTTGAAAATGAGCTGCATGAGCTGGAGTTGAGCTAACATGAACTAGCATGGAGCTGATTGATGAGCTGGAATCCAAGTGAGATGAGTTGGAATACAGCTGAGGTAAGCTAGATGAGATGGGATGAGCTTTTATCTTCTTTCTGATGTTCTGCCTTTCACATTGCCAAGGTTTAGGTGAATTCTACTATTTTCTTATCTCTGGCAAAAAATATAACAAATAAGAACATGAAATGATGCTAATGCATGCTTAAACCCTAAATGCATAAAATGCTAAATGCAACCTAATACCATAATTCAATGTAGTAAAATCTAGGAACTAGTGTAACCACCTCTTTTTTGATGCACCAAAATTATGCTTATTGCAAGACTAACATTTCAGGACTATCTCGGATTAAAGCATCTTCCAAGCCAAGTGTAGATAGTTGCTTATGTGTGTCTTCGTATCTTTGTTTGAGTCTTGGTCATTATTGTAAGGAACCTCAAATAAAACTCAAAAATGGATTTTGACTTATCTTTTCAAAACCAACTTTTTATGGACATTGATCGACCAAATTAGTTATTTGATCGACCAACCAACTTCATTAACCGATCAAATCAGTCTGATAAGTCCACTTTAGTGGATCATTATTTGGTCAAAGCACTCTCTAATTAGTTATTCTTAGCTGTTAATTAATTAGGAGTGATATGATTATTCACTTTAGTCTTCATATAATTTTATGCGTAAATTTTACATTAAATAACATATGATAGGATAACATAATCTATTTGATGAATGCAGGTTAGGTGCAAAAGCTTAGAAGTACATTTTTGCTTTCATAAGATGTCCTGAACTTAGATTGGACGTCTGGAACCGCTACCACAAACTCATTGACATTACATTTTTTAAGACATCTGAAGCTCTGATTAGACATCTGATGAAAACCAGCCAGAACTCATCTACCATTCCAACCACTTGCAATCTTTGTGAGTGGTTAGAGAAGCTTGCAGCCTAAGGAAAACTGACGAAGCGTGCACCGTGGCCTACCATCTGCAGAGATCATCTCTTCCCCTATGGGGGACTGATCGCGTTTTTGCATCGTTTGTTAAATTATGGTTTTAAGTCGTTGCAATGCACAAAAATGGATTCGCTTTTAAAATTTATAAGACCAAGATAGTGGGGTACCTAGGGTCGTCTAAGGAGGCGGGTTGCTTGCAAATCAACTCTCTTACATAGAAAATAAATCTCAAGTTTCTTTTTGGTATTTTAAATATGTAATTTTTTTTTTTGTTTTGAAATGATGAGGCAAAATGCGAATTGTGACGGGAAGTACTAACACCTATAATTACTTAGATAAAACTTAAGAGAAAGAAAATGTCCACTACCTAAGCTCACTCTAGGAAAGTGGAGGCCTAGAGTAATTAGGGAGTCGAAGTGAAACAAGTGCTAGAACAAAGGTAACAATTGCAATAAGAAATTAAAAAGAAGGCAATTCAATTAATCAGAATTTGTGTTCTCTACAAGGACAAGTAGAGGAATGCTTCTATTTGAAATGGAAAATATAAAAGCAATAAAAGAAACACAAATCCTCTTGCAAAATCTGGTGAAGAAGGGAGTCTTCTTGCTCCAAGCCTAGCTGCTCCTCAGCTTGAAAAGAGGGTCTCCTTCTTCTCCTTCCTTGAAAGCTCCTCCAAGGTGGATGCTTCCACCTTCAATGCTCTCCTCCAAGGGTGGGCGTGCACCACCCTCAAGCTTTCCTCCAAGGGTCATCCTTGCTTGGCTCCTCCTTTGGCTAGCGTGGGCATAAGAGAGAAGGGAAGAGGGGAAGGCACCAAAGGGACAGAATATCCCCTTAATCTTCTTGTTCTTCTCTCTTGGGCGTGGGCTCTAGGTAGAGTATGAGAGGAAATTTGCTAGCCAAGGATGGCTTGAATGGTGGTGGGTAGTGGTCTTTTTATAGGGTAGGATGAGGGGTTAACGTGACTCTTGAAATGAAGGGCTAAGATGGGAGGATGGAGGTGGTTAGGTGATCCTAGGTTTAAGGATGGTTGGCGCCATCTAAGGGGGGTAGTTATGGGTGGCCAAGGGACACCTAAAAGTGGCGCCAACCATGGAGAGGTGCCATGGGTTGGCACCAACTTCTAGGCTTCTAGAAGGGGGGATTATGTGGATGGTGGAGATGGGTTTAAGGGAAGATGCGTGGTGGAGATGAAGGGGGTTTTTGGAGGGAAAAGGTGGTGCCAACAAGGAGGTAGTTAGGGTGGTTTTGGTGCCACTTTATGGTGTCTTTTGGAGGTAGTGGGTAGGCTAGGTTGGTGCCAAGTACGGTAAGCATATGTGGAGCTTAGGTGGAGCTATTTGCTGGAACTGTTAGGTAGGGTTTTTAAGTGGTAAAAGCCAAGGGAGTTGGAGCATAGATAAGCTAAGCTAAGTTAAGCTAGCTTAACTAATGGTGGAGTAGAGGAGGAGGTGTTGGAGCTAGGGTTTGGAGGGAGGAGCTGGATCTGAAGAATCTGGAGCTGAAGTGGAGCTGGCAGCTACTAAAGAGGTCAACACGGGGCTACTCTAGTTGGCTTAGCTTGCTAGTTCTTTGCTAGCTACTAAGCCAAGCTAAAGTGAGCTGGCTTCTGTTGAATGGAGCTGAGGTGAGCTAGGTCTGGTGCTCCTGGGGAGGATTGAGCTGGTTGAGACAGCTAAGGTAGCTTAGCTCAACCAAGTTGAGCTAAGCTGAGTCCCCGGGAGCTGGACTTGGGATTCCTAACCTGGGATGAGTTCTTCTTCAGCTGGCTGGAGTTGAGTGGAGCTGGATGTAGTTGGATCTAAGCTGGGGTGAACTCCAGTCAACTCAGCTTCGCTAGCTAGAGCTCCCTATGGACTAGTGGGAGCTGAAATAAGCTTGACTCAACAAGGTTGAGCTAGATCTGAGCTGACCTGAGCTAAGGTGTGCTAAGGTGAGCTCTCTTGAGCTGCCATTCAGATGAGATTAGCTGAATGCAGTTGGGATGAGCTAATCCTAGTCCAAGTTAGCTAGGTTCCAACTAAGGTGAGTTGGATCAAGCTGAGTTCCAGTTAGTCTGAGCTCCTCCTTCACCATTTGCCTTCTTGAGTGCTAAGGTTTTAGGGATCTGTATATCCATTCATCCCTAACACTCACAAAAATACATTAAAACAACAAAAGAAAATGCAATGCATGCCTAACCTAGTTAATGCCTAAATGTAGCCCAAATCCAATTGCGGAGCAAAACTCTAAGAGCTAGGTTTGTTTTAATGCATAAGAATGATGATAAACTATTGTTTATCACACCCCCAAACTTATATTTAGTTAGTCTCTTAGCAAAACTTTAATTTTTTGGAAAATGAAATTTTTGGGAAATCTAATTTTTTCGACTTTTGAGGAGAAAAAGATTAAGGGGCATTAGTTGATCTAAACGCAGGAGGCATGAGATTTGTTAAGGATAAACATTAGGATTTATTTTTGATCCAACCATTAGACAAAATGGGATCAATATATCCTCTAGAAAATTCACAAATTAACCCTTTGTTAATTCTGGTGACTTGAAATTTTTGTTTTTAGATTTTTCTGGCTCATGAATCTGATTTGCAACTTGCAAAATCCTTTAAAACCTTGTGTCCATGCTTGTGAAAAGCCAACACTTATAAGGGCATTTTAATTAATTTATTTATTTATTTATTTTCCTCCCCCATGCTTATATTTAGCTTAGTCTTACAACAGATGTGTCGGGATCATCATTCCCATTACCAATCCTCAAGGGGACTCTGGCGCCAGTACTTTGGGATAGCACTGTCCATGACACCACCCAGGAGCTCACAACCCCAAAACACAATGCGATGTAAAGGGGTGCTCCAAGCAAACTAAAGCTCTTGCTTTGACACTATAGGTAGAGCACCGTCCAAGATACTTAAGCTACTAAAATGTGCTTTAATGCTCCATCTAAAGATATGAAATATAGATATGGAGCAGTGCCAAGGCAGTAACATGTTGACATCGCATCCTGAAAGGAGGCATTTTCCTCCTTCTCGATGGTGGGAACTCAAACCAATGATCTACTTCAGACTTTTACTAAGTCCAAATAAGGGAGTTTTTCAAATTTTTAGTTGTTTTAAGTGTTGGCTTGTGTGTGAAAATTGGCACAAGAAGTTCCTCAAGACATGCAAGTTTTTGAATCAGAAACTAAGCCGAATACTTTCCACATTACAAAATAGGATCAAGTCACCTGAACTATCATGAGTTCATGTGGAATTTGTAGAGAAGGATATCTAATCTAGTCTAAAATAGACCCTGATATTCTAATGATCAAATCCACATCCTCTTCCCTAGTTTGTTAAAGATTAAATCCTATTATACCAAAAGTGAGTTTTTCGACTTTAGTCCCGATTTCAAAATTTTTCCTCAGAAAGTTTTCAATATTTTTATTTTTTTTGGGTATGCAAGCAAGAATTAAACTAAAGAAAAATGCATGTTTTTAGGTTTTGAAAATCTTAAATCGATTGTCAAATTTTAAAAACAACCCCCCCATGCTTAAGATATGCAATGTCCTCATGCATTAGGAGGAAAAAGGGATCACCTTAGTGAAGGGTGGTCAATTTTAGGATGGTCAAAACCTGAAAAAAGAATGAAAAAGGAAAGTAGGAAAAAAAATGAAGGGTTACCACCCATCTAGTGCTATCTTTTATGCCATTTAGCCGGGCGTAGTGTGCATTAGTGATCAAAGGTGGTTGGCTCAGTGAAATCAAAGGATTCAGATGGAAGATTAGGCATATGATCAAAATTGGGCTTTAAACATTGGCCGTTAACTTGAAATGTCAAATATATTTTTGGATCAAAAAGATCAACAGCACCGTATGGATATGTTTTATGGAGAATAAAGGGCTCGGCCCATTTAGATTTTAATTTGCCAGGAAAAAGATGTAATCTCGCATCAAAAAGCCAAACGCGTTGATTAACGTCAAAGTGTTTCCGAAAAATATGTTTATCGTGAAATTTCTTTGGTTGGTCTTTATAAATCCTTGCATTTTCATAGGAAAAATTACATAATTCTTCCAATTCAGTCAACTGTAATTTTCTATGGATTCCTACGTCAAATAAATCCATGTTGAGCTGTTTTATTGCCCAAAAAGCCCTATGTTCTAGTTCTACTAGGAGATGGCATGCCTTCCCAAAAATCAGACAGAAGGGAGACATGCTGAGCGGAGTTTTAAATGTAGTATGGTAGGCCCATAAACCGTCATGCAATTTGGTGGACCAATCTTTACGGTCGAGCCTAACCGTCTTTTGTAAAATATTTTTAATTTCCCGGTTAGAAACTTCAGCTTGGCCGTTAGTTTGGGTGTGATAAGGTGTGGAAATTTTATGATTCACCCCATATTTAGAAAGAAGGTGACAGAATTGTGAGTGAGTGAAATGTGAACCTTCGTCACTGATAATGGCTTTTGGTATGCCGAATCTTGAGAAAATATTTTTCTTAAGAAATTCGACAACCACACGGTGATCACTAGTGCGGGTGGGTATTGCTTATATCCACTGTGAAACATAGTCGACTGTGAGTAATATATATAAATACCCACCAGAGTTGATTAACGGTCCCATGAAGTCGATGCTCCAAACAACAAAAATTTCAACCTCTAAAATAGGATTGAGGGGCATCATATCCTTCCAAGTCATATTGCCGATGCTCTGGCAACGCATACAGGACCGAACAAAGTCATGAGCATCTTTGTGCAAGCTGGGCCAATAGAATCCCGCATTAAGGATTTTAGCTACATTTTTCTTGCTCGAAAAATGTCCGCCACAGGCCATTGATAGACAATGTGTCAAAATATCATGGATTTCAGAATTGGGTACACATTATCGAATGACCTGATCGGCACAAATGTGAAAAAGGTCGGGCTCTTCCCAAAAGTAGTATTTAATATCAGCAAAGAACTTATCCCGTTTTGTTTTGGCCAATCAGCGGGGATTCGTTCTATTTCTAAATAGTTTGCGATGGGTGCAAACCAAGGGAGGGTTGTAGCAGCTGACGAGTCGATTGTTCGCTTTAAAAGTCATTTGTAGCTTGATGTGGTGGAAAAATCGACTAATCAACAATTAAAATAACCACTCGTAGAAGAGCGGGTCATATCCACAAGGAGGCAATGACGTATTTAAGTTCGCCCAATTAAAAATGTATGTTCGAAGTTAGTTTAGACGAGAATCGAGCCAAATCTGCCTTCAGATTAAGGTAATATCAAGAAAACATGCTGAAATGGCAATTTTTAACAACTAGAGGATATTTTTTGCAATGCAGATTCAATAAAATATCAATAAAAGTTGGCAGTGGCAGAAAATGTAAATATTAATGGCCCTTTTACTCTGGCAAAACAAGGGATTTTTTCCCCTTTGGTGTGCGCGACGAGGAGTGGACGGCCGGACGCGGGAAGCTCGGAGGAAGTCCCTTGGACCGAGGGCTTCGAAACGGTGGTGGCGACATGTCGCCTGGCGGCCGGAGGCAGCCGGACAACCTCCGGTGGAGGTGGCTGCAGCCGATGCTGCAGCTGCTATTGTTGGGTGTGGCCCGCGCTACTGGAGGCGTGGGCGGACTACTGCGCGCTCTGTTGGCGGTGAGAGCGGGTGCTGCAGGTGTAGAAGGAGGGCGTGCGCATTGAGGCGTGCGTGGGACTGCTAGCGAGAGGGCGCAAGTGGGTGGTTCTACAGGTGCGGCTGCAGATGGCGTGGGAGCGCACTGCAGTCTGTACAGGGAAGGTGCTGCGGCCGCGGGAGCACGTGCGTGAGGTTCTGCAGACGTGTACGCATGCTGGTGCGCGCGGGTGAGCGGTGAGGTGCAGGCTGAAGGTGAGCGGTTGGACTTCAGACGGGTGCACCGGCGATTGCGCGTGGAGATGGCGAAGGCTGTAGGCGCGGGGAAGGTGGAGTGAGCGGGTGTGAGGGCTGGAGGCTATGTACGCCTTGCGTGCTGTTGGAGATGAGCGGGTGGCTGCTGCGACGTGGGTGGTGGAAGTGAAGTGAGAGGACGGAGATTGCTGCTAGAGTGGGGGTGGACTTCTGACGTCCGGGAAATTTCCCGGTCATCTTAACTGACTGAAAGGGTGATTGCACAGTAGCTGCGGCGGTTGTTGTTGGTGACGACGATGAGGGAAATGCACGCTAAGGTGCTCACGGTAATGCGGACGAGCTCCGGATGGCAGTGTGGTCTATCACACCACACGCCCACGGTGGTGGAGACTCGCCGCCATGGTTGAGGTTGGTGGTATCGAATGGAAGAGATGAGATCTCTCTGCACAGTGGTGGTCAGTAGTGGAGGCCTTCACAACTCGGCTGCCTCCCTCCTCCTTTTGTATTGGCATGCACAAATTTGAAATCAACTGCCCGACCAGATCAAACACATCCGCTCCTCCTTGAATGGGTTCTTCACTGCGGCAGCTGGTGGCATTGGAGCGACAGCTAACCGTTCTTGCAAGAGGAAGAATAAATAAAATAATGTCAAAATATTATGGTCATTTATATACAGACCCTCAACTTTTATGTTAGTGAAAACAATGTACCTAATTGGTTAACTAATTAGAAGAATGTCATTCGAAGCTAATTCTAAATGCACTTAAAATATGAACGCAATGCATGGATTATGTAATTAAATTAAAAATACAAATTAATCTGTTTACATCCTAATTTACGCTAAATAAACATTACAATTAACCTAATATCTAGGCACTTAAATACTTAAATAGCCCACAACTATGGGCTAATCAAATACCCCCATGCCTAGTTTTTGCTAGTCCCTAGCAAAATTAAGCGAAACCTAGCACTCCAAGTAGACTAGTCAACTAACTTTGTCTTCCTTCAGAAGCATATTAAGTTCAGAATCTAGACCCAAGGTTCTTAAGTAGTTGCTAAGTTACAGACTAGGTCGGCTAAAGAGGAGTTGCAGGCACAAGTTTCCCTGATTTCTGACTCTACCCTAAAGTTTATTGATCCCTGAGATTAAAGCATCCGTGCCTGTGTATTGGTCTGAGTTATTTGAGTTAAAGAATTTTCTTTTTTTTTTATATATATATATATAAATTTTTATTATATATATATATTTTTTTTTTTTTTTTATTCTTCTAAGTCTAACCTCAGATTAGCTATCAAAACGGTCTGTGTCGGATTCATTGTCCACATTACCATACCTCGAAGGGTGCCTGGCTTTCGATGCTTCGAGATAGAACCACCCATAACGACCTTAAGAACTCCTAGCAATCGACACTTCGAGATAGTATGGCCCATGGATTTCTTAAGCAAATTCAGGCCTATGGCAATCGACACTTCGAGATAGGGCCGCCCTTGGTACCTGAACTGCACAATGCGCTTACATGCGCCCAGTAGGATGGATATCCTAAGAGACAAGCACTGAGGAGGTAATATGTTGTCATCACATCCTCAAGGTGAGTATATACTCCCCTCTCCTGCGGTAGGAACTCTTCCAATCAAAATGTGTTTTCAAGCCTCTCCTAAGTCAAAACTAAGAGAACCAAATCTCTTTTCAGAAAGATAGAAATTAAGTTAATTACCAGACCAAGTGTGTGAAATTTGGATGCTTGGGTTAAAAGGACCCGTAAACCAAAAGGTAGAATAAGACTCCAGGTACTACCCCACCTTTTAACTCAAACCCTAGCTTCCCTTCCTCAACCACTTAAGGAATGGTTCGCAACTTAACTCCTACTTAAGTTTTTAAGTCCACAAAGGTCCCTAAAGGCCTAAAGCTAGCAGCTCATTTAGCTTCTAAAGTTTGACCCTAGAATTAACTTAGTCTACCCAAGAGTTCTGATTTGCTTAAGACTGCAGAACTTAGCCAGTTAAGCTCAAAACTTTTTTTTTTTTTTCAATTTCTCTTTTTTTTAAATATATATGCATGCTATAAACAAAATGCTTCAAGTCCTCTCCCCCATGCCTGGTTCAAACAATGTCCTCATTGAAAACAAAAAAAGCTAAAGGAAGATATTACCTGAGGCGGAGAATGGTAGGAGCTAAGGCTCCTCAAGAGTGACTTCGTCAACTAGATGGCCATCTAAAGTTATGTACGGTTTTAACCGTTGCCCGTTGACGATAAAGGGAGTTGCTGAAGTGGAAGGATTTTTGATCTCCACAGCTGCATGCGGAAATACTTTGGTGATTATGTAAGGCCCATCCAAACGTGATTTTAACTTCCCAGGAAAAAGCTTAAGTCTGGAATTGAAAAGACAGACTTGTTGGTTGGGCTCAAAGGTCTTTCGAAGAATAAACTTATCATGCAAGACCTTAGTTCTTTCTTTATAAGCTTGAGAGGTGTCATAAGAATCATTCCTCAGCTCCTCAAGCTCACTTAATTCTAGAAGTCGTGACTTACCTGCCGTTTCTAAATCCATGTTAACACTTCGAATAGCCCAAAGTGCTTTATGTTCCAACTCAACAGGTAAATGGCACGCTTTTCCATACACCATCCAAAAGGGAGAAGTACCCAAAGGAATCTTGTACGCCGTTCGATAAGCCCACAAAGCATCATCGAGCTTTTGGGACCAGTCTTTCCTATCAGGTCTAACAATCTTTTCCAAAATATTTTTTATCTCCCTATTTGATACTTCAACTTGGCTACTTGTTTGAGGGTGGTAAGGGGTAGCAACCTTGTGAGTCACTCCCAAACTCTTGATTAACCGATTGAAGTGGTGGTTTCGGAAATGAGGTCCCCCTTCACTTATGATAGTCTTGGGGCAGCCGAAACAGGATATGATATTGGCCTTCACAAATTTCAAAACCACAGAGTGGTCATTTGTGCGCTTAGGAATGGCCTCTATCCATTTAGAGACATAATCAACTGCCACCAAGATATATTGAAAACCATGGGACGACGGGAAGGGGCCCATAAAGTCAATTCCCCACACATCAAAAATTTAAACAGATTGAATAGGATGTTGAGGCATTTCATTCTTCTTCCCAATCGTTCCAATCCGTTGACATCTAATACAAGCCTTAACAAAATTATGAGAATCCTTAAATAAGGAAGGCCACCAAAAACCAGACTGGAGAACCTTAAAAGCAGTTTTCTTAGCACAAAAGTGTCCTCCACAATGAAGTTCATGACAAAAACTCAGCACACTTTGTTGTTCCTCTTTAGGCACACAACGTCTCAAAACTTGGTCTTGTCCAATTCTAATTAATTCTGGCTCTTCCCAATGAAAATATCTTGCTTGAGAAATCAATCTCATTCTTTTCTGCTCATCCCAAGAGCCAAGAGCTTGTCCAGTGACCAAGTAATTTACAGTGTCTGCATACCAAGGTAAAGTTGGTGTTTCTGCCATCAGAGTTTCATCGGGAAATGTCTCGCGAATGTCTCCAGAAAGAGAGTCATTATGAGGAAGGCGAGACAAGTGGTTAGCCACAACATTTTACACTCCTTTCTTTTCACGTATTTCCATGTCAAATTCTTGAAGGAGTAAGATCCACCTAATCAGACGTGGCTTAGAATCCTTCTTAGCAATGAGATTTTTCACTGCTGCATGATCAGTAAAAATAACCACCTTAGACCCAAGTAGATAAGACCTAAACTTCTCCAGAGCAAAAACTACAGCAAGTAATTCTTTTTCAGTGACGGTGTAGTTTTGCTGAGGTTCGGTTAAAGTCTTGCTTGCATAATGCAGCACATGAGGTCTTCCCTCAACCCTTTGTCCAAGGACTACTCCCACAGCATAATCTGAAGCATCACACATAAGCTCAAATGGGAGTGTCCAATCAGGAGCTTGGTGAATAGGCGCAGATATCAAGGCCTCCTTTAGAGTTTGAAAGGCCTCAGCACACTTTGAATCAAAACTGAAGGAAGATTCCTTCGCCAACAAGTCACAAAGTGGCCTAGAAATCTTACTAAAATTTTTAATAAAGCACCTATAAAAGATAGCATGGCCCAGAAAGGATCTAATTTGTTGGACATTCGTAGTCAATGGAAGTTTGGAAATAGAATCAATCTTGGCTTTATCTACTTCCAAACCTTGCACAGATACA
The DNA here is from genome assembly GCA_037157565.1 of Thalassia testudinum. NCBI lineage: Eukaryota > Viridiplantae > Streptophyta > Magnoliopsida > Alismatales > Hydrocharitaceae > Thalassia > Thalassia testudinum. The sequence continues at coordinate 4,811,072 of JAZHRO010000073.1, read as the reverse complement.
ACATGCCCAAGTATAATTCCTTTCTGTATGATGAAGTGACTCTTCTCCCAGCTGAGGACTAAACCAGTTTCCTTACATCGTTTCAACACATTTTCCAGGTGCAGGAGACACTGGTCGAAAGACGAGGCATAAATGGAGAAGTCATCCATAAATACTTCGACGCACTCGTCAATCATGTCCGAGAAGATAGACATCATACGCCTGAATGCAAAAGTTCCGTAAGGACTCGTGAATGTCATCTTTTCCTGGTAATCAGGAAAGACTGCCACTTGATTGTACCTAGAATATCCATCGAGAAAGTAATAGTACTTATTCCCTGCCAATTCTTTGAGAATTTGATCAAGAAAAGGCAAAGGAAAGTGATCCTTCTGGGTAGCGGTGTTTAGCTTGCGGTAATCAATACAAACCCTCCATCCAGTTGAGGGTCTAGTGACAACTTGTTCACCTTGGTCATTGAGTTCCACAGTAAAGCCTGCCTTCTTTGGCACCACATTAATGGGACTGACCCATTTATTGTCGACAATGGGATATATGATCCTGGCATCCAACCACTTCAGGATTTCCTTTTTTTCAACCTCTCTCATATTAGGGTTCAGACGTCTCTGCATGTCCCAAAAAGGCTTGATGGAATCATCAGTATAAATGTGGTGCATGCAGAGTGTAGAGTCTATACCCTTAATGTCAGCAATGCTCCAAGCAATAGCTTCCTTGTGCCTAGACAGGCATTCAATCAAGGCTCCCTCCTATGCCTCAGATAGCACAGGAGAAATGATAACGAGGAGCGTATCATTGGCACCTAGGAAAACATACTTGAGAGTGTCAGGGAGGGGTTTCAACTCAATGATGGGGGCTTGTATGGTTGAGGGTTTCATAATAGATGTCCCCATCTTTTGTAGCAAATCTACCTTCGGCGGAAGTGATGGGGGAAGAGACTCAGCAGAAACTCCTAGCAATTCCTCTAGTTCTAGTATATCCCCTTCACATTCCTCCAAGAGATGGGAATGCTCATTTAGCATGACATGCTGAAGGGGGTCATCACATAACATTGCAAGAGTTGCCTCTTCAATCAGGTCATCTATCACCTCAACTTGAGAACAATCCTCAAGTCCGACTTGTTTGTAAGCATCAAACACACTAAGCTGGATTTTCCTGTTCCCAAAGCCCATTTACAATGCCCCAGTATTGCAATTAATTGAAGCATGAGAAGCTGCAAGGAAGGGGTGGCTCAAAATGATGGAGGGTTTGGTTGGCTTGTTAGTAGGGTTAGTGTCCAAAACTAAGAAGTCAACGGGAAAGAAGAAATCCTCCACTCTTATGAGGACATCTTCCAAAATTCCCCGTGGTGTCTTAAGTGATCGATCAACAACTTGAAGGATTACAGGGCTAGGCTTCAGATTGCCTCCCCCAAGTTGTTCATACACGTAGCTCGGAAGGATGTCCACCCCCACACCCAGATCAAGTAGAGCCTCATCAATTTGTAAGTCACCAATAACTACAGAGATGTATGGGGCTCCTGGGTCCTTAAGTTTCGGGGGTGTGCCATGTTGAACAATTGAGCAAAAAAAATCAGGCAGGACAACTTTTGATTGGACCTGTTTTCTAGATTACCACTTTTTCGTGCACAGGTCCTTTAAGAAGCGGGCATAAGAAGGAATCTGCTTGATAGCTTCAAGCAAAGGCAGGTTAATCTGCACTTGCTTGAAAGTTTCCATAATCTCATCCGTCTTATCTCTGGCTCCAGATGAGCCAGCAGAAGTCTGCCCAGAGGTGGATAAGTGCTCTGGAAAAGGCACTCTCGATCTCTGGGTGGAAGGGTTGTCATGTCGAGTAAGGGGTGGAACAGGGGCAACTTCTTACGATGAGGCGATTTCAAGCGGAGAAGATTTGGGCAAGTCTTCTCCGGTGGGGGTGAAAGTTGGGGTGGATGTTTTTTTAGGGGGTGAGACTATAGGATTATCAGGTTTGGAAATTTCTTTACCACTCCTCAGAATAGTCACCGCCTGAGCATGCTCCCTAAAGACAATCCCTTTTCCTTTAGGATTTTCCTCAGCAGCACTGGGGAGTTTCCCAGTCTCCCTCTGTCTAACGGCCTCAACAAGGTGTCCAATTTGTGATTTCATCTCATGTATAGCCTTGTCATGAGATTGGATGATGGCACTTTGACTTTCTTGCATAGTTTTCAACATCGCCTTCAATTCATCCATCTCAGAGGTTTTAGGTTGGGCAAAGGTCTGAGGTTGGTTCATTTGATGTTTTTGAAAGGATTATGGTTTGTAATTCCCTGAATTTGAGACATTTCCTTGTCTCCATGAAAAGTTTGGGTGGTCCCTCCATCCCTCATTATAAGTGTTGGAGAAAGGGTCATTACGAGGTCTTGGACGGAACCCTTGAGCGGCATTTAAATCGCCTTGTACAAGCTTAGGGAATTGGGAAGCCAAGTGGCAATCCATAGTGGCGTGTGTATTGCCTTGACAAATTACGCATTCGGAAGCTTGGGATGTGGAGGTGTTAGGTACGAATGAACTCGGGTTCGACATAAGCCTTTCCATGTTTTGATTCAATAATTGGATCTGAGAGGCTAAATTCTGGGTGTCCCTTGCTTCATTCGCCTCCAACTTTCTTTGCATGAGAGTGGGCTTTCTATCCATGTAGGCAGAATTTAAGTGAATAGAATTCTCACTCAAAGTATCAAATAAGTTCCAAGCTTCATCCTCAGTCTTAGATAGAAAGGTTCCTGCACAGGCACCATCCACAGTTTGCCTATGCGAATCATTAAGTCTGATGTAGAACCTTTCAACCATTTGCCATTTAGGCACCTGGTGATGTGGGCAAAGTCTCAGCAAATCGGTAAAGCGCTCCCACTCATCATGGAATGCTTCCCCATCCTTTTGAACAAAACTCATAATTTCCCTCCTAAAGTGATTTATTTTGCTCATGGGGAAGTACTTCAAAAACTCCTTCTTCAGGGCATCCCAAGTATTTATATTATCAAGGGTGTGATACCAATACTTGGCTTTGTCCTTTAGGGAGAAGGGAAAGAGGGTCCGCATTTGAGCGTCATCAGTAACGCCCTGCAGCTCCACCGTGGAACAGACCTCGGTGAATTCCTCAATATGCCTGTAAGGGTCTTCCCTAGTAGTACCATAAAAGGAGGGTAGCAAGGATATGGTACTACTTTTGATCTCATATGGATTGTCCCCTCCAGGTCTATGTAGTGCTGGGCCAGCCTGATTGGTTGGGATGAAATATTCCTTAAGGCTCCTTTGATCAGCCATTTCTACCCTTGGAAGGTCTCTTCTTAGGATTCTTTCAGGTTCAGGATCAAATACAAGTTGTCTCCTAAGAGAACGCCTACCAAGCATGCACTACAAAAACAATTCAAAAGGACTTGTTTGGTCTTTACAGATTTAGGCCTTTGACTTTAGTTCAAATTGTAGGTGACAAAACAAGTTGCCCAATCAATTACGCGCCTATTGTCAACCTTCTAAATGCCTAAAAAGACCTAGTTGGAGCTTAGGTATTCTTCCCTAAATCTCAAATGGTCAAGTAAATCCAAAGACGGAAGATCGAGGGATGCAAGTAGGCCTAAGCCTTCCTTTGAAGCTGTGCTTTCGCGGTGCTTCTCAACTACCCCCAAAAATCCGTGACAGGGTATCCCCCTCTTTGGATTTACAAAACCTTTGATCTCAAGTTCCGAATACTTCAGAATCCAACAATAGGAGGGCTCTTGTCCTAGTCGTTTCAAGACTTAGGAGTGTCTAAATGAGTGCTGTGGTGCAACAGATATAAGTGTGCATTCACCGCAAAAGGATTTTGAATTTTGAATCGCACACCACGTTTTACAATCAAGTCCTTGATTTTTAGATGTCCCTCCTTTAATTAGTCCTTTTTTTAGAAAATATGTGACCACTTGTTAAATAGCTTCAAGACAAACTTTGTGGTCTTTGAATTAATTCCAAATGCAATGCATGATCAAGAATAGGATGCAAAGTAAGAGAATGCGTACCTTGCTTCCAGCAATCAACGATGCAAGAATACACGCAATGCAGAGAAGTAAATCTAGAGGCTGCTCATACAAACCTAAATGGTTCGTCCTAGGTCAGGCAGCTCATTTTTTTTTTTAATTTTTAAACTACTTATGCACAAGCAAATAAAAGTAATCAATAAACTAAAAACCTAAATCTAAAGAAAAGGGAACAGGCTCCCAAAAATTACCCAACATGGGCCCAAAACAAAATCGAGGAACAAACCCCTAAAAATATACCCCAGAACAAGGGTTTCAAACAAAATGCAATAAAAAAATAAATCTAAAGTCTTAATTCTATCAAACTAGGAACTAAATATACACTGATGTCTGTTGCGTCCTCGTCCTTCTCCTCCTTTCAAAATTGCTCGTCCAATTCTCCTCTGGCAACGTCAAGGGTCGCCTCTCACACTGGTTGGTTCTTGCACAAATTTTCTCGCACAGGAAAGAAAATAATAAATGGTCAAATCAGTGTGCAATTGACAAATAATCAAAATAAAATTAGGCAAAATTATTGCGTCTGTTGCCTCCCCGGCAATGGCGAGTCGATTGTTCTCTTTAAAAGTCGTTTGTAGTTTGATGTGGTGGAAAAATCGACTAATCAACAATTAAAATAACCACTTGTAGAAGAACGGGTCGTATCCACAGGGAGGCAATGACGTATTTAAGTTCGCCCAATTAAAAACGTATGTTTGGAGTTAGTTTAGACAAGAATCGAGCCAAATCTGCCTTCAGATTAAGGTAATATCAAGAAAACATGCTGAAATGGCAATTTTTAACAACTAGAGGATATTTTTTGCAATGTGGATTCAATAAAATATCAATAAAAGTTGGCAATGGCAGAAAATGTAAATATTAATGGCCTTTTTACTGTAGCAAAATAGGGGATTTTTTTCCCCTTTGGCATACGCAACGACGAGTGGACGGTCGGACGTGGGAAGCTTGGAGGAAGTCCCTTGGACCGAGGGCTTTGAAACGGTGGTGGCGGTGTGTCGCGCGGTGGCCGGAGGCAGCCGGACGACCTCTGGCAGAGGTGGCTGTAGTCGGTGCTGCAGCTGCTGTTGTTGGGCGTGGCACACGCTGCTGGAGGCGTGCTCGGACTGCTGCGTGCTCTGTTGGTAGTGAGAGTGGATGTTGTAGGCACGGAAGGAGGGCGTGCGCAGAGAGGCGCGCACGAGACTGCTAGCGGGAGGGCACAGGCGGGTGGTTCTGCAGGTGAGGCTGCAGATGGCGTGGACGGGCACTGCAGTCGATGCGGGGAAGGTGCTGCTGGTGCGGGAGCGCACGCGTGAGGTTCTGCTGATGTGTGCGCAGGCTGGTGCACAATGGTGGGCGGTGAGGTGCAGGCTGAAGGTGAGTAGGTGGACGTCAGACGGGTGCGCCGGCAGTTGCACGTGGAGATGGCGAAGGCTGCAGGCGCAGGGAAGGTGGAGTGAGCGAGTGTGAGGGCTGGAGGCTATGCATGCCTTGCGTGCGGTTGGAGATGAGCGGGTGGCTGCTGTGGCATGGGTAGTGGAAGTGAAGTGTGAGGACGGAGATTGCTGCTGGGGTGGGGGTGGACTTCAGACATCCGGGAAATTTCCCGGACGTCTTAACTGACTGAAAGGGTGATTGCACAGTAGCTGTGATGGTGGTTGTTGGTGACGACGGCGAGGGAAATGCACGCTAAGGTGCTCACGGTAATGCTGACGAGCTCCGGATGGCGGTGTGGTCTATCACACCACACGCCCACGGTGGTGGAGACTCGCTGCCACGGTTGAGGCCGGCGGTATGGAATGGAAGAGAGGAGATCTCTCTGCACAGTGGTGGTCGGTGGTGGAGGCCTTCACAGCTCGGCTGCCTCCCTCCTCCTTTTGTATTGGCCTGCACAAATTTGAAATCAGTTGCCTGACCAGATCAAACATATCCGCTCCTCCTTGAATGGGTTCTTCACTGCGGCAGCTGGTGGCATTGGAGCGGTAGCCAGCCGTTCCTGCAAGAAGAAGAATAAATAAAATAATGTTAAAATATTATGGTCATTTATATACAGACCCTCAAATTTTATGTTAATGAAAACAATGTACCTAATTGGTTAACTAATTAGATAAATGTCATTCTAAGCTAATTCTAAATGCACTTAAAATATGAACGCAATGCATGGATTATGTAATTAAATTAAAAATATGAATTAATCTATTTACATCCTAATTTATGCTAAATAAATGTTTGAATTAACCTAATTTCTAGGTGCTTAAATACTTAAAAAGCCCACAACTATGGGCTAATCAAATACCCCCATGCCTAGTTTTTGCTAGTCCCTAGCAAAATTAAGCGAAACCTAGCACTCCAAGTAGACTAGTCAACTCACTTAGTCTTCCTTCAGAAGCATATTAAGTTCAGAATCTAGACCCAAGGTTCTTAAGTAGTTGCTAAGTTACAGACTAGGTCGGCTAAGATGAGTTGCAGGCACAGGTTTCCCTGATTTCTGACTCTACCCTAAAGTTTATTGATCCCTGAGATTAAAGCATCTGTGCCTGTATATTGGTCTGAGTTATTTGAGTTGAAGAATTTTTTTTTTTGTTATATATATATATTTTTTTTTGTTTGATTCTTTTAAGTCTAACCTCAGATTAGCTATCAACACGGTTTGTGTCGGATTCATTGTCCCCATTACCATACCTCGAAGGGTGCCTGGCTTTCGATGCTTCGAGATAGCACCGCCCATAACGACCCTAGGAACTCCTGGCAATCAACACTTCGAGATACTATCGCCCATGTATTTCTTAAGCAAATTCAGGCCTTTGGCAATCAGCACTTCTACATAGGGCTGCCCATGGTACCTGAACCGCACAAAGCGCTTACATGCCCCCAGTAGGATGGATATCCTAAGAGACAAGCGCTGAGGAGGTAATACGTTATCATCGCATCCTCAAGGTGAGTATATACTCCCCTCTCCTGTAGCGGGAACTCTTCCAATCAAAATGTGTTTTCAAGCCTCTCCTAAGTCAAAATTAAGAGAACCAAATCTCTTTTCAGAAAGACAGAAATTAAGTTAATTACCAGACCAAGTGTGTGAAATTTTGATGCTTGGGTTGCAAGGACCCATAAACCAAAAGGTAGAATAAGACTACAGGTACTACCCCACCTTTTAACTCCAACCCTATCTTCCCTTCATCAACCTCTTGAGGAATGGTCCGCAACTTAACTCCTACTTAAGTTTTTAAGTCCACAAAGGTCCCTAAAGGTCTAAAGGTAGTAGCTCATTTAGCTTCAAAAGTTCGACCCTAGAATTAACTTAGTCTACCCAAGAGTTCTGATTTGCTTAAGACTGCAGAACCTAGCCAGTTAAGCTCAAAACTTTTTTTTTTTTTCATTTTCTCTTTATTTTATTTTATATATATATGCATGCTATAAACAAAATGCCTCAGGTCCTCTCCCCCATGCCTGGTTCAAACAATGTCCTCATTGAAAACAAAAATAGCTAAAGGAAGATATTACCTGAGGCGGAGAATGGTAGGAGATAAGGCTCCTCAAGAGTGACTTCGTCAACCAGATGGCCATCTAAAGTTATGTACGATTTTAACCGTTGACCGTTGACGATAAAGGGAGTTGCTGAAGAGGAAGGATTTTTGATCTCCACACCTCCATGCGGAAATACTTTGGTGATTATGTAAGGCCCATCCCAACGTGATTTTAACTTCCCAGGAAAAAGCTTAAGTCTGGAATTGAAAAGGCAGGCTAGTTGGTCGGGCTCAAAGGTGTTTCGAAGAATAAACTTATCATGCAAGACCTTAGTTCTTTCTTTATAAGCTTGAGAGGTGTCATAAGCATCATTCCTCAGCTCCTCAAGCTCACTTAATTCTAGAAGTCGTGCCTTACCTGCCTTTTCTAAATCCATGTTAACACTTTGAATAGCCCAAAGTGCTTTATGTTCCAACTCAACAGGTAAATGGCACGCTTTTCCATACACCATCCGAAATAGAGAAGTACCCAAAGGGGTCTTATAGGCCATTCGATAAGCCCACAAAGCATCATCGAGCTTTTGGGACCAGTCTTTCCTATCAGGTCTAACGGTCTTTTCCAAAATATTTTTTATCTCCCTATTTGATACTTCAACCTAGCCACTTGTCTGAGGGTGGTAAGGGGTAGCAACCTTGTGAGTCACTCCCAAACTCTTGATTAACCGATTGAAGTGGTGGTTTCGGAAATGAGGTCCCCCATCACTTATAATAGTCTTGGGGCAGCCGAAATGGTATATGATATTGGCCTTCACAAATTTCAAAACCACAGAGTGGTCATTTGTGTGCGTAGGAATGGCCTCTATCCATTTAGAGACAATCAACTGCCACCAACATATATTGAAAACCATGGGACGACGGGAAGGGGCCCATAAAGTCAATTCCCCACACATCAAAAATTTCAACAGATTGAATAGGATGTTGAGGCATTTCATTCTTCTTCCCAATCGTTCCAGTCCGTTGACATCTAATATAGGCCTTAACAAAATTATGAGAATCCTTAAATAAGGAAGGCCACCAAAAACCAGACTGAAGAACCTTAAAAGCAATTTTCTTAGCACCAAAGTGTCCTCCACATTGAAGTTCATGGTAAAAACTCAGCACACTTTGTTGTTCCTCTTCAGGCACACAACATCTCAAAACTTGGTCTTGTCCAATTCTAAATAATTCTGGCTCTTCCCAATGAAAATATCTTGCTTGAGAAATGAATCTCATTCTTTTATGCTCATCCCAACCGGTAGGAGTTTGTCCAGTGACCAAGTAATTTACAGTGTCTGCATACCGAGGTAAAGTTGGTGTTACCACCATCAGAGTTTCATTGGGAGATGTCTCGCGAATGTCTCCAGAAAGAGAGTCATTATGAGGAAGGCGAGACAGGTGGTCAACCACAACATTTTCCACTCCTTTCTTTTCACGTATTTCCAAGTCAAATTCTTGAAGGAGTAAGATCCACCTAATCAGACGTGGCTTAGAATCTTTCTTAGCAATGAGATGTTTCACTACTGCATGATCAGTAAAAATAGCCACCTTTGACCCAAGTAGATAAGACCTAAACTTCTCCAGAGCAAAAACTGCAGCAAGCAATTCTTTTTCAGTGATGGTGTAGTTTTGCTGAGGTTCGGTTAAAGTCTTGCTTGCATAATGTAGCACATGAGGTCTTCCCTCAACCCTTTGTCCAAGGACTGCTCCCACTGCATAATCCGAAGCATCACACATAAGCTCAAATGGGAGTGTCCAATCAGGTGCTTGGAGAATAGGCACATATATCAAGGCCTCCTTTAGAGTTTGAAAGGCCTCGGCACACTTTGAATCAAAACTGAAGGAAGATTCCTTCGCCAACAAGTCACAAAGTGGCCTAGAAATCTTACTAAAATTTTTAATAAAGCGCCTATAAAAGCCAGCATGGCCCAGAAAGGATCTAATCTGTTTGACATTCGTAGGCAATGGAAGTTTGGAAATAGAATCAATCTTGGCTTTATCTACTTCAAAACCTTACTCAGATACGACATGCCCAAGTACCATTCCTTTCTGTACCATGAAGTGACTCTTCTCCCAGCTGAGGACTAAACCAGTTTCCTTACATCATTTCAAAACATTTTCCAGGTGCAGGAGACACTGGTCGAAAGACGAGCCATAAATGGAGAAGTCATCCATAAATACTTCGACGCACTCGTCAATCATGTCCGAAAAGATAGACATCATACACCACTAGAAAGTTGCAGGGGCATTACATAATCCAAACGGCATACGCCTGAATGCAAAAGTACCGTAAGGACTCGTGAATGTCGTCTTTTCCTGGTCATCTGGAAAGACTGCCACTAGTACTGGGTTTTTCAACCGTGGCTAATCTTTGTTCGTTTTAGTTCTTATTACAATAATGTCGTTATAGTGTAAAATAAGACAGCTACGGTTGTCGTTACTATCAAAATTTACTCGGAAATAGTTTGGTTTCCCGAGGTCGAACTCAGGGGGCTACTAGAATCCTAGAAGTACAGAGTTTTCTTTATTACAAAAATAAGAGGGAGAGAGGGAGAGATAGATTTCGATTTTTCGCTTCTTCTTCTTCTCTTCTTTCTCTCTTTGCTTGTCTTCTTCTTCTCTTCTTTGCCTTTTCTTCAGCTGCAGTGTCTCTATGGGTCTTCTTCCTGTTGCCTTCAATTCTTCTTCTGCTTGTCTTCTATTTCTTTTCTTCTTCAGTTCTTCTTTCTCTTTTCCTATGCGAAGTCTTCTTCTGCTTCTTTCTTCCTTCTTCTCTTTTCTTTCACTTCAGTTGCGGAGCCTTCTCTTTTCTTCTTCTTCCTCTCTGCTTTATCTCCTCTGAAGCTTCATCCGTTGTCTAATACCGCAGTCAGACGACTTAAACAGCGGTCTGCTACAGTGCTTCCTTTTCTTCCTTCACTGCTTCTTCTTCTCTTCTTTGGCGAGCCTTCCTCTTCCTCTGCTTCTTTTCTTCTTTGGTCTCCTGCCTTGCTCAGCTGCAAGGCTTCTTCAGGGTTTCTTCTTCTTCTTCTCCTCTTCTTCTCCTCTTCTTCTCCTTCCTGCGGCTAAGTGTTGAGTCTGCCTCCTTCACGCCCTATTCCTGCACAGAGCACAGCAAAACCTAGCCCTTCCCTCTACCTGCATGTCTCTCTCTCCCTGTAAACCTCTCACAGGAAGCTCTCCTAGAGCCAGGTTAACAGGTCGGGTTGCGTAACAGGGACCAGGCACACAGGCGTGGGTGGTGCGCGAGGAGTGCAGGGTAGTGTCGGGTCGGATCTGCCAGGTCCGCGAGATGAATCCGCGGATGAGGCGGGTGATGGGCGAGGGACCTCACCCTAGGTGCATTCAGAGGCAACCAGTCGTATACACAAAAACAATTAAAAGTGGTGCCTCGATTTGAAGACTCACGATGTGGGACTAAACTTTGTCCCTTCTCGCGCGCGCCTGCAGGAAGGACGCAACCTCGCCTCAGTAGCTGCGTCCTCGTTTCCCTTCGCAAACCAGCTGCCTGCCTTCACCCGAGTCTCCGTAATTCGCCTCAGCTGAAGTCCTGATGCTTCGAGGCCTGGAGCTCGCTTGGAAGTTCCTTGCGTCGTCGCCAATGGCAGCCGGGCTGAAAGTATGCCTAACACAAATAGGGCCTCTCGACCAAATCAGAACACAGGGGAACCTTCGCCGTGGCACGGAGAAGGTAGTGCGGGGTACAGCAGGTCACGGAGCGGTGTATGGCGGCAGCCCTAGGTCGGACTGCAACTGGAAAAGTGGGTTTGATCGGGGGTGTGCTGTGGAGGTGTGGAGTGGCAGTGGAGGGGTGGAGGGTGTTTGGTGAAGTGAGGCGGAGCTTTTGGGACAGTTGGCGAGTCGTATGGGGTTATGGGATGATGGGGACGACTCGCCGGAGAGTGACCGGAGGTAGGGAAGATGAGGGTGGTCAGGCGTGGTCGTAAGGCGAACAAGCAAATTAAGTTGGGGAAAAGAAAGAGTGGAGGAAGGGAAGTAACTGTAACCTACCTACGGGGACGAAGGGGGGCTGGAGTGGCAGGAAGCCGTACCGACTGTCGTCGGAGAAGAAACACCTAGAGGGAGAGAGCGGCGGCGAGGAAGAGGGCAGGGAGGCGTGCGCTTGGTGTGGCACGACATGGGGAAATTAGGCAAAGGTGGCTCTGCTGCTGGTATTGCAGCAAAGCGACGAGGAGGAGGAGGAGCCGCCGGAGCTGGTGGGTTCCTGTGGGAGTGGAGAGAGAGGAAGGGTTGAGGGATTCTTGACGAGCGTGGAAATCGTGTATTTTGAAATCGTTGGAAATCGTAGTATAGTCGCAAAAAGAACTCATTAAAGATATTTGTGATAACGAAACTCTCATAGATCTTTATTCTTTTTAGAACTTGAGTCCCGGTCGTTCGTCTCTAGGAGGTGTGAAAATGAATCGAGATTTGGATTGGCCTAAATCTAACCTAAGCTACTATTTTTGTCTTTTTGTGTTTTTGATTTTTTTATTTCGAAAAGCGAACTGAAACCTTGATCTAGATAAACTAGCAAAAACCTAAGTGACTATGTGCATCTAAATGAGGCCATGGTGGCCGTGCATGGTTTGAACAAACCAAAGTGTCATATAGGCAAGCAAACATGAGGACAATCAATCACAGAAATATCATGAAATTATTTATGCATAAAAAAATTATCACACATCATCTACACTAGAAAGCAAATAAATAGAAGAAAATCCCTCACACCGGAAAGTTGCCACTAGGGCCATCGGCCTTGTGTAAGGGTGTAGGCTAGACCTTAGGTATGCAAACCCGTCTACATGCCTACCAAAAGAGATGGCTGGCCACAAGAGGCTATGGGTGAGCCTTCATGGCCATCCAAGAAGAAGAAGATGGGGGCTAGTGCACCCAAGTGGAGAGAGGAGGGTGTTGCTCCCTTTCTCTACCAATGGCCGTCCTTGAAGCTTTGGAGAGAAGCTTCTCTAGCTAGCCGTCCATGGAGCCTTGGAGGAGGATGAGGAGGACGGCCTTAAGGTTTTGGAGGGTGGAAGCAAGTTTAGAGTGGAGAGTATGGGTGGGAGAGTGTATGGAGAGATGGTCCAATTTCGTAGCTCTCTCTTTGCCCATATGGAAGGCTCCATTTGCTTGCCACTTTTGGTGGCTCCAAAAATAGCAAATGCCACAATTTTTGGATCTAGGTTTGACACAAGTTTTTAGGGTTTCCAAGAGAGTGTGCATGGGTTTGGTGGGAGTAAAATGGGAAGGTGTGCGTGTGTGTGTGGGTGTGTGTTTTTCGTACGGCTAGGTTGTGGGTTTTGGTAGGATTAGGTGCTAAATAGGTTGGGTCAATCTAGATTAAGTGGGTGTGGACCTAATTAGGCTTAGGAAAGTCTAATTGCATAGGAGTGAACCTAATTAGGCCTATGTCAAGTCTAATTAGATGTGTGCATGTGATTAGGCTAGGGTAACCCTAATAGGTATGAGTTAATTAGATCCTGGGTGGATCTAATTGGGCTCGGGTGCACCCAATCAACTGTAGATGCACCCAATTAGGTATGGGATGGTTCAATTGGGTTAGGGATAGGACAAGTAGGGCTATGGATAGGGGACTAGGGTTAGGAGGTCTCTACTTAGGTCTCCTAGGGTGTCCGGTGGGGATCCTAGGTCAATATAGGCAAGCAAGGGCTTCCAACACCAAAATTAGCAACCAGACAGCAGTATCAGACGTCCAGGATAGTGGTCAGACGTCTTGTACTACAAAATTGGACGTCTGGACACTAAATTAGACGTCCAATTCTTTGTCAGTATGAGTTTTGGCTTCCTGGATTGTTATTCTGCAGAAATCAGACGTCCAGCCAGTTGTCTGGACGTCCTAAAAGGGGCTGGAGAGTGGGTTTTATGTTTTCTAAGGTTGGTTTTGGTTCCTAAGTTTTTGGGAGAGGGATAGGAACATGGATAGTGCTATCCATGTTTGGGTTTTGAGGCTAAGGTGTCCTAATGGAGGTTGTTTTGGATTTGGGAAGGCTGTCCTAGGGTTTGTAAGGATAGGGATAGGGCTATCCTCCTCACTCCTCTTATCTGGATCAATCTTCTTCTTCCTTTATTGCTTTATTCCACTATCTCCATCCTGGATCACTTTATTATGTGTAAATAGCAATAAAAACCATTAACTAGCAGAATATCTCATCTTATTCTAAATAGACTGATGCAATGCATGATATGCAAGATATGAGTGCAATATCCACAATTTAAGATAGGTTCAGACATTATTTAGGTTGATTAGGACGCATGATTGCTGTGCAATCAATTCTCCGTCAAGACCAATCTGGGAGAAACGGCTGGCGAAGCTGGTCTTTATAAAGGTGGTGGCGGAGGGGCAGACGCACGCGGGTGACGTGTGTCCCTCACCGGAGTATGGTCGGAGACGAGACCCATACCTTCCGCGCGTTCGCACGGAAGGTGTGGGCGTCGTCAGGTGGCAAGGCCGAGTCCCTGCGATAGCAGACATCGCAGGGAACTCCACGTTCTCTCTGTAGGATGCCCCCCTCACCCTGCGCGGCGTCATGCTCCGCACAAAGTCACCGAAGCATGGTGCTACGTAGAGACTTGCAGGAGGGACCGAAATGCAAGGAACGAAGAGGAAATTAGGGGCCAAAATGAAAGGGTTTCGAAAGTTGAGAGTCAAAAAGTAAATGATGAGGACCAAATTGCAAAGTCGGTCAAGGAGGTCTCTTCTTAGGCTCAAGTTTTTATACATGACTAAGTTGGACCTAAGGATTTTAATGGTGAATTTTGTTTCTAGGTTAGACCATGTTTTTTAGGCCAATTTACGTAAAAACCCAAACTAAATCATTAATTGGGCATGGTTCTCAATGTAGGTCAAAATGGGTTTCTAAGGCCAAATTGAAGGTTCTAAACCCTAGAGATTATTTTTCTATGAATTTTAGAGGGTTTAGTTGATTTTACCCTACCTCAAACAACGTGAATTGAAGTGGGTTTGTTTTAAGGTTAGAGAATGTCATTTAATTCCGTGGAGTTACTGTAGCCCTTGTTGGATCAGATCATCCCACTTTCCTTCTTATTTGGTTAGTTTGACCTGTGTTTGGACCCTAAGTTACCATATTTGCAGATTGTGTTGGTGAAATTGCATTTTTACCCCTTATGACTTATTTTCTTCTTAAACTCAGAATTCTCTGAGTTAAGCCTTTCTTTGAGTTATGTAGGAGCTTTTTCTGGCATACCTAGGTTAGATTGTGCTAGTTAGGGTTCATGATGAGGTTCTTGTCATACCCCCATGCCTAGCTTTTGCTAGTCCCTTAGCAAAAACTTAAGGTTTCAACCTTTGTTCTAGACCATGAAGTTCTTAATGGTTTCAGATAAGTGCTTTTGTCATTTAAACCTAGATTAGGTCAGAATGCTGACCATAGGCCTAAAAGGTACTCTAGTACCAACCAAGATCTAGATCTGTCTAGCCTCAACCTCAGTCCTTAGCAAAGGTTTTTGTCGCCCACAAGAACTAACCTAAGGTTTATTGGACTTTGTGGTTAAAGCACCCGTGCTTGAAATGATTTTAGCCCTGGCTCAGTTCGCAGTGCATTTCATAAGGGAGAGATAGAAGATTTTTCTGTTTGGAGAGTTTTCTCTCTCTTTTTCTTTTTAATTCTAGCTTAGGATTGGCTTTTCAATACGGTCTGTATCAGATTCCTTGTTCCCATCATCAATCCTCAAGGGTTCCTGGCAATCGATGCTTCGAGATAGCACCACCCATGGCAACCCCCAGAACCCTGGCTATTGAGATTTCGAGATAATCCCATCCATGGTGTTCCGTGGCCGAATCCAGACCCTAGCAATTGACACTTCGTGATAATGCCATCGATGGAATCTGAACCAGTAGAGTGCTTACATGCCCCCAGTAGGATATGTAAATATCCTAAGAGACAAGCACCGAGGAGATGATATTTTGTTACGCATCTTCGAGGGGAATTTCCCACCTCTCCGTGCTAGGATCTCATCCAAATCAACTTGTGTTGATCGGCTGCTCCTACTCTAGGGGTTCTTTTCAGAATTTTGCGACGCTTCTACGTGATTTTGATTTTTACGCTTACTGAACCAGGCTATGTGTGAGGTTAGGGTGCTTAGGTTACTGAGTCCCGTAAATCAAAAGTTAGTTAATGAGGCCAAATACTCCCTAAGCTTTGGACCTAACACTTAAGCTTTTCATTTTCCTCAACCTCTTGAGGAGTGTCCAGATCTTAATGGGTACTAAGAGTCTATCCAAGAATGCCTAAGGTTTGCGTTCTTACTAATCTCACCATGCACTTTTCATTTCTTTTCTTGAATGAGGTCTAGAACTTAGGTCAATTCCTTAGTTTCTTACTAATGACTATTACTCTTTTCTCATATTTTTGTGCTCCTTTTTCATTTTGTTTCTTTTCCTTCTCTCACAAAATTTCCTTTCTCCTCTTATTCTCTTATTCTTTTTTGAAAATTTTTTTTAATTTTTATGGTTTTTTGGGATATGTGAATTTTTTTGTTTAAAACCTTTTCTAACAAGTTTTACACTTTCATACCCCCCCATGCCTAAGGTTTGCAATGTCCTCATTGTGACTTAGGGGGTTTTTATTCAGCTTAGTTCATTCCTTAGGACAGGTATTTTGGTGAGTGAATGGGTCGGGGTGATTGTTGCGAATGATTTCTAATCCCAGATGCAAGCATCTGAGGTGGAGTCGGCTGTCTTAAAGGGTGAACCTTAAGTGCACAAAGGTGTCAAAAAGGTTTTAGGTTTTCAAGGAAAAAGATGGGCTACCTCCCGTTAAGCGCTGAGTTCTACGCCATCGGCTGGGCGCAATAAGCTCAAGGGGAATGGAGGATATAAGATGATTTAGCCAAATCAATAGAAGTTATATCAATGAACGGCTTGAGTCTCTGACCGTTCACGATAAAAGGTTCAGAATCGTGGCTGAGCAGACTGATTTTGATGGCTCCATTTCCAAAAACCTATCGGACCAACTATGGTCTGACCCACTTGGATCGCAACTTTCCAAGGAAAGGTTTGAGTCGGGCATCAAAGAGTAGGACCTTCTGACCAGGATGAAAGATCTTTCTCAAGATATGCCTGTCATGGAAGGCTTTAACCCGCTCCATGTAGATTCGCGAGTTCTCATACGCGTCTAGGTGTAATTCATCGATCTCGCTGATTTGAAGCTTTCTGTGGGTTCCAGCCTTCGAAAGATCTAGATTACAGTTCTGTATTGCCCAATAGGCTTTATGCTCCAGTTCGAAGGGAAGGTGACATGCCTTCCCATACACTAGTCTAAAGGGAGACATGCCTAATTGGATTTTGTGAGTCGTCCTATAGGCCCACAAGGCTTCCGGAGGTCGGGACGACCAGTCCTTCCTGTCAGGTCGAACAGTGACCTGCAGGATTTTCTTGATCTCCCGATTTGATAGCTCAGCTAGACCATTAGTTTGGGGGTGATAAGGAGTAGAGATTCGGTGAGACACCCCATACTTGGTCATCAGTGACCTAAACTGAGCATTTGTGAAATGGGTCCCCCCATCTGAGATTATAGCATGAGGAATCCCGAACCTTGAGAAAATGTTTTGATGAATGAATTTGAGAATGATTTTGTGATCGCAGGTTCGGGTCGTATGGCTTCGATCCATTTGGACACGTAGTCCACAGCCAATAGAATGTATTCGAAACCATCCGAAATAGGAAAGGGGCCCATAAAATCAATCCCCCAAACATAAAAAATTTCGCATACGAGAATCGGCTGTAAAGGCATCATGTCGCAATGGCTCATGTTGCCCAAAGTTTGGCAACGACTGCATGCCTTGCAGTGACTGTATGCATCTTTGAACAGTGTGGTCCAGTAAAAGTCGCACTGGAGGACTTTTGATGAGGTTTTATGCCCAGAGAAATGGCCACCGCATGCCTGGTCATGGCAGAAAGAGAGAATATTATTGACTTCCTCTTCCAGAACACATCTCCGGATGATTTGATCAGTACCTATGCGAAAGAGGTACGGGTCTTACCAAATGTAATACTTGGCATCAGAGTGAAATTTCTCTTTCTTGGCCTTCGGTCAATCAGATGGAATCTGATGAGATGCCAAGTAGTTTACTATATCAGCAAACCATGGAAGGCTAGTACCAATAGTCAGTAGGTGCTCATCAGGAAAATGCTCCGTGATGGGTCCGGAAGGGTTGATAATCTCAGAAGGAAGGCGGGACAAATGGTCGACTACCACATTCTGCCTTCCCGCCTTGTCGCGAATCTCGAGATCGAATTCTTGTAACAGCAAGATCCATCGGATTAGTCGGGGCTTCGCGTCCTTCTTCGCAAGGAGATGCCTTACAGCCGTGTGATCCGAGTAGATGATGACGTGGGAACCCAGGAGATACGATCGGAATTTTTCAAGGGCAAAAACTACAGCTAGAAGCTCTTTCTCCGTAACCGTGTAGTTACGCTGAGCTAGTCAAGTGTCTTGCTAGCGTAGTAGATGACCAAGGGTTTCCCGTCAGCTTTTTGCCCCAGGATCGCTCCTACAGCGAAATCAGATGCATCGCACATGATCTCAAAGGGATGAGACCAGTTAGGAGATTGTAGGATAGGTGCGTGGGTGACTCGGTCACGAAGGTTTTCAATGGCTAGTGTGCATTCCTTGGAGGTTTCAAAGGGTACATCCTTAGAGAGAAGAGTAGTCAAGGTGACAGGAGTGGAATTCGTGTATTTTGAAATCGTTGGAAATCGTAGCATAGTCGCAAAAACCACTAGTCAAAGACATTTGTGATAACGAAACTCTTGTAGATTTTTATTCTTTTTAGAACTTGAGTCCTGGTTGTTCGTCTCTAGGAGGCGTGAAAACGAATCAAGATTTGGATCGGCTTTATAACCTAAATCTAACCTAAGCTACTATTTTTGTCTTTTTGTGTTTTCTATTTTTTTATTTCGAAAAGTGAATTGAAACCTAGATCTAGATAAACTAGCAAAAACCTAAGTGACTATGTGCATCTAAATGAGGCCATGGTGGCTGTGGATGGTGTGAACAAACCAAAGTGTCATATAAGCAAGCAAACATGAGGACAATCAATCACAGAAACATAATTTATGCATAGAAATTTATCACACATCATCTACACTAGAAAGCAGATAAATAGAAGAAAATCCATCACGCCGGAAAGTTGCCACTAGGGCCATCAGCCTTGTGTGAGGGTGTAGGCTAGACCTTGGGTATGCAAACCCGTCTACACGCCTACCAAAAGAGATGGCCGGCCACAAGAGGCTATGGGTGAGCCTTCATGGCCGTCCAAAAAGAAGAAGAAGATGGGGGCTAGTGCACCCAAGTGGAGAGAGGAGGGTGTTGCTCCCTTTCTCTACCAATGGCCATCCTTGAAGATTTGGAGAGAAGCTTCTCTAGCTAGCCGTCCATGGAGCCTTGGAGGAGGATGAGGAGGATGGCCTTAAGGTTTTGGAGGGTGGAAGCAAGTTTAGAGTGGAGAGTATGGATGGGAGAGTGTATGGAGATTGTCTAATTTCATAGCCCTCTCTTTGCCCTCATGGAAGGCTCCATTTGGTTGCCACTTTTGGTGGCTCCAAAAATAGCAAATGCCACAAATTTTGGATCTAGGTTTGACACATGTTGTTAGGGTTTCCAAGAGAGTGTGCATGGGTTTGGAGGGAGTAAAATGGGAAGGTGTGCGTGTGTGTGTGGGTGTGTGTTTTTCATAGGGCTAGGTTGTGGGTTTTGGTAGGATTAGGTGCTAAATAGGTTGGGTCAATCTAGATTAAGTGGGTGTGGACCTAATTAGGCTTAGGAAACTCTAATTGGGTAGGAGTGAACCTAATTAGGTCAAGGTCAAGTCTAATTAGATGTGTGCATGTGATTAGGCTAAGGTAACCCTAATAGGTATGAGTTAATTAGATCCTAGGTGGATCTAATTAGGCTCGGGTGCACCCAATCAACTGTAGATGCACCCAATTAGGTATGGGATGGTTCAATTGGGTTAGGGATAGGACAAGTAGGGCTATGGATAGTGGACTAGGCTTAGGAGGTCTCTACTTAGGTCTCCTAGGGTGTCCAGTGGGGATCCTAGGTCAAAATAGGCAAGAAGGGCTTCCAACACCAAAATTAGCAACCAGACGGCAGTATCAGATGTCCAAGATAGTGGTCAGACGTCTTATACTACAAAATTGGACATCTGGACACTAAATTAGACATCCAATTCTGTGTCAGTATGAGTTTTGGCTTCCTGGATTGTTATTCTACAGAAATCAGACGTCCAGCCAGTTGTCTGGACGTCCCAAAAGGTGCTGGAGAGTGGGTTTTATGTTTTCTAAGGTTGGTTTTGGTTCCTAAGTGTTTGGGAGAGGGATAGGAACATGGATAGTGCTATCCATGTTTGGGTTTTGAGGCTAAGGTGTCCTAATGGAGGTTGTTTTGGATTTGGGAAGGCTGTCCTAGGGTTTCTAAGGATAGGGATAGGGCTATCCTCCTCACTCCTCTTATCTAGATCAATCTTCTTCTTCCTTTATTGCTTTATTCCACTATCTCCATCCTGGATCACTTTGTTATCTGTAAATAGCAATAAAAACCATTAACTAGCAGGATATCTCATCTTATTCTAAATAGACTGATGCAATGCATGATATGCAAGATATGAGTGCAATATCCACAATTTAAGATAGGTTCAGACATTATTTAGGTTGATTAGGACCCATGATTAGGTGCTAAATAGGTTGGGTCAATCTAGATTAAGTGGGTGTGGACCTAATTAGGCTTAGGAAAGTCTAATTGGGTAGGAGTGAACCTAATTAGGTCTAGGTCAAGTCTAATTAGATGTGTGCATGTGATTAGGCTAGGGTAACCCTAATAGGTATGAGTTAATTAGATCCTGGTTGGATCTAATTGGGCTCGGGTGCACCCAATCAACTGTACATGCACCCAATTAGGTATGGGATGGTTCAATTGGGTTAGGGATAGGACAAGTAGGGCTATGGATAGTGGACTAGGCTTAGGAGGTCTCTACTTAGGTTTCCTAGGGTGTTCGGTGGGGTTCCTAGGTCAAAATAGGCAAGCTAGGGCTTCCAACACCCAAAATCAGGAACTAGACATTAGTATCAGACGTCCAGGATAGTGGTCAGACATCTTATACTACAAAATTGGACGTCTGGACACTAAATTAGATGTCCAATTCTGTGTCAGTATGAGTTTTGTCTTCCTGGATTGTTATTCTGCAGAAATCAGACATCCAGCCAGATGTCTGGATGTCTTAAAAGGTGCTGGAGAGTGGGTTTTGTGTTTTCTAAGGTTGGTTTTGGTTCCTAAGTGTTTGGGAGAGGGATAGGAACGTGGATAGTGGTATCCATGTTTGGGTTTTGAGGCTAAGGTGCCCTAATGGAGGTTGTTTTGGGTTTGGGAAGGCTGTCCTATGGTTTCTAAGGTTAGGGACAAGGCTATCCTCCTCACTCGTCTTATCTGGATCAATCTTCTTCTTCCTTTATTGCTTTATTCCACTATCTCCTTCCTGGATCACTTTATTATCTATAAATAGCAATAAAAAAACATTAACTAGCAGGATATCTCATCTTATTCTAAATAGACTGATGCAATGCATGATATGCAAGATATGAGTACAATATCCACAATTTATGATAGGTTCAGACATTATTTAGGTTGATTGGGACCTATGATTGTTGTGCAATTATACCCCCATGCCTAAACTTTGCTAGAAGCTAGCAAATGCAAGACTAAATTATTCACATAAGGGTACCTAAGGATTGATAATTTTATCAAGTGTATGGTTAGAGATTTTTCTCCTTTTTGTTTTCATCCTTTGTTTTAGAAATCCAGACAAATGTGAAAGGTAGCTACGTAGCTTTTGCAATGGATTCGAGTGGAAGACCTGGTTCACCCCTAAAGCCTGTACTTTGACCCCTAGTAAAAACTCTAGCGGGATAGGCTGACTTCTTCCCTCGGGGTATTCAAGATATTCTATGAATTCCACCCGACTTTTAGCTTAGGTAGAGGATCTTAAAGTGAAAAGATCATATATTTGGTGGCTCACTCTCGACTGGTGCTATATAGAGATTAGTACTATAGAATCTAGATTCCCAAATTATTAAGTAACTCCACTCAGAGCAAGACGAGAAAAACTATGCTCTCTTTTGGTTCCTTTGTATTCATTCTCTCTTTTTCTTTTTCTTTCTTTTTCTTAGAGCTCACAACCTCACCAGATTCACACATAGGATTTGTATTTGGTGGTCTCACTAGGCATTAACACTTTAATTGAGTTCTCATAACCCTAACACTAAGTCGGGATTCCTCAGCCAGTATTCGGGCGGTCAGAAACACAAGAAAAATAGGTTAAGGCTATATTTAGTGGAGCTTAATTTTATTTGGTGGTATTGCCTCGATGAAATAAACACTAAATATTCATTCTTTTCTTTTTTTTTCTTCTTTTTCTAAATTTTTTCTTTTTCAATTTTTCTTTCTTTTCATCATTCTTTTTTTTTTTTTTTTTTCAGCATAACACTACTGGCATACATCCATGAACTTTATTAAGGAGCCATTTTGGGGATTTGGTGGTACTCAAGAGACATTGGGTGGCTTATTTGGTGGAAGTGCCTACCCATGGCACCGGGAGAGACGAATAGGACGGTGCATTTTTGACCTTGACATCAATACCCTCCTTCAGCCGAGGATTCCGTAAAGAATGGTTGTAACCATCCACCTTAGCCCTAGTTTTATGAAAAATCGCTCTCTGCGTATTTGCCTTATTCGGTGGCTCTCAATATTTCACACAAAACTGTATACGCTGGAACCGAGAGCGAAAACTATGCCTAATCTCTAAGTATCATCACCTAATTATCTAAGATTCCAAATTCCTTGCACTAATCTTAGAGCACCAGTACACTCTACTCTCATCTCACACTATTTGGTGGATTTTTTTTTGGAAGAAAATCAGCCTGACTCCCAAAACTCTGTCCAGGGGTTCAGGAAAAGAAGCACTGCTTCTTCTCGACAGACTGAAGATGTTTATCAGCCTTCACCGTGAATCCATTGCAAATTCTACGTGTGTGTGAAAAGTTGTACTGGATTCCAGATTACAGGAATTAACTAAAGGATAAAATCCCTAATGCATTTTCTTAATAAAATAATCTTATTCATGAATGCAATGTCTATATATGCTATAAACATGTAACCTTATATAATTTGTACTTCGTGAATTTCCCATATCGGGTTACAATCAGCTTGACCCTAAATTTAGAACAAAAGGTGGGCGGGTGAGTCGGAAGTGGCTGTTGCGAATGATTTCTAGCTCCAATGAGAGCATTGGAGGTGGAGACGGTTGTTCTTTTATTTAAGGTCCTAAAGTACATTTTGCATGCAACTCCGAGGTTTTCCTAAGTGTTGGCAAAATTTTTTTTTTTTTTTCAGTTTTTCTGTATCTACCTCCCCATGCCTAAGTTCTTGCATGTCCTCATGCGTGAATGTAAAAGAAAATAAATGTTGCAGGGAGAGAATGGATAGAAATCACCTGTAATTGCTCCTGAAATTATATTCAGCACCGGCCAACCTGTTAACATGTAATATAGAAAAGGGAAATATGCTAAAACAAAAATATGCTATGTATAAAAATGGTTATGTATAGATGATGGTGAAATGGTATTTATACGTGCTGACTTTAACGCCTCCAGCTGGGCGTACACTTCAGAAAGGATATACCAATACAATATTGAGAATGGCGAGTAAAATGATAAGAATTTTAGTCTCATTCGCCAACAGCGGACCGCAAATGCGAACTAGCTGTCCATGAATTCCAAGTCCAAATAATCAGGAAAATATGTAGATGGGGCTTGGGATTATCTGCAGCTAGATGCTACAGAAGAAAGATAGATAAATACGGGTGCCTGGAAGGAATGAAGGTGAAGACATCCCGAAGAGGTGATGGAGAATGTGGGTGGTAGGCGTATGGGTGGAGTCGTATGGGGTGAAATCATATAGGTCTTGATAATGGTGATGAATGGAATACATGACCCAAGTAGTGTGGTCAGATCTGGAAATCAAGGTCCAGTGATCAGTCTCTGTCTCTACCAAAGATGTTTGGGCCTCATCTTCTTCTTTTATCTCTTCCAAATTGTCCAATGCCAATTCCCAATTATCACATGATTCCCCAAAATTCCTAGCTTCCTCTGATAACTCATCATATGTTATCCCCAATAATCTTTCAATTTCTTGAATATCTATTTCATAAGGGGATATTTCCTTCTTCTCACTTAGATGAAGTTGGGCATTAGATTTAGTAGTGAGTTCCTCCATGAAAGTGGAATGGGCTGAATCATTGATTGAGGAGTTGTTACAGTCTTTTTGATTTTGTTGCTCCGTGTATGAGATCATTTGAATTAATTCATCAATGTCTCCATGGGTATTCTCAAATACAACAAAATTATATTCAGGTCCCTTAATGCTTGGTTCCTCAAAATGAAATGATTGGTACTCAGGCCCTATATCAAGATCAAGATTCTCAAATAAATCTCCATTCTCAACTTCCATAGGGTTATCAATATCATCTACCTCGGGTGTTTGATCAACAAAATCCTTCATGACCACCACCGAATCGCAAATCGGTTGTGACACACCTGACCCAGATTCAAACATTTCTAGTTTTTGTTGCTCATCCCGGATTCTATGAAGCTCTTTCCTTATATCATCATATTCTCTTGCACTAGCTTCTTTTATTTCATGAATCATTTTGATCAATTGAGTAATCTGGGATTTATTGCAAGGGGCAAGGGTTTGAATTGGGCTAGGTCGATCAAGATAGTCAACCATATTATCAATGACTAGATTTGGTAGGGAGGGTGACTTATGTGATCTAGTGGATTGTTGATTCGGGTTGTGTGGTTCTACCCAGGTGTCAATTGCCATAGTTTCTTCCGAATTACCCTCTGACTCACTTTCCATGTCATCCAGAAAGTACCCTGACTTTGTTTTCTTAGTGGCTACATACATATCAAAGTGAATCTTCTCATTGCCACTACTCACCTCCATACATCCTGAGTAACAATCAATCCATGCATTGGCCGTAGCCAAGAAAGGTCGACCGAGAATAATGGGTGAATTACTTAGCTTCTCTGATATATTCATGTCCAAGACAATAAAATCGACTGGAAAGCTAAGACCTTGCACTTTAATGATCACATCCTGAACTACCCCCTTCGGTAGTTTGATGGAGCCATCTGCCATTCTAATGGTGACAGGTGTGTGGTGTAGATCTCCAAGTTTGGTGCGGTCAAAAAGGGCTGTAGGAATCAAGCTAATGGAAGACCCTAGATCCACAAGGGCTTTGTTGAAGGTGAATCCCTTTATGGCACAAGATATGAAGGGTTTTCCAGGGTCAGTCATTTTGGGTGGTATAGTGCCAGAAACAAATGCACTTATGTTAGCTGATAAAACCACCTCTTTAGGTGTGCAAGTCATTTTTTTCTTTTGTGACTCTTTCTTTAAGGCCTCAGGAAAGGGTAAATAGGTCAAATCAACTTCAGAAGCCTTTTTCTTCTTTTTGTCCCTTGAGTCTGAGTCAGAGCTGGATGTGGGTTTGGTCTTATGATTTTTGGTTGAGCCCAAATCAGGTCGTTTGGGTGGGCTCTTAACTCTTCTCTTCCTTTTAGAGGCCACAAATTTGACCCCCGCACAAGGGCATGTTTGATAGATTGGAGGAGGGGTCAGAAGAATAGGTGGAGAATAGGAGTGAAAAGGCATTTGCATTCGAGGATAGAGTGATTCTTGAAGTCTCTTGATTTGATCCCCTTGAGATTTCACATGATTTTCCAATTTAGTTAGCCTTTCTTCATTTTTCTTATCAAAGTCCAACAAAATGTTCATGATATCTTCAAGGGTGGTTGCGGGTTGGGCTAGACTAGATGGTTGCCCTAAAGTGGATTGAGTGGAGTATTGGGCTGGCCTAGTTGATGTTCAGTCTGAGTCGATCTCTGTGGTCGCCATGAAAGATTAGGATCGTTTCTCCACTCAGGGTTATACGAATTTGGATATGAATCAATAGGTGTATCGCCCTGAGTGGGGCTGACTACAGAGGGAGTTGATTGAGAACCTGTTATGTGGTCCTGTACTTGTGATCCATTATTCCAATTCATTAGAGATATCTGATCAGGCACTGGTGTATCAGAAATAGTGCATTCCTTAATTGATCTACCCAAATCATGGATTAGGTCCAAAGGTGCCTTTTGGGTTGGTTGAGTCCAGGATGCCTCCCCATGGTAGCAAGAATCAGTAGAATAGCTAGTGGTTCCAAATTATGGGTCACTAGACCCACTAGGCTGGTTGTTCCAAGTCTCTTGTCCCTGGGAGGAGTGATAAGATTGAGATTGTGCCTGAGGTCGTCTAATTTGCTCCAGAAGCTTGGCACATTGATCTGTATAGTCCTTGTTATATTTCCGGAATTCAGCAACTATGGCTTTCAATTGGTTCTGATCTAGATAAGGGTCAGATCCATGAGATTCAGGTTCTAAATAAGCTGGGGGATAAGGATAATCATATCTTAGCTGGCTAGGATGAGTCTCCCAACCAGGAGGAGTCAAAATCATGGTTGGGTTGGGAGATGGAGGATCCCGAGGGTCAAAAGAATGATATGGGTTCATGGATATTTGAGAGAAGATGCGAATAAAGATAAGAGATAGTCTTCCTTAGGAAGACACAACCAGCTACAAGGGGATGGTGGAATTAAGGCAAAGGCCTAGGAAGAATGATGCAATCACACCCAAATCAGGCTCAAAAAGGTTTGTTTTGAGTCTCTCAATTTAAACCATAATGTGAATTACCTAGGGCTTGTGCTTCTTCTAAAATCTGCAGTCAGACCTTAGTCTGACTTGAAATCACTACCCAAATCAATAACTGAAGAAAAATAATATTAAATTTGGTAGAGATCTTACTTCTCCAATTAATTTTTCAGGGAATATTTTTTAAATATTTTTACTATTTCGTGCAATTTTTCACAAATTTTTATGTTCAAGGGGGTCAAACAGACCAGATGGACCCCCTACGAGAAGTTCAGTTTGAAATAGTATCAGAAAAAATCCAAAAATTCTTTAAAATTCATATAAAAAACTAGGTTTCAGTGGCTTTCCAACCCCACAAATTTCAAAGATATCTAATTTATTTAAAGGACAGAATTAACATTTAATTTATAAAAAATCAGAGCGCAGACTGTTCTGACCCTCTTCCACTGTACGAATTTTTAAAATTTTTGTAGTGATAATTTTTCCAAATAAAAGGTTGCGCTGGAAAGCTAGTTTGAAAACCTAATATCAAACCGAATCCCAAGATTTTTGGACTCCAAATTTCACAGCAATAAAATTTTGAAAATCGTCAATATTTGCTGGCCGAATTTTCAAATCTGATTTTGGTGTGTTTAAATAGTCTCCAAGTTAAAACACACACCAAAGAAAATGATTTTTTTTATTTTTAATTCAGATCTGAAATTTTGAATTTGAATTTATATATAGATATATATTTTTTTCTTTTTTTCTAACCTAAGGAAGCAATAAACTAGAGGACGAAGAAGATACCTGCGGTCTTCACCACGGGTCGATGTGTGCGTAGATGCTCATCTTGACACCCTACAATCAAAACAAACATAAGTTAAGCAAATCCAAATCTAAACTCACGTGTTAGCTCCCCAGCAACGGCGCCATTTGACGGGAGTGGCATTCGCGTATTTTGAAATCGTTGGAAATCGTAGTATAGTCGCAAAAAGCACTCGTCAAAGATATTTGTGATAACGAAACTCTTGTAGATCTTTATTCTTTTTAGAACTTGAGTCCCAGTCGTTCGTCTCTGGGAGGCGTGAAAACGAATCAAAATTTTGATCGGCTTTTATAACCTAAATCTAACCTAAACTACTATTTTTGTCTTTTTGTGTTTTTGATTTTTTTTATTTCGAAAAGTGAATTGAAACCTAGATCTAGATAAACTAGCAAAAACCTAAGTGACTATGTGCATCTAAATGAGGCCATGGTGGCTGTGGATGGTGTGAACAAACCAAAGTGTCATATAAGCAAGCAAACATGAGGACAATCAATCACAGAAACATAATTTATGCATAGAAATTTATCACACATCATCTACACTAGAAAGCAGATAAATAGAAGAAAATCCATCACGCCGGAAAGTTGCCACTAGGGCCATCAGCCTTGTGTGAGGGTGTAGGCTAGACCTTGGGTATGCAAACCCGTCTAAACGCCTACCAAAAGAGATGGACGGCCACAAGAGGTTATGGGTGAGCCTTCATGGCCGTCCAAAAAGAAGAAGAAGATGGGGGCTAGTGCACCCTAGTGGAGAGTGGAGGGTGTTGCTCCCTTTCTCTACCAATGGCCGTCCTTGAAGCTTTGGAGAGAAGCTTCTCTAGCTAGCCGTCCATGGAGCCATGGAGGAGGATGACGAGGACGGCCTTAAGGTTTTGGAGGGTGGAAGCAAGTTTAGAGTGGAGAGTATGGATGGGAGGGTGTACGGAGATTGTCTAATTTCGTAGCCCTCTCTTTGCCCACATGGAAGGCTCCATTTGGTTGCCACTTTTGGTGGCTCCAAAAATAGCAAATGCCACAAATTTTGGATCTAGGTTTGACACATGTTGTTAGGGTTTCCAAGAGAGTGTGCATGGGTTTGGTGGGAGTAAAATGGGAAGGTGTGTGTGTGTTTGTGGGTGTGTGTTTTTCGTAGGGCTAGGTTGTGGGTTTTGGTAGGATTAGGTGCTAAATAGGTTGGGTCAATCTAGATTAAGTGGGTGTGGACCTAATTAGGCTTAGTAAAGTCTAATTGGGTAGGAGTGAACCTAATTAGCTCTAGGTCAAGTCTAATTAGATGTGTGCATGTGATTAGGCTAGGGTAACCCTAATAGGTATGAGTTAATTAGATCCTGGGTGGATCTAATTGGGCTCGGGTGCACGCAATCAACTGTAGAAGCACCCAATTATGTATGGGATGGTTCAGTTGGGTTAGGGATAGGATAAGTAGGGCTATGGATAGTGTACTAGTCTTAGGAGGTCTCTACATAGGTTTCCTAGGGTGTCCGGTGGGGTTCCTAGGTCAAAATAGGCAAGCTAGGGCTTCCAACGCCCAAAATCAGGAACCAGACAGCAGTATCAAACGTCCAGGATAGTGGTCAGACGTCTTATACTACACAATTGGATGTCTGGACACTAAATTGGACGTCCAATTCTGTGTCAGTATGAGTTTTGGCTTCTTGGATTGTTATTCTGCAGAAATCAGACATCCAGCCAGATGTCTGGACGTCTTAAAAGGTGCTGGAGAGTGGGTTTTGTGTTTTCTAAGGTTGGTTTTGGTTCCTAAGTGTTTGGGAGAGGGATAGGAACATGGATAGTGGTATCCATGTTTGGATTTTGAGGCTAAGGTGCCCTAATGGAGGTTGTTTTGGGTTTGGGAAGGCTGTCCTAGGGTTTCTAAGGGTAGGGATAAGGCTATCCTCCTCACTCGTCTTATCTGGATCAGTCTTCCCCTTCCTTTTTTGCTTTATTCCACTATCTCCATCCTGGATCACTTTATTATCTGTAAATAGCAATAAAAAAACATTAACTAGTAGGATATCTCATCTCATTCTAAATAGACTGATGCAATGCATGATATGCAAGATATGAGTACAATATCCACAATTTAAGATAGGTTCAGACATTATTTAGGTTGATTAGGACCTATGATTGTTGTGCAATCACAAGGGACGCACGATTTTCGAGAAATCAGGAATGAAACGACGGTAAAAATTGGCGTGCCCAGAAAAGAACGGATGTCCCTGATCAAGCTAGGCATAGGAAGGCGAGAGATTAGATCAACCTTAGCTCGATCCACTTGGATGCCTTTCTCTGAGATTAAGTGTCCCAGGACAATTCCCTCAGGCACCATGAAATGGCTCTTTTCCCAGGAAAGAACCAATTTCACATCGATGCACCGCCAGAGTATTTGGATCAAGTGTTGGAGGCAATCGTCAAGTGATGCTCCAAAAACTGAAAAGTCATCCATGAAGACTTCCAGAAAGTCACCTACCATATCTGAGAATATGGCAAGCATGCACCGCTGAAAAGTCGCGGGTGCATTTCAAAGATCGAAAGGCATTCTTCGGAATGCGTACATTCTGAAGGGGCAAGTGAACGTGGTCTTTTCTTGGTCCTCTGGATGGATTGCCACCTGATTGTAACCGGAGTACCCATCAAGAAAGCAGAAGAATCAATTTCCCGCTAATTTTTCGAGAATCTGATCAATGAAAGGTAGTGGGAAATGATCCTTCTTCGCGGAGGAATTGAGTCGTCGATAATCTATACAGACTCTCCACGAGTTGGCTAATCGGGTAGGAATGACTTCTCCAATTTCAGTCGTTATAGTGGTGAGTCTTGCCTTTTTATGCATGACTTGAATTGGGCTCACCCAACGACTATCGGAGATCGGGTAGATGATCCCAGCATCTAACCACTTGATGATCTCCTTTTTCACGACCTCCTGCAGATTGGGGTTCAAGCATCTCTGCATTTCACGAGAAGGTCGTGCGCCCTCTTCTGAATAGATATGATGAGTATAATAAGAGGGACTTATTCCAGTCAGATCATCGAGAGTCCATCCGATGGCTCTACGATGTTGCTGGAGAACAGTAATCAGACGAGATTCCTATTCGAGTTTGAGCTTGGAATTGATAATCACAGGAAGGGTCTGATTAGAACCCAGAAAGATGTATTTCAAGTGATCAAGAAGGGGCTTTAGTTCGAGGATGGGGTTATCAGCAGCAGCGGGTGGTTCAGAATAGATGTGAGGTTCAAGGGTAGGAGTTATTGGGTTGTCTAACTCTGGATTCGACTCCTCTGTTTGTGGGTCAAGATCTTTCTGCGGTTGATGAGGTATAATCAGGTTATTCTGAAAGGGTGTTTCATCAACCAAAGCCCTAATGTCACAAATTTATCTGATGACACCGCAATTGATTCCTTGTTGGGCCTTGAATATATAAATTTTCAGGGTTTGATTTCCAAATTTGAGCTCTATTTGGCCCTCCTCACAGCTAATGTTGGCTCTAGCAGTAGCCAAGAAAGGTCTCCCTAGAATGGTTGGTGTATCCCTAGGGTTTTCAAGTGCGTCCATGTCTAAGACTATAAAGTCTACAAGAAAGTAGAAATCCCGCACTCTTACAATAACATCCTCGAGAATCCCTTTTGGTGACTTTATAGATTGATCTGCTAATTGTAATGTCACCTCAGTTGGTTTTAGCTCAGATTCTTCTAGATGGCTAAGTAAGGATGTGGGTATCAGATTTATGGAAGCACCCAAGTCTAGCAATGCTCTATCAAATTGGGTGTCACCTATCTTGCAGAAAATCAGGGGAGTACCAGGATCTTTAGCCTTGGGTGGGAGTCTGCTTAGGATTACAGAGCTGGCTCGCTCTGACAGTACAATTGGACTCCCACTCTTGGTTCGCGGCTTACGCTGGGGTGTACACACATTCTTTAAGAATCGTGCGTAAGCCGGTACATGGCGGATTGCATCCATCAAGGGGATGTTTATGTGGACCTGCTCAAAGAGCTTGACCAGGTCCTCCTCAGGTGCCACGGGCTTGGTAGTCTTCTTTCCCTTGGTCAAGGCCTCGGGAAACGGAACCTTGGTTGGTTCTTCTAGGATAGGTCTAGGTCTTTGATCTGGGATAGGGTTAGGAACGTCCTGGATTACTGGCCTAGGCTTGGGATCACTACCAGGCTTGGAGTGGTTTGGATAAGGTGGATCTTGGGTTTCCTTACCACTACGGGTTATCACAGAATTAAGTCCTGCTTGGTTTTGGTTAGGATTGGGTAAGTGGGTTGCTGCTGATAGCCCACAAAAGAAGTGGAAGCCTCCATCCCGTCGGGTGAAGGAACAGAGGGGGCCTGGTAAATCATGTAGGCTTGGCCCGGGTTTGGGTTCATAACACGCCGCTGAGTTGGCACGTTATTCGGGTTAGGAAGAGGTTGGGAAGGAAGTGTGCCTGGTTGGCAAGAATTTGCCAACTGGTCCAGTTGATTTCGGACCTCTGTAAGTTCGTCCTTGTGTTGTTTTTGGATAGCCCCATTCGTTCTTTGAATGTCAGCCAGAGTCTGAAGGATAAGGGACATTTGATCCTGATTTGACCCTGATAGATAAATAGGGTTGGGCCGAGGCTGAGGTGGCTGGTAAGGACGAGGGGGCTGTGGGCGGGACTGAAAGGGTGGTCTTTGGGAATTTCCCACCCACTGAAAGTTGGGATGGTTTTGCCATCCAGGGTTGTAGGTGTTTGAGAATGGGTCGTTCTGGATGGCGTTGAGGTCCTCGCAGGTCTGAGGAACCTGTAGAGAATTAGAGAAAGGGGGAATGGAATTCCCCAGGCTGGTATAGAAAGGATCGAATGACCCTCCGATCCGAGAATCAGATGGGGATGGACATGGATCCATCCCAAGGGAAGATCGGTGGAGAATGTTTTGCACAGTCTCCTTTGTGGAAGGAGGCTGTGCAAAGGAGTTACGCGCAGAGGCGGCTCGCTGCAAGTGCTGAGTTAACTCATCCCCCTTCTTTTCAATGATTGAGACCTTGTCCAATCGACTGGCCATTAATTCCAGGTCGACTGATGCAGACAGGCCCTGTGTCTCCCCTGAGGTTCGTCGATGCGCGTGAATTCGTCCTATCGAATAATCCCATGGAGTCATTGTTGATGGAGTTCTCGCACATGTTTTCGAGAATCTTCCACACGGTTTCCTCATGTTGACCCATGATATTTCCTCCATAGGTTGCATTGACAAAAAGATGAATGTCTTCACAGGGTCCCTGGTAAAAAGACTGGACTTGTTCCCATTTAGGAACTCCATGATGGGGGCACTTTCTCATGAGATCCTGAAAGCGATCCCAAGCCTCATTGAGAGGTTCTCCCATTTGCTGAGTAAAGTGAGTAATCTGATGGCGCAAGGCATTGGTTCGACCAACGGGAAAGAACTTCTTCAAAAATTCGGACTGAAGTTCTTCGCAAGTGTTGATCGGCCGGGTCTGAGTTTGATACCAATGAGCGGCCTTGTCCATAAGAGAGAAGGAGAACATCTTCATGAGAAGAATGTCCCAATTTTGTGCATCTAACCCAAAAGTTTGGGCCAGATGCTTCAACTGTTTGATGTGCTGGAAGGGATCTTCGGAATTAAGCCCATGGAATTTAGGTATAGCATGAATCATATTGGGCTTTAATTCGGAATCAGGTCCTCCAGCTGGGATTCTTACTCGAGGCTCAATGGCCACTGCCGCAGGGTTATAATGGTCCCACATCATAGGACACTGCGGTGGGTGCACAAAGTTTTGGAAGAGGTCATTGAGTCGCTGGAGTTGGTGCTCCAGATTGTTTTCTTCCTCAACTAGCTGAGCCATGATGGGGGAAGAAGAAGAGCTTGGTTCTGAATCAGATAAGAGAATAATGTGGTGGGGTTGCTGCACAAATACGGGCGTCGAGGCTTGGCCTTGACGAGAGTGAATTTCTAAAAGAGGTCTTAAGGGTGGTCTTAAGGACCTCCTACCGTACATGCACTGTTGGAATAGATGAGTTTAGAAGGTGCTGGACCCAATCGAGACACCCAAAAATTATTGGGTGACTATAGAGGTGCGGGGCAGATGGACCCCTTGATCAAAAAGATTGTCCACCTGAGAATTACCTAGGCAACCAGAGAGGGTGAGTCCCACAAAGACCCCTACACGGTAGAGCGTCCCCACGGGTTACAGGGTTTCCCCCACCCGACCTCTCTTGTCACTGCAGTTCCAGGTAGACCAGAATGGGGACCTTGACCTCTTAAGTCTACCTCTTTTACTTTAAGATCAAGGTGCTTAAGGTTGCACTTGAACTTTTAAGTATTTTGAGTGAAAAAGTGACCTAATTTTAATGTTGGTTGACCCAAGGGGTCAACTTCACCTCTTGTTCCTTTTGAGAGCTTTTTGGGTCCGTTCTTTTAAGGTTCAAATGGATTTAAGAGCCTGGTTTGCTTATGGTTCCTCTTGTATAGATCTTTTCAAACAAGGTTTAGGCACACCTCTTTTTGGGAAGATCTTTTCTTTGTTAATAGAAGGTGTGTCTCTAAAAACCCTAGCTTTTCAATCCCAGAGTTGGCTCTACTTGGTCCATTTCAGTTGCCTCA
This sequence comes from Thalassia testudinum, assembly GCA_037157565.1. Lineage (NCBI taxonomy): Eukaryota > Viridiplantae > Streptophyta > Magnoliopsida > Alismatales > Hydrocharitaceae > Thalassia > Thalassia testudinum. The sequence continues at coordinate 4,777,399 of JAZHRO010000073.1, read as the reverse complement.
AAATTTAGTATCTAGGGCTCAATCAAGAAGGTTTTAGCCTTAGTAACCTTAGTTGGATGGACAGTTAAAATATGTTGAAATGAAAAATTTAGGCAACTTTGAGGAATTACTAAGTATAACACAAGTAGCCCTAAGTTGATTCTTCTTTTTGTTTCTTTTCAGATTTCAAGGGAGTTTAAGAGAGGGCTGATGAAGATTACCTGTTTGTTGGAGTGTTTGTTGTGCAGCTGCTCTTCCAATTCTTTCCCTTTACCTGCACACAAGAGAGAGAAAAAGATTAGCAATTGTTTAAAAGAATTTTAAAGCTTCTAGAATAGCCATTGCTCCCCGGCAACGGCGTCAAGAATAGTAATGGGTTTTTCAACCGCAGCTAATCTTTGTTCGTTTTAGTGCTTATTACAGTAATGTCTTTATAGTGTAAAATAAGATAGCTACGGTTGTCCTTACTATCAAAATTTACTCGGAAATAGTTTGGTTTCCCGAGGTCGAACTCAGGGATCTACTAGAATTTTAGAAGTACAGAGTTTTCTTTATTACAAAAATAAGAGAGAGAGAGGGAGAGATAGATTTCGATTTTTGGCTTCTTCTTCTTTTCTTCTTTCGCTCTTTGCTTGTCTTCTTCTTCCTGTTGCCTTTAATTCTTCTTCTACTTGTCTTCTATTTCTTTTCTTCATCAGTTCTTCTTCTTTCTCTTTTCCTACGCGAAGTCTTCTTCTCTTTTCTTTCTCTTCAGTTGCGGAGCCTTCTCTTTTCTTCTTCTTCCTCTCTGCTTTATCTCCTCTGAAGCTTCATCCGTCATCTGATACCGCAGTCAGACAACTTAAACGGCAGTCTGCTACAGTGCTTCCTTTTCTTCCTTCACTCCTTCTCTTCTTTGGCGAGCCTTCCTCTTCCTCTGCTTCTTTTCTTCTTTGGTCTCCTGCCTTGTTCAGCTCCAAGGCTTCTTCAGGGTTTCTTCTTCTTCTCCTCCTCTTCTTCTCCTTCTTGCAGCTAAGTGCTGAGTTTGCCTCCTTCGCGCCCTATTCCTACACAGAGCACAGCAAAACCTATCCCTTCCCTCTACTCTCACGTCTGTCTCTCTCTGTAAACCGCTCACAGGAACCTCTCCCAGAGCCGGGTTAACGGGTCGGGTTGCGTAACCGGGACCAAGCGCACCGGCGTGGGTGGTGCGCGAGGAGTGCAGGGTAGTGTCGGGTCGGATCCGCCAGGTCTGCGAGATGAATCCACGGATGAGGCGGGTGATGGGCGAGGGACCTCACCCCAGGTGCATTCGGAGGCAACCAGCCATATACACAAAAACAATTTAAAGTGGTGCGGCGATTTGAAGACTCACTATGTGGGACTAAACTTTGTCCCTTATCGCACGTGCCTGTAGGAAGGACGCGACCTCGCCTCAGCAGTTGCATCCTCGTTTCCCTTCGCAAACCAGCTGCCTACCTTTGCCCGAGTCTCCCTAATTCGCCTCAGCTGAGGTCTTGACGCTTCAAGGCCTGGAGCTCGCTTGGAAGCTCCTTGCGTCGTCGCCAATGGCAGCTGGGGCTGAAAGTCTGTCTAACACAAATAGGGCCTCTCGACCTAATCAGACCACAGGGGAACCTTCGCCGTGGTATAGCGAAGGTAGTGCAGGGTGCAGCAGGTCGCGGGGCGGTGTATGGCGGCAGCCCTAGGTCGGACTGCAACCGGAAAAGTGGGTTTGATCGGGGGTGTGCTGTGGAGGTGTGGAGTGGCAGTGGAGGGGCGGAGGGTGTTTGGTGAAGTGAGGCAGAGCTTTTGGGATAGTTGGCGAGTCGTATGGGGTTGTGGGATGACAGGGACGACTCGACGGAGAGTGACTGGAGGTGGGGAAGATGAGGGTGGTCAGGCGTGGTCGTAAGGCGATCAGGCAAATTAAGTTGGGGAAAAGAAAGAGGGGAGGAAGGGAAGTAACTGTAACCTACCTACGGGGATGAAGGGGGGCCGGAGCGGCGGGCAGCTGTACCGACTGTCGTCGGAGAAGAAACACCCAGAGGGAGAGAGCGGCGGCGAGGAAGAGGGTAGGGAGGCGCGCGCTTAGTGCGGCACAATGCAGGGAAATTAGGCGAAGGTGGCTCTGTTGCTGGTATTGCAGCAGAGCGATGAGAAGGAGGAGGAGCCGCCGGAGCTGGTGGGTTCCTGTCAGAGTGGAGAGAGAGGAAGGGTTGAGGGATTCTCCGTCAGGACCAAGCTAGGAGAAACGGCTGGCGACGCTGGTCTTTATAAAGGCGGTGGCGGAGGGGCAGACGCACGCTGGCGACGTGTGTCCCTCGCGGGAGTATGGTCAGAAATGAGACCCATACCTTCCGAGCGTTCGCACGGAAGGTGTGGGCGTCATCAGGTGGCAAGGCCGAGTCCTTGCGATAGCAAACATCGTAGGGAACTCCACGTTCTCTTTGCAGGACGCCCCCCTCACCCTGCACGGCGCCATGCTCCACGCAAAGTTGCTGGAGCATGGTGCTGCGCAGAGAATTGCAGGAGGGACCAAAATGCAAAGAACGAAGAGGAAATTAGGGGCCAAAATGCAAGGGTTTCGAAAGTTGAGGGTCAAAAAGTAAATGATGAGGACCAAATTGCAAAGTCGATCAAGGAGGTCTCTTCTTAGGCTCAATTTTTTATACATGACTAAGTTGGACCTAAGGATTTTAATGGTGAATTTTGTTTCTAGGTCAGACCATGTTTGACTAGCCAATTTACATAAAAACCCAAATTAAATCATTAATTGGGCTTGGTTCTCAATGTAGGTCAAAATGGGTTTCTAAGGCCAAATTGAAGGTTCTAAACCGTAGAGATTATTTTTCAATGAATTTTAGAGGGTTTAGTTGATTTTTACCCTGCCTCAAACCACATGAATTGAAGTGGGTTTGTTTTAAGGTTACAGAATGTCATTTAATTCCCTGGAGTTGCTGTAGCCCTTGTTGGATCAGATCAACCCACTTTCCTTCTTATTAGGTTAGTTTGACCTATGTTTGGACCCTGAGTTACCTTATTTGCAGATTGTGTTGGTGAAATTGCATTTTTACCCCTTATGACTTATTTTCTTCTTAAACTCAGAATTCTCTGAGTTAAGCCTTTCTTTGAGTTATGTAGGAGCTTTTTCTTACATACCTAGGTTAGATTGTGTGAGTTGGGGTTCATGATGAGGTTCTCATTAGCCACCTGATTGTACCCAGAATATCCATCGAGAAAGTAATAGTACTTATTCCCTACCAATTTTTCGAGAATTTGATCAATAAAAGGCAAAGGAAAGTGATCCATCTAAGTAGCGGTGTTTAGCTTGCGGTAATCAATACAAACCCTCCATCCAGTTGAGGGTCTAGTGACAACTTGTTCACCTTGGTCGTTGAGTTCCACAGTAAAGCCTGCCTTCTTTCGCACCACATGAATGGGACTGACCCATTTACTGTCGGCAATGGGATATATGATCCCAGCATCCAACCACTTCAGGATTTCCTTTTTACAACCTCCCTCATATTAGGGTTCAGATGTCTCTGCATGTCCCTAAAAGGCTTGATGGAATCATCAGTATAAATGTGGTGCATGCAGAGTGTAGAGTCTATACCCTTAATGTCAGCAATGCTCCAAGAAATAGCTTCCTTGTGCCTAGACAGGCATTCAATCAAGGCTCCCTCCTGTGCCTCAGATAGCACAGCAGAAATGATAATGGGGAGCGTATCATTGGCACCTAGGAAAACATACATGAGAGTGTTTGGGAGGGGTTTCAACTCAAGGTCGGGGGCTTGTATGGTTGAGGGCTTCATAATAGATGTCCCCATCTCAGGTAGCAAATCTACCTTCGACGGAAATGATGGGGGAAGAGACTCAGCAGAAACTCCTAGCAATTCCTCTAGCTCTAGTATATCCCCTTCACATTCCTCCAAGAGATGGGAATGCTCATTTAGCATGACATGCTGAAGGGGGTCATCACATAACATTGCAGGAGTTGCATCTTCAATCAGGTCATCTATCACCTCAACTTGAGAACAATCCTCAAGTCCGGCTTCTTTGTAAGCATCAAACCCATTAAGCCGGATTTTCCTGTTCCCAAAGCCCATTACAATGCCCCAGTATTGCAATTAATTGAAGCATGAGAAGTTGCATGGAAGGGGCGGCCCAAAATGATGGAGGGTTTGGTTGGCTTGTTGGTAGGGTCAGTGTCCAAAACTAAGAAGTCAACAGGAAAGAAGAAATCCTCCACTCTTATGAGGACATCTTCCAAAATTCCCCGTGGTGTCTTAAGTGATCGATCAGCAACTTGAAGGATTACAGGGCTAGGCTTCAGATTGCCTCCCCCAAGTTGTTCATACACGTAGCTCGGAAGGATGTCCACCCCCGCACCCAGATCAAGTAGAGCCTCATCAATTTGTAAGTCACCAATAACTACAGAGATGTATGGGGCTCCTAGGTCCTTAAGTTTCGGGGGTGTGCCATGTTGAACAATTGAGCTAAAAAAATCAGGCAGGACAACTTTTTATTGGACCTGTTTTCTAGATTGCCGCTTTTTCGTGCACAGGTCCTTTAAGTAGCGGGCATAAGACGGAATCTGCCTGATAGCTTCAAGCAAAGGTAGGTTAATCTGCACTTACTTGAATGTTTCCATAATCTCATCCGTCTTATCTTTGGCTCCAGAAGAGGCAGCAGAAGTCTGCCCAAAGGTGGATAAGCGCTCTGGAAAAGGCACTCTCGATCTCTGGGTGGAAGGGTTGTCATGTCGAGTAAGGGGTGGAACGGGGACAACTTCCGATGAGGTGATTTCAAGCAGAGAAGATTTGGGCAAGTTTTCTCTGGTGGGGGTGAAAGTCGAGGTGGATGTTTTTTTAGGGGGTGAGACTATAGGAGTATCAGGTTTGGAAATTTCTTTCCCACTCCTCAGAATAGTCACCGCCTGAGCATGCTCCCTAAAGACAATCCCTTTTCCCTTAGGATTTTCCTCAGCAGCACTGGGGAGCTTCCTAGTCTCCCTCTGTCTAACGGCCTCAACAAGGTGTCCAATTTGTGATTTCATCTCATGTATAGCCTTGTCAATAGATTGGATGATGGCACTTTGACTTTCTTGCATAGTTTTCAACATCACCTTCAATTCATCCATCTCAGAGGTTTTCGGTTGGGCAAAGGTCTGAGGTTGGTTCATTTGATGGTTTTGAAAGGATTGTGGTCTGTAATTCCCTGAATTTGAGACATTTCCTTGTCTCCATGAAAAGTTTGGGTGGTTCCTCCATCCCTCATTATAGGTGTTGGAGAAAGGGTCATTACGAGGTCTTGGACGGAACCCTTGAGCGGCATTCAAATCAGCTTGTACAAGCTCAGGGAATCGGGAGGCCAAGTGGCAATCCACAGTGGCGTGTGTATTCCTTGACAAATTACACATTCGGAAGCTTGGGATGTGGAGGTGTTAGGTACGAATGAACTCGAGTTCGACATAAGCCTTTCCATGTTTTGATTCAATAATTGGATCTGATAGGCTAAATTTTGGGCGTCCCTTGTTTCATTCGCCTCCAACTTTCTTTGCATGAGAGTGGGCTTTCTATACATGTAGGCAGAATTCAAGTGAATAGAGTTCTCACTCAAAGTATCAAATAAGTTCCAAGCTTCATCCTCAGTCTTAGATAGAAAGGTTCCTGCATAGGCACCATCCACAGTTTGCCTATGCGAATCATTAAGTCCGATGTAGAACCTTTCAACCAGTTGCCATGTAGGCACCTGGTGATGTGGGCAAAGTCTCAGCAAATCGTTAAAGCGCTCCCACGCATCATGGAATGCTTCCCCATCCTTTTGAACAAAGCTCATAATTTCCCTCCTAAAGTGATTTGTTTTGCTCATGGGGAAGTACTTCTTAAAAAACTCCTTCTTCAGGGCATCCCAAGTATTTATATTATCAAGGGTGTGATACCAATACTTGGCTTTGTCCTTTAGGGAGAAGGGAAAGAGGTCCGCATTTGAGCGTCATCAGTAATGCCCTGAAGCTTCACCGTGGAACAGACCTCGGTGAATTCCTCAATATGCCTGTAAGGGTCTTCCCTAGTAGTACCATAAAGGAGGGTAGCAAGGATATGGTTCTACTTTTGATCTCATACGGATTGTCCCCTCCAGGTCTACGTAGTGCTAGGCCAGCTTGATTGGTTGGGATGAAATATTCCTTAAGGCTCCTTTGACCTGCCATTTCTACCCTTGGAAGGTCTCTTCCTAGGATTCTTTCAGGTTCAGGATCAAATACAAGTTGTCTCCTAAGAGAATGCCTACCAAGCATGCACTACAAACAAACACAATTCAAAAGGACTTGTTTGGTCTTTACCGATTTAGGCTTTTGACTTTAGTTCAAATTGTAGGTGACAAAACAAGTTGCCCAATCAATTATGCGCCTATTGTCAACCTTCGAAATGCCTAAAAAGACCTAGTTGGAGATTAGGTATTCTTCCCTAAATCTCAAATGGTCAAGTAAATCCGAAGACGGAAGATCGAGGGATGCAAGTAGGCCTAAGCCTTCCTTTGAAGCTGTGCTTTCACGGTGCTTCTCAACTACCCCCAAAAATCCGTGACAGGGTATCCCCCTCTTTGGATTTACAAAACCTTTGATCTCAAGTTCCGAATACTTCAGAATCCAACAATAGGAGGGCTCTTGTCCTAGTCGTTCCAAGACTTAGGAGTGTCTAAATGAGTGCTGTGGTACAACAGATATAAGTGTGCATTCACTGCAAAAGGATTTTGAATTTTGAATCGCGCACCACGTTTTACAATCAAGTCCTTGATTTTTAGATGTCCCTCCTTTAATTAGTCCTTTTTTTAGAAAATATGTGACCACTTGTTAAATAGCTTTGAGACAAACTTTGTGGTCTTTGAATTAATTCCAAATGCAATGCGTGATCAAGAATAGGATGCAAAGTAAGAGAATGCGTACCTTGCTTCCAGCAATCAACTATTCAAGAATGCACGCAATGCAGAGAAGTAAATCTAGAGGCTTCTCATACAAACCTAAATGGTTCATCCTAGGGCAGGCAGCTCATTTTTTTTTTATTTTTTTTATTTTTAAACTACTTATGCACAAGCAAATAAAAGTAATCAATAAACTAAAAACCTAAATCTAAAGAAAAGGGAACAGGCACCCAAAAATTACCCAGCACGGGCCCAAAACAAAATCGGGGAACAAACCCCTGAAAATGTACCCCAGAACAAGGGTTTCAAACAAAATGCAATAAAAAAATAAATCCAATGTTGCTCTATCAAACTAGCGACTAAATATACAATGATGTCTGTCACGTCCTCGTCCTTCTCCTCCTTTCAAAATTGCTCGTCCAATTCTCCTCTGGCGACGTCAAGGGTCGCCTCTCACACTCACTGATTCTTGCACAAATTTTCTCGCACAGGAAAGAAAATAATAAATGGTCAAATCAGTGTACAATTGACAAATAATCAAAATAAAATCAGGTAAAATTACTGCGTCTATTTCCTCCCCGGCAACGGCGCCATTTGACGAGTCGATTGTTCGCTTTAAAAGTCGTTTGTAGTTTGATGTGGTGGAAAAATCGACTAATCAACAATTAAAATAACCACTCGTAGAAGAACGGGTCATATCCACAGGAAGGCAATGATGTATTTAAGTTTGCCCAATTAAAAACATATGTTCAAAGTTAGTTTAAACGAGAATCGAGCCAAATCTGCCTTCAGATTAAGGTAATATCAAGAAAACATGCTGAAATGGCAATTTTTAACAACTAGAGGATATGTTTTGCAATGCAGATTCAATAAAATATCAATAAATGTTGGCAATGGCAGAAAATGTAAATATTAATGGCCCTTTTACTGTAGCAAAATAGGGGATTTTTTCTCCTTTGGCATGCACGACGAGGAGTGGACGGCCAAACGCGGGAAGCTCGGAGGAAGTCCCTTGGACCGAGGGCTTCGAAACGGTGGTGGCGGTGTGTCGCGCGGTGGCCGAGGCGGTTGGATGACCTCCGGCGGAGGTGGCTGCAGCTGGTGCTGCAGCTGCTATTATTGTGTGTGGCGTGCGTTGCTGGAGGAGTGGGCGGACTGCTGCGTGCTCTATTGGCGGTGAGAGCGGGTGCTGCAGGCGTAGAAGGAGGGCGTGCGCAGTGAGGCGCGCACGGGACTGCTGGCTGGTGGGCACAGGCGAGTGGTTCTGTAGGTGCGGCTGCAGATGGCGTGGGCGTGCACTGCAGTCGGTGTGGGGAAGGTGCTGCGGGCGCGGGAGCACGCGCTTGAGGTTCTGCAGACGTGTGCGCAGGCTGGTGCGCATGGGTGAGCGGTGAGGTGCAGGCTGAAGGTGAGAGGGTGGACTTCAGACGGGTGCGTCGGCGGTTGCACGTGGAGATGGCGAAGGCTGTAGGTGCGGGGAAGGTGGAGTGAGTGAGTGTGAGAGCTGGAGGCTATGCATGCCTTGCGTGCGGTTGGAGATGAGCGAGTGGCTGTTGCGGCGTGGGTGGTGGAAGTGAAGTGAGAGGACGGAGATTGCTGCTGGAGTGGGGGTGGACTTCAGACGTCTGGGAAATTTCCCAGACGTCTTAATTGACTGAAAGGGTGATTGCACAGTAGTTGCGGCGGTGGTTGTTGGTGACGACGGTGAGGGAAATGCATGCTAAGGTGCTCATGGTAATGCGGACAAGCTCCGGATGGTGGTGTGGTCTGTCACACCACATGCCCACGGTGGTGGAGACTCGCAGCCATGGTTGAGGCCGGCGGTATGGAATGGAAGAGAGGAGATCTCTCTGCACAGTGGTGGTCGGTGGTGGTGGCCTTCACAACTCGGCTGCCTCCCTCCTCTTGTATTGGCCTGCACAAATTTGAAATCAGCTGCCCGACCAGATCCAACATATCCACTCCTCCTTGAATGGGTTCTTCACTGTGGCAGCTGGTGGCGTTGGAGCGACAGCCAGCCGTTCCTGCAAGAAGAAGAATAAATAAAATAATGTGAAAATATTATGGTCATTTATATACAGACCCTCAACTTTTATGTTAATGAAAATAATGTACCTAATTGGTTAACTAATTAGATGAATGTCATTCTAAGATAATTCTAAATGCACTTAAAATATGAATGCAATGCATGGATTATGTAATTAAATTAAAAATATGAATTAATCTATTTACATCCTAATTTATGCTAAATAAATGTTATAATTAACCTAATGTCTAGGCACTTAAATACTTAAATAGCCCACAACTATGGGCTAATCAGCAGCTAAAATGCTTTCATCGGGGAACTGATCAGGTGGGGTCATGATGTCATTCGTCATAAGACGAGAGAGATGTCAGCCACTACATTACGCAATCCCGCCTTATCCTTGATTTCCAAGTCAAATTCCTGGAGCAGCAGAATCCAATGGATAAGGCGAAGTTTCGCATCTTTCTTTGACAGCAAATATTTAATTGCTGAGTGGTTTTGCCCTAGAACGGCCCCTACAGCAAAATCTAAGGCATCTGTCATTAATTCAAAGGGACTATTCCAATCAGGTCCTTGCAAAATTGGTGCCTCAGTAACCTCTTTCTTCAACCTCAAAAAACTCTCCAGGCACTTATCATTAAAATCAATTGGCTAGTCTTTAGTGAGTAGCTGACTTAAGGGCTTGGAGATTTGGGAAAAATTTTGTATAAATCAATGGTAGGAACCCACATGACCCAAAAAGGATCTGATCTGTTTGACAGTAGTGGGTGGTGGGAGCTTAGATATAGCATCTATTTTTGCTTTTTCTACCAGATTCCGTGTTTTGAAATAACATGGCCCAAGACAATACCTTCCTGGACCATGAAATGACTTTTTTTCCAACTGAGGACCAGATTGACTTCTATGCATTTTTGGAGAGTTCTTTCAAGGTTTTTGAGACAATGGTCAAAAGAATCTCCAAAAATAGAGAAGTCGTTCATAAAGACTTCTAAACATTCACCTACCAAGTCTGAAAATATTGCAAGCATACACCTTTCAAAAGTCTCAGGTGCATTGCAAAGATCGAAGGGCATCCTTCAGAAAGCAAAGGTTCCGAAGGGGCAAGTGAAAGTTGTTTTGTCCTGGTCCTCAGGATGAACTGCTACCTGATTATAGCCAAAATAACCATCCAGAAAATAGTAAAAATCCCGTCTGGCTAACCACTCCAACATTTGATCAATAAAAGGGAGCGGGAAATGGTCCTTCTTGGTGGTGATGTTTAATTTTCGGTAATCAATACACATGCGCCAAGAAGAGGTGGTTCGAGTGGCCACATTCTCCCCATTATCATTAGTGACAACTGTTAGTCCAGCCTTTTTCGGCACAACTTGTGTTAGACTAACCCAGGAGCTATCAAAAATGGGGTAGATGATATTAGCATCCAGCCACTTAATAATCTCCTCTTTTACCACCTCCTACATAATAGGGTTCAAGCGCCTTTGTGGTTGACGAGAGGGGCAAGAATCGTCCTCTAAATATATACGATGTGTATAATAGGACGGATGAATACCCTTAAGATCAAAAGGGTTCCAGCCAATAGCTTTTAAATATTTACTCAAAACCTGGGGAAGTTTGTGCTCTTGTGCCCCGTTAAGTCCAGAATTTATAATCAGGGGCAGGGTTTGATTAGGACCCAGGAAGACATATTTAAGGGAGTCGAGTAAAGGTTTTAATTCCAATTGTGGGCCCAGCTCTGAAAGAATTTCTGCTTTATGGGTTAGTGGTGTGGTGAGAGTGAAAGGGTCAACTGAAGGGTTAGCTGAATGTGTTGTTAGGGTGGAAGGGTGAGAAGAAGTGGATTGTTCAGGAATTGTATTAATGGCAAAACAAGAACCTAAATGGGAAATTTGCAAAGTTTCCTCCACAATGTTTTCCATTTTTGAATCCGAATCATCAAAGAAATCTGCTTCTTGGAACCGCCTAGAAGCTTGAAAAATGTCTAGGGTTACAGATTCACCAACACACATGATCTACATTTTTCAAGAATCATAATCGATATTTGAGCGGGTAGTGGCTAAAAATGGTCTTCCAAGAAATTATGGGGGCAAACTTTAGTGCTTCTAGTACCTCTATGCCCAGGACTAAAAAGTCTACTGCAATAGATAATTTTTGACCCAGACAAGGACATCCTCAACAATTCCCAGTCATAAAAAGTCAAATCTTGCAGGAAATCGGCCGGAAATTGCTGACCAGCAGATGTGGCATCAATGTTGTGCAGATTTTCCCTTCGGAGAAGTTGTGGAGGGTTAGTGTGTGGAGAGTTAATGTGTGGAGCTTGTTTATTTGTGAGCTTCTCTTCCATTTTCTTTTGGTGAATTTGCATCTGGTCCAGTCGTTGAGCTAACATATATAGATCATCTTGAGTGACTGGAACAGAGGTGGATTTGGTGTCAATTTCATGGACTGGGTGTCTGGGGTTTTGTGTTCTGCCAAAAGTGTCCATTGAAGTCATGTTAAATGAGTTTTCACTCATTTATTCAAAGAGAAGATAGGCACTTTCGGCATCTTTGTTAAGAAAATTGCCCCCACATGAGGCATCCACAAATCATTTCAATTGATCTTCTAATACATAATAGAAGATCTGCACTAACTGCCATTACGGAATTTCATGGTGGGGTGTTTGCACCTCAAAATATGCCTGCAATAAAGCCTTCTTATGCTATTTACTAGCATTAACGTTGCATATTAGGATTCTATAGTTGCATTTGTAAAAACACTTGCATTCATGCATTTAATTAAGAGGAGAAGAGAATGGAATAAATGGCTTGCATATTTACATTTTTTCGCAAGTGCCTCTTTGCAAAAAGTCCCCTCTCTATTTTTTTATTTCTACTTTCTTTCTTTTCTCTTCCTGCAGTTCTTCTTCTTCCCGCGGCTGCATGCACTCCATGACATGCTGCAGCTGCACGTCCTGCCAACGCCACTCCCTGCAATCCTTCTCACACCATTCCCTACGATGGCCATCTCCCCCATTCCCCACATGCTGCATGGCCACTCTCTCCTCCTCTATTTAAAGCCACAGCCTCTTCCTCGCGACATATACCTTGCTGCAGCAAGAAAACCTGCAGACCACCTTCCTCTCCACCGTTCTCCCCTCCCATATGTTGGCCCTCCTTCGAGGAGGCACCCGGCGAGCAGGAGAACCCATTGCGGTGCACACCACCACAGTGGGAACACCACCGCCTAGCTCTTCAACGAGCTGGTGGGCGTGGTGTCTTCCTTCGTTTCATTTTTTCGTCTCACGCCATTGTTGCCGCTTCAAGCTCCGAAGCTTGAAGCCGCGGCAGCAGCAGCCAAGCGGCGACGGCAGCAGCAGCAGCAGCTCCCCCCGCCTCCTCCGCGACCTTCCCCGCAGCCGCTCTCTACCTTCGCGCGTGCCTGTAGGGCATTCCCCGCCTCCATCTCCGTTCTGTCGCCTCCGCCCTTGCACCCGCGACCGGCCGCTGCGGGCACTATAGCAGCCGACCAGGCCCTCTCGCCGTCCCTTGGCAACCTCCGCACCCCTCCGCGACCGCCCGTAGACCCTCCTCCACGTTCGCTCCTCCGCGCCATCGCCCGCTCTTCGCCCTTGCACTTGGCCTGCAGACGCATCATCTCCATCTGCAGACGCCATTTCCAGACATCCGCCTCCGCCTACAGACGACGTGGCTCCAGACGTCTGCCGCCATCCACCGACGACTTAACTCGTCCCTTCTGCGCCCTCCCCGCCCCGCTCTCTCTCTCTCTCTTTTATTTCACTCACTCACAGCACACTTACACCGACGCACACACACATCTACACTCACACTTTCACCCATTCACACACACATAAACATCATATATTTATATACATACGTATACTTATAGTAACATATATATCTATCTATATATACATACATATATCTATCTATATATATATATACTTATATTTATATACATAGTAGTATAGATATACTTATGTATTAGTATACATACTTATATACATATATATATATTTTTTCACGTTATTTACCATACGCTGTATTGCGGGAATATCTGCACCAGTTGCTGAATATTCCCTGATACACGCATACAAAAAGCATGGACATATACATCTTCCATCATCCATCCTCACTCCACGCGGCACATAGTTGTGTTGGTTGCGTCTCTGTAGACGACGACCGACCCGACACGGTGCTACACTTCATCGCCACCTCCACCCCCACCCCTTTATATATATACTACATATAAATATATATATCTATAGATACTATATTTACTTTCTGTCTGTTAGCTTCCTTCTTAGTAAAAAGATAAAAAATATAAAAGAGAAAAGATAATCTTTGATTTGCAGGTACCCCGTCTTGCGAATAGCAAGACTCATTTTGGAACTCTATTTTGGCTAAAAGCTAAGGACACAATTTTGAGGGTGTGCCTCAAGGACAAGGATAACCAGAAAAAAATCTAAATAAGAAAAACATCAAAAACAGAATAAATGAATGGAAGAGACACGTTTTAGGAAAAACGTAGAAACTCGACTTGAACCCCACTTCCCTGAGTTCGACCCTGGGCCTAAAAGTGACAAGATAAAATCAAGTAGGCCAGGTTAAAAATTTTGTAAAGAGATGGTTAGGTCTGAATTAGGTTAACCACTATACACATTTCAATGATAAAATCATCATATTAACAACCTATCCGGGCCGATCGATCATCTTTTCTGGCGCCATTGCTGGGGAAGCGGTCCTTTAAGTAAGTTTCTATTCAATTCCTTTTAATTTTTCTCTTCTCTTCACGGGTATTTTTGTTTTTGGTGTGCAGGTGAACTTGGTGGAAGGAGAAGGAAAGCAGATGAAGTCGGGAACGAGGGTAGATCCAAGGCGGGAACGAGAGCGTGAAGACGCCGACAACGCATTGGAGCTTCGCACACGTTGCCGAACAAGTAGGTTTTCTTTTCTTAGAAAACTAGGATTAACTTGCCACCTCAATAAAATTAAAAAAAAAACTAGAAAAACTTCCTGAGATTTCTTGGGGCAAGTGGATTAAAATTCACTTGTTTGATTGGTTGTCTTCACTCACACTGCCCCGGGATTTCCCGCCACAGTTCGCATAGCGAAAATCCGAGAATCTTGATTCTTGGATTTTTCGCCGTGGGAAGTATTCTTTGAGGCAAAGAAAAAGATTGTTTGCATCCCTCTTTTGCCTCACTTATCTTTAATTCAGGATCACATTTTTGGTGGGGAGATTTGGAATTGAGTTGATTCCAACCCCACCACGACTTTTCAACTTGCCTGAGATTCAATCCTGAATACTTCAACCCCAACAATTTGATTTTCTTTATCTTTTGGTTGAAACCTTGTGTGTGGAAATCATTTCTGGTGATTGGGAGCACTTGAATTGAAGTGTTTTGGCTCCCTTTCACATTTGATATAAAACTGATTCGTGCATCCACACATAGAAATCTCCATTTAGGGTAGCCCATTGCACTTTATCATGCATAACTAACTGATATTGAAGAAGGGTTTCTTGGGCTTAGAAAGAAAACCTGTATTTTTGCAAAAACTCGGAGATTGGTTGAACTGGTAATTCGGCAAAATCCTAAAATTCATACTACTTAAGGCTGAACTCTAAAAAAACATTCACCAATAAAAACTTCAATTCGGGGAGATTTCCTCGTTGCATGCTTGTTTTTACACACTCTGAAAATCAATCACTTGGGCATTACCCGTAAACAACGCCTTTCACATTCCAGAAGCACTTGATCCTAAGCCTCTAAATAAAATTGGTAGTAACTTGACCCTTACTAAGGATTGGAGGTCTAACTACCTGCGTGTAGCGACTACGTGCTGGTGAGAGTTCCCGCATGCTATCGGGTGTCTAAGACTGGGGTAAACAGCCTTTCCATCTAGCCCGGTGGTTCCGTGGTGCTCGCATTCGGTTCCGTAGTTCGTGATAGTTGGTAACTTAGATCTTTAGGTCTAAGGGCACACTGTAGAGGTTAGGAACTTGACTGTATTGATTTGTAAATCAAGTGTACCTTTGCAGCATCATTTCTCTCATCTCTCTCTTCCCTTCTCATCTCCCCAATTCTTCCTACGTAGTTCATGTTTGGGAGGAGGTCACAAACCCTGAACTGTTTGAATTGACTGCTAAATTTAGAAAAAAGCCGAATCATCCTCCTCCACAATCATGGCATACACCCCCACCTCACCGCTTCGTCACAATTCCAATTCTTTCAACACCAGGCTTATCCCAAGAAACCCTGCAAGACCTTCCTTATCGAATGCCGCGCCAAGCGACTCGGTAAGTCATGTGGAACTGGGTTCTGCGAACCAGTATTTCAATACGGAGGACCAAGCCTCTGTGTGCTCGGACACATATGCGAACATGTCTTCTGGAATAAAAGATGCTTGCACCCTGGGGAATAACCCATTTTCTACCACGTATAACTCAGGGTGGCGCAATCATCCGAATTTTGCATGGTCCAACAACCCGTAGCGCCAAAACCCCGCTGGTGGACCGATGCGATCGTCCGCACCCGTCATCCCAAGGGCCCAGTCTAATCCTATGGCAAATCCGCCATCAGGCCCTTGCGTACCGCAAACCAAACACGCATCAAAGCCTCTTGATAAATTGATGCGAATGATGATGGAAATGTCAAAGCGCCATAAAGAGAACATGATCTATCTTCAGCACTTAGCACAGCAGAATGCTGAGATCAGTCAACTAAGCATGGCGACTCGATCTCAGGGCACTCTTCCCTCCCAACCTGTTCCAAACCCACAAAACCTCGTACCCTGTGATTTGCAACCACAGGTACAACCTTCTAAGGAACAGGTACATCAAATTATGCAAGCTTCGAGTATTCCTCCTGGATTTCAGGTTAATCCCACTGTAGCACCGCACTCTCATGCTGATAGCGATTACATCAAGGATGACACGTCTGACGAGGACATGACTGTCAGTACATGTATCGAACTAATTGGAGCCGATTCAGACTGCTGCGAATTACCTGATGACTGCTTGACCTATACAAATTGTGACGTTCCCCAATCCCTCCCTATTCCCGTACCTTCTCCTGACCAGACTTCTGACGAGGTTTTCTCCGCTTCCCATACCTCGTGGTCTGAGTCATCGCCAGGCTACTCACTGCTGATCCACACTATGGAAGACCAGATTGCCCTTTCTTTCCTGCCAAATCAGGCGGATTTGCAAATCCACACTGGGACCTTGAGCCCACATCTTACTCACTGGGGCTATTCCCTTTTGGATCCATCTATCCAAAGAGCCCCTCTTCTTGGCCAATCTAAGGGCCAACTTCCTCCCGATTTGTTTTATGATCCGCTTGGGACACTCTCATCCCAGAAAATGCCAAATCTTTCTCCATCCTCCATCACTTTTCATGCCCCTATCACAATCACTTCACCACCCACCATCCACCCACCCTACCACCCTGATCTATACCCTGAACCTCAACTCTTGTTACCCGATCTTTCGTCCTTTCTCTGCCTTTCCCTGCATGCATATGAGGACATAGCATTGTTTGGCATGGGGAGGTCGATAGGCATCCATAGGATCCGGGTATTTTATGGTATCATACAGTTCCCACCTATTTATATATATGCAAGAAAAAGAAAAAAGATGAAAAAAAAAATATATATATATAATAATAATAATAAATGGTGTTTAGTAATGATCTGAAAGTTGAAACAAAAATGCAATAAGTGTTTATGGATATTCAACCTCTGTTTTGAAGACTTTCCAGGCCACAGAAGCTTGATTCGCTCAGGTTCGGCTTAATTCACTTAAAGCATTGACAAAATAGATGAAAATCTCTCCTAACTAAGGATGTATTCTTGTACCTGAGACACCAGTACAGGATTCGTTGGTTTGCTTTTACTTAAGAGCTTAAGTAAACTTGGTTCATACTACACATCAGGAAAGACCAGGTGAACATAAGATCCAACCATAGTGTTCATTAGGGAAGGTGGAGTCCTTACCTGTGCATGCAGGTAGACTTTTTATCCCCGGCTTTAGTCTTGTATTTAGGAGCGACTCTTTCCATCAAAAAGAAACTCTCCCACCAAAAAGAAAAAAAAGTGTGCTCCTTAAAAATGTGTTGTAAGAGATATACTGACACGTGCTTAAAAAAAAAAGGTTGCAAAAGAGTTAGTATATCTCATAAATGTCTATATACTTTATTTTGTGGTGAGCCACAAAAAAAAAAAAGAAAGAAAAAAAAAATCAGAAAATGGGAGTTGAGTTTTCTGTAATCGTCTTAAGGGTCAATCCGAAAACACGAGCTGAAATTGGGACCAACCTGTACTTAAAAATTCGTGAAACCCTGGGATTGAGTCTTAATGTTCATCTGGGCAGTCTTGATCCTTCGCTATGCACAAACCATAACCTCTTGAGCTCTCGAGTATGGCAAAAACCTCCTGGGTCCTGGAAATCGTACTTAAGGTTTAAATATCAAGAGTCCTGGTTAGTTGAGAGATGATCTATGTCATGTGAGACTTAAAGTACTAGTAATCTTCTCTACAATTGGTTCTCACAATATCTGACAATAAACACACTTATATCACCTCAGAAGAAAATCCTCAGCTTAAGATCATTTTTAAATACTGTTTTGCTAGGGACTAGCAAAAGTTAGGCATGGGGGTATATGTTTGCACCTCAAAATACACCTACAATAAAGCCTTCTTATGCTATTTCCTAGCATTAACGTTGCATATTAGGATTCTTTAGTTGCATTTGTAAAAACACTTGCATTCACGCATTTAATTGAGAGGAGAAGAGAATGGAATAAATGGCTTGCATATTTACATTTTTTCGCAAGTTCCTCTTTGCAAAAAGTCCCCTCTCTATTTTTTTATTTCCTCTTTCTTTCTTTTCTCTTCCTGCGGTTCTTCTTCTTCCCACAGCTGCATGCACTCCACACCATGCTGCAGCTGCACGTCCTGCCAACGCCACTCCCTGCTGTCCTTCTCGCACCATTCCCTACGGTGGCCATCTCCCCCATTCCCCGCATGCTGCATGGCCACGCTCTCCTCCTCTATTTAAAGCCGCAGCCTCTTCCTCGCGACATATACCCTGCTGTAGCAAGAAAACCCGCAGACCACCTTCCTCTCCACCATTCTCCCCTCCCATACGTCGGCCCTCCTTCGAGGAGGCACTCGGCGAGCCGGAGAACCCACTGTGATGCACACCACCAAAGTGGGAACACCACCGCCCAGCTCTTCAATGAGCCGGTGGGCATGGTGTCCTCCTTCATTTCATTTTTTCGTCTCACGCCATTGCTGCCACTTCAAGCACCGAAGCTTGAAGCTGCGGCAGCAGCAGCTCCCCCCACCTCCTCCGCGACCTTCCCCGCAGCTGCTCTCTGCCTTCGCGCGCGCCTGCAGGGCATTCTCCACCTCCGTCTCCATTTTTTCGCCTCCGCCCTTGCACCTGCGACCGGCCGCTGCGCACACTGCAGCGGTCGGCCAGGCCCTCTCGCCGTCCCCTGCCAACCTCCGCACCCCTCCGCGACCGCCCGTAGACCCTCCTCCATGTTCGCTCCTCCGCGCCATCGCCCGCTCTTCACCCTCGCACTTGGCTTGCAGACGCATCACCTCCATCTGCAGACGCCATTTCCAGACGTCCGCCTCCGCCTGCAGACGACGCAGCTTCAAACGTCTGCCGCCATCCACCGACAACTTAACTCATCCCTTCTGCGTCCTCCCCACCCCACTCTCTCTCTCTTTGGCGCTCTCTCTCTCTCTTTTATTTCACTCACTCACAGCACACTTACACCGACGCACACACACATCTACACTCACACTTTCACCCATTCACACACACATAAACACCATATATTTATATATATACGTATACTTATAGTAACATATATATCTATCTATATATACATACATATATCTATATATATATATATATATATATATATATATAATTATATACATAGTAGTATCTATATACTTATGTATTAGTATACATACTTATATACATATATATATATATATATATCTATATAACTATATACATATATCTACATATATAGATACATATGCCCATATATATATTATTATACATATATATATATATAGTATTATATATATACTTATATACATATATACATATATAGCTATATACATACATATATACATATATACATATACACCTATATATATATATGTACATATATATATCTATATACATCTATACATATATACCTATGCATTTTTAACTATATATATATATATACATATAGATATATTTACTTATATACATACATATATATATATTTTCACGTTATTTACCATACGCTGTATTGCGGGAATATCTGCACCAGTTGCTGATATTCCTCGATACACGCGTACAAAAAGCATGGACATATACATCTTCCATCATCCATCCTCACTCCACGCGGCACATAGTTGTGTTGGTTGCGTCTCTCTAGACGACGACCGACCCGACACGGTGCTACACTTCATCGCCACCTCCACCCCACCCGTTTACATATATACTACATATAAATATATATATCTATAGATAGTATATTTACTTTCTGTCTATTAGCTTCCTTCTTAGTAAAAAGATAAAAAATATAAAAGACAAAAGATAATCTTTGATTTGCAGGTACCCCATCTTGCGAATAGCAAGACTCATTTTGGAACTCTGTTTTGGCTAAAAGCAACAGACACAATTTTGAGGGTGTGCCTCAAGGACAAGGATTACCAGAAAAAAAATCTAAATAAGAAAAACATCAAAAACAGAATAAACGAACGAAAGAGACACGTTTTAGGAAAAACGTAGAAACTCGACTTGAACCCCACTTCCCTGAGTTCGACCCTGGGCCTAAAAGTGACAAGATAAAATCAAGTAGGCCAGGTTAAAAATTTTGTAAAGAGATGGTTAGGTCCGAATTAGGTTAACCACTATATACATTTCAACGATAAAATCATCATATTAACAACCTATCTGGGCCGATCGATCATGGGGACAACTTCTTAGAAGTTCCTGAAATCTTTCCTAGGCTTCGTGGAGGGGTTCACCAATTTTATATTGAAAGGTCGTTATGGATCTTCTTATTGCATTCGTTTGACTGATCGAAAAATTTTTTTTAGAAAAGCTCTTTTTAATTGGGACTAGGTGGTAATAGGGTGCCCAACCATTCTAAACCAATGAGACACTTTAAGAGTGAGAGGAAAAAGTCTCATTAACCACATATCATCCTGCACATTGTGGGAACAAGTTGATTGAGCGAGGACAATTAATTCCTCGAGATGACAAAAAGGGTCCTCTCTTGGAAGACCATGAAAATGTTTGATAAGGTTTAGAATGGCTAGTTTGATCTCAAAATCCCCTTGTGGTATGACCACCCCTGGTCTTTCCTCATAATTGGAAGGATCATAGAAATCCTTAAGAGGAATGACAGGTTGTTGGCGGGGTGGTGGATTTTGCCCTTGGTTAGCTAGGTTTGTGACATTCCTAGCTAAATCTTCTTGATTTTGTTGTAGTCGAAACAAATGGTCGACCATTAAAGCAGAGGTATTTGGATTTTGAGTTATAATTGGAGGGCCACTTGGCCCTGCTGGAATTTCCGGTTGCTCCAAATTAGGGAGGGTGAAGTCAGCTTGTGGGTCGGTTGACGGGTTAGAAGTGGAAGCAGAATTTTTTTGTCGGCTTCTTGGATTTCCCATTTTTTTAGAAGAGGAGGGAGAAGAAAACAATGATTTTCTGCTGTGGGGGGTGAAATCAAATGGTCCCTTAAGGTGTGGTTTTTGGGACCGCCGCCTGTGCATGCACTGTTTTGGAAGAATTGGAGGGGAGGAGAAGAGAAAGAGATGAGAGAAAGTGTGCAATTCAAACAATCAAAGCTAGACATAACTTAAGTGCGACTCCCTAACAATAAACCTAAGACTTGATCGATGTAGGAAATAAGTAATAAATAGTGAATACCCATTCTGTCAATAAATCTAGCTAAGTTGCTTAAGGGGAGGTTTGGGCCCAAGCGTTTCCTAGAGAAAACCCCAGGTGCTTGTACAAAATCGTGCCTGGTCATTTGACACGGCCCCTCAGCCTGAACACCAGATATAGATGACAGAATTGGTATTAACTAAAGAAAACTTACAACCTATATAGCAAGCCTAA
Source organism: Thalassia testudinum (assembly GCA_037157565.1). Classification (NCBI taxonomy): domain Eukaryota; kingdom Viridiplantae; phylum Streptophyta; class Magnoliopsida; order Alismatales; family Hydrocharitaceae; genus Thalassia; species Thalassia testudinum. The sequence continues at coordinate 4,756,344 of JAZHRO010000073.1, read as the reverse complement.
GTTGATGAAGCCTTAGGGGTCAAGTTGCTACGGATTTTAGCTAGGTCTAGGATACTATAGTGCACACAGAATGTGGAGGGCGTTAATTTGGGTTATTGCCTTGTTATTTCAATTTTTTATGTTTGTGTAGGAATTGGAAAGTGGTTCCAATTAAAAAGCAAGTTGTCACACAATTTCTTGTATTTTTGTCTTTTAGGATTTGATTTAATTCAATGTGTTTTAGGTTTTCTCTTTTTAAATTTTCAAACAAGTTTGAAACTCCACAATCAAGGGAATAAACAAGTTGTATTGGTGTAGTTTCCTTTAATGTGAGTCTCTAAAAGGAAAGAAAGAAACCCTAAGCCAATTGTCCCTAAGACGGAAAATTACTACTAATGAATTATTTTTAGGCTTTCTATATTAAGTAGTGGCCCAAACAAGTCAAACAACACTACTAGTTTGAAGAAAATCAAACAAGGATTCCAGAAAAGATTTTTGCAAGATTTTAGAAAATTATTTAATAATTGTTTTGAATTTTTACTTGTACTGGTGTCAAAGTTCAAAAATGATACCCATGGGTATTTTGGACTTTTTAGTATTAACACCGACCTCATAAAATTTTTGTGATTTTATATGATGTGTAAAATTTTACAAGGATTCAAGAAAGCTAAATTTCACAAAAATTGGATGAGGATAAAAATTCCAAAAAATTCACGAACAGTAACAAAATAGGAAGATTAGAGGGTGTGACCTCTCTGCAGTCCACGAATTTTGAAAAATTAAATGCAAAGCCAATTAATCTAAAATTTGGCACATATGTTTCTAACTTAATTTAGAATCATTGTATGGAATTTAACGATTTTAGGAAGTTTGTGGTGTTCGGGATTGATTTTTCAATTCCGGACAAAAATCTGGACCCGAAATAAAATAGAACACCAATACTTGAAATGGAGTGGTGTTGATGGTGCAAACAAGCAATCAATGAGTTTTAAAAAGTATCACTCCACTTAATTAAGTTATTTAAGGTCCTAAAAGCCAAGTTTAGTGTATTTTGGTAGTCTTTTAGTTTAGGTGTGACAAGAGAGAAGAAACCAGCCTGAAAATCCGTGGGAAGAAAAGGAACTTTGTGCTCTTACTTCCAAATTCCTGCTTTCTTCCTGCAATACCTGCACACACAAGAGAAAAGAAAGAGAAGGGGATGAGATCTACTTCAAGCAAGAGAAAGAAAGATTAAGCAAAGCCGTGCCTCCCCGGCAACGGCACCAAAAAGTGATCACGTTTTTGCGCGGTTTGTTAAATTAGGGTTTTAAGTAATTGCAATACACAAAAATAGATTTGCTTTTAAAATTTAGAAGATGAAGATAGTGGGGTAACTAGGGTCGTGCAAAGAGGCGGGTTGCTTGCAAATCAACTCTATTGCTTAGAAAATAAATCTCAACTTTCTTTTTGGTATTTTAAATATGTAATAATTTTTTTTTTTTGAAATGAAGTGGGCAAAATGCGAATTGTGATGGGAAGTACTAACACCTATAATTACTTAGCTAAAACTTAAGAGATAGAAAATGTCCACTACCTAAGCTCACTCTAGGCAAGTGGAGGCCTAGAGTAATTAGGGAGTGGAAGTGAAACAACTGCTAGAACAACGGTAGCAATTGCAATAAGAAATTAAAAAGAAGGCAATTCAATTAATCAGAATTTGTGCTCTCTACAAAGACAAGTAGAGGAATGCTTCTACTAGAAATGGAAAATATAAAAGCAATAAAAGAAACACAAATCCTCTTGCAAAATCTAGTGAAGAAGGGAGTCTACTTGCTCCAAGCCTAGCTGCTCCTTGGCTTGAAAAGAGGGTCTCCTTCTTCTCCTTCCTTGAAAGCTCCTCCAAGGTGGATGCTTCCACCTTCAATGCTCTCCTCCAAGGGTGGGCGTGCACCACCCTCAAGCTTTCCTCCAAGTGTGGGCGTGCACCACCCTCATGCTTTCTGCCAAGGGTCTTCCTTGCCTGGCTCCTCCTTTGGCTAGCCTGGGCACAAGAGAGAAGGGAAGAGGGGAAGGCACCAAAGGGATAGAATATCCCCTTAATCTTCTTCTTCTTCTCTATTGGCCGTGGACTCTAGGTAGAGTATGGGAGGAAATTTGCTAGCCAAGGATGGTTTGAATGGTGGTGGGTAGTGGTCCTTTTATAGGGTAGGATTAGGTGTTAAGGTGACTCTTGACATGAAGGGCTAAGATGGGAGGATGGAGGTGGTTAGGTGATCCTAGGGTTAAGGATGGTTGGCACCAACTAAGGGGTGTAATGGGGGTAGTTATGGGTGGCCAAGGGACACCTAAAAGTGCCGCCAACCATGAAGTGGTGCCATGGGTTGGCGCCAACTTGTAGGCGTCTAGAAGGGGGGATTATGTGGATGGTGGAGATGGGTTTAAGGGAAGATGTGTGGTGGAGATGAAGGGGGTTTTTGGAGGGAAGAAGTGGCGCCGACAAGGAGGTAGTTAGGGTGGTTTTGGCGCGACTTTATGGTGTCTTTTGGAGGCAGTGGGTAGGCTAGGTTGGTACCAAGTAGGGTTAGCTTATGTGGAGCTTTGGTGGAGCTAGTTGGTGGAGTTGTTAGGTAGGGTTTTTAAGTGGTAAAAGTCAAAGGAGCTGGAGCATAGCTAAGCTAAGCTAAGCTAAGCTAAGATAGCTTAGCTAATTGTGGTGTAGAGGAGGAGGTGTTGGAGCTAGGGTTTGGAGGGAGGAGCTGGATCTGAAGAATCTGGTGCTGAAGTGGAGCTGGCTGCTACTGAAGAGGTCAACATGGGGCTACTCTAGTTGGCTTAGCTTGCTAGTTCTTTGCTAGTTACTAAGCCAAGCTAAAGTGAGCTGGCTTCTGTTGAATGGAGATGAGGTGAGCTGGGTCTGGTGCTCCTGGGGAGGATTGAGCTGGTTGAGACAGCTAAGGTAGCTTAGCTCAACCAAGTTGAGCTAAGCTAAGTCCCCGGGAGCTGGACTTGGGATTCTTAAGCTGGGATGAGTTCTTCTTCAGCTGGCTGGTGTTGAGTGGAGCTGGATGTAGCTGGATCTAAGCTGGGGTAAACTCCAGTCAACTCAGCTGCGCTAGCTAGAGCTCCCTGTGGACTAGTGGGAGTTGAGATGAGCTTGACTCAACAAGGTTGAGTTGGATCTGAGTTGACCTGAGCTAAGGTGTGCTAAGATGAGCTCTCTTGAGCTGCCATTCAGATGAGATTAGCTGAATGGAGCTAGGATGAGCTAACCCTAGTGCAAGTGAGCTAGGTTCCAGCTGAGGTGCTGGATCAAGCTGAGTTCTAGTTAGTCTGAGCTCCTCCTTCACCATTTGCCTTCTTGAGTGCTAGGGTTTTAGGGATCTATATATCTGTTCATCCCTAACACTCACAAAAATACATTAAAACAACAAAAGAAAATGCAATGCATGCCTAACTTAGTTAATGCCTAAATGCAGCCCAAAAAATCGTTTGCAGAGCAAAACTCTAAGAGCTAGGTTTGTTTTAATGCATAGGAATGATGATAAATTGTCATTTATCAGGGACCACCATCGTGGAACCTACGCACACCATAGAACTAAAGCAAGCACCGTGGCCTGAGCGAACTCCATCATTGCTTTTCCCATTGCACTCCACGCTCGTGGTGACAACACGAGCACCACTCGCCCTCTCCACTTGTCCCCTTCTTCTTCTTCAACCTCCCATCCCCACCCACATCACCTGAAACTTCCAACCAAAAGAACCCAAAGCCGTAATCGAACACAACCACCTCAATAGCCCACCGGCTGACCTTCAACCTCCCTCGCCATACACCACTGCAAAGTCCCTACCACCGCCCACCAACACCCCTTCATCTTCTTCCTCTTTACCTCCTTGTGCACCCATCCCCTGTTCTCCTATTGATGAGTGGCTACTCATCATAGCTAAAAGGCCGAAATTAAGCTAGATACTAAGCAAAACAATATCAAATTAACACATAAAAAGGGTTAAGTGTGCGAATTAAAGAAAAGACCTAAAACTTTTAATGTGTGTTAAAATCTCCTAATTAGGTCACAAAAATGGGATATTCTGAAAACTAAAGAACAAATGATGATCCATGCATCAATTGAACACATAAACAAGTTTGAAAAGCCAAATCAGAAGTAAAATCAATGTCGTAAATGTTCAATTAAGCACATGTAAAAATTTGAAAGCAATTGGACATCATTTAGGCTTAGAAATAAATAGATTACAATTAGGTCCTTCATGCATTACATTTCTACCCTTCAAAACTCCTTTTTGGACCTATTTGCAAGCCGCAGGGACCCTTTTATAAGATTGCAGGGCCCTTCCAGCTGCTATTCTTCTCGCTTATGGGCCTGCATGCAAATGTTCTACCCCTTCTTCTAAGGGTCCGTCTGCAAATTTCCCCTTTATTTCAAAGAGAAGCCTGTGTTCTTCACGCGCACTGTAGCGCGCAAAGAACACAGCCATTCTCGACCGTCCATCGCACTTTTGATCTCGATCTGCGGCTGGATTCAAATGGAACCTTCGCGCGATTCGGTGCGTGCGTTCACCTCTCTTCCCAGATCTCATCTGACGGTCAGATCTCTCTCTTGACTCGCCGCGCGCTCTACCCATCTCATCCTCACCGCCGGCCTGATTCTGATTAACCTCACCCTTGCGGTGATCTCAGTCACTGAGCTGCTATTTAAGCACCTCAGTGGTGTCGCGCGCGAGGGGATCGCTCCCTCCTACATCTCTTAGCGATCAATTCTTCCACTCCAGTCTCTCCTCCTCATCTGGACCCTGATTTCACAGCCACCGGCTGTGGAATCATCGCCTGCTCTCGACCCTCCTCGTCGCTAAGGACCTCGTAGCACCTGAGGACGACCCTGGAGTCTCACTAGCAGACTCTTCCCTCCGCTGGAGTCACCCTCCTCCTTTCTTCCTCCTTAGCCGCCGGCTAAGGACCCATAGGTCCCATTCTTCCTGTTAGTTTAGTTTTTAATTCTGCACAAGTAGTGTTAGATTTAGTTTACAGTAGTTTAGAATAGATTTAGTTTTAATTGTTAGTGTTTAATGTTAGCTGTAGTTAGATTAGTCTTAGGAGTAGAATTAGTATTAGATCCCCTCCCTCACCTCCTCTGATCAGTCCAGATCAGAGGGGAAGAATCATCTGTTCATTAATCAATTTATCTCCCTCTTCATGTTTTGTTTTTCCACCATCCAATTCTGATTTATGTTCCTTTTAACGACGAATCTTTCATCTGTCACCCACACATCTGGACCCAATTCCAGATCTGATGGTGTACTGCCTCAGATCTGAAATTGGCGTCACAAGCACCATTTGGGGCTTCTCACTCACCCCATTTGTGTTCACAAAAGCCCCTTTTATTTTAGATTGATTGCCTCAGTTTGTCAGATTCACTTTAACATGGGTTTTGAAGAGATTTTGCTTTCTGAAATGTCTTGACAGATCTGACAAATTGAAGGGATTTTGGTTTTTCTTGAGGGCAAGGATTCTGAGAAGTTCTCTGGTGACAGAGAACAAATCAGAAGAGCCTTTCATGAATTTGCTTCTGCCTTGATCTGAATGCATTTGCTAGCTTTTATAAATTCCTTTAATGCATTCTTTTTCTGATTTGTCATTTCAGAACTGCCATACACCACCTGTTTGATAATTATTTTTGTATGGTGATTCTCTAACCTAAGGAGTTTTCCATACTCCTTAAGGTTGCAAGAAACTGGGATTGTATGTTTTTGGTTTTAATTGATTGAGTTAAGTCTTCCTTCATGCTGTCTATGGCATTAGGAAGACTAACTCAATGCCATTTGTGTTTTGATCTGAAATGATGCTTTTGATAAGGGCTTTTCCTTGTGGGTATTTGAACTGAATTCTTATGTGATTTTCGTGAGATTTATACCCTTATCAGATTTGGATTTCAACTCTTTAATTTTTAGTTTGTTCTGAATTTTCTCTTATTCCCAGTTATACAGTAAAATGCTGCAAACTGCAGCAACATTCCCCTCTTCTCTAAATTCTCCTCTTCTTTGTGAATGCTTTCCCCCTCTTCAAATGGACTAACTGCAGCAGCAGTTAGCCCATTTGACAGTGGCTGAAGCCACTGACACTGTTAAAACACCCTGAACAGTACATTCTCTTCCCTCTCCATCTTCTCTGACAGTAGCTTAGCTGCTGTTTAAAATGAAATAAAAACTTAATTAACCCTCATTCCCTAAGTTCCTACTAAAACCTAATTATACATACTTAATTTCACACTGTAAATATACATATCCATACTATTATAACTATAATATACAGCCTGATTATGTACGTAGACATACATAGATATACTGTAAATACTGTATAAACTTGTACATAAATCTATATACATATGTAATCTATGTAAATATATGTAAAAATACTGAACTATTATGTATGTATTTACTGATATATGTATATGTATATATACAGATTCATATGTACATATTCAGTAGCTATATTGTAGAATAAATTAGCTAAATTAATAATTTAGAGCTATAATTAAGTAAATAAATCTATAGACTTAGGTTAACATATATAGTAAGTAATTTAAGTTAGTTAAAGTACAATTATACCTAGTATAGCTTACTGTAACTTAGTTTTATTTAAAACACTCAGAACAGCTAGTTTAGCTTAAATAAAATAGAAATAAATTCGTAAATATACAATAAAAATATGTATAAAATACTTAAGTATGTAAATTGAATCTGTATAAGGTCAATTAGACCATTTACTAACTATTTTATAAGTAATTAACTATTTAATCACCTAAATCAACCTATACAATCAGCCTAGTTTAGCGAATTTATTTGCATAGTAAACATATTTAAAATTCAAAATTAATTAATCAATTATGTAGTATTATGTAAATACTTTATTAACCATATTTTATTTTATTTTATTTAATAATTTATGGCCCCCAAATCGAGGGCCAAAAGTCCGATCAGACGCAGCTGCGCCTGATTTCCAGCGCACGATGTGGCGCTGGAATAGCACCACATCGTGTGCTGCAAGTCAAGCGCAGCCACATAAATGTGATTTATGTTTCTTATACGCCAGTCGTCACGGGCGCCGGGCGCCCGAAACACTGCCTACGAACATCTGACCCGATTACCCGTAGAGCTCTGGTCTGAGTAGTCTGTCTGATTTGCGATTAGTATGTGGCGCGTGTGTGTGGCCGGGGGCCCGAGCGTGTGCGAGCATATGGCGTTGGGCTGAGGCCTGGCGCTGAGATTAAAGACATAATTAAGCCACCTAATCTGAGATTAGGGCGCGCTTAGTAGAGGTCTGGTCCCACCCTTAGGGTGCTGTGTATCCCTCGAAAAGCGTGCCCGCAAACTAAACACGTTTTAAACTAATGATATTAGCCTAATCCCCTCCCCACCGCAACCTCTGAAATATGCTAAGACAGAAGAGTGAACAAAGAGTTAACACGAGAGAAAAAAGCAAAGAGTACAAGAACAACAGAGAAAAGAACAAGAGTAATAAAAAGAGAAAGAAGAAGATGAATACTTAAAACAGAAATATGAACACAAGAAGAACAGGAGTTAAGAATACAAAGAACAGAGACTTAATGAAGAAAGAAAGAGAAACAAAGAATAAGTAGTATACATACGTATAAGTAAATTTATATAATTACTAACAGAATAAAGTGACACTATAAACGTCGCTAAAGATCTCAGTTTTGCCTCTTTAGGTTGTATATAGTGTTTTCTGAGATTTAGCGACGCTTATATCTGTCACTGAAACTGCTGTATATGTTACTGTACATAACAGACTAATAAGTTAAATTTCTACACCATTGCATTCTAATGTATTATATACTATTATGATAGTACTAATAGGATAACTTGTAAATACATAGTTTAGAGTATAATAATAGATTGTTTGATGCTTGTTCATAGTTAGTATTTTTGCAAGCATTTCTTAGTAATTAGGTAAATAAAACACACATTCATTCATTCTTTAATAAAATGTAAAGTTTCTTTTTTTTTGAATAAGAAGACAATTTTGAGATAATCAAAGAGTGACCGAATTAAATTCAATAAATTGCCTCCCAGTGAACGACCTGGAACAAAACCAGTAAAAATTAGATAAATAAGCAAATGATAATAATGGTTGTAATGACTGGAACTCACCCATACTCACCACTATACGACATCCTTAATGTTATATTGTACACCCTGTACTACAACGACATAATCAACAATTATTACCAATTTCAAACACAACAACCACACAACCAACAATACATCATTATTTTGGCGCCGTTGCCGGGGAGGCAACGCTCTTTGCACCAAAATTTTCTTTTCATTCTTTTGTATATAGAAATTCTTCATTCATTTCATTATAATTGCTTTTATTTTCCATTGAATTAATTGTGTATACATTCCTTTATTCTTTTACTAATCATTTGTTTTTTTCACAGCACTTAAGGAGGAGTGTCGTCTTCCTGGTGGAGTCGCTGCGCTCCAGATCCGTCTTCCTGGTGGAGTTTTGCCTCGAAGTCGCTGTAGGATTTTAGTATTAGTTTTAGTATAGATAGTTTTAGGTTTATTGATTAGGAGCAATTGTTAGTCATAAGTTGTGAGAGCTTGTTCTCACACAATTTTTGTAATAATTCTGGACTATCTGGACTCTATTTCTTTCTCTTCTTAATTTCTTTCCTTACTTTTGAATTGCATATAAAATTTTTCAAAAAGAAAGAAAAAAAAAAAAATCAAAAAGACCTCATACTTATCTAGCAGCAGCATAACCTCAGGCATCCATTTTTAGGATTGCATTTCATTCTTGCTAGATTTTAATTCAAGTCAAATCTGCATTAGAAGATTGCTGGAGTCAGGTACGCATTTCTTACCTAACTCTAACTCCTGCCATATTTGCATTTGACTTAAAATTAAAGAAGACCACTACTTGTTCTGAATTTAGTAAAAAGTGAAATGAGCAGCATAGAAAACATATTTTAATCACTTTAATTAAATCAAAAAGGAGATGGCAAAATTGGGTGAAACCATGTTTGAGATTTTAATCGCCTTGTGTTGAATGTTATCGTGCACACAGCACGATCACTTAAGGCCACAATACACGGGTTTCTACCTCATCTTTCTGCAACCACAGGATCTGGATCCGCACGCTCAGTCTTATCCAGATTCCCAGTGGATTTTAGAGGTCTGCACTTCGCTAGGTTTATCTTAGGATACGTACAATTGCTTGAAACAATTGTTTGCGTATAACATACTTTGCGTAGCAGCCTCTAGGAAAAATTTTCTCCGATTCATTTCGATTGATTGGTCTTCTTGAATTGAGATTTTGTTGGGATTCTTCTGTTTTATTGTGAACGTTAAAAATTTTTTCCCATTGAGTTGGATCGAATTAGAGTAAACGGGATTTCAAAAAAAAAAATCAACTCAATGGAAGGTAGGAGATCCCAAAACCCAGAACTTGTACTCCCCTTGGGTACTGCTACCCAAGCTACTGCATCATCTTCTTTGCCTTCCACTTCTAATCCCTTACCTCCTGAGTCTCAAAATACTTTCCACAATCCCCCTCGCCAAGAGGATGATCTTGATTCTTCACACTTTGAGGATTTTGAAGAACTTCCTCCAGACTCAGTTGCACATCCTCTACCACAGCAACCACCTATCCCTAGGTTCCAACCTCCACCTTATCCTAATCATCCTAATCCACCCCCGGAGAGAGGACCTATGCCTCATCTTCAGCACCTTTTCGATACACAACTACAAATGAATACCTTAACCCAACAGGTGCAACAGCTTGCTCAAGCTGTAAATCTATTAGCTAATCCCCAACCACAACCACTTCAACTTAGAAATCCTCAGGCACCACCCCAACCCCGTAGACCTCAACTACGAGATTACTATAATCCCGCAGTTGCCCAACCAATGCCTGTGGTACGTTATCCCAATGGGGGTCGTGCTGCTGAACTGAAGCCGAACATTATAGCACTCATTTCTCACTTCCATGGACTTGCTTCTGAGGACCCTTTTCAGCATTTAGAGGAGCTGAAGAATCTTGCCCAAACTTTGGGTCCGCAAGGACATGATCAGCACACGCTTTTGATGAAAATGTTCTCCTTTTCATTAAAAGATAAGGCAGCCTTTTGGTTTAGAACACTTGCACGGACTACACCTATAGATTCCTGGGCTTCTTTAGAACATGAGTTCTTAAAGAAGTACTTTCCTGTAGGCCGCACTAATGCCTTAAGGCGTGCCATCACCACCTTCACCCAGAATTTAGGAGAACCTATGCACGAGGCTTGGGAGAGATTCCATGAGCTTTTGAGAAAATGTCCCCACCATGGTGTCCCACGCTGGCAACAGGTCCAGATCTTCTACCATGGGCTCCATGATGACACACGAAATTTTGTAGATGCCGCTTGTGGAGGCAATTTCCTGTGTCGGGACGAGGACTCAGCCTTTGAGCTCTTTGAAGGCATGGCCGAAAACTCTATTAACAATGCTTCAATGAGCGTGTTTAATAGAAAGTCCTCACATTCCCACTCACACACGGGGGTACATGAAGCCCAATCCAGTAGCAAAGACTTAGAGATAGTGGCTAGTCAACTGGATAAAGTGGGCTTAATCGAGAAGAAAGTAGATGAAGTATGGAAATTTCTCTCAAAACACCCATCTTCTTCTTCTCAGTCACCAGCACAAAACACTTCTTCTCAGTTTCCCACAGGGAGGGAAACTGTGAATAACCTTTCTGTGACACAAACTGCATTACCGGATTTTCCATTTCCATATCCTTCACCGGTTGGAGGAACCTTTGTTCCTCCCTTCACTGACTTCCCTGCACCTTCTGGAGCTTCGGAGGAGCTTCACGCCATTCACAATGATCCTTTCACACAAACCTATAACCCTGGATGGCGTAATCATCCAAATTTCTTGTGGTCGGGAAATTCACAAAGACCTCCTTTTCAACAACCTTCTGCACCACCATTGCACAACCCGATCCGAGCACCACCTCCACAATCACACGGATATCCACCGCGTACCCACCAGCAACCCCAACCCAGGCCCACCCAATACTCTCAATCTGGGCCTACACGAGATGACCAGTTGGGGTCTATCATGAAAGCTCTTGCTGATATGCAACAACAGAATATTGCTATGCAGCAGAGACAGGACGCGGCCTTAGCTGAGATGAGAGCCCAGCTATCACACTTGACGGAGTCCCATCAACCACATTCACTCCCATCCCAAGCACAACCCAACCCTAGGAACATACCTGCTCAAAGGTATGTCCAACCTAGACCAACACTGCAAAACCAAACACATGACATTTCACAAGCAGTGCACAACACTGAATTCTTCACTGACTCAAATTCTTCTCTTGCACAAACGCAACCACCTCTGCTACCTAACAATGATTTACCATCTACCTCTAGAGCTGAACTAAATGCCATAGTCACTAGGAGTGGTAAATGCACACTAGATCCACCTCTTCCAACACCTACCACTTCTAGTTCTGCTCCTCCACTTCCTACTTCTCCTCTACCTATAACTGAACCTCTCACAACTCCAGTACCTTTTCCTGAAGCTTTAAAGAAGAAGGAGAAAGGAAAGAAAAAGACCTGTGTGGCACCTGAGGAGGATTTGCTTAAGCTCTTTGAGCAAGTCCACATAAACATCCCCTTGTTGGATGCAATCCGCCACATCCCTCTTTACGCTAAGTTTTTAAAAGACCTATGTACACCTAAGCGTAAAGCAAGAATTCAAAAAGGGAGTAGTCCAATCATTCTCTCGGAACAAGCTAGTTCCATCATCTCTAGTACCCTCCCAACTAAGATGAAAGACCCAGGCACCCCTCTCTTATCCTGCATGATTGGTAACACCACATTCAATAGAGCACTACTTGACCTAGGTGCTTCCATCAATCTTATCCCAACCTCTCTACTGACACATTTTGAGGTTGGCAATTTGAAGCCAACCAAGGTGTCCCTGCAATTAGCTGACAGATCAGTTAAGACACCTCAGGGAGTGTTGGAAGATGTCATAGTGCGGGTCAAGGATTTTTACTTCCCTGTAGACTTTATAGTCCTTGACATGGAAGTACCTGAAGATATCCAGAATACACCTATCATTTTAGGAAGACCTTTCTTGGCTACGGCCAAGGCAAACATCAATTGTGAGGAGGGCCTTATAGAATTAAAGTTTGGAGATCAGAAAATAAAAATTGATATTTTTCAGGCCCAAAGAGGACCGACCTGTAGTTTAATTGAAGAAATCTTCTCCCTGGATTCATTGGATCAATTGGTTGAGAACACCTTGATCAATTCATTAAATTTAGAACCTCAACACTCTTTGGACTCTGACGTGACTTCCACTGAGATACCAAATTTAGAGACTGAGGACCTTCCTCCCATTCCATTAGTATCTCTAGGATCTCCTGAAACTTTCACACCTGCTCCTTCTGATCCTGTGCCTGTTGAACTCAAACCTCTTCCTGACTCTCTCAAATATGTTTTCTTAGGACCTGATCAGACCTATCCGGTGATTGTTAACTCTTCCCTTTCTTCTGATCAAGAGTCACGACTCTTATCTGTCCTAAGAGCACATAGGCAGGCTATAGGATGGAGCCTTTCTGACCTTACTGGCATCAGTCCTTCTTATTGCACACATAGGATTTTCACTGAAGAAGGATCTAGACCTACTAGACAGCCCCAGCGTAGATTAAATCCTACATTACAAGAGGTGATAAAAAGTGAAATGATTAAATGGCTGGACAATGGAATTATCTACCCAATTTCTGACAGTAGATGGGTAAGTCCTGTTCAGGTTGTGCCAAAAAAGGCCAGACTTACCATCATCACCACTGATTCTGGAGAAGTCATCCCTACACGCATTGCTAGTTCGTGGCGAGTATGTATAGATTACCGAAAACTCAACCAAGCCACGAAGAAAGATCATTTCCCTTTGCCCTTCATTGATCAAATACTGGAAAGAGTGGCAGGGAATAGATTTTTCTGCTTTTTGGATGGCTATTCAGGATATAATCAGGTGGCAATTCACCCCGATGATCAGGAGAAAACAACATTCACCTGCACCTACGGAACCTTCGCATTCCGTAGGATGCCTTTTGGATTGTGCAACGCACCTGCTACATTCCAGCGGTGTATGTTTGCAATCTTTTCTGACTTAGTAGGCGATTGTTTAGAAGTCTTCATGGATGACTTCTCGGTCTTCGGGAGCACATTTGATGCATGTCTAGACCACCTGACCAAGGTCCTGCAAAGATGCATTAATGTGAATCTGGTACTTTCCTGGGAGAAATCTCATTTCATGGTAACTGAAGGACTTGTATTAGGTCACCTTATTTCTGAGAGAGGAATTGAGGTTGACCGCGCGAAGGTAAAGTTGATTTCTGATTTACCACTACCTTCGTCGGTTAAGCAAATTCGATCTTTCCTCGGGCATGTTGGTTTTTATCGCCGCTTTATAGCGGATTTCTCGAAAATAGCCCGACCTCTAACTACTCTCCTCTCTAACGACGTAGACTTCCAGATCTCTGACGATTGTGTTCGTGCCTATACGACACTTCGTGATCTGATTACCAAGGCACCCATACTGCAACCCCCAAATTGGTCTCACCCTTTTGAGATCATGTGTGATGCCTCTAATTATGCAGTAGGAGCTGTCCTTGGTCAAAAATTGGACGGGAAACCCACAGTCATCTATTACGCTAGCAAGACCTTGGATGAAGCTCAGAGGAATTACACCATCACGGAAAAGGAATTGCTAGCTGTAGTATATGCACTGGAAAAATTCAGACCTTATCTTTTAGGTTCCCACATTATAGTCTACACTGACCACACGGCAATTCGATATCTTCTCGCCAAGAAGGACGCGAAATCTCGTCTGATTAGATGGATCCTACTTTTACAGGAATTTGATTTAGAGATTCGTGATAAGGCTGGAAAGCAGAATGTGGTAGCTGACCACTTATCCCGCCTTCCTTCTGAAGCGATTTCTCCTTCTTTACCCATCTCTGACCACTTCCCTGACGAGCAATTGCTGGTCATTCATTCTGATCTTCCCTGGTATGCTGACATTGTCAACTACCTGGCTTCTGGACTCATCCCCACTAATTGGGTCCGACATCAAAAAGACAGACTTAGATCTGAGGCCAAGCACTATTACTGGGAAGAACCTTGGCTTTTCAAGCATTGTAAAGACCAGATCTTTAGGAAGTGCGTCCCTGATAAGGAGATTAGAAGCATCTTATCATTCTGCCACGACCAGGCGTGCGGCGGTCACTTCTCTGGCAAAAAGACCGCTGCAAAGATTTTGCAGAGTGGTTTCTATTGGCCCACAATCTTCAAGGATGCACACGAATATAGCAGGGCATGTTCACGCTGTCAGTCTCTTGGTAGTATTGGCCGCCGAGACATGATGCCCTTGAATCCGATCATGGTGTGCGAAATCTTTGACATTTGGGGCATTGACTTCATGGGACCTTTTCCTAAATCTTATGGCTTCGAGTACATATTGTTGGCAGTTGAGTATGTTTCAAAATGGATTGAAGCCATCCCCTCAAGGACTAATGATCATAGAGTTGTGACACAATTTGTTCAAGATTTCATCTTCTCTAGATTCGGGGTACCTAAAGCCATCATTAGTGATGGAGGGTCTCATTTTAGAAACACACATTTTCAGTCCCTACTGCAAAAGTATGGGGTGTCACATAGGATTGCTACATCTTATCACCCTCAAACCAATGGACTTGCTGAATTATCTAATCGGGAGATCAAAAAGATTTTACAGACTACCATCCGACCTGATAGAAAGGATTGGTCTTCCCGCCTTTCTGATGCGTTGTGGGCATATAGGACAGCCCACAAAACCCCTTTAGGCATGTCTCCTTTTAGACTTGTGTACGGGAAACACTGTCATCTTCCTGTCGAATTAGAGCACAAAGCCTATTGGGCCATCAGAAAGTGTAACTTAGACTTAGAGAAGGCCGGTGATCTTAGGAAATTACAAATGTCTGAGCTCGATGAATTAAGGAATGAATCTTATGAAAGCTCAAGGATGTATAAGGACAAACTTAAGGCCTTCCATGACCGTCACATTCTTAGGAAATCTTTTCACCCTGGTAAAAAAGTCCTTCTCTTCGACTCTAGACTGAAACTCTTTCCTGGGAAGTTAAGATCAAAATGGATTGGACCTTTCAAAATCTTGAGATTATTTGATAATGGAGCCATTGAGATCACTGAACTTGACAAATCTGAACCCTTTATTGTTAATGGACAAAGACTGAAACCTTTCATTGAGCCGCAGGATCTCAGACTTGTCAATTCCACCATTTCGCTCCTACATTTTGAATTACCATATAAGTTTTCGCCTAGCTGAAGGCGTTAAACTTAGCAACACCTACCCTTGTATATAGCTGTTTTACACTTTTCTTACTCTTACCTTTAATTACATATAGTGTCTACCCTTGCATTCTGAGCATACATTCATTGACACACATGTCATGCATTTCACTTCCTAGCCCGACTGTTCACTCTGATCCTAGATCAGACTTAAAATCGTCCGCACAGAGATTTTATCTCCTCATTCCAACTTCCTTCCATCACCCAGCCTAGGATAGTGAAAAGCAGAGCATGCATTTGCATCCACCCTTTCATTCAATGACGACATTGAAACATTTAAGCATGGGGGGGGTGTAAATGGTAAACCATTTAAACCAAAATGCAATTGTAGACACAACTATAGTACATATAGTATTATCAAAAAAATTATATACTTCAAAAAAATTGAAAAATTTTGAAAAAATTTTTTGAAAAAAATTACAAAGCTAAAAATACAAAAAAAAATAATAACAAATCAGAAAAATTCCAAAAATACAATAAGGGACATGTACTTTATTTGTCAAAGGAGGATATTCATTTCAAGAGAGGAGGGAGAAAAAGAAAAAAAAGAAAAGAGAAGTGATCTTATAGCTGAAAACAAAATAGAATAAGTGTCTATGGACATTCAACCATTACTGGTTTGACCTACCGGGCCATAGGAGCTTGATACAAGCTTAGGCTTAATACACTTCGAGCCTTGACAAGATAGACCACAGTCTCTCCTAACTTTAGGACAATTCTTGTACCTGAGTCACCAGTACAGGATTCGTTGGTTTGCTTTGACTTAGGAGTCTAAGTAACCTTGGCTTACACTACACAATGTCAGGAAAGACCACTTGAACCTAAACCTCAACCCTTGTGTTCATTAGGGAAGGTGGAGTCCTTACCTGTGCGTGCAGGTAGACTCTTTGTCCTAATCTTTAGTTTTGTGTCTAGGAGAAGCTCTTTCCACAAAAGAAATCCACCCACCAAATACAGTGCGCTCTACCAAATAAGTTTTGGAGACATACTGTTCAAAAAAAAAAAAAAAAAAAAAAAAAAAAAAAGAGAAGTTAAGTATGTTCTCCAAAATGTCTGAAAAACAACTCTTCCACCAAAAATGTTTTCAGGGTTCAAAATAAATACCCTATTTTTCCACCAAAAAAATCTTCTCTGAGCCACAAATACAATAAGGGTTGGGTTTGAATACCATCAATTTTTGAGAGTCATCCGAAAACATGAGCTGAAGTTAGGACCAACCTGGACTTAAAAAGAAGTGAAACCCCGGGATTGAGCCTTAGAATTCACCTGGTTAGTCCTGACTTATCACAAAGCACAGCCATAACTTCATAGCATTCTGAGTCTCTGTAAAAACCTCCTGAGTCCTGGAATTCGACTTAAGGTTTAAATATCAAGAGTCCTTGTTGGTTGAGAGATGGTCTATGTCATTTAAGCCTCGAGTTCTGGTAGGTTATCCTCAGTAACCAGGTTCTCACAATGTCCAAAAACACAGTCGGTATTGGAAAATGTTTCAGCTTAAAGATCATCATCATAAACACTTAAAAATTTTTGAAAGAAGAAAAAGATATCTTTACACACTTACCTTGCTGATACTTAAATTGCCTTACACTTCAACAGATTGTTTGCTAAGGGACTAGCAAAACGTAAGCATGGGGGTATGATGAGTGGCTACTCATCATAGCTAAAAGGCCGAAATTAAGCTAGATACTAAGCAAAACAATATCAAATTAACACATAAAAAGGGTTAAGTGTGCGAATTAAAGAAAAGACCTAAAACTTTTAATGTGTGTTAAAATCTCCTAATTAGGTCACAAAAATGGGATATTCTGAAAACTAAAGAACAAATGATGATCCATGCATCAATTGAACACATAAACAAGTTTGAAAAGCCAAATCAGAAGTAAAATCAATGTCGTAAATGTTCAATTAAGCACATGTAAAAATTTGAAAGCAATTGGACATCATTTAGGCTTAGAAATAAATAGATTACAATTAGGTCCTTCATGCATTACATTTCTACCCTTCAAAACTCCTTTTTGGACCTATTTGCAAGCCGCAGGGACCCTTTTATAAGACTGCAGGGCCCTTCCAGCTGCTATTCTTCTCGCTTATGGGCCTGCATGCAAATGTTCTACCCCTTCTTCTAAGGGTCCGTCTGCAAATTTCCCCTTTATTTCAAAGAGAAGCCTGTGTTCTTCACGCGCACTGTAGCGCGCAAAGAACACAGCCATTCTCGACCGTCCATCGCACTTTTGATCTCGATCTGCGGCTGGATTCAAATGGAACCTTCGCGCGATTCGGTGCGTGCGTTCACCTCTCTTCCCAGATCTCATCTGACGGTCAGATCTCTCTCTTGACTCGCCGCGCGCTCTACCCATCTCATCCTCACCGCCGGCCTGATTCTGATTAACCTCACCCTTGCGGTGATCTCAGTCACTGAGCTGCTATTTAAGCACCTCAGTGGTGTCGCGCGCGAGGGGATCGCTCCCTCCTACATCTCTTAGCGATCAATTCTTCCACTCCAGTCTCTCCTCCTCATCTGGACCCTGATTTCACAGCCACCGGCTGTGGAATCATCGCCTGCTCTCGACCCTCCTCGTCGCTAAGGACCTCGTAGCACCTGAGGACGACCCTGGAGTCTCACTAGCAGACTCTTCCCTCCGCTGGAGTCACCCTCCTCCTTTCTTCCTCCTTAGCCGCCGGCTAAGGACCCATAGGTCCCATTCTTCCTGTTAGTTTAGTTTTTAATTCTGCACAAGTAGTGTTAGATTTAGTTTACAGTAGTTTAGAATAGATTTAGTTTTAATTGTTAGTGTTTAATGTTAGCTGTAGTTAGATTAGTCTTAGGAGTAGAATTAGTATTAGATCCCCTCCCTCACCTCCTCTGATCAGTCCAGATCAGAGGGGAAGAATCATCTGTTCATTAATCAATTTATCTCCCTCTTCATGTTTTGTTTTTCCACCATCCAATTCTGATTTATGTTCCTTTTAACGACGAATCTTTCATCTGTCACCCACACATCTGGACCCAATTCCAGATCTGATGGTGTACTGCCTCAGATCTGAAATTGGCGTCACAAGCACCATTTGGGGCTTCTCACTCACCCCATTTGTGTTCACAAAAGCCCCTTTTATTTTAGATTGATTGCCTCAGTTTGTCAGATTCACTTTAACATGGGTTTTGAAGAGATTTTGCTTTCTGAAATGTCTTGACAGATCTGACAAATTGAAGGGATTTTGGTTTTTCTTGAGGGCAAGGATTCTGAGAAGTTCTCTGGTGACAGAGAACAAATCAGAAGAGCCTTTCATGAATTTGCTTCTGCCTTGATCTGAATGCATTTGCTAGCTTTTATAAATTCCTTTAATGCATTCTTTTTCTGATTTGTCATTTCAGAACTGCCATACACCACCTGTTTGATAATTATTTTTGTATGGTGATTCTCTAACCTAAGGAGTTTTCCATACTCCTTAAGGTTGCAAGAAACTGGGATTGTATGTTTTTGGTTTTAATTGATTGAGTTAAGTCTTCCTTCATGCTGTCTATGGCATTAGGAAGACTAACTCAATGCCATTTGTGTTTTGATCTGAAATGATGCTTTTGATAAGGGCTTTTCCTTGTGGGTATTTGAACTGAATTCTTATGTGATTTTCGTGAGATTTATACCCTTATCAGATTTGGATTTCAACTCTTTAATTTTTAGTTTGTTCTGAATTTTCTCTTATTCCCAGTTATACAGTAAAATGCTGCAAACTGCAGCAACATTCCCCTCTTCTCTAAATTCTCCTCTTCTTTGTGAATGCTTTCCCCCTCTTCAAATGGACTAACTGCAGCAGCAGTTAGCCCATTTGACAGTGGCTGAAGCCACTGACACTGTTAAAACACCCTGAACAGTACATTCTCTTCCCTCTCCATCTTCTCTGACAGTAGCTTAGCTGCTGTTTAAAATGAAATAAAAACTTAATTAACCCTCATTCCCTAAGTTCCTACTAAAACCTAATTATACATACTTAATTTCACACTGTAAATATACATATCCATACTATTATAACTATAATATACAGCCTGATTATGTACGTAGACATACATAGATATACTGTAAATACTGTATAAACTTGTACATAAATCTATATACATATGTAATCTATGTAAATATATGTAAAAATACTGAACTATTATGTATGTATTTACTGATATATGTATATGTATATATACAGATTCATATGTACATATTCAGTAGCTATATTGTAGAATAAATTAGCTAAATTAATAATTTAGAGCTATAATTAAGTAAATAAATCTATAGACTTAGGTTAACATATATAGTAAGTAATTTAAGTTAGTTAAAGTACAATTATACCTAGTATAGCTTACTGTAACTTAGTTTTATTTAAAACACTCAGAACAGCTAGTTTAGCTTAAATAAAATAGAAATAAATTCGTAAATATACAATAAAAATATGTATAAAATACTTAAGTATGTAAATTGAATCTGTATAAGGTCAATTAAACCATTTACTAACTATTTTATAAGTAATTAACTATTTAATCACCTAAATCAACCTGTACAATCAGCCTAGTTTAGCGAATTTATTTGCATAGTAAACATATTTAAAATTCAAAATTAATTAATCAATTATGTAGTATTATGTAAATACTTTATTAACCATATTTTATTTTATTTTATTTAATAATTTATGGCCCCCAAATCGAGGGCCAAAAGTCCGATCAGACGCAGCTGCGCCTGATTTCCAGCGCACGATGTGGCGCTGGAATAGCACCACATCGTGTGCTGCAAGTCAAGCGCAGCCACATAAATGTGATTTATGTTTCTTATACGCCAGTCGTCACGGGTGCCGGGCGCCCGAAACACTGCCTACGAACATCTGACCCGATTACCCGTAGAGCTCTGGTCTGAGTACTCTGTCTGATTTGCGATTAGTATGTGGCGCGTGTGTGTGGCCGGGGGCCCAAGCGTGTGCGAGCATATGGCGTTGGGCTGAGGCCTGGCGCTGAGATTAAAGACATAATTAAGCCACCTAATCTGAGATTAGGGCGCGCTTAGTAGAGGTCTGGTCCCACCCTTAGGGTGCTGTGTATCCCTCGAAAAGCGTGCCCGCAAACTAAACACGTTTTAAACTAATGATATTAGCCTAATCCCCTCCCCACCGCAACCTCTGAAATATGCTAAGACAGAAGAGTGAACAAAGAGTTAACACGAGAGAAAAAAGCAAAGAGTACAAGAACAACAGAGAAAAGAACAAGAGTAATAAAAAGAGAAAGAAGAAGATGAATACTTAAAACAGAAATATGAACACAAGAAGAACAGGAGTTAAGAATACAAAGAACAGAGACTTAATGAAGAAAGAAAGAGAAACAAAGAATAAGTAGTATACATACGTATAAGTAAATTTATATAATTACTAACAGAATAAAGTGACACTATAAACGTCGCTAAAGATCTCAGTTTTGCCTCTTTAGGTTGTATATAGTGTTTTCTGAGATTTAGCGACGCTTATATCTGTCACTGAAACTGCTGTATATGTTACTGTACATAACAGACTAATAAGTTAAATTTCTACACCATTGCATTCTAATGTATTATATACTATTATGATAGTACTAATAGGATAACTTGTAAATACATAGTTTAGAGTATAATAATAGATTGTTTGATGCTTGTTCATAGTTAGTATTTTTGCAAGCATTTCTTAGTAATTAGGTAAATAAAACACACATTCATTCATTCTTTAATAAAATGTAAAGTTTCTTTTTTTTTGAATAAGAAGACAATTTTGAGATAATCAAAGAGTGACCGAATTAAATTCAATAAATTGCCTCCCAGTGAACGACCTGGAACAAAACCAGTAAAAATTAGATAAATAAGCAAATGATAATAATGGTTGTAATGACTGGAACTCACCCATACTCACCACTATACGACATCCTTAATGTTATATTGTACACCCTGTACTACAACGACATAATCAACAATTATTACCAATTTCAAACACAACAACCACACAACCAACAATACATCATTACCTATCACCTGAAGAAAAGCCCAATGCACCCAAGCTGCAGCACCTCATCGAGCTTCCTCCAACCTTCAATGGCGATGCCAAATGCTGCCCCAACATCATCTCCAACCACTAGCTGTCTCGTGCGGCCATGCCACCAGCCATTCCTACCTCCACATCCACAAGGAGAATCTCTACAGCAGCAACAGGCCACTCGTGGCTGCACCTTCGGCCGACGATCCATTGGAGCTCCGACCACACTACGACACGCTTCCATCATCACCACAAAACCCTCGGTCCATAGATCCCTCTCTGTGCTCCATTAAGCCACCGCTGGCCTCTCCCGCATGCACGATTTGTTGAAGCAAATCCCTTGTTTGTCATCACATTAAAAATTAAAGATTTTGCAATTGCAAAAAAGGCACTATTCATTTACTCATCTAATATTATATTTGGCTGAATTTACATGAGAACCCCTCCTGATCCTAATTAATTGCATAAAGGGAGGAGTTGTGTTAGAGAAAATGTTGCAAGAGTTTAAATGTGTAACCAATGATAAGTCCGAATAGATAAGTAATCATTAATGATTTCAATAGGCTAATTCCTCCCTGTGGAGACAACTTAACTATTTTCATGGATAGATTTTGAGAATTAAATGTTTAGAAAAGTCATTTTCTACCATGCGACTACATACAACGACGTGTCATTTTATGTTAAAATTTTTATCGAAAATGAGGATCGCTCTTTCAAGTGGCACCGTTGTCAGGGCGGAAATACGCCTATTAATTTTTTTGGGAAATTTATATTATTTTTATGTTATTTCTGAAGCTTTTCTGAATTGCTAACTTTGTTTCTATTTGCATGCAAAAATGAACAAACATGACGGGAGCGCACGATGGAGACGATATTTTTGGTAGACCTTGACGCCACCTAAAGGACAGTAACAGGAGCATGTGGGCCTTGATCCCACACGCGTGGAACTAGGATTGGCAACTAAAGACTTGTTTGCTTCTTTGAGATTTAGATCAAGCTAGATAAACATTGGATATTTAAATTTCTATCTTGTGGACCCGTGTTGGGCATTTTTGGGAACATGTTCCTAATTCTTTTTATTGCTTATTGCTCTTGTATGCAGGAGCATCTTTTCAGGAGTGTCTTCCCATCTTATTAGGATTATAGGTTTATTTGAATTGTTTCAATTTCATGTTAGTTAGTTGGTTAGCTAAATTTGCTTCAGTTTGTTTGCTTCTTATAATAAAAAATATATAAATATACATATATTCTAACTGCCTGCTAAAAGCTGCATATCTATAGGGTGACCATCTAGGATTGAATGAGCAACATCTAGTTTATTTTTCTACATTGCAGACATCTTGCATGAAGAAAGTTGGAGTAAGGTACGTCTTTTCTTTATCATTAAATACTTGTCATGCATCTGCATTGGACTTAAATCCAAGACCACTAAAGTGTGTGAATCTAATTAATTCAATGGTCACTTTTAAAAAATTAGGATTGCTAAGAGATTGGACTTTAAAATTAGTGACTTTAATTATGTGCGAAAGGACTTGATTATGGGATTTTAAAACACAAAATGTGTATGTGTGTTGCACACTTGAGACACTCTACACATCACACATAAGGTCACTAAATAAATTTCTAGCTCTCCTTTTTACACCACAAGGGAAGTTGGTCGAAAATCAATAAGCCTATCCACCAAGTTACTTTGATTTCCCGTGCATGGGCTCAATTCGAGACTTCCATCCCATGCGGGTAGGTTGTAGGCACCAAAGAAAGTCATCTTAGGAAGCATAATTTTTGCAAAACTTATTTGGCCACCAACTGAACACTTAATTCTAAGACCTAGAATCTACTAAAATTAGATTCCACTATATTTGTGTTTGTTTTGATAGTGGTAGAACTCTCTAGGAAGTTTCGGTTTTTTTCTTATTTCTTCTAAGTCTTAAGAGAGTTAAATCTATTTGGCTTAAAGAAATGGATCACCCTTACTCTATCATTTAGATTATCAGAGTTAATACTTACTATCTTTTAATCAGGATCCCATGGGCCGAGCATATCCATCCTTTGATGGGTACAATGACTATTCATGGGATCAATCATATTCCTATCTTGGGAGTATTGGCTGGATAACTCCCACTTTTGAGCAGAGCCTTGTAGCGGGATTTTCCTACCCTTGGAATCCACACTACTATGCAAATACCCAACCCTCCCACCCTTCATGATTTTTCTTATCAAGGATGGAATAACACCACTAGGCAACCTGAGCCTAAGATTGACTATCCTCCCCAATTTGATAGTAACATCTCCTCTTTTATGATAGAAATGCAAAAACAACAAAAAGAAATGATGGAATCTATGGGAGAGATGTTGAGGAATAGTCAACATTTGAATAAGCAAATTTGTTAGCTTAGCTACTCTCTTACTATTGATTCTTGTCCCTACCCTTACAACTATGATCATCAAAAAGATTCTGAGGAAACAACAGATAATAGGGATCCTGTTTTGAGTAGCTATCACTTAGATTCTCCCCATGAGACAAAGCCACTAGAGGAGAACTATCTTATTAATTATCCAACCAAGTTATATTGGAGTCAAAAGAAAGGGAAGATGGTACCACTTGAGGACCTTGACCCTATTGACAGCATTTTTGTTACCCCCGATACCCCGCATCAAGGTCATATTATTCATGCCACTTCCCCTATTAATCATGTGGTGGAACCCCATTCTACCCTCAGTGAGCCTAATCTCCACCCTCCACTTAGGGAAGAAACACCTACCACTCATCATTATGAGGATTTACGTGTGACCAATGAAGGTGACCCTAAGGGAATGGAGGATGAATTAGATCATTTTTGGTCTCAAAGATATAAAGAGTCTCTTTTAGAGGAGGATGATGACCTAATGGAGGAACCTGGGTTTAGAGTTTGCAGTGAATCTCAATGGGATTATGTGTTATTCAAGGACTTACCCCCTGAGGATATAAATGATCTAGTGAAATCTGGATTCCTTCCCTCTTTTGATTTTGAAAGTCACCCTCCCCAAAACTGGGAAGATACAGAGTCAAAGTTAGAGGACGAACATAAGATTGAGAAGCCTAGGAGAGAGTCTCAAGGACATTACATATCAATTGAGGATCTATGCCCCGAGGAGAACAACGAATTGAGAGATATAGACTTACTCCACAACATTGTGACTGATCCTCCATTAGAAATAATTACGGATACTAAAGCACCTTCTCCCATTACTAGTGAATCACATATACACCTTGACAAAAACATAAGTGAATAAAAAGATTCCAGGGATGAAATTGATGATAGTGATTTAGTTGCTTCAACCCTGTCATCAAATGAATTTGATTTGGAGCCCACCATTGATTCACATATTCTGGAAGGTGAAAATATGACTCCCATTCTTTAAGAAATCATTAATGATAGGTAGGGTGAGTTAAATTTTTCAACAAAAACTTTTAGGGAGAATAATACAGAATCTGAATTATTGTTGGAATTGGACTTGACATGGACTAAGCCCTTTTTAGAATTAATCATTACCGCCCAACACCACAAACAACCCTTACACTCCCTAACCAATCCTTGGCTCAAGTTTCTGCTCACATTCTTTCTGAGGAGAATATCAGGCCACTACATCCACAAGTAGAATGGCTAGTTTGGATTGATGCTTGTACTTTTACTCTCGTCATTCAAGGGTCTAATGTACTTATGATTATATCTTTTAAAACCCATCCTGCTTTGGAGCATCCCTATTATCCTCCACTCCTGTTTCAAGAGGTCCCTTCTTCTATTACTCTTTCTCCTAGACCTCTTCAGGTAGCCTGCAAGGTTGTTTGTTATCATGTCTTCTAGCGAGCATTTGGAATCACACTACATCATCAGCTCATCAACATCCATGGCTACCTATCTTTTAGGCCTGCTCTTTTACGCATATTTTTAGGACCTAGTTCGTTCTGTTTGGAACTAGACTTACAGGTTCCCTCTAGGTTTGGTTGCCAATAGAAAATGCAGTGCTTGTTGGGAGCCAACGCAACATCCTGAATAACTCCATCAGGTGATTTCCTCCCCTTCTCCCTCTGTTTTAATTTTACAATGAGGACATTGTAGGATTTAGGCATGTGGGGTGCATTTTGAATTTTTAGGCGGTATTCATGCATTTAGGTTAGGTGCATTAAAAAAAAATCTCTTTTATTTTCTTGAGCTAAATTGGTTATCCCTAGCAAAACATCTTTATCAAGGAGATGTCATTGAGGATTTTCTTCATAAATTATTTCTAATTTTAGAATCTAGTATAGTTACTTCACTTGCACATAGACTGGGTAATGCATCTTTGTAGAAAATCAATAAGAATTTTTAGTCTACTAAATCCTTAGATGGTTGGAAGGGAGTCAAGCATACTTATCTTCTATTATATCCACCTAATATTTGTGAGGAGAAAGTAGAGAAACTACTGGCACGCTAAGTCTAATGCAAGGACTCTTAAGTTCTAGATAATTAGATGATGATAGCTTAGAGTTAGTCATAGTTTTTGCTCTCTGTTCCTATGTGCGAACATTGTGTGAATTCTCGTGAGTCACCAAATATGGCAGATACACAAAGATTAAGTTCTAATAAAACTAACTATGGTGGATGGTTACGACCGTCCTTCATAGAGTCCTCCACTGAAGGAGGGTAGTAGTGTCAAAGGTCAGAAATACGCTTGTCCTATCCATTCCTTCTTGGTGCCAAGAGTAGGCACTTCCACCAAATAAGCCACACAATATCCTCTTGACCATCATCATCCCTAATAATGCCTCATAAAAAAAAGTTCGCATCATGTGGTGTTATAGTTATTAAAAAGAAGAAGAAAAATATATATATATGTACATATATATGAAAAAAAAAGAAGAGAAAAAAAATGAAAGAGTTCAAGTTTATAGTTTTATCTTTGAGTCATTTTTCATCATGTGCCAATTTTTTTTGAGGCAACAAAAACACCCATTACGATCCACCAAATATGACTCATACCTACCTTTTAGTATTTCTAATTGCCTAAATACTGGCTAAGGACTTCTGACTTAGTTGTAGGGTTATTAGGACTTTAGTTGAAGTGTGAATGCCATGTGAGGCCACCAAATGTTGAGTATATTTACAAAATCTTGTAAGATATGTGATATCAAAAAAGAAAGAAGAAAAAGAAAAAAAATAGAGAGTGAGTGAATGCAAGGGAACACAAATAGAGCATTTAATAGTCTAGAGATTTAGAGTCTGTAGTACTAGACTACATGTAGCACCAGATGAGTGCGAGCCACCAAATATAGATCTATTCAACTCAGTATCTCCTACCTAAGTCAAAAAGTTGGGGTCAAATTATAGATCATTTTCTACTTTATCCTTGAGGGAAGTAGTTGCCTATTCCAGTAGAATTTTATCAAGGGTTAAGTACGAACTTCAAATGTAAGTTGGCTTTTCACTTGGATCCATTACCTAGGCTACTATCACTTCACATTTGTCCATATCTCTAAATTTTTGGTATAAGAAATGAAGAAATCTTTTGATTACTTGCATTGTTTTTCACTTTTTGCTAGGGACTAGAAAAACTTAGGCATGGAGGCACTTGATAAGTCCACTTTAGTGAATCATTACTTGTTCTGAGTACTTTCTAATTAGTTATTCTTAGCTGTTAATTGATTAGGAGTTATATGATTATTCACCTTAGTCTGCATATAATTTTATGCATTAATTTTGCATTTAATAGCATATGATATGATAACATAATCTATTTGATTAATGCAGGCTAGGTGCAAAAGTTCAGACGTCCATTTTTGCCTCTATAAGACGTCCTGAGCTTAAATTGGACATCTGGAACCGCTATCGCAAACTCACAGAGATTACAATTTTTAAGACGTCTAAAGCTCTAATCGGACATCTGATGAAGACCATCCAGAACTCATCTACCATTCCAACCACTTGCAATCTTCGTGAGTGGTTAGAGAAGCTTGCAGCCTAAGGAAAACTGACGAAGATCTTCTTAAAAAGAGGAGGGCAGTCATCCAAAGAAATCATCTCTCCCCCTCTGGGGGGCCACCACCATGGAACCTATGCACACCATACAACCTGAAGCATGCACTGTGGCCTGAGCGAACTCCATCATTGCCTTTCCTATCGCATTCCACCCTTGTGGTGACAGCACGAGCACCACCCAACCTCTCCTCTTCTCCCCTTCTTCAACCTCTCGTCCCCACCCATACCACCTGAAACTTCCAACCAAAAGAACACAAAGCCATAATCGGACGTAACCACCTCAACAGCCTGCCAACCAACCTTCATCCTTTCTCGCCACACACCACTGGCAACTCATTGCCACCACCCACCATAACCCCTTCTTCATCTTCTTCCCCTTTTCCACCTCACACACCCATCCCCTGTTCCCCTATTACTCAAAGAAAGACCCAACGCACCTAAGCTATACAACCTCACCGAGCTTCCTCCAACCTTCAATGGCAATGCGAAGCGCTGCCCCAGCATTATCTCTGACCACCAGTTGGCTCGTGCAGCCACACCACCATTCGTTCCTTCCTCGACACACGTGAGGAGCATCACTACAGCAGCAACAGGTCATTCACGACTGTACCATCAGCCAATGACCCATCAGAGCTCTGACCACGCCACGACACGCTTCCATCACCATCGCGAAGCCCTCGGTCAATAGATCCCTCTCTGCGCTCCATATGGCCACCGGTGGCCTCTCCTACGCCCATGATTCGTCGAAGCAAATCCCTTGCTTGTCATCACATTAAAAATTATGGATTTTTCCATTGCAAAAAAGCCTATAGATTTATTTATCTTATATTATATTTGGTGGAATTTGAATGAGAACCCCTCCTGATCTTGACTAATTGCAAAAAGGTAGGAGTTGTGTTGGAGAAAATGTTGCAAGAGTTTAAATGTGTAACCATTGATAATCCCAAATAGATCAGTCATCATTAATGATTTCAATAGGCTAATTCCTCCCTGTGGAGACGACCTAACTATTTTTATGATTAGATTTTGAGAAATAATTGTTTTGAAGAGTGATTTTCTACCACGTTACAAAATACAATGGCGCATCATTTTATGTTAAAATTTTTATCGAAAATGAAGATTGCTCTTTCACGGCATATTTTTGGAAGTTGATAAATATCCTTTTGATAGACCAACCAAGTAAATTATCTGATCAATTAGTGGTTAACCAACCACCTTAATTGATCGACCAAATTACCTTTCGATTGACCAATTAACCCTAATTTTTTGATCAATTTAACTTCCTAATCAGCGAAAACTTTTAGTATAAATAGAGGTCATATGCAGCCCATCCACAAAAAACTTTTAAGAGAAATACCTTTCAAAAAGTTGAGCTTCTCATGCTTATTCCAAAGGCCTCCGTTCCTCGTTCTTCACGTTCTTCAAAAGCACGATGGCTCGAACCTCTTCAAAAATTTTGGTTTAATCTTTTATTGAGGTTCCATAAAAGTTCTCTGTTATTCTATGTTGTTGCTTTGATTTACGGATTCAAAGATTGTTGGGAAGATCCGTGGTTGTTGTTTTTACTTCCCTTCAGGATAAAAAGAGAAGTAGTTGTAAGAGGTTGAGCCACCCTCGTTCAAGTGGTATGGTTAGTGGATTGACTTGCTTGGACTAGTCGGAAAAATACCAAGTTGGGAGGCTTAGGTGGTGGTTTTCACCTGATTTGAATTTCAACTATAAATTAGGTGTACTTTGTTCTTGAATCTCTTGTGATTTATTTTTGACCAGTGTATATACTTTTTAAGGTGATACTATTCACCCCTCTCTTCTAGTATATGTTGCAAACCGCAGGATATCCTCCTACTCTCTATTGGTATCAGAGCTTGCATTGTCTAGGAGATGTTAAAGTTGAATGTTGACACGTATGCTGAGGGCTTGTCAGCGGTTTGACCTCCTCTATTTGATGGAACGAACTTTGGCTATTGGAAGACTACGATACAGATCTTCCTGGAGTCAATGGACTACGAGGTATGGGATGTCATCGCCTCGAAATACACATGCCCAAAGATCAATGATGGTGTTGTAATCACTCTAGACCAAAAGAAGATGGCTACACACAACGTGAAAGCCATGAACGCCATATTCTGCGATCTCTCCAGAGTAGAATTTAATAGTGTCTTTGCATGCAAAATCGCACACGAGATATGGAACATTCTTGAAGTTACCCATGAGGGAACTTCAAAGGTAAAAGAAGCAAGGGTAAATCTACTAACCTAGAACTATGAGCTTTTCAGTATGAAGAAAGGGGAGTCGAAAAAAAAGATGTTCACAAGATTCATGGACATCATAAGCTTTTTGTGAAATCTTGATCAAGACATCAAAAATGAAGCCCTTGCTAGAAAAATCCTTCGCTCACTCACCAGCTACTGGGAAACCAAGATTGCCACCATTCAATAGTCAAAAGATCTGTCCACCCTGAAACTAGACGATCTTATTAGAAGTCTAATTGCATATGAGGTTCAACTCCAACACATGAGGGATCAAGAAGGAGAAGGATCCAAGAAGAAGACTATATCTCTTGAAGCTATTTAGGGATACGAAGAAACATCAAGCGGAGAAGAAGAGGAAGGCATAGCCCTCCTCTCCAGAAAATTCAGGAAGTTCCTCAAAGATAATAGGAGCTGGAGGAAGAAGAAAGAAGAAATCAAGAACGATGCAATCACTTATTACAATTACAAGAGAAAGGGACACATCAAGAAGGAATATCCGCTTCTCAGAAAGGAGTCAGACAGGAAGAAGCCCTTCAAAAAAGATGGAAGGAAGAAAGCTTTCACAGCAACTTGGGATGAGTCAGACAAAAGTTCACAGGAAGAAGAAACCTCGGAAGAAGAAGCTCTTCTCAGTTTATGGCTCTATAATACGAGGTAACCTCCTTTACTCAGGTTGAATTATTAAAGGCCTTCTTTGAGA
Source organism: Thalassia testudinum (assembly GCA_037157565.1). Classification (NCBI taxonomy): domain Eukaryota; kingdom Viridiplantae; phylum Streptophyta; class Magnoliopsida; order Alismatales; family Hydrocharitaceae; genus Thalassia; species Thalassia testudinum. Next base: position 4,725,968 of record JAZHRO010000073.1, on the reverse strand, counting down.
TTCATGATATAGAAAAATCACTAAAACAAGAAAATAAATACCTAGCAAAAGCATTAGGTGGAGAAAATGCACAAAATGACGTACTTGAAAATCAAAACAAAGAGTTATCTGTTGAGATCACTGCATTAAAATCACAGATAGACAACTTAAAGGTTCATACAAACAAACTAAAAGAAACACTGCTATTCTATTAAATGATCTAGCTAAGTTCACAAATGAAGTAGAAACCTACATAAATTGTTAGGAGCACAAATCCAAAGCACCACAAAATTTGGGTTAGGTTATATACCTTAAAATTGTAAGGACCACTGTTTTAATGCACCAAAATTATGCTTATTACTAGACTAACATTTTCAGGACTATCTCAGAATAAACCATCTTTCAAGCCAAGTGCAGAGAGTTGCTAATATGTGTCTTTTTATCTTTATTTGAGTCTAGGACATTTTTGTAAGAAACCTCAAATAAAATTAAAAAATGGACTTTTGCGTATCTTTTCAAAACCAAGTTTTTAGGGTTATTGATTGACCAAATTAGTAAATTGATCAACCAAATTCATTAACCGATCAAATTAGCCCATTTTAGGAAGTTGAGAAATATCCTTTTAATTGACTAATCAAGTAAATTGACCAATCAATTAGTGATTGACCAACCATCTTAATTGATCGACCAAACTGCCTTTTGATCAACCAATTTAACTTCCTATTCATGCAAAACTTTTAGTATAAATAAAGGTCATACGCAACCCATCTTTTCATAACTTTCAAATGGAAATACCATTCAAAAAGTAGAGCCTCGCGTGCTTATTCCAAAGGCTTCGACGCCCCATTGTTCATGTTTTTCAAAGCACGATGCCTCAAACCTCTGCAGAAAAATTCGATTTGATCTTTTATTGAGGTTCCATAGAAGTTATTTTTGTTATTCTATCTTGTTATTTTGATTTATAGATCCTAAGTTTGTAGGGAGGATCCATGGTTGTTGTTTTTGCTTCTCTTTAGGATAGAAAGAGAAGTAGTTGTAAGAGGTTATACCACCCCCGTTCAATGGTGTGATTAGTGGATTGACTTGCTTGGACTACTTAGAAAATTCCTAAGCTAGGAGGCTTAGGTAGTGGTTTTCACCCAGCTTTGGTTTCCACTATAAATCAGGTATACTTTGTGCTTGAATCTTTTGTGATTTTTTTATACCTGTGCATATAATTTTTTAAGGCGATACTTTCACCCCTCCCCTCTAGTATATGTTGCCATCCACGGGATGTACTCCTACTTTCAGTTGGTATCAGAGCCTGCGTTGTCCAGGAGATGTCAAAGTCGAATGATGACACGTATGCTAAGGGTCAGTCGGCGGTTTGACCTCCTCTATTTGATGGAACGAACTTCTGCTATTGGAAGGCCAGGATGTAGATCTTCTTGGAATCAATGGACTATGATGTATGGGATGTCATCGCCTCGAAGTACACAGGCCCAGAAATAAAAAATGGTGCTGCAATCACTCCAGATCAAAAGAAGATGGCTACACACAATGCGAAAGCCATTAACGCCATATTCTACTGTCTCTCTAGAGTAGAATTCAATAGAGTCTTGACATGCAAAACTGCAAACGAGATATGAAGCATTCTAGAAGTTACCCAGGAGGCAACTTCAAAATAAAAGAAACTCGAGTAAATTTAGTAACTCAAAACTATGAGCTTTTTAGGATGAAGAAAGGGGAGTCAATAAAGGAGATGTTCACAAGATTTGTGGACATGATAAACTTCTTATGAAATCTTGATCAGGACATCATGAATGAAGCCCTTGTTAGAAAAATTCTTTGCTCACTCAACGACTGGGAAACCAAGACTACTGCCATTCAAGAGTCAAAAGTACCATCTACCCTGAAACTGGACGATCTTATAGGATGTCTAATGGTATATGAGGTTCAACTCCAACACATGAGGGATCAAGAAGGAGAAGGATCCAAAAAGAAGACTATAGCACTTGAGGCTATTCAAGAATTCGAAGAAACCTCAAGTCGAGAAGAAGAAGAGGACAAAGCCCTCCTCTACAGAAAATTCACAAAGTTCCTCAAAGATAAGAAGAACTATAGGAAGAAGAAAGAGGAAATCAAGAATGATGCAATCACCTGTTACAGCTGCAAGAGAAGGGGACACATCTAGAAGGACTATCCGCTTCTCCAAAAGAAGTTAGATAAGAAGAAGAAGCCCTTCAGAAAAGATGGAAAGAAGAAAGCTTTCACGGCAACTTGGGATGACTCGGACTCAAGTTTAGAGGAAGAAGAAACCTTGGGAGAAGAAGCTCTTCTCAATCTCATGCCTCTAGACAATGAGGTAACCTTCTCTTCTTCAAGCTGAATTATTGGAAGCATTCTTTGTGTTGCATGATGTATCTAAATCATTAAAATAGGAAAATAAAAATCTAAAAAAAGCATTAATTGAGGAAAAAGCACAAAAAGACATACTTGATAATAAAAAGAAAGAGTTATCTATTAAGATTACTGTATTAAGATCTCAGATAAACAACTTAAAGATAGATATTGACAAACTAAAAGAAAACTTTGCTATTCTATTAAATGATCTAGTTAAGTTCACAAATGGAAGTAGAAACCAACATAAATTGTTAGGAACACAAACCCAAAGCACCACAAAATTTTGGTTAGGTTATATACCAAGAAATGATCATGAAGCATCAAGCTCTAGCAAAGGGAAATGTAGCCTACCAAAGCAGGCAACAAAAACTAACCACTGTGGACCCAAACAAAAATGGGTACCAAAAAGTATATTGCAATTATGTTTTGTATGTTCCATAGATTATAAGAAGTGGACTTTCTAACAAACCAATGGAACACTGAAGCCACTCTATGAAATAAAGCCTCACAAACACAAACCAATGATAGGAAAGAGAAGAAAGAAGATGGATAGTGGACAGCAGTTGTTCCAAGCACATGACCGATGAAGAAGACCTATTCCTGCAACTCAACCATTAGGAAGGTGGTACGGTCACATTTGGAAACAACCACAAGGGTCGTATTATCGATACTGGCCAAATTGGTAACTCTTCTACCTCTTTTAATAATGTACACATAGTTAGCAACTTAAAATATAATCTGCTAAGTGTAAGTCAAATATGTGATAAAGGTTATTTACTTACTTTCACATCAAAAGGTTTTAAAATTCGTGATAAAGAAAGAAAACAAATCATTATTAAAGGAAGTGGACATAAAGACATTTACATTGTAAACTTTGACAATTGCAACAATCTTGAGTGTCTGGTCATATCTGACGTAGAAGCAACACTTGGCATAAATGACTAGGTCATGTTCACATGGGAAACATTAGCAGACACATGAAACATGAACTTGACAAAGGTCTACAAAATATCAACTTCAAGAAAAGCAAAGTCTATGATTCTTGTCAAGTTGGTAAGTAAACTAAGAATCTCTTTAAACCAAAAAAGATGGTTAGCACTTCACAACCTTTGGAGCTACTTCACTTAGACTTGTTTGGACCAGCTAAATCCAAAAGCCTAAGCAGGGTTAGATGTTGTCTAGTCATAATCGATGACTTTTCTAGATTTACTTGTGTATCTTTCTTAAAAGGTACAGATTTAACCTTTGATGCTTTTAGGAAATTAGTTAGAAGATTACAAAATGATAAAGGATCTGAAGTAATTAGGATTAGAAGTGGTCTCGACAGAGAATTTGAGAATGAATCCTTTACCAATTTCTATGATCAATATGGAATAAAACATGAATTTGCATTCTCTAGAGCTGCACCTCAAAATGGTGTAGTTGAAAGGGAAAATAGGACTTTACACGAGTATGCCTGCACAATGCTGTGCGAGTCAAAGCTGCCTCGATATTTTTAGGCTGAGGCTCGAAACACTACTTGTTATATTCAGAATAGAACCCTGATCAGACTAATCTTAAAGAAGACAACTTTTGAACTCTATCATGGAAGAACACCTAGATTCCCTACTTCATAACATTCAGATGTCGATATTTTTTTTTGAAACAAAAAGGAAAGCTATCGAATCGCAAATAGCAATCTGGGAGAGCTTTTATTTATATAAAAGAAAAGGTTACAAAATCTAACCCCACATATGTATGAGAGTCCAGCACATATTTACAATATTTTCCTCCTTCACTGGCCTCTCCTGAAATAATTTCTCATTTCTAGCTCTCCAAACTGACCATAACACAGCCACAATGGACACATGACGTTTATTTGTAACTGAAAAGAAGTTCCAAAGATTTTCCCATGTGGGGATCGAACCCCTGCAAACCTTTCTACGAACACAATTTGTAACCATTCGGATGTCAATGTTTTATACTCAATACTAAGGAAAATGTTGATAAGTTTGATGCCAAAAGTTTAGAGGGCTTTTAACAAGCAGAATTATGTTGTTGAGGAAACCATGCATGTATCTTTTGATGAAACTTCAATTCAACCAAAATCTTCTGAAATTGATGATGATGACCTAATAGTTGACCCATCAAACATTCTAGAAGAGAACATTTCTGATGAACTACCTAGAGATATCTCATTTGTGAAAGATCATTCAAAAGAATTGGTGATAGGTGAATTATCTAAAGGAGTTCGAACTAGATATTCCTTTAATAGTTTAGCTCTCACTACTTTTCTTTCACAATTAGAACCTAAAAATGTCAAACAAGCCATTTCTGATAATCACTGGATCATTGTAATGGAGGATGGGTTAAATTAGTTCAAGAGAAATCAAGTATGGGAACTTATTTCAAAGCCTGAATCACAAACCATTATAGGAACAAACTTAATGAATCAGGAGTAGTTAGAAATAAAGATAGACTTGTTGCCCAAGGGTATAATTAAGAAGAAGGAATTATTTTGTTGAAACATATGCTCCTGTAGCTCGCCTAGAATCCATTAGGATGCTGCGAGCCTTTGCCGCCTGATGAGTCCAATAAAATGGACTAATATTAAGCCTAAGTATATTTAATCGTATAGTTTAGGCGTGTTAAAAATGGCAATTAAGTTATAGAATATTTGTACGCTATATAATTTGAGTATATAACATTCTATAACTTAATTATTTTGTTATTTTTATGTGCAGGTAATAAAACCCAGAAAGAACAAGGGTGGGGGGATAATTTCCCAAACAACCGATTCTTTCCCCCTCCCCCGCCGGACATTCGGGCAATCTTCTCCAATGCTTGCCGGCCAAAAATAGAAAGGGATTTGCAAATCCCTGGATTGGCACACGGAGGTTGAGAGAAGACTTAAAAAGAGAAGAGGCGGAGTGCACAAGGAGGAATCCCCCCCTGCGGGGAACGGCTCTCTCTTCTCCACTGTGGAGAGAGCGAGCATTGTGCCGCTCCTTCTCTACCTCAAGCAGCAGCACCCGCGCACCGCACCTGCCCTACAGTGCACCTACCTTCCAGCCACCACTCCAGCTTGCCCTGCAGTGCAAGCGCAGGCCCGCATGCCAACTTCTAGCACTTGTAGCCATGCGCCTTCACCAACTGCCCTGTTAAGAACGTGGGCATCAGACGGATTTTTAAGACGTCTGGGAAGTAGCCTAGACGTCTGTCTAGACGTCTGGAACCCTTTCCAAATGTCTGGTAATAAATTTTTTCGGCGTACCAGGTTGCATCTGTGCGCGTGCACGCGCAGATTGCACCCGCCACCTTCGTCTTCTTTTCCTCTCTCTTCCTGCAGATGCGCCGTCCCTCTTCTCTCTCTCCTTGCGCTACTTTATAAACCCTCGCCCTCTCCCTCACCCTCATCTCCTCCACCTTTCTCTTCTCCTTCTCCCTGCCAGCGAGAGCGCGAGCGGCGGCGGTAGCAGCAACCGCGGTGAGCGTGTGGGGAGGAGGGTTGTGAGTGGAAGGAAGAAGCTTGACTGCGAGGGTGTGAGCTTGCCGGGGCAGCTAGAGCCGGCCGGCGGGCAAGCGGCGGGCGTGGGGTGTCATGGAGGGGCTGCTGCAGCTCGGGCAGCAGGCGGACAGGGCGCGACACAGCCGTGCATTGCAGGCGGAGAGCGGATTAGGCTCTGGTTCTGGAAAATTTTCCAGAATCAGACGTCTGGACTTACATCCAGACGACGCCGAAGACGTCTGCAGGACGGTCCAGATGTCTGACAAGTAAGATATTTCTTACCTTCTCTTTCTTTCGCGTGTACGGCCATGCAGCCGTCCGTCGCGATTTCTTCTGCATTTCGTCGAACTGAGAGTAGGAGTGTGTGCACAGGTTCTGCTCGGGAGGGCGCGAGGGCTCGCCATCCCCCGAGAATCAGACATCTGGCCGTAGTGCCAAATGACGGAGAGAACCTCCAGATGTCCGGGGTGACAATCGGACGTTTGGAAACCAAGGCCAGACATTCTAGCGGACTTCTGGACGTCTGAAGGACTGCACAGAACTGAGGTACGACCTGACACACCTTTTAAGACGTCTGGAAGAGGTTCCAGACGTCTGATTTTGGATAGATTCGTCGTTTTTAACCCGTTTAGGGCCCGTTCGGAGTCCGTTTTCCACGTTTTGAGTTGCGTTCTTTCCAAAATAAATTCCTCTATCCGTTTACAGTAATTGTATACCATTCTGAGAAACTCCTTGTGATTGATCCTTGTGTTAGGACCCCGTTCCGTTGCAGTCTTGGGGGTTGCGGAGGCACGCAGGATTGCTGACCATGCCCCCAGTACTCCTAGTTTCACTGGTAGAGTGGCTTTTTAATTTATTTAACAAAATTTGTTACAATTCTGAAATAATTAATAGAGTCTAGGGCATTGCATGAACCCTAGGACTGAGAAATTAGATTGAATGATAGATTCTAGGGTATTGCATGAATCTAGGATTGGAAAACTAGATTGAATGATAGATCCTAGGTTATGGCATGAATCCTAGGACTGGAAAACTTGTTGAATATACAGACATTGTAGTCTTGGAAAATAGAAAGGAAATAATAGCTGCCTGTAAATTGATTAACAGCTGCCTGTTATGAAGGAATAAATATGATTGAGAACATGGGTTGTGTGAACGTAAAACTGGAACTGTGAAACCTAAAATGGCCAAACGAAAAGAACATGAACCCTACGGGGAATTAGGAGTAGAACTCCTAGAAAGAGAATAGAATGGAACTGAGAAAGTGAAACATGGAAGTGTGTTGTCTCTTGGGTACTTGGTACCAAAGAGAGCACACATTACCTCTTAGTGTAGAGGGGAGCTTGCCGCCCTCGGGTTGAGACCGAGGTGGGTTTGGCCACTGTACACCGACTTGTTGGCCCTCGCGTACGCAGTACCGATGAGAGCTACTAGTGTAGGGAGAGCACTAGCTACCCCACGGGCCCGGGGTTCTGCTAGCCCTCCTACACCGACTTGTTAGGCCCACTAGGAAAACCAAGGTAGTCAGGCGAGGGTGTGAGGAATGTGGAGGGGTTGGACCCCTGTTACTGAGAGGGCTCTACCCTATATTGGTTCCGTGTTGTGCTTTAGGCGCACCCATTAACGGAAACGACTGACCACGTGCCAGTGCGGGGTAGCTACCCATGCACTTATCGCGTGTGCCATAGTCACCGTTACGTCTGTCAGCGACCTTGGGGTGGTTGACTGAGGGTAGGACCACCACGGGGGACTCTCCCGGCCAGGAGAGCACCACGTGTCACTTCTACTTTTCGGAAAAAAACTGCAATCAAGATCATTCCCACGAGGAACATTCGACATCAATAGAAGGATCTGGGAAATAAATCAATAGTGAAATAACAGAAAGATGGAATTAAAGAAAGTAAAAAATATAAGAGTTAATGTACAGTCCACTGCTTCTTTAGCTTTTAGTTGCCACTCTACTCAGCGTTTCGCTGACGTGTTACCCTCTTTACTTTTCAGGACCAGGTGTTGAGAAGCCAGGGTCTGTGGCTGCAGAGGATGCTGGGCTTAGTAGGGTCCAGTAGGGTTACCTGTAGTACTTTCTGTACTTTTCTTCCACTGTAGTGAGTAGTTTTCTTTGTTACTCCCTGTACTTTCTTTATCGAAAACTTTATGTTATGTACATGTTTATTTCCCTTCTGTTGTGGTGGTTATACTGTAGTATTTCCTTTTCTTACTGCTGTATTTTGTTTCTACTAGTTATATTCATAGTGAATGTGGTTTATTTTACTGCTCTTTTGGTTACTTCCTCGTTGGACGACTAGGTCTTGGGATTAGTCGAGTCGGTCCGATTCTCGTGTCTCGTAGGGATTCAGGAATCGGGTCGTTACAAGATGGCATCAGAGCAAGGTCGTCCCGAGAAGTGAACCAACTGACTGGAAAATAACCGATTCACATGTCTGTGACTAGAGTAGCCACCTCAACATTTCTTCTGACTTGAGCTCTTAGACAGTTTTTGTTACATATCGTTCCATATTGACGTGTTTCCGTTCTTCTTCGTGTCTCCTTACAGGAGATGCCTCGTCGCGGGCTAGCGAGGCAGGCCGCGGGCGTGACCGATTGCGAGGTCGGCGAGGTGGGCGTACTGCGGTTGACACCTTAGTGGACCACCCACTGCTCCTGGGCATTCAGGCCCAGGACCTCGCCCAGCTGATACGAAATATTGTGCGAGAGGAGCTCCACCCACCGCCCCGAGCGCCTCTCCCTGGGGCTGCGGAGGGGGAGTCCTCTATGGGACCACACGACGGACGCGGCGCTGGACACAGGGGAGGGGATGGGCCGCCACCGCCCCCACCTTCCTCCGATACTTCTGTGCACGAGGCTCCTTTACCTGGAGGTGCACCATCATCTCCACTGCAGCGCCACTTTGAGCTTTTCAGGCAGTTCCGGAAGCTGAAGCCCCCCTCCTTCAAGGGGGATGAGGACCCGACTGAGGCAGAGGACTGGCTCGAGTAGCTCGAGAATGTTTTCGACACCCTTCGCCCCCCGGTGGAGTGCCGCATGGCCTTTGCCATGTACCAGCTGGAGAGTGCGGCACACAGGTGGTGGAGGGCGATCAGGGGACAGGAGAGGGACGAGTCGACCTGGGACCGGTTCATCACCCTCTTCTATGAGCAGTACTTTCCCCAGACGTGGCAGGACTAGAGGAGGCGGGAGTTCCACACTCTCTACCATGGGACGATGACCGTGAGCACATACTGCACGTGTTTTCTGGAGCTGTCCCGCTTCGCAGCGACAGCGGTAGCCACTAAGGAGGAGCGCCTTTGGAGGTTCATCGAGGGTCTCCTACCTGCGATTTGGGGGTATGTTAAACCCCTGAAGCTGCCTATGTTTTCGAGGGTGGTGGAGGCAGCTATGACCTACGAGGAGACCAACCCGTCCGCGCGAGACACTGACGACGGGCGGAAGAGGCCCTTCCAGCCAGACTTTTCACAGGGCCGGCGAGAGAGGAGACACGTGGCGTCCGCAGGAGAGCCGTCACGTTTTGCAGGGCCATCAGTGGCCTTTGGGGGCCCTCGACAGGGGCCAGTTGCCGGCACCGGACCCTCGCCCAGCCGACCGCAGGTACCCACTGAGGGCGGGAGTCGAGTTCCCCTCTGCTACTAGTGCGGCTAGCCGGGCCACATCAGGAGGGACTGCCCGTCAAGGCCAGGAGGTCAGCAGATACTTCCCGCGCCGAGCACTGGAGGGTGCATAGGAGGCCGCGGTTCCCAGGCGCAAGGAGGAGGACAGCAGTCACGAGGGTACCGGCCAACACCTACCCGTCCGACGCAGAGTATGGCTGCTCCGTCTGCACCTAGAGCTGAGGGGCGTACCAACGCCCTGACACACAGGGATGCCAGTGCTTCGGGATCGGTGGTGGCAGGTATGGTTTCTATTTCCGGTAGACTCATTTACACACTTTTCGATTCCGGCGCTACGCACTCGTTTGTCGCAGCCAGTTTCGCAGTTAGTTTGGGCCAGGATTATATGCTGTTAGAGAATCCGTTCGTAATCAGAGGTCTGAGTGGTCAGCTATTTGTAGCTGATGAGGTGTACACGGGTTGCGAGGTCAGTATTGGGGGACATAGTCTGCCAGCTGACCTGATTATGATACAGATGGAGGACTTTGGCATAATTCTGGGGATGGACTGGCTGTCCGCTTACCACGCTTTGGTAAACTGTTATGAGAGGAAGGTCGTCTTCTCCATACCAGAGTTGCCTTCTTTCGAGTTTCACGGTCAGCCAGTGGATGGAGGCTTCAGGTGCATTTCGGTACTTCGGGCGATGAGACTTTTGAGCCAGGGGTGTGAGGGCTTCCTAGCTTGTGTGGTGGTAGAGCCCAACCCTGTGGCAGACTTCCAGAGCATCCTGGTGGTCAGAGAGTACCCTGACGTGTTCCCAGATGAGTTACCAGGACTACCGCCGGAGCGTGAGATCGAGTTTGAGATCTTACTAGTACCAGGGACCAGCCCCATCTCCACCTCACCATACAAGATGGCACCACTTGAGCTACGAGAGCTCAAGTCTCAGTTGTAGGATCTTTTGGAGAAGGGCTTTGTGAGGCCCAGTGCGTCTCCCTGGGGAGCCTCGGTACTGTTTGTGAAGAAGAAGGATGGTACCCTATGCCTTTGTGTGAACTACCGACAGTTGAATAGGGTCACCATCAAGAACAGATATCCGCTGCCGAGGATCGACGACTTGTTTGATCAGTTGCGAGGTGCCACGGTGTTCTCCAAGATCGACTTGAGGTTTGGATACCACCAGTTGAGGATCAGGGAGGCAGACGCCTCCAAGACAGCTTTCCGCACCCGGTACGGACACTACAAGTTTTTGGTCATGCCGTTTGGGCTGACCAATGCCCCCACTGCTTTCATGGACCTGATGAACCGAGTGTTTAGACTGTACTTGGACCAATTCGTGGTGGTATTCATTGATGATGTACTCATCTATTCTCGAGATCAGACGTAGCACGGACAACACTTGTGGATGGTTCTGGACTCATTGAGACGAGAAAGGCTGTATGCCAAATACAGCAAGTGCGAGTTCTGGTTGAGGGAGGTGACCTTCTTAGGTATTGTGATCTCTAGGGACGGCTTGGCGGTGGACCCAGCCAAGGTCGAGCCAGTGCTCAGGTGGGAGAGACCGCATACAATCACTGAGATTCGCAGTTTCCTGGGACTGGCAGGCTACTACAGATGGTTCATCAAAGGTTTTTCATAGATTGCACGTCCTATGACACAGTTGACCTGGAAGGACGTGCCCTTCACTTGGACAGATGCCTGTGAGGCATGTTTTTAGGAGCTGAAGGAGAGGCTAACTTCGGCTCCCGTGCTCACCATCCCTGACAGTAGTGGCGGGTTCGTTGTGTACACAGACGCCTCCTTGCAGGGGTTAGGGGGTGTGCTCATGCTGAGGGGTCATGTTGTCGCTTACGCTTCGCGGCAACTGAAGCCCCATGAGCATACCTATCCTACCCATGACCTGGAGCTGGCAGCTGTTGTCTTCGCGCTGAAGACCTGGAGGCACTACTTGTACAGTGAGACCTTTGAGATTTTTACAGATCACAAGAGCCTCAGATACCTTTTTGATCAAAAGGAGCTTAACATGAGACAGAGACGTTGGTTGGAGCTCCTGAAGGACTATGACTGCAGCATTTCCTACCACCCGGGAAAGGCCAACGTGGTGGCTGACGCCTTGAGCCGGAAGGCGCCCACACACTTGGCCAGTTTACAGTTACAGAGTTGGAGCCTTTTGGAGGAGATGGGCAGTTGGCGACCCCTAGAGTTATGGGGGCACTGTGGGGCAGTGATTGTGACACGACAGACTAGGCCAGAGCTGATAGACCGCATCATCACAAGACAGATGCCAGACCTGTACTTGCAGTCCTTACGCGACAGAGTACTGTCAGGAGACCTAGGGGACTTCTCTTTCACAGACCAGGTGCTGCGCTTGAGGGAATGTTTGTGCGTTCCCAGAGACGAGGAGTTGTTGAGAGAGCTCCTCACTGAGGCACACGGTTCCAGATTCACCATACAACCTGGAAACACGAAGATGTACCATGACTTGAGACGCCAGTTTTGGTGGAGAGGGATGAAGCGGGATGTGGGTGAATTCGTACAGTAGTTTTTGGTGTGCCAGCAGGTGAAAGCCGAGCATCAGAGGCCTGTAGGGCCGCTACAGCCGCTTCCAATGCCAGAGTGGAAGTGGGAGAGCATCACCATGGACTTGGTGGTGGGCTTACCTGTTACCCAGCGAGGACACGACGCAGTCTAGGTAATTGTGGATAGATTGACGAAGACAGCACGATTCTTACCGATCCGAGTAACTTTGGGACCAGCACAGTTGGCAGAGAGGTATATCCACGACGTGGTACGTCTACACGAAGTTCCATGGGAGATCGTATCCGACCGGGATACCCGCTTTACATCCTAATTTTGGGCTGAGTTTCAGCAGGCCCTGGTGACGCAATTGAGATTCAGTACAGCTTACCACCCCTAGACGGATAGACAGTCTGAGCGCACGATACAGACACTTGAGGACCTTTTGCATGCCTGTGTACTAGACTGGAGGGGCTCTTGGGAGGAGCACTTGCCCCTGGTGGAGTTTGCATACAACAATTATTACTCGAGCATCGGCATGGCTCCCTACGAGGCTCTGTATGAATGGAGGTGTACGGCACCCTTGAGTTGGGTTAAGGTGGGGACCAAGTGGGAGGTTGGCCCCAGGTTGACTCGGCAGAGTCAGGAGGTAGTCGAGCAGATCCACAGGTGACTCTGCACTGTCAGGAGGAAGCAGAAGCGCTACGCGGATCGGAGATGCAGAGAGGTGCAGTTTGAGGTTGGGGACCACGTCTTCCTTCGTGTTTCGCCCATGAAGGGCCTGCAGCGGTTTGGGGTGAGAGGGAAGCTTGCGTCGAGGTTCGTGGGGCCCTTTGTGGTCCTAGAGCAGGTTGGACCCGTTGCTTATAGGCTTGCCCTCCCTCCTCAGCTTTCTGGTGTGCACGACGTGTTCCACGTGTCCAACCTCAGGAAGTACGTCGCCGATCCCAGTCACGTCCTGAGTCAAGAGAGCGTCGAAGTGGGCGACGACCTGACCAACCTCGAGCGGCCAGTACAAATTCTTGACAGAGCCGTCCGCAGGTTGAGACGAAAGCAAGTACCCCTGGTTAAGGTTTTGTGGAGGAGCCAGCAGTATGAGGAGGCTACCTGGGAGCCTGAGGCGGCGATGCGGGAGCGGTACCCAGAGTTTTCGCAGGTACGTCTCTTCGGACCGGCTTCGGTCCTCTTTGAGTTTGTTATGTATATATATGTTGTTCTTTCCTGCACCCTTGTTAGCGCAAGTTTCGGGGACGAAACTTCCTTTGAGTTTGTTATATTGTTAAGAACGTGGGAATCAGACGGATTTTTAAGAAGTCTGGGAAGTGGCCCAGACGTCTGGAACCCTTTCCACACATCTGGTAATAAATTTTTTCGGCGTACCGGGTTGCATCTGCGCGCGTGCGCGCGCAGACTGCACTTGCCGCCTTCGTCTTCTTTTCCTCTCTCCTCCTGTAGATGCGCCGTTCCTCTTCTCTCTCTCCCCGCACTGCTTTATAAACCCTCGCCCTCTCCCTCACCCTCATCACCTCCGCCTTTCTCTTCTCCTCTCTGCCAGCGAGAGCGCGAGCGTGAGCGAGCGAGTTAGCGGCGGCGGCAGCAGCGGCTGCGGCGAGCGTGTGGGGAGGAGGGTTGCGAGTGGAAGGAAGAAGCTCGACCGCGAGGGTGCAAGCTTGCCGAGGCAGCTAGAGCTAGCTGGCGGGGGAGCGGGGGGCATGGGGTGTCACGGAGGGCTGCTGCAGCTCGGGCAGCAAGCGGACAGGGTGCGGTGCAGCCGTGCGTCGCAGGCAGAGAGAGGATTGGGCTCTGATTCTGGAAAATTTTCCAGAATTAGACGTCTGGACTTACGTCCAGACGACGCCGAAGACGTTTACAGGACGGTCCAGACGTCTGACAAGTAAGATATTTCTTACCTTCTCTTTCTTTCGCGTGTACGGCCATGCAGCCGTCCACCGCGATTTCTTCTGCGTTTCGTCGTGCTGAGAGCAGGAGTGTCTACGCAGGTTCTGCTCAGGAGGGCGCGAGGGCTCGCCATCCCACGAGAATCAGACGTCTGGCCGTAGTGCCAGACGACGGAGAGAACCTCCATACGTCCGGGGTGACAATCGGACATCTGGATACCAAGGCCAGACGTTCCAGCGGGCTTCTAGACGTCTGAAGGACTACGCAGAACTGAGGTACGACCTGACCCACCTTTGAAGACGTTTGGAAGAGGTTCTAGACGTCTGATTTTGGACAGATTCGTCGTTTTTGACCCGTTTAGGGCCCGTTCGGAGTCTGTTTTCCGCGTTTTGGGTTGCGTTCTTTCCAGAATAAATTCCTCTATCCGTTTACAGTAATTGTATACCGTTCTGAGAAACTCCTTGTGATTGATCCTTGTGTTATGACCCCATTCAGCTGTAGTCTTGGGGGTTGCGGAGGCGCGCGGGATTGCTGACCACGCCCCCAGTACTCCCGGTTTCACTGGTAGAGTGGCTTTTTAATTTATTTAACAAAATTTGTTAGAATTCTGAAATAATTAATACAGTCTAGGGCATTGCATGAACCCTAGGACTGAGAAATTAGATTGAATGGTAGATCCTAGGATATTGCATGAATCCTAGGATTGGAAAACTAGATTGAATGATAGATCCTAGGTTACAGCACGAATCATAGGATTGCAAAACTAGTTGAATATGCAGACATTGCAGTCTTGGAAAATAGAAAGGAAATAATAGCTGCCTGTAAATTGATTAATAGCTTCCTGTTATGAAGGAATAAATATGATTGAGAACATGGGTTTTATGAACGTAAAACTGGAACGGTGAAACCTAAAATGGCCAAACGAAAAGAACATGAACCCTACGGGGAATTAGGAGTAGAACTCCTGGAAAGAGAATAGAATGGAACTGAGAAAGTGAAACATGGAAGTGTGTTGTCTCTTGGGTAAGTGGTACCAAAGAGAGCACACATTACCTCTAAGTGTAGAGGGGAGCATGCCGCCCTCGGGTTGAGACCGGGGTGGGTTTGGCCACTGTACACCGACTTGTTGGCCCTCGCGTACACAGTACCGGGGTGAGCTACTAGTGTAGCGAGAGCACTAGCTACCCCACGGGCCCCGGGGTTCTGCTAGCCCTCCTACATCAACTTGTTAGGCCCACTGGGCAAACCAAGGTAGTCAGGTGAGGGTGCGCGGACTGTGGAGGGGTTGGACCCCTGTTACTGAGAGGGCTCTACCCTATACTGGTTCAGTGCTGTGCTTTAGGCGCACCCGTTAACGGAAAAGACTGACCGCGTGCCAGTGCGGGGTAGCTACCTGTGCGCTTATCGCACATGCTGTAGTCACCGTTACGTCCGTCAGTGACCTTGGGGTGGTTGACTGAGGGTAGGACTACCACGGGGGACTCTCCCGGCCAGGAGAGCACCACGTGTCGCGTCTACTTTTCAGAAAAAAATTGCAATCAAGATCGTTCCAACGAGGAACATTCGAGATCAATAGAATGATCTGGGAAATAAATCAATAGTGAAATAACAGAAAGACGGAATTAAAGAAAGTAAAAAATATAACAGTTAATGTACACTCTACTGCTTCTTTAGCTTTTAGTTGCCACTCTACTCAGCGTTTCGCTGACGTGTTACCCTCATTACTTTTCAGGCCAGTTGTTGAGCAGCCAGGGTCAGCGGCTGTAGAGGATGCTGAGCCTAGTAGGGTCCAGTAGTGTTAGTTGTAGTACTTTCTGTACTCTTCTTCCACTGTAGTGAGTAGTTTTCTTTTTTACTCCCTGTACTTTCTTTATCGAAAACTTTATGTTATGTACATGTTTATTTCCCTTCTGTTGTGGTGGTGTATACTGTAGTATTTCCTTTTCTTACTGCTGTATTTTGTTACTGCTAGTTATATTCATGGTGAATGTGGTTTATTTTACCGCTCTTTTGGTTACTTCCTCGTTGGATGACTAGGTCTTGGGATTAGGCGAGTCAGTCCGATTCTCGTGTCTCGTAGGGATTCATGAATCAGGTCGTTACATGCCCGCACCAGCAGTCCTTGCAGGCACCGCACCATTAGCCTGCCCACAACCTCCCCACCCGCCTCCTTCCTGCAAGCTAACCGTAGGCGCCTGCTTGGCATCTCCCGCGCCTTCCCACCTTTGCACCATGCAACACGCACAACTCGACCACAGTGCAGGCGCCGCGCCCTTTTGGCCACGCGTAGTGTGCAACTGCGCCGCGCACAACCCTGCAGCTAGCACAACCCGCTCGCACGCAAGCTGCCCTCGTGCAGCGCCACCAGCCACCCCACTGTTCATCTTCTTCCCCAAGAGAACCCATCGCCAGCCGTCCACCTCCAAGTGCAGCCACCTCCACGCACCATGAAGCTTCACTCCAACAGCGCCATCGACTCCGCCTTGTCCTCACAAGGTTGCCCACACTCGCGGCAACCCTTCCCGCCGTCCCTACGCATCCCGCGCGCAAACCACCGCCGACGGCATCCAAGGCTCCGACCGGCCGTCGCCGGTCACCTCCGTCGACGCCACGACCACCAACACGAAGCCCACATCCTGGCCGATCGACTCCGAGCACCACACCTCCAGCCGCACCTTCTCCTCTGCTTGCGCACGAGGGAACGAAAACCCTTATTTTGCTACAGTGATTAGTCATTAATATTTACCTTAAATGCCATTGCGGAAGTTCCTATCCATTTATTTTATGCATTACATTATTGCGGTGAAATTGCATAGTCCTCTTTCTCCTTCACCTAAATTATTTGCACATATATATATCACATGAATGATTGAATGCATGGATTATGGAGAACAAGTTATGTTTTAGAAATTAATATTTACGGTGCTTACCAGTATAGAGATCACTATTTTACATGTTATTACATTATGGTGAATTTTCATAATAGCACCTACATTCTTGATTAATTGGTTAAAACAAGCATTTAGGTGAGAAAAAGAAAAGCACGAAGTAGTAAGCATATCTATTGAGTTTCCTAAATAAACGAGACACTATTTATTAATTTAAATAGGCTAATTCCTCCCTGTGGAGACGACCTAACTATTTGTGGTTAGATTTCAAAAATTTAAATGTTCTAAAAAGCGATTTTCTACCATGCGATTAAATACGACACATCATTTTATGATAAAGTTTTCAACGAAAATGAAGATCGCTCTTTCAATTGGCGTCGTTGCTAGGGAGGCAACAGACGCAATAGATTTACTTTATTATTTTTGAATCTTTTGAGTTGCGAAATTATCTAATCAATTTTATTATTGTGCAAGGAACCTGACACGACGACGAGGTGCAGCAAAGCGACGACTTTGAACGTGAACAACGCGCACGGCGGAGATGATCTTTTTGGTGGACCTTGATGCCACCTGGAGGACGACAACAGGAACACGTGGGCCTTGATCCCACGCATTTAGGCTTATGGAGAAGCCTATTTCTGATTTAGGTAGTAGGTCTTAGTTAGATTTAGTTAGATAGACATTAGACTTTAAATTACTGTCTTTTAGGCCCTTGTTGGGTATTTTTTGGAATGTGTTCCCATTTATTTAGATTATAGGATTATTTGAACTATTTTAAACTGTATTTTAGTTAGTTAGTTAGATTAGGTCTATTTTTTATTATTAATTAATTAAAAAAAAATCGAACTGTCTGCTAGAAGCTGCATATCTATAGGACGATCATCTAGGACTGAATGAGCAGCATCAAGTTTATTTTTTATTTCACTGCATTCATCACTGCACGGAGAAAGCTGGAGTAAGGTATGTGTTCTCTTGAGCATTAATTACTTGTCATGCATATGCATTAAACCTAAATCTAAGAACACAAAAGTTCGTGAATCAAATTAATTCAGTGGTCACTTTAAACAAATTGGGACTGTTAAGAGGTTGGACTTTAAAATCTGTGACTGAAAATTGTGTGCAAAAGGATCCTGTTTACGGAATTTCAAAAAATCAAAACACGATCGTATGCTTGCACACTTGAGACACTGTGCACCTCACATAAGGTCACTAGATAAATTTCTACCTCTCCTCTTTTGCACCACAAGGAAAGTTAGTCGGAAATCAACAAGCCTATCAACCAAGTTACTTTGGTTCCTCATGTGTGGGCTCGATTCGAGACTTCCATCCCTTGCGAGTAGGTTATAGACACCGACGAAGGTTGGCCTAGGAAGCGTAATTTTTGCAAAACTTGTTTGGCCACCAACTAAACATATAACCCTAAGACCTGCAATCTACTAAAAACAGATCCCGTTGAATTTGTGTTTGCTTTGACAATAGAACTCTCTAGGAAGTTTTCTGCTTATATTCTGAATTTTGCTAAAGCCTAAGAGAGTTAAAATTGTTTTGCTTAAAGAAATGGATTACTCTTACTCCTATCATTTAGATTATCAGAGGCAATACTTCCCATCTTTTAATCAGGATCCCATGCTCCAAGCATATCCATCCTTTGATGGGTACATTGCTAATTCATGGGATCATTCTCATTCTTACCCTGGGAGTACTGGCTTGATAACTCCCACTTTTTAGCAGAGCCTAGGAGCGGGATTTTCCAATCCTGAAATCCCTACTTCCATGCAAACACCCAACCCTCCCACCCTTCATGATTTTCCGTATCGAGGTTGGACCGATACCCCTAGGCAACCAGAGCCTGAAATTGACTATCCTCCCCAACCTAATAATAGTAGCCTCTCCTCTTCTATGATAGAAATGCAAAAACAACAAAAGGAAATAATGGAATCAATGGGAGAGATGTTGAGGAATAGTCAACAATTAAATGAAGAAATAAGACAACTTAGCTACACGGTTCCCAATAATCCTGATCCCTACCCATCCGATCATGATCATGAAAATAATTCTGAGGTACTTAATGACAATAGGGATCCAATTTCATGTAGCGATCACTTAGACTCTCCCAATGTGACGCAGCCACTAGAGGACAACAATCATAGTGATTTTCCACTTGAACTATATTGGAGTCAAAAGCAAGAGAAGATTATTGTTCCTATCACTTCCACTCTTGATTATTTGGTGGAATCCCATTCTACTCTTAGTGAGCCTACTCCTGACCCTCCACTTAGGGAATCAACACCTATCATTCAATATCCTGAGGATTTAAATGCACCTAATGAAGGTGACCCTAAGGGAATAAAGGATGATCAATTCTGGTCTCAAGGTTATGAATAGTCTAATTCAGAGGATGAGGATGCCCCAACAGAGGAACATGGACTGAAAATCTGGAGTGAATCATAGCAGAATTATTTATCATTTGAGGATTTAGCTCCAGAGGGTAGAAATAATATGATTAAATCTAGATTCCTCCTTTCTTTTGAGAGTCATCCTCCATCAAAATAGGAGTTGATATTAGAGGAGGACAAACAAAATGAGAGGTCTATGGGAGACTCTCGGGGACAAAACACGTCATTTGAGGATTTATACCCCGAGAACAATAATGAATTCAATGATATAGGCTTCCTCCAAAATATTAAAGCTGATCCTCCTTTAGAAATAATTGAGGTTATTGATCCAACTCCAAATGAATCATAGATACACCCCGATAAATATCTGAGTGAACCAAACGAATCTGGGGATGAGCTGAATGATAATGATTCTTACATTTTGACCCTGCCATCAAAAGGTTGTAATTTGGAGTCTACCCTTGATTGAAATATGACTCCGATCATTAATGCTAGGCAGCATAACTTGAAGTTGTCTACAACTGTTAGGGAGTCTACACAATCTGAATCATTGTTGGAATTGGACCTAACATCAACTAAGCCTTCATTGGACTTAACCATTACCTTCCAACACAATCTGAATCATTGTTGGAATTGGACCTAACATCAACTAAGCCTTCATTGGACTTAACCATTACCTTCCAACACTACAAACAATCCTTAAACTCCCTAACCAATCCTTGGCTCAGATCTCTGCTCATGTACATTCTTTCTGGAGATTATATCAGGCCAGTACATCCTAAGGTAGAATGGCGAGTATGGATTGATGATTGTACTTTTACTCTCACCATTCATGGGTTTGAACTAATTATGTGTATATCTTTTAAAACCCTTCCTGCTTTGGAGGATCCTTGTTATCCTCCACTTATTCTGTTTCGGGAGGCTCTTTTCATATTCCATCTCTTATTCCTAGACCTTCCAAGGTAGCCAACGAGTTTTCTGTTTTCATTTCTTCTGGCGAGCATTTGGAATTACATTGCATCATCAGCTCGCCTACATCCGTGGTTACCTGTTTTCTACGCCTGCGCTACTACGCATATTCTTAGGGCTTAACCTTTTCTATTTGGAACCTGACTTACAGGTTCTTTATAAGTCTGGCTGCTGACAAAAAATGCAGCGCTTGTTGGGAGGCAACCTAGCAAACTGTGTCAGGTGATTTCTTTCCTTTCTCCTCCTATTTTAATTTTACAATGGGGACATTGTAGGATTTAGGCATGGGGGAGTGCATTTGCATTTTAGGTGCATTCATGTATTTAGGTTAGCATATAAAAAATATAAAAAAATAAAAAATTCTCTTTTCTTGAGTTGATTGGGTTAGTCCCTAGCAGAATACCTTTGTCATTGGAGGTTTTTCTTCTTGAATTATTTCTTAAGTTTAGAATCCAATACATTTATTTCACATGCACGTAGACTTGGTAATGGATCCTTGAGGAAAACCAATGAGCATTTGTAGTCTATTGAACCCTTGGACAGTTCAAAGAGAATCAGGCATACTATCTTCTAGTAAATCCACCTCATATTTTTGAGAAGAAGTAGAGAGATTACTGGTGCGTTAAGTCTAGTGCAAGGACTCTTAAGTTATGGATAATTAGATGATGATACTTCATAGTTAGGTGTAGTTTTCACTCTCTGTTCCTGGGTGCGTACTTTGAGTGAATATCTGAGAGTCACCAAATAAGGCAGATACACATAGATTGAGTCTTAATAAAGCTATAACTATGGTGGATGGTTATGACCGTCCTTCATAGAGTCCTCAGCTGAAGGAGGGTAATAGTGTCAAAGGTCAGAAATACGCCTGTCCTATTCATTCCTTCCCAGTGTCGAGAATAGGCACTTCCACTAAATAAGCCACACAACTTCCTCTTGATCGTCATCATCCCTAATAATGCCTTATAAATAAAAGTCTATATCGTGTTGTGTTGATTGAAAAAGAAACAAAAACAAGAAGAAATAAAATTAAAAAAGAGAGAGAGAGAGAGAGAAAAGAAGAAGAAAAAAAAGAAATAGAAAGAAAAAGAAAAAAAATAGTTATATTACAAAAAAAAAAAGTTCAAGTTTCTAATGTTTCTGAGGCAAAAGAACACCTATTGCATTCCACCAAATATGACCCATACCTACCTTCTAGTATTTCTGATCGCCTGAATACTGGTTGAGGACTCTAACTTAGTTGTAGAGTTATTGGGACTTTAATTGAAGTGTGGATGCCATGTGAGGCCACCAAATAGTAAGTACAATTTCTAAATCTGGCGAGATTCGTGATCTCAGAAAGAAAGAAAAGAGAGAGTGCCCAGGATCATCAAGAGAGCACAATTGTGTAGCCTCTCTTAGAGTTGACTTGTCTAATAGTCCAGAGATCTAGAGTCTGCCGTACTAGACTATATGTAGCACCAGATGTGTGTGTGCCACCAAATACAAATCCATTCAACAAGATATCTCCTACCTAAGCTAAACACCGGGGTCAAATTACAGATTATCGTCTGCTTTATCCTCGAGGGAAGTAGTTGCCTATCTCAATAGAAATTTTTGCCAAGGGTGATGTATGAACTCCCAATGCGAATCGACTCTTTCACTTGGATCTGTTACCTAGGTTATCAGCACTTCACATTTGTCTGGATTTCTAAAGTTTTGAAATAAGAAAAGAAGAAGTCTTCTGATTACTTCTATTATTCATTTTTGCTAGGGACTAGCAAATCTTAGGCATGGGGGTATTTGATGAGTCCATTAAAATGGACTAATATTATGCCTAAGTATATTTAATCATATAGTTTAGGTGTGTTAATAATGTCAATTAAGTTATAGAATATTTGTATGCCTTATAATTTGAGTTTATAACATTCTATAACTTAATTATTTTGTTATTTTTATGTGCAAGTAATAAAACCCAGAAAGAACAAGGGTGGGGGGATAATTTCCCCAAACAGCCGATTCTTTCCGCCCTCCCCCGTCGAACATTGGGGCAATCTTCTCCAACGCTCGCCGGCCAAAAACAGAAAGGGATTTGCAAATCCTTGGATTGGCGCACGGAGGGACAGAGAAGACCTAAAAAAAGAAGAGGCGGCGTGCACAAGGAGGAATCCCCCCTGCTGCGGGGAACGGCTCTCTCTTCACTATGGAGAGGGCGAGCACTGTGCCGCTCCTTTTCTACCTCAAGCAGTAGCACCCGCGCACCGCACCTGTCCTACCGGGCGCCTACCTTCCAGCCATCGCTCCAGATTGCCCTGCAGCGCAAGCGCAGGCCCGCATGTCAACTTCTAGTGCCTGTAGCCGCGCGCCTTCACCAACTGCCTGCACCAGCAGTCCTTGCAAGCACCGCACCATCAGCCTGCCCACAACCTGCCCACGCGCCTCCTTCCTGCAAGCAGACTGCAGGCACCCGCTTGCCATCTCCCGCGCCTTCCCACCTTTGCACCTTGCAGCACGCACAACTCGGCCACAGCGCAGGCACCGTGCCCTTGTGGCCACGCGCAGTGCGCAACTGCGCCGTGCACAACCCTGCAGCAAGCACAACCCGCTCCCGCGTAAGCCGCCCTCGCACAGCGCCACCAGCCACCCCACTGTTCATCTTCTTCCCCAAAAGAACCCATCGCCAGCCATCCACCTCGAAGTGCAGCCACCTTCACGCGCAACGAAGCTTCACTCCAACAGTACCATCGACTCCGCCTTGACCTCACAAGGGTGCCCACACTCGCGGCAACCCTTCCCGCCGTCCCTACGCATCCCGCACGCAAGCCGCTGTCGACGGCATCCAAGGCTCTAACTGGCCGCTGCCGGTCACCTCCGTCGATGCCACGACCACCAACACGAACCCACATCCTGGTCGATCTACTCCGAGCACCACACCTCCAGCCGTGCCTTCCCCTCCGCGTGTGCACGAGGGAACGAAAACCCTTGTTTTGCTACAGTGATTAGTCCATTAATATTTACCTTAAATGCCATTGCGGAAGTTCCTATTCATTTATTTTATGCATTACATTATTACGGTGAAATTGCATAGTCCTCCTTCTACTTCACCTAAATTATTTGCACATATATATATATCACATGAATGATTGAATGCATGGATTATGGAGAACAAGTTATGTTTTAGAAATTAATATTTATGGTGCTTACCAGTATAGAGATCACTATTTTACATGTTATTATATTATGGTGAATTTGCATAATAGCACCTACATTCTTGATTAATTGGTTAAAACAAGCATTTAGGTGAGAAAAAGAAAAGCACGAAGTAGCAAGCATATCTATTGAGTTTCCTGAATAAATGAGGCACTATTTATTAATTTAAATAGGCTAATTCCTCCTTGTGGAGACAACCTACCTATTTGTGGTTAGATTTCGAAAATTTAAATGTTTTGAAAAGCGATTTTCTATCATGCGATTAAATACAACGACACATCATTTTCAGATAAAGTTTTCAACGAAAAAGAAGATCGCTCTTTCACCGTCCATATGAAATTCAAACTTTTTCAAATGGATGTCAAAAGTTCCTTCCTAAATGAATTCATCAAGGAGGAAGTCCATGTTAAACAACCTCTAGGGTTTGAAGATGTTAAAAATCTAGACCATGTCTATAAACTAAGAAAATCCTTATATGAACTTAAACAAGCTCCACGACCTTGGTTTGATAGATTAAAATCCTACCAAATTGAAAATGAATTTAAAATTGGTAATATAGATCCAACCATATTCACTAAAAGGAGAGAAAATGATCTTTTAATAATACAAATATATGTTGATGATACTATTTTCAGTGTTACTAATGATCTGTTATGCCAAGACTTTGCAAAGGTGATGTAGGATCAGTTTGAGATGAACGTGATGGGAGGACTTTGGTTTTTTCTCGGACTTCAAATTGATGAGCTATCCTCTGGAATCTTCATATCTCAGACAAAATACACAGTAGACATACTGAAGAAATTCTCGATGGGCAAAGGCAAAGGTAAAGAAACACCGATGGCAGCTTCTACTCAATTGAAAACTAATGACACAAGTAAATTAGTAGACCAAAAACTATATGGAAGCATGATAGGATCTTTGTTATATTTAACTTCAAGTAGAACTGATATATTATTTTGCACTTGTTTGTGTGCGAAATTTCAAGTAAACCCTAGAGAATCACATCTAAATGATGTTAAAAGAATACTTAGGTATCTAAACAATACACAAGATTTAGGACTCTTTTATCCGAAGTTGGATACATTGGAATTATATTCCTTTATGATGCTGACTATGCAGGTAGTTTCACAGACCATAAGAGTACTAGTGGAACTTGTCAATTTCTTGAAAATTCCCTAGTCTCTTAGTTCTCTAGAAAACAAAATACTGTATCACTATCCACAACTGAAGCCGAATACATAGCTGCATCTTTAGCTTGTTGACAACTATTGTGGATGAAACGGGCATTACAAGATTTTTGCCTGTCATATAAGCATAACAAAATTGTGTGACAACACAAGTACCATTAATCTATCCAAGAATCCAATACAACACTCTAGGACTAAACATATAGATGTTAGACATCATTTTCTTAGAGATTATGTCCTAAAAGAAGATATTAATTTAGAATATATTAACACAGAAAATAAACTAGCTGATATATTCACAAAAACTTTGCCTAAGGAAAGGTTTAATCAAATTTGTCATTCAGTAGGATTATCTAGATTAAAAGAGATTAATTAATTTGCCTAATTAATGTTTCTTGTACTGTTTGATCGATCAATTTGCCAAAATTGATCAGCCAACCTTTGATCGATCAAATAGTCCTTTTTGATCGACCAAAACTTGAAATTTTCCTGGCAGGAAATCTCCCTCCAAAATTATGACTTTTGATCTATCAATCAAAATGTTTAATCGACCAATCTGTTTGGGTAGGACTTTTCCCTCCAAACGTTCAAACTCTGATCAACCAATTAACTTTTTTGATCGATCACTTTTCATTTTGATCGACCAAAAACTCCTTTTGATCGACCAAAACTGGTGGATTCTCTTTTCGAAGATTGCGATCTTTTTCCTCAATTTTCCTTTGTAATCACCATTTACCATTTCTAACCTACGTGATTAGTTGCCTAAATTGCATTTACCTTTTTTTACTAATCATGTTCTGTATAGAACAGTTCATTTTTACTCAAACACCTAATTTTTTTACTACCCTACCCCACATATTTGATCCCCACTCCACCAAAGCTCAAACACACCTGACCCCACTCCTCTCCATCGACCGTGTGATCGACCAACACCATCGACCATCTTGCATGCAAGCCTCCTTTGTGCATGCATCCTCCAAGCATATTCCTTTGATGACGACATCGCACATCCTCTATCCACCTCCTCCCTTGATCGATCATCTTTTGGTTTGATCTTGGTACATTCTAAACCTCGAATAAATCCATTTCCGTGGATTTCTCTTTTGTTTAAATGTGCCTTGGCTTACTAATTTCTTGTTGTTACTTGTTTTTGTGATTGAATGCAAAATCAAGTACTATATGTGTGCTTATCATCCAGTCAAACCTCTTTTTTTTGGTCTATCACGATTTTGGTCGACCAAGTACCTTGGTTGATCGACCAAAATACCAGTTTCCAGTACTTTTGTCAGGGTCATTTTTAATCGACTAGCTTGATATTTTCAATCAACTGTGTTTTTGTGATTTCCGAATGGCTCCAAAACGCACATGTTCCTCCTCCTCATCTCATCGTGATGACACCTTCGATCCCTTCTTCATCACTGAGGCTGCATGTGATCATTTTTTGTTATTCACAAAATTTTCACCTCATGTTGGTAGACCCGTTGACTTTAATTATTTTGAGTCTATTCCCTGGCATCCACGAAAAATTTGCTTACCATCAGATTTTATGCCTTTTTGAGTGGAACTTTTACGCAGGTTCCTCGAACAGTCGCATACCCGATGTTGACCCAATGGCTTGTCACCTATTTTATGCTAATCTAAAAAAGTATAGGTCAGGGTTTCAACATCAAGTTCACCTCAAACGTCTATGGTATAGAAATTCTGGTCAATGTGGATGTTCCTTCTAAGATTCTCGGTTGTTTGTCTGTTGGTCCCACATTTCTTGAGCTCCACCAGCAGACACAGACGGATACTATTAGGGAGACCCTGCTCACACCCTCACTTACTTGGGTCATCTGGCCAAGTCACCTTATTTTCGTCGTCTTCCATGTTTTCTTAATCGAGTTTTTCTATGAAATTTTGTTTAAATCTACGTCTTTTGAAAACTGCCCTGGTATTATGCTCATCACTCTCTACTCATTCCTTAAGAATAAGTGGTTCAACTGGAACCACTTGATTCGATATCTTATGAGCAAGCCTCCCACCAACTCCTTCCAGTTAGGGACACTTCTCTCCCATATCTTCCTACACTTTAGTGTTCCCATGGATATAAACCATAAACAATTCATCACTCATGTCTCCATATTCTATAAGCTCACCTATACGAAGATGGAGTAAGAATAGGGAGCCCGTGGTGAGGAAGCAGTCCAGGAGCAACAACAACAGCAGCAAGAGCAGACAGTAGTACCTCTTCCGTTCCTACCTTATGAGCACTTTATTATGACATGTCCTCCACCGGTTAGACCATCTCCATCTTTCTACGACTAGGACTGGGGCCTCTTGGACCGACAACCCTCTGGCAGGGACTTTGTGACTATTCAGGATGTGACAAGTGATATCTCTTTGATGATGCATCGACAGAGGGAGACAAATTTGATGATGATGCACCATGGGCATCAGGTATCAGACTACCTAAATGCTCAGAGTCAGTTCTTGGATAGACTTAGAGAATCCGTCCATGACATTCAACAGCAGCTTGACTGACCTCCTTGACCTTGCCAATCTACTACCATGCCTCCATCCTCTGTAGCACCTCCTCCTCCACCTACTAGTTCAGCTGCGGTAGTAGATCAGTAGGTTACACCACCACGTAGGACATCTATGCGGCCTACACCCAAGTCATCAACTCAGCACCGCCTTTGTCTTAGTCAGCCTGCATCTCTGAGTGATCGGATTCCTTGGACCTCAAGTTGAACACTGATCTTCAGAGCACTATGGATGCCTTCATGTCATCATTAAATAATTAGATGTTATATATGTTTCTATCTTTATCTTTATTTTGCCATGTAAAACTTAATTTTTCTCTGAACATTTATATTTTATGCACTGCTTATCTAGAATCTTTTTGCATGAATGATTATCTCTCTCTATTAAATGATTACTCTCTTAGTCAATGCATGTTTAAATTTATCTTGCTTAAATTACATGTTTAAGGGGGAGTTTTCATTGTTAAATCAACAACATCATATTTTACTTTTTGCTAAAACAAAAAGGGGGAGATATTATGCAACTTTTTCAATTTCAAAATTATAATTTTGTTGTCATCAAAAAGGGGGAGAATGTAAGACCCTCTATTTTGATGCACCAAAATTTTGCTTATTGTTAGACTAACATTTTCAGGACTATCTCAGAATAAAGCGTCATTGAAGCCAAGTGCAGATAGTTGCTAATATGTCTTTTTATCTTTATTTGAGTCTAGGACAATATTGTGAGGAACCTCAAATAAAATTCAAAAATAGATTTTAGCGTACCTTTTCAAAATCAAGTCTTTAGGGTTATTGATCGACCAAATTACCTTGATCTACCAACCAACTTCATTAATCGATCAAATTAGCCCATTTTAAAAAGTTGAGAAATATCCTTTTGATTGACCAACCAAGTAAATTGACCGATTAATTAGTGATCAACCAACCATCTTAATTGATCAACCAAATTGCCTTGTGATCAACCAATTTAATTTCCTATTCAGGCAAAACTTTTAATATAAATAGAGGTCGTACGCAGCTCATCTTTCAATAACTTTCAAATAGAAATGCCATCCATAAAGTAGAGCTTCTTTTTCTTATTCCAAAGGCTTCTATGCCTCGTTCTTCATGTTTTTCAAAACACCACACATTGAACCTCTGTGAAAAAAATTGCTTTGATCATTTATTGAGGTTCCATAGAAGTTATTTCTATTATTCTATCTTCTTTTGATTTATAGATCCCAAGTTTGTTGGGAGGATATGTGGTTGTTGTTTTTGCTTCTCTTCAGGATAAAAGGAGAAGTGGTTGTAAGAGGTTGTACCACTCTTGTTCAAGTGGTACATTTAGTGGATTGACTAGCTTGGACTAGTAGGAAAAATCCTAAGCTGGGAGGCTTAGGTAGTGGTTTTCACCCGTTTTGGGTTTCCACTATAAATCAGGTGTACTTTGTGCTTGAATCTTTTGTGATTTATTTGTACCTATGCATATAATTTTTTAAGGCGATACTATTCACCCCTCCCCTCTAGTATATGTTGCGATCCGCAGGATATCCTCCTACTTTCAAAAATGATCATGAAACATCTAGTTCAAGCAAATGGAAAGGTAGCTTGCCAAAATAGGCAACACAAGCTAACTACCATGGATGCAAACAAAAATGGGTACCAAAAAGTATATTGCGATCCTATTTTATAGGTTCTGTAGATTATAAGAAGTGGACTTTCCAACAAACAAATGGAATGCTGAAGCCACTCTTTCTAACAAAGGCTCACAAACACAAACTAATGACATGAAAGAGAAGAAAGAAGATTGATAATGGACAATAGTTGTTCCAAGCTCATGATCGGCAAGGAAGACCTATTGCTGTAGTTCACGTCTGGAAGGTGGTACGATCACATTTGGGAACAACCATAAGGGCCGTATTATTGGTACTGGCCAAAATGGTAACTCTTCTACTTCATTTGATATTGTACACTTAGTTACTAGCTTAAAACATAATCTGCTGAGTGTAAGTCAAATATGTGATAAAGGTTATAAAATTACTTTCCCATCAAAACATCTTAAAATTCATAATAAAGAAACAAAATAAATTATTCTTATTTGAAATAGACAAAGACATTTATACTATAAACTTCAACAATTGCAACAATCTTAAATGTCTTGTCGTATCTAATGAAGAAGCAACACTTTGGAACAGACGACTAGGTTATGTTCACATGAGAAACATTAACAAACTCATGAAATATAAACTTATCAAAAGACTTCCAAATATCAACTTCAAGAGAAGTAAAGTCTGCGATACTTGTCAAGTTGGTAAACAAACTAAAAATCCCTTCAAACGAAAAAGAATGGTTAGCACTTCACAACCTTTGGAGCTACCTCACTTAGACTTGTTTGGACCAACCAAATCCGAAAGCCTAAGGGGGTGTACATATTGTCTAGTCACAATTGATGACTTTTCAAGATTTACATTGGTATCTTTCTTAAAATGTAAAGACTTAACCTTTGATGCTTTTAGCAAATTAGTTAGAAGACTACAAAATAAATAATGGTCTGAGGTAATTAGGATTAGGAGTGATCACGACGGAGAATTCGAGAATGAATCCTTTACTAATTTTTGTGATCAATATGGGATAAAACATGAATTTGCATTCCCTAGAGCCGCACTGCAGAATGGTGTAGTAGAAAGGAAAAATAGAACCTTGCAAGTGTGTGCTCGAAGAATGTTGTGCGAGTCAAAGCTACCTCAATATTTTTGTGCAGAGGCTGTAAACATTGCTTGCTATATCCAAAATAGATCACTGATTAAACATATCCTAAACAAAACACCTTTTGAACTCTATCATGGCAAGACACCTAGAATTTCCTACTTCAAGATATTTAGTTGTCGATATTTTATACTCAATACTAAGGGAAATCTTGATAAGTTTGATGCCAAAAAGTTCAGAAGGAATATTCTTAGGGTACTCAACCAGAAGTAAAGTAATTGAGAGAGTTTCGCTTAATTAAAGTAGCAATAGAATGATGTGCCATTGCAATTTATGTGGTAGAAATCTCTTAATCAAAGATTAAAATAAATATCAATTTAAACCACGAAAAGGATGTCCTATCCATAGGGAGGAATAGGACCAATAAATTCATGAGTAGAGGATTATAATGTTTGCAGACGCCTTCGTGACTTCCATTCGGTGAATATGCTACTCTAAATGGAACTTGCAATTTCATTAAAAGTTCAAGGCTATTTATGTAACTTTCATGTTAGGAATCAAGCTCCCAAAACTAAGTATATGATGCATGTGTAGTGACATATCATGTAAGTTTGAATTGCATGCAAATCTAAATTGAATTTCAATGTTAAATGATGCACATAACACAAGTTAAGTAAATTCACGAAATTATAAGTGCGCCGATGCAATGTTGCTTGAATAAAATAATCAATATTAAAGTGACAATGACATGCAATGTAATTTTTAATGTGAGCAAAAACAGAGGAAACTTCCTCTCTCTTCTTTACGTGAATGAAGGCTTGGTGGTCGAGGCCTGGGGACGGTGCGTGGGAGAGAGGTGATCACGACGGCGATGGAGGCACAGCCGGAAGTGGCCAATGGCAATCAGCCAGATGCTTGACTCCGGCGGAGATGAGCTGCAGTCTATTGCGCGTGTGGTCTACTATGCGGACACAAGGGCACGGCTACAGCAAGCATGGCTGGCGAGGTTGCGCGGGGGTGCTCCACGCGTAGAGATGTTGGGCAGGCCAGAGGTGCGCTTGCAGGGCATGTGGAGGCTGCGATGGTGGTGCGCGCTGGTTGCTGCAGAGAAGTAGAGGAAGAAGATGATGGACAGGCACGCGCATGCGGTGTCTGCGGCCGCGCGGTGGGGCAGGCTAGAGGCGCACTTGCAGGGCACGTGCGTGCGGTGGGAGAAGATGGAACGTGCACTTGCAGGGCCCATGGTGGGAGATGATGAGGTGCTCTCTTGTAGTGTCTGCGGTGGGGCAGGCTAGAGAGGATCGAGGCGCGCACAAGGGCTTTGGTTGCACACAAGGGTTGCGGTTGCGCACAAGGGCACGGTTGCAGCATAAGGGAGAAGATGGAACGTGTGCTGCTTGTGGAGTTGCACGTTTGTTGGAGAGGGTGAAAGGGTCCATAGTGCACGCCTTCTTCACGGTGCATGCAGGATCTTTTCTAGTCGTCCCTTGCCAAGCTCCTCAGATCTTCTCTTTTATCTCCTCCCCGACGCAAGTCAAGGGATTTTCAAATCCGTTATTAAAATTGTCCGATGGTTGTTTTGGGTTTGTTGAGGCTAGCCGGAGGTTGAGGGAGGCTTTGTTGAGGCCGGCCGGAGGTTGAGGGAGGCTTTGTTGAGGTCGGCCGACTGTTGGGGGAGGGGGAAATTCATTTCACCCCCCCTGGTCTTTTGCAAAATTGATCCTCCTCCTCTCTCACTTTCCCGATTATTTATTAACTCTTAAATTAACCTGATGGAGTGGATTAAGTGGAGGAGATGCATAGGATGCGCTGTGTGCGAGACCTGCATGAAATATAAAATAATGACATAATAAGTTATAGAATGCATTAGAATAAATGTAAACTTAAGTAATGATGCATGCAATCATTTTATGACCTAATGTGGTTATTAACAAACATAAAATGTAAGAATAGAGTTAACTCAGGCATAACAATAGTCCATTAAAATGGACTCATCAAATACCCCCATGCCTAAGATTTGCCAGTCCCTAGCAAAAATGAAAAATAATAGAAGTAATCAGAAGATTTCTTCTTTTCCTATTTCAAAACTTTAGAGATCCAGACAAATGTGAAGTGATAATAGCCTATGTAATGGATCCAAGTGAAAATAACCAACTTACACTTGCAGTTTGTACTTATCCCTTACTAGATATTTCTATCAGGATAGGCAACTACTTCCCTCGAGGATAAAGCAGAAAATAATCTGTAAATTGACCACGGCTTTTTGGCTTAGGTAGGAGAAACTGAGTTTAATGGATACGTATTTGGTGGCACACACTTATCTGGTGCTACATATAATCTAGTACTACAGACTCTAGATCTCTACACTATTAAACAAGTCCACTCAGAGAGAGGCTAAATAACTGTGCTCTCTTGATGTTCCTTGGCGCTCACTTTTTTCTTTCTTTTCTTTCTGAGATTATAAATCTCGTTAGATTTAGTAAGTGTACTAACTGTTTGGTGGCCTCACAAGGCATTCACACTTCAATTAAAGTCCTAATAACTCTACAGCTAAGTTGGAGCACTCAGCCAGTATTCGGGTGATCAGAAATACTAAAAGGTAGGTATGGGTCATATTTGGTGGATCGCGATGGGTATTTTTGTTGCGTCAAAAACATCGTCTTGAAGATAAAATTATAAACTTGAACTCTTTTCTTTTTCTTTTCTTTCTCTCATTTCGCTTTTTCATCTTTATATATATATAATTTTTTTTCTTTATAAATCAACATAACACGACGCAGACTTTTATTTATGAGGCATTATTAGGGATGATGGTGGTCAAGAAGATATTGTGTGGCTTATTTAGTGGAAGTGCCTATTCTTGGCACTGGGAAGGAAAGGATAGGATAAGCGTATTTCTGACCTTTGACACTATTACCCTCCTTCAGCTGAGGACTCTACGAAGGACGGTCATAACCATCCACCATAGTCATAGCTTTATTAAGACTCAATCTCTGTGTATCTGCCTTATTTGGTAACTCAGGAATTCACACAATGTACGCACACAGGAACAGAGAGTGAAAACTATACCTAACTCTGAGGTATCATCATCTAATTGTCCAAAACTTATGACTCCTTGCACTAGACTTAGCGCACCAGTAATCTCTCTACTTTTTTCTCACAAATATGAGGTGGATCTACTAGAAGATAGTATGCCTGACTCCCTATTATCTATCCAAAGGTTCAGTAGACTAAAAATGCTTATTGGTTTTCTTCAATGATCCATTACCCAGTTTATGTGCAAGTGAAGTAAATGAACTGGATTCTAAACTTAGGAAACAATTTAAGAAGAAAATTCTTTAATGACATCTCCATGACAAAGATGTTTTGCTAGGGACTAACCATTTTAGCTCAAGAAAATAAGAGATTTATTTTTATTTTTTGTGTCCTAAATGTATGCAAATATTTATAAATGCCATAAACATTCTTAGGTTGTACCCCCCCATGCCTAAGACTGACAATGTCCTCTTTGGAAAAATGCAGACATAGAAGAATATCACCTGAGGAGGAGAGTGGGAGGAGCTAAGGCTCCTCAAGCCGAAGTGCATCCAAAACCTGGCCATATAAAAGAGTAATATAAGGTTTAAGTCACTGGCCATTTACCTTAAAGCTTGCACCTGAAGTAGGGTTCTGAATTTTTACAGCTCCATGAGGGAAAGTATTGATAACAATGTATGGCCCATCCCAGTAGGACTTGAGCTTTCCTGGAAATATTTTAAGTCTGGAATTGAATAGCCAGACCCATTGGTTGGGCTCAAAAGTCTTTCTAATGATGTGCTTATCATGGAAGACCTTTGTACGTTGCTTGTAAGCTTGAGAAGTTTCATAAGCTTCATTACGAAGCTCCTCAAGCTCACTTAACTCTAACATACGTGCCTTCCCACTTTATCCAGATTCAAGTTAGCATTTTTCGTAGCCTAATAGGCTTTATGTTGGATTTCAACAGGAAGGTGGCACGCTTTTCCGTAGATAAGATGGAAAGGAGACTTGCCCAAAGGAATCTTATACGTGGTTCTGTAGGCCCAAAGAGCATCATTTAGTTTTTTAGACTAATCCTTACGATCGGGCCTGACATTTTTTTCTAAAATTTGCTTAATCTCCCTATTAGACACTTCAACTTGTCCACTCGTTTGGGGATGGTAAGGTGTGGCTATCATGTGGTTAACTCCCAAATTTTGGAGTAGTCTTGTGAAGTGTACATTCTTGAAGTGAGGTCCTCCATCACTTATGATTGTCCTTGGGCACCCATACCGAGAAATTACATTAGCTTTAACAAAGCCCAAGACCACGGAATGGTCATTGGTTCGCGTGGGTATGGCTTCTATCCATTTTGATACATAGTCTACAACCACAAGGATGACTCATATCCAAAGGACATAGGAAAGGGACCCATGAAATCGATGCCCTAAATATCGAAGATCTCAACAAGGAGGATAGGTTGCTGGGCCATCTCATCGCTTTTTCCAATGGTTCCCGTCTGCTGGCAACATAGACATGCTCCCACATACGTATGTGCATCTCAGAATAATGTCGGCCACCAAACGCCAGACTGAAGAACCTTATGGGCAGTCTTCCTCCTACTAAAATGTCCCCACAATGGAGGTCATGGCAGAAACTCAGAACACTTCTTTGTTCTTCATCATGGATGCAATGGCGAAAAAGCTGGTCAGGGCCTACTCTAAAAAGCTCGGGTTCCTCCCAGTGATAAAATTTAGCATTAGCAAGAAACCTGTCTCGCTTCTGCTTGTCCCAAGTATTGGGGGTAATGCCCGTGACCAGATAGTTCACTATGTCAGTGAACCAAGGAGTTTTAGCCTCCACGGCTATCAGAGACTCATCAGGGAAAGTCTCTTGAATACCTCCAGCAGGGTTTGATGCCTCAATAGGGATCCTAGATAGATGATCTGCTACCACATTATCAACTCCTTTCTTATCTTTAATTTCCAGGTCAAACTCCTGGAGTAGCAGAATCCAATGATTTAGGCAAGGTTTGGTGTCCTTTTTAGTAAGAAGATGCTTTAAGGAAGAATGATCAGTGAACACCACAACCTTGGATCCCAAAAGATAGGATCGAAACTTTTCCAAAGCAAATACTACACCAAGTTCCTTTTCAGTGACCATGTAGTTTTGCTGAGGATTCGTAAGGGTCTTGCTGGCATAATGTAGCACATGAGGTTTGCCATCAACCCTCTGACCTAAGATCGCTCCAACTGAAAAATCAAAAGCATCACACATTAGTTCAAATGGGAGGGTCCAATCTGGTGCTTGGAGAATCGGTGTGGTAATAAGGGCTTTCTTCAAGACTTGGAAAGCCTCGCCACATCTATCGTCAAAATCGAATGAGACATCCTTCGCTAACAAGTAGTAGAGTGGCTTACAGATTTTACTGAAATCTCTAATGAAGTGCCTATAAAATCCAGCATGGCCAAGGAAAGATCTAACTTGACGAATATTGGTGGGCAATGGAAGCTTAGAGATGGAATCAATTTTTGCGGTGTCCACTGCTCGGGTGGTTTCACTCAACTCAGTAGTTAAGTTAATTTCACTTAATTAAGAGTTGAAGAAGTCAATTAGGTTAACTCGAAGTTGTGTCGGTAGTGTAGTATAGGGTCGAATTAACCTAACATTTTAGAAATTTTTACTGGTTGAGTCCATGTCGTTCACTGGGAGGTATAATAATTTTCTCCAAATTCACCAATTTTATTTTATTTTTCTATAAGTTTAGGAGGTATAACTAAGTTGATTTTCAAAACATGAATTTTGCCAAAATATTTAAACTATAAAGAATATACAAAATTCCATATGAAAAACATATTTACTCAAAATGTTTGTTTTCCAATTTTATTTCAAAAGAAACTAAGGCAATTAAAAGTTATTCTATTAAAACATGCCTTCTTACAATTAAGAACAAAATGTAATGATGCAAGAAAAATAATATCCTTCATTTATTTTCTTCAGCCTCTCTCTTCTTCTTTCTTTCTTTTATTTTCTTCTCTCTCTTGAGTCTCTTTCTTACCTCTCTTCTGTTGTTCCTATCTTCTCCTGCCTTCTTTTCTTCCCTTAGTCTTCTTCCTTTTGTTCCTTAATCTCTTTTCCTTCCTTAGTGCCTGTGCTCCTTTGTTCCTTATCCTTTGCTCAACACTTAGCATTTTAACCATCAGCTTTTCTTTTCCAATTCCCTTAGACTTTCGACTGAACCAAGTTTTTTTACTTTTTTTAACCAAAATTATTTTATTTGCGGTGAGGTCCTTTCGAGGATACACAGCACCCTGAGACTAGTGTAGGACCAGACCCTACTCGGTCCTTGCCTAATCTCAATTAGGTTCATTTTTTATTTCTTTCATAGTGGTTCACAGTCTCGAGCTAATTCGTCTCAACCCGACCTCCCAGGCCTCTCGCCCTCCAAGGGCACATTCGTCACGCCCCCAAGGGCACACACCTGCAGGCACACAAGCCTGCACACACACACACATGCGCATGCTTAGATTAGATTGGTAACCGGTGCGCCGAGTGCTGACGACTGGATAGCCCATGCAACAAATTGCCTTTGTTCCCAGGTGCGCGCTCAGAATCCGACAATGTGGGACTATCTAACCCCTTCCACACCCAACTTCAAATGATCATAACTTTCTACCCAGAGCTCCAAATCGAGTAATTTCAAGTTTGTTAGAAAGCTCTAAGATAGATCTACGCAATTGCAAGGTCAATTTAAGCTTTTGAAGATATTTTCCTCTTCAATTTAAAAGATGAAATCAGGGGTTCGTACGGGTTACTAAACAACTGGAAATGGTTTTAATATCTACAGAGTCCTCAGATGGACTTTTCTTTCTAATTAAAACGTCTCTACAAGTTATACATGTGATTCCGCATCTGTTAGAGTAGTCTTTAAGCTCTTAAGACCTTCAGACAGTGTACAAAAGGTTGGAACTTCTTTGGAAGCTTCAAAGTTCAGATCTTCAGACTTCATTATGTGCAATAGACACTTAAGAATGCTTGTAGTCAATTTAAACTAATTCTAAGGGTTATAATTAACTCATCTGGGTAGGATTCAAGTTTATATTTCAAAAAAATGGCACTGTTGTTGGTTTGGGTTCAAAAGTTACCCAAATTGACAGGATTCAAATTCTCAAACATTTATTCATTTGAGCTCACTTAATTCTCTCTAAAATCATCAAACAAGTTCCCAGAAACAATTTACACTCCTCAATACATCAATTGGAACTCAGATCTCCATTATCAGATTCAGTTTGACTATGGAAGCACAAAAAGTTGACTTTCTGTTCAAAACTTCTCCACAGGAAATCAAAGCCTCGAATAAAGTCTCCTCAACATTACAAACTTATTCAGATCTTTAGATAGGTGTTCTGACCTTAATTTCTAGGGTTTCAGGCTCACTGCCTGAGGTTAAAAATATGTGTGTTTGACAGAGCCAATGGAAGGTTGTTACAGTGGAATGAGGTCATGAACAGCTTCAGTGCATCACACTGAAGCTTCTGAGTTCCTTCAATGCTTTTTATATCTCTCTAATAGACTTCTCCAACTCTGCCGGAGTTGGAGAAGATGAAGTCAAATCTATAGCTCCATACATTAAAATCTCAATTAAACATCCTTAAAATAATTAGTGATCCACATTATACCATTCTGGAGCTTCTCAACAGATTCTAGAGGCTGAAATACAAATTTGGCTCGCCGGACCTCGCCGAAGCTCCGGTGAGTCCAGAAAATATGTAAAATTGTGTACAGATTGTTAAAACTTACCATTTTTAATCCAAAAAGGATCCTGAGGTTCCAAGGAACCTTAGTATCACATTTAATTTCTCATTATTTCATTAGAGTTAAGATTTGACAGTGAAATCGTTTCTTTAAAAATTTTATTTGAGTTAAGCTCAGGACTTGTTTAACGACTAGATTGAGAGGTTAAAATAAGTCAACAAGTAATAGTAGTCATAATTATATAGTTAATTAATAGTTTGAACAGTTCCTGAGCCACCATGGACAGCGAGCTCAGGAACTTAATTATATTTGGGCGTTTAATTTATATGTGATATTAACATGTATTATAGTGTCGATTAGGGTTCATAAGTGGTGAATAGATGATGAAGAACCCTATGAAGGTGGAATTAGGTCTATTACTGTCATCATGGACACTGACAGCAGTCGGTGGAGGTGAAATTTGAATTAGGTGATTAGGTGATCAATCAAATGATTAAGTGATTTAGAGGTGATTATGGAAGATACAGGAAGGTGACAGCGATTTCAAAAGATGAAATTAAGTCTCTGGCGAGCTCAAGGAGCTCGCCGGAGTCGGAGAAGATGAAACTAAAATCTGACATTAACTCTAATCTAACTACCTAAACTAACTAACTAAGCTAGCCTACTCCTACTCTTACTCCTAATCTACTGTTACTTGGACAAAGGAGTCAATAGGGTTCCGTCGAATGTTCATAGCAGACGATGAAATCAGAGGGTGGAAGAAAGATCTCCGGTGGGTGGATTTAAGGTGGAGCGGAGGATTCCTTAGGTTGGCGCCTATGTCAGAGATGCGGAAGACCACGGCGGATCTCCTCGGCTGATTAAGATGGATGGAGGAAGTCAGAAATTGGAATGGGAAGTTGCCAGAGTTTTGGACGAATAGCCTATCGAAGTTGGCTACAGTGTTAGAAGAGGGAAGGGAGTCAGCTTGAATAAAATCAAAGGTGTGAGGGGGTGTTTATAGCAGTTAGCAGCGAAGAGAATGGCGGGGTCTGGTCGAAGAAGGAGCTCGAGGAGCTTAACCTCCGTCGTCGTCTTCGACGATGGTGAGGTTATCTCCCACTGAAAAATAGGATTTCCGGTTAATCCAGACTGATGGATGAAATGGAGGTGGTGAGTGCAAGCTGCAAGAGCTTGGATAAAGAAGGATGATGTCGGCAGGGCGGTAATCGCACGGCGGGGTGACTCTCTGCCACCAGTCGTTCATTCGGCTGAAGAAGATGAAGAGGGACTTAAATGAAATAAAACTTAAGGACCTGTGAAAGAAAAAAGGACCCGATTGCAATGAAAAGTAAGGACTAAAATGTAGACTCAGGATTTGAAGGTTTATTTTAATTTAGATCTCTTTCAACTTTTTATATATGTTAGCAAATAAGGTAAATATTATGTTTACAGCTTGAATTTATATTTTTGACCTTTTTAGGTTAATTTATTGGATTAAGTAAAATCACTTAAGTTATTATATACTTAGGTGTACATTATATTTAAGTTACTTATCTTATTAATTAAGAGAATGATTAATTGGATCCAATTATTATCTAAATTGTTAATAATGTTAATTGAATGATAAAATATCATTTTAAACTTATTTTAAGGTTATTTACTAAATATCCCTTATTTTATAATTAACCCTTATATTTTCATAACCTTAGTTAATTAACTAGGAAGACTAGTTAATTAGGGGTAATTAGAGAACATGATGAGTGTCTCATTATACCCCCAAGCCAAAGTTTTATTAGTCCCTAGAAAAATTAACTAAGACTTTGATGATTTAAAGCACTTGGGTTTAAATTATTATAAATAGTAACTATGTAGAGGAAAGCTTAGGTCAGAAATTTTTAAGGTTAAATATAAATGATTAATGTATAGAGCATATGTGAAAATCTTCTTACTTAAACTTATACTTATAACATTTTCAAAACACACTTAAAATAATTTATTAATAAGAATTTTACTCTGAATTAGAATTCTTCAAAAATCTCTTAATCTTTGTAACTATTCTTAACTCAAATTAGAATAAAAAGTGGTTTAAGAAAAGCAAAACTTAAGAATTGAGAATTAAATTTTAACTCAAAAATTCAAATAGATTTAAGTCAATCCCTTGTTTATGATATTTGACTTTTATCAATATAAGTTTAAACAAATTAACTAGATACTCATTATTAATCAAACTTAGAGTAGTAAAATTCTAATTTACTAGCCTACAACACTAAAGATTAACTTCTAGACCTAGGATTCTGTCAATTCTTCTCCTTTAGGTCTCAACTTAAAATCTTCAAAACCCAATTTCTTAGGCTTCATTCCCCAATACAAAGGTTCAGTAGCTATGATTTTAAAACATCTGTGCTTAGTGAAGAGAATTGTCCTAAAGACATCCAAAGTTGCAAAAACCCACATCTTAAGACATCACTTTCCAATCCCAATTATTCCAATTCAAGCCTTTGGTTTGGCCTTACTCAGGTTTGGTTGCTTTCTCTTCACTAGTTTTCTATCCCGAGGTCAACACTTTTTGTGTATATCTCCCCGGTGGACCATTGGGTCTCTTATTCCTAATATTTTATTCTCCATATTTTTCTTCTCTTTTTCTATAGGTTAGAACACCCATTTGTAGCGAGGTGTTCTTTTTATTTGATGGAAGGAAGGGTAGCATCCATTTGTATTGAAATGCTTTTATTTATTATGGAAAAACTGCATAAGCAACCATTTTTAACAAGGCACTTAACTGCAAGGTGTTTTATTTGTTTTTCTTTTTTTTTTCTTTTCTTTTCTTTTCCCCCCTTCTCATTTTTCTTACTACCATTATTCTCCAAATCCTTTTTCTAAGTGAGTGGCACATCCTTCACCCTTTCAAGAACCACCCTGCAGAAATCCTTAGACTAAAGAGGATTCAGAATTGATCTCTTAACCTCTATGTTTTCATGGTCTCAGATGTCAACAAGACAATTCTATGTGTGTGAATTTAGATGTTTAGGTTACTTAGCTCTCAAACTAGAGCTTGGACAACAAAGCCCTTTACTCTTAGGTTCTTCAAATTCTTATTTTCCTCCTATAGGATCCATCAAGATAAAATTTACCAAGTCTAGTTATTTATCTCTAGCTTGTAAGTTTTGTAAACTAAAATTCTACCAACTCTCTATTTAATTAACTCTGAATATCTGGCTTTTTACTTAACTTAATCATAAAATCAAATTTTCAAAAAGCAAAAGGATTACTTAATCTAATTAATTAAAAAGTTATAATTTAATTCCAAACTTAAGTTTAAATCTTAACACACTAAGTTTCTTAATTCAAGGTAAGAATAGAAAAATAAATCTTTAAAAGATTTAAAAGATTCCTAATTCAAATAAAATCTTATTTTAAAAAAAAATTTAAACACAAAAGTGTGTTTTTACAAAATGTTTAAAGTAAACTCTAATTAAGAATTGAATGCCCTTAAATACTTTAAATATATTCTATATACATTTTAAATTTCTGACCTAAAAGAAAATTAAGCTCTTAATTATAACATTGTTGTCGAGCCCGGATAGGTTGTTAATATGATGATTTTATTGTTGAAGTTTGTATAGTGGTTAACCTAAATTGGACCTAACCATCTCTTTACAAAATTTTTTTACCTGGCCTACTTTATTTTATCTTGTCACTTTTAGGCCCAGGGTCGAACTGAGGGAGTGGGGTTACAAATCGAGTTTCTATGCCTTTCCTACAATGAGTCTCTTCCGTTCATTTATTGTGTTTTTGGTGTTCTTCTTATTTACATTTTTTTCTGGTAATCTTTGTCCTTGAGGCACACCCTCAAAATTGGGTTCTTGGCTTTGAGCCAAAACAGAGTTCCAAAACGAGTCTTGCTATTCGCAAGACAGGGTACCTGCAACTCAAAGATTATCTTTTCTCTTTTATATATTTTTTTAATCTTTTTACTAATATGAAGCGAAATAGAAATAAAGTAAATATAGTATATATATAAATATGTATATATTATGTATATAAATGGGTGGGGGTGGAGGCGGAGATGGAGTGTAGCACGGTGTCAAGTCAGTCGTAGTCTAGAAAGATGCAACCAACAGGACTAGGTACCGCGTGGAGTATGGGATGGATGGTGGAAGATGTATGTAACCACGCTTTTTGTATGCGTGTATCGGGGAATATCAGATATTCCCGCAATACAGCGTATGGTAAATAATGTGAAAATGTATATATATGTATATATGTAAATATATCTATATGTATCTATATATATGTGGTTACAAATATATAGGTATATATATATGTTGATATATATATATGTATATATATAAGTGTATATGTATATATATATGTGTGTGTGTGTGTATGTATATATAACTATATAGAGGTATATATATATGTATGTATAAGTATATAGTAATATATGTATATATAGTTATAGATATATATATGTATAGATGTATATGTATATATATATATATGTATATATATATAATAAATTATATCTGTATATAGGTATATATATCTAGATATGTATATATATGTATATATATATGTATGTATGTATACTAATACATAAGTATATAGATACTACTATATGTATAAATATAAGTATATATATATGTATATATATATTTATATATAAATATATGTATATATATAATACGTATACTTATATATTGATATATATATATGTATATATATATATCAATATATAAGTATACGTATATATATATATATATATATATATATGTTTATAATAGAGTATAGGTGTGTGTGTGTATGGAAGTGTGAGTGAATGTGTGAGTAAACGTCGGTGAAGAGAGTGAGAGAGTGTTGTGAGAGAGAGTGAGAGAGAGAAGGAGAGAGTGGGAGAGAGAGCGCAGCCGCACTGCTGGAGGATTAAGTTAGGTCGTCTGCAGCTAGCGGGCGTCGTCTGGAGACTTCAAGCTCGTGCACAGGCATGCAAGCACGCAGACAAGCGCGCGGAGAGGAGATGCAGCGCATCGTGCTGCGCGAAGGCTGGCGCGGGCGCTCGCAGGCACGGGCGAAGGGAGCAGCCAATGGCAGGCGCGCGTGGGCAAGTGCGGGTGAGGCAAACGGGTGCGGGCGATGCGAGCGGAGACACGTGCTCGGGCTGCGGCCCATTGCGGCGTGCCGGGTGACCGGTAAAGTGAGAAGCTTTCCGATCACCTCACTATAGCCATAGCATCGCGTAGACTCGCATTAATAGTGGCTACAGTGGTCGTCCACACCACGCAACCCGGAGCTGAAGGTGGCATTAGTGCGGCCGGCTCGTGGCTGGCATGCGTGGGCTGGCGCGCGAAGAAGGAGGTCAGCACCGGCCGGTTGCGAGCGATGAGAGCTCGCAACAGAGTGCGTGGAGAGGGAGGCGAGGGTGTCTACAGCTTGTGCGGAAGCTTGCAGGTGGTGGCAGGGGTGCAGGGAAGCACTTGGCTGGCCGCTGCAGAGGCGCGCAGAGGCCGATTGCAAGCAAAAGCGATCGTGTGATAGAGCGGAGAAAGTGGGAGGCGAAGAGGGGACTACAAGCGTGTGCGGAGGGGATGGGGCACCTGCATCCTTGCGCGGAATGGTTCGGGCTGCTGCTACTGCTGCTGCTGCTGCCGCCTAGCTGCTGCTGCTGCCAAGCTGCGAGCTTCAGACCTTGAAGCATGCGGCCATGGCTGAAGGTGTGGGAACGGAAAAAAAATGAGAACAGAGCCACCACACCCACCGGCTCTTTGAAGTGCTAGGCAGTGGTGGTCTCACTATGGTGGTGTGCACCACAGTGAGGGCTCCTGCCCGCCAGGTGTCTCCTCAGAGGAGGACCGGTGTATGGAGGGAAAGGGAGGAGAGGACGGCCTGGAAGGAGATGGAGCTGCCGGTGGGTTTTTTTGGCTGGGACCAGGCTTGTTTTTGAAGGTAGAAGCCGTGGTCTTTTATAAAGTAAGAAGGCATGGCTGGGAATGGCTACATGCGACTGCAGGGAGAGGTTGGAATGGCTTAGCAGGGAGAGGCAGCCGCAGGGAAGGGCAGCTGTAGGGAATGGTGCGCGAGGAAGAAATTGCTCCATGC
Organism: Thalassia testudinum; assembly: GCA_037157565.1. Taxonomy (NCBI): domain Eukaryota; kingdom Viridiplantae; phylum Streptophyta; class Magnoliopsida; order Alismatales; family Hydrocharitaceae; genus Thalassia; species Thalassia testudinum. Next base: position 4,682,433 of record JAZHRO010000073.1, on the reverse strand, counting down.
AGCCGTGGGGAGAAAGATTTAAAAATCAAATGGAAATAAAAATAGAGATTGGAATTTTGCAAAGATGCACTTGAGGAAAAATGTAAAATGCAAGGCCACTTATTTCATTCTCCTCCCTTCTCAATTAAATGCATGCATGCATGTATTTTTACAAAAGCGATTATAGAACCCTAATATGTATTGGTAATGCTAGGAAATAGCACAAGAAGGCACTATTGTAGGTGCATTTTTGTGGTGCAATCAAACATACATATACATTATTCTTCTTTTCTTCTTTATTAATAATGAATATTCCCCTATTATTATTTTTGTGAATTTTCTTTTTTAAATTTTTGTATTTATATATTTTTATTTTTATGTATATAAGATTTTCCAATTTTTTATGAATTTTTCAAAAAATTTTCAAATTTTTATGAATTTTTTTTAAATTTTTATCATTTGTAGATTTTCAATATTTTTTAATTTCGTGGATATTTAATTTTTATGTGTTTTTATTTTCTTAAACCACACTTAAAGTGAAAATTTCACTTCAACACCCCCCTAAGCTAAAATTTTACAATGTCCTCATTGTAAGAAGGGTGAAAAGATATTATACTTCATTTAGTATAGGGTAATGAAAGGAGTCGAATAGAGGAGATTAAAAATCTCTATGCGGACGATTTCAAGTCTGACCAAAGGTCAGAGTGGTCAGTCGAACTAAATGAAGGTAATCAATATGATATGGAGTGAAATTTTTAAAGCATGTGTATATGAAAATCAAAAAGATGAAAACATGAAACAGCTATGTACAAGTGTTAAGTTTTACGCCTTCAGCTAGGCGTAAACCCTAGTAAATAACTCCTACAAAGAATAGGTATATAGTAAAAACAGAGGAGTTATGAAAGAAATAGATCAAAAACAGAGAAATGGATTAAACCACCCAATCAAAACTCATCCTGAAATTGCCTTGAATAGATCTCGCAGATCTTAGAATCAGATTCTCATGAAAATCTCAAAAAGATTAGAATGAAAATCATGTGAAGATTAGATATGATTTAGGTTGAGATGTAGAATGTTAAAGATTGAGGCAATTTGAAAGATGATTCCACCAAGTTCAGAAGATTAGCAAAGTTAGTTTTGATTCTCAATAATAGGTGGGTCATTTTGACACAAAATAGGTTGCTAATGCAGGTTTGATGGATTATTTTCAGGTACTAAGAGGACGGGTTATGATTAGAATCAAAGGCCTGATTAATGAAGTGGACTTGGCCTTGTTGCCTAGGATTTGGAAAATTCCTAGGATTCGGAATTGGTTGAGATGGAAGAGTACCTGGCTGACGAGATTCATCCAAAAGAGTGATTTGATTTCGTAAATCAGCCAATTCTACCTTACATTGTCTATGAATCTCAGCGAGAGCTTTAACATTTTGTTGCTAACTCTTTGACACAGCTCTTAAAATCCGGTCTAGCGGTGTATCTCTAATAGGCCTAGAGTAATTCTGCATACTCATCGGGCTAGGCCTTAAATTTGATTGTTGAGGAGGCAAAGGAGGTGAGTTAAAATGGGTCTGATTTGGATAATTTGGTCTTTGATTTTGATTTTCATTAGCCCAAGAAAAATTTAGGTGGCTTCTCCATCCAGGATTGTAGGAATTTGAATATGGGTTTGTTCTTGGTATCTATCCCTGAATGGCGTTTAAATCAAGAGGATATCGCATGTTTTCTGCAATAGTAAAGGGTGGGGAAAAGGGTGGGTAAGATTGTGGGACAAAGGTCCCTCCTTGGGTTAGTGAAGGAGTAGATAGAAAACCCAAGGGAGATGGATCTCTAGAATCCAGATTATTCACAAATTCCCTCCCTGTGGAAATTTGTGAAACAGGTAAATATGCGGGATTCGTAGCAAGTAGAGGCGTAAGAGTTTTCATTATGCTTCTAACCTCGTTGAGATGCTTTGCTATGATATCGACTTTGTCCAGCTTTTCTGTAATAATCTCTAAATCCTTTGAACTGGAAGGATTACCGATCTCGTGAATGCCCTTATGCGGATTTTGGTCATTCATATTCGCTCCTCGTGAAAATTGCGACATTGATGCATTATTGATCGAGTTTTCCACCATCCCTTCAAATAATTCTGAAGCGGATTTTGCATCACGATTTAGAAAATTCCTTCCACAAGAGGCATCAACTAGATTGCGAATGTCCTCTTGTAAACCATAATAAAAGATAAGCATGAGTTGCCAACGAGGGATGTCATGATGTGGGCATTTCCTTTGCAATTCATGAAAATGTTCCCACGCTTCATGAATTGGTTCTCCTTGATTTTGATTGAAAGTAGTAATAGCTCATCTTAAAGCATTAGTTTGACTAATAGGAAAGAATTTCTTCAAAAATGTGGATTCGAGTTCAGCCCAAGTTGAGATTGGTCTTGCAATAGTTCTATACCAATAAGTTGCTTTATCTTTAAGGCTAAAAGAGAACATTTTCATTAATAGGATTTTCCTATTTTGATTTCGAGGACCAAGAGTTTGAGATAGATTTTTAAGATCTTCAAAATGTTGAAATGGATCCTCGGATGCAAATCCGTGAAAGTGGGGGATTAAACCTATAATATTTGGCTTTAATTCTGGATCATTTTCCACAATAGGTATCCTAACATTAGGCTTTACTTGTGCATTGGATGGGTTATAATAATCTCTAAGTAGAGGCCTTGGATGATTGATCGGTAAATCAGGATTTTCAAAACCTACCTCAGGTCAAGGTGAAGAACAGTTTTGAAGAGTCTGTAAATTATTTAAGGCTGTTGTTATAGATTGATTTGTCTTGTTTGCTCTCGCATCCTAAGGTTCTGGTTTAGGAGTGCCTCATGAACATCAAAAGGCAATATCTCCCCCTGACCAAAAGAAGAAGGGATCTCAGGATTAAGATTCTACATTGGATCCATGGAAGTAGATGGATCAGATGAGAAAACCATTGGTTATTTATCTGCAACCGGCCTAGGATCACCTGTCAGCGGTGGTGCAAGAGGCAGATGCAAGGATCGCCTCTTGTCCATAAATGGAAAATAATGTGCAAATGCACACGCACACCACCGATAAGAAAACAGCAGTGCAAAAAACCCGCAAAATAGCGCAAAAGACATGGGTTTTGCTCTTCTTTCAAAGAAAAGAAGAAATTCCGAAGATACGCAAAGTAATTTGAAGGAAACAAATAGAGTAACAGTATCAAAAATACGCATCCTAATTTGTGACTACGCAGGTGCGTACCTTAAACCTCAAAGGTCTAAGGTCTAGGATCGAGACCGCTCACTACTGGCTCTCCGGGGCTCTAGTATTGTGACAGACTTGTTGATCTTCGGCCAAAGCCCTAAGAGGTGCAAAGAGGAGAGATAGTAAAATAGACTCGTGTGACTCTAGTGATCGTGCTGTGTGCACAATAGCATGCAACAGATGATAGCGATATAAAAACCCACATGCATTCTGCAAATAGATTCAAGTCACAAATTTTACTTCCTCCTTTTAGTTAATCTTTTTCAAAAATATATCAAGTAAACTAAAGTGGCCACTTTTTATATCTTTTCAAGTAAAAATATGTGGTCTTTTTAATTCTCAGAGGACAGGGATCTATGCGGGTTTTCTCGTGTTTTCCCGCTGATGCGAGAAAAATAATTTAAAAATTTCCCGAGTCAGATCGCTCTAATACTAGCAGAATAATGCACTCCTAAGAGTGTATGCCTATGTATATGCTGCTGCTAGTCAGAAAAGATGCATTCTTGCATATTTTTTTGTATTTTTAAATGCAACAATACAAAAGTATAAGAAATACTCACAAAAAAAAAGAAGCAAAACACTGATTCCCGCCTTCTCCTGAGATCACCCACAGAGGTCAACCTGAAAAGAAGATAGAAAACAAAAACAGAACAAAACACACTAATTATAACAAAAGTTAGTAAAAACAAAAATATTTACAAAATACCTCCTAATTAGACAATTAAACCTTTTAAATTTTAGTGAATCAAAATATTACCTCCCCGGCAACAGCACCATTAAAATGGTCGAGTGGTTTCACTCAACTCAGTAATTAGGTTAATTTCAGTTAATTAAGAGTAGAAATCAATTAGGTTAACTCAAAGTTGTGTCGGTTGTGCAGAATAGGGTCGAATTAACCTAACATTTTTTAAATTTTTATTGGTTGAGTCCAAGTCGTTCACTGGGAGGTATAATAATTTTCTCCAAATTCACCAATTTTCTTTTATTTCTCCATAAGTTTAGGAGGTATAACTAAGTTGATTTTTAAAACATGAATTTTGCCAAAATATTTAAACTATAAAGAATATACAAAATTCTATGTGAAAAGCATATTTACTCAAAATTCTTGTTTTCCAATTTTATTCCAAAAGAAATTAAGGCAATTAAAAGTTATTCTATTAAAACATGCCTTTTTACAATTAAGAACAAAAAGTAATGATGCAAGAAAAATAATATCCTTCATTTATTTTCTTCAGCCTCTCTCTTCTTTCTTTCTTTTATTTTCTTCTCTCTCTCTCGAGCTCTCTTTCTTACCTCTCTTTTATTGTTCCTATCTTCTCTTGCCTTCTTTTCTTGCCTTTGTCTTCTTCCTTTTGTTCCTTAATCTCTTTTCCTTCCTTAGTGCCTGTGCTCTTTTTTCCTTAGCCTTTGCTCAACACCTAGCATTTTAACCGTCAGCTCTTCTTTTCCAATTCCCTTAGACTTTCGGCTGAACCAGGTTTTTTTACTTTTCTTAACCAAAATTATTTTATTTGCGGCGAGGTCCTTTCGAGGATACACAGCACCTTAAGACCAGGGTAGGACCATACCCTACTCGCTCCTCTCCTAATCTCAATTAGGTTCATTTTTTATTTATTTCATATTGGTTCACAGTCTCGAACCAATTTGGCTCAACCCGGCCTCCCAGGCCTCTCGCCCTCCCAGGGCACATTCACTCACGCCCCCAAGGGTGCACACCCACAGGCACACAAGCCTGAACACACACACATGTGCACATGCTCAGATCAGATCGGTAATCGGTGCACTGAGCGCTAATGACTGGATAGCCCATGCAACACATTGCTTTTGTTCCCAGGTGCGCGCTCAGAATCGGACAATATGGGACTATCTAACCCCTTCCAAACCCAACTTCAAATGATCAGAACTTTCTACCCAGAGCTCCAAATCGAGTGATTTCAAGTTTGTTAGAAAGCTCTAAGATAGATCTACGTAATTACATGGTCAATTAAGGTTTTGAAGATAATTTCCTCTTCAATTTAAAAGATGAAATTAGGGGTTCATATGGGTTATTAAATGCCTGGAAATGGGTTTAATATCTACAGAGTCCTCAGATGGACTTTTCTTATTAAAAGTTCTATACAAGGTATACATGTGATTCCGCATCTGTTTGGGTAGTCTTTAAGCTCTTAAGACCTTCAGACAGTGTACAAAAGGTTGAAGCTTCTCTGAAAGCTTTAGAGATCAGATCTTTAGACTTCATTATGTGCAACAGACACTTAAGAATGCTTCTAATCAATTTAAACTAATTCTAAGGGTTATAATTAACTCATATGGCCAGGATTCAAGTTTATATTTCAACAAAATGGCACTGCTGTTGGTTTGGGTTCAAAAGTAACCCAAGTTGACAAGATTCAAATTCTCAAACATTTTTTCATCTTAGCTCACTTAATTCTCTCTTAAACCATCAAACAAGTTCCCAGAAATAATTTACACTCATCAATACCTCAATTCGAACTCAGATCTCCATTATCAGATTCAGTTTGACTGTGGAAGCACAAAAGGTTGACTTTTTGTTCAAAACTTCTCCACAAGAAATCAAAGCCGCGAATAAAGTCTCCTCAACTTTAGAAACTTATTCAGATCTTTAGATAGGTGTTCTAACCTTAATTTCTAGGGTTTCAGGCTCGCCGCCTGAGGTTAAAAATATGTGTGTTCCATAGAGCCAATGGAAGGTTGTTACAGTGGAATGAGGTCATGAACAGCTTCAGTGCTTCGCACTGAAGCTTTTGAGTTCCTTCAATACTTTTTATATCTCTCTAATAGACTTCGCCAACTCTGCCGGAGTTGGAGAAGATGAAGTCAAATCTATAGCTCCATACATTAAAATCTCAATTAAACATCCTTAAAACAATTAGTGATCCACATTATACCATTCTGAAGCTTCCCAACAGATTCTAGAGGCTAAAATACAAATTTGGCTTGCTAGAGCTCGCCGGAGCTCCGGTGAGTCCAGAAAATATGTAAAATTGTGTACAGATTGTTAAAACTTACCATTTTTAATCCAAAAAGGATCCTGAGGTTGCAAAAAACCTCAGTATCACATTTAATTCCTCATTATTTCATTAGAGTTAAGATTTGACAGTGAAATCATTTCTTTAAAAATTTTATGAGTTAAGCTTAGGACTTGTTTAACCACTCTATTGAGAGATTAAAATAGGTCAACAAGTAATAGTAGTCATAATTATATAGTTAATTATTTGTTTGAACGGTTCCTGAGCCACCGTGGACAACGAGCTCAGGAACTTAATTATATTTGGGTGTTTAATTTATATGTTATATTAATATGTGTTATAGTGTCGATTAGGGTTCATAAGTGGTGAATAGATGATCAAGAACCCTATGAAGGTGGAATTAGGTTGACTACTGTCACCATGGACAGTGACAGTAGTCGATGGAGGTGAAATTTGAATTTGGTTATTGGGTAATCAATCAAATGATTAAGTGATTTAGAGGTGATTATGGAAGATACAGGAAGGTGACAGCAATTTCAAAAGATGAAATTAAGTGTTTGGCGAGCTCAAGGAGCTCGCCGGAGTCGGAGAAGATGAAACTAAATTCTGACATTAACTCTAATCTAACTACCTAAACTAACTAAGCTAGCCTACTACTCCTAATCTACTGTTACTTGGACGAAGGAGTCAATAGGGTTCTGCTGAAGGTTCATAGCGGACGACAAAATCAGAGGGTGGAAGAAAGATCTCCGACGGGAGGATTTGAGGTGGAGCGGAGGATTCCTTAGGTTGACACCTGTGTCAGAGACGCGGAAGACCACGGTGGATCTCCTCGGCTGATTAAGATGGACGGAGGAAGTCGGAAATTGGAATGGGAAGTCGTCAAAGTTGGCTACAATGTTAGAAGAGGGAAGGGAGCCAACTTGAATAAAATCAGAGGTGTGAGGGGGTATTTATAGCAGTTGGCGGGGAAGAGAATGACGGGGTCTGGCCGAAGGAGCTCGATGAGCTTAACCTCCATCGTCATCTTCGATGACGGTGAGGCTATCTCCCACTAAAAAATAGGATTTTCGGTTAATCTAGACCGGTGGATGAAGTGGAGGTGGTGAGCGCAAGCTACAAGAGCTTGGATAAAGAAGGATGATGTCGGCAGGGCGATAGTCGTGCGGTGGGGTGACTCTCTGCCACCAGCCGTTCATTCGGCTAAAGAAGAAGAAGAAGAAGAAGACAAAGAGGGAATTAAATGAAATAAAACTTACTGACCTGTGTGAGAAATAGGGACCTGATTTCAATGAAAAGTAAGGTCTAAAATGTAAACTCAGGTTTTGAAGGTTTCTTTTAATTTAGATCTTTTTCAACTTTTTATATATGTTAGCAAATAAGGTAAATATGATGTTTATGCCTTGAATTTACATTTTTGACATTTTTAGGTTAATTTATTAGATTAAGTAAAATCACTGAAGTTATTATATACTTAGTTATAAATTATATTTAAGTTACTTATCTTATTAATTAAGAGAATGATTAATAGGATTTGGAGTCCAATTATTATCTAAATTATTAATAATGTTAATTGAATGATAAAATGTCATTTTTAACTTATTTTAAGGTCCTTTAATAAATATCCCTTATTTTATAATTAACCCTTATATATTCATAACCTTAGCTAATTAACTAGGAAGACTAGTTAATTAGGGGTAATTAGAGATCATGATGAGTGTCTCATCATCAACCTTTAATCCTCTCTCGAAAACTATATGCCCTAACACAATGCCCTATTGGACCATAAAGTTGCTTTTCTCCCTGCTAAGCACCAGCTTTGCTTCTTCACAACGGGTTAAGACTTTGTCAAGGTGCGAAAGGCGTAGGTCAAATGACGAACCATAAATGGAGAAGTCATCCATGAAAATTTCAACGAACTCGTCGATCATATCAAAAAGGATAGCCATCATACAACATTGGAAAGTGGCAGGAGCATTACATAACCCGAATGGCATTCGGCGGAACGCAAATGTGCCATACAGGCTCGTGAAGGTGGTGCTCTCTTGATCATAAGTAAAAGCGGCTATCTGATTATACCCAGAGTACCCTTTAAGAAAACAGAAGCACTTGTTCCCCGCCAGTCATTCCAAAATTTGATCAATAAACGGTAATGGGAAATGGTCTTTCTGGGTAGCCGTATTTGAACGGCGGTAATCAATGCAGATCCTCCAACTAGTTGAGGGTCTAGTGGTCACCATCTCTCCTTGGTCATTCTCCTCCACAGTGATTCCTGCCTTTTTGGGTGCTACATGAATAGAACTGACCCATTTACTATCTAAAATGGGATAGATAATCCCTGCATCTAGCCATTTCAAAATCTCTTTTCTTAACAACCTCTCGCATATTTAGGTTGAGCCTTCTCTGCATGCCTCGGAAAGGATTCACGGACTTTTCCATGTATGTATGATGCATGCAAAGAGAGGGATCAACACCCTTAATATCAGCAATTGACCAGGCAATTGCTTCCTTATGCCTTCACAAACACTCCAGTAGAGCTCCCTCCTGCAATTCAGATATTGCAGACGAGATAATAACAAGGAGCATGTCATTAGGGCCAAGGAAAGCATATTTCAATGTGCTCTAGAGGGGTTTCAACTCCAACTTAGGAGCCTTTAGGATTGAGGGTTTAAGTTGAGAGGTCCCCGCCTCAGGTAGCGAATCTACCTTCACAGTCCAGGGTGGGGATAGAGACTCTGTGTGTATCCCCAACAACTCTTCTAATTCGGTCATTTTCCTTTCAGTTTCTTTAATAATCAGAGGATGGTCCTTAGATATGACCTTTTGAAGGGGATCTCTACATTGGAGTGCTGGAGTAGTCTCTTTAATTATTTCATCAATGACCTCATTCTAAGAACAATCTTCAAATCTAGATTGCTTGTAAGTATCAAAAACATTCAACCAGATCTTCTTGTTTCCAAAGCCCATTTTAAGTGCCCCAGAGCTACAATTGATAGAGGCATTGGTTGTGGCCAAGAAGGGGCATCCTAGAATAATGGACGGCTTTGTGGGCTTATTAGATGGGTTAGTATCAAGCACCAGAAAGTCAACAGGGAAGAAGAAGTCCTCCAGTCTCACAAGGACATCTTCAAGCAATCCCCATGGTGTCTTAAGTGATCTATCTACGACCTGGAGGATGACTGGACTATGCTTTAGCTTGCCTCCTCCCAAAAGATCATAGATAGAGCTCGGTAAAATGTTCACCCCTACACCCAGATCGAGTAGAGCCTCGTCAATGTGTTGGTTACCTATAACCACTGAAATATACGGGGCCCCTGGGCCTTTCATTTTGGGGGGTGTTTCAAGTTTGAGAACCGAGCTAACATGGTCAGGCAGGATGACCTTGGTTTGGACTTGTTTCCTAGATCGGTGCTTTTGGGTGCACAGGTCCTTCAGAAACTTGGCATAGGACAGGATCTGTTTGATAGCTTCCAACCGAGGCAAGTTAATCTGGACTTGCCTAAAAGTGTCCATAATCTCCTCCATCCTATCCTTGGCTCCACATGAGCCAACAGAAGATTCCCCAGTAGCAGATAGGCACTTTGGATAGGGCACCCTCAGCTTCTGGGTAGAGGGGTTATCATGGCGAGAAGGGGGTGGTGGAAGGATGACATCCTCATTGTGGGTGATTTTAAGCGAGGGAGAGCAATGTGGCTCTTCCTCGGTGGAGATGGAAGTCGAGTCAGGTGTAGAAGGGGAATTCTGAGATATAACTATAGGAGTGTTATCAGGCTTGTCAATCTTCTTTCCACTCAACACGATCACTGCTTGGGTGTGCTCCCTGAATACGACCCCTTTGCCCTTAGGGTTCTCCTCAGAAGAGCTAGGCAGCTTCCCTGGATCACGTTGCCTAACTGCCTCTGTAAGATGACCAATTTGGGATTGCATATCAGTAATCATCTTATAATGAGATTGGATGACCATATTCTGATGCTCTTGCATCACTGTCATCATGGCTTTAAGTTCATCCATCTCAGAGGGCTTATTTTGAGGAGGGTTTTCATAAGATGGTTGGTATATGGGTTGGGGAGGTAAGGGTCTTGTATTCCCTAAAATAGAAGCATCACCTTGCTTTGAAGAGAAGTTTGGAAGGTTTCGCCACCTCAGATTATAGGTATTGGAATAAGGGTTATTGCGAGGAGGGCGAAAATCTTGGGCTATGTTCAAGTCGGCCTAAATCAACTCAGGAAATTGATTTGCCTGATGGCCCTCCGCAGTGGTGTGCGTTGTGCTTTGGCAAATGGAGAATTCCCTTGAAGCGTGAAAGATAGAGGCTGCTTGCGGGTTCATGTCGGGGTTTGTTAAAAGCCTATCAAAGTTTTTATTCAATAATTGATTCTGATAAGCCAAATCCTGAGAAGCCCTGGCTTCATGGGCCTCTATCTTCCTCTGCAAGATTGATGGTTTTCTTTCTTGATAGGCAGGACAAATGTATGGAGTTGTCACTTAATGTTTCAAATAATGCCTAGGCTTCATCCTCACTTCTGGTCATGAAGGTTCCTGCACAGGTTACATTGATAGTTTGCCTATGCCTTTTAGATAATTCATTGTAGAACCTTTCGACCAACTGCCATCTTGGCACCTGATGGTGGGGGCATAACCTAAGAAGGTCATTAAAGTGCTCCCAAGTCTCATGAAATTGCTCCCCTTCCTATTGAGTAAAACTCATATTCTCTCTTCTATAATGGTTAGTCTTACTCATAGGAAAATACTTTTTCAAAAATTCTTCTTTAAGGGTGGCCCAATCATTTACCCTTGCATCGAGGGTATGATACCAGTGCTTGGTCTTATCATTTAGGGAGAATGGAAATGGAGTCCTCATTAGGGCTTCATCAGTAAAGCCCTGGAGCTTCACCGTGGAACAGACCTCGGTGAATTCCTCCAAATGCTAGTAGGGGTCCTCCCTAGTAGTACCATAAAAGGAGGGCAACAAAGATATGGTACTACTCTTGATCTCATATGGATTATCCCCTGCTGGTCGTCTTAGTGCTTGTGCGGGTTGGTTAGTTGGAATAAAATAGTCCCTCAGGGTCCTCTATTGATTTGCTCCTTGATTAGCCATGCCTTCTCTTTTCTCTCGTAGGTGACCTCTCCTAAGAATTTTCCTAGGCTCAGGATCAAACACTAGACTACCCTCAAGAGAGCGTCTATCAAGCATACAATATCAATCACAATTCAAGTTCTTATTAATTGAGTAAGTGAAACCTCTACTCCAAAGATAAGTCAAAAGGTCAAGCCTTATCGCTCCATTCCCACGTAAGTGGTATAAGAGGGGTGATGACTTGAAATCTTAACCTTCTTTGTTGCAGAGGTAGAATTGGTTGATATAGATGGCCAAACAAGTTATTTACTACAATTACGTGACTTAATTCAAACTTTGAGTGCCCTAGGACCTACACTTTGCTTAGATGATACTCCTAGGTGATCAAGTGAGAAGTTACTCCAACAACGAACAAAGAGATGCAGGTAGGGTGAACCCTTCCTTTGAGGCGATGCATATGCGGTGCCCCTTAACTACCCTTTTGTTCCTTTAAGGGGTGTCCCCCTTCGTGAATTATCAAAACACTTGGTCAAAAGATAGTACCATCACAACCACAAAGCACGATAGGAGGGTTTGCACCAATAAAGAGATCGGTGCCTATAGCCTTAAGGGATCAAGTCTTAGTGCAGTGCCTAATGTGCGTGCTCAGTGTCAAAACTGTGCATGACACCGCAAATCTTTTTTTTATTTTTTGGAAAACGCAGACAAGTCCCTTAGAATCAGATCAAATGTGAACTGATTTTAAGGTCGAATCTAGTTATCAATCCCACTTTTAGTTAGGCGACCACTGAATTAGTAAATTCAATCAACTTGGTGGTCTTGAATTTTAATTTGAATGCAAATGAGTGTACAGGAGCTGGATGCAAAAGTTAGAAAGGTGTACCTATCTCCAGCAATCTTCATGCCAATATGCTTGCAATGCAATAATGAGATCTAATGTGCTACTCAATCACCCCTAAATGCGCACACCTAAGGGCATGCAACTCTTAAACAAGCAGCTCGATATTTTCTTTTGTTGGTTTTAAAGGCAAGCAAGTAGAAAATGGAATCACGCATGTAGAAAAATGTAAGCCCAAGTAGCTAAAGAATATGGGGACAGACCCCCAAAAATTCAGCCCCGATTACTACAAGGGCAAGAAGACAAATTTGTGATGACGGAGAATCCCCTGTGAAAGCGGGATCCACGTCTCCCGTGTCTTTTCCTCGTGTGGCTTAGCTCGAGGTTGATGTTGCCGCTCTATTGCGCCTGTTGCCTCGTTAGATTCCTTGCACAATAAGATAAAGAATGATCAGATAATTGTGTAACTTAGAATACTCAAAAAGAATAAAGTGAATCTATTGCATCTGTTGTCTCCCAGGCAATGGGGCCATTTGATCGAGAGAGTTTCACTTAATTAAAATAGCAATAGAATGATGTGACGTTGTAATTTATGTGACAGAAATCTCTCAATCAAAGATTAAAGAAAATATCAATTTAAACCACGAAAAGGATGTCGCATCCACAGGGTGGAGTAGGACCAATAAATTCACGAGTAGAGGATTATAATGCTTGCGGACACCTTCGCGACTTCAATTCGATGAATATGCTACTCTAAATGAAACTTACAATTTCATTAAAAGTTAAAGGTTATTTATATAATTTTCACATCAGGAATCAAGCTCCCAAAACTATGTATATGATGCATGTGTAGTGGCATATCATGTAAGTTTGAATTGCATGCAAATCTAAAATGAATTTCAATGTTAAATGATGCACATAACACAAGTTAAGTAAATTCACAAAATTATAAGTGCACCCATGCAATGTTGCCTGAATAAAATAATCAATATTAAAGTGACAATGGCATGCAATGTAATTTTTAATGTGAGCAAAAATAGGCGAAACTTCCTCTCTCTTCTTTGCGTGTGTGAAGGCTTGGTGGCCGACCGACCGAGGCTCAGCCGTGGTGCGTGGGAGAGAGGCAATCGTGATGGCGGTAGAGGCACGGCTGGAGGTGGTCGGTGGTGGTCAGCTAGATGCTTGACGCCGACAGAGATGAGCAACAGTCTGCTACGCGCGCATAAAGGTTCGGCTATAGCAAGCGTGGCCGGTGAGGTTGCGTGAGGGGTGCACCGCACGTAGTGAGGTTGGGCAGGCTGGAGGCGCGCTTGCAGGGTGCGCGGAGTCTACGACGATGGCGCGTGCTGGTTGCTGTATCGAAGCAAGGGAAGAAGGAGACGGATAGGCGTGCGCATGCGGTGTCTATGGGCATGCGGTGGGGCATGGGGGAGGCGTGCTTGCAAGGCGAGCGCATGCAGTGGGAGAAGATGGAACGTGCGCTTGCAGGGCGTGCTGTGGGAGAAGATGAGGCACGCTCTTGCAGTGTCTACAGTGGGGCAGGCTGGAGAGGATGTGGGCGCGCACAAGGGCTACGACTACGCACGAGGGCACAGTTGTTGCACAAGGGAGAAGATGGAACGCGTGCTGCTGGTGGAGGCGCACACTAGTTGGAGAGGGTGAAAGGGTCCACAATGCACGCCTTCTTCATGGTGCATGCAGGATCTTTTCTAGTCGACCATTGCCAAGCCCCTCAGATGTTCTCTTTTATCTCCTCCCCGATGCAAGTCAAGGGATTTTCAAATCCCTTACTAAAATTGGCTGGCAGTTGTTTTGGGTTTGTTGAGGCCGACCAGAGGTTGAGGGAGGCTTTGTTGAGGCTGGTCGGAGGTTGAGGGAGGCTTTGTTGAGGCCGATCGGCTATTGGGGGAGGGGGAAATTCATTTCACCCCCCTGGTCTTTTGCAAAATTGATCCTCCTCCTCTCTCACTTTCCCTATTATTTGTTAACTCTTAAATTAGCCTGATGGAGTGGATTAGTGGAGGAGATGCATACGGTGCGCTGTGTGCAAGACCTGCATGAAATATAAAATAATTACATAATATGTTGTACAATACAATAAAATAAATGTAAACTTAAGTAATGATGCATGCAATCATTTTATGACCTAATGTGCTTATTAACAAACATAAAATGTAAGAATAGAGTTAACTTAGGCGTAACAATAGTCGATTAAAATGGACTCATCATAAAGCATATAGAATTTTTAACAAGAAGAATTCGATTGTTGAAGAAACTATGCATGTATCATTTGATGAAACCTTAACTCAACCTAAAGTAATCAATGATAAGGATGAACTAGTAGATGACCCATCAAACATTCCAGAAGAAAATGTTCTGATGAACTTCCTAGAGATATTTCCTTTGTAAAAGATCATCCAAAATAATTGGTGATAGGTGAATTGTCTAAAGGAGTTCAAACTAGATCTTCCTTTAATAGTTTAGCTTTCACGACATTTGTTTCACAATTAAAACCCAAAAATGTCAAGGAAGCCTTTTCTGATAGTAACTAGATCATTGCAATTGGAGATGATTGAATCAATTCAAAGGAAATAATGTATGGGAACTTGTTCCAAAGCCTGACTCTCAAACCATTATAGGAACTAAGTTGGTCTTTAGGAACAAACTTAATGAATTAGGAGAAGTATTAGAAATAAAGCTAGACTTGTGGCCCAAGGGTAAAATCAAGAAGGAATTGATTTTGATGAAACAAATGCTCCCTTAGCTCGCCTAGAATCCATTAGGATGCTGATAGCCTTTGCCACCCATATGAAATTCAAACTTTTTCAAATGGATGTCAAAAGTGCCTTCCTAAATGGATTCATCAAGGAGGAAGTCTACGTTAAACAATCTCCAGGTTTTGAAGACACTAAATATCCAGACTATGTCTATAAACTGAACAAAGCTTTATATGGACTTAAACAATCTCCATGAGCTTGGTACGAGAGATTAAAATCCTATCTAATTTAAAATGAGTTTAAAATTGGTAATATAGATTCAACTTTATTTACTAAAAGAAAAGAAGATAAACTCCTAATAATACCAATATATGTTGATCATATTGTTTTCAATGCTACTATGATCTATTATGCCAAGAATTTGCAAAGGTAATGCTGGATCAGTTTGAGATGAGAATGATGGGAGAACTTCGGTTCTTTCACGGACGTCAAATTGATCAGCTGTCCTCTGGAATCTTCATATCTCAAACCAAATACACAACGAAGATCTTGAAGAAATTCTCGATGGACAAAGTAAAGTGTAAAGACGCTCCAATGGCGGCCTCTACTCAATTAAAAACTGATGAAACAAGTCTGTAGATTAGAAATTATACAGAAGTATGATAGGATCATTGTTATACTTGACTGCTAGTACACCTGATATTCTATTTTGTACCTATTTTGTGATCGCTTTCAAGTAAACCCTAAAGAAATACACTTAAATGTTGTTAAAAGAATACTTAGATACTTGAACAACACACAAGACCTAGGACCTTTTTAATTGAAGTTAGACATATTGGAATTATATTCCTTCTGTGATGCTGATTATGTGGGTCGCTTTACAGATAGAAAGAGTACTAGTGGAATTTGTCACTTTCTTAGAAATTCCCAAGTTTCTTGGTTATCTAGAAAAAAAAATATTATTTTATTCTCCACAACAGAAGTAGAATACATGGCTGCATCTCTAGCTTGTTCACAACTATTGTTGATGAAACAGACCTTACAAGTTTTTGGCCTATCCTACAAGGACAATAAAATACTATGTGACAACACTAGTGCAATCAACTTATCTAAGAATCCTGTACAACATTCTAGGACTAAACATATAGATGTTAGACATCATTTTCTAAGAGATTATGCCTTAAAAGGATATATCAATCTAGAATTTGTTAACATAGAAAATCAACTAGTTAATATATTCACAAAACCAATACCAAAAGATAGGTTTATCAAGATTAAAAGAGCTTAATTAATTTGCCTGATGAATGCATTTTTCACTGTTTGATCGATCAATTTTGTAAATTGATCGACCAAAACCCTTTGATCAATCAAAATGGACTATTTGATCGACCAAAATCATTGGCGGGAAATCTCCCTCCAAAATTTTGACATTTGATCGATCAATCAAAATATTTGATCGACTAATTCGGTTAGGCAGGAATCTTCGCTCCATTCTTTCAACCTTTCATCGACCAATTAATCCAATTGATTGATCACTTTTCATTTTGATCAATCAGAAATCCTTTTTGATCGACCAAAATTGGGTCGATTCTCTTTTCTAGAATGCGATCTTTTTCCTCGATTTGCACTCCCAATCACTTTTTACCGTGTCTAATCTACATGATTAGTTGCCTTAAGGGCACTTACCTATTTTACTAATCACATTCTCTATGAAACACCTTATTTTTAACCCAAATCTTATTTTTTTCCCTACCCTACATCTATGGTCCCCACTCCACCAAACTAAACTCCACTAGACCCCACTCCACTCCATCAGCTGTGTGATCGACCAATGATGGTGCCACCGACCATCTTGTGTGCAGCACCTTCGTGCGTGTGTCCTTGCATGTGTGTGCTCCTTCTACGACGACCTCACCCCCTCATGGAACCTCCTCACACATCCTCTGTCTACATCCTTACTCTCTCCCTTGATCGACCATTTTTGGTTCGATATCGATACATTCTAAACCATGAATACATCCATTTCCTTGGATTTTTCTTGCGTTTATTATGTGCTTTGGCTTACTACTTTCATATTGATGCTTGTTTATTTGTTTTATTGCAAAATCTCGAAGTATATGTGAGCTTATCATCTGGTCAAATAGCTTTTTTTTTGTTCTAATACCCTTTTGGTCAACCAAAATACCATGGTTGATCAACCAAAAGATGATTTTTCAGTACCTCTATTTGAATCATTTTTAATCAACCAATCACTCTATTTGATTGACCAACATGTTTTCGTGATTTCTGAATGGGTCCAAAATGTGCACGTACCTCCTTCTCGTCTCATCGTGATGACACCTTTGATTATTTCTTCATCATTGAGGCTGCACGTGACCCCTTTTCTTTATTCATAAAATTTTAACCGCATGTTGGTAGACCCGTTGACTTTACTTACTTTGAGTCTATATTCCCTAGCATCCATGTAAAATTTGTCTGCCACCAGATATTATGTCTTTTTGAGTGGAACTTTTACGTGGGTTCCATGAACAGCCACATACCCAGTGTTGACCCCATGGCTTGTCACCTATTTTATGCTAATCTGAAAAATATAGGTGGGGGCTTCAACATCGAGTTGGCCTCGAATGTCTATGGCATAGAGGTTCTTGTCAATGCGGATGTTCTTTCTGAGATTCATGGTTGTCCGTCTATTGGTCCCACATTTCTTGAGCCCCACCAACAGACATGGACGGATACCATTAGGGAGACCCTACTCAACCCCTCATTTTGACTTGGGTTGTCCGGCCAAGTCACCTTGTTTTCGTCGTCTTCCATGATTTCTTAATCGAGTTTTTCTACGGAATTTTATGTCTAAATATACATCATTTGAAAACTACTCTGGTATTATGGTCATCACTCTTTACTCATTCCTTAAGAATAAGCGGTTCAACTGGAACAACTTGATTCTGTATCTCATGAGCAAGTCTCCCACTAACTCCTTCCAATTTGAGACACTTCTCTACCATATCTTCCTAAACTTCCGTGTTCCCATGGATATAAACCATAAACAATTCATCACTAGAGTCTCCATATTCGATAAGCTCACTTATAATATGAAGATGGAGCAAGCATAGGGAGCCTGTGGTGCGGAAGCAACCAAGGAGCAGCAGCAGCAACAGTAGGAACCATTAGCAGTTCCTCCTCGTTTCCCACCTTATGAGTGCTTTACAACGACATGTCCTCCTCTAGTGCGATCATCTCCATCCTTCTATGACTAGGATTGGAGCCTCTTGGATCGACAACTCTCAGGCAGGGTATTTGTGAGTATTCAGGATGTGACAAATGATATCTCATTGATGATGCATCGGCAGAGGGAGATAGATTTGATGATGATGCACCATGGGCATTAGGTATCAGATTGCCTGAATGCTCAGAGTCAGTTCTTGGACAGACTTAGAGAGTCTGATCATGACATTCAGTAGTAGCTTGCCAACCACCTCGACCTCGCCGATCTACTACCATGCCTCCATCCTCTGCAGCACCTCCTCCTCCACCTACTACTTCAGCAGCAGCAACAGCACCAGCAAATCAACAAGTTACACTGCCCTGCAGGACATCTAGCCAGCTGACACCTAGGTTGTCAGCACAACACCACCATTGTCTTGGTCAGGCTGCATCTTCTAAAAGATTAGATTCGCTAGACCTCGAGTTTGGCACTGATCTTCAGAGCACAATGGATGCCTTCATGGCATCATTAGATGATTAGATTATCTTTACTTAGTTCCTATTGTTGGCTTGTATAACTTAATTTTTCTCAGAACAATTATATTTTTATGCACTGCTTATCTAGACTCTTTTCATTATGAAAATGCATGAAAATTGTCTCCTTTAGTTCTATATTCCTCCTTAGCTCTCTTATACTACATGAGATTTTTGATGCTTAAATTACATGTTTAAGGGGGAGAAAAATGCAAAATCAACAGCAGCATGTTTTACTTTTTGCTAAAACAAAAAAGGGGAGATTATGCAAACTATTTTCAATTTCATAATTATAATTTTGTTGTCATGAAAAAGAGGGAGAATGTAAGCACCTCTATTTTGATTTAACAAAATTTTGCTTATTGCTAGACTAACATTTCAGAACTATCTCAGATTAAAGCGTCTTTCAAGCCAAGTGCAGATAGTTGCTAATGTGTGTCTTTGTATCTTTATTTGAGTCTAGGACATTATTGTAAGGAACCTCAAGTAAAACTCAAAAATGGATTTTCACACATCTTTTCAAACCCAAGTTTTTAGGGATATTGATTGACCAAATTAGTTATTTGATCGACCAAAATACTTTGATTGACCAACCAACTTCATTAACTGATCAAATCAGCCCATTTTTGGAAGTTGATAAATATCCTTTTGATCGACCAACCAAGTAAATTGACCAATCAATTAGTGATTGAACAACCACCTTAATCGATCGACCAAATTACCTTTTGATCGACCAATTAACTTTAATTGATCGACTAATTTAACTTCCTATTCAGGCAAAACTTTTAGTATAAATAGAGGTCGTATGTAGCCCATCTACAAACAACTTTCATGAGAAATACCTTTCAAAAAGTAGAGCTTCTCATGCTTATTCCAAAGGCCTCCTCACCCCATTGTTCACATTCTTCAAAAGAATGACACCTCCAACCTCTGCAAAAAATTCGATTTGATCTTTTATTGAGGTTCCATAGAAGTTATTTCTATTATTCTATCTTGTTGCTTTGATTTACGGATCCCAAGATGTTGAGAAGATTCGTGGTTGTTTTTGCTTCTCTTAAGGTTGAAAAAGGAAGTGGTTATAAGAGGTTGTGCCACCCTTGTTCAAATGGTACGATTAATGGATTTACTAGCTTGGACTAGTTGGAAAAATCCTAAGCTAGGAGGCTTAGTTAGTGGTTTCACCCAGTTTGGGTTTCCACTATAAATCAAGTGTACTCTATGCTTGAATCTCATGTAATTTATTTTTGATTTGTGTATATATTTTTTAAGGTGATGCTATTCACCCCTCTCCTCTAGTATATATTGCGATCCGCAAGATATCCTCCTACACTCAACTAAATGTGATTTTTAGCCTAGGAATGTTGATAAACTAGTGTTTATCACACCCCCATGCTTATCTGTTTGCAATTCCCTTAGCAAATTGTTTTGCAAAAATGGTGTTAGGGAATTTTTCTTTTTTGAGGAGAACATTCTTACGAGAGTTTGGTCAATTTGAAAAATAAGGAAGGTACGAGATTCGTTTAAGATAAAACATAAGGATTTATCTTTAGATCCAAAGGTTGGCATAAAATAGGATATATGTATCTTTCCACTAATTCGACAAATTTCCCCCTTCTGATCCAATTATCCCGTCAACCATTTTTGCAGTAAGAACCTCCTTGGCCTAAGAAGTCGATCCAGAATTTGCGTGACAATGAAAATTCAGGTTTCGATTGTTAACGAGATGAAATCAATTTTGAAAGATGTGGCATTGTAGTACAAATGAAATCGTATTGAAAATAGATAAGAATTTTATTACACGAAGACCTAAGTATCCGAGGTCGAACACAGGGAGTAAATTGGTCTTTAAAAACTAAGACCACAATCTCAAGTAAATCAAAATATGATGTCAACAATAATATGAATGAGACTCAATGTATATGAAAGATAAAGAGAAGAAGAGAAATGTAAAAAGTAATTGTCTATTCTTTCTTCTTTCTTCTCTCTCTCTGATGGCTTCTTTCTTCTGCCTTCTTTTCTTATTTCCTTATCTTTCTTCAGCCTTTGATTCTCTGTGACTCCTTCCTTTTATTCTTTTCTTCTTTGTCTTCTCTTAGCTTCAGTTTCTTCTTTGATTTCTTTCCTTCAGTTTTCCTTCTCCGCTTGGCTGCACCTTTTCCTTCCTTCTTCTTTCTTCAGCCTCTGCCTCTTCTGCCCTTGGCTTTCTTCCTTTCTTCAACCTCTACTGTGCTTCTTCCTCTTTAGCCTTGTCTTCTACCTTCAAGTCTTTCTTCTTCCTTCCTTAGCCGCTTTTGACTTCTGCCTCCAAGTCCTTCTTCTTTCTCCAGCCTATGCCCTTTTCCTTCTCCTTCTTTCCCTACATAGAGTGGAGCAAAACCTACCCCTACCCTCCCCTACGTGCTCTCTCTCTATTTCTCTCTTTGCTCCCCTAGAGCCAGCCGGGTAATCGGGTCGGGTTACGTGCACCCGAGTCTAGGTGCACTGGCGTGGGTGGTACGCGAGGAGTGCAGGGTAAATGGGTCGGCTAGGTTCACGTAGGTGTGGTTGCAGACGAGGTAGGTGGCGTGGGCGAGGGACCTCACCTCATGTAATTAAGGTGACCACATAAAAGCACAAAATCAATTTAAAGTACGTACCTCACTCCTGAGTTTCTGAGGTGGGACTAAAAGTCCACCCACTTCTTTGCTCACCTGCAGGGACAACTCTTGTACAATTGGGGCAGCTACAGTCACTGAGGCCCTTGATTGCTGGGTGCGAACAGTTCGTAGAAGGATTCTGCACACCAGATACACGTTTGCTTGGAGTGGGACGACTTGGAGCAAGCAAGCAAGCTCCTTCAAGTCGTCACTAATGGCTATAGAGGCTCAAACCTGAAATGCATGAACACGGCCTCGTGGCCCTATCAAATAACTTTGGAAGCTTCACCGTGTCACAGCGAAGGTGAGGCGGGGGTTGGTGTGGCACCGAATGCCCTAGGCGTGCGTGCCTAGGTTGGTCTATGATCGTAGAAGTGCATGTATTGGGTGAGGGTGATGAGTGGCTACTCATCATGGCTAAAAGGCTGAAATTAAGCTAGACACTAAGCAAAACAATATCAAATTAACACATAAAAAGGGTTAAGTGTGGGAATTAAAGAAAAGACCTAAAACTTTTAATGTGTGTTAAAACTTCATAATTAGGTCACAAAAGTGAGATACTCTTAAAATAAAAGAATAAATGATGATCCATGCATAAATTGAACACATAAACAAGTTTGAAAAGCCGAATCAGAAGTAAAATCAATGTCGTAAATGTTCAATTAAGCACATGTAAAAATTTGAAAGCAATTGGACATCATTTAGGCTTAGAAATAAATAGATTACAATTAGGTCCTTCATGCATTACATTTCTACCCTTCAAAACTCCTTTTTGGACCTATTTGCAAGTCGAAGGGACCCTTTTGTAAGACTGCAGGGCCCTTCCAGCTGCTTTTCTTCTCGCTTATGGGCCTGCATGCAAATGTTCTACCCCTTCTTCTTAGGGTCCGTCTGCAAATTTCCCCTTTATTTCAACGAGAAGCTGAGTTCTTCACGCGCACTGTAGCGCGCGAAGAACACAGCCATTCTCGACCGTCCATCGCACTTTTGATCTCGATCTGCGGCTGGATTCAAATGGAACCTTCGCGCGATTCGGTGCGTGCGTTCACCTCTCTTCCCAGATCTCATCTGACGGTCAGATTTCTCTCTTGACTCGCCGCGCGCTCTACCCATCTCATCCTCACCACCGGCTTAATTTTGATTAACCTCACCCTTGCGGTGATTCCAGTCACTGAGCTGCTATTTAAGCACCTCAGTGGTGTCGCGCGCAGGGGATCGCTCCCTCCTACATCTCTTAGCGATCAATTCTTCCACTCCAGTCTCTCCTCCTCATCTAGACCCTGATTTCACAGCCACCGGCTGTGGAATCATCGCCTGCTCTCAACCCTCCTCGTCGCTAAGGACCTCGTAGCACCTGAGGACGACCCTGGAGTCTCACTAGCAGACTCTTCCCTCCGCTGGATTCACCCTCCTCCTTTCTTCCTCCTTAGCCGCCGGCTAAGGACCCATAGGTCCCATTCTTCCTTTTAGTTTAGTTTTTAATTCTGCACAAGTAGTGTTAGACTTAGTTTGCAGTAGTTTAGAATAGATTTAGTTTTAATTGTTAGTGTTTAATGTTAGCTGTAGTTAGATTAGTCTTAGGAGTAGAATTAGTATTAGATCCCCTCCCTCACCTCCTCTGATCAGTCCAGATCAGAGGGGAAGAATCATCTGTTCACTATTCAATTTATCTCCCTCTTCATGTTTTGTTTTTCCACCATCCAATTCTGATTTATGTTCCTTTTAACGACGAATCTTTCATCTGTCACCCACACATCCGGACCCAATTCCAGATCTGATGGTGTACTGCCTCAGATCTGAAATTGGCGTCACAAGCACCATTTGGGGCTTCTTACTCACCCCATTTGTGTTCACAAAAGCCCCTTTTATTTTAGATTGATTGCCTCAGTTTGTCAGATTCACTTTAACATGGGTTTTGAAGAGATTTTGCTTTCTGAAATGTCTTGACAGATCTGACAAATTGAAGGGATTTTGGTTTTCCTTGAGGGCAAGGATTCTGAGAAGTTCTCTGGTGACAGAGAACAAATCAGAAGAGCCTTTCATGAATTTGCTTCTGCCTTGATCTGAATGCATTCGCTAGCTTTTATAAATTCCTTTAATGCATTTTTTTTTTCTGATTTGTCATTTCAGAACTGCCATACACCACCTGTTTGATAATTATTTTTGTATGGTGATTCTCTAACCTAAGGAGTTTTCCATACTCCTTAAGGTTGCAAGAAACTGGGATTGTATGTTTTTGGTTTTAATTGATTGAGTTAAGTCTTCCTTCATGCTGTCTATGGCATTAGGAAGACTAACTCAATGCCATTTGTGTTTTGATCTGAAATGATGCTTTTGATAAGGGCTTTTCCTTGTGGGTATTTGAACTGAATTCTTATGTGATTTTCGTGAGATTTATACCCTTATCAGATTTGGATTTCAACTCTTTAATTTTTAGTTTGTTCTGAATTTTCTCTTATTCCCAGTTATACAGTAAAATGCTGCAAACTGCAGCTACATTCCCCTCTTCTCTAAATTCCCCTCTCATCTGTGAATACTTTCCCCCTCTTCAAATGGACTAACTGCAGCAGCAGTTAGCCCATTTGACAGTGGCTTAAGCCACTGACACTGCTAAAACACCCTGAACAGCACATTCTCTTCCCTCTCCATCTTCTCTGACAGTAGCTTAGCTGCTGTTTAAAATGAAATAAAAACTTAATTAACCCTCATTCCCTAAATTCCTACTAAAACCTAATTATACATACTTAATTTCACACTGTAAATATGCATATCCATACTATTATAACTATAATATACAGCCTGATTATGTACGTAGACATACATAGATATACTGTAAATACTGTATAAACTTGTACATAAATCTATATACATATGTAATCTATGTAAATATATGTATAAATACTGAACTATTATGTATGTATTTACTGATTTATGTATATGTATATATACAGATTCATATTTACATATTTAGTAGCTATATTATAGAATAAATTAGCTAAATTAATAATTTAGAGCTATAATTAAGTAAATAAATCTATAGACTTAGGTTAACATATATAGTAAGTAATTTAAGTTAGTTAAAGTACAATTATACCTAGTATAGCTTACTGTAACTTAGTTTTATTTAAAACACCCAGAACAGCTAGTTTAACTTAAATAAAATAGAAATAAATTCGTAAATATACAATAAAAATATGTATAAAATACTTAAGTATGTAAATTAAATCTGTATAAGGTCAATTAGACCATTTACTAACTATTTTATAAGTAATTAACTATTTAATCACCTAAATCAACCTGTACAATCAGCCTAGTTTAGCGAATTTATTTGTATAGTAAACATATTTAAAATTCAAAATTAATTAATCAATTATGTAGTATTATGTAAATACTTTATTAACCATATTTTATTTTATTTTATTTAATAATTTATGGCCCCCAAATCAAGGGCCAAAAGCACGATCAGACGCAGCTGCGCCTGATTTCCAGCGCACGATGTGGCGCTGGAATAGCACCACATCGTGTGCTGCAAGTCAAGCGCAGCCACATAAATGTAATTTGTGTTTCTTATAGGCCAGTCGTCACGGGCGCCGGGCGCCCGAAACACTGCCTTTGAACATGACCCGATTACCCATTGAGCTCTGTTCTGAGTACTCTGTCTGATTTGCGATTAGTATGTGACGTGTGTGTGTGGCTGGGGGCCCGAGCGTGTGCGAGCATATGGCGTTGGGCTGAGGCCTGGCGCTGAGATTAAAGACATAATTAAGCCACCTAATCTGAGATTAGGGCGCGCTTAGTAGAGGTCTGGTCCCACCCTTAGGGTGCTGTGTATCCCTCGAAAAGCGTGCCCGCAAACTAAACACGTTTTAAACTAATGATATTAGCCTAATCCCCTCCCCACCGCAGCCTCTGAAATATGCTAAGACAGAAGAGTTAACAAAGAGAAGAACAAAGAGTTAACACGAGAGAAAAAAGAAAAAAGTACAAGAACAACAGAGAAAAGAACAAGAGTAATAAAAAGAGAAAGAAGAAGATGAATACTTAGAAGAAAACAGAAATATGAACACAAGAAGAACAGGAGTTAAGAATACAAAGAACAGAGACTTAATGAAGAAAGAAAGAGAAACAAAGAAAAAGAATAAGTAGTATACATACGTATAAGTAAATCTATATAATTACTAACAGAATAAAGTGACACTATAAACGTCGCTAAAGATCTCAGTTTTGCCTCTTTAGGTTGTATATAGTGTTTTCTGAGATTTAGCGACGCTTATATCTGTCACTGAAACTGCTGTATATGTTACTATACATAACAGACTAATAAGTTAAATTTCTACACCATTGCATTCTAATGTATTATATACTATTATGATAGTACTAATAGGATAACTTGTAAATACATAGTTTAGAGTATAATAATAGATTGTTTGATGCTTGTTCATAGTTAGTATTTTTTGCAAGCATTTCTTAGTAATTAGGTAAATAAAACACACATTCATTCATTCTTTAATAAAATGTAAAGTTTCTTTTTTGAATAAGAAGACAATTTTGAGATAATCAAAGAGTGACCGAATTAAATTCAATAAATTGCCTCCCAGTGAACGACCTGGAACAAAACCAGTAAAAATTAGATAAATAAGCAAATGATAATAATGGTTGTAATGACTGGAACTCACCCATACTCACCACTATACGACATCCTTAATGTTATATTATACACCCTATACTACAACGACATAATCAACAATTATTACCAACAAACATTTACAACAACAACGATCACATTTCATCACACCTAACAGGTGTGGAGCGTGTGTGGTGGTCAGTGGAGGAGTGGATGGTGATCAGTTAGTGATGGCAAACATTCTGAGGTAGGTGGCGAGGCATGTGGAGGGGTGATGAGGGAGACAGAGGTGGTCGGTGGCTTATCGAGGGGAGTTTTCTGAAATTAAGTGGGGGAAAATGAAGAGTAGAGAGAGGGGAACTTACTGAGGGAAGTTGGATGAAGGGGGAAACGCAGAGGACGAGCGGTGGGTAGGTGCTGTCATCAGAGAAGAATGCCCTGAGGTGAGCATGACGGCGACGAGGAAGGGGTTGGAGAGGCACATGCGGGTACGGTGCGACATGGAGGAGCAAGGCGGAGATGACTCTGCCACTGGTATGGTGGCAGAGCGACGAGAAGATGGAGGGGAGATTGCCAGAGCTTGCGGGCTGTTGGCCAAAGACAAGGGAGGAAGAAATTAGGGGTGTTCGGCAGCCAATTCAAGCTTTGAAGATGCGGCAAGGACAGGGGGTCCTTTTATAGCTGCTGGCCAAAACCCTTGTGCTTGGAAGGCAATCTTCCAAGCACAAAGATCTCACCGGAGATGGAAGGTGCGAATGATACCCAATACTCTCGAGCGTTCGCACGAGAGATTGGGTGCAAATCCGATCTTGGGATCACGTTCAGACAGTATGGAATTCCTCAGAGAATCACCCTTCCAAATCTATGAGATCTCTGAGGACTCAGGGAGAAATCCTCCTCAAATCCTTGCTGGAGTAGGACTCCTCCGCTGTAATGGCGGAGGGACCTAAATGCAAAGTGTGGCAAGGAAGATAGGGGGTCTGCGTAAGGGTTTTCAAAAGTTAGGGTTTGAAATGTAATTGGGTGGACCATTTTGCAAAGTAGGTCAAGGTGACCTTCCCTTAGGTCCAAATGGTGAAGTTGGATTTTTGGTTTAACCATGTTTGACTAGACATTTTAGACAAAAACCCAAATTAGTTCAAACAATGAGCTAGGACCCCAATTTAGGTCAAAATAGGTTACAAAGGCTAAATTGAAGGTTATAAACCCTAGGGGATATTTTTCCATGAATTTTAGAGGGTTTATTTTTTTTTATCTTGTGAAATTAAGTGGGTTTGTTTTAGGGTTAGAGAATGTCTTTTAATTATTAGATCTCACAATAATCCTTTTCTGACCAAACCATCCCACTTTTTCTCTTGTTAAGTCTAATTAACCTATGTTTAGCCCCTGAGAAATCCCATTGATGTACTGCAATGGTAAAATTGTAGTTTTACCCATTATTTCATGTTTTCTTCCCAGAACAGTAATCCTTTGAATTAGGTCCTTATTGAACGTTTACGAACCTACGCTAACGTGTTCAGTTTTGGAAAACCTGTCGTTGTAGTTCGAAAGCGAAGAATTCATGTTCAATAAATAAAATTTATACCGAAATTAAAATTTCGGGTCGAACACAGGGAGGCGAACGTTTGATTTAAAAACTACGCGTTTCTTTTTATTTGTTACAGAATAATTTAATTTAGTACTATCTAATTATTTACAATAAATAGAAGAGAGAGAGAGTAAGAGAGAAAAAAGAATATTACATAGAGAAATCAAAATGAGATGTAGAATAAACAAGGAACTTTTGCATTGAAGTGATTGTTCATTACAACTAGAAAGCATAAAATAATTACTCTAGAAAGCGATAAATTTACTCTAGAAAGCATTAAAAGAATGGAGGGAGAAATGTCCTCCTCGACGATTGCTTGGAGGACGAGTAGATTAATCTAGAAAGCCGTAAATCTATACTAAAAAGCGGTAAAAAGAATAGGGAGAGAGAAATCCGCCTCGACAGTTGCTCGGAGGGCGAGCCGGACGGGACGATGCCTGGATGAAGCCGAACGAAGAGGGACGAAGGAGGACGAAGCAGAAGAACGGGAACGAAGTAGCACGCCGTCGTCGTCGCGGGATCCACTTCCGAAGGGGAACGAAAATTGGACTTTATCTCGCGAGAAGCATCCCGGGTGTGGGACAAGCTTCTCTTGAGCTTTGGAGGGGTAGAGAGGAGAAAGAAGGGATCAAAATTTCGTATGGAGGGGGTCTCCTTTTATAGTTGCAAGGAGTGGGGGAAAAATAGACATTACATCTTCAAAATAATAAATAAGGGTCTTTAGTGACGGATAAATCCGTCACTAAAGCCCTGACGTGGCCGTCGTCGCCGCGTCCACGCGTGCCCGCTCGGCTGCCCGCGTGCGTAACGCCTACGCACGTCCGCGAAGTCTCAGCCGTCCGATCGCGAGATCGGACGGCTTAAAATCGTGCCTTCACCGCTGCCGCCCGCCCGCCTGTGCGTGCGATCGCGCGTTCACGCGTGCGTCCAATCGCGCGTCGGCGCTATCGAGCGTACGCGGCTGTTGGATCGCGATCGTGCGGTCGATTGGAGGCGCGCCACCGCTCCAATTTCTGCGGGGCGCGGCTCGAACGTGCGTCCCTGCTTCGCGTTAGAGTGCTCGACCGCTGCGCTGCGGTCGCGTTTGTGTCGAGCACTTGACTTCAGCGCGGGCGCGTCACAGCCGTTGGATCGAGATCCAACGACGGAGAGGAGACGGGTGCATGATCTTCACAAGATGCAAGCGGCCGTTTGGGCGGTTGAGATGGTGCCATGTGGCGTCATCTTGGCCATCCATCTTCTGGAAGTTGTAGATGGTGCCACGGATGTCGGATTGACTCGATTTTTGTGTCGTTGGGCTGCGATCGTTGATCCGAATTCATCCGTGCGGTCGGATTTGTCATCTGAAGTGCGGATTTACACTATCCTGCCCTTGACCTTCTAGGGTTCCCTAGTCTCTATCTGATGCTACGGATGCCTGATTAGGGCAATCTTGGAGTCGTTGAACTCCAATCGTCGCCCTGATCACATCCATACGGTTGGATCTTTGATCCGAGGCCCCGATAAAATGTTTGCCCTGTCCAAGCACATAAAAGGAGACAATTAACCTCCATTTTATTCAAACTACTCTAAATGCAAGATGATGCATGTTATGCAATATTTATATCATGAAATGCAATCCTATGCTTAAGAACGTGCATAAATAGACATTTTAAGTAGTGTAAATGTGTTTACATCGTACCCCCGTGCCTATCTTTTGCTAGTCCCTAGCAAAAACTATATGCTATTTATAAAAGAATTAAGTTAGATTATTTGGACCTAAGGTATTTTCAATCATTAAAAAAAATTGGCTACTTATGAACTGAACTCTAAAAGACACAACAACGCCCGAGTATCAACCAAAATGCAGACCGCCTCAAGCCCTCTCCTTATTCAAAGAAAAATTTCTTTTTCTCTTTTTACTCTTTTCTAATTTTTTTGGATTTTCAAATTTTAGGGTTTAAGAGTGGCTTTCTACGGCCATTCAACTCACCCAAGATTTGATGAAAACCCTAAGCTTTAAGCATCTTATTGTGATTGTGATAGACTCGTTGACCGGCAATTAAAACGGACTTCGGATTTCTACGCCTCTAGGTGACCTCAAAAAGAATTCTGCCTAAAGGTGTATCTTTACAACCGGTAGCTTTCTCCCTACTTTATTTTTTTAACGGGGTCAACACAAGGGTGAATCCAGTGTATGTCTCCCCGATTTATTCTACTTCTCCGCTTCTTCCTAAGTGTTTTGGGAATTTTTAGTGCATTTTCTGAGCTGGGTTCTGGACAACCGGTCGATGAGCTGTTACCACCGACAACTTGCCAGCCATACTCGTGCGGCGAAGTGTGTCTTGTTTCTTTTTGTTCTTTTCTCCTTTTTGATTTTTTTTTTCTTTTTTTTTTTTAAGTAGGTGGCTTTCCTGGTCTAAGATTTACCTAAAGGCAGCAAAAAGAGAAAGGTCTAGTGACTGGGCTCTAGACAACCTACCTATGGGTTGTTACCCACGATAACTTGCCAGCCATATCACCCTAGAAGGTTCATTAGCTGCCCAATTTCCGTTAAAATCGTCGAACAACGAGTCAGTGCAAAGAAAGTGTGTAGATGCTTAAGACTCAAAATTCCCTCACATCAGAGGGCAGGCTGATAAGTCGTGTACTTATCACCCAAACTTATTTACTCCTATTAAAATAAAATTCAAGTTGGCGAGAACTCGAAAAACAAATCCACATTTTAGTGGATACACGGGCTGATTAAGTTCAAAGACCTGAAGGGTCTTTGTGTTCAGATCTTAATGTAGTATTTCTTAAGATTGAAAATTTTCTTAAACCCAAATTCTCTTTCCTAATTCTGATTTTTTTTTATAAAACAAATCTACGGAGCTGACGAATGAATTCAGAGACGAATATCCACCCCCCCATGCCTATCTAATGCAATGTCCTCATTGTATTAAAAAGACATAAAACAGATTGGAAAAGCGTAGAAAGCACCTGAATTGCTTGAATATCAGGTCCGCTCCAAGATGAAAACGAAAAAGAACTGTACAAGTGCTGAGTTTAGTGCCTTCAGCTAGGCACACTATACAAAGAAAAGAAATGAAGAATTCACATGTGCAGGTCAGAATTAGAATGAACAGAAGAATCGTCTGACCTGTCAGCAGAGGTCCACAGATGTGGACCAGATTGTGGTGCAGACCCACACCCCATAATCGAGAATATCTTAGGTTCTGGATAAAAATTACCCAAAACCTAAAATCAGAATGTAAGCGGGATCGGGCCTGCGATCTATGAGGATGCAACCCAAGGCCAAAATGTCAGGTTACAGAGAATTGAAGCTCAAAAGGATAATCGTTGAATGTGTGCTTGAGTTGAACATCCTCGAAACAAATGTCGTAAGGGTTCTGATTTGATGGTTTCAGCTTAAAAGGAACCCTTCGACTCAATCTTCCATTTCCTCCAAAATTAACTTCCCAAATCAAAACTTCCCAGCTCCTATCCTCCTCATTTAGCA
Source organism: Thalassia testudinum (assembly GCA_037157565.1). NCBI lineage: Eukaryota > Viridiplantae > Streptophyta > Magnoliopsida > Alismatales > Hydrocharitaceae > Thalassia > Thalassia testudinum. Next base: position 4,651,496 of record JAZHRO010000073.1, on the reverse strand, counting down.
TATCAAATTCCAGGACCTCTTGTATATTCATCACCCCGTCTGAAATCTCCAAGTCTAAATAATGTGGCAGAATCAAAATTGACTCGGGTCTAATTATCTCAGAATTAGAATCATCAATAAGCTCAACAGGGTGTAACTGATAATCAGGGCATTGAATTGATTCCTCCAGAAAATGTGATTCTGGATCCGTAATGTGTGCCCTAATAAGATTAGTGTTCTCAGTTATTGGGCTATCAATTGATCTATCAGATTCCTCAAGCCCAATCGTCTCACAGAAATTATGTTCAGAAAACTCGCATAAGACTTCGCAACTTGAATCTTCACCATCAGGATCCATATCAAAGTATGTCCCAAAATCATTTGTCACTTTGTGTTCCAAGGAGATATACGTTTCCTCGTAACCCGACTCAGGGATCTCAGGTGAAGAAATCAGATCATCCTTAATTGGTTGTTTTAATTCAATCTGGTCAGCCTCGTAACACGTGTCCCCCCAACAGGTGCTTGAGCGGGTTCTGTCGTTGGCTTTCCTGAAGAGAGTTCATCCTGGGAATTATTCCAAGATTGAATCAAAGCAACCACGAATCTCATCCTCAATTTCGCTAATTTCCCAAGTAGAAACTCACCCGGGTTCTTATCCTTAACGTCCTGGAGCCAATCCAACAAAGACTTGTTTAAATCATCAATCATCTGAATCAGGGGCTCCAATCTCTCAATGCAAGGTGTTGGCTGAACTTCTAAAGATTGAATGATATTTCTCAAGTTAGCCAGAACCTTATCTTGAACCTGGTTAACCTGAACCAAATGAGTTGGTTCAGGGTTGGGTGGGTTTGGGCTCAATGCAGGGGAATTAACAAATTGAGATTCGTTATACCCTTCCTAATAATAGGTCATTTTAGATTGTTGAAAAGATGGTGATGACCTAAAGGCAGTAAAATCAGAGGATGGGTAAGGATCGGTGTATCCTTCTTGATTGTAGATCATATTATGCTGTTCATGAAAGGAAGACGATCTATAATCGATGTAGCTCTGAGAAGGATAAAAATCAAAATCAAAGTGTTCAGGGTCAGACCCTAAACACGGGGGTCCGGAATTGTATCCCCAATCCGAATTATCCCAACTAATTGATGGTCGATTATAATACGAGTTAGGATAATCGTCATGTTGAGGATAATTTACAACAGGAGGGAAAGAGCGGGAATGCGTGAAATATGTGGAAGGATTCATGATACACAGGAGGAAGAAAGGTGCCCTGCAATACAAACAATCAAACCTGTCCTTAAATAGGTTAGCCTAAAGACCTATAGACTCTCAAAACCCGTCTTGAGATAAAGGAACGATTTGATCTACTTCCGTCTATTCAATCCAACCAGTTAGAAGGAGGGACTGGGGAGAACGTTCTTCCTCCGGCTTGCGCCTCTGGTTCCTAGTGTACCCCCCAGCCGCAATCGTTTGACTCTGCTCCCCTAGCTAGACATCAGATTGAACAGTAGAAACAGACTAATCGAAAATAATCTCGTTTTGGGTTCTGAAGAGCGAGTCCAATCCTTAAGGCCAACGTCTACTTTGTTTTATTTAGGGCTAGGTTTGAATGTTCTTTGGAATGTGATGGGCCCTTTAAATGGGTTGTGCCCTTAATGATTGATTGATCTGTGTGTGAGTGCACAACCAGTGGTTTTCAAGCAAGATTGTTTTTGATGTGGTGAATTTTAAGATTCAAATCTTCCTTAGTAGCTTTTAGGATTCAACTTTAGGTGTTTTCAATCAAGTTTCGTTGGCACACCAAGTTTTACAAGCACAGGTGAAGATGTTTTCCTTTAAAGTTTAAAAAGAATGTGGAGTGCCTGGTAAATCCCTAAGAGTTGAACCTAATTGGCAGCTACTTGATGAGTTGATTTTATTTGAAGTGGTGCGGCCCAATCAACTCAAACAATTGGCCTGTTGCACCACTTAATTAGGCACACAAATGATTACCTAATATGATTTCTACTCAATTATGTGTTTGGATGTGTGTACCGGCTCCTAAGATTGGATTACCGGTTGAGTTTGAAAATCAGATGAGGTTGTGTACCTCTGTGAGATTTTTTTTTTCTTTTTAATGTGGGGGTTGGGGTGAGTATGGGTGTCAAACAACAAGCAATCTAACCTTAGAGTTTATAAAAACACCTAGGTTGATTGATGTTTGAGTTATTATGTGATGAAATGAAATCTAATGGGTGGGAGGTGGGGGGTAACTCACAAAACCTTCTACAGCACTTTACTCCAACTTACCGCTTTTGCCTGCCTCGAAAGAGTACCTGCAATTACAATAAGAAAGGAGAAAAGTGAGGTAAATGATTTGTAAGTTACAAAAAGCGAAGAGAAATCAAAGATCGTTGCCTCCCCGGCAACGGCGCCAAAATGTTGAACGTTTACGAACCTACACTAACGTGTTCGATTTTGGAAAACCTGTCGTTGTAGTTCGAAAGCGAAGAATTCGTGTTCAACAAATAAAATTTATACCGAAATTAAAACTCTGGGTCGAACACAGGGAGGCGAACGTTTGATTTAAAAACTACGCGTTTCTTTTTATTTGTTACAGAATAATTCAATTTAGTACTATCTAATTATTTACAATAAATAGAAGAGAGAGAGTAAGAGAGAAAAAAGAATATTACACAGAGAAATCAAAATGAGATGTAGAATAAACAAGGAACTTTTGCATTGAAGTGATTTTTCATTACAACTAGAAAGCATAAAATAATTACTCTAGAAAGTGATAAATTTACTCTATAAAGCATTAAAAGAATGAAGGGAGAAATGTCCTCCTCGACGATTGCTTGAAGGACGAGTAGATTAATCTAGAAAGCATTAAATCTATACTAAAAAGCGGTAAAAAGAATAGGGCGAGGAAATCCTCCTCGACGGTTGCTCGGAGGACGAGCCGGACGGGACGACACCTGGACGAAGGAGAACGAAGCGGGACGAAGGAGGACGAAGCAGAAGAACGGGAATGAAGCAGCACGCCGTCGTCGTCGCGGGATCCACTTCCGAAGGGGAACGAAAATTGGACTTTATCTCACGAGAAGCATCCCGAGTGTGGGACAAGCTTCTCTTGAGCTTTGGAGGGGTAGAGAGGAGAAAGAAGGGATCAAAATTTTGTATGGAGGGGGTCTCCTTTTATAGTTGCAAGGAGTGGGGGCAAAATAGACATTACATCTTCAAAATAATAAATAAGGGGTCTTTAGTGACGGATAAATCCGTCACTAAAGCCCTGACGTGGCCGTCGCCGCCGCACCCATGCGCGCCCGCTCGGCTGCCCGCATGTGTAACGCCTACGCACGTCCGCGAAGTCTCAGCCATTCGATCGCGAGAACGGACGGCTTAAAATCGCGCCTTCACCGTTGCCGCCTGCCCGCCTGTGCGTGCGATCGCGCGTTCACGCGTGCGTCCAATCGCGCGTCGGCGCTATCGGGCACACGTGGCCGTTGGATCGCGATCGTGCGGTCGATTGGAGGCACGCCACCGCTCCAATTTCTGCGGGGCGCGGCTCGAACGCGCGTCCCTGCTTCGCGTTAGAGCGCTCGACCGCTGCGCTGCGGTCGCGTTTGTGTCGAGTGCTTGACTTCAGCGCGGGCGCGTCGCAGCCGTTGGATCGAGATCCAATAGTGGAGAGGAGACGGGTGCGCGGTCTTCACAAGATGCAAGCGGCCGTTTGGGCGGTTGAGATGGCACCACGTGGCGTCATCTTGGCCGTCCATCTTCTAGAAGTTGTAGATGGTGCCACAGATGTCGGATTGGCTCGATTTTTGTGTCGTTGGGCTGCGATCGTTGATCCGAATTCATCCGTGCGGTCGGATTTGTCATCTGAAGTGCAGATTTACACCATCCTGGCCCTTGATCTTCTAGGGTTCCCCGGTCTCTATCTGATGCTACGGATGCCTGATTAGGGCGATCTTGGAGTCGTTGAACTCCAATCGTCGCCCTGATCACATCCATACGGTTGGATCTTTGATCCGAGGCCCCGATAAAATGTTTGCCCTGTCCAAGCACATAAAAGGAGACAATTAACCTCCATTTTATTCAAACTACTCTAAATGCAAGATGATGCATGTTATGCAATATTTATATCTTGAAATGCAATCCTATGCTTAAGAACATGCATAAATAGACATTTTAAGTAGTGTAAATGTGTTTACATCAGTCCTCCTTTAGATTATGTAGGAGCTTTTGTTCACTTTCTCAGGTCCAAATGAGCTAGTTAGGGGTCATGATGAGGTTCTAATCATACCCCCATGCCTACCTTTTGCTAGTCCCATAGCAAAATTTTAAGGTTTTAACATCTGTTCTAGACCATGAGTTTCTTTCACCAGTTATGATAAGTGCTTTTTCTCTTTGCTCTTGTCACTTGGTCAGAATTTTGATAATAGGCCTAGAGGTACTCAAGTACCAACCAAAATCTGGATCTGACCAACTTTAGCCTCAGTCCTCCGCAAAGGTTTTTAAGGCCTGTAGAAAACTATCCTAAGATTCGTTGGACTCCGCAGTTAAAGCATCTGTGCTTGAGACATATTTTAGCCTAGGTTCAGTTTGCAGTGTGTTTTTGTAAGAGAGAAATAGAGGATTTATTTGTTTGGAGAGTTTTCTCTCTCTTTTCTTTTTATTTCTAGCTTTAGATTGGCTTCTCAACATGATCTGTATCGGATTCCTCGTCCCCATCATCAATCCTCAAAGGTCCCTATCAATTGATGCTTCATGATAGCACTGCCCATGGCAACCCCCAGAACCCTGGCTTTTAAGATTTTGTGATAATCCCACCCATGGCATTCCGTGGCTGAATCCAGACCCTGGCAATCAACATTTTGTGATAATGCTTCCCATGGTATCTGAACCAGCGGAGTGCTTACATACCCCAGGTAGGATATGTAAATATCTTAGGAGACAAGCACTGAGGAGACGATATGTTGTTACACATCTTCAAGGGGAATTACTCGCCTCTCCGCGCCGTTAACTCGTCCAAATCAACTTGTGTTGATCGGCCGCTCCTAATCTAGGCAACTTTATTAGAACATTAAAATGCTTTTGCGTGATTTTGATAGTTTTGCACACTAAACTAGATTGTGTGTGGATTAGGGTGCTTAGGTTACCAAGTCCCGCAAACAAAAGGTTAGTTAACGAGGCCGAATACTCCCTAAGTCTTAGAACTAATACTTAGGCTTCGCATTTTCCCCAACCTCTTGAGGATTATCCCGATCTCAGCGGATACTTGAATTTTTAAGCCTAAGAATCTAGCCCAAAAGGCCTAAAGTCAGCGTTCCTGCTAATCTTTTTTTCATTTTTCTCTTCTTTTATTTATGTGGTCTAGAACATCAGTTAATCCCTTAATCTTTTACTAATGACTATTCTTTTTTTTTTTCATTTTGTGCTCCTTTTGACATTTTTCTCTTTTTCCTCCTCATGTTTTGTATAGCCCAAAAATTTCTCTCCCTCAGTTTTTTTGTTCCTTTTCAAGATTTTTCAATTTTTTGTGCTTTTTGTGATATGTGATTTTCTTTTGTTGAAACCTTTTCTTGTGATGAATTTTCATACATTTTGCACTTTCATACCCCCATGCCTACGATTTGCAATGTCCCCATTGTAAATTAGGTGGGTTCAAATTCAGCTTAGTTCATTCATTAGGATAGGTGTTGGGTGGGCGAACAGGTCGAGGTGACTGTTGTGGATGATTTCTAGACTCGGGTACGGGAACCTAAGGTGGAGTCAGATGTTCTAATGGATGAACCCTAAAGTGCAATATGAATTTAGCATAGAAATGTCAGGAAAGGTTTTGGGTTTTTCAAAGAATGACGGGTTGCCTCCCATTAAGCACTGAGTTTTACCCCATTGGGTGGGCACAATAAGCTCATGGAGAATGGAGGATAAGGGATATCTCAGCCAAATCTATATCGGTCATGTTAATGAACGGTTTGAGTCTCTGACTGTTCACGATGAAGGGTTTCGAATCATGGCTGAGTGGACTAATCTCAATGGCTCCATTTCAAATGATTTGTTAGACTAGGTAGGGTCTGATCCATTTAGATCGTAGTTTTCCTGGGAATAATTTGAGTCGGGCATCAAAGAGTAGGACCTTTTGACTACGATGAAAGATCTTTTTAGATATGTGCTTGTCGTGAAAGGCTATAACCCACTCTTTGTAAATTCACAAATTCTCATACGCATCATGGCATAATTCATCGATCTCACTCATTTGAAGCTTTCTATGGGTTCTAGCCTTAAAAAGATCTAAGTTGCAATTCCGTACTGCCCAATAGGCTTTATGCTCCAATTCGACGGGGAGGTGACATGCCTTCTCGTACACCATTCTAAAGGGAGGCATGCATAATTGGGTCTTATGGGTGGTCCTATAAGCCCAAAAAGCTTTCGGAAGCCGGGATGACCAATCCTTCCTGTCAGGTCAAAAAGTAACCTGGAGGATTTTCTTGATCTCCCGGTTTGATAGCTCAGCTAGACCATTAGTTTGGGGTTGGTAAGGAGTAGAGATTTGGTGCAACACCTCGTATTTGGTCATCAGTGACCTAAACTGAGCGTTTGTGAAATGAGTCCCTCCATCAGAAATTATTGCATGTGGAATCCCGAACCTTAAGAAGATGTTTTTATGAATGAATTTGATAACAACTTTGTGATCATTGGTTCGGGTCAGAATGGCTTCGATCCACTTGGACACATAGTCAACAGTGAGTAAGATGTATTCAAAGCCATCTGAGATAGGGAAGGGTCCCATAAAATCAATACCCCAAATCGACTGTAAAGGCATCTTGTCTCGATGACTCATGTTGCCCAAGGTCTGGCAATGAGTACATGCCTTACAATGATTGTATGCATCCTTGAAGATTGTGGGCCAGTAAAAGCCACACTAGAGGACTTTCGATGGAGTTTTGTGTCCTGAAAAATGTCCATCGCATGCCTTGTCATGGCAGAAAGAGAGTATGTCTTTGATTTCCGCTTTCGTGACATATCGTCAAATTATTTGATCAGCACCAATGCGGAATAGATACGGGTCTTCCCAAAGGTAATACTTGGCATTGGAACATAATTTGTCCTTCTTGGCTTCGGCCAATCAGACGGGATCTGATGTGATGCCAAGTAGTTTACTATGTTAGCAAACCATGGAAGCCCTGTATCAATAGTCAGGAGGTGCTCATTAGGAAAATGTTCCGTGATGGGTCTGGAAGGGTCAATGATCTTAGAAGGAAAGTGAGACAAGTGATCAGCTACCACATTCTATTTTCCCACTTTGTCATGAATCTCGAGGTCAAATTCTTGCAATAGCAAGATCCATCGATTAATCGAGGTTTTGCATCCTTCTTTGCAAGGAGATGCCTCACAACTGTGTGATCCGAGTAGATGATAACATGGGAACCCAATAGGTAAGATCTGAATTTTTCTAGGGCAGATACTATTGCTAGTAGCTCTTTCTTAGTAACCGTGTAGTTACACTAATCTCGTCAAGTGTTTTGCTAGCGTAGTAAATGACCACGAGTTTCCCATCAATTTTCTACCCCAATACCGCTCCTACAGCGAAGTCAGATGCGTCGCACATGATCTCAAAGGATTGAGACCAATCAAGGGACTATAGGATAGGGGCTTAGGTAACTTGGTCACTGATAAGTCCATTTTAATGAACTATTGTTACGCCTAAGTACTTCAATTCTAACATAGTATGTTTGTTAATAATCACATTTGGTCATTAAATAAGTACATGCATCATTACTTGAGTTTTTATCTATTTTATTACTTTCTATAACTTAGTATGTAATTATTTTATGTTTTGTTGTTGTAGGCATGATGTTGGAAAAGTACAAGGAGGGGGGGGACAAATTTCCCCCAACAAATGCCTCAACACCTCCCCACAAATATCTAACCTACTGATTGCATCGCAAAAATACACCTTCAATTGTGCCTTCTTATGCTATTTCCTAGCATTACCAGCGCATATTAGGTTTCCATAGATGCATTTGTAAAAATACATGCATGCATGCATTTAATTGAGGGGAGGAGAGTGAATAAAATGGCCTTGAAATTTACATTTTCTCCAAGTGCATCTTTGCAAAATTCACCAATTTTTATTTGATTTTGAAATCTCTTCCCGCGACTACATGGAACAACATCTTCTTCTCACCTTGCCCTATAGCCACATGCCCAGCCTTTCCCTGCCATGAGCCATGCACAGCCGCATGCACAGCCAGGGCATGGCTGTGCATGCTTTCTTCTTCTATAAAAATAGGGCAGCTCCTTTGCAAAGAGCCTGGGCCTACACACAAAAAAATCACAGCAGCTCTTCTCCAGGCCACCGTCCCCTCCCCTCTCCCCCCATATGCAGGCCCTCCTCCTCTGAGGAGACACTCTGCGGGCAGGAGTACCTCACGATGGTGCACACCCACCACCGTGAGACCACCACTTCCTAGCTCATCAAAGAGCCAGTGGGCATGGTGGTATTCCCTATTTTTTTGTTTGAAGCCACTTCAACCATTGGAGCAGGAGCTTCAAGCTTTGAAGCTCAAAGCTCCGTACGTAGCAGCAACAATGTAGCAGCAGCCGCCAAGCCCTTTCCATGCACACCTGCAGGCCGCCCTCGCCTCCAGCGCGCACCTGTAAGCGCCCTCGCCTCCCGCTTCTTCACACTGCACTCGCCTGTTCGCCTGCAACCGGCCACTGCGCGCCCCAGCAGCGACCGGCCAAGCCTCACTACGCACCCCAGCCAACACCCGCAAGCCACCACGCAAGTAGCAGGTCGCCCTCGCCCTTCACCGCACACGCCAACAACCCTCTCCGCGTGCTCTGTCGCAAACCACCTCGCCGCAAGCCAGTAGCGGAGCCACTCTTCCACTCGCGCTGAGCCATCCACACTCACAACACCTACAGCAGGCGGTTGCGCAGCTCACCCGGCCACTGTAGCCACTGTTCACGCGTTTCTGCGGAACACTGTGGCTATAGTGGGGTGATCGGTGAGTTTCTCACTTATCCGGTCACTCAGCGCACCGCAACCGCTGTTTGCCAGCATCAGCATCTCGCCCCGCATCCTACTCAAGCGCCTGCCTGCACATCTACGTGCGGTCCTCTACCAGCGCCTGTCCTGCCCGCGTCTTCACCCACGTGCACCTGCTAGCGCCCGTTCTTGCCCTTCGCACAGCACGGTGTGCTGCATTCCTTCCTCCGTACCCATTCCCCTGCGTGCACGCGCATCTCAGCGCGCCTACGCGCTTGCCTGCACGTGCGTGGAGCCTCCAGATGGCGCTTGGAAGCTTCTAACGCCATAACCATCAACAGCGCCCTCTCTCTCTCTCTCTCACATCACTCTCTCACTCTCTTTACTAACACTTACGCACCTACACTCACACTTACATACACACACACACCTATACACTATTATATACATATATATATATATGTATACATATATATATTGATATGTATACATATATTTATATACATATATATATATACTTATATCTATGTATATAGTAGTATTTATATACCTAAGTATTAGCATACATATATATATATATATAAACATATATCTATATACTTATATATATATATTTATTTATATATACATATATCTATATATATATTAATACTTATATAACTATGTATTAGTCAATATATATATATCTATATACTTATATATATATATATAAATATGCATACATATATACATATATATCTATATAACTATATATACATATATACATATATATACATATCTAGCTACATATATCTATATATACATATATTACTATATACATATACATACATATACATATACATATATCTCTCTATACATATTTTTACATACCTATATATATACATATATATATATACAAATATACATATATATATACATATAACTACATATATACCTATATATTTATAACAATATATACATATAGATATATTTACATATATACATATATATATATATATTTTTTTTTTCACATTACTTACCATAAGTGGTATTGCAGGAATATCTCCACCAGTTGCTAATATTCCCTGATACACGCGTAGAAAAAGCGTGTTCGCATTCATCTTCCACCAATCCACCTTACATGCAGCACTTCATCCTATTGGTTGCATCTTTCTAGACGACGACCGACTCGACACCGTGCTACACTGCATCTCCGCCTCCACCCCCACCCCTTTATACCTATATGTATATACATATATATATATACTATAGTTACTTTACTTTTGCTTCTTTTTCCTACCAATAAAAAGATAAAAAATAAAATAAAAGAGAAAAGATAATCCTTGACTTGCAGGTACTCCATCTTGCGAATAGCAAGACCCGTTTTAGAACCCTCATTTGGCTCAAATCCAAGAACCTAATTTTGAGGGTGTGCCTCAAGGACCAAGATTATCAGAAAAAAATCTTAAATAGAAAAACACCAAAAACACAATAAACGTACAGAAGAGATTCGTTGTAGGAAAGGCGTAGAAACTTGACTTGTAACCCCACTTCCTTGAGTTCGACCCTGGGCCTACAAGTGACCAAGATAACATTAAGTAGTCCAGGTAAAAAATTTTTGTAAAGAGATGGTTAGGCTCGATTTAGGTTAACCACTATACACACTTCAATGATAAAATCACCATATTATTACACCTATCCGAGCCCGACCAACATCTTTTCTGGCGCCGTTGCTGGGGAAGTGTGCCTTCAAGTAAGTTTCTATTCCATTCCTTTCATTTTTTCTCTTCTCTCTTCACTGGTGTCTCTGTTTTTGGTGTGCAGGTAAACCTATTGCAAGGAGAAGGTAGGCAGACGAAGTCAGAGACGTGGGCAGATCCAAGGTGACGCCGACACCGCACTGGAGCTCCACACACGTTGCTGCACAAGTAGGTCTTTCTTTCTTAGCAACCTAGGTTAACTTGTAACCTTAATAAAAATACAAAAAACTAAAAAAACTAAAAAACTAGAAAAACTTCTTGGGATCTCTTGGGGCAAGTGGATTAAAATTCACTTGTTTGATTGTTTGACCTTACTCCCACCGCCCCGGGATTTCCAACCTTACTTCGCATAGCGAAAATCCAAGAATCTTGATTCTTGAATTTTTTGCCGTGTGAAGTATTCTTTGAGGCAAATAAAAAGATTGATTGCACCCTTCTTTGCCTCACTTATCTGCAAATTCGGGATCACATTTTTGGTGGGGAGACTTCGAATTGAGTTGATTCCAACTCCACCACGACTTTTCAACTTGCCTAAGATTCGATCCCGAATACTTCAACCCCAACAATTTGATTTTCCTTATCTTTTGGTTGAGCCTTGTGTGTGGAAATCATTTTTGGTGATTGGGAGCACTTGAAATGAAGTGCTTTGGCTCCCTTTCACACTAATTTAAAATTGATTCGTGCATCCACACATAGAAATCTCCATTTAGGGAAGCCCATTGCATTGTAGCATGCATTAACCAATTGACATTGAAGAAGGGTTTGTTGGGCTTAGAAGAAAACTTGTATTCTTGCAAAACCCAGAGATTGGTTGAATTTGTATTTCAGCGAAATCCTAAAATCCATACTACTTAAGGCTGAACTCTAAAAACCATTCACCAATAAAAACTTCAATTCAGGGAGATTTCCCCGTTGCATGCTTGTTTTACACACTTGAAAAATCAATCCCTTGGGCATTACCTGTAAACAACGCCCTTCACATTCCAAAAGCACTTGATCCTAAGCCTCTAACTAAAATTGGTAGCAACTTGACCCTTCTTAAGGATTGGAGGCCTAACTACCTGCGTGTAGTGCCTACGTGCTGGTGAGGGTTCCCGCGTGCTATCGGGTGTCTAAGACTGGGGCAAACGGCCTTTCAATCTGGCCTGGTGGTTCCGCAGTGCTCACATTCGTTTCCGTAGTTCGTGATAGTAGGTAACTTAGATCTTTAGGTCTAAGGGCACACTGTAGAGGATAGGAATTTGATTATACTGATTTGTCATCAAGTGTACCTTTGCTGCATCATTTCTCTCATCTCTTTTCCCTTCTCATCTCCCCAATTCTTCCTGCGGTAGTGCTTGTTTGGGAGGAGGTCACAAAACCCTGAACTGTGTGAATTGCCTGATAAATTTAGAAAAGAAGCCGAATCTTCCTCCTCCTCCATAAACATGGCTGCACGCCCACCCCCAAATCTTGAGGGACGAAACCGCCCTCAGAACCCACCAGGTGGTGGAGCCTTAGATCCCATAACCCTCCTCCAAGCCCAAATGGAAATGTATAATGAGAAAATTGAAGTCATTCGGGAAACATTGGAGGAAATGCAGAACCCTCCCGAATGGTAGGAGCCAAGGTCTCTTAGCTCCTATCAGAATCCCGCTGCTATAGAGACCATAGGACAAATTCTGGTCCCCATGGGCGGGGCGACTTTGAATTGAAACCAAACATGATTGGCCTAATTAATTTTCACTTCCATGGTCTTGCAAGTGAAGATCTTTTTCTCCACTTGGAAGACTTAACCTGATTGGCTAAAACTGTTAAACCAAGAAATATCGGGTTACCTATAGTCCTCATGAAAATGTTCCCATTTTCATTGCGGGATAAAGCGTCGCAGTGGTTACGCACCCTTGGGAGAACCATCCACTCTTGGGAAGAGATGCGAACAACGTTTCTCAAGAAGTTCTTCCCAATTGGGCAAACCAATGCGCTTCGTCGTGCTATCACTTCATTTACACAAGAAAATGGCGAACAATTTCATGAGGCATGGGAGTGGTATAATGATTTCCTTAGGAAGTGTCCGCACCACGGTTTGCCTAAGTGGCATATAGCCTAGATTTTCTACTACAAGCTAAATGAGACTTTAAAGCAGATTGCAGACGCTTCCTGCGAAGGAAATTTTATGAATAAAGATGAGAATGAAGCATTTGAATTATTTGAAAATATGAGTGAAAACTCAATGAACAATGCCTCCATTGTCTCCTTTAATCATACCAGCCTACCCCAAAATGTCCACAAAGTTGACACAGGACCCTCCCATTCATCCACTGATCTCAGCCTTAAAGCACAAAAATTGGATGAAGTCTCCGTCATGCACAGGAAGTTGGACGAGCTTCCGGCCAACCCTACCCATTCTATGGCAAACACCCCCACCTCACCACTTCGTCACAATCCCAATTCTTCCAACGTCAAGCTTGTCCCAAGAAACCCCGTCAGACCTTCCTTATCGAGTGTCGCGTCGAGCGATTCGATAAGTCATGTGGATCTAGCTTCTACGAGCTAGTATTTTGACACAGAGGACCAAACCTCCGTGTGCTCGGAAGCGTATTTACATGCGGACGCATCTTCTGGAATAGAAGACGCTTGCGCCCTGGGGAATAACCTGTTCTCTACCACTTATAACCCAGGGTGGCGAAATCATCCAAATTTCACATGGTCCAACAACCCGCAGCGCCAAAACCCTGTAGGTGGAGTAATGTGATCGTCTGCACCTATCATCCCAAGGGCCCAATCTAATCCTATGGCTAATCTGCCATCAGGCCCTTGCGTATCGCAAACCAAACACGCATCAATTCCTCTTGACAAATTTATGCGAATGATGATGGAAATGTCAAAGCGCCATGAAGAGAACATGACCTCTCTTCAACACCAATTAGCACAGCAGAATGCTGAGATCAGACAACTACGCATGGCGACTCGATCTCAGGGCACTCTTCCCGCCCAACCTATTCCAAACCCGCGAAATTTCATACCCTGTGGTCCTCAACCACAGGTACGACCTTCTAAGGGGCAGGTTAATCAGATTCTGCAGGCTCCGAGCATTCCATCGGGATTTTAGGCTAATCCCACTGCAGCACTGCACTCTTATGTCCCTATTGCAAACCCTCCTCCACCGTATGATCCCACTAGACCCGCATCATCCAATGCTATCACTACGAGGAGTGGTAAGCAGACCATCGATCCGCCTCGACCTGATCCTAGCCCGTCTTCTTCATCGCCCTCTCATTTGGGATGAGCACCACATTCGCGAGAGGACGATACACCCAAATTGGTGCCAGAATCAGTTCCATTCCCTGAGGCTCTACTGAGGGAGCCAAAAAGCAAAAAGAAAGATATGCAGGCCTTTGATAACCTGCGTAATTTTTTCAGGGATGTAGAAATCAAGGTACCCTTGCTCGAGGCTATCAACCACATACCTACTGTTGCCCGATTTTTCAAAGACTACACAACACCCAGGCGACAGTCAAAGAAAACTAAGAATTCGATGGTTCTCTCACCTCTTGCGAGTTGTGCTATACTGTCAAACCTACCACCGAAGTAGAAAGATCCGGGCACACCGCTTATTTCCTGTAGCATCCAAGGCTGCAATTTTAACCGTGCACTGCTTCATCTAGGATCTTCCATTAATCTCATACCAACCATCATGCTCGAAAAATTTTCCTTGGGAAATCTGAAACCCACCCCTGTCACGTTACAGCTGGCAGATTCTTCTGTCAAAATCCCGAAGGGTGTGGTGCAAGACATGGTGGTTAGGGTCAACAGTCTCTGTTTTCCTGTTGACTTTCTTGATTTAGACATGGAAGTTCCTAGGTCACTTTCTGATTGTTCGATCATCCTCGGTAGACCTTTCTTGGCCATAGCCTACGCCCATATCGACTGTGAGTCGGGCTATATTGAGATTGCCGTTGGATCTGAAAAGCTCAAGCTTAACATCTTCAAGGCAGTCAAGAACTTTGATTGCGATTGCATCAAGGATGACACATCTGACGAGGACATGGCCGTTAGCGCATGCATCAGACTAATTGGGACCTATTCTGACTACTGCGGATTACCAATAAACACTGACGACTGCCTGATCTACGCATATTGTGACGTTCCCCCATCCCTACCTATTCTTGTACCTTCTTCTGGCAAGACTTCTGACGAGGTTTTCTCCGCTTCCCATACCTCGTGATCTGAGTCATATCCAGGCTACTCACCATTGGTCCATACTCTTGAAGACCGGATTGCCCTTTCTTTCCTGCCAAATCAGGTGGATTTGCAAATCCACACTGGACCTTGAGGCCACATACTTCTCTCTGGGGCTATTCCTTTTTAGATCCATCTATCCAAGAAGCCCCTCTTCTTGGCCAATATGAGGGCCAATTTCTTCCTCCTGACTTGTTCTCCAACCCGCTTGGGACACTCTCGTCCCAAGAAATGCCAGATCTATCACCATGCACTCTTGAGCTGAAAGAGCTACCTAGTACACTTAAATATGTTTTCTTAGGACCAAATGAAATGCTCCCCATAATCATCAGTTCAAAATTGACCAAGGAGAAAGAGTGCAAACAAACTAAGGTCCTCATGGAACACAAGGCAGCCATTGGATGGCCTTTATCAGACTTATTTGGCATTAGCTCCTCCTACTGCACTCACGGTATATATACGGAGGAGGAGGCTCGACCTTCCCGCGTGATGTAGCGACGTCTCAACCCTAACATGTAGGAGGTCATTAAGAAAGAAATCATTAAGTGGCTGGATGCGGGTATAATCTACGTGATCAGCGATAGCCCCTGGGTGAGTTTGATTCACGTTGTGCCCAAGAAGGCAGGACTCACCATCCGTGTCAATGACAGGGGCGAATCCATCCCTACACGCACTCCTACATCTTGGAGAGTGTGTAGATTATAGGAAACTCAATGCTGCAACTAAGAAAGATCACTTTCCACTACCTTTCATTGACCAAATCCTGGAGCGATTGGCGGGAAATAAATTTTTCTGTTTCCTGGATGGTTTCTCAGGATATAACCAGGTGGCAATTGACCCCCGGGACCAAGAGAAAACCACTTTTACCTGCCCCTTCGACACCTTTGCATTTAGAAGGATGCAGTTTGGACTTTGCAATGCGCCAGCAACTTTCCAGAGATGTATGCTGGCGATATTCCATGACATGGTGGGTGACTTTCTCGAGGTCTTCATGGATGACTTTTCGGTCTTTGGACCATCTTTCGATGACTGTCTTGCCAACCTGACTCGTATCATTAGGAGATGTATTGATGTAAACCTCATGCTCTCTTGGGAAAAAAGTCATTTTATGGTGCACGAGGGAATTGTTCTCAGGCATATCATCTCCAATAGGGGTATCGAGGTTGACAAAGCTAAGCTTGACATAATTGCTGATTTACCTATGCCTGGCTCTGTCAAACAAATCCGCTCCTTCCTGAGACACGTTGGTTTCTATTGGAGATTTATCAAAGACTTCTCCAAGATTTCTAGACCTTTAACTCATCTCCTATCAACCGATGTACCCTTCGATATGGGCCCCGACCGCATACGAGCATTGACGCAGCTACGTAATGTTGTCACCAAGGCCCTTGTTCTCTAGCCGCCTGATTGGTCCCTCGACTTTGAACTCATGTGTGACGCTTCCGACCTTGCAGTCGGAGCCATCCTGGGACAAAGATGCGATAGACACCCCTTCGTGGTGTACTATGCCAGTAAGACGTTGGACGAGGCCCAGCGTAATTATACTACCACTGAAAAAGAACTACTGGCGGTCGTCTTTGGGCTGGAGAAATTTCGCTCTTACCTTCTGGGCTCTCACGTTATTGTTTTCACTAATCACGCAGCCATTCGCCATCTCATGCACAAGAAGGATGCCAAGCCTAGACTGATTCGTTGGATCCTTCTGCTCCAAGAATTTGACATTGAGATTCGCGATAAGGCTGGAGCCCAGAATGTTGTGGCTGATCACCTTTCCAGACTGGACCCTGACCATATTGGACTTACTCTGCCGATCAATGAAATTTTTCCTAATAAGCACCTATTGGCAATTAATGTGGCAAGTGGACCGTGGTAGCCGACATTGCCAATTACCTTGCTTCTGAATCCCTTCCACATGGCTGGCCTAAAAACCAGTGCGAGCGTCTCATGGCAGAAGCAAAGTATTATTTCTGGGATAATCCACTTCTTTTTCACATAGGTGCTGATCAAATCATCTGTCGCTGTGTTCCTAACAGTGAATTCCACAGTGTGTTATCCTTCTGCCACGATCAGGCCTACGGAGGCCATTTCTCTGGGAGGAAAACTGCAGCCAAGGTGTTGCAGTGCGATTTCTTTTGACCCTTCCTTCACTAGGATGCACACAATTATGCCAAGCATTGCACTAGGTGCCAGTCATTAGGGTCAATGTCATGTCGCGACATGATGCCCTTACAACCCATCCTAGCTACAGAAATCTTCGACATTTGGGGAATTGATTTCATGGGTCCTTTTCCTCCTTCCAATGGCTTCGAATTCATCCTCGTGGCCATTGACTATGTTTCGAAATGGATCGAGGCTATTCCCGTGCACCGTGCTGACCATATTATATCCACTCGCTTTGTCAAAGACCACCTCTTTGCACGCTTTGGGATCCCTCGAGCCATTATCTCGGATGGAGGAAGCCACTTTACCCATGCCTCTTTTTTGGCACTTCTGAGGAAATACGGAGTCCACCATCATATCGCATCCCCGTATCATCCTCAGAAGAACGGCCAGGCAGAGGTGTCAAATCGACAAATCAAGCAAATTCTCCAGAAAATGGTTCGGCCTGACCGTAAGGATTGGTCCGACAAGCTGATTGACGCACTTTGGGTGTATCAAACCGCCTTCAAGGCTCCCCTTGTATGTCTCCGTATAGAATCGTTTACGGGAAGCCTTGTCATTTGCCTGTGGAGTTGGAGCACCGTGCTTATTGGGTGGTTCGCTAATGTAACCTCGACCCAGACCTATGTGGTTGAGAAAGGAAACTCCAACTCCAGGAGCTGGAAGAGCTCCGTCGTGAAGCCTATGATTCTGCTTTAACCTTCAAACAATGCACTAAGGCTTTTCACGATAGCTGTATTCAGCGGAAAGAATTTGAGCCATCTCAGCAAGTTTGGTTCTATAATGCCCGACTCAAATTCTTTCTTGGGAAACTGAAGTCCAAATGGACTAGTCCTTTCCTGGTCTTGAGACCATTTCCCAACGAGGCCGTTGAGATTGAAGATCCCAAATCTGGGCATAAATTTACGGTCAATGGGCAGCATTTAAAACCCTATCTTACTCATGAACCTGCCCCCGTTGGAGAAACCGTTGCCTTGCTGGAGGGTAACTAATTCTTTGCCACACTCTGAGTCCAGCTGGGGACGTTAAATTCAGTGCTCGTTGGGAGGCATCCCAACAACACTCACTATCCACCATCACTTTTCACTTCACTGTCGCGCTCACTTCACTTTTCACTTCACCACCCACCCTACCACCCTGCTATATACCCTGCACTTCAGCTCTCATTACCTGATCTTTCGTCCTTTCTCTACCCTTCCCCGCATGCATATGAGGACATAGCATCGTTTGGCATGGGCGGGTGGATAGGCATCCTTAGGATCTGGGTATTTTATGGTATCATGCAGTTTCTATATAAAAAAAAAAAGAAATGAAAAAGGGTGTTTAGTAATGATCTGAAGGCTGAAAGAAAAATACAATAAGTGTTTATGGATATTCAACCTCTGTTTTGAGGACTTTCCAGGCCACAGAAGCTTGATTCGCTTAAGCTCGACTTAATTCACTTGAGCATTGACAAGATAGATCGGAACCTCTCCTAACTAAGGACATATTCTTGTACCTGAGAGACCAGTACAGGATTCGTTGGTTTGCTTCTACTTGAGAGCTTAAGTAAACTTGGTTCACACTACACATATCAAGAAAGACCAGGTGAACATAAGATCCAACCCTAGCGTTCATTAGGGAAGGTGGAGTCCTTACCTGTACGCATAGGTAGACTTTTTATCCCAGGCTTTAGTCTTGTGTTTAGGAGCGACTCTTTCGACCAAGAAAGAACTCTCCCACCAAAAAGAAAATTGTACTCCTCCAAATAATGTTGTAAGAGATATACTGACACGTGTTTCAAAAAAAAAAAAAAAAAAAAAAGAGAAAAGTTGCAAATAAGTCAGTATATCTTGCAAATATCTGTAAAGTTTCTACCCTAAAAAAGTTTTTCAGGCAAGTTGCAAATACCCTGTTTTCCTGTGAGCCACAAATGTCAGAAAATGGGAGTTGAGTTTTCCGTCATCTTTTAAGGGTCAATCCGAAAACACGAGCTAAAACTGGGACCAACCTGTACTTAAAAATTCGTGAAACCCTGGGCTTGAGTCTGGACAGTCTTGATCCTTGACTAAGCACAAGCCATAATCTCTTGAGCTCTCGAGTACGGCAAAAACCTCCTGGGTCCTGGAAATCGTACTTAAGGTTTAAATATCAAGAGTTCTTGTTAGTTGAGAAATGATCTATGTCATGTGAGACTTAAAGTACTGGTAGTCTTATCTATAATTGGTTCTCACAATATCCAACAATAAGCACACCTATGATGCCTCAGGAGAAAATCCTCAGCTTAAAGATCATTTCTAAATACAATACAAAAAAATGTTTTACTAGGGACTAGCAAAAGAGAGGCATGGAGGTATGATTGCATCGCAAAAATACACCTGCAATTGTGCCATCTTGTGCTATTTCCTAGCATTACCAGTGCATATTAGGTTTCCATAGTCGCATTTGTAAAAATACATGCATGATGCATTTAATTGAGAGGGGAGGAGAGTGAATAAAATGGCCTTGCAATTTACATTTTCTCCAAGTGCATCTTTGAAAAATTCACCATCTTTTTATTTGATTTTGAAATCTCTTCCCCCGGCTACATGGAACAACATCTTCTTCTTTGCACCTTGCCCTGCAGCCGCATGCCCAGCCTTTCCTTGCCATGAGCCATGCATAGCCGCATGCACAGCCAGGGCATGGCTGTGCATGCTTTCCTCCTCTATAAAAGCAGGGCGGCTCCTTCATTGCAAAGAGCCTGGGCCTCCACACAAAAAAATCACAGTAGCACTTCTCCAGGCCACCGTCCCCTCCTCTCTCCTTCCATACGCAGGCCCTCCTCCTCTGAGGAGACACTCTAGGGGCAAGAGTACCTCACGGTGGTGCACACCCACCATTGTGAGACCACCACCTCCCATCTCATCAAAGAGCCGGTGGGCATGGTGGTATTCCCTATTTTTTCGTTTGAAGCCACTTCAGCCATTGGAGCAGGAGCTTCAAGCTTTGAAGCTCAAAGCTCCGCACGCAGCAGCAGCAGCAACGTGGCTACAGCTGCCCAGCCCTTTCTACGCACGCCTGCAGGCCGCCCTCGCCTCCAGTGCGCGCATGCAGGTGCCCTCGCCTCCCGCTTCTTCACATTGCACTCGCCTGTCTGCCCGCAACCGGCCACCGCGTGCCCCTACAGCGGCTGGCCAAGCCTCACCATGCACCCCGGCCAACACCCGCAAGCCACCACACAATCAGCAGCTTGCCCTCGCCCTTCACCGCACATGCCAGCAGCCCTCTCTGCACGCTTTGTCGCGAACCACCTCACCGCAAGCCAGCAGCGGCGCCACTCTTCCACACGCACCGAGCAGTCCGCACTCACAGCACCTATAGCAGGCTGTTGCGCAGCTCGCCCAGCCACTGTAGCCACTGTTCACACATTTCTGCGGAACACTGTGGCTACAGTGGGGTGACCTGTGAGTTTCTCACTTATCCAGTCCCCCAACGTGCTGCAACCGCTGTTCGCCTGTGCTCGCGTCTCACCCCGCGTCCCGCTCCAGCGCCCGCCTGCGCGTCTACATGCGTTCCCCTGCCAACGCCCGTCCCTCCCGCATCTTCGCCCACATGCGCTTGCCAGCGCCTGCTCCAGCCCTCGCACAGCACGGTGTGCTGCATTCCTTCCTCTGCGCCCATTCCCCTGCGTGCGCATCTCAGCGCACCTACGCGCCTACACGTGCGCGCGTGGAGCCTCCATATGATGCTTGGAAGCTTCAGACGCCTTAACCCTCAATAGCGCCCTCTCTCTCTCTCACACACACAGCACTCTCTCACTCTCTTTACCGACACTTACACACCTACACTCACACTTTCATACACGCACACACACCTATACACTGTTATATACATATATATATATACGTATACATATATATATTGATATATATACATATATATATATACTTATATCTATATATATAGTAGTATTTATATAACTATGTATTAGTATACATATATATATATATACATATATCTATACTTATATATATATACATATATATTTACATATATACATATACTTATGTACATATATATATATATATACACATATATCTATACATATATTAATATTTATATAACTATGTATTAGTCTATATATATATCTATATACTTATGTATATATATATATATACACATATATACTTACATATATGCATATATTTGTATACATATATCTATATATATATTATTACCTATATAACTAAGTGTAAGTATAGATACATATATATATATATATATATATATACATATATACACACCTACATATACATATATATATATGCATATATATATAAATATACATACATATATGCATATATATCTATATAACTATATATACATATATACATATATATACATATCTAGCTACATATATCTATATATACATATATTACTATATACATATACATACATATATATGTGCATCTATATATTAACATATACATACATATACATATACATATATCTATCTATACATATATTTACATACCTATATATATACATATATATATATATACATATAACTACATATATATCTTTATATTTATAACCATATATACATATAGATATATTTACATATATACATATATATATACTTTTTTACATTACTTGCCATACGTGGTATTGCGAGAATATCTGCACCAGTTGCTGATATTACCCTATACATGTGTACAAAAAGCGTGTTCGCATTCATCTTCCACCAATCCACCTTACACGCGGCAGTTCGTCCTGTTGGTCGCATCTTTCTAGACGACGACCGACTCGACACCGTGCTACACACCATCTCCACCTCCACCCCCACCCCCACCCCTTTATACATATATAGTATATACATATATATATATACCATAGTTACTTTACTTCTGCTTCTTTTCCCTACCAATAAAAGGATAAAAAATATATATAAAAGAGAAAAGATAATCCTTGACTTGCAGGTACTCCGTCTTGTGAATAGCAAGACCCGTTTTGGAACCTTTATTTGGCTCAAAGCCAAGAACCTAATTTTGAGGGTGTGCCTCAAGGACCAAGATTATCAGAAAAAAATCTTAAATAGAAAAATACCAAAAACACAATAAACGAATGGAAGAGATTCATTGTAGGAAAGGCGCAGAAACTTGACTTGTAACCCCTCTTCCGTGAGTTCGACCCTAGGCCTAAAAGTGACCAAGATAAAATTAAGTAGGCCAGGTAAAAAATTTTTGTAAAGAGATGGTTAGGCTCGATTTATGTTAACCACTATACACACTTCAACGATAAAATCACATATTAATACACCTATCCGGGCCCGACCAACACCTACGGCCGTCCTCCCTCAACAAATGAAGCCATATTTAGAAAAGGTTTTTGAAAATCCCTTGAAGGGCGGAAGAGAGGAGATATGGAGCGAGAGGCGAAGGGGCTTAGGGGAGCCATCGAAGACTACATGCACTATGCAACTAGTGCGCACTGTGCACCAACACCCCCCATAGCCTGCCTTGTGCGCCCTGCTTCAGTGCTACACCAAAGCCTCACCGCCCTTGCAGCCCAGCAGGCGCTGCCCACGTCACAACTATTCACACAACATCTAGCGCGCTCGTGTGCACCCTCCAGCGCTCTTGCACACCTAGTGACCCCACCAGCACCCTTACGCTCCTAGCGCCCTCTTGTAGCCACCAGCGCTCCTAGCAGCATCCGAGCCTTCCCTCACCGCAGGCAACAGCTATCCGCAGGTGCTGCGCACAAATCCAGTGCCCTTGTGCGCCCAACCGCACTCACCCATGTTGCCTGCAGGCACTTCTCCAGCGCTCCCACCGCAAGCATGCCCTTGCCTGCACCCACGCCCTCTCCGCTTCTCTGCAGCAGCAGCGCGAGCGTCATCGCTTTGCTCCGTGAACAGAAGGCAACCAGCACGGCTCCAGCCTTCCCAACAGTGACCTTGAGTGGCGCACCCCTTGTGCGATCAACGGTCAGCTGGCAACGGTGCCTAGCTGCGCACGCATCAGCCCCCTGCAGCAAGCTCCACCGGCATCAAGCTCTCCATCTGATTGCCACCCGCCACCTCCGGCCATGCTTCCCCAGCAATCACAATCACCTCTCTCCCACACACCACCATCGGGCCTCGATCGGTCGGCCACCAAGCCTTCACTCGTGCAAAGAGGAAAGAGGAATTTTCCTTTGTTTTTGGTGACATTAGAATTTACAATCCTTTCCATTGCCAAAAACCCTATTGCAATATTTAGTGGATTAATATATTTGAGTGAAATTTCAGGCATGCCCTTACATTTTATAGTATTTCTCTCATGCACTTAACTCTTAAATGGTGATGGATAAATGCGTAAGATCTCATCCATACACTCACATGACCTAAAAGAGAAAGCCCCATGTCTTGAAATACAACTATGTTACATACCATTACAAGTTATTTCATGAAAGGAAAATTGCATTCATACCCCTGCATTTCTAAATAATTACGTGTTCCTTCTTTTCGCCTTGTTTCGCATCAGATTTGAACACAAATTGCGCACGTGATTGAATAAGTACAAAGGAAAAAATATTTTGTGAACTTATTAATCTGTTCCTCCCTGTGGATATGACATCCTTTTCGTGGTTTAAATTCATATCTATGTTAATCTTTGATTGAGAGATTTCCACCACATTAATTACAATGACACATCCTTCTATTGCTATCATAAATAAGCGAAACTCTCTCCATAAAATTGGCACCGTTGCCGGGGAGGCAATAGACACAATAGATTCATGTTATTATTTTTGGATATTCTAAGTTGCACAATTATCTGATTATTTTTTATTGTGCGAGGAATCTGACGAGGCGATGAGGCGCAACAGAGCAACGATGTCAACCATGAGCTAAGCCACACGAGGAAAAGACATAGGAGACCAAGATCCCTCTTTCATAAGGGATTCTCCATTGTCACAAAATTTATTTCTGTCTTTTTTCCCTTGTAGTAATTGGGGCTAAATTTTTGGGGGTCTATCCCCACATTTTTTAGCTACTAGGGTTTATAATTTTTTTGTTTTTTTGCATGCGTGATTGCATTCTCTACTTGCTTGCCTTTAAAACCAACAAAAGAAAATATCGAGCTACTTGTTTAGAAGTTGCATGCCCTTAGGTGCGCGCATTTAGGGGTGATTGAGCAGCACATTAGATCTTGTTATTGCATTGCAAGCATGTTAGCACGAAGATTGCTGGAGATAGATACACCTTTCTAACTTTTGCATCCAGCTCCTGTTCACACATTTGCATTCAAATTAAAATTCAAGACAACCAAGTTGTTTGAATTTACGAATTTAGTGGTCGCATAACTACAAGTGGAACTGATAATCAGATTCAACCCTAAAATCAATTCACATTTGATCTAATTCTAAGGGACTTATCTGCGTTTTCAAAAAAATTACAAAGATTTACGGTGTGTTGCACACTTCTGACACTGAGCATGCACATTAGGCATTGCACTAAGGCTCGATCCCTTTAGGCTATAGGCACCAATCACTTTATCGGTGTAAACCCTCCTATTGTGTTTTGTGGTGGTGGTGATACTATCTTTTGACCAAGTGTTTTGATACTTCACGGAGGGGGACACCCCTTAAAGGAATAAAAGGGTAGTTAAGGGGCACCGCATATGCATCGCCGCAAAGGAAGGGTTCGCCCTACTTGCATCCCTTTGTTCGTCCTTGGAGTAACTTCTCACTTGATCACCTAGGAGTATCATCCAAGCAAAGTATAGGTCCTAGGGCACTCAAAGGTTGAATTAAGGCACGTAATTGCAGTGAAAAACTTGTTTGGCCATTTATATCAACTAATTCGACCTCCGCAACAAAGAAGGTTAAGATTTCAAGTCAACACCCCTCTTATACCACTTATGTGGGAACGAAGGGATAAGCCTTGACCTTTTGACTTACCTTTGGAGTGGAGGTTTCACTTACTTAATAAGAACCTGAATTGTGTGTGATATTGTATGCATGGTACACACTCTCTTGAGGATACTCTACTGTTTGATCCTGAGCCCGAGAGAATTCTTAGGAGAGCTCACCTAGGAGAGAAAAGAGAAGGAATGGTTGATCAAGGAGCAAATCAACAAAGGACCCTAAGGGACTATTTTATTCCAACTAACCAACCTTCACAAGCACTAAGACGACCGGCAGGGGATAATCCGTATGAGATCAAGAGCAATACCATATCTTTATTGCCCTCCTTTTATGGTACTACTAGGGAGGACCCCTACCGGCATTTGGAGGATTCACCGAGGTCTGTTCCACGATCAAGAGCCCTGATGGGGACTCTATTTCCTTTCTCCCTAAAGGATAAGGCCAAGCACTGGTATCATACCCTCGATGTAAGGGTAAATGATTGGGCCACCCTTACGAGATAATTTTTGAAAAAGTATTTTCCTATGAGTAAGACCAACCATTACAGAAGAGAGATTATGGGTTTTACTCAACAGGAAGGGGAGCAATTTCATGAGACTTGGGAGCACTTTAATGACCTTTTTAGGTTATGCCCCCACCATCAGGTGCCAAGATGGCAGTTGGTCGAAAGGTTCTATAACGGATTATCTAAAAGGCATAGGCAAACCATTGATGTAGCCTGTGAAGGAACCTTCATGACCAAAACTGAGGATGAAGCCTGGGCATTATTTGAAATATTAAGTGACAACTCCATACATCTATCCTCTGCCTATCAAGAAAGAAAACCATCAATCTTGCAGAGGAAGATAGAGGCCCATGAAGCTGGGGCTTCTCAGAATTTGGCTTACCAGATTCAACTATTGAATAAAAACTTTGATAGGCTTTTAGCAAACCCCGGCATGAGCCCACAAGCAGCCTCTATCTTTCAAGCTTCAAGAGAATTCTCCATTTGCCAAAGCACAATGCACACCACTGTGGAGTGCCATCAAGAAAATCAATTCCCTGGGTTGATTCAGGCCAACTTGAATGCGGCCTAAGGTTTCCGTCCCCACGCAATAACCCGAATTCCAATACCTATAATCTGGGGTGGTGGAACCATCCAAATTTCTCTTGGAAGCAAGGTGATGCTTCTAACTCAATGAACATAAGACCCTTACCTCCCCAACCCATATGCCAACCATCTTATGAAAACCCTCCTTAGAATAAGCCCTCTGAGATGGATGAACTGAAGGCCATGATGAAAGCAATGCAAGAGCATCAGAATATGGTCATCCAATCTCAAAATAAGATGATTACTGATATGCAATCCCAAATTGGTCATCTTACTGAGGCAGTTAGGCAATGTGATCTGGGGAAGCTACCTAGCTCTTCTGAGGAGAACACTAAGGGCAAGGGGGTTGTATTCAGGGAGCACAACCAAGCAGTGACCGTGTTGAGGAGTCAAAAAAAGATTGACAAGCCTAATAACACTCCTACGATTACGTCTCAGAATTCCCCTTCCATACCTGACCCGACTTCCATCTCCACCGAGGAAGAGCCACACTATTCTCCCTCGCACAAAATCACCCACAATGAGGATGTCGTCCTTCCTCCACCCCTTTCCTGCCATGACGACCCCTCTACCTAGAAGCCGAGGGTGCCCTATCCAGAGCACCTATCTGCTCTTGGGGAATCTTCTGTTGGCTCATTTGGAGCCAAGGATAGGCGGAAGAGATTATGGGTACTTTTAGGCAAGTCCAGATTAACTTGCCTCTGTTGGAAGCTATTAAACAAATCCCATCCTATGCCAAGTTTCTGAAGGACCTGTGCACCCAGAATCGTCGATCTAGGAAACAAGTCCAAACCAAGGTCATCCTGCCTGACCATGTTAGCTTGGTTCTCCAGCACGGAACACCCCCCAAAATGAAAGACCCAGGGGCCCCGTATATTTCGATGGTTATAGGTAACCAACACATTGACGAGGCTCTACTCGATCTGGGTGCGAGGGTGAACTTTCTACCGAGCTTTGTCTATGACCTTTTGGGAGGAGGCAAGCTAAAGCCTAGTCCAGTAATCCTCCAGGTTGCAGACAGATCACTTATGACACCATGGGGATTGTTGGAAGATGTCCTTGTGGGAGTGGAGGATTTCTTCATTCCTGTTAACTTTTTGGTGCTTGATATTGACCCATCAAATAAGCCCACAAAGCCGTCCATTATTCTGGGATGCCCCTTCTTGGCCACAGCTGATGCCTCTATAAATTGTAGATCTGGGGCACTTAAAATGGGCTTTGGGAACAAGAAGATCTGGTTCAATGCTTTTGATACTTACAAGCAATTCGGATTTGAAGATTGTTCTCAGATTGAGGTCATTGATGAAATAATTGAAGAGACTACACCAGCACTCTTATGCAGAGATCTCCTTCAGAAGGTCATATCTAAGGACCATCCCTCGATTATTAAAGAAACTGAAAGGGAAATGCCCAAATTAGAAGAGTTGCTGGGGATACACACTGAGTCTTTGTCCCATCCGTGGACTGTGAAGGTAGATCAACCACCTGAGGCGGGGACATCTCAACTAAAACCCTCAATCCAAAAGGCCCCTGAGTTGGAGTTGAAAGCCCTCTCGAGCACATTGAAATATTCTTTCCTTGGCCCTTATAACATGCTCCCCATTATTATCTCATCTGCATTATCTGAATTGCAGGAGGGAGCTCTGCTTGAGTGTTTACAAAGGCACAAGGAAGCAATTGCCTACTCAATTGCTGATATTAAGGGTGTTGATCCCTTTCTTTGCATGCATCATATATACACAGACGAGTCCATGAAGCCTTTTTGAGATATGTAGAGAAGGCCCAATCCAAATATGTGGGAGGTTGTTAAAAAGGAGATTCTGAAATGGCTGGATGCAGGGATTATCTATCCCATTTCAGAGAGTAAATGGGTCAGTCCTATTCATGTAGTTCCCAAAAAGGCAGGAATCACTATGGAGGAGAATGACGAAGGAGAGCTAGTGACCACTAGATCCTCAACTGGTTGGAGGGTCTGCATTGATTACCGCCATTTGAACATGGCTACCCAGAAAGACCATTTCCCCTTACCGTTTATGGATCAAATTTTGGAACGATTGGCGAGGAACAAGTACTTCTATTTTCTTGATGGGTACTCTGGGTATAATCAGATAGCTGCTTTTCCTGACTATCAGAAGCGTACCACCTTCACGAGTCCGTATGGCACATTTACGTTCTGCCGAATGCCATTCGGGTTATGTAATGCTCCTGCCACTTTCCAATGTTGTATCATGGCTATCTTTTCTGATATGATCAACAACTTCGTTGAAATTTTCATGGATGACTTCTCCATTTATGGCTCACCATTTGACCTATGCCTTTCGCACCATGATAAAGTCTTAACCTGTTGCAAAGAGGCAAAGCTGGTGCTTACCTGGGAGAAAAGCACTTTATGGTCCAGTAGGGCATTGCGTTAGGGCATATAGTTTCCGAGAGAGGATTAGAGGTGGACACCGCAAAAATTGATTTCATCTCTAAGCTTCCGTTGCCCGCCAATGTTCGTCAGGTTAGATCTTTCCTTGGCCATGCTAGATTTTATAGGCGCTTCATTAGAGATTTTAGTAAAATCTCTAGGCTACTCTGCGACCTGTTAGTGAAGGATGTCTCCTTCGATTTTGATGATAGATGTGGCGAGGCTTTCCAAGTTTTGAAGAAAGCCCTTATTACCGCACCGATTCTCCAAGCACCAGATTGGACCCTCCCATTTGACCTTATGTGCGATTCTTCTGATTTTACAGTGGGAGCAATCTTAGGTCAAAGGGTTGCTAGCAAACCTCATGTGCTGCATTATGCCAGCACGACCCTTACGGATCCTCAGCAAAACTACACGATCACTGAAAAGGAACTACTTACTGTAGTATTTGCTTTGGAAAAGTTTCGATCTTATCTTTTGGGATCCAAGGTTGTGGTGTTCACTGATCATTCTGCCCTAAAGCATCTTCTTGCTAAAGGACACCAAACCTCGCCTAATTCATTGGATTCTGCTACTCCAAGAATTTGACCTGGAAATTAAAGACAGGAAAGGAGTTGAGAATGTGGTAGTAGATCATCAGTCTAGGATCCCTATTGAGGAATCAAACCCTACTGGCGGTATTCAAGAGACTTTCCCTGATGAGTCTCTGATGGCCGTGGAAGCTAAAACTTGGTTTGCTGACATAGTGAACTATCTTGTAACGGGCATTATCCCCAGTACTTGGGACAAGCAGAAGCGAGATAGGTTTCCTGTCAACACTAAATTTTACCACTGGGAGGAACCCGAGCTTTTTAGAGTAGGCCCTGACCAGCTTTTTCGCCATTGCGTCCCTGATGAAGAACAAAGAAGTGTTCTGAGTTTCTGCCATGATCTCCATTGTGGGGGACATTTTAGTGGGAAGAAGACTGCCCATAAGGTTCTTCAGTCTGACTTTTGGTGGCCCACATTATTCCGAGATGCACATATGTATGTGGGTGCATGTCTACATTGCCAGCAAACAGGAACCATTTGAAAAATGGATGAGATGCCCCAACAACCTATCCTCCCTGTTGAAATTTTTGATACTTGGGGCATTGACTTCATGGGTCCCTTTCCTATGTCCTTCGGATATGAATACATCCTGGTGGCTGTAGACTATGTATCGAAATGGATAGAAGCCATACCCACGTGAACCAATGACCATTCCGTGGTCTTGGGCTTTGTTAAGGCTAATATCATGTCTCGGTACGGGTGCCCAAGGACGATCATAAGTGATGGAGGACCTCATTTCAAGAACATACACTTCACTAGAATACTCCAAAATTTGGGAGTCAACCACATGATAACCACACCTTACCATTCCCAAACGAGTGGACAAGTTGAAGTGTCTAATAGGGAGATTAAGTGAATTTTAGAAAAAACTGTCAGGCCTGATTAGAAGGATTGGTCTAAAAGACTAAATGATGCTCTTTGGGCTTACAGAACTGCATATAAGACTTCCTTGGGCATGTCTCCTTTCCATCTTGTCTACAAAAAAGCGTGCCACCTTCCCGTTGAAATCCAACATAAAGCTTATTGGGCTATTAAAAATGTTAACTTGAATCTTGATAAAGCGGGCAAGGCATGTATGTTAGAATTAAGTGAGCTTGAGGAGCTTCGTAATGAAGCCTATGAAACCTCTCAAGCTTACAAGCAACGTACAAATGTCTTCCATGATAAGCACATCATTAGAAAGACTTTTGATCCCAACCAGTGGGTCTGGCTTTTCAATTCTAGACTTAAATTATTTCCTGGAAAGCTCAAGTCCTGTTGGGATGGGCCATACGTTGCTATCAATACTTTCCCTTATGGAGCTGTAGAAATTTGGAACCCTAATTCAGGTACAAGCTTTAAGGTAAATTTCCAGCGACTTAAACCTTATATTACTCTTTCAGATGGCCAGGTTTTGGATGCACTTCAGATTGAAGAGCTTTAGCTCCTCTCACTCTCCTCCTCAGGTGATATTCTTCTATGTCTGCATTTTTCTAATGAGGACATTGTCAGTCTTAGGCATGGGGGGTATAACCTGAGAATGTTTATAGCATTTACAAATATTTGCATACATATATATATGTATATATATATAAAGAAAAAACTCTTATTTTCTTGAGCTGAATGGGTTAGTCCCTAGCAAAATATTTTTGTCATCGGAGGTTTTTCTTCTTGAATTATTTCTTAAGTTTAGAATCCAGTACATTTACTTCACATGCATGTAGACTGGGTAATGGATCCTTGAAGAAAACCAATAAGCATTTGTAGTCTACTAAACCCTTGGACAGCTAATAGGGAGTCAGGCATACTATCTTCAAGTAGATCCACCCTGTATTTATGAGATGAAAGTAGAGAGATTACTGGTGCGCTAAGTCTAGTGCAAGGACCGTTAAGTTTTGGACAATTAAATGATGATACTTCAGAGTTAAGCATAGTTTTAGCTCTCTGTTCCTGTTTGCGTACTTTGTGTGAATTCCTGACAGTCACCAAATAAAGTAGATACACAGAGATTGAGTCTTAATAAAGCTATGACTATGGTGGATGGTTACGACCATCCTTCATAGAGTCCTTGGCTGAAGGAGGGTAATAGTGTCAAGGGTCAGAAATATGCCTGTCCCATCCATTCCTTCCCGGTGTCGAGAATAGGCACTTCCACCAAATAAGCCATACAATATTCTCTTGACCATCATCATCCCTAATAATACCTCATAAATAAAAGTCTGTGTCGTGTTATGTTAATTTAAAAAAAAAAAAGAAAAGAAAAGAAGAAGAAAAAGAAGAAACAATTATATTACAAAAAAAAAAGAGAAGAAGAAGAAGAAAAGAGAGAGAGAAAAGAAAAAGAAAAAAGTCCAAGTTTATAAAGTTATCTATGTAACATTGTTTCTGAGGCAATAGAACACCTATCACGATCCACCAAATATGACCCACGCCTATCTTTCAGTATTTCTGATCGCCTGAATATTGGCTAAGGACTTTAACTTAGTTGTAGAGTTATTAGGACTTTAGTTGAAGTGTGAATGCCATGTGAGGCTACCAAACAGTGAGTACACTTACTAAATCTGGCAAGATTTGTGATCTCAGAAAGAAAAGAAGAAAAAGAATGAGCACCAAGGAACATCAAGAGAGCACAATTGTTTAGCCTCTCTCTGGGTTGATTCATTTGATAGTCTGGATATCTAGAGTACGTAGTACTAGACTACATGTAGCACCAGATAAGTGTATGCCACCAAATATAAATCCATTCAACACATCATCTCCTACCTAAGCTAAAAAGCCAAGGTCAATTTATAGATTATTTTCTGCTTTATCCCCGAGGGAAGTAGTTGCCTATCTCGATAGAATTTTATCAAGGGTTAAGTGCAAACTGCAAATGTAAGTTGGTTATTTTCACTTGGATATGTTACGTAGGCTATCATTGCTTCACATTTGTCTGGATCTCTAAAGTTTTGAAATAAGAAAAGAAGAAATCTTCTGATTACTTCTATTATTTTTCATTTTTTTGCTAGGGACTAGCAAATCTTAGGCATGGGGGTATTTGATGAGTCCATTTTAATGGACTATTGTTACACCTAAGTACTCCAATTCTAACATAGTACGTTTGTTAATAATCACATTAGGTCATTAAATAAGTACATGCATCATTACTTGAGCTTTTATCTACTTTATTGCATTCTATAACTTAGTATGTAATTATTTTATGTTTTGTTATTGTAGGCATGATGTGGGAAAAGAACAAGGAGGGGGGGGGGGGAATTTCCCCCAACAAATGCCTCAACACCTCCCTCATCCTACGGCCAGCATTAACACCTCCCCATAAATATCTAACCTATGGCTGTCCTCCCTCAACAAATGAAGCCATATTTAGAAAAGGATTTTGAAAATCCCTTGAAGGGTGGAAGAGAGGAGATATGGAGTGAGAGGCGGAGGGGCTTGGGGGAGCCATCGAAGACTGCATGCACTGTGCAACTAGCACGCACTGTGCACCAACGCCCCCCACAGCCTGCCTTGCGTGCCCTGCCTCAACGTTGCACCAAAGCCTCACCGCCCTTGCAGCCATGCAGGTGCACCACATTGCAACTGCACGCACAACATGCAGCTCCCTCGCACGCACCCTCCAGTACTCTTGTGCGCCCAGCGCCCCCACTAGCACCCTTGCGCAGCCACTAGCGCTATTAGCAGCATCCAAGCCTTCCCTCACCACAAGCAGTAGCTGCCTGCAGGCACTGCTCCCAACATCTAGCACCCTTGTGCACCCAGCCACCCACACCAGCATTGCTTGCAGGCACTTGTCCAGCGCTCCCACCGCAAGCGCGCCCTTGCCAGCACCCGCATCCTCTCTACTTCTATGCAACAGCAGTGCAAGCCTCATCGCTTCACCTCAGCGAACAGCAGGCAACCAGCATGCCCCCAGCCTGCCCAACAGCGACCTTGTGCGGTGCACCCCTCGTGCAATCAACGGTCACCCGACCGCGGTGCCTACCCCAGCGCGCATGCGACAGCAGTAGTGCGCGTCAGCCCCTGCAGCAAGCTCCACCGACATCAAGCTCTCCGGATGACCGCCACCCGCCACCTTCGGCTGTGCTTTCCTCGCCGTTGTGATCACCTCTCTCCCGCACACTACCGTGGGGCCTCGGTGGACCGGCCACCAAGCCTTCACGCGTGCAAAGAAGAGAGAGGAATTTTTCTCTCTTTTTGGTGACATTAGAATTTACAATCCTTGCCATTGCCAAAAACCCTATTGCAATATTTAGTGGATTAATATATTTGAGTGAAATTGCATGGATGCCCTTACATGTTATAGTATTTCTTTCATGCACTTAACTCTTAAATGGTGATGTGGATAAATGCATAAGATCTCATCCATATACTCACATGACCTAAAAGAGAAATCCCCATGTCTTGAAATACGACTATGTTACATGCCATTACAAGTTATTTCATGAAAGGAAAATTACATTCATACCCCTTCATTTCTTAATAATTACGTGTTCCTTCTTTTCGTCTTGTTTTGCATTAGATTTGAACATGAATTACGCACGTGATTGAATAAATACAAAAGAAAAAATATTTTATGAACTTATTAATTTGTTCCTCCCGGTGGATACAACATCCTTTTAGTGGTTTAAATTCATATCCATGTTAATCTTTAATTGAGAGATTTCCACCACATTAATTACAAGGACATATCCTTCTATTGCTATCATAAATAAGTGAAACTCTCTCCATCAGTCACGAAGGATCTCAAATGCTTCAGTGCATTCCTTGGAGATTTTGAAAGGTACATCCTTGGATAGAAGAGTAGTTAGGGGGCACACAACTTTGAAAAATCAGGGATAAAACCATTGTAAAATCGATGTGCCCCAGAAAAGATCGGATGTCCTTGATCTAGCTAGGCATAGGGAGTTTGGAAATCAAGTTAACCTTGGCTCAATCGACTTCGATGCCTTTTTCAAAAATCAAATGTCCTAGGACGATTCCCTCAGGCACCATGAAATGGCTCTTCTCCCAGAAAAGAACCAGATTCACATCAATGCACCGCCTGAGTATTTGGACCAAGTGTTGGAGGAAATCATCAAATGATACTCCAAATACTGAAAAGTCATCCATGAAGACTTCCAGATAGTCACCTACCATATCTGAGAATATGGCAAGCATGCACCGTTGAAAAGTCGCGGGTGCATTGTAGATACCGAACGGCATCCTTCGAAACACGTATGTCCCGAAGGGGTAGGTGAAAGTGGTCTTTTCTTGGTCCTCTGGATGGATTGCCACTTGGTTATAACATGAGTACCCGTCAAGAAAGTAGAAGATCCTATTTCCCGCTAGTTTCTCGAGGATCTGATCAATAAACGATAGTGCGGAATGGTCCTTCTTCGTGGAGGAATTGAATCTTTTGTAATCAATGTAGAGTCTCCACGAGTTAGCTATACGGGTTGGTATGACCTCTCTGGTTTCAGTCATGATAATGGTAAGTCCATCCTTCTTAGGCACAACCTAGATTGTACTCACCCAGCGACTGTTGGAGATCAGGTAGATGATCCCTGCATCTAACCACTTGATGATCTCCTTTTTCATGACCTCCTACAAATTAGGGTTTAGACGTCTCTGCATATCTCGCGAAGGTCGTGCACCCTCTTCTGTGTAGATTCGATGTGTGCAATAAGAGGGGCTTATGCTAGTCAAGTCATCGAAAGTCCATCCAATGGCTCTACGATGTTGCTGGAGAATAGTAATCAGATGGGATTCCTGGGCAGGTGTGAGTCTGTAGTTGATAATCACAGGAAACGTCTGATTGGAACCCAAAAAGACATATTTTAGATGATCGAGAAGGGGCTTGAGTTCCAGGATGGGATTATCAGTAGCAGCGGGCGGTTCAGGGTGTGTATCAGGGACAAGGGTAGAAGTCATGAGTGTGTCTAGATCAGGTTCAAACTCCTCTGTTTGCGGGTTTTGATCATCTGGTGGTTGATCGGGAATAATCAGGTTGTCATCAGTATGCGGTTCATCAACCACAGCTTTGATATCACATATTTGTTCTATAACACCACAATTAATCCCTTGTTATGCCTTAAAGGTGTCAATCTTTAGAGTTTGGTTCCCAAATTTTAATTCAATTTGGCCCTCCTCACAGTTTATGTTGGCCCTAGCAGTGGCCAGAAAAGGTCTCCCTAGTACAATCGGTGTATCCCTTGGGTTCTCAGGTGCATCCATATCTAGAACTATAAAATCCACTGGGAAGTAGAAATCCCGTACCCTAACAATGACATCCTCGAGTATTCCTTTAGGTGACTTGATGGATTGATTAGCTAACTGCAGCTTCACCTTTATTGGTTTAAGCTCGGGTTTTTCAAGGTGGTCAAGGAGGGATGTAGGTATTAGGTATATGGAGGCACCTAGGTCTAACAAGGCTCTGTCGAATTGTGTTTCACCAATTTTACATGAAATCAGGGAGTACCTAGGTCATTAGCCTTGGATGGGAGTTTACTCAAGATTATAGAGCAGGCTTGCTCTGACAGTAAGATCGGACTCCCACTTTTGGTTCGCGGCTTATGCTTGGGTGTACACATGTCTTTCAGAAATCGTGCGTAAGCCAGTACGTGGTGAATTGCATCCATCAAGGGGATGTTTATCTGGACCTATTCAAAGAGCCTGACTAGATCCTCCTCAGGAGCCACGGGTTTGGTTATCCTCTTTCCCTTGGTCAAGGCCTCGAGAAACGGAACCTTGGTTGGTTCCTCCAGAATAGGTTTAGGTTCTTGATCTGGGTTAGGGGTATCCTAGATAACTATCCTATGGCTTGGGTTACTACCATGCTTGGAGTGGTTTGGATAATGTGGGTCTTGGGTTGCTTTACCACTATGAGTTGTTATGGAGTTTAATCCTGCCTAGTTTCAATTTGGGTTTGGTAAGATGGGTGGCTGCTATTGAAATCCTGCATAAGATGTCGAAGCTTCCATTCCGTCGGTGATGGAATAGAAGGGGCCTGATAAACCATATGTGCATGGCCTGAATTTGGGTTCATAACGTACCTCTGGGTCAGCACGTTATTTGGGTTTGGAAGAGGATGCAAATGAAGGGTGCCAGGTTGGCAGGAATTCACCATCTGGGCGAGTTGATGCGTGCGTTTCACTCAACTCAGTAATTAAGTTAATTGTACTTAATTAAGAGTAGAAGAAATCAATTAGGTTAACTCGAAGTTGTGTCGGCTGTGTAGTATAGGGTCGAATTAACCTAACATTTTAGAAATTTTTACTGGTTGAGTCCAGGTCATTCACTGGGTGGTATAATAATTTTTCTCCAAATTCACCAATTTTCTTTTATTTCTCTATAAGTTTAGGAGGTATAACTAGTTTGATTTTCAAAACATGAATTTTGTCAAAATATTTAAACTACAAAGATTATACAAAATTCCATATGAAACATATTTACTAAAAATGATTCACTTTATTAACAAGTAAACATGCTAGTTTTTTCAATTTTATTTCATTCCAAAGAAATTAAGGCAATTAAAAGTTATTCTATTAAAATATGCCTTTTTACAACTAAGAACAAAAAGATAATGATGCAAGAAAAATTCATTTATTTTCATTTATCTCTTCAGCCTCCATCTCCTTCTCTCTTATTTTCTTCTCTCGAGCTCTCTTTTCTTACCTTGTGTTGTTCCTACCGTCTCTTCTTCCCTTCTTCCCTTAGTTTTCTCCTTTGTTCCTTAGTCTCTTTTCTTTAACACTCCTTAGTGCCTGTGCCCCTTCTTTAGCTCTTAGCTTCAACACTAAGCATCCTTCAGCGGCTTCCCTTTTCCTTAAGCTTTTAGGTAAACCAGGTTTTTTTACTTTTTTAACCAAAAGTTATTTTATTTGCGGCAAGGTCCTTTTGAGGATACACAGCACCCTGAGACCAGGGTGAGACCAGACCCTACTCGGTCCTCGCTTAATCTCAATTAGGTTCATTTTTACTTCATTTTTATCGGTTGATAGTCTCGAGCCATTTCGGCTCAACCCGGCCTCCCAGGCCTCTCTCGCCCTCCCAGGGCACAATCTCATTCACATGCCCCCAAGGGTGCACACCCGCAGGCATAAGCCCGCAAACACATACATGCAATGTTCAGATCAGATCAGATGGAATCGGTAACCGGTGCATCGAGCACTGACGACTGCATAGCCAGAGAAACAAATCACTTTTATCCCCAGGCGCGCGCTCATGAATAAACGAGGTGGGACTATCCTACCCCTTTTAGACCCCAATTCAAATGTTCATAACTTTCTACCCAAAGCTTCAAATTGAGTGATTTCAAGTTTGTTGGAAAGCTCTAAGTTTAATCTACACAATTGCAGGGTCAATTTAATGTTTTAACGATGTTTTCTTTTTCAATTTAAAAGATGAAATCATGGGTTCCTACAGTGTTTTTACTAGCTTGGAAATGAAATTTATGTCAGGAGAGTCCTTAGATGGACTTCTCTCTTTTATTAAAATGTATATACATGTTATATAAGTAATTCAGCTTCTGTTAGAGTAGGTTTTAAGCTCTTAAGACCTTCAGGACCTGTAGAGAAGCTCTTCACTTCTTTGAAAGCTTCAGAGTTTGATTTTTCAGACATCAATATGTGCAACAGACACTTAAAAGTGTTTCTAATCAATTTAAATTAATTCTAAGGGTTATAATAGATCAATCTGGGTAGGTTTTAAGTTTAAATTTCATCAAAATACTTCTCCTGTTGATTTGGGTTCGAAAGTAACCCAAATTGGCAGAAACAAAATTCTCAAACAAAAACTCAACTGAGCTCACTTTAATTTCTTTCAAATCATCAAATAAGATCTCAGAAACAGTTCTCACTCAAAATCTCAATTCAAGCTCAGATCTTCATTATCAGACTCATGTTTGACTATGGAAGCTCAAAAATTGACTATCTGTTCAAAGCTTTCTCCCAAGAAATCAGTGCCTCAAATAGAGTCTCTTCAACCTCAGAAACTCATTTAGATCTTCAAAAAGTTATTTTAACCTTGATTCCTAGGGTTTTAGGCTTGCCGCTTGAACTTAAAAACATGTTTATTCGACAGAATCATTTAGAGTTTGTTACAATGTTTTAAAGGTTTAAATAGCTTTTGAGCTCCTTAAATGCTCTTCAGATCTTTCCTAACAAACTTCTCCAACTCCACTGGAGTTGGGGAAGATGAAGTTACTTCTTCAGCTCCAGTGGCTAAATCTCAAACAAATATCTTCAAAACAATCAGTGATCCTTATTATACTATTCTAGAGCTACTCAGCAAGTTCTAGATGCTGAAACATAATTTTGGCTCACCGGAGCTCGTCGGAGCTCCGGTGAATCCAGAAAATATAAAATTGTATGTACAGATTGATAAAACTAGCCATTTTTTAATCCAAAAAGGATCCTGAGGTTGCAAGGAACCTCAGCATCACATTTAATTCTTCATTTATCCATTAGAATTAAGATTTGACAGTGAAATTATTTTCTTAAAGGATTTGAGTGGTTAAAGCTCAGGACTTGTTTAACCACTCGATTGAGAGGTTAAAACAAGTCAACAGATGTTAATATTCATAAATATGTATTTAATTTATAGTTTGAACTGTTCCTGAGCTGCCATGGACAGCGAGCTCAGGAGCTTAATTAAGATTTCGGCGTTTAATTATAGATGATAATAATAGGTATTATAATGTCGATTAGGGTTCATAAGTGGTGATAGGTGATGAAAGAACCCAATGAAGGTGGAATTAGGTCGAATACTATCACCATAGACAGTGTCAGTAGTCAGTGAAGGTGAGATATGAATTACGCGATTAGGTGATTTAATTAAACAATTAAATGATTTAGAAATGAACATGGAAGATACAGGAAGGTCTACAATGAATTAAAAGACAAGATTGAAGCTCTGGCGAGCTCAAGGAACTCACCGGAGTCGGAGGAGATGAAACTAAATTCTAACATTACTCTAATCTAACTAACTAAACTAACTAACTAAGCTAGCCTACTCCAACTCCTACTCCTAGTCTACTATTACCTGGACGAAGGGGTCAATAAGGTTCCGTCAAAGGTTCATAGCGGATGACGAAATCAAAGGGTGGAAGAAAGATCTCCGGCGGGCAGATTTGAGGTGGAGCGAAGGAATCCTAGGGTCGACGCCTTTATCAAAGGTGCGAAGGACAATGGTAGATCTCCTTGGCTGCTTAAGATGGATGGAGGAAGTCGAAAAATGGAATGGGAAGTCGCCGGAGTTTTCGACGAATAGCCTATCGAAGTCAGCTACAGTGTTAGAAGAGGGAACGGAGCCAACTTGAATAAAATCAGAGGTGTGAGGGGGTATTTATACTAGTTTGCGGCGAAGAGAGTGGCGGGGTCTGGCCGAAGAAGGAGCTTAACCTCCGTCGTTGTCTCTGATGACGGTGAGGTTATCTCCCACTGAAAAATAGGATTCTCGGTTAATCCAGACCGGTGGATGAAGTGGAGGTGGTGAGCGCAAGCTACAAGAGCTTGGACAAAGAGGAATGATGTCCGCAGGGCAGTGATCGCGCGGTGGGGTGACTCTCTGCCACCAGCCATTCGTTCAGCTGAAGAAGAAGAAGAAGACGAAGAGAGACATAAAAGTAATAAAACTAAGGACCTGTGTGAGAAATAAGGACCCGACTGTAATGAAAAGTAAGGATTAAAATGTAAACCCATGTTTTGAAGGTTTATTTTAATTTAAATCTTTTTCAACTTTTTATATATGTTAGTAAATAAGGTAAATATTTTGTTTACCTCCTTGAATTTACATTTTTGACCTTTTTAGGTTAATTTATTAGATTAAGTAAAATCACTTAAATTATTACATACTTAGGTATACATTATATTTAAGTTACTTATCTTATTAATTAAGAGAACGATTAATAGGATTTCGAGTCCAATTATTATCTAAATTATTATAATGTTAACTAAATGATAAAATGTCATTTTTAACATATTTGAAGGTCCTTGACTAAATATCCCTTATTCTATAATTAACCCTTATATGTTTATAACCTTAGCTAATTAACTAGGAAGACTAGTTAATTAGGGGTGGTGTAGCCTGGATAGGTTGTGTTAATATGGTGATTTTATCGTTGAAATGTGTATAGTGGTTAACCTATATCAAACCTAACCATCTCTTTACAAAATTTTTAACCTGGCCTACTTGATTTATCTTGGTCACTTTTAGGCCCAGGGTTGAACTCAGGGAAGTGGGATTAGAAGTGAAGTTTTTACACCTTTCCTACAACGAATCTCTTCCGTTCGTTTATTATGTTTTTGGTGCTTTTCTATTTTGAATTTTTTTTGATAATTCTTATCCTTGAGGCACAACCTCAAAATTACATTCTTGGCTTTGAGCCAAATTAGGGTTCCAAAATTGGTCTTGCTATTCGCTAGACTAAGTACCTGCAAGTCAAGGATTATCTTTTCTCATTTATATATTTTTTTTGTTTATCTTTTTAATGGCAAGAAAGAGAAATAGAAATAAAGTAAATGTAGTATATATATATGTATATATTATATATGTATAAAGGGGTGGGGGTGGAGGTGGAGATGGTGTGTAGCACGGTGTCGAGTCGATCGTCGTCTACGAGGACGCAACCAATAGGACAAAGTGCCGCATGGAGTGTAAGGTGGATTGATGGAAGATGAATGCGAACATGCTTTCTATATGCGTTTACCCAGGAATATCAGCAACTGGTGTAGATATTTTCGTGATACAACGTATGGTAAGTGATGTGAAAATATATATATATACGTAAATATATCTATATGTATATATGGTTATAAATATATAGGTATATATGTAGTTATATGTGTATATAT
Source organism: Thalassia testudinum (assembly GCA_037157565.1). NCBI lineage: Eukaryota > Viridiplantae > Streptophyta > Magnoliopsida > Alismatales > Hydrocharitaceae > Thalassia > Thalassia testudinum. The sequence continues at coordinate 4,610,641 of JAZHRO010000073.1, read as the reverse complement.
ATGTATATATGTATATATATAGGTATGTAACTATATGTATAGATATATATATGTATATGTTTGTATATATAACTATATAGATGTATATATATATTTATATATATATATGTATGTATGTATACTAATACTTAAGTATATAGGTACTACTATATGTATAGATATAAGTATATATATATGTATATAAATATATATATATAAGTATATAGTAGTGAGAGTGTGTGTGTGCGAGAGTGTGAGTGTGAGTGTGTATGTGTGTGCAGAGAGTGTGAGAGAGTGCTGTGAGAGAGAGAGAAAGAGTGCCTACTGAGGAAGGAAAGGCGGGTTAAGCCGTCTGCAGTAGTGGGGCGTCGTCTGATGCTTCACGCGTACGCGTAGGCACGTATGCGTGCAAAGACGCACGCTGGAGGGAGTGAGCGCGAAGGAAGGAATTGCAGCTTACAGTGCTGCGAGGAGAGGCGAGTGCGGGCAAAGGGAGCGGGCGGGCGTACTCGGGCGAAGGGAGCGAGCACACACAGACGTGCGGGCGGGCGCTGGAGCGGGTGCGAGGCTGGACGCAGGCGCGGGCAAGTAGCAGTTGCGGCACGCTGGATGACCGGTTAAGTGAGAAACTTACCGATCACCGCACTATAGCCACAGTGTTCTGCTGACTAGGGTGAACAGTGGCTACAGTGCATGGCCAAGCCACGTGACCGCCTGCGTCCGGTGCTGTGAGTGCGGGATGTGTGAGCGGATGGCGCGCGCGTAGGGAAGCTGCGCCCGCTGCTAGCTTGCGGAGAAGTGGTTCACGACAGGACGCACGGAGAGGGCTGCGGGTGGCCTATTGGCTTGCGCGGTGGCTTGCATGCGCGGAAGAGGGGTGCGGGTTGCCTGTTGCTACTGCTAACTTGCTGCTGCTGCACGGAGCTTCAGAACTTCAAGCCTGCAGCAATGGCGGAATAGAGAATACCACCTCACCCACCAGCTCTCTGATGAGCTGGGCGGTGGTGGACTCATAGTGGTGGTTGTGCACCACTGTGAGGTGCTCCTGCCCGCAGAGTGGCTCCTCAGAGGAGGAGAGGCTATGTATGGAGGGAGAGGGGAGGAGATGGCCTGGAGAAGAACGTGTTGTGTCTATGTGGTGGACCAGGCTCCCTTTTGCAAAGAAGGAGCCGTGCCTTATTTATAGAGGAAGAAGGCATGCACAGCCATGCCCTGGCTGTGCATGGCTATGCATGGCTGATAGGGAGTGGCTATGCAGGGCAATGCTGAGTAGGACATGGCGCGAAGAAGAAGAGGCCATTCCTTGCTGCCGCACGAAGAAATTCAAAATCAAATAGAAATAAAAATAAAGGTGGAAATTTTGCAAAGCAGCACTTGAAGAAAATGTAAATTTCGAGGCCATTTATTTCACTCTCCTCCCCTCTCAAATAAATGCATGCATGCGTATATTTTTACAAATGCGACTATGGATACCTAATATGCACTGGTAATGCTAGGAAATAGCATAAGATGGCACAATTGTTAGTGCATTTTTGCTGTGCAATCATACCCCCATGCCTATGTTTTGCTAGTCCCTAGCAAAACATTTTTTTGTGTTGTATTTAGTAATGATCTTTAAGCTGAAGATTTTATTTTGAGGCAACATAGGTGTGTTTATTATTGGATATTGTGAGAACCAATTGCAGAGAAGACTACCAGTAAATTAAGTCTTATGTGACATAGATCCTCTCTCGACTAACCAGGACTCTTGATATTTAAACCTTAAGTACAATTTCCAGGATCCAGGAGGTTTTTGCTATACTCGAGAGCTCAAGAGATTATGGCTTGTGCTTAGTGAAGGATCAAGATTGACCAGATGAACATTAAGACTCAAGCCCAGGGTTTCACGAATTTTAAGTATAGGTTGGTCCCAGTTTCAGCTCATGCCTTCGGATTGACCCTTAAAAAGTTGATGGAAACTCAACTCCCATTTTCTGACATTTGTGGCTCAAAGAGAATAGGGTATTTGCCCTGAAGAACTTTTTTTAGGAGGAAGACTTTATAGATATTTGTGAGATATAATGACTTATTTGCATCTTTTTTTTTTTTTTGAAACACGTGTTAGTATATCTCTTACAACATTATTTGGAGGAGCACACTTTTCTTTTTTTGGTGGGAGGGTTCCTTTTTGGTGGAAAGAGTCTCTCCTAAACACAAGATAAAGCCTGGGATAAAAAGTCTACCTACGCACACAGGTAAGGACTCCACCTTCCTTAATGAACACTAGGGTTGGATCTTATGTTCACCTATTCTTTCTTGATATGTGTAGTGTTGAACCAAGATTACTTAGGCTCTTGAGTAGAAGCAAACCAACGAATCCTGTACTGGTGTCTCAGGTACAAGAATACATCCTTAGTTAGGAGAGATTCTGATCTATCTTGTCAATGCTAGAGTGAATTAAGCCGAGCCTGAGCGAATCAAGCTTCTGTGGCCTGGAAAGTCTTCAAAACAGTGGTTGAATATCCATAAACACTTATTGTATTTTTGTTTCAGCCTTTAGATCATTACTAAACATCATTTTCATTTTTCATTTATATATATATATACAGATAGAAACTGCATGATGCCATAAAATACCCAGATCCTAAGGATGCTTATCCACCCTCCCATGCCAAACAATGCTATGTCCTCATATGCATGCAGGGTAGGGTAGAGAAAGGATGAAAGATCGGGTAACGAGAGCTGAGGTGCAAGGTATTCAGCAGGGTGGTAGGGTGGGTGGATGGTGGGTGGTGAAGTATCTGGCATTTCTTGAGACGAGAGTGTCCCATGCGGATCATAGAACAAGTCAGGAGGAAGAAATTGGCCTTCAGATTGGCCAAGAAGAGGGGCTTCTTGGATGGATGGCTCCAAGGGCTCAAGGTCCCAGTGTGGAGTTGCAAATCCGCCTGATTTGTCAAGAAAGAGAGGGCAATCCGGTCTTCAAGAGTATGGACCGACGTGAGTAGCCCGGATATGACTCAGACCACGAGGTATGGGAAGCGGAGAAAACCTCGTCAAAAGTCTGTCCAGGAGAAGGTACGGGAATAGGGAGGGATGGGGGAATGTCACAATATGTGTCGGTCAGGAAATCGTCAGTGTTTAAAGGTAATCCGCAGCAGTCAGAATAGGTCCCAATTAGTCCGATACATGTGCTGACAGCCATGTCCTCATCATACATGTCATCCTCGATACAATCGCAATCAAAATTCTTGGCTGCCTTGAAGATGTTAAGCTTGAGCTTTTTAGATGCAAGGACAATCTCAATACAGCCCGACTCGCAGTCGATATGGGCACGGGCTGTGGCCAAGAAAGGTCCACCAAGGATGATCGGACAATCAGAAAGTGAGCTAGGAACTTCCATATCTAAAACAAGAAAGTCAACAGGAAAATAGAGACTGTTGACCCTAACCACCACGTCTTCCACCACACCCTTTGGGATTTCGACAGAACGATCTGCCAACTGTAACGTGATAGGGGTGGGTTTTAGATTTCCCAAGGAAAATTTTTCGAGCATGATGGTTGGTATAAGATTGATGGAAGATCCTAGATCAAGCAGGGCACGGATAAAATTGCAGCCTTGGATGCTACAAGAAATAAGCAGTGTGCCCGGGTCTTTCTGCTTCGGTGGTACATTTGACAGTATAGCACAACTCGCATGAGGTAAGAGAACCACAAAATTCTTAGTTTTCTTTAACTGTCGCCTGGGTGTTGTGTAGTCTTTGAAAAATCAGGCGACAGTAGGTATGTGGTCAATAGCCTCGAGCAGGGGTACCTTGATTTCAACATCCCTGAACAAATTACGCAGGTTATCAAAGTCCTGCATATCTTCCTTCTTGCCTTTTTGCTCCCTCAGTAGAGCCTCAAGGAATGGAACTGATTCTAGCACTAATTTGGTTGTATCGTCCTCTCGCGAATGCGGTGCGCATCCCGAATGAGAGGGCGATGAAGAAGACGGGCCAGGATCAGGTCAAGGCAGGTCGACAGTCTGCTTACCGCTCCTCATAGTGAGAGCATTGGACGATGCAGGTCCAGTGGGATCATAAGGCGGAGGAGGGTTTGCAATAAGGACGTAAGAGTGCGGTGCTGTAGCGGGATTAGCTTGAAATCCCTGTGGAATGCTCAGAGCCTGCATAATCTGATTAACCTACCCCTGAGAAGGTCATACCTGTGGTTGAGGACCATGGGGTACAAAATTTCATAGGTTTGGAATAGGTTGGGTGGGAAGAGTGCCCTGAGATCGAGTCGCCATGCGTAGTTGACTGATCTCAGCATTTTGCTGCGCCAATTGGTGCTGAAGAGAGGTCATGTTCACTTCATGGCGCTTTGACATTTCCGTCATCATTCGCATCAATTTATCAAGAGGACTTGATGCGTGTTCTACTTGCAGTACCCAAGGGCCTGATGGTGGATTCGCTAAAGGATTAGATTGGGCCCTTCGGATGACGGGTGCGGATGGTAGCATTGGTCCACCCGCGGGGTTTTGGCACTGTGGGTTGTTGGACCATGAGAAATTCGGATGATTTCGCCACCCTGGGTTATAAGTGGCAGAGAACGGGTTGTTCCCCAAGGTGAAGCATCTTCTATGCCAGAAGACGTGTCCGCATGTAAATATGCATCCGAGAACATGGAGGCTTGGTCCTCCATGTCAAAATATTGGCTCGCAAAAGCCAAATCCACATGGCTTACCGAATCGCTCGGTGCGACACTCAGTAAGGAAGGTCTTATGGGGTTTCTTGGGATAAGCCCAGTGTTGGAAGAATTAGAATTGTGATGAAGTGGTGAGGTAGGGGTGTTTGCCATAGAATGGGCGAGGTTGGCCATAAGCTTGTCCAGCTTCTTATGCACGACGAAGACTTCATCCAATTTCAGTGCGATGAGGATAAGATCAGTGGATGAATGGGAGGGTCCTGTGTCAACTTCGTGGACATTACGGGGTAGGCTAGTACAATTAAAGGTGACAATGGAAGCATTGTTCATTGAGTTTTCGCTCATATTTTCAAACAATTTGAATGCTCCATTCTCGTCTTTATTCATAAAATTCCCTCCGCAGGAAGCGTCTGCAATCTGCTTCAAAGTCTCATTTATGCCATAGTAGAAAATCTGGGCCATATGCCACTTAGGCAGACCGTGGTGCGGACACTTCCTGAGGAGGTCATTATACTTCTCCCATGCCTCATGAAATTGTTTGCCGTTTTGTTGCATGAAGGAGGTGATAGCACGGCGAAGCGCATTGGTTCGCCCAATTGGGAAGAACTTCTTGAGAAATGCTGTTCGCATCTCTTCCCAAGAGTGGATGGTTCTCCCAAGGGTGAGTAACCACTGCGACGCTTTATCCCACAATGAAAATGGGAACATTTTCATGAGGACTATAGGTAACCCGATATTTCTTGGTTTAACAGTTTTAGTCAATCGGGTTAAGTCTTCCAAGTGTAGAAAAGGATCTTCACTTGCAAGACCATGGAAGTGAAAATTTATCAGGCCAATTATGTTAGGTTTCAGTTCAAAGTCATCCCTGACCATGGGGACCCGAATTTGTCCTATGGTCTTTGTAGCAGCGAGATTCTGATAGAAGCTAAGAGTCCTAGGCTCCTCCCGTTCGGGAGGGTTCTGCATTTCCTCCAATGTTTCCCTAATGGCCTCAATTTGCTCATTATACATTTCCATTTGGGCTTGGAGGCGGGTTATGGGATCTAAGGCTCCACCACCTGGTGGGTTTTGAGGGTGGTTTCCTCCCTCGGGATTTGGGGGTGGGCGTGCAGTCATATTTGTGGAGGAGGAGGATGATTCGGCTTCTTTTCTAAAATTATCAGGCAATTCACACAGTTCATGGTTTTGTTACCTCCTCCCAAACATGCACTACTGCAGGAAGAATTGGGGAGATAAGAAGGGAAAAGAGATGAGAGAAATGACGCCGCAATGGTACACTTGATGATAAATCAATACAATCAAATTCCTAACCTCTACAGTGTGCCCTTTGACCTAAAGATCTAAGTTACCTACTATCACGAACTACGGAACCGAATGCGAGCACCGCAGAACCATTGGGCAAAATTGAAAGGCCGTTTGCCCCAGTCTTAGACACCCGATAGCACATGGGAACCCTCACCAGCATGTAGACGCTACACGCAGGTAGTTTGACCTCCAATCCTTATTGTGGGTCAAGTTGCTACCAGTTTTAGTTAGAGGCTTAGGATCAAGTGCTTCTGGAATGTGAAGGGCATTATTTACAGGTAATGCCCAAGTGATTGATTTTTATGAGTGTGTAAACCAAGCATGCAATGGGGAAATCTCCCCGAATTGAAGTTTTAATTGGTGAATGGTTTTTAGAATTCAGCCTTAAGTAGTATGGATTTTAGGATTTCGCTAAATTACCAATTCAACCAATCTTCGGGTTTTGAGAGAATACAAGTTTTCTTTTAAGCCCAACAAACCCTTCTTCAATGTCAATAGGTTAATGCATGCTACAATGTAATGGGCTTCCATAAATGGAGATTTCTATGTGTGGATGCACGAATCAGTTTTAGATTAGTGTGAAAGGGAGACAAAGCACTGCAATTCAAGTGCTCCCAATCACCATAATGATTTCCACACACAAGGCTCAACTAAAAGATAAAGAAAATCAAATTGTTGGGGTTGAAGTATTCGAGATCGAATCTTAGGCACATAAAAGGTCATGGTGTGGTTGGAATCAACTCAATTCCAAGTCTCCCCACCAAAAATGTGATCCCGAATTTGCAGATAAGTGAGGCAAAGAGGGGTTCAATCAATGTTTTTATGTTTGCCTCAAAGAATCCTTCACACGGCGACAAATTCAAGAATCAAGATTCTTGGATTTTCGCTATGCGAAGTAAGGCGGGAAATCCCGGGGCGGTGGGAGTAAGGGCAAACAAACAAGTGAATTTTAATCCACTTGCCCCAAGAGATCCCAAGAAGTTTTTCTAGTTTTGTTTTAATTAGTTTTTTTTATTTTATTAAGGTGACAAGCTGGCCTAAGTTGCTAAGAAAGGAAGACCTACTTGTTCAGCAATGTGTGCGAAGCTCAAGTGCGGTGCTGGCATCTTCACACTCTCATTCCCGCCTTGGATCTGCCCACGTTGCCGACTTCGTCTACCTGCCTTCTCCTTGCAATAGGTTCACCTACACAGCAATAAACAAAAACACCCATGAAGAGAGAAGAGAGGAATGGAATAGAAACTTACTTGAATACACACTTCCCCAGCAACGTCGCCAGAAAGGATTATGGTGTAGCCCGGATAGGTTGTGTTAATATGGTGGTTTTATCATTGAAATGTGTATAGTGGTTAACCAAAATCGGACCTAACAATCTCTTTACAAAATTTTTAACTTGGCCTACTTGATTTTATCTTGGTCACTTTTAGGCCCAGGGTCGAACTCAGGGAAGTGGGATTAGAAGTGAAGTTTCTATGCCTTTCCTACAAAGAATCTCTTCCGTTCATTTATTATGTTTTTGGTGTTTTTCTATTTAGATTTTTTCTGATAATTCTTGTCCTTGAGGCATACCCTCAAAATTAGGTTCTTGGCTTTGAGCCAAATTAGGGTTCCAAAATTGGTCTTGCTATTTGCTAGACTGAGTACCTGCAAGTCAAGGATTATCTTTTCTCTTTTATATATTTTTTTTTGTTTATCTTTTTAATGGCAAGAAAGAGAAATAGAAATAAAGTAAATATAGTATATATATATCCATATATTATATATGTATAAAGGGGTAGGGGTGGAGGTGGAGATGGTGTGTAGCATGATGTCGAGTCGGTCGTTGTCTAGGAAGACAACCAACAGGTCGAACTACCGCTTGGAGTGTAAGGTGGATTGATGGAAGATGAATACGAACACGCTTTCTGTATGCATTTATCGGGGAATATCAGCAACTGGTGCAGATTTTCCCGTGATACAACGTATGGTAAATGATGTGAAAATATATATATATATATGTAAATATATCTATATGTATATATGGTTATAAATATATAGGTATATATGTAGTTATATGTGTATATATATGTATATATGTATATATATATAGGTATGTAACTATATGTATAGATAGATATATGTATAGATATATATATGTATATGTATGTATATATAACTATATAGATGTATATATATATATATGTATATATATATAGTAATATATGCATATAGATATATGTAGATAGATATGTATCTATATATATATATATGTATCTATACTTAGTTATATAGGTAATAATATATATATAGATATATGTATATATATATATATGTATGTATATAAGTATATGTATATATGTAAATATATATGTGTATATGTATATATATAAGTATATATATATATGTATGTATGTATACTAATACTTAAGTATATAGGTACTACTATTTGTATAGATATAACTATATATATATATGTATATAAATATATATATATATAAATATATATATAAGTATATAGTAGTGAGAGTGTGTGTGTGCGAGGGTGTGAGTGTGAGTGTGTATGTGTGTGCAGAGAGTGTGAGAGTGCTATGAGAGAGAGAGAGAAAGAGCGCCTGCTGAGGAATGAAATGCAGGTTAAGCCATCTGCAGCAGTGGAGCATTGTCTGATGCTTCACGCGCACGCGTAGGTGCGTATGCACTCAAAGACTCACACTGGAGGGACTGAGCGCAGAGGAAGGAACTGCAGCGCACAGTGCTGCGCGGAGAGCTGAGTGCCGGCGAAGGATGCGGGCGGGCGTACACAGGCGAAGGGAGCAGGCACACGCAGATGCGCGAGCGGGCGTTGGAGCGGGCGCGGGGCTGGACATGGGCGAGGGCTAACAGCGGTCGCGGTGCGCTGGGTGACCGATTAAGTGAGAAACTTACCGGTCACTGCGCTGTAGCCACAGTGTTCCGCTGAATAGCGTGAACAGTGGCTACAATGCATGGTCGAGCCACGCGACCGCCTGCGTCCGATGCTGTGAGTGTAGGAGGCGTGAGCGGCTGGCACAGACGCGGGGAAGCTACGCTGGCTGCTGGCTTGCGGAGAAGCGGTTCGCGACAGGGCGTGCAGAGAGGGCTGTGGGCAGCCTGCTGGCTTGCACGGTGGCTTGCGCATGCGGAAGAGGGGTGTGGGTGGCTTGCTGCTGCTGCTGCCGTGGAGCTTCTGACCTTGAAGCCTGCAGCAATGGCGAAAGTGGCTTAACAGAGAATACCACCACGCCCACCGACTCTCTGATGAGCTGGGCGGTGGTGGACTCATAGTGGTGGTTGTGCACCACTGTGAGGTACTCCTGCCCACAGAGTGGCTTCTCAGAGCAGGAGAGGCTATGTATGGAGGGAGAGGGGACGAGATGGCCTGGAGAAGAAGGTGCTGTGTCTATGTGGTGGACCAGGCTCCCTTTTGCCAAGGAGCCATGCCTTATTTATAGAGGAAGAAGGCATGCACAGCCATGCCCTGGCTGTGCATGGCCGGCAGGGAGTGGCTGTGCAGGGCAATGCTGAGCAGGACATGGCACGAAGAAGAAGAGGCCATTCCTTGTAGATGCGCGGAGAAATTCAATCAAATAGAAATAAAAATAAAGATGGAAATTTTGAGAAGCAGCACTTGAAGAAAATGTAAATTTTGAGGCCATTTATTTCACTCTCCTCTCCTCTCAAATAAATGCATGCATGCGTGTATTTTTACAAATGCGACTATGGATACCTAATATGCACTGGTAATGCTAGGAAATAGCACAACAAGGCACAATTGCTGGTGCATTTTTGCTGTGCAATCAAGGGGTAATTAGAGATCATGATGAGTGTCTCATCAATTGCCGACCTCTGTAATCTCATCCTTGTGTTGTTTCTGTATTGTTGCATTCATCTTCTGAATGTCAGCCAGTGCTTGAAGGATAAGTCATTTGATCTTGGTTTGGCCCAAATTGATAGGTGGGGTTGGGCCGAGGCTGAGGCGGCTGATATGGACGAGGAGCTTGTGGACGGGGTTGATAAGGTGGTCTTTGATTCTAAGAATTTCCCATCCACTGGAAGTTGGGATGATTCCACCATCCAGGGTTGTAGGTATTGGAGAATGGGTCATTCTGGATGGTGTTGAGGTCCTCGCAGCTTTGAGGAGCCTCAGAAAGGTCAAAGTATGAGGGTTCAGAGTTCCCCCAACTAGAATAGAGTGGATCGGAGGTCCCTCCAATCTGAGAGTCAGACGAGGGTGGATATGGGTCCATCCCCTGAGAAGATCGTAATAGATGTTTTGCACAATTTCCCTGGCAAGAGGTGGCTGTGCGAATGAGTTTTGCAGAGAGGTGGCTCACTGCAGATGCTGAGTCAACTCATCCACCTTCTTCTCTATGATGGAGACCTTGTCCAACCGACTGGCCATCAGTTCCAAGTCGATGGATGTGGACAGGCCCTACGTCTCATGTGCTCCCCTATGATTCGTCGATGCGTGAGCATTCATCCGGTCGAATAAGCCCATGGAGTCATTATTGATGGAGTTCTTAGACATATTTTCGAGAATCTCCAATACCATGCCCTAATGCTGACCCATGATGTTTCCTCCACAGGTTGCATTGACGAATAATCGAATGTCTTCACGGAGTCCCTGGTAAAAAGACTGGACTTGTTCTCATTTAGGAACTCCATGATGGGGGCACTTTCGCATGAGATCTAAGAATTGATCCCATGCCTCATGAAGAGGTTCTCCCGATTGTTGAGTGAAATGAGTGATCTGGTGGCGCAAGGCATTTGTCCGGCCAACAGGGAAGAACTTCTTCAAAAATTTGTACTAAAGTTCGACCCATGTGTTGATCGGACAAGTTTGAGTTTGGTACCAATGAGCAGCCTTGTCCATGAGGGAGAAAGAAAATATCTTCATGAGTAGAATATCATGGTTTTGTGCATCTGACCTGAAGCTCTGGGCCAGATGTTTAAGCTACTTAATGTGCTGGAATAGATCCTCAGAGTTAAGCCCATGGAATTTTGATATGGCACGAATCATATTGGACCAAAGTTTAGAATCAGGACCTCCAGCCGAGATTTGGACTCGAGGCTCGATTGCCATTGCAGCAGGATTATCGTGATCTCGCATCATAGGACACTGTGGTAGGTTTACAATGTTTTGGAAGAGATCATTTAGGCGTTGAAGTTGGTGCTTAAGGTTGTTCTCTTCTTCAATGGGTTGTGCCATGTTGGAAGAAGAAGGAGAACTTGGTTCTGAAAAAGAGGAGAGATCTATGTGGTGGGGTTGCTGCACAAACATGGGAATCGAGGCTTAGCCTCGGTGGGAGTGGATTTCTAAAGGTCTTAAGGTTGGTCTTAAGGACCTCCTACCAAACATGCATTGAAGGATTTGATGAGATCAGAATGTGCTCGACCCAATCGAGGCACCCAAAAAATGTTAGGTGACTATAGAGGTTTGGGGCGGATGATACTGTTGTCTGACCCGAATAGGTTGTTAATATGGTGATTTTATCGTTGAAGTGTGTATAGTGGTTAACCTAAATCAGACCTAACCATCTCTTTACAGAATTTTTTTTTTTACCTGGCCTACTTGATTTTATCTTGTCACTTTTAGGCCAAGGGTCAAACTCAGGGAAGTGGGGTTACAACTTAAGTTTCTACGCCTTTCCTACAACGAGTCTCTTCCATTAGTTTATTGTGTTTTTGGTGTTTTTCTCATTTATATTTTTTTCTGGTAATCTTTGTCCTTAAGGCACACCCTCAAAATTGAGTTCTTGGCTTTGAGCCAAAATAGGGTTCCAAAACGGGTCTTGCTATTCACAAGACGGAGTACCTGCAAGTCAAAGATTATCTTTTGCCTTTTATATATATATTTTTAATCTTTTTAATAACAGGAAAGAGAAATAGAAATAAAGTAAATATAGTATATATTATGTATATAAAGGGGTGGGGGTGCAGGCGGAGATGGCATGTAGCACGGTGTCGAGTCGGTCGTCGTCTAGAGAGACGCAACCAATAGGACTAGGTGCTGCGTGGAGTATGGGATGGATGGTGGAAGATGTATGTAACCACGCTTTTTGTACGCGTGTATCGGGGAATATTAGCAACTGGTGCAGATATTCCAGCGATACAGTGTATGGTAGATAATGTGAAAATATATATATATATATATGTATATATGTAAATATATCTATACATATATACATATATATATGGTTATAAATATATAGGTATATATATATGTAGATATATATGTATATATAAGTGTATATGTATATATATATATGTGTGTGTGTGTGTGTTTGTATATATAACTATATAGAGGTATATATATATGTATGTATAATTATATAGTAATATATGTATATATAGATATATGTAGCTAAGTATATTTATATATATGTATGTATGTATATATATATATATATGTATGTATGTATGTATGCATGTATATAATACCATATAGATGTATATATGTATATGTATATATATATAATAATAATATAGGTATATAGGTATATGTATATATGTATATATAGTTATATAGATATATATATGTATATATGTGTGTATATATAAGTAGGTGTGTATATATGTATATATATATATGTGTGTGTATCTATACTTAGTTATATAGGTAATATATATATAGATATATGTATATATGTATATATATTAGTATATATATGTGTATATATATATATATATAAGTAGATATATATATATATATATGTATATGTATAGACTAATACATAGTTATATAAGTACTAATATATGTATAGATATATGCATAAATATATATATATATATAAGGATATAGATATATGTATATATATGTATATGTATATGTATATGTAGGTCCCTACTCGGAGGGGTGACGTAAAAAATGCGGAATTGAAAAAAATACCAATCTCACAAAATAGACAAACACACAAAGTACACAAAGATTTTTAGGTGGAAACCAAAATCAGATGAAAATCACCACCTAACCCTCTCGAGTTAGGATTTTCTGATCAACCAAGTTGATCAAATCCACTAAACGAATCACTTTAAATGAGGGTGATTCAACCTCAATTACAACCATGCTACAACTGCGAGGGTAGCATTCCTGAACCCCTTCTCTTCACAAGAAGGATTTTGTCCCACGAAGGAGACGGGAATTCGCAAAGCGAGTACCCAACCAAATAACAAAGTAAAATAACAAATATCCTATAGAGCCAACAAAGTAATTTTTAACCTAAGCTTCTATAGGAATTAAGATGCTTCCCTTTGCAAGGAGTGAGTCGACGACGCGGATGTGTGAACGACGGCGCAACGTCTCTCTTGTGAACTACGGCGGGAGAGTGGATGCGCAAATGCTTGATGCTCTCTAGATGAAGAATTAGAGCTTGGAGAGCAAAAGCTTTTCTTCTTAAGATCAAGAGACACAAAATGGTTTGAAAGTGTATTACAAAGTGTGTGTGTGTGCAAGAGGTTCCCCTCTATTTATAGAGGCCTTAGGAAGGCTTTGGAAGGCTTTGGAAAGCTTCCATAGTCGTTGGGTGCAAAGCCCAAGAGAATCAGGCCGAAATCAGGAACAATGATTGCATTGATAGGCTTATCAGACCTCTGATCCTGGCATCAGACGTTTGGAAGATCACTTTAAGATGTCTGGGAACAACATCAGACGTTTGATTTTAGGCGGGTTTCTTCCTGACTTAGATCAGATCTAAATAGGGTTCTAGTGCAAGTGCATCAGACGACATATAGGATGTCTGGCACTATGTATGGACGTCTGGAAACCTACATTTTCGTGGGAATGGATTTCCAAGAGATTGCAATGGCTAGAAAATCTCTAAGAAGATATTTTGGGTCAGCCGAGGCAAAACGGTCATATATCAGATGTCTGGAAAGGCTTAAGGATGCCTGATAAGTCTCTAATGGTCATATCATTCAGTGTTTGCTAAGCCAGCCAACGGTCCACTAATTTGACATCTAGCAAGTCCATCAGACATCTTCTAAGACGTCTAGACTAAGGTCTGGACGTCTTATTTCATCAGACAGAGTTAGCAAGTCCAGCCTAAATGTTATCAGACATCTGAATCAACAGTCAAACGTCTTAAAACACATTATTAGATGTCTGATTTTGGAATTAGACGTCTGGAACAGCTGTTTGAACCCTATATTGGTTTTCTAAGTTTTCTACAGAAAACCTAAGTGTCCTAGGGTTGTGCCGGTATTCCTAAGACTACTGTTATGGTACTTTGAGGCTCTTTAACATGATTTTCTAAGGAACAAAAAGAGTAAGGAAATAAAGACAAAAATAAAATAAGGAAATAAATAGAATTATATCATATTCTTCTTGTCCTTCCATCTTCAATCTATCGCTCCTCGCGAATCTCCTCTATTTTCCCTCAAGCTCCTCCAATCCATCCTAGATGCGAGCTCGAACTCCGTCTAATCATGTCTCCATTTGTAATTTGCCTGAAATCTAAGACTTCAAGTGTAAATGTTAAATGATACATGTTTTGTTATCATCAAAACAAATGATCATGGTGCTCTAGCACCAACAATCTCCCCCTTTCTGATGATGACAAAACCATAAATAATAATGCAACAAAAAATCCTCCCCTTTTTTGATATTATCAAAAAGGTTTGATTGATTTTAAATTTCCTATAACTCCCCCTTAAAACATGCTCTTCTATGAATTTCTTTTTAAAAATAGTAATGTCCTCCCCCTTTTTGTAACAATAAGATAGCTATTATTTTTCTCCCCCTTACTAAAGGAAATTTAACTAACTTGCGTCTCCACCTTAAAAATTGACAATTAACTCATAATTTTTTAACTCCCCCTATCTAAACGCTTATGATAAAAAGATAGGGTAAAGAAATTTTTACCTCACCTACCATGGCCAATAAAATGGCCCAAATGGTGGTGGTGGATGCCACATCGGATGGGGCTCCCATCCGTAGCTTGGAGGCCCGAGCATCGGTGCCGGTCTCCAGTCTGGTGGTCGACATGCGGCGGGTCCATCATTTGTTCACCGTCTCGTCGGTCTTCTTATTCTCCACCTTGGTCTACTCCTTGGTTCTCCCAACTCGAGTTGACCAGCCTTGAGTTTGTAGTCCAGTCCTTTGTGTTGTAGTTATCCCTGAACCCTACAAAATAAGATTCCAATTCTTTCTTTGGTATCCAAGTGAGCTTGGATCCGGATCTGTTAGCGGGTCTCCTTGATGGAGATCCTTTCTCAACCTTAGGGCTATAAAAATTATCTACTTTGTTGATTAATTTGTTAGAGTTTTCCCTAGGACATGTGATTTCTTTTTCTATAGTATGCATCTTAGTCTTTAAATCACAGATTTCTAACTTTAGACTATCATTTTCCTCAATCAATTTATTATTTTCATTGATGAGGTTATGATTTTCTAATAATAAGTTATCATTTTTAGGACTAGCTCCTATGTCCTTAAGTTGTTTTTCTAACCTATCATTTTCATTTTTAAGAAAACTAAGGTTCTTTTTAATGCTTTTGCTTTCTATTCTTAATGATTTACTAACATCAAATAGTTCATTAAAAGCTTCTTGTAAATCGAAATTTAACTCGTTGTCGGAGTCGCTTCCGCTTTCGCTGTCGCTTCCTCTGGCCATGAACCCAAAGCAAGCGGTTTCTTCTTCTATACACTTTCCTTCTTCTTCCACTGAGCTCAAATCGTCCCAAGTGGCTTGGAACGTCTTCTTCTTAGATTTCTTCTCCTTTTCCCTTTTCTTCTCCTTTTTTAGAAGAGGGCACTCTGGTTGTAGGTGCCATTTCTCATTGCAGTGGTAGCAACATCTCGGGCTCTCTTTCTTCTCCTTCTTCTTTGATTCCCTACACAACTTGGAAAACTTTTTAAGTAAAATTTTAAAGTCTTCGCCGTCGGAACTTACCTCGCTATCCAACGCAGCTTTGAAGGCGAGAGTCTTCTTCAGTTTAGGCTCCGGTGTATCCTTCTTCTTCTGCTTCAACTTAGTCTCGTAGGCCATTAGATTGCCTAGGAGATCTTCCATGTTGAGCTCCTCCACCTCGTTTGCCTCCTCAATCGCGGTGACCTTCTGCTCCCATTCTGGTCCAAGGGAAAGAAGAAGCTTTCCTTGAAGCTCCCCCTTGATGAAGGTCTTTCCTAAAGCTTTCAAATTATTTACTATGAGAGTGAACCTAGTGTTCATCTTATTTAAAGTTTCGTCAGTCTTCATAGAAAATGATTCAAATTCTTGTGAAAGTAAATTAATTTTAGAAGACTTTACCTTAGAGGTACCTTCGTGAGTTACCTCAAGAGTATGCCAAATCTCGTATGCGGTGGTGCATTGCGAGATTCTGTTGAACTCCTCCAGGCTGAGCACGAAGTAGAGGGCGTTCATAGTCTTCCCGTTCAAAGAGAGTTCACGAATTTGTTGTTGCGAGTAGCCTTCCGCGGGTTTCCCTGGGATCTCAAATGGCATCTCGCACCTGGCCTAAATCATGAAGTCATTGGCTTGAAGCCAAGTCTTCATCCGCAGCTTCCAATAGGGGTAGTTGCTCCTGTCAAAGAATGGCAGATGGGACGTGGACTGCCCCTTGGAGATTCGGATTGCGGAACTGCTCCCCTCCATGATCTTCTTGCCAGGTGTTACTCCGATCTCGCAAGAACCTGCTCTGATACCAATTGTAGGTCCCTACTCAGAGGGGGTGACGTAAAAAATGCGGAATTAAAAAAAATACCAATCTCACAAAATAGACAAACACACAAAGTACACAAAGATTTTTAGGTGGAAACCCAAATCAGGTGAAAACCACCACCTAACCCTCTCGAGTTAGGATTTTCCGATCAACCAAGTTTATCAAATCCACTAAACGAATCACTTTAAACGAGGGTGATTCAACCTCAATTGCAACCACGCTACAAGTGCGAGGGTAGCATTCCTCAACTCCTTCTCTTCACAAGAAGGATTTTGTCCCATGAAGGAGACGGGAATTCGCAAAGCGAATACCCAACCAAATAACAAAGTAAAATAGGAAATATCCTATAGAGCCAACAAAGTAATTTTTAACCTAATCTTCTATAGGAATTAAGATGCTTCCCTTTGCAAGGAGTGAGTCGACGACGTGGATGTGCGAACGACGGTGCGACGTGGATGTGCGAACGACGGTGCAACGTCGCTCTCGTGAACTATGGGAGAGAGTGGATGCGCAAATGCTTAATGCTCTCTAGATGAAGAACTAGAGCTTGGAGAGAAAAAGCTTTTCTTCTTAGGATCAAGAGACACAAAATGGTTTGAAAGTGTATTACAAAGTGTGTGTATGTGTGCGAGAGGTTCCCCTCTATTTATAGAGGCCTTAGGAAGTCTTTGGAAGGCTTTGGAAAGCTTCCATAGCCGTTGGGTGCATAGCCCAAGAGAATCAGTCCAAAATCAGGAACAATGATTGCACTGACAGGCTTATCAAACGTCTGATCCTGGCATCAGACGTCTGGAAGATCACTTTAAGACGTTTGGGAACAACATCAGACGTCTAATTTTAGGCGGGTTTCTTCCTAACTTGGATTAGATCTAAACAGGGTTCTAGTGCAAGTCCATCAGACGACATATAGGACGTCTGGCACTATGTATGGATGTCTGGAAACCTACTTTTTCTTGGGAATGGATTTCCAAGAGAGTACAACGGCTAGAAAATCTATGAGAAGAGATTTTGGGTCAGCTGAGGCAAAACGATCATATATCAGATGTCTGGAAAGGCTTAAGGATGCCTGATAAGGCTCTAACGGTCATATCATTCAGTGTTTGCTAAGCCAGCCAATGGTCCACTAATTTGACGTTTGGCAAGTCCATCAGATGTCTAGACTAAGGTCTAGACGTCTGATTTCATCAGACAGAGTTAGCAAGTCCAGCCTAAATGTTATCAGACGTCTGAATCAACAGTCAAACGTCTTAAAACACATTATCAGACGTCTGATTTTGGAATTAGATGTCTAGAACAGCTGTTTGAACCCTATATTGGTTTTCTAAGTTTTCTACAGAAAACCTAAGTGTCCTAGGGTTGTGCCGGTGTTCCTAGGACCACTGTTATGGTACTTTGAGGCTCTTTAACATGATTTTCTAAGGAACAAAAAGAGCAAGGAAATAAAGACAAAAATACAAGAAGGAAATAAACAGAATTCTATCCTATTCTTCTTGTCCTTCCATCTTCAATCTATCGCTCCTCGCGAATCTCCTCTATTTTCCATCAAGCTCCTCCAATCCATCGTTGATGCGAGCTCGAACTCCATCTAATCATGTCTCCATTTGTAATTTGCCTAAAATCTAAGACTTCAAGTGCAAATGTTGAATGACACGTGTTTTGTTATCATCAAAACAAATGATCGTGGTGCTCTAGCACCAACAGTATATAGATATATATATGTATGTATTTATACTAATACATAAGTATATAGGTACTACTATATATATGTATATATGTATATTTATATATGTATATAAATATATGTATATATATATCAATATATATAAGTCTACGTATTTATATATATGTTTATAATAGAGTATATGTGTATGTGGGTGTGTGGAAGTGTTAGTGTAGGTGTGTGTGCGTCGGTGTAGAGAGAGTGAGAGAGTGTTGTGAGAGAGAGAGAGAGAGCGGGAGAGGAGAGAGCAGCCGCTCTGCTGGAGGCGAGAAAGCGCGTTTTAAGCCTTCTGTGCGCGAAGGGCGTCGTCTGGTGGCTTCTGCGCACGGGCGAGTATGCGCGCAGAGTGGAGTGCGCTGGAGGGAGTGTTGGCACGTAGAGGACCTAGCGCAGGTGGGCGTGGAGTGGCTAGAACAGGCGCTCGCAAGTGCGGGCGAAGGAAGTGCGCGACGCAGATGAGTGCAGGCGAGGGGAGTGCACGACGCAGACCAGTGCAGGCGAGGGGAGTGCACGAAGTAGATGCGCGGGCTGGAGCAGGTGACGCGGGCGGAGACGTGCAGGCGGGCATGTGCACGGGCGAGGGCCGGTTGCGACGTGCTGGGTGATCGGTAAAGTGAGAAGCTTTCCGGTCACCCCACTGTAGCCACAGTGTCGCGAAGACTCGCATGAACAGTGGCTACAGTGGTCGGCCGCGCCGCGTAACTGGGAATGGGTAGTGCTGTGAGTGAGGCCGGCTCGCAGCTGGCGCACGTGTGCTGGAGCGTGAGTGAGAAGGCCTGCGCCAGCCGATTGTGAGAGCGGAGAGCTCGCGACAGAGGGCGTGGAGACGGAGGCAAGGGTGCCTGCAGCTTGCGCGGAAGCTTGCAGGTGCTGGCAGGGGTGAGGGGAGGCACTTGGCCGGCCGCTGCAGTAACGTGTGGTGGCCGGTTGCGGGCGGAAGTGAGCTTGCAACAGAGTGAAGAAAGCGGAGGCGGAGAGGACCTGCAGGCACGCGCGGAGGGCTGGGGCTCCTGCAGGCATGTGCGGAAGGAGGCTGGGCGACTGCTGCGTGCTGCTGCTGCCTTCTTGCCGCTGTTGCAGGGCATGAGAAGCTTTGAGCTTCAAGCTTGAAGCTGCAACTCCAAAGGCAGAAGTTGCTGGAACGGACAAAACGAAAGAAGAGCCACCACGCCCACCGGCTCTTTGAAGAGCTGGGCGGTGGTGGTCTCATTGTGGTGGTGTGCATCACAGTGAGAGCTCCTACCCGCCGGGTATCTCCGAGGAGGGCCGTCGTATGAAGGGGAATGGAGGAGAGGATAGCTTGGAAGGAGATGGAGCTGCCAGTGAGTTTTTTTTTGGCTGGGACCAGGCCATTTTTTGAAGGTGGAAGCCATGGCTTTTTATAGGAGAAGAAAGCCATGCACGGCCATGCTGTGCATGGCTCATGCATGGCCACGGCAGGGAATGGCAGCTGCAGGGAAGGGCTGGCAGGGAGAGGGTTGATGCAGGGAGGCATGGCGCACGGAGAAGAAGAAGATGCAGCCGCGGGAAGGAAGTCAAAATCAAAAAGAAATAAGAAATGGAGATGGAAATATTGCAAAGTTGCACTTGAGGAAAATGTAAAATGCAAGGCCACTTATTTATTTCTCCTCTCTTAATTAAATGCATGCATGCATGTATTTTTACAATGCAACTATGGAGACCTAATATGCGTTGGTAATGCTAGGAAATAGCACAAGATGGCACAATTGCAGGCGTATTTTTGTGGTGCAATCAGATACCCCTTAGTCAGAAAGGTCGTCCACCTGAGAAATACTTGGGTAGCCAGAGAGGGAGAGTCCCGCAAAGACCCCTACACGATAGAGCATCCCCACAAGTTACAGGGTTTCCCCTACTCAACCTCTCTTGTCACTGAAATTTCAGGTAGACCAAAATGGGGACATTGACCTCTTAAGTCTACCTCTTTTAATTAAGATCAAGCTGCTTAGGGTTCCACTTGAACATTAGATCTTTTGAGTGCACAAAGTGACCTAATTTTAAGTTTGGTTGACCTAAAGTATCAACTTCACCTCTTTGTTCCTTTGAGAGCTTTTAGGTCTTTTCTTTTAGGGTTCAAGTGAATTAAGAGGTTGATTTTCTTAGGGTTTCTCTTGGATAAATCTCTTCAAACAAGGCTTAGGCACACCTCTTTTTGAAAATTTTAATTCTTTGCTTAAGAGAAGATGTGTCTCTAAAACCCTAGATTGAAATCCTTAGGTTGGTTCTATGTGGTCCAATTTAGTTGCCTAAAAGATGGTATCTAGGGCTCAATCAAGAAGGTGTTAGCCCTAGTTAACTTAAGTGGATGTGCAATTAAAAATGTGTTGAAAGTAAAAGTCAGGCAACTTTGGTAAATTACTAAATATGGAAGCATGTAGCCCTAGATTGATTTTTCTTTATTTTCCTTTTTATAATTTGAGGGGATTAAGGGAAAGGGCAATGAAAGTTTACCTGCTCCTTAGCGTGGTTGTTGTGATGCTGTTTTTCTTTCCTTTTCTTCCCCTGAAACAAATACAGCAAAGGAGAGCGATTAAGTCTACTGAATTAGAGGTTGTGATCAAACTTTCTAAAATGCTCGTTGCTCCCCGACAATAACGCCAAAATGTTAATGAGACAAAATCGATTTTAAAAGATGTCGCATTGTACAAATGAAATCGTCTCGAAAACAGATAAGAATTTTATTACTCGAACACCTAAGTGAACAAGCTCTAATACCACTTGATAAGATCTAAAATATATGGAATATGTATATATGGCTACAGGCACAAACACTCAAGAACAATATTAGTAATAACAAGAAAGATTTACACAATCAATTCAAACCACAAAAGGACACAAAATGTATAGTGGTTCCCCTCCCTTTGGTACTTCACTACCAAAGCCTCCCAGCTTAGGATTTTTAACCCGATTCTCTCAACCCCGAGAGAATCAATTTACTAAATCGAGGTAATTAATGGGTTACCTCAACCCAAGTACAAAAATAGGTTTGTTACAACCCAATGGCAAATGCTCAAGAACAAATGAAATACAGGTGTAAGGAAGAAAACTCTTACAACTAAGTTCTTATTCCTCTCAACAATAATTAAAAATAAATTATCAATTTGAGAGCTTAGGATGGACACGAATCGTGTTGGATTACGTGAACAAAACACGTCAATGTGTTTGCAAACCCGTAGAACGATTGGAAGCAGCAAACACAATTTCTTCTCTTGAATATGTGGTGGAAAATATGAATTATAGCTCTAGGAATTTTATTCTCTTTTCTCTTGTATCTTGTGTGCAAACAAAGAGTCCTAGGGTCATTTTATGGAGTTTAGGTCCTAGGATACTCGTCTACTAAACATTGGGATTTAATTCCCAACGTTCATATTGTTGGAATTAATATTTCTGCCATTCTATTTTGGGTCAACGGCTAGCTAGTACTGGTACTAGCAGCTCACTACCGCCAGTACATGAGTCCTGGTACCGATACTCATCATGGGTACCTTTACTTGTGACTCCCAGGTTTGAAATTCCTTGGGCACAGTAACCTACTTGTACCGGTACTCATCATGGGTACCGGTACTTGTAAGGTTTAGGCCAGAATTAAGCCTTCAACCTCTGGCCAACATGTACCAGTACTCATGGTTGGTACGATACTTGTTGTTCACAGTTTGAGATGAATTCTCAAACATGTGCCATGGAAATACCAGTACTGATGAATAGTACCGGTACTTGCTTACAAGTACCTATTTTAAGTGATTTAATCAATTACATTCTTCGAAAACGAATGCCATATAAATCTTAATTTATCTCTAATTGATTTTTGTGATTTAAGTTAAATTCTCTTGTTAAGAGGCATACAATCTATGAAAACTTAAACTAAAAAAAATAAAGGATTGAAGATGATCTTCTTCTTCTCGATACATCCTTGTCATCTTGCCTCCTCTTTATCATCTTTTTCTCTTTCTCGTCATCATGCCTCCATCACTTCCTATTTGCCTTGATCTTCACCTAAATCTAAAAGAACTCAATTGTAAACATTAATCCATAATAATTTTATTAACACCAAAATAAGATGTGGAACAAGGTTCCAACAATCTCCCCCTTTTTGGTGTTGACAAAACTATCTTGCAAATAGATAATTATAAGAACAAAAATAGTTTTTAACAATGTTATATGGAGGAAAAAAACTTTTAATTAAATCCTCCCCCTCAATATATTCTCCCCCTAAAAGTATTACTATTTGCCCTCTATCTTTCTCCCCCTTTTTGTCAATCACAAAAAAATGAAGAAATATCATACCATAAAATTTACCAATTGTAAAATGGAGCTTGTGGATACCAAGCATCTCTCGTTCAACATTCTTGGTCTTCATTCAACCTATAGAAAGTTTGAAGTGTTCCGTTATGTGCCTTGAACACCCATTGATTACTTTGATCTACTCCAGCAAAACAAATATCTTTTCTAGGTATCCATTTTCTTGTGGGTCCTTTACAGTTAGCACCTTTCAAATCCTGAGATTTATAGAACTTTTTAGTGTTAAATCTATAATTCCTGGTATTTTTAGCCTTTTGATACATCCATGCATGCCTAGGTGCATGTGATTCATTTTGTATATTCATTTTTCTTTGAAATTTTGATTTTATAGCATCACAAAATTCAGTATTTAACCTAGTTGTTGTTTTGAAATTATTTAAAGTACCTTCAAAGTGCTCATAAATACCTTCTAATTCTAATATCTTTTCATGTAACTGATTGTTAGTCTCTTTTGACATTTCTAATTCCATTTCTAAACATAATTTTTCTAATTCTAATGTTTGATAATTATTCTTTAAAACCTTATTTTCTTTTTTAAATGACTTAGCTTTATGACATAGTTCTTCATAAGCTTCTAAAAATTCTTCAAATGAGAAATCAGGGTTTACCTCATTGTTCGTATCTTCCGTAGTTGCTACCAAACATAGATGAGAGACCTCGTCGTCATCCGATTTGCTAGAGTCGGTGTCCATGTCGGAGTCACTATCATCCTATGTTGCATTTAAAGCTCTCCTCTTCTTCTTCTTGACTTCTTTTGTGTCTTTCCTTTTGTCCTTCTCCTTATTCATACGGCAATCCTTCCGCAAGTGGCCCTTCTTCTTGCACTCATAGCAAATAACATTAGTTGAAATTTTATTGACTTGCTTACCTTGTTTCTTGAGGAATTTGTAGAACTTCCTAATAAGCATTTCCATCTCCTCGTCTTCGGATTCCGATGTTGAGTCTAAGTCCTCCTTGATTGCTCTAAAAGCATTGCTTTTCTTCTTGCTTGTCGCCTTCTCCTCATTCTTCTTGATATTCTCCAATTGAACTTCATACGCCATGAGGCTTCCAATCAGATCATCCAAGGGGAGAGTGGATAGATCCTTTGCCTCTTGGATCGCTACGGTCTTTGGAGACCAATCACTTGTAAGAAATCTTAAGATTTTCCTTACAAGCTGCTTTTCTGTGAACTTTACTCCAAGGTTCTTTAGGGGGTTAACTATTTCCCCAAACCTTGCGTACATGTCTTTGATTGTTTCACCTTTTGTCATCCTGAAACACTCATATTCTTCGGTTAGAATAGAAATATGGGTTTCTTTTACCTTGTTAGTACCTTTGTAGGTGATTTGAAGTGTGTTCCATATCTCAAATGCTGATTCACATGCTAAGATACGGTTGAATTCTTCCCTTGACAACGCACAATAAAGTGTGTTCATCGCCTTCGTGTTTCCCGCAATCTTCCTCTTTCGTTCTGTTGTCCAAGCTATGCCTTCCTTTGGCTCCGGATCCGTGTACTTCTCTTGAATGAGAATCCATGACTCCTCATCCATTGCTTTGAGGAAGACTTGCATCCTCCTCTTCCAATACCCGTAGTCCATCCCATCGAAATAGGGAGGATGGGTGGATGACTATCCTTTGGGGTGCCTTGATGTGTATGCCATTGCGAGTTGATTTGTTACGTCTTCTTGCAACCTCGCTCTAATACCAATTGAACAAGCTCTGATACCACTTGATAGGGTCTAAAATATATGGAATATGTATATATGGCTACGTGCACAAACACTCAAGAGCAATATTACTAATAACAAGAAAGGTTCACACAATCAATTCAAACCACAAAAGGACACAAAATGTATAGTGGCTCCCCTCCCTTGGGTACTCCACTACCTAAGCCTCCCAGCTTAAGGTTTTTAACCCGATTCTCTCAACCTCGAGAGAATCAATTTACTAAATCGAGGTAATTAATGGGTTACCTCAACCCAAGTACAAAAATGGGTTTGTTACAACCCAACGAGCAAATGCTCAAGAACAAATGAAATACAGGTGTAAGAAAGAAAACTCTTACTACTAAGTTCCTACGCCTCTCAACAATAATTAAAAAAATATTACCGATTTGAGAGCTTAGGATGGACGTGAATCATGTTGGATTGTGTGAACAAAACACGTCAATGTGTTTGCAAACCCGTAGCACGATTGTAAAGTAGCAAACACGATTTCTTCTCTTGAATATGTGGTGGAAAATATGAATTATAGCTCTAGGAATTTTCTTCTCTTTTCTCTTGTATCTTGTGTGCAAACAAAGAGTCTTAGGGTCATTTTATAGAGTTTAGGACCTAGGATACTCATCTACTAGACATTGGGATTTAATTCCCAACGTTCATATTGTTGGAATTAATATTTCTTCCATTCTATTTTGGGCCAACAGCTAGCTGGTACCGGTACTAAAGTACCTGTACCGGTACTAGCAGCTCACTGCCACCAATACGTGAGTCCTGGTACGGTACTCATCATGGGTACCGGTACTTGTGACTCCCAGGTTTGAAATTCCTTGGATACAGTAACCTACTTGTACCGGTACTCATTATGCGTACCGGTACTTGTAAGGTTCAGGCCAGAATTAAGCCTTCAACCTGTGGCCAACATGTACCGGTACTCATGGTTGGTATCAGTACTTGTTGTTCGTAGTTTGAGATGAATTCTCAAACCTGTGCCTTGCAAATACTAGTACTGATGAACAGTGCGGTACTTGCTTACAAGTACCTTATTTAAGTGATTTAATCAATTACGTTCTTTGAAAATGAATGCCATATAAATCCTAATTTATCTCTAATTGATTTTTATGATCTAAGTTAAATTCTCTTGTTAAGAGGCATACAATCTATGAAAACCTAAACTAAGAAAAACAAAGGATCGAAAATGATCTTCTTCTACTCAATCCATCCTTGTCATTTTTCCTCCTCCTTATCATCATTTTCTCTTTCTCATCATCATGCCTCCATCACTTCCTGTTTGCCTTGATCTTCACCTAAATCTGAACGAAGTCAATTGCAAACATTAATTTGTAATAATTTTGTTAACAGCAAAACAAGATGTGGAACAAGGTTCCAACACTAAGTATCCGAGGTCGAACACAGGGAGCAAATTGGTCTTTAAAAACTACGATCACAATCTTAAGTAAATCAAAATATGAAGTCAACAATAATATGAATGAGACTTAATGTATATGAAAGCTAAAGGGAAGAAGAGAAATGTAAAAAGAAATTGTCTGTTCTTTCTTCTTTCCTCTCTCTCTCTGATGGCTTCTTCTTTCTTCTTCCTTCTTCTCTTGTTTCCTTAGCTTTCTTCTGCCTTTGATTCTCTGGGACTCCTTTCCTTCTTTTTTTCTTTGTCTTCTCTTTACTTCAGTTTCTTCTTTGATTTCTTTCCTTCAGTTTTCCTTCTCTGCTTGGCCACACCTTCTCCTTCCTTCTTCTTTCTTCAGCCTCTACCTCTTCTGCCCTTGGCTTTCTTCCTTTCTTCAACCGCTATAATGCTTCTTCCTCTTTAGCCTCATCTTCTGCCTTCAAGTCTTTCTTCTTCCTTAGCCACTCCTGACTTCTGCCACCAAGTCCTTATTCTTTCTCCAGCCTCTGCCCTTTTCCTTCTCCTTCTCTCCCTGCATAGAGCAGTGCAAAACCTACCCCTACCCTCCCCCACGTCACTCTCTCTCCATTTCTCTCTTTACTCAATCAGAGCCAGCTGGGTAATCAGGTCGGGTTACGCATATCCGGGTCTAGGCGTACTGACGTGGGTGGTGTGCAAGGAGTGCAAGGTAAATGGGTCAGCCAGGTCCGCATAGGTGTGGTCACGGATGAGGCAGGTGGCGTGCCTGAGGGACCTCACCTCGTGTACTTGAGGCGACTAGACAAAAGCACAAAATCAATTTAAAGCACACACCTCACTACTGAGTTTCTGAGGTGGGACTAAAAGTCCCACCCGCTTCTTTGCACGCCTGCAAGGAGGACTCTCATGCAATTGGGGCAGTTGCAGTTACTGAGGCCCTTAATTGCTGGGTGTGAATGGTTCGTAGAAGGATTCCGCACACTTGGGACATGTCTGCCTGGAGTGGGACAAATTGGAGTAAGCAAGCAAGCTCCTTCAAGCCGTCTCTAATGGCGACGAAGGCTCAAACTTGAAATGCATGAACATGGCCTCATGGCCCTATCAAATAACTTGGGAAGCTTTGTCGTGTCATGGCGAAGGTGAGGCGGGGGTTGGTGTGGCACTGGACTGCCTAGGCATGTGTGCCTAGGTCAGACTGTGACTGTGGAAGTGCGTGTATTGGGTGAGGGTGTGGAGCATGTGTGGCAGTCAGTGGAGGAGTGGATGGTGATCAGTGAGTGATTGCAAAGGTTCTGAGGTAGGTGGTGATGCGTGTGGAGGGGTGTAGTGACGGTTGAGCCTTGCCGGCTGATTAGCCCATAGTTGTGGGCTATTTAAGTATTTAAGTGCCTAGACATTAGGTTAATTCTAACATTTATTTAGCATAAATTAGGATGTAAATAGATTAATTCATATTTTTAATTTAATTACATAATCCATGCATTGCGCTCATATTTTAAGTGCATTTAGAATTAGCTTAGAATGACATTCATCTAATTAGTTAACCAATTAGGTACACTATTTTCATTAACATAAAAGTTGAGGGTCTGTATATCAATGACCTTAATATTTTAACATTATTTTATTTATTCTTCTTCTTGCAGGAACGGCTGGCTGCCGCTCCAATGCCACCAGCTGCCGCAGTGAAGAACCCATTCAAGGAGGAGCGGATATGTTGGATCTGGTTGGGCAGCTGATTTCAAATTTGTGCAGGCCAATACAAAAGGAGGAGGGAGGCAGCCGAGCTGTGGGGGCCTCCACCACCGACCACCACTATGCAGAGAGATCTCCTCTCTTCCATTCCATACCGCTGGCCTCAACCGTGGCGGCGAGTCTCCACCACCGTGGGTGTGTGGTGTGACAGACCACACTGCCATCCGGAGCTCGTCCGCATTACCATGAGCACCTTACCATGCATTTCCCTCGCCATCGTCACCAACAACCACGGCCGCAGCTACTGTGCAATCACCCTTTCAGTTAGTTAAGACGTCCGGGAAATTTCCCGGACATCTGAAGTCCACCCCCACTCCAGCAGCAATCTCCGTCCTCCCACTTCACTTCCACCACCCACGCCGCAGCAGCCACCCACTCATCTCCAACCACATGCAAGGCGTGCACAGCCTCCAGCCCTCACGCCCACTCACTCCACCTTCCCCGCGCCTGCAGCCTTCGCCATCTCCACGCGCAACCGCTCGCGCACCCGTCTGATGTCTACCCGCTCACCTTCAGCCTGCACCTCACCGCTCACTCACACGCACCAGCCTGCGCACACGTCTGCAGAACCTCACGCGCACGCTCCCGCGCCCGCAACACCTTCCCCGCATCGACTGCAGTGCGCGCCCACGCCATCTGCAGCCGCACCTATGGAACCACCCGCCTGGGCCCTCCCGCCAACAGTCCCGCGCACGCCTCACTGTGCACGCCCTCCTCCAACGCCTGCAGCACCCTCTCTCACCGCCAACAGAGCGCGCAGCATTCCGCCCACACCTCCAGTAGCGTGCGGCATGCCCAACAACAGTAACTGTAGCACCGGCTGCAGCCACCTCCGCCGGAGGTCGTTCGGCCACCTCCGGCCGCCGCGCGACATGCCGCCACCACCGTTTCGAAGCCCTCTATCCAAGGGACTTCCTCCAAGCTTCCCGCATTGGGCCGTCCACTCCTCGTCACGCACGGCAAAGGGGAAAAAATCCCCTTTTTTGCTACAGTAAAAGGGCCATTAATATTTACATTTTCTGCCATTGCCAACTTTTATTGAAATTTTATTGAATGGGCATTGCAAAAAAGATCCTCTAGTTGTTAAAAATTGCCATTTCAGCATGTTTTCTTGATATTACCATAATCTAAAGGTAGATTTGGCTCGATTCTCGTCTAAACTAACTCTGAACATACGTTTTTAATTGGGAGAACTTAAATGCATCATTCCCTCCCTATGGATACGACCCACTCTTCTACGAGTGGTTATTTTAATTGTTGATTAGTCATTTTTTCCACCACATCAAACTACAAATGACTTTTAAAGCGAACAATCGACTCGTCAAATGGCGCCATTGCTGGGGAAGCAACAGACGCAATAATTTCGCCTGATTTTATTTTGATTATTTGTCAATTGCACACTGATTTGACCATTTATTATTTTCTTTCCTGTGCGAGAAAATTTATGCAAGAATCAGCCAGTGTGAGAGGCGACCCTTGACATCGCCAGAGGAGAATTGGATGAGCAATTTTGAAAGGAGGAGAAGGACGAGGACGCGACAGACATCAATGTATATTTAGTCGCTAGTTTGATAGAATTAAGACTTTAGATTTAATTTTTTATTGCATTTTGTTTGAAACCCTTCTTTTCGAGTATATTTTGAGGGGTTTGTTCCTCGATTTTGTTTTGGGCCCGTGTTGGGTAATTTTTGGGAGCCTGTTCCCTTTTCTTTAGATTTAGGTTTTTAGTTTATTGATTACTTTTATTTGCTTGTACATAAGTAGTTTAAAAATTAAAAAGGAAAAAAAATGAGCTGCCTGCTAGAAGCTTCCTGCCCTAGGACGAACCATTTAGGTTTGTATGAGCAGCCTCTAGATTTACTTCTCTGCATTGCGTACATTCTTGCATCGTTGATTGCTGGAAGCATGGTACACATTCTCTTACTTTGCATCCTATTCTTGATCACGCATTGCATTTGGAATTAATTCAAAGACCACAAAGTTTGTCTTGATGCTATTTAACAAGTGGTCACATATTTTCTAAAAAAAGGACTAATTAAAAGAGGGACATCTAAAAATCAAGGACTTGATTGTAAAACGTGGTGTGCGATTCAAAATTCAAAATCCTTTTGCGGTGAATGCACACTTATATCTGTTGCACCACAGCACTCATTTAGACACTCCTAAGTCTTGAAACGACTAGGACAAGAGCCCTCCTACTATTGGATTCTGAAGTATTCAGAACTTGAGATCAAAGGTTTTGTAAATCCAAAGAGGGGGATACCCTGTCACGGATTTTTGGGGGTAGTTGAGAAGCACCGCGAAAGCACAGCTTCAAAGGAAGGCTTAGGCCTACTTGCATCCCTCGATCTTCCGTCTTTGGATTTACTTGACCATTTGAGATTTAGGGAAGAATACCTAAGCTCCAACTAGGTCTTTTTAGGCATTTTGAAGGTTGACAATAGGCACGTAATTGATTGGGAAACTTATTTTTTCACCTACAATTTGAACTAAAGTCCAAAGCCTAAATCTGTAAAGACCAAACAAGTCCTTTTGAATTGTGTTTGTAGTGCATGCTTGGTAGGCGTTCTCTTAGGAGACAACTTGTATTTCATCCTGAACCAGAAAGAATCCTAAGAATAGACCTTCCAAGGGTAGAAATGGCCGGTCAAAGGAGCCTTAAGGAATATTTCATCCCAACCAATCAAGCTGGCCCAACACTACGTAGACCTGGAGGGGACAATCCGTATGAGATCAAAAGTAGTACCATATCCTTGCTACCCTCCTTTTATGATACTACTAGGGAAGACCCTTACAGGCATATTGAGGAATTCACCGAGGTCTGTTCCACGGTGAAGCTGCAGGGCATTACTGATGACGCTCAAATGCGGACCCTCTTTCCCTTCTCCCTAAAGGACAAAGCCAAGTATTGGTATTACACCCTTGATAGTATAAATACTTGGGATGCCCTGAAGAAGGAGTTTTTGAAGAAGTACTTCCCCATGAGCAAAACAAATCACTTTTGGAGGGAAATTATAAGTTTTGTTCAAAAGGATGAGGAAGCATTCCATGATGCGTGGGAGCGCTTTAACGATTTGCTGAGACTTTGCCCACATCACCAGGTGCCTAAATGGCAACTGGTTGAAAGGTTCTACACCGGACTTAATGATTCGCATAGGAAAACTGTGGATGGTGCCTGTGCAGGAACCTTTCTATCTAAGACTGAGGATGAAGCTTGGAACTTATTTGATACTTTGAGTGAGAATTCTATTCACTTGAATTCTGCCTACATGGATAGAAAGCCCACTCTCATGCAAAGAAAGTTGGAGGCGAATGAAGCAAGGGACACCCAGAATTTAGCCTATCAGATCCAATTATTGAATCAAAACATGGAAAGGCTTATGTCGAACCCGAGTTCATTCGTACCTAACACCTCCACATCCCAAGCTTCCGAATGCGTAATTTGTCAAGGCAATACACACGCCACTGTGGATTGCCACTTGGCCTCCCAATTCCCTGAGCTTGTACAAGCGGATTTGAATGCCGCTCAAGGGTTCCGTCCAAGACCGCGTAATGATCCTTTCTCCAACACTTATAATGAGGGATGGAGGAACCACCAAACTTTTCAAGGAGACAAGGAAATATCTCAAATTCAGGGAATTACAAACCACAATCCTTTCAAAACCATCAAATGAACCAACCTCAGACCTTTGCCCAACCTAAAACCTTTGAGATTGATGAATTGAAGGTGATGTTGAAAACTATGCAAGAAAGTCAAAGTGCCATCATCCAATCTCATGACAAGGCTATACATGAGATGAAATCACAAATTGGACACCTTGTTGAGGCCGTTAGACAGAGGGAGACTGGGAAGCTCCCCAGTGCTGCTGAGGAAAATCCTAAAGGAAAAGGGATTGTCTTTAGGGAGCATGCTTAGGCAGTGACTATTCTGAGGAGTGGGAAAGAAATTTCCAAACCCGATACTCCTATAGTCTCACCCCCTAAAAAAACATCCACCCTGACTTTCACCCCCACCTGAGAAGACTTGCCCAAATCTTCTCCGCTTGAAATCACCTCATCGGAAGAAGTTGCCCCCGTTCCACCCCTTACTCGACATGACAGCCCATCCACCCAGAGATCGAGAGTGCCTTTTCCAGAGCGCTTATCCACCTCTGGGCAGACTTCTGCTGGCTCATCTGGAGCCAAAGATAAGACGGATGAGATTATGGAAAGTTTCAAGCAAGTGCAGATTAACCCGCATTTGCTTGAAGCTATTAGGATGATTCCGTATTATGCCCGCTTCTTAAAGGACCTATGCATGAAAAAGTGGCAATCTAGAAAACAGGTCCAATCAAAAGTTGTCCTGCCTGATTCTGTTAGCTCAATTGTTCAACATGGCACACCCCTGAAACTTAAGGACCCAGGAGCCCCATACATCTCTGTAGTTATTGGTGACTGATGAGAGCCTCATCATGAGCCATAACTAGCCCATTTTGACCCAATAAGGAAGATAAAAGCTCCTACATAACCTAGAAGAAGGCTTAACTAAAGGAACAAGTGCTCTGAGAAGAAAACATGAAATAAAGGTTAAAACTGTAATTTTACCATTGCAGTACATAAACAGGATTTCTCAAAGGAAAAACATAGGTCAAATGGTCTAAATGAGATAAAAAGTGGGTTGAGTCAATCAGAAATGGGTTTATGTGCAATCTAGGAATTAAATGACACTTGGTAACCCTAAAACAGACCCGCTTAAGTTAACAAGGTTCCAGTCAGGATAAAAATCAAGTAAACCCTCTAAAAATCATGGAAAAATATCCTCTAGGGATTAGAATAGTTAATTTGGCCTTTGGAACCCAGTTTGACCTAGATTAGGGTCCTAGCTCTTCAAGTAACCTAATTTGGGTTTTTACGCAAAATGTCTAGTCAAACGAGGTCAAACATAAAATCCAACTCCACCATTGGATTCCTTAGGTCAAAATTAGGTTTTTAACAAAATTTGGACCTAAGGGGAGGTCATCTTGACCTACTTTGCAATTTAGTACACCCAAATCATAATTTGGTCCCTATCTTTTGAAATCATTGCAGAGAGCCACCTAATTTCCTCGCCACCTTTGCAATCAGGTCCTGCCGCCATTTTTAGGGCAGAACCAAGCTCTGACGAGGTTTAGAGAGGGATTACTCTCTGATTCCTAACAGATCCTCTTCCAGAAATGGGAGATTCTCTGAGGAATTCCCTTCCATCTACGGCCAATCACAACCTCTGGTGTGAACCCAATCTCTCGTGCGAACGCACGAGGGATTTGGGTATCTTAGCCTATTTCCTACTCTGGCGATCCATCAGAGGCAATAGGCGTGCCCATTCCACCTCTCCACACGGCCTAGTGCCTATAAAAGAACCTCTAAGCCTGGCCGCAGATCTTTAGCTTGATTTGGCTGAGTTTCCACCTCCAATTCATCTCCCCCTGTCATGCCAAAGTTCCCAGCAAGCTCCGGCGAGCCCCCCTCCCCTCTCTCTTCGCTCTGCCACAAAACCAGTGGCAGAGTTATCTTCTCGACTCACCTCCGCGTCGCGCAGTACCCGCGCACGCCGCCTCAGCCCCGTCGTCGCCGCCGTTCTCCCCCACTGGGCAGCGTCTTCTCCGGCGACAGCAGGTACAGCTGTCTGCCCTCCGTCCTCCGTCGTCCCTACGATTAGGTTAGAACTATTCCCCTTAGTCCCCTCTCTCTTTTCCCCCTGTTATCTCATCCAATCGACCCTCGACCGATGCCGACCACCGTCATCTTCCACATCACCGACCAACCTCTGGCGAGCCGCTCCCACCATTCCTTCCTTCCACACGGCTCGCCAACCATCTCGTAAGCTCCGCCTCACCACTAGGAACACATTCCACCCCTCCACTGCCACTCCGCACCTCCACAGTAGCCCCCCGAACAACCCCACACATCCGACCACAGGTTGACCTAGGCACGCACGCCTAGGCCATCCTGCGGCCTACAGCATGGCTCACCACCTTCGCTGCTACGGCAAAGGTCCCTAGCTGGTCTAATTGAGCCGAGAGGCTCGCTTTGTGTCAGACAAGATTTCAGCTCCTGCCACCATTGACGAAGGTTGAAGCAGCTTCGCAGCAGCTCCAGGCATCAGCAGCTCCAGGCTTCAGGTGCTGCGTATTCGGGCAAGCGTCGCGAAGCCCTCGGGGCCAGCAAGTCGTGCTGTGAAGCTCCCAGCGTTGGCCATAGCACGAGGAGAGCTCTGCGGGCGCGCGTGAAATCAGGGCAGAACCTTTAGTTCCACATCGTGGAATCGCGAGGCACGGGTATGCTATAAGTTATTTTTGTGATATAGCCTTAACGCCTCCGAAACCACAGGGGTGAGGTCCCTCACTTGCCCTCATGCCCGCCTCGTCTGCGGTTTCATCTCGCGGATCTGGCGGGATCCGACATGACCCTAACCTGAGCACTCCTCGCACATCACCACCTGCAGGTGCGTCTAGTCCCGGGTGCGAATCCGACCCGATTACCCGTATGGCTCTGGGAGAGCATCCCTGAGTGAACTGCTGAGAGAGAGAGATGCGCGGGTAGAGGGAAAGGGGTAGGTTTTGGTCTGTGTAGGCACAGGCTGAACGTTGAGGAAGAAAGACTTGGTCGCGAGAAGGAAGAAGGAAAGGCAGGAAGAACAAAAGGACCAAAGAAGAAGGAAGGCAAGGCAGAAGAAGACTGCAGAGAACGAAGAAAGGCCAAGTGAAGACTGCAAAGATCAGAAGAAAAAGAAGAAGAAGAAAGAAGGAAGAGTAAGGTAGGAGAAGAAACAAGAGAAAAGAAACAAAGGCAGCAAGAAGAAGCCTTCGCAAGAAAAGAAGCAAAGCAGAAAGAGAGAAGAGAAAGAAGAAGAGAAGCCAAGACAGAACACGAAGAAGAAAAAGAGTCTGCAAAAGAAGAAAGAAAGCAAGATCAGAAGAAGAAGAATAATCAAAAGGAAAAGGGAAAACACTTTTAAGAGGTTTGATCTTGGGATCAGACGTCCAATTTGACTCTTTTGCCTGAATTATTTTTTTAAATACCTCTGAATTCCAGTTTTGAGCAAATTAGAGTGTTCAATTACATTTTGATTAGTAGTAAATTCCATTTGCTCCCTGTGTTCGACCTCGGATACTCCGATTTTCGAGTAATAAAATTCTCTATTTGTTTGAACGCTTTGTCGGCTATACTACAACGTGACATCCTTTAAAACCTACAAAAGCGTTACGAATATTTTGGCACCGTTGCCAGGGAGAAATGCGTAATTTACCACTAGTCTCTACGTTCTTTTTATCATATTGAACACTAACGTGCCCTACTTTGCTTTGATGTGATCTTGCAGGTACTTCACGAGAAAATCTCTCCCGCAAGTCAACCACTCCAGGGCAGGTAATTTCTTTTCTTCCTTAATCATCCCCTAATCTTTGAAAGACAAAAGGAAGAAAATCAATTTAGGAATCAATTGCCTTCTTTATATAGTAATCACCATCTCTAAGGCAAAACATTTCCTGATTTTGCGAAAATTTCTGCAAATATTCTTGAAGTTGGAGTGATTTTTTTTTAGATTCCATGCCACAAATTCTTGTGCCTAATTGAAATAACGCTTAATCTCGACGGACCACACACTTCTTGTTTGTAAGTCCAAAGAGAACTTTTGTGAAAAAGAAAAAGAGGATTGGAAATAGAACCAAATTAGGGTTTCCACATTAGGGTCTTGAAGCGCTAGTCACACATGCCTGTATAAAAGGAAATAAACCCTCCCGCATCAGTGTGCTACCCAAGCCCTGGATTCAAGAGAGCTAAATAGGACAAACCCTAAAATTGAGCTCTAAAATCACTTGAATCTTAAAATTTTTGGACCTAATAACCTAGGAGTCAAATCAGGGTGATCTCTAGGCTCCAAACCTAGAATCATTCTGCCATCTATAGGATAGCTCAGGTGAAGTTGACCCCTTGGGTCAACCAACCTCTAAATTAGGTCACAATACCAAAAACATCTAAAGTTCAAGTGAGAACCCTAAAAGCACCTTTGAAATAAAAAGTGATAGACTTAAGAGGTCAAGGTCCCCATTCTGGTCTACCTGGAATCTCAGTGACAAGAGAGGTCAGGTGGGGGAAACCCTGTAACCCGTAGGGATGCTCTACCGTGTAGGGGTCTTTGCGAGACTCTCCCTCTCTGGCTGCCCAAGTAATTCTCAGGTGGACGATCTACTAATCCAGGGGTCCATCCGCCCCGAACCTCCATAGTCATCCAAACATCTTTGGGTGTCTTGATTGGGTCAAGAACATCTCCAGTCCCTCATCTTTTCTCTTTAGAGCACACATACACATTTTCAGTGGGACTCGTTATTCAGATCTGATCGCTTCATAACACATCGTGATTCATAACTTGATTCTACATCTTGACTCCACCACCTGATCCAAATATGCAGCCAAACCACCTAGGACTACCATTCAAGAAACCTGAATATCAGAGATCCATGAGAGATAAAATGTTTGAGGATGCCATGAAATTCTATGAAAATGAAGAAACCTCAACAACAGTAGGAAACATTCAGGTTGATGTCCCAACAACCACAACCTTTGTCATAACTTGTGCCCAACTACTATTAGTAGAAGCCAACAAAGGACCAACCCGTGACTTGCTCATTACTGCATACATTGAGATAGAAAAATTGCACAATAGTGAATACCTTCAATGTATGACAAATCCTCGACTTTGGAAGCAACACCAAGATAGTCTTGAAAAACTTGAAGAGATAATGAGATTTAAAACAAGTGATTGATCAGAAATACCCGTACATACCACCAATAGAGGATGAACTATCTTGGGACAACATCGAGGATAAACCTGATCTCGGGTTTGAGGCACAAAATGGTTGTGGATTCCTAACCCAGATGGAGTATAATGCACCTGATATTGAAGAAGGTTGGGAAGCTCCAAATGCAGGAAAAGACCATGATGAGCCCATTTTAGAATCCCAAGACTCCTGCAAGTATGAGAGTAGAACTGAACCTCTCGAGGGTGTAAATTCCGCCCCTTATTTTGATAAGGTGACCCTCGAAGGTTATTCAAACCTAAATTCTCGTAATTCAACCCACATCCTAAGCCTAGAACCTAGATCTGAAACATATTTTAAAGATTTCAAGGCCCCAGATGAAGAAAATCAATCTTTTAATGAAGAATATGATTTTGGGCCTCGATTTGATGAATATCCCTCGCCATCCTCCTTAGAGGAACGAATCGATTTTTCGGAAGTCATGCCAATCTACGACATGGAAATTGAGGAGTTGGACGAGCAGGGTTTCAATTGGGTCTGCCCTACTTGCTTAGAATCTGAGCCTCTACCAGATAAGGATACCCTTTTAAGCTCAGAATTAACATTTAGGCTAGATCCCAGTCAGGCTACTGAATATACAACATATGATTTATTCTATGGTGGAACTCATGATCTGGAATCTCATTTAAACTTTGATTTTCGCAAACTCTCCGATGATTTCGAATCTGACCATAACATCGGAGAAAATCTACCTCCTGATTATAACATGTCAATTTTGTTTGAAGCCACCTGTGCCACATATACAAAACCAATCAAAACCCATTCCCCACCCCGACCCGCAACCGGACTCAATTTCTATTCCGATTCACCTCTCACTGAGCCGATTGCAGATGATTCAACTCCATATCTATACCGGGTATCGGGCATTGATCAGACCACAAATCAGGAGCCTCCATCCTTTGATCACCCCTGTAGGGATTCCACACCTTACATTGACTATTTTCCGGAACCCTACTCTCACCAGGCTGACTCGACTCAGCCCAAACTCGAGTTTTCACTTCCATATCCATCAGAACTTCACTGCATACGGTGGGTTCCACATCTGCTGATCTACATCTATCAACCCACCAGACTTATTGGGTTTAGGCTGCATCATCAGCCCACTAATCTTAACAAGCACCTGGTTGGACCAACCAGGCTCTTAATCAAGGTGCTTGTTTTCCAGAATTCCATTGACTTGACCACTCCCTCTCCACCCCATTTTTCACTCTGCTGAAGGCATCAAATTTAGCACTTAACGGGAGGCAACCCGTCATCCCAAAAACAAAGACCCGTCTGATTATCCGTCTGTACTCCACATCTATTGCACCTTGAGTTCAGCCTTAGACAGTTGATCCCACCTCTGGTACACGTATTAGAGCTTGAAATCATCCGCATCAGTCATTTTCGACCCATTCACCCACCCGATATATCCTATTCTAAGTCACTGACCTCAACACTAATTCACACCCTCTGTTTACAATGAGGACATTGCAAAACTTAGGCATGGGGGGGTGATAAAGCGCATATATACAGAACCAAGAAAAAAGTCAGGAGTCTCACACACAAAAAATTTGCATATGTCAAAAACACAAAAAATTGAAAAATTATGAAAAAGAACAAAAAAATGGGGGAGGGAGGAAATTTTGTAAGCCACATATTCATAAGGAGGAGAAAAATAGCAAAAATGACAAAAAGGAGCACAAAATGAGAAAGATAAAAGAAATAGTCATTAGTAAAAGATTAAGGAATTAACTGAAGTTCTAGACCAGATCAAAAAAAGAAATAAAAGAAAAAGTGCTATGGAGATACAACAAGAGATTAGCGGGAACGCTGGTCTTAGGCCTCTTGGGCTAGATATTTAGCTTAAAAATTCACATATCCGTTAAAATCTAGATAATCCTCAAGAGGTTGGGGAGAATGCGAAGCTTAAGTATTAGGTCTAAGGCTTAGGAAGTATTCGGCCTCGTTAACTGATCTCCGATTTGCGGGATTCGGTAACCTAAGCACCCCAAGTTCACACACAGTCTGGTTCAGAGCACATAAACATCCAAATCACGCGAAAAGCGTTTAATGTTCTGAAAAAGTCACTTAGATTAGGAGCGGCCAATCAACACAAGTTGATTTGGACGAGTTCCCAGCACGAAGAGGCAGGAAATCCCCCTCGAGGATGCGTAACAACATATCTCTCCTCGGTGCTTGTCTCTTAGGATATTTAAATATCCTACTGGGGGCATGTAAGCACTCTGCTGGTTCAGATACCATGGGTGGCATTATTACGAAATGTCAATCGCCAGGGTCTGAATTCGGCCACGGAACGCCATGGGCGGGATTATCTCAAAATCTCGAAAGCCAGGGTTCTGGGGGTTGCCATGGGCAGGACTATCTCGAAATCTCGAAAGCCAGGGACCCTTGAGGATTGATGATGGGGGCGAGGAATCCGATACAGACCGTGTTGAGAAGCTAATCCGAAGCTAGAAATAAAAAGAAAAGAGAGATAAAAGCTCTCCAAACAAATAAATCCTCTATCTCTCTCTTACAAAAAAATGCACTGCAAACTGAACTTAGGCTAAAAATGTCTCAAGCACGGGTGCTTTAACTGCAGAGTCCAACAAACCCTAGGTTAGTTTCTGTGGG
The DNA here is from genome assembly GCA_037157565.1 of Thalassia testudinum. NCBI lineage: Eukaryota > Viridiplantae > Streptophyta > Magnoliopsida > Alismatales > Hydrocharitaceae > Thalassia > Thalassia testudinum. Next base: position 4,571,707 of record JAZHRO010000073.1, on the reverse strand, counting down.
CCGTAGAAACCTTTGAGGAAGACTGAGGCTAAAGTGGAATAGGTTCGGATTTTGGTTGGTACCTGAATACCTCTAGGCCTATTGTCGGCATTCCTACCTAATCACAAAAGGAGAAGCACTTATCATTGTTGACAGACACTCAGGGTCTAGAACGGAAGTAGAAACCTTGAAATTTTGCTAAGGGACTAGCAAAATCTAGGCATGGGGGTATGATGAGAGCCTCATCATGATCCATAACTAGCTCATTTTGACCCAATAAAGAAGATAAAAGCTCCTACATAACCTAGAAGAAGGCTTAACTGAAGGAACAAGTGCTCTGAGAAGAAAACATGAAATCAAGGTTAAAATCGAAAATTTACCATTGCAGTACATAAACAGGATTTCTCAGAGGCAAAACATAGGTCAAATGGTCTAAATGAGATAAAAAGTGGGTTGAGTCAATCAGAAATGGGTTTATGTGCAATCTAGGAATTAAATGACACTTGGTAACCCTAAAATAGACCCGCTTAAATTAACAAGGTTCCGGTCAGGATAAAAATCAAGTAAACCCTCTAAAAATCATGGAAAAATATCCTCTAGGGTTTAGAACACCTAATTTGGCCCTTGGAACCCAGTTTGACCTAGATTAGGGTCCTAGCTCTTCAAGTAACCTAATTTGGATTTTTACGCAAAATGTCCAGTCAAACGACGTCAAACCTAAAATCCAACTCCACCATTGGATTCCTTAGGTCCAAATTAGGTTTTTAGCAAAATTTGGACCTAAGGGAGGTCATCTTGACCTACTTTGCAATTTAGTACACCCAAATCACAATTTGGTCCCTATCTTTTGAAATCATTGTAGAGAGCCACCTAATTTCCTCACCACCTTTGCAATCAGGTCTTGCCGCCATTGTTAGGGCAGAACCAAGCTCCGACGAAGTTTAGAGAGGGATTACTCTCTGATTCCTCACAGATCCTCTTCCAGAAATGGAAGGGAGATTCTCTGAGGAATTCCCTTCCATCTACGACCAATCACAACCTTTGGTGTGAACCCAATCTCTCATGCGAACGCACGAGGGATTTGGGTATCTTAACCTATTTCCTACTCCGACGATCCATCAGAGGCAATAGGCGTGCCCATTCCACCTCTCCACACGGCCCAGTGCCTATAAAAGAACCTCTAAGCCTGGCCGCAGATCTTTAGCTTGATTTGGCCGAGTTTCCACCTCCAATTCATCTCCTCCTGTCCGGCCAAAGTTCCCAGCAAGCTCTGGCGAGCCCCCCTCCCCTCCCTCTTCACTCTGCCACAAAACCAGTGGCAGGGTTATCTTCCTGACTCTCCTCCGCGTCGCGCAGTGCCCGCGCACGCCGCCTCAGCCCCGTCGTCACCGCCGTTCTCCCCCACTGGGCAGCGTCTTCTCCGGCGACAGCAGGTACAGCTGTCCACCCTCCATCCTCCTTCATCCCTACAATTAGGTTATAACTATTCCCCGTAGTCCCCTCTCTCTTTTCCCCCTGTTATCTCATCTAATCGACCCTCGACCGACGCCGACCACCCTCATCTTCCACATCACCGACCGACCTCCGGCGAGCCGCTCCCACCATTCCGCCCTTCCACACGGCTTGCCAACCATCTTGTAAGCTCCGCCCCACCACTAGGAACACATTCCACCCCTCCACTGCCACTCTGCACCTCCACAGTATCCCCCCGAACAACCCCACACATTTGGCCACAGGTTGACCTAGGCACGCACGCCTAGGCCATCCTGCGGCCTGCAGCATGGCTCACCACCTTCGCCGTGCTACGGCGAAGGTCCCTAGCTGGTCTAATTGAGCCGAGAGGCTCGCGTTGTGTCTGACAAGATTTCAGCTCTTGCCGCCATTGACGAAGGTTGAAGCAGCTTCGCAGCAGCTCCAGGCGTCAGCAGCTCCAGCTTCAGGTGTTGCGCATTCGGGCAAGCATCGCAAAGCCCTCAGGGCCAGTAAGTTGCGCTGCGAAGCTCCCAGCCTTGGCCATAGCACGAAGAGAGATCTGCGGGGGTGCGAAATCAGGGTAGAACCTTTAGTTCCACAACGTGGAATCGTGAGGCGCGGGTATGCTATAAGTTGTTTTTGTGATATAGCCTTAACTCCTCCGAAAGCACAGGGGTGAGGTCCCTCACTTGCCCTCATGCCCTCCTCGTCCGCGGTTTCATCTCGCGGATCTGGCGGGATCCGACAAGACCCTAACTTGAGCACTCCTCGCGCATCACCACCTGCAGGTGCGTCTAGTCCCGGGTGCGAATCCGACCCGATTACCCGTATGGCTCTGGGAGAGCATCCCTGAGTGAACTGCTGAGAGAGAGAGATGCGCGGGTAGAGGGAAAGGGGTAGGTTTTGCTCTGTGTAGGCACAGGCTGAACGTTGAGGAAGAAAGACTTGGTCGCGAGAAGGAAGAAGGAAAGGCAGGAAGAACAGAAGGACCAAAGAAGAAGGCAAGCAAGGCAGAAGAAGACTACAGAGAACGAAGAAAGGCCAAGTGAAGACTGCAAAGATCAGAAGAAGAAGAAGAAGAAGAAACAAGAGAAAAGAAACAAAGGCAGGAAGAAGAAGCCTTCGCAAGAAAAGAAGCAAAGCAGAAAGAGAGAAAAGAAAGAAGAAGAGAAGCCAAGACAGAAGACGAAGAAGAAAAAGAGTATGCAGAAGAAGAAAGAAAGCAAGATCAGAAGAAGAAGAATAATCAAAAGGAAAAGGGAAAACACTTTTAAGACGTCTGATCTTGGGATCAGACGTCCAACTTGACTCTTTTGCCTGAATTATTTTTTTAAATACCTCTGAATTCCAGTTTTGAGTAAATTAGAGTGTTCAATTACATTTTGATTAGTAGTAAATTCCATTTTCTCCTGTGTTCGACCTCGGATACTCCGATTTTCGAGTAATAAAATTCTCTATTTGTTTGAATGCTTTGTCGACTATACTACAACGTGACATCCTTTAAAACCTACAAAAGCGTTATGAACAGTGACTTACAAATTGATGAGGCTCTACTTGATCTGGGTGTGGGGGTGAACATCATTCCGAGCTACGTGTATGAACAACTTAGGGGAGGCAATCTAAAGCCTAGCCCTGTAATCCTTCAAGTTGCTGATCGATCACTTAAGACAGCACAGGGAATTTTGGAAGATGTCCTCATAAGAGTGGAGGATTTCTTCTTTCCCGTTGACTTCTTAGTTTTGGACACTGACCCTACCAACAAGCCAACCAAACCCTCCATCATTTTGGGCCGCCCCTTCCTTGCAACTTCTCATGCTTCAATTAATTGCAATACTGGGGCATTGAAAATGGGCTTTGGGAATAGGAAAATCTAGCTTAATGTGTTTGATGCTTACAAACAAGCTAGACTTGAGGATTGTTCTCAAGTTGAGGTGATAGATGACCTGATTGAAGAGGCAACTCCTGCAATGTTATGTGATGACCCCCTTCAGCATGTCATGCTAAATGAGCATTCCTATCTCTTGGAGGAATGTGAAGGGGATATACTAGAACTAGAGGAATTGCTAGGAGTTTCTGCTGAGTCTCTTCCCCCATCATTTCCATCAAAGGTAGATTTGCTACCTGAGATGGGGACATCTATTATGAAACCCTCAACCATACAAGCCCCCGACCTTGAGTTGAAACCCCTCCCTGACACTCTCAAGTATGTTTTCCTAGGTGCCAATAATACGCTCCCCATTATCATTTCTGCTGTGCTATCTGAGGCACAGGAGGGAGCCTTGATTGAATGCCTGTCTAGGCACAAGGAAGCTATTGCTTGGAGCATTGATGACATTAAGGGTATGGACTCTACACTCTGCATGCACCACATTTATACTGATGATTCCATCAGGCCTTTTAGGGACATGCAGAGACGTCTGAACCCATAATACGAGGGAGGTTGTAAAAAAGGAAATCCTGAAGTGGTTGGATGCCAGGATCATATATCCCATTGCCGACAGTAAATGGGTCAGTCCCATTGATGTGGTGCCAAAGAAGGCAAGCTTTACTGTGGAACTCAACGACCAAGGTGAACAATTTGTCACTAGACCCTCAACTGGATGGAGGGTTTGTATTGATTACCGCAAGCTGAACACCGCTACTCAGAAGGATCACTTTCCTTTGCCTTTTATTGATCAAATTCTCGAAAAATTGGCAGGGAATAAGTACTATTGCTTTCTCGATGGATATTCTGGGTACAATCAGGTGGCAGTCTTTCTTGATGACTAGGAAAAGGCGACATTCACGAGTCCTTACGGTACTTTTGTATTCAGGCGTATGCCATTTGGATTATGTAATGCCCCTGCAACTTTCCAGCGGTGTATGATGTCTATCTTTTCGGACATGATTGACGAGTGTGTCGAAGTGTTTATGGATGACTTCTCCATTTATGGCTCAGCTTTCGACCAGTGTCTCCTGCACCTGGAAAATGTGTTGAAACGATGTAAGGAAACTGGTTTAGTCCTCAGCTGGGAGAAGAGTCACTTCATGGTACAGAAAGGAATTGTACTTGGGCATGTTGTATCTGAGCAAGGTTTGGAAGTAGATAAAGCCAAGATTGATTCTATTTCCAAACTTCCATTGCCTACGAATGTCAAACAGATTAGATCCTTTCTGGGCCATACTGGCTTTTATAGGCGCTTTATTAAAAATTTTAGTAAGATTTCTAGGCCACTTTGTGACTTGTTGGGGAAGGAATCTTCCTTCAGTTTTGATTCAAAGTGGGTCGAGGCCTTTCAAACTCTAATGGAGGCCTTGATCTCTGCGCCTATTCTCCAAGCTCCTGATTGGACACTCCCATTTGAGCTTATGTCTGATGCTTCAGATTATGCAGTGGGAGCAGTCCTTGGACAAAGGGTTGAGGGAAGACCTCATGTACTGCATTATGCAAGCAAGACTTTAACCGAACCTCAGCAAAACTACACCATCACTGAAAAAGAATTACTTACCATAGTTTTTGCTCTGGAGAAGTTTAGGTCTTATCTACTTGGGTCTAAGGTGGTTATTTTTACTGATCATGCAGCAATGAAACATCTCATTGCTAAGAAAGATTCTAAGCCACATCTAATTAGATGGATCTTACTCCAAGAATTTGACTTGGAAATACGTGAAAAGAAAGGAGTAGAAAATGTTGTGGCTGACCACCTGTCTCGCCTTCCTCATAATGACTCTCTTTCTGGAGACATTCGCGAGACATTTCCCGATGAAACTTTGATGGCGGTAACACCAACTTTACCTTGGTATGCAGACACTGTAAATTACCTAGTCACTGGACAAACTCCTGGCTCTTGGGATGAGCAGAAAAGAATGAGATTCATTTCTCAAGCAAGATATTTTCATTGGGAAGAGCCAGAATTATTTAGAATTGGACAAGACCAAGTTTTGAGAGGTTGTGTGCCTGAAGAGGAACAACAAAGTGTGCTGAGTTTTTGCCATGAACTTCATTGTGGAGGACACTTTGGTGCTAAGAAAATTGCTTTTAAGGTTCTCCAGTCCGATTTTTGGTGGCCTTCCTTATTTAAGGATTCTCATAATTTTTTAAGGCTTGTATTAGATGTCAACGGACTGGAATGATTGGGAAGAAGAATGAAATGCCTCAACATCCTATTCAATCTGTTGAATTTTTTGATGTGTGGGGAATTGACTTTATGGGCCCCTTCACGTCGTCCCATGGTTTTGAATATATCTTGGTGGCAGTTGATTATGTCTCTAAATGGATAGAGGCCATTCCTACGCTTACAAATGACCACTCTGTGGTTTTGAAATTTGTGAAGGCCAATATCATATCCCGTTTCGGCTGCCCCAAGACTATTATAAGTGATGGGGGACCTCATTTCCGAAACTACCACTTCAATCGGTTAATCAAGAGTTTGGGAGTGACTCACAAGGTTGCTACCCCTTACCACGCTCAGACAAGTGGCTAGGTTGAAGTATCAAATAGGGAGAAAAAAAATATTTTGGAAAGGACCGTTAGACCTGATAGGAAAGACTGGTCCCAAAAGCTCGATGATGCTTTGTGGGCTTATCGAACGGCCTATAAGACCCCTTTGGGTACTTCTCCCTTTCGGATGGTGTATGGAAAAGCATGCCATTTACCTGTTGAGTTGGAACATAAAGCACTTTGGGCTATTCGAAGTGTTAACATGGATTTAGAAAAGGCAGGTAAGGCATGACTTCTAGAATTAAGTGAGCTTGAGGAATTGAGGAATGATGCTTATGACACCCTTCAAGCTTATAAAGAAAGAACTAAGGTCTTGCATGATAAGTTTATTCTTCGAAAGACCTTTGAGCCCAACCAACAAGTCTGGCTTTTCAATTCCAGACTTAAGCTTTTTCCTGGGAAGTTAAAATCACGTTGGGATGTGCCTTACATAATCACCAAAGTATTTCCTCATGGAGCTGTGGAGATCAAAAATCCTTCCTCTTCAGCAACTCCCTTTATCGTCAATGGTCAACGGTTAAAACCGTACATAACTTTAGATGGCCATCTGGTTGACGAAGTCACTCTTGAGGAGCCTTAGCTCCTACCATTCTCTGCCTCAGGTAATATCTTCCTTTAGCTATTTTTGTTTCTAATGAGGACATTGTTTGAACCAGGCATGGGGGAGAGGACCTGAGGCATTTTGTTTATAGCATGCATATATATATATATATATATATATATATATATAAGAGAAAATGAAAAAAAAAAAAGTTTTGAGCTTAACTGGCTAAGTTCTGCAGTCTTAAGCAAATCAGAACTCTTGGGTAGACTAAGTTAATTCTAGGGTCAAACTTTAGAAGCTAAATGAGCTGCTAGCTTTAGACCTTTAGGGACCTTTATGGACTTAAAAACTTAAGTAGGAGTTAAGTTGCAGACCATTCCTCAAGAGGTTGAGGAAGGGAAGCTAGGGTTTGAGTTAAAAGGTGGCATAGTACCTGGAGTCTTATTCTACCTCTTGGTTTACGGGTCCTTGTGACCCAAGCATCCAAATTTCACACACTTGGTCTGGTAATTAACTTAATTTCTGTCTTTCTGAAAAGAGATTTGGTTCTCCTAGTTTTGACTTAGGAAAGGCTTGAAAACACATTTTGATTGGAAGAGTTCCCGCCGCAGGAGAGGGGAGTATATACTCACCTTGAGGATGCGATGATAACATATTACCTCCTCGGTGCTTGTCTCTTAGGATATCCATCCTACTGGGGGCATGTAAGCGCATTGTGCGGTTCAGGTACCATGGGTGGCCCTATCTCAAAGTGCCGATTTCCATAGGCCTGAATTCACTTAAGAAATCCATGGGCGATACTATCTCGAAGTGTCGATTGCCAGGAGTTCTTGGGGTCATTATGGGCGGTGCTATCTCGAAGCATTGAAAGCCAGGCACCCTTCGAGGTATGGTAATGGGGACAATGAATCCGACACAGACCGTGTTGATAGCTAATCTAAGGTTAGACTTAGAAGAATCAAACAAAAAAATATATATATAATAAATATATATATATAACAAAAAAAAATTCTTTAACTCAAATAACTCAGACCAATACACAAGCTTGAATGCTTTAATCTCAGGGATCAATAAACTTTAGGGTAGAGTCAGAAATCAGGGAAACTTGTGCCTGCAACTCGTCTTTAGCCGACCTAGTCTGTAACTTAGCAACTACTTAAGAACCTTGGGTCTGGAGTCTGAACTTAATATGCTTCTGAAGGAAGACTAAGTGAGTTGACTAGTCTACTCGGAGTGCTAGGTTTCGCTTAATTTTGCCAGGGACTAGCAAAAACTAGGCATGGGGGTATTTGATTAGCCCATAGTTGTGGGCTATTTAAGTATTTAAATGCCTAGACATTAGGTTAATTCTAACATTTATTTAGCATAAATTAGGATGTAAATAGATTAATTCATATTTTGAATTTAATTACATAATCCATGCATTGCGTTCATATTTTAAGTGCATTTAGAATTAGCTTAGAATGACATTCATCTAATTAGTTAACCAATTAGGTACATTGTTTTCATTAACATAAAAGTTGAGGGTCTGTATATAAATGACCATAATATTTTAACATTATTTTATTTATTCTTCTTCTTGCAAGAACGGCTAGCTGCCACTCCAACGCCACCAGCTGCCGCAGTGAAGAACCCATTCAAGGAGGAGCGGATATGTTGGATCTGGTCGGGCAACTGATTTCAAATTTGTGCAGGCCAATACAAAAGGAGGAGGGAGGTAGCCGAGCTGTGGGGGCCTCCACCACCGACCACCACTGTGCAGAGAGATCTCCTCTCTTCCATTCCATACCACCGGCCTCAACCGTGGCGGCAAGTCTCCACCACCGTGGGCGTGTGGTGTGACAGACCACATTGCCATCCGGAGCTCGTCCGCATTACCGTGAGCACCTTAGCGTGCATTTCCCTCGCCGTCGTCACCAACAACCACCACCGCAGCTACTGTGCAATCACCCTTTCAGTCAGTTAAGATGTCCGGGAAATTTCCCGGACGTCTGAAGTCGACCCCCACTCCAGCAGTAATCTCCGTCCTCTCACTTCTCTTCCACCACCCATGCCGCAGCAGCCACCCGCTCATCTCCAACCGCACGCAAGGCATGCATAGCCTCCAGCCCTCACGCCCGCTCACTCCACCTTCCCCGCGCCTGCAGCCTTCGCCATCTCCATGAGCAACCGCCGGTGCACCCGTCTGAAGTCCACCTGCTCACCTTCTGCCTGCACCTCACCACTCACCCGCGCGAACCAGCCTGCGCACACGTCTGCAGAACCTCACGCGTGGGCTCCCGCACCCGTAGCACCTTCCCCGCACCGACTGCAGTGCGCGCCCATGCCATCTGTAGCCGCACCTGCAGAACTACCCTCCTACGCCCTCCCGCCAGCAGTCCCGCGTGCGCCTCACTGCGCACGCCCTCCTCCCGCGCCTGCAGCACCCTCTCTCACCGCCAACAGAGCGCTCAGCAGTCCGCCCACGCCTCCAGCAGCGCACGCCACGCCCAATAACAGTAGTTGCAGCATCGGCTGTATCCATCTCCGCCGGAGGTCGACCGGTCGCCTCCGGCCGCCGCCCGACACGCCGCAACCACCATTTAGAAGCCCTCGGTCCAAGGGACTTCCTCTGAGCTTCCCGCGTCCGGCTGTCCACTCCTCATCGTGCACGCCAAAGGGTAAAAAATCCCCTTTTTTGCTGCAGTAAAAGGGCCATTAATATTTACATTTTCTACCATTGCCAACTTTTATTGATATTTTATTGAATCTGCATTGCAAAAAATATCCTCTAGTTGTTAAAAATTGCCATTTCAGCATGTTTTCTTGATATTACCTTAATCTGAAGGCAGATTTGGCTCGATTCTCGTCTAAACTAACTCCGAACATACATTTTTAATTGGGCGAACTTAAATACGTCATTGCCTCCCTGTGGATAAGACCCCCTCTTCTACGAGTGGTTATTTTAATTGTTGATTAGTCGATTTTTCCACCACATCAAACTACAAATCACTTTTAAAGCGAACAATCGACTCATCACCGGTGGTCTGCCGGAGATGAGGGAGACAGAGGTGGTCAGTGGCTTATCGAGGGGAGTTTTATGAAATTAACTAGGGGAAAATGAAGAGAGAGAGAGGGGAACTTACTGAGGGAAGTTAGAGGAAGGGGCAAAGGCAGAGGATGAGTGACGCGTAGGTGCCATTGATGGAGAAGAAAGCCCCGAGGTGAGGATGACAGTGATGAGGGAGGGGTCGGAGAGGTGCATGCGAGTACGGTGCGACGTAGAGGAGCAAGGCAGAGATGACTCTACCACTGGTATGGTGGCAGAGTGACGAGAAGATGGAGGAGAGATCGACGGAGCTTGCGGGCAGTTGGCCGAAGACGAGGGAGGAAGAAATTAGTGGTGTTCTACGACCAATTCAAGCTTGGAAGATGCGGCAAGGACAGGGGGTCCTTTTATAGCTATTGGCCAAGACCCTTGTGCTTGGAAGGCAAGCTTCCAAGAGCAAAGATCTCATCAGAGATGGAAGGTGCGAGTGATACTCAATCCTCTCGAGTGTTCGCACGAGAGATTGGGTGCAAATCCGATCTTGGGATCACGTTCATATGGTAGGGAATTCCTCAGAGAATCTCCCTTCCAAATCTGGGAGATCTCTGAGGATTCAGGGAGAAATCCTCCTCAAATCCTCGCCGAAGTAGGACTCCTCCATTGTAATGGTGGAGGGACCTAAATGCAGAGACCGGAGAGGAAGATAGGGGGGTCTACATAAGGGTTTTCAAAAGCTAGGGTCAAAATGTAATTGGGTGGACCATTTTGCAAAGTAGGTCAAGGTGACCTTCCCTTAGGCCCAAATTTTGGTACAATCCTAATTTTTACCTAAGAAATCCAATGGTAAAGTTGGATTTTAGGTTTGACAATGTTTGACTGGACATTTTACACAAAAACCTAAATTTGGTCAAATAATGAGCTAGGACCCCAATCTAGGTCAAAATAGGTTTCAAAGGCCAAATTGAAGGTTCTAAATCCTAGGAAATATTTTTCCATGAATTTTAGAGGGTTTAGTTGATTTTTATTCTGACCAGAACCTTGTGAAATTAAGTGGGTTTGTTTTAGGGTTATAGGATTTCATTTAATTCATAAATCTCATAATAACCCTTTTTTGACTTAACCATCCCACTTTTCCTCTTGCTAAGTCCAATTGACCTATGTTTAGCCCCTGAGAAATCCCATTGATGTACTTTAATGGAAAAATTACAGTTTTACCCCTTATTTCATGTTTTCTTCGCAGAATAGTAATCCCTTGAATTAGGCCCTCCTTTAGGTTATGTAGGTGCTTTTGTTCACTTTCTCAGGTCCAAATGAGCTAGTTAAGGCACATGATGAGGTTCTCATCATCGATGCAATGTGATTGGCCAACTATTTTTTCTTTTTTTGATAATATATTTTGATGTTTTTGTTGTTTTCTCCCCCATTAACAGCATTGTGTCAGAATCCCTGTTCCCATTACCTACCCTCGAGGAGGCTCTTGCTCCGACAATATAAAAGCACCGTCTAAGACACCTCCGGGAGCCCTACAACCTGACACCTCATGGAGTTGTGAAAGGAACTCCCAGCATATCTAGGCTCTCACTTCGATACTTCGGGATAGTATTGTCCGAGACACCTAAACCGTAAGATTTGCTTATATGTTCTGTATATAGATATGGAAAATAAATATGGAGCAAGCATAAAAGGGGTAACATGTTTGCATCACTTCCTCAAAGGAGAGTTTTCTCCTTCTCCGTGGTAGGGACTCATCCAATCAAAACTGCTTCGGGTTTCACCTTAACTTGAACACGAAATTATTTATTTATGTGTTTTCGGGCTTTTTGTTTTTTTTGGCTTGTGTGTGTGAAATATTTGACACTTGAGTTTCAAAGGAAATTCAAATTTCTGGATCGAGAACAAGGTGAAGTACTATTCAAACCATTAAATGGAATCAAGGACAATCAATTTCTTTATGGGTTCTTGGGGATTACTTTGTGAGATAAACTGATTAAGTCTATTCTTTTTTGTCTTGAAATGTCTAACCAAACGATCGTTGGAATCATCCTTAAGTTTGTAATGATTAAATCTTATGTCTACCTTGTTTTGAAATAAAGTTACAACCTTGGTTCTGTATTTTGAAAATTCCTCAAAAAGTTTTGTTTGAATTTGTATGATTTATATATATATATTTTTGAGAATGCATGCAAAAAAAAGAAGAAATTTTTGTGTTTTTGGAATATGAAAATCTTGTAAAGACCAACAAAATTTAAGGCATCCCCCTATGCTACAGTTATGCAATGTTCACATGCATAAGGAAGGAAAAAAGGTATCACCTAAGTGAGAATAGGTGGAAATCAAGATGGTCAGAACCTGAGAGAAAAAGAAAAAATGCTGGGTTGCCTACCAACAAGGGTTGTCTTTTACACCTTTTCAGCTTGGAGTAGTGTGTATCAGGGATAGAAAATCATGAAGGTAGTTGGATACTTGAAGGTCCTCATCAATCATATCTTCCTCTTGATACCCAAATTGATAATTGGAAATGGGGGGACGGGAATGAGATGGATAAATGGAAACAAAGCTCGAGTTTGGCTAGGGTTTTAACTCTGGATGCATTCCAGGCTTGAGGGGATCAGGTGGAAGGTCCAAGGGAGAGTCGAAGTTAAAGTGGTTGGGGATGAAGATTGGAGATAAGGTTAAAATAGGTAAGTGAGGTGAAATTAGAGTGGGGGCTGATAAGTAAGGAAGAGGAATAGGGTTAAGGTAAGTTCCCAATTGTGACGTAATCATTATGTCTTCAACCACTTGGTCCATTCCAAACTCCGAATCATCGAAGATTTAGTTTTCTAAAGTGGTCAAAGCACAACAAGATTCAATAAACATTGTTTCTTCCACCAATTCATTTATTTTGAAATCTAAGTCCTAAAAGAGTCCTGATCATGGAAACTCTTGGAAGCTTTAAAAATATCTAAAGTAATTGTTTGGCCATTAACGTCATGAAATGCATTAGGTTAAGTAGTTCGATGTAGCATGCACTTACAACCTCAATTTTAATAAGAATAATCATACATGAGTATGAGTGTAGAACACAGGGAGGCAAGAAATCAGATCAATTAATAGCTTTAGTGTCACAAAATACGTCGTTTGGTTTGCTTGCGAGAAGAATAGAGAGAGAAAAGGGTTAGAAATCTATAGTAGAGCAATGATATCTAACTGTGCTTGAAAAGTAGAGATGATGAGCATAATAGATTCTAGCACAAGATGATAAAACCATATAATTAATAGGTAAAATTATTTCATAACAACAATGCTAGAGGAAAGCTTAAAATAAGCATTAAGCTAAGGAAGAACAAATGCGACAAAATGGAGAGGCGAGGTGGCCATGATGGTGGAGGGGCTTCCATCGATGACTCGACAACTTCAGGACCTTACTTGGACACTCTAAGGAGGTGGAGGATGGACTTGGTAGATAATATGAAGAGATCATGTGAAATAGGAGGGGTAGGGGTCTTTTTATAGTGGAGGAGAAGAGGTTTTGGACGTCCATGGTCAATAGTGACATTTAATTCATCGTTGAAGCTCCATCGTAAGTTTTGCTAAAGGACCCAGTTCATGCGCTCACTGGTGCTCATAGCTATTGTGCACGGTCGAAGGTTAGCCATCTGATGCTTCATCAACGGTTGAGACAAGCCGTTGAGATCGCACACGGCTTTAAGGCGTCTGGACTTGTGCTCAGCCATCAGATCTACATCAAAGGGATGAGGATCATGCGCGGGTGACCGCTGGAGATGGAGCCTCTTGTGGGCATCAGATGGCACGTTAGGCGATGTATTGAACCATGCATATAGTCACGCGTTCATCTGCCTGTATCAATCCTGATCTCTCGATTATGATCGAGCAGTATAATTTTTGCTAGTGGATGATGGAGTTACGATGAATCGCTGCTCGAACCCACGTCACCCTGCTTGAGTATAAGGCACTCTGCCACCACGCTACAACAGCGGATTGTTGAGCAGATGTTGAGGGAATGCACGTGGGTGACGACTGGATAAAGATACTGTGGTAGAGAACGAAGCGTGACGTAGTGCTATCTCATCCCTCTGATGGTGATCAGATAGTGGTTATTGCATGTGCATGTGATGAGAGGAAGCTGCCGATCCTGCTGGCATGCGATGGAAGCCAGAGCGAGCACCACGTGGTGCAATGAGGACCGTTGATCATCAAATAATGGTCAGAACTTCTCAGACTTGTTGTGAGAGCTACGGAGGTTGGATTGAGGTGATTTTAAGTCTGTTGGACTTCGTTCGTCGATCCAGTTTCATTTATTTGGTCTGATTACTCATCTGAGACCTATTTCAATATGCACTTGTATAGCAAGCCATTAAACATTATTTTTAAGTAATCTTAACCTAATGTAATGAGGAATGCATGCAATGCCCCCAATCTCACTGTTGTGTGATATTAATATGCAAGTTCCCTCGAGATTGACTTTAATTGAGGTAATTAACGTTATTATTTGTAGAGTCATCAGCCATCTCAAGTAATTTCCATTTCTCCTAAATCATAATCAATATTAGCTTTTGCGGTGGCAAGAAATGGTCTTCCTAGGATTATTGGGGCATTTAGTAGGGTTTCAGGTACCTAAATGTCAAGGACTAGAAAATCAATGAAAAATAAACAGTTCTGGACCTTGACAATTACATCCTTGACAATCCCTCTAGGTTTAATTGTAGATCGATTTGCGGATTGCAAAGTTACCTCAACAAGTTTTAGTTCTTCGATCTTAAATTCCTCAAATAAAATGGTAGGGATGAGTTTAATAGAGGCACCTAAATCAAGCAAGGTGCAACAAAAATTGATGTCATTAATGATAACCAAAATCATGGGAGAGCCTGGGTCTTTCTTTTACGGGGCAGCTTGCTCTGTATCATAGAGTTTACTGTCTCAAAAAGAGTTACCCTACCTAGATTTTTGGTCTGCCATTTTGGAGTACAAAGATCCTTCAAAATTTTTTCATAAGCAAGAATATATTTGATTGCATCTAGGAGAGGGATATTAATCTCTACCTATCCAAATAATTCCATAAGTTCTTGATTTGTAGGCTCGGTCTTCTTTATTCTATTGTTGGTGGAGTTTTACGGTTTGAGGGAAGGGAATGGGATTCTTGCCTTGGGAATCTTTTTGTTGTTCTTTTTCTTCTTGTGTCAGGGTGGGAGGAGAGTCAACTTTCAACTTGGATAGGTAGGTTTCATTTGTAGATTGAGAATGCTCAGGATCTTCAGTTGCTTTCTTACTCCTCAAGGTGACTGCATTAGTGATATGACTATTTCTAGGAAGACATCGGGGGCCTAATTTTGATTGAAACTAGAGGGGTGTTGAGGTGCTGGGTACATAGGAGGCGGATTGTGGCTTTTGCTTTGATATAGGTTCCTTTGATTATTAGGGTTGGGCATGGGTTGGGATGGCAAATTGCCTATAGGTCTTTGGTTTGGAGTGACTCTGATTTGATTTCGAAGATTTGTAACAACATTGGTCACTTTAGACATCTGATTTTGCATTCCCTACAAAGTTTTCATAACCTAGGTGTTGATATCATTTTGAGAAGGTCTAGGTTGGCATTGATTTCGCCCAAAAATCCCATGTTGACTTTGTTTTTGATAAGGAACCTAAATAGGAACTTTCCACGAGAAATTCAGGTTATTCCCCAATTTGAGTTGGAAGGATTTCTAAAATACTACTAGAGAGAGAAAATATTCTTTATTGCTGGGTCAATGGTGTTAAGGTTTCCATAATCAAATTTCCCAGTCAAATTAGGTGTAGCCTCATGAAAATAATTATACTCTGCTAGAATGGCACAAACATGATGCATGTTTTCTCGTTTAAGAAGGTTAAGTAAGGGCAGAGTCAATATTTGTGAGTTGATTCTTTCCTCAATCTTCTTCTGGTGAATCTTCATTTGATCGAGTCTTTGGGCAATCATATGAATATCATCCTTAGTAACAAGAATAGATTGTCTATGACTACCTATCTCATGAGCACCTAATTGTGTGTTGGTATTTCTACCAAAGATGCTCATGGAAGTGTGATTAAATGAGCTTTCACTCATTTCTTCAAAGAGTTGATAGGCACTCTCAACATCTTCATTTAGGAAATTGCCACTGCATGAGGCACCAACGAATCTTCTTAATTGATCTTCTAATCTGTGAAATAAGATTTGCACAAGTTGCTAGAGTGGTACCCCATGATGTGGGCAACTTCATAACTATTCCTGAAATCTCTCCAAGGACTCATGCAGGGATTTAACGAGTTATTGTTGGAAGGTCATAATAGATCATTAAAGAACATTAGGAAGACCAATAGGAAATAATTTATAAAGAAATACACGTGAGTTTGGGCCAAGTTCTATCGGGTCTGCCGACAATTTTGAACCAATAGGCAGCCTCGTCCTTACGAGAAATAGGGAAAAGACACATAAGCCATAAATCTTCCCACACATTGTGAGAATGACTAGTTTGGGAGAGGACTGTGAGTTCCTCTAAATGGCTAAAGGGCTCTTCCGTAGGTAGGTCATGAAAATTTTTAATTAGATTTAGAATAGTTGCCTTGATCTCAAAGTCCCCCTCAGGAATCACCACCCGAGGTCTTTCCTCATAATTAGATGGATCATAAAAGTCTTTTGGAGGAATAGCATGCTCCTCGTAGGGTTGTGGCTTCTGCCTTTCATTAGCTAGCTTCGTGACTATCTTAGCCAACTGTTGTTGATTATCTTATAGGCGAACCAATTGTTGAACCATCATTAATAAGGGATTAGGTGAGGGACCTTGGTTTTGTTCATTTAGCAGTTCTGCATTAGGAGACATTTCAAGACTACGGAAGTTAAGGATGGGAATGTCAAATGGCAGATTAGATTGTAGGTTTTGAACGGGAGGGTTAGAGGTGGGTTGTGAGTGAGAGGCGAAAGCATAATTTGCCCTATTTTGCATGTTTTCCATTTTTTATGAAAAGAGCAAGAAGAATGAGAAGTCAAATGTTCTATGTAGGGGGTGAAATCAAGTGGTCCCTCCAAGTATGGGTTTTGGGACCTACGCCCGTGCATCACTTATGGAAGAATGGGAGGAGAGAAGGGAAGAAATAAGAGAAGAAATGTGCACTTCAAGAAACAAAATTCTAAGTCTACCTTAGGGTTGACTGTAAGCACCTCTGTTTTGATGCACAAAAATTATGCTTACAACTACACTAATATTTTAGGACCATCTCATATCAAAGCTTCTCTCTTGGATCAAGTTCAGATGATTATTGATTTGTGTCTTTCACTTTTGTTTGAGTCTAGGACATTGTAAGGAACCTCAAAAATAAAACTCAAATGGACTTTCGCTCTGCTTTGAAAATCATTTTTTAAGGTTATTGATCAACCAATTAAGCTACTTGATCGACCAAAATTGATTGATCGACCAACCAACTTAGTTAATAGATCAAACCAACCCATTTTAGGAAGTTGATTAAAACTTTTTTGATCGACCAACCAAGCTAATTAATTGATCAATTATTGATCAATCAAATAACTTAATTGATCGACCAAATAGCATTTTCATCGACCAATTTAACTTCCTTTTTAGACCAACATTTTAGTATAAATAGAGGTCGTACGCAACACTTTTTCATAATCAACTTTCAATAGAAATACCCTCAAAAATATCTGGGCTTCTCGTGTTTCTTTCAAATGTTTCTATGCTTCGCTATTCATGTCATTCAAAACATGTTGTTTCTAATCTCTACTGAAATTCTAGTTTGACATTTTTATTGAGGATCCATAGATATATTTATTGTTTTTCAGCATTATTGTTTTAATTAACAGATCTTGATGTATATGCATCTAAGTAGCTTGAAATGTCTATTTATGCATGTTCTCAGTGTTGTAGAAGCATCATGCATTGTAAATATGCATAACATTCATCATCATGCTTTTAGGTCAAATTCTACAAATTGTACAGTAATTTGCTCTTTTTAGTGGCCAGGATCAGAGCGATATTTAATCGAGGCCTCGAATTGAAGATCCAACTGTATGTACCTGATCAGGATGATTATTGGAGTTCAACAACTCCATGATCGTCCTAATCGGATTTCCGTAGCATCAGATGCAGTCCGAAAAAGATTTGAGAACAAGGGGCCAAGTGGTGTAAATCTGTACTTCATATAACAAATTCAACTACACGAATGGGTTTCGATCGATGATCCAACATCCATGGCACCACTTACAACTAAGAAAAGATAGATGGCCAAGATGGCACCACTTGGCACCATCCCAGCCGCCCAACGGCAGCCCAAGTCCTCCGCTCCACCTCTAAAGGCTCGATGGAGACTTAATCTCAGCTGTTGGATCAAGATCCAATGGCTAAGGGCACGTGTGCATTAAACTCAAGACATGCCTCAAAGGATGGCTGGCACGTTGGGTGAGCACCTCTTTATGAGGCAGAGGTGTGAGTTCGAGACCGCATGCACCACAAATTGAAGGCGTGGGCGGGTGCACGTCAATTTAGCCATTGGATCCTGAGCGGATGGTGGATGCGGGTGTGATGTGGCATGATGGATGTGTACGATTCACACGCGCGCAATCAAATGAGCGGTCGAACGCATGATCACATGCGCATGTGTCAGGTGCACAATGAAGGCCTTGAGTGGATTTATCCTAAGCTGTTCGATCTTGCAATCGGACGTCTAAGGTTGTCTGAAGGTGGTTGTGCATTGAAACAAAGGAAGAGGAGGAGGTGGGTAGGCGTGTGTGCTACACCAACGTTCAACCTTTAGTGACGTTTATATCTATGATGAAAGGCTGATGCATTTAACATTCTAAACCTTAAAGGCATTTTTGGCCCCAACCTCTACACCTATAAAAAGGCCCTATGACCCACACATTCTTCTCATCCTTTCCTTCATCTCTCTTTGTCTCCTAAGCTCTAAAGAAGCTTGTCCCAAACTTGGGATGCTCCTCTAGAGTAAAAATCAAAATTTTATCCACTTTTCAGCTCGTTCGTGGAGCACCTGTGGTCGTCTTCTGTTTCATTCCGAGAGTGGATCCTACGACGGTGACGCCCTGCCTTACCCCCAGTTCTTCTTGCTTCATCATCCATCCTCTGTCTTTGCTCTCCTTCTTCCAGGCGATGTCCATCCAATTCATCCTCCAAGCAATCGTCGAGGAGGATAACTTCTCTCCCCTTCTCTTTATTGCTTTCTAGATTAGATTTCATGCTTTCTATTTGTAGTTGCAATATTTTGATTATAAAAGTTGTTCTTTCTTCTCTCTCTCTTTAGTTAGTGTTTATATTGCGAGTAGAATAGAATCATTGTAATTATCTCATCTTTAAATAAAAATTACAAAAAAAATATACAATTGCGGATTTCGAATCAACGTAGCCTCCTTATGCTCGACTCGGTACTCCATTTTAGTTTAGGTAAAAATTATTTGATTGCTCGGATTTTCTCGCAAATTACACTACAATGATGTGTTTTCGAACTCAAATCTTTTTGCGATAAATTTTCGATATGACAGATCCCAAGGTGTTGGGAAGATCTGTGTTGTTGTTATTATTCTTCTCTTCAGGGTAAAAAGAGAAGTGATTGTAAAGAGGTTGTGTCACCCTCATTCAAGTGGTATAATAGTGGATTGACTAGCCTTGACTTGTTAGGAAAATCCTATGTTGAGAGCCTTGGGTAGTAGTTTTCACCTGATTTGGGTTTCCACTCTAAATTCAGGTGTAACTTGTGCTTGACTTTGTTGTGAATTCATTTTTATTTTTACTATTTGAAAAAGGTGATACTATTCACCCCTCCCCTCTAGTCTACGCTTGATCCACAAGCAAACCTTCACTTGGTATCAGAGCCTGGTTGTCAGGAAAATGTCAAAGTCATCTGTTGACACATATGCTGATGGGCAATCAGCTGTTCAACCTCCTTTCTTTGATAGAACAAACTACAGATACTGGAAGACCAGGATGTAGATCTTCCTAGAGTTGATGGATTTCCAGTTGTGCGATGTTGTTGCCTCCAAGTACACACGTAATGAGATCAAGGAGGGAGTGGCAGCAACACCAGGCCAGAATAAGATGGCAACGCATAATGCAAAAGCCATGAATGCAATCTTCTGCGGGCTTTCTATAGCAAAATTAAACTGTGTATCTGCTTGCAAGATAGCCTACAAGATTTGGAGCATCCTTGAAGTCACCCACGAGGGGACATCTAAGGTAAAGGAAACTAGAGTAAATCTACTGACGCAAAATTATGAGCTTTTCAAGATGAAAAAGGGAGAATCAATTAAAGAGATCACTTAATTCATGGACATCATAAACTCCCTATGGAATCTACACCAGGAGATCAAAAATGATGGTTTGGTAATGAAGATTCTCCGATCGCTCACCAGTGATTGGGAGACCAAGACTACATCCATACAAGTGTCAAAGGATCTATCTACCTTGAAACTAAATGATCTTAACGGAAGCCTTATGGCCTATGAGGTTGAACTCCAGCACATGAAGGAGCATGAAGTTGAAGGAGTCCAGAAGAAGACTATAGCTCTTGAAGCCAATCAATAATTAGAAATTTCCTGAAGTGAAGATGAATAGGAAGACATAGCTCTCCTCTTTAGAAAGTTTAGAAAGTTCCTCAAGAACAAAAGAAGCTAGAGAAAGAAGCAAGAAGAGGCCAAAGCAAATGCCAATATCTGCTACAACTGCAAGAGAAAAGGACACATCAAGAAGGACTGCCCATTTCTCAAGAAGAACTTAGAAAAGAAGTTTCCCAGAAGGGAAGGAAAGGAAAAGGCATTCACATCAAGTTGGGATGAATCAGACTCAAGTTCAGAAGAAGAAACCTCTAGAGAAGAAGCTCTTCTAGGACTAATGGTGCTAGAAGATGAGGTAACCTCTTTTTCACAAGATGAACTATTAGAAGCATCTTTTGTGATGCATGACATAAGTAAGTCACTGAAATTAGAAAATAAAAACCTAACAAAAACATTAGGGGAAGAAAGAACACAAAAAGATAGGCTTAATGAAATAAAGAATTGCCTAATGAAATCACCTCATTAAAATCACACATAGATAATTTAATGGTAGATAAAGATAAATTAAAAGAAAATTCTGCTATTCTCTTAAATGATCTAGCTAAATTTACTATGGGAAGTAAAATCTTGCATAAGCTATTAGGAACACGAACCCAGAGGACCACAAAATTTGGACTAGGATACATACTTAAAAATGGTCATGAAGCATCTAGTTCTAGCCAAAACAAAAAGAAAGGTAGCTTGCCTAAACAGGCAGCAGCTAACCACCATGGACCCAAACAAAAATGGGTACCAAAAGCATTATTGCAATCCTATTTTGTAGGTCAAGTAAACTATAAGAAGTGGACATATCAACAAATCAATGGAACATTAAAGCCACTTTATAGATCAGTCAAACCAAGACCTCACAAACGCAAACCAATGACAGGAATGAGAAGAAAGGAGATGGATCATGGATAGTGGATGTTCAAAGCACATGATCGGGGACGAAGACCTATTCCTGCAACTTCACCGCCAGGACGGTGGTACAGTTACATTTCGACCATAAGGGCCGTATATTAGTACAGTCCAAATTGGTAGTTCTTCCACCTCTTTTGATAATGTACATTTAGTTAGTAGATTAAAACATAACCTTCTATGTGTAAGCCAAATATGTGATAAAGGATATAAGATCACTTTCACATCAAATGGATTTAAAATACAGGATAAAGAAACAAAACAATTTCTTCTCAAAGGAAACAGTCATAAAGCTATTTACACCATCAACTTCAGCAAATGCGACAATCTGAACGTCTTGTCTTATTTAATGAAGAGGAAACACTTTGGCACAGACGACTAGGTCATGTTCACATGGGAAACATTAGTAAACATGTGAAACATGCGCTTGTCAAAGGTCTGCCAAATATCAACTTCAAGAAAAGCAAAGTCTAAGATTCTTGTCAAGTTGGTAAACAAACTAAAAACCCTTTTAAGCCAAAAAGGATGGTTAGCACTTCACAACCTCTGGAGCTACTTCACTTAGACTTATTCGGACCAACCAAATCCGAAAGCCTAAGTGGGTGCAGATATTATCTAGTCATAATTGATGACTTCTCTAGATTTATTTTGGTATCTTTCTTAACAAGGACTTAACCATTGATGCTTTTAGCAAAATAGTTAGAAGACTACAAAATAAAAATGGATCTGAAGTGATTACGATTTGAAGTGATCACAACAGAGAATTTGAGAATGAATCTTTTTCAAATTTTTGTGATCAATATGAGATAAAACATGAATTTGCTTTCCTTAGAGCTGCACCTCAGAATAGTGTAGTTGAAAGGAAGAATAGGACCTTCGAAGAGTGTGTTCACACAATGCTATGAGAGTCAAAGCTACCTCGATATTTTTCGGCAGGGGTTGTAAACACTACTTGCTATATCCAAAGTAGATCGCTAATTAGACCAATCCAAAAGAAAACACCTTTTGAACTCTATCGTGGAAGATCACCTAGAATTTCCTACTTCAAGATATTTGGTTGTCGATGTTTTATACTTAATACTAAGGACAATTTTGATAAGTTTGATGGTAAAAGCTCAGAAGGAATATTCTTAGGTTACTCAATCAGAAGTAAAGCCTATAGAGTTTTTAACAAGAAGAATTCAGTTGTTGAGGAAACTATGCATGTATCATTTGATGAAACATTAGCTCAACCTAAATCTTCTGCAAACAATGATGACGATGATGATCTAATAGATGACCCATCAAACACTCTAGAAGAAAATGTTTCTGATGAACTACCCAGATATATTTCCTATGTGAAAGATCATCCAAAAGAATTGGTGATATAAGAATTATCTAAAGGAGTTCAAGCCAGATCTTCTTTTAATACTTTAGCATTCACTGCATTTGTTTCTCAATTAGAACCCAAAAATGTTAAAGAAGCCTTTCTCTGATAATTATTGGATTATTGCAATGGAAGATGAGTTGAATCAATTCAATAGAAATCATGTGTGGGAACTTGTTCCAAAGCCTTACTCTCAGACCATTATAGGAACCAAGTGGGTCTTTGGGACTAAACTTAATGAATCAGGAGTAGTTTGAAATAAAGCTAGACTAGTGGCCCAAGGATATAATCAAGAAGAAGGAATAAATTTTGATGAAACATATGTGCCTGTAGCTTGCCAAGAATTCATTAGAATGTTGCTAGCCTTTGCCGCCCATATGAAATTCAAACTTTTTCAGAAGGATGTCAAAAGTACGTTCCTAAACGGATTCATCAAGGACGAAGTCTATGTTAAACAACCTCTAGGTTTTGAAGATGTTAAATATCTAGATAATGTATACAAACTAAACAAAGAATTAAATGGCCTAAAACAAGCTTCATGAGCTTGATACGGCATATTAAAATCCTATCTAATTGAAAATGAGTTTAAAATTGGTAAATAGATCCAACTTTATTTACAAAAAGAAAAAGAACATGATCTCTTAATAATACAAATATATGCTGATGATATCCTTTTTGATGCTACTAATGATCTGTTATGCCAAGAATTTGCAAAGGTAACGCAGGATCAGTTTGAAATGAGCATGATGGGAGAACTTCAGTTCTTTCTCGGACATCAAATTGACCACTTCTCCTCTAGAATCTTCATATCTCAAACCAAATACCCCACGAAGATCTTGAAGAAATTCTCTATGAATAAAGTGAAGGGTAAAGACACACCTATGACGGCCTCTAAACAATTAAAATATGATGAAATAGGTAAATCTGTACATCATAAATTATATAGAAGTATGGTAGGATCATTATTATACTTCACTACTAGTAGACCTGATATTCTCTTTTACACTTATTTGTATGCTCGCTTTCAACTAAACCCTAAAGAAATACATTTAAATGTTGTTAAAAGAATACTTAGATATTTAAACAGCACACAAGACTTAGGTCTTTTCTATCCCAAGTCAGACACATTGGAATTATATTCCTTTTGTGATGCTGATTATGCGGGTAGCTTTACAGATAGAAAGAGTACTAGTGGAGCATGTCAATTTCTCGGAAATTCCTTAATCTCTTGGTTCTCTAGAAAACAAAACATTGTTTCACCTCCAACAACTGAAGTAGAATATGTAGCTGCATCTTTAGCTTGTTTACAACTATTGTGGATGAAACAAACCTTACAAGATTTTTGCCTATCCTACAAAAACAACAAAATAATGTGCGATAGCACTAGTGCCATTATCTTATCTAAGAATCCAGTACAACATTCTAGGACTAAACATATTGATGTTAGGCACAGCTTTTTAAGAGACTGTCTTAAAAGGAGAGATTAACCTAGAATTTGCTAAAATAGAAAGTCAATGAGCTCATATCTTCATAAAACCATTGCCAAAAGAAAGATTCAACCTAATTTATCATTCACTAGCCTTATCAAGACTAAATGAACTTAATTGATATACTTGATTGATCTGTTTTACACTATTGAGTTTCTGTGCGCACGATTCTAGTGAGGTGGTGACTATTTATGGAGAAAGTCTATCGTTAGATTTTCAATATCCTCGTAAAATGGCATGCTGGTGAGTAACGGATAGATAGTTAAAGAGCAGGCACTTAAATCATGCAAATACGAAAATTATTAAGCTCGTGGAAATTTCAAACACATAAAGAGATATATATATATATAAATGCATTTTCACTCATTCGTTGGGGAGTTGTTTGCACAAGGAATCTAGAGAAAAGCTTGTACATAAATGCTTGAAAATTAAACCTAGCTACTAGAAAATGATTGCATAGAAGAATCCATGGGGGGATTTCGCATGCATCATTGGGGGAGATGTAAGACTATACTATTAAGTAGTAATAAAAGCAATAAAATTATGAAGAGCATGAATTAAATCTAGAAGAATAGAGGGCATTCAGGGGTGGTCCCCGATGGCCTTAGAGTGGTCGGGAGAAGAATGAGGGGTGGCCAATGTAGCTTAGGTCGACCCTTGTAGAGAGGTAGGGTTGATCCAGCATCCTAGCGTGATGTCCTCCATGGTTGTGGTAGTGAGCTCGTGGAGGTGGAGTGGCAAGCTAAGTGGAAGTGGCATGAATGGCACCAATGGAGTGAATTTGCCAAGGAAGTGAATGGGTGCACTTGGCCGCCCATGGGTCTTTTTATAGACCCAATGGCTTCTCTCTAGAGAGGTGTGGAACTTTCTAGGGAGAGTCCAAGAGTGGCTGGCCACATGAGGGTGGAGGTGGTCTTTGAGATCCAAAAATTGTGGATCTCAATTTGAATGCCTCTTGGTTGCTAAATTTAGCAACCAAGAGGTGGCGCCATCTCAAGAGAGCTCTAGAGAACTCTAGAGAAGTGTGTGCATGAATGGGTGTGTGTGTGTCTGCGGTCATGCTCTATGTGGCTAGGTGGCTTAGGATAGGTCCTAAGGGGTTTGTGTAGGTGTAGGTCTTGATTTTAAGGTTACAAACCCTAATTTCTAAGGTGAAAATGCAATTAAACTTAAACTAAGTTTAATTGAATGAGTGTGAGCCTAATTGATGGTGACATAACTCAATCAAGTTGGGTTTAGGTCAATTGGACTCTCACTAAGTCCAATTGAACTTGTGTGGGTTGAGATCTAAGCTCAATTGGACTCAATGAGTCCAATTGACTTAGGTGAAGGTAATTGACTTGATCTAAGTCAATTGGGTTTGGTGAGGACCTAATTAGGTCCTTAGGTAGGTCTAGAGGTGATGTACTAGGGTTAGGACACCTTAATTTAGGTTCCTATGGGGTTGGGATTAGGTATAGGGAGCTAGAGATCCAAGATCAAGACTTGAATCTCAAACCAGGGACTGGAGACCAGTATCAGATGTCCAATAATAGGATCAGACGACTTATACTAAAAAATCAGAAGTCCGAACTATAGTTCTGAACATCCAATTTAAGTCAGGGGGAAATCAAGGTTCTGTTCTGGGCACTTTACAGAAATTGGACGTCTGATAAAGTGTCTGGACATCCAATAACACTGCAAAAGTGGGTTAAAGGTGTGCGGGAGATGGCTAAGGGTCCTGGTCGTCCTGTAACTTATCTAGACGTTCGGATATGGGTTGGAACTAGGGTTTTAAGGCTTCCTAAGGTGTTGTGACCTAATCTAAGGGTGGCTAAGGCTTGGGGAAGTCTCTATGCTATCCTAGGGCTAGGATGGACTTAAGCTCTTTACATTTTACTGCTTTACTCCTACTTAATAGAATAGCAAACTTTCAACTCCCTTACATTATTATTCCTACATCTAATCTAAGCCTTCTGCTCCAGATCTACTGCAACTCCCGTTATTCCTGATCTAGCTTTAGATCTTGCTCCAAATCCTACTCCACATCTAGCTCCTGATCAACTTATTGCCTGCAATTGACAAAAATGCACTTAATTAGCACATTATAACATTATTTCATGCATAGCTAAAGATGGGCAGTAAAGTTGCAGATAATGCATATGTATGCATGAATAGGGCTAACTTATGCTAAGTCCTAGCTTAATCTAGGTCAATTAAGACCTATGATTGCTGCGCAATCATACCCCCATGCCTAAATCTTCCTAGTCCCTAGCAAATGCAAGACTAAATTATTTACAGCAAAGGTCCTTAAGGGACTGATTATTTTATCAAGTGTATGCGTAGAGATTTTTCTCCTTTTTGTTTTCATCCTATGCTCTAAAAATCCAGACAATCGTGAAAGTGCAGCTATGTAGCTTTTGCAACGGATTCAAGTGAAAAATTGATTCACCTCTAAAGCCTGTACTTGGACCCTAGTAAAAATTCTACCGGGATAGGCGGACTTCTTCCCTCGGGGTATTCAAGATATTCCATGAATTCCACCCTGGCTTTAGTATTAGGTAGAGAATCTCTAAGGGAAAGGATTATATATTTGGTGTCTCATTCTCACTTGGTGCTACATAGAGACTAGTACAATAGAATCTAAATTCCCGGATTACTACGTAACTCAACTCAGAGAAAGACGAGAAAAACCATGCTCTCTTTTGATTCCTTTGTATTCATTCTCTCTTTTTCTTTTACCTAGAGCTCACAATCTCACCAGATTCACATGTATGATCTGTATTTGGTGGTCTCACTTGTCATTAACACTTTAATTGAGTTCTCATAACCATAACACTAAGTCGGAATTCCTTAGCCAGTATTTAGGCGGCCAGAAACACAAGAAAGATAGGTTAAGGCTATATTTGGTGGATCTCAATTTTATTTGGTGGTATTGCCTCGATGAAATAAACACTAAATATTCATTCTTTTCTTTGTTTTTTCTTCTTTTTCTAATCCTTTTTTTTTCATCATTTTTTTTTCAACATAACACAACTAGCATACATCGATGAACATTATTGAGGAGGCATTATTAGGGATTGGTGGTACTCAAGTGACATTGGGTGGCTTATTTGGTGGAAGTGCCTGATAACGGCCAATAACTTATGACTATGTTTTGTTTTGTTACAGAAATTACGTTGTAGTACAGATAGTCATTGCCATTATTACAATTTATTACACGGAAATAAAAGAGTTCCCGAGGTCGAACTCAGGGGCAAGTTGTATTCTAGAAGTACAGTATTTCTTATTACAAAAATAAAGAGAGAGAGAGAGATATGGAAATTTGGCTTCTTCTTCTTCTCTTCTTTCTTCCTCTTTGTCTTCTCTTCTCTTTGGCTCTTGAATCTTCTTTCTTTTGTTCTTCCTGTGTTCTTCTTCTTCCTTTCTTGCTTCTCTTTCTTTCTTCAGGTTTTCTTCTCGTGTTCTTCTTGTCTTCTCTCTTCTTTGCTGCGGTCCTATTTCTTCTTTTTTTCTTCTTCTTCTTTGCCTTCAGGACGTCGTCTGATTTTCCAATCAGACGACTTAAACTGCTGCTGCTACAGTGTCTCCTAGCTTCCTTCTTCTTCTTCTTCTTCACCTATGCCTGCACACTTAAGGTTTTCGTCAGAGGGCAAAACCTATTCTACCCTCCCCCCGCGTCTCTCTCTCTCAGAATTCGCTCTTAGGAAAGCTCTCCCAGAGCAACCGGTTAATCGGGTACGCGGGTCGTGCCCGGGTCCAGGCCCACCGGCGTGCGGTGGTGGGCGAGGAGTGCAGGTCGGGCTAATCGAGTCGGGGCCAGGTCCGCGGGGCGTGAGCGCGGACGAGGCCGGGTAATCGGGCGGGTGAAGGGGACCTCACCCCGTGATCTGAGGCGAACAGCTTAACGCACTTTTTGCCTTTAAGCGCCCGCTCGCCTCAGTGAGTTTCCGAGGTGGGACTAAATGTCCCACCCCAATTGGACGCCCATGCGGAGGAGGCATCGCACAATTGAGGCTCCACGCGAAGGCTTTGCCCCAACTGCACCCTGGGACTTCTTTCCGGAGATGCCCCACGCAGCCTGGGAGTCTGACCTGGGCGTGGCGCGCCTGGAGGAGCAGGTCGAAGAAGCTGCTTTACTCAGCAATGGCGGCGGCGAGCGAAGTACCTGCTCACAGAGAAACGGCCTCTCGGCCTAATCAGATACGCGGAGGACCTTCGCCGTAGCACGGCGAAGGTGGTCGGGGGGTCTGCAGGTGGCAGGGCGAAGCCTAAGGGCCTCCCGAGGTCAAACTGCAGGTTAAGAGATGGGTTTGGTCGATGGGTCTGCAGAGGGCGATTGGTGGGAAGTGGAAGGGCGGAGGTTGATCAGGGTGAGGAGGCGGAGGTTCTGTGAGGGTCGGCAAGTCGTGTGGGGTGGTGGAATGACGGGAGCAAGTCGCAGGAGTTTGGCCGGAGATGGAGAAAGTGAGGGTGATTAGGCGCGGTCGAGGGGTAATTGAAAAAAATAGCAGGGGGAAAAGAGAGAGAGGAGGCAGGGAAGTAGTTCTAACCTAACTAAAGGGACGAAGGGGGCGAGGAGGCAGACGGCTGTACCTGCTGCCGCCGAAGAAGAAGGTGCCCAGTGGGGGAGGACGGCGGTGACGATGGGGCAGAGGCAGCGCGTGCTGGTATTGCACGACGTAGAGGAAGATCAGGGAGGTGGCTCTGCTGTTTGTATTGCAGCAGAGCGACGAGGAGGAGGAGGAGAAACCGCCGGAGCAAGGGGGCGTCTGTCGGAGTGGGAAGAGAGGAAGTGAGGGGGTATCTCCATCAGATCCGAGCTGAGGAGAATGGCAGAGCTTGTGGGGATTTTATAGAGGTAGAGACGGAGAGGAGGGCGGAGGGAGGCGACATGCCTCCCTCGCCAGAGGACGACAGAGGAAGGAGACCCATACCGTCCGTGCATTCGTACGGCCGGTATGGGTGGTTGCAGCACTCAGGGGGGTGCTCCTGCGACGGCTGACGACGCAGGGCACCCCCATTTGACTTGGCAGGCCCCCCCTCACCCTGCGCGGCGCCATGCTCCGCGCAAGGTCGCCGGAGCATGGTGCTGCTCAGGTTTTGCAGGAGGGACCTAAACGCAAGGAACGAAGGAGAGTTAGAGGCCAAAATGTGAGGGTTCAAAGTTGAGGGCCAAAAAGTAAATATGTGAGGACCAAAGTGTAAAGTTGGTCAAGAAGGTTTCTTCTTAGGCTTAAGTTTTTATACATGACTAATTAGGGCCTAAGGATTCGGATGGTGAATTTTATTTCTTGATTAAACCTTGTCTGACCAGTCAAATTACGTAAAAATTCAAATTAAGTTGTTAATTGGGCATGGTTCTCAATGTAGGTCAAAATGGGTTCCCAAGGCCAAATTGAAGGTTCTAAACCCTAGAGATTATTTTTCTATGAATTTTAGAGGGTTTATTCCATTTTTACTTTGCCTCGAACCTCGTGAATTGAAGTGGGTTTGTTTTAGGGTTACAGAATGTCATTTAATTCTTAAATTGCTCATGAACCCATTTCTGATTGATTCAACCCTCTTTTTATCTTATTTAGATCATTTGACCTATGTTCGATCTCTGAGAAATTCCGTTTATGTACTGCAATGGTGAAATTGCAGTTTTTAACCTTTATTTCATGTTTTCTTCTCTGAACACTTATTCCTCAATTAAGCCCTTTGCTAAGTTATGTAGGAGCTTTTATCCTTTGGATTAGGTCAAAATGAGCTAGTTATGGCTCATGATGAGGTTCTCATCATACCCCCATGCCTAGCTTTTGCTAGTCCCTTAGCAAAAACTTAAGGTTTCAACCCTTGTTCTAGACCATAAAGTTCTTAA
This sequence comes from Thalassia testudinum, assembly GCA_037157565.1. Classification (NCBI taxonomy): domain Eukaryota; kingdom Viridiplantae; phylum Streptophyta; class Magnoliopsida; order Alismatales; family Hydrocharitaceae; genus Thalassia; species Thalassia testudinum. The sequence goes on along the minus strand of JAZHRO010000073.1, from coordinate 4,542,020 downwards.
TAGCTTCAGATAAGTGCTTTTTCATTTAAACTTAGATTAGGTTAGAATGCTGACCATAGGGCTAAAAGGTACTCCAGTACCAATCAAGATCCAGATCTGTCTAGCCTCAGCCTCAGTCTTTGGCAAAGGTTTTTAAGGCCTACAAGAACTAACCTAAGGTCTATTGGACTTTGTGGTTAAAGCACCCGTGCTTGAGATGATTTTAGCCTTGGCTCAGTTCGCAATGCGTTTTGTAAGAGAGAGAGATAGAAGATTTTTCTGTTTGGAGAGTTTTCTCTCTCTTTTTCTTTTTAATTCTAGCTTAGGATTGGCTTTTCAACACGATCTGTATCAGATTCCTTGCTCCCATCATCAATCCTCAAGTGTTCCTGGCAATCGATGCTTCGAGATAGCACCGCCCACGGCAATCCCTGGAACCCTGGCTATTGAGATTTCGAGATAATCCCATCCATGGTGTTCCGTGGCCGAATCCAGACCCTGGCAATTGACACTTCATGATAATGCCATCCATGGAATCTGAACCGGTAGAGTGCTTACATGCCCCCAGTAGGATATGTAAATATCCTAAGAGACAAGCACCGAGGAGATGATATTTTGTTACGCGTCTTCGAGGGGATTTCCCGCCTCTCCGCACTGGGAACTTGTCCAAATCAACTTGTATTGATCGGCCTCTCCTATTCTAGGTGTACTTTTCAGAATTTTGCGACGCTTCTGCGTGATTTTGATTTTTTATGCTTACCGAACCAGGCTGTGTGTGAGGTTAGGGTGCTTAGGTTACTAAGTCCCGTAAACCAAAAGTTAGTTAATGAGACCAAATACTCCCTAGGCCTTGGACCTAATACTTAGGCTTTTCATTTTCCTCAACCTCTTGAGGAGTGTCTAGATCTTAATGGGTACTAAGAGTCTATCCAAGAATGCCTAAGGTTTGCGTTCTTACTAATCTTATTGTGCACTTTTCAATTTTTTTCATGAATGAGGACTAGAACTTAGGTCAATTCCTTAGTTCCTTACTAATGACTATCACTTTTTTCTTTCATATTTGTGCTCCTTTTTTCATTTTGTTTCTTTTTCTCCTCCCACATCCCAAAATTCCTCCTCTCATTTTATTATCTTTTTCAAAAAAAAAAAAATTTAATTTTTATGGTATTTTTGGCATATGTGAATTTTTTGTTTAAAACCTTTTCTTACAAGTTTTGCACTTTCATACCCCCCCATGCCTAAGATTCGCAATGTCCTCATTGTGACCTAGGGGGTTTTTATTTACTTAGTTCATTCCTTATGACAGATGTTTGGATGAGTGAATGGGTCGGGATGAATTTGCAGATGATTTCTAATCCCAGATGCAAGCATCTGAGGTGGGGTTGGCTGTCTACAAGGGTGAACGTTAAGTGCACAAAAGTGTTAGAAAAGGTTTCAGGTTTTCAAAGAGAATGACGGGCTGCCTCCCGTTAAGCGCTAAATTTGATGCCTTCAGCCAAGCGGGAAAATGGAGTAGAGAGGGGATGGTCAAATCAGCAGAGTTTAATATAACAAGCACCTTGATTAAGAGCCTGGTTGGTCCAACCAGGTGCTTGTTCAGATCAACAGGCTGATGATGCAGCCCAAACCCAATCAATCTGGTGGGTTGATAGATGAAGATCAAAAGGTGTGGAACCCACCATATGCAATGTGACTCAGATGGATATGGAAGTGTGAATATAGGGTTTGGTTGAGTCGAATCAGCCTGGTCAGAATAGGGACCCGTAGAATAATCAATGAGTGACGCGGGAACCCTATAGAGGTGATCAGAGAATGATGGAGCATGGTATGTAGTCTGATCAGTGTTCCAAACCCGATGTGGAAATGCAATCGGCTCGGCGAGAGGTGAATTTGAATAGAAATTGAGTCCGGTTGCGGGTTGGGGTTGGGAAGAGGTTTTGATCCGTTCTGTGTGTGCGGATGAGGTGGCCATTGTGTGCGAGGGCTCTTCAAGAAATAGATGATAGGTGGTTTCCTGTAGAGAGTCCTCTGGGTAACTATCAAATGCCGGAAGAGTGTCTGTAGGATGAAAGAAATCTGATTCGAGAAAAAATTTGGATTCTGGGTTGCAAGCACTCTTGGCATTTTCTGTTTTTGGTTCCTGGGGATCGAAAAGGAATGATTCTGTGTTATCAGTGATCTCGGGAACCAGGACCTCAGAATCGGAGTCAGAGAATGAGTCATGTGGACTGAGGTCGTAAATAGGCTTGGTGTGTTCAGGAAGGAGAGTCTCCGCAATTATAGTCAGATCTGAAATTGTCGGAGAGTTGGCAAAAATGAGATTCATGATCATGAATTCCACCACAGAAAAAATCATCAGATGTGGAATCAGCAGCCTGACTGGGGTATAGCCTATATGTCAATTCTGGGCTCGAAAAGGTATTCTGTCTAGGCTCAAGTTCCAAGCTGGTAGGGTAGACCCAATTAAAACCCTGCTCATCCAACTCCTCAGTTTCTGTATCATAAATTGGCATGTTTTCTGAAAAATCAATCAGATTTCCTGAGGATGTTGGAGAGGGACATTCATCAAATAGAGGCCCGGAATCATATTCTGCAAAAATTTGATCTTTCTCATAAGGGGCCTCATAATCTTCCCAATAAGTTTCAGATCTAGGTTCTAGGCTTAGGATGTGGGTAGAGTTACTAGAACCTAAATCTGAATAACCTTCGAGGGCCACCTTATCAGACTAAGGGGCGGAATTTATACCCTCAAAAGGTTCAGTTCTGATCTCATTGTTGCAGGAGTTTTGGAACTCTAAGCTTGGCAATTCATGTTCTAAGTTCAGCTCATCATTGTGTTCTCCTGCAATATCCCAACCTAATTCAATGTTGTCTTCTATCTGGGTTGGGATTCTACAACCACTTTTTGCCTCAGTCCCGAGATCTGGGAAACTGGATTGTTCCTTAATACTGTTCCAAGATGGTTCCTCCTCTATTTCTGGTATATACGGGTATTTCTGGTTGATAATTTGTTCTAGTGATCTCATCATTTCTACCTGTTTTATAAGGTCATCTTGGTGTTGTTCCCAAAGTACAGGATTTGTCAAGCATTGAAGGTATTCAGATTGGTGTAATTTTTCTATCTCAATGTATCCTGTCATGAGCATATCTCGGGTTGATCCTTTTGAAATTTTAGTCAATAGAATTTGGGCACAGTTTATGATAAAAGCTGTGGTTGTTGGGACATCAACCTGAATGTTTTCTATTGGTGTTGAGGGTTTACATTTGATTCCATAGAATTCAAGGGCATCCTCAATCATTTTATCTTTCATGGTTCTCCGATATTCAGGTTTCTTGAAAGGTAGTCTTAAATGGTATGGCTGCATCTTTGAATCAAGTGGTGGAATCAAGATATAGAATCAAAATTTGAATCAAGATGGAAGAAGGGGACGTTGTTCAGAATCAGAGGAAAAGGGCTGCGTGGAGTGTTTGTTGCACAAGTAAGGGTAGCGAGGCTCAGCCTCGAGGGGGGGAAATTTCTAAAGGAGGTTTCAAGGACCTCTTGCAAAATACTGAAGGACTGGATGAGATAAGCAGGTGCTGGACCCAATCAAGACACCCAAAATGTTGGGTGACTATAGAGGTCCGGGGCAGATGGACCCCTTGATCAGAAAGATCGTCCACCTGAGAATTACCTAGGTAGCCAGAGAGGGTGAGTCTCGCGAAGACCCCTACACGGTAGAGCGTCCCCACGGGTTACAGGGTTTCCCCTACCTGACCTCTCTTGTCACTGAGATTCCAGGTAGACCAGAATGGGGATCTTGACCTCTTAAGTCTACCAATTTTAGTTTAAGATCAGGGTGCTTAAAGTTACACTTGAACTCTTAGGTATTTTGAGTGAGAAAGTGACCTAATTTTAAGGTTGGTTGACCCAAGGGGTCAACTTTACCTCTTGTTCCTTTGAGAGCTTTTGGGTCCTTTCTTTTTGGGTTCAAGTGTTTAGAGAGCCAATTGTTTAGGGTTTCTCTGAATAAGTATGTTCAATCAATGGTTTAGGCACACTTCTTTTGGATTTTCTCCATTCTTGATTTAAGTAGTGTGTCTCTAAAACCCTAATGTTGAATCTTATGTTGGCTCTACTTGGTCCATTTAACTCCTTATTTGGGTAATTAGGGCTGAAGCAAGGATGTGTTAGCCCTTAATTACCCTTTTAAAATTGTGTGCAGGAATAGTGGTTCTGAGAACATGCAGCTATTACTATGAAAGACAGGTTACTCCTAGTTTTTCTTTGTTTTTCTCCTTGTTTTTCCTCTTTGAATTTTTAGGGTTTTAATAGGAGGTTACCTGTCCTTGGAGCAGCTGCTTCTATCTTTCTTCCTTTACCTGCACATAAGAGAGAGAGAAAAAGATTAGCAATTGTTAAAAAGAAATTCAAAGCTTCTAGAATAGCCGTTGCTCCCCGGCAACGGCGCCAAGTGATAACGGCCGATAACTTATGACTATGTTTTGTTTTGTTACAGAAATTACGTTGTAGTATAGATAGTCATTGCCATTATTACAATTTATTACTCAGAAATAAAAGAGTTCCCGAGGTCGAACTCAGGGAGCAAGTTGTATTCTAGAAGTACAGTATTTCTTATTACAAAAATAAAGAGAGAGAGAGAGATATGGAAATTTGGCTTCTTCTTCTTCTCTTCTTTCTTCCTCTTTGTCTTCTCTTCTCTTTGGCTCTTGAATCTTCTTTCTTTTGTTCTTCCTGTGTTCTTCTTCTTCTTTTCTTGCTTCTCTTTCTTTCTTCAGATTTTCTTCTCGTGTTCTTCTTGTCTTCTCTCTTCTTTGCTGCGGTCCTGTTTCTTCTTTTCTTCTTCTTCTTTGCCTTCAAGACGTCGTCTGATTTTCCAATCAGACGACTTAAACTGCTGCTGCTACAGTGTCTCCTAGCTTCCTTCTTCTTCTTCTTCACCTGTGCCTGCACACTTAAGGTTTTCGTCAGAGGGCAAAACCAATTCTACCCTCCCCCCGTGTCTCTCTCTCTCAGAATTCGCTCTTAGGAAAGCTCTCCCACAGCAACCGGTTAATCGGGTACGCGGGTCGCGCCCGGGTCCAGGCCCACCGGCGTGTGGTGGTGGGCGAGGAGTGCAGGTCGGGCTACTCGGGTCCGGGCCAGGTCCGCGGGGCGTGAGCGCGGACGAGGCCGGGTAATCGGGCGGGTGAAGAGGACCTCACCCCGTGATCTGAGGCGAACAGCTTAACGCACTTTTTGCCTTTAAGCGCCCGCTCGCCTCAGTGAGTTTCCAAGGTGGGACTAAATGTCCCACCCCAATTGGATGCCCGCGCGGAGGAGGCACCGTACAATCGAGGCTCCACGCGAAGGCTTTGCCCCAACTGCAGCCAGGGACTTCTTTGCGGAGATGCTCCGCGCAGCCTGGGAGTCTGACCTGGGCGTGGCGCGCCTGGAGGAGCAGGTCGAAGAAGCTGCTTCACTCAGCAATGGCGGCGGCGAGCGAAGTACCTGCTCACAGAGAAACGACCTCTCGGCCTAATCAGATACGCGGAGGACCTTTGCCGTAGCAATGCGAGGGTGGTCGGGGGGTCTGCAAGTGGGCCGCCCTAGGTCAAACTGAGGTTGAGAGATGGGTTTGGTCGGTGGGTCTGCAGAGGGCGATTGGTGGGAAGTGGAAGGGCGGTGATTGATCAGGGTGAGGAGGCGGAGGTTCTGTGAGGGTCGGCGAGTTGTGTGGGGTGGTGGAATGACGAGAGCGAGTCGCAGGAGTTTGGCCGGAGATGGAGAAGGTGAGGGTGATTAGGCGCGGTCGAGGGGTAATTAGATAAAAATAGCAGGGGGAAAAGAGAGAGAGGAGGCAGGGAAGTAGTTCTAACCTAACTAAAGGGATGAAGGGGGCGAGGAGGAGGACGGCTATACCTGCTGTCGCCGGAGAAGAAGGTGCCCAGTGGGGGAGGACGGCGGCGACGACGGGGCAGAGGCAGTGCACGCTGGTATTGCGCGACGCGGAGGAAGATCAGGGAGGTGGCTCTGCTGCTGGTATTGCAGCAGAGCGACGAGGAGGAGGAGAAACCGCCGGAGCAAGGGGGCGTCTGTCGGAGTGGGAAGAGATGAAGTGAGGGGGTATCTCCGTCAGATCCGAGCTGAGGTGAGCGGCAGAGCTTGTGGGGTTTTTATAGAGGTAGAGACGGAGAGGAGGGCGGAGGGAGGCGACGTGCCTCCTTTGCCGGAGGACGCCGGAGGAAAGACCCATACCGTCCGTGCATTCGTACGGCTGGTATGGGTGGTTGCAGCACTCAGGGGGGTGCTCCTGCGACGGCTGACGATGCAGGGCACCCCCATTTGACTTGGCAAGCCCCCCCTCACCCTACGCGGTGCCATGCTCCGCGCAAGGTCGCCGGAGCATGGTGCTGCTCAGGTTTTGCAGGAGGGACCTAAATGCAAAGAACGAAGGAGAGTTAGAGGCCAAAATGTGAGGGTTCAAAAGTTGAGGGCCAAAAAGTAAATATATGAGGACCAAAGTGTAAAGTTGGTCAAGAAGGTTTCTTCTTAGGCTCAAGTTTTTATACATGACTAATTAAGACCTAAGGATTCGGATGGTGAATTTTATTTCTTGATTAAACCTTGTTTCACCGGTCAAATTACGTAAAAACCCAAATTAAGTTGTTAATTGGGAATGGTTCTCAATGTTGGTCAAAATGGGTTCCCAAGGACAAATTGAAGGTTCTAAACCCTAGAGATTATTTTTCTATGAATTTTAGAGGATTTATTCCATTTTTACTTTGCCTCAAATCTCGTGAATTGAAGTGGGTTTGTTTTAGGGTTACAGAATGTCATTTAATTCTTAAATTGCTCATGAACCCATTTCTGATTGATTCAACCCACTTTTTATCTTATTTAGATCATTTAACCTATGTTCGATCTCTGAGAAATTCCGTTTATGTACTGCAATGGTGAAATTGCAGTTTTTAACCTTTATTTCATGTTTTCTTCTCAGAACACTTATTCCTCAATTAAGCCCTTTGCTAAGTTATGTAGGAGCTTTTATCCTTTGTATTAGGTCAAAATGAGCTAGTTATGGCTCATGATGAGGTTCTCATCAATGCCTACTCACAACACCAGGAGAGATGGATAGGATGGTGTATTTCTGACCTTGACATCAATACCCTCCTTCAGTTGAGGATTCCGTAGAGAATGGCCGTAACCATCCACTTTAGCCCTAGTTTTATGGAAACTCGCTCTCCGCATATTTGCCTTATTCGGTGGCTCCCACAATTTCGCACAAAATTGTATACGTGGGAATCGAGAGCGAAAACTGTCTAACTCAAAGTATCATCACCTAATTATCTAGGATTTCAGATTCCTCGCACTAATCTTAGAGCACCAGTACACTCTACTCTCATCTCACACTATTTGGTGGATTTTTGGACGAAAATCTACCTGACTCCCAAAACATTGTCTAGGGGTTCAGGGGAAGAAGCACTGCTTCTTCTAGACAAACTAAAGACATTTATCCACCTTCACCGTGAATCCATTGCAAATTCTATGTGTGTGTGAAAAGTTGTACTGGATTCCAAATTACAGGAATCAACTAGAGGATAAAATCCCTAATGCATTCTCTTAATAAAATAATCTTATTCATGAATGCAATATGTATATATGCTATGAACAAGTAACCTCATATAATTTGTACTTCATGAATTTCCCGTATCAGGTTACAATCAGCTTAACCCTAAATTTAGAACAAACGGTAAGCGGGTGAGTCGGAAGTGGCTATTATGAACGATTTCTAGCTCCAATGCAAGCATTGGAGGTGGAGTCGATTGTTCTTTTATTTAGGGTCCTAAAGTACATTTTACATGCAGCCCTGAGGTTTTCCTAAGTGTTGGCATAAAATTTTTTCAATTTTTGCTGTATCTACCCCCCCATGCCTAAGTTCTTGCATGTCCTCATGCATGAATGTAAAAGAAAATAAATACTACAGGGGGAGAGTGGGTAGAAATCACCTATAATTGCTCATAAAATTATATTCAGCCCTGACCAACCTGTTAACATGCAATATACAAAAGAGACATATGCTAAAACAAAAATATGCTATGTATAAAAATGGTTATATATAAATGATGGTGGAATGTGGAGTGAATGGTATTTATACGCGCTGAGTTTAATGTCTCCAGCTAGGCAAGCACTCAATCACACGTCCTCACTAAGATGAATAGTCTCGTCAGGTGGAGGAGGTTCCTGGGCCAAAAATGGCTTGAGGCGCTAGCCATTTACTGTGAATATATGCCCAGATTATAGGTCCTTGATCTGGACTACCCCATTAGGATATGGCTATATCACAAATATGGGCCAGTCCACTTGGACGTGAGCTTCCCCGCGAATAGTTTTAGTCGTGAATCAAACAACCAGACTCGCTGGTTGGGAGTGACTACTTTCCTCCGGATGTGGCGGTCATGAAAGGCCTTGGTCTTGTCCTTATATATTAATGCATTCTCATAGGCCTCCCACCGGATTTCCTCTAATTCGCTGAGCTGGAGTTTCCATTCTCAACCTCCTGCATCGAGGTCAAGGTTGCATTTTCGCACCGCCCAAAAGGCACGGTGTTCCAGCTCTACAGGAAGGTGATAGGCCTTGCCATATACCATGCGATATGGTGACATTCCAAGTGGGGCCTTGTATGTGGTCCGATATGCCCAGAGTGCATCGATTAATTTGTTGGACCAGTCCTTCCTATCTGGTCTAATCGTCTTCTAGAGAATCAGCTTGATTTGATGGTTAGACACTTCAGCCTGCCCATTGGTCTGCGGGTGATATGGGGTGGCTATGCGGTGATGTACCATGTATTTCTTTAATAACGACCTGAAATGGGCGTGGATGAAGTGGCTTCCCCTGTCGCTAATCAGAGCGCAGGGTATTCTAAATCTCATGAAAATATTTTTCTATACGAAAGAAATGACGGTCTTGTGGTCAGCCTGTCTTGCTGAGATGGCCTCGACCCACTTTGAGACATAATCAACAGCTAACAATATGTACTTGAAGCCATGTGAGTTCGGAAAAGGGCCCATAAAATCGATACCCCAGACGTCGAACACTTCTACGACCATGATGGGTTGGAGTGGCATCATGTCTCTCCTGGTCATAGAACCGACAGACTGACATCGTTTGCAGTGTTGGGCATAATCGTGTATATCTTTGAAGATGGTTGGCCAGAAAAATCCTGACTGCAAAATTTTTGCAGCGGTTTTCCATCCTGAGAAATGGCCACCACATGCATCATTGTGGCAGAAAGATAACACACTAGGGATCTCAGAGTCTGGGATGCATCTGCAAATAATCTAATCCACTCCAATGCGGAGGAGCAGTGGGTAATCCCAGAGGTAGCATTTGGCATTTGCAATGAATTTGAGTTTCTAGTCCTTGGATAGGTTCACGGGAATTTTACTTGTGGCAAGGTAGTTCGCGAAATCCGCATACCAGGGGAACTCAACAGAATGAATTGCCAAAAGAGATTCATCCGAAAATTGTTCATGGATAGTTAGGGAATAAGGAATGTGGTCTGGGTCCAATCTAGATAGGTGATCTGCCACAACATTTTATTTTTCGACTTTGTCGCGGATTTCAATATCAAATTCCTGCAATAAAAGGATCCATCTAATGAGCCATGGTTTGGCATCCTTCTTTGCCAACAAATGCCGGAGGGTGGAGTGGTCAGTGAAGATGATGATCTTGGACTCGAATAGATATGATCTGAATTTCTCCAACCCAAATACTATTGCTAGCAGTTCCTTTTCGGTGACAGTGTAATTGCATTGAGCCTCATTCAGCATCTTGTTAGCATAGTATATGACAAAGGGTTGTTTCTCCCGATGCTGGCCTAAAACAGCATTGACAGCAAAATCAGAAGCATCGCACATCATTTCGAAATCAAGCGACCAGTCGGGTGGTTGGAGAATCGGGGAGTCGGAAACAGCGCTTCGTAAAGTCTTGAAGGCGCTGAGACACGATGTAACAAATTCAAATGGGACATCGGTAACCAGGAGATTCGTCAAAGGCAGCATAATTTTTGAGAAATCACGTATAAATCTCTAATAGAAGCCGACGTGACCGAAGAATGATCCGATCTATTTGACCGAGCTAGGTGGCAGTAAGTGGGAGATAATCTCTGATTTAGCTCGGTCGACCTCGAGTCCATTTTTGGAGATCCTATGCCCTAGTACTATGCCATCCCTCACCATGAAATGGCTTTTCTCCTAGGATAGTACTAGGTTTACCTCAATACATCCTTTTAGGATCTTGGTGAGGTTATCAAGACATGATGCGAAATCATCTCCGAAAATAGAGAAGTCATCCATGAATACCTCTACATAATCCCCAATCATGTCAGAGAAGATATCCATCATACAACGTTGAAATGTCGCTGGTGCATTATAGAGGCCAAAGGGCATCCGCTTGAAGGTGAATGTTCCAAAGGGGCATGTGAATGTGGTCTTGTCCTGATCTTTCGGGCTAATTGCTACCTGATTATACCTGGAGTATCCATCCAGAAAGCAGAAGAAACTACGTCTGGCAAACTGTTCCAAGATCTGGTCAATGAACGGCACAGGAATGTGATCCTTCTGGGTAGCCGTGTTCAGTTTTTTGTAGTCAATGTAGACCCACCAAGATGTTGCAATGCGGGTCGGGATGGATTCTCCCTTATCATTTTTCATGACAGTGACTCATGCTTTCTTGGGCACTATCTGAATCGGACTCACCCATTGGCTATCTGAGATTGGATATACAATGCCTGCATCCAGCCATTTGATGATCTCCTTCTTAACAATCTCTAGCATATTCAGCTTTAGCTGCCTTTGAGGTTGTCTAGAAGGTTTCACCCCCTCATCCGTGTAAATGTGATGAGTGCAATACGTGGGGCGAATACCGCGGAGATTAGCAATACTCCACCCGATAGCAGTCCTTTGGTCTTGAAGTGTAGAAACGAATTGATGATCCTATTCTTGGGTTAAGTGGGCATTGATAATGACTGGATATGTCTCACTTTCGCCTAAGAACACGTACTTAAGTGAGTCAGGTAAGGGCTTCAATTCAATCACGGGTGGGTTAGAATCAGATATGAGAGTGGGAGGAGCAGAATCAAGGGTGGGAATCTGCTGATCCATGTGCACGTGAATTCCCGCTGAATCGCTCCCTGTAAAATTGGTTGTGACTGAGTTAATGGAAAGCTTGTTAGCTGTGGTCACATCTTTCTACAATAACAAGGGTGATTCAGTATTATATGGATCAGGATAGTTGGATTTAGGGGTGCTGTGGTCAGAAGCACACCCTAAACAGTCAGATCCTCGAAGAGATATGTGTAATGCAATGGTTTTAGTCCCGTGTGGATTGAGGTTCGAGAACCCTGATAGTGTAGACGAATGAGACATTGGGTCATCACAAAGGAGCCCAATGTTACCACAGTAAGCCGAATCTTCATCTTCACCATCCTCCTCTATTCGATCATGGTCGAAGTTCTTTGCTGCCCTGAAAATGTCTAGTCGAAGTCGCTCATTGCCTAGCGCAATCTCCATACACCCGGATGCACAATCGATGTTTGCTCGGGCTATTGCCAGAAATGGGCGACCCAAAATAATTGGTGCATCTTGGAGATTAGGAGGAACTTCCATATTGAGAATGAAAAAAATCTGCGAGAAAGCAGAACCCATGGACTTTCACGATCACATTCTCAACCACCCCCTCGGTGCTTTGACTGATCTGTCAGCCAGCTGAATCGTAACTGAGGTGGGTTTCAACTCCCCAAATTGAAATCGATCAAATACGGCGGTGGGAGTTAAGTTGATGGACGAACCCAAATCTAGAAGAGCCCGATCAAATGGAGAATCCTGCAAGAAGCAAGATATGAGTGGGGTACCAGGGTCTTTCTTCTTCAATGGCAAGTCGGCTAGAATCACGACGCTAGCCTCTTTCGACAATACCACCTGTCGTCCAATTCTCGGCTGTCGCTTCGAGGTACAGCTCTCCTTGAAGAACCTAGCAACAGCGGGAATGTGATCGATTGCTTCGAGGTGGGGGACCTGAATATGTACTTCTGTAAACATCAATTTTAGGTCCTCAAAATTTCGCATGTCCTTTTTCCGTATTGCATTTCGTGTCAGAGCCTCAGGAAAATGGATGGGAATCTCAGGGTTAAATGGCCTCTTACCCTTATCTACCGCAGGTGGCTCCTGAGATGATGGAGTCGAATCTGCCTGCGGCGAGGGGTGGGAAAAATAAGAACCCGCCTGCCTACGTGGTGGGTCGAATGTCTTCCTTTCGCTTCGTAAAGAAACAGCGTGTGCATCAGCTTGCTGTCCATGAGGTGGTGGGGGAGCGGAAGGTGTAGAATACACGGGATTCTACAAAGGCAGTTGGCCTTGTGCGTAATCGGGTGGTGCAGGAAGCGCCTATAGTATTGCATGTGCCTATCCTTGCAGTGCCTGAAACCTAGGCGGGGTGCCCTGGTTCTGCACATATCAAGGATTCGGGACAGGTTGGGAGGGCAAGGCTCCCTGAATCCTATGCTCCTACAACAGCTGGTTCTGGATGTTCTGTACGGTCTGAATCTGATCAGCCATCACCTTCATAATCTGCATGCTATCTTGTGTAGACTTCCTCATTTATTCTTATAGCTCCTCTTTCAGCGCTTCCAAAGGGTCAGCCCGCTTTGGAGGGTGGTTGGCAGGATGGTGCAGCAGCTGGTATAATGAGCGGGATTGCTACTGCTGAGGCGGGAATGGCTGCTACCTAGGGTACGTGTTTTGTGCATTCCCGTATTGCCTGGTCTAGTAGTGTGGATCTTGATGTGGTCTCTGTGAATTACCAGACCAGAAGTTTGGATGTTGGCGCCAACCAAGGTTATATGTCTCTGAATACGAGTTATTATGCCCATATCCTTGGATAGTGCTGACGTCCTTGTAGGCCGAAAATGTCTGAGACATATATCCGTCAAGGGGATACGCATTATAATCTGCGGGTGGTGAATACCCTGGGCATAAGGTGCCAGATCTGGAATGTTTACAGGATCCTGATATGCGGGATCTCGTAAATACAGAGAAGATGTATCCTGAGTGAGTAGATTAACTCGAGCAAGTGGGGCTCGGGGTGCATAGGAGGGTCGTGCGGTACCAGAGCTCAAGTCAGATTGACCCTGACTAATCTGGTCAATCTTCTTCTCGATTAAGTTTATTCCATCCAGCTGCTTGACGATGATATCCATGTCGGCTCGAATAGACTTGGAGTGAACCTCGTGGACACCAATCCACTACTGACCAGGCTGCTGGAACTGGTTCATAGATGTGGCATTCATCGAGTTCTCTGCTAATGATTTGAACATCTCAAATGCATTGTTCTCGTCTTTTGTGAGAAAATTCCCGCCGTTAGATGCATCGGCCAGATAACGATGTGTGTCATCCAGCCCATGGTAAAAAATCTGAGCTAAATGCCATCTGGGTATACCATGATGCGAGTATTTTCGGAGAAGGTCGTGAAATCTATCCCATGCTTCGTGTAACTTCTCCCCAGCTCCCTGGGAGAAAGTCGTGATTGCACGTCGCATTGTGTTTGTTCAACCGATTGCGATGAACTTTTGCAGGAATTCACGTCGTAATTCCGGCCAGGTTCCAATTGGCTTCCCAATAGTCTTGAACTAGTATGAAGCTTTGTCCCTTAGCCAGAATGGGAAAAGCTTCATCAGAATAATCCTGGGTCGGATCGTTTCAGCGAGTCGACTCAGGTCCTCAAGGTGCTGGAATGGATCTTCGCTTGAGTTCCCGTAGAAATGAGTGCTGATCAACCCAATTACATTGGGCCGGAGCTCAAATGCGTCTCCACCTGCAGGAATTCTGATAAGAGGTGCAACTATTTGTGCAGCTGGGTCATAGAAATCCCACAGTTGTTCTCCTCGCGGCGAGTGCTGCATCCAGTCAAGTGCCGTCAGAATGCGATCCATGCTCTGCTGATGCCGCTCCTCAGATTCGGCGACCCAGGCTTCCAGACAAGCCATCGGGTCCAGATTCTCGATGTCCTGACCCGGTCTAGGTCCAGGCCCAGGATTTGCCATGGTGACTCTTGGAGTAGAAGAAATGGGGGGAGAAGATGGTCTAGGCATGGTGACTTGCCTCCTTGGGAGTAGCTCCCAAGGTCCAACCAAGTGAGGTCGAAGTGACCTCCTTCTGTGCATACACTGCCCAACCCCTGGGTTGGTGTAGCCACGCAGGATAAGGCTAAGGCCCTATCAATCAAATGGTCCTTATAGATCAGGTGACCAGGTTTTTCGTTAGAAATTTGAATTCTTGAAGATAAGTTCGTCGTTCAACTGACTGAAAGTGATTCCCGCCTCTCAAGCTAACCCAACCAATCTGGTTACGAGGTGACTAAGGGGAGGGTTCTTCCTTTGGCTTACGCCTCCAGTTCAATTGTCCCCCGAGCCGCGGTCGTTTAACACTTCCCTGCAGACTTAGTCACCAGGTTTGGCAAGAGAGATTAAAAACACCAAGTAGTATGACAACGAACTCGGGTTGATTTCGTGTTTTAAAATTAATTTTTAACCTGTTTTCTTCAGTGGGGTTTGTGGTGAGTGGTCCACAAGGTGACCAAGCTCACCGGCTAGGCACTAGACTTGATTAAGTATAGGTTAGCCAAAAGTGTGGTCTCTAGTTGTAACCCTAAGGATTCAACCTAAGTTGCATGCACTTCTAGGGCTTTTCTCTGTATCAACAAACTACAAAAGTAATGTTGTTCTCTGATAATAACTAGATTCAAATTAATTTGAAATTTTGCAAGTAGATTCCTTTTTCAATTAGCTCTCCATGGAATATTTTTTTGGAATTTTTACTGTTTCAACCGAATTTTTGGAGAATTTTGAATATCAGGGGGTCAGATTTGGAATTTTGACCCCTAGTCAGTTTCTTGCTTTGAAACAGTATCAAAAGACCTTCAAAAATTTGGAAAAAATATGGAAAATAAAGCCAATGATATCAGATTTCAAACCCCACCATTTTTAGTTAAAATAGAATCGCAGATTGCTCAAAATCACTTTTTGAAGTTTGAAAAATTTTAAATCTAAGTCAGTCTGACCCCTGTACACTTCGTAAATTTTTAAAAATTTTTTACTTGGAATTTTTTCAAAATAATGGTGGAGTTTAAAACATAGTTTGCAAATGAAAATTTAGCGCAAATTTCAGAATTTTTCGTTTACTAGGCTTTCAGCAATGGAATTTTTAAATCAAGCTTTAAATTAGTCAAAACTCAGAAGATGGTAGAAAAGCTTTTAAAGAGGTTTGAACTTGAAATCTAAGCTTTCCACCAAAAATATTTTTTTTCAAAACTTTTAAACATTTTCTTTCTCGCAAAGAATTTTTCAAAAGATTCAATGAAAATATCTTTTCTTTTTTGCTTTTCTTTTTAAACTACCCTAAGATTCAAAAGGAAACCTAATCTAGATTTTCTTCAAAGATTTTTTTTTTTTTTTATTTTTGGAATTTTTTTTCACAGCAATGAGTAAAATAATTTTTTGTTTTAAGGGAAATTGTAGAAAGTAAAACCTAATCTAAAAATAAGAAGATGTGCACCTGGATTTGTTTTCCGCACTCGTTGTATGCGTAGATCCCGTTCTGCTTCTCTTTTTCCTGCACATCAAAAACAAAGTAGAGAGAAATTTGTCAGTTATAGTTTCAAAGATCGAAATAATAGAAAATGATGTTCCCTCCCCGGCAACGACGCCATTTGTCGGGTATGCGTAGATCGCATTTTTGATTAAAAAAATGTCATAGTATAGTTGCGAAGTACGATCCAACAAAGTTATTGTTGTACAAAGATTATGAGACTTGAGACCCGGTCGTTCATCTCTGGGAGGCGTTGCTTTCACTTTTAAAATAGATCTTTTTATTGCTCTACTTTGTTTAAAGACGCACGTCGATTTCCAATCTCCTAACTAAAACTTCACCACTTCTATTATTAACTCGGATCACATGTGCATGCGTCAAATAAATTACTAAGGTGAACGTGTGAGTTTCTGTCCGCACGATTCTAGTGAGGTGGTGACTATTTATGGAGAAAGTCTATCGTTAGATTTTCAATATCCTCGTAAAATGGCATGCTGGTGAGTAACGGATAGATAGTTAAAGAGTAGGCACTTAAATCATGCAAATACGAAAATTATTAAGCTCGTGGTAATTTCAAACACATAAAGATATATATATATATATATATATATAAATGCATTTTCACTCATTCATTGGGGAGTTGTTTGCACAAGGAATCTAGAGAAAAGCTTGTACATAAATGCTTGAAAATTAAACCTAGCTACTAGAAAATGATTGCATAGAAGAATCCATGGGGGGATTTCGCATGCATCATTGGGGGAGAAGTAAGACTATGCTATTAAGCAGTAATAAAAGTAATAAAATTATGAAGAGCATGAATTAAATCTAGAAGAATAGAGGGAATTCAGGGGTGGTCCCTGATGGCCTTGGAGTGGTCGGGAAAAGAATGAGGGGTGGCCAATGTAGCTTAGGCCAACCCTTGGAGAGAGGTAGGGTTGATCTAGCATCCTGGTGTGATGTCCTCCATGGTGGTGGTAGTGAGCTCGTGGAGGTGGAGTGGCTAGCTAAGCAGAAGTGGCGTGAATGGCACCAATGGAGTGAATTTGCCAAGGAAGTTAATGGGTGCACTTGGCCGCCCATGGGGTCCTTTTTTAGACCCAATGGCTTCTCTCTAGAGAGGTGTGGAACTCTCTAGAGAGAGTCCAAGAGTGGCCGGCCACATGAGGGTGGAGGTGGCCTTTGAGATCCAAAAATTGTGGATCTCAATTTGAATGCCTCTTGGTCGCTAAATTTGCCAACCATGTGGTGTCGTCATCTCAAGAGAGATCTAGAGAACTCTAGAGAAGTGTGTGCGTGATTGGGTGTGTGTGTGTGTGTGTGTGTGTGGTCGTGCTCTATGTGGCTAGGTGGCTTAGGATAGGTCCTAAGGGGTTTGTGTAGGTGTAGGTCTTGATTTTAGGGTTACAAACCCTAATTGCTAAGGTGAAAATGCAATTAAACTTAATTTAAGTTTAATTGAATGAGTGTGAGCCTAATTGAGGGTGACATAACTCAATCAGGTTGGGTTTAGGTCAATTGGACTCTCACTAAGTCCAATTGAATTTGTGTGGGTTTAGATCTAAGCTCACATGGACTTAATGAGTCCAATTGACCTAGGTGAAGGTAATTGACTTGATCTAAGTCAATTGGGTTCGGTGAGGACCTAATTAGGTCCTTAGGTAGGTCTAGAGGTGATGTACTAGGGTAGGACACCTTAATTTAGGTTCCTATGGGGTTGGGATTAGGTCTAGGGAGATAGAGATCCAAGATCAAGACTTGAATCTCAAAACAAGGACTGGAGACCAGTATCAGACGTCCAATAATAGGATCAGACGACTTATACTCAAGTCCAGACTTCAATTTTTGACGTCCAATTTGAGTCAGGGGGAAATCAAGGTTCTGTTGTGGGTACTCTGCAAAAATTGGACGTCTGACAAAGTGTCTGGACGTCCAATAACTCTACATAAGTTGGTTTAAGGTGTGCGAGAGATGGCTAAGGATCCTAGAAGTCTATAACCTATCTGGACATCCAGATAAGGGTTGGAACTAGGGGTTTAAGGCATCCTATGGTGTTGTGCCCTAATCTCAGGGTGGCTAAGGCTTGGGAAAGTCTCTAGGCTATCCTAGGACTAGGATGGACCTAAGCTCTTCACATTTTACTGCTTTATTCCTACTTAATAGAATAGCAAACTTTTAACTCCCTTACATTATTATTGCTACATCTAATCTAAGCCTTCTACTCCAGCTCTACTGCAACTCCTGTTATTCCTGATCTAGCTTCAAATCCTACTCCAGATCCAGCTCCAGATCTAGCTCCTGATCAGCTTATTGCCTGCAATCGACAAAATGCACTTAATCAGCACATTATAACATTATTTCATGCATAGCTAAAGAAGAGCAGTAAAGATGCAGATAATGCGTATGTATGCATGAATAGCCCTAACTTATGCTAAGTCCTAGGTTAATCTAGGTCAATTAAGACCTATGATTGCTACGCAATCAGGCACCGTTGGGCACGTGCGAAATCAGCGGAAACAGCATAGGGCACGTGCACGCATAACACAAGAGCGTGGAGCGTGGGCTAGCGCAGCGATTGGTGGGTGCGTGGGCTCTTTTCAGCGACGCTTACAACAAACCGTCAGCAACATTTGTTACCGTCAGCAACATTTGTGACCGTCACTAAATATCTTGTATACAAATTTAATTCCTCCTCCTCTATAAAAGGACCCTTACCCCTCCCATTTTTCTTCATCTCTTCCTTTTTTCCTCTCACCACCTCCAAGTCTCTAGAGAGAGCTTATCCCAAGCCTGAGATGCTCCTCTAAAGTAGAAATCAAATATTTTTCCCACCTCTCATCCCCTTTCATGGATCATCCGGTGGCCATCTTCTCACCTCCTTTCGAGAAGAAGATCCTCACTGCGATGCCATCCTACCCTGCCCTCCATCCTCCGGCTACATCCTCCTTCATCTCGCTCCTCACCATCTCCCTCTAGGCGATGTCAGAGCAAGTCATCCTCTAAGCGACCGTCGAGGGGGATTTCTTTCACCTATCTCTATCTGTATTGCTTTCGTAGTATAGTTTTCCAACTTTCCTAGTTGTAATAAACATTGGATTATAAAAATAAATGATTATTTCTCTCTCTGTCTCTCTCCTTTTATTTTGCAAGTAAATTAGCTAGAATTCATCAACCTGATCTCTTGCCTTACTAAAATACCAAAAAAGTAACAAAAGACAAAAATGACAAAAACAAATAAAAGCGAAACACAGATTTCAAAATCAAACGTTCGCCTCCACGTGCTCGACCCAGGACTCACTTTTTGAGTTTCGGTTATATATTTGATATGATCAACGGATTTTCTTATGAATTGAACTACAATGACTGGTTTTCCAAACTTGAACCGTTCCACGTGTGAATCCGCCACCATCATTTTGGCATCGTTGCCGGGGAGGCAATGCTCGTTTGTTTTTTTCGCATTTTCCTACATTAATTACGTATTTTTCTAACCTATCTTTCTTCTTCAATTTATTGTCTTGCAGGAACTCAGTCAAAGTGCTGAAGGTGGCAGATTAGAGTAAAGTGCGGGTAGAGACATTTGTAAGTTTTCCCCCACCACCCCAACCGTAGTTTCCATTTTGCCACACTAATAACTCAAACTCAAAGCAACCTAGGTGCTTTTATAAACCTTAGGATAGATCTAATTATTTGATTGTCACTTCACCTCACCTCACCCACCCGCATATATTAAAAAAATAATAAA
Organism: Thalassia testudinum; assembly: GCA_037157565.1. Lineage (NCBI taxonomy): Eukaryota > Viridiplantae > Streptophyta > Magnoliopsida > Alismatales > Hydrocharitaceae > Thalassia > Thalassia testudinum. The sequence goes on along the minus strand of JAZHRO010000073.1, from coordinate 4,522,678 downwards.
AAATATACTCTTCTATTGTGGGATTTTCTAAAAGAGACACACATTAACACCCACAACTCTCGACTTAAGGTGCACTACCTCACATCGATTCTACCACTTAACTAGAATTTGACCTATGGATCTGGTACATCCTAACTCAACACACCAATAAGTGAGTAGAAATCTGAATAGGTCAAACATTTTTGTGTGCCTTAACTATGTGGTACAATAGGCCAATTGATTGAACTGTTTAGGCTGCACCACTTAAGATAAAAGTAATTCATCAGTAGCTTGCCACTTAGGGTTGATTTTTAGGGCTGAGCTAGACACTCCACATTTTTTTTCTAATTTCTAAAGGAATACATCATCACTAGTGCTTATAAAACCTGGAGTGTTCTGCTAAACCTTGATTGGACCAACCTAAGGATTAAACCCTAAAAGCTAGTAAACAAGGTTAAACCCTAAAAGACACATCATCAAATAATGTTGTTTGCAAACCTTGGTTGTGCACGCACACATATTTGAATTGATCATTAAGGGCACAAGTCATCCAAAGGGCCTATCACATTCCAAGAGCACAATCATCCCAAGCCGAGTAGACATTGGCCTTGATGCGCATACATCTAAATAGAAAAAAATGTCCATTAATGCATGTTCTAGTGTCACATTAGCATCATACATTGTAAATATTGCATAACATGCATAATCATGCATTTAGGTCAAGTTGTATAACTTATATAGTAATTGTCTCCTTTTATGGTCAGAGAAAGAGAGATTCTTAATCAGGGCCTTGGATTGAAGATCCAACCATATGGATCTGATCAGGCCAACGATTGAAGTTCAAGGACTCCAAGATCACCTTGATCGAACATCCATAGCACCAGCTAGAGATCGAGGAACCCTATAGATCAAGGGCCAAGATGGTGCCAATTTGCACTTTAGACGATAAATGCGACCACATAGATGGGTTCGGATCGATGATCGTAGCCAAACGACGCAAAAATCAGCTCAATCTAACATCCGTCGCACCATCTACAACACCCAGAAGATGGATGGCCAAGATGGCGCCACGTGGCTTCATCCTAGCCGCCCAATTGACCCTCAGGACCACCACTGCATCTCCAAGGGGCTTCCAACGCACGATCTAGGCCATTGGATCTTGATCTAACGGCCGCAAGCATGTGTGCCTGAAATCACAACCACGACAGGCACTGCCACAGCACAGCAGTCGAGCATGTTGCGCGAGTGCGTGACTTGCATTCGATTTCATATCCGCAGCGTTGGAGTGAATAATTGAGACCGTGTGATCGACTACCGGTGGCACAGATCAACCAATAGCACACACGCACAATCTGACACATGGCACGCACAGCTGATCGCACGCAGGCATGCGGTGAAGGTGTAGACGAAGGTGTGCAGGGAGAAATCTAAGCCGTCGGATCTCGTGACCGGACGGCTAAGATTTGAAAGACATGCACGATCATTTTAGATGCGGAAGGCAGGGAGGCACGTGTGGTGTGCGCACGTCGGTCACGATCAGACCTTTAGTGATGGATAAATCCATCACTAAAGGCCCTAAATTAATGATTTGAGATGAAATGACCCATTTACCCCCTCCAATCTACACCTATATATAGCCCTCTGACCTCCACTTCTTCTTCATCCCTTCCTTCTCTTCTCTTCCTCTCCAAAGCTTATGAGAAGCTTGTCCCACACCCGGGATGTTCCTCAAGAGCTAAATCCAAGCTTTCACCCCGTTCCAGAAGTGGATCCCGCGACAACAATGACGTGATGCCTCATTCCCGTTCTTCCGACTTCATCCTCCTTCTCCTTGCCTCGTCCTCCGCCTTCTAGGTGTCGCCTCTGTCCAGCTCATCCTCCAAGCATTCATCGAGGATAACATCTCTCTCCCTTCTTTTATTGCTTTCTAGAGTAGAATTTCTCCGTTTCTAGTTGTAATAGTTCCTGCTTTCTAGTGTAATCATTTCCCACTTTCTTAGTTGTAAAAACATTATTCAAATACCAAGTGATTGTTCTCTCCCTCTCTCTCTCTTGTTGTGTATATCGATTCCATTGTGATTATTTCACCTTTTAAACAAAAAAATATACAAAAATATAATTGCGGACTTTGAGATCATCGTAGCCTCCTTGTGCTCGACCAAGAACTTTACTGATTTTTGATATAAATTTTATCTGTTGAACGGATTTCTTCACAACTCGAACTACGACGATGGGTTTTCAAATCCAACTGCGAACGCGTAATTTTCCATGTTCAATAGGCCTTAAGGATTGATTCGCTCTTCGGGGCTTATACTGAGATTTTTTATATTAATTTGCTTCTGCTGGTCCATCTAATGTCTTGCTAGGGGAGTGGTGTCAAACAACCGCAGTTGGTGGGTACACTAGGAATCGGAGGTGCAAGCCAGAGGAAGAACCTTCTCCCCAGCCCATCCTTCTAACTAGTTGGATTGACCGGATAAAAGTAGACCAAATCAGTTATAATCTCAAGACGGGTCCTGGGACTCTGTAGGTCTTTCGGCTAACCCACCTAAGATAGGGTTGATTGCTTATATTGTAGGGCTCCTTTCTCTCTTCTGATTTCTCTCCTACTATACCATGTATCCTTCCACATCCTACACTCATTTCCCATTCTACCCTCCTACCACCACTTATACCCAAGATGATTACTATCCTGACTTGACTTATAATTACCCATCCATCAGCCAGGATAACTTTGATTGGGGATACAATACCGGACCTCAGTGTCCAGGGCCTAACCTTGGACAACAAGACTATGATTACTATCCTTCCTAGAGCTACAATGATTATAGATCTCCACCCTTTGATGACTGAACCAACTCGATCTACAATCAAGAAGGATATGTTGACTATAACACTTACCCTCTCTAGTATTCTACTAAATATAGGTCGCAACCATTGTTTGAACAACCTAAAATGACCTACTATCAAGGAGGGACCTGAGAACCTCAATATCTTGACTCCAATAGATTTAACCCAAACCCACCCAAACCTGAACCGAACCATTCGGTTCAGGTGAACTAGGTTCAAGACAAGGTGTTGGGTAACTTGAGGAACACAAGCTCTGCACTGAAGCATTGGAGCCTATGATCAAAATGATTGATGAACTTAATAGTTCTCTATTGGATTTGCTCAAAAATGTTAGGGATAAGGGCCTAGGTGAGCTTTTACTTGGGAAATTGTCAAGGTTGAGGATGAAATTTGTTGTTGCCCTAATCCAATCTTGGGATGATTCTCAAGATGAACCTCCTTCAGGAGAGCCAATGTCTGAACCTGCTCAGGCGCCTATCGGGGGGGATACATATGCTGAGACTGAGGATGACTTGGTTGGGCTAGAGCAACCCATTGAGGATGAACCGAGTTTCTCACACGAGATCCCAGAGCCAGGGAATGACGAAAAATGTCTCCATGGACCATGAAATGACATATGATTTTGAGACATATATAAATGAGGATCTTGAATTCTTTAATTCTAAGGATGAGGAATCTCTTAGTGAAGTCTCACTGGAGCTTAAGGAGAATGATTTTAGTGAGACTAATGGGCTTGAGGAGTAAGATGAACCATTTGATAGCCCGATTATTGAAGATTATGATCATGCTGGGGCTAACTTGGATGTTCTGAATCCTGATGATTCAATCAGTAGCCCCATTGCTCAACCACACCCTGAAGAGCTGAATTATGATATTCTTGAGATCACCAAACCCAAGTCAATCCTAATTCAGTCACAATTGTTAGACTTGGGTACTTTAGATGGGGTGTACAATGATTTGGAGGTCCCAGGAACATTGATTTTTGAGGGTAGAAATGTGGAAATGAAAATCTAGGAAGCTACTTCTGAGGGAAATACGATTTTGGATATAAGGGTTCCTGTTGACTTGAAACCACCTACTTTCTATTAGGACCCTTACGATATCTTTCATGTGTGACCCAAGCTTGGAATAATTGATTGTCTTCCTAAGCTAAACTATAAGTGGACACCTGATTTTAATGAATTAAATCAATCCATTGTCTGACACTTTAGTCTTGGGTTGCACACCAAACCGTAGACCCAGCCCCACAAGCACAATAATCGTATGTTCTGGGTGATTTTCATCCATAACCTTAGAACCACTCAACCCTAGGGCATGGGTTTGTACCACAACTTAGTCCTCGTCTGTCGACATCTTCTACTGGCAGGTTTGGGGATTAATCTTTTGATTTTGATTCTGAGCTACAGTTGTGAATTCTCAAATTCTTCTTTGTATGTATATTATGCAGAGCTGAAGGCATTAAAATTTAGCACGTGTGTATATTCCACGTTCTCTGTGGAGTTGACTGGATTGTCATGAAATTCAGGTGATATTCTGGTATTCCGCCCTTTTCATGTCATTATTTTTACAATGAGGACATTACATCATTTAAGTATGGGGGGTGGATACTTAATCTTGAAATTATTCCATTAGCTCTGTAGAATTTCTTTTATTTTCTCTTTTAAAAAAGTTGAAAATTCAAAAAGACAAAAAAAAGAAGAAAAAAGTAGAATTAGGAGAAGAGAACTTAGGCTTTTGGAAGTTATTAAGTTTTGGAAATGATACGATAGGTGTTGACTGTAGATGACTACGTGTTCGTAATTAGATTTGAAAACCTGTTGTTGTAGTTCGAGTCGCGAAGAAATCTGTTCAACAAATAAAATTTATATTGAAAAATCTATAAAGAAATTTCAGGTCGAACACAGGGAGGCTACGTCCAACAAAATTCGCAATTGTATTTTTTTGTATTTTTGTTTAAAGGGAGAAATAATCACAATGGAAACAATATAGACAATAAGAGAGAGAGAGAGAAACAACAATCACTTGATATTGAATAATGTTTTTGCAACTAAAAAAGTGAGAAATGATTACACTAGAAAGCAGGAAATTGTTACAACTAGAAAGTAGGAAAATTCTACTCTAGAAAGCAGTAAAAGGAATGGGAGAGAGAAGTTATCCTCCTCGATGACCGCTTGGAGGATGAGCCAGACGGGACAATGCCTAGAAGATGAGGAACGGAGCGGGAAGGAGGACGAAGCAGGAGGAATGGGAACGAAGCAGCACATCGTCGTCGTAGTGGGATCCGCTTTCTAAATGGGAGCGAAAACTTGATTTTAGCTCTTGAGAGCATCCCAGGTGTGGGACAAGCTTCTCTAAAGGTTTGGAGAGGGAGAGAAGAGAAGAAAGGGATGAGAAATTCATATGGTAGGGGTCTCCTTTTATAATTGCGAGTGGGGATTTATCCGTCACTAAAGGTCTGAACATGGTCGACGTGTGCACACCTCGCATGCACCCCCTCGCCTTCGCTGCCTCAATGCTTAGCATGACCACGCATGCTCAGTCGTTCGATCAAGAGATCGGACGGCTTAAATCGCCCTTGCCAGTGCCGCGTGCCTTCGTACAATCGGGCATTCGCGCTCTGCATCTGATCGCGCGTAGGCACTATCGGTTGATCCATGTCGCTTGATGCGAATCGTACGTCTCCAATTGCATGCCCGTGCACAGTAGATGAGAGATCAAATGCGCATCGCATGCTCGCGCAACGTGTTCGACCACTGTGCTAAGCTTGGGCTTGTGTCGCGCGGATGAATTTGCATGCGTGTGCTTGCAGCCATTGGGTCAAGATCCAGCAGCCCAGCTCACATTTTAGAGACTCTTTGGTGAGGCAGTGACGGTCCTGAGGGTTAGTTGGGCAGCTGTGATGGCACCACATGGCGCCATCCTGGCCGTCCATCGTCTGAGTGTTGTAGACGGTGCCACGGGTGTTGGATTGGATCGATTTTCGTGTCGTTAGGCTGCGATCGTCGATCCGAGCCCATCCGTGTGGTCGGATTTGTCGTTTGAGGTGCATATTAACACCATCTTAGCCCTTGATCTTTAGGGTTCCTCGATCTCTATTTGGTGCTATGGATGTTCGATCAGGGCGATCTTGGAGTCGTTGAACTCCAATCATCGCCCTAATCAAATCCGTACGGTTGGATCTTCGATCTGAAGCCCCAATTAACAAGTTGCTCTGTCCCTACGCTTAAAAAAAAGATAATTACTATACAATTTGTACAACTTGACCTAAATGCATGATTATGCATGTTATGCACTATTTACATTGTATGATGCTAATGTGACACTAAGAACATGGACTAATAGACATTTTAGGTTAATCAGATGTATGCACATCACACCCCTATGCCTAACCTTTGCTAGTCCCTAGCAAAAACTACATGCTATTTATAAAAGAATTAGGTTGAATTACTAGGGCACAAATCATTTTCAACATTAAGAAATTTTTACTTAGGACCTGAACTTTCAAAGACACAATAGTGCCCAGGTATCTACCAAAATGCAGATCGCCTCAAGCCCTCACCTTATTCAAAGAAAGATAACTTTTTCTCTTTTCTTCTTTTCTATTTTTTTTTGGATTTTTGAGTTTAGGATTACAGAGTGGCTTTCTATGGCCAGTCAACCCACCCAAGATTTGATGAGAAGCCTAAGTTTAAGCACCTTTTTGTGAATGTGATAGACTCATTGATCGGCAATCAGAATGGACTTCGAGTTTCTATGCCCATAGGTGACCTTAAAAAGAGAGTTCTACCTAAAGGTGTATCTTTATAACCGGTAGCTTTCTCCCTACTTTTATTTTTTAATGGGGTCAACACAAGGGTCAATCCAATGTATATCTCCCCAGCTTATTGTACTTCTCCACTTCTTCCTAAGTGTTTTTGGAATTTTTAGTGCATTTCTTGAGCTGGGTTCTGGGCAACTAGTCAATGAGCTGTTACCACCGACAACTTGCCAGCCATACTCATGCAGCAAAGTGTGGCTTATTTCTTTTTGTTTCTTTTCTCCTTTTTCTTTTTCTTTTTCTTTTCTTTTTGACTTCTTTTTTATTTTTAAGTAGGTGGCTTCCCTGGTCTAAGATTTACCTAAAGGCAGCAAGAAGATAGTGGTCCAGTGACTGGGTTCTGGATAACCTACATTTGGGTTGTTACCCATGATAACTTGCCAACCATATCACCCTAGAAGGTTCATTAGCTACCCAATTTTCATTAAAACCGCTGAACAACGAGTCAGTGATGAATAGTGTGCAGATGCTTAGACATAAAGTTCCCTCAAATCAGAGGGCAGGTTGATAAGTCGTGTACTTATCACCCAAACTTATTTAATCAAATTTAAAAAGAATTTAGGATGGCGAGGACTCGATAACAAATCCACATTTTAGTGGATACCCAGGATGATTAAGCCCAAAGACCTGAAGGGTCTTAGTATTCAGATCATATTGTAATATTTCCTAAGATTGAAAGGTCCTAATGTCCAAGTATTCCTTCTTAATTTAATTATATATATATAAGAAATTAGGTAGAATTTACAAAAATTCCACAGAGCTGACAAAATAATTCGGAAATGAATCCACCCCTACCATGCCTAGCTGATGTAATGTCCACATTGAGAATAAAAGACTTGAAAGGAAGGGTAGAATGTAGAAGATGTCACCTGAATATGAAGCTCGGGTCAGCTCTGAGTCAGACTATACAACTGCTGAGTTTAATGCCATCAGCTAGGCGAAGTCCAGCCAAAGAAGTCACAACATGGCTAGAGCAACCATGTCTGAGATGGGTTCTGGAATAGTTCGATCAATAGCAGGTTTCAGACGTTGACTGTTGACTTTGAATGAGTTACCCATCTTTGGGTCAGAGATCTCAACAACTCCATTTGGAAATATCTGATCGATAATGAATGGGTCGTTCCATTTTGACCTAAGTTTGCCGAGAAATAGCTTAAGTCGAGAATCGAATAGCTAGACCTTCTGGTTCGGCTCAAAGCTCTTGTGGGAAATCAATTGGTCATGAACTTTGGTCTGAGCCTTGTAGATCTTGTTATTCTCATACGCATCATTTCTAAGCTCCTCCAACTCAGATAGTTGGAGTTTCCTGGTCTTCCCAGCTAAACTCAAATCTAGATTGCCCTGCTTGATTGCCCAGAATGCCCTATGTTCAATTTCTACGGGTAAATGGCACGCCTTTCCATACACTAGATGAAATGGAGACATGGCGATGGGCATTTATACACCATACGGTAGGCCCAAAGAGCGTCCTCAAGCTTTTAACTTCAGTCTTTGCGATCAGGCCTAATCATTTTCTACAGAATATTCTTGATCTCCTGATTGGAGATTTCGGCTTGTCCGTTCGTCTGGGGATGGTAAGGTGTGAAGATTTGGTGATTAATCGCATATTTTGCCAGAAAATTACCGAATAGGGCATTAGTGAAATGAGTGCCACCATCGCAGATGATGGCCCTCTGAATCCCAAATCGACTGAAAATGTTCTTCTTGATGAAGTCTATGACCACCTTGTGGTCATTGGTTCAGGTGGGAATAGCCTCAATCCACTTGGACACATAATCAACAGCAACAAAAATGTACTGATGTCCAGAAGAAGGGAGAAAGGGTCCCATGAAATCGATGCCCCAAACGTTGAGGATTTCGACAGGAAGAATCAGGTTTAGGGGCATTGTATCTCTCTTGGTTATGCTCCCAAGTGCTCGGCATCGGGAACACGACCTCAAGAATTCGTGGGCATCCTTGAATAATGATGGCCAATAGAATCTAGATTGCAAAACTTCTGCAGCCGTCATTTTGCTGGAGAAGTGTCCACCACACGTAGATGCATGGTAGAACTCAAGTATACTCTTAAATTCGTTCTCTAGTACCCATCGGCGAATAATTTGATCAAAGCCAATGCGGTACAGTTCAGGATCCTCCCAGAAGTAATATTTGGCCTCAGATTTGATTCTATCCCGTTGTTGTTTTGTCCAATCCTATGGGATTTTACCAACGGCCAAATAATTGACGATGTCAGCAAACCATTGGGTTTGGACACCTAAAACTGTAAGGATGGTTTCGTCCAGAAAAGTATCAGCAATCGGAATGTCCTGATGAGAAGAATCACTCAAAAGTCTATACAGATGATCTGCCACCACATTCTATACCCCGAATTTATCCTTGTCAAATTCTTGAAGCAGAAGAATCCAACAAATAAGCTGGTGTTTGGCATCCTTTCTGCCCAAGAGATGTCTCAAGGCCGAGTGGTCGGTATATATGATGACGTGAGTCCCTAAGAGATAAGCCCTGAATTTCTCCAAAGCAAATACTACAGCTAGTAATTCCTCTGGGCCTCATCCAGAGTTTTACTAGCGTAGTAGATGACAGAGGGCTTCCTATCAACTTTCTGACCCAAAATAGCCTCGATCGCATAATCAGAAGCGTCGGTCATGATTTCAAAAGGGGCTGTCCAAACCGGTGGTTGCAACACCGGAGCACAAGTGACTACCATTTTAAGAAAATCAAATGCCTTACAGCATGATTCGTCGAAATCAAACGATGTTTCTTTGGTGAGAAGATTGCTCAAAGGATGAGAAACCTTGGAAAAGTCCTTGATGAATCTCCTGTAGAATCCCATATGACCAATAAATGATCGAATTTGTTTGATAGATGGGGGAGGAGGAAGTTTAATGAAAGTATCAACCTTAGCTTTGTCCACTTCGATTCCCCATTCAGAGATTACATGACCCAAGACGATGCCTTCTTTTGTAATGAAATGACTCTTTTCCCAACTAAGGACCAGTCTTGTTTTGATGCATCATTTAAGAATCATTTCAAGATTAGCTAGACAAGATTCAAATGATTCTCCAAAAATAAAGAAATCATCCCTGAAGACTTCCATAAACTCTCCCACCATGTCAGAGAAAATGGCCAGCATACACCTTTGAAAAGTCACAGGTGCATTGCACAAGCTGAATGGCATCCTATGGAAAGCAAAGGTTTCGTAGGGACAGGTGAAAGTAGCTTTTTCCTGATCCTCGGGATGGATAGGGACTTGGTTGCATCCTGAGTAGCCATCAAGGAAACAGAAGTACTTCTACCTGGCTAGTCTTTCAAGTATTTGATCAATAAAAGGCAAAGGGAAATGATTCTTTTTCGTAGCTGTGTTCAGCTTCCTGTAATCAATACAAACTCTCCAAGAGGAAGCTGAACGAGTTGTGACAGATTCTCCTTTTTCGTTAGTCGCAACAGTAATCCCGGCTTTCTTGGGAACAATCTGCACGGGACTTACCCAAGGACTATCACAGATCAGATAAATGATTCCTGCATTGAGCCACTTAATAATCTCCTTCTTGACCACTTCTCGCATATTTGGATTTAATCTCCTCTGCATCTGGCAAGAAGGGCAGGATCCATCTTCCAAAAATATTCTGTGATTGCAATAAGATGGCTAGATCCCCCTAAGGTCATGAATGGTCCAACCAATTGCATCCTTGTGTTCCTTTAGGACCTTAATCAGTTTAATCTCCTACTCCTTTGTTAATTTAGCACTGATGATCACAAGGAGCATCTTATGTGATCCTAAAAACTGATATTTCATATTCTCAGGCAATGGTTTCAGTTCAAGCTGGGGCGGGTTGATGATTGAAGGTAAGGAAGATACTGATGAAAATTCATCAAGAGAAAGAGGTTGAGAGTGAACAAAATCAATAACCTCTTCAGAAGATGGCGGGTCTACCATAGAAGGTTGCGGGTACAATTCAAAATCAGAGGAGGAACTTTCAAATACAGAAACCACCACACAAGTTCAATATTCACATTATCGTCTTCAAGTTCCATAATAAATCCACAATCCTCGAATTTATTAATCGCCTTAAAAATATCCAATTTCTTTCTTTGATCCCCAAAGGTGATTTCCATGCTACCGCTTTCATAGTTAACGTTGGACTTGGTGGTAGCCTGGAACGGACGTCCCAGAATGATGGGCGTGTTCCTCAGATTTTCAGGTACATCCATGTCAAGGACAAGGAAATTTATAGGAAAATAAAAATCCTTAACCTTAACAATAACATCTTCAATAACGCCTCACGGATTTGTGACCGAGTGGTCTGCTAACTACAGCGTTACAAAAGTTAGCTGAAGTTCACCTAATTCAAACTTCTCGAAAAGAGAAATCGGTATTAGGTTGATGGATGCACCCAGATCCAGCAGTGCTCTATCAAAGGTATAATCTCCAGTGACACAAAAAATCAAAGGAGCACCTGGATCTCTCTTTTCCTGAGGGAGGTGGTGTAGGATAACAGACTAGCCTACTCGAAGAGTACCACCTTCCTCAGAACAGATTCTCTCGACTTACGATTCTTTACACATAAATGCTTTAAAACTTTCACGTAAGCTGGTATATGGTTGATAGCGTCGAGGAGTGGGATATTGATCTCGACATTCTTTAAAATATTCAGAAGCTCCTCATTACTATCAACAGACTTCTTCCTTGATCTAATCAAGGCCTCAGGAAAAGGAACATGAGTCAGATCTTTGGAATCAAGTTCCTGAGCCTTGATTTCTTCTCCAGAGTTCTCCTTTCTCTCCTCAGGTTCTTCAAGATTCGGTAAATCAGACCAGTGTGGTCGTGGATCCTGAGTTTGTTTACCACCTTCAAAGTAACAGAATTAGCAAATGCATGCTGGTTTGGGTCTTGGGGAGGGTTAGGAAAGATTGAAGGGGCTTCATTTGCCAAGAACTGTTGATTTGTGGAAGAAGAAGAGGAAGGACCATGCTCAACCACCTTAGCATGTCTGTGTAGGTCCCTCTGATTCCCGTACCCATGGGCTTGATTGCCCAGATTTTGGATAGTACGTAGGTTGGGTATGGGTTGAGATGGTAGAGATCCAGGTTGGCGAGAATTAGCAATGAACCCGTTTTGCAAGTTGTCCATCAAGGTTTTCATTTACTGCATGAGCTGGAGCATAGATCCTTGCATCTCTACCATTTATCGGTTCAAATCAGCCTGCACTACGGGTTGACGGTTGATAGATCCATTTTAGTGGACTAATTTAGTGCTTAAGTACAGTATTATTGGGACGAGAATTTAATCTAAAGCATGTTTAGTATAGATAAAATGATGTGAGTTTTAGATTTATCATTTCATGTATTAATTGTTTTAATCTTTATATGGGAGGATTAATTATTCACTTTAAAAGGCAAGGGCATCACACATCAAAGCTTGATTTGAGATATGTGGGATTTTATCTTAGCAAAATATAGTAAGAGAATAAATTTTAAAGGCATCCTTATTTGTCTCTCAATTATTCAAGCACATTCCCTTATTTGTTTTTATTTAAATATCTCTCTCACGAATCTATCTCTCTCCCTCAATTCTTTCCTCTCTATTTGGTAACATAAAATACTGTCCTTCTCTCTGACTCTTTCCTTCTCTGACTCCCTCTCTAATTCTCTCTATCATTTTCTTCATATAACAGGCAAGAAAAAGGCGGAGGAATCCCATCTCCCCTCCACAGGGAAGAAGCCCTCCTTCTCCACCTCTCCTCCGTGCAAGCAGCCACCTTCACCGTGTGCCTTCTCTGCCACCGCAAGCCTCCACCGTCAACACCGTGACTTCTCCCTTGCCACAACCGCAAGTTCCCCACGACCGCACTGTAGCAACCTCAGCCGCGTGCCTACAACTCCACCACCATGCTTCCTCTCGACTAGCATGGTGACAGCATGCTCCTCGACATCTCGTCCATGCCAACAGGGAGCAGCTCTGCTTCCAACCGTGTCCACCATCATTCTCTCCTCGCTCCTGTCCCCAATGTCCACCCACAACCGCAAGCACCATCACCAGCAGCAGGTTTTCCCACGTGCCAACAGCCTCTTCATCTTCTTCTTCCTCTCGCAACCAGAGAAGAGAAACCCAACATCCTCCAACACCGGCCACCTTCTCCATTAACCAGTACACCTTCCTCGGTGCAACCACAGCAGCAGCAAACCCACACACGAGCCTCACCATGCGGCGACACCCTCACGTGAAACCCTTCATGCGCACGCACAACAGATCATGCGTATCCCTCCTACTCAGCCATGGCAGCAGCACCACACTCAACTGCGACCTCCTCGCGCAACGTCAAGCCTTATCGCGCCATATTCCAGCAGCCCCACGTGTGCACACCAGCTCTACGCGTAGTAAACCCCTTGCGCACGAGCCACACCTCCATCAGGCATTCCCCTTGCTCTCCTTCTTCATCTTCAGCCTCCAGACAACCACGGAGGAACCCAACACCGCCAGTTACACCCCACATGTAGCCACCTCTCCATGCCACCACCGCCACACTGTCACCCTAATTGAGCTCTCCTCAACCCCACGAGCTCGGCCCCGCCCCCAGACACGCCAACAGCAGCCACGAGCACCAGCGAGCCGTCGACACTGCCACTTCTCCTCCTCGTTGTCGGTGTCGACTCCGACTGCCGTTTGGAGAGCCACCACCACCATTGGAAAGCCCTCGTCACGGTCGACCTTCCTCGAGCTCCTCAGCTTCTACCGTCGCTTCCTCTTCGCACGAGGTCAAGAGGAAGATTTGCTCTGTTTTTGGGTTCTATTAGTATTTACCAAAAATGCCATTGTGGAACACTATTCAAATATTTTGTTGTATTAAATTATTAGGGTGAAATTGCGACATTATACTTATTCCTTTTCATATTTAATTTGCTCTAGTTATGCACATCAATTCTCATTGAAATTGGATTCAGATTTGCATGCAACTAGAAATTACATACTCTGCCAGTACAGATGCATCACTTACACACTTTGAGAGCTTGATTTATGATGTGAAATTTACGTAAATAGCCCTCAACTTCTCATGGAATTGAAAGTTACATTCTGAGTTGCATATTCATTGAATTGATTTCATGAATGTTTCTGTGAACATGATGGCTCCATAGTCGTGAATCTATTGGTCTGTCCTCCCTGTGGATATGACCTGAAGTGTGGTATTATTTCAGTATTTTAGTAACTTTGATCGAGGTTTTTTCTACCACATTACATATTGCGACAACATATTTTTCTGATATCATTTGCAAAGCAAAGAAAACCTACCACCAAATGGCGCCATTGCCAGGGAGGCAACAGACGCAATAGATTCACCAGATTATTTTTGAGTATTCTGAGTTGCACGATTATCTGATCATTCTTTATCTTTTTATGCGAGGAATCTGACGGGGCGACAGGCGCAGCAGAGCGGCGACATCAACCTTGAGCGATGCCCACATGAGGAGAAGACATAGGAGACCTGGATCCCGCTTTCATAGGGGATTCTCCTTTGTCACAAATTTTATTTCTATCTTCTCTCCCTTGTAGTAATTGGGGCTTATGTTCGAGGGTCTATCCCCACATTCTTTAGAGGCTAGGGCTACATTTCTTCTGTGTATGAAAGTTAAATTTCTGCTTGCTTGCCTCTAAAACAAACAAAGGAAAATATCGAGCTGCCTGTTTAGGAGTTGCATACCCTTAGGTGCGCACATTTAGGGGTGATTGAGAAGCATACTGGATCTTTTCTCTGCATTGCATACATCATTGCACGAAGATTGCTAGAGACAAGTATACCATTCTAACTTTGCATCCTGCTCCTGTCCACGCATTTGCATTTGGATTAAAATTCAAGACCACCAAATTTATTGAATTTACTAATTCAGTCATCGCCTAACTGAAATTGGGACTGATAATCAGATTCGACCATAAAATAAAATCACACTTGATCTGATTCAATGGGACTTGTCTGCATTTTCAAAATAATAAAAGATTTGCGATGTGATGCACACTTCTAGCACTGAGCACACACATTAGGCATCGTACTAAGGTTCGATCCCTTAAGGCTATAGGCATAGATCTCTTTATTGGTGTAGACCCTCCTATCTTGTTTTGTGGTGGTGGTACTATCTTTTGACTGAGTGTTTTGATACTTCACGGAGGGGGACACCCCTTAAAGGAACAAAAGGGTAGTTAAGAGGCACCGCTTACGCATCACCTCAAAGGAAGGGTTCACCCTACTTGCATCCCTTTGTTTGTCCTTGGAGTAACTTCTCACTTGATCACTTGAGAGTATCATCTAAGCAAAGCATAGGTCCCAGGGCACTCAAAGGTCAACATAAGGCACGTAATTGATTGTGAAACTTCTTTTGCCACAAAGAGAGAATGTAAACAACCTCTATCTTCTCTAAAAAGCTTGTCAGGAATCTCAAGTCACATCTCCCTCTTATACCACTAAAGTGGGAACGGACAGGTGCAAACTTGACTCCATTTGACAAACTTTAAGGAGTTAGTTGGAGGTTGGCTTAAATCTTCTCTAAGAAAGAAAAGAGAAGCCCCATTGCCTTGTGTTTGATTAGGGTGTGGTTTTCAAGTCATGTTTTCAAATGGATTCTAATAAATACTTCACTTCTATTCACCCCAGAATACCCAATCCCAATACCTGTAGTTATCCATCTTCTGATGAGCATTGGGATCCTTTCTACTCCTACTATAGGAACATTGGTCTGATTAAGCCCCAACCCAGTGGTGATGAGCAAAACCTAGGAGAAGGGTATCCCAACCCTAGCTCTTCCATGACCATGCCCAACCCACCCACCCTTCCTGATTTGTCTTATCGTGGTTGGACTGAAACTCCTAGGCAACTTGAACCTGAGATTGACTATCCTACTCAATCTGACGGTAGCCTCTCCTCTTTTATGATAGAAATGCAAAAACAACAGAAAGAGATGATGGATTCTATGGGAGAGATTTTGAGGAATAGTCAAAGATTAATTGAAGAGATTAACCAGCTTAGCGATCCTCCTACAATCAATTATGATCCCTACCCTTATATCCGTGATTACCAAGATAATTTCAAGGAAAACAATGACAACAGGGATCCTTTTTTGAGGAGTAGCTATCACTTACACGTCCCTCTTGAGATATGCCCACCAGAAGGTAATCTTGGTGACTATCCACCCAATCTTAATTGGAAGGAGAAAATGGGCCTATTAGATGAACTCGACCCGAATAATAGTATCTTCATTACATTGGATGAAATGGGTCGTAGTAAATTAGTCAACCTCACTCCCAGTCTAAATCTTGAGGTGGAATCTGTATCCCATCCTAGTCATCCTAAGCATATACCTTACGCTTCTGAGGACCTTGCACCTCAGTTAGAGCCCCCTGAGGATTGTGACTTAGAAGTTAACAAATTCCAAGAGTCTTGGATGCCAGAGGAAATCATACTAGAAGGAAGTGATAATAACTACACTCCTCTATCAATGGTACTAGCACCTGTCATTGAATATTCTAAGGATTCACAAGTCCCCAACCCGAGTGACCATGAGAAAATTGAGGTTGAATTGGAAGAATTAGATCACTATTGGTCTCAGGGACATGAAGATTTGATTTTGGAGGAAGCACTTGATCTTGGTGTGAAAAATTTTCCTGTGTCTTAGAGTCAAGAGGGAGAAACTGTAGAAAAGGATGATGATGACTATCAAAGGACTGGACATAGAGTATGGAGTGAATCTAGGGGAGAATATGTGTTGTTCGAGGACTTACCCCCTAATGATCTGACTGAATTAGCCAAATTCGGATTCCTACATACCTTTGACTGTCAAGGTCATCCTCTCAAATAATCGAAAGAAATGGAAGAAATTACTACTCTTGAGGAAAGAATCTAAACACCCCATGAATAGGATCTTAACATTGAACAAGAACCTGGGGATGTCATTATTGAGGACACTCACAGTCCTATTGCTTCCAAACCACTTCTACATGATGATGAAATGAGAGACACCCTTGAGCGGTTCAATTTGGATGACGAACATTTGGGCCCATTTCAGGACACAGACACCAATGATATGTAGCATGAAAGGCAATTAATAACTAAGGCTGCTTTTGATAACATTCAAGAACTGGAATGGATATCGAGGATGAATGCTGAACTGCTCACACCCTCTTTAACCCTCTTCCCTAGCCCGCACCTGAGCGAATTCAACTCCTATCGAACCAGCTTCCTGAAATCTCTGCTCACACTTTTTATTAACAGGGGAATATCCAGACCAATGCACCTTGTGGTAGAGTGGCGAGTTTGGATAGATGCTTTTCCATGTTAGCCCATTAGTCTTAGGGTATGTTTCATCGCACTCTCTGTACCCCACACATATTTGCTTGAGGAGCCTTTACCTCCTCGTCGCACACTCCCGGAGGTTACTGCTCATGTGTATTATGTAAAACCTCCACAAATAGCTCAAGAGTACCCTCTTTTCACCTACTTCTACCGAGTATTTGGCCTCACTATTCATCACCAACTTGCCAACATCTTGCGTTACTTACTCGCCAGGCCAGGGTTGTTACGTATCTTCTTTGGGTCTCCTTCTGTTTCCCACCTAGAGCCTGATTTGCGTGGTATCCCAACTCCACCTCAGGTAATATTTGTCCTTGCTTTTGCTTTTCAATGACAATGTAATATTTAGGCATGGAGGTTATAACTTGAGGTTATTCATAGCATTTATACATATTCTTCATGCAATTAGTGCACCATCTTGCATAATAAGAAAAAAACAAAAACAAAAACAAAAAAGAAAAGAGAGAAGAAGAGAGAAAAAGGAGATGAAATCTTTGTGAGCTGAATTTCAAATATATTGAGGAGAGACAGTTGAAGAAAATGTGCAGAATTGTGCTGGTCCTAGAAGTTGATTATGGAAAAGTTACCTAAGTTCTAGGCCAGAATGAATGAATAAATAAAGTCCTAAAGTGCTAAAGAAAAGGAGACAAGTGAGGGATACCAACTTTAGGCCTCCTGGGTCTGTTCTAAAGCTTAAACACTCACGTATTTGTTAAGATCTGGACTATTCCTCAAGAGGTTGAGGGAGTTGTGAGGCCAATGTATTAAGTCTAAGCCTTTGGTTTGCGGAACTTGGTAACCTGAGCACCCAAAAATCACACACTGGTCTGGTTCAGTGAGCATAACAAAGAATAATACCAAAAAGTGTCTATTCTGAAAATGTTTTCCCGAAAAGTTGACTTATGAGCGACTTGAAGACACAAGTTGATTAGATGAGTTCCTGATGTAGAGAGGAGGAATGTAAAATAAGCCCCTCGAAGATGCGTTATAACATATCGTCTCCTCGATGCTTGTCTCTAAGGATATCTAAATATCCTATCAGGGGCACAGAAGCATCTTGTGCTGGGTCAGATTGCGTGTGCACCATTATCCCAAAATGTCGATTGCCAGGTGATAGCAAAATACGCGTGATTAGTAAAAGCGGGTTTTTAACGTCATTGTAACATGCGAATCCGCTTTCGCTTTTAAATTTATATCCTAGATAGGGGAGTATCTAGGGTCGTCCAAGGAGGCAAAAATTGCAAAATTAATCCTCTTGCTTACAGATAGATCTCAACTTTCTTTTTGATATTTTTCAATATGTAATTTTTTTTTGTTTTGAAAAGACGAGGGCAAAATGCGAATTGTAACGAAAAGTACTAACACCTACAAATGCTTAACTAAAATTTAAAAGATAGAAATATCTTCTTCCTAAGCTCACTCTAGGCAAGTGGAGGCCTAGAGTAATTAGGAAGAAGAGGTGAAACAAGTGCTAGAACCAAAAGTAACAACTGCAATAAAAAGCTAAAAGAAGGCAATTTGATTGAGTAGAATGAGTGTTCTTTTCAAGGACAAGTAGAGGAATGCTTCTACTAGAACTAAACAAATCTAAAAGCAAGAAAAGAAACACAAATCCTCTTGCAAAAATGGTGAAGAAGGGAGTCTTCTTGCTCCAAGCCTAGCTGCTCCTTGGCTTGAAAAGAGGGCCTCCTTCTTCTCCTTCCATGAGAGCTCCTCCAGGGTGGAAGCTTCCACCTTCAATGCTCTCTCCAAGGGGTGGGCGTGCACCACCCTCAAAATCTCCTCCAAGGTGGCGTGGACCACCTTCAAGATCTCCTCCAAAGATCTTCCTTGCCTGGCTTCTCCTTTGGCTGGCGTGACCCAAGAGAGAAGGGAAGAGGGGAAGGCACCAAGGGGACAGAATATCCCCTTAATCTTCTTCTTCTTCTTCTCTCTTGGGCGTGGGCTTCTAGGTGGAATATGAGAGTGAATTTGCTAGCCAAGGATGACTTGAATGGTGGTGGGTAGTGGTCATTTTATAGGGTAGGATGGGGGGTTAAGGTGCCCCTCGAAATGGAGGGCTAGGATGAAAGGATGGAGGTGGTTGGCTATCCTATGGCTAAGGTGAGTTGGCGCCAACCCAAGGGGTGTTAAAGGGGGTGGTTATGGTGGTGTTGGGGTCTTTTGGTGGTGGAGAGACACCACCATTTTGGCGCCAACATGGGGTCTTCTAGAAGGGGGGTTAGGTGGATGGTGGAGATGGATTCAAGGGGAATTGTGTGGTGGAGATGAGGGGGAATTTTGGAGGCAAAAGTGCCGCCATTAAGGGGGTGGTTAGGGGTAGTTTTTGGCAACACTTTTAGGTGTCTTTTGGAGGTGGTGTGTAGGTTAGGTTGGTGCCAATTAGGTTAGCTTATGTGGAGCTTAGGTGAAGCTAGTTGTGTGGAGTTGTTAGGTGGGTTTTTGGGGTGGTACAAGCCAAGGAAGTTGGAGCATAGCTAAGCTAAGCTAAGCTAGCTTAGCTAATGGAGGAGTAGAGGAGAAGGTGTTGGAGCTAGGGTTTGGAGGGAGGAGCTGAGGAGGAGAAGTCTGGAGCTGAAATTGGAGCTGGCTGCTGCTGAAGAGGCTGGCATGGAGCTACTCTAGCTGGCTTAGCTTGCTAGTTCTTTGCTAGCTACTAAGCCGAGCTTAAGTAAGCTAGCTTCTACCATAATGAGCTGAGGTGAGCTAGGTCTGGTGCTCTCGGGGAGAATCAAGCTGGTTGAGGCAGCTAAGGTAGCTTAGCTCAACTGAGCTGAGCTAAGCTAAGTCCCCGGGAGCTGGACTTGAGCTTCCTGAGCTGGGATGAGTTCTTCTTCAGCTGGATGGAGTTGAGTGGAGCTGGATGTAGCTGGATCTGAGCTGGGGTGAACTCCTGTCAACTCAGCTGAGCTAGCTAGGGCTCCCTGTGAACTAGTGGGAGCTGAGATGAGCTAGACTCAGCTAAATTGAGCTGGATCTGAGCTGACTTGAGCTAGGGTGAGCTAAGATGAACTCTCTTGAGCTACCATTCAGCTGAGATTAGCTGAATGGAGCTGGGATGAGCTAATCCTAGTTCAAGTGAGCTAGGTTCCAACTGTGGTGAGTTGGATCGAGCTGAGTTCCAACTAGTCTGGGCTTCTCCTTCACCATTTGCCTTCTTGAGTGCTAGGGTTTTAAGGATTTGCATATCTGTACATCCCTAACACTCACAAAAACATATTAAAAAGACAAATAAAAAATGCAATGCATGCCTAACCTAATTTATGCCTAAATGCAGCCCAAAAACCTGTTTACCGAGTAAAATCCTAAGAGCTAAGTTTGTTTTAATGCATAAGAATGATGATAAACTGCCGTTTATCACACCCCCATGCTTATCTTTTGCTACTCTTAGCAAAACTTTAATTTTTTTGGAAAATGGAATTTTTGGGAAATCTAAATTTTTTGACTTTTGAGGAGAAAAAGAGATTAAGGGACCTTGGTAGATTAAAACACAAGAGGTATGGGATTTGTTAAAGATAAACATCAGAATGTGTTTTTGGATTCAATCATTAGACAGAACGGGATCAATATATCCTCCAGAAAATTCACAAATTAACCCCTTGTTAATACAGATGACTTGAAATGTTTGTTTTTGGGATTTTTCTGGCTCATGAATCTGATTCGCAACTTGCAAAATCCTTTAAAACCTTGTGTCTGTGGTTGTGAAAAGCCAAAATCTATAAGGACGTGTTATTATTATTATTTTTATTTTTTTTTCACCCCCATGCTTATTTTTAGCTTAGTCTTACAACAGATGTGTCGGGATCATCATTCCCGTTACCATTCCTCGAGGGGGCTCTGGTGCCAGTACTTCGAGATAGCACTGTCCATGACACCACCCAGGAGCTCACAACCCCAAAACACGATGCAGTGAAAAGGGGCGCTCCAAGCAAACTCAAGCTCTTGCTCAGACATTATAGGTAGAGCACCATCCAAGACACTTGAGTTGCTAAAATGCGCTGTAATGCTCCATCTAAAGATATGGAATATAGATATGGAGCAGCGCCGAGGCGATAACATGTTGACATCGCATCCTCAAAGGAGGTATTTTCCTCCTTCTCGGTGGTGGGAACTCAAACCAATGATCTCCTTCAGACTTTTACTAAATCCAAATAAGGGAGTTTTTCAAAATTTTTAATTCTTTTTAAGTGTTGGCTTGTGTGTGAAGACAGACATAAGAAGTTTCTCAAGACACGCAAGTTTTTGAATCAGAAACTAAGTCAAATACTTTCCGTATTACAAAATAGGATAAAGTCACCTGAACTGTCATGAGTTTAGGTGGAATTTTAGAGAAGGATATCTGATCTAGCCTAAAATAGACCCTGGAATTCTAATGATCAGATCCATGTCCTCATCCTTAGTTTGTTAAAGATTAAATCCCATTGTACCAAAAGTGAATTTTTTCGACCTTAGTCCTGATTTCAAAATTTTTCCTCAAAAAGTTTTCAAAATTTTTTTTTTTGGGTATGCAAGCAAGAAATAAATAAAAGAAAATTGCATGTTTTTAGGTTTTGAACATCCTAAATCGATCGTAAAAATTTAAAAACACCCCCCCATGCTTAAGATATGCCATGTCCTCATGCATTAGGAGGGAAAAGGGATCACCTTAGTGAAGAACGGTTGGGTTTAGGATGAACAAAACCTAGAAAAAGAAGAAAAAGGGAAAGCAAGAAAAAAATGATGGGTTACCTCCCATCCAGTGCTGTCTTTTACGCCATTTAGCCGGGAATGATGTGCATTAGTGATCAAGGGTGGCTGGCTCAGTAAAATTAAAAGATTCAGATGGAATTTTAGGCGTATGGTCAAAATAGGGCTTTAAACGCTGGCCATTGACTTGAAATGTAGAATTAGTTTTTGGATCAAAATGGTCAACATCACCGTATGGATATGTTTTATGGACAATCAAAGGTCCGGTCCATTTAGATTTTAATTTGCCAGGAAAAAGATGTAATCTCGCATCGAAAAGCCAAACACGTTGATTAACGTCAAAGTGTTTCCGAACAATATATTTATCGTGAAATTTCTTTGTTTGATCTTTATAAATCCTCGCATTTTCATAGGGAAAATTACGTAATTCTTCCAATTCAGCTAATTCTAATTTTCTATGGTTACCGGCATCAGATAAATCCATATTGAGTTGTTTTATTGCCCAAAAAGCCCTATGTTCTAATTCTACCGAGAGATGGCATGCCTTCCTGAAAATCAGACGGAAGGGAGACATGCCAAGCGGAGTTTTAAAAGTGATACAGTAGGCCCATAAAGCATCGTCCAATTTGGTAGACCAATCTTTACGATCGGGCCTAACCTTCTTTTGTAAAATATTTTTAATTTCCCGATTAGAAACTTCAGCCTGGCCATTAGTTTGGGGGTGATAAGGCGTGGAAATTTTATGATTAACCCCATATTTAGAAAGGAGGTGACGGAATTGTGAGTGGGTGAAATGTGAGCCTCTGTCACTGATAATGGCTTTCGGTATGCCAAATCTTGAGAAAATATTTTTCTTAAGAAATTCGACAACCACATGGTGATCACTAGTGCGGGTGGGTATTGCTTCTATGCATTTAGAAACATAGTCGACTACGACTAAAATATACAAATACCCACCAAAATTGATGAACGGTCCCATGAAGTCGATGCCCCAAACATCAAAAATTTCAACCTCTAAAATAGAATTAAGGGGCATCATATCCTTTCGAGTCATGTTGCCGATGCTCTGGCAACGCACACAGGACCGAACGAAGTCATGAGCATCTTTGTGCAAGCTGGGCCAAAAAAATCCTGCATTAAGGATTTTAGCTGCAATTTTCTTGCCCGAAAAATGTCCGCCACAAGCCATTGAGTGACAATGTGTTAGGATATCATGGATTTCAGAATCGGGGACACATCGTCGAATGACCTGATTGGCACAAATGCAGAAAAGGTCGGGCTCCTCCCAAAAATAATATTTAATATCAGCAAAGAACTTATCCCATTTCATTTTTGGCCAATCAGTGGGGATTTGTTCTGTTGCTAAGTAGTTTGCAATGGGTGCAAACTAAGGGAGGGTTGTAGCAGCTAAAATACTTTCATCGGGGAATTGATCTGGTGGGGTCATTATGTCATTCGTCATAAGACGAGAGAGATGGTCGGCCACTACATTGTGCAATCCCGCCTTATCCTTGATTTCCAGGTCAAATTCCTGGAGCAGCAGAATCCAATGGATAAGGCGGGGTTTCGCATCTTTCTTTGTCAGCAAATATTTAATTGCTGAGTGGTCTGTATAAACAGTGACATGTGACCCCAATAGATAAGATCTAAATTTTTCTAAGGTAAATACAATGGCAAGAAGTTCCTTTTTAGTAACCGTGTAATTCCATTGTGCATCATCAAGGGTTTTGCTAGCATAATAGATCACAACGGGCTTCTTGCCAATTCTTTGCCCTAGAACGGCCCCTACAGCAAAATCTGAGGCATCTGTCATTAATTCAAAGGGACTTTTCCAATTAGGTCCCTGCAATATTGGCACCTCAGTAACCTCTTTCTTCAACGTCAAAAAACTCTCCAGGCATGTATTATTAAAATCAAATTGTTGGTCTTTAGTGAGAAGTTGACTTAAAGGCTTGGAGATTTGGGAAAAGTTTTGTATGAATCGACGGTAGAAACCCACATGACCCAAAAAGAATCTGATCTGTTTGACAGTAGTGGGCGGTGGGAGCTTAGATATAGCATCTATTTTTGCTTTATCTACCGCGATTCCTTGTTTTGAAATAACAGGGCCCAAGACAATACCTTCTTGGATCATGAAATGACTTTTTTCCAGCTGAGGACCAGATTAACTTCTATGCACTTTTGGAGAGTTCTTTCAAGATTTTTGAGGCAATGGTCAAAAGAATCTCCAAAAACAGAGAAGTCATCTGTAAAGACTTCTAAACATTCACCTACCAGGTCTAAAAAAATTGCAAGCATGCACCTTTGAAAAGTCACAGGTGCGTTGCAAAGACCGAAGGCATTCTTCGGAAAGCAAAGGTTCCAAAGGGGCAGGTGAAAGTTGTTTTGTCCTGGTCCTCAGGATGAACCGCTACTTGATTATAGCCAGAATAACCGTCCAAAAAATAGTAAAATTCCCGTCCGGCTAACCGCTCCAAGATTTGATCAATAAAAGGGAGCGGGAAATGATCCTTCTTGGTGGCGGTGTTTAATTTTCGGTAATCTATACAGACGCGCCAAGAAGAAGCGATTCGAGTGGCTATATTTTCCCCATTTACATTGGTGACAACTGTTAGTCCAGCCTTTTTAGGGACAACTTGAGTTGGACTAACCCAGGAGCTGTCAGAAATGGGGTAGATGATATCAGCATCCAGCCACTTAATAATCTCCTTTTTTACCACCTCCTGCATACTAGGATTCAAGCGCCTTTGTGGTTGGTGGGAGGGGCGAGAATCGTCCTCTAAATATATACGATGCGTACAATAGGACGGATGAATGCCTTTAAGATCAGAAAGGGTCCAGCCAATAGCTTTTCGATATTTACTCAAAACCTGGAGAAGTTTGTGCTCTTGTGCCCCGGTGAGTCCAGAATTTATAATCAGGGGCAGGGTCTGATTTGGACCCAGGAAGACATATTTAAGGGAATCGGGCAAAGGTTTTAATTCCAATTGTAGGCCCAGTTCCGAAAGAGTTTCTGCTTTGTGGGTTAGAGGTGAGGTGAGAGTGAAAGGGTCAGCTGGAATGTTAGCTGGTCGTGTGGTTGAGGTGGAAGGGTGAGAAAAAGTGGATTGTTCAGGAACCGTATTTACAGCAAAACAGGAACCTAGTTGGGAAATCTGCAATGTTTCCTCCACAATGTTTTCTATTTCTGAATCTTAATCATCAAAGAAATCTGGTTCTTGGAATCGCCTAGAGGCTTGAAAAATGTCTAGGGTTACAGATTCACCACCACACATGATCTTCATCTTTCCGGAATCACAATCAATATTGGCGCAGGCGGTGACTAAGAATGGTCTTCCAAGAATAATGGGGGCAAACTTAAGTGCTTCAGGTACTTCTATGTCCAAGACTAAAAAGTCTACTGTGAATAGACAATTTTTGACCCGGACATGAACATCTTCAACAATTCCCCTTGGTTTAATCATAGATCGGTTGGCTAATTGGAGAGTAACCTCAATAGGCTTCAATTCACCGATCTTAAATTCCTCAAAAATAACTATGGGGATAAGATTAATTGAGGCACCAAGATCCAACAGAGCGCGATCAAATGAGGTATCATTAATGATAACTTGGATTAGGGGGGCACCGAGATCTTTTCTCTTAAGATGCAGTCGGCTCTACACAACTGAGCTGACTGTCTCTGGAAGAGTTACCTTTCCTAAATTTTTGGGCTGCCTTTTTGGAGTACATAAATCTTTTAAAAATTTTGCATAGGCAGGGATATACTTAATGGCATCTAGGATAGGGATATTAATTTCTACTTGCCCAAATAAATCCATTAGTTCCTTCTCAGTGGGCTCGGATTTTGTCTTTTTCTTTTTTGAAGAGTGGAGGGCTTGTGGAAATGGGGTAGGGTTGCCCTGTTTTGCATGAATTGGTTCCTGAACAATAGGAGGAGAAGAGTTAATCTGTGTGTCATTAGAGCAGGTTTCTTTAATAGGAAGGGTATTGTGAGTGGTTTTCCCATTCCTCAAGGTAACTGCATTTGCAGTCTGGTTATTTCTAGGATGAGGACGGGGTGCCTGGCTGTTATTGAAACCCGGCGGATGCTGAGGTGCTGGCTGAATAGGTTGACTGGGATATCCACCTTGGAATTGATTCCTTTGATTGTTTGGGTTGGGCATGGGTTGGGATGGTAAATTCCCAATAGGTCGATGATCAGGAGTAACCTTAACTTGGTGTTGTAAATTGGTAATCATGCAGGTTACTTCTGTCATTTGAGTCTGCATTCCTTGCAGAGTTTTCATGACCTGATTATTAATATCATCCTGGGATGGTCCAGGTTGATACAAAGGTTGCCCATAATTCCCAAAATAGTTTTGTTTGGGAAAAGGAATCTGATTCGGGTTTTTCCAGGAGTGATTCAGGTTAGTCCTCCAATTTTGATTGGAAGTGTTGGAGGGGTTTCTAAATTGCTCCTGGAGAGCATAAATATTTTTCGAGGTGGAGTCAATAATATTTTGGTCAAAATTCCCGGTCAAATCTTGCGGGAAATCAGTCTGAAATTGCTGGCCAGCAGATGTGGCATCTATATTGAGTAGATTTTCTCTTCGGAGAATGTGTGGGGGTTTAGTGTGTGGAGAGTGGACGTGTGGAGCTTGTTTGTTTGTGAGCTTTTCTTCAATTTTCTTTTGGTGAATTTGCATCTGGTCCAGTCGTTGAGCTAACATATATAAATCATCTTGTGTGACTGAAACAGAGGTGGATTTGGAGTCAATTTCATGGACTCCGTGTCAGGGGTTTTGTGATCTGCCAAAAGTGTCCATTGAAGTCATGTTAAATGAGTTTTCACTCATTTCTTCAAAGAGAAGATAGGCACTTTCGGCGTCTTTGTTAAGAAAATTTCCCCCACATGAGGCATCCACAAATCGTTTTAATTGATCTTCTAATCCATGATAGAAGATCTGCACTAACTGCCATTGTGGAATTTCATGGTGGGGACAACTTCTTAGAAGTTCCTGAAATCTTTCCCAGGCTTCGTGGAGGGGTTCACCAATTTTTTGTTGAAAGGTCATTATGGATCTTCTTAATGCATTCGTTCGACCAATAGGAAATAATTTTTTAAGAAAAGCACTTTTTAATTGGGGCCAGGTGGTAATAGGACGCCCAACTGTTCTAAACCAGTGTGATGCTTTATCTTTAAGAGAGAGAGGAAAGAGTCTCATTAACCACATGTCTTCCTGCACATTGCGGGAACGAGTGGTTTGAGCGAGGACAGTTAATTCCTCGAGATGACAAAAAGGGTCCTCTCTTGGAAGACCATGAAAATGCCTGATAAGGTTTAGAATGGCTGGTTTGATTTCGAAATCCCCTTGTGGTATGACCACCACTGGTCTTTCCTCATAATTGAAAGGATCATAGAAATCGTTAAGAGGAACAATAGGCTGTTGGCGGGGTGGTGGATTTTGTCCTTGATTAGCTAGGTTCGTGACAGTCCTAGCTAGATCTTCTTGATTTTGTTGTAGTCGAGCCAAATGGTCGACCATTAATGCAAAGGGATTTGTATTTTGGGTTATAATTGGAGGGCCACCTGGCCCTGCTGGTATTTCTGGTTGCTCCAAGTTAGGAAGGTGTGGGAGGGTGAAGTCAGCTTGTGGGTCGGCTGACGGGTTAGAAGTGGAAGCAGAATTTTTTTGACGGCTTCCTGGGTTTTCCATTTTTTTAGAAGACGAGGGGGAAGAAAACAATGATTTCTGCTGCGGGGGGCGAAATCAGATGGTCCCTCGAGGTATGGTTTTTGGGATCGTCGCCCGTGCATGCACTACTTGGAAGAATTGGAGGGGAGGAGAAGAGAAAGAGATGAGAGAAAGCGTGCAATTCAAACAAACAAATCTAGACCTAACTTAAATGCGACTCCATAATAATAAACCTAAGACTTGGTCTATGTAGGAAATAAGTAGTCAATAGTGAATACCCGTTCTGTCAACAAATCTAGCCAAGTTGCTTAAGGGGAGGTTTGGGCCCAAACGTTTCCCAAGGAAAACCCCAGGTGCTTGTACAAACCCGCGCCTGGTCGTTTGACACGGCCCCTCAACCTGAACACCAGATATAGATGACAGAATTGGTACTAACTAAAGAAAACTTAAGAGCTAAATAGCATGCCTAAGTTGATAAAGCCTTAGGGGTCAAGTTGCTACAAATTTTAATTAGGTCTAGGATGCTATAGTGCACACATAATGTGGAGGGCGTTTATTGGGATGTTGCCCTATTATTTTAATTTTTTTGTGTGTGTGCAGGAATTAGAGAGTGGCTCCAATGAAAATCAAGTTGTCACACAATTTTCTTGTATTTATGTCTTTTAGGATTCAATTTAATTAAATGTGTTTTAGGGTTTTTCTCTTTAAATTTTCATAAAACAAACAAGTATTCCATAAAATATTTTTTTAAGATTTTAGGAATTTGTGTGATAATTGTTTTGAATTTTTAATTGTACTGGTGTCAAAGTCCAGAAATGATACCCGTGGGTATTGTTGACTTTTTAGTACTACCACCGACCTCAGAAAATTCTTGTGATTTTATGTGATATGGAAAATTTCACAAGGATTTCAGTAAGATAAATTTCACAAAAATTGGATGAGCATAAAAATTTTCAAAATTCACGGACAGCAGAAAATTAGGAAGATCAGAGGGTGTGACCTCACTGTAATCCACGAATTTTTAAAAATTAAATACACATCCAATTGATCTGAAATTTGGAGAAGATGTTAAAAGCTTAATTGGGAATCACTGTATGAAATTTTATGATTTTTGGAGGCCTGTGGTGTTAGGAATAAATTTTTCATGTCCGGATAAAAATCTGGACCTGAAAAATAGAACACCAATACTTGCAATGGAGTGGTGCTAAAGAAGCATTCAAGCAAACAATGGATTTTATATGAGCACCACTCCACTTAATTAAATTGTTTGGGATCCTGAAAGCCAAGTTTAATATGTTTTTGGTAGTTTTAATTAATTATGTCACCAGAAAGAGGAACCAACCTGAATTTCGCGGGAAGATAAGGAACTTTGAGCTCTCGCTTCCAGATTCCCGCCTTCCCACTGTAATTCTTGCACACACAAAAGAAAGAAAGAGAAGGGGATGAGATCCATTTCAAGCAAGAGAAAATTAATTAATGCAAAGCCGTGCCTCCCCAGCAACGGCGCCAAAAAGTGACAGCAAAATACGCGTGATTAGTAAAAGCGGGTTTTTAACGTCGTTGTAACATGCGAATCCGCTTTCGCTTTTAAATTTATATCCTAGATAGGGGAGTATCTAGGGTCGTCCAAAGAGGCAAAAATTGCAAAATTAATCCTCTTGCTTACAGATAGATCTCAACTTTCTTTTTGATATTTTTCAATATGTAATTTTTTTTTGTTTTGAAAAGACGAGGGCAAAATGCGAATTGTAACGAAAAGTACTAACACCTACAAATGCTTAACTAAAATTTAAAAGATAGAAATATCTTCTTCCTAAGCTCACTCTAGGCAAGTGGAGGCCTAGAGTAATTAGGAAGAAGAGGTGAAACAAGTGCTAGAACCAAAAGTAACAACTGCAATAAAAAGCTAAAAGAAGGCAATTTGATTGAGTAGAATGAGTGTTCTTTTCAAGGACAAGTAGAGGAATGCTTCTACTAGAACTAAACAAATCTAAAAGCAAGAAAAGAAACACAAATCCTCTTGCAAAAATGGTGAAGAAGGGAGTCTTCTTGCTCCAAGCCTAGCTGCTCCTTCGCTTGAGAAGAGGGCCTCCTTCTTCTCCTTCCATGAGAGCTCCTCCAGGGTGGAAGGTTCCACCTTCAATGCTCTCTCCAAGGGGTGGGCGTGCACCACCCTCAAAATCTCCTCCAAGGTGGCATGGACCACCTTCAAGATCTCCTCCAAAGATCTTCCTTGCCTGGCTTCTCCTTTGGCTGGCGTGACCCAAGAGAGAAGGGAAGAGGGGAAGGCACCAAGGGGACAGAATATCCCCTTAATCTTCTTCTTCTTCTTCTCTCTTGGACGTGGGCTTCTAGGTGGAATATGAGAGTGAATTTGCTAGCCAAGGATGACTTGAATGGTGGTGGGTAGTGGTCTTTTTATAGGGTAGGATGGAAGGTTAAGGTGCCCCACGAAATGGAGGGCTAGGATGAAAGGATGGAGGTGGTTGGTGATCCTATGGCTAAGGTGAGTTGGCGCCAACCCAAGGGGTGTTAAAGGGGGTGGTTATGGTGGTGTTGGGGTCTTTTGGTGGTGGTGAGACACCACCATTTTGGCGCCAACATGGGGTCTTCTAGAAGGGGGGTTAGGTGGATGGTGGAGATGGATTCAAGGGGAATTGTGTGGTGGAGATGAGGGGGAATTTTGGAGGGAAAAGTGGCACCATTAAGGGGGTGGTTAGGGGTAGTTTTTGGCAACACTTTTAGGTGTCTTTTGGAGGTGGTGTGTAGGTTAGGTTGGTGCCAATTAGGTTAGCTTATGTGGAGCTTAGGTGAAGCTAGTTGTGTGGAGTTGTTAGGTGGGTTTTCGGGGTGGTACAAGCCAAGGAAGTTGGAGCATAGCTAAGCTAAGCTAAGCTAAGCTAGCTTAGCTAATGGAGGAGTGGAGGAGAAGGTGTTGGAGCTAGGGTTTGGAGGGAGGAGCTGAGGAGGAGAAGTCTGGAGCTGAAATTGGAGCTGGCTGCTGCTGAAGAGGCTGGCATGGAGCTACTCTAGCTGGCTTAGCTTGCTAGTTCTTTGCTAGCTACTAAGCTGAGCTTAAGTAAGCTAGCTTCTACCAGAATGAGCTGAGGTGGGATAGGTCTGGTGCTCCTAGGGAGAATCAAGCTGGTTGAGGCAGCTAAGGTAGCTTAGCTCAACTGAGCTGAGCTAAGCTAAGTCCCCGGGAGCTGGACTTGAGCTTCCTGAGCTGAGATGAGTTCTTCTTCAGCTGGCTGGAGTTGAGTGGAGCTGGATGTAGCTGGATCTGAGCTAGGGTGAACTGCTGTCAATGCAGCTGAGCTAGCTAGGGCTCCCTGTGAACTAGTGGGAGCTGAGATGAGCTAGACTCAGCTAAGTTGAGCTGGATCTGAGCTGACTTGAGCTAGGGTGAGCTACGATGAACTCTCTTGAGCTACCATTCAGCTCAGATTAGCTAAATGGAGCTGGGATGAGCTAATCCTAGTTCAAGTGAGCTAGGTTCCAGTTGTGGTGAGCTGGATCGAGCTGAGTTCCAACTAGCCTGGGCTTCTCCTTCACCATTTGCCTTCTTGAGTGCTAGGGTTTTAAGGATCTGCATATCTGTACATCCCTTACACTCATAAAAACATATTAAAAAGACAAATAAAAAATCCAATGCATGCCTAACCTAATTTATTCCTAAATGCAGCCCAAAAATCGATTTGTGGAGTAAAATCCTAAGAGCTAGGTTTGTTTTAATGCATAAGAATGATGATAAACTGGCATTTATCACCAGGGTCTGAATTTAGCTACAGAAAGCCATGGGTGACACTATCTCAAAGTGTCGAAAGCCAGGGTTCTGGGGGTTGCCATGGGCGGTGCTATCTCGAAGCATCGATTGCCAGGGACCTTGCGAGGATTGATGGTGAGGACAAGGAATCTGATATGGATCATGTGTAGGGCCAATCCAATGTTAAGTCTAGGGGAATTTAAAAAGAAAGAGGGAAAACCCTCAAACTAATATTTCTCCCTCTCTCTCATACTACAAATGCACTGGCAAAATTGAACCTAACCTTTTTGCACATATGCACGGGTGTTTTAACCGCTGGGGTCAACAAACCTCTGGGCAGTTTTTGCGAGCCTTAGAATCCTTCGCAGTAGACCCAAGGTTGAGGCTGGTCAAGTCCGTATCTTGGCTGGTACTTGAGTACCTTTAGGCCTATAGTTCGTATTTCAATCTAATTTCTAAAGTGTGGCACGATAAGGCATCCTAACAGTAAAATCTGACCTAGAGACTTGGTCTGTTTCATATGATTTTGCTCGGGACTAGCAAAACTTAGGCATGGGGGTATTTGATAGGTCCATTTTAGTGGAATAATTTAGTACTTAAGTACAGTATTATTAGGACAAGAATTTAAACTAAAGCATGTTTAGTATTGATAAAATGATGTGAGTTTTAGATTTATCATTTCATGTATTAATTGCATTAATCTTTATATGGGAGGATTAACTATTCACTTTAAAAGTCAAGGGCATCACATCAAAGATTGATTTGAGATATGTGGGACTTTGTCTTAGCAAAATATAGTAAGAGAATAAATTTTAAAGGCATCCTTATATGTTTCTCAATTATTCAAGCACATTCCCTTATTTATTTTTACTTAAATATCTCTCTCATGAATCTATCTCTCTCCCTCAATTCTCTCCTCTCTATTTGGTAACATAAAATACTCTCCTTCTCTCTTTGACTCTTTCCTTCTTTGACTCCCTCCCTAATTCTCTCTCTCATTTTCTTTACATAGTAGGCAAGAAAAAGGCAGAGGAATCCCATCTCCCCTCCACAGGGAAGAAGCCCTCCTTCTCCACCTCTCCTCCCTACAAGTAGCAACCTTCACCGTGTGCCTTCTTTGCCACCGCGAGCCTCCACCGTCGACACCACGACTTCTCCCTTGCCACGACTGCGAGTTCCCTAAGGCCGCATTCCAGCAACCTCAATCGCGTGTGTTGACGCAACTGACTTGATTGTGCTTTAACAGTTATTGCATCATAGTATAGGTGATCAAGCGTCGTCAACAAATAAAAGTTTTTATTACTTGAAAACTGGAGTATCCGAGGTCGAACACAAGGAGCAATCGGAATTTACTACTAATATCAATGTAATTGAACACTTTAATTACTCAAAACTTTAATTCAAATGTAAATGCATGAGTTTGAAAAGCAATTATGGTAAAAAGAAAGAATTGGACGTCTGATCATGAGATCAGACGTCTTAAAAGATGTCTTTCCCTTCTTTGATTCTTCTTCCTCTGCAGTGCCTTGCTTTTCTTTTGCCTTCTTTCTTTCTTCTCCTGCAGTGTCTCTCTCTGCTTCTTTTCTTCTGTCTTGTTTTCTCTGTAGTTAGTTTCTCTCTCTGCGGGTCTTCGTCCTTGGCTCTGCTTCCTTCAGTTCCTCCTCTACCTTGCCTCTCTTGCTTCCTTGGCAGAACTTCTTTCCTTGCAGCAGCCAAGTGTTGGCTTCTTCCTCTCTTCTTTCTTTCCTACACACAACATAGCCAATGCAAAACCCACCCTTCTACCCACACCCGCGCATTTCTCTCTCTCTTTGTGAACCACTCTCAGGACGCTCTTCCAGAGCTGCGGGTAATCAGGTCGGGTAGCGCATCCGGGACCAGGCGCACCGGCGTGAGGGTGATGCGTGAGGTGTCCTCAGATAGGGTCGGGTCGGATCCTGCCAGATCCGCGAGGTGAAACCCCAGACGAGGCGAGCGTCGGTAAGGTGAGGGACCTCACCCCTGTGCTTTCGGAGGCGACGAGTGAATAACACAAAATCAATTTAAACCGTACCTGCGCCTCATAGATTGCCAATGTGGGACTATCAGTCCCGCCCTGCTCTCGTGTGCACCTGCAGAACGCTCTTCGTCTATTGCCAAAGCTGCGGACTTCGTTGCGTTGTCCACTAGGTCAGATAGCTTCGCAGTGCTTGCCCGAGTCAGCTGCACTTGAAGCCTGGCCGTCCTGAAGCCTGGAGCTACTTCGCGTCACTGTCAATGGCGGAAGGGGCTTGAAAACTTTCAAACATAAAACAAGCCTCTCGGCTTAATCAGATCACCGAAGGACCTTCACCGTGGCATGGCGACTGTGAAGGGCAAGGTGGCAACCCATGGGGCGGCCTAGGCGTGCGTGCCTAGGTCGCCCTGTGGCCGGGTGGATGGGTGTGTTCGGCGGTGCATTGTGGAGGTGTAGCATGGCAGTGGAGGGGCGAAGGTTGTTCAGCGAGGTGAGGCGGAGCCTCTGAGTTGGTCGGCGAGTCGTGCGGAAGTGTGGAGTGACGGGGGCGACTCGCCGGAGGTTGGCCGGAGGCGAGGAAGATGACGATGGACGGAGGTAGTCGAGGGGTCGATTGAGTGAAATACAGTGAGGAAATGGAGGGGATAGAGGGGAATGATTTTAACCTACTTAAAGGGACGAAAGTGGGTGGAGAGGCGGGTAGCCGTACCTGCTGTCGTCAGAGAAGAAGATGCCCAATGGGGCAGGACGACGGCGACGACGGGTCTGAGGCAGCGTGCTCGGGTATTGCGCGACGTGAAGGAGAATCAGGAAGAAGTCTCTACCACTGGTTTTGTGGCAGAGCGAAGAGGAAAGGAAAGAAAGCTCGCCGGAGCTCACTGGGTACCCTGGCCGGGAAGGAAGAGACAAATCTAATGTGAAACCCCGGCCAGGTCGAGCTGAAAATGAGCAGCCGGGTTTAGGGGTTCTTTTATAGGTATTGGGCCATGTGTTCAGAGCTTGGAGGGCACGCCTTTGTCTTCGACGGCTCACCGGAGAAGGAAAGTGGGTGGATACCCAAATCCCTCGTGCGTTCGCACGAGAGATTGGGATCAAATCAGGGATCATGACTGGCCTCAGATGGAAGGGAATTCCTCAGAGAATCTCCCTTCCATTTCTGGGAGGGGATCTCTGAGGAATCAGAGAGTATTCCCTCTCTAATCCTCGTCGGAGAAGGATTATGCCCCAATAATGGTGGAAGGACCTGATTGCAAAGGTTGCGAGGAAGTTAGGGGGCTCTTTGCGTTGATTTTCAAAAGATAGGGACCAAATTGTAATTTGGGTGTACTGAATTGCAAAGTAGGTCAAGATGACCTCCCCTTAGGTCCAAATTTTGGTAAAAACCTAATTTTGACCTAAGAAATCCAGTGGTGAAGTTGGATTTTAGGTTTGACCACGTTTGTCTGGATATTTTGCGTAAAAACCCAAATTAGGTTAATTCATGAACTAGGACCCTAATCTAGGTCAAACTGGGTTCCAAAGGCCAAATTGAATGTTCTAAACCCTAGAGGATATTTTTCCAAGATTTTTAGAGGGTTTACTTGATTTTTATCCTGACCGGAACCTTGTTGATTTAAGCGGGTCTGTTTTAGGATTATCAAATGTCATTTAATTCCTAGATTGCACATAAACCCATGTCTGATTGAATCAACCCACTTTTTACCTTATTTAGACCTTTTGACCTATGTTTTGCCTCTGAGAAATCCCATTTATGTACTGCAATGGTAAAATTGCAGTTTTAACCTTTATTTCATGTTTTCTTCTCAGAGCACTTGTTCCTTCATTTAGGCCTTCTTCTAGGTTATGTAGGAGCTTTTATCTTCTTTATTAGGTCAAAATGAGCTAGTTATGGCTCATGATGAGGCTCTCATCATACCCCCATGCCTAGCTTTTGCTAGTCCCTTAGTAAAATTTCAAAGTTTAACTTCTGTTCTAGACCCTGAGTGTAAGTGCTTTTCTTTTTCTTTTGTGATTAGGTTAGAATGCTAACAATAGACCTAGAGGTATTCAAGTACCAACCAAAATCCGGACCTGACCCGCTTTAGCCTCAGTCCTCCACAAAGGTTTCTATGCCCCACAGAAACTTACCTAGGGTTTGTTGGGCTCCGCGGTTAAAACACCCGTGCTTGAGACATTTTCGGCCTAGGTTCAGTTTGCAGTGCATTTTTGTAAGAGAGAGATAGAAGATTATTTGTTTGGAGAAATTTTCTCTCTCTTTTTCTTTTTATTTCTAGCTTCAGATTAGCTTCTCAACACGGTCTGTATCAGATTCCACGTCCCCATCATCAATCCTCAAGGGTCCCTGGCTTTTGAGATTTCGAGATAATCCTGCCCATGGCAACCCCCAGAACCCTGGTTTTCGAGATTTTGAGATAATCCCGCCCATGGCATTCCGTGGCCGAATTCAGACCCTGGTGATCGACATTTCGTGATAATGCTGCCCATGGTATCTGAACCAGCAGAGTGCTTACATGCCCCCAGTAGGATATTTAAATATCCTAAGAGATAAGCACCAAGGAGACGATATGCTGTTACGCATCTTCCAGGGGAATTTCCCACCTCTCCGCGTCGGGAACTCGTCCAAATCAACTTGTGTTGATTAGTCGCTCCTAATCTAGGTGACTTTTTCAGAACATTAAACACTTTTGCGTGATTTTGATATTTATGCGCACTGAACCAGACTGTGTGTGAATTTGGGGTGCTTAGGTTACCGAATCCCGCAAACCGGAGGTCAGTTAACGAGGTCGAATACTTCCTAAGCCTTAGACCTAATACTTAAGCTTTGCATTTTCCCCAACCTCTTGAGGATTATCCAGATTTTAGCGGATACGTGAATTTTTAAGCTAAAGAATCTAGCCCAAGAGGCCTAAAATCAGCATTCCCGCTAATCTCTTGTTATGTCTCCTTAGCAATTTTCTTTTATTTCTTTTCTTGATCTGGTCTAGAACTTCAGTTAATTCCTTAATCTTTTACTAATGACTATTTCTTTTTCTTTTCATTTTATGCTCCTTTTTGTCATTTTACTCTTTTTCTCCTCCTTATGAATATGTGGCTTACAAAATTTCCTTCCTCCCCCATTTTTTTGTTGTTTTTCATAATTTTTCAATTTTTTTGTGTTTGACATATGCAAAAAATTTTTTGTGTGTGAGACTCTTGACTTTTTCTTGGTTCTGTATGTATGCACTTTATCACCCCCCCATGCCTAAGTTTTGCAATGTCCTCATTGTAAACGAAGGGTGTGAAATAGTGTTGAGGTCAGGGACTTAGAACAGGATACATCGGGTGGGTGAATGAGTCGAAAATGACTGATGCGAACGATTTCAAGCTCTGGTACGTGTACCAAAGGTGGGATCAACTGTCTAAGGCTGAACTCAAGGTGCAATGGATGTGGAGTACAGACGGATAATCAGACGGGTCTCTATTTTTGGGATGATGGGTTGCCTCCCGCTAAGCGTTAAATTTATTGCCTTCAGCCAAGAGAAAAAATGGGGTGGAGAGGGAGTGGTCAAATCAGTGGAATTTTGTAAAACAAGCACCTTGATTAAGAGCCTGGTTGATCCAACCAGGTGCTTGTTAAGATCAGTCGGCTGATGATGCAGCCCAAACCCAATGAGTCTGGTGGGTTGATAGATGTAGATTAACAAATGCGGAACCCACCATATGTAGTGAAGTTCAAATGAATATGGAAGTGAAAACTCAGGTTTAGGCTGAGTCGACTCAGCCTGGTCAGATTAGGGTTCCGAAAAATAATCAATGTAAGGTGTGAAATCCCTACAGGGGTGATCAAAGAATGTTGGCTCCTGTTTTTCTATCTGATCAATGCTCGATACCCGGTATAGATTTGGAGTTGAATCATCTGCAAATGGCTCAGTGAGAGGTGAATCGGAATAGAAATTGAGTCCAGTTGCTGGTCGGGTAGAGAACGGGTTTTGATTGGTTCTGTATATGTGGAGTAGGTGGCTTCAAAGAAAATTGGCTTATTATAATCAGGAAGCAGATTTTCTCCGATGTTATGGTCAGATTCAAAATCGTCGGAGAATTTGCGAAAATCAAAATTTGAATGAGATTCTAGATCATGAGTTCCACCATAGAATAAATCATATGTTGTAGATTCAGCAGCCTGACTGGGGTCTAGCCTAAATGTGAATTCTGAGCTTAAAAGGGTGTCCCTGTTTGGTAGAGGCTCAGGTTCAAAGTTAATAGGGCAGACCCAATTGAAACCCAACTCGTCCAACTCCTCGATTTCTGTGTCATAGATTGGCATGACTTCTGAAAAATCTATTCATTCCTCTGATGATGTTGGCGAGGGATATTCATCAAATAAAGGCCCAAAATCATATTCTTCATTAAAAGATTGATCTTCTTCATATGGGGCCTTGAAATCTTCAAAATAGGTTTCAGATCTAGATTCTAGGTTTCGGATGTGGGTTGAATTACTAGAATCTAGGTCTGAATAACCTTCGAGGGTCACCTTATCAGAATAAGGGACGGAGTTTACACCCTCGAGAGGTTCAGTTCTACTCTCATACTTGCAGGAGTTTTGGATTTCTAGAATGGGCTCATCATGGTATTTTCCTGCATTTGGAGCTTCCCAACCTTCTTCAATATCAGACACATTATACTCCATCTGGGTTGGGAATCCACAACCATTTTGTGCCTCGAACCCAAGATCAGATTGATCCTCAATGTTGTCCCAAGATGGTTCTGAAATTGCACTAGAGGGGGGGTGAATAGTGAAATTATATTGTATTGTAATACAACAAATTCAATCACACAATATACTCAATTATTTTTAGGTGGAAACCCAAGATGGGTGAAAACCACCACCTAAGCCAATCTCTTGACTTAGGATTTTCGATCACAAGGTGATCAATCCACTAACCACACTACTTAAACGAGGGTAGTGTACCTCAATTACAATTCCCACCTCCGATCCCTAAACGGAGGTTTCTCTCTTCAAGATGAAGAGACGGGGACCCGACAGGCCGGATACCCAAAATACAGAAATTAACAAGTAAAAATAACACCTATAGAGCACCCCAATAATTTAGTTGCTTTCTTATCTAGTAAGCATGAAAAGAACTCCCTGATGATTTGTAGAACGGAGCGAGCCGGGAGTATGGATTTGCCCTTTTATCAGAGTATTAGCACAGCACAAGGACAAGATGGAGCTTAGAGTAGTGAGCAAGAGATTTTTCTAATGGAATTGTATCTCAAGAGGTGTGTTTTGCCAAAGAAGAGTTGTAGTCTATTTATAGGCAAGTTTGGAACCTTCAAGAACACTTGGGAGAGCTCTTCTAGCCGTTGGAGACAAATCCCAAGAGTTTAGGACGAAATCCACACAAAATCAGGGCAATGATGATTCTGACAGCAACATCAGACGTCTAATTTTAATATCAGACGTCTTACAGGACGTCTGATTTTTACTATGGTCGTCTAATATTGCAGGATATCCTTAACGGACTCTATTGGATCAAAAGAAGGACGTCTGATATTATGTCATAAGACGTCTGATTATTTTACTGGACGTCTAATGAATGGTACATTCGTTCCTGTTATCATCGGATCCAAACAGGGTTCTAGGTTTAGAGGATCAGACGTCGTTATGGACGTCTGAGGACATTACCAGACGTCTGGAAACCTAAATACTCTTCCTTCCTGCTTCTGCCAAAAGATTATGTGGCCATAGACAGATACGCACAGAAAATCATGGCCAACGGTTCAAAGGCAGACGTCTGTAAGTGTGTCTAGAAATTATTTTTGCCGATAAAAAGTCTAACGGTTAGTATGAGGACGTCTGGGTAAAGGATCAGACGTCTGTGAACGGTTATCGACGTCTGAAAGTGAGGTCCTTCGACTGATGTTTATGAGGAGATGAACAAAGGCAGAAATATTTGAAATTAGACGTCTGATACACATGTCAGACGTCTTATGATGGAAAATCAGACGTCTGGACTTTTTAATGGACGTCTGATAAAAGTATAAGTGTTGGGTTTTTTGTTTCTAATTTATCCTAAGTGTAGAGAGCCTAAGTTAGCTATTTATAGGTTATGTTTGGGGGCTCTTTACAGTATTTCTAGACTCAAATAAGATGAAAATTACAACCTTTGAAAGTTTACATGAAAAAAGCCTAAGACCTAATACTTTTGCTACTCGTCTTCACGCTTTTAATCTCCCGTCTTGGAAAGCTTTTTGAATTCCTGCAAATATGTTATTATAGAGAGAAAACAATATGCTACGCTTTATTTATTATTTCATTTTCTACATTTTGTAAAATCATCAAAATATTTTATATGAGTAGTTGAACTAACAGGTTCATCCTCTGTTTGTGGTATATATAGGTACTTCTGGTCAATAACTTGTTTTACTAATCTCATTATCTCTTCCCATTTTTAAAGACTATCTTGGTGTTGCTTCCAAAGTCGAGGATTTGTCATACATTGAAGGTATTCAATATTGTGCAGTTTTTCTATCTCAATGTATGTAGTAATGATCAAGTCACGGGTTGATCCTTTTGTAGCTTCTGCTAATAGTACTTGGGCACAAGTTATGATAAAGGTTGTGGTTGTTGGGACATCAACTTGAATGTTTCCTACTGGTGTTGAGGTTTCTTCATTTTCATAGAATTTCATGGCATCCTCAATCATTTTATCTCTCATGGATCTCTGATATTCAGGTTTCTTGAATGGTGGTCCTAAGTGGTTTGGCTGCATATTTGGATCAGGTGGTGGAATCAAGATGTAGAATCAAGTTATGAAGCGATCAGATCTGAATAACGAGTCCCACTGAAAATGTGTATGTGTGCTCTAAAGAGAAAAGATGAGGGGCAGGAGATGTTTTCGACCCAATCAAGACACCCAAAGACGTTTGGATGACTATGGAGGTTTGGGGCGGATGGTACCCCTGGATCAGAAAGTTGTCCACCTGAGAATTACCTGGGCAACCAGAGAGGGAGAGTCCCGCAAAGACCCCTACATGGTAGAGCGTCCCCACGGGTTACAGGGTTTCCCCCACCCGACCTCTCTTGTCACTGAGATTCCAAGTAGACCAGAATGGGGACCTTGACCTCTTAAGTCTACCACTTTTATTTCAAAGGTGCTTTAGGGTTCTCACTTGAACTTTAGATGTTTTGATGTTGTGACCTAATTTGGAGGTTGGTTAACCCAAGGGGTCAACTTCACCTGACCTGTCCTATAGATGGCAGAATGATTCTAGGTTTGGAGCCTAGTGATCACCCTGATTCGACTCCCAGGTTATTAGGTCCAAAAATTTTAAGATTCAAGTGATTTTAGAACTCAATTTTTCTTAGGGTTTGTCTTGTTTAGATCTCTTCAATCAAGGTCTTGGGTGACACACTGATGCGGGAAGGTTTATTTCCTTTTATGCAGGCATGTGTGACTAACACTGCAAGATCCTACTGTAGAAACCCTAATTTGGTTCTATTTCCAATCCTTTTTTCTTTTTCACAAAAATTCTCTTTGGACTTGAAAGCAAGAAGTGTGTTGTCCGTAGAGATTAAGCATTATTTCTATTAGGCACATGAATTTGTGGGATAGAATCTAAAAAATCGCTCCAACTTCAAGAAGAATTAAAAAATTTTCGCAAAATTAGGAAATGTTTGCCTTAAAGATGGTGATTACTATATAAAGAAGGCAATTGATTCCTAAATTGATTTTCTTCCTTTTGTCTTTTCAGGATATAGGGAATGGTATAAGGAAGAAAAGAAATTACCTACCCTGGAGTGGTTGACTTGCGGGAGGGATTTTCTCGTGAAATACCTGAAAGATCAAAACAAAGCAAAGTAGGGCAAGTTAGTGTTCAATATGATAAAAAGAATGTAGAGACTAGCGATAAATTGCACGTTGCTCCCCGACAACGGCGCCATTTTGTTGACGCGACTGACTCGATCGTGTTTTAACAGTTATTGCGTCGTAGTATAGGTGATCAAGCATCGTCAACAAATAAAAGTTTTTAATACTCGAAAACCGGAGTATCCGCGGTCGAACACAAGGAGCAATCGGAATTTACTACTAATCTCAATGTAATTGAACACTTTAATTACTCAAAACTTTAATTCAAATGTAAATGCATGAGTTTGAAAAGCAATTATGGTAAAAAGAAAGAATTGGACGTCTGATCATGAGATCAAATGTCTTAAAAGATGTCTTTCCCTTCTTTGATTCTTCTTCCTCTACAGTGCCTTGCTTTTCTTCTGCCTTCTTTCTTTCTTCTCCTGCAGTGTCTCTCTCTCTGCTTCTTTTCTTCTGTCTTGTTTGCTTTGTAGTTAGTTTCTCTCCCTGCGGGTCTTCGTCCTTGGCTCTGCTTCCTTCAGTTCCTCCTCTACCTTGCCTCTCTTGCTTCCTTGGCAGAACTTCTTTCCTTGCAGCAGCCAAGTGTTGGTTTCTTCCTCTCTTCTTTCTTTCCTACACACAACACAACCAATGCAAAACCTACCCTTCTACCCACACCCGTGCGTTTCTCTCTCTCTTTGTGAACCACTCTCAGGACGCTCTTCCAAAGCCGCGGGTAATCGGGTCGGGTAGCGCATCCGGGACCAGGCGCACCGGCGTGAGGGTGATGCGTGAGGTGTCCTCAGATAGGGTCGGGTCGAACCCTGCCAGATCCGCGAGGTGAAACCGCAGACGAGGCGAGCGTGGGTAAGGTAAGGGACCTCACCCCTGTGCTTTCGGAGGCGACGAGTGAATAACACAAAATCAATTTAAACCATACCTGCGCCTCATAGATTGCCGATGTGGGACAATCAGTCCCGCCCTGCTCTCGTGTGCGCCCGCAGAACGCTCTTCGTCTATTTCTGGGAGGGGATCTCTGAGGAATCAGAGAGTATTCCCTCTCTAATCCTCACCGGAGAAGGATTCTGCCCCAATAATGGTGGAAGGACCTGATTTCAAAGGTGGTGAGGAAGTTAGGGGGCTCTCTGCGATGATTTTCAAAAGATAGGGACCAAATTGTAATTTGGGTGTACTGAATTGCAAAGTAGGTCAAGATGACCTCCCCTTAGGTCCAAATTTTGGTAAAAACCTAATTTGGACCTAAGGAATCCAATGGTGAAGTTGGATTTTAGGGGTGACCACGTTTGACTGGATATTTTGCGTAAAAACCCAAATTAGGTTAATTGATGAACTAGGACCCTAATCTAGGTCAAACTGGGTTCCAAAGGCCAAATTGAATGTTCTAAACCCTAGAGGATATCTTTCCAAGATTTTTAGAGGGTTTACTTGATTTTTATCCTAACCGGAACCTTGTTGATTTAAGCGGGTCTGTTTTAGGGTTATTAAATGTCATTTAATTCCTAGATTGCACATAAACCCATGTCTGATTGAATCAACCCATTTTTTATCTTATTTAGACCTTTTGACCTATGTTTTGCTTATGAGAAATCTCGTTTATGTACTGCAATGGTAAAATTACAGTTTTAACTTTTATTTCATGTTTTCTTCTCAGAGCACTTATTCATTCATTTAGGCCTTCTTCTAGGTTATGTAGGAGCTTTTATATTCTTTATTGGGTCAAAATGAGCTAGTTATGGCTCATGATGAGGCTCTCATCAGCGTGCCTACGACTCCACCACCATGCATCCTCTCGACGAGCGTGGTGACAGCGCTCTCCTCAACATCTCGATCGTGCCAACAGGGAGTAACTCTACTTCCAACTGTGTCCACCGTCATTCTCTCCTCGCTCCTGTCCCCAGCTTCAGCCCACGTCCGCAAGCACCATCACCAATAGCAGGTTTTCCCACGTGCCAACGGCTTCTTCATCTTCTTCTTCCTCTCTGTCAACAGAGAAGAGAAACCCAACAACCTCCAACACCGGCCACCTTCTCCATGCACCAATACACCCACCTCGGCGCAACTGCACAGCAGCAAACCGGCACACAAGCCTCACTGCGCGGCCACACCCGCGCACAGCCACACCCTCGCGTGCAACCTGATTAACCCATATTTGTGGGCTATTTAAGTATTTAAGTGCCTAGACATTAAGTTAATTCTAACATTTGTTTAGCATAAATTAGGATGTAAATAGATTAATTTATAGTTCTGATTTAATTACATAATTCATGCATTGCATTCATATTTAAATGCATTTAGAATTAACTTAGAATTGCATTCATTTAATTAGTTACCAAATTAGGTGCATTGCATGCATTATTTTAAGTTAACATAAAAGTTGAGGGTTTGTAAATAGCCATAATATTTTATTATTATTTTATTCTTCTTCTATGAGCAACGGCTGCACTTCTTCCTCCAGCTGCTACAGTCAAGACCCCATTCATGGAGGAGCGAGTGTGTTGGATATGGTCGAGGCAGCTGGCTACAAGGGAGAGGAGGAGGCTGCCGAGCTCGAGGATACACTGCCCCACTCCACCACCATGTACTCCATTCCACCACAGTGGTCTCCAAGGCCGAGCTCCACCACGCCGTGGGACGACGAGGTGAGAGCTTGCCGCGCCAAGCTGGTGGACTTGTGCCAACACCGTGAGCGTAGGTCCCTAATGGCCACGCTTCCATCACCATGCCTCACTAGAATCAACATCACCACCCTCACCGCCATCACCAGCAACCACCACCGCAGCCGGCCTCTCCTCTAGACCGCGCCACATCCCCATATGCAGCAGTAGCCATGCTCCTCTGGCTGCATACTGTGCATCACCACATGCACGTAGGCGGTGCCCAGCCACTGTCT
The DNA here is from genome assembly GCA_037157565.1 of Thalassia testudinum. NCBI lineage: Eukaryota > Viridiplantae > Streptophyta > Magnoliopsida > Alismatales > Hydrocharitaceae > Thalassia > Thalassia testudinum. The sequence goes on along the minus strand of JAZHRO010000073.1, from coordinate 4,478,835 downwards.
TCGCACCCCTCTCAGCCAGATCCAGCAGTAGCCTCCGCGTCCTCCTCCTAGCAACCGTGCACCCTGCCTCTAGCCTAGCCACCGCACGCCTGCGTCTCCTCGCCTTAGCACCTGCAAGCACCCACGCCATCATCTGCAGCGCCTTCTACAGCACCAGTAGTGGCGCCAATAGGACCACCGCGCGAGCCTGTGTGCTCTGTAGAACCCGCACCTCCACCCGTCCCCACTGCAGCACACACGCACACCCAGCAGCGCCTCAGCCTCTGCAAGCACCAGCGCCATCACCCACAGCGCTCCCTACAACACCTGCAGCCAGTGCCACCACCACACCTACGTGCCCTCCAACTACACGTGCCCGGACGTCGTCTAGTTGCGCACGCAGAGTGCACTGCACCTCACCGCACCGCTACCTATAGCACCCGCCGTGCGCCCTCTAGCTACAGCACACGGGTCATCCTTTAGCGCCTCCCCATGTGCAGCCTACAGTGTGTAGCAGCAGCAGCTGCGGTCGAGCTCAGCCACGCACGCGCACACCCGCACGGCCTGCGCATCCACCGCTTGAAGCCCTTTAGCAGGCACCAGAACCTACCTCCACTGTAGCTCCATCCGGCCACCTCGGGGTGCCTCGCACTTCGTTGCAACCACCATCATGGAGCCCTCGGTCTAGAGATCCTCCTCCGAGCTTCACACCTCCGGCCATTCCCTCCTCCTCACACATGAACAAGGGGAAGAATTTCCCTATTTTGCTACAGTAAGGCCCCTATTAATAATTACATTTTGTGCCATTGTCAACTTTTATTATTATTTTATTAAGCTACATTGCAAAATATATCCTTTAGTTGTGCAAAATTACTATTTCAGCATTTATACTTATTGTTTACCTAATCTGAAAGCGGATTTGGCTTGATTTCTTAACAAAATCAATAGTGAACATTCATTTTGGATATTAACGAGTTTAATTAGTCAATTGCCTCCCTGTGGACACGACCTGCTCCTAATTGAGTGGTTATATTAATTGTTGATTAGTCAATTTTTCCTCCACATAGAACTACAAATAACGCATCATTTTATGTGACAAACAACTTTAAAAGCGAAGAATCGACTCGTCACAACCATTCACGTGCGTGCACAATAGATCTTGCGTGTCCTTCCTGCTCAGCACGGCAGCGGCACCACACTCGACTACGACCTCCTCGCGCAACCTCAAGCCTCATTGCGCCATTATCCAGCAGCCTCGCGTGCGCACACCAGCTCTACGTGCAGCAAACCCCTTGCACGCATGCCACACCTCCATCAGGCATTCCCCTTCCTCTCCATCTTCATCTTCGACCTCCAGACAACCACGGAGGAACCCAACACCACTAGTTACGCCCCACATGCAGCCACCTCTCTGGGCCACCATTCTCCATGCCATCACCCCAGTTGGGCTCTCCTTGACCCCACGAGCTCGGCCTTGCCCCCAGACACGCCAACAGTAGCCACGACCACCGACGAGCTGTTGACACCGCCACCGCTCCTCCTCAACTTCTGCCGTCACTTCCTCTTCATACAAGGTCAAGAGAAAGATTTCCTTTATTTTTAGGTTCTATTAGTATTTACCAAAAATGCCATTGTGGAACACTATTCAAATATTTTGTTGGATTAAATTATTGGGGTGAAATTGCGACATTATACTTATTCCTTTTCATATTTAATTTACTCCTGTTATGCACATCAATTCTCATTGAAATTGGATTCAGATTTGCATGCAACTAGAAATTAAATACTCTGCTACTACACATGCATCATTTACATATTTTTGAGAGCTTGATTTATGATGTGAAACTTATGTAAATATCCCTCAACTTCTCATGAAATTGAAAGTTGCATTCTGAGCTGCATATTCATTGAATTATTTCATGAATGTTTCTGTGCACATGATGGCTCCATAGTCGTGAATCTATTGGTCTGTCCTTTCTGTGGATATGACCTGAAGTGTGGTATTATTTCAGTATTTTAGTAACTTTGATTGATGTTTTTTCTACCACATTACATATTGCGACGACATATTTTTCTGATATCATTTGAAAAGCAAAGAAAACCTCCCAATCAACGGGCATTCCAAGCTGGCTGATTGACCTAATTTGGGGGCAACTGAGTGTAAACATGACCCTGACTGATTGGTCGTTACGGAGCATAGCTGCTAGGTTGGAATTGGGTCTGTTGCCCCAAGTTTTTCCAGTAGAAGTTAGGGTGGTTAATCCGACCTGGATTGTAAGCATTGGAGTAAGGGTTGGATCTAACATTCTCCTGTACAGCATAGACATCCTAATAGGGTGAGGATGGAGAGAAAGAAGGGGAGGAATCAAAGAAACTAGGATTAAAGGCCCCAATTTGGAACCCATGGGGTTCTGAATAATGCTGGCTCGCAGGTTGAGTTGCATCAAGTTGATTCACGAACTCCCATCCAGAAGGAGCTCACGATGAATGGAATCCTGAATTTTGGGATTGACTGGATTGAGAGTTGTTCATTGAGTTTTCAGCCATCCACTCCTCCATTCTCTTAGCAACCAAGTCTACCTTATCAAGTTTATTACAAATAAATTCCATATCGAATGAATGAGAGTCGTGGAGTTCATTAACATTCGATCTGGGCTACTGGGACTGGTTAAAAGTATCCATGGAGGCATGATTGATCAAATTCTCGCTCATCTCCTCAAACAAATCGTGTGCACTATATGTGTCTTTGTTGAGAAAATTGCCTCCGTAAGAAGCATCCATGTGATTTCTGAGTTGCTCAGTCAACCCGTGGTAGAAAATCTGCACGAGTTGCCATTTCGGCACCTCGTGGTGTGGACACCTCTGCAATAGGTCCTGGAATCCCTCCCAGGCAACATGAAACAGTTCCCCCGACCGTTGGGTAAAAGTAGTAATTGCCCATCTCAAAGCATTGGTATGTCCGACAAGGAAGAATTTCTTCAGGAAAGCCGATTTCAACTCATTCCAAGTTGCAATTGGTCTCCCTATAGTCGTGTACCAATGAGTGGCTTTATCCCTAAGAGAGTGGGGGAAGATCCTCATGATCATTTGCTCCTCATTACCTTTCATGCCTTGGTGGTCTAGACCAAAGTGGTCAAGTCCTCCAAGTGCTGAAAAAGGTCTTCAGAGCCAAGCCCATGGAAATGTTTGATTAGGCTTAACACCTAGGGCTTGATTTCTATGTCCCTAGTAGGAATCTAGATGTCAGGACGTTCCTCATAATTTGAAGGATCATAAAAATTCTTGAAGGGCTGAGTGCCCTGCATTCTATGGAACCATTCTTGCATTCTCTGCATTTGTTCCAGCTACCTTCGAAATACCTCCTGTGGATCCTAAGGCAGAGGAGGTTGTTGATCAGCCGTGGGATGAATTTGGCCAAAATCCAATTTACACCTCCTAGAATACTCTAGTGGTCCTTCCAATCGGGGATTCAATGACCTTCTTCCCAACATAAACTAGGAAAAGGTCGGAAGGACTGGGGTTGAACCCTACAGCACAACAAAACAAGCCCGTCCTTAAGTGGGGTAGCCTAAGGATCTACAGGCTCTCAGACCCTGCCTTAAGATTATAAACAATTTACTTTACTTGTGTCTGATCAATCCAACCAGTTAGCAGGTACTGGGGAGAAGGTTCCTCCTTTGGCTTACGCCTCCGGTTCCTAGCATACCCCCCAGCTGCGATCGTTTGATGCTACTCCCCTAGCTAGACATTAGATTGATCAGTGTAAGTAGGTTAATCATAAACAACCTCAGACTAGGCTCCAAGGAGCGAATCAGTCCTTAAGGCCAATGTCTACTCGATTTTATTTAGGCCTAGGATTGTAGTGCTTATGGAATGTGGTGGGCCCGTAAAATGGGTTGCGCCCTTAATGATCAATTGAGTATGTGTGAGTGCATGCACAACCAGGGCTTTCAAGCAAGATTATTTGTGATGAGAAGATTTTAGAGTTCAAATCTTGCTTAAGTAGCTTTTAGGGTTTAGAATTAGGTTTAATTCAATCAAGTTTGAGGCAAACCAGGTTTTCAAGCACGGGTGAAGATTGCTTTCCTTTGGAAATCAGAAATAAAGTGGAGTGCCTGGTATGAATCTTGATTGAAAACCCTAAGTGGAAGGTACTTGGTGAGTTATTTTTAGGTTGAGTGATGTGGCCCAAACAACTCAAACAATTGGCCACAATTGCACCACTGAGTTAGGCATTCAAAATTATTAACCTAGACTGATTTCTGCTCTTTTATGTGTTGATTTATGTGTACCGATTCCTTAGATCATAATCCGGTTGAGTAGGAGAAAATCAATTAGGTTATGTGCCTTGAATGTGGGTGTATGTTGTGTGTATGTTGAATTACCCCACAAAAATATCTTTTGATTTTTTTTATATGCGAGGGTGAAATGAATGTGGGTGGAAATCCAAGCAACCAAACTAATCCTACGATTAATGTAAACACCTACGTTAATTGGAGTTTGAATTAATGTGATGAAATGAAATCTATGGAGGGGGAAGACTAGGAAGCATTTACAGTCGTCTTCAACTGCACTTTACTCCTATCTACCACTTGAAGATACCCTGATAGAGGTATCTGCAAAACAATAGACACGAGATAAAGCAAGTTAGAAAATAGTAAAGTGCACGAAATGCGAAAAGCAGATCAAAAAATCATTGCCTCCCCGGCAGCGACGCCAAAATGTTGACTGCAGATGACTACACGTTCGTAATTGGACTTGAAAACTTGTCGTTGTAGTTAAAGTCGTGAAGAAATCCATTCAACAAATAAAATTTATACCGAAAAATCTATAAAGAAATTCTAGATCGAACACAGGGAGGCTACGTCAGTCAAAATTCGTAATTACATTTTTTTATATTTTTGTTTAAAGGGTGAAATAATCATAATGGAAACAATATAGACAAGAAGAGAGAGAGAGAGAAAGAACAATCACTTGATATTGAATAATGTTTTTATAACTAAGAAAGAGAGAAATGATTACAACTAGAAAGCAGGAAAATTCCACTCTAGAAAGCAATAAAAAGAATGGGAGAGAGAAGTTATCCTCCTCGACGATCACTTGGAGGATGAGCCGGATGAGACAATGCCTGGAAGACGAGGAATGGAGCTGGAAGAAGGAGGATGAAGTAAGAGGAACGGGAACGAAGCATCACGTCGTCGTCGTCGTAGGATCCACTTCCAGAATGGGGGCAAAAACTTGATTTTAGCTCTTGAGGAGCATCCCGGGTGTGAGACAAGCTTCTCTTAAGCTTTGGAGAGGGAGAGAAGAGATAAAAGGGATGAGAAATTTGTATAGTAGGGGTCTCCTTTTATAGTTGCAAGGAGTAGGAGCATTTTGGACATTACAACAATAAAAACATTAATTCAGGATATTTAGTGACAGATTTATCCGTCACTAAAGGCATGAACGTGGCCGATCGCTTTTGCTGCCTCAACGCTTATGCACGACCATGTGCACATAGCCATCCGATGAAGAGATTGAACTGCTTAAACCGCCCTTGCCAGCGCCGCATGCCCACGTGTGATTGGTCGTTCGCACTCCGCGTTTGATTGCGCGTGGGCGCTATCGGCTGATCCGCGCTGCTCGATGCGAATCGGACAACTCCAATTGTGTGCCTACACTCAGTAGATGTGGGATCAAACGCACGTCGCGCACTTGTGCAACGCGCTCAACCGCTGTGCTGAGCGTGGGCTTGTGTCGTGTGGATGAATTTACATGCACATGCTTGCAGCCGTTGGATCAAGATCCAAAGGCCCAAATCGCACATTGGAGACTCTTTGGAGAGGCAACGGTGGTCCTAAGGCCCGATTGGGAGGCTGGAATGGCACCATGTGGCACCATCTTGGCCGTCCATCTTCTGAGTGTTGTAGACGGTGCCACGGGTGTTGGATTGGACCGATTTTCTCGCCGTTAGGCTACGATCGTCGATCTGAACCCATCCATGCGGTCGAATTTGTCATCTGAGGTGCAGATTAACATGTCTTGGCCCTTGATCTTTAGGGTTCCTCGGTCTCTACCTGGTGCTACGGATGTCTGATCAAGGCGATCTTGGAGTCATTGAACTCCAATCGTCACCCTAATTAGATCCATACGGTTAGATCTTCGATCCGAGGCCCCAATTAGCAAGTTTCCCTATCCCTAGCCATATAAAGGAGATAATTACTATACAATTTGTATAACTTTACCTAAATGCATGATTATGCATGTTATGCACTATTTACAATGTATGATGCTAATGTGACGCTAAGAACATGCATTAATAGATATTTTAGGTTAATCAGATGTATGCACATCAATAGAACTTGAACACTTAGACTCTTCAAGTCTTCGGGCTTAATTTGCTCGGGTGTCCACTCAAATGTGGACTTAGTCTCGAGTCCTCATTAAGTAATTTTATTTTAATTTGATGAATAAATTGGGATGATAAGTACATGACTTATGAACGTACCCTCTAATTTGAGGGGATTTTAAGTCTAAGCATCTACACACTATTTTAACTGACTCACTTTTCGACGGTTTCTTCGAAAATTGAGTAGCTAATGAACTTTCTAGGGTAGTATGGCAGCCAGGTTGTTGTGGGTAACAGCCCATTGGTCGGTTGTCCAGAGCCCAGCTACTTGACCACACTTATTCTATTACTTTTAAGTAAATCTTAGATCAAGGAAGGCACTTACTTAGAAAAAGAAAAAAATGGTACTCAAAGAAGAAAGAAAAGAAAAGGACAAAAAAAAGAAATATAAACTACACTTCACCGCACGAGTATGACTGGCAAGTTGCCGTGGGCAACAGTCCATTGGCTGATTATCCAGGGCCCAGCTCACAAAAATGTACAAATAATTCCCAAAACACTTAGGGAAGTGATTGTGTAACAATCATAGGTCTTAATTGACCTAAATTAGGCTAGGACTTACAATAAGTTAAGGTAGTTCATGCATGCATAAGCATTGTTTGAATATTTACTGCTTTCTTTTAGCTATGCATAAAATAATGCTATAATGTACTAATTAGGTGCATTATGTCAATTGCAGGTAATAAGCTGACCAGAAGCTAGATTTGAAGCTAGATCTAAAGTTGGATCTGAAGAATAAAGAATAACTGGTTTTGCAGCAAAGCTGGAGCGGAAGACCTAGATTAGATGTAGTAGATAATAATGTAAGGAAGTTAAGGTATACTAATCTATTAAGTACGAATAAAGTAATAAATTGTGAAGAACCTAGGTCCATCCTAGCCCTAGGACAGCCTAAAAGCCTCCCCAAGCCTTAGCCAACCTTAGATTAGGTCACTGCACCCTAGGAAACCCTAAAACCTAATTTCAGCCTCTATTTGGATGTCCATATGAGTTATAGGATGTCTAGAACCCTTAGCCAACTCCCGCACACCTTAAACCCACTTCTGCAATGTTATTGGACATCCAGACACTTGGTCAGACGTCCAATTTCTGCAAAATACCAAAGACAGAACCTAGAATCCTTCCTGACTCTGATTAGACATCTAGACTTGAAGTTTGGACTTCTGATTTTTCACTATAAGACATCTGAAAACTTTATTAGATGTCTGATACTGTCCTCCAATTCCTATTTTGGAATTCAAGCCTTGATCATGGATTTCTAGGTCCCTAAACCCAATTCTAACCCCCTAGGAACCTAAATTAAGGTGCCCCAACCTTAGTACATCCCCTCTAGACCTCCCTAAGGACCCAATTAGGTCCTCACTAAACCTAATTGACTTGGATCATGGCCAACCTCTTCAGTCTATTCAATTGGACTCATTGAGTCCAATTGAGCCCTGATCTCAGCACACACTGTCCAATTGGTCCAATTGACCTAAACCTGACTTAATTGAGTTATTTTACTCTCAATTAAGTTTTCACACACCCAATTAAACTTGTACTAAGTTTAATTGCACTTGACCTTAGTGAATTAGGGTTTACAACCCTAATTTCAGACCTACCTTGACTTAAACCCACTAGAACCTAACCTAATCAACCTAGCCACCTATGTTTCGACCCACACACACCCACACACACCCATACACACCATCCACACGAAAATACCTATCCTAGAGTTCTCTAGAACTCTCTACCATGTGTTGTTGCCTTGGTTTCTAAAATTAGCAACCAAGAGCCATTCAATTTTTAGATCCACATTTGGTGGATCTAAAAACCACCATCCATCCTCTCTCTCTCACTCTCCAACGAGCTCCCACCATAGGCCTCTCTAGAGAATTCCATAATTCTCTAGAGAGCTTTCCTTAGGTCTGTTAAAAGACCTAAGGGGTGGCCATTTGCACCCATCCACTCATGGCTTCCATTTAGCTTAGTGATAATCCACCTGCACTCCACCTTCACGAGTTGCTTCACCATGGCCACCACCACCTCCACACCAAGATGTTGGATCTCCTCTCCAAACTCTCTTCAATGGTCAGCCTAAGTACCATTGGCCACCCTTTTTCCTCTCAACCAACTCAAAGGCCATTGGAGCCACCTCCGAATGCCCTTATTTATGCTAGATTAGATTATAGTTCTTCTTAGATTTACATTCTTTATTTACTTCTTAATAGTGTATTTCCTTACTTCTCCCCCAATGACGCATACAAAATGCTCCCATAGATTCATGTTTGCAGTCATTTTCTAGTAGCGAGTAGTTTTATTTCCCTATACAAGCATTCCTCTACTTGTGCTCTGCAACTCTAATATCATCATCATCTTTTATATATATAAATATATATGTTGAAAATCACCATGTGCTTAGCTATCATCTTTTGGTGTGATTGAAGTTGCATGTTTTAATTACCATCTTTTGGCAACTAGCATGTCGTACATCAATATGTAAATCACCATAAACCGGCATGAGATTTTAAGCAAGTAGAGCAAAAGAGATCAATTTCTAATCTGCATTTCCGTAAATACCTCCCACAGACGAACGACCAGGACTCCAAGTCTCGTTATCTTAGAAATTATTTTTGTTGATCGTATTGCGCACTATACTGCAATGCTTTTTCTTATCAAAAATGCACTTTACGAATCACAACAAAGTGGCGCCATTGCCAGGGAGGCAACGTCATTTCTTATTTCGATCTCTTGAATTATCACTGACAAATCTAACTTTGCTTATTTTTTGATGTATAGGAAAATAGGAAAAATGGGAATCTGCACAAGCAACGAGCGCAGATTAAAACAAAAATCAAGTGCACATCTCATCTTAGATTAGGATTTCCCTTTCTAAACCCTAGGTTAGATTTATTTGAAAAAAAGCCTATTCATTTCCGTGAAAAAGAAAAAAAAATCAAAGAAAAAGAATCTAGGTAGTAGATTAGGTTTCTTTTTGAATCCTAGGTTAGCTTTGAAAAAGCAGAAAAAAAAAATGAAACTCCTTTGAGAAAAAGAAATCCTTTTTGAAAGAAAAAAATTAGTGGAAAGTTTGAATTTTAAACTCAAACACCTTTTAAAAGCTTTCTCACCACCCTCTAATTTTTGGCGAGACTTCAAATCCCAATTTAAAAATTCAATTGCTGAAAAACTAGCGAACGAAAAATTCTGAAATTCAGGTTAGACATTCATTTTCAAACCATCTTTTGAACGGCACCATTCATTTAATAAAGTTCCAAGCATGAAATTTTCAAAAATTCGTGAAGTACAAGGGAGTTAGATTGACCCAGATTTGAAAATTTTCAAAATTCAAAGAGAAATTTTGAGAAATTCATGAATCTGTTTTGACTAAAAATGGTGGGGTTTGAAAGCTGATTTCATTGGATTTAATTTCCATATTTTTATCAAATTTTTGAAAGTCATTTGGTACTATTTCAATTTGAAAAATCGACCAGGGGTCAAAATTTCATATTTGATCCCTTGACATTTAAAAATCTCTATAAATTCATTTGAAACAGTAAAGATTATAAAAAAAATATTCTTCAAAAAGACAATTGAAAAAGGAATCTACTTGCAAAATTTCAACTTATTTGGATTCCAGTTTTTGCCAGAGAAGTACTCTTATTTTGTGGTCTTCTAAGAAAAATAAAACCCTAGAATTGCATGAACCCTGGGTTACATCTTTGGGGTTATAATCTAGAGATCACATTTGGGCTAGACTAGACTTAGTCATTTCTGGTGCTTAGCTGGTGAGCTTGGCCACCTTGTGGGTCACTCACCACAAACCCCAACTAAAGAAAAAATGGCTAAAATTAATTTTAAAACATGAAATGAACCCGAATTCATTGTCATACTATTGGGTGTTTTCTATCTCGCTTGCCAAACCTTGTGGCTAAGTCGGCGGGGTAGTGTCAAATGACCATGGCTAAGGGGTAATGGAACTGGAGGCGTGAGTCGAAGGAAGAACCTTCCCCTTAGTCCCCTCGTAACCAAACTGGCTGGGTTAGCTTGAGAGGCAGGAATCACTTTCAGTTGGTTGCATGATGAATTTTACTTCCGGAATTTGAACCTAAAATAGAAAATCTGGTCATTTGATTCATAAGGACCAACTGATTGATAGAGCCTTAGCCTTGTTTGGCTGGCTACACCAACCCAGGGTTTAGGTGGTGTATGCAAGGAAGGAGGTCACTTAGACCTCGACTGGTTGGACCTTGGGAGCCGCTCCCAAGGAGGCGAGTCACCTCGCTCGAGCCATCTTCTCCCCCACCCGCTTGTTCTATTTACTTAGCCACAATGGCTAACCCTAGATCTGAACCTAATCAGCAACCAGAAGAGCTGGACCCACAAGCTTATCTGAGAGCCTGGGTCATTGAATCAGCTCAACCATGGGATCAGAACCCAAGGAGGCGAAGATGACTTTTTGCTTCGCTTAATCCTTCTCCTCGAGTTGTCAAAATGGTTAACCCATATCCTAACCATGGATATTGATGTAAACACATTTGCACTACTTAAGATGTCTATTTATGCATTTTCTTAAGCATAGGATTGCATTTCATGATATAAATATTGCATAACATGCATCATCTTGCATTTAGAGTAGTTTGAATAAAATGGAGGTTAATTGTCTCCTTTTATGTGCTTGGACAGGGCAAACTTTTTATTGGGGCCTCGGATCGAAGATCCAACCATACGGATGTGATCAGGGCGACAACTGGAGTTCAACGACTCCAAGATCACCCTAATCAGGCATCTGTAGCATCAGATAGTGACTGGGGAACCCTAGAAGATCAAGGGCTAGGATGGTGTAAATCTACACTTCAAATGACAAATCCGACCACACGGATGAATTCGGATTGACGATCATAGCCTAACGACGCAAAAATCGAGTCAATCCGACATCCATGGCACCATCTACAACATCCAGAAGATGGATGGCCAAGATGGCACCACGTGGCGCCATCTCGGCCGCCCAAACGCCGGCATGCATCCATTGAAGCTTCCACATTTGCTCCCTCTCCGCCGTTGGATCTCAATCCAATAGCTGTGAATGGCCGCACCACAATTCGCACGCTCGACATCCGTGCCTCGTAGCGCAACGGTCGAAGGCACTATCGCGTTCACAAGCTGCAGGTTCTAGCCGCAGCGAAGGGGAGAAGGGTGCGGGCGAGCGAGCGCAGGCGTGCGTTGGATCGTCATCGGGCGGCTCCGATCTCCCAATAGCGGCCACGCGCTATTTCATGCGAGGTGAGGATGCGCCATCGTATGCGTTGAGGCGGGCACACAGCAGCGCGCGAAGGCGCATCCTAAGCTGTCCGATCTTGCGATCGAACGGCTGAGATTTGTTGAACATGCGGATGCATTGAGAGAGAGAGCAGTTGAGCGGGCGTGCGTGGGTAGCGGGCACTACGCCCATGTTGGGGCTTTAGTGATGGTTTTTTCCTTCACTAAAGACCCTTTATTTATTGTTTTAAGGATGTAATGACCAATTTGCCCCCACTCCTTGCAACTATAAAAGGAGACCCCCTCCACACGAAATTCTCATCCCTTCCTTCTCTTCTCTACCTTTCCAAAGCTTAAGAGAAGCTTGTCCCACACCCGGGACGCTTCTTGCGAGATAAAGTCCAAATTTTCATCCCCCTTCAGAAGTGGATCCCACGACGACGACGACGTGCTGCTCCGTTCTCGTTCTTCTGCTTTGTCCTCCTTCATCCTGCTTTGTCCTCTTTCGTCCAGGTGTCACCCCGTCCGGCTCATCCTCTAAGCGACCGTTGAGGAGGATATCTCTCTCCCTATTCTTTTTACTGCTTTCTAATATAGATTTACTGCTTTCTAGTGTAGTTCTACTCGTCCTCCAAGCATTCGTCGAGGAGGACATTTCTCCCTCCATTCTTTTACTGCTTTCTAGAGTAAATTTATCACTTTCTAGTGCAATTGTTTTATACTTTCTTGTTGGAATGAACAATCTCCTTAATGATAAATTCTCTATTTATTCTACATCTCATTTTGATTTCTGTGTGTAATATTCTCTCTCTCTCTTACTCTCTCTCTCTCTTCTCTTTATTGTAAATAATTAGATAGTTTTAAATTGAATTACTTTGTGATAAATAAAAACAAACGCATAGTTTTTAAATCAAACGTCCGCCTCCCTGTGTTCGACCTGAAATTTTAATTTCGGTATAAATTTTATTTGTTGAACACGAGTTCTTCGCTTTCAAGCTGCAACGACAGGTTTTCCAAAACCTAACACATTAGCGTAGCAATTCGAGCGTTCAACATTTTGGCGCCATTACCGGGGAGGCGACGCTCTTTGATTTTTCTCTTCGCGTTTTCTAACTTACAAATCATTTACATCACTTTTCTCCTTTCTTATTGTAATTACAGGTACTCTTTCGAGATAGGCAAAAGCAGTAGATTGGAGTAAAGTGCTGTAGAAGGTTCTGTGAGTTATCCCTCATTTCCCACCCATTAGATTTCATTCCACAACATAATTATTCAAACATCAATCAACTTAGGTGTTCTTATAAACTCTAAGGTTAGATTATTTGTTGTTTGACACCCATACTCACCCCAACCCCCACATTAAGAAAAAAAGAAAAATTAAAAAAAAAATCTCACAGAGGTACACAACTTCATCTGATTTTCAAACTCAACCAGTAAACCGATCTTTGGAGCAGGTACACACATTCAAACACATAATTGAGTAGAAATCAGATTAGGTAATCATTTGAGTGCCTAATTAAGTGGTGCAACAGGCCAATTGTTTGAGTTGATTAGGCCGCACCACTTCAAATAAAATCAACTCATCAAGTAGCTACCACTTAGGTTCAACTCTTAGGGATTTACCAGGCACTCCACATTCTTTTTAAGCTTTAAAGGAAAACATCTTCACCGGTGCATGCAAAACCTAGTGTGCCAACGAAACTTGTTTGAAAATACCTAAAGTTGAATCCTAAAAGCTACTAAGCAAGATTTGAATCCTAAAATTCACCACATCAAAAAATAATCTTGCTTGAAAACCATTGGTTGTGCACGCACACACAAATCAATCAATCATTAAGGGCACAACCCATTTAAAGGGCCCATCACATTTCAAAGCGCATTCAAACCTAGCCTTAAATAAAATAGAGTATACGTTGGCCTTAAGGATTTGACTCGCTCTTCAGAGCCCAGAATGAGATTATTTTCAATTAGTCTATTTATATTGTTCAATCTGATGTCTAGCTAGGGGAGCAGAATCAAACGATCGCGGCTAGGGGGTACACTAGGAACCGAAGGTGCAAGCCAAAGGAAGAACCTTCTCCCCAGTCCCTCCTTCTAACTGGTTGGATTGAACAGACAGAAGTAGATCAAATCGGTCCTTTATCTCAAGACGAGTTTTAGGAGTCTATAGGTTTGTAGGCTAACCTACTTAAGGACAGGTTTGATTGTTTGTATTGCAAGGCGCCTTTCTTCCTCCCAGTTCTCATGAGTCCTTCCACATATTACACGCATTCCCACTCTTTCCCTCCTGTTTTGAATTATCCTCAACATGACGATTATTCTGACTTGTACTGTAATCAACTATCAGTTAGTTGGGATAACTCGGATTGGGGATACAATTCTAGACCTTTGTGTTTAGGCTCTAAACCTGAACACTTTGATTCTGATTTCTATCCTTCTCAGAGCTACATCAATTATAGATCATCTTCCTTTCATGAACAACCTAATATGATCTACAATCAAGAAGGATACACCGATCCTTACCCATCCTTTGATTTCATTGCCTTTAGGTCATCACCATCTTTTGAACAGTCAGAAATGACCTTTATTAGGAAGGGTATAACGAATCTCAATTCGTTAATTCCCCTACATTTAGCCTAAACCCGCCCAACCCTGAACCAACTCATTTGGTTCAGGTTAACCAGGCTCAAGATAAGGTTCTGGCTAACTTGAGGAATATCATTCAATCTTTAGAAGTTCAGCCAATACCTTGCATTGAGAGATTGGAGCCCCTGATTGAAATGATTGATGATTTAAACAAGTCTTTGTTGGATTGGCTCCAGGATGTTAAGGATAAGAACCCAGGTGAGTTTCTACTTGGGAAATTAGCGAAATTGAGGATGAGATTCGTGGTTGCTTTGATTCAATCATGGGACGATTCCCAGGATGAACTCCCTTCAGGAAAACCAATGACAGAACCCACTCAGGCACCTGTTGGGGGGGACACGTGTTATGAGGCTGACCAGATTGAATTAAAGCAACCAATTAAGGAAGAACTGATTTCTTCACCTGAGATCCTTGAGCTGGGGTACGAGGAAACGTACGTCTCCTTGGAATAGAAAGTGACAAATGATTTTGGGACATACATTGATATGGATCCTGATTTCTTTAACGGTGAAGATTCAAGTTGCGAAGTCTCACGTGAGTTTTCTGAACATGATTTCTGTGAGACGATTGGGCTTGAGGAATCTGATAGATCATTTGAAAGCCCAATAACTGAGGAAACTGATTTTATTAGAGCACACATTACGGATCCAGAATCGTATTTTCTAGAGGATTCAATTCAGTGCCCTGATTGTCAGTTACACCCTGTTGAGGTTATCGATAATTCTGTTTTTGAGATAATTAGACCCAAGTCAATTCTGATCCTGCCACATCATTTAGACTTGGAGATTTCAAATGGGGTGATTAACATGCAAGAGGTCTTGGAATTTGACATGCTGAATGAGGAGGATAGGAGCTGGGAAGTTCTGATTTGGGAAGCTAGTTCCGGAGGAAGTACAAGACTGTGTCGAAGGGTGCCCATTAAGCTGAAACCATCAAATCAGAACCCTTACGACATTTGTTTTGAGGATGTTAAACCCAAGCACACATTCAACGATTATCCTTTTGAGCTTCAATTCTCTGTAGCCCGACTTTTTGGTCTTGGGTTGCATCCTCATAATTCGCAGGCTTGACCCCTCTTGCATTCTGATTTTAGGTTTTGGGTAATTTTTATCTAGAACCTTAAATATTCTCGATTATGGGGGATGGGTCTGCACCACAATCTGGTCCACGTCTGTGGACATCTACTAACAGGTTGGAGGATTCTTTTGTTTATTCTAATTCTAGCCTGCACTTGTGAATTCTTCATTTCTTTTCTTTGTATAGTGTGCCTAGCTGAAGGCACTAAACTCAGCACATATACAGTTTTCATCTCGGAGCGGACCTGACATTCACGCAATTCAGGTGCTTTTTACGCTATTCCACTCTATTTTATGTCTTTTTAATACAATGAGGACATTGCATTAGATAGGCATGGGGGGGTGGATATTCATCTCTGAATTCATTCATCAGCCCCGTAGATTTGTTTTATTTTCTTTTATTAAAAAAAAATTGGAATTAGGAAAGAGAACTTGGGTTTAAGAAAATTTTCAATCTTAGGAAATGCTACATTATGATTTGAACACTAAGACCTTTTAGGTCTTTGGACTTAATCAGCCTGTGTATCTACTAAAATGTGGATTTATTTTTAGATTTCTCGCCAACCTAAATTTTATTTTAATTGGAGTAAATAAGTTTGGGTGAGAAGTACACGACTTATCAACCTGCCCTCTGATTTGAGGGAATTTTGAGTTTCTAGCATCTACACACTATCTTGTCACTGACTCGTTGCTCGACGATTTTAACGGAAATTGGGTAGCTAATGAACCTTCTAGGGTGGTATGGCTGGCAGGTTATCGTGGGTAATAGCCCATAGGTAGGTTGTCCAGAGCCTAGTCACTGGACCTTTCTCTTTTTCCTGCCTTTAGGTAAATCTTAGATCAGGGAAGCCACCTACTTAAAAAAATATATATACATATCAAAAAGAAAAGGAGAAAAGAAAAAAAGAAAAAAAAAGGAAAAAAAACCACACTTCTCGCACGAGTATGGCTGGCAAGTTGTCGGTGGTAACAGCTTATCGATCGGTTGTCCAGAACCCAGCTCAATAAATGCACTAAAAATTCCCAAAACACTTAGGAAGAAGCGGAGAAGTAGAATAAATCAGGAAGATATACACTAGATTCACCCTTGTGTTGACCCCGTAAAAAAAAATAAAAGTAGGTAGAAAGCTACTGGTTGTAAAGAAACACCTTTAGGCAGAACTTTTTTAGGTCACCTAGAGGCATAGGAATGCAAGTCTGTTTTAATTGCCGGTCAACGAGTCTATCACAATCACAATAAGATGCTTAAAACTTAGGATTCTCACCAAATCTTGGGTGAGTTGAATGGCCGTAGAAAGCCACTCTTAAACCCTAAAATTTAAAAATCTAAAAAAAAAAATTAGAAAAGAGGAAAAAGAGAAAAAGAAAATTTTCTTTGAATAAGGCGAGGGCTTGAGGCGGTTTGCATTTCGGCAGATACTTGAGCACTGCTGTGTCTTTGAAAGTTCAAATCCTAAGTAGATAATTTATTAATGATTGAAATAACTCAGGCCCAAATAATCCAACCTAATTCTTTTATAAATAGCATATAGTTTTTGCTAGGGACTAGCAAAAGATAGGCATGGGGGTATGATGTAAACACATTTACACTACTTAAAATGTCTATTTATGCATGTTCTTAAGCATAGGATTGCATTTCATGATATAAATATTGCATAACATGCATCATCTTGCATTTAGAGTAGTTTGAATAAAATGGAGGTTAATTGTCTCCTTGTATGGGCTTGGACAGGGAAAACTTTTTATCGGGGACTCGGATCGAAGATCCAACCATACGGATGTGATCAGGACGACAACTAGAGTTCAACAACCCTAAGATCACCCTAATCAGGCATCTGTAGCATCAGATAGTGACCGGGGAACCCTAGAAGATCAAGGGCCAGGATGGTGTAAATATGCACTTCAAATGACAAATCCGACTACACGGATGAATTCGGATCGACGATCGCAGCCTAACGACGTGAAAATCAAGTCAATCCGACATCCGTGGAACCATCTACAACATCCAGAAGATGGATGGCCAAGATGGCACCATGTGGCGCCATCTCGGTCGCCCAAACACCCGCATGCATCCATTGAAGCTTCCGCATCCGCTCCCTCTCTGCCATTGGATCTCGATCCAATGGCTGTGAAAGGCCGCACCACAATTCGCCCGCTCGACCATCCGCGCCCCGTAGCCCAACGGTCGAAGGCGCTATCGCGTTCACAAGCCACGGGTTCGAGCCGCAGCGAAGGGGAGAAGGGCGTGGGCGAGCGAGCACGGGCGTGCATTGGATTAACATCGGGCGGCTCAGATCTCCCAATAGCAGCCACGCACTATTTCATGCGAGGCGAGGACGCGCCATCGTACGCGTTGAGGCGGGCGCACAGCAGCGGGCGAAGGTGCATCCTGAGCCGTCCAATCTCGCAATTGGATGGCTGAGATTTGTTGAACATGTAGATGCATTGAGAGAGAGAGTAGCTGAGTGGGTGCACGTGGGCAAAGGGAAATACGCCCACGTTGGGGCTTTAGTGACGGTTTTATCCGTCACTAAAGACCCTTTATTTATTATTTTAAAGATGTAATGACCAATTTGCCCCCACTCCTTGCAACTATAAACGGAGACCCCCTCCACACGAAATTCTCATCCCTTCCTTCTCTTCTCTACCTCTTCAAAGCTCAAGAGAAGCTTGTCCCACACCCGAGATGCTTCTCGCGAGATAAAGTCCAAATTTTCGTCCCCCTTCGGAAGTGGATCCCACGATGACGACGACATGCTGCTCCATTCCCGTTCTTCTGCTTTGTCCTCCTTCATCCTGCTTCGTCCTCCTTCGTCCAAGCGTCGTCCCGTCCGGCTTATCCTCCAAGCGACCATCGAGGAGGATATCTCTCTCCCTATTCTTTTTACTGCTTTCTAATATAGATTTACTGCTTTCTAGTGTAGTTCTGCTCGTCCTCTAAGCATTCGTCAAGGAGGAGATTTCTCCCTCCATTCTTTTAGTGCTTTCTAGAGTAAATTTATCGCTTTCTAGTGCTATTGTTTTATGCTTTCTAGTTGTAATGAACAATCTCCTTAATGATAAATTCTCTATTTATTCAACATCTCATTTTGATTTCTGTGTGTAATATTCTCTCTCTCTCTTACTCTCTCTCTCTCTTCTATTTATTGTAAATAATTAGATAGTTTTAAATTGAATTACTTTGTGACAAATAAAAACAAACACGTTGTTTTTAAATCAAACGTCCGCCTCCTTGTGTTCGACCCGGAATTTCAATTTCGGTATAAATTTTATTTGTTGAACACGAGTTCTTCGCTTTCAAGCTACAACGACAGGTTTTCCAAAACCTAACACGTTAGCATAGCAATTCGAGAGTTCAATAGATATTATGACCCATACCAACCGGTCCCTCAAAGGACCGCATCTTATAACCCAAGATATGGATTTCATACTCCTGCTTCTCACCCAAGGAATATGGTTAGACCTGATTCACTCCCTGGAACCCTTGAACAGCTACCAGTGCATATGCGACCGCATTATAGAATGCAGAGAGCTATAGCTAGCGCTAAGGAAAAGGCCGCATCCTATCTTCACGAAATCGAAGCTGTCACTGAGCCAAACCAAAGACAAAGCTGGATTTCGTATCAACAAGCTATGATGGAGCTCCTTCGGGGAATAGCAGGGATAACAAGGCTAATGGGACAAAATTGGGAAACTCAAGAACTATTGCTTTTGAGATATCAAGTGGAAAATAGCCTTGAAGACCTCGAAGAATCTGAAATGAATACATCAAAAGGACACACAGGAGATTCTTGGGAGCAGATGCTGGGAGATCATTTAGGGGAAGAAGAATCTAGCTTGGATATGAGACAGGAGCAGTAAATATTCAGAATGGGTTCGTCTGAGAACTCCATTCAGGAAACTGAGGAAAGGACTGATATCTCTGGGACTGAGCCACAATCGAATTATCCTGAATCATGGGAGATACCTTCTAGGTTAGAAAACCCAACTGAGATAAGGGAAGTAGATCCAGTTGAGGATATGGATCTTGAGGGAAACATTACATGCGACACTACTGATCAATCTAGGCCACTTCCCATTGTTGGTGAACCTGTGCTAGAGCCAACATCTTCTGATCTGCACTCTTCTTCTTTCACCTACATCCCTAAATCGGATGTTAGAGATTTTGTGATGACACTTTCTATCCCTGATCTCGGCATCCGAAGACCAGAAATAGCTATGGATGATTTGATCGAAGGAATAAATATGCTACCTGAGGTAGGAATTACTGAGGAACCCAATGCATATAAGGGTGAAGCTTTGAGCAGAATGAGCTGGGGACACACCTATCATCCTAGTTAGTCTAATAGATGGCTCGACTCAGAGCCTGAAGAGTTAGCTTCTGATGAATCAGATATGAGTACAGACGAGGAGGAAGTAATTGCTGACGAGGATTTTAGTGACCTCCCCACTGATCTTCTACTTTGACGGATACCACCATATGATCTAGAGCCTAGAGAGGGCATGATGTTTGATGTCAATTATCGTTATGAGGATCCCTATGACTCAGACTCTGGTCCTGAGATACATTTTGATCTACTCCCTCAACAACTTCCTGTTGAATTGTGGGACATGTTAAATCAATTGGATCAACATCATGATTCCCCCTTCGATTATCCTCTATTTTCCACCACTACTCCACACCTTCTTATAGCTAGAATTTTTGAAGTAGGGGTGCACAATCAGCTGGTTCACATCTTCGGACCACTGATTCTGAGAGCATATGAGCACATCTTTCTCTTAATCTTGACCGGCTCCTATGCAAGAACTGATACATCTAATTGAGTTTTTGCCCAGCTGGAGGCATTAAACTCAGCATCTACCTCACATTCTACCATTACCCTATACATACTCACTTTCTACATAGCATATTTTTCTTTTAAGCATATTTCCTTTTCGCATATTGCATACTATAAGGTTGGCTGATGCTGAACGTTAAAATTGCAAGAGCAATTCCAGGTGATCTCTACCCACTTACTTCCTGTTGTATTTATCGTTTATATTCATACATGAGGACATGCAAGAACCTAGTCATGGGGGTGTAGATACGACAAAACTGAAAAAAATTTTATGGCAACATTTAGGAAAACCTCAGAGCTGCATGTCAAATGTACTTTAAGATCGTAAATAAACGAATAACCGACTCCACCTCCAATGCTCACATTGGAGCTAAAAATTATCCGCAACAACCACTTTCAACTCACCCGATCACCCTTTCGGTCTAAATTTAGGGTCAAGCTAAATGTAACCCGAAAGGGAAATTTCATGAAGTACGAATATAAGAGGTTACTTATTTATAGCATATATACATAGTGCATCCATGAATAAGATTATCTTATTAAGAGAATGCATTAGGGATTTTATTCTCTAATTGATTCCTGTAATCTAGAATCCAGTACAATTTTTCACACACAAGTAGAATTTGCAATGGATTCACTGTGAAGGCTGATAAACATCTTTAGTCTGTCGAGAAGAAGTAGTGCTTCTTCTCCTGAACACCTGGACAATGTTTTGGGAGTCAGGTAGATTTTCTTCCAAATAGTCACCAAATAGTGTGAGATGAGAATAGAGAGTACTAGTGCCCTAGGATTAGTGTAAGGAATCTAGAATCATAGATAATTAGGTGATGATACTCAGAGATTAGGCATAGTTTCCGCTCTCGATTCCTGCATATACATTTTTGTGCGAAATTTTGAGAGCCACCAAATAAGGCAAATATGCAGAGAGTGAGCTTTCATAAAACTAGAGCTAAGGTGGATGGTTATGACCATTCATTACGAAATCCTCGGCTAAGGATGTTCCTTACTTCTTCCCCAATGATGCATGCAAAATCCCCCCATAGATTCATGTATGTAGTCGTTTTCTAGTAGCAAGTAGTTTTATTTCCCTGTACAAGCATTCCTCTACCTCTGCTCTGCAACTCTGATATCATCATCATCTTTTATATATATAAATATATATGTTAAAAATTACTACGATGCATTTCTGATCAAATACGTGCTCTACGATCCCAACAAGAAGAAGCGGGGAAGTAGAATAAATCGGGGAGATATACACTAGGTTCGCCCTTGTGTTGATCCCATAAAAAATTTAAAAGTAGGGAGAAAGCTATTGTTCAGAAAGATAAACCTCTAGGCAGAAATCTTTAAGGTCACCTTAGGTCGTAGAAACTTGAAGTCCATTTTAATGGCTGCCTAGTGAGTCTATCACCCTTTCACAAGATGCTTAACACTTAGAGTCTTCTTTGAGTCTTGGGTGGCTCGGGTAGCCATAAAAAGTTATCTCAAAACTCTCAATCTCCAAAAGTCCAAGAAAATTAGATAAGAAGAAAAACAAAAAGAAATGTATCTTCCCTTTTCAAATAATGCGAGGACCTGGGCTATCTGCATTCTGGCTGACACTAGGGTACTATTGAGCTTTCATAGTTTAGGACCTTAGTTGAAATTTTCTATTTTTAATAAACATCTTAGGCCTAAGCGATTGAGTCCTAATTCTATTTTTATACATAGCATGTAGTTTAATTTTTTTAGGGACTTTAAAAAGATAGGCATGGGGGTATGATGTAAACACATTCATTTAGGCTAAAATGCCCATTTATGCTTGTTCCTAGGTTTAGATTTGCATTCCATATTATAAATATTGCATAGCATGCATCATTCTGCATTTAGAGTAGTTGTGTATATTTGAGGTTAATTGCATCTTTTTTGTGGTTAGGAGAGAAGAAGATTTATTTCGAAGCTTGGATTGATGATCCAACCGTACGGATCTGATCAGGATGGCGATCGGAGACCCGTAGCACCATATGCAGTCTGAGGAAGATCAACGGCCAAGGGACTAGGTGACATAATTTGGAGCTTCAAACAACAAATCCGACAACACTGATAGATTCAGGTCGACGATTGTAGCCCAACGGTGCGAATTTGACTCAATCTGACCTTTGTAGTAGCCCCTACAATGGAAAGAAGATGGACGGCCTAGATCACACCACGTGGTGCAACCCAGGCTGCCCATGCACAACATGCACCAATGCACACGCACAGTAGTGCGGGTGCACGCGCACATGTGGAGGCAACGGTTGCATTGCAGTGGGTGCTCATGGGTGTGTGCGAAGGCAGCAGCAGCGTAGTGCACATCCGCAAATGACACGGGTGCCTGGAGCACAGCACAGTGCAACAATTGGTGGGCGCGTGGGCTGCCTTTGGAGACATTTGTGGCGGACCTTCAGCGACATTTATGATCGTCATTAAACTTTCTATATGCAAATTTGATTCTTTCCTACACTATAAAAGGACCCCTACCCTTCCCATTTTTCTTTATCTCTTCCTTTCTTCCTCTCACCACTTCGAAGGCTCTAAAGAGAGCTTGTCCCAAGTGTGGGATGCTCGACTAGAGTAGAAATAAAATATTTTTTCCCACCTCTCATCCTCTTTTATGGAGCATCCCGTGGCTGTCTTCTTACCTCCCTTCGGGAAGAAGATCCTCGCTGTGATGTCGTCCTGCCCCGCCCTCCATCCTCCGGCTCTGTCCTTGTTCGTCCCGCTCCTCACCACCTTCCTCCAAGTGATGTCAGAGCGAGTCTTCCTCCAAGCGATCGTAGAAGGGGATTTCTCTCACCTATCTCTATCTATATTCCTTTCGTAATATAGTTTACCTACTTTCCTAGTTGTAATAAACATTGAATTATGAACATACATGATTATTTATCTCTCTCTATCTCTCTCTTTTTTTTTTGCAAGTAGATTAGCTAGAATTCTTCGACCTGATCTCTTGCCCTATTAAAATATCAAAAAAATAACAAAAGCTAAAATCGAAAAAAACAAATAAAAGCAAAATGCTGATTTCAAAATCAAATGTTCGCCTCCCCGTGTTCATCCCGAGATGCACCTTTTGAGTTTCGAATATAAATTTTATCTAATCGATGGATTTTACTGCAAATCGAACTACGACGACAGGTTTTCCAAACCCGAACCTTTCTGCGTGCAAATCCGTCACAATCATTGACCAATTCGTGTAATTGTTCGATCATTTCTTCTATTAATCGACCAAAACTGGGCAGTTTCACTTTTTGAGATTGTGATCTTTTCACCTCAAATCTCGCTCCTAATCTATCTAACTGACCTTGGTAACAGTGATTAGCTTCCTAAAATTTTTTACCTATTTTGATAATCATTTTTTTCTATAAAAACATAAGTTTTTTTTACCATCAAACCTATTTTTTACCACCTATACCCCACCATTTGGTCCCCACATTCTATCTTCCACTGTTGGAGGGATCCAGAGAGGATTAAGATTAAGTTAACATAGTTGTAGTGCAAAATCCTCGATCGATCTCTCAATGAATACAATTTATATCTTGAATATCTAGAAATAAAGTCCGAGGTCGAACATAGGGAGCAAGTAAGAATTCACACATTAATCTTGATTAATATATAAATGAGGACAAGGAATCAAGCCAAGAATGATTATCAATGAATAATATCTAATCAATATTGATCTTCAATGCAGAACATGAGTATATCAAAAGTTTAATGAAGTAAAAAGATGTCTAAGGCAAAATAATGGTGATTTAAATCACCAATTATTAGCCTAGATGCATATATATACGAATTACTCAATAATCTAAATAAATGAATAGTATCAACCACTTAAACACTTATCCACATAGGTAGATAAATCCACAGTATCGAGCCTCAAAGCCTTATCAGACGTCGGCTTTCAATTTCAGATGACTTAAATGTTGTTGCTACAGTGCACACAGAAGACTTTTCCTCAATCTTTCATTCTTCTTCCTCTTCTTCTCTTAAGCTCTTCACCTCTTTTCTTCCTTCTTCTCACACATAAGAGGCTTCTCAAGTCTCATAGCGACTAAGTGTTGAACCCTTGGAATGAAGAGCAAAACCACCCCTTCTCTCTCCTCACAATTCCTCCTCTATTTCTCATTTCTTCTCTCTCTCAAACCTACGTATATAAGCAAGTATACGAATCTGGATAATCAATTTTGGCCAGACACACGTGCATGTGTGCATGGGCATGGTGTGAGGCGCGACAAGGCACGTGCATGGGGGACCTCAACCCAAGTGTGCTTGAGGCATCAAGGTCTAAGGAAAAATTCAATTTATCTACTGCTAATCATTTTATCCCACGCAATGTGGGATTAATCCCACAAGCTTTTTTGCTCAAGCTTGCAGCAGTGAAGTCCTCGTTGATTGAAGCTATAACTGAGCCTTTCACTCGATTGAGGTTGTGGCTGGATACGCAGATGGAATCTGCATCACCTGGAGATGGAATTGGGCCTCGAACTCGATAGAGAGTAGCAAATGCCTTTAGAGGCGACTGTCCAGCAACATCTGAAAGATCAACATACAGGCTTTGAGCCCACATTAGAAGGTTCTAAAGTATCTCCTTGATTCATGGAATGTGGTGGTGGCAGTATCTTAGTGTGTATGTGCATGTAGAGGGCATGCGAAGTCAATAATGCTAGATAGAAGATGGGTTGTTTGTGAGGAGATTGAGTAGGAAATAGGTCTGGAAAGATTAGGGCTTTCGTTCTGGGGGTGATGTAGACACAATTATTGAGGGTAAAATAACTATTCATGCATGTTCCTAGGCTTAGATTTGCATTTCATGTTATAAATATTGCATAGCATGCATCATTCTGCATTTAGAGTAGTTGTATATGATTTAGGTTAATTGCATCCTTCTTATGGCCAGGAGAGAAGCATGTTTATTTTGGAGCCACAAATTGATGATCCGACCGTAGAAATTTGATGAAGATGACAATCGAAGCCTAACACCTCCAAAATCGCCTCGATCGGAGTCCCGTAACACCATATGTAGTCCAAGGAAGATCAACAGCCAAGGGACTAGGTGACGTAATTTGGAGCTTTAAATGACAAATCTGACCACGTAGATAGATTCGGGTTGACGATTGCAGCCCAACAGCGTGAAAATTGACTCAATCCAACCACTGTAGTTGCCCCTACAACGAAAAGAAGATGGATGACCCAAATCACGCCACATGGCAAAACCTAGGCCACCCATGCACACGTACGTGCAAGCACACGTGCGTGCCTGCGCAACGGTAGCACACACAGGTGCATAGCCCATGGAGCATGTGGCAATGCAGCGATAATGTGGGCGTGTGGGCTGTCTTTAGCGACGTTTGCAGCGGATCTTCAGCGACGTTTATGACCGTCGCTAAATGTCCTGTATACGAATTTGATTCTTTCCTCCACTATAAAAGGACCCTTACCCCTCCCATTTTTCTTCATCTCTTGCTTTCTTCCTCTCACCACCTCCAAGGCTCTATAGAGAGCTTATCCCAAGCCGGGGATGCCCCTCTAAAGTAGAAAATCAAATAGTTTTCCCACCTCCCATCCCCATTCGTGGATCATCCCGTGGTCGTCCCCTCACCGCCCTTCGGGAAGAAGATCCTCGCTACAACACCGTCCTACCCCATCCTCCATCCTCCAGCTCGATCCTCCTTTGTCCCGCTCCTCACCACCTTCCTCCAGGCGACATCATAGCAAGTCATCCTCCGAACGACCGTCGAGGGGGATTTCTCTCACCTCATTCTATCTTTTTACGCATTCATAGTGTAGATTTTTTGCTTTCGTAGTGTAACAAACATTCGTTTGTAAATAGATGATTGTTTCTCTCTCTTTCTCTCTGTTATATTATTGCAAGTAAATTAGCTAGAAGTCATCGACTTGATCTCTTACTTGATAAGAACTAAAAAAAATTAGAAAAGATAAAAATGACAAAAAAGGAATAAAAGAGAAATGCGTATTTTCAAAACCAAACGTTTTCCTTCCTATGTTCGATCCGGGACTCACTTTTCGACTTTCGGTTATAAATTTTATCTGATAGACGTGTTTTGCAAGCTACGACAATGGGTCCTCTGAGCCCTGATTTTTAATTCGCGAAGCATGCCTCCATTAGGGGGCCACAATGGAGGTTTTGGTGGTGGTGGTGTGATGTTTGGTGGCGTATGGTGTTGGCACGGGCTCACCAGAGCCCTTGCCGGAGTTGGAGAAGACAAAGGGGGAGAACGTGAATGGTGGTAGAAATTGGAGTTTAAAGAGAGAAAGAAGAAGAAGGGATGAATATTGAGATATAGGACCTAATATATTGGAAAAAATAGGTAGGAAGGCGTCGGCTTTGATTGGCCAGCGCTGTGGAAGAGAGGTTCTCTGGTGGAGGAGCGGCAAGGAAAAAGGTGACTTAAGAGGCCCTGATTTGGTCGTTGAGGGGTGGAAGAAATTGAGGAAGAATGTGGCACTCCCAATTTGACCGTTGGGAGGCCGTAGGACAACAAAAGGAGGAGCTCACCAAAGCTAGGTTGGTGAGGGTCGGGCAAAGAGGGTTTTGAGGCCAAACATTCCTAAGGATGTAGGGCTGTGCACGATGGCTTTTTATAGGCCATTAGGTCGAGTTTCAAGCTTGGAAACCAAGCTTGAGAGCTTCGCAAATCAGGAAATAGGTTTTGGATTTGCAAGAGCTCACATGAACTCTTGGATGAATTAGGAAGGTCGTGGAAGAGCTCAGATGGAAGGGGATCTCATCAGGAGTCTCCCTTCCAATTTTGGAAGGGTTTCTTCGTGAAATCAGGGAGATCTTCCTAATTGAAGATCAACTTTTGGTGGGTTCACATGGCCATAGTGGCAGCGACCTTTTCACAAAGAAGTTGAAGAAGTTAGGGGGTCCTTGCAAAGAATTCAAAAGTTAGGGGCATGAGTGTGAGGGAAAAGAGTTAAACTGGATCAAAATGCAAACTTGGTCAAGATGATCTCTGATTGGGCTCAAATTTTAATACAAAACTAATTTTGTCCCAAGAAATCTGATGGTGAAGTCAAATTTAGGTTTTGATCAAGTTTGACTAGATAAATTGCACAAAAATCCAAATTAGGGCAATTATCTATTTAAGACTCTATTTATGTCAAAATGGGTTCTGATGGTCAAATCAAGCATACCAAACCTTAGAGAATATTTTTTTGTGATTTTTAGAAGGTTTAGGTGAATTTATCTTAATCAGAACCTCATTTAATTAAGTAGGTCTATTTTTAGAGCTTCAAATGTCATTTAATTCTCGAAACGTGTGAACACCTGTTTCTATATGCATGAACCCACTTATTAGACATTAATGAACATTTGACCATTAATTAACCCCTAGGAAACCCCGTGATTGTTCTACAATTAGGATATTATTTTAAAATTGTAGTTTTACCCCTATTTTCATATTTATCTCACAAAATAGATATGTAGTGAATTATAGCTCTTTGGCGGTTATGTAGAAACATTTATTAATGGATTTTGACTAATTAAAGCTAGATATACTGATGATGACGTTATCATCAATGACCAAACAAAATACCCATCTTACCCTAGCTCTCCTCCTCCAGCGATGGTGATCAACCAAACTTTACATCACCTCCAACCATCGCCATCAGTCACATAAGGAAGCCACGTCACCATTGTGCATCCTCTATGCATCACAACAGCTAGCTCGAGCCACCTTCGCACTGCCTCTGTGCGACCTCAACCTCCGACTATGCACACCAACCACCGGCCATCCTCCACATCCTCAGTGACCTCCCTTTGATCGACCAATCTTTCATCGATCATGGTACACTCTAAACTTAGCTGAAATCCATCCCTTTTTGGATTTTTTTGTTTTCCTTGCTTCCTTATTTGATTGCTTGTGAAATCATGTAGTATAAGTGAGTAAATCCTTCATTTACATCTCACTTTTGTTGAGTCTAACCTATTTTGGTCGACAAAATTCCTTGGTTAATCGAGCAAAAGTTAATTTTTCCAAAACCTTATCCGGGTTATTTTTGTTGGAACCTAATTCCATTTCCCTTCTGTGTTTTGGTGTTAACAAAATCGTGTTTAATTCTAATGTATTTATGAAGTATTACAGGTTAAAAGAACCTATGGAGGCAAGCAACAAGATTGCATATGGAAGAAGAAGATTAGAAGACTAGTTTTTGTTGTATTTATTATTTTTGTAGAATCTTTGTATGTCTCCTAACAAGTAAAACAAAATCTAGAAGTTAAAAACAAAGTATAGATAATTAGGGTTCAGAAAATCGTTCATTTACTTGTTTCAAAACTCAAAATCAATTTTTTCAAAATCAAGTCGTTTAGAGTAAGTTGGATTTCTCTAAAAATTGTCTTAAACTTACAAAATGTGGTACTTGTAGAAAGTACCGATACTGATCATAAGTACCAGTACATGCTATGCACAGGTTTGGGCCTAAGTCCCAAACTGTGAACAACAAGTACCGATACTCATCATGAGTACCGGTACCAAGTGGTCACAGTTTATGCACTTGGTTTTTGCCTAGACCTTACAAGTACCCATACTAATCACTAGTACTGGTACATGTAGGTCAGTGGACCCAAATCTGTGAGTCACAAGTACCGGTACTCATCATGAGTACCCGTACCTGGTGACTTAGTTGGGCTGGCTGTAAGCAGTTAGTATCGGTACCCAAAGTTTAGTACTGGTACCAACTAACCATTGTGACCAACCTAAATGGCTATTTTGCAATTAAACCTATCCTTAAACTTCCCAAATTACCCCAACGGCTAGTAAACATAGGGAAGGTGCTTAGTAGGTTATATAAGCACTCCTTGAGTGTCTTTTGTACATAACCAAGAAGCCAAAATTCTATCTTTTCCTACACCTTCATTTCTCAAATTACTAGCTACAAAAGAGCTTGTCTTGTTGCAATTCTCTCAAGGCCATTCCCCACATGCAACAAGCCTTCAAGGCGATCATGTTCTTCTCTGAAAAATTCATTTGTTTTATGCCTTAATTTTCTTGTTAGATTAATTTACATACTCAAATTAAGCAATATAATTGTTGGAGGCTTAGGGATTAGTTGTAAGCCTTTATTTATATTTTGCTTACACCTGTATCTTCATTTCTTTTCTATATCTTGTAATTGGGTTGAGGTAACCCATTAATTACCTCAGGTTTTAGTAAATTGATTCCCTCCAGGTTGAGGGAATCAGGTTAAAAATCCTAAGTCAGGAGGCTTAGGTAGTGGAGTACTCAAGTGAGGGGAACCACAAAATATCATGTGCATTTTGTGGTTTGTTTTGTCTTGCAAATTTTTATTCCACACTATTCATCCCCTACTTCCAATGTGCTTGTGATTTACAGATCCTATAATTTTTTATCGACCAATCTAAAATTTTGATCGACTAACGTGTTTTCAAAAACTCTAAAATGGCTCCAAAACTCGTACTTGCCTCCTCCTCTGCTCATCGTGATGATACATTTGACCAATTTTTCTTCACTGAGGTCATTCGCTACCATTTTCCTCTTTTCGCCAAATTTTCACTACACATTGGTAGACCTATAGATTTTGCCTACTTTGACTCTATATTTCTAGGAATCCACGAAAAATTTGCATATTGACAGAGCCGACTTTTCACTTTGCATTGTAGTATTTAAGTGGTGGAAAAATCGACTAATCAAAAATAATAATAACCACTCATAAAAGAGCGGGTCGTGTCCATAGGGAGGCAATTATGCAATAAATTCTTAATTATTTAATATTATTTTGGATAGTACGAAATCCCTAATCAAATCTGACATAAAATGCGAAGGAAAGTAGATTCGCAATAACAGAAAAAGATAAGGGTATATGTGCAATTTTCCCTCACAGAAATCTTTAATAAAATTATGATGAATTTATGCAATTTTCACATGACGTGTACTAGAGAAAATTAGTGCTTAGGTTAAGCCCAAAAATCAATCTTAAAACTAGTGAATATTAATAACATGCAATTATAAGGAAATATGAGTGTTCATGCACAATTCTGCCAAAATATAATAATAATAAATAAAAATCAAATTATGTGGTGTTGAACTTATTTACGAACCTACGCTAACGTGTTTGGTTTTGGAAAACCCGTCGTTGTAGTTCGAAAGCGAAGGATTCGAGTTCAACAAATAAAATTTATACCGAAATAAGAATTCCGGGTCGAACTCAGGGAGGCTACGTTGATCTATATTCGCAATTATGTTGTTTTTAGGATTTTTGATAAACAAGGCGAAATAATTACAATGGAGCTATCAAATTGAGAGAGAGAGAGAAAGAGAGAGAGAAAGAGAACATGCATTCAATATTTCAATTGTTTATACAAGCAAACGAAATAAAAGTTACACTAGAAAGCGGGAAATCAATTACACTATAAAGCAGGAAAATTCTACACTAGAAAAGCTGTAAATAAGAATGGGAGAGAGAAGTTATCCTCCTCGACGGTCGCTTGGAGGACGAGCCGGACGGGACGACGCCTGGACGAAGGAGAACGAAGCTGGACGAAGGAGGACGAAGCAGAAGAACGGGAACGAAGCAGCACGCCATCGTCGTCGCGGGATCCACTTCCGAAGGGGGACGAAAATTTGGACTTTATCTTGCGAGAAGCATCCCGGGTGTGGGACAAGCTTCTCTTGAGCTTTGGGGAGGTAGAGAGGAGAAGGAAGGGATGAAAATTTCATATGGAGGGGGTCTCCTTTTATAGTTGCAAGGAGTGGGGGCAAAATGGACATTACATCTTCAAAATAATAAATAAGGGGTCTTTAGTGACGGATAAAACCGTCGCTAAAGCCCCGCCGTCGCCGTCGCCGCCGCGCCCACGCGCGCCCGCTCGGCTGGCTGCGCGCGTAACGCCTACGCACGCCGCTTGATTTTCAGCCGTCCGATCGCGAGATCGGACGGCTTAAAATCGCGCCTTCACCGCTGCCGCCCGCCCGCCTGCGCGTACGATCGCGCGTTCACCAGAGCATCCAATTGCGCGTCGGCGCTATCGGGCGCGCGCGGCCGTTGGATCGCGATCGTGCGGTCAATTGGAGCGCGCCCGCCCGCCTCAGAAATCTCTTGGCGAGGCTCGAACGCGCGCCAGCGCCTCGCGATAAGGCGCTGGACCGCTGCGTTGCCTCGCCCAAATGGTCGCGCGGATGCTTTTAAAATGATGCATCCACAGCCGTTGGATTGAGATCCAACGGCGGAGAGGAGACGGTGCGCGGTCTTCACCAGACGCATGCGGCCGATTGGGCGGCTGAGATGGCACCACGTGGCGCCATCTTAGCCGTCCATCTTCTGGAAGTTGTAGATGGTGCCACGGATGTCGGATTGACTCAATTTTTGTGTCGTTGGGCTGCGATCGTCGATCCGAATTCATCCGTGTGGTCGGATTTTCCATCTGAAGTGCGGATTTACACCATCCTGGCCCTTGATCTTCTAGGGTTCCCCGGTCTCTATCTGATGCTACGGATGCCTGATTAGGGCGATCTTGGAGTCGTTGAACTCCAATCGTCGCCTTGATCATATCCATATGGTTGGATCTTTGATCCGAGGCCCCGATAAAATATTTGCCCTGTCCAAGCACATAAAAGGAGACAATTAACCTCCATTTTATTCAAGCTACTCTAAATGCAAGATGATGCATGTAATGCAATATTTATATCATGAAATGCAATCCTATGCTTAAGAACATGCATAAATAGACATTTTAAGTAGTGTAAATGTGTTTACATCATACCCCCATGCCTATCTTTTGCTAGTCCCTAGCAAAAACTATATGCTATTTATAAAAGAATTAGGTTAGATTATTTGGACCTAAGTTATTTTCAATCATTAAGAAATTGTCTACTTAAGAACTGAACTTTCAAAGACACAACAGTGCCCGGGTATCAGCCAAAATGCAGACCGCCTCAAGCCTCACCTTATTCAAAGAAAAATTTCTTTTTCTGTTTTTACTCTTTTTTTTTTTTTTTTTTTTTTTGGATTTTCAAATTGTAGGGTTTAAGAGTGGCTTTCTACGGCCATTCAACTCACCCAAGATTTGATGAGAACCCTAAGTTTTAAGCAACTTATTGTGATTGTGATAGACTCGTTGACCGGCAATTAAAACGGACTTCGGATTTCTACGCCTCTAGGTGACCTCAAAAAGAATTCTGCCTAAAGGTGTATCTTTACAACCGGTAGCTTTCTCCCTACTTTTATTTTTTAACGGGGTCAACACAAGGGTGAATCCAGTGTATATCTCCCCGGTTTATTCTACTTCTCCGCTTCTTCCTAAGTGTTTTGGGAATTTTTAGTGCATTTTCTGAGCTGGGTTCTGGACAACCGGTCGATGAGCTGTTACCACCGACAACTTGCCAGCCATACTCGTGCGGCAAAGTGTGGCTTATTTCTTTTTGTTCTTTTCTCCTTTTTGATTTTTTTTTTTTTTTTTGGATTTTCAAATTTTAGGGTTTAAGAGTGGCTTTCTACGGCCATTCAACTCACCCAAGATTTGATGAGAACCCTAAGTTTTAAGCAACTTATTGTGATTGTGATAGACTCGTTGACCGGCAATTAAAACGGACTTCGGATTTCTACGCCTCTAGGTGACCTCAAAAAGAATTCTGCCTAAAGGTGTATCTTTACAACCGGTAGCTTTCTCCCTACTTTTATTTTTTTAACGGGGTCAACACAAGGGTGAATCCAGTGTATATCTCCCCGGTTTATTCTACTTCTCCGCTTCTTCCTAAGTGTTTTGGGAATTTTTAGTGCATTTTCTGAGCTGGGTTCTGGACAACCGGTCGATGAGCTGTTACCACCGACAACTTGCCAGCCATACTCGTGCGGCAAAGTGTGGCTTATTTCTTTTTGTTCTTTTCTCCTTTTTGATTTTTTTTTTTTTTTTTTTTTAAGTAGGTGGCTTCCCTGGTCTAAGATTTACCTAAAGGCAGCAAAAAGAGAAAGGTCAGTGACTGGGCTCTGGACAACCTACCTATGGGCTGTTACCCACGATAACTTGCCAGCCATATCACCCTAGAAGGTTCATTAGCTACCCAATTTCCATTAAAATTGCCGAGCAATGAGTCAGTGCAAAGAAAGTGTGTAGATGCTTAAAACTCAAAATTCCCTTAAATCAGAGGGTGGGTTGACAAGTCGTGTACTTATCACCCAAACTTATTTATTCCAATTATAATAGAATTAAGATGGCGAGAACTCAAAGACAAATCCACATTTTAGTAGATACACAGGCTAATTAAGTCCAAAGACCTGAGGGGTCTTTGTGTTCAGATCCTAATGTAAAATTTCTTAGGATTGAAAAGTCCTAATGTCCAACTAATCCTTCCTAATTTTCCTTTTTTTTTTTTTTTTTTTTAGAAAGAGAGCAATTTATATGAATTTCACAAAGCTGACCAACTAATTCAAAAATGAATCCACCCCCCATGCCTAGCTGATGCAATGTCCTCATTGAAAAAGAGACGTGAAAGAAAGGGTAGAATATGAAAGATGTCACTTGGATATGAAGCTCGTATCAGCCTTGTGTTATATGTACAACTGCTGAGTTTAATGCCGTCAGCTAGGCGAAGTCCAGCCAAAGAAGTCACAGAATGGCTAGAGCAACAGAGTCTGAAATGGGTTCTGGAAGATTATGGTCAACAACAGGCTTCAGACGTTGACCGTTGACTTTAAAGGTGTTACCCGTCTTTGGGTCAGAAATCTGAACGGCACCATTTAGAAAAATCTGATCAATTATGAATGGGCCACTCCATTTAGATCTAAGTTTACCAGGAAAGAGCTTAAGTTTAGAATCGAATAACCAGACCTTCTGGTTTGGCTCAAAGCTCTTGCGGGAAATCATTTGATCATGTAGAGCTTTGGTCCGAGCCTTGTAGATCTTGGCATTCTCATAAGCATCATTTCTAAGCTCCTCCAACTCAGATAGTTGGAGTTTCCTGGTCTTCCCAGCTAGATTTAGATCTAGATTGCATTGTTTGATTGCCCAGAATGCCCTGTGTTCAATCTCTACGGGTAGATGACACGCCTTTCCATACACCAGACGGAATGGAGACATGCCGATAGGTGTTTTATACGCCGTACGGTAGGCCCAAAGAGCGTCCTCAAGCTTTTGAGTCCAATCCTTGCGATCGGGCCTAACCGTTTTTTGCAGAATGTTCTTGATCTCTCGATTAGAGATCTCGGCTTGTCCATTCGTTTGGGGATGGTAAGGTGTGGAAATTCGATGATTAACCCCGTATTTGGCCAATAAACTCCGGAATTGGGCATTAGTAAAATGAGTGCCACCATCACTAATGATAGCCCTCGGAATCCCGAATCTACTGAAGATATTTCTCTTGACAAAGTTGATGACCACCTTGTGGTCATTGGTTCGGGTGGGAATTGCCTCAATCCATTTAGACACATAATCAACAGCGACAAGAATGTACTGATGTCCAAATGAAGGGATAAAGGGTCCCATGAAATCAATGCCCCAAACATCGAAAATTTCGACAGGAAGAATAGGGTTTAAGGGCATCATGTCTCTCTTAGTTATGCTCCCGAGTGCCTGGCATCGAGGGCATGACTGTGAGAAATCCTGGGCATCCTTGAATAAAGACGGCCAATAGAAGCCAGATTGTAAAATTTTTGCAGCCGTCTTTTTCCCGGAGAAATGTCCACCACACCCAGATGCATGGCAGAACTCAAGTATACTGTTGAATTCATTCTCCGGTATGCATCGGCGAATAATCTGATCAGAGCCGATGCGATACAGTTCAGGGTCCTCCCAAAAGTAGTATTTGGCCTCAGATTTGAGCCTATCCCGTTGTTGCTTGGTCCAATCCTGGGGGTTTGACCAACGGCCAAATAGTTAACAATGTCAGCAAACCATGGGGTGTGGACACCTAAAACTGTAAGAATGGTTTCGTCCGGAAAAGTGTCAGCAATCGGAATGTCCGGACAAGAAGAATCACCTAGGAGTCTCGACAAATGATCCGCCACCACATTTTGTACCTCGGTTTTATCCTTGATTTCAAGATCAAATTCTTGAAGAAGAAGAATCCAACGAATAAGCCGGGGTTTAGCATCCTTTTTAGCCAAGAGATGTCTCAAGGCCGAGTGGTCGGTATAAACAATAACATGAGACCCCAAGAGATAAGCCCTGAATTTTTCCAACGCAAATACTACAGCGAGTAATTCCTTTTCAGTAACAGTGTAATTCCTCTGGGCTTCATCCAAAGTTTTACTAGCGTAGTAAATGACAAAGGGCTTTTGATCAATTTTCTGACCCAGGACAGCCCCGACCGCGTAATCAGAAGCATCGGTCATGATCTCAAATGGGGTTGTCCAAACAGGTGGTTGCAAAATTGGCGCACAGGTGACTGCCGTTTTTAAGAAATCAAATGCCTTTTGGCATGATTCGTCAAAAACGAACGGTGTTTCTTTGGCAAGAAGATTGCTCAAAGGGCGGGCAACCTTCGAGAAGTCCTTGATGAATCTTCGATAAAATCCCACATGGCCAAGAAATGATCTGATTTGTTTAACTGATGTGGGAGGAGGAAGTTTAGCGATAGCATCAACCTTAGCTTTGTCCACTTCAATTCCCCGTTCAGAGATTACATGACCCAAAACGATGCCCTCTTGGGTCATGAAATGACTCTTTTCCCAGCTAAGGACCAATCGTGTCTTGATACATCGCTTAAGAATCATTTCCAAATTAACCAAACAAGAGTCAAATGATTCTCCGAAAATGGAGAAATCATCCATGAAGACTTCCATAAACTCTCCCACCATGTCGGAAAATATGGCTAGCATACACCTTTGAAAAGTCGCAGGTGCATTGCATAACCCGAAAGGCATCCTACGAAAAGCAAAGGTTCCGTAGGGACAGGTGAAAGTAGTTTTTTCCTGATCCTCGGGATGGATAGGAACTTGGTTGTATCCCGAGTAGCCATCAAGAAAACAGAAGTACTTCTGCCCGGCTAATTTTTCCAGGATTTGATCAATGAAGGGCAGGGGAAAATGATCCTTTTTAGTGGCAGTGTTCAGCTTCCTGTAATCAATACAAACTCTCCAAGATGAAGCTGAACGAGTTGTGACAGATTCTCCTTTCTCATTAGTCACAACAGTAATCCCGGCTTTCTTTGGAACAATCAGAATGGGACTTACCTAGGGACTGTCAGAGATTGGATAAATAATTCCTGCATCGAGCCACTTGATGATTTCCTTTTTGACCACTTCTCGCATATTTGGATTCAATCTCCTCTGCATCTGGCGAGAAGGGCGGGATCCATCTTCCAAAAATATTCTATGATTGCAGTAAGATGGCTCGATCCCCCTAAGGTCATGAATGGTCCAACCAATTGCCTCCTTATGTTCCTTTAGGACCTTAATCAATTTAATCTCTTGCTCCTTTGTCAATTTAGCACTGATAATCACAGGGCGTATTCTGAGGTCCTAAAAATTGATATTTCAAATTCTCGGGCAATGGTTTCAATTCGAGCTGGGGTGGGGTGATGAATGATGGTCGGGTAGATGCTGAAGATTCAACAAGAGGGAGAGGTTGTGAGTGGACAAAATCAGTAACCTCTTCCGAAGATGTTAAGTCAGAGGGTTGCGGGTCAAATTCATCAACCAAAGAGGAACTTTCAATTGAAGAAACTGTCAAACAAGTTTCAATATTAATATTATCCTCATCAAGTTCCTCAATAACTCCACAATCCTCAAATTTATTGATCGCCTTAAAAATATCTAATTTCATACGTTGGTCCCCAAAGGCGATTTCCATGCTACCGCTTTCACAATTAATGTTGGCCTTTGCGGTAGCCAGGAACGGACACCCCAGAATGATGGGCGTGTTCCTCAGATTATCTGGTACATCCATGTCAAGGACAAGGAAATCTACAGGAAAATAAAAATCCTTGACCTTAACTATAACATCTTCAATAACGCCTCGCGGGTTTGTGACCGAACGATCCGCTAACTGTAGCGTTACTGAAGTTGGCCGAAGTTCGCCTAACCCAAACTTCTCGTAAAGAGAAGTCGGAATTAGGTTGATGGATGCACCGAGATCCAAAAGTGCTCTATCAAATGTGTAATCTCCGATAACGCAAGAAATCAAAGGAGCACCAGGATCTCTCCTTTTCTGAGGGAGGTAGTGCAGGATAACAGAACTAGCCTGCTCGGAGAGTACCACCTTCCTCGGAACAGATTCTCTCGACTTACGCTTTTGTGTACATAATTCCTTTAAAAATCTTGCGTAAGTCGGTATGTGCTTGATAGCATCAAGGAGCGGGATATTGATCTCAACATTCTTAAATAAATTTAGAAGCTCCTCATTGCTATCAACAGACTTCTTCTTCTTTGCTTTGGTTAAGGCTTCAGGAAAAGGAACACGAGTCAGATCTTTGGAATCGGATTCCTGAGCCTTGATTTCTCCTTTAGAATTCTCTTCTCTCTCCTCAGATTCTTCAGGATTCAAAAGATTAGAATAATGTGGTTGTGGATCCTGAGTCGTCTTACCACTTCTCAAAGTGACAGAATTTGCAGAAGCGTAAGAATTTGGGTCTTGAGAGGGTTAGGAAAGATTGGAGGGGCTTGATTGACCATGAATTGTTGATTTCCAGAAGAAGAAGATGAGGAACCCTGCTCAACCACCTGAGCATGCGCGTGTGGGTCCCTCTGATTTCCGTACCCTTGGGCTTGATTGCCCGAATTCGTAATGTTTCGTGGGTTGGGTACGGGTTGGGATGGTAGAGATCCGGGTTGGCGAGAGTTAGCAATGAGCC
Organism: Thalassia testudinum; assembly: GCA_037157565.1. Classification (NCBI taxonomy): domain Eukaryota; kingdom Viridiplantae; phylum Streptophyta; class Magnoliopsida; order Alismatales; family Hydrocharitaceae; genus Thalassia; species Thalassia testudinum. The sequence goes on along the minus strand of JAZHRO010000073.1, from coordinate 4,440,881 downwards.
CGGATTGCAAGTTGTCCAGTGAGTTTTTCATTTGCTGCATGAGCTGGAGCATAGATCCTTGCATCTCTACTATTTGATGGTTCAAATCAGCCTGCCCTGCGGGTTGATGGGCATTCCAAGCTGGCTGATTGATCTGATTCGGAGGCAACTGAGTATATACTTGACCCTGACCCATTGGTCGTTGCGGAGCATAATTGCTGGGTCGGAATTGGGTCTGTTGCCCCGGATTTTTCCAAGAGAAGTTAGGGTGGTTTCTCCAACCTGGATTATAGGCATTCGAGTAGGGGTTGGATCTAACATTCTCTTGTACAGCACAGACATCCTCATAAAGTGAGGATGGAGAGAAAGAAAAGGAAGGATTAGAAAAACTGGGATCAAAGGCCCCAGTTGGGAACCCATGGGGTTCCGAAAAATGCTGACTCATAGGTTGAGTCGCATCGAGTTGATTCACGAACTCCCGTCCAGAAAGAGCTCGTGAAGAATGGAATCCCGAATTTTGGGATTGAGTGGATTGAGAGTTGTTCATAGAATTGCCAGCCATCCACTCTTCCATTCTTTTAGCAACCAAGTCCACTTTGTCAAGTTTATTACAAATCAATTCCATATCAAATGAATGAGAGTCATGGACTTCATTGACATTTGATCTAGGTTGTTGGGACCGGTTAAAAGTATCCATGGAGGCATGATTTATTGAATTCTCACTCATTTCCTCAAATAAATCATGTGCACTATCTGCATCTTTATTAAGGAAATTGCCTCCGCAAGAAGCATCCACATGGTTTCTGAGTTGCTCAGTCAACCCATGATAAAAAATCTGTACGAGTTGCCATTTCGGCACCTCGTGGTGTGGACACCTCCGCAATAAGTCCTGGAATCGCTCCCAGGCCACATGAAACTGCTCCCCCGGCCGCTGGGTAAAAGTAGTGATTGCCCGTCTCAAAGCATTGGTACGACCGACTGGGAAAAATTTCTTCAGAAAGGCCGATTTCAACTCATTCCAAGTTGTAATTGGTCTTCCTATTGTCCTATACCAATGCGCGGCCTTATCCCTAAGAGAGTGAGGGAAGAGCCTCATGATCATTTGCTCCTCGTTTACGTTTCGAGACTTGGTGTTCTGGACCAAAGTGGTCAAGTCCTCCAAGTGTTGAAACGGATCTTCGGAGCCAAGCCCATGATAATGTTTAATCAGGCTTAACACCTGGGGCTTGATTTCTACGTCACCGGCTGGAATCTGGACGCCGGGACGTTCCCCGTAATTTGAAGGATCATAAAAATCCTTCAAGGGCTGAACGCCCTGCATTTTCTGGAACCATTCTTGCATTCTCTGCATTTGTTCCAGCTGCCTTCGAAATTCTTCCTGTGGATTTCCAGGCAGAAGAGGCTGTTGTTCGGCCATGGGATCAAATTGACCAAAATCTAACTTGCGCCTCCTAGAATGTTCTAATGGTCCTTCTAATCGGGGATTCAATGACCGTCTTCCCAGCATAAACTAGGAGTAGGTCGGAAGGACCGGGGATAGGGACCCTGCAGTACAACAAAACAAGGCTGTCCTTAAGTGAGGTAGCCTAAGGATCTACTGACTCCCAACACCAGCCTTGAGACTGTAACTGATTTACTCTACTTGCGTCTGTATAATCCAACCAGTTAGGAGGGACTGGGGAGAAGGTTCTTCCTTTGGCTTTCGCCTCCGGTTCCTAGTGTACCCCCCAGCCGCGGTCGTTTGACGCTACTCCCCTAGCTAGACATCAGATTAATCAGTACAAGTAGGTTAATCAAAAACAATCTCAGACTAGGCCTTGAAGAGCGAATCAAACCTTAGGGCCAACGTCTACTCAATTTTATTACGGCCTGGGATTGTGGTGCTTATGGAATGTGATGGGCCCTTACAATGGGTTGTGCCCTTAATGATTGATTGAAATTTGTGTAAGTGCGTGCACAACCAGGGTTTTCAAGCAAGATTATTTATAATGTGTGAATTTTAATGTTCAAATCCTGCTTAAGTAGCTTTTAGGGTTTCAAATTAGGTGAATTGCAATCAAATTTCTAGGCAAACCAAGTTGTAAAACACGGGTGAAGATAGTTTTCCTTTAAAATCAGAAAGAAAGCGGAGTGCCTAGAATATACCTAGATTGAAAACCCTAAGGAGGAGCTACTTGATGAGTTGGTTTTAAATAAAGTGGTGCGGCCCAAACAACTCAAACAATTGGCCACAATTGCACCACTAAGTTAGGCACTCAAAGATGGTTAACCTAGAATGATTTCTACTCTGTTATGTGTTGCTCTGTGTGTACCGGTTCCACAGATCAGAACCCGGTTGAGTAGAAAACAAATCAAGTTAATCAAGTGCCTTGAATGTGGGTGTGTGTTGTGTGTTTGTTGAAAGTTACCCCACAAAATTATCTTTTTGTTATTATTCCTTTTTTTATGAATGAGGGTGAAATGAGTGTGAGTAGAAATCCAAACAACCAAACTATACCTAGGATTTATGCAAACACCTAGGTTAATTGAAATTTGGATTTAATGTGCCGAATGAAATCTATGGAGGGGGAAAGAATGGGGGAGCACTTACAGTTGTCTTCAACTGCACTTTACTCCAGTCTACCGCTTGTTGATTCCTTGATGGAGGTCTCTGCAAAACAATAGACACAAGAGAAAGCTAGTTAGAAAACAAATAAAGTGCAAGAAATTCGAAGAAAAGATCGGAAATCGTTGCCTCCCCGGCAACGGCGCCAAAATGTTGAACTTATTTACGAACCTACGCCAACGTGTTTGGTTTTAGAAAACCCGTCGTTCTAGTTCGAAAGCGAAGGATTCGAGTTCAACAAATAAAATTTATACCGAAATAAGAATTCCGGGTCGAACTCAGGGAGGCTACGTTGATCTATATTCGCAATTATGTTTTTTTTAGGATTTTTGATAAACAAGGCGAAATAATTACAATGGAGCTATCAAATTGAGGGAGAGAGAGAGAAAGAGAGAGAGAAAGAGAACATGCATTCAATATTTCAATTGTTTATACAAGCAAACGAAATAAAAGTTACACTAGAAAGCGGGAAATCAATTACACTATAAAGCAGGAAAATTCTACACTAGAAAAGCTGTAAATAAGAATGGGAGAGAGAAGTTATCCTCCTCGACGGTCGCTTGGAGGACGAGCCGGACGGGACGACGCCTGGATGAAGGAGAACGAAGCGGGACGAAGGAGGACGAAGCAGAAGAACGGGAACGAAGCAGCACGCCGTCGTCGTCGCGGGATCCACTTCCGAAGGGGGACGAAAATTTGGACTTTATCTCGCGAGAAGCATCCCGGGTGTGGGACAAGCTTCTCTTGAGCTTTTGGGAGGTAGAGAGGAGAAGGAAGGGATGAAAATTTCGTATGGAGGGGGTCTCCTTTTATAGTTGCAAGGAGTGGGGGCAAAATGGACATTACATCTTCAAAATAATAAATAAGGGGTCTTTAGTGACGGATAAAACCGTCGCTAAAGCCCCGCCGTCGCCGTCGCCGCCGCGCCCACGCGCGCCCGCTCGGCTGGCCGCGCGCGTAACGCCTACGCACGCCGCTTGATTTTCAGCCGTCCGATCGCGAGATCGGACGGCTTAAAATCGCACCTTCACCGCTGCCGCCCGCCCGCCTGCACGTACGATCGCGCGTTCACCAGAGCGTCCAATTGCGCGTCGGCGCTATCGGGCGCGCGCGGCCGTTGGATCGCGATCGTGCGGTCAATTGGAGCGCGCCCGCCCGCCTCAGAAATCGCTTGGCGAGGCTCGAACGCGCGCCAGCGCCTCGCGATAAGGCACTGGACCGCTGCGCTGCCTCGCCCAAATGGTCGCGCGGATGCTTTTAAAACGATGCGTCCACAGCCGTTGGATTGAGATCCAACGGCGGAGAGGAGACGGTGCGCGGTCTTCACCAGACGCATGCGGCCGATTGGGCAGCTGAGATGGCGCCACGTGGCGCCATCTTAGCCGTCCATCTTCTGGAAGTTGTAGATGGTGCCACGGATGTCGGATTGACTCGATTTTTGTGTCGTTGAGCTGCGATCGTCGATCCGAATTCATCCGTGTGGTCGGATTTTCCATCTGAAGTGCGGATTTACACCATCCTGGCCCTTGATCTTCTAGGGTTCCCCGGTCTCTAGCTGATGCTACGGATGCCTGATTAGGGCGATCTTGGAGCCGTTGAACTCCAATCGTCGCCCTGATCATATCCATACGGTTGGATCTTTGATCTGAGGCCCTGATAAAATATTTGCCCTGTCCAAGCACATAAAAGGAGACAATTAACCTCCATTTTATTCAAGCTACTCTAAATGCAAGATGATGCATGTAATGCAATATTTATATCATGAAATGCAATCCTATGCTTAAGAACATGCATAAATAGACATTTTAAGTAGTGTAAATGTGTTTACATCATGTGGCAATGGAAATGAATGTAAATACTAATTGGCGTAAAAACAGAGCATTTTTGCTCTCTCCTCCTCGCGAGAGAAAGGGAGCATCGGCGGGGCTTTGGAGAGGCTAAGGAGGATGGTGAGGACGAGGGCTCTCCGATGGTGGCTGCGGCGTCGACGGTGGTGGCCGGAGGTGGTCAGCCGGCAGAGGAGAAGATGCCAGCGTGAAGGTTATGTTGAAGGATGAAGGTGCTGGTGGCAGGTGGAGTTGGCATGTGCGTGCTTGCGGTGAAGCGGGTTTGCAGAGGGGCGTGAAGGTGGGCGTGCGGGCGAGGCGGTCTATAGAAGCTGGAGCGCACGTGAAAGGTGGTCGCGCTCTGCACGCAGTGCCTACGGGCGCGACTTCAGGCTGAGGCCCGGGTCTGCAGTAAGGCATGCGGGCGGCTGCAGATGGGCATGCTGAGGTGTGCTGAAGGTTGGAGCGGCTGCGGTGAGGCATGCGGGCGCCTGCAGATGTTGATGCAGTGCGGTGCAGGAGGGCGGACGTGTTGAGGCCAGAGGGTGCTCTGCAGGGAGCGCTGGAGAGGTTGGTTGCGGTGTGGCGTGCGGGCATGGTGCAGGCTGAAGGGAGGTAGGCACGCCTGCAGATGGCATGGGTGAGCGATGCTGCGCTAGGGTGCGGTGGCTTGGCGATGTAGATGGCAGCAGCACCTACGGGTGCTGGAGAAGGGAGTGCCTGCGGGCACTTGCAGGCAGTGCAGTGCGGTGGAGAAGATGAGGATTTTCCCTACAAGGGGGAAGATGATCCACAGTGCACGCTGGAGAAGATGGTGCCCGTTCTTCTTTTCCTGAATGATCTTCTCCTCTTTCCCTGCCTCTTCTTTTAACTCCTCTCCTTTGTGCGTGCGCCAATCAAGGGATTTTCAAATCCCTTTTCTAATTTTGGTAGGAGGCTATTGGGGAGAATTCTTTAGGCCAGTGGCTGTTGAGGGTGGCCAATGGAAAGGGAAGAGAGCTACCGGTTATTTGAAAGGGTAATTTACCCTTTCTCCCTCATTCTTTTGCCACTTATATTTCCTGCACATAAAAAGCACATATTAAGTTATAGAATAGATGTAACCCTAAATCATGGTGCATGCAAACATTTTATAACTTAATATAGTTATTAACAAACCGAAAAGATATAATTAAAGTTACTTAGGAGTAATATTAGTCCATTAAAATGGACTCATCACATATCACCATATTTTACATCTTTTTGAGCTGAACTTTTACGCGAGTTCTAAGAACAGCCACATACCTTGTGTTGACCCAATGGCCTATCATCAATTTTATGCCAATTTAAAGAACATAGGTGAGGGCTTCAACATCAAGTTGACAACGAACGTCTATGGCATAGAGGTTCTGGTCAATGTAGATGTTCTTTTTGAGATTCTTGGATGTCTGTCTATTGGTCCTATGTTTCTTGAGCTCCACCAGCAGACACAAATGGATACCATTAGGGAGACCCTACTCACTCCCTCTCATTTTGACTTGGGTCGTCCAGCCAAGTAACCCTATTTTCGTCGTCTACCCAAATTTCTTAATTGAGTCTTTTTATGGAATTTCACATCCAAATCTATGCCTTTTGAGAACTACCCTGGCATTATGCTCATTACCCTTTATGCCTTTCTTAGGGACAAACAGTTCAACTGGAACCACTTGATTCCGTATTTAATGAGCAAGCAACCCACCAGCTCCTTCCAGTTTGGGACACTTCTTTCCCACATCTTCCTACATTTCGATGCTCCCATGGATATTAATCATAAACCTTTTATAACTAGAGTCCCCATTTTTGGCAAGCTCACTTATATAAAGATGGAGCAAGCTCAGGGAGCCTATGGTGAGGATGTAGCCCAGGAGCAGCAACAGAAGTAGGAACCATCAGCAGTCCCTCCTTTCCCACCTTATGAGCACTTTACACCGACCTGTCCTCCTCCAGTGCGACCCTCTCCGTCCTTCTACGAGCAGGAGTGGAGCCTCTTGGATAGGCCTCTTTTAGGTAGGGGTTTTGTCAGTATGCAGGATGTGATAAATGGTATTTCCTTGATGATGCATCATCAGAGAGAGACAGAGTTGGTGATGATGAGACATGGGCATTAGGCATCTGGCTACCTAAATGCTCAGAGCCAGGTCTTGGATAGACTTGGAGAGCCTATTCATGACATTCAGAAGCAGCTTCACTAACCTCCTCAACCTCGCCGATCTACTACCATGACTCCATCCTCAGTAGCACCTCCTCCTCCTCCTACCTCAGCAACAGCACCAGCAGATCAACAGGTTACACCACCTCGCAGTACATTTAGGCAGTGGACATTGAGATTGTTAGCTGAGCGTCGCCTATGTCTTGGGCAACTTGCCTCCTCAGAGAGATCAGATTCACTAGATCTTGAGTTGGATATAGACCTCTAGAGCATGGTGGATGCCTTTATGGCATCATTAAATGGTTAGATTTAGCTTTTCTTAGCTTTTGTTGGGTTGTAAAACTTAATTTTCTCATAACTATTTCATTTATGAACTGCTTATCTAGACTCTTATATATCATTGTTACATGCATGGATATTATCTCTCTCAGCTAAATTTTACCCTCTTTGTTATTGCATGTTGAAATTTATCTTGCTTTATTTACATGCTTAAGAGGGATTTAAATGAAAAACATAGCAGCATGTTTTACTTTTTGCTGAAACAAAATGGGAGAGATATTATGCATAACTATTTCAATTTCATAATTATAATTTCCTTGTCATCAAAAAGGGGGAGAATGTAAGCACCTCTGTTTTGATGCACCAAAATTATGTTTACGAATACACTAATTTTTCAGAACCATCATGGATCAAAGCGTCTCTCTTGGATCAAGTTCATATGGGTTGCTAATTTGTGTCTTTTATTTTTGTTTGAATCTAGGATATTATTGTAAGGAACCTCAAAAATAAAACTCAAATAGATTTTCATGCTTCTTTGAAAATCAATTTTTAGGGTTATTGATCGACCAATTATTCTACTTGATTGACCAAAATTGATTGATTGACCAACCAACTTAGTTAATCAATCAAACCAACCCATTTTAGGAAGTTAATTAAAACCCTTTTGATTGACCAACCAAGCTAATTAATCGACTAATTAGTGATCGATCAAATAACTTAATTGATCGACCAAATAGCATTTTGATTGACCAATACACCTTAATTGATTGACCAATTTAACTTCCTTTTAAGACCAACTTTTCAGTATAAATAGAGATTATACATAGCTTTTTTCCATAATAAACTTTCAATACAAATACCCTAAAAAATATCTGAGCTTCTCATGCTTGTTTCAAGTGTTTCTACTCTTCACTATTCACATCATTCAAGGCACATCATTTCAAATCTCTGCTGAAATTTTGGTTTGACATTTTTATTGAGGTTCCATAGATATATTTATTATTCTTCAACATTGTTGTTTTGATTAATGGATCCCAAGGTGTTGGGAAGATCCATGTTGTTGTTATTGTTCTTCTCTTCAAGGTAAAAAGAGAAGTGATTGTAAAGAGGTTGTACCACTCTCATTCAAGTGGTATTACAGTGGATTGACTAGCCTTGACTAGTTGAGAAAATCCTAAGCTAAGATGCTTTGGTAGTGGTTTTCACTCGATTTGGGTTTCCACTCTAAATTCAGGTGCAACTTGTGCTTGAATTTGTTGTGGATTCATTTTTATTTTTACTGTTTGAAAAAGGTGATACTATTCGCCCCTCCCCTCTAGTATACGTTCGATCCATAGGCAAACCTTCATTGATTCCTTAGAAACCTAAGACTTGGTTACTTGGATTATTATAAAGTTAACAATGGATAGCCCTTCCTTTAATTCAATCTAACTAAGCTGCAAAGGGGCAATTGGGCCCAAGCATGTCCCAGGAAAATCACTGGGGGCTTGTATAAACCTGCACCCAGTCATTTGACATGATCCCTCAACTAGGATTAGGTAAATCAAGGAGTTGATGCCAATTAAGAACAATCTAATAAACAAGTATCAAGCCTAATGTAGGTGAATCCTTAAGGGTCAATTTGCTATAATTTTTAGATTAGGCTTAGGGTACTATAAGTGCACAGTTTATGATGGATGTTATGGGGGTAGTTGCCTAAATTATTTCCTTTTTTTATGTGCTAGAATTTGGGCGGGAGACTGATGCCCAAGCAAAAACAAAAAGGGTTTGCAAGCAAGGATTTAATGAAAGGATTTTAGTGTTCGAAACAAATTTTGTAGATTTTAGAGTTATCTCTTCTTATATTTTCAAACAAGTTTTGAGTCCCACAAAAAAATAGCAAAGTTGTTGTTGGTAAAAATAAATTCCCTTAGGTTTGGTGTGGGACTAAGGAAAGAAATCAAAACCCTAAATTTGAAATCCTATGCAAGCAACTTTTAAGAAATAGATCTCTTTTCCAAATATCATTTTATGTGGTCATCCAAACAAGGTAAACAACACCACCATTGAATAAAATCAAATAAGGATTCTAAAAATGATTTTTTTAGGATTTTTGGAACTTTTTTAGTTTTTATTGGGATTTTTATCTACACTAGTGTCAAAATCTAGAAATAATATATTAAAAAAATTTCTTCTGCAGAATCTTCAAACAACCTATGAAATTTTTGAAAATTTTATATGTTGTAGATAGTTTTCTAAGGTTTTCAAAAATTTAAATTTTGTTAAAATCTGATGAGTGTAAAAATTTATAAAATTTGTGGACATTAAGAAAAGAGTAACGAATTAGGGTTTGACCCCTCTCTAGTCCATGAATTTTTTAATTTTTCTTTTTGTACAAATGTTTTGAAATTTGGAATTTACATTCTTGACTCAAAGGGGCTTCTATGGGTAGAATCTGAAGATTTTAGGAATCCTTTCTAAGTCCGAACATGATTTTTGAAAATGAAGATAGAAGTCTGGATTTTCAAAAATTTAACACCAATGTATTGAGGGTGGTGGAGAAATAAATAACACAAGCAATCAAGCTAACTTTAGGGTTCCACCACCCTAAATTTTTCTTTTTTTTGTTTTGATCTTTTAAGGATTTTTTTGAGATTTTTCTTAGGCTTTTCAAGTGGTTTTGGCTAGGCACTTACCTGAAATCTACGGGAAGACAAGATTATTTGAAGCTTCCGCTCCAAAATAACCAAATTCTTGCTTTTGCCTGATTCACACCTAGTCAAAACAAAACAAAAACTAGTGAAGCCTCGAGTATGCACGAGAGATAAATGAAGATAACTAAGTTGTGCCTCCCTAGCAATGACAAAAAAGGTGATGTGAATTTTACGCAATTTGTAAAAGTTGTTTTTTAAGTCATTATACGCGTAAATCTTGATAGACTTTTAAATTTGTAAAACCTATATAGGTGAGTATCTAGGGTCACCCAAGGAGACCAAATTCTTAGTCAATTAGCATGTTCTCTCTCACTCTCTCAAATCCTCAACTTGTATTTTTGTTGTTTTGAAATTTTTAGGTTTTTGGAAATAATTGGGATAACAAAAGTGATTGATTTGAAACCAAAATGCAAAAATGATTACGATAGAATTTGAACCTTCCTAAACACAATCCAGGTATGTGTGACCTAGAATAATTAAGAAGGAAGAAATAAAAGTGCACTAAAGTAAGAGAGCTACTTGAATTAAAGTGAAACAAAAATAATTAAAGGCAACTATATTGATTAGAATAAAACTTTGTCTTACAACATGTTTATAGAGGAATGCTTATACAATAAAATGAATACAAAATAAAATGAAATACTAAGGAAATCTCCTGTTATTCTGAAGGAAAAGAACTCCTTACTCCAAGTCCAAAGGCTCCTGGACCTAGAAAGGCTCCTTCTTGAGGTGCTCCTCCTTGAAATGCACCTCTTCTACTACTTAAGGTGGACATCTTCCACCCCTAGCCTCCTCCCTGCATGGTCATCCTCCTGATTGTGCAACAATCAAAGGTCATAATTGACCTAAATTAGGCTAGGACTTACATAAATTAGGGTAATTCATGCATGCATAAGCATTATTTGCATCTTTACTACTTTCCTTTAGCTATGCATAAAATAATGTTATAATATGCTGATTAAGTGCATTATGTCAATTACAGGTAATAAGCTGGATCTGGAGCTGGATCTGAAGCTGGATTGGGAATAATGGGTGTTGCAGCAGAGCTGGAGCAGAAGACATAGATTAGATGTAGTAAATAATAATGTAAGGGAATTAATGCATGCTACTCTATTAAGTAGGAATAAAGCAGTAAAATGTGAAAAGCTTAGGTCCATCCTAGCCCTACGATAGCCTAGAGACTTCCGCAAGCCTTAGCCACACTTAGATTAGGTCATCGCACCCTAGAAAACCTTAAAACCCTAATTCCAACCTTTATCTGGATGTCCAGATGAATTATAGGACATCCAGAACCCTTAGCCAACTCCTGCACACCTTAAACCCACTTCTGTAGTGTTATTAGACATCCAGACACTCGGTCAGACGTCCAATTTCTGCAGAATACCCAAGACAGAACCTTGAATTCTTCCTGACTCTAATTGGACGTCCAGACAACAAGTCTGGACTTTTGATATTTCAGTATAAGACATCTGATTCTATTTTTTGACGTCTGGAATTGCTCTCCAGTTCCTATTTTGAGATTCAAGCCTTCATCATGGATCACTAGCTCCCTAAACTCAATTCCAACCCCATAGGAGCCTAAATTAAGGTACCCGAACCCTAGTACATCACCTCTAGACCTCCCTAAGGACCTAATTAGGTCCTCACTAAACCTAATTGACTTAGATCATAGTCAATTACCATTGCCTAGTCAATTGGACTCATAGGGTCCAATTGAGCTCAGATCTCAACCTACACAAGTCCAATTGGACTTAGTGAGAGTCCAATTGACCTAAGCCCAACCTAATTGAGTTATTTCACTCTCAATTAGGTTCACACTCATTCAATTAAACTTGGGTTAAGTTTAATTGCAATTCCCCCTCAGCAATTAGGGTTTGCAACCCTAATTTAAGTCCTACACCTACCTAAACCCCTTAGGACCTAACCTATACCACTTAGCCACCTAGGGCACGGCCACACACCCACACACACACACCCATTCATGCACACACACCCATCTAGAGTTCTCTAGAACTCTCTTCAAGTGGCGCAACTCTTGGTTGCCAAATTTAGTAACCAAGAGTCATTCAATTCTTAGATCCACTTTTTATGGATCTAAGAACTACCCTCTCTCTCCATGGCCGGCCACTTATGGAGTTCTCTTTAGAGAATTCCATGCTTCTCCAGAGAGACTCCCTTAGGTCTATAAAAGGACCTAAGGGGTTGCCATTTGCATTCATCCCATTCTTGGCACTCATCCATCTAGGTTAGCTACATTCCACCTCCACTTCACCTCCACAAGGAGCACCACCATGGTAGCCACCATCTCCACTCCAGGATGCTGGATCACCTCACCAACCTCTCTCCAAGGGCCAGCCTAAGCACCATTGGCCGCCCCTCCTCTCAACCAGTCAAAGGCAATCGGAGCCCACCTCCGAATGCCCTTCTTTTTTGCTAGATTAGTAGCCTTAGCTCTTCATAGTTTTACTATTTTCATTTACTGCTTAGTAGTGTAGTTCTTATTCTCCCCCAATGATGCATGCAAAATCCCCCCATAGATTCCTGTATGCGATCGTTTTCTATTAGTTAGATTTATGTTTTTAAGCTATCCTTTACAAGATTTCCTCTAAATTCCATGTTGCAAACATCCTTCTGAATGAATGAATAAAAGATACTTTTATATACATATCACTATGTTGGAAATCGCCATGACCTTAATGGTTGCAATCTATTTCATGTGATTCAAGTTGCCTACTTTTCATTTGTATATGTATGTTGCAACAAGCATGTCGATTTCAAGAAATATAGAAGATTTAACTATAAATGCATTTTCTATAAACAGCCACCACATCACTAGAATTGTGCGCACTGAAACTCATACTTTCACTTTCGTTATCTATCTAACACACGTGCATGTAATCAGAATTCACAATAGAAGTGGCAAAACTCCAATCCGAAGATTGGAAACCAGCGTGTGATTCTAAATAAAGTAAAACAATAAAAGATCAATTTCAGATTTGAACAAATGCCTCCCCGAGACGAACGTCCGGGACTCAAAGTCTCGTTATCTTTTTATAAATATTTTTGTTTGATCGTATTGCGCACTATACTACGATGCTTTTCGTATCAAAATGTGCTCTACGAGATCCAAATAAATGGTGTCGTTGCTGGAGAGGTCACGCCATTTTTTTTTATTTTGATCTTTTAAACTATCACTGAAAAATCTTCCTCTACTTTATTTTTGTATGTGTAGGACAACACAAGAAAAATGGGATATATGTACACAACGAGTGCAGAAAAAGATTTCCAAGTGCACATCATCTCTTCTTAGGCTAGGTTTTCTTCTGAACCCTATGATTAGATTTACTTCCAGCAATTTCTTTTGAAAACAAAGAAAAAAAAAACTTATTCATTTTCGTGAAAAAGAAAAAAAAATAAAAAAAAATTCAAAGAAAATCTAGATTAGGTTCCTTTTTAAATCCTAGTTTAGCTTGAAAAAGCAAAAAAAAGAAATCTTTTGAAAATCCTTTGAAAAAAAAGAAAAAAAATCCTTTTCGAATAAAATTTGTCAAAGTTCTTGAAAAATGGAAAAAAAATTTTGGTAGAGAGCATGAATATCAAACTCAAACACTCTTTAAAAGCTTCTCCACCACTCTCTGATTTTCCTCCAGTGTTTAAAGTCTATTTTAAAAATTCAATTTCCGAAAAACTAGTAAACAAAAAAATATGAAATTCAGGCTAGACCTTCATTTTCAAACCATCTTACAAACGGCACCATTTTTTTGAAAAACTTCCAAGTATAAAAGTTCTAAAAATTCACGAAGTGTAAGGGGGTCAGACAGACCCAGATTTGTGATTTTTCAAAATTCAAAAAGCAATTCAAAGCAATCAGCGAATCTATTTTGACTCAAAATGGTAGGGTTTGAAATATGATCTCATTGGCTTTATTTTCCATATTTTTATCAAATTTTTGAAAATCATTTAGTACTGTTACAAAGCGAAAAATCGATCAGGGGTCAAAATTTCAGATCTAACCTCCTGACATTCAAAAATCTCTAAAAATTCGATTGAAATAGTAAAAATTATAAAAAAATATTTTCTGAAAATATAATTGAAAAAGGAATCTACTCGCCAAATTTTAAGTTAATTGGATTCCAATTGTTGTTAGAGAACTAATTGTAATTTTTGTGGTCTTCTGCTGAAGAAAAAAAATAAAAGAACAAAACCCTAGAATTTCATGAACCCTAGGTTACGCCTTTAGGGTTACAATTTAGAGCCACATTTGGCCTAGACTAGACTTAGTCAAGTCTAGTACATAGCCGGTGAGCTTCGTTACTTTGTGGGCCACTCACCAAAAACCCCAACTGAAGAAAAATGGGCTAAAAATCAAGTCTAAAACATGAAATCAACCCGAATTCATTGTCGTACTACTGGGTGCTTTCAACCTCTTGGCTGGGTTAGCCGTGAGGGGGGATTCACTTTCAATCAGTTGTACAACGAATTTTCTTCAGGAATTAGAACTTAAAATGAAAAATCTAGTTACAAGATCATAAGGACCATCTAATTGGCAGGGCCTTAGCCTTGTCTACCTTGGCTACACCAACCCAGGGGTTGGGTGGTGTACGCAAGGAAGGAGGTCACTTAGACCTCAATTGGTTGGACCTCGGGAGCCACTCCCAAGGAGGTGGGTCACCTCGTCGGGACCATCTTCTCCCCCCACTTCTTCTACTCCCGTAGCCACAATGGCTAATCCTGGACCTAGACCTAGACCGGGTCAGGATAATCTGGACCCGATGGCTTATCTGGAAGACTGGGTGCTTGAATCTAAGGAGCGGCATCAGCAGAGCATGGACCGCATTTTGATGATGCTTGACAAAATGCAGCACCCACCATGAGGAGAACAACTGTGGGATTTCGATGATCCAGCCACACCAATCGTGGCACCCTTAGTCAGGATTCCTGTAGGCGGAGACACGTTTAAGCTCAAGCCTAATGTGATCGGTTTGATCAGCACCCACTTCTATGGAAACTCAAGCGAAGATTTGTTCCAGCACCTTGAGGACATGAGTCAACTCATAGAAATGATTTGACCTAGGAACATTGATCTTGGGATTGTTCTAATGAAGCTTCTCCCCTTCTCTCTGAGGGACAAGGCTTCATACTGGTTCAAGACCATTAGGAAGCCAATTGGAACCTGGCCAGAATTACGACATGAATTCCTGCAAAAGTTTTTCCCAATAGGTCAAACAAATGCGGTGAGGCGCGCAATCACGACTTTATCCCAAGGAGTTGGGGAGGAGTTGGATGAAGCATTGGATCAATTTCACAACCTTCTACGGAAATGGCCACACCATGGTATACCCAGATGGCACCAAGCTCAAATCTTTTACCATGGGATGGATGACACACATCGGTATCTGGCCGATGCATCTAGTGGCGGGAATTTCCTCACGAAAGACAAGAACGGCGCATTTGAGTTGTTCGAATCTTTGGCACAGAATTCGATGAATGCCACATCCATGAATCAGTTCCAGTGGCCTGGTCAGTAGCAGGTTGGTGTCCATGAGGCTCACACCGAGTCTATTCGAGCCGACATGGATATCATCGTCAAGCAGCTGGATAGAATAAATATGATTAAGAAAAGGATTGACCAAATTAGTCAGGGTCAATCTAACCTGAACTCTGCTACTCCAAGACCCTCCTATGCACTTTGAGACCCTCCTGCTCGAGTTAATCTACTCACTCGGGATGCATTTTCTCCTTATTTAAGAGATCCCATATATCAGGATCCCGTAAACAATCCAGATCTGGCACCATACGACTAGGGTTACGCACCACCCGCAGACTATAATACATATCCCCTTGATGGATATACGTCTCAAACATCTTCAACCTACGACGACGTCAGTGCTATTCAAGGATATGGGCGTAATAACCAGTATTCAGAGACATATAACCCTGGTTGGCGCCAGCATCAAAACTTCTCTTGGTCTGGTAATTCATCGAGACCACATCAAGATCCACACTACCAGACCTAGCAATACGAAAATGCGCAAAACACATACCCTAGGCAGCAGCCATTCTCGCATCAGCAGCAACGCCATCCTTTATACCAGCCGCTGCACCAAGCTGCCAGTCACCCTCAAAGCAAGCTGACCCTTTGGAGGCATTGAAAGAGGAGATGCAAGAACCAATGAGGAAATCTATACAAAATAGCTTGCAGATAATGAAGGCGATGGCTGACCAGATACAAACTATACAGAACACGTAAAACCAGCTGTTGCAGGAGCATAGGACTCAGGGAGCCTTGCCCTTCCAACTTGTCCCGAACCCTCGGTATGTGTAGAACCAAGGCACCCAATCTAGGTTTCAGGCAGCACAGGGATAGGCACATGCCATATTATAAGTGCCTTCTGCACCACCTAGTTACGCTTAAGGCCAGTCGCCTTTGATGCAGAACCCCGCATACTCTGCCCTCCTGCTTCCCCACCACCTCATGGACAACAAGCCGATGCAAATGTTGTCTCATTAAAGACTGGAAGGAAGACATTTGACCCACCACATAGGTAGGCGGGTCCTGATTTTTCTCACCCCTTGTCGTAGGCGGGTTCGACTCCTTCATCTCAGAAGCTACCTATGGTAGACAAGGGTAAAAGGCCCTTGACCATGAGATTCCTGTCGCTTCTCCTGAGGCTTTGACATGAAATGTAGTACGAAAAAAGGGAACATGAAATTTTGAGGACCAGAAGTCAATGTTCAAGGAAGTACATATTCAGGACCCCCTCCTCAAGGCAATCAATCACATTCCCTCAGTCTCTAGGTTCTTCAAGGACTATTGTACCCCAAAGCGATAGCCCAGAATTGGATGATAGGCAGTACTGTCAAAAGAGGCTAGTGCCGTGATTCTAGCCAACTTGCCACCGAAAAAGAAAGACCCTGGTACCCCACTTATATCCTGCTTCTTGCAGGATTCTCCATTTGATCAGGCCCTTCTAGATCTGGGTTCGTGTTTGAAAGTCATAGAGCACATTTTGATAGGAAAAGCATCGTAGTATAGTGTGCAATACGATCAAACAAAAATATTTATAGAAAGATAACTAGACTTTGAGTCCCGATCGTTCGTCTCTGGGTGGTGTTTGTTCAAATCTGAAATCGATCTTTTCGCTCTACTTGTTTACAGTCGCATGGCAATTTATGGTTATTACGTTTTTAAACACGACATGCTTAGTTGCAATAGATGATAATGAAAAGCAGGCAACTTTAATCACACGAAATATTTTGCAATCAATAAGCTTATGGTGATTTTCAACACAGAGATATATATATATATAAATATTTCTTTCATTCATTCATTCAGGAAGGTGTTTGCAACATGGAATGTAGAGGAAAGCTTATATAGGAAAGCTTGAAACAGAAATCTAACTAACAGAAAATGATCACATACAGGAATCTATGGGGGGATTTTGCATGCATCATTGGGGGAGAATAAGAGCCGCACTACTAAGTAGTAAATGAAAGCAGTAAAACAATGAAGAGCTAAACTACTAATCTAGCAGAAAAGAAGGGCACTCGGAGGTGGGCTCCGATGGCCATTGAATGGTTGAGAGGAGAAGGAGGGGCAGCCAACGGTGCTTAGGATGACCCTTGGAGAGAGGTTGGGGAGATGATCCAGCATCCTGGCATGGAGATGGTGGCCTCCATGGTGGTGCTCCTCGTGGAGGTGGAGTGGATGTGAGGGTAGCTAACCTAGGTGGATAAATGAATGCCAAGAATGGGATGGGTGCAAATGGCAACCCCTTAGGTCTTTCTATAGACCTAGGGGAGTTTCTCTAGTGAAGTGTGGAACTCTCCAGAGAGAGCCCCATAAGTGGCCAGCCATGGAGAGAGAGGGTAGTTCTTAGATCCCTAAAAAGTGGATCTAAGAATTGAATGACTCTTGGTTGCTAAATTTGGCAACCAAGAGTGGCACCACTTGAAGAGAGTTCTAGAGAACTCTAGATGGGTATGTGTGAGTGAATGGGTGTGTGTGTGTGGGTGTGTGGCCGTGCCCTATGTGGCTAAGTGGTCTAGGATAGGTTCTAAGGGGTTTAGGTAGGTGTAGGCCTTAAATTAGGGTTGCAAACCCTAATTGCTAAGGGGGAATTGCAATTAAACTTAACCCAAGTTTAATTGAATGAGTGTGAACCTAATTGAGAGTGAAATAACTCAATTAGGTTGGGCTTAGGTCAATTGGACTCTTACTAAGTCCAATTGGACTTGTGTAGGTGGAGATCTGAGCTCAATTGGACCCTATGAGTCCAATTGAATAGGCAATGGTAATTGACTATGATCTAAGTCAATTAGGTTTAGTGAGACCTAATTAGGTCCTTAGGGAGGTCTAGAGGTGATGTACTAGGGTTAGGGTACCTTAATTTAAGTTCCTAGGGGGTTGGAATTGAGTTTAGGGAGCTAGAGATCCAAGATGAAGGCTTGAATCTCAAAACAGGAACTGGAGAGCCATTCCAGACGTCCAAAAATAGAATCAGATGACTTATACTCAAAAATCAAAAGTCCTGACTTGTTTTCTGGACGTCCAATCAGAGTCAAGAGGGTTTCTAGGTTTTATCTTGGGTATTCTGCAGAAATTGGACGTCTGACCAAGTGTCTGGACATCCAATAACACTGCAGAAGTGGGTTTAAGGTGTGCGGGAGTTAGCTAAGGGTTCTGGACATCCTATAATTCATCTGGACGTCCAGATAAAGGTTGGAATTAGGGTTTTGAGGTTTCCATAGGTGCGATGACCTAATCTAAGGGTGGCTAAGGCTTGGGGAAGTCTCTAGGCTATCCTAGGGCTAGTATGGACCTAAGTTCTTCACGTTTTACTGCTTTATTCGTACTTAATAGAGTAGCATACCTTAACTCCCTTACATTATTATCTAGTACATCTAATCTATGTCTTCTGCTCCAACTCTGCTGCAACACCCATTATTCCTAATCCAGCTTAGATCCAGCTTCAGATCCAGCTTATTACCTGTTATTGACATAATGCACTTAATCAGCACATTATAACATTATTTTATGCATAGCTAACGGAAAGCATTAAAGATGCAGATAATGCTTATGCATGCATGAATTACCCTAACTTATGCTAAGTCCTAGCCTAATTTAGGTCAATTAAGACCTATGATTGCTGCGTAATCATATCCCCATGCCTAAATCTTGCTAGTCCATAGCAATTGCAAGAATAAATTATTCACAGAAGGGTCCCTAAGGGATTTCTTATTTTATCAAGTGTATGCTTAGATATTTTTCTCCTTTTTGTTTTCATCTTATGCTCTAGAAATCCAAACAATCGTGAAAGTGCAGCTATGTAGCTTTTGCAATGGATTCGAGTGAAAAACTGATACACCTGTAAAGCATGTACTTGACCCCTAGTAAAATTCTAACAGGATAAGCGGACTTCTTCCCTTGGGGTATTCTAGATATTCTATGAATTTCACCCCAGCTTTAAGCTTGGGTAGAGAATCTTAGAGGGAAAATATTATATATTTGGTGGGTCGCTCTCGACTGGTGCTACATAGAAATTAGTACTTCAGAATCTAGTTTCCTGGGCTATCAAGTAACTCAACTCAGAGAAAGACGAGAAAAAACTATGCTCTCTTTTGATTCCTTTGTATTCATTCTCTCTTTCTCTTTTTCTTTTTCCTTTCTTTTCTTCTTTTTCTTAGAGCTCGCAATCTCACCAAATTCACACATATGACCTGTATTTGGTGGTCTCACTTGGCATTAACACTTTAATTGAGTTCTCATAACCTTAACAATAAGTTGGAATTCCTCAGCCAGTATTCGGTTGGTTAGAAACATAGAAAGATAGGTTAAGGCCTTATTTGGTGGATCTCAAATTTATTTGGTAGTATTGCCTCAATGCAACTGAAATAAACACTAAATATTCACTCTTTTTTTCTTTGCTTTTTCTAATTTTTCTCTTTTTTAGTTTTTCCCTTTTTCTTCACCATTTTTTCTCTTTTTTTCTATGTATTTATTTTTTCAACTAGCACACATCCATGAACTTTATTGAGGAGGCATTATTAGGGATTGGTGGTACTCAAAAGACATTGGGTGGCTTATTTGGTGGAAGTGCCTTCTCACGGTACCGAGAGAGATGGATAGGATGATGTATTTCTGACCTTGACATCAATGCCCTCCTTCAACCGAGGATTCCGTAAAGCATGGTCGTAACCATCCACCTTAGCCATAGTTTTATGAAAACTCGCTCTCCGTGTATTTGCCTTATTTGGTGGCTCTCAATATTTCGCACAAAGATGTATATGCAAAAATCGAGAGTGAAAACTATTTCTAATCTCAGAGTATCATCACCTAATTATCTAGGACTCCAGATTCCTTGTACTAATCTTAGAGCACTAGTACACTCTACTCTCATCTCACACTATTTGGTGGATTTTTGGAAGAAAATCTGCGTGACACCCAAAACACTATCCAGGGGTTCAGGGAAAGAAGCACTGCTTCTTCTCGATAGACTAAAGACGTTTATCGGCCTTCACCATGAATCCATTGTAAATTTTACATGTGTGTGAAAAGTTGTACTGGATTCCAGATTATAGGAATCAACTAAAGGATAAAATCCCTATTGCATTCTCTTAATAAAATAATCTTATTCATGAATGTAATATGTATATATGCTATAAACAAGAACCTCGTGTAATTTGTACTTCGTAAAATTTTCGTATCAGGTTTCATTCAGCTTGATCTTAAATTTAGAACAAAAGGTGAGCGAGTGAGTCAGAAATGGCTATTGCAGATGATTTTTAGCTCCAACGCGAGCATTGGAGGTGGAATCAGTTGTTCTTTTATTAAGGGTCCTAAAGTACGTTTTACATGCAGATCGAGGTTTTCCTAAATGTTGGCATAAAAATTTTCAGTTTTGTTGTATCTACCCCCCATGCCTAAGTTCTTGCATGTCCTCATGCATGAATATAAAAGAAAATAAATACAGCAGGGAGAGAATGGGTAGAAATCACCTGTAATTGCTACTAAAAGTATACATTCAGCACCGGCCAACCTGTCAGTATGCAATATGCAGAAAGAAAATATTCTAAAAGAAAAGTATGCTATATACAAAAATGGTTTTGTATAGATGATGGTGGAATGTGGGATAGCGGCTACCTATACGTACTGAGTTTAACGCCTCCAGCTGGGCGAGAATTCAATCACACGTCCTCAATAAGATGAACGATCTCGTCAGGTGGAGGAGGTTCCTAGGCGAAGAAAGGCTTGAGGCATTAGCCATTTACCGTAGATATATGCCCAAATTTTGGGTCCTTGATCTGTACTGCCCTAATAGGATATGGGTCAATCACAACATATGGGCTAGTCCACTTTGACTTGAGCTTCTTTGAGAAAAGTTTTAATCGTGAATCAAACAACCAGCCTTGCTGGTTGGGCGTGAATGTTTTTCTCTGGATGTGGCGGTCATGAAAGGCCTTGGTCTTGTCCTTGTATATCAATGCATTCTCATAGGCCTCCCACCGGATCTCTTCTAATTCACTGAGCTGGAGTTTCCATTCTTGACCTCCGGCATCAAGGTCAAGGTTACATTTTTGCACCACCCAAAAGGCACGATGTTCCAACTCTACAGGAAGGTGGCAGGCCTTGCCATATACCATACGATATGGGGACATTCTGAGTGGGGCCTTGTATGTGGTCCGATATGCCCAGAGCGCATCAACTAATTTATCAGACTAGTCCTTCCTGTCTGGTCTAATCGTCTTCCGGAGAATCAGCTTGATCTAACAGTTAGACACTTCAGCTTGCCCATTGGTCTGTGGGTGATACGGGGTGGCTATACTATGATGTACCCCATATTTCTTTAATAATGACCTGAAGTGGGCGTGGATGAAGTGGCTTCCCCCGTTGCTAATCAGAGCACGGGGTATTCCTAATCTCACGAAGATGTACAGCCGTACGAAAGAAATGACGATCTTATGATCAGCCCGTCTCGCCGGGATGGCCTTGACCCACTTCAAGACATAGTCAATAGCTAGTAATATGTAGTCTAAGCCATGCGAGTTTGGAAAAGGGCCCATAAAATCGATGCCCCAGATGTTGAACACTTCTACAACCATGATGGGTTGGAGTGGCCTCATGTCTCTCTTGGTCATAGAATCGACCGACTAGCAATGTTTGCAGTGTTGGGCGTATTCGTGTGTATCTCTGAAAATGGTTGGCCAGAAAAATCCTAACTGCAAAATTTTTGCAACTGCTTTCCGTCCCGAGAAATGAACAATACAAGCATCATTGTGGCAAAAAGATAACACACTGGGGATTTCAGAATCTGGGATGCATCTTCGAATAATCTGATTCGCTCCATTGCGGAAGAGCAGTGGGTCATCCCAGAGGTAGAATTTGTCCTCTGCAGTAAATTTGAGTTTCTGGTCCCTGGATAGGTTCGCGGGAATCTTGCCTACGGCAAGATCATTCGCGATATCCGCATACCAAGGGAACTCAACAGAGTGAACTGCCAAAAGAGATTCATCTGAAAATTGCTCGTGGATAGGCAGGAAATAAGGAATGTGGCCTGGGTCCAGTCTGGATAGGTGATCCGCTACAACATTCTGCTTTCCAGCTTTGTCACGGATTTCAATATCAAATTCTTGCAATAGAAGGATCCATCTAATGAGATTAGGTTTGGCATCCTTCTTTGCCAACAAATGTCAGAGGGCAAAGTGATAAGTGAAGATGATAACTTTGGACCCTAATAGGTACGATCTAAATTTCTCCAACCCGAATACTACTGCTAGCAATTCTTTTTGGGTGACAGTATAATTGCGCTGAGCCTCATTCAGCGTCTTGCTAGCATAGTATATGACAAAGGGTTGTTTCTCCCGACGCTGGCCTAAAACAACACCGACGGAAAAGTCAGAAGGGTTGCACATCATCTCAAAATCAAGCGACCAGTCAGGTGGTTGGAGAATTGGGGAATCAGAGACAACGCTTCGTAAAGTCTTGAAGGCACTGAGACATGAGGTGTCGAATTCAAATGGGCATCAGCAATGTGGAGATTCATCAAAGGTCATGCAATTTTTGAGAAATCGCGTATAAATCTTCGATAGAAGCTGATGTGACCCAAGAATGATATGATCTGCTTGACCAAGCTAGGTGGAAATAGGTGGAAAATAATCTGTGATTTATCTCGATCGACCTCGAGTCCATTTTTAGAGATCCTATGCCCTAGTACTATGCCATCCCTCACCATGAAATGGCTTTTCTCCCAGGATAGTACTAGGTTTACCTCGATACACCGTTTCAGGATCTTGGTGAGGTTATCAAGACAAGATGCGAAATAATCTCCGAAAATGGAGAAGTCATCCATGAACACCTCCACATAGTCCCCAATCATGTCAGAGAAGATGGCCATCATACAATGCTGAAATGTTGCTGGTGAGTTGCAGAGGCCAAAGGGCATCCGCTTGAAAGTGAATGTTCCAAAGGGGCATGTGAATGTGGTCTTGTCTTGATCTTCCAAGCTAATCACTACTTGATTATACCCAGAGTATCCATCCAGAAAGCAAAAGAAACTGCGTCTGGCTAACCGTTCCAAGATCTGATGAATGAAAGGCAAAGGAAAGTGATCCTTCTGGGTAGCCATGTTCAGTTTCCTATAGTCGATGCAGACCCACTAAGATGTCGCAGTGTGGGTTGGGATGAATTCTCCCTTATCATTTTTCACAATGGTGAGTCCTACTTTCTTGGGAACTATCTAGATAGGACTTACCCACTAGCTGTCAGAGATTAGGTATACAATACCTACATCCAGCCATTTGATGAACTCCTTTCTAGCATATTCAGGTTAAGCCATCTTTGAGGTTGTCTCGAAGGTTTCACCCCCTCATCCATATAAATGTGGTGAGTGCAATACGAGGGGCGAATACCGCGGAGATCAGCAATACTCCACCCTATAGCAGCCCTATGGTCTTGTAGCGTAGAAATCAATTGATGCTCCTGTTCTTGGGTTTAGTGGGCATTAATAGTGACTGAGTATGTCTCACTTTCGCCCAAGAACACATAATTAAGTGAGTCAGGTAAGGGCTTCAATTCAATCACGGGTGGGTCAAAGTCAGGAATGGGAGTGGGAGGAGCAAACTCGAGGGTGGGAATTTGTTGATCCATATGCACGTAAATTCCCGTTGATTTGTTTCCTTTGAAATAATCTGTTGTGACTGCGTTAATGGGGAACCTGTTAGCTGTGGTCACATCTTCCTACAAAAACAGGGGCAATCCAGTAGTGTACGGATCAGGATAACTAGATTCAGGGGTGCTATGGTTAGAAGCACAGCTTAAACAGTCAGATCCTCGGGGAGATATGTGTAGCGCAGTGGTCTCAGTCCCATGTTGATCGAGTTCCAAGAACCCTGAAAGTGCAGATGAATGAGACATTAGGTCATCACAAAGGAGCCCAATTTACCAAAGTATGCTTAATCTTCATCTTCACCATCCTCCTCTATGCGATCATAGTCAAAATTCTTTGATGCCATGAATATGTCAAGTCAAAGTCGCTCATTACCTAGAGCTATCTCCATACACCTGGATGCACAATCAATGTTTGCTTAGGCTGTCACTAGAAATGGGCGACCCAAAATAATTGGTGCATCTCAAAGATTAGGAGGAACTTCCATATCGAGAACAAAAAAATTAGTGGGAAAGCAGAACCCGCGGACTTTTATGATCATGTTCTCAACCACTTCCCTTGGTGTTTTTACTGATCTATCAGCCAGCTGAATTGTGACCAAGGTAGGCTTTAACTCCCCAAATCAAACTCGATCAAATATGCCAGTGGGAGTTAGGTTGATGGATGAACCCAGATCTAGAAGGGCTTGATCAAATGGAGAATTCTGCAAGAAGGAGAATATAAGTGGGGTACTAGGGTCTTTCCTTTTCGGTAGCAAGTCGGCTAGAATCATGATGCTAGCCTCTTCTGACAATACCGCCTATCATCCAATTCTTAGCTATCGCTTCAGGGTACAATAGTCCTTAAAGAACCTAGTGACAGTGGGGATGTGATCAATTGCCTCAACAAGGGGGACCTGAATATGTACTTCCTTGAACATTGACTTCAGGTCCACAAAATTCCCCGTGTCCTTTTTTCGTACTACATTTCATGTCAGAGCCTCAGGAAAAGGGACGGGAATCTCGGGGTCAAGTGGCCCCCTTATCTACCTCAGGTGGCTCCTGAGATGAAGAAGGAATCGAACCTAGCTGTGGCAAAGGGTGAGAAAAATCAAGACCTGCCTGCCTATGTTGTGGGTCGAATGTCTTCCTTTCGCTCCTCAAGGAGATTGCATTTGCATCGGCTTGTCGTCCATGAGGTGGCAGGGGAGAGGAAGGGGCATAGTATGCGGGTTTCTACATCAAAGGCAGCTAGCCTTGAGCATGACCAGGTGGTGCAGGAGGCACCTGTAATATGGTGTGTGCCTGTCCCTGTGGTGCCTGAAACCTAGGTGGGGTGCCTTAGTTCTGGACATATTGAGGGTTCGGGACAAGTTGGGAGGGCAAAGCTCCCTAAGTCCTATGCTTCTGCAATAGCTAGTTTTGCATGTTCTGCATAGTCTATATCTAGTCAGCCATCACCTTCATTATCTGCAAGCTATCCAGTGTAGATTTCCTCATTGATTCTTGTAGCTCCTCTTTCAGTGCCTCCAAAGGGTCAGCCTGCTTTGGAGGGTGACTGGCAGCTTGATGCAGTAGCTGGTATATAAAATGAGGTTGCTGTTGCTGAGACGAGAATGACTGCTTCCTAGGGCATGTGTTCTGTGCATTCCCGTATTGCCTGGTCTTGTAGTGTGGATCTTGATGTGGTCTCTGTGAATTACTAGACCAAGAGAAATTCAGATGCTGGCACCAACCAGGGTTATACGTCTCTGAATATGAGTTATTACACCCGTATCCTTGGATAGCACTGACATCCTCGTAGGCTGAAGATGTCTGAGACGTGTATCCATGAAGGGGATACGTATTATAATTTGCAGGTGGTATGTAACCCTGGTTGTAAGGTGCCATATTGGTATCGTTTACGGGATCCTGATATGCAGGATCTCGTAAATAAGGAGAAAATGCATCCCGAGTGAGTAGATTAACTTGAGCAGAAGGGGCTCGAAGTGCATAGGAGGGTCTTGGAGTGGCAAAGTTCAGGTTTGATTGACCCTAACTAATTTGGTCAATCTTTTTCTCAATCGAGTTTATTCTATCCAGCTGCTTGACGATGATATCCATGTTGGCTCAAATAGACTCGATGTGAGCCTCATGGACACCAACCCGCTGCTGACCAGGCCGCTGGAACTGGTTCATGGATGCAGCATTCATTGAATTCTCCACCAAAGATTCAAACAACTCAGATGCGTTGTTCTCGTCTTTTGCAAGGAAATTCCCGGCACTAGATGCATCGGCCAGATATCGATGTGTGTCATCCAGCCCATGGTAGAAGATTTGAGCTAGGTGCCATCTGGGTATACCATGGTGTGGGCATTTCTGGAGAAGGTCGTGAAATCGGTCCCAGGCTTCATGCAACTTCTCCAGAAAGTCATGATTTTGTGCCTCATCACGTTTGTTTGACCAATTGGGAAGAACTTTTGCAGGAATTCACATCGTAATTCCGGCCAGGTTTCAATTGGCCTCCCAATGGTCTTGAACCAGTATGATGCTTTGTCCCTCAGAGAAAATGGGAAAAGCTTCATTAGAACAAACCCGAGATCAATGTTCCTGGGTCGAATCGTTTCTGCGAGTCGACTCAAGTCCTCTAGGTGTTCGAACGGATCTTCTCTTGAGTTTCCATGGAAGTGAGTGCTGATCAACTCGATCACATTGGGCCTGAGCTCAAATGCATCTCTGCCTATAGGAATCCTAACTAAGGGTGCAATGATTAGTGCGGCTGGATCATAGAAATCTCGTAGTTGTTATCCTTAAGGTAGATGTTGCATTTTGTCAAGTGCCATCAAAATGCGATCCATGCTCTATCGATGTCGCTCCTCAGATTCAACCACCTGGGCTTCCAGATGAGACATTGGGTCCAGATTATCAATATCCTGACCCAGTCTAGGTCCAGGTCCAGGATTAGCCATTGAGGCTATGGGAGTAGAAGAAGTGGTTGGAGAAGATGGTCCCGGCGAGGTGACTCACCTCCTTGGGAGTGGCTCCCAAGGTCCAACCAATTGAGGTCTAGGTGACCTCCTTCCTTGCATACACCACCCAACCCCTGGGTTGGTGTAGCCAAGCCATACAAGGCTACGTGATAAACGCCAGTTTATCATCATTTTTATGCTTTAAAACTAACCTAGCTCTTAGGATTTTACTCCGCAAACGGGTTTTTGGGCTGCATTTAGGCATAAATTAGGATAGGCATGCATTGCATTTTTTATTGTCATTTTAATGTGTTTTTGTGAGTGTTAGGGATGTACAGATGCATAGATCCCTAAAACCCTAGCACTCAAGAAGGCAAATGGTGAAGGAGAAGCCCAGACTAGCTGGAACTCAGCCTAATCCAGCTCACCTCAGCTTGATCCAACTCACCTCAGCTTGATCAAGCTCACCGCAACTGGAACCTAGCTTACTTGAACTAGGGTTAGCTCATCCCAGCTCCATTCAGCTAATCTCAGCTGGATGGCAGCTCAAGAGAGTTCATCTTAGCTCACCCTAGCTCAAGTCAGCTCAGATCCAGCTCAACTTAGCTGAGTCTAGCTCATCTCAGCTCCCACTAGTTCACAGGGAGCTCTAGCTAGCTCAGCTGAGTTGACAGGAGTTCACCCCAGCTCAGATCCAGCTACATTCAGCTCCACTCAACTCCAGCCAGCTGAAGAAGAATTCATCTCAGCTCAGGAAGCTCAAGTCCAGCTCCCGGGGACTCAGCTTAGCTCAACTCAGTTGAGCTAAGCTACCTTAGCTGCCTCAACCAGCTTGATTCTCCCCGGGAGCACCAGACCAAGCTCACCTCAGCTCATTTTGGTAGAAGCTAGCTCACTTTAGCTTGGCTTAGCAACTAGCAAAGAACTAGCAAGCTAAGCCAGCTAGAGTAGCCCCATGCCAGCCTCTTCAGCAGCAGCCAGCTCCAGCTCCAACTCCAGACTTCTTCTCCTCAGCTCCTTCCTCCAAACCCTAGCTCCAACATCTTCTCCTCTACTCCTCCATTAGCTAAGCTAGCTTAGCTTAGCTTAGCTTAACTATGCTCCAATGTCCTTGGCTTGTACCACCCCAAAAACCAACCTACCAACTCCACCTAACTAGCTCCACCTAAGCTCCACATAAGCTAACCCACTTGGCACCAACCTAACCTACCCACCACCTCCAAAAGACACCTAAAAGTGGCACCAAAAACTACCCATAACCACTCCTTAATGGCGCCACTTTTCCCTCCAAAATCCCCCCTCATCTCCACCACACAATCCCCCTTGAATCCATCTCCACCATCCACCTAACTCCCCTTCTAGAAGACCCCATGTTGGCGCCAACATGGGGGTGTCTCTCCACCACCAAAAGACACCAACACCACCATAACCACCCCCTTTAACACCCCTTGGGTTGGCGCCAACTCACCCTAGCCATAGGATCACCAACCACCCTCATCCTTCCATCCTAGCCCTCCATTTCAAGGGGCACCTTAACCCCCCATCCTATTCTATAAAAAGCCACCACCTACCACCATTTTGGGGCATCCTCCCTTAGTATATTTTCTACCTAAACCACCTATACCTACGGCCAAGAAGAAGGAGTAGAGAAGGAGATTAAAGGGGCACATCACCAGCCCTTTTGGTGCCTTCTTCTCCCCACTCTCTTCAACTTGAGCCACGCCAAGGAGGAGGACTCTCCCACTTCAAGGAGGACGGCCAGGCAAAGGAGAAAAGCTTAGGGTGGACGTCCACCCTTGGAGAGAAACTTAGGGCACGCCCCCTTAGGGCTTGCCTTGGAGGTCATCACTTTGGCGGAGTACTGCAAGGAAGGAGTTGAAGGATTCTTTTCAAGCTTGGGAGCCACCAACCTTGGAGCAAGAAGCCCTCTTCTTCACCATCTATTTAGAGGATTTGTGTTTTCTTTCTTTATTTCAATTATCTAGTAGTAGAAGCATTCCTCTACTAGGCATTTTTGTTAAACACTTTATCAATTATCTAGTTGCCTTCTTCGCATATCTTGTTTGCATTTCTATTTGCTTATTTTATGCATTCTTCACTTCCTCTCCCTAATTATTCTAGGCCTCCACTTGCTTAGAGTGAGCTTAGGGAGAGGCTCTACTTGCCACTTTAGAGTAGTTTACTTAATTGGAAGTGTAAACACTTTTCCCGCCATAATTTCGCATGTTGCCTTAGTTCAAAAACAAAAAAAAAATGGTATATTGAAAATTACCAAAAGAAAGTTGAGATATATTCCAAGCAAGAGAATCAATTTTGCAACCATATTGCCTCCTTGGACGACCCTAGATACTTCCCTATCTAGGATTATAAATTTAAGAGCGAAAGTGGATTTACGCGTTACAACGACGTATTTTAACAAACCGCGTATTTTCGCTATCACTACAGCCCTGTCAATCAGATGGTCCTTATGAATCATATGACTAGATTTTTCAATTTAAGTTCTAATTCCTGAAGAAAATTTGTCATACAACTGACTGAAAGTGATTCCCACCTCTCGGCTAACCTAGCCAAGAGTTTGAAATCACCCAATAGTACGATAACGAATTCGGGTTTATTTCATGTTTTAAACTTAATTTTTAGCCATTTTTCTTTAGTTGGGGTTTTTGGTGAGTGGCCCACAAGGTGACCAAGCTCACTAGCTAAGTACTAGACTTGACTAAGTCTTGGTTAGCCAAAATGTGGTCTCTAAATTATAACCCTAAAGGTGTAACCAAGGGTTCATGCAATTCTAGGGTTCTGTTCTTTTGTTTTGTTTTTCTTCTTCTCCAGTAGACCACAAAAAGATACAATTAGTTCTTTGACAAAAATTGGAATCCAATTAGCTTGAAATTTGGCGAGTAGATTCCTTTTTCAATTATCTTTTCAGAGAATATTTTTTGTTGAATTTTTACTATTTCAACCGAATTTTTGGAGATTTTTGAATGTTTGGGGGTCAGATCTAGAATTTTGACCCCTGGTCGAGTTTTTACATTGAACAGTATCAAATGACTTTCAAAAATTCAGGAAAAATATGTAAAATAAAGATAGTGAGATTAGCTTTCAAATCCCACCAATTTTAGTCAAAACAGATTCACGGATTTCTCAAAATTATTTTTTAAAATTTAGGTCAGTCTGACCCCTTGCACTTCGAGAATTTTTAAAAATTTTATACTTGGAATTCTTTTCAAAAAAATGGTGTCGTTTGAAAGATGATTTGGATATGAACGTCTAGCCCAAATTTTAGATTTTTTTGTTCACTAGCTTTTCGGCAATCGAATTTTTAAAACAGACTTTGAACCTTTGCCGAAAATCAGAGAATGGCGAAGAAGCTTTTAGAAAGTGTTTGAGTTTGAAATTCATGCTCTCCACTGAAATATTTTTTTTTTTTCAAAAATTTTTGCGAGTTTTTTTTTTAAAAAAAGATTTTTTTTTCAAAGGATTTTCAATTATATATATATATATATTTGCTTTTTCAAACTAACCTAGGATTCAAAAAGAAACCTAATCTAGATTTTTTTATTTTTTTTCTTTTTTTTTAACGAAAATGAATAAGTTTTTTTTTTCTTTCAAAAGAAATTGCTGGAAGCAAATCTAATCCTAGGGTTCTGAAGAAATCCTAGCCTAAGAAGAGATGTGCACCTGATTTCTTTCTCTACACTCGTGTGCAGATCCTGTTTTTCCTTTATTCTCCTGCACATCCAAAAACAAAGTAGAGAAAGATTTGATAGTGATAGTTTAAAAGAACAAAATAAAAAAAAATGATGTTGCCTGCACGGCAACGGTGCCATTTGTTCGAAAGTCGTAGAGCGCATTTTGATAGGAAAAGCATCATAGTATACTACGCAATACGATCAAACAAAAATATTTATAAAAAGATAACGAGACTTTGAGTCCCAATCGTTCATCTCTGGGAGGCATTTGTTCAAATCTAAAATCGATCTTTTAGCTGTACTTGTTTATAGTCGCATGGTAGTTTATGGTTATTACGCATTCAAACACGACATGCTTAGTTGAATAGGTGATAGTGAAAAGTAGGCAACTTTAATCACACGAAATATTTTGCAATCAATAAGCACATGGTGATTTTCAACACAGAGAGATATATATAGAAAAATATTTCTTTCATTCATTCATTGAGGAAGGTGTTTGCAACATGAAATGTATAGGAAAGCTTGAAACATAAATCTAACTAGCAGAAAATGATCGCATACAGGAATCTATGGGGGGATTTTGCATGCATCATTGGGGGAGAATAAGAGATACACTACTGAGCAGTAAATGAAAGCAGTAAAACTATGAAGAGCTAAACTACTAATCTAGCAGAAAAGAAGGGCATTCGAAGGTGGGCTCCAATGGCCTTCAAATGGTTGAGAGCAGAAGGAGGGGCAGCCAATGGTGCTTAGGTCGACCCTTGGAGAGAGGTTGGGAAGATGATCCAACATCCTGGCATGGAGATGGTGGCCTCCATGTTGGTGCTCCTCGTGGAGGTGGAGTGGATGTGGGGGTTGCTAACCTAGGTGGATGAATGAATGCCAAGAATGGGATGGGTGCAAACGGCCACCCCTTAGGTCTTTTTATAGACCTAAGGGAGACTCTCTGGAGAAGTGTTGAACTCTCTAGAGAGATCCCCATAAGTGGCCGGCCATGGAGAGAGAGGGTAGTTCTTAGATCCATAAAAAGTGGATCTAGGAATTGAATGACTCTTGATTGCTAAATTTGGCAACCAAGAGTGACCCCACTTGAAGAGAGTTCTAGAGAACTCTAGATGGGTGTGTGTGCATGAATGGGTGTGTGTGTGTGGGTG
Source organism: Thalassia testudinum (assembly GCA_037157565.1). Lineage (NCBI taxonomy): Eukaryota > Viridiplantae > Streptophyta > Magnoliopsida > Alismatales > Hydrocharitaceae > Thalassia > Thalassia testudinum. Next base: position 4,409,398 of record JAZHRO010000073.1, on the reverse strand, counting down.
TGTGGCCGTGTCCTATGGGGCTAAGTGGTCTAGGTTAGGTCCTAAGGGGTTTTGGTAGGTGTAGGCCTTAAATTAGGGTTGCAAACCTTAATTGCTAAGGGGTAATTGCAATTAAACTTAACTCAAGTTTTATTGAATAAGTGTAAACCTAATTGAGAGTCAAAAAACTCAATTAGGTTGGGCTTAGGTCAATTAGACTCTCACTAAGTCCAATTGGACTTGTGTGGGCTGAGATCTGAGCTCAATTGGACCCTATGAGTCCAATTGACTTAGGTAATGGTAATTGACTATGATCTAAGTCAATTGGGTTTAGTGAGGACCTAATTAGGTCCTTGGGGAGGTCTAGAGGTGGTGTACTAGGGTTAGGGTGCCTTAATTTAGGTTCCTAAGAGGTTGGAATTGGGTTTAAGGAGCTAGAGATCCAAGATCAATACTTGAATCTAAAAATAGGAACTGGAGAGCTGTTCCAGACATCCAAAAATAGAATCAGATGACTTATACTCAAAAATCAGAAGTTCTAACTTGTTGTCTGGACGTCCAATCAGAGTCAGGAGGGTTTCTCGATTTTGTCTTGTGTATTCTATAGAAATTGGACGTCTAACCAAGTGTCTGGACATCCAATAACACTGCAGAAGTGGGTTTAAGGTGTGCGGGAGTTAGCTAAGGGTTCTGGACATCCTATAATTCATCTGGACGTCCAGATAAAGGTTGGAATTAGGGTTTTAAGGTTTCCTTAGGTGCGATGACCTAATCTAAGGGTGGCTAAGGCTTGGGGAAGTCTCTAGGCTATCCTAGGGCTAGTATGGACCTAAGTTCTTCGCATTTTACTACTTTATTCCTACTTAATAGAGTAGCATACCTTAACTCCCTTACATTATTATCTACTACATCTAATCTAAGTCTTCTGCTCCAGCTCTGCTGCAACACCCTTTATTCCTGATCGAACTCAGATCCAGCTTATTACCTGTAATTGACATAATGCACTTAATCAGCACATTATTACATTATTTTATGCATAGCTAAAGGGAAGCAATAAAGGTGCAGATAATACTCATGCATGCATGAATTATGCTAACTTATGCTAATTCCTAGCCTAATTTAGGTCAATTAAGACTTATGATTGCTGTGCAATCAGTTCGTCCATCAACCTAACTCCCACTGCCGTATTTGTTCGATTTCGATTTGGGGATTTAAAGCCCACCTCGGTCACGATTCAGCTGGCTGATAGATCAGTAAAAACACGGAGGGGGGTGGTTGAGAATGTGATCGTAAAAGTCCATGGGTTCTGCTTTCCCGCTGATTTTTTTGTTCTCGATATGGAAGTTCCTCCTAATCTCTGAGATGCACCAATTATTTTGGGTCGCACATTTCTAGCGACAGCCCGAGCGAACATTGATTGTGCATCCGGGTGTATGGAGATAGCCCTAGGTAATGAGTGACTTCGACTTGACATATTCGGTGCATCAAGGAATTTCAACTATGATCGCATAGAGGAGGATGGTGAAGAAGAAGATTCGGCATATTGTAGTAACATTGGGCTCCTTTGTGACGACCCAATGTCTCATTCATCTGCACTATCAGGGTTCTTAGGCCTCGATCCACATAAGGCTGAGACCACTGCACTACACATATGATAAGAACCTCATCATGAGCCCTAACTAGCTCATTTTGACCTGAGAAAGTAAACAAAAGCTCCTACATAACCTAAAGGAAGGCCTAATTCAAGGGATTACTGTTTTGGTAAGGAAACATTAAACAAAGGTTAAAATTTTAATTTTACCATTGCAATACATCAATGGGATTTCTCAGGGGCTAAACATTGGTCAATTGGTCTTAATAAGAGGAAAAGTGGGATGGCTCAGTCAGAAAAAGGGTTATTGTGAGATTTAAGAATTAAATGACATTCTGTTACCCTAAAGCAAACCTACTTAATTTCACAAGGTTTTGGTCAGAATAAAAATCAATTAAACCCTCTAAAATTCATGGAAAAATATCTCCTAGGGTTTAGAACCTTAAATTTGGCCTTTGGAACCTATTTTGACGTAGATAGGGGTCCTAACTCAGTATTTGATCTAATTTGGGTTTTTATGCAAAATATCCTATCAAACGTAATCAAACCTAAAATCCAACTTCACCATTGGATTCCTTAAGTCCAAATTAGGTTTGTAACAAAATTTGGCCTTAAGGGAAGGTCACCTTGACCTACTTTGCAAACTAGTCCACCCAATTACATTCTGGCCCCTATCTTTTGAAAATCCTTGCACAGACCCCCTATCTTCCTCGCCACTCTTTGCATTTAGGTCCCTCCACCATTACAGCGGAGGAATCCCACTCCGGTGAGGATTTGAGGAGGATATCTCCTCGAATCCTCAGAGATCTCCTAAATTTGGAAGGGAGATTCTTTGAGGATTTCTCCATCGTCTGAATAGGATCTCCAGATCAGATATACACCAAATCTCTCATGCGAATGCTCAAGAGATTTAAGTGTCTTGCACACCTTCCATCTTCAGCGAGACCTTTGCGCTTGAAGGCTTGCCTTCTAAGCAAAAAGGGTTCGGCCAGCAGCTATAAAAGGACCCCCGGTCCCTGCTGCATCTTCTAAGCTTTATTTGGCTATAGATACCCTCTAATTTCCTCCTTCCTCATCTTTGGTCAACTTCCCGCAAGCTCTGGCGATCTCTTCTCCATCCTCTCATTGCTCTGCCACCATACCAGTGGTAGAGTTATCTTCGTCTCGTTCTTCCGCGTTGCGCCCACCAGCACACGCCTCTTCGACCTCCTCCTCATCGCCGTCATCCTCACCTCAGGGCCTTCTTCCTCGACGATAGGACATATGCGTCGCTCATCTCCTATGCCTCTCCTTCATCCAACTACCCTTAGTAAGGTTCTCTCTTTCCACTCCCTATTTTCCCCCATTTAATTTCAGCAAATACCCCTCGACAGCCACTTCCCACCTTCGTCTCCCTCATCTCCGGCCAGCCACCGGCAAGGCGAATCCGTCACTCCCCTACTCCACACGCCTCACCACCAACCTCATCACCTTCTCCTATCACTCACTGATCATCCTCTGCCCCTTCACCAACCGCCACACACGCCCTACACTTCCACCGAACACACGCACCTTCACCGTCATAGTCTGACCTAGGCATGCACACCTAGGCCGTTCTGTGCCATGCCAACCCTCGCCTCACTTTCACCATGTCACGCCGAAGCTTCCCTCATTGTTTGACAGGGTTGTAAAGCCATATTTGTGTAGCGCAGGTCTGAGCCCCCTTCCGCCATTAACGCTGAACCAAGCTTGCTTGCAAGGTTGCTCCAGGCTACGCGCTCTAGGCATAAGAGCTCCAAACGATGTGTGTTGAGTGTGTGAATGCATCCAGCCTGAGAGCAGGTTTCACGAGGCACCCAGTTGCTCCAATTACGTGGACCTTCCTCCTGCGGGTGCTAGCAGAAGCGGGAGGGACTTTTAGTCCCACCTCGTGAACTCAAGAGTGAGGTAAGTGATATTTGCTATTTTTGTGTCCTTAGCTCATTGCCTCCAAACGACACGCGGTGAGGTCCCTCGCCCATACGCATGCCTCATCCTCGACCCCAGCCCCCGTGGACCTGGCACCCAACTCATTTACCTAGCACTCCTCGCGCACTACACCACGCCAGTGCACCTGGACTCGGGCATGCGAAACCTGACCCGATTACCCGGCTCTGGGAGAGCTTACCTAAGAGCGAAATAGAGAGAGAGATGCGGGGAGGGGTAGGGGTAGGTTTTGCTCCATTGTGCTGTGCCGGAGAGAAAGAAGACTCTGAAGGTAGGAATTGAAGGAAGCCAAGAAGGAAGAAGAGGAGAGGCTGAGGAAAAGAAGAAGAGAAGACAAGAGTAGCTAAGGAAGGATGGAGGAGGAAGGACGTAGCCATAGAAGAAGACTGCAAAGGAAGAAGAAAAGAAGAAGATGATAAGGAAGCCAAAGCTAAGGAAAAGCCAAGCAGAAAAGGAGGAAGAGGCAGAAGCCAAAGGAAAGAAGCGGCACTGTAGCAGAGGAAAGGAAAACCAAAGAACAAAAGAAGAAAGAAGACTGCAGAAGAAGAAGAGTGGACGAAGAGAAAGAGAAGGCAAAATCAGAAGGAGAAGAATACGCCTTGCATTGTAGCAGCAACCATTTAAGACGTCTGATTTTTCATCAGATGTCCATTTCTTTTTGAGCTTATCTATACATTGACCTCATTTTTACTTTATAACTTGATTGGATTGGTCATTGCATTTCATTGAAAGTTGTGATTCCTAATTTTTAAATCCCAATTTTCTCCCTGTGTTCGACCTCGGATACCTTGGTTTTCGAGTAATAAATTCTTATTTATTTTCATGGCAATTTCATTTATACTGCAACGAACATCTTTTAAAACCACGATCTCACCTCGTCAACATTTTGGCACCATTGCTGGGGAGCAACGGGCATTTTAGAAACTGTGATCACAACCTTTGATTCAGTATTGACTTAATCTCTCTTTTGCTATGTTTTGTCTCAAGGGAAGAAAAGAAAAGAAAAGTAGCCGCACAACAACCACACCAAGGAACAGGTAAACTTTCACAGACCTTTCTCTTAATCCCCTCCAAGTTTGAAAAGGAAAAAAGAAACAAAGAAAAATCAATCTAGGGCTACCTGCTTCCATATATAGTAATTCACCAAAGCTGCCTGATTTTCATTTCAACACATTTTGAATTGCACATCCAATTAAGGTAACTAGGGCTAAAACCTTCTTGATTGAGCCCTAGATATCAATTTTTGAGGTAACTAAAGCGGACCAAGTAGAGCCAACCTAAGGATTGCAAAGCTAGGGTTTTTAGAGACACATCTTCTCTTAAGCAAAGAAGCAAAAATTTCAAAAAGAGGTGTGCCTAAGCCTTGTTTGAAAAGATCTATCCAAGAGAAACTCTAAGCAAATCAGGCTCTTAATCCATTTGAACCCTAAAAGAAAGGACCTAAAATCTCTCAAAGGAACAAAGAGGTGAAGTTGATCCTTTGGGTCAACCAACCTTAAAATTAGGTCACTTTTTGCACTTAAAAGACCTAAAGTTCAAGTGGAACCTGATCGCATGATTTTACTCAACTCAGTAATTAAGTTAATTTCACTTAATTAAGAGTAGAAGGAGTCACTTAGCTTAACTCGAAATTATGTCGGTTGTGTAGTATAGGGTTGAATTAACCTAACATTTTAAAAATTTTTACTGATTGAGTCCAGGTCGTTCATTGGGAGGCATAATAATTTTTCCAAATTCACCATTTTTCTTTTATTTCCTTACAAGTTTAGGAGGTATAACTAGGTTGATTTTAAAACATGAATTTTGCCAAAATATTTAAACTATAAAGAATGTACAAAATTCCATATGTAAAACATATTTACTCAAATGATGTACTTTATTAACAAGTAAACATGTTAGCTTTCCAATTTTATTTCAAAAGAAATTAAGGCAATAAAAGTTGTTCTATTAAGACTTGCCTTTTTATAATTAAGAACAAAAGGTGATTAAAATGATGCAAAAAAAATAATATCCTTTCTTTACTTATTTCTTCACCCTCTCTCTTCTTCTCCTTTTCTTTCTTTTATTTTCTTCTCTCTCTCAAGCTCTCTTTCTTACCTCTCTTCTGTTGTTCCTGCCTTCTTCTCTTCCTGTCTCTTATTTTCTTTCCCTTAGTCTTCTCCTACCTTCTTCTCTTCCCTTAGTGCCTGTTCTCTTAGTTCCTTCCATGCCTGTTCTTCTTTCTTTCTTTAGCTTCAGCTCTTCTCTTAACCTTAGCTTTCAATACTTAGCCATCAGCCCAACACTTAGCATTTAACAACCATCGGCTTCTCTTTTAATTCCCTTAGACTTTCAGTTGAACCTGGATTCTTTTACTTTTTAACCAAAAATTATTTTATTTGCGGTGAGGACCTTTCGAGGATACACAGCACCCTGAGACCAAGGTGGGACTAGACCCTACTCGGTCCTCGTCTAATCTCAGTTAGGTTCGATTTCGATTCATTTTATATTGGTTCATAGTCTCGAGCCAATTCAACTCAACCCGGCCTGCTAGGCCTTTCGCCCTCCTAGGGCACACTCGCTCACGCCCACAAGGGCGCACACCCACAGGCACACAAGCCCGCACACACACATGCACATGCTCAGATCAGATCAGTAACCGATGCGCCGAGCACTGACGACTGGATAGCCGAGGTAACAAAATCATTTTATCCCCATGCGTGCGCTCAGAATCTGACGATGTGGGACTATCTAACCCCTTCCAGACCCAACTTCAAATGATCATAACTTCCTACCCAGAGCTCCAAATCAAGTGATTTCAAGTTTGTTAGAAAGCTATAAGGTTGATCTACACAATTGCAGGGTTAATTTAAGGATTAGAGGATGTTTTCCTCTTCAATTTGAAAGATAAAATCAGGGGTTCCTACGGGTTATTTAACTCCTTGAAGTGGTTTTAATGTCACAGAGTCCTCAGATGGACTTTTCTATCTTAATTAAAGGTTTGTACAGGTTCTAAAATTAAGTCTGCATCGGTTAGTGTAGGTTTTAAGCTCTGAAGACCTTCAGACAGTGTACAAAAGGATGAAGCTTCTATACAAGCTTCAGAGATCAAAATTTCAGACTAAAATAGGTAAACAGACACAGAGAAACATCTCTGATCGAATTAAACAAGTTCTAAGGGTTATAATTGACTTCTTTGGATAGGATTCAAGTTCATATTTCAACAAAATGGCACTACTGTTGGTTTGGGTTCAAAAGTAACCCAAATTGACAGGATTCAAATTCTCACACAATAACTCAGCTGAGCTCACTTTATTCTCTCTCAAATCATTCAACAAGATCTCACAATCCATTAATCTCATCAATTCCTCAGATTGAGCTCAGAACTCCATAATCGAACTTAGTTTGACTGTGAAGGCACAAAAGTTGACTTTCTGTTAAAAGCTTCTCCACAGGAAATCGAAGCCTCGAATAGGATCTTCTTAACCTCAAAAACTTATTCAGATCTTCAGATAGGTGATCAGATCAAGATTTCTAGGGTTACAGGCTCATTGCCTGATGTTCAAAAATGTTTGTTCGTCAGAGCCATTCAGAGGTTGTTACAGTGGAATGAGGTCATGAACAGCTTCAGTGCATCACACTGAAGCTTCTAGGATCCTTAAATGTTTCTTAAATTTCTCTGTGAGACTTCTCCAAATCCGTCGTAGTTGGAGAAGATGAAGTTCAATCTTTGGCTCCAGACACTAAATCTTCAAACAAATATCCTCAAGACAATCAGTGATCCATATTACATCATTCTGGAGCTTCTCAATAATCTCTAGAGGCTGAAACACTGTTTTGTCTCGCCGGAGCTCATTGGAGCTCCGGTGAGTCCAGAAAATATATAAAATTATGTACAGATTGTTAAAACTTGCAAATTTTAATCTAAAAATGAATCCTGAGGTTGCAAGGAACCTAAGTATCACATTTAATTCTTCATTTGTCTCTTTAAATGTAAGCTTTGACAGTGAAATCGTTTCTTTAAAAATCTGATTTGAAATAAGCTTAGGACTTGTTTAACCACTCGATTGAGAGGTTACAATAAGTCAACAAATGTTTATATTCATAAATATATATTTAATTAATAGTATGAATTGCTCCTGAGCCGCCATGGACAGCAAGCTCAGGAACTAAATTAAATTTGGGCGTTTAAATTATATGTGATAATAATATGTATTATAGTGTCGATTAGGGTCCATAAGTGATGGATAAATGATGGAAGACCCAATGAAGGTGGAATTAACTCAATTACTATCACCATGGACAGTGACAGTAGTCGGTGGAGGTGGAATGTGAATTAGGCGATCAGGTGATTCAATTAGGTGTTTAAGTGAATTAGAAAGGATTATGGAAGATAAAGGAAGGTAGCCAGTGATTTAAAAACACAAGATTAAAACTCTAGCGAGCTCAAGGAGCTCACCGAAGTTGGAGAAGATGAAACTAAAATTCTAAAATTACTCTAATCTAACTACCTAAACTAACTAAGCTAGCCTACTCCTACTCCTACTACTCCTAATCTACTGTTACCTGGACAAAGGGGTCAATAGGGTTCCACCGAAGGTTCATAGCAGACGACGAAATCAAATGGTGGAAGAAAGATCTCTGGCGGGCGGATTTGAGGTGGAGTAGAGGGTTCCTTTGGTTAGCACCTGTGTCAGAGACATGGAAGACCATGGTGGATCTCCTCGGCTAATCAAGATGGATGGAGGAAGTCGAAAAATGAGATGGAGAGTCGTCGGAGTTTTGGATGAATAGCTTATCAAAGTCGGCTGCAGTGTTAGAAGTGGGAAGGGAGCCAACTTGAGTAAAATATGAGGGGTGAGGGGGTATTTATAGCAGTTGGCGGCGAAGAGAATGGTGGGGTCTGGCCGAAGAAGGAGCTTGAGGAGCTTAACCTCCGACGTCGTCTCCGACGACGGTGTCGTTATCTCCCACTGAAAAAGAGGATTTCTAGTTAATCCAAACCGGAGGATGAAGTGGAGGTGGTGAGCTTAAGCTGCAAGAGCTTGAACAAAGAAGGATGATGTCAGCAAGGCAGTAATCTCGCGGTGGCGTGACTCTCTGCCGCCAGCCATTCATTGGCTGAAGAAGAAGATGAAAAGGGACTTAAATGTAATGAATCTTAAGGACCTCTGTAAGAAATAAGGACCCAACAGTAATGAATTTTAAGGACCAAAATGTAAACTCAGGTTTTGAAGGTTTATTTTAACTTAGATCTTTTTCAACTTTTTATATATGTTAATAAATAAGGTAAATACTATGTTTTCACCTTGAATTTTCATTTTTGACCTTTTTAGATTAATTTATTAGATTAAGTAAAATAACTTAAGTTATTACATACTTAGGTATACATTAAGTTTAAGTTACTTATCTTATTAATTAAGGGAATGATTAATAGAATTTCGAGTCCAATTATTAGCTAAATTGTTAATAATGTTAATTGAATGATAAAATGTCATTTTTAACTTATTTTAAGGTCTTTTACTAAATATCCCTTATTCTATAATTAACCCTTATAAATTCATAACCTTAGCTAATTAACTAGGAAGACTAGTTAATTAGGGGTAATTAGAGATCATGATGAGTGTCTCATCAGAACCCTAAGCACCTTGATCTTAATTAATAAAAGGTAGACTTAAGAGGTCAAGGTCCCCATTTTGGTCTACCTGGAATCTTAGTGACAAGAGAGGTCGGGTGGTGGAAACCCTGTAACTCGTGGGGATTCTCTACAGTGTAGGGGTCTTTGCGGGACTCTCCCTCTCTGGCTGCCCAGGTATTTTTCAAGTGGACAACCTTTCTAACTAAGGGGTATCATATGCCCCGAACCTCTATAGTCACCCAACAATTTTTGGGTGTCTCGATTAGGTCCAGCACCTTCTGATCTCATTAAATCCTTCGGTGTATGTTTGGTAGGAAGTCCTTAAGACCATCCTTAAGACCTCCTTTAGAAATTCACTCTCGCCGAGGCCAAGCCTCGACGCCCTTGTTTGTGCAGCAACCCCACCACGTAGATCTTTCCACTGATTCAGAACCAAGTTCTCCTTCTTCTTCCATCATGGCACAACCCATTGAAGAAGAGGACAACCTTGAGCACCAACTTCAGCACCTAACTGATCTTGTCCAAAACTTTGTAAACCCGCCGCAGCATCCTATGATGCGAGATCGCTATAATCCTGCTGCGGTGGCAATTGAGCCTCGAGTCCGAATCCCGGCTAGAGGTTCTGATTCTGAACTCAAGCCCAATATGATTCATGCCATACCAAAATTCCATGGGCTTAACTCCGAGGATCCATTCCAGCACATTAAGCAGCTCAAGCATCTGGCCTAGACCTTAGGGTCAGATGCACAAAACTGGGATATTCTACTCATGAAGATGTTTCTTTTCTCCCTCATGGACAAGGCTGCCCATTGGTATCAAACTCAGACTCATCCGATCAACACATGGGATGAACTTCAGTCCAAATTTTTGAAAAAGTTCTTACCCGTTGGCAAGAAAAATGCCTTGCGCCACCAAATCACACATTTCACTCAATAATCGGGAGAACCTCTTCGTAAGGCATGGGATCGATTCTTAGATCTCATGCGGAAGTGCCCCCATCACAGAGTTCCTAAATGGGAACAAGTCCAGTGCTTTTACCAGGGACTCCATGAAGACATTCGATTATTCGTCAATGCAACCTGAGGAGGAAACATCATGGGTTAACATGAGGACACGGTGTGGGAGATTCTCGAAAATATGTGCAAGAACTACATCAATAATGACTCCATGGGCTTATTTGACCGGACGAATGCCCGTGCATCGACGAATCTTATGGGAGCACATGAGACGCAGGACTTGTCCACATTCGTCGACTTGGAGCTGATGGACAGTCGGTTGGACAAGGTCTCTATCATAGAGAAGAAGGTGGACGAGCTAACTCAGCATCTGCAGTGAACCACCTTTGCGCAGAACTCTTTTGCACGACCACCTCTTGCAAGGGAAACTATGCAAAACATCTATCAACAATCTTCTCAGGGGATGGACCCTTATCCACCCCCATCTAACTCTCGGACTGGAGGGACCTCTGATCCACTCTATTATAGTTGGGGGAACTTTGAACCCTTGTATTCTTACTTTCCTAAGGCTCCTCAGACCTGTGAGGACCTCAATGCCATCCAAAATAACCCATTCTCCATTACCTATAACCCTGGATGGCGAAATCATCCCAACTTCCAGTGGAAGGGAAATTCTCAGACTCAAATACCACCTTATCAACCCCGTCCACAAGCTCCTTGTCCATATCAGCTGCCTCAGCCTTGGCCCAATCCCACCTATCAATCTGGGCCAAACTAGGATCAAATGACTTGTATCATTCAAGCACTGGCTGACATTCAGAAGATGAATGTGGCAATGCAGAAACAACACAAGCATGAGATCATAGAGGTTCGTAATCAACTTGCCCAGATGGCGAATTCCCACCAACCTGGCACCCTTCCTTCGTAACCTCTGCCAAACCCAAATAACGTATCGACCTAGAGGTGCGTTATGAACCCAAATCAGGACACGCACATATGATTTATTAAGCCCCTTCTATTCCATCACCTAGTAGGATGGAAGCTTTGACATCTTATGCGGGATTTCAGCAGCAGCCACCCATCTTGCCAAACCCAAACCAAAACCAAGCAGGATTAAATTCCATAACAACTCGTAGTGGTAAAGCAACCCAAGACCCACATTATCCAAACCACTCCAAGCCTGGTAGTAACCCAAGCCCTAAGATAGTTATCCAGGGTACCCCTATCCCAGATCAAGAACCTTGACCTATTCTAGAGGAAACAACTAGGGTTCCATTTCCTGAGGCCTTGACCAAGGGAAAGAGGATAACCAAACCCATGGTTCCTGAGGAGGATCTGGTCAAGCTCTTTGAATAGGTCCAAAAAAACATCTCCTTGATGGATGCAATCTGCCATGTACCAGCTTACGCACGATTTCTGAAAGGCGTATGTATACCCAAGCATAAGCCATGAACCAAAAGTAGGAATCCAATCGTACTATCAGAGCAAGCCAGCTCTGTAATCTTGAGTAAACTCCCACCTAAGGCTAAAGACCCAGGTACTCCCCTGATTTCATGCAAAATTGGTGAAACCCAACTCGATAGAGCCTTGTTAGACTTAGGTGCCTCCATAAACCTAATACCTACATCCCTCCTTGACCACCTTGAAGAGTCCGAACTTAAACCAACTGAGGTGACATTGCAATCAGCAGATCGATCCATCAAGTCACCTAAAGGAATACTCGAGGATGTCATTGTTAGGGTATGGGATTTCTACTTCTAGGTGATTTCATAGTTTTGGATATGGATGCACCTGAGAACCCAAGGGATACACCAATTATATTAGGGAGATCTTTTCTCACCACTGCTAGGGCCAACATAAACTTTGAAGAGGGCCAAATGAAGTTAAAATTTGGGAACCAAACTCAGAAGATTGACATCTTTAAGGCCCAACAAGGGATTAATTGCAGGGTTATAGAGCAAATATGTGATATCAAAGCCATGGTTGATGAATCACATGTTGAGGATAACCTGATTATACCTAATCAACCACCAAATGATCAAACCCGTAAGTAGAGGACTCTGAACCTGATCTAGACACCCATAACTCTGACCCTTGTCCCTGTTGCAGACCCTCAACTGCCCACTACAGCTGATATCCCATCCTGGAACTCATGCCCCTTCCCAATCATCTGAAGCACATCTTTTTGGGTGCCAATCAGATGTTTCATGTGATTATCAACTCTCGACTCACACCTGACCAGGAAACTTGTCTGATTACTATTCTCTAGCAACATCGTAGAGCCATTGGATGGACTCTCGATGACTTGACTGGCATAAGCCCCTCTTATTGCACACATCAAATCTACACAGAAGAGGGTGCATGACCTTCGTGAGAGATGCAGAGACGTTTAAACCCTAATCTATAGGAGGTCGTGAAAAAGGAGATCAACAAGTGGTTAGATGCAGGGATCATCTACCTAATCTCTGACAGTCGCTGGGTGAGTCCAATCCAGGTTATGCCTAAGAAGGCCAAACTCCCTATCATTATGACTGAAATCGGAGAGGTCATACCAACCCGAATAGCCAACTCGTGGAGAGTCTGCATTGATTATAGAAGACTCAATTCCTCCATGAAGAGGGATCATTTCCCACTACCGTTTATTGATCAGATCCTCGAGAAACTAGTGGGAAATAGGTTCTTCTGCTTTCTTGACGGGTACTCTGGTTATAACCAAGAGGCAGTCCATCCAGAGAACAAAGAAAAGATCATGTTCACCAGCCCCTTCGGGAAGTACTCATTCCAAAGGATGCCGTTCAGTCTCTGCAATGCACCCACGACTTTTCTGCAGTGCATGCTTGCCATATTATCAGATATGGTAGGTGATTATCTAGAAGTCTTCATGGATGACTTTTCAATTTTTGGAGCATCATTGGACGATTGCCTCCAACACTTGGTCCAAATACTCAGGCGGTGCATCGATGTGAATTTTGTTCTTTCCTGGGAAAAGAGCCATTTCATGGTGTCTGAGGGAATCATCTTAGGACATCTAATTCAGAGAAAGGCATCCAAGTCAATCAAGCCAAGGTTAACCTGATTTCCAAACTCCCTATGCTTAGCTTGATCAACGACATCTGATCTTTTCTGGGGCACGTGGATTTTTACCATCTATTTATTCCTGATTTTTCAAGAATCGCGTGCCCTCTGAGTACTCTTCTCTCCAAGGATGTACCTTTCGGAATCTCCAAGGAATGCACTCAAGCATTTGAGATCCTTCATGACTGAGTTACCCAAGCCCCGATCCTACATTCCCCTGATTGGTATCAACCCTTTGAGATCATGTGTGATGCATCTGACTTCGCTGTAGGAGCGGTTTTGGGGCAGAAAATTGGCAGGAAACCCGTGGTCATTTCCTACACTAGAAAATCACTTGACGAGGCTCAACGTAACTATACAGTTACCAAGAAAGAGCTGCTAGCCATAGTATTTGCCCTAGAAAAATTCAGATCATACCTCCTGGGTTCCCATGTTACATCTACTCGAATCACACTATTTAAGGCATCTCCTTGCAAAGAAGGATGCAAATCCTTGATTAATCTGATGGATCTTGCTATTGCAAGAATTTGACCTTGAGATTCATGACAAAGCAGGAAAATAGAACATGGTAGCTGATCACTTGTCCTACCTTCCTTCTGAGATCATTGACCCTTTTGGACCCATCACGGAACACTTTCCTGATGAGTACCTCCTAACTATCGATATGGGGCTTCCATGGTTTGCTAACATAGTGAACTACTTGGCATCACATCAGATCCTGTTCGATTGGCCGAAGGCCAAGAAGGATAAATTGCATTCCGATGCCAGGTATTACCTTTGGGAAGACCTATATCTATTCTACATTAGTGCTGATCAAATTATTTGACAATGTGTTGCAGAAGCAGAAATCAAAGACATACTCTTTTTCTGCCATGACCAGGCATGCGGTGGACATTTTTTAGGACACAAAATCGCATCAAAAGTCCTCCAGTGTGGCTTTTACTAGCCCACAATTTCCAAGGATGCATACGATCACTGTAAGGCATGTACCCATTGCCAGACCTTGGGCAACATGAGCCATCGAGACATGATGCAGTTACAGCTGATCCTAATATGCGAGATTTTTGACATTTGGGGGATTTATTTTATGGGACCCTTCCCTATTTCTGATGGCTTCGAATACATCTTACTCGCTATTGACTACGTGTCCAAGTGGATCGAAGCCATTCCGACCTGAACCAATGATCACAAAGTTGTTATCAAATTCATTCATCAAAACATCTTCTCAATGTTCGGGATTCCATGGGAAATAATTTCTGATGGAGGGACCCATTTTACTAACACTTAGTTTAGGTCACTGATGACCAAATATGGGGTGTCGCACCGAATCTCTACTCCCTACCACTCCCAACTAATGGTCTAATTGAGCTTTCAAATCGGGAGATGAAGAAAATCCTCCAGGTTACTGTTCGACCTGACAGGAAGGATTGGTCATCCCGACTTTTGGAAGCATTGTGGGCTTATAGGATCACACAGAAGACCCAATTAGGTATGTCTCCCTTTAGACTGGTGTACGGGAAGGCATGTCACCTCCCCGTCGAATTGGAGCATAAAGCCTATTGGGTAGTATGGAATTGCAACTTAGATCTTTCTAAGGCTGGAACCCATAGAAAGCTTCAAATGAGCGAGATCGATGAATTATGCCACAACGCATTTGAGAACTCGCAAATTTACAAAGAACGGGTTAAAGCCTTTCATGACAAGCATATTTCTAGAAAGATCTTTCATCTTGGTCAAAAGGTTCTACTCTTTGATGCCTGACTCAAATTATTCCTAGGAAAGCTACGATCTAGGTGGATCGGACCCTACCTAGTCCGACAAATCTTTGGAAATGGAGCCGTTGAGATCAGTCCACTCAGCCATGATTTCGAACCCTTTGTCATGAACGGTTAGAGACTCAAATCATTCATTGACAAGACCAACAAAGATTTGGCTGAGTGATCCTTTATCCTCCATTCTCCCTAAGATCATTATGCTCAACCGATGACGTAAACTCAGCGCTTAATGGGAGGCAACACATCATTCTTTGAAAAGCCCAAACATTTTCTAACATTTCTATGCTGAATTCATATTGCACTTTAGGGTTCATCCATTGGAACAGCCGACTTCACCTCTGGTACCCGTACTCGAGTATAGAAATCGTTCGCAATAGTCACCTCGACCCATTCTCCTACCTAACACCTATCCTATTGAATGAACTAAGCTGAATTCGAGCCCACCTAATTTACAATGGGGACATTGCAAATCGTAGGCATGGGGGGGTATGAAAGTGCAAAATGTCATGAAAACTCATATCAGGAAAAGGTTTCAACAAAAAAATCAAATATCACAAAAAACACAAAAAAATTAAAAAATCTTAAAAATGAACAAAAAAAACTGAGGGGGAGAGAAATTTTTTGGGCTATGCAAAACATCAGGAGGAAAAAGAGCAAAATGCCAAAAAGGAGCACAAAATGAAAGAAAAAAAGAAGTCATTAGTAAAAGATTAAGGGATTAACTGAAGTTCTATACCACATGAAAAAAAAGAGAAAAAAGTGCTAAGGAGACATAGAAAGAGATTAGTACGAACACTGACTTTAGGCCTTTTGGGCTAGACTCTTAGGCTTAAAATTCAAGTACCCGCTAAAATCTGGATATTCCTCAAGACGTTGGGGAAAATGTGAAGCTTAAGTATTAGGTCTAAGGCTTAGGGAGTACTCGACCTTGTTAACTGACCTTCGATTTGTGGGACTCGGTAACTTAAGCACCTCAATCCACACACAGTCTGGTTTAGTGCGCATAACTATCAAAATCACACAAAAGCATTTAATGTTTTGAAAAAAGTCACCTAGATTAGGAGTGACCGATCAAGACAAGTTGATTTGGACGAGTTCCCATCGCGGAGAGGTGGGAAATTTCCCTCGAAGATGCGTAACAACATATCGTCTCCTCGGTGCTTGTCTCTTAGGATATTTAAATATCCTACCGTGGGCATGTAAGCACTATGTTGGTTCAAATACCATGGGTGGCATTATCACGAAATGTCGATTGCCAGGGTCTGGATTCAGCCATGGAATGCCATGGGCAGGATTATCTCGAAATCTCGAAAGCCAGGGTTCTGAGAGTTGCCATGGGCGGTGCTATCACAAAGCATCGATTGCCAGGGACCTTTGAGGATTGATGATGGGGACGAGGAATCCGATACAGACCATGTTGAGAAGCCAATCCAAAGCTAGAAATAAAAAGAAAAGAGAGAGAAAGCTCTCCATACAAATAAATCCTTTGTCTCTCTCTTGCAAAAATGCACTGCAAACTGAACCTAGGCTAAAAATGTCTCAAGCACAAGTGCTTTAACTGCGGAGTTCAATGAATCGTAGGATAGTTTCTGTGGGTCTTAAAAACCATTGCGGAGGAATAAGGCTAAAGCAGGTCAGGTTTGGATTTTGGTTGGTACTTGAGTACCTCTAGGCCTATTATCGGCATTCTGACCTAATCACAAAAGGAAAAGAAAAAGCACTTATCACAACTGGTAAAGGAAACTCATGGTGTAGAATAGATGTTAAAACCTTGAAATTTTGCCAAGGGACAAGCAAAAGCTAGGCATGGGGGTAAGATAAGGACCTTATCAGGAGCCCAAACTAGCTCATTTTGACCTAAGAAAGTAAACAAAAGCTCCTACATAACCTAAAGGAAGGCCTAATTCAAGGGATTATTGTTTTGGGAAGGAAACATGAAACCAAGGTTAAAACTACAATTTTACCATTGCAGTACATCAACGGGATTTCTCAGGGGCTAAACATAGGTAAATTAGACTTAATAAGAGGAAAAGTGGGATGGCTCAGTCAGAAAAATGGTTATTGTGAGATTTAAGAATTAAATGACATTCTACAACCCTAAAATAAACCTACCTAATTTCACATGGTTCTGGTCAGAATAAAAATCAACTAAACCCTCTAAAATTCATGGAAAAATATCCCCTAGGGTTTAGAACATTAAATTTGGCCTTTAGAACCTATGTTGACCTAGATAGGGGTCCTAGCTCAGTATTTGATATAATTTGGGTTTTTATGCAAAATATCCAGTCAAACGTGGTCAAACCTAAAATCCAACTTCACCATTGTATTCCTTAGGTCAAAATTATGTTTGTACCAAAATTTGGGCTTAAGGGAAGGTCACCTTGACCTACTTTGCAAACTAGTCCACCTAATTACATTTTGGCCCATATCTTTTGAAAATCCTTGCATAGTCCCCCCTATCTTCCTCGCCAGTCTTTGCATTCAGGTCCCTCCACTATTACCACAGAGGAATCCCAATCCGGCAAGGATTTGAGGAGGATATCTCCTCGAATCCTCAGAGATCTCCTCCCAGATGTGGAAGGGAGATTCTCTGAGGATTTCTCCATCGTCTGAACAGGATCTCCAGATCAGATTTACACTAAATCTCTCGTGCGAACTCTCGAGAGATTTGAGTGTCTTACGCACCTTCCATCTTTGGAGAGACCTTCACGCTTGAAGGCTTGCCTTCCAAGCAAAAAGGGTTCGGCCAGCAGCTATAAAAGTACCCTTGGTCCCTGCCACATCATCTAAGCTTGATTTGGCCACAAATACCCTCTCAATTTCATCCTTCCTCATCTCCGCTCAACTGGCCGCATGCTCCGGTGATCTCTTCTACCTCCTCTCATCGCTCTGCCACCATACCAGTGGTAGAGTTATCTTCATCTCATTCTTCCATGTTGCGCCGCACTAGCGTACGCCTCTCCGACCTCCTCGTCGCCATCATCCTCACCTCAGGGCCTTCTTCCACGATGACGGCACATACTCGCTACTTGTCTACTTTGCCTCTCCTTCGTCCATTTACCCACAGTAAGGTTCTCTCTTTCCACTATCTATTTCCCCCCATTTAATCTCATAAATACCCCTTGACAGCCACTATCCACCTTCGTCTACCTCATCTCTGGCCAACCACCGGCAAAGTGAATCCATCACTCCCCCACTGCACACGCCTCGTCACCAACCTCATCACCTTCGCCATCACTCACTGATCATCCTCCACCCCTTCACCAATCGCCACACACGCCCTACACTTCCACTAAACACACGCACCTTCACAGTCACAGTCTGACCTAGGCACGCACGCCTAGGCCATTCTGCGCCACGCCAACCACCGCCTCACCTTCGCCGTGACACGACGAAGCTTCCCCCATTGTTTGACAAGGCCGCAAGGTCGTATATGTGTAGTGCAGGTCTGAGAGCCCTTCCGCCATTGATGCTGAAGTAAGCTTGCTTGCAAGGTTGCTATAGGCCACGCGCTCCAGGCATAAGAGCTCCAGGCGATGCACGTTGAGTACACGAATGCATCCAACCTGAGAGCAGGTTTCGCAAGGTACCCAGCTGCTCCAATTGCATGGACCTTCCCCTTGCAGGCGCCAGCAGAAGCGGGTGGGACTTTTAGTCCCACTTCGTGAACTCAAGAGTGAGGTAAGTGATATTTATTATTTTTGTGTCCTTAGCTCATCGCCTCGAAACGACACAAGGTGAGGTCTCTCGCCCATACGCACGCCTCGTTCGCGACCCTTGGCCCTGCAGACTTGGCACTTGACCCATTTACCTAGCACTCCTTGCGCACTACACCACATCGGTGTGCCTGGACCCGAGCATGCGAAACCCGACCCGATTACCCGACTTTGGGAGAGCGTACCTAAGAACGAAATAGAGAGAGAGATGCAGGGAGGGGTAGGGGTAGGTTTTGCTCCGTTGTGCTGTGCAGGAAAGAAAGAAGAATCTGAAGGCAGGACTTGAAGGATGCTAATAAGGAAGAAGAGAAGAGGCTGAAGAAAAAAGAGAAGACAAGAGAAGCTAAGGAAGGAAGGAGGAGGAAGGACTTAGCCGCAGAAGACTGCAGAGGAAGAAGAAAAGAAGAAGAAGACTACTGGGGAAGAAGAAAGAAGAAGAAGACAAGGAAGCCAATGCTAAGGAAAAGAGAAGCAGAAAAGGAGGAAGAGGCAGAAGCCAAAGGAAAGAAGCGGCACTGTAGCAGAGGAAAGGAAAGCCAAGGAACAAAAGAAGAAAGAAGACTGCAAAAGAAGAAGAGTGACTGAAGAGAAAGAAGGCAAAATTAGAAGGGGAAGAATAAGCCTTGCACTATAGCAACAACCACTTAAGTCATTTGATTTTACATCAGACATCCATTTTGTTTTAGCTTATCTATACATTGACCTCATTTTTACTTTATAGCTTGATTGGATTAGTCATTGCATTTCATTGAAAGTTGTGATTCTTAGTTTTTAAATACCAATTTGCTCCCTGTGTTTTACCTCGAATACCTTGGTTTTCGAGTAATAAATTCTTATTTGTTTTTGCGACGATTTCATTTGTACTGCAATGAACATCTTTTAAAACCACGATCTCGCCTCGTCAACAGCATATCTCCCCGAGGATCTGACTGTTTAAGGTGTGCTTCTAACCACAGCACCCCTGAACTAGCTATCCTGATCCACACAGTACAGAATTGCCCATGTTGTTGCAAGAAGATTTGACCACAGCTAACAGGTTGCCCGTTAACGCAGTCACAACCGATTATTTCACAGGAAGCGAATCAGCAGGAATTCACGTGCATACGGATCAGCAGATTCCCACCATCGAGTTTGCTTCTCCTACTCCCATTTCTGACTCTAACCCACCAGTGATTGAATTGAAGCCCTTACCTGACTCACTTATGTATGTGTTCTTGGGAGAAAGTGAGACATACCCAGCCGTATTAATGCCCACTTAACCCAAGAACAAGAGCATCAATTGATTTCTACACTACAAGACCATAGGGCTGCTATAGGGTGGAGTATTGCTGATCTCCGCAGTGTTCGCCCCTCGTATTGCACTCATCACATTTACACAGATGAGGGGGTGAAAACTTCGAGACAACCTCAAAGATGTTTTAACCCGAATATGCTAGAGGTTGTTAAGAAGGAGATCATCAAATGGGTAGATGCAGGTATTGTATATCCAATCTCTGACAGCCAGTGGGTGAGTCCGATCCAGATAGTGCCGAAGAAAGAAAAACTTACCATAGTAAAAAATGATAAGGGCAAATCCATCCTGACCTGCACTGCGACATCTTGGCGGGTCTGCATCGACTATAGGAAACTAAACACAGCTACCCAGAAGGATCACTTTCCTTTACCTTTTATTGATTAGATCTTGGAACGGCTAGCCGGACGTAGTTTCTTTTGCTTTCTGGATGGATACTCCAGTTATAATCAAGTAGCGATTAGCCCAGAAGATCAAGACAAGACCATATTCACATGCCCCTTTGGAACATTCACTTTCAAGTGGATGCCCTTTGGCCTCTACAATGCACCAGCAACATTTCAGCGTTGTATGATGGCCATCTTCTTTAACATGATCGGGGACTATGTGGAGGTATTCATGGATGACTTCTCCATTTTTGGAGATGATTTCGCATCTTGTCTTGATAACCTCACCAAGATCCTGAAATGATGTATTGAGGTAAACCTAGTACTATCCTAGGAGAAAAGCCATTTCATGGTGAGGGATGGCATAGTACTAGGGCATAGGATCTCAAAAAATGGACTCGAGGTCGATCGAGCTAAATCAGAGATTATTTCCCACTTACCACCACGTAGCTCGGTCTGGCAGATCAGATCATTATTGGGTCATGTCGGCTTCTATCGGAGAATTATATGCGATTTCTTGAAAATTGCATGACCTTTGACGAATCTCCTTGTTGCCAATGTCCCATTTGAGTTTGACACCTCGTGTCTCAGTGCCTTCGAGACCTTACAAAGCACTATCTCTGATTCCCCAATTCTCCAACCACCCTACTGGTCGCTCGATTTTGAAATGATGTGCGACGCTTCTGATTTTACCGTTGGTGCTGTTTTAGGCCAGCGTTGGGAGAAACAACCTTTTGTCATATACTATACTAGCAAGACGTTGAATGAGGCTCAGCGCAATTATACTGTCACCGAGAAAGGACTGCAAGCAGTAGTATTCGGGTTGGAGAAATTCAGATCTTACCTATTAGGGTCCAAAGTCATCATCTTCACTGAGCACTCCGCCCTCTGACATTTGTTGGCAAAGAAGGATGCCAAACCACGGCTCATTAGATGGATCCTTCTCTTGCAAGAATTTGATATCAAAACCCGTGACAAAGCCAAAAAGCAGAATGTTGTGGTGGATCACCTATCTAGACTAGACCCAGGCCACATTCCTTATTCCCTACCTATCCATGAGCAATCTCCGGATGAATCTCTTCTGGCAATTCACTCTATTGAGTTCCCTAGTATGTGGATATCGCAAACTATCTTGCGACAGGCAAGATTCCCACGAACCTATCCAAGGACCAGAAACTCAAATTTACTGCAGAGGCCAAATTCTACCTCTGGGATGACCCACTGCTCTTTCGCATTAAAGCAGATCAGATTATTCGAAGATGCATCCTAGATTCTGAGATCCCCAGTGTGTTATCCTTTTGCCACAATGATGCTTGTGGTGGTCATTTCTCAGGATGGAAAACCGCTGCAAAAATTTTGCAGTTGGGATTTTTCTAGCCAACTATTTTCAGAGATACACACGAATATGCCCAACATTGCAAATGATGCCAGTAAGTAGGTTCTATGACCAGGAGAGACATGATGCCACTCCAGCCCATCATGGTTGTAGAAGTGTTTGACGTCTGGGGCATCAATTTTATGGGCCCTTTTTTGAGCTTGCATGGCTTCGAGTACATATTCCTAGCCGTTGACTATGTCTTGAAGTGAGTCGAGGCCATCCTGATGAGACGGGCTAATCATAAGGCCGTCATTTCTTTCGTATGGTAGTACATCTTTGCGAGATTCAAAATACCCCATGCTCTGATTTGCGAGGGGGGAAGCCGCTTCATCCACACCCATTTCAGGTCATTATTAAAGAAATACAGGGTACATCACCGAATAGCCACCCCGTATCACCCGAGACCAATGGGCAGGCTGAAGTGTCTAACCGTCAAATCAAGCTGATTCTCCAAAGGATTGTTAGACTAGATAGGAAGGATTGGTCCGATAAATTAGTTGATGCACTATGGGCATATCGTACCACATACAAGGCCCCACTCAGAATGTCACCATATTGTATGGTATATGGCAAGGCCTGTCACCTTCTTGTAGAGGTGGAACACTGCACCTTTTGGGCGGTGCGAAAATGTAACCTTGACCTTGACGCAGGAGGTCAAGAATGAAAACTCCAACTTAGCGAATTAGAAGAGATCCGGTGGGAGGCCTATGAGAATGCATTGATATACAAGGACAAGGCCAAGGCCTTTCATGACCGCCACATCCAGAGAAAAGCATTCAAGCCCAACCAACAAGTCTGGTTGTTTGATTCACGATTAAAACTGTTCGCAGGGAAGCTCAAGTGCAAGTTGACTGGCCCTTATGTTGTGATTCATCCATATCCTAATGGGGCAGTCCAAATTAGGGACCCAAAATCTGGGCACATATCTACGGTAAATGACCAACGCCTCAAGCCATTTTTGGCCCAGGAACCTCCTCCACCTAATGAGATCGTTCATCTTATTAAGGACGTGTGATTGAATTCTCACCTAGTTGGAGGCGTTAAACTCAGCGCATATAGATAGCATATCCCACATTCCACCATCATCTATACATAACCATTTTTATACATAGCATATTTTTCTTTTAGCATATTTCCTTTTTGCATATTGCATGCTGATAGGTTGGCCGATGCTGAATGTATAATTTTAGGAGCAATTACAGGTGATTTCTACCCATTTTTTCCCTGCTATATTTATTTTCTTTTATATTCATGCATGAGGACATGCAAGAACTTAGGCATGGGGGGGTAGATAAAACAAAACTGAAAATTTTTATGCCAACATTTAGGAAAACCTCAGAGCTGCATGTAAAACATACTTTAAGATTCTAAATAAAAGAACAACCGACTCTACCACCAATGCTTACATGGGAGCTAGAAATCGTCCGCAATAGCCATTTTCAACTCACCCGCTCACCTATTGTTCTAAATTTAGGGTCAAGCTAATTGTAACCCGATATGGAAATTTCATGAAGTACGAATATAAGAGGTTACTTGTTTATAACATATATACATAGTGCATTCATGAATAAGATTATTTTATTAAGAGAATGCATTAGGAATTTTATCCTCTAGTTGATTCCTGTAATATGGAATCCAGTACAATTTTTCACGCACACGTAGAATTTGCAATGGATTCATGGTGAAGGATGATAAACGTCTTTAGTCTGTCGAGAAAAAGTAGTGCTTCCTGTCCTGAACCCCTGGACAGTGTTTTGGGAGTCAGGTAGATTTCCTTCCAAAAATCCACCAAATAGTGTGAGATGAGAGTAGAGTGTACTGGTGCTTTAAGATTACTGCAAGGAATTTCGAATTCTAGATAATTAGGTGATAACACTCTGAGATTAGACATAGTTTTTGCTCTCGGTTCTTATGTATACATTTGGTGTGAAATTTTGAGAGCCACCAAATAAGGCAAATATGTGGAGAGCGAGTTTTCATAAAACTAGGGCTAAGGTGGATGGTTACTACTATTCTTTAGGGAATCCTAGGCTGAAGGAGGGTATTGATGTCAAGGTCAGAAATACATCATCCTATCCATCTCTCCCGATGCCGTGAGTAGGCACTTCCACCAAATAATCCACCGAATGTCTCTTGGGTACCACCAATCCCTAATAATGGTTCCTCAAAATAGTTCTTGGATGTGTGCTAGTTGTGTTATGTTGAAAAAGAAAAAAAATGAAAAAAAATGAATAAAAAATGAAATGATGAAAAGAAAGAAAAATTGAAAAAAAAAGAGAAAAAGAAGAAAAAGCAAAGAAATAAGAGTAAATATTTAGTTTTTATTTCAGTTGCATTAAGGCAATACCACCAAATAAATTTGAGATCCACCAAATATAGCCTTAACCTATTTTTTTGTGTTTCTGACTGCCCGAATACTGGCTGAGGAATTCTGACTTAGTGTTAGAGTTATGGAAACTCAATTAAAGTGTTAATGCCAAGTGAGACCACCAAATACAGGTCATATATGTGAATCTGGTGAGATTGTGAGCTCTAAGAAAATGAAAGAAAGGAAAAAACATAGAGAGGAAGAGAATGAATGCAAAGGAACCAGAAGAGAGCATAGTTTCTCTCTTCTTTCTCTGAGTTGAGTTACTTAGTAATCTGGGAATCTAGATTCTGTAGTACTAATCTCGATGTTGCATCAAGTGAGAGTAAGCCACCAAATAAACACCCATATCCCTCAGACATCCTCTACCCAAGATTCAAGCCAGGGTGGAATTCATAGAATATCTTGAATACCCCGAGGGAAGAAGTCTGCCTATCCCACTAGAATTTTTACTAGGGATCAAGTACAGGCTTTAGAGGTGTATCAGTTTTTCACTCGAATCCATTACAAAAGCTATATAGTTGCACTTTCACGATTGTTTGGATTTCTAGATCATAGGATGAAAACAAAAAGGAGAAAAATCTCTAAGCAAACACTTGATAAAATAATCAATCCCTTAGGGACCCCGCTGTGAATAATTTAGTCTTGCATTTGCTAGGGACTAGCAAGATTTAGGCATGGGGGTATGATTACGTAGCAATCATAGGTCTCAAATGACCTAAATTAGGCTAGGACATAGCATAAATTAGGGTAATTCATGCATGCATAAGCATTATCTGCATCTTTATTGCTTTTCTTTAGCTATGCATAAAATAATGTTATAATGTGCTGATTAAGTGCATTATGTCAATTACAGGTAATAAGCTGGATCTGAAGTTGGATCGGGAATAATGGGTGTTGCCGCAAAGCTGGAGCAGAAGACTTAGATTAGATGTAGTAGATAATAATGTAAGGGAATTAAAGCATGCTACTCTATTAAGTAGGAATAAGGTAATAAAATGTGAAGAGCTTAGGTCCATCCTAGGCCTAGGATAGTCCAGAGACTTCCCCAAGCCTTATCCACCCTTAGATTAGGTCACTGCACCCTAGGAAACCTTAAAACCCTAATTCCAACCTTTATCTGGACGTCCAGATGAATTATAGGACGTCTGGAACCCTTAGCCAACTCCCGCACACCTTAAACCCACTTCTGCAGTGTTATTGGATGTCTAGACACCTGGTCAGACGTCCAATTTCTGTAGAATACCCAAGACAGAACCTTGAATTCTTCTTGACTCCGATTGGACGTCTAGACAACAAGTCTAGACTTCTGATTTTTCAGTATAAGACGTCTAATTCTATTTTTGGACGTCTGGAACTGGTCTCCAGTTCCTATTTTGAGATTCAAGCCTTGATCTTGGATCTTTAGCTCCCTAAACTCAATTCCAACCCCATAGGAACCTAAATTAAGCTACCCTAACCCTAGTACATCACCTCTAGACCTCCCTATGGACCTAATTAGGTCCTCACTAAACCTAATTGACTTATATCATAGTCAACTACCATTGCCTACTCAATTGGACTCATAGGGTCCAATTTAGCTTAGATCTCAACCCACACAAGTCCAATTGGACTTAGTAAGAGTCCAATTAACCTAAGCCCAACCTAATTGAGTTATTTCACTCTTAATTAGGTTCACACTCATTCAATTATACTTGGGTTAAGTTTAATTGCAATTCCCCCTCAGCAATTAGGGTTTGCAACCCTAATTTAAGGCCTACACCTACATAAATCCCTTAGGACCTAACCTAGACCACTTAACCACCTAGGGCATGGCCACACACCCATGCACACACACCCATTAAGAGTTCTCTAGAACTCTCTTCAAGTGGCGCCACTCTTGGTTACCAAATTTAGCAACCAAGAGTCATTCAATTCTGAGATCCACTTTTTATGGATCTAAGAACTACCCTCTCTTTCCATGGTCAGCCACTTATGGAGCTCTCTCTAGAGAGGTCCACACTTCTCTAGAGAGACTCCCTTAGGTCTATGAAAAGACCTAAGGGGTGGCCATTTGCACCCATCCCATTCTTGGCACTCATCCATCTAGGTTAGCTACATTCCACCTCCACTTCACCTCCACAAGGAGCACCACCATGGAAGCCACCATCTCCATGCCAGGATGCTAGATCACCTATCCAACCTCTCTCCAAGGGCCAGCCTAAGCACCAATGGCCACCCCTCCTTCTCCTCTCAACTAGTCAAAGGCCATTGGTGCCTACCTCCAAATGCCCTTCTTTTCTGCTAGATTAATAGCTTTAGCTCTTCATAGTTTTATTGCTTTCATTTACTGCTTAGTAGTGTAGCTCTTATTCTCTCCCAATGATGCATGCAAAACCCCCCGTAGATTCCTTTATGCGATCATTTTCTGTTAGTTAGATTTATGTTTTTAAGATTTCCTTTACAATCTTTCCTCTAAATTCCATGTTGCAAACATCCTTCTGAATGAATGAATAAAAGATATTTTTATATACATATCTCTATGTTGGAAATCATCATGAGCTTATTGGTTGCAATCTATTTCGTGTGATTCAAGTTGCCTGCTTTTCATTTATATATATATGTTGCAACAAGCATGTCGGTTCCGGAAAATATAGAAGATTTAACTATAAATGCATTTTTTGTAAATAGCCACCACATCACTAGAATTGTGCTCACTAAAACTCATGCTTTCACTTTCGTTATCTATCTAACACAAGTGCATGTAATCAGAATTCACAATAGAAGTGGCAAAACTCTAATTCGGAGATTGGAAACTGGCGTGAGATTCTAAATAAAGTAATACGATAAAAGATCAATTTCAGATTTGAACAAACGCCTCCCAGAGACGAATGACCGGGACTCAATGTCTCGTTATCTTTTTATAAATATTTTTGTTTGATCGTATTGTGCACTAAATTACGATTCTTTTCCTATCAAAATGTACTCTACGAGATCCAAGCACCTCCTAGGTAGTTGCTCCTTGGCTTGGACCAAGGAAGAAGATGGCACTAGGAAGACAAGGAAGTCTTCCTAATCACCCTCCAACTCTTCTTCTTCCATGGCCGTATATATGGTAGATATGTAGGAAATTAATGTATGCCAAGGATGGGAATTGAGTGCAAGTATGGTGGTGTATATATAGAATGGAGGGGGATGGTGGTTACTAGGTGAAAGGACACCATGGTTAGTGCCACATGTAAGGATGCCTCCATTTTCCCTCCAAAAATGGAGCTTCCAGAAGGTAGATTTTTTTAGGGAAAAATCAAGGGCTAGGATAGACTTTGATGTGGAATAGTGGATGGATGAAGTGGTGGTGGTTTGAAGGAAAGAAGTGGCACCATATATAGGTGGTTATAGATGTAAGGGTGTCTTAGGTTTGCACCACCTTTGGAGGGGTGTGACCAATAGGTTTTCGCGAGAGAAAATTACAGTTAGGAGAAACCCATCGCTGTAGTCACAAAACACGTTATCAAATACAATTTTTTACCAAAACTCCAAGGGAGTCCTGGGTCGAACACAGGGAGGCGATGTTTGCTTTCATTAAAATCCATGCTTTGCTTTGTTTATTTTTGGGGTTTTTAGGTTTTGTTATTTTTTGTGTTTTTGTGGTAAAGAAATAAACAAGATAACACACAAAATGGAGAGAAGCAAATATGATATAATGCAATGTCGTTTATTACAATAAATGGAAATATGACAAAAATAACAAAGATAGAGGTGAGAGGAAATCTCCCAAATCGATTGTTTGGTGAGATGACTGCACTTGGCGACAACTTGAATGGAGGAGGTAAGAAGCTGAACAACTGGGATGAGATGTAGGAGGACGCCGGGTAGAGGAATGCTTTACCAAGGCATGGAATGGGGACGAGGAGGTGGAGGTGATCAACTTCCTGCACAAAGGTGAAGGGACAACCTCTAGGTCTCCTATGAAGGTGATGAGGAATAGGATGAATATTTGGTAAATGGAAAGGGTTTCTACACTATTAGGTGGCCTAGGGCTTGAGAAGGAGCTCTTGGGAGCTTAGGGGGCTCTTTGGAACTCTAGAGGGGTTGTGAGTAGCATAAGAGGTGATGCCTAGGAAAGAGAGGTGTGTAGGACTTTATGTAGTGGATGGGAGGGGGCTAAAACTTGACACATGGTAATTAGTGATCTCCAGGACGTCGCTGTAAGTCCAGCTCAAGAGTCACTATAGCCACCTCACGCCCGCTCATGCGCGAGCTACGCTAGCCTTCCATCACACACTAATCGTGCTTGTGCACGCTGCTAGTGCGCGCTAGCATGCGCGCGGATGGTGCATTAGCATTTATTGGCAAGCATCCAATTAACGAATTTGGGGGGCATTACGAGTCTCGAACCTGCACCCCTCCCTTGGAGACTAGGTCATCAACCGATGTACCAAGTTGACCGAAGTGTCGAGATGATGAGTTGTGGGTGCTTGGTGGAGGAAGGCTCTCAGTAGTTGGATTTGCATCCAACGACTGAGATTGCATGTTGGATGGCCTTTGGAAGGACGTCAAGGACCTTGGGCGCTCCAGATGGTGCCACGTGGCACCATCTGGACAATCCACCTTTCCTTGCTTGTAGAGGATGCCACGATGCTTGGATTGAGGTGATTTTTGTACTGTCGGACTGCAATCATCGCTCCGGATCCATCCGTACGGTCGAATTCTTCGTTCGAAGCCCGTAAAGATGTCACACTGCTTCCTAGCCATATGAAATGTCGAAATTAGTATACAAAATACGCAAACTATCCTATATGCAATGCAATGAATGTTATGCAATATTTATACTATGAAATGCAATTCTAATCCTAGGAACTATCATAAATAAGCATTTTATCATGAATTCATGAGTGTTTATCATAACCCCATGCTTACATTTTGCTAGTCCCTAGCAAAATTAACCTAAAGGCCATGTATAAAAGTATAATCGGGGTTTGATTACTTAGGCAAGATTTGTTGCTTGCTTTCGAAAATTTCAACCCAAGACCTGGTTACAAAAACTCGACAGTGTCCGGGTGGCTGCCAAAATGCAGACTGCCCATGCCCTCGCCTTATTCGAAAGTGGAAGATACATTTTTTTTTCTTCATTTCTAATTTTTTTTTACTTCTGGAGTTTGAGAGTTTCGAGATAACTTTTTACAACTACCCAACCCACTCAAGACTCGAAAAGGACTCTAATTGTTAAGCATCTTGTGAAAAGAGTGAAAGACTTACTAGGCGATCGTTAAAACGAACTTCAGGTTCTTACGACCCTAGGTGACCTTAAGAGTTTCTGCCTAAAGGTTTACCTTTCCAAATGGTAGCTTTCTCCCAACATTTTAATTCTTTTATGGGGTCAACACAAGGGCAAACCCAGTGTATATCTCCCTGGTTTATTCTACTTCCCTATTTCTTCCCTAAGTGTTTTGGGAATTATTTATGCATTTTTGTGAGCTGGGCTCCGGACAACTGGCCAATGGGTTGTTACCCACGGTAACTTGTCAGCCATACTCATGTAGTGAAGTGTGGTTTTTTTTTTCTCCTTTTTCTATTTTTCTATTTTCTTTTTTTTATTTTTTTATTTTTAATTATCAATTTTTTTTATTTTCTAAGTAGGTGGCTTCCCTGATCTAAGATTTATCTAAAAGCAGAAGAATGAGTATGGTCATGTAGCTGGGCTCTGGGCAACTAGCTAATGGGATGCTACCCATGACAACCTACTAGCCATACTACCCTATAAAGTGCAAATAGTGTGTAGATGATTAGACTTAAAGTCTCCTCAAATCAGAGGGTGGGTTGATAAGTCATGTACTTATCACCCTAATTTATTGACCAAGTTAAAATAAATTTATTTGACGAGGACTTCAGACTATGTCCATATTCGAGTGGACACTCAGGGTAGGTAAGCCTGAAGAGCTGAAGAGTCTTAGTATTCAAGTCCTAAAGTATCAATTGCTAAAGTTCGCAACTCCTAATGCCTAAGTTCTCTTCTCCTAATTCTATTTTTGTCTTTTCTTTTTTTTTTTGAATAACAAGAAATTACTGTTATAGGCTAACAAAATGATCATTTCTCAAAATATCCACCCCCCATGCTTAGCTAATGCAATGTCCTCATTGTAAAGATAAAAGCATACAGGAGGGTAGAATTGGAAGAATAGCACCATATTTCTGTGAGATTCTGGTCAGTTCCAAATAGTCTTTACACATGCTGAGTTTAGTGCCTTCAGCTAGGCGATGTCCTCAATCAAAAATTACTAACATTGAGGCTACAATAACACAGTTTCCAAGCCCCTAAATATGGGTCCTGGAGAGTGAAAATGGGCTTGCCAAAGAGATGATCAAAGAAAGTGGCAAGCTAGTGGTGCAGGGAGAGCCCAAATGGTCTCCAATAGGAGTTTTGTTGATTCAGTACAGAGGAGTGGGTGGATATTGAAATTGTGCATTGGTTGGGTGAACAAGGACAATGAGGGTTTTGTGAACTGTTGGGGGTTTATGGGTACTCTAAAATACCTAACATTTCAAGAGTTTCTCCGCAAATTTCAATTTCATCCTCACAATCAGGGTGGTTAATCCAACCATCCTGATCCTCATGATTCCCACCCAAAAGTTGAACCTCAAACTCTAAAAATTTAGGATGAGGACATTGTTGGGTTTTAACTTGATCATGTGAACCATCCAACAAATTTCCAATTTCATGAATATCCTCCTCATCCCGGGTTGCCACAGTTGGTTCTATGTCTTCATTGTCCTCAATTATTCTTGCAACCATGTGATTTTCTTCGTGAGTTTGGGTTGAGTTAGCCATTAAAAGGTTGTCTAAGGTATGTATGGCCATTACCTCCTCTATTATGCCAAGCTCCTCCATCAAACCACACTTAATTTTATCCTTCTTTGCGGCCTCGAAAATATTAAATCGATTTATTTTATTCCCAGAGGCCATTTCAATATTTCCCGATTCATAATCAATCCTTGCCTTGGTGGTAGCCAAGAAAGGTCTTCCCAAATAATCGAGGTGTGGTTGAGCTGTTTTCGTCCTTTCATGTCCAAGACCATGAAATCAACAAGGTAATGCAAATCATTAACCTTGACTAAAACATCCTCTAAAAGACCCCTTGGTTTTGTAATGGATCAATCGGCTAACTGCAAGGTTATGTCAGTGTGTTTCAGGTAGCCTAGACCCAGTTTCACATGTAGTGAGGTGGGGATCACATTAATGTAAGCACCCAAGTCAAGGAGGGCCCAGTCAGAAGTAATGTTTCCTATTGTGCAGGAAATTAGTCGGGCTCCCGGGTCCTGCTTCTTAGGGGGTAGCTTGTTTAAGATCAGTGTGCTTGACTTATTAGACAAGACTACTCTCCTATTATTTTCAGATTCCACTCTACTCTTTTCTTTATATGAATTCAGTAAACCTTTGGAGTAGGTAGGGATTGATCCGATAGCAACGAGGAGTAAAATGATTGTTAGTTTGAAATCCTGAATTAAGGACATCCTTTCCTCCAATTTCTCCTCTGACTTTCTCTATTTGCCCATACAACAACAACATATTCCCAAATCAGATTCTGATGTTTTATTGATCACATTCTTAGTTGGGAGTCTAGAATTATTACTACGGGTCCTAATGATGTTGTCATGGGGTTGGGTGGGTCCCTTGTGTCTACTACCACTCCTCAATGTGATGGTATTTGCAATGGCAAAATGCTGTTGGTTAGTGCCTTAGGGAGGGTTGGGCGAAACAGGAGGCTCCCGGTTGATTATGGTGGGAACTTAGTTCACTCTAGGAGGGGCTGTGGTAGCCTGATAGATATCATGACCTTGAGCATGCGGCTCCCCACCATTACCAAGCCCTTAAGGCCCAGCGCCTTGGTTCTATACATTCCTTGGGTTTGGTATAAGTTGTAATGGTATTGATTCGGGTAGTCGGTTTTTTTCACTAAGTCTGAATTGCAAGCTGTCCAGTGAAGTTTTCATTTGTTGCATGAGCTAGAGCATTGACCCTTGCATTTCTACCATCTTCATGTTTAAATTAGCTTGCCCGACAAGTTGTTGAGCATTCCACATGGACTGATTAACCTAATTCGGGGTCAACTAAGTATATACATGACCCTGACCCATTAGTTTTTGCGGTACATAAGTGCTAGGTCGATATTGGGTCTGCTGCCCCTAATCTTCTGAAGAGAAGTTAGGGTGATTTTTCCAACCAGGATTGTAGGAATCCGAGTAAGCATTGGGCCTAACATTTTCTTGTACAGCATGAACAGTTTCATAAGATGAGGATGAAGGAGCAAAAAATTGGGATCAAAGGCCCCAGTTTGGAACCCATAATGTTCTGAGAAGTGCTGGCTCGAAGGTTGAGATGACTCCAACTGGTTCACAAGCTCCCGTCCCGTAGGAGCTTGCGAAGAATGGAATCTTGAGCCCTAGGATTGAGTGGATCTTGAAAAATTATAGTTTTTGGACATCCACTCTTCCATTCGTTTAACAACCAAATCCACCATATCGAATTTATTGTAGATCAATTCCATATCAAATGTATGAGAATCTTGGACCTCATTGGCATTTGATCTAGTTTGTTGGGGTCTGTTGAAGGTTTCCATGGAAGCGTGGTTTAAAGTGTTTTCCCTCATTTCCTCAAACAAATCATATGTGCTATCTGGAATGATTACGGAGTTGATCATTCAACCCGTGATAAAAAATCTACCCAAGTTGCCATTTAGGAACCTTGGGGTGTTGACACATCTGCAACAGATCCTGGAATCACTCCCAGGCCCCATGAAATAGTTCCCCCGGCTGTTGCACAAAAGTTGTAATTGCCCGTTGCAACATTTTGGTTCGCCCAATTAGGAAGAATTTCTTTAGGAAGGTTGATTTCAAAGCTACCCAGCTAGCAATTGGCCTTCCAATGGTACGATACCAATGTGTAGCCTTATCCCTGAGTGAATGTGGGAAAAACCTCATGAGCATCTGTTCTTCATCCATATTTTGCGATTTGGTGGTCAGAACTAAAGTGATCAGGTCCTCTAAATGTTGTAATGGGTCCTCTGAGCCAAGCCCGTGAAAGTGCTTAATTAAACTCAAAACCAAGGGCTTGATATCAACATCACTGGTGAGGATCACAACACCGGGATGATCCTCATAATTCGAAGGATCATAAAAATCCTTCAAGGGCCGAGAGCCTTGACCATTCATTTGTTGGAACCATTGCTGCATCTACTGCAATTCTTCCAACTACCTTTGAATCAGTTCCTACTAGTTTAGGGGCAGGGGAGGTGGTTGTTGATTAGCCATGGGATCTTCTTGGTTATAACTCAACCTTCTCCAGGAATGGTCTATAGGTTCTTCTAAGCGAGGGTTCAATGACCTCGTTCCAAGCATACACTGGAAGGAAGTCGAAAGGACGGGAAAAAGGGGCCTAATGATAACATCATCATCAGTCATATCTAGCTTTAATTAGTCATATTCCATTTATAAATGCTCCTACATAACTATCCAAGAGTTATAATTCATTGCATATCCATTTTGAGAGATAAACATGAAAATAGTGGTAAAACTACAGTTTTAATAGAATATCCTAATTGTAGGATAATCATGGGGTTTCCTTGGAATTAAATAAAGGTCATAAGATCATAAATGTCTAATAAGTTGGTTCATGCAGATAGAAATGGGTTTTCACGCATTTTGAGAATTAAATGACATCTAAAACCCTAAAAATAGGCCCACTTAATTCACTGAGATTATGGTTAGGATAAAATTCACCTAAACCTTCTAAAATACATAAAATAAAATTCGCTAAGGTTTGGTATGCTTGTTTTGACCATTGGAACCCAATTTGACCTAAAATAGTCTTAGACAAACAATTACCATAATTTGGATTTCTATGCAAATTAACCAGACAAACTTTGTCAAAACCTATATCCGACTTCACCATCAGATTCCTTAGGTCTAAATTAGGTTTGAACCAAAATTTGGGACCAATCAGAGATTATCTTGACCTAGTTTCCATTTTGGTCCAATCTAACTCTTTTCTCTCACACTTATGCCCCTAACTTTCAAATTATTTCCAAATAGCCCACTAGATTTGTCATCTTCTTCACCAATAGGTCCCCACCACCTTCAACTCTTAAGCCTACATCACTGGAGACCTTCAATCAGGGATTACTCCTTGATTTCAAGGCCAAACTCTTCCAAATTTGGAAGGGAGGTTCCTAAGAGATTTCCCTATGATCTAAACGAAGTCTTAGGCTCTAACTCTTTCCCAATCTCCCATGCAAATGCATAGGAGATGTGAGTTTCCTATTGTGTGAAGCTTTCAAGGTTTCAAGCTTGGTTTCCACGCTTGAAACGACCCCCTGAGACTTATAAAAGGACCCACAACGCTTAACCGTACTCCTTAGCTTGGTTTGGAGGCCGGTTCCCTCTTCTTCCCTTCTCCCCGACTTCCAACTCCACCAACTCCAATGAGCTTCTCCGTCTAGCCTCTTCGCTCACCGTCATAGACAATAGCTGACGAGTTTGTCTTCCCCAACTTCTTTCGCTCCTTGCGATATGCGTAAGAGCCCCTCAGGCCCCTTCTTTCCTTGTCATTTACCCCTCTGAAGAGTTCTTCATTGGTGCCTCTCCATCCCTTTCGTCCATTTAAAGTAGGTTAGTTAGGTCCCTGTTAGTTCTCTAGGTCCTTTCCAATATTCAAAACCTTGAAACAACCCCTCGACTTCACCGCCAACACCTTCATCTCCACCTCCGACCGCACCACCGGCGAGGCTCTCCACAAGCTACACACATCCAAACACCTAGCCACCTACTCCACAACCTCTGCTATCTCACACCCAATAGAACCCCCATCTTTATTTCCTATTTCACCCTCTCACAACTGCCCTCGAACAAACCCATCACCGACCACCTTCTCCGAGTTCATTCAACCACCACGCACCTCCATCCTCCATGAAACCACTGCCATTATGTTCGCCAACATCTGACGAACCTTCTGAACTGTTTTGACGCAGCCGAAAGACCTTATTATCTATTTTAGGTTCCAGGCTGGAGCTCCGCCGCTATGGCATCCCTCCAACAGTGTTTATGGTGTTGTAACCACGATTACCCCAAAGTTCCACCTCCAGGTGATGCAGCATATTCACAAAAAGAGACCCAGGCCTTCAATTAGGAGTTTCGAGAGCTGCCATACCCTCAATTGGAAGCTTCATCACTGCAACAATGCATGAGAAGAATAAAGCAACATTTAGTCCCACATCGTGGGATTTGGGAAAAATGAAGCCGCATAAGTTGAATTTCCTCTCAGGCCTTATCGCCACAAACACTTGGGGTGAGGTCCCTCACACCCTTCACTGACCTAACCCGACTAGCCTCACTCCTCAACTACATGTTGCAGCCCTGGACCCAATTATGCTTACCCATATACCCGATTACTCAGATATCTGAGAGAGGAGGAAGGCAAAAAAATAAAAAGAGAGAAAGAGGGGGAGGGGAGGGTTTTGCTCTCTTGTTTTAAGGCATGGCTAAACACTTATTCGCTGGGAAAGTTCGAGAAGGAGGAAACTCTTGGTCGTGACTTGAGAAGAGAAGAAGAGGCTAAGGTAGAAAGACATGGCTGAAGGACAGTGCCAGAAAGAGAGAAGAGAAGAAGGAAGAAGAAGAGAGGAAACTGAGATCAGAGAAAAAGAAAGGTAGCAAAAGAGAAAATGAGGAACAGAGCTTGAAGAGTACTATAGAGGCAACATTTAAGTCGTCTGGTACACTTGCCAGATGTCTGATTTGGGTTTAATGTTGGTACTATTGGAATATTTAAGTACTAAAGATACACAGTTGAATCTTCTGTAGCATCATTTGAATAATTAATATATGTGCTTAGACTAATAATTGGTAATCTAAATCACCATTATTTTGTCCTAGTTATGTTTTTTGTCTTGAAATACATTGAGCTTCATTGAATACTTAATGTGACACGTTAATATTCATTGAATATCTCTATAGTGCTTCATTTATTGTGCTCATTTATATTTTAATTGAAAATTCGCACGTGAATTCCTATTTGCTCCGTGTGTTTGACCTCGAACTTCATTTCTAGAATTTTGAATTTAGAAATTTATTTGTTTGAGCGCATTTGTCCTATACTAAGACGCATATCATAAACAATGACGAATTCGCTTCAACAGAGCCCTGCAGCACAAAAATGCAAGCCTATCCTAAGTTGGGTAGCTTAAAGATCAATAGACTCTCAAAATCTGTCTTAAGATTATAAACGATTTACTCTACTTTTATCCGGTCAATCCAACCAGTTAGAAGGAGGGGTTGGGGAGAAGGTTCTTCCTTTGGCTTGCACCTCGTGTTCCTTTGATACACCCCAACCCCGGTCGTTTGATGCTACTCCCCTAGGTAGACATCGGATGGACTAGTATAAGCATGTTAATCGATAGCAATCTCAATTTGGGCCTCGAAGAGCGAATAAATCATTAAAGCCAACGTCTAATCTATTTTAGTTAGGCTTGGGATATTTCTACTTTTGGAATGTGATGGGCCCTTGATGTAAACACATTTACACTACTTAAGATGTCTATTTATGCATGTTCTTAAGCATAGGATTGCATTGCATGCTATAAATATTGCATAACATGCATCATCCTGCATTTAGAGTAGTTTGAATAAAATGGAGGTTAATTGTCTCCTTTTATGTGCTTGGAAAGGGCAAACATTTTATCAGGGCCTCGGATCGAAGATCCAACCGTATGGATGTGATCAGTGTGACGATTGGAGTTCAACAACTCCAAGATCACCCTAATCAGGCATTCGTAGCATCAGATAGTGACTGGGGAACCCTAGAAGATCAAGGGCTAGGATGGTGTAAATTTGTACTTCAAATGACAAATCCGACTACATGGATGAATTTGGATCGACGATCGTAGCCTAACGACATAAAAATTGAGTCAATCCGACACACGTGGCACCATCTACAACATCCAGAAGTTGGACGGCCAAGATGGTGCCACGTGGCACCATCTTGGCCCCCAAATGGCCGCATACAATCTCTGAAGTCTCTGCATCCGCCCCCTCTCCGCCGTTGGATCTCAATCCAACGGCTGTGGATGCGGCTCATTGAAATCGTCCGCGCGACCTTTTGGGCGAGGCAGCGTAGCGGTCCAGCACCTTATCGCAAGGCACTACCATGCGTTCGAGCCTCGCCACACGAATTCTGAAGCGAGCGTGTGCACTGTTATCAACTGTCAGATCGCAATCCAACGGCCGTGCGCACCCTATAGCATTCACGCGCTATTGCACGCACGGCGTCACGCGGCATCGTACGCGCTGGGCTGGTGCGTAGTAGCAGGCGAAGACGCATCTTAAGCTATCCGATCTCGCGATCGGATGGCTGCGGATGAAAGAATGTGGGCGAGTGTTGAGAGAGAGAGCAACTAAGCAAGCGTGCGTGGGCAGCGGGCATTATGCCCACGTTGGGGCTTTAGTAACGATTTTATCCGTCACTAAAGACCCCTCATTTATTGTTTTGAAGATGTAATGACCAATTTGCCCCCACTCCTTGCAACTATAAAAGGAGACCCCCTCCACACGAAATTCTAATCCCTTCCTTCTCTTCTCTACCTCTCCAAAGCTCAAGAGAAGCTTGTCCCACACCCGGGATGCTCCTCGCGAGATAAAGTCCAAATTTTCATCGTCCTTCGGAAGTGGATCCCACGACGACGACGACGTGATGCTCCGTTCCCGTTCTTCTACTTCATCCTCCTTCGTCCTGCTCTGCCCTTCGTCCAGGCGTCGTCTCGTCCTGCTCGTCCTCCAAGCAATCGTCGAGGAGGACAACTTCTCTCTCCCATTCTTCTTTATAGCTTTTCTAGAGTAGAATTTTCCTGCTTTCTAGTGTAGCTGATTTCCCGCTTTCTAGTGTAATTTTTATTTGGTTTGATTGTATAAACATTTTGAAATATTGAATGCATGTTCTCTTTCTCTCTCTCTCTCTTTCTTTTAGTCTGACAGCTCCATTGTAATTATATCGCTTCGCTTTTCAAAAATTCTAAAAGAAAATATAATTATGAATATAGATGAATGTAGCCTCCCTATGTTTGACCCGAAATTCTTTTCGGTATAAATTTTTTTTGTTGAACACGAATTCTTCGCTTTCAAGCTACAACGATAGGTTTTCCAAAACCAAACACGTTAGCGTAGCAATTCGAACGTTCAACATTTTGGCGCCGTTGCTGGGGAGGCAATGATTTCCGATCTTTTCTTCGCATTTCTTGCACTTTATTTGTTTTCTAACTTGCTTTCTCTTATGTCTATTATTTTGCAGAGACCTCCATCAAGGAATCAACAAGCGGTAGACTGGAGTAAAGTGCAGTTGAAGACAACTGTAAGTGCTCCCCATTCTTCCCCCTTCATAGATTTCATTCGCCACATTAAATCCAAATTCCAATTAACCTAGGTGTTTGCATAAATCCTAGGAATAGTTTGGTTATTTAGATTTCCACTCACATTCATTCCACCCTCATTCATAAAAAAAAAACATAATCTTGTGGGGTAATTTTCAACAAACACACAACACACACCCACATTCAAGGCACTTAATCAACTTAATTTGTTTCTACTCAATCGGGTTCTGATCTGTGGAACCGGTACACACAAAGAAACACATAACAGAGTAGAAATCATTCTAGGTTAACCATCTTTGAGTGCCTAACTTAGTGGTGCAATTGTGGTCAATTGCTTGAGTTGTTTGGGCCACACCACTCTATTTAAAACCAACTCATCAAGTAGCTCCTCCTTAGGGTTTTCAATCTAGGTATACTCCAGGCACTCCACTTTCTTTCTGATTTTAAAGGAAAACAATCTTCACCCGTGTTTTACAACTTAGTTTGCCTAGAAACTTGATTGCAATTCACCTAATTTGAAACCCTAAAAGCTACTTAAGAAAGATTTGAACATTAAAATTCACACATTATAAATAATCTTGCTTGAAAACCCTGGTTGTGCACGCACTTACACAAATCTCAATCAATCATTAAGGGCACAACCCATTGTAAGAGCCCATCACATTCCATAAAGCACCACAATCCCAGGCCTTAATAAAATTGAGTAAACGTTGGCCTTAAGGTTTGATTCGCTCTTCAGGGCCTAGTCTGAGATTGTTTTTGATTAACCTACTTGTACTGATTAATCTGATGTCTAGCTAGGGGAGTAGCGTCAAACGACCGCAGCTAGGGGGTACACTAGGAACCGGAGATGAAAGCCAAAGGAAGAACCTTCTCCCCAGTCCCTCCTAAATAGTTGGATTAAACAGACGCAAGTAGAGTAAATCATTTACAGTCTTAAGGCGGGTTCTGGGAGTCAGTAGATCCTTAGGCTACCCCACTTAAGGACAACCTTATTTTATTGTGCTGCAGGGTCCCTATCCCCAGTCCTTCCGACCTTCTCCTAGTTTATGCTGGGAAGACGGTCATTGAACCCCCGATTGGAAGGACCATTAGAACATTCTAGGAGGCACAAGTTGGATTTTGGTCAATTTGATCCCATGGCCAAACAACAGCCTCCTCTGCTTGGAAATCCACAGGAAGAATTTCGAAGGCAGCTGGAACAAATGCAGAGAATGCAAGGCGCTCAACCCTTGAGGGATTTTTATGATCCTTCAAATTACGGGGAACGTCCCGACATCCAGATTCCAGCCGGTGACGTAGAAATCCAGCCCCAGGTGTTAAGCCTGATTAAACATTATCATGGGCTTGCCTCCGAAGATCCGTTTCAGTACTTGGAGGACTTGAGCACTTTGGTCCAGACCACCAAGGCTCGAAACGTAAACGAGGAGTAAATGATCATGAGGCTCTTCCACCACTCTCTTAGGGATAAGGCCGTGCATTGGTATAGGACAATAGGAAGACCAATTACAACTTGGAATGAGTTGAAATCGGCCTTTCTGAAGAAATTCTTCCCAGTCGGTCATACCAATGCTTTGAGACGGGCAATCACTACCTTTACCCAGCGGTGAGGGGAGCAGTTTCATGTGGCCTGGGAGAGATTTCGGGACTTATTGCGGAGGTGTCCACACCACGAGGAGTCGAAATGGCAACTCGTGCAGATCTTCTATCATGGGTTGACTGAGCAACTCAGAAATCATGTGGATTCTTCTTGCGGATGAAATTTCCTCAATAAAGATGCAGATAGTGCACATGATTTATTTGAGGAAATGAGTGAGAATTCAATTAATCATGCCTCCATGGATACTTTTAACCGGTCCCAGCAACCCAGATCAAATGTCAATGAAGTCCATGACTCTCATTCATTTGATATGGAATTGATTTGTAATAAACTTGATAAGGTGGGCTTGGTTGCTAAAAGAAAGGAAGAGTGGATGGCTGGTAATTCTATGAACAGCTCTTGATCCACTCAATCGCAAAATTTGGGATTCCATTCCTCACGAGCTCCTTCTGGATGGGAGTTCGTGAATCAACTCGATGAGGCTCAACCTGTGAGTCAGCATTTTTTGGAACCCCATGGGTTCCCAACTGGGGCCTTTGATCCTAGTTTTTCTTATCCTTCCCTTTCTTTCTCTCGATCCTCACCTTATGAGGATGTCTGCGCTGTACAAGAGAATGTTAGATCCAACTCCTACTCGAATGCCTATAATCCAGGTTGGAGAAACCACCCTAACTTCTCTTGGAAAAATCCAGGGCAACAGACCCAATTCCGACCTAGCAACTATGCTCTGCAACAACCAATGGGTCAGGGTCAAGTATATACTCAGTTGCCTCTGAATCAGGTCAAACAGCCAGCTTGGAATGCCCGTCAACCTGCAAGGCAGGCTGATTTGAACCGTCAAATGGTAGAGATGCAAGGATCTATGCTCCAGCTCATGCAGCAAATGAAAAACTCGCTGGATAACTTGCAATCCGGGCTCATTGCTAACTCTCGTCAACCTGGATCTCTACCATCTCAACCTGTACCCAACCTGCAAAACATTATGAATTCGGGCAATCAAGCCCAAGGGTATGGAAATCAGAGGGACCCGCACGCACATGCTCAGGTGGTTGAGCAGGGTTCCTCGTCTTCTTCTTCTTCTGCAAATCAACAATTCATGGTCAATCAAGCCCCTCCATTCTTTCCTAACCCTCCCCAAGACCCAAATTCTTACGCATCTGCAAATTCTGTCACTTTGAGGAGTGGTAAGAAGACTCAGGATCCACAACCACACTATTATGATCTTTTGAATCCTGAAGAACCTAAGGAGAGAGAGGAGAATTCTAGAGGAGAAATGAAGGCTCAGGAACTTGATTCGAATGATCAGACTCATGTTCCTTTTCCTAAAGCCTTAACCAAATCAAAGAAGAAGTCTATTGATAGCAATGAGGATCTTCTAAATCTATTTAAGAATGTTGAGATCAATATCCCACTCCTTGATGTTATCAAGCACATATCAGCTTACGCAAGATTTTTAAAGGAATTATGTACACAAAATCGTAAGTCGAGAGAATCTGTTCCAAGGAAGGTGGTACTCTCCAAGCAGGCTAGTTCTGTTATCCTGCATTGCCTCCCTCAGAAAAAGAGAGATCCTGGTGCTCCATTGATTTCTTGCATTATCAGAGATTACACATTTGATAGAGCACTTTTGGATCTCGGTGCATTCATCAACCTAATTCCGACTTCTCTTTATGAGAAGTTTGGGTTAGGTGAACTTCGGCCAACTTCAGTAACGCTTCAGTTTGCGAACCGTTCGGTCACAAACTCGCGAGGCGTTATTGAAGATGTTATAGTTAAGGTCAAGGATTTCTATTTTCCTGTAGATTTCCTGGTCCTTGACATGGATGTACCTGATAATCTGAGGAACACGCCCATTATTCTGGGGCATCTGTTCCTAGCTACTGCAAAGGCCAACATTAATTGTGAAAGCAGTAGCATGGAAATCGCCTTTGGGGACCAACGAATGAAATTGGATATTTTTAAGGCGATCAACAAATTTAAGGATTGTGGATTTATTGAGGAACTAGATGAGGATAATGATAATATTGAAACTTGTTTGACAGTTTCTTCAATCGAAAGTTCCTCTTTGGATGATGAATTTGAACCGCAAACCTCTTTGGCTGACCTGACATCTTCGGAAGAGGTTACTGATTTTGTTCACTCACAACCTCTTCCTCTTGTTGAATCTTCAGCATCTACCCTACCATCAATCATCACCCCACCCCAACTTGAATTGAAACCATTGCCCGAGAATTTGAAATATCAATTTTTAGGACCTCAGAATACTCTCCCTGTCATTATAAGTGCTAAATTGACAAAAGAGCAGGAGATTAAATTGATCAGGTTTCTAAAGGAACATAAGGAGGCAATTGGTTGGACCATTCATGACCTCCGGGGGATCAAGCATCTTACTGTAATCATAGAATATTTTTGGAAGATGGATCCCGCCCTTCTCGCCAAATGTAGAGGAGATTGAATCCAAATATGTGAGAAGTGGTCAAAAAGGGAATCATCAAGTGGCTCAATGCAGGAATTATTTATCCAATCTTTGACAGTCCTTGGGTAAGTCCCGTTCATATTGTTCCAAAGAAAGCTGAGATTACTATTGTGACTAATGAGAGAGGAGAATCTGTCACAACTCATTCAGCTTCCTCTTGGAGAGTTTGTATCGATTACAGGAAGCTAAACACAGACACTAAAAAGGATAATTTTTCCCTGCCCTTCATTGATCAAATCTTGGAAAAATTAGCCGGGCAGAAGTACTTCTGTTTTCTTGATGGCTACTCGGGATACAACCAAGTTCCTATCCATCCCAAGGATCAGGAAAAAACTACTTTCACCTGTCCCTACGGAACCTTTGCTTTTCGTAGGATGCCTTTCGAGTTATGCAATGCACCTGCGACTTTTCAAAGGTGTATGCTAGCCATATTTTCTGACATGGTGGGAGAGTTTATGGAAGTCTTCATGGATGATTTCTCTATTTTCGGAGAATCATTTGACTCTTGTTTGGCTAATTTGGAAATGATTCTTAAGCGATGTATCAAGACACGACTGGTCCTTAGCTGGGAAAAGAGTCATTTCATGACCCAAGAGGGCATCGTTTTGGGTCATGTAATCTCTGAACGGGGAATTGAAGTGGACAAAGCTAAGGTTGATGCTATTGCTAAACTTCCTCCTCCCACATCTGTTAAACAAATCAGATCATTTCTTGGCCATGTGGGATTTTATTGAAGATTCATCAAGGATTTCTCGAAGGTTGCTCATCCTTTGAGCAATCTTCTTGCCAAAGAAACACCATTCGTTTTTGATGAATCATGCCGAAAGGCATTTGATTTCCTGAAAATGGCAGTCACCTGTGCTACAATTTTGCAACCACCAATTTGGACAGTCCCTTTTGAGATCATGACTGACACTTCTAATTACGCGGTCAGGGCTGTCCTGGGTCAGAAAATTGATCG
This sequence comes from Thalassia testudinum, assembly GCA_037157565.1. Classification (NCBI taxonomy): domain Eukaryota; kingdom Viridiplantae; phylum Streptophyta; class Magnoliopsida; order Alismatales; family Hydrocharitaceae; genus Thalassia; species Thalassia testudinum. The sequence continues at coordinate 4,365,871 of JAZHRO010000073.1, read as the reverse complement.
AAAGCCCTCTATCATCTACTATGCTAGTAAAACTCTGGATGAAGCCCAGAGGAATTACACTGTTACTGAAAAGGAATTACTAGCTGTAGTATTTGCTTTGGAAAAATTCAAGGCTTATCTCTTAGGGTCTCATGTTATCGTTTATACCGACCACTCGACCTTGAGACATCTCTTAGCTAAAAAGGATGCCAAACCCCAGCTTATTCGTTGGATTCTTCTTCTTCAAGAATTTGATCTTGAAATCAAGGATAAAACTGGGGTACAAAATGTGGTGGCGGATCATTTGTCGAGACTCCTAGGTGATTCTTCTTGTCCGAACATTCCGATTGCTGACACTTTTCCAGACGAAACCATTCTTACAGTTTTAGGTGTCCACACCCCATGGTTTGCTGACATTGTTAACTATTTGGCCGTTGGTCAAATCCCCCAGGATTGGACCAAGCAACAACGGGATAGACTCAAATCTGAGGCCAAATACTACTTCTGGGAGGACCCTGAACTATATCGCATCGGCTCTGATCAGATTATTCACCGATGCATACCAGAGAATGAATTCAATAGTATACTCGAGTTCTGCCATGCATCTGGGTGTGGTGGACATTTCTCCGGGAAAAAGACGGCTGCAAAAATCTTGCAATCTGGCTTCTATTGGCCGTCTTTATTCAAGGATGCCCAAGATTTCTCAAGGTCATGTTCTCGATGTCAAGCACTCGGGAGCATAACTAAGAGAGACATGATGCCCCTAAACCCTATTCTTCCTGTCAAAATTTTGATGTTTGGGGCATCGATTTCATGGGACCCTTTATCCCTTCATTTGGACATCAGTACATTCTTGTTGCTGTTGATTATGTGTCCAAATGGATTGAGGTGATTCCCACCCAAACCAATGACCACAAAGTGGTCATCAATTTTGTCAAGAAAAGTATCTGCAGTAGGTTCGGGATTCCGAGGGCTATCATCAGTCATGGTGGCACTCATTTTACTAATGCCCAATTCCAGAATTTATTGGCCAAATACGGGGTTAATCACTAAATTTTCACACCTTACCATCCCCAGATGAATGGACAAGCCAAGATCTCCAATCGAGAGATCAAGAACATTCTGCAAAAAACAGTTAGGCCTAATCGCAAGGATTGGACTCAAAAGCTTGAGGACACTCTTTGGGCCTATCGTACGGCATATAAAATGCCCATCGGCATGTCTCCATTCCGTTTGGTGTATGGAAAGGCGTGCCATCTACCTGTAGAGATTGAACACAGGGCATTCTGGGCAATCAAACAATGCAATTTAGATCTGAATCTAGCTGGGAAGGCCAGGAAACTCCAACTATCTGAGTTGGAGGAGCTTAGACATGATGCTTATGAGAATGCCAAGATCTACACGACTTGGACCAAAGCTCTACATGATCAATTGATTTCTCGCAAGAGCTTTGAGCCAAACCAGAAGGTCTGGTTATTCGATTCTAAACTTAAGCTCTTTCCTAGCAAACTTAGGTCTAAATGGAATGGCCCATTCATAATTGATCAGATTTTTCCAAATGGTGCCTTTCAGATTTCTGACCTAAAGATAGGTAACACCTTTAAAGTCAAGGGTCAACGTCTAAAGCCTATTGTTGACCGTATTCTTCCAGAACCCGTCTCAAACTCTGTTGCTCTAGCCATTCTGTGACTTCTTTGGCTGGACTTCATCACTAAAGATCCCTCATTTATTGTTTTAAAGATGTAATGACCAATTTGCCCCACTCCTTGCAACTATAAAAGGAGACCCCCTCCACACGAAATTTTGATCCCTTCCTTCTCTTCTCTACCTCTCCAAAGCTCAAGAGAAGCTTGTCCCACACCCGGGATGCTCCTCGCGAGATAAAGTCTAAATTTTCATCCTCCTTCGGAAGTGGATCCCGCGACGACGATGGCATGCTGCTCCATTCTCGTTCTTCTGCTTCGTCCTCCTTCGTCCTGCTCCATCCTCCTTCGTCCAGGCATCGTCTCGTCTGACTCGTCCTCCAAGTAATCGTCGAGGAGGATAACTTCTCTCTCCCATTATTCTTTACAGCTTTTCTAGAGTAGAATTTTCCTACTTTCTAGTGTAGCTGATTTCCCGCTTTCTAGTGTAATTTTTATTTGGTTTGATTGTATAAACATTTTGAAATATTGAATGCATGTTCTCTTTCTCTCTCTCTCTCTCTCTCTCTCTCTTTCTTTTAGTCTAATAGCTCCATTGTAATTAGATCGCTTCGCTTTTCAAAAATTCTAAAAAAAAATATAATTGCGAATATAGATCAACGTAGCCTCCTTGTGTTCAACCCGGAATTCTTTTCGGTATAAATTTTATTTGTTGAACACGAATTCTTCACTTTCAAGCTACAACGACAGGTTTTCCAAAACCAAACACGTTAGCATAGCAATTCGAACGTTCAACAACCCTTAAGATGGGTAGTGCCTTTAATGATTCATTTGAGAATGTGTGTATGTGCACAACAAAAAAGTTTTCAAGTAAGATTCTTTAGGATGAAGTGAGTTTTAGGATACTGAGTAGCTTTTAGGATTCAAGTATTAGGCATATTCAACCAAATGTTCGAGGCAAACCAAAATTGAAAGCACGTGTTGAAGTATTTCCCTTTATAGACCAAGAAAACATGGAGTGCCTGGCTTGACCTAATTATTGAATCCTACAGGGTAGCTACAGGATGAATTTCCTTTAGATTAGGTGGTGCGGCCTAAACAATTTAATACTGGCCCAGATGCACCACCGATTAAGGCACAAAAGGTGATTAACCTAATCTAATTTCTATTCCATTATGTGTTGATGTGCATGTGTACCGGTTCCACAAGTTGGAATCCCGGTTGAGTAAATAAAATCAAGATAGGTTATGCGCCTCAAATGTGGGTGTTCGTAGTGTGTACATTGATTTGTCCCATAATCCGAAAATATATTTTATTTTATTTTATATATATGCGAGGGAGAGATGAGTGTAGGTGGCAAACAAGACAAATAGATTCTATCCTAGGGTTTATAGAAACACCTAAGTAGATCAGGTCTTGGTTATTGATGTGGCGAAAGTGAAACTAGTCAAGGGAAAATGTGAGGGAAAGCTTACAAATATCTTTACCCGCACTTTACTCCAATCTACCACCTTCAGCTCCTCGATTGGGTCCCTGCAAGATAGTGAATCAAGAACAAAGATAGGTTAGAAAAATATGTAAGTAATGCAGAGAAACACAAGAAAAGAAAGCAAATTCCGTCACCTCCCCAACAACGACGCCAAAATGATCAACGGGTTTTCGCAAGAGAAAATTGGGGTTAGGAGAAACTCGCCGCTATATTTGCAAAACACCTTCTCAAATACAATTTTTTATTGAAACTCCAAGGGAGTCCCCGATCGAACATAGGGAGGTGACGTTTGCTTTTGTTAAAATCTGTGCTTCGATTTGTTTGTTTTTGGGGCTTTTAGGTTTTGTTATTTTTTTGCGTTTTTGTGGCAAAGAAAGATACAAGATAACGCACAAAGTGCAGAGAAGCAAATATAATATAATGCAATGTCATTTATTACAATAAATGGAAATATGATAAAAATAACAGAGATAGAGACGATAGGAAAACTCTCAATTTGGCTGTTTAGCGAGACGACAGCGCTTGGCGGTAGCTTGAATGGAGGAGGTGAGAAGATGGAAGATGAGGATGAGATGCAGGACACTGGGTAGAGGAATGCTTCACCAAGGCATGGAATGGGGATGAGGAGGTGGAGGTAATCAACTTCCTGAACGGAGGTAAGGGGACAACCTCTAGGTCTCCTACGAAGGTGATGAGTAGAATGAATATTTGGTGGAGGCAAAGGGTTTCTACAGTTTTAGGTGGCCTAGGTCTTGAGAGGGAGCTCTTGGGAGCTTAGGGGGCTCTTTGGAACTCTAGAGGGGGTGTGAGTAGCATAGGAAGTGATGCCTAGGTAAGGGAGGTGTGTAGGACTTTATATAGTGGATAGGAGGGGGCTAAAAATGGACACAGGGTAATCAGCGATTTCCAAGATGTCGTTGTAAGTCTAGCTCAAGCGTCGCTATAGCCACCTCACGTCTGCTCACATGCGAGCTACGCTGGCCTTCCATCACACACGCAGATCACACCTGTGCACGCTGCTGGTGCATGTGGTTGGTGCGCTGGCGTGCATCCAATTAGCGAATTGAGGGGGCTCTATGGGTCTCAAACCCATGCCCTTCCCATAGAGGTTGGGTCTTCAACCGAAGTGTCAAGATGATGCGTTGTGGGTGCGTGGTGGAGGAGGGCTCTCAGGCATTGGATTTACATCCAACAGCTGAGATTGCTTGTTGGATGGCCTTTGGAAGGATGCCGGGCAACCTTGGGTGCTCCAAATGGTGCCACGTGGCACCATCTTGACCGTCTACCTTTCCTTGCTTGCAGAGGATGCTACGGTGCTCGGATCGAAGTGATTTTCACACTGTCGCACTACAATCGTCACTTTAGATCCATCCGTACGATTGAATTCCTCATCTGAAGCCCATAAGGATGTCACACTACCTCCTAGCCATATGAAATGTTGGAATTAATGTACAAAATACACAAACTATTCCAAATACAATGCAATGAATGTTATGCAATATTTATACTATGAAATGCAATGCTAGGCCTACGAACTATCATAAATAAACATTTTATCTTGAATTCATGTGTGTTTATCAGGGTGCCAAGGGTGGTGGTGGTTGTAGGATTTGATGCCAAAAGATAAAGGAGAAGATGGTGGCTTTTGGTGAAGTTGTGGAGCTAGGTGGTTGGCCATGGTAATAGGTAACAATAGGAGTTAGCTTAACTAGTAGATGAATAGAGGAAGGAGCAAAGGTTGAATAGGAGGAGCTATTCTAGACTTCATGGAGCTACACTGTAGCTGAAGTAGTCCTTCTGGGAGCTTAGCTACTAACGTAGCTACCTAGTTCTTTGCTAGTAGCTAGGCTAAGCAAGAAGAGCTGAGTTAAGTTGGACTCAACTATTCTGGAGCTGGGGAGAGCTGAGTCTGATCTTCTTGATGACTTCCTAGCTAGCTAAGCTTGTGGAAAAGTGTGTTTTCACGATGTAAAATCAGGGTTTCAGAAAACCCATCGTCAAAGTTGCAAAAATCACTACCAAATAAAATTTATACCGAAACTCCAAGGGAGTCCTGGGTTGAAAGTAGGGAGGTAAACATTTGGTTTTGAAATCTGCACTTTCAATTTTATTTATTTTAGGTGTTTTTGTCTTTTATGATTTTTTTCTATTTTTATAAGGTAGGAGATCAGGTTAACAAAACTTTATCTAACTAATCTACTTGCAAAATAAGAGAGAGAGAGAGAAACAATCATCTTATATGTTCAAACAATGTTTTCTATGGATAATTGAGAAATTACAAGTAAACTAGAAAGTGATAAAAGATAAAGGTGAGAAGAATCCCCCTCGACGGTCGCTTGGAGGATGACTCGCCTTGACAATGCCTCAAACAAAGGTGGCGAGAAGCTGGATGAAGGAGAATGGTGTTGAAGGAAGCAGGATAGGGCGAGACAGCATCGTGGCGAGGATCTACTTCCCAAAGTGGTGAGAGTACAGCTGATGAATCTACAATTATCAGTGTTAATTTTATCAATTAGAGTCAATTTTGAGGGTACTTATGCGATAATATCCTATCATAGTGTGTTTGGAGCATCGCATGCATGTTATGTTATTTCATGATTAAGATTGCTTAGAATTAATGTTTAATGACCTTGTGTGCAAGTGCATTTTGAAATAGGTCTCAGATGAAAAATCGAACCTTACAGATGGATCCAGATCGACAAAGGGAGTCGAACGGACACAAAATCACCTCAATTCGACCTTCGTAGCTCCACAACAAGTCTGAGGAAGATCAATAGCCAGGGGGTAGTGCGACATCTTTATGGGCTTCGGATGAAAAATCCAACTGTATGGATGGATCCGGAGCAATGATCGCAGTCCGATAGCGTAGGAATCATCTCATCTGAGCATCGTGGCATCCTATACAACAGAAAGAAGATGGACAACCTAGAATGTGCCACGTGGCACCATCTGGGCTGCCCAACACCAGCCATGAGCACTTAGCACTGACTCGTCTTCATCATCATCATCAAAACTCAATCATTGGATCTATGCCACCCAACACCGACCATGAGCACCTAGCACCGACTCCTCTTCATCATCATCATCAAAAATCGATCATTGGATCAAGATCCAATGGTCGAGAAGCTACCTCCACCGCATGCCTTTGGATCCTCCTCATGACACTCCTTCGAGCGTAGCACGATGGTCCTAATCACAACTTGCAAAGGAGAGGCACGGGTTCGAAGCCCCACAACCCCCCCTCAAGCATAATTGAAGCAAGCGCAGCAAGGAGCAGCAGCGGCAACGTAGCAATGCTTGGGCCAGCAGCATGCACATTGAGCGCAACGAGTACGGGTGTAGGGGCGGGGGCTAGGGCGATGCTTGCAGCATGTCTAGAGTCACATTTTAAATGTCGCTATTGACCCAGTTACAAATTTGAGCCCTTTTTTCAACTATAAAAGGGGTCCTACCCCTCCCATTTGCACCATCTTCTACCCACTAGTTCCCACCACCTTTTAGAGCTGAGAGCAAGTCCCTGGAGTTGTCAAGCCACCAATGGAAGCCCCTCCACCACCGTGGCCGCCTTGCCTCTCCACTTAGCTAGTTTTCAATTTATTATTTGTGTTGATGAATCTTTCATATACCATTGTAGTTGTAGAAATGAATGATTCATGTAATATATTCTCTATTTTGTTATCATGCTTTTTGTCTCTTTCGTAGTTAGATAGTGTTGCATCATCATAACGATTCTCTGACCCTATTCTCTCTCTCTCTCTTTATCTCTTGCTCCCTTTCTCTCTTTCTTACATCGATTTGCAAGCGAACAAGTGAGATTTTTGTGACATGAAGTGACTAAGTGATCCAATTTTACACCTCCTTGTGTTCGACACTAGGACTCACATCTGATTCTTCTTATTAAAATTGACATCGTAAAATGCTCTACAATGAATGATTTAACACAAACACGTCTGCGACAGTCAGTTTTTTGGTGTTGTTGCTAGGGAGACAATGGATCTCTTATTCGCTTTCATTTTCTTGGTTATTATTCATATTTGTGTTATCTAACTTGCTCTTCTCTCTCTTCTTGTGGTTCCAGGAACCTCGTGCATCGTCAATGGGAGGAGAACGAGCTGGGGTGGATCAAAGGAAGTGCAAGAAGAAGGCTGCCATCGACTCAAAGGTTTGATCTTGTCTTCCCACGATCCAAAGATAACTTCTCATCTTTGGACCAAGAAGATGGTGGTGTGTTAAAAAAAACAAACCCTCTCATTTGTTTGTCGAAGAAAAACACCACTGTTAAGTCTACAACCGGTTAATTTCGCAATATGATTTTCTAGATTCGGGTTGAGGACACAATTTAAGGACCCTAAACACCTCTAAAAATTTTAAGAAAAATCTCAAAGGTGCTCCTTGCAGTGGGTAAACTACCCCTCATATTTCAGAGCCAAACTCTTTGTGGTTTGGCCATGAGAAAATCTCTACTAGAAGTGCAAAAGGTTGTCCAAAGTTCTTAATATCTATAGATTGTTCTTACTGCTGCGAACTCCACGTAGCTTGGATTTACCAAAAATTTATATTTTTGGAAGGATCTCAAAATTCTCTACACTTTGTCGAGAGATCATTTTTCAATTTGAAATTGATTAGTGCTTGTTTTAATCAAGTTATTAAACTTACACATTGATCTAGAACTTTTGGATAGATTGACCCCCTCCTGAAAAAATGTGAATTTGGGTAATCTATCGTCCTCAAAAAGTTCTGAAATTAATTTTTTTGAAAAGCTCATTCGATTTCAATCAGGATGGGGTCATTGATTGTTTTGATTGGTCCCTTATTGACAAAATCTTAAAAAAGTTCATTGAGTAGAAGCTGCACACCCTAGGATTTTCCACACTAGGGAGTTTTATATTTTATAGCCACACAAAAGGCCTTAAAGAAAATCAATCTTCACCAACCATATGACTATACAATTGTGCCTTGTTTGAATGTGTAAACAACTGGAATTTTTAAAATCCATTAAAGCAAGATTGAAACCCTAAAAATCACACATCTCAATCTTGCTTGCTAAAAAACACTTGTTTTGGCATTGGGTCCTTGCACCCAATTATGCATGTACATGACCCAGATAGGACCAATCTAAGTCCTGGAAGTGTGATTGGGTTTGTGAGTGCTTGGCCTTAATTTCCATTGTGGAATCTGGTGTCTGGGCTGTGGGGAAGTGTCAAACGACCGCAATTGTAGGGTACAAAGAAACCAGCAGTGCGAGACAAAGGAAGAACCTTCCCTTCATTCCCCTCGTAATCAACCTGACTAGATTAGCTTTGGGAAAAGAGGCTTAAGTGCTCGCATATTTGATCGCTCTCTTCAAGTCACTTAGGTCCACACTGTAGGGCCTAGATTTGTTTGCTTGATTGTTCACATAATTCTCTCGTCTATTCTTTCCTGATCCATCCATGGATTTTAATGCATATCCATCTTACCCAAACTATCCCCAACATGATTTGTATTCTAACCCAAGTAGATCGTATCAACAGTTTACTTGGGATAACCAGACACCTAGTTGGGGATACAATCCAAGATCTGGTTATCTTGAAGACCCTTTTTATCCCAACTATCCCAATTTCACTCAACCTACACCAGCTTCCTATTGGGATACATCCAACCCAACAACCCAAGGTTACGATCCAAACCTTGGGGATCCTTTTGATTCTCCTTATGATGACTCTTCTTTTAGGTCCTACCCACCCACTAATCAATTTAATAGGATGTGCACTCTAGGAGAACATCAAGGACCCTACCCTTCCAAGGACCATAACCAAGTTAGGTCATTTGAATTCAAGGAGCTCTCCTACTTGACCTATGGATCAGAAGGGATTTTAGAAAAATGGAAATTGAAGGATGATCATAACCTGGGAAAATCAAGAATGATCAAACCTTTCTTTGGACCCCTGACAAAGAATCTGACTGGGAGGACTTAGAACCTCAATTATTCTTGAGTAGGACTAGACAAAAAATGGTTACTCTTGAAGAATTAGACGCTGAAAATGATAGAATAGAGGACCCACCAAGAACTTAAACCCCAATACAGACTCTAACACACATCCTCAACCATACCTTCCCAACTTTGATTTAACTACTAAGGAGGAAATTCAAGGGAAACCTAATGACACTGGTGGGAACACCATCAAGAGCCATAACTATCTCATTTTGATCTAATTAAGTCAGTAAATGCTCTTACATAACTGCCAGAGAGACATATTTCACTGCAAATTCATTTTGAGGGAAAGACAAGAAAATAGGGTTAAAACAATAGTTTTACCATCATAGCATGAATGCAGCACAATCACGGGTTGTCCCAGGGGGTAATTAAGGGTCAAATGATCCTAAAAGGCTAACAGTGGGTTAGAACAAAAAGAAAAGTGTTCGCACGTGTTTTGAGAATTAAATGACTTTTGAAACCCTAAAAACATACATGCTTAATTAAATGAGGTTCTGGTCAGGGTAAAATTCACCTAAGCCCTCTAAAATTCAAAGAAAAATATTCTCTAGGGTTTGGAACCTTCAATTTGACCATCAAGACCAGTCTTGACCCAAAATAGAGTCTCAAACAGATATTTTCCATAATTTGGGTTTTTGCATAAATTACCGAGCCAAAATTTATCAAAACCTAAATCTAATTCACCATTAGATTTCTTGGGTCTAAATTAGTTTTGTACCAAAATTTGGGCCCAATCTGAGATCATCTTGACCAAGTTTGCATTTTTGTCCAATCAGACTCTTTTTATCTCATTCAAACCCTTGACTTTTGAATTCTCTTACAAATAGCCCCCCAACTTCTTTGTCTTCTTCACAAGTAGGTCCCCAAGCCATTTTTGGAAGGTTAAAACTTCACCGTCAAGTTTTGAGCGAGGATTTCTCGCTCGATTCTCAATCAATCAATCCTATATTTGAAACACAGATTCCTTGGGAAATTTCCTTCCAAATGAGCCCATCTAGGGACCCCAACTCCTTCCCAAAAGCTCATGCAATCATTTAGAAGGAATGGGTATCATTCGTTTACGTAAGCTCCAAGTTTTCCAAGCTTGGAACCTCCTCTTAAGCCCTATATAAGCACCTCTGAGGCCTTGCACAATTTTTCAGCATGTTTTTGGGAGCCAAATCACCTCAATTACTCTCCTTCAGCCACCAAAAAACCCTACTCTGCAACCTCTCTATATCCCCCTCCTACAGTCGTCCAACCATCAAATTGGACGACCTAAACTCTTCCTCTCTTCAACGCGACCCTCCCCAGCCACAAGGAGGACGTTACTTCGTCTGCATTGTCGTCGCCTCCTCATCGCTTCTTCCTCCTTCTCCAACTCCAGTCGACCAACACTAGAGCCTTCTGCCTCTCAACTGCATCCTTAAGTCCCTCTATCTCTCCCTTTCCCTCTCCATACTATTTTTCCACTCTTACAGCACACGCCCACATGCCAACCACCGCTCCCGCACTTCATCTTCTTCGCCTCATGCGACGCTCTAGAAACTCCTACTCACTACCGCACTGCTCGAAACACACCACTACCACCCTCGTTAGCTTCGCCATGCTCCACTGCACAAAAGCCCTAACACGTCCACTCTTATTATCCATCGTAACACCCTGATGACCCACCCACTGCCACATCGCCATCTTCGACCTCCACACACCACCATACACCCTCTCACGACATGCTACTGCCACCGTCACACTCGCCATGTCACGACGATCCTACTGAACCATCTAATGCGGTCATAAGGCCCTTTTATTGAGTTTTATGTAATAGGTTGAGCCCTCCAATGACGTTGTGCTTCGAGCAAGCTTGGAGCTTGCTACAACACCCATTTGCTCTTGATGCTCAACCCAGGCTACGCGAAATCACCAAGGCACTATCCCGCGAGGTTTATTGGAGGCATTAACCTTGTGAGCTACAACAATTGAAGGAAGGAGACCTTATTGCTGCACCACGCAAAGGAAAGGTGGGACTTTAGTCCCACCTCTGAAGCTGAAGAGTGCCTGCGACTGCATAAGAGGAAAAAGTGATAGAGGCTTATCTCCTCGAATCACTTGAGGGGTGATGTCCCTCGCACCCTCACTCGACCTCATCTGTGACTCTACCTCCGCAGATCTGGCCGTAACCTGATAACCCTCCTACGCCTTACACTCCTCGGCTGCGACCCACGCCCACAGCCCTGGACCCAAGTGTGCTCTAGGTCCGAAAACTCGATTACCCGGTACTGTTGGAGGCTCTAGGAGAGCATGACCCAAGGAGAGAATGGGAGGATAATTCACAGGGGTAGAGGGGGGCGTTGCTCTGAGAAGGATTAGCTGACACTTAGCCAAAATTGAGGATCCTTCCCCTTCTACGTGAAGAAGAGGAGTATAGAAAGAAAGAAGAAGAAAAGAAGAGGATCCTCACAAGCAGAAGAAGAGTAGAAGAGCAGAGAAAGAAAGAAAGAAGAAGAAGAAAAGAGGAGGTCCATATAAACATCCCCTTGATGGATGCAATATGCCACGTACTGTTTTACGCACAATTTCTGAAAGACATCTGTACACCTAAGCGTAAGCCGTGAACCAAAAGCGGGAACTAGATCGCACTATTAGAGCAAACCAGTTATGTCATTTTGAACAAACTCCCGCTTAAGGCAAAAGACCCAGGCACCCCTTTGATCTCCTATGCAATCGGTGATATACAATTTGACCGAGCTTTATTGGACTTAGGAGCCTCCATAAATTTGATACCTACATCCCTACTAAACTACTTTGAGGAATCTGAGCTTAAACCGATAGAAATGACTTTGCAGCAGCTAGCCAACTGATCCATTAAGTCACCAAAAGGAATGCTCGAGGATGTCATAGTTAGGGTACATGACTTCTATTTTCCAGTGGATTCATTGTCTTAGACATGGTTGATTGCACAATAATCATGCAACCTAAAACTCCTGAATTGAGCTAGATTCTAGCATAACTTCAAGTCAATGCATGCATAAGCATCGTAATTCACATACTAGTTAGTTTATTAGTCATATTGATAATATCATAATTTTAGGACCTAAAAGAGAGATGATTTTAATCGCAGATTCGAAGCTTCAGATGTCAAATCAGACTAGATAGATCTGATCATAACGACGACGAAAGTCCAACGCTTCCAAAATCGTCTCGATCAGACAACTAGAGCATCGTGTGTAGTTGTTTGTACCTCAAAACACGCTTGTAATAATGCCTTCTTGTGCTATTTTCTAGCATTAACTATGTATATTATGATTATATAGTTGCATTTGTAAAAGCACTTGCATCCATGCATTTAATTGAGAGAAGAAGAGAATAAAACAATGGCTTGCATATTTACACTTTTCTTCAAGTGCCTCCTTGCAAAATCCACCTCTTTTTATTTTTCCACTTGATTTCTATTTCTTTTTCTTCTCTCCTTACGGCAGCATGCACCTCTCTGCACTCCTCTTCCCGCAGCTGCATGCAATGCCATTCCTTGCCAATGCCACTCCCTGTAGCTGCCATTCCTGCGCCCTCTCCCTGCTGCGGCCATGCACTCCCCGCCATGCTCTCCTCCTCTATAAGAAGCTGCAACTTCTTCCTCGCGAAAACACGCTGCTGCAGAAGAAAAAAAATCGCAGCCACCACCATATCCTCCACCGTCCTCCCCTCCCATACGTCGGCCCTCCTTCGAGGAGGCACCCGGCGAGTAGGAGAACCCACTGTGGTGCACACCACCACAGTGGGAGCACCACCGCCCAGCTCTTCAACGAGCCGGTGGGCGTGGTGTCTTCCTTCGTTTCATTTTTTTCGTCTCACGCCATTGCTGCCGCTTCAAGCTCTGAAGCTTGAAGCCGCGGCAGCAGCAGCCAAGCGATGGCGGCAGCAGCTCCCGCCGCCTCCTCCGCAACCTTCCCTGTAGCCGCTCTCCGCCTCTGCGCGCGCCTGCAGGGCCCACTCCGCTCGTTCTCCATTCTGTCGCCTCCGCTGTTGCTCCCTTAACCGGCCGCTGCACGGACTGCAGCGGCCGGCTAAGCCCTCTCGCCGTCCCCTGCCAACCTCCGCACCCCTCCGCGATCGCTGCAAACCCTCCTCCACGTTCGCACCTCCGCGCCATCGCTCCCTCTTCGCCCTCGCACTTGTCCTGCAGACGCATCACCTCCATCTGCAGACGCCATTTCCAGACGTCCGCCTCCGCCTGTAGACGACGCGGCTCCAGACATCTGCTGCCATCCACCGATGACTTAACTTGTCCCTTCTGCATCCTCCCTGCTTCGCTCTCTCAGCTCTCCCACCCGCTCTCTCTCTCTCTGGCGCTCTCTCTCTCTCTCCCGCTCTCTCTCTCTCTCTCTCTCTCTTTCTCTACTCACAGCACACGCTACACCAACACACACACACCTTCACCAACGTACACACACCTACACTCACACTTACGCACACACACACACACTTACACTATAAGTATAGTTATATATGGTAACATATATATACATACATAAATATATATACATACATATATCTATATATATATATATATACTTATATACATAGTATATCTATATAGTTATGTATACATACATATATATATAATATATATACATATATATATAATATATATATATATATCTATATACTTATACATATACTTATATATATATTCATATATACTTAAATACTTATATATATATTCATGTATACTTATATACATATATATATATATATACATATATACTTATATACATATATATATATATACATATATATATATATATATATATATATATCTAGATACATATACTTATATACATATATATATACATCTATATAGTATTATATATATATACTTATATAAATATATACATATATATCTATATATATCTATACATATATACCTATACATTTATATATATATAGATATATTTACTTATAAACATACATATGTACATATATTTTCATGTTATTTACTATACGCTGTATCGCGGGAATATCTGCACCAATTGCTGATATTCCCCGATACACGCGTACAAAAAGCGTGGACATATACATCTTCCATCATCCATCCTCACTCCACGCGGCACATAGTCGTGTTAGTTGTGTCTCTCTAGACGACGACCGACCCGATACGGTGTTACACTCCATCGCCACCTCCACCCCCACCCCTTTATATATATACTACATATAAATATATATATCTATAGATACTATATTTACTTTCTGTCTATTAGCTTCCTTCTTAATAAAAAGATAAAAAATATAAAAGAGAAGATAATCTTTGATTTGCAGGTACCCCGTCTTGCGAGTAGCAAGGCATGTTTTGGAACTCTGTTTTGGCTAAAAGCTAAGGACACAATTTTGAGGGTGTGCCTCAAGAACAAGGATTACCAGAAAAAAAAAACCTAAATAAGAAAAACACAAAAACACAATAAACGAACGGAAGAGACGTGTTTTAAGGAAAACGTAGAAATTCAACTTGAACCATACTTCCCTGAGTTCGACCCTAGGCCTAAAAGTGACAAGATAAAATCAATTAGGCCAGGTTAAAAATTTTGTAAAGAGATGGTTAGGTCCAAATTAGGTTAACCACTATATACATTTCAACGATAAAATCATCATATTAACAACCTATCTGGGCTGACCGATCAGTAGTCCATAGAAGAATGAAGATCATGGAGCCAAAGGACAAAGATCTGAGCCTCAGATGAAGAATCTAGCCACACGGATGAATCTAGATCGACGATCACACTCCAACGGTGCAAAAATCAACCCGATTGAAGGTCTATGATAACGCCACGCAAGGGGGTAGTAATTAGGTTGAATATGGCCCATCTTTAGAATAAAAGGCACAACATAAAGTAGAATAGGAGCATTGCATTCATCAAGTACCAAGATTGCTTATAAACTGTATTAATGGCCATTTGTGTAAAGCATTTGTCAAAGCAGGCCTCAGATGAGCAATCGGACCGCACGGATGGATTCAGGACGACGAACGGAGTCTAACGGACTCAAGATCGGCCAAATCCGACATCCGGAGCTCCCACAATGGGCCCAAGAAATCCTGACCGTTGATCTGGAGATCAACGGCCTAGAACGCGCCACGTCGCCCCGCCCCCGCCACCCGCACGCCCCCAAGCCAGCCAAGGACGCATCTCGGCCGTTGATCTTCGATCGAACGGCCGAGATCCGCGCGCTCGCCCGCGGTCGCCGCGACAAAGCGCGGGCGTGGCGCAACGGTTAGCGCGCACGCCCGCGTCGCGGCGACGCGCGTTCGAATCGCGCGGAGCAGAAATCACTTGCGGGCGAAGGGCGCGGCAAAATTGAGCCACGCGATCAGAAGCGAGCGGCTAGGATCGCGCCACGCGGCGCGACGATAGCGCCCCACCTCCCACGCGCGCGCGCACGCCGGGCGGAAACGCGCGCGCGCACGCACGCCCGAAGCGCGATCCTAGCGCAGGCGCGGGAGGATCTCAGCCGTCCGATCATCAATCGGACGGCTCTCGTTCGACGTCCACGGATCGCGCCTGAAGAGAGAGAGGGGCGGGCGGCTGACCGGCGGCAGAAGGCCTTCACCGACGTATATGGAAGCGGTTTTAGCGACGTTCTGGATGTCGCTAAAGCACATTCTTCTTTTAGGAAGCCCTTAACTCTATTTAAACCCCCTTCTACCACCATTCAAGGCATCCTCTCCCACTTGCAACTACTCCACTCCTCTCCTAGCTAGTCTTAGGCACTCTTGTAATCGCCGGAGACGACGAGCCGCCGACGGAGCCTCCTCCACCGCCGTGGCTGCCTCGTCGCTCTCCACTCTCTCTCTACCTCTCTCTCTCTCTTTTAAAGCTTTCATTTACTTTTGTTGAAGCATGTATTTAATATTGTAAACCATGAACTATGAATGCATGTTTAATGAAATTATTTTTCATTTAGTTGCCTTTTTAATTTCTGTTTAAAGTGCATGATCAAAACCAAAGAGCTTTCTAACCCTAAACTCTCTCTATCTCTCGCTTTTCAAAACCGTTTCTTTCGCAAGCAAAACTCCGCCTTTTTCGTGACAACAAGTGGTAAACAAAATCCGATTTCCACGCCTCCCTGAGATCGACACTCGGACTCACCTCCGTTTACTTCTTTTAAAACCGACGTATCAAGTGCAACTATAACGACACCTCTTAACACACACGCACGAAGGCACGTCAGTTTTTGGCGCCGTTGCCGGGGAGGCAACGGATTTGTTTTATCACCTCCATTCCACCTTCATTCTCATATCGTCTAATGCCCTACTTTCCTTTTTACTTGACGGATGCAGGAATTCGGCGCATGGATGGCGAAGCGACGCATTCCACTATGGTAGCAAGGAAGTAGACGCCTCGAGGACCGATAGTGAGTACTCTCTCTCTCTCATTGTTTGCTTGCGTGAAAAAGCTAAAAAAAAAATCATAAAAACTAAAAAAAAATTGGCGTGGTGAATGATTGCTTGACCCACATTCTTAACACACCACCCTACAAAAAAATGTACACTCTAATATGCTGGACAAATTCTTGGAGTGTTCTTTTCTTTCTCTCTTGAGTGGTGTTTGCGAAGCCACCGTGAGTTGACCTGGGCCGCACCACTCAACCCTAAAAACTAACTCATCTAATAGAAGCTGCACGATCTTTAGGATGAGTACACTAGGGTTTTTAGAGCCTCTACAAGATAAAAAGGAAATCTACTTTCACCAAGTTGTGTGTAGAACTTGACGTGCCCATTGAAACTTGTCTGAAAGCATTAAGACACGTCAACCCTAAAAAAAACACTAAAGTAAGGATGAAACATTAAAAGACACCACACCCTAAAAATTCTTGCTTGAAAACCCTGTTTTATAGAAGCACACACCTTGAAAAGTGGAAAATTAAGAGGCACCACCCCAATCAACGCCTCATCACATTACCCTAAGCACAAGCACTATCCTAACCCGTTAAAACTGAGTAGACGTGCCCTAGGCAGGACTGAGTTAAGTCTCAAAAGGTTTGGTTTTGTTCGCTAGGCACTTAGCTTTCATTCCCTTGGTAGAATCTGGTGGCTAGGCTGCGGGGCAGTGTCAAACAACCGCGGTTGTGGGGTCTATGGAACCGGAGGCGCAAGCCAAAGGAAGAACCTTCCCTGCAATCCCCTCGTAATCAACCTGGCCAGATTAGCCTTGGGAAGGGGAGTCCAGTGTTTACGGACTTAATCAACCTTTGTGAGATTTCTAGGTCTCCTAAGGAATACACCGTAAGGATTAGGCTTGTTTGTTTGATTGAGTGCACAACTCTCTCTCATCTGTTCTTCCCGCATCCCTCCATTTCTTCCATGGATTTCAATGCCTATCCATCTTACCCAAATTACCCCCAACAAGATTTGTATGCTAACCCAAGTAGACCATACCCACAGCCGACTTGGGCTAACCAACCACCAAGTTGGGGATGCAACCTGGAATATCCCTCTTGGCCCAACTATGACCAAACCACACCAACCTCTTATTGGAATACACCTAACATAGCCACCCAAGGGTACGATTCAAATTGTGGGGCTCCATATCTCGATTGTCCTCACGATGCCTCCTCATTTAGGTCTGACCCGCTCTACTGTGATAGGACCTACACTTTAGGAGAACACCAAGAACCCTACCCATCTCAGGATAATAACCAAGAAAGGTCATCTGAATTCAACAACCTTGCCTACTTGACCTTTGGATTAGAAGGAGTTCTAGACAAATGGAAATCAGAAAATGCTCAGAAATCTAGGCAAGCCCAGGATCATCAACCTCTGATTTGGTCCCCTGATGAAGAATCTGACTGGGAGGAGGACTTAGAACCTCAACTATTCTGGAGTAGGACCAAACAGAGAATGGTTCCTCTTGAAGAACTGGACCCTGAACATGATAGAATAGAGGACCCACACAAGAACTTAAACACCAATATGGATTCTGATCCACAACCTCAACCTTACTCTCTTAACCTGGATTTCAAGGAGGAAATCCAAAGGACACCAAATGACACCATGTCAATTCTTGATAACCTCCAGTTAGAACTACATAGACAGAATCAAGAATTGGTTAAAGGGCAACATGCCATGTTGGAGTTGTTCCAACAATTGGGGGAAGAAGGCCAAAGAAAGCTGTTGCATACAACGCCATTCATGGAATTCATAAAGCAAGGACCTACCATGATCAGTTGGACTACACCTAGTCATCCTGATTTGGTTCAGTCCACCATTGATACCCCTCAGGAGTTGGATAGCTCAGTGGATAAGGAAAGTAAGGATTCCTTGGAGCACAATTTGGGGAGCATTGAGAACAAACATCAGGAGGAAACTGAGAAGGTGAGGGGAGAGACCTTGGAATCTGAATCTAATCGGCTCAAGACAAGTAATCCGGTGGGAGCAACAGCCACCATCATAGATGGAGAATGGAGTTACAATTTTAAAGAAATTGATTATGAATCAGTTGGAATCCCCATCACAAAGTTGGAGGAAGGCCGAGAGAAAGAATATGATCTAGAGGATGAAATTGACCCTACCTCTAATATAACCTCAAACAATGAATCTGATACAAAGAAGGTGGCAGAAAATATTCTTGAGATCAAGGGCTTGGAAGGAATGAGCGATGAAACCATAGTTGCAGAAGAGATGGATTCGTCTTTGGAGAGAAGCTTCATGCTTGATTGTAAGGCTCATTCTGAAACTCTAGACCTTATTACCTGCCCTACCAGAATAAAGATCCCCACTGGAATTGATACACTTTCGATGGATTACAATTTTATGGGGACACAAGCTGAATATCAGACCTACATCTTTAGTGTCTGGCATGTCATATTTGGGGTGCGTTCGTCCACAGCAACCTGTTTGCATGACCACAAACTAAGAGAGGATCTGACACAGGCATGCATGATATATCTGTTACAGAATTCCCGCCCCTTTGGAACGGGACTCCACCACAACCTTATTCACATCTGTGGACTTCTGATTTTGGGTCTGGTAAATTTTGAACATATCTTCTTGACCCAAGCCATTCCTGTTTGTGCACCGCCTAGCTGGAGCCGTTAAACTCAGCGCTTCCTGGGAGGCAACCCAGTGGATTCAGACTGATCTGGTAGTTTACGTCACTCAGGTACTATCTTTTTGAACCCTTTTGCATCCATGCATCTGCCAATGAGGACATTGTCCAACTTAAGCATGGGGGGGGATGGTAAACTGCATAATCCTGAGCTTAATTAATCAGTCTGAATGAATAAATTAATTGAAAAAAAAAAAAAAAAAAAAAAGAGAATTTAGGAAGAAAAACTTAGGCATTAGAAACTTGTCAATAGTGGGAAATAATACAAAAAGAACTTAAACACTTAGACTTTTCAGGCCTTCAGGCTTAATTAGCCCTGGTGTTCATTAAAATATGGATTTAGCGGCGAACCCTTGCAACTTTAAGCTATTCTAATCCACCTAATAAATAAGGTAATAAGTATACGACTTATCAACTCACCCTCTAACTCAGGAAAACTTTGAGTCTAAGCATCTACACACATTTTTGCACAGACTCACTTCTCGGAGATTTTGACAGAAATTGGGTAGCTAATGAACTTTCTAGGGTGGTATGGCTGGCAAGTTGTCGTGGGTAACAGCCCATTGGCAGGTTGTCCAGAACCCAGCCACAGGCCATTTCTTTTTCGCTGCCTCTAGGTACATTTGAGATTAGGGAAGCCACCTACGTAAAAAAAAAAAAAAAAAAAAAAAAAAGAAAAAGAAGAAAAGAAAATAAACCACACTTCACCGCACAAGTATGGCTGGCAAGTGATCGTGGGTAACAGCCCATTGGTCGGTTGTCCAGAGCCCAGCTCAATAATTGCACAAAAAAAGAAGACCAAAAACACCTAAGGAAGAAGCGGGGAAGTAGTACAAGCCGAGGAGATATACACTGGAAAATCCTTGTGTTGACCCCAAGTAAAATGAACGCAGGGAGAAAGCTACCAATCGAACAAATACACCTTCAGGAAAAAATTTATTTTCTTTTCCGGTCACCTAGAGGCGTAGAAACTCGAAGTCTGTCTCAATTACCGTTAAGTAAGTCTATCACAACATTCACACCAAGATGCTTAGCACTTAGGGTTTTGACCGAGTTTTGGGTGGGTTGGGTAGCCGTAAAAAGTTACCAACCCACACTGAATTCTAAAAATTCTAAAAAGACATATATAGATATATACGTATACATAAGTATAGTTATATATACAAAGCAAGGATTCGGGCGATTCGTATTTTGGCAGACACCCGGGCGCTGCTTAGTCTTTGTAGATTAAGATCTTCGTATAGTTCCTCTTATTGACAAGTAACGAAGCGCCTAAGCAATTACTTCTTAAATTCGCCAAAGAAATAAAGGCTAGAATAAACCTTGCTAGGGACTAGCAAGGAGTAAGCATGGGGGTATGATAACGCCACGCAACGGGGTAGTAATTAGGTTGAATATGGCCCATCTTTAGAATAAAAGGCACAACATAAAGTAGAATAGGAGCATTGCATGCATCAAGTACCAAGATTGCTTATAAACTGTATTAATGGCCATTTGTGTAAAGCATTTGTCAAAGCAGGCCTCAGATGAGCAATCAGACCGCACGGATGGATTCAGGACGACGAACGGAGTCTAACGGACTCAAGATCGGCCAAATCCGACATCCGGAGCTCCCACAATGGGCCCAAGAAATCCTGACCGTTGATCTGGAGATCAACGGCCTAGAACGCGCCACGTCGCCCCGCCCCCGCCGCCCGCACGCCCCCAAGCCAGCCAAGGACGCATCTCGGCCGTTGATCTTCGATCGAACGGCCGAGATCCACGCGCTCGCCCGCGGTCGCCGCGACAAAGCGCGGGCGTGGCGCAACGGTTAGCGCACATGCCCGCGTCGCGGCGACGCGCGTTCGAATCGCGCGGAGCAGAAATCACTTGCGGGCGAAGGGCGCGGCAAAATTGAGCCGCGCGATCAGAAGCGAGCGGCTAGGATCGCGCCACGCGGCGCGACGACAGCGCCCCACCTCCCACGCGCGCGCGCACGCCAGGCGGAAACGTGCGCGCGCATGCACGCCCGAAGCGCGATCCTAGCGCAGGCGCGGGAGGATCTCAGCCGTTCGATCATCAATCGGACGGCTCTCGTTCGACGTCCACGGATCGCGCCTGAAGAGAGAGAGGGGCGGGCGGCTGACCGGCGGCAAAAGGCCTTCACCGACGTATATGGAAGCGGTTTTAGCGACGTTCTGGATGTCGCTAAAGCACATTCTTCTTTTAGGAAGCCCTTAACTCTATTTAAACCCCCTTCTACCACCATTCAAGGCATCCTCTCCCACTTGCAACTACTCCACTCCTCTCCTAGCTAGTCTTAGGCACTCTTGTAATCGCCGGAGACGACGAGCCGCCGACGGAGCCTCCTCCACCGCCGTGGCTGCCTCGTCGCTCTCCACTCTCTCTCTACCTCTCTCTCTCTCTTTTAAAGCTTTCATTTACTTTTGTTGAAGCATGTATTTAATATTGTAAACCATGAACTATGAATGCATGTTTAATGAAATTATTTTTCATTTAGTTGCCTTTTTAATTTCTGTTTAAAGTGCATGATCAAAACCAAAGAGCTTTCTAACCCTAAACTCTCTCTATCTCTCGCTTTTCAAAACCGTTTCTTTCGCAAGCAAAACTCTGCCTTTTTCGTGACAACAAGTGGTAAACAAAATCCGATTTCCACGCCTCCCTGAGATCGACACTCGGACTCACCTCCGTTTACTTCTTTTAAAACCGACGTATCAAGTGCAACTATAACGACACCTCTTAACACACACGCACGAAGGCACGTCAGTCTACAACACCAGATACAAAGAAAAGAAGATGGATGGCCATGATGACGCCACGTGGTGCCATCACAACTGCTCCCTCATCACCACCCCATCTAGAAAGGTCTCACCGCATGCTATGGGCCATTCGATCTTCATCCAATGGCCACGAGCACGCCACATCACCTGCCTAGACTGGATAAGCATAAATACAAACAAACAAGTATATATGACAAAAGGTTTGCGTAAAGCACGTGGCTCACGCACGCACGTGCATGCATGTGCGGGGTGCGAGTTTGAGCCCTACGCTATGCGAAATTGAAGTGAGCGCACGTGGGCACAATTGCACACGATTGTGCGCACTGAGGTGCAGCGACGTGGCGCGATCAGAGCGTAGCAGGTACACGTGATCTCACGAGGTTGCTTCGATGCTAAGGTAGCGACGCTCGTTATGATCGGACGACTGACGTTAAGGTGGGATTAAGGCCTGATCGGTGAGAAGGAAAAGACAAAGGCATAGGAGAGGAGGATCCAGAGATGTGCAATGGAGGATCGACGATGCACGGCATGCCACGTGTCACCACCAGAGCAAATTCGAGCATAGAAGGCTTTTTTTGAAGGCTATTTTGAGGCCAAATCAGAGCCGTTGACCTCCCGATCGACAAATATGATTAGCCAAAGGGTTGTTGCACGAGATTAAGAGTTAAAATACCCTTTTTGCCAACCATCAAAACTATAAAAGAAGGCCCAGGGCCCCTAGTTGAAGGCATCAACTTATAATCTCTCTCTCCCATCAACTCCAGATCTCTTCTACCGTCTTCTCTGCAATTCTCCGTCTCGTCACTCTGGATCTGAGGTGTTGCTACATCTTGCACAAGCATCCCACATGTACCGCCATTTCTCTGCCACTTTCTTCTCTCTCTCTCTTTATATTTATCTATCTGTCTCTACTAGCATTTTCTACTATGAAAAACTTTATCTAATTACAATAAAATTCTCATTCTCTGAATATCTACTTTATACATGTATACATATATATATCTAGTTAGAATTAGTTTTATTAAAATGCTTCTACAAAAATCGAGATTGCCTCCCTACAATGACCTGGTACTCATTGAAGTTTTTTAAATTTATTTGTCAACGTATTTTCGTGCTATACTACAACTAAACAACTTTTAAAATACGAATTACGCGCCAAACAAGCTGGCATCGTTACTGAGGAGGTAACAAAAATTTTTTAAGCTTTTCGATGCGTATTTGAGATTTCTAACTTGCTACATTTTTCGTTGATTTCATGTGTGCAAGAAACGAAGAAATTTGAACCAAACGCGGTAACGGAGAAAGTGCGGGTTCGAACCTCAGGTAAGTACCCATAGTTTAGATTAGTTAGATTTAGGATTTGCATGAACCCTAGGATTAGTTAGAATTTATTTGCTAATTAAAAAAATATTTCTCTTGATTTCAGACTGAAATAAAACTTTATATTAAAAATTCTATTTCCAAAGATCTGCACGTCAAAAAATTCTCAAATTTTTATTGGACATAGATTTCAAAGTCTAGAACATACGAAAATTTTGCGAAAATCAAAGTTATAGAATAATTTTAAAATTTATGCACTGATCTATTATCAGTACAGATTTTGTTCTTGATTTTTCAGAATTGAAAATATCATAGGAATTTTTATATAACTTCAATTGAAGTGAAATTTCCAGCACTGAATTTCTGAGAAAGTCGAAAATTTCAGAAAAATCTGAGAAAAATATGTTTTGCTCATTTGATTGAATGAATTATCTGATC
The DNA here is from genome assembly GCA_037157565.1 of Thalassia testudinum. Classification (NCBI taxonomy): domain Eukaryota; kingdom Viridiplantae; phylum Streptophyta; class Magnoliopsida; order Alismatales; family Hydrocharitaceae; genus Thalassia; species Thalassia testudinum. The sequence goes on along the minus strand of JAZHRO010000073.1, from coordinate 4,342,172 downwards.
TCAAACTGGGGGTCAAAATAGACTACAAAAAACCCTAGTAGAGTTTAAATATGAAAAAATAGAAAATGTGCATTAAAATTCTTGAAAAAAATATTTTATCTGTGCCTAGTTAGTGGTGCAATAGGGATAAATTGATTTCATTGCTTGGGTTGCACAAATCATCATTTTGGACCTAAAAGAATCATTTAGAACAATCTGTGCTTAGGGTTTCACGATAAGCATAGGGCACACTTGCATTTCCATACTCAAAGGAAATCTATCAAACAAATTGAGATTTGCAAAACTCTTTATGTGCCTCATCAGAACCTTGGTTGAAAATATTTAATCAAGTGAACCCTAAAACATGCTAACACAAGCATTTGAATCTTAAAAGATACTTCATCATAAAAATTTGCTTGTGAACCCTTTGCCTATGCACTTCACATCTCTGAAATCAACTTTAAGGGCAAACAACCCCTAATGCCCATCATATTCCAAAAGCACATCAAACCCAAACCTAAAATTGAGTAGACATGCCTTGGGCAGGATTAATAGACTTGGGGACTTGAAACTAGCTTAGGTTAAGGTCAAGGCCTTGTCTACTTGGACCAACTGGTGAGAAGAAAGGTTGGTGTGGTAACCGAGTTAACCTTTAGTGGTGTCTCACCATGTAGGGTGTCCTAAGGTGTCCCACCCTTCTTGTCAGCCATGTAATTCAAGGGTTTATCTAACCTAGTCGTGTTTTGGGAAGCTAGGATCAGGTCTAATTAGGGTTGACACTCTAAGGATCAGTTTGACTGCTTGCATTGAGCGGGCGGGGTTTCTCTCATCTTTCTTCTCTCTCATCTATAGACATTCTTCTGGTGCATGCAAGGTAGAAGATCTCAAAATCCTGATTTGCTACCACCATTAGAAATAAATCCTAGGAGAAGACATATTTATCTAGGATTTGAATCTAGACCCTCTGCAATGGCTAGTCATCACGAGGAAGAAGAGATCGATGAACAAAATCTGGATCCTATAACTCTCTTACAAAGGCATATCACTAAGCGGGGCCAGCATCATGACCGACAGATGGAAGTCATAGTGCAGGCCATCACTCAACTCCAAAACGGAAGGGCCAACCGGCCCCACTGTGAATTTTATAACCCTCCTAATGCCCAACCTGAAACCTTTGTTAGGGTACCTCAAGATGGGGAAGATTTTGAACTCAAACCTCAGATCATTAACTTGATTCCCCACTTCCATGGCCGTGAATCAGATGACCCCTTCCACCACCTTGAAGAGCTCCTACACATAGGAAGAACTTTTGGCCCTAGGAACATGAATGAAGGCACCCTAATGATGAAAATGTTCCCATTCTACATGAAAGATAGAGCTGCACATTGGTTGAGGACAATTGGTAGACCAATCCTAACTTGGGAAGACCTAAGAAGCACATTCCTAAAGAAATTCTTCCTCGTAGGAAAAACTAATGCCCTTAGATGTGTCATAACAACCTTTAAGCAGAATCCTGGGGAACAACTACATGAGGCTTAGGAGAGGTTTAATGATTTAGCTAAGAAATACCCTCATCATGGGATTCAGAAGTGGCACTTGGCCCATATTTCTATTATGGGTTGAGCGATAATCTAAAGAATTTTGTTGATGTGCATGGGGGGGCAATTTCTAGAGTCGAGATGCTAAGGGAGCCTTTCAATTGTTTGAGAATATGAGTGAAAATTCCCTCAACAATTCCTCAATGTCCACCTTTAACAAAGCTAATCAACAAAGAAGTGGAGTTTATGAAGTTAACAATAATTCAAACTTGGTTGATTTAGAGCTAATTGCACAACATTTAGGTAAGGTGGAACTCGTGGGTAAGAATGTGGAGAACTCGGATAAGAAACTGGATAATCATCTAAAAGGTGGGAGTTCCTTAGGTATACAATCTAGATTAAACCCTATGCCTACCCAAGGAATGAATATGTTAACCCACAACCAACTCCCCAACCCACTAGGTCAAGAATCAATGCACAACATTAATGACCTAACAATGACTCCACCTATGAGCCAACTATACTTAGACCCATCTCTTTCTGGGTGCCAAGGAGGGACCTTAATGCATTCAAATTTTGTACTAGGCAGCTCGATGCCTAGTTATCTTGAGGATGTGAATGCACTCCAGGGTTACACTAGAAAGGAGCCTTATTCAAACACTTAACAACCCTAGATGGCGCAACCATCCTAACTTTGCTTGGTCAAGTTAGAAACCCACCCAGGGTCCTAACTTGACTAAGCCAAACACTTATGGGCAACCTAGTAGGTATACACAACCACGCACATATCAACCACAACCTACTCAAGAAAACCAACCCTCTGATTTGAGTCTGGTCCTCAAGAAAATGCGAGAGATGAATCTGAGACATAAAGAAGAGATGAATCAATTGAGGATAGAACTAACGGGACAACTAGACTAGCTAGTTGATACTAGACATGGGATGCTACCATCCCAACCCGTCCCCAACCCAAGATATTTTAATAGGGTTAACAAAAGCAACACACGGATGCAAAAGGCACATGTAATTCAACCTTCTCCCAAGCACCCACCTGGTTTTGCCAACCCTAGTCAAGCTCCACCTATTTTGCAGAACCCACCTCAATCTTTCAACCATAATCCTTTGCCGGTGCAGTAAACTTGAGAAGTGGGAGATAGACCCAAGATCCCTACCCTTCTAAATCTAGACCTAGACAAGATCTTGAGGAGCTCGAATCTGACCTAGGAGATCAAGAAGACAAGGATCAGGATCCAAACACTCATGATTTCTCTCAAGCACCCTTTCGTGAATCCTTGAACAAACTTAGGAAAAAGAAACCCAATCCATCTGAGGAGTGGCTTGATATTTTTAAACAAGTCCAGGTTAACATACCACCCCTCAAAGCCATTGAGAATATCCCGACCTGTGTGAAATTTTTAAAGGAAATGTGCAAACCTAAACAGCAAGCTAAAACAACAAAAAGGGTAGTGTTATCTGAATAAGCTAGTGTTGTTATCCTTAGAAACCTACCCCAAAAAGCAAAAAGACCCAGGAGCCCCTCTAATCTCGTGTGTTATTGGAGATACCACTTTTGAAAGGGCTCTATTAGATTTAGGTGACTCCATAAATTTGATCCCCACTATGTTATATGAAAAATTCAACTTTGGAGAGCTAAAACCTACTGAGGTCACATTACAATTAGCTGATCGATCTGTGACCACGTCAAGGGGTATTATTGAGGATATAATTGTCAAGGTCCGTGATTTCTATTTCCCAGTAGATTTCTTGGTCCTTCACATGGTGGTACTAGAAAACTTGAAGAGTACCCCAATAATCCTAGGAAGACCCTTTTTAGCCACTGCCAAGGCAAACATTGATTGTGAATCTGGCAATATGGAAATCAAATTCGAGGATAAAAAAACCAAGTATAACATCTTTAAGGCCATTAAACAATTTGAGGATTGTGGAATGATAGAAGATTATGAGGATCATACTATTGAATATTGTATGGAATTAAGAATATCCCAATCCGATCCTATAGACCTTGACACCCAAACCAATCAAGAGGTCAGCCCACCAATCACTGACTTGATTCTTAGACCTCTTGAGGGTAACTATGATCCACCATTGGCCCCTTTATCCTAAGGACCAAAACCTGCACTTAAACCTCTTCCTGATCATCTAAGGTATGTTTTCTTAAGAACTGATCAAACTTATCTAGTAATCATTAGCTCTTACTTAACCCAGACTCAGGAAAATCAATTAATTCAAGTTTTGGGAAAAACAGTAGAGCAATTGGTTGGACGTTGGATGATCTAAGGGGAATCAGTCTGATGAGCACCTCATCATGAGCCCTAACTATCTCATTTTAGCTTGAGAAAGTAAACAAAAGCTCCTACATAACCTAAAGGAAGGCTTAATTCAAGAGATTACTATTCTGGGAAGGAAACATAAACTAAAGGGTAAAACTACAATTTTACCATTGTAGTACATCAACGGGATTTCTTAGGGGTTAAACATAGGTCAATTGGACTTAATAAGAGGAAAAGTGGGATGGTTCAGTCAGAAAAGAGTTATTGTGAGATTTAAGAATTAAATGACATTCTGTAACCCTAAAATAAAACCACTTAATTCAACAAGGTTCTAATCTATATAAAAATCAAATAAATCCTCTAAAATTCATGGAAAAATATCCCGTAGGATTTAGAACCTTCAATTTGGCCTTTGGAACCTATTTTTACCTAGATAGGGTTCTAGGTCAGTATTTAACCTAATTTGGGTTCTTATGCAAAAATGTTTGGTCAAACGAGGTCAAACCTAAAATCCAACTTCACCATTGGATTTTTTAGGTCCAAATTATGTTCGTACCAAAATTTGGGCCTAAGGGAAGGTCATCTTGACCTACTTTGCAAAATGGTCTACATAATTACATTCTGGCCCCTAACTTTTGAAAGACCTTTGCATAGAGCCCCCTAACTTTCTCACCACCCTTACATTCAGGTCCCTCCACCATTACAGCGGAGGAATCCCACTCTAGCGAGGATTTGAGGATGATATCTCCTCGAATCCTCAGAGATCTCCTCCCAAATTTGGAAGGAAGATTCTCTGAGGATTTCTCCATCGTCTGAATGAGATCTCCAGATCAGATTTACACCCAATCTCTCATGTGAACGCCCGAGAGATTTGGGTGTCCTCTGCACCTTCCTTCTCCGGCAAGGCCTTTGCGTTGGAAGGCTTGCCTTCCAAGCACAAAGGGCTTGACCAGCAGCTATAAAAGGACCCCAGTCCTTTACGCATCTTCCAAGCATGATTTAGCCACAGATACCCTCTCAATTTCCTCCTTCCTCATCTTCGATCAAACGCCCGCAAGCTCTGGCAATCTCTCCTCCCTCCTCTCGTTGCTCTGCCACCATACCAGTGGCAGAGTTAGCTTCGTCTCGTTCCTCTGTGTTGCGCCGCACTAGCGCATGCCTCTCTGACCTCCTCCTTGTTGCCGTCATCCTCACCACAGGGCCTTCTTCCCTGACAATGGCACATATGCGCCACTCGTCTCCTCTGCCTCCCCTTTGTCCCAATACCTGCAGATAAGTTTCTTTCCTTCCACTCATCATTTTCACTCATTTTATTTCATAAACCACCCCTCGATTGCCACTGTCCACCTCCATCTTCTCCATCTCCAACTTACCTCCGGTGAGACACATCCACCACTCCGCACCTCCACACGCCTCACCACCAACCTCATCACCTTCGCCATCACCCACTGATCACTCTCCGCCCATCCACTGACCGCCACACACGCCCCACACTTCTACCGAATAAACCCACACGCAGGGTCACAGTCCCACCTAGGCACACACACCTAGGCCGTTCTGCACCATGTCGACCCCAACCTCACCTTCGTCGTGACACGGTGAAGCTTTCCCTGTTGTTTGACAGGGCCGCAAGGCCATCTTTGTGTCACGCAGGTTTGAGCTCCCCGTTCGCCATTAACGTTGAAGCAAGCTTGCTTGCTAAGAGCTCCAGGCCGCACACTCCAGGCATAAGGGCTCCAGCCGATGCGCGTTGAGTGTATGAACATATCTAGCCTGAGAGCAGACTTCGTGAGATTCGCAGCTTCTCCAATTGAGTGAAGTTCCCTCTTGCGGGTGCTAGCAGAAGTGGGTGGGACATTTAGTCCCACCTCGTAAACTCAGGGGTAAGCAGTGACACTTATATTGATTTTGTTCTTTTTGTTGGTTGCCTCAAGTAACACGGGGTGCGGTCCCTCACCCTCACTCACTCACGCCTCATCCGTGACCCCTAGCCCCGCGGACCTGGCACCCGACCCGATTACCTAGACCTAGCACTCCACGCGCACTACACCACGCCGGTGCGCCTGGATCCAGGCATGCAAAACTAGACCCAATTACCTTGCTCTGGGAGAGCGTACCTAAGAGCGAAATAGAGAGAGAGACGTAGGGAGGGGTAAGGGTAGGTTTTGCTCCATTGTGCTGTGCAGGAAAGGAAGAAGAATCTGAAGGCAAGAAGAAGAGGAAGCTGAGGGTGCAGCTGCAGCCAAAGCTATGGAGGGACTTAGCAGTAGAAGAAGGAAGAAGAAGAAGAAGACAAAGAAGGCAAGGGCTGAAGAAAGAAAGAAGCAGGAGCGGCCAAGTAGAGACAGAAGAAGAAGACAAGGGAAGACAAAGAAGAAAAGAAGAAAGAAGACTGAAGGCAGAAGAAGCACAGCCGCAGAGAAAGAGAACGAAGGGAGAAAGAGAAGGCAAAAATCAGAAAGAGAAGGACAAATCAAGCACTATGCCAAAAATTTTTAAGACGTCTGATTTCTCATCAGACGTCCAATTTTTGAGCTTATTTCTACATTGACATTATTTATCAATTTTGATTGGATTGGTTATTGCATTTTATTAAATTGAGAGTTGTGCTCTTAAGCTTTTAATTACCCAATTGCTCCCTGTGTTCGACCTCAGATACCTTGGTTTTCAAGTTATAAGTTCTTATTTGTTTTCGTGGTGATTTCATTTGTACTGCAATGAGCATCTTTTAAAAAGACGATCTTGCCTCGTTAGCACAGTCCTACTTACTGCACCCATAAAATCTACACTGAGGATGGATCAAGACCCTCCCAAGAAATGTAGAGACGATTGAATCCCAACATGCGGGAGGTAGTGAAAAAGGAAATAATCAAGTGGTTAGATGCAATAATAATCTACCCAATCTCTGATAGCCCATGGATCAGTCCTATACAAGTGATTCCTAAGAAATCCCAGCTAACTGTGATTACTAATAACAATGGGAAATTGATTCCAACCTGCATAGCTTCCTCTTGGATAGTATGCATCAACTACAAGAAGCTGAATAGTACAACAAAGAAAGACCACTTTCCACTACCCTTCATTGATCAAATCTTGGAAAAACTAGCCTGCCAAAAATTCTTCTATTTCTTGGATGGCTATTCCGACTACAATAAAGCAGCCATCCACCCCGATGATCAAGAAAAAACCACCTTCACATGTCCTTACGGAACATTTGGTTTCTGTAGAATGCCTTTTGGATTATGCAATGCACCAGCGACCTTTCAAAGGTGCATGCTTGCAATCTTTTCAGATATGGTGGGTGATTTCATGGAAATCTTCATGGATGATTTTTCTGTGTTCGGGGACTCTTTTAACTCATATCTGATTAATCTAGAGAAGACTCTACAGAAATGCATTCAGGTGAATCTTGTTCTATCTTGGGAAAAGAGTCACTTCATGGTTAGGGATGGCATAATTCTTGGCCATGTTGTGTTTGAAAACAGGATCAAAGTGGATAAGGCCAAGGTGGACACTACAACTAAACTCCCGCCACCTTCGACGGTTAAGCAAGTGAGTTCATTCCTTGGACACATGGGATTTTACCGTCGATTTATTAAAGACTTTTCTAAGGTGGCATGGCCCTTAAGCAACTTGCTAGCAAAATATCAACCCTTTGATTTTGACTCCAATTGCTTAAGGGCTTTCAATTAGCTAAACGAGGCTATTACACAATCTCCCATCTTACAACCTCCTAATTGTCATCATCCTTTTGAAATCATGACCGATGCCTCGGATTTTGCCTTTGGGGCAGTCTTAGGACAAAAGGTAGACAAGAAGCCTTCCATGATTTACTATGCTAGTAAAACCCTGGATGAAGCTCAAAGAAACTACACCACTACAGAAAAGGAGTTGCTGGCCGTAGTGTTTGCTCTGGAGAAGTTTAGATCTTACCTACTGGGATCTCATGTCACAATCTTCACAGATCACATTGCATTAAGGCACCTAATGTCGAAAAGGGATGCAAAATCGATATTAATCAGATGGATCCTTCTGTTACAAGAATTTGACTTAGAAATCGAAGACAAAACTGGTAACCAAATTGTAGTAGCAGATCATCTCTCCAGAATCCTGGGAGACTCTACAACTCCTCAACTCTATGATTCTTTCCTTGATGAGACTCTCTTGACTATTTGCAAACTACCTTGGTTTGTAGATATTATCAACTACTTGGCCATCAGAAAACTTCCCATGGATTGGCCTAAGCATAAGCAGAATAAGTTGATTTCTGATGCCAAATACTACTTTTCGGAAGACACAGAGCTATTCAAAGTTTGCGCAGATCAGGTTATCCGTCGTTGTATTCCAGATGAGGAGATCACAAGTGTTCTAGAATTCTACCATACTTATGCTTGTGGAGGTCACTTCTCAGGAAAAAGGACGGCGACCAAGGTACTGCAGAGTGGATTGTATTGGCCATCTTTATTCCACGACTCGTACAACTTCTGTAGGTCATGTATCAATTGCCAAACCTTAGGAAACATGGCCAGGAAGGATATGATGCCCCTAAACCAAATCCTTGAAGTCGAGATCTTTGATGTGTGGGGCATTGTTTTCATGGGACCTTTTACCAATTCATTTGGGTACCTGTACATTCTGGTGGCAGTCGACTACGTATCCAAATGGATTGAGGCCATCCCGACTCGACCCAATGACCATAAAGTGGTCATGGACTTTGTAAAGAAGAACATCTTTAGTCGGTTCGGTGTGCTCGAAGCTCTGATTAGTGATGGTGGGTCCCATTTCACTCACAATCAATTCAGGACCTTACTAGCCAAGTATGGAGTCACACAGAATCTCTACTTCATACCATCCATAGACCAACGAAAAAGCTGAAATCTCCAATAGAAAAATTAAAAAGATCCTTCAAAAGACGGTTTGCCTAGATCGGAAAGAGTGGTCTACCAAATTGGATGACACTCTCTGGGCCTACCGGACTGCGTATAAAACTACAATTGGAATGTCCCCATTCGGTCTGGTCTACACAAAATCTTGCCATCTGCCTATTGAACTTGAACATAAAGCTTATTGGGCAATCAGAACATTTAATCTTGATCAATCTGGACAACATAGAAAACTCCAATTGATTGAATTGGATAAAATCCGGAATGATGATTATTAAAGTGCAAGAATCTATAAGAATAGGACAAATGCTTTACATGACAAGTACATCTCCAGAAAAAGCTTTGTCCCTAATCAAAAGGTTTGGTTATTTGATGCACGCTTGAAGCTCTTTCCAGGAAAATTAAGATCAAAGTGGACAGGTCCCTTCATTGTAAGAAAAGTCCACCCTCATGGAGCTGTGCTTATCTTAGATCCCAAGTCTGGTCATGAAACACAGGTAAATGGTCAAAGGTTGAAACCTTATATCACTCAGAATTGTGATCCCATTCCAGATCATCACATCAACCTTCTGGAATCTTATTGAAGCTGAACTAAGTCTAGCAAATGACATTAAACTTAGTGCTGGCTAGGAGGCAACCCAGTATTCATTATAGGTAGCTCTGCATCCTCTACATCCATACTAACCTAGATTATCAAGTATTGTCAGGTGATATCCCCACCACTTGCTTATTATATTTGATTTTCATTCATACATTTCAATGAGGACATTGTAATGAATAGGCATGGGGGGGTGGACATTGCATGTCTTATCTTTATCTCTGAAAAATTAAAAAAATACATTTAGGCATAAAGAATTTTTATTAAGGTTTTATTAGGGATTTATTCTTAAGTTGATTCCTGAGTTTGGAATCCAGTATAATTTCACACTTACATATAGAATTGGCAATGGATCCTCTATGAAGACCGATAAACATCTTTAGTTTATTGAAGAAGAAGCAGTACTTCTTCTCCTCAACCCTTGGACAGTAATTAGGGAGTCAGGAAAACTATCTTCTAACAAATCCACCAAACAAGTGTGAGGTGAGGGTAGAAAGTATATTAGTGCTCTAAGGCTAGTATGAGGAATCTTAAGATCTAGATAATGAGATAATGATACTCGGAGTTAGGGATAGTTTTCGCTCTCGGTTTCTGCGTACAAGTTCTTAGTATGAATCTCTTGAGAGCCACCAAATAAGGTAAATACGTAGAGAGTGGGTTTTGATAAAACTAGGACTGTGGTGGATGGTCACGACCGTCCTTTGTAGAATCCTTGGCTGAAGGAGGGTATTAATGTCAAGGTCAGAAATATGTTATCCTATCCATTCCTTTCCCAGTGTTGAGAATAGGCACTTCCACCAAATAAGCCACCGATATCCTCTTGAATACCCACAATTCCGAATAATGCCTCATGAATAAAAGTCGTATGTGTTACTGTGTTGCGTTAGTAGATGTCTGAAAAAAAAAAAAAGAAAAGGTATATATGTTTATGCATATAGAAAAAATATACATATACAAAAAAAAGGGAGTAGAAAAAAAAAGTTCATAAGTGTTTTTGGAGTTTATTTCAAGTGTATTGAGGCAACAACACCCACTACCCTCAAAATCCACCAAATACAGCCGTAACCTACTTTTTTGTATTTCTAGCCACCTGAATACAGGTTGAGGAATGCTGACTTAGTCATAAAGTTATCAGAACCTAATCAAAGTGTTAGTGCTAGGAGAGACCACCAAATATATTGATAAATCTGGTGAGATTGTGAGCTTAAAAAGAAAGAAAAGGAAAAGAAAAAGAAAAAGGAAGAGAAAGAAAGAGAGAGAACGAGTACAAAGGAATTAAAGAGAGCATAGTTTCTCGCCTCTCTCTGAGTTGAATTATTTAATAATCTGGAAATCGAGGTTCTAAAGTACTAGTCTATATGTAGCACTAGATGAGTGTGTGCCACCAAAAATAAATCCACTTGACTCAAAGAAAAAAATCTTCTACCTAACCAAAAAGTCGAGGCTGAATATACAAGTTACCTTATAACCCTAAGGAGAGAAGCTTGCTTATCACAATAGACTTTTACTACTGTGAAAAACTTTATCTAATTGCAATAAAATTCTGATTCTCTGAATATCTACTTTATACATGTATTCATATATATATCTAGTTAGAATTACTTTTATTGAAACCCTTCCGCAAAAATCGAGATTGTCTCCCTGCGAAAGACCCGGTACTCACCGGAGTTTTATAAATTTATTTGTCGACGTGCTTTCGTGCTATACTACAACTAAATAACTTTTAAAATGCGAATTATTTGCCGAACAATGGACGCTCCTGAGAATGTGAAGAATACACCAATCATACTAAGGAGACCCTTTCTGGCCACTGCTAGGGCCAATATCAATTGTGAGGAGGGCCAAATTGAATTAAATTTTGGGAGCAAGACACTACAGATCGACATCTTCAAGGACCAATAAGGAATTAATTATGGAGTTATAGAATAGATATGCGATATCGAGGCTATGGTTGATGACCTATGTATCAAGGAAAACTTGACTATTTCTGATCAACCAAAAAAGGATCAAAACTCGCAATTAGAGGAGTCTGAACTCAACCTAGACACACCCATAGCTCCTTCCTTTACTCCTGACACCCATCCTAAACCACCTGTTGCTGCTGACAACCCATTTATGGAATTAAAGCCTTTTCCCGATCATCTAAAATACATCTTTTTGGGTTCCAACAAGATGTTTCCTATGATTATCAACTCTAGACTCACACTTGATCAGGAAGCACGCCTGATTTCTATTCTCCAGCAACATCGGAGAGCCATTGGATGGACTCTCGATGATTTGACTGGTATCAACCCTTCATACTACACACATCACATCTGCACAGAAGAGGGCTTATGACTATCCCGTGAATTGCAGAGATGCCTAAATCCAAATCTGTAGGATGTCATGAAAAGGGAGATCATCAAGTGGTTAGATGCAGGGATCATCTACCCGATCTCCAACAGTCAGTGGGTGAGTCCAATCCAAGTTATGCCTAAGAAGGCAGGGCTCACTGTCATCATGACTAAAATCAAAGAAACCATACCAACTTGTATAGCAGATTCGTCGAGAGTATGCATTGATTACAGAAGACTCAATTCCTCCACAAAGAAGGATCATTTCTCACTACCGTTCATTGATCAAATTCTTGAGAAATTAGTGGGAAATTGATTCTTCTTCATTTTGGATGAGTACTCCAATTATAATCAGGTCACAATCCATCCCGAGGACCAAGAGAAGACCACCTTCACCTGCCCCTTCGGAACATACGCATTCCAAAGGATGTTGTTTGTTTTTTGCAATGCACTCGCTACTTTTCAACAGTGCATGCTTGCCATATTCTTAGATATGGTAGGTGAATACCTTGAAGTCTTTATGGATGACTTCTCGGTATTTGGTGAATCATTTGATGATTGCCTCCTACACTTGGTCCATATACTCAGGCAATGCATCGACGTGAACTTGGTTCTTTCCTGGGAAAAGAGCCACTTCATGGTACCTGAGGGAATTGTCCTGGGACATCTCATCTCTGAAAATGGCATCCAGGTTGATTGGGCCAAGGTGAATCTAATTTCCAAACTCCTTATGCCTAGCTTGGTCAAAGACATCCGATCCTTTCTGGGCCATGATGATTTTTACCGTCGATTCATTCCTAATTTTTCAAAAATCTCTAGCCCCCTGACTAATCTTCTATCCAAGGATGTACCCTTTGAAATCTACAAGGAGTGCACTCAGGCATTTGAGATCCTGTGTGATCGAGTTACCCAAGCACCTATCCTATAGTCCCCTGATTGGTCTCACCCTTTGAGATCATGTGCGATGCATCTGATTATGTTGTAGGGGCGGTACTTGGGCAGAAACTAGATGGGAAACCTGTGGTCATCTACTACACTAGCAAGACACTTGGCGAGGCTCAGTGTAACTATACAGTTATTGAGAAAGAGTTGCTAGCCGTAGTATTTGCTCTAGAAAAATTCAAATCATATCTTTTGGGTTCCTGTGTTATCATATACTCAGATCACACTGTAGTGAGGCACCTCCATACAAAGAAGGACGCAAAACCTTGACTAATCAGCTGGATCTTGCTGTTGCAGAATGTGGTAGCTGACCATTTGTCCCATCTTCCTTCTTTCGTCATCAACCCATTTGGTCCAATCACCGAGCATTTTTCCGATGACACCTGCTAGTCATTCACAGTCTCCCATGGTTTGCTGATAGTGTAAACTACTTGGTTATGGGGAAACTTCCACTAGGTTGGCCGACTTCCAAGTGGGACAAATTGATTGCCGAGGCCAAGTACTATATTTGGGAGGAACCATACCTTTTCCACATTGGCAATGATCAGGTGATCCAGAGATGCATTCCTAATGACGAGGTCAATGATTTAATGTCATTCTGTCATGACCAAGCCTGTGGTGGCCATTTCTCTGGGCATAAAACCGTAGCGAAAATTCTCTAGTGTGGGTTCTTTTGACCCACTTTGTTCAACAACGCACAAACGTATTGTAGGTCATGCGCTCATTTTTAGACCCTTGGCAACATGGGCCCGCGCGATATGATGCTCTTGAACCTGATTATTGTGTGCAAAATCTTTGACATATGGGGAATTGATTTCATGGGACCCTTTCCCAGATCTAACGGCTTCAAATGCATTCTACTCACTGTTGATTATGTCTCTAAATGGATAGAAGCCGTCCCTACAAGAACTAGCGATCATAAAGTTGTCCTCTGATTTATCCAGGAGTACATCTTTGTTGGTGCTAGAGCATCGCGATCATTTATTTTGATGATAAAAAAAATGTGTCATTTAACATTTGCACTTGAAGTCTTAGATTTCAGGTTAATTGCAAATGGAGACGTGGTTAGATGGAGTTCAAGCTCGCATCCATGGCGGATTGGAGGAGCTTGACGGAGAATAGAGGAGCTTCGCGAGGAGCGATGGCTTGATGAAGGAAGGAGATGAAGAATAGGATACATTTCCTTTCCTTGTACTCTAAGTATTTTTGTTTCTTTTGTTGCTCTTTATTTTGTTACTTAGATTTATGTTACAGAGCCTCAAAGAACCCTTACAGTAGTCCTAGGAACACCTGCGCAAACCTAGAATACTTAGGTTTTATATAAAGAACTTAGAAAACCAAACTAGGGATTAAATAGCCTTTTCAGACGTCTAATCTAAAAATCAGACGTCTGATAAATACTCTTAATATGTCTGACTGTTGACTCAGACGTCCGATTATGTTTAGGCTGGACTTAGTTAGTTGTGCCTAATGAAATCAGACATCCAGACCTTAGTCCAGACGTCTCATAAGATGTCTGATGCCTTTGCCAGACGTCTGATTAGTGGACCGTTGGTTGCCTAAGTAAACACTAAAGGAAATGACCATTAGCCTCGTATCAAACGTTCGTAGAGGGCACCAGACGTCTGATACATGACCATTTTGCCTTGGCTAACCTAAAATCTCTTCTCAGAGATTTTCCAGCCATTGCACTCCCTTGGGAATCCATTTCCGCAGAAAAGTAAGCTTCAAGACATCCAGACATCAGTCCAGACGTCCTTTATGTCGTCTAATGATAATGCACTATAACCCTGTTTAGATCTGATTCAAGTAAGGAAGGAAACCCACCTAAAATCAGACGTCTGACTTTGTTCCCAGACGTCTCAAACTGGTTTTCCAGACGCCCGATGCTAGGATCAGACATCTGATAACCCTGTCACTGTAATGATTAATCTTAATTTTGGCCTTATTCTCTTGGAGCTTGGACCCAATGGCTATGGAAGCCTTCCAAGGCCTTCCAAAGCCTTCCTAAGGCCTTTATAAATGGAGGAGAACCTTTTCCACTTAAACACACACCTAGACGCACCAAGTACAAGCATTTCTACATCCTTGTGTCAAATTGATCTATAGAAGAAGCTCTTGCTCTTCAAGCTCAAGTTCTACATCTAGGGAGCATCAATCACTTGCGCACCCACTCTCCCGCCGTAGTTCACGAAAGCACCATTGCACCATCGCGTAGTTCACGCATCTGCATCGTCGACGCACTTCTGCAAAGGGAAGCATCCTAATTCCTATAGAAGATTAGATTAAGATTTTCTTTGTTGGCTCTATAGGACTATTTGTAATTTACTTTGTTATTTGGTTGGGTATTCACGTTGCGAATTCCCGTCTCCTTCATGAGACAAAATCATTGTCGTGAAGAGAAGAGGTTTGAGGTATGCTACCCTCGTATAAAGTAGCGTGGTTGTAATTGAGGTTGTACTACCCTCGTTTAAGTAGTACGTTAGTGGATTTGATCAACTTGGTTGATCGAAAAATCCTAACTCGAGAGGGCTAGGTGGTGGTTTTGACCCGGTTTGGGTTTCCACCTAAAAATCATTGTGTACTTTGTGTGATTGTTATTTTGTGAGATTGTTCCTTTTATAATTCCACACTTTATATTACGTCACGCTGATCTCACCCCCTCCAAGTAAGGGAAAATAAAATTGGTATCAAAGCCAGGTTCTTACAAAATCAGAGTAACACCTGGCAAGAAGATCGTAGAGGGGAGCAGTTTCGCAATCCGAATCTCTAAGGGGCAGTCCATGACCCATCTACCATTCTTTGAAGGGAGAAACTACCCCTACTGGAAGCTAGGATGAAGACTTGGCTTCAAGCCAATGACTTCACGATTTGGGTTAGGTGTGAGATGCCATTTGACATCTCAGAGAAACCCGCGGGAGGCTACTCGCAACAACAAATTCGTGAACTCTCTTTGAATGCGAAGACCATGAATGCCCTCTACTGCACACTCAACTCGGAGGAGTTCAATAGAATATCGCAATGCGCCACCGCATATGAGATTTGGCACACACTTGAGGTAACTCACGAAGGTACCTCTAAGGTAAAAACTTCTAAAATAAATTTACTTTCTCAAGAATTTGAATCTTTTTCTATGAAATCTAACGAATCTTTAAGTGAGATGAACACTAGGTTCACTCTCATTGTAAATAATTTGAAAACTTTAAGGAAGACCTCATCAAGGGGGAACTTCAAGGAAAGCTACTCCATTCTCTTGGACCAGAATGGGAGCAGAAGGTCACCGCGATTGAGGAAGCAAATGAGGTGGAGGAGCTTAACATGGATGATCTCTTAGGCAATCTTATGGTCTACGAGACAAAGCTGAATCAAAAGAAGGATACACTAGAGCCAAAGTCGAAGAAGACCCTTGCATTCAGAGTTGCGTCGGATAGCGAGGTAAGTTTCGATGATGAAGACTTTAAGATTTTACTTAAAAAGTTTTCCAGGTTTTGTAGGGAATCAAAGAAAGAAAAGGAGAAGGAAAGCCTTAGACGTTGCTTCCACTGCAACGAGAAAGGGTATCTACGGCTAGAATGCCCACTTCTTAAGAAGGAGAAGAAGGAACAAGATAAGAAGTCTAAGAAGAAGGTGTTCCAAGAAACTTGAGACGACTCGAGCTTGGAGGAAGAGGAAGAAGAAAAGTCTATGGAAGAAGAAACTACTTGCTTTGGTTTCATGACCAGAGGAAGTGATAGCGACAGTGACAACTCCGACAATGAGGTACATTTCGATTTACAAGATGCTTTTGATGAGCTATTTGAACTTAGTAAATCACTTAAGATGGAAAACAAAAGTATTAAAAAGAACCTTAGTTTTCTTAAAAATGAAAATGAAAGGTTAGAAAAGCAACTCAAGGACATAGAAACTAGTCCTAAGGATAATAACTTGTTATTAGAAAATAAAGATTTAATCAATGAAAATACTAAATTGATTGAGGAAAATGCTAGTCTAAAGTTAGAAATTTCTGATTGAAAGACTAAGATGAATATTATAGAAAAATAAATTGCATGTCTTAGGGAGAAATCAAATAATTTGATAAATAAGGTAGATAATTTATATAGCCCTAAGGTTGAGAAAGGATCTCTGTCAAGGAGACCCACTAACAAATCTGGATCCAAGCTCACTTGGATACCAAAGAAAGATTTGGAATATCTTTTTGTAGGTTTCAAGGGTGACTACAACACAAAGGACTGGACCTACAAGCTCAAGGCTGGCCAACTCGAGTTGGGAGGACCAAAGAGTAGACCGAGGAAAAGGACAAGAAGACCGATGAGACGGCGAACAAACGATGGACCTGCCGCACGTCGACCACCAGATTGGAGATTGACGTCGATGCCTGGGCCTCCAAACTATGGATGGGAGCCCCATCCGATATGGCCTCCACCACCTCCATTTGGCCTATTTTATTAGCCATGGTAGGTGAGGTAAAACCCTTTACCCTATCCTTGTATCATTAGCATATAGATAGGGGGAGTTAAATTATGAGCTAATTGTCAATTATTAAGGGGGAGATGTAAGTTAGCTAAATTTCCTTTAGTAAGGGGGAGAAAAATAATAGCTACCTTGTTGTCACAAAGAGGGGGAGGGCATTACTCTTGTTAAAAGAAATTCATACAAGAGCATGTTTTAAGGGGGAGTTATAGGTAATTTAAAATCAGTTAAACCTTTTTGATAATGTCAAAAAGGGGGATGATTTTTTGCATTATTATTTATGATTTTTTCATCATCAAAAAGGGGGAGATTGTTGGTGATAGAGCACCATGATCATTTATTTTGATGATAACAAAACACGTGTCATTTAATATTTGCACTTGAAGTCTTAGATTTCAGGTTAATTGTAAATGAAGACGTGGTTAGATGGAGTTCGAGCTCGCATCCATGGGGGATTGGAGGAGCTTAACGGAGAATAGAGGAGCTTCGCGAGGAGCGATGACTTGATGAAGGAAGGAGATGAAGAATAGGATAGATTTCCTTTCCTTGTACTCTAAGTATTTTTGTTTCTTTTGTTACTCTTTATTTTGTTACCTAGATTTATGTTAAAGAGACTCAAAGAACCCTTACAGTAGTCCTAGGAACACCTACACAAACCTAGAATACTTAGGCTTTATGTAAAGAACTTAGAAAACCAAACTAGGGATTAAATAGCCTTTTCAGACATCTAATCTGAAAATTAGATGTCAGATAAATACTTTTAAGACGTCTGACTATTGACTCAGATGTCCGATTATGTTTAGGCTGGACTTAGTTAATTGTGTCTAATGAAATCAGACGTCCAGACGTCTTAGAAGACGTCTGATGCCTTTGCTAGACGTCCAATTAGTGGACCGTTGGCTGCCTAAGTAAACATTGAAGGAAACGACCGTTAGCCTCATATCAGATGTCCGTAGAGGACACCAGACGTCTGATACATGACCATTTTGCCTCGGCTGACCCAAAATCTCTTCTCAGAGATTTTCTAGCCGATGCACTCCCTTGGGAATCATTTCCGCAGAAAAGTAAGTTTCCAGACGTCCAGACATCAGTCCAGATGTCCTGTATGTCATCTGATGACAATGCACTAGAACCCTGTTTAGATCTGATTCAAGTCAGGAAGGAAACTTGCCTAAAATTAGATGTCTGACTTTGTTCCTAGACGTCTTAAACTGGTTTTCCAGATGTCCGATGCCAGGATCAAATGTCCGATAACCCTGTCAGTGTAATGATTAATCCTGATTTCAGCCTGATTCTCTTGGAGCTTGGACCCAATGGCTATGGAAGCCTTCCAAGGCCTTCCAAAGCCTTCCAATGGCCTTTATAAATAAAGGAGAACCTTTGCCACTCAAACACACACGTAGACACACCAAGTACAAGCATTTCTACATCCTTGTGTCAAATTGATCTATAGAAGAAGCTCTTGCTCTCCAAGCTTAAGTTCTACATCTAGAGAGCATAGATCACTTGCGCACCTGCTCTCCCGCCGTAGTTCACGAGTGCACTGTTGCATCGTCGCGTAGTTCATGAATCCGCGTCGTCGACGCACTTCTGCAAAGGGAAGCATCCTAATTCCTGTAGAAGCTTAGGTTAAGATTTTTTTTGTTGGCTCTATAGGACTATTTGTAATTTACTTTGTTATTTGGTTTGGTATTCACATTGCGAATTCCCATCTCCTTCGTGAGACAAAATCCTTCTCGTGAAGAGAAGGGGTTTGAGGTACGCTACCCTCGTATAAAGTAGCGTGGTTGTAACTGAGGTTGTACTATCCTTATTTAAGTAGTACGTTAGTGGATTTGATCAACTTGGTTGATCGAAAAATCCTAACTCGAGAGGGTTAGGTGGTGGTTTTCACCCGATTTGGGTTTCCACCTAAAAATCATTATGTACTTTGTGTGATTGTTATTTTGTGAGATTGTTCCTTTTATAATTCAGCACTTTATATTACGTCACGCTGATCTCACCCCCTCTGAGTAAGGGAAAATACAATCTTTACCAAATTTGGGGTTCCTAAGGCCATCATCAGAGATGGCATGTCTCATTTTACTAGTGTGCACTACCAGTCCTTGATGAAAAAGTACGGAGTGTCCCATCGTATCTCGACTCCTTACCACCCCTAGACTAATGGACTGGCAGAACTATCGAATCGAGAGATCAAGAAGATCCTTCAAGTCACTGTTCTGCCTGATAGAAAAGATTGGTCTACTCGCCTTCCGAAATTCTTGTGGGCCTATAGGACCCCCCACAAAACCCAATTAGGCATGTCTCCCTTCATATTAGTGTACGGTAAGGCATGTCACCTTCCCGTCGAGATGGAGCACAAGGCTTATTGGGCAAAACGGAAGTGCAATCTGGATCTAGTGAAGGCTGGAATACACTGTCAGTTGCAATTAAGTGAGATCGAGGAACTATGCAATGATGTGTATGAGAACTCACGTATCTACAAAGAGCGGGTTAAAGCCTTCCGTGACAGTCCCATTGTACGAAAATCTTTCCACCCTAGTCAAAAAGTCCTACTCTCTGATGCCAAATTCAAACCATTCCCAAGAAAACTCAGATTAAAATGGATTGGACCATTCTTGGTAAGACAAATCCTTGGAAATGGAGCCATTGAAATTAGCGAACTCAGCCCTGATTCTACATCTTTTATCGTGAACGGTCAGAGACTCACCCCATTTGTCGAACTCAATGACTCAAACTTGGCTAAGGTATCCTTTACCATCCATTCTCCCTGAGCACATTGCTCCCGGCCGATGGCAATAAACTCAATGCTTAACGGGAGGCAACCTGTCCTCTTTTTGAGAAACCTAAAACCCTTCTTGACACATCTTATGCTGAACTCATATCATACTTTAGGGTTCGTCCATTATAACAGTCGACTCCACCTCTGGTACCCATACTCAAGCTTGAAATCATTCGCAACAGTCACCCCGACCCATCCAAACACCAAAAAAACATGTTCCAATGTACGATCTAAGCTGAATTTGAACCCACCTAATTTACAATGAGGACATTGCAAATCGTAGGCATGGGGGGGTATTAAAGTGCAAAACACTGTGAGAATCACTTTACAAGAAAGGGTTTCATAAAAAAAAAAGGAAGCACTAATTAGGCATGTTTTGCGAATTCAAATTTGGGTTTAGAGGGCCCATCGTCATAGCTCGCAAAATGCGTATATCAGATAAAATTTATAACCAAAACTCGAGATGAGTCTCTAGTCAAACACAGGGAGGTGAATGTTTGGTTTTGAAAATCTGCATTTTGCATTTATTTGTTTTTGATCATTTTTATCTTTTCTATTTCTTTTTTTGGTTTTTAGCAAGCAAGAGATCAGGTCGATGAATTCTAGCTAATCTACTTGCAAAAATATTAGAGAGAGAGAGAAAGAGAGAGAGAGACAATCATCCATTCATGGACAACTGTTTGTTACAACTACGAAAGCGAAAAATAAAGAGAGATGAGAGAAATCCCCCTTGACGGTTGCTCGGAGGATGACTTGCTCTGACATCGCTTGGAGGAAGGTGGTGAGGAGCGGGACGAAGGAGGACGTAGTCGGAGGATGAAAGATGGCACAGGACGACGTCGCGAAGAGGATCTTCTTCCCGAAGGGTAGTGAGAGGACAGCCACGGGATGCTCCATGAAGGGCTACGAGAGGTGGGAAAACTATTTGATTTTCTACTCTAAAGGAGCATCCTGAGCTTGGGATAAGCTCTCTCTAAAGCCTTAGAGGTTGTGAGAGGAAGAAACAAAGAGATGAAGAAGAATGGGAGTGGTGAGGGTCCTTTTATAGTAGAGGAAAGAATCAAATTCATATTCAGGACATTTAGTGATGATCATAAACGTCGCTGAAGATCCACTGCAAACGTCGTTGAAGGCAGCCCACACACCCACGGTACCGTTGTGCTGGCATGCACTCCGTGCTCCTTGTCGCGTGCCTCCGGCTGCTACGCGCTTGTGTGCACTACCGTTGCACGCACGCTATTGTGCGCGTGTGGTGGCATGTGCGTGCACATGGGTGGCTTGGGTCATGCCATGTGGCACGATCTGGGCCGTCCATCTTCTTTTCGTTGTAGGGGCTGCTACAGAGGTCGAATTGAGTCAATTTTTACACCGTTGGGCAGCGATCATCGGCTCGAATCCATCTGTGCGGTCAAATTTGTTGTTTGAAGCTTTGAATTGCATCACCTAGTCCCTTGGCCGCTGATCTTCCACGGACTGCATATGGTGCAACAGAACTCCGATTAAGGCGATTTCGGAGGCATTGGGCTCCAATCGTCGTCCTGATTAGATCCATATGGTCGGATTGTCAATCTGAGTCTCCAAAATAAATATCCTTCTCCCTGACCATAAAAAGAATGTAATTAACCTAAATTATATACTACTCTAAATGCAGAATGATGCATGCTATGCAATATTTATAACATGAAATGCAAATCTAAGCCTAGGAATATGCATGATTAGGCATTTTAACCTAAATAGATGTGTCTATATCATACCCCCATGCCTATCTTTTGCTAGTCCCTAGCAAAATTAAGCTACATGCTATGTATAAAAATGGAATTAAGACTCGATCGCTTAGGCCTAAGTTGTTTATTAACAATAGAAAATTTCAACTAAGGTCCTAAACTACAGAGACTCAACAGTACCCGGATGTCTGCCAGAATGCAAACCGCCGAAGTCCTCGCCTTATTTGAAAAGGGAAGATACATTTTTTTTTCTTTTTTCTTCTTGTCTAATTTTTTTTTCTACTTTTGGAGTTTGGAAGTTTCGGGATAACATTTTACGGCTTCCCGACCCACCCAAGACTCAAAAAGGGCTCTAAGTGCTAAGCATCTAGTGAAAAGAGTGAAAGACTCACTAGGTGACCGTTAAGATGGATTTCGAGTTTCTACAACCCTTGGTGACCTTGCCTAAAGGTTTATCCCTTTAATTGGTAGCTTTCTCCCTACTTCTTTTACTTATGGGGTCAACACAAGGGTGAGCCCAGTGTATATCTTCCCAGCTTATTTTACTTCCCCGCTTCTTCCCTAAGTGTTTGTAAATTATTGTGCATTTTTGTGAGCTGGGCTCTAGACAACCAGCCAATGGGTTGTTACTCACGACAACTTGCCAGCCATACTCATGCAGTGAAGTGTGGTTTTGTTTATTTTCTTTTATTTTCTCCTTTTTTCTATTTTTTTATTTTTTTTATTTTTTTTCCTTTTTTCTTATGTAGGTGACATCCCTAATCTAAGATTTACCTAAAGGCAATACAATGAAAATGGTCTTGTTACTAGGCTCTAGACAACCGACCGATGAGCTGTTACCACTGATAACTTGCCAGCCATACCACCCTAGATAATTCATTAGCTACCCAATTTCCAAAGAAACCATCGAAAAGTGTGTTAGTGCAAAAAAAGTGTGTAGATGCTTAGGATTAAAGTCTCCCCAAATCAGAAAGTGGGTTAATAAGTCGCATACTTATCATCCCAAATTATTTATCGAATTAAAATGAGATGGACTTGGCGAGGACTCGAGACTAAGTCCACATTTGAGTGAACACCCAGGCTAATTATGTCGGAAGACCAGAAGAGTCTAAGTGTTTAGGTTCTCTCATATCATTTCCTAAAGTTAATAACTTCCAGATGCCTAAGTTCTCTTCTCCTAATTCTTCTTTTTTTTAAATCATTTTGAATTTTGATTTTTTTTAAAGAAACTAAAAGAAATTCTACGGAGTTAACAAAATGATTTCAAGATGAGGTTTCCACCCCCCCATGCCTAAATGATGCAATGTCCTCATCGTAAAAGCAAAGACATGAAAAAGGCGGAGTAAACAGAATATTACCTAAATTTTGTGACAATCCAATCAGATCTGCAGAGAACGTGGAATATAAACACGTGCTAAATTTAATGCATTTAGCTAGGCATAAAATACAAACAAAGAAGTGATTCAAAATTCATAGGTACGGATCAGAATCAAAATCAAAAGATTAATCCTTAGACATGCCAACAAAAGATGTCCACAAACGTGGACCAAGTTATGGTGTAGACCCATGCCTCAAGGTCGAGTAGTTCTAAGGTTTTGGATGAAAATCACCCAGAACCGAAGGTTGTTAAGCTTGTGGGGTCAGGCCTACGATTTTGTGGTGTGCAACCCAAGACCAAAGTGTTAGACAATGGGTAAAGATGGTTCAATAGGTTCAAATGTCCTCTTAACATTCAACTCAGAAAAATAATCAATTATTTCAAGCTTGGGTTGCAGTGAAAGATATTGTAAGGGTCCTGGTAGAAAGTAGGTGGTTTTAGGTCAATAGGAACCCTTAATTCCAAACTTGTTTTTCCCTCAGAATTAACCTCCCAAATTTTCATTTCAACATTTCTATCCTCCAACATCAAGTGCTCAAGCTCCGGGACCTCTAGAATACTATTCACCCCATAAGATTTACCCAAGCCCAAAAATCATGGCTGACTCAAAATTGACCTGGGTACAATAATTTCCAAATCAAAATCAATCCCTTTGGGGTGTGGTTGAGGAATGGGGCTATTAATTGAATCTTCTAATAAATGAGGATTCGAATCCTCCAAGTTAGCCCCAAGCAAATCAAAATCTCCAACAATTGGGCTATCAAATGGTCCGTCAAATTCCTCAAGCCCGTTTGTCTCACTAAAATAATCTTCCTTATGCTCAAGTAAGACTTCACTAAGAGATTCTTCACTCTCAGAGTCAAAGAATTCATGATCCTCATTTATGTCTTAAAATCAATTGTCATTTCTTGGTTCAAAAAGACATATTTTTCCTCGTTCCCTGGCTCAAGGAACTCAGGTGAATCAATCAATTCATCCTCAATGGGTTGCTTTAGCCCAACTTGGTCATCCCTGATCTCAGAAAATGTATCCCCCCCGATAGCACCTGAGCAGGTTCAGACATTGGCTCTGCTGAAGGGGGTTCATCTTGAGAATCATTCCAAGATTGGACTAGAGCAACCACAAATTTCATCCTCAACCTCGACAATTTCCCAAGAGGAAACCCACCTAGGTCCCTATCCCTAACATTTTGGAGCAAATCCAATAGAGAACTATTAAGTTCATTAATCATTTTGATCATAAGCTCTAATTCTTTAGTGCATGGTGTTGGATGAGCTTCTAAAGATTGTATAGTGTTCCTCAAATTAGCCAACACCATATCTTGGATCTGGTTCACCTGAACTGATTGGTTCGGTTCAGGGTTAGGTGGGTTTGGGTTAAATCTAGGGGAGTCAAGATATTGAGGTTCTCGGGTCCCTCCCTGATAGTTGGTCATTTCAGGTTGTTTAAAAAATGGTGGCGACCTATATTCAGTGGAATACTGGGGAGGGTAAGTGTTATAATCAGCATATCCTTCATGGTTGTAGATCTGATTAGGTTGATCAACAAAGGATCGAGATCTATAATCATTGTAGCTTTGAGAAGGATAGTAATCATAGTCTTGCTATCCAAGGTTAGGCCCTGGACACTGAGATCCGAATTCATATCCCCAATCAAAGTTATCCTGGCTAATGGATGGGTAATTACAACTCAAGTCGAAATAGTAATCATCTTGGGGATAAGTGGTGGTAGGAGGATAGGATGTGAAATGAGTGTAGGATGTGGAAGGATACATGGTGAAGTAATGAGCAAAATCAAAATAAAAAGGAGCCCTGCAATACAAACAATCAATCCTATCCTTAGGTTGTTTAACCTAAAGACCTACAGACTCCCAGGACCTGTCTTGAGATTATAAACTATTTGGTCTACTTTTATCTGGTCAATCCAACCAATTAGAAGGAGGGACTAGGGAGAAGGTTCTTCCTTTCACTTACACCTCCGATTCCTGGTGTACCCCCTAGCCACGGTCATTTGATGCTACTGCCCTAGCTAGACATCAGATGGACCAGCAAATGCAGATTAATCGAAAGGAATCTCAGTCTAAGCCTTGAAGGGTGAATTAATCCTTAAGGCCAACATCCACTCAATTTTGGTTAGGCTTAGGATGATCGTGCTCCTGGAATGTGATGGGCCCTTAAGATGGGTTGTGCCCTTTATGATCAGTTGAAATATGTGTGCATGCACAACTAGGGTTTTCAAAAAAGGTTATTTGATGATGTGTCTTTTAGGGTTTAACCTTGTTTAGTAGCCTTTAGGGTTTAATTCTTAGGTTGGTTAAATCATGGTTTAGTAGAACACTCCAAGTTTTGAAAACACGGGTGATGATATGTTCCTTTAAAAATAAAAAATAATGTGGAGTGCCTGGTTCAGCCCTAAGAATCAACCATAAGTGGCAAGTTACTTGATGGATCAATTTTAGATTGAGTGGTGCGGTCCAAACAATTAACGCAATTGGCCTATTGCACCACTTGATTAAGGCACACAAAAAGTCTTAACCTAATCAGATTTCTACTCACTTATTTGTGTGTTAAGTGTACCGGGTCCACAGGTCAGATCCCTGTTAAGTGGTAGAATCTATGTGATTGTGCGCCTTAGGGTGAGAAGTTGAGGGTGTTAAGTGTGTAGCTTTCAGAAAATCCCACAAGAGAAGAGTATATATATATATTTATATATATGGAGGGGTGAGATGAGTGGAGGTGACAAACAAACAAACAAATCTATACTAGGGTTCATAAAAAGCACCTAAGTTGATTTGGGTTTGAGTTATTACTGTCGTGAAATGAACTAGTGGGTGGGGGTGGTGAGGATAAACTTACAAAACCTTCATTCGCACTTTTCTCCGATCTAATCGCTTTCGCCCACCTAAGAAGAGTATCTGCAATCACAGTAAGATCAGAGAAAAAGTGAGATAAAAGTTAGGTAAGGTGGAAAAACGCAAGAAAAACTAAAGAGCGTTGCTGCCCCGGCAACGGCGTCAAAATGATTAGGCGTGTTTTGTGAATTCAAATTTGGGTTTGGAAAACTTGTCATCGTAGCTCGCAAAACGTGTCTATCAGATAAAATTTATAATCGAAACTCGAGATGAGTCCCAGGTCGAATACGGGGAGGCGAACATCTGGTTTTGAAAATCCGTGTTTCACTTATATTTGTTTTTGGTCATTTTTATCTTTTCTTTTTTTTTTTGGTTTTTAGCAAGCAAGAGATCAGGTCGATGAATTCTAACTAATCTACTTGAAAAAATATAAGAGAGAGAGAGAGAGGCAATCATCCATTCATGAACAACTATTTATTACAACTATGAAATTGGAAAATCTACATTACGAAAGTGGCAAATAGAGAGAGATGAGAGAAATCTTCCTTAATGGTCGCTGGAAGGACGACTCACTCTGACGTCGTCTGGAGGAAGGTGGTGAGGAGCAGGACGAAGGAGGACGTAGCCGGAGGACAGGTGATGGGGTAGGATGATGTCATGGCGAGGATCTTCTTCCCGAAGGGTGGTGAGAGGACATCCACGAGATGCTCCATGATGGGGATGAAAGGGAAAACTATTTGATTTTCTAATCTAGAGGAGCATCCTGAGCTTGGGACAAGCTCTCTCTAGAGCCTTGGAGGTGGTGAGAGGAAGAAAGGAAGAGATGAAGAAGAATGGGAGGGGTGAGGGTCCTTTTATAGTGGAGGAAAGAATCAAATGCATATTTAGGAAATTTAGTGACAGTCATAAACGTCGCTGAAGATCTGTCGCAAACGTCGCTGAAGACAGCCCACACATCCATGCTGCTGCTGTGCTAGCACGTGCTCCGTGCGCCGTGTCGTGTGCCTCCATGCGCTACATTCTTGCGTGTGCTGCCGCTACGCACACGGCCACGCTCGCGCTGCTATGTGCACGTGGTGGCGCGTGTGTGCGCCATGTGGCACAATCTAGGCCATCCATCTTTTCGTTGTAGGGGCTACTACAAAGGTTGGATTGAGTTGATTTTTGCGCCATTGGGTTGCGATCATTGACTCGAATCCATCTATGTTGTCAAATTTGTAGTTTGAAGCTCTGAATTATGTGACCTAGTCCGTTGGACATTGATCTTCCTCAAGCTGCATATGGTGCTACGAAACTCCAATCAAGGCGACTTCAGAGGCGTTGGGCTCCGATCGTCGTCCTGATCAGATTCGTATGGTCGATCGTCAATCCAAGGCTTCAAAATAAATATCCTCCTCTCCTGACCACAAAAAGGATGCAATTAACCTAAATTATATATAACTACTCTAAATGTAGAATGATGCATGCTATGCAATATTTATAACATGAAATGCAAATCTAAGCCTAGGAACATGCATGATTAGACATTTTAACATAAATAGATGTGTCTATATCAAGCACATATTTGAAAAATGAAAAAATATAAAAAATTTGAAAAAAGAACAAAAATAGGAGAAGGGAGGAAATTTTGAATGAATTAATTGCATATCATTTTTGAGGAGAAAATGGAAAGGAGATAAAAATGTCAAAAAGGAGCACAAATTGAAAAGAAAAGAAAGAGAGATAGTTATTAGTAAAAGATTAAGGAATTGACTTAGTTATAGACCAAATCAAAAAGAAAGAAAATGAAAAATAAAAAGTGCTAAAAGACAAAAAGATATTAGTATGAACACTGATCTTTGGCCTCTTGGGCTGTAATTTTTGGATTAAAAATTCAAGTATCCGTTAAGATCTGGATAGTGCTCAAGAGGTTGTGGAAAATGTGAAGCTTGAGTATTAGGTCTAATGCTTAGGGATTATTCATCCTCGTTAACTGACCTCTAGTTTGCGGGACTCAGTAACCCAAGCACCCCAATCCACACATAGTCTGGTTCAGTGTGCTTAATTATCAAAATCACCCAAATGTGTTAAATCTGTTCTTAAAAGGCTACCTAGATTAGGAGCAGCTGATCATCACAAGTTGATTTGGAAGAGTTCCCAGCATGGAGGCGGGAAATTCCCTTCGAAGATGCGCAATAACAAATTGTCTACTTGGTGCTTGTCTCCTAGGATATCTAAATATCTTATCGAGGCCATGTAAGCACCTTATGCTAGGTTAGATGCCATGGGCGGCATTATCACGAAATGTCGATTGCCAAGGTCTGGATTTAGCTACAGAACGCCATGCGTGGGATTATCTCTAAATCTTGAAAGCCAGGGTCTTGGGGGTTGCCATGGGCGGTGCTATCTCGAAGCATCAATTATTAGGGACCTTGCGAGGATTGATGGTGGGAACTAGGAATCCAATACAAACCATGTTGTAAAGCTAATCTGAGGCTACAAATAAAAAGAAAAGAGATAGAAAACTCTCCAAAACCAAAGAAAAATTCTTTTGTTTCTCTCTTACAAAAACGCACTGCAAACTGAACCTTGCCTAAAACATGTTACAAGCACTGGTGTTTTAACCATGGAGTTCAACAAACCATAGGTTAGTTCCTGTGGGCCTTAGAAACCTTCGCGGCGGACTAAGGCTAGAGCTGGTCAGGTTCAGATCTTCGTTGGTAGTTGAGTACCTCCAGGCCTACCATCAGCATTCTAACCTAATCTACAAAAGAAACCACACATCAGAATTTTGAGCATAAAAAGGCATATGGTCTAGAATTAAAGTTAATTTCATGAGATTTTGCTAAGGGACTAGCAAAAGCTAGGCATGAGGGTATGATGGGAATACCATCATGAGCCATAACTAGCTCATTTTGATCTAATAAAGTCAGTAAATGCTCCTACATAACCGCCAGAGAGCCATATTTCACTGCAAAATCATTTTGAGGGAAAGATAAGAAAACAGGGTTAAAACTATAGTTTTGCCATCATAGCTTGAATGCAGTACAATCATGGGTTGTCCCAGGGGGTAATTAAGGGTCAAATGATTCTAAAAGGCTAACAAGTGGGTTAGAACAGATATAAAAGGGTTTGCACGTGTTTTGAGAATTAAATGACTTTTGAAACCCTAAAAATAGACCCACTTAATTAACTGAGGTTCTAGTCAGGATAAAATTCACCTAAACCCTCTCAAATTCTTAGAAACATATTATCTAGGGTTGATTGAGTAAGAAGTGATAGAGGCTTATCACCTCAAATCACTTGGGGGGTGAGGTCCCCCACACCATAACTCGACCTCGTATGCGACTCTAACCTTGCGGATCTGGCCGTAACCTAATAACCTGCCTACGCCTTACACTCCACAGCTGCAACCTACGCCCACAGCCTGGACCCCGGTGCGCTCTAGGTCCGAAAACCCGATTACCCAGTACTGTTGGAGGCTCTAGGAGAGCGTGACCCAAGGAGAGAATGAGAGAATAGTGCGTGGGGGCAGAGGGAGGGTTTTGCTCTAAGAAGGATTGTCTGACACTTAGCCAAAATTGAGGATCCTTCCCCCTCTTCATAAAGAAGAAGAGCAGAGAAGGAACGAAGAAGAAGAAAAGAAGAGGAGCCACACAAGCAAAAGAAGCAGAGAAGCAGAAGAAGAGTAGAAAAGCAAAGAAAGAAAGAAAGAAAGAAGAATAAGAAAAGAGGAGCAGAACAAGAAGAGAAGAGAAGCAGAGAAGTAGAAGAAGAAAGAAGAGAAGAGAAGCAGAAGAAGAAATAAGATCATCAGACATTTAAGACGTCTCATTAAATATTCAGATAGCTGAGATCATTCATATATATATCTATTGAGTTCTGTTTGCCATTATTGTAGGGAGTAATTGGTGATTCAAATCACCATTTTACTTCATTCTTTTTGCAGCCAGATACTTGATCTTATTGCTACATTCTCTGAATCAATTTTTGATTACAATTTCGTATCTCTATTGTTTTAAATTGCACTTTTGAGAACTGAATTCCTATTTACTCCCAGCGAACGACCTCAGACTTTCTCGTGTAATAAATTTATTTGTTTGAGCGCTATTTTGGCTATATTACAATGAAGCAATTTTAAAACACCGATTTATCACTTAAATAGACACCCAGTTAGTTCTTGATAGTCTTCAGTTGGAGTTACGTAGGCAAAATCAAGAATTGATTGAAGGGCAGCAAGCCATGATTGATATGTTCCAACAACTGGAGGAAGAGGGCTAAAGAACACTGTTGAAAATAACTCCGTTTAAGGAATTCATAAAGCAAGGCCCTCCAGTGATCGATTGGACTACACCTATTTACCCAAAATTGGTTCAGTCCACCATTAATACTCCCCAGCAGTCGGACAACTCAATAGAAAATGTCATTAAGGATTCCTCAGAACATGATTTGGGGAGAGTTGAGGACAAACATCAGGAGGAAACTAAGAATTTGGGGGTCGATGTCATTGAATCCAAATCTAATCTTCCTAAAGAAAGTGATTTGGTGGAAGAGACATCTAAAATTGAAGATGGGGAGTGGGATTACAATTCTGAAATAATCAATTTTGAATCATCTGAAACCCCGTTCAGAAGTTTACAGGAGGGCCAAGGGGAAGAATCTGAGTTGGAGGATGAAATTAGCCCTACCTCTAATGCAACCTCGAAAATTGAGTCTGATATAAAAGAGGTTGAAGATAATATTCTTGGGGACACAAAATTGGAGGGAATAAGAAATGAAACTCCAGTTGAAGAAGGGATGGATTTTTCTTTGGAGAGCGACCTCATGCTTAGGTCCTATTGTGAAACTCATGATTTTGTTACATGCCTTATCAGAATTTAAATCCCGCAACCAGAATGCACTGGAATTGAAGTACCTCTGGGGGATTACAACTTTAAAGGGACACAAGCAGATTACAAAACCTATCTTTAGTGTCTGGCATTTTAGATTCGGGTTGCGCTCATCCAAATCAACTTCTATGCGTGCCTGCAGACTAAGAGAGGAACAGACACCAGCTTGCATGTTACACCAGTTGCAGAGTTCTCGTCCCATAGGGATGGGACTCCACAACCTAGTCCGCATCTGCAAACTTTTAATTTTGGGTTTAGCTAATATTGTCTGCACCTTCTTGACCCAGAAAATTTAACTAATTTATCCTTTGTTGTCTGTGTATTATGCCCAGTTGAAGGCACTAAACATAGAGCTTCTTGGGAGGCAACCTAGAGGTTTCAAGCTAACCGGATACATGCAGATGACTCAAGTGATTTCTTTCCTTACTCCCTTGCATACATTTATTTTCTAATGAGGACATTGTCTAACTAAGGCATGGGCTGGTGGTAATTCGTATGTCCTAAGTACATTTTGTCAGCTTGAATTATTGAAAAAAAAAATTATGAAAAGAAAACTTAGGTATTAGAAGCTTGTCGACTTTAGGAAATGATATGTTAGGGACCAAATCGCCTAGACTCTTTAGGTCTTCGAACTTAATCAGTCCGGGTGTCCAATAAAATGTGGACTTAGTCTCGAGTCCTCGTCACTATAATATATTTTAATCTAGTCAATAAAGCAAGGTGATAAGTATATGACCTATCAGCCTACCCTCTGATTTGGGGGGATTTTTAGTCTAAGCATCTGTACACATTTTTGCACTAACTCACTCATCGGTGATTCTAACAAAAATTGGATAGCTAATGAACCTTCTAGGGTGGTATGGCTAGCAAGTGGTCGGTGGTAACAACTCATCGACCAGTTATCCAGAGCCCATTCACTAGATGAGTCTCTTTTAGTGCCTTTAGGTAAATCTTAGATCATGGAAGCCACCTACTCGGAAAAAGAAAAAAATGATGATACCCAAAAACACAAAGAAAAAGAATAGAAAAAGGAGAAATTAAAGAAGAAAATAATAAAGCCACACTTCACTGCACGAGTATGGCTGGCAAGTGGCTGGTGGTAATAGCTCATCAGTCGGTTGTCCAGAACCCAGCTTAGGAAATGCAAAAAAATTCCAACGACACTTAGGAAAGAAGCACGTAAGTAGAATAAAACTGGGGAGATATACACTAGATCCACCCTTGTGTTGACCCCATAGAAGATATAAAAAGGTAGGGAGAAAGCTACTGATCGGAAAGATAAACCCTAAGGCAAAGTTTTTAGGTCACCTATAGGCATAGAAATCCGAAGTCCTTTTTAATTACCGCTGAGTGAGTCTATCACTTTCACAGTAAGATGCTTAATACTAAGAGTCCTTTCCGAGACTTGAGTGGATTGGGTAGCCATAAAAAATTATCTCGAAATCCTCAACTCCAAAAATAAAAAAAAAAATTAGAAAGGATGAGAAAGGAAAAACATATATATAGTTGCTTCTATAAAGAATAAGGTGAGGATTCGGGTGGTTTACATTTTGGCAGGCAACATAGACACTATTGAGTCTTTATGATTAGGTTCTTAGTAGAAATTTCCTCTAGTTGTCAAGCAACTTCTACCTAAGTAATCAATTCCTAATTTTAGTTGTAAATAGCATTTAAGTTAAACCTTGCTAGGGACTAGCAAGAGGTGGGCATGGGGGTATGATGACTCTACAATTATTAGTGTTAAAATTATTGTTTGTCAGAGCGAAATTGATTTTAAAATAATCATGTTGCAGTATAGTCGAAATCGCTTTGAAAGCAAATACAATTTTATAACTCAAAAGGATTTCAGAGGTCGAACACAGGGAGCAAATTGGTATTTAGAAATCAAGAACACAATTCAGAATTACAAGAGATTGCAATAATGTCAGTAGCAATGTGCAAAAAGATGGGAGTAAAATGGTGATTTTGATCACCAAATACTCCTACAATATCACTAAGGAACTCAATGTATGAATATGCAATGAGAGCTTACGATTTTTCGTCTGATGAGGGAATCAGACGACTTAAAGTTGTCTGGATGTATCTTTGCAGCTTCTCGTTCTCTGCCTTTTCTCTGTCTCTGAGTCTTCCTTTCGATTTCTTCTTCTTTTGCTTCTCTGTCCTTAGTTCTTCTTCTTTCTTCTTTTTCCTTTGGCTTTCTTCTGCTCTGGCCTACTCTTCTTCTTCTTCCTTTGCCTTTACGAGCCTTCTCTTCTTCCTTTTCTTCTTCTTTCTTCTGCTCTTCTTCAGAATTAGCGAAGTGTCAAATGGAGGTTCCTGTAGCAAAACTCTCCCCCTACCTACACGACAATCCTCTCTTCTTCTCTCTTAGGATTCGCTCTCCGAGAGCCACAAGTATCCAGGGTATCGGGAGGGGTGTGTACCCGAGTCTAGGCTCACCGGCGTTCGGTGGTGAGCGAGGAGTGCTGGTTGGGTTGGGTTAGGCCAGGTTCGCGGAGGTAGTGTCACGGACGAGATCGAGTGTAGGTGAGAGGGACCTCACCCCGTGGTAACCAAGGCAAATAGCCTATGGCAATTTTTCAATTTATGTGAGTACGAGTGCCTCTTCGTTTCCGAGGTGGGACTATCCGAGTGCCTATAGTAGGGATGGTGCTTCCAATTGCCTCAACTGCTGAGGCTCTCGACTGTAATTGAGATCCTTGGTGCACGCGCAAGAGTCTTCCGCACATCCTGGGAGCGTCAGCTTGGGACAGCAGGGCCTGGAGAAGCTTCAAGAAAGCTTCGCGCTTGCTCGCCAATGGCAAACAAGGCCGTCCAGTTGAAATCAATAGAACAACCTCTCGACCATGTCAAAGTGCTCAGGGAGTACCGCTGGAGCACGGTGGATGTGCTGGGGTTGGTGGCGTGGTGTGTGGGTGTCTGTGAGTGCGTGCCTAAGGCAGACTGTGTGTGTATGAGTGGGTGTGTTTAAGGGGTGATTTGGGTGAGTGGCGAGGTGAGTGAATAGAGGGGAAGTGATCAGTGAGGTGTAGTGAAGGCCATCGGCTTTTTGAAGAGGGTTTTGGTGGCCTGTGGAGGTGGGATGGCCTCGCTGGAGGTGGTGGTCGAAGATGGAGAAGATGGAAGTGTGAGGGGGTGTCAGTGGTGGATTTTAGAAGATAAAGAGCGGAGAAGAAAGTAGAGGGGATAGGATACTTAGCTGGGAATTCAATGGATGAAGGGGTACAGCGAGGGCATCGGGTCTGGTGTGGCTGACACTGGAGACGAAGGCAACTCCAGTGAGGTGGGAATGGCGAGGATGAAGAAGGAGTGGGCATCTGCTGGTACAGCGAGATGCGGACGAAGGCAGGGAGGATGAATCTACCATAGGTATGGCAGACGGACAATGAGAAAGGGCAGGAAAGGTCGTTGGACATTGAGGAGGCTTCGGCCGTAAGAGGAAGAGAAGAATTGAGGGTAATGATGGCTGAATTTGAGCGTGGAGAATGCGGTGTGATCTGGGCTTCTTTAAATAAGGATCTGAAAGGTGGTTAGGGCTTGGGAAGCAAGCTTCCCAAGCTTGGAAGGTCGTCGGAGATGGGAACTATTGGGAGGTGGCATGAGAGATTGGGAAGGAATCAAAGCTCATCAATGGGTTCAAACGGGAGAGAATTTCTCAGAGGATCTCCCTTCCAATTTTGGAAGAGATTCTGCAAGCAATCCAGGAGATATTCCCTGTCAAAGGTCTCCAGATTAGGTTTCCTCCACGATAATGGCAGAGGGAGCTAATTGTGAAGACGACGAAGAAGCTATGGGCTGATTGCAAGGGCTTTTGAAAGTTAGGGGTAGAAATGTAATCAGACAGGACCCTTTTACAAACTAGGTCAAGGCAAGGTCATCTTGAGTCCAAATTTTGGTACAGACATAATTTGGACCTAAGGAATCCAATGGTAAAGTTAGATTTTGATTTTGACCATGTTTAATTAGGTAATTTATGCAAAAATTTAAATTAGGGCAAATATTTGTCTAAGACTACATTTTAGGTCAAGATGGGTTCTGATGGCAAAATTGAAGGTACTAAACCCTAGATAATATTTTTCTATGATTTTTAGAGGGTTTATGTGAATTTTATCCTGACCAGAACCTAGGTTAATTAAGTGGGTCTATTGTTAGGATTTCGAAAGTCATTTAATTCTCAAAGCACACAAATCCTTTTCTGTCTAATCCAACCCACTTGTTATCTTATTAAGACCATTTGACCTTTATTCAGCCCTTGAGAAAACCCGTGGTCCTACTGCATTCATGAGAAGCTGGTAAAATTACAGTTTTACCCCTAGTTTCTTATTTTTCTCTCAAAATGGTTATGTAGGGAATTATGTCCTTCAGTTGGTTATGTAGGATCTTTTATTGACTTCATTGGGTCAAAATGAGCTAGTTAGGGCTCATGATGGTGTTCTCATCATACCCCCACGCCTAGCTTTTGCTAGTCCCTTAGCAAAATTTCAAGGTATTAACTTTGATTCTAGACCATAAAATCTTTTGATACTTAAAAACTATGATGTGTGCTTTCTTCTGTAGATTAGGTTAGAATGCCGATGGTGGGCCTAGAGGTACTCAAGTACCAAGCAAGATCTGAACCTAACCAGCTCTAGCCTCAATCTGCCACGATGGTTTCTACGGCCCACAGGAACTATCCTAAGGTTCATTAAACTCTGCGGTTAAAGCACCCGTGCTTGTAACATGTTTTAGCCTTGGTTCAGGTTGTAGTCCATTTTTTCCAGAGAGAGATAAAGGAATTTTCTTTATTTTTGGAGAGTTTTCTCTCTCTTTTCTTTCTATTTTTAGCTTCAGATTGGCTTTATAACACGGTCTATATCGGATTCCTAGTCTTCATCATCAATCCTTGAAGGGTCCTAATTGCACAGCAATCATAGGTCATAATTAACATAGATTAAGCTAGAACTTAGCATAAGTTAGGGTAATCCTGGACATCCAGATAAGTTATAGGACATCCAGGACCCTTAGCCATCTCCCGCACACCTCAAACCAACTTCTGCAGTGTTATTGGATGTCCAGACACTTTGTCAGACAACCAAATTCTACAGAATACCTAAAATAGAACCTTGATTTCCCCCTGACTCAGATTGGACATCCAGAACTGAAGTCTGGACTTCTGATTTTTTAGTATAAGTCATCTGATCACGTTATTGGACGTCTGATACTGGTCTCCAGTCCCTGTTTTGAGATTCAAGTCTTGATCTTGGATCTCTATCTCCTTAGACCTAATCCCAACCCCATAGGAACCTAAATTAATGTGTCTTAACCCTAGTACATCACCTCTAGACCTACCTAAGGACCTAATTAGGTCCTCACCAAACCCAATTGACTTAGATCAAAGTCAATTACCTTCACCTAATCTCAACCCACACAAGTTCAATTGGACTTGGTGAGAGTCCAATTGACCTAAACCCAACCTAATTGAGTTATTTCACTCTCAATTAGGTTCACACTCATTCAATTAAACTTAGGTTAAGTTTAATTGCATTTCCCCTTAGCAATTAAGGTTTGCAACCCTAATTCAAGGAATACACCTACCCAAACCCCTTAGGACCAAACCTAAGCCACTTAGACACCTAGAGCATGACCACACACACACACACACACACCCATTCACACACACACACTTCTCTAGAGTTCTCTAGAACTCTCTTGAAGTGGCGCCACCTCTTGGTTGCCAAATTTAGCAACCAAGAGGCATTCAAATTCGGATCCACATTTTTTGGATCTCAAAAACCACCTCTATCCTCATGTGGCCGGCCACTCTTGGACTCTCTCTACAGAGTTCCACACCTCTCTAAAGAGAAGCCCTTGAATCTATAAAAAGACCCCATGGGCGGCCATGTGCACCCATTCACATCCCTTGGTTTTCCACTTCACATACTTGGCACCACTCACCTCATTAGCTCCATGCACTCCCACCTTCACTTAGGTTAGCCACTCCACCTCCATGAGCTCACCACCATTATGGAGTACATCATGTCGGGATGTTGGATCAATCCTCCCTCTCTCCAAGGGTAGGCCTAAGCTACATTGGCCACCCCTCATTCTCCTCCCGACCAGTCCAAGGCCATCGAGCACCATCCCTAATTGACCTTTTGTTCTGCTAGACTTAGTTTATGCTCTTCATAGATTTACTGCTTTCTATTACTGCTTAGTAGCATAGTCTTTATTCTCCCCCAATGATGCATGCAAAATCCCCCCATTGATTCTTGTATGCAATCATTTTCTGGTAGCTAGATTTAAATTCCAAGCATTTCTGTACAAGCTTTCCTCTATAGTTTTTGTTGCAAGCAACTCTCCCACTGAATGAATGAAAAATGCTTTTATATATATATATGTATGTCACCATGTTGTGAAATCACAATGAGCTTATTGATTGCTATTATCTTTTGCGTGATTAATGTTGCCTGTTTCTAACTCCTAATATTCTTGCAACTAAGCATGTCGTACCTAAATATGTAATAATCACGAACTGGCATGCGATTCTAAACAAAGTAGAGCAGCAAAAAGATAGATTTCAAATGTAAAACAAATGCCTCTTAGAGACGAATGACCAGGACTCAAAGTCTCTTTATTTTTACAAACTTATTTTTTGACAAATATTTTTGCACAACTATACTATGATTCTAACGACTTTCAAAATGCATGAATATGGCTCTGTCAAATGGCATCGTTGCCAGGGAGGCAATGTCATTTTCCTTGATTTCGATCTTTTAAACTATCACTGACAAATCTCTCTCTGCTTTGATTTTTATGTGCAGGAAAAATGGAAGAAAAATGGGATCTGTGCTCACAACGAGCGCGGAAAACAATCTAGGTGCACATCATCATTCCCCTAAGATTAGATTTTCTTTTTCTGCACCCTAGGACTAGATCCATTTTCTGCAATCTCTTTTGAAAAAAAAAAAGATTTTACTCATTTTCGTGGAAAAAAAATTTAAAAAAAAAGTTTGAAAAAAAAAATCTAGATTAGGTTTCCTTTTGAATTTTAGGTTAGTTTGAAAAGGAGAAAAAAAGATATTTTCGTTGAATCCTTTGAAATTTTCTTTTTGAAAAAGAAAAAATAATAATGTGAGAAAGTTTTGAAAAAAAAAGCATTTTCTTTTTGGTGGAAAGCTTAGATTTTAAGTTCAAACCTCTTTAAAAGCTTTTCTACCATCTTCTGATTTTCAGCCAGATTTCAAGTCCGAATTAAAAATTCGATTGCTGAAAAATTAGTAAGCGAAAAATTCTGAAATTCCTCTAGAATAGGTCCAGGTTCTTGATCTGGGATAGGGGTATCCTGGATGACTATCGTAGGGCTTGGGTTAGCACTACCAAGCCGAAAGTGGCTTGGGTAAGGTGGTTCTTGTGTTGCTTTGCCACTACGAGTTGTTACTAAATTTAGTCCTACCTGGTTCGGGTTTGGTGTAGGTAAAATAGGTGGCTGCTGCTGAAATCCTAAGTACGATGTCGAAGCTTCCATCCCATTGGGTGATGGAGCAAAAGGGACCTGATAAATCATTTGGGCTTAGCCTGGATTTAGGTTCATAGCATGCCTCTAGTTCGGTACGTTATTTGAATTCGGTAGAGGTTGCGAATGGAGTGTACCAGGTTGGTGGGAATTCGCCATCTGGGCGAGTTGATTGCGAACCACTTTGATCTCGACTTTGTGTTGTTTTTGCATAGCCACATTCATATTTTCAATGTCAACCAGAATCTGAAGGATAAGAGTCAATTGATCTCCTTGTGTTGGCCTAGATTGATAGATTGGGTTGGGCCGAGGCTGAGGCAGCTGATATGGATGAGGGGCTTGTGGACGGGGTTGATATGGTGGTCTTTGATTCTGATTGTTTCCCACCGACATGAAATTAGTACGATTTCGCCATCCAAGGTTATAGTTATTAGAGAATTGGTCATTCTGGATGGTGTTGAGGTCTTCGTAGGTCTGAGGAACCTCAAAAAAGTTAGAATATGAGGGTTCAGAGTTCCCCCAACTAGAGTAGGCAGGATCGAAGTTCCCTCCAACCCTAGAGTCAGACGGGGGTGGATATGGGTCCATCCCCTGAGAAGATCGGTGATAGATGTTATGCACAGCTTCCCTCCCAGAGGGTAGTTGTGCGAGTGGGTTTTGTGCAGAGGTGGCTCGCTGTAGATGTCGAGTTAGCTCATCCTCCTTCTCAATAATAGAGACTTTGTCCAAACGACTGGCCATCAATTCCAAGTCAACAGATGAGGATAGGCCCTGGGCATCATGTGCTCCCCTTGGATTCGTCGATGCATGGGCATTCGTCCGGTCAAATATGCCCACGGAGTCATTATTGATGGAGTTCTCACACATATTCTAGAGAATCTCCCACACAGTGTCCTCATGTTACCCATGATATTTCCTCTGCAAGTTGCATTGGCGAATAAACAGATATCTTCACAGAGTCCTTGGTAAAAGGACTAGACTTCCCATTTAGGAACTCTGTGATGGGGGCACTTTCGCATGAGATCAGGGAAACAATCCCATGCTTCGTGAAGTGGTTCTCCATGTTGCTGTGTGAAGTGCATGATCTAGTGTCATAAAGCATTCGTTCGACCAATTGGGAAGAACTTTTTCAAAAACTCGGATTGTAGTTCAATCCATGTGTTGATTAGACACGTTTGAGTCTGATACCAGTGAGCTGCTTTGTCCATGAGAGAGGAGAACATTTTCATGAGAAGGATATCTCGATTTTGAACATCTGACCTGAAGGTCTGGGCCAGATGCTTGAGTTGTTTAATGTGCTGGAAAGGATCCTCAGAATTGAGCCCATGAAATTTTGGAATAGCATGTTGGGCTTGAGTTCAGTATCAGGACCTCTAGCCGAGATTTAGACTCAAGGTTTGATCACCACCGCAGCGGGATTGTAATGATCTTGCATCATAAGATGCTGCAGTGGATTCATAAAGGCTTGGAATAAATCATTAAGGCGCTGAAGTTGATTCTCGAGGTTATTCTCTTCTTCTGCGGGTTGTGCCATGATGATGGATGAAGGAGAATTAGGTTTAGATGAATCAGAAGAGATGCCTATGTGATGGGGTTGCTGCACAAACATAGAAGTCGAGGCCTGGCCTCGACGGGAGTGAATAACTAAAGGAGGCCTCAAGGATGGTCTTAAGGAGGGAGTTTGCTTTACCCTCTGACCCCTGATTGGACTTTCGAATGAAGAGTGCCCCTCTTCTTTCTTCCCAGGTATCAAGTGTCTGGTTTGATAGAACCTCGTCGGATTTGGAAGTTGGTGAAGACCCACCCCTTGTTTCAGTCAGAATGAGTCCCTTTTAATTTAAAAAGGAATCTGGGGGGAAAACCCCCTATGCCACCCTTCTCGGTCGGTACCCTCCCTCCCGGGTCGGTCGGTGCCCTCCCTCCTTTTTCCTCGGACACCTATAGGAGGGTGAGGTCTTATATGTCTTATTAAGATAGAACCACTTCACCCCAAGGGGTGGTGGTTCCCTCTCCCTGTGACCCTCACCCTCCTATTGACGCATGCTCCGGCATGCTAGTAGCTCCACTGACGCATGCTTAGGCATGCTAACAGCTCCAACAGCTACCCCCAACCCACCCTCATAACTCATTATTTTATTATATTTTCCTCCCTTCGGTCGGGTCCTCCCGTTGCTCGGTCTAAGGAATCGGAGAAAACCCCCCAGGCCTACTGGTCTAGATGAGAATAGAATGCCATGGACCCAATCAAGACACCCAAAAATTTTAGATGACTATAGAGGTTCGAGGTAGATAATACCCCTTAGTTAGAAAGCCATCCACCTGAGAATTACCTAGGAAACCAAAGAGGGAGAGTCCCGCAAAGACCCCTACACGGTAGAGTGCCCCCACATGTTACAGGGTTTCCCCCACCCAACCTCTCTTGTCACTGATGTTCCAGGTAGACCAGAATGGGGACATGACCTCTTATGTCTAACAGTTTTATTAAGAGCAAGGGTGCTTAGAATTTCACTTGAACTTTAAGATGTATTGAGTGCAAAAAGTGACATAATTTCAAGATTGGTTGATCCGACAAGGTGGGTCAACTTCACCTATTTGTCCTTTGTGAAGTTTTAGGTCCCTTTTTTAGGATTCAAATGAGATTAAGAGCCTGATTTTTAGGGTTTTCTTGAATAGATCAATTCAACCAAGGCTTAGGCACACATTGTTTGGAAAAGTTCAGTTCTTGATTATGTAAGTGTGTCTGTAAAACCCTAACTTTAGAATCCTTAATTGGCTCTTGTTTTGGTCCAATTTAGTTCGTCAAATGTGGTATCTAGGGATCAAACAAGAATGTGATAGCCCTAGTTACCCTAAGTGGGTGCACAAAGCAGGTTTTGTTGTTGAAATCAAATCAGGCAACTTGATGAATTATCTAAGAATGGAAAGCAAGTAGCCCTAATTGATTTTATCCTTTTTAACCTTTTCAGAATGAGGGGCTTAAGAGAGAGAGTAATAAGGATTTGCCTACCCCTGGCATGTTTGATGTGCCGCTGACTTTCTTCAATGTATCTTCCCCTTGAAACAATAACAGCAAAAAGATATAGCAAGTTAGAATCTGTATCAGAAATTATAATCGAGAATTCTAAATTGCCTATTTCTCCCCGGCAATAGTGCCAAAATGTTTGTCAGGGCGAAATCGATTTTAAAATAATCGCATTGCAGTATAGTCAAAATCGCTTTGAAAACAAATACAATTTTATTACTCAAAAAGATTTCCGAGGTCGAACACAGGGAGCAAATTGGTATTTAGAAATCTAGATTACAATTCAGAATTAAAAGAGATTGCAATAATGTCAGTAGCAATGTGCAAAAAGATGGGAGTAAAACGGTGATTTAGATCACCAAATACTCCTACAATATCACTAAGGAACTCAATGTAAGAATATGCAATGAGAGCTTAAGATCTTTCGTTTAATGAGGGAATCAGACGAATTAAAGTTGTCTGGTTCTGTCTTTGCAGCTTCTCTTTATCTGCCTTTGCTCTGTCTCTGAGTCTTCCTTTCTTCTTCTTCGTCTTTTGCTTCTCTATCCTTAGTTCTTCTTCTTTCTTCTTTTTCCTTTGGCTTTCTTCTGCTCTAGCCTCCTCTTCTTCATCTTCTTCCTTTGCCTCTACGAGCCTTCTCTTCTTCCTTCTCTTCTTATTCTTCTTTCTTCTGCTCTTTTTCTTCAAAATCGGCTAAGTGTCGGCCGGAGGTTCCTGTAGCAAAACCCTCCCCCTACTCGGGCGACAGTCCTCTCTTCTTCTCTCCTAGGATCCACTCTCCCAGAGCCACAGGTATCCGGGTTATCGGGTCCGGCGCATACCCAAGTCGAGGCTCACTGTCTTGCAGTGGTGAGCAAGGAGTGCAGGTCGGGTTGGGTACGACCAGGTCCGCGGAGGCAGTGTCACGGACGAGACCGGGTGTAGGTGAGAGGGACCTCACCCCATGGTAACTGAGGTAAACAACCTATGGTAGTTTTTTAATTTATGCGGGTGTGGGTGCCTCTTCGTTTCCAAGGTGAGACTATCCACACACCCCTTTTCTTGCATGCCTGCAATAGGGATGGTGCTTCCAATTACCTCAACTGTTAAGGCTCTCGACTGCAATTGAGATCCTGAGTGCGTGTGCAGGAGTCTTCTGCACGTTCTGGGAGCATCAACCTGGGACAGAAAGGCCTGGAGTAGCTTCAAGCAACCTTCGAGCTTGCTCGCCAATGGAGG
Source organism: Thalassia testudinum (assembly GCA_037157565.1). Classification (NCBI taxonomy): domain Eukaryota; kingdom Viridiplantae; phylum Streptophyta; class Magnoliopsida; order Alismatales; family Hydrocharitaceae; genus Thalassia; species Thalassia testudinum. The sequence continues at coordinate 4,299,803 of JAZHRO010000073.1, read as the reverse complement.
ACAAGGCCATGCACAAGAAATCAATAGAACGGCCTCTCAGCCACGTCAAAGCTCTCAAGGAGTATCGTCGAAGCACAGCGGATATGCTGGGGGTTGTGGCGTGGCGTGTGGGTGTCTGTGAGTGCGTGCCTAGGGCAGATTGTATGCGTGTGAGTGGGTGTGTTTTGGGGGTGATTTGGGTGAGTGGCGAGGTGAGTGAGTAGAGGGGAAGTGATCAGTGAGGTGTAGTGAAGGTCGTGGGCTTGTCTGCGATGGTTTTGGTGGCCTGTGGAGGTGGGATGGCCTCGCCAGAGGTGGTAGCCGGAGATGGATGTGCGAAGGGGCATCAGTGGTGAATTTTGGAAGATAAAGGACGAAGAAGAAAGTAGAGGGGATAGGATACTTAGCTGGGAAGTCAATGGATGAAAAGGGACAGCGAGGGCATCAGGTCTAGTGTGGCCAACGTCGGAGATGAAGGCGACCCCAGTGAGGTGGGAACGACGACGATGAAGAGGGAGTGGGCCTTTGCTAGTACGGCGAGACGTGGATAAAGGTAGGTGATAAATGCCAATTTATCATCATTCTTACACATTAAAACAAACCTAGCTCTTAAGATTTTACTCCGCAAATGGGCTTTTGGCTGCATTTAGGCATTAATTAGGTTAGGCATGCATTACATTTTTATTGTGTTTTTAATGTGTTTTTGTGAGTGTTAGGGATAAATAGATTACTAGATTCCTAGTACCCTAGCACTCAGGAAGGCAACTGGTGAAGGAGAAGCTCTCACCAACTTGAACTCAGCTTGATCCAACTCACCATAACTGGAATTCAGCTAACCTGAATTAGGGTTAGCTCATCCCAGCTCCATTCATCTCATCTTAGCTAAATGGTAGCTCAAGATAGCTCATCCTTGTTTACCCTAGCTTAGGTCAACTCAGATCCAACTCAAGTTAGCTGAGTCTAGCTCATCTTAGCTCCCATTAGTCCGCAGGGAGCTCTAGCTAGCTCAGCTAAGTTGACTGGACTTTACCCCAGCTCAGGTCCAGCTACATCCAACTCAACTCAACTCCAGCCAGCTGAAGATGATTTCATTCCAGCTTAGGAAGCTCAAGTCCAGCTCCTGGGGACTTAGCTAAGCTCAACTTAGTTGAGCTAAGCTACCTTAGCTGCCTCAACCAGCTTGATCCTCCCTAAGGGCACCAAACCCAGCTCGCCTCAGCTCATTATGGTAGAACCCAGCTTACTTTTGCTTGGCTTAACAGCTAGCAAAGAACTAGCAAGCTAAGCCAGCTAGAGTAGCTCCATGCCACCCCCTTCAGCAGCTGCCAGCTCCATTTCAGCTCCAGACTTCTTTTGTCCAGCTCCTCTCTTCAAACCCTAGCTCCCATTGCCTCCTCCTCTACTCCAATACTAGCTAAGCTAGCTTAGCTTAGCTAGCATCCAGCTCCTTGGTCATCCTCCACCTTCAACTCAACCCTAGCTAGCTCCACCAACTAAGCATACCTAGTCCACCTAAGCAACCTAAATCTCTACTCTATTGTGGCGCCAAGATGGACACCTCTTAGCCCCTAAACTACACCCAAAAGACACCTTGTTTTGGTGCCAAAATAACTTTCTAGAAGCCCTCCCTTTTAGCGCCAAAACACCCCCACATCATGGCCCTACACATAACCCTACAACCTATCCTACCCATCCACCTAACCCCCCCTTCTAGAAGCCTTCATGGTGGCACCAAAACGAAGGCACCTCATCATGGTTGGCACCATCTTTAGGTGCCTCTCCACCACCATAACTACCACCTTCACATCCGCCCACTTGTCACCAACCATCCTCCGCCATAAGATCACCTAACCACCTCCTAAAAGCCATCCTAGCCCTACACTTCATCTCCACCATAACCACCACCTTCCACCTCTATAAAAACCCATCACCTACCACCATTTTCATCATCCTCCATTAGTGTTTAATTCCACCTAAACCCACCTACACCTACGACCAAGAAGAAGGAGTAGAGAAAAAGATTAAGGGGGCACATCACTCGCCCCTTTGGTGCCTTCTTCTCCCAACTCTCTTCAACTTGTGCCACGCCAAGAAGGAGGAGCGTTCTACTTCAAGGAGGATGGCCAGGCAAAAGAGAAGGACCTAGGGTAGACGTCCACCCTAGGAGGTGGAGAATTGAAGGTGGTAGCTACCACCTTGGAGGACATCATTTGGAGGAGCATCTCAAGGAAGGAGGAGGAGCCCTTTTTAAGCCTAGGAGCCACTAAGCTTGGGAGCTTCCCCTCTTCACCAACAATTCAGGAAGATTTGTGTTTTATTTTATTTGTTGCAATTATCTAGTAGTAGAAGCATTCCTCTACTAAGATTTGTAAAACATTTTTTCTCCTTAAGTAAAGTTGCCTTTTCTTAATTATTTTCTTTTACTTTTACCTTAGTGTAATCACATCCTCTCTCTAATTACTCTAGGTTCCCACCTACCTAGGTGAGCTTAGAGGGAGGAATTACTTGTCACTTAGGTTCTAGTTTTGTAAATTTAGGAGTTAGCCATCTTCCCACCATTAATTTTTTGTTGCTTTAGTTATTTCAAAACAAAAATTAAATATTTTAAAACGTCAAAAAGAAAGTTGATTTCCATTTCTAAGCAAGGGATTTTCATTTGCAAACTTGCTTCCTTGGACGACTCTAGATACTCCCCTATCTGGGTCTTATAAATTTAAAAGTGAAAGAGGATTTACGTGTTGCAATGACACTAACCTAATTAACAAACTGCGTAAAAGTGTGATCACTTTTTAGCACCATTGCCAAAGAGGCACGGCTTTGCTTAATCATTTTTTCTCTTGCTTGAAGTGGGTCTCATCCCTTTCTCTTTCTTTTCTCTAGTGTGTGTAGGAACTACAGCGGGAAAGCGGGAATTTGGAAGCAAAAGGTCAATGTTCCTTGTCATCCTACAAACATTCAGGTTGGTTCTTCTTACTTGTCACACCTAACCTAAAAAAAAAAAACTACCAAATACACTAAACTTGGCTTTTACGACCTTAAACAACTTAATTAAGTGGAGTGGTGCATTTTAAAACTCATTGATTGCTTGTTTGCACCACTAACTCCACTCCATTTCAAGTATTGGTGTTCTGCTTTTTCGAATCCAGACTTCTATCTAAATTTGAAAAATCAATTCCAACCACTACAGGCCTTCGAAAATTAGGAAATTTCACTTAGAGATTCTAAATCAAGTATGGAACATCTGCTCCAAATTTTAGACTAATTGGATTTGTATCTAATTTTTAAAAATTCATGGACTGCCAAGGGGTCACACCCTCTATTCTTCCAATTTTTCTATTGTCTGAGAATTTTTAGAATTTTTGTACTCATCCTATTTTTGTGAAATTTAAATTTCTTGAATCCTTGTGAAATGTATAAAATCATCAAAATTTTATGAGGTCGGTGGTAATACTAAAATATCCAAAATACCCATGAGTATCATTTCCAAACTTTGACACTAATAAAAATAAAAATTCAAAATAATTACTCAACAAATTCCTAAAATCTTAAAAAAATATTTTTTGGAATACTTTGATTCTCTTCAAAGTAGTGGTGTTGTTTGAATTGTTTGGACCACTACTTAATACAGAAAGCCTAAAAATAACTCATTGGTAGTTAAATTTCTGTCCTAGGATAAATTAGATTAGAATTTCTTTTTCATTTTTAGAGACAAACAACCAAAAGGAAACATATCCTCACCCAAACAACTTCATTTCCTCTTGTTTGCAAAATCTCAAACTTGTTTGAAAACTTAAAAAGAAAATCCTAAAAATACACTAAGTTAAATCAAATCCTAAAAGACAAAAATACAATAATTGTGTGACAACTTGCTTTTCATTGGAACTACTTTCCAATTCCTACACACACACTAAAAATTGAAATAATAGGGCAACAACCCAATCAATACCCTCCACATTCCGTGTGCACTTTAGTATCCTAGCCCTAACTAAAATTTGTAGCAATTTGACTCCTAAGATTTCATCAATTTAGGCTTGCTATATAGGTTTTAATTTTTCTATAGTTAATACCAATTCTGTCATCTATATCTGGTGTTCAGGTTGAGGGACCATGTCAAATGACTAGGCGTGGGTTTGTACAAGCACCTGGGGATTTTCCTGGGAAACATTTGGGCCCAAACCTCCCCTTAAGCAACTTGGCTAGATTTATTGACAGAACTGGTATTCACTGTTGATTACTTATTTCCTAAGTAGACCAAGTCTTAGGTTTATTTTTAGGGAGTCACACTTAAGTTAGGTCTAGAATTTGTTGTTTGAATTGCACACTTTCTCTCATCTCTATCTCTTCTCCTTCCCTCCCATTCTTCCATTTTATCCACGGGCAATGGTCGCAAAATCCGCACTTCGAAGGACCATTTGATTTCGCCCCCCGTGCAAAAAGACCACTTTTTCTGTCTTCTTCTTCTAAAAAAATGGAAAATTAACAAAATGGGTCCACTAACCCTTCCACTTCCACCCCTATTCCTACCTCTAACCCCACTACTAACCCTAATTCTTACCCTTCCACTCAAAACCCACCCACCTTTAACTTCCCACACTTGGAGCTCCCTAATCTTGATTTGCCTCAATCATAACATGAAGACCACCTGCTTGATCTTTTAACAATGATGGCTGAGCAGATTGCTAAATTAAATTCTAATCAACAAACATTGACTAGGAACATCCAAAACCTAGCCAATCAAAGGCCAAACCCACCACCCTGTTAGTAGCCTATTATTCCTCTAAAAGATTTTTATGATCTATCTTATTATGCGGAATGACCATGGGTGGTCATACCAGAGGGGGACTTTGAGATCAAGCCAGAAGTCCTGAACTTGATTAAGCACTTTCATGGCCTTTCTAGGGAAGACCCTTTCAGCCTCCTTGAAGAGTTGACTCCTCTTGCACAAGCAACCCATTCCCGAAATGCGCAAGAAGACCTATGGCTGATGTAGCTATTTCCATTATTTCTTAAAGATAAGGCCGCTTATTGGTTCAGGACCATTGGCCGACCCATCACAACTTGGCCTCAGCTCAAGAGTGCCTTCCTCAAGAAATTCTTTCCCATAGGTCGTACTAATTCGCTACGAAGATCTATTACGACCTTCCAACAAAAATATGGCGAAAGTTTCCATGACTCTTGGGAGAGATTCCAAGATCTTTTAAGAAGTTGCCCGCACCACGAGATTCCTTTAAGGCAGCTTCTGTAGGTCTTCTATAATGGTTTAGAAGATCAACTTCGACACTTTGCCAATGTCTTGTGTCATGGCAACTTCTTAAATAAGGATGCTGAGAGTGCCTATGATCTTTTTGAAGAAATGAGTGAAAACTCATTTAATCAAGCTTCCATGAACACATTTGGCAGAACTCAAAACCTGCAGTTCGGTGTTCATGAAGTAGGCACTTAATCTATCCCTATCACCTAGGATGATCTTCAAATGATCGCTCAGAAACTCGACCAAATGCATATTAATCAAAAGAATATTGAGGAAAGACTTGCCACATCTACCCAAGCTCCACAAAATCCACACCTAACCCAACTTAACCTTCCACGAAGAGAAAATTTGCACAATCTCACCACTAACCCTGCTGGATATTACCAATATTCGGAGACTATCTTTGATTCTTTGGGGAATTATAACTATCTAGATCTTAACCCCACTCAAAATATTTTTGCCATCCAGGATCCCTTTACAAATTCTTCCAATTGGAAAAATTACCCAAACTTCTCCTGGAATAATCAGGTTCCTTCTCAACCAAATCATTTTAATCGGTATGGGTCGAATCCAACCTTTCATCCTGGCCCATCCCAACAAGGCATCAACTCCCAGATGATGAGAACCCCATAGGAAATCTAGACAAAAATGATGGAAGTAACCCACACCATCACAAATCTGAAAAATCAGATTGGGGTTACTCCCACTCAAAGACCTACAGGACATCTTCCGTCCCAACCCATACCCAACCCTAATCACCAAAGGAACCAATATCCGGGCAGAAATCCACACTACCCTAATTAGCCTCCTATTAATCCACCACCTCAGTAGGCTCCAAGGTTTCCACAACCACAGTCTCCCCCACCTCCTCCAAATAATAATTTGACTGCACATGTAGTTATGTTGAGGAGTGGGAAAACCACCACTGATCCTGGGCCTTCACACAAACCTGGTGAAATTCCCATCACTATGCAAATTGATTCCCCACCTCCCCATCAGGAAGAAAAAGAAATACAAAAAATCTCAAGATGCAATTCCTATCCCTTTTCCACAAGCTTTCCACCCTACCACCAATAGAAAAAAGAAATCTGAGCCCACAACAAAAGAACTCATGGATCTATTTAGGCAAGTTCAAATCAATATTCCTCTCCTAGATGCCATCAAATATATACTTGCCTACACCAAATTTTTGAAGGAGATCTGTACTCCTAAAAGGCAGGCCAAAAATCTAGGACAGGTGCATCTTTCAGAGAGAGTAAGCGCTGTCATACAGGGCAAGCTACCTCGTAAGATGAAAGATCCGGGGGCACCATTAATTTCAGTGATTATTGATGATATTACCTTTGATCGCACCCTCCTTGATCTTGCTACCTCAGTTAATATCATTCCCACGATTTTATTTGAAGAGTTTCAGATCGGTGAATTAAAACCCAACAAGGTTACCCTGCAATTAGCCGACCGATCTACAATCAAACCTCTTGGGATTGTCAAGGATGTTTTGGTCAAGGTCCAGAATTGTGTCTTCCCTGCAGACTTTTTGGTCCTTGACATTGAGGTACCTAAATCATTACTTGACGCCACAATAATCCTTGGATGACCTTTTTTGGCCACAGCAAAGGCAAATATCAATTGCCACATAGGCAAAATGGATATCACTTATGCCGGCCAAACTATCACTTTAGATATTTTCAAATCCTCCAAGAGATTCCATGATGATAACTTTTTTGAGGAGTCAGATACGAAATTTTCTAATATGGTGGAGGAGACAATGTTGATAGATATCCTTACCAACCACAATTTTTTTTAGGACTCCAATTCAAAATCAGTGGTTGGCAAAATCTATGATATGGAAACTTGTCTTGACCGAAAAACTCTTCCTGATGAACCCCCTGATTCCCCTGACCCTCCCACTCTTCCATCACCCCACCCTTCCACACTAACTTCACCATATCCTCCCCATCCCTTCCTCGACCCCTTTCCCATGGACCTACCACTAGACCCGCCAAAGTTTGGCATCTAACCTGATTTACAACCATGGCCAGACTCGGGCTACACTTATCATTTTCCATCCAACTTTGATCCCAATATTGCTTCTAATCAATTTTCTAGGGATCTAGAACAAGACACATTTTATGTGGGCATCCAAGTGTCCAACTATTTACATGATTTTCCATCTTCCGTGCATACCTTCATGCCCAGCTGAATGGCGTAAAGGAAAGCACTAGATGGGAGGTAAACCATCATTTTTCCTGCTTTCTTTTTTCCTTTCTTTTTCCAAGTTTTGACCATCCTAAACCGGACCACTCTTCATTAAGGTGATCCCTTTTCCCTCCTAATGCATGAGGACATTGCATATCTTACGCATGGGGGGTGTTTTTAAAATTTGACGATCAATTTAGGATTTTCAAAACCTAAAAACATGCATTTTTATTTAGTTATTTTATTTTCCTAGCATACCCAAAAAAATAAAAATGTTGAAAACTTTTTGAGGAATAATTTTGAAATCAGGACTAAGGTTAAAAAACTCACTTTTGGTACAATGGGATTTAATCTTTAACAAACTAGGTATGAGGATGCGGATCTGATCATTAGAATATCAAGGTCTATTTTTAGACTAGATCAAATATCCTTCTCTAAAATTCCACTTGAACTCGTGATAGTTCAGGTGACTTGATCCTCTTTTGTAATATGGAAAGTATTTGGCTTAGTTTCTGATTCAAAAACTTGCATTTCTTGCTGAACTTCCTGTGCCAAATTTCACCCACAAGCCAACAAATAAAAACTACTGAAAATCAGAAAAACTCCCTTGTTTGAACTTAGTAAAAGTCTGAAGCAAATCATTAGTTTGAGTTCCCACAGCCAAGAAGGAGGAAAATGCCTCCTTTGAGGACACGATGTCAACATGTTACCACCTCAACACTGCTCCATATCTATATTTCGTATCTTTAGATGGAGTATTAAAGCACATTTTAGCAGCTCAAGTGTCTTGGACGATGCTCTACCTATAGTGTCGGAGCAAGAGCTTGAGTTTGCTTTGAGTGCCCCTTTACACTGCATTGTGTTTAGGGGTTGTGAGCTCCTGAGTGGTGCCGTGGATAGTGCTATTCCGAAGTACTAGTGCTAGAGCTCCCTCGAGGATTAGTAATGGGAATAATGATCCCGACACATCTGTTGTAAGACTATGCCAAAAATAAGCATGGGGGAGAAAAAAAAAGTTTTTAACCAAAAACACGCCTTTATAAATGTTTGCTTTTCATAAGCACGGACACAAGGTTTTAAAGGATATTGCAAGTTGCAAATCAGAATCAAGAGCCAAAAAAATCTTAAAAAGTAGAATTTTCAAGTCAACTGAATTAACAAGGGTTTAATTTGCGAATTTTTGGAGGATATATCGATCCCTTTTTGTCTAATTTTATGATCCAAAAACAAATCCTAAAGTTTATCCTAAACAAATCCCGTGACTCCTGTGTTTAGATCAACCAAGGTCCCTTAATCTTTTTCACCTCAAAAGTCGAAAAAAAATTTGATTTCCCAAAAATTTCATTTTCCAAAAGATTAAAGTTTTGCTAAGAGACTAGCAAAAGGTAAGATGGGGGTGTGATAAAAGCTAGTTTATCATCATTCTTATGAATTAAAACAAACCTAGCTCCTAGGATTTTACTCCGCAAATGAGTTTTTAGGCTGCATTTAGGGATTAATTAGGTTAGGCATGCATTGCATTTTTTATTGTGTTTTTATTGTGTTTTTGTGAATGTTAGGGATAAACAGATTGATAGATCCCTAGTACCCTAACAATCAGGAAGGCAACCGGTGAAGGAGAATCTCTCACCAGCTGGAACTCAGCTTGATCCAACTCACTATAGTTGGAATTTAGCTTACTTGAATTAGGGTTAGCTCATCCTAGCTCCATTCAGCTTATCTCAGCTGAATGGCAGCCCAAGAGAGCTCATCATAGCTCACCCTAGCTCAGGTCAGCTCAGATCTAGCTCAACCTAGCTGAGTATAGCTCATGTCAGCTCCCATTAATCCACAGGGAACTCTAGCTAGCTCAACTAAGTTGACTGGAGTTTACCCAGCTCAGGTTCAGCTACATCTAGTTCCTCTCAACTCCAGCTAGCTGAAGATGATTTCATTCCAACACAGGAAGCTCAAGTCCAGCTCTCGAGGACTTAGCTTAGCTCAACTCAGTTGAGTTAAGCTACCTTAGTTGCCTCAACTAGCTTGATCCTCCCCGAGAGCACCAGACCGAACTCACCTCAGCTCATTATGGTAGAAGCCAGCTTACTTTTGCTTGGCTTAGTAGCTAGCAAAGAACTAGCAAGCTAAGCCAGCTAGAGTAGCTCCATGCCACCCCCTTCAGTAGCTGCCAGCTCCATTTCAACTCTAGACTTCTTCTGTACAGCTCCTCTCTTCAAACCCTAGCTCCCATTGCCTCCTCCTCTACTCCATTACTTGCTAAGCTAGCTTAGCTTAGCTAGCATCCAGCTCCTTAGCCATCCTCCACCTTCAATTCAACTCTAGCCAGCTCCACTAACTAAGCTTACCTAGTCCACCTAAGCCGCCTAAACCTCTACTTTATTTTGGCACCAAGATGGACACCTCATAGCCCCTCAACTACACCCAAAAGACACCTTGTTTTGGCGCAAAAATAACCTTCTAGAAGCCCTCGCTTTTGGCACCAAAATGCTCCCACATCATGGCCCTACACATAACCCCACAACCTATCCTACCCATCCACCTGACCCCCCCTTCTAGAAGCCTTCATGGTCGCAGCAAAACCAAGGCTCCTCTCCATGGTTGGCACCACCTTTAGGTGCCTCCCCACCACCATAACTACCACCATCGCATCCCCCCACTTGGTGCCAACCATCATCAACCATAAGATCACCTAACCACCTCCTAAAAGCCATCCTATCCCTACACTTCATCTCCACCATAACCACCACCTTCCACCTCTATAAAAACCCATCGCCTACCACCATTTTCATCATCCTCCTTTAGTGTTTAATTGCACCTAAACCCACCTACACCTACGACCAAGAAGAAGGAGTAGAGAAGAAGATTAAGGGGGCACATCACTTACCCCTTTGGTGCCTTCTTCTCCCCACTCTCTTCAACTTGTAACACGCCAAGAAGGAGGAGCATTCTACTTCAAGGAGGATGGCCAGGCAAAAGAGAAGGACCTAGGGTGGATGTCCACCCTTGGAAGTGGAAAATTGTAGGTGGTAGGTACCACCTTGGAGGACATCATTTAGAGGAGCATCTCAAGGAAGGAGAAGGAGGAGACCTTTTTAAGCCTAGGAGCCACTAAGCTTGGGAGCTTCCCCTCTTGACGTGGTCTCGTGCGTGTGTGTTAAGAGGTGTCGTTATAGTTGCACTTGATACGTCGATTTTAAAAGAAGTAAACGGAGGTGAGTCCGAGTGTCGGTCTCAGGGAGGCGTGGAAATCGGATTTTGTTTACCACTTGTTGTCACGAAAAAGGTGGAGTTTTGCTTGCGAAAGAGGCGGTTTTGAAAAGCGAGAGATAGAGAGAGTTTAGGGTTAGAAAGCTCTTGGTTTTGATCATGCACTTTAAACAGAAATTAAAATGGCGACTAAATGGAAAATAATTTCATTAAACATGCATTCATAGTTCATGGTTTACAACTTTAGATACATGCTTCAAAAAAAGTAAATGAAAGCTTAAAAGAGAGAGAGAGAGAGGTAGAGAGAGAGTGGAGAGCGACGAGGCAGCCACGACGGTGGAGGAGGCTCCGTCGGCGGCTCGTCGTCTCCGGCGATTACAAGAGTGCCTAAAGCTACCTAGGAGAGGAGTGGAGTAGTTGCAAGTGGGAGAGTATGCCTTGAATGGTGGTCGAAGGGGGTTTAAATAGAGTTAAGGGCTTCCTAAAAGAAGAATGTGTTTTAGCGACATCCAGAACGTCGCTAAAACCGCTTCCAGATACGTCGGTGAAGCCCTCCTGCCACCGGTCAGTTGCCTGCCCCTCTCTCTCCATGCGCGATCCGTGGACGTTGAACGAGAGCCGTCCGATCGAAGATCGGACGGCTGAGATCCTCCTGTGCCCGCACTGAGATCGCGCCTCGAGCGCACTTGCGCGTGCGTGTTTCCGCCCGGCGTGCGTGCGCGCGTGGGTGCTCGGGAGCTGTCATCGCGCCGCGTGGCGAGATCCTGGCCGCCCGCTGCTGATTGGGTGGCCCAATTTTGCCGCGCCCTTCGCTCGCACTTGATTTCTGCTCCGCGCGATTCGAACGCGCGTCACTGCGATGCCGGCGTCCGCGCTAGCCGTTGCGCCACGCCCGCTCTTTTTCACGGCGACCGCGGGCGAGCACGCGGATCTCGGCCGTTCGATCGAAGATTAAACGGCTGAGATTCGTCCTTGGTTGGCTTAAGGGCGTGCGAGTGGTGGGGGTGGGGCAACGTGGCACTTTCTAGGCCGTTGATCTCCAGATCAACAGTCAGAATTTCTTGGGCCCATTGTCGGAGCTCCAGATGTCGGATTTGGCCGATCTTGAGTCCGTTGGACTCCGTTCGTCGTTCTAAATCCATCCGTGCGGTTCGATTGCTCATCTGGGGCCTGCTTTGACACATGCTTTACACAAATGGCCATTAATGTAGTTTATAAGCAATCTTGGTACTTGATGCATGCAATGCTCCTATTCTACTTTATGTTGTTCCTTTTATTCTAAAGATGGGCCATATTCAACCTAATTACTACCCCCTTGCGTGGTGTTATCATACCCCCATGCTTACTCCTTGATAGTCCCTAGCAAGGTTTATTCTAGCCTTTATTTCTTTGGAGAATTGAAGAAGTAATTGCTTAGGCACTTCGTTACTTGTCAATAAGAGGAAATATACGAAGATCTTAATCTACAAAGACTAAGCAGCGCCCGGGTGTCTGCCAAAATACGAATCGCCGGAATCCTTGCTTTGTATATATAGCTATACATATGTATACGTATATATCTATATATGTCTTTTTAGAATTTTCGGAATTCAGTGTGGGTTAGTAACTTTTTACGGCTACCCAACCCACCCAAAACTCAGTCAAAACCCTAAGTGCTAAGCATCTTGGAGTGAATGTTGTGATAGACTCACTTAACGGTAATTGAGACAGACTTCGAGTTTCTACGCCTCTAGCTGACCGAAAAAGAAAATAAATTTTTGCCTGAAGGTGTATTTGTTCGATTGGTAGCTTTCTCCCTACGTTCATTTTACTTGGGGTCAACACAAGGATTTTCCAGTGTATATCTCCCCGGCTTGTACTACTTCCCCGCTTCGTCCTTAGATGTTTTGGTCTTTTTTTTGTGCAATTATTGAGCTAGGCTCTGGACAACCGACCAATGGGCTGTTAACCACGATCACTTGCCAGCCATACTTGTGCGGTGAAGTGTGGTTTATTTTCTTTTCTTCTTCTATTTTTTTTTTTTCGTAGGTGGCTTCCCTAATCTCAAATGTACCTAGAGGCAGCGAAAAAGAAATGGCCTGTGGCTGGGTTCTGGACCACCTGCCAATGGGCTGTTACCCACGACAACTTGCCAGCCATACCACCCTAGAGAGTTCATTAGCTACCCAATTTCCGTCAAAATCTCCGAGAAGTGAGTCTGTGCAAAAATGTGTGTAGATGCTTAGACTCAAAGTTTTCCTGAGTTAGAGGGTGGGTTGATAAGTCGTATACTTATTACCTTATTTATTAGGTGGATTAGAATAGCTTAAAGTTGCAAGGATTCGCCGCTAAATCCATATTTTAACGGACACCAGGGCTGATTAAGCCTGAAAGCCTAAAAAGTCTAAGTGTTTAAGTTATTTTTGTATTATTTCCCACTATTGACAAGTTTCTAATACCTAAGTTTTTCTTCCTAAATTCAAATTTTTTTTCTTTTTAATCAATTAATTTATTCATTCAGACTGATTAATTAAGCTCAGGATTATGCAATTTACCATCCCCCCCATGCTTAAGTTGGACAATGTCCACATTGGCAGATGCATGGATGCAGAAGGGTTCAAAAAGATAGTACCTAAGTGACGTAAACTACCAGATCAGTCTGAATTCGCTAGGTTGCCTCCCAGGAAGCGCTGAGTTTAACGCCTCCAGTTGGGCGGTGCTTGGTGTCAGCCCTCAACAAGGGACACTTTCCTTGGGGGGTACCTGGGCCAGGAAATGCTTCAATCTTTGACCATTGACTGTAAAGGTGTGCCCGGTATTAAGATCGACGATTTCGACTGCCCCATTGGAATAGGGTTTGACCACACGAAATGGTCCTGTCCATTTGGACCTAAGTTTCCCTGGGAAGAGTTTCAGGCGTGCATCAAATAGCCATACTTGTTGGTTTCGCTCAAAGGTTTTCCTATGAATGAGTCTGTCGTAGACGGCTTTCATTTTCTCCTTATATAGCCGACTATTGTCAAAGGCGTCCCGACGAATTTCTTCAAGCTCAGATAATTGAAGAGTCCTTTGCGCACCAGCGAACTGGGGATCCATGTTACATTGCTTAACAGCCCAATAAGCCCGGTGTTCCAATTCGACAGGGAGATGGCAAGCTTTGCCAATGACCAAGTGGTAAGGTGACATGCCTATCGGGGTCTTAAAAGCGGTCCTGTATGCCCACAGGGCATCATCAAGTCGTGTGGACCAGTCTTTCCTGTCAGGTCTCACAGTCTTCTGTAAAATGTTCTTGATTTGTCTGTTTGAGACCTTAGTCTGCCCATTTGTTTGTGGATGATACGGGGTGGCAATGCGGTGGTTTACCCCGTATTTTCTAAGTAGGGCACGGAACTGGGAATGGATAAAATGGCTTCCACCATCATTGATCATGGCCTTGGGTATTCCAAACTGGGAAAAGATGTTCTTCTTCACAAAGTCCATGACCGTCTTGTGATCGCATCGTCGGGTGGCGACGGCTTCAATCCATTTGGAAACATAGTCTACCGAGACCAGGATGTACTCGAAGCCGTTGGATGGTGGAGAGGGGCCCATAAAATCGATACCCCAAACGTCGAAAATTTCGACAATCACAATGGGCTGAAGGGGCATCATATCTTTTTGGTCATGGTCCCTAGCGTTTGGCATCGTGAGCAAGTCTTGGCAAAGATGTGTGCATCCTTGAATAGGGATGGCCAATAAAATCCAGACTGCAAAACTTTTGCAACTGTTTTCTTGCCAGAGAAATGGCCGCCACACGCTTGGTCATGACAAAAGGAAAGCACACTCTGAACTTCGTCTTCGGGGATGCACCTCCTGATGATCTGATCAGCACAAAGGCGAAACAGCATGGGATCACCCCAGAAATAGTGCTTGGCCTCAGCCAAGAACCTGTCCCGTTGCTGTCTGGACCAGCTGTGCAAGGTTTGTCCTATAACCAGGTAATTGACATAGCATACCATGGCATTTTCTTATCTTGCATGGCTAGGATGTGTTCATCAGGGAAGGTATCAGATAGAGGTAGGGAGGGTCCAATGTGGTCTGGATGAAGTCTTGACAGGTGGTCAGCCACCACATTTTTCGATCCGGCCTTGTCTCTGATTTCCAGGTCAAATTCCTACAAAAGCAGGATCCATCTGATGAGCCTGGGTTTTGCATCCCTTTTGTCCAATAGGTGCCGGATGGCTGAATGGTCGGTGTAGATAGTCACGTGGGATCCCAACAAGTATGATCAGAATTTTTCCAGTCCAAAGACTACAGCGAGCAACTCTTTTTCTGTGACCGTATAATTACGTTGGGCCTCGTCCAACGTTTTGCTCGCGTAGTAGATCACCACTGGCTTCTTGTCTTTCCTTTGTCCCAGGACAGCACCTATGGCAAAATCTGATGCGTCACACATAATCTCAAAATCCTGGGACCAGTTAGGGGGTTGAAGTACAGGTGCCATGGAGACTAAGTCCCGGAGGGTATGATAAGCCTGGATGCAATTAAGAGACATGTGAAAAGTGGCGTATTTGGCTAAAAGGTCAGTCAAGGGTTTGGAAAGTTTGGAGAAGTCTTTGATGAACCTTCGGTAGAAGCCAACATGTCCTAGGAAAGAGCGAATCTGCCGGACCAAACTAGGTGGAGGAAGTTTGGAAATTAAATCAACCTTAGCTCGATCTACCTCGATGCCCCTATGCGAAACGATGTGTCCGAGGACAATTCCTTCTTGAACCATAAAATGGCTCTTTTCCCAACATAACACCAAGTTAACCTCGATACATCATTTCAGGATCTTCTCCAAGTTGCTCAAACAATGGTTGAATGAATTCCCGAATACAGAGAAATCATCCATAAAGACCTCTAAGTATTCACCCACCATTTCTGAAAAAATGGCTAGCATGCAACGCTGGAAGGTTGCAGGTGCGTTGCATAACCCGAACGGCATTCGACAGAATGCAAACGTGCCATACGGGCAAGTGAATGTGGTCTTTTCCTGATCTTCTGGAGCAATTGCGACTTGGTTATATCCTGAATATCCATCCAGGAAGCAAAAATACTTCTGCCCTGCCAATCTTTCAAGGATTTGGTCAATGAATGGCAAGGGGAAGTGGTCCTTCTTAGTGGCTTCATTAAGCTTCCTATAATCAATACACACCCGCCATGCGATGGTGGTGCGGGTGGGGATGGATTCGCCATGATCATTAGTGACAACTGTGAGCCCAGCCTTCTTTGGAACCACTTGAGTGGGGCTCACCCAGGGGCTATCAGAGATAGGGTAAATGATGTCGGCGTCGAGCCACTTAATAATTTCTTTTTTAACGACCTCCCGCATGTTAGGGTTTAACCGTCTCTGCATCTGGCAGGAAGGTCGGGCCCCGTCTTCCAGGTAAATCTTGTGGGTGCAATTGGTGGGGCTAATTCCTCTTAGATCAGAGATGGTCCAACCAATGGCAGCCCGATGTTCTGAAAGAGTTGCAGTCAACCTTAGTTCCTGATCCTTGGTTAGATGGGAATTAATAATCACTGGGAAGGTCTGGTCAGGTCCCAAGAAGATGTACTTGAGATTCTCGGGCAATGGTTTAAGTTCAGGTGTGGGTGGGACAACAATCGATGGGAATGGAAAGGGCGGTAGTTGATCAACGTCGATCTCTTCAAATGGTGTCATGTGATGATACTCAGCCTTACAGAGGTCCATAGGTAATGATGGTGATGGGTCAGAACTACGGGTTTGGTGGTCTGAGACAGAACTGAGGGTAAGGCATTCCTCGATTAAAGTTTCCACGGGATCATGTTCCTCAATGTAATCATAATCAAAAGACTTTGTTGCCCGGAAGATATCCAATTACATTTTCCTGTCTCCGAAGGCGATTTCCATACATCCTGTGTCGCAATCGATGTTTGCTTTAGCCGTAGCTAAGAAAGGTCTGCCTAAGATTATGGGTGCGTTCTGTAATTTTTCAGGGACTTCCATGTCGAGCACCAAAAAGACGACTGGGAAATAGAAGTCCTTGACCCGTACAATCACGTCCTCGACAACCCCCTTCGGGGTTTTCACTGATCTATTCGCCAGCTGGATGGTGACAGGGGTTGGTGCCAGCTCCCCAAAACCAAATTGGTGGTACAAGGTTGTGGGAATTAGGTTGATAGAAGCACCTAGGTCCAGGAGCACTCTATCAAATGTCCTGTCCCCGATGTTGCAGGAAATCAGGGGCGCTCCTGGGTCAGTTCGTTTGAGTGGAAGGTTGCTTGATATCACGGAACTGGCTTGCTCAGAGAGTACAACCTTCCTTGGTGCTTTAGGTCTTAGCTTACGCTTGGGTGTACAGGCATCCTTTAAGAACTTGGCGTAAGCGGGGATGTGTTTGACAGCTTCTAGGAGCGGAATATTAATCTGTACTTGTTTAAAAATTTCCAATAGCTCCTCAGTTTCCACAGTATTCTTCTTTCTCTTGATTGTTTCCAAGGCCTCAGGATAGGGTGTCTGAATTGGTTCCATGTCTGGGTCCTTGGTTGGTGCTTCTTCTAAGTCGGGTATCTCAGCAGGTAAAGTCTCAAGGAGAGTCGGCCATTTGGGATCCTGGGTTTTGGTGCCGCTTCTCAAGGTCACCGCATTCGCAGAGGCATTGGGGCCATGGGGTGATCCTTGAGAAGACGAGGATGAAGAAGCGCCAAACCCAGGAGGTGTTTGTGGGGCCAACTGGACCATATGAGCCTGCCCGGGGTTGCCTTGGAACCCTTGCGAATTGGGACCTCTGTTAATTATGTTTCGCAGGTTCGGTTGCGGTTGGGAAGGTAGAGATCCTTGCTGTTTACAGTCCAAGAGTTGGCTTAACTGTCCCTTTACCAAGGCCATTTCTTCCTGATGTTTTTGGTTCATGTCAGCCATCATCTTTATTAGGGTGTCCATTTGGTTTTGTGGGGGAGGGGCCGCCCTATTCTGGTTATATTGGGGTCTAACTGGTGGTCCTTGCTGATAGGGGGGCAAGTGTGGCTATTGGTTTGGCCTGGGCTGGTTTTGGAATTGCGGTGGTTTCTGGTTTGTCCAACCAAAGTTGGGGTGATTACGCCAGCCGGTGTTGTAAGTGTTGGAGAAAGGGTCAGGTTTTGCATATCCTTGGACATCTTGCAAATCTTCTAGAATAGCCGATGTTGATGAAGGAAGGGAGTAATCAAGGGTCGTGGGAGCAAAGGTCCCTCCCTGGAACATGGTCAGGGGTTGTTCTAGGTTTAATTAGGTAAAGGGTTGGACCAGGTCGACATTATGTGCTCCCTTTGCTAGGGAGAAAGTCTGTAAGGGGTTCCTGGTCTGGTTTAGAAGCTCATCAATCTTCTTGTCCACCAATTCCACTCGATCCAACTTTTTGGCAATGATGTCCATGTCAACCATTCCAGAATTTGCTTGCACCTCATAAATCCCGCCACGAGGTTGACTGGACCTGTTAAACTGGTTCATGGAGGCATTGTTGAGCGAATTCTCGCTCATAGACTCAAAGAGCTCAAACGCACTCTCCTCATCTTTGGTTAGGAAGTTTCCCCCGCATGAGGCATCGACGAAGTTCCATAGGTTGCTGTCCAGACCGTGGTAGAAGATCTGGGCCAATTGCCACCTTGGAACTTCGTGGTGTGGGCATTTCCTCAAAAGTTCATTGAATCTTTCCCACGCCTCATGAAATTGTTCCCCACCCTGGAGTGTGAAGGTAGTGATAGCTCTTCTGAGGGCATTGGTCTTTCCTATGGGGAAGAATTTCTTTAAAAATGCATGCCTCAGTTCTTCCCAGATGGTGATGGGTCTACCTAGGGTTCTAAGCCAATGAGAAGCCTTGTCTCTTAATGAGAAAGGGAACATCTTGATTAGAACAATGTCAAGGCTAATGTTCCTAGGTTTTACTATTCTTGCTATGTGGTCGAGATCTTCTAGGTGCTGAAAAGGGTCTTCATTTGAGCTTCCATGAAAGTGGCTCTTGATTAGACTTAATACATTAGGTTTTAGCTCAAAATCATCTCCCCCTTCGGGAATCCTAAGGTGTGGCTCGACTCTAATGGCAGAAGGGTTATAGAAATCACGGAGGGTCTTGGCTGGTCCTGAAATGGCGGTAAATCAAGTGGTGGTTGTCCTGGTATGTCATTGAAAGGTGGTGGTTGTTCTTGTGGGTTCTGTAACCGTTGTATGGCTTGCATGATGGTGTGGATTTGTTGTTGCTGAAGCCGATGGATAGCATTGATTTGAGCCTGGATGATAGCCATAGCATCTGGTGGGGGTTGATCTTTAGCCTCATCTACCCTAGGTTCAACCATGTTTTCAACAGAATTACGTTGCCTAGATTCCTGCCCCGAAACACACAATTCGGGATGCAGTGAGCGCCTCCCGTGCATACACTAGAGAAGAACAGGAGAGGATGCGGAGGGCGACAGATGCGAGAAATGTGTTTCAATCAAGCACGCAAGCCTAATCCTTATGGTGTATTCCTTAGGAGACCTAGAAATCTCACAAAGGGTGATTAAGTCCGTAAGCACTGGACTCCCCTTCCCAAGGCTAATCTGGCCAGGTTGATTATGAGGGGATTGCAGGGAAGGTTCTTCCTTTGGCTTGCGCCTCTGGTTCCATAGACCCCACAACCGCAGTCATTTGACACTGCCCCGCAGCCTAGTCACCAAATTCTACCAAGGGAATGAAAGCCAAGTGCCTAGCAGACAAAACCTCACCTTTTGAGACTTAACTCAGTCCTGCCTAGGGCACGTCTACTCAGTTTTAAAGGGTTAGGATAGTGCTTGTGCTTAGGGTGATGTGATGAGGCGTTGATTGGGGTGGTGCCTCTTAATTTTCCACTTTCAAAGTGTGTGCTTCTAGCAAAACATGATTTTCAAGCAAGGATTTGTTAAGATATAGTGTCTTTTAGTGTTTCATCCTTACTTGAGTACTTTTTAGGGTTGACGTGTCTTAATGTTTTCAAACAAGTTTCAGTGGGCACGTCAAGTTCTGCACACAACTTGGTGAAAGTAGATTTCCTTTTATTTTGTAGAGGCTCTAAAACCCTAGTGTACTCATCCTAATGATCATGCAGCTTCTATTAGATGAGTCAGTTTTAGGGTTGAGTGGTGCGGCCCAGGTCAATTCACGGTAGCTTCGCAAACACCACTCAAGAAAAAGAAAAGAACACTCCAAGAATTCGTTCAGAATGTTAGAGTGTACATTTTTTTGTGGGGTGATGTGTTATGGATGTGGGTCAAGCAATCATACACCACGCCAATTTTTTTCAGTTTTTACAATTTTTTTAGCTTTTTCACGCAAGCAAACAATGAGAGAGAGATTGCTCACTATCGGTCCTCGAGGCGCCTACTCCCTTGCTACCGTCGTGGAATGCGTCGCTTCGCCGTCCATGCGCCGAATTCCTACAACCGTCAAGTAAAAAGGAGAATAGGGCATTAGACGATGTGAGAATGAATGTGGAATGGAGGTGATAAAACAAATCCGTTGCCTCCCTAGCAATGGCGCCAAAAACTGACATGGTCTCATGCGTGTGTGTTAAGACGTGTCGTTATAGTTGCACTTGATACGTCGGTTTTAAAAGAAGTTAACGGAGGTGAGTCCGAGTGTCGGTCTCAGGGAGGCGTAGAAATCGGATTTTGTTTACTACTTGTTGTCACGAAAAAGGCGGAGTTTTGCTGGCGAAAGAGACAGTTTTGAAAAGCGAGAGATAGAGAGAGTTTAGGGTTAGAAAGCTCTTGGTTTTGATCATGCACTTTAAACAGAAATTAAAATGGCGACTAAATGGAAAATAATTTCATTAAACATGCATTCATAGTTCATGGTTTACAACTTTAGATACATGCTTCAACAAAAGTAAATGAAAGCTTAAAAGAGAGAGAGAGAGAGGTAGAGAGAGAGTGCAGAGCGACGAGGCAGCCACGGCGGTGGAGGAGGCTCCGTCGGCGGTTCGTCGTCTCCGGTGATTACAAGAGTGCCGAAAGCTAGCTAGGAGAGGAGTGGAGTAGTTGCAAGTGGGAGAGTATTCCTTGAATGGTAGTAGAAGGGGGTTTGAATAGAGTTAAGGGCTTCCTAAAAGAAGAATGTGCTTTAGCGACATCCAGAACGTCGCTAAAACCGTTTCCAGATACCTCGGTGAAGCCCTCCTGCCGCTGATCAGCTGCCCGCCCCGCTCTCTCTCCATGCGCGATCCGTGGACGTTGAACGAGAGCCGTCCGATCAAAGATCGGACGACTGAGATCCTCCTGCGTCCGCGCTGAGATTCCGCCCGGCGTGCGCACGCACGTGGGCGCTCGGGAGCTGTCATCGCGCCATGTGGCGAGATCCTGGCCGCCCGCTGCTGATCGGGCGGCCCAATTTTGCCGTGCCCTTCGCTCGCGCTTGATTTCTATTCCGTGCGATTCGAACGCACGTCGCTGCAATGCGGGCGTGCGCGCTAGCGTTGCGCCACGCCCACGCTTTGTCGCGGCGACCGCGGGCGAGCGTGCGGATCTTGGCCGTTCGATTGAAGATCAACGGTCGAGATTCGTCCTTGGCTGGCTTGAGGGCGTGAGAGCGGTGGGGGCGGGGCGACGTGGCGCTTTCTGGGCCTTTGATCTCCATATCAACGGTCAGAATTTCTTGGGCCCATTGTGGGAGCTCCGGATGTCGGATTTGGCCGATCTTGAGTCCGTTGGACTCCGTTCGTCGTTCTGAATCCATCCGTGTGGTTCAATTGCTCATCTGGGGCCTGCTTTGACACATGCTTTACACAAATGGCCATTAATGCAGTTTATAAGCAATCTTGGTACTTGATGCATGCAATGCTCCTATTCTACTTTATGTTGTGCCTTTTATTCTAAAGATGGGCCATATTCAACCTAATTACTACCCCCTTGCGTGGTGTTATCACCTCTTCACCAACAATTCAGGAGGATTTGTGTTTTATTTTATTTGTTGCAATTATCTAGTAGTAGAAGCATTCCTCTAGTAGGGTTTGTAAAACATTTTTTCTCCTTAAGTAAAGTTGCCTTTTCTTAATTGTTTTCTTTTACTTTTACCTTAGTGTAATCACACCCTCTCTCTAATTACTCCAGGTTCCCACCTACGTAGGTGAGCCTAGAGAAAGGAATTACTTGTCACTTAGGTTCTAGTTTAGTAAATTTAGGAGTTAGCCATCTTCCCACCGTCAATTTTATGTTGCTTTAGTTATTTCAAAACAAAAATTAAATATTTTAAAATGTCCAAAAGAAAGTTGATTTCCATTTCTAAGCAAGGGATTTTGATTTGCAAACTTGCTTCCTTGGACGACCCTAGATACTCCCCTACCTAGGTCTTATAAATTTAAAAGCGAAAGTAGATTTACGCATTGCAACAACACTAAATTGCCTAATTAACAAACCACGTAAGAACGAGATCAGCTGGGAGGATGAATCCATCACAGGTATGGCAGACAGACAACGAGAAAGGGTAGGAAAGGTCACCGTGTTGGAACCCTGTTCCACATCATGTTTTGGTGTTAACAAAATTATTATGGATTAATGTTTGCAATTGAGTTCTTTTCATATTTAGGTGAATATCAAGGCAAATAGGAAGTGATGGAGGCATGATGATGAGAAAGAGAAGATGACGACAAGGAGGAGGAAAGATGACAATGATGAGTCGAAGTGAAGAAGATCATCTTTGACCTTTAGTTTTTTTAGTTTAGACTTTTTATTTATAGAATGTATGCCTCTTAACAAGGGAATATAAATTAGATTATAAAAATAATTAGAGATAAATTAGGTTTAACATTGCGATCATTTTCAAAGAACATAATTGATTAAATCACTTAAGAAATTGGTACTGGTTAACCCTCAAGTACCGGTACTAAAGTTTAGTACCGGTACATGTGAGTTACAAGTTTTGGATTTGTCAAGAAACAAACCTGTACCCACCGAGTATCAGTACTCATGATTAGTATCGGTACTGGAGGTAACGAGTACCAGTACTAACCATGAGTATCGGTACAAGTGGGTTACAGATTTTTGTTAAGAGTTTGTAACCCAAATCTGGAAGCAACTAGTATCGGTACTAGGTAGCCGTTGGCTCAAAACTGAATGGCTAGAAAATTAATTTTGGCTATGTGAACGTTGGGAATTAAATCCCAACGTCTAGTAGATGAGTATCCTAGGTCCTAAACTCTATAAAATGACCCTAGGACTCTTTGCTTGCATACAATCGACATAAGAAATAGAGAAGAAAAAATTCTAGGCTCTCAAATTGGTATTCATTTTAATTATTGTTGGGAGGCATAGGAATTCTTCTTGTAAGAGTTCTCTTTCTTACACCAGTCCTTATTTGTATTTTGTGCTTGTTGCTCGTTAGGTGGTAACAAACCTGTTATTGTACTTGAGTTGGGGTAACCCGTTAATTACCTCAGTTTAGTAAATTGATTCTCTTAGGGTTGAGAGAATCGGGTTAAAAACCCTAAGCTGGGAGGCTTAGGTAGTGGAGTACCCAAGGGAGGGGAACCACTATACATATTGTGCCAATTTCTGTGTTTGTATTTTGTGCAAATCTTTTTGTATTACTAACATTGTGCTTAAGTATTTGTGTGCGTAGATAGCCATATTCCTCTATTTTTAAATCCTACAATTGGTATCAAAGCTTCATCAATTGGTATCAGAGCGGGTAACGAGAAGAAGTAAAAACTCTTGCTCGCAATGGTATCCACATCAAGGCGCACTGAAGGACAACCATCCACCCGTCCTCCCTTTTTCGATGGGACGGACTATGAGTATTGGAAGAGGAGGATGTAAGTCTTCCTGAAAGTAATGGATGAGGAGGCTTGGACCCTCATTCAAGAAAAATACTCAGATCTAGAGCCGCAAGAAGGAGAAGCATGGACAATGGATTAGAAGAAAAGCATCGTGAGCAACGCGAGGGCGATGAATGCACTATATTGTGTGTTATCGAAGGAGGAATTCAACCGCATCTCAGCATGCGAGTCAGCATTTGAGATATGGAACACTCTCAAGGTCACCTACGAAGGTACAAACAAGGTAAAGGAAACTTGTATCTCTATTCTAACAGAAAATTATGAGTGTTTCAGGATGGAGAAAGGCGAAACAATCAAGGATATGTATCAAGGTTTGGGAAATTGTTAACCCCATAAAGAACCTAGGAGTCAAGCTGAAAGAAGAGCTGCTTGTAAGGAAGATCTTGAGATCTCTTACAAGCGATTGGTCTCCAAAGACCACAGCCATCCAAGAGGCAAAAGATCTTTCTACTCTCTCCTTAGATGGGTTAATTGGAAGCCTCATGGCATATGAAGTCAAGTTGGAAAATATGAAGAAGAATGAAGAAAAATCCATAAGCAAGAAAAAGAAGCTTGCTTTCAAAGCTTTAAAGGAGGTATCGGAATTTGATGACTCCAATTCCAACAAAGAAGAACTTGCTCTTCTAATGAGAAGATTCAGAAGATTCATCCGAAAACAAGGTAAGAAAGTCAATAAATTTTCAAATGACATTATTTGTTTTGAGTGCAAGAAGAAGGGGCATGTATGAAAAGATTGTCCAATGATCAAGAAGAAGAAGGAAGACAAGAAGGACAAAGAACTTGATCGAAAGAAAAAGAAGATTTCAAGAAAGGCATACAAGGCAACTTTGGATGATAGTGATTCCGACACGGAATCATCTTTCGAAGAAACAGAAGTTGCACATCTTTGCTTAATGGCAAACAACGACAACTCAGAAAATGAGGTAGATTCTGAAGTCACCTTTAATGAATTAGTACAAGCATATGAAGATTTATATAATAAGGCTAGGATAATTAAAAAGGAAAATAAGGTTTTGCATGATAGTTATAGAACTCTAGAAATAGAGAAATCTTGTTTAGAAATAGAATTAGAAATGTCCAAAGAAACTAATAATCAATTACATGCAAAAATAGCAGAATTAGAAGATATTTATGAACACTTTGAATAATTTAAGAATAACAACTAGGTTGAATACGAAATTTTGTAATAATTTAAAGGCCAAGTTCAATAATAAGAAGAACATAAAAAATAAATCACATGCACCTAGACATGCATGGATTTATCAAAAGGTCAAGAATCCTAAGAATTATAGATCTAACACTAAAGTGATCTATAAACCTAAGGATTTGAAAGGTACTAACCATCAAGGACCCAAAAGAAAATGGGTACCTAGAAAAGATATTTGTTTTGCAGGAATAGATCAAAGAGATCAGTGGGTGTTCAAGGCACACAACGGAACATTTCAACCTTTCTATAGGTTGAATAAAGACCAAGAACGATGGCCTAATGGAGCTTGGTACCCACATTCATCATTTTACTATGGGTAAATTTTATGGCATGATATTGTTTACCCTTTTATTTTTTTGTGATTGACAAAAAGGGAGAGAAAGATAAAGGGCAAATAGTAATATTTTTAGGGGGAGCATATATTGAGGGGGACGATTTCATTAAAAGTTTTTTTTTCTTTCCTTCATATAACATTGTTAAAAATTATTTTTATTCTTGTAATTATCTATTTGCAAGATAGTTTTGTCAACACCAAAAAGGGGGAGATTGTTGGAACCTTATTCCACATCATGTTTTGGTGTTAACAAAATTATTATGGATTAATGTTTGCAATTGAGTTCTTTTCAAATTTAGGTGAAGATCAAGGCAAACAGGAAGCGATGGAGGCATGATGATGAGAATGAGAAGATGATGACAAGGAGGAGGCAAGAAGACAAGGATGAGTCGAAGTGAAGAAGATCATCTTCGACCTTTAGTTTCTTAGTTTAGACTTTTTATTTATAGAATGTATGCCTCTTAACAAGGGAATATAACTTAGATCGTAGAAATAATTAGAGATAAATTGGGATTAATGTTGCGATCATTTTCAAAGAGCATAATTGATTAAATCACTTAAAAAAAGGTACTTGTTAACTCACAAGTACAGGTACTAAAGTTTAGTACAGGTACATGTGAGTTATAGGTTTAGGTTTTGTCAAGAAACAAACCTGTACCCAGCGAGTACCGGTACTCATGATCAGTACCGGTACTGGAGGTAACGAGTACCGGTACTAACCATGAGTACTGGTACAAGTGGGTTACAGATTTGTGTTAAGAGTTTGAAACCCAAATCTGGAAGTAACGAGTACCGGTACCCATACCTTAGTACCAATACCAGGTAGCCGTTGGCTCAAAATTAAACAGCTAGAAAATTAATTTTAGCTATGTGAACATTGGGAAATAAATCCCAACGTCTAGTAGACGAGTATCCTAGGTCCTAAACTCTATAAAATGACCCTAGGATTCTTTGTTTGCATACAAGAGACATAAGAAACAGAGAAGAAAAAATTCTAGAGCTATATTTCAAATGTCCACCATATTTTCAAGAGAGAAAGAAGAAGCTTGCCATTCACTTTCTCTACATTCTTGCAAGCTCAACAATGTGTTTTTGTCACACATCTACGAAGCGATTCACGTCCATCCTAGGCTCTCAAAATGGTATTCATTTTAGTTATTGTTGGGAGGCATAGGAATTCTTGTTGTAAGAGTTCTCTTTCTTATACCAGCTCTTATTTGTATTTTGAACTTGTTGCTTGTTGGGTTGTAACAAACCTGTTATTGTACTTGGGTTGAGGTAACCTGTTAATTACCTCGGTTTAGCAAATCGATTCTCTCGGGGTTGAGAGAATCAGGTTAAAAACCCTAAGCTGGGAGGCTTAGGTAGTGGAGTACCCAAGGGAGGGGAACCGCTATACATATTGTGCCAATTTCTGTGATTGTATTTTGTGCAAATCTTTTTGTATTGCTAACATTGTGCTTAAGTATTTATGTGCGTAGATAGCCATATTCCTCTATTTTTAAATCCTACAATTGGTATCAAAGCTTCATCACGCCGGACGTCGAGGAGCCTTCGGCCGTGAGAGGAAGAGAAGAATTGAGGGGAATCACGACTGAATTCGACCATGGAGAATGAGGTGTGATCAGGGTTCTTTAAATAAGGCTCTGAAGGGCGGTTAGGGCTTGGGAAGCAAGCTTCCTAAGCTTGGAAGGTCGTCGAAGATGGGAACTATTAGGATACCCAAATCTCTCATGCATTCGCATGAGAGATTGGGAAGGAATCAAAGCTCATCAATGGGTTCAGACAGGAGAGAATTTCTCTGAGGATCTCACTTCCAATTTTGGAAGAGATTCTCCAAGCAATCAAGGAGATATTCCCTGTCAAAGGTCACCAGAGTAGGTTTCCTCCGCGATAATGCCGGAGGGACCTAATTGTGAAGATGAGGAAGAAGCCAGGGGCTGATTGCAGGGGTTTTTGAAAGTAAGGTGTAGAAATGTAATCAGATATGACCTTTTTGCAAACTTGGTAAAGGTAAAGTCATCTTGGGTCCAAATTTTGGTACAAACCTAATTTGGACCTAATGAATCCAATGGTGGAGTTGGATTTTTGTTTTTACCACATTTGGCTAGGTAATTTATGCAAAAATCGAAATTAGGGTAAATATTTGTCTGAGACTCCATTTTAGGTCAAGATGGGTTCTGATGGCCAAATTGAAAGTACTAAACCCTAGAAAATATTTTTATATGATTTTTATAAGGTTTAAGTAAATTTTATCCTGACCAAAACCTTGGTTAATTAAGTGGGTCTATTTTTAGGGTTTCGAAAGTCATTTAATTCTCAGAACAGACACAAACCCTTTTCTGTCTAATCCAACCCACTTGTTATCTTATTAAGACCATTTGACCTTTATTCAACCCTTGAGAAAATCCATGGTTGTACTGCAGACATGAGAAGCTGGTAAAATTGTAGTTTTACCCCTAGTTTCTTATTTTCTCTCTGAATGGTTATGCAATTAATTATGACCTTCAGTTGGTTATGTAGGAGCTTTTATTGACTTCATTGGGTCAAAATGAGCTAGTTAGGGCTCATGATGATGTTCCCATCAATTAGCAATTAAAGTCAATTTTGAGGGTACTTATGCGATAATATCATATCATAGTGTGTTTGGGAGCATCTCATGCATGTTGTGTTATTTCATGATTAAGATTACTTAGAATTAAGGTTTAATGACCTTGTGTGCAAGTACATTTTGAAATAAGTCTCCGATGAGTAATCGGATAGTACAGATGGATCTGGATCGATAAACGAAATCCAACAGACTCAAAATCACCTTAATATGACCTCTGTAGCTCCCACAAGAAGTCCAACGAAGATCAATGGCCAGGAGGCAGTGCGACATCCTTACGGGCTTCAGGTGAAAAATCCAACCGTATGAATGGATCTGAAGCAACGATCGCAGTTCGACAGCATTGGAATCATATCAATCTGAGCACTGTGGCATCCTCTACAATAGAAAGATGGACAGCCTAGATGGAACCACATAGTGCCATCCAGGCTGCCCAACATTGTCCATGAGCACCTATCACTACCTCCTCTTCATCGCCATCATCAAATCTCAACTGTTGGATCAAGATCCAATGGCCAAGAAGCCACCTCCACCACATGCCTTTGCATCCTCCTCGTGATACTCCTTTGGGCGTAGCATGATGGTCCTAATCGTAGCTTGCAAAGGAGGGGCACGGGTTCGAATCCCCACGACCCCCACCTCAAGCGTAATTGAAGCAAGGCACGATAAAGAGCAGCAGGTGTAACGTAGCAGTGCACGCGTGTGTGCATGCGAGGAAGAAGCGCAACCCAACATTGCACGGGCCAGCAGTGCATGCATTGAAGGGAGTGAATGCGGGTACGGGGGCGGGGGTGGGGGCTAAGGCAATGCTTACGTCTAGTCTATAGCGACATTTAAAATGTCACTATTGACCTAGTTACAAATTTGAGCCCTTTCTTCAACTATAAAAAGGGTCCTACCCCTCCCATTTGCATCATCTTCTACCCACGTGTTCCCACCACCTTCTAGAGCTGAAAGCAAGTCCCTGCAGTTATCGAGCCACAGATGGAAGCCCCTCCATTGCCGTGGCTGCCTCGCCACTCCACTTAGCTAGTTTTTAATTTATTATTTGTGTTGATTATGCTTTCATATACCATTGTAGTTGTAGAAATGAATGAATCAAGCAATTTATTCTCTATTTTCTTACCATGCTTTTTGTCTCTTTCGTAGTTAGAAAGTGTTGCATCATCATAATGATTCTCTAACCCTATTCTCTCTCTCCCTTTATCTCTCACTCCCTTTCTCTCTTTCTTAAATCATTTTGCAAGTGAACAAGCAAAATTTTTGTGACATGAAGTGACTAAGTGATTTGATTTTATGCCTCCTTATGTTCAACACTCGAACTCACGTCCGATTCTTCTTATTAAAATTGACATCCAAAAATGTGCTACAATGAATGATTTAACACAAACGTGTCCATTATAGTCAACGGCCACGGGATGCTCCATGAAGGTGGATGAGAATTAGGAAAAATGTTTGATTTTCTACTCTAAAGGAGTGTCACGAGCTTGGGGCAAACTCTCTCTAGAGCCTTTGAGGTGGTGAGGGAGAGAAAGGAAGAGATGAAGAAGAATGGGAGTAAGGGTCCTTTTATAGTGGAGCAGAGGCAACATTTCATGCATGGGACATTTAGTGACGTCCATCAACATTGCTGAAGAATCGTCACAAGCATCGCTACTACCCCAGCTCAAGCTCGTGCACACTAGCGCTCACACGGCCACAGCTACGTGTGCATAGTGGAAGGAGCCGTTCACTTAGGATCGGGAAACTAAGGATGTGCGAAGATCACGCCTTTTGATCACGTTGGATGGCGTGTGGGATTCCGTGTGCCATCGCGTGTACCAACTGCGTTGATCTGAACGTGCCACATGGAGGAGTCGACGCCATTCGATGAAGATCGTGCGGCTCTAACTGATTGGAGCTCGGAGTGACTCATTGAAATCCTATGGGCGAGGCTCAAACTTGTTCTCATGGGTTGTGAATTCCTCTCACAACCAATGTGTTGTGAGTGCTTTTGTGTTGAGAGGATGCTTATATGTGCGTGGAGATGAATTGATCTCAATCGTTGGCTAAAAATCCAACGACCGAGATGAAAGCTGCTCTGATGAGAGGGTTAAGGCCGACGACATGGTAAACTTAGGGCCATTGGATGTCGATCTAGCAGTCCTGATCTCATGGTGGAAACACCTTTGAGGAGGGGTGGCTACTACGGGTGGATTTGGGCAGCTGGGATGGTGCCACGTGGCACCATTCTGACATTCCATCTTCTTTGTTTTGTAGATCACTCCACGGATGTCGGATTGGATTAATTTTCACACCGTTGAGCTACGATCGTCAATCTGAATCCATCCATGTGGTTGGATTTGTTGTTTGAGGCTTTGAATTGCATCACTTAGCCCCTTGGCTGTTGATCTTCCTCAGACTGCACAATGTGCTGCAAGACTCCAATTAAGACAATTTCAATGGCGTTTGACTCCGTTCGTCGTCTTGATCAAATCCATTTGGCTGGATCATCAATCCGAGGCCCCAAAATAAATCTCCTTCTCTCTGACCACAAAAGGATGCAAATTAACCTAAAATTTATTCAAACTATTCTAAATGAAGAATGATGCATGCTATGCAATATTTATAGTATGGAATGGATCTCTAAGCTTAAGAACATGCATAAATAGGCATTTTAACCTAAATGGATGTGTATACATCAACTAGCTTTGGTCTAGTAAACAGGTTCAACTAGGTTGATCTAGGATGAGTCTTTACGAGTTGGAAATGTGCTACCCTGAGCTAACTATGGACTCTTTAGCTGACTTAGCTTAGCTAGTTGAATGCTAGT
Source organism: Thalassia testudinum (assembly GCA_037157565.1). Lineage (NCBI taxonomy): Eukaryota > Viridiplantae > Streptophyta > Magnoliopsida > Alismatales > Hydrocharitaceae > Thalassia > Thalassia testudinum. The sequence continues at coordinate 4,269,421 of JAZHRO010000073.1, read as the reverse complement.
AACTATGCTAAGTTGAGTTGAGCTGCCATGAGTTGGGTGGAGCTGGAATGAGCTGGATCTAGCTGGTTTGTGCTAGAATCTAGCTGTGGTGGGCTGCTAGATACAGCTGGAATGGGCTTTTATCTTCTTCCTGATAGTCTACCTTTCACATTTCCATGGTTTACGTGTTTATCATTATGTGATCATCCCTAACAATGACATGAAGTGTATTAAAACAAAATAAGGAGAAAATAATGCAATGCATGCCTAAACCATAAATGCTTAAATGCAACCCAATACCAAAATGTAATGTGGGAAACCTAGGAACTAGATGTGCTTTTAGGCTTAGGAGTGATGATAAACTTATGTTTATTAGATATATAATAGATTTTTTTTCATTCTAGTTCCCATCGTAGATATGTTTTCTTGATTTTTGTTATTATTTCTGAATTCTTGAGAGGATGGTAGCTAGGCTAGGGTCATTTATCTCAATTCTTTTTCATAAGATATTTGAATTTCAAACTATTTGTTAAGCTGGATATCCATTTGAAAGAGTATTTTGCCTAAGAAAGGTATTCCTTTGAATTTCAAATGGGAAGTATAAATAGCTAACTCAGCATGGAATATAAATCTTGAAAGATAGTAATATGTTTAGCTGATATCGTACTTGTTTTCAACCCTACTGTTCTCATCTTCTTCCCAGGCCTTAATCATGAAAAATTTTTCTTAGACTCAACCATAACAAGGGAATGATATGAAGCCATAAGATAGAAGAGTTTTACAAAAGTTTCTAATCCAAAATCAATAACGACTGCTTTACATTTAATAGAATGTCACAATATGCTAATCGTTCAATTCTCAACACAGATAATTAAGGTTATTAGGATTAATTAATAGCGTAAAGAAAAGACTTAGGTTAACTTGATTTGTTAAATTGTGTCGTTAATTGTAGTATAGGGTCATGTTAACCTACTTTTAGATTTAAATTCAATTAACTGGTTGGGTCCAGGTCATTCATTGGAAGGCAATTAACTTAATTAATTCACCATTTTAATTAACAATGAACTAATAACTTTATTAATTACAATATATGTTAAGCTTGTGAAGAATTACATACAAAAATTGAACTTTAAATGTGGCAATTATTCCATTAATGAAAGAAATGTAAATGAAACATTTACAATTAAAGCAAAAAATGAATTACAACAAATGTTTAAAATTAAAAGCAATAAAAGAATTTGACATTTATTACAGATGAGCCTTCTCTCCTTAATCCGCACATTACACTAAGTAAAATTTTCATCCTTTAGCCTTCATCTCTTTCTCAGCTTCACTCTTGACACTTAGCTAAAATTTTGAGCTCACAAATCCTTCTTGTCTTCTTTCTTAACCAAAAAAACTTGGTTGGTCAGAGAAAAATCTAGCATGGAAAATATGTGTTGTAGTATATGTCGAAATCTCTCTAGTAGATAAATTTATAACCAAAGCTTGAGTAGAGCCATGGGTCGAACATAGGGAGGCGAACGTTTGGTTTTGAAAATCCACATTACAATTTTATTTGTTTTTGGTACTTTTATAATAATATCTAGCTAATCTACTTACGAAATGAGAGAGAGAGAGAATATCAATATTTATCTAAACAAAGTTTACAAGTAAGAAATTACAACTACATTAGAAAGCGAATAAAAGATAGAGAGATGTTAGAAGAATCCCGCTCAATGGTTGCTTGAAGGATGACTTGCTTTGATGGCGCCTGAACGAAGGTGGTGAGAGGTTGGACAAAGAATGGAACCGAAGGATGGAGGATTGGGTAGGGTGGTGTCACGGTGAGGATCTACTTTTGGATCGGGCTGAGAGGACAACCTTGGGATGCTCCACGAAGTGGGATGGGAAGCGAGAAAATATTTCAGTCTTCTACTCTAAGGTGTATCCCAAGCTTTGGACCATCTCCTTATAGCTTTTGGAGGAGGTTAGGGAAGAAGAGGAAGAGATGAAGATGAATGGAGGGGTGTAGGCCTTTTTATAGTGGAAGAGAGGGGTGTATTATGTGCTTGGGTTTAATGGGGGCGCATAGGCGCATGGGACACGCGTGCATGTCCCACACACTCGCTGGAGCTTCTATGATGTGTGCTGGGCGTTGGAATGCTGGCTGGAGCTATTGATTTGCACGGATCAGCCAAAGGGCGTTGGATCGCTAAAGGATGATGAGGATCTCCTGATCGCGAGATTGAAATCATCCACAGTGTGCTAGAGCTTCGTGCATGCAAGGCTACACGATCGAGGAGAATTTGTGGTCATTCGATGCATGATGAAGGGCCGAGGAAGCATGTAGATCAGCACTTGGAATCGCACCACGGGCCCGCATACGATCGCATGCGTGATCGTGTGCGTACACAACAGATGGAGTCTGTAGCCCCACATATGATTTTCATCCAACGGATAAGATCGCTCATTGGAGTCACCTTTGAGGAAGAAGGGTGAGTAATGTTGGGTGATCTAGATGGTGCCACATGGCACCATCAAGACCGTCCATCTTCTTTTGCTTGCTAAGGATGCCACAATGCTCAGATCAAGATTATTTTCACGTTGTCAGACTACGATTGTCGCTCTGGATCCATCCGTATGATTAGATTTTTCATTTGAAGCTTTGAAATGCCACACCTTGTCTCCTGGCTACAATAATACACGAATTACTATACAATTTATACAAATCATCCTAAATGCAATATGACGAATGTTTTGCATTATTCACAATGCTAAATGCAATGTTAAGCATAGGAACTGACATAAGTAGGCATTTTATCATGAATAAATGCGTTTTTATCATACCCCCATGCCTATCTTTTGCTAGTCCCTAGCAAAATTAGCCTAAATGCTATGTATAAAGTTGAATCAAAATCTGATCACTTAGGCAACATTTGTTGATTAACATTAGAAAATTTAAACTAAGGACCTAATTACAAAAACTCAACAATGTCTAGATGCTTGCCAAAATGCAGACCACCCAAGTCCTCATCTTATTTTGAAAAGGGAAGATACATTTTTTTCTAGTTTTTCTTTTTTTTCTAAATTTTTTTTTGAATTTTTGAGTTTGGAGTTCCAAGGTAGCCTTCTATAGCTACCCAACCCACCCAATACTTTGAAAGAACTTTAAATTCTAATCATCTCATGACAAGTGATAGACTCACTAAGCGGCAATTAAAATAGACTCAGGCATCCACGACTCTAGGTGACTTAAAAATTTTTACCTAAAGGTTTGTCTTTTTGATCAGTAGCTTTCTCCTTCCTTTTAATTTTTTATGGGGTCGACACAAGGTCAAACCCAGTGTATTTCTCCCTAGTTTATTCTACTTCCCCACTTCTTCCCTAAGTGTTTGGGAATTATTTGTGCATTTTTTGTGAGCTGGGCTCTGGACAATCAACCAATGGGGCGTCAAACCCACGACAACTTGCCAGCCATACTTTTGCGATGAAGTGTGATTTTTTTTTTGAGTATTATTTTTTTCTCTGAGTAGGTGGCTTCCCTAATATAAAATTTACTTAAAGGTAGTAGAAAGAGAATGGTCATGTGGTTAGGCTCTGGACAATTGGCCAATGGGATGTCAAACCCATGATAACTTGCCAGCCATACCACCCTAGAAAGTTCATTAGCTACCTAATATCCATTAGAACTTCCTAGAAGTTAGTACAAATAGTGTGTAGATGCTTTAGACTTAAAGTTCTCTCAAATCAGAGGGCGGGTTGATAATTCATGTACTTATAACCCCATTTATTAGCCAAATTAAAATAAAATTAACATGGTGAGGACTCGTGAAACAGGTCCACATTTCAGTTGACACCTAGACTAATTAAGCCCGAAGACCTAAAGAGTCTAAGTGTTCAGGTCCTATCATATCTTTTCCTAAAGTTAATAACTCCTAATGCCTAAGTTTTCTTCTCCTAGTTCTATTTCTTCTTTTTTTTTAATTTTGATCTTTTTTATAAATAAGGAGAAAATAAATAAAAGAATCCACGGAGCTGACAAAAATGGTTCAAAATCAAGTATCCACCCCCCATGCCTAGCTTATGCAATATCCCCATTGTAAAAATAAAGACATGAAGAGGGCGAAAAGTAGGATATCACCTGAATTTCATGATAGATCTACTCAGCTATGTAGAGAAAGTGAAATATACACACATGCTTTGTTTAGTATCTTTAGCTAGGCACATTATACTAATAAAGAGAAGAAATTAAGAACTGAGAACTGTGGATTAGGATTAGAATTAAAAGATTGATCCTCGAACCCACCAGCAGAAGATGTCCACAGATGTGGACCAAATTATTGTGTAGACCCATGCCCCAGGGTCGATTGGTTCTAAGGTTCTCGATAATAAAAATCCAGAATTGAAGATATTTCAGCTTGTGGGGTCGGGTCCACAGTTTGGCAGCATGCAACCTAAATCTAAATGGGTTTTTGGGCTGCATTTAGGTATCAACTAGGTTAGGCATGCATTGCATAATTTATTATGTTTTTGACAAGTTTATTTGAGTGTTTGGGACAAACATATAGACAGATCCCTAAAACCCTAGCACTCAAGAATGCAACTGGTGAAGAGGAAGCTCATTCCAGCTGGGACTCAGCCAATTCCAACTCATCATAGCTGGATACTAGCTCATTTGAGTTAGAGTTCGCTCCATTAAGCTCCATTCAGCTCACCTTAGTTGAATGGTAGCTCAGGGCAGCTCATCGTAGCTCACCCTAGCTCAAGTTAGCTTAGACCTTACTTAACTTGGTTGAATCTAGCTCATCTTAGCTCCAATCAGTTCACTGGGATATCTAGCTAGCTGAACTAAGTTGACAGGAGTCCACCTCAGCTTAGGTTTGGCTACTTCCAGCTCCACTCAACTCATGTCAACTGAAGATGACCTCATCTAACTTAGATCAGCTCAAGTTTAGCTCCTGGAGACCCCATTTAGCTCAACCTAGTTTAGCTAAGCCATTTAACCTAAGCTAGCTACTCTAGCTAGCTAGGTTATCTCCGAGAAGATCCAGCTCACCTCAGCATAATTCAGCAGAAGCCAACTCACTTTAGGCTGGCTTAGCAGCTAGCAAAGAACTAGCAAGCTAAGCCAGCTAAGGTAACTCCTTACTATTCTCTTCAGTAAACACCAGCTCCACTGCAGCTCCAGACAATTCTTCGTCAGCTCCTCTTCCCAAAACCCTAACTTCCTCCTACCTCTTCCTCTACTCACCTAGTAGCTAAGCTAGCTTAGCTAAAATATCCACTCCATGGCCATCCGCCACCTACTTAAACCTTAACCTAACTCCACCTTAACTCTACACCTAGTCCACCACCTAAGCTAGCTACCAAACTCCACCTATAGTTGGCTCCACATCCATGCACCACGTCACACCAACACCTTCAAGAGCCACCACAAAACTAGCGCCAACTTTTCCCTCCAAAAACCCTTCACATCACCACTATCCATCTCCCTTAAACCCATCTCCACCATCCACCTAACCCCCACTCTAGAAAGTCATCTTGGTGCCAAAGATAAGCACTTTTTCACCACCATAACCACCTCCTAACCACCCTAAGTTAGTGCAAAAATACCCTACACACATCCCTACAAGTTGGCGCCAACATCCACCATAATCCTAACCCTACACCTAACACTATGACCAAATCATAGCCATCCCTTTTGGTGCCAATTTCTAGAACTTAGAGTTGGCACCAACATCAACCTAACTGCACCTAAACAACCACCTAACACAACTGCTATTAGTCGATTTGAATCAGGTTTAAAATCATTATGTTGTAGTATAGATTGAATCAGTGCAAAAAATAAATAAAATTTATAACTGGAATGTTAGAAATGAAGTTCGAGGTCATTTGCTGGGAGCAAAAATGGAATTCACACTAATCTCAACAAATAATGTAAATGAGCACAATTAATTACTCAAAATCTAATATGCAACATATGACATGAGTATATGAAGAGTTAAAGAATTCTAGACAAAATAATGGTGATTTGGATCACCAATTATTAGTCTAACACATAGCAATTACTCAAATATAATCAAATAAGGGAATAGATAATCAGATGTCTTAAAAGACTTTGCTATAGTGCTCCTCTTTGATTTTTCTTTTGCTATTGTTCTTTGCCTTTCTCTTCTTCGTCTATTCTTCCTCTACAGTTCTCCTTTTCTTCTTCAGCCTCCCCATCTTCTTTTCTCTCTTCATGCACAGAGAGAACTTCTCAAATTCGACTAAGTGTTGGGAAGGGTCAATAGCAAAGCCCAACCCTTCCCCGCGCTCTCTCTTTTACTCTCTCTGGGTCAACCTCTTTTCCTCCTTCAGAAGGCCATGCACAGTATCGGATTATCAAGTATGAGCACTCCTAGGACCAGGGCCTCCTACAGTGGGGTAGCAACCGAGGTGTGCGAGTCTAGGTGGGTAAGCAGATCAGACCAGGCCCACGTGCAAGGTGTCATGGGCGAGACGTGTAAGGGTAGAGGAGGACCTCACCCCCTATGTGACTTGAGGCGAAGAGCCTCTGTCACTTTTTCAATTTATGCATGCTCTTCAGTTTGGAACCACACTATGTGGGACTAAAATGCCGCTCCTTCTTCGTTTATGAGTAGCTGCTAGGATGGCTTCCAATTGGAGCTGACAAAATGCTCAACGTTCCCAAGTGAGCACTTGGGTGGATGCTTGGGTGCCTTCTGCTCAACTTGAGGGTGTCTCCTAGGGTAGATCCTATACTAGAGCAAGCTTCAAACCTTGCTCGAAGCTTCGGTAATGGCGGTGGACCACGAACACCTGAAAAGAAGCAAACGGCCTTGCAACCACATCAAAAGCACTCAAGAGCTTTGTCGGATGTCATGGAATGTAACTATGGTGGTCGTGTGTTGTGACGATGAGTATAGGTGACTGGCGAAGGCGGAATAGGTCAGAGATGATGGGTTTGTTCGGTAGAGGGTTCGGGTGGACAGGAAGATGAATAGAGAGAAGGGTTTTGTGCATGAAGGGACGGCAGTGCTTTTGCGAGTTGTGGCAAGGCATGTGGATGAATGTAGTGATTGGGGCACCTCGCCAGAGGAGCGGCCGGAGATGAACAAGATGAAGGTGGTCGCATGTGTCGAGGGTCGAAACAAGGATAGAAGGAGGGAAATCTAATCTATTAAGCTAGGGGAATTGATCTAACCTAGAACTATAGGATGAAAGGGGGAGAATGACTTGCTGGGTTACGTCGACGCTGGGGACGAAGGTGCTCCAGTGAGGGTAGGATGGCAAGGATGACAGAGGGAGAGACGTTGGCTGGTACGTCACAACGTGGAGGAAGAAGAGGAAGATGAATCCGCCGCCAGTATTGCAGACTGACGATGAGGGAGGTCGGAGAAGATCGCTGGACGTTGAGGAGCTATTCGGCCGAAGAGGAGGGATGAATTGAAGGTTTTCTAGCCAAATTCAAGCGTGGGATCGATGGCGTGCACTGGGTTCCTTTTATAGGCCTTTAGAGAGCGGTTAGAGCTTGGAAGCTTGGCTTCCAAGCTTGCAAGGCTCACTGGAGTTGGAAACCCAACACTTTGAAGGATTCGCATGAGGATTTGGGCACAAATCAGAGCCCAACGCATGGCTCAAATTGTTGGAGATTATCTTAGGAATCTCCCTTCCAATTTTTGAAGGGATTGAGCGAGAAATCAAGGAGATCTTCCTATTTGAAGGTCGTCGGAGTACGATTTAGGAAACTGCAGGTGGCAAGGACCTATTCGTGAAGAAGGAGATGAAGTTAGGGGGTAAATGTAAATACCTTCAAAAGCTAGGGCTAGGGGTGTGAGAGAAAGAATCAGACTAGACTGAAATGCAAACTTGGTCATGACGATCTCTGATTGGACCCAAACTTTTGTTACAAACCTAATTTTGCCCCAAGGAATCTAATGGTAAAGTCAGATTTAGGTTTTTACCAAGTTTGACAGGTTAAATTGCATAGTTACCCAAATTAGGGAAACTTTCCATTTGGGACTATATTTTAGGTCAAAAAGGGTTCTGATGGTCAATTTGAAGATGCCAAACACTAGAGAATATTTTTCTATGAATTTTAGAGGGTTTATGTGAATTTTATTCTGACCAGAACCTCAGTAGAATAGGAGATTCTATTTGTAGGATTTCAGATGTCATTTAATTCTCGAAACATGCGGAAACCCATTTATGTCTGCACAGACCCACTTGTTAGACATTTAAGATCACTTGACCTCCAATTAACCCCTGAGAAATCCTATGATTGTTCTACAATTGAGATATGATGTTAAAATTTTTGTTTTACCCCTGTTTTACTGTATTTCCCTCAGAATGGATTTGCAGTGAATTATGATCCTCTAGTTGTTATGTAGGAGCATTTATTCCTTGATTGTAACTAATTAAAGCTGGATATGGCTGATGATGACATTATCATCATACCTTCATGCCAAACTTTTGCTAGTCCCTTAGCAAAATCTCAAGAAATTAACTCAAATTCTAGACCATGCCTTTTTATGCTCAGATTTTTGATGTGTGCTTTCTTTTGTAGATTAGGTCAGAATGCTAACAATAGGCCTAGAGGAAGATTCAGACCTGACCAGCTTTAGCCTCAGTCTGCTGAGAAGGTTTCTAAGGCCCACAAGAACTAACCTAAGGTTCGTTGAACTCCGCGGTTAAAGTACCCGTGCTTAAAACATGGTTAGTCCAAGTTCAGTTTGTAGTGCATTTTTGTAAGAGAGAGATAGAAGATTTTTTGCATTTTTTGGAGTGTTTTCTCTCTCTTTTTCTTCTTTATTTCTAGCTTCGAATTGATATTACAACACGACCTATAGTTGATTCCTAGATCCCACCATCAATTCTCGTAAGGTCCCTAGCTTTCGATGCTTCGAGATAGAATCATCCATGGCAAACCCCAGAACCCTGGCTTTCGACACTTTTAGATAGTTCTGCCCATGGCGTTCTGTAGCTAAATTCAGGCTCTAGCAATTGACATTTCGGATAATCCCGTCCATGACACCTAAATCAATACAGGGTGCTTACATGCCCCCGGTAGGATATTTAGATATCCTAAGAGACAAGCATCGATGAGACGGTATGTTATTGCACATCTTCATGGGGAATTTCCCGCTTCTCTACACTGGGAACTCATCCAAATCAACTTGTGTTGATAAGTCGCTCCTAATCTAGGAGGCATTTCAGAACAGAATTAACACATTTGTGAGATTTTTATAATTAAGAACACTAAACCAGACTGTGTGTGGATTAGGGTGCTTAAGTCATCGAGTTCAGCAAACTAGAGGTCAGTTAATGAGGTCGAATAATCCCTAAGCCTTAGACCTAATACTTAAGCTTTGCATTTTCCTCAACCTCTTGAGGACTATCCGGATGTTTACGAATACGTAAATTTTTAAGCTTAAAAGAAGCCCAAGAGGCCTAAGATCAGCACTCATACTAATCTTCGCATCTCTTAGCACTTTTTGACTTTTATTTCTTACTTTTGATTTGGTCTAGAACTTAAATAGATTCCATAATCTTTTACTAAGGACTATTTCTTTTTATTTCAAATTTTTGCTCCTTTTTGACATTTAAATCACCTCCTCTCTTCCTCCTCTCAAGAATGATATGCAATTTAATTTTTTCAAAATTTTCTCCCCTTTCTGCAAATTATTTGTTCTTTTTCTTTTTTTTTATTTTTTGGAATATGTATTTTTTGTGAGAACCCTTCAGAACTTTGAATTTTTATGTGTTTGTACTTTAACACCCCCCATGCATAAATTTTGCAATGTCCCCATTGTAAACCAGTGGGTATGAAATTAGTTTGGGTTCAGGGTTTAAAATAAGATAATCTGGTGGGCGAACCGGTCAGGATGACTGTTGTGGACGATTTTAAGCTTTAGTACGAGTACCAAAGGTGGAGTCAACTATTCTAAAACTGAACTCAGAGTGCAATAGACGTGAAGTACAAAAGGATATTCAAAAGGATCTTAGGCTTCTGGAATGATGGGTTGCCTCCCGTTAAATGCTAAATTCAATGCCTTCAGCTAAGTAGAAAATGGTATGGAGGAGCAGTCAAATTAGATGAATTTTGTAGAACAAGCACCTTGATCAATAGCCTGGTTTGTCTAACCAAATGCTTGTTCAAGTCAATAGGCTGATGTTGAACCATTTACGAATCGCTACGCTTACGTGTTCGATTTTGGAAAATCTGTCGTTATAGTTCGAAAGCGAAGAATTTGTGTTCAACAAATAAAATTTATACCGAAAAGAATTCCGGGTCGAACACAGGGAGTCTACGTTGATCTATATTTGCAATTATATTTTTTTAGGATTTTTGATAAGCAAGGCGATATAATTACAATGGAGCTATCAGACTAAAAGAAAGAGAGAGAGAGAGAAAGAGAACATGCATTCAATATTTCAACTGTTTATATAATCAAACAAAAATAAAAGTTACACTAGAAAGCGGAAAATTAATTACACTATAAAGCAGGAAAATTCTACACTAGAAAAGTTGTAAATAAGAGTGGGAGAGAGAAGTTATCCTCCTCGACGATTGCTTGCAGGATGAGCCGGACGGGATGACGGCTGGACGAAGGAGAACGAAGCAGGACGAAGGAGGACGAAGTAGAAGAACGGGAACGGAGCAGCACGCCGTCGTCGTCGCGGGATCCACTTCCAAAGGGGAACGAAAATTGGACTTTATCTTGCGAGAAGCATCCCGGGTGTGGGACAAGCTTCTCTTGAGCTTTGGAGGGGTAGAGAGGAGACAGAAGGGATGAAAATTTCGTATGGAGGGGGTCTCCTTTTATAGTTGCAAGGAGCGGGGGCAAAATGGACATTACAAGTTCAAAATAATAAATGAGGGGTCTTTAGTGACGGATAAATCCGTCACTAAAGCCTCCTTCATGGACGTCGTGGGCGGCTCACGTGCGCCTCCTCGCCTGCTCGCGCGCTCAACGGCTTGCGCACGTTCGTCGATTCTCAGCCGTCCGATCGCAAGATCGGACGACTTAGGTTGCGTCTCTGCCCGCCTGTTGTGCGCCCGCCTAGAGAGTGCGATCGCGTGTCCACGCCGCAAGTTCAATCGCGCGTGAATGCAATTGGGTGCGTGCGGCCGTCCGATCTCCATCTGACGCTCTATGCGCCTCAATTGCCCGCGCCTTCCAGCCCCTCGCCGTGGCTCGAACCCGCGCCCGGCGCTCGCGAAAGCGCGCTCGACCATTGCGCTATGGGGCGCAGATGGTCGAGCAGACGCTTTTAAGCGCGAGCGACCACAACCGTTGGATTAAGTTCCAACGACGGAGAGCGATCGGGCACGGGGCCTTCACAAGATGCAAGCGACCGTTTGGGCGGCTGAGATGGCGCCGCATGGCGCCATTTTGGCCGTCCATCTTCTGGAAGTTGTAGATGGTGCCACGGATGTCGGATTGACTCGATTTTTGTGTCGTTGGGCTGCGATCGTCAATCTAAATTCATCCGTGCGGTCGAATTTGTTATCTGAAGTGCGAATTTACACCATCCTGGCCCTTGATCTTCTAGGGTTCCCGGGTCACTATCTGATGCTACGGATGTCTGATTAGGGCAATCTTGGATTCATTGAACTCCAATCATTGCCCTGATCACATCCATATGGTTGGATCTTTGATCCGAGGTCTCGACAAAATGTTTGCCCTGTCCAAGCACATAAAAGGAGACAATTAACCTCCATTTTATTCAAACTACTCTAAATGCAAGATGATGCATGTTATGCAATATTTATATCATGAAATGCAATTTATGCTTAAGAACATGCATAAATAGACATTTTAAGTAGTGTAAATGTGTTTACATCATACCCCCATGCCTATCTTTTGCTAGTCCCTAGCAAAAACTATATGCTATTTATAAAAGAATTAGGTTGGATTATTTGGACTTGAGTTATTTTGAATCATTAAGAAATTGTCTACTTAGGAACTGAACTTTCAAAGACACAATAGTGCCCGGGTATCAGCCAAAATGCAGACCGCCTCAAGCCCTCGCCTTATTAAAAGAAAATTTTCTTTTTCTCTTTTTCACTTTTCTAATTTTTTTGGATTTTCAAATTTTAGGGTTTAAGAGTGGCTTTCTACAGCCATTCAACTCACCCAAGATTTGATGAGAACCCTAAGCTTTAAGCATCGTATTGTGATTGTGATAGACTTGTTGACCGGCAGTTAGAACGGACTTCGGATTTTCATGCCTCTAGGTGACCTAACAAGAATTCTACCTAAAAGTGTATCTTTACAACCGGTAGCTTTCTCTCTACTTTTATTTTTTTTTTACGGGGTCAACACAAGGGTGAATCTAGTGTATATCTCCCCGGTTTATTCTACTTCTCCGCTTCTTCCTAAGTGTTTTGGGAATTTTTAGTGCATTTTCTGAGCTGGGTTCTGGACAACCGGTCGATGAGCTGTTACCACCGACAACTTGCCAGCCATACTCGTGCAGCGAAGTGTGGCTTATTTCTTTTTGTTCTTTTCACCTTTCTTTTTGATTTTTTTTTTTTTTAAGTAGGTGGCTTCCCTGGTCTAAGATTTACCTAAAGGCAGCAAATAGAAAAAGGTCCAGTGACTGGGTTCTGGACAACCTACCTATGGGCTGTTACCCACGATAACTTACCAGCCATATCACCCTAGAAGGCTCATTAGCTACCCAATTTCCGTTAGAATCGCCAAACAACGAGTCAGTGCAAAGAAAGTGTGTAGATGCTTAAAACTCAAAATTCCCTCAAATCAGAGGGCGGGTTGATAAGTTGTGTACTTATCACCTAAACTTATTTATTCCAATTATAATAGAATTAAGATGGCGAGGACTCAAAAACAAATCCACATTTTAGTGGATACACAGGCTAATTAAGTCCAAAGACCTGAGGGGTCTTTGTGTTCAGATCCTAATGTAAAATTTCTTAGGATTGAAAAGTCCTAATGTCCAACTAATCCTTCCTAATTTTTTTTTTTTTAAATAAGAAGAGAGACAATTTATATGGATTTCACAAGGCTGACCAAATAATTCAAGAATGAATCCACTCCCCCATGCCTAGCTGATGCAATGTCCTCAATGAAAAAGAGACATGAAAGAAAGGGTAGAATATGAAAGATGTCACCTGGATATGAAGCTCGTATCAGCCTTGTGTCATATGTACAACTGCTGAGTTTAATGCCATCAGCTAGGCGAAGTCCAACAAAAGAAATCACAGAATGGCTAGAGCAACAGAGTCTGAGACGGGTTCTGGAAGATTACGGTTAACGATAGGCTTTAAGCGTTGACCGTTAACTTTAAAGGTGTTACCCGTTTTTGGGTCAGAAATCTGAACGGCACCATTAGGAAAAATCTGATCAATTATGAATGGGCCATTCCATTTAGATCTAAGTTTACCAGGAAAGAGCTTAAGTTTAGAATCGAATAACCAGACCTTTTGGTTTGGCTCAAAGCTCTTGCGGGAAATCAATTGATCATGTAGAGCTTTGGTCCGAGCCTTGTAGATCTTGGCATTCTCATAAGCATCATTTCTAAGCTCCTCCAACTCAGATAGTTGGAGTTTCCTGGTCTTTCCAGCTAGATTCAGATCTAAATTGCATTGTTTGATTGCCCAGAATGCCTTGTGTTCAATCTCTACGGGTAGATAGCACGTCTTTCCATACACCAAACGGAATGGAGACATGCCGATGGGCGTTTTATACGCCGTACGGTAGGCCCAAAGAGCGTCCTCAAGCTTTTGAGTCCAATCCTTGCGATCAGGCCTAACCATTTTTTGTAGAATGTTCTTGATCTCTCGATTGGAGATCTCAGCTTGTCCATTCGTTTGGGGATGGTAAGGTGTGGAAATTCGATGATTAACCCTGTATTTGCCAATAAATTCCGGAATTGGGCATTAGTAAAATGAGTGCCATCATCACTGATGATAGCCCTCGAAATCCCGAACCTACTGAAGATATTTTTCTTGACAAAATTGATGACCACCTTGTGGTCATTGGTTCAGGTGGGAATTGCCACAATCCATTTGGACACATAATCAACAGCAACAAGAATGTACTGATGTCCAAATGAAGGGATAAAGGGTCCCATGAAATCGATGCCCCGAACATCGAAAATTTCTACAGGAAGAATAGGGTTTAGGGGCATCATGTCTCTCTTAGTTATGTTCCCGAGTGACTGACATCGAGAACATGACCTTGAGAAGTCCTGGGCATCCTTGAATAAAGACGGCCAATAGAAGCCAGATTGCAAGATTTTTGCAGCCGTCTTTCTCCCGGAGAAATGTCCACCACACCCAGATGCATGGCAGAACTTGAGTATATTGTTGAATTCATTCTCCGGTATGCATCGGCGAATAATCTAATCAGAGCCGATGCGATACAGTTCAGGGTCCTCCCAAAAGTAGTATTTGGCCTCAGATTTGAGTCTATCCCGTTGCTGCTTGGTCCATTCCTGGGGGATTTGACCAACGGCCAAGTAGTTAACAATGTCAGCAAACCATGGGGTGTGGACACCTAAAACTGTAAGAATGGTTTTGTCCAGAAAAGTGTTAGCAATAGAAATGTCCGGACAAGAAGAATCACCTTGGAGTCTCGACAAATGATCCGCTACCACATTTTGCACCCCGGCTTTATCCTTGATTTCAAGATCAAATTCTTGAAGAAGAAGAATCCAACAAATAAGCTGGGGTTTAGCATCCTTTTTAGCCAAGAGATGTCTCGAGGCCGAGTGGTCGGTATAAACAATAACATGAGACCCCAAGAGATAAGCCCTGAATTTTTTCAACGCAAATACTACAGCTGGTAATTCCTTTTCAGTAACAGTGTAATTCCTCTGGGCTTCATCTAGAGTTTTACTAGCGTAGTAAATGACAGAGGGCATTCGGTCAATTTTCTGACCCAGGACAGCCCCGACCGCGTAATCAGAAGCGTCGGTCATGATCTCAAAAAGGGCTGTCCAAATTGGTGGTTGCAAAATTGGAGCACAGGTGACTGCCATTTTCAGAAAATCAAATGCCTTTGGGCATGATTCATCAAAAACAAATGGCGTTTCTTTGGCAAGAAGATTGCTCAAAGGACGAGCAACCTTCGAGAAATCCTTGAATCTTCGATAAAATCCCACATGGCCAAGAAATGATCTGATTTGTTTAACAGATGTGGGAGGAAGTTTAGCGATAGCATCAACCTTAGCTTTGTCTGCTTCAATTTCCCATTCAGAGAATACATGACCCAAAACGATGCCTTCTTGGGTCATGAAATGACTCTTTTCCCAGCTAAGGACCAGTCATGTCTTGATACATCGCTTAAGAATCATTTCTAAATTAGCCAAACAAGAGTCAGATGATTCTCCGAAAACAGAGAAATCATCCATGAAGACTTCCATAAACTCTCCCACCATGTCGAAAAATATGGCTAGCATACACCTTTGAAAAGTCGCAGGTGCATTGCATAACCCAAAAGGCATCCTACGAAAAGCAAAGGTTCCATAGGGATAGGTGAAAGTAGTTTTTTCCTGATCCTCGGGATGGATAGGAACTTGGTTGTATCTCCAGTAGCCATCAAGAAAACAGAAGTACTTCTGCCCAGCTAATTTTTCTAAGATTTGATCAATGAAGGGCAGGGGAAAATGATCCTTTTTAGTGGCTGTGTTCAGCTTCCTGTAATCAATACAAACTCTCCAAGAGGAAGCTGAACGAGTTGTGACAGATTCACCTCTCTCATTAGTCACAACAGTAATCCCGACTTTCTTTGGAACAATCTGAATGGGACTTACCTAGGGACTGTCAGAGATTGGATAAATAATTCTTGCATCGAGCCACTTGATGATTTCCTTTTTGACCACTTCTCGCATATTTGGATTCAATCTCCTCTGCATCTGGCAAGAAGGCGGGATCCATCTTCCAAAAATATTCTATGACTATAGTAAGATGGCTCGATCCCCCTGAGGTCATGAATGGTCCAACCAATTGCCTCCTTATGTTCCTTTAGGACCTTAATCAATTTAATCTCTTGCTCCTTTGTCAATTTAGCACTAATAATCACAGCGAGCGTATTCTGCGGTCCTAAAAATTGATATTTTAAATTCTCGGGCAATGGTTTCAATTCAAGCCGGGGTGGGGTAATGATTGATGGTAGGGTAGATGCTGAAGATTCAACAAGAGGAAGAGGTTTTGAGTGAACAAAATCAGTAACCTCTTCCGAAAATGTCAGGTTAGAGGGTTGCGGGCCAAATTCATCAACCAAAGAGGAACTTCAATTGAAGAAACTGTCAAACAAGTTTCAATATTAACATTATCCTCATCAAGTTCCTCAATAAATCCACAATCCCCAAATTTATTGATCGCCTTAAAAATATCCAATTTCATTCGTTGGTCCCCAAAGGCGATTTCCATGCTACCTCATTCACAATTAATGTTGGCCTTTGCGATAGCCAGGAACGGACGCCCTAGAATGATGGGCGTGTTCCTCAGATTATCTAGTACATCCATGTTAAGGACAAGGAAATCTACAGGAAAATAGAAATCCTTTACCTTAACTACAACATCTTCAATAACGCCTCACGGGTTTGTGACCGAATGGTCTGCTAACTGTAGCGTTACTGAAGTTGACCGAAGTTCACCTAACCCAAACTTCTCGTAGAGAGAAGTCAGAATTAGGTTGATGGATGCACCGAGATCCAAAAGTGCTCTATCAAATGTGTAATCTTCGATAACGTAAGAAACCAAAGGAGCACCAGGATCTCTCTTTTTCTAAGGGAGGTAGTGCAGGATAACAGAACTAGCCTACTCGGAGAGTACCACCTTCCTCGGAACAGATTCTCTCGACTTACGCTTTTCTGTACATAATTCCTTTAAAAATCTTGCGTAAGCCGGTATGTGCATGATAGCATCAAGGAGCGGGATATTGATCTCAACATTCTTAAATAAATTCAGAAGCTCCTCATTACTATCAACAGACTTCTTCTTCTTTGCTTTGGTTAAGGCTTCAGGAAATGGAACATGAGTCAGATCTTTGGAATCAGGTTCCTGAGCCTTGATTTCTCCTTTAGAATTCTCCTCTCTCTCCTCAGATTCGTCAGGATTCAAAAGATCAGAATAGTGTGGTTGTGGATCCTGAGTCTTCTTACCACTCCTTAAAGTTACAGAATTTGCAGAAGCGTAAGAATTTGGGTCTTGGGGAGGGTTAGGAAAGATTGGAGGAGCTTGATTGACCATGAATTGTTGATTAGCAGAAGAAGAAGACGAGGAACCCTGCTCAACCACCTGAGCATGTGCGTGCGGGTCCCTCTGATTTCCGTACCCTTGGGCTTGATTGCCCGAATTCATAATGTTTCGCGGGTTGGGTATGAGTTGGGATGGCAGAGATACGGGTTGACGAAAGTTAGCAATGAGCCCGGATTGCAAGTTGCCCAGCGAGTTTTTCATTTGCTGCATGAGCTAGAGCATAGATCCTTGCATCTCTACCATTTGACGGTTCAAATCAGCCTGCCCTGCAGGTTGACAGGCATTCCAAGCTGGCTGATTGACCTGATTCGAAGGCAACTGAGTATATACTTGACCCTGACCCATTGGTCATTGCGGAGCATAGTTGCCGGGTCGGAATTGGGTCTGTTGCCTTGGATTTTTCCAAGAGAAGTTAGGGTGGTTTCTCCAACCTGTATTATAGGCATTCGAGTAGGGGTTGGATCTAACATTCTCTTGTACAGCACAGGCATCCTCATAGGGTGAGGATGGAGAGAAAGAAAGGGAAGGATTAGAAAAACTGGGTTCAAAGGCCCCAGTTGGGAAACCATGGGGTTCCGAAAAATGCTGACTCATAGGTTGAGTCGTATCGAGTTGATTCACGAACTCTCGTCCGGAAGGAGCTCGTGAGGAATGGAATCCCAAATTTTGGGATTGAGTGGATTGAGAGTTGTTCATAGAATTTCCAGCCATCCACTCTTCCATTCTTTTAGCAACCAAGTCCACTTTATCAAGTTTATTACAAATCAATTCCATATCAAGTGAATGAGAGTCATGGACTTCATTGACATTTGATCTGGATTGCTAGGACCGGTTAAAAGTATCCATGGAGGCATGATTAATTGAATTCTCACTCATTTCCTTAAATAAATCATGTGCACTATCTGCATCTTTATTGAGGAAATTGCCTCCACAAGAAGCATCCACATGGTTTCTGAGTTGCTCATTCGACCCATGATAGAAGATCTGCACGAGTTGCCATTTCAGCACCTCGTGGTGTGGACACCTCCGCAATAAGTCTTGGAATCGCTCCCAGGCCACATGAAACTGCTCCCCCGGCCGCTGGGTAAAGGTAGTGATTGCCCGTCTCAAAGCATTGGTATGACCGACTGGGAAGAATTTCTTCAGAAAGGCCGATTTCAACTCATTCCAAGTTGTAATTGGTCTTCCTATTGTCCTATACCA
Source organism: Thalassia testudinum (assembly GCA_037157565.1). Taxonomy (NCBI): domain Eukaryota; kingdom Viridiplantae; phylum Streptophyta; class Magnoliopsida; order Alismatales; family Hydrocharitaceae; genus Thalassia; species Thalassia testudinum. The sequence continues at coordinate 4,251,021 of JAZHRO010000073.1, read as the reverse complement.
ATGCGCGGCTTTATCCCTAAGAGAGTGGGGGAAGAGCCTCATGATCATTTGCTCCTCGTTAACGTTTCGAGCCTTGGTGGTCTGGACCAAAGTGGTCAAATCTTCCAAGTGCTGAAACAGATCTTCGGAGCAAAGCCCATGATAATGTTTAATCAGGCTTAACACCTGGGGCTTGATTTCTATGTCACCGGCTGGAATCTAGACACCAGGACGTTCCCTGTAATTTAAAAGATCATAAAAATCCTTCAATGGCTGAGCGCCCTTCATTCTCTGGAACCATTCCTGCATTCTCTGCATTTGTTCCAGCTGCCTTCAAAATTCTTCCTGTGGATTTTCAAGCAGAGGAGGCTGTTGTTCGGCCATGGGATCAAATTGACCAAAAGTCTAACTTGCGCCTCCTAGAATGTTCTAACGGTCCTTCCAATCGGGGATTCAATGACCGTCTTCCCAGCATAAACTAGGAGAAGGTCGGAAGGACTGGGGATAGGGACCCTGCAGCATAACAAAATAAGGCTGTCCTTAAATGGGGTAGCCTAAGGATCTACTGACTCCCAAAATCATCCTTAAGACTGTAAGTGATTTACTCTACTTGTGTCTGTTTAATCCAACCAGTTAGAAGGAGGGATTGGGGAGAAGGTTCTTCCTTTGGCTTTCGCCTCCGGTTCCTAGTGTACCCCCTAGCCGCGGTCGTTTGACGCTACTCTCCTAGCTAGACATCAGATTAATCAGTATAAGTAGGTTAATCAAAAATAATCTCAGACTAGGCCCTGAAGAGCGAATCAAACCTTAAGGCCAACGTCTACTCAATTTTACTAAGGCCTGGGATTGTGGTTCTTATGGAATGTGATGGGCCCTTACAATGGGTTGTGCCCTTAATGATTGATTGAGATTTGTGTAAGTGCGTGCACAACCAGGGTTTTCAAACAAGATTATTGATAATGAGTGAATTTTAATGTTCAAATCTTGCTTAAGTAGCTTTTAGGGTTTCAAATTAGGTGAATTGCAATCAAGTTTCTAGGCAAACCAAGTTGTAAAACACAGGTGAAGATTGTTTTCCTTTAAAATCAGAAAGAAAGTGGAGTGCCTGGAATATACCTAGATTGAAAACCCTAAGGAGGAGCTACTTGATGAGTTGGTTTTAAATAAAGTGGTGCGGCCCAAACAGCTCAAACAATTAGCCACAATTACACCACTAAGTTAAGCACTCAAAGATGGTTAACCTAGAATGATTTCTACTCTGTTATGTGTTGCTTTGTGTGTACCGGTTCCACAGATTAGAACCCGGTTGAGTAGAAAACAAATCAAGTTGATCAAGTGTCTTGAATGTGGGTGTTTGTTGTGTGTTTGTTGGAAATTACCCCACAAGATTATCTTTTTGTTATTTTTTTATGAATGAGGGTGGAATGAATGTGACTGAAAATCCAAACAACCAAACTATTCCTAGGATTTGTGCAAACACCTAGGTTAATTGGGATTTGGATTTAATGTGGCGAATGGAATTTATGGAGGGGGAAAGAATGGGGGAGCACTTACAATTATCTTCAACTGCACTTTACTCCAGTCTACCGCTTGTTGATTCCTTGACGGAGGTCTCTGCAAAACAATAGACACAAGAGAAAGCTAGTTAGAAAACAAATAAAGTGCAAGAAATGCGAAGGAAAGATCGGAAATCGTTGCCTCCCTGGCAACGGCGCCAAAATGTTGAACCGTTTACGAATCGCTACGCTTACGTATTTGGTTTTGGAAAACCTGTCGTTGTAGTTCGAAAGAGAAGAATTCGTGTTCAACAAATAAAATTTATACCGAAAAGAATTCCAGGTCGAACACAGGGAGGCTACGTTGATCTATATTCACAATTATATTCTTTTAGGATTTTTGATAAGCAAGGCGATATAATTACAATGGAGCTATCAGACTAAAAGCGAGAGAGAGAGAGAGAGAGAAAGAGAACATGCATTCAATATTTCAATTGTTTATATAATCAAACTAAATAAAAGTTACACTAGAAAGCGGAAAATCAATTACACTATAAGGCAGGAAAATTCTACACTAGAAAAGCGGTAAATAAGAATGGGAGAGAGAAGTTATCCTCCTCGACGATTGCTTGGAGGACGAGCCGAACGGGATGACGCCTGGACGAAGGAGAACGAAGCAGGACGAAGGTGGACGAAGTAGAAGAACGGGAACGGAGTAGCACGCCATCGTCGTCATGGGATCCACTTCCGAAGGGGAACGAAAATTGGACTTTATCTTGCGAGAAGCATCCCGGGTGTGGGACAAGCTTCTCTTGAGCCTTGGAGGGGTAGAGAGGAGAAAGAAGGGATGAAAATTTTGTATGGAGGGGGTCTCCTTTTATAGTTGCAAGGAGTGGGGGCAAAATGGACATTACAAGTTCAAAATAATAAATGAGGGGTCTTTAGTGATGGATAAATCCGTCACTAAAGCGTCCTTCGTGGGCGTTGTGGGCGGCTCGCGCGCGCCTCCTCACCTACTAGCACGCTCAATGGCTTGCGCACGTTCGTCGATTCTCAGCCGTCCGATCGCGAGATTGGACGGCTTAGGTTGCGTCTCTGCCCGCTCGTTGTGCGCCCGCCTGGCACATGCGATCGCGCATCCACGCCGCGCGTTCAATCGCGCGTGAACGCAATTGGGCGTGCGCGGCCGTCCGATCTCCATCTGACGCTCCACGTGCCTCAATTGCCCGTGCCTTCCAGCCCCTCGCCGCGGCTTGAACCCGTGCCCGACGCTCGTGAAAGCACGCTCGACCACTGCGCTATGGGGCGCGGATGGTCAAGCGGACGCTTTTAAGCGCGAGCGACCACAGCCGTTGGATTAAGATCCAATGGCGGAGAGCGATCGGGTGCGGGGCCTTCACAAGATGCAAGCGGTCGTTTGGGCAACTGAGATGGCGCCACGTGGCGCCATCTTGGTCGTCCATCTTCTGGAAGTTGTAGATGGTGCCACATATGTCGAATTGACTCGATTTTTGTGTCGTTGGGCTACGATCATCGATCCGAATTCATCTGTGCAGTTGGATTTGTCATCTGAAGTGCGAATTTACACCATCCTGGTCCTTGATCTTCTAGGGTTCCCGGGTCACTATTTGATGCTACGGATGTCTGATTAGGGCGATCTTGGAGTCGTTGAACTCCAATCGTTGCCCTGATCACATCCATACGGTTGGATCTTTGATACGAGGTCTCGACAAAATGTTTACCCTATCCAAGCTCATAAAAGGAGACAATTAACCTCCATTTTATTCAAACTACTCTAAATGCAAGATGATGCATGTTATGCAATATTTATATCATGAAATGCAATCCTATGCTTAAGAACATGCATAAATAGACATTTTAAGTAGTGTAAATGTGTTTACATCAGCTGATGATGAAGCACAAACCCTAATCAATCTAGTGGGTTGATAGATGTGAATCAATAGATGCGAAACCCACCATATACTCTGTGACTTAAATAGATGTGGAAGTGAAAAGCTAGGGTTTGGCTGAATCAGATCATCTTGGTCAGAGTAGGGATCCTCAAATGAAAAAGGGTCGGTGGAGGATGTAGGAACCTTATGGGAGTGACCAGAGAAGGATGGGGTGTGATTATTAGTTTGATCGATATCCGACACCTGATTAAAATGTGGAGGAGAATCATGAGCAACTGGCTCATCAAGAGGAGAATCAGAGTAGAAATTGAGTCTGGTTGCGGGTCAGGGTTGAGAATGGGTTTTGGAAGGCTCTGTATGTGTAGAAGAGGTGGCATCAATAAGAATTGTGTGTGAGGGCTCCTCTAGGAAGGGTTCCAAGGCAGGTTCATCTAGAGAGTCCTCATAATGACCATCAAAATCAAATGTAAATGGCTAAATAGTGTTTAGAGGGTTATGAAAATCTAAGTCAAGGAAAGATTTGAACTCTAGATTGCAGACAATCTTGGCAATTACTGTTTTTTATTCCTGAGGATCAAAAAGGAATGATTCCATCTTAGTGGAACCAAATTTTGAATTAATGATCTCAGGATCTGGGACCTCAAAGTTAGACTCGAAAAATGGGTCGTGGATACTGAGGTCGTAGATTGGCTCGTAGTCGTCAGGAAACAAAGGTTCTCCGAAATCAGAGTAAGATTCGAAATCATCGGAGAACTTGTGAGAATCATGTTCTGCATCTGATTCAGGATCAGAGGTTCCACCACTGAGTAAATCAAGATGTGGAGAAGCAGCAACCTGACTAGGATCTAACCTATTTTCAGATTTTGAGCTCAAAAAGGTGTTCCCATTAAGCATAAGCTCAAGTTCTTTGCTCATAGGGTAGACCCAATCATTTACTAACTCTTCCAACTTAGTTTTTGCATCCTAGATTTGAGTGACTTTCAAAAAATCCATCTGTATCTCTAAGGAGGTTGCATAGGTGCACTCATCAAATATAGGCTTAGAATCATAATCTAAATTCAAAATCTGATTTCCATCACACGAGACCTTGTAATCATCCCGATAAGCCTTAGATCCGAACTCTAGGTTATGGTGTGGGTTGGATCACTAGAATCTAGGTTGGGCTCTACAGAGATGTATGAATTGCTCTCGAGAGTCACCTTATCAGAATAAGGGATGGAATTTACACCTCGAGAGGTTTTGATTCAATCTTAGTATCACAGGTGCCTGGGAAATCTAAGCTTGGTGAACTAGGTTCTTGATTTTCTATGGCTGGCTCAAAATTGTGAACACTTGTAATTGGATGCTCCAAACCTGTCTCAAGACCAGGAATGTCAATTTGTTCATAATTTGAATCAGGTTTCATTTGGGTTGGGGGTCCATAATAAGCTTGATCATCAAACCTGAGATTTAGGGAATTACATGGATTACTAGAATTACTCCAAGATGTCATCTTATCTTCTGGCGGGTATTTTTGATCGATGGATCCACACAATTTATTCAAAAATTCTCCCCATTTTTCCAAAAGATTATGGAGTTCTTCCGGAACTAAAGGATTTGACTAATGTTGCATACAATCATTGTTGTGTAATTTCACCAATTCCGTGTGTTCTGCTAAGAGATCATCCTGAGTCGAACCATTGTTTAGTTGTATCCATATCGTCTCCATACGGTTCAAAATGTGGTTCATTATTTTCTTGAATTTATCTTGAATGTCCCTTTTACAATATTCTTCATGGTTTCTATCAGCATTCTTAATTATCTTTTCTTTCATGCTCATTTGGGACTCAGGTCTTTTAAACAGTCTTCCTATATAGCCAGGTTGCATTTTTTAATCAAGTGGTGGAATCAGGATGTAGAACCAAACTCAGGATTAAATTACAGTTGATCAGATTAGATTAGAAACTCCCAAGAAGATCTGTGTATGTGCTCTAATAGAAAAGATGAGGAACTGGATGTGAAATTTGACCCAACCAAGGTACCCAAAGATTTTTGGATGACTATAGAGGTTCGGGGCGAATGATACCCCTGGATCAGAAAGTCGTCGACGTGAGAATTACTTGGGCAGCCAAGAAGGGAGAGTCCCACAAAGAACATTACACGGTAGAGCATCCCCAAGGGTTATAGGGTTTCCCCCACCTGACCTTCCTTATCACTGAGGGTCCATGTAAACTATAATGGATAACTTGACCTCTTAAGTCTACCAATTTTAAGTCCTAATTTGTGCCTTTAATTCCACTTGATTAGAAGTTAATTTGACTTATGACCTAATTTGGAGGTTGGTTGGACTACTAGGTAGACCAACTTCACTTGACCTGCCATAAAAGATGGAGAATGAAATCTAGGTCAATACCTAGAAATCACCCTGATTGACTCTCAGGTTATTAGGTCCAAGGGTTTTAAGATTCAAGTGAATTTACATCTTGATTTTAGGGTTTCTCTTGATTAGATCTTTTCAACCAAGGGCTTGGGTAGCACACAAATGCGGGAGGGTTTGTTTCCTTTTATGCAGGCAATTGTGAACTATCACTCCAGAACCCTCATGTAGAAACCCTAATTGGCTATATTCCAAGTCCAATTGATCTTAACTTCACCTTGGGCTTTAAGCAAGAAAGATGTTAGCCCAAAGTGATTTAGAATTTAAGCATAGTCCCTAATAGGTACAAGCAAATAAGGTAGGAAATTTCTAAACAGAATTGTCTCAAACTCCAATCAGATATGAAAATTTGTTCGCAAATCAGAAAACCTACCTCCTTAGATGATGATTACTATAAAAATAAGGCACGTGATTCCTAATTGATTGTTTCCCTTTTTTTTATCTTCCCAAAGTTAAGAGGTTGATTAGGGAAGAATAGAAAAGTGACCTGCCCTAGAGTGGTTGATTTACGTGGAAGATTTTCCCGTGATATACCTCGCAAAATTACAACAAATCAAATAGAGCAAGTTAGTGCTCAAAAATATAGCAAGAGAATAGTGATGAATTGCGTGTTTCTCCCCAGCAACGGTGCCAAAATGTTAGTCGCTCTGAATCGGGTTTTAAAATCATTGCTTTATAGTATAGATTGAATCAGTGAGAAAAATAGATAAAATTTATAACTTGAATGTTAGAAATGAAGTTTGAGGTCATTCACTGGGAGCAAATATGGAATTCGTGCACTAATCTCAATAAAATAATGTAAATGAGCACAATTAATTCTCAAAATCAAATATGCAATGTTTGGCATGAGTATATGAAGAGTCAAAAAGAATTCTAGACAAAATAATGGTGATTTGGATCTCCAATTATTAGTCTAACATATATAACAATTACTCAAATATAATCAAATGAGCGACAAGATAATCAGACATTTGATTTTACAATCAGACATCTTAAAAGACGTTGCTATAGTGCTCCTCTTTGATTTTTCTTCTACTGTTGTTCTTTGCCTTTCTCTTCTTCTTCTGTTCTTCCTCTATGGTTCTCCTTTTCTTCTTCTTCAGCCTCTTCTTCTTTTTTCTCTTCACGCATTGAGAGAACTTCTCAAATTCAACTAAGTGTTGGGAAGGGTCTATAGCAAGATCGAACCCTTCCTCGCACTCTCTCTTTCTCTCTCTGGGTCAACCTCTTTCCCGTCTTCACAAGGCCATGCACAGTATTGGGTTATCGGGTATGAGTGCTCCCGGGACTAGGGCCTCCTATAGTAGGGTAGCAGGCGAGGTGTGCGAGTCTAGGTGGGTAAGCGGATTAGACCAGGCCTACGTGCAAGGTGTCACGGGCGAGGCGTGTGAGGGTAGCGGGGGAGCTCACCCCCTATGTGACTTGAGGCGAAGAGCCTCTGTCACTTTTTCAATTTATGCATGATCTTCAGTTTGGAACCACACGATGTGGGACTAAAATGCCCCTCCTTCCTCTCTTGTGAGTAGCTGTTGGGATGGCTTCCAATTGAAGCAAATGAAATGCTCGACATTCCCAAGTGAGCACTTTGGGTGGATGCATGGGTGCCTTCTGCTAAACCTAGGGGTGTCACCTAGGGCAGATCGTGTACTGGAGCAAGCTTCAAGCCTTAGTCGAAGCTCCGGTAATGGCAGTGGACAACAAACAATTGAAAAGAAGCAAACGGCCTTGTGGCCATGGTCGTGCGTGTTTCGCATGTTAGAAGTCAAGGTTACAAGTAACCCATTATCGTAGCTGCAAAACACATCGATCAGATAAAATTTATACCGAAAATCCAAGGGAGTCCCAGGTCCAACACAGGGAGGCAACGTTTACTTTATAGCACTCATTCCTCACTTCCATGGAATGCTGAAGGGTCCTTTTCAGCATACCATGGAAATGAGGAATGAGTGCTATAATGTTTGGCTTCAGTTCAGCAGCACGACCCCCATTGGCTTCAGTCCATGAAAGCTCTTGCTGATATGCAACAACAAAATATTGCTATGCAGTAGAGACAGGACACGGCCTTAGCTGAGATGAGAGCCCAGCTATCACACTTGATGGAGTCCTGTCAACCACATTCACTCCCATCTCAAGCACAACCCAACCCTAGGAACATACCTGCTCAGAGGTATGTCCAACCTAGATCAGCAATGCAAGACCAAGCACATGTCATTTCACAACCTATACACAACACTGAATTCTTCACTGACTCAAGTTCTTCTCTTGCACAAACACAACCACCTCTGCTACCTAACACTGATTTACCATCTACCTCTAGAGCTGAACTAAATGCCATAGTCACTAAGAGTGATAAAAGCACACTAGATCCATCACTTCCAACACCTACCACTTCTAGTTCTGCTCCTCCACTTCCTACTTCTCCTCTACCTATGACTGAGCCTCTTTTCACCAATCCTGTACCTTTTCCTGAAGCTTTAAAGAAGGAGAAAGGAAAGAAAGAGACTTGTGTGGCACCTGAGGAGGATTTGCTTAAGCTCTTTGAGCAAGTCCACATAAACATCCCCTTGTTGGATGCAATCCTCCACATTCCTCTTTACGCTAAGTTTTTAAAAGACCTATGCACACCTAAGCGTAAAGCAAGAATTCAAAAAGGGACTAGTCCAATCATCCTCTCGGAACAAGCTAGTTCCATCATCTCTAGTACTCTCCCAACTAAGATGAAAGACCCAGGCACCCCTCTCTTATCCTGCATGATAGGTAACACCACATTTAATAGAGCACTACTTGACCTAGGTGCTTCCATCAATCTTATCCCAACCTCTCTGCTGACACATTTTGAGGTTGGCAATCTGAAGGCAACCGAGGTGTCCCTGCAATTAGCTGACAGATCAGTTAAGACACCTCAGGGAGTGTTGGAAGATGTCATAGTGCGAGTCAAGGATTTTTACTTTCCTGTAGACTTTATAGTCCTTGACATGGAAGTGCCTGAAGATATCCAGAACACACCTATCATTTTAGGAAGACCTTTCTTGGCTACGGCCAAGGCAAACATCAATTGTGAGGAGGGCCTTATAGAATTTAAGTTCGGAGATCAGAAAATAAAAATTGATATTTTTCAGGCCCAAAGAGGACCAACCTATAGTTTAATTGAAGAAATCTTTTCTCTGGATTCTTTGGATCAGTTGGTTGAGGATACCTTAATCAATTCATTAAATTTAGAACCTCAACACTCTTTGGACTCTGACTTGACTTCCACTGAGATACCAAATTTAGAAACTAAGGACCTACCTCCTATTCCTTTAGTATCTCTAGGATCTCCTGAAACTTTCACACCTGCTCCTTCTGATCCTGTGCCTGTTGAACTCAAACCTCTTCCTGACTCTCTCAAATATGTTTTCTTAGGACCTGATCAGACCTATCCGGTAATTGTTAACTCTTCCTTATCATCTGATCAAGAATCATGGCTCTTATCTGTCCTAAGAGCACATAGACAAGCTATAGGATGGAACCTTTCCGACCTAACTGGCATCAGTCCTTCTTATTGCACACATAGGATTTTCACTAAAGAAGGATCTAGACCTACTAAACAGCTCCAACGTAGATTGAACCCTACATTACAAGAGGTGGTAAAAAGTGAAATGATTAAGTGGTTGGACAATGGAATTATCTTCCCAATTTCTGACAGTAGATGGGTAAGTCCTGTTCAAGTTGTGCCAAAGAAGGCCGGACTTACCATCATCACCACTGATTCTGGAGAAGTCATCCCTACATGCATTGCTAGTTCATGGCGAGTATGTATAGATTATCGAAAACTCAACCAAGCCAAGAAGAAAGATCATTTCCCTTTGCCCTTCATTGATCAGATATCGGAAAGGCTGGCAGGGAATAGATTTTTCTGCTTTTTGGATGGCTATTCAGGATATAATCAGGTGGCAATTCACCCCGATGATCAGGAAAAAATGACATTCACCTGCCCTTATGGAACCTTTGCATTCCGTAGGATGCCTTTTGGATTGTGCAACGCACCTGCTACATTTCAGCAATGTATGTTTGCAATCTTTTATGACTTAGTAGGTGATTGCTTAGAAGCCTTCATGGATGACTTCTCGGTCTTCGGGAGCACATTTGATGCATGCTTAGACCACCTGACTAAGGTCCTGCAAAGATGCATAAATGTGAATCTGGTACTTTCCTGGGAGAAATCTCATTTCATGGTAACTGAAGGACTAGTATTAGGTCACCTTATTTCTGAGAGAGGAATTGAGGTTGACCGCACGAAGGTAAAGTTGATTTCTGATTTACCACTACGTTGGTTGGTTAAATAGATTCGATCTTTTCTCTGGTATGTTGGTTTTTATCGCCGCTTTATAGTGGATTTCTCGAAAATAGCCCGACCTCTCACTACTCTCCTCTCTAAAGATGTAGACTTCCAGATCTCTGACGATTGTGTTCGTGCCTATACGACATTTCATGATCTGATTACCAAGGCCCCCATACTGCAACCCCCGAATTGGTCTCACCCTTTTGAGATCATGTGTGAAGCCTCTAATTATGCAGTAGGAGCTGTCCTTGGTCAAAAATTGAACGGGAAACCCACAGTCATCTATTACGCTAGCAAGACCTTAGATGAAGCCCAGAGGAATTACATTGTCACGGAAAAGGAATTGCTAGCTGTAGTATTTGCACTGGAGAAATTCAGACCTTATCTTTTAGGTTCCCACATTATAGTCTACACTGACCACACTGCAGTTCGACATCTTCTCGCCAAGAAGGATGCGAAATCTCGTCTAATTAGATGGATCCTGCTTTTACAGGAATTTGATTTAGAGATTCGTGATAAGGCCGGAAAGCAGAATGTGGTAGCTGACCACTTATCCCACCTTCCTTCTAAAGCGATTTCTCCTTCTTTACCCATTTCTGATCACTTCCTTAACGAGCAATTGCTGGTCATTCATTCTGATCTTCCCTGGTATGCTGACATTGTCAACTACCTGGCTTCTGGAATCCTCCCCATTGATTGGGTTCGACATCAAAAAGACAGACTTAGATCCGAGGCCAAGCACTATTACTGGGAAGAACCCTAGCTTTTCAAGCATTGCAAAGACCAGATCTTTAGGAAGTGTGTTCCAGATAAGGAGATTAGAAGCATCTTATCATTCTGTCATGACCAGGCATGTGGCGGTCACTTCTCTGGCAAAAAGACCGCTGCAAAGATTTTGTAGAGCGGTTTTTATTGGCCCACAATCTTTAAAGATGAACACAAATATAGCAGGGCATGGTCACGCTGTCAGTCTCTCAGCAGTATTGGCCACTGAGACATGATGCCCTTGAATCCAATCATGGTGTGCAAAATCTTTGACATTTGGGGCATTGACTTCATGGGACCTTTTCCTAAATCTTATGGCTTCGAGTACATGTTGTTGGCAGTTGAGTATGTTTCAAAATGGATTGAAGCCATCCCCTCGAGGACTAATGATCATAGAGTTGTGACACAATTTGTTCAAGATTTCATCTTCTCTAGATTTGGGGTACCAAAAGCCATCATTAGTGATGGAGGGTCTCATTTTAGAAACACACATTTTCAGTCCCTACTTCAAAAGTATGGGGTGTCACATAGGATAGCTACACCATATCACCCTCAAACCAATGGACTTGCTGAATTGTCCAATCATGAGATCAAGAAGATTTTATAGACTACCATCCGACCAGATAGAAAGGATTGGTCTTCCCGCCTTTCTGATGCGTTGTGGGCATATAGGACAGCCCACAAAACCCCTTTAGGCATGTCTCCTTTTACACTTGTGTACGGGAAACACTGTCATCTTCCCATAGAACTAGAGCACAAAGCCTATTGGGCCATTAGAAAGTGTAACTTGGACCTAGAGAAGGCCGGTGATCTTAGGAAATTACACATTTCTGAGCTTGATGAATTAAGGAATGAATCTTATGAAAGCTCAAGGATTTATAAGGATAAAGTTAAGGCCTTCCATGACCGTCACATTCTTAGGAAATCTTTTCACCCTAGTCAAAAAGTCCTTCGCTTTGACTCTAGACTAAAACTCTTTCCTGGGAAACTAAGATCAAAATGGACTGGACCTTTCAAGATCTTAAGAATATTTGACAATGGAGCTGTTGAGATCACCGAAATTGACAAATCTGAACCTTTTACTGTAAATGGTCAAAGACTGAAACCTTTCATTGAGCCGCATGATCTCAGACTTGTCAATTCCACCATTTCGCTCCTACATTTTCAACTACCAACTAAGTTTTTGCCTAGTTGAAGGCGTTAAACTTAGCAAAACCTATCCTTGTACATAGTTGTTTTTCACCTTTCTTACTCTTTCCTTTATTTGTATATAGTGTCTACCCTTGCATTTTGAGCATACTTTCATAGACACACATGTCATGCATTTCACTTCCTAGCCCGACTATTCACTCTGATCCTAGATCAGACTTAAAATCGTCCGCACAGAGATTTTATCTCCTCATTCCGACTTCCTTCCATCACCCAGTCTAGGATAGTAAAAAGCAGAGCATGCATTTGCATCCACCCTATTCATTCAATGAGGACATTGCAACATTTAAGCATGGGGGGGTTGTAAATGGTGAACCATTTAAACTGAAATGCAATTGGAGACACACCTATAGTACATATAGTATTATCAAAAAATATATACTTAAAAAAAATTGAAAAATTTTGAAAAATTTTTGAAAAAAATTACAAAGCTAAAAATACAAAAAAATTACAAATTACAAAAAATTTCAAAAATACAATAAGGGACATGCACCCTATTATCAAGGGAGGACATTGATTTCAAGGAGAAAGGGAGGAAAAGATAATAGATAAGTGTTTAACTATGATCTTCTAGCTGAAAACAAAAATTAGAATAAGTGACTATGGACATTCAACCATTACTGTTTTGATCTGCCAGGCCATAAGAGCTTGATACAAGATTGGGCTTAATACACTTCGAGACTTGATAAGATAGACCACAGTCTCTCCTAACTTTAGGACATATTCTTGTACCTGAGTCACCAGTACAAGATTCGTTGGTTTGCTTTGACTTAGGAGTTTAAGTAACCTTGGCTTACACTACACAATGTCAGGAAAGACCACTTGAACCTAAACCTCAACCCTTGTGTTCATTAGGGAAGGTGGAGTCCTTACCTTTGTGTGCAGGTAGACTCTTTGTCCTAATCTTTAGTCTTGTGTCTAGGAGAAACTCTTTCCACAAATAAATTCACCCACCAAATACAGTACGCTCTACCAAATAAGTTCCGGAGACATACTATTCAAAAAAAAAAAAAAAAGAAAGAAAAGTCAAGTATGTTCTCCAAAAATCTGGAAACACAATTGTTCCACCAAAATTGTTTTCAGGGTTCAAAACAAATACCCTGTTTGTCCACCAAAAATTTCTTTGATCCACAAACACAATAAGGGTTGGGTTTGAATATCCATCAATTCTTGAGAGTCATCCGAAAACATGAGCTAAAGTTAGGACCAACCTGGACTTAAAAAGAAGTGAAACCCTGGGAGTGAGCTTTAGAATTCACTTGGTTAGTCCTGACTTATCACAAAGCACAGCCATAACCTCATAGCATTCTGAGTCTCTGTAAAACCCCCTGAGTCCTGTAATTCGACTTGAGGTTTAAATATCAAGAGTCCTTGTTGGTTGAGAGATGGTCTATGTCATTTAAGCCTCGAGTTCTGGTAGGTTATCCTCAGTAATAAGGTTCTCACAATGTCCAAAAACACAGTTGGTTTATTGAAAAATCTTTCAGCCTGAAGATCATCATCAAACACTTAAAAATTTTTGAAAGAAGAAAAAGATATCTCTTCACACTTACCTTGCTGATACTCAAATTGCCTTACACTTCAACAGATTGTTTGCTAAGGGACTAGCAAAACGTAAGCATGGGGGTATGATGAGTGGCTACTTATCATGGCTAAAAAGCTGAAGTTAAGCTAGACACTAAGTAAAACAACATCATATTAACAGAAAAAAAAAGGTTTAAGTGTGGGAATTAAAGAAAAAGACCTAAAACCTTTACTCTGTGCTAAAACTTCATAATTAGGTCACAAAAATGAGATATTCTAAAAGCAAAGTACAAATGATGATCCATGTGTCAATTGAACACATAAATAAGTTTGAAAGGCCAAATCAGAAGTAAAATCAATGTCTTAAATGTTCAATTAAGCACATATAAAAATTTGAAGGCAATTGGACATCATTTAGGTTATGAAATAGGTAGTTTACACTTAGGTCCTTCATGCGTTACACTCCTACCCTTAAAAACCCCTCTTTGGACCTACTTGTAAGCCGTAGGGACCCTTTTGAAAGGCTACAGGGCCCTTCCAGTTATAGTTCTTTTCACTTATGGGCCTGCACGCTATTCTTCTACCCTTCGTTCAAGGGTCTGTCTGCAAAATTTCCTTCATTTCAGAGAGAAGCCTGCTGCTCTTCGCACGCACTGTAGCGCGCAAAGAGCACGGCCAATCTCAGCCGTCCGTCGCTCTTCAAGATCTCGATCTACGATCAGATTCGATTGGAAGTTTCACACAATTCGACGTGTGCGATCACCCCTCTCCCCGGATCTCATCTGACGGTCAGATTTTGTGCTTGGCTCACCGCGCGCTCTGCCCTCTCATCCTCGCCGTCGGTTGCATCTTGTTTATCCTCACCTGCACGGAGATCTCAGCCACTGAGCATGCTTCTTAAGCACCTTAGTGGTGTCGCGTGCAAGAGATCGCTCCCTCCTACACCTCTTAGCGATCATTCGTCCACTCCAGTTTCCCCTCCCCATCCAGTCTCTGATTTCACAGCTACCGGCTGTGAAATCATCACCTTCTCTCAACACTCCTCATCGCTAAGGACTTCGTAGCACCTGAGGACAACCCTAGAGCCTCACTAGATGTCTCTTCCCTCTGCTAGAGTCATCTTCCTCCTTAGCCACCGGCTAAGGACCCATAGGTCCCATTCTTCCTATTAGATTAGGTTTTTAATTCTGCATAGTAGTTTTAGCTGTAGTTAAGTAGTTTAGAGTAGAATTAGTATAATTGTTAATGTTTAACTTTCGTTGTAGGATAGAGTAGTTGTAGTAGTAGAATTAGGCTTAAATTCCCCACCCCTCACCTCCTCTGATCATTTCAGATCAGAGGGGAAGACTTCACAAACCAAGTTTTCAAATTATCTCCCTCTCCATATTTTCATGTCCAGTTCTTATTTTCCACGATTTGTTTGCTCATCTTCCACCCATACACTCTGACCCAATTTCAGATCTGAAATTGGCATCACAAGCACTTGAAGGGCTTCCCACTCATCTCACTCTTGGTCACAAAAGCCCGTGATTTTGGGTCGAATTTTTCAGTTTGTCAGATTTCTCCTCAATATGGATTTTAAGGATTTTTTACTTTCTGGATTTACTGCTTGATCTGACAAATTGAAGTTGATTTGAATTCCCTGTTGGCAAGGATTCTGAGAGGATTTCTGGTGACAGAAATCATCTCAGAAGAGCCATACTTAAATTTGTTTTGATAATGTCTTGAACGCATTGAATGCAAGTTAGATCTAAGGATGATTACTGTGGTAATTTGAAATCTGATCTTGCATTCATAAGTTTTTTTTATGGCTGTCTGGTTTGTCTGGTAATTTCCTAACCTAAGGAGTTCTCAATACTTAAGGTTTCAAGAAACTGGGATTTGATCTTATGGCTGTATTTCATTGAATTAATTCTTCCTTCATGCTGTCTATAACATTAGGAAGAGTTGATTCAGTGATATTTGTGGATTTCTTCTGAAATGAAGCTTTTGATGAGGATTTTTGGCATCTGAATTGAGATACTTAGTGATTTTCGTGAGAAATTGAACCCTTGTCAGATTTGGGATTTACTTATTTGCTTGTTAGTTGGTTTTGATTGACTCTGATCCCAGTAACAAAGTAAAGTGCTGCATCTTGCAGCTACATATTTCTTTCTCTCCAAACTCACCTTTCTTCTCAAATGGACTAACTGCAGCATCTGTTAGCCCATTTGGACAGTGGCTTTGGCTACTGTTAAAAGACAAAAAAAATTTGAACTGAGGACTCTCTCCTCAGTTAGGTCTTCCTGTTTCATCTGCTACTGCTGTAGGATTTTTAGAACCAATCAAAGTGAGAAAAACTCCTAAACTTAACACCATACATTTAAAACTCTGTTAGACCATTTGGATAGTGGCTTAAGCTGCTGATTAAAAGAGAAATCCGAAAACCATGCATATAAAACTCTGTTAGCCCATTTTAACTCTTCCCTTCTCACCTTTTGGGCAGTAAATTAAACTGCTGCAGAGTCTGGAAGCTGACAGTAGATTGTTTATCTCATTTAGCTCTTCCATTCTCATCTCCTATTGCTCCCAAAAATACATACAAAATTTTGGTAGACAGTATATATAGAAAATTACTTATTTATATTACTCTGTATACTCCTATATACATAAGTTCTATGTAAATATTAAACTGTATATATTACTATATATATATATGTAAATAGCCATTACATACATATAACTATATAACTAACTATGTAAGTATATTGTATACTGTAATCTGATTTAAAATAATATATGTATATTAATTTATATATAGGCAGTATGTAAATAGTATATTACTCTGTAAGTATATATATGTAGTACATTGTATATTCTATAAAACTGTATATATCTATGCATATGTAGATTACAAGTAAATAAAATCCTGTACCTTAATTTAATCCTTTATATATAATAAATAATGAATTTTTTCAGTTAACAGCTAAGTGGTTAAATTAAATTAGATAAATTAGTAATTTAGGGTTATAATTAAGTTAATTGAATCTATATACTTAGGCAAATATATCTTAAGTAATTTAAGCTAGTTAAAGTATATTTATACCCTTTTTATATTACTTTAACTTAATTTATAAGTAAAACTATCAAAAACTACTATTTAAATGTAAATAAAATAGAAATTAATTCGGAAAAATATAATAAAAATGTGTATAAAATACTTATGTATGTAATCTAACTCTGTATAAGGTCAATTAGACCATTCACTAACTAATTTATAAGTAATTAACCAAAAAAATCTAAAACAGTGTGTAAAAATAGCCCACTTGAGTGAATTTATTTATATAGTAAATCTTATTAAAATTTAAAATTAATTAAACAATTATATAGTATAATGTAAATACTTTATTTTCCATAATTTATTTTTATTTTTTAAATAAATTATGGCCCTCGAATTGAGGGCCAAAATCGCTTCTAGCCGCAGCTGTGTGCGATTTCCAGCACATATGTGGCACTCGAATAGCGCCACATCGTGCGCAGCAAACCGCACATAGCGGTATATATTGTTTTTATGCATTAGCTGATCAGTCGTCACGGGCGCCGGGCACCCGAAACAACCGAATATTTGATCCGATTATGAGCATACTGTCTGAGCATATGAGATAGCATACAAACATATGTGTGGGGCCGGGGGCCCAAGAGGCGTGTGTGCGTGGGGCTTGAAGGCCCTGTGCTGAGTTAAGAAAGAAAAGCGTAATTAAGCAGCCTAATGAGAATTAGGGTGCGCTTAGTAGAGGTTTGGTCCCACCCTATGGGTACTGTGTATCCCTCGAAAAGCACACCCTCAAATTAAAGACATTTTTAATTGATTAAAGAGAGTTAATGACAGTTGTTAAAAGCCTCTCCTCCACAGCGTGTAAAAGTCATTAAGCCAAAGTGTAAACACAGAAGAAGAACACCTGTTGAGAATCTGTGTGAAGGAAGAAAGAGAGAGCGAGATGTTGTACATACGTAAGTAAAAATATGCATACAATAAAAATATAAATAAATATATATATATGTATACGTAGTATAGACAATTATTTGTTTAAATAAACCAATATATTTACTAACAGAATAAAATGTCACCATAAGTGTCACTACAGACCCCAGTTTCCTTCCTTAAGTTTGTGTATAGTGTTTTCTAGGATCTAGCGACGCTTATGTCTGTCACTGAAACTGTTGTATGTGTTACTGTACATAACAGACTAGTAAGTTAAGTTAATATACTATGTCATCTTAGTCTATTGTGTACTCTCATGCAAGTATTAATACTATAACTTGTAAAGACATAATTTAAAGTATAGTGATAAATTGTATGGTACTTGTTTATAGTTAGTATTTGCAAGCATTTCTTAGTAATTAGGCAAACAATGTCCACATTCATTCATTCTTTAATAAGATGTAAAGCTTCTTTTTGGAATTAGAGGATAATTTTGAGATCAAAGAGCGATGTAATTCAATAAATTGCCTCCCAGTGAACGACTTGGTATAAAATCGGTAAAAATTAGATAAGTAAATAGTAATAATGGTTGTAATGACTGGTACTCCATACAACTCACCACAATGACACTCATGATGTTTCAAATCACAACATACTACAACACACACCATTACACATTACCACATCAGTCATTAACAAATCCTCCATTGTATTATTACCTAACCACAAAAAATACACAATTAACCTAAATTATATACAACTACTCAAAATGCAGAATGATGCATGCTATGCAATATTTATAACATGCAATGCAAATCCAAGCCTAGGAACATGCATGAATAGGCATTTTACCCTCAACAAATGTGTTTACATCAGGCCACATCAGAAGCTCTCAGGAGCTTCGCCGGACATCATGGAGTGTAACTGTGGTGGTGGCATGCTGTGAGGACGAGTATAGGTGGTTGGCAAAGGCAAAATAGGTCGTAGATGATGGGTTTGTTCGGTAGAGGGTTCGGGTGGATGGGAAGGAAAATAAAGATAGGGGTTTTGTGTGCGGAGGGACAGTGGTGCTTTTGGGAGTTGTGGCATGGCGTGTAGATGAATGTAGCGATGGGGGTGCCTCGTCGGAGGAGCAATCAGAGATGGAGAAGATGAAGGTGGTCACGTGTGTCAAGGGTTGAAAAAAGGATAGGAGGGGAATCTAACCTTCTGAGCTAGGGAATTAATCTAACCTAGAACTACTAGACAAAAGGGGGAGAATGACTTGCTATGGGTACGTCAGCATCGGGGACGAAGGTGCACCAGTGAGGGTAGGACGACGAGTACGATAGAGGGAGAGAAATTGGTTTGTACGGCACGACGCGGAGGAAGATGTGGAAGATGAATTCACCATCAATTGCAGACGGATGACGATGGAGGTTAGAGAAGATCGTCAGACGTCGAGGAGCTATTCATTCAGAGAGGAGGGATGAATTGAAGGTTTTCCGACCAAATTCAAGCGTGGGATGGACGACATCCACTGGGGTTCCTTTTATAGGCCTTTAGAGAGCGGTTAGAGCTTGGAAGCTTGGCTTCCAAGCTTGCAAGGCTCATTGGAGTTGGAAACCCAACACTTTGAAGGATTCGCATGAGGATTTGGGCACAAATCAGAGCCCAACGCATGGCTCAAATTGTTGGAGATTATCTTAGGAATTTCCCTTCCAATTTTTGAAGGGATTGAGTGAGAAATCAAGGAGATCTTCCTATTTGAAGGTCGTCGGAGTACGATTTAGGAAACTGCAGGTGGCAAGGACCTATTTGTGAAGAAGGAGATGAAGTTAGGGGGTAAATGTAAATACCTTCAAAAGCTAGGGGTAGGGGTGTGGAAGAAAGAATCAGACTGGACTGAAATGCAAACTTGGTCAAGACGATCTCTGATTCAGCCCAAATTTTGGTACAAATCTAATTTGGACCCAAGAAATCTGATTGTGAAATTGGATTTAGGTTTTGACCAAATTTGTCTCGATAAATTGTACAATTACCCAAATTAGGGCAACTTTCCGTCTGAGACTCTATTTTAGGTCAAAATGGGTTTGATGGTCAATTTGAAGATGCCAAACCTTATTGAATATTTTTCTATGAATTTTAGAGGGTTTATGTGGATTTTATCTTGACCAAAACCTCATTAGATTAGGTGGGTCTATTTTTAGGGTTTCAGATGTCATTTAATTCTCAAAACGAGTGAAAACTCATTTCTGTCTGCACGGACCCACTTGTTATACATTTAAGACCATTTGACCTTTAATTAACCCATGAGAAATACCGTGATTGTTCTGCAATTGAGATATGATGCTAAAATTGTAGTTTTACCCCCATTTTACTGTATTTCCCTTAAAATGGATTTGCAGTGAATTATGATCTTCTAGCTATTATGTAGGAGCATTTATTCCTTGATTATGACCAATTAAAGATGGATATGGCTTATGATGATGTTATCATCTCCTCGTCATGTGGCACCATTAAACCTCATCCCTCCACCTAACCACCACCATATAACTCAATCCTAGCCTTACAGCACACTCAACCAACCCTTAACCCTAGTTCCTACCAAAAGATGGTGCCAACCTGTTTTAGTGAATTATTTGTTATTTAAGAGACACATTGTAGTATCGGACAAAATCACTCAAAACAGATAAACATTATAACTCGAATGAAGTCCGAGGTCGTTTGCTGGGAGGAAATGTGGAATTCACGCGCTAGTCTCAATATATAATGTAAATGAGCACACTTAATTACTCAAAATCTAATGTGCAATATATGGCATGAGTATATGAAGAGTAAAATGTAATCTAGGCAAAATAATGGCGATTTGGATCACCAATTATTAGTCTAACACATAGAATAATTACTCAAATATAATCAAATGAAGGAGCAGAGATAATCAGGAAATAGATGTCTTAAAATGTGTTGGTACCGTGATTCCTCTTTTCTTCAGCTTTTGATATTCTTCTTCTTCTTCCTTACCTTCTCTCCCTGCTTCTTCTTTCTTTCTACTGTCCTCTTCTTTCTCTACTCTATGTCTTCTTCACTTCTCTTTCTTTCTCTGCGTGCCTCTTCTTCTTCAGCCTTCTATCTTCTCCTCTTCTCTGACCTTTGCCTTTTCTTTCCTCTTCACTTGGCTCTATCTCTTATGCACAGGGGGGTACCTTCGATTTTTGGCTAAGTGTCAACTAATACACAATAGAGCAAAACCCCCCTTAACCCTACGTGCTCTCTTTCTTTTCCTTCTCCTCTTCCTTTCTTAGGGTTCTCCTCTTTCACGTCCTTTCAGGGCCATGCACAGTACCGGGTTATCAGGTAATCGATCTAGAGCGCACCTGGGACCAAGGCTATCAGTGTAGGGTAGCAGCCGAGGTGTGCACAGGTGTAGGTGGGTAAATGGATCAGAGCCAGGCCCACAGTGTCACGGGAGAGGCAAGTGAAGGGGCGCGTGTGGGGGACCTCACCCCCCAAGTGTCGAGGCAAGCAGCAAGATGCAGAAATTCAATTTATGTTACGACATCTACTTTGTTGAGAACAATGTGGGACTATTTAGTCCCCTTGTTCGTCGCATGCGGTTCTGCAGGTGGGTTGCCCTTCGAATTGAAGGTGATGAGGAGGTGGTCTCCTCCAATTAATAGACTGGGTGGACCCCTGGGATGATTTTGCACAATTTGGAGCCTGCGCCTGGAGTTGCAGGTGGTTGGAGCTTGAAGAACAAGGCAGGGATGATGGCGGCAATGGTGGAGCACCAGCGAAACCTGAAAAGCATGGATACGGCCTCACAACCCAATTAAACAAGTTCAGGACCTTCGTCGGACCATGGTTAATGTGTGGGTTGTGGTCTTGTGGACTTAGAGTGCATGAGGCGGCCGGACGGTGACAGAGATGGCCGTGAGACGCTGGGTTGTTCAATGGAGGGTTCGAGTGGATGGGAAGGCAAATAGAGATAGGGGTTTTGTGCGAGGAGGGATGGTGGTGCTTGTGGGTGTGTTGGCAAGGCGGATGAAGTTGTGTAGCAGTGGAAATGCCTCACCGGAGTGATCGTTGATGCTGAGAAGACGAGGGTGGTCGCGTGAGTTGAGGGGTTGTTTTTGGATTTTTAGGGTGTAAAGCTAATCAAGCGAACAAAGGATCTAATATAACCCTAATTTAATAGGCAAAAGGGGGAGGACTACACCAGTGTTGATAGGCAAGTGCCTAGGAAGAAAGTACTCCAGTATGTAGGATGGTGACGAAGACGACGATAGTGGGAAAGCGATGACGACTGGTATTGCATGACGCAGAGGAAGATGAGGAAGAAGAATTCGCCATCGGTATTACGATCGGATGACGAGGATAGGAAAAGGGAGTCGTCGGAGCTTAAGAAGCCTTTCGGTAGGAATAGGAGGGAGGAAATAAGGGTAGATCCGGCCAAAATCAAGCTTAGAGTGATCGATCTACCCTGGGGATCTTTATATAGGTAGAAGGGGGTCTGTTGAAGCTTGGAATCCAAGCTTTCAACCTTGGAAGGTCACCGAAGTTGGAAACTCTAAAGTTACCCGAATCTCTCATGCGTTTGCATGAGAGATTGGCAAGGTTGTTGGGCTCAAGAATGGATTCATTGGATAGAGAACTTCTCAAGGAATCTCCTTTCCAATTTTGGAAGGGATTCATTGATCAGAGTAGGAGTTCTCTTCAATCAAAGGTTGCCAAAAAAGGATTCATCCGCGATAATGGTGGAGGGACCTGTTTGCAAAGAGTGACAACAAGGATAGGGGCCTGTTTGTAAGGAATTCGAAAGTTAGGGGCATGTGTGTGTGAGAAAAGACTCAAACAGGACCAAATTGCAAAGTAGGTCAAGATGATCTCATATTGGGCCCAAATTTTGGTACAAACCTAATTTGGACCCAAGGAATATAATGGTGAAGTTGGATTTTAGTTTTGACCTCATTTGACTGGGTAATTTTCATAATTAACCAAATTAGGGAAAAAGTCTATTTGTGGCTCTATTTTAGGTCATGATGGGTTCTGATGGTCAAATTGAAGATACCAAACCTTGAAAATATTTTTCTATATCTTTTAGAAGGTTTATGTGAATTTTATCATTACCAGAACCACAGTAGATTAAGAGAGTCTATTTTTAAGGTTTTAGATGTCATTTGATTCCTAAAATGCGCGAAAACCCTTTTCTGTCTGTAGGAACTCACTTGTTAGACATTTAAGATCATTTTACCTTTAATTAACCCTTTAGAAATCCTATGATTGTTCTGTAATTAGGATGTTCTATTAAAACTGCAATTTTATCCCTATTTTACTATTATTCTCTCGGAATGGATTTGCAGTGAATTAGGGTCCTCTGGCTGTTATGTAGGAGTAGTTAATGATGGAATATGACTAAATAAAGCTAGATATGGCTGATGATGATGTTATCATCATACCCCTTGCCTAACTTTTACTAATTCCTTAGCAAAATATCATGGATTTAACTCAAATTCTAGACCATGTGTTCAGATCTCCGATGTATGCTTTCTTTTGTAGATTAGGTTAGAATGCTAATAATAGGCCTAGAGGCACTCAAGTACCAACCAAGATCCAGACCTGACCAGCTTTAGCCTCAGTCTACCATGAAGGTTTCTAAGGCTCATAGGAACTAACCTAAGGCTTGTTGAACTCTACAGTTAAAGCACCCGTGCTTAAAACATGGTTAGCCTATGTTCAATTTCCAGTGTATTTTTGTAAGAGAGAGATAGAAGAATTTTTTGCATTTGTTTTTGGACAGTTTTCTCTCTCTTTTTCTTCTTTATTTCTAGCCTCAGATTGGCATTACAACACAATCTGTATCGGATTCCTAGCTTCCACCATCAATCCTTGCAAGGTCCCTAGCAATCGATGCTTCGGATAGCATCGGCCATGGCAACCCCCAGAACTTTGGCTTTTGACACTTCGAGATAGTGCTGCCCTTGGAGTTCTATAGCTAAATTAAGGCCCTGGTAATCAATAATTTGGGATAATCCTGCCTATGGCACCTGAATTAGCACAAGGTGCTTACATGCCCCCGGTAGGATATTTAGATACGCTAGGAGACAAGCAACGAGGAGACGGTATGTTATTGCGCATCTTCGAGGGGAATATCTCGCCTCTCCACATCGGGAACTCATCCAAATCAACTTGTGTTGATAAGCCGCTCCTAATCTAGGTGGCTATTTCATAACAGAATTAATCCTTTGCGTGATTTTGATAATTAAGTGCACTGAACCAAACTTGTGTGTTGATTAGGGTGCTTAGGTTACCGAGTCCTGCAAATCAGAGGTCAATTAATGAGGCCGAATAATCCCTAAGCCTTAGACCTAATACTTAAGCTTTGCATTTTTTTCAACCTCTTGAGGACTATCTAGATCCTAAAGGATATGTGAATTTTTAAGCCTAAACACAAGCCCATGAGGCCTAAGATCAGCACTCATGCCAATCTCAATGCCTCTTAGCACTATGTCTTTTGTTTCTCTCTTTTGATTTGGTCTAGAACTAAGTAGATTCCATAATCTTTTACTAATGAATATCTCTTTTCTTTCAAATTGTTGCTCCTTTTTGACATTTTAAAATCACCTCTTCCTCCTCTCAAGAATGATGTTGCATTTAATTTTTCAAAATTTCCTCCCTTCTCCCATTTTTTTTTCAATTCTTTTTTGGGTTTTTTGGAATATGTATTTCTTTTTTAGAATCCTTTAGAAACTTGAATTTTTGTATGTTTTCCCTTTAACACCCCCCATGCTTATGTTTTGCAATGTCCTCATTGTAAACGGTGGGTATGAAACAGTTAGGGTTCAGGAGTTAGAATAGGTTCAGTGGGTGAGAGGATGGGTCAGGATGACTGTTGCAGACAACTTCAAGCTCTGGTACATCTACCAGAGGTGGAGTCGACTGTTCTAAAATTGAACTCGAAGTGCAATAAATGTGAAGTACAAAAGGATAATAAGAAGGATCTCGATTTTTGGAATGATAGGTTGCCTCCCGTTAAATTCTAAATTTAACGCCTTCAGCCGAGTGAAAATGGTATGGAGAAGGAGTGGTCAAATCAGATGAGTTTTGTAGAACAAGCACCATGATCAAAAGCCTGGTTGGTCCAGCCAAGTGCTTGTTCAAATCCACAGCCTGATGATGCAACCCAAACCCAATCAATCTGGTGGGTTGATAGATGTAGATGAAGAGATGCGGTGACCACCAGATACTATGAAGCTCAGAATGATGTGGAAGTGAGAAATTAGGATTTGGCTGAGTTAGATCAGCCTGGTCAGAGTAGGGATCCTCAAAAGAGAATGAATCAGTGGAGGATGTAGGAACCCTACAAGAGTGATCAGAGAAGGATGGGGTATGATTTGTAGTCTAATCAAAGTCTGAAACCCAATCAAAATATGGAGGAGAGTCATCTGCAACTGGATAACTGAGAGGAGAATTAGAGTTGAAATTGAGTCTGGTTCTGGGTCGGGGTTGAGAATGGGTTTTGGAAGGCTCTATATATGTTGTGGAAGAGGTGGCTTCAAGAATAACTATATGTAAGGGCTCCTCTGGAAAATGTTCAAAGGTAGGTGTATCAAGAGAGTCCTCATAGAACCCATCAAAATCAAATGTAAATTCCTGGAGAGTGCTTATAGGATCAAGGAAATCTGAGTCAAGAAAAGATTCAAACTCTAGATTGTAGACTCCCTCGACAATTACTGTTTCTTATTCCTAAGGATAAAAAACAAATGATTCCATCTCAATGGAACCTGATTTTGCATCAATGATCTCAGGATCAGGGACCTCAGAGTTAGAGTCAAAGAATGGGCCATGTATGCTGAGGTAGTAGACTGGCTCATAGTCGTCAGGAAACAACAGTTCTCCGAAATCAGAGTAAGATTCAAAATCGTCGGAGAACTTGCGACAATCATGTTCTGAATCTGATTTGGGATTAGAGGTTCCACCATAGAGTAAATCAAGAGATGTACAATCAGCAACATGACTTGGATCTAACTTGATTTTAGAATCCGAACTCAAAAAGGTGTCCCTATTAGGCATTGGCTCAGGTTCTGGGCTTGTAGGAAGACCCAATCAAAACCTAACTCTTCTAGCTCCTCAGTTTCTGTATCGTAGATCGACATGACTTCCAAAAAATCAATCTGCATCTCTGAGGAGGTTAGAGAGGTGAATTCATCAAATACAACCCCAGAATCATAATCCAAATTCAAAATATGATTTTCATCATACGGGGCCTTGTAATCACCCAAATAAGGCTCAGATTCAGATTCTAGGTTAAGGGCATGGGTTAGATCACTAGAATCTTGGTTGGGCTCTATAGGGATGCTAGAATTACTCTCGAGAGGCACCTTATTAGAATAAGGGATAGAATTTACACCTTCGAGAGGTTCTGATTAAATCTTATCACTATAGGTGTTTGGAACACTAGGGCATGGTACGGTTGGCTCGTAATCATGACCACCTATAATTGGATGCTCCCCACCCATTTCAAGATCAGGTATGTCAATTGCTGTGAAATTTGAATTGGAATTCCTCTGGGTTGGGGGTCCATAACAACCTTGATCATCACACCCGGGATATGGGAAATTACATGGATTACTGGAATTACTCCAAGATGTCATCTTAACTTTTGACGAGTATGTTTGATCGATGGTTCTATATAACTAATTCAGCAATT
Source organism: Thalassia testudinum (assembly GCA_037157565.1). Classification (NCBI taxonomy): domain Eukaryota; kingdom Viridiplantae; phylum Streptophyta; class Magnoliopsida; order Alismatales; family Hydrocharitaceae; genus Thalassia; species Thalassia testudinum. Next base: position 4,224,748 of record JAZHRO010000073.1, on the reverse strand, counting down.
CACCCCATTCTTTCAATAATTCTAGAGTTCTTCCGGAACTGAAGGATTTGACCGATATTGCAGACAATCATTGTCGTGTAATTTCACCAATTCACTGTGTTTGCTAATAGATGATCCCGGGTTGAACCGTGGTTCATTTATGTGCATATTATCCCAACACAGTTCATAATGAGGTTTGTTATTTTTGCAAATTTTTCCACCATGTCCCTTTTATAGTATTCTTCATGGCTTCTATCAGCATTCTCAAGTATCTTTCCATTTATGCTCATTTGGGACTCTGGTTTTCTAAATAGTCTTCCTATATATCCAGCCTGCATTTTTGAATCAAATGGTGGAATCAAGATGTAGAATCAAAACTCAAGATTAGATTTGAAGCTGATTAGATTAGATTCAAAAATCCCCAAGAAGATCTGTGTTTGTGCTCTAAATAGAAGGGATGAGAGACTGGATGTGAATTTTTGACCCAATCAGGCACCCAAAGATTTCTGGATGACTAAGGCAATTTCGAGGTGGATGATACCTCTGAATCAGAAATTTGCACACTCGAGAAGTACCTGGGTAGCCAGGAAGGGAGAGACCTGCAAAGACCCCTACATGGTAGAGCATCAACATAGGTTACAGGGTTTCCCCCGCCTGACCTTCCTGGTCATTGAGGTTCCAGGTAGACCAGAATGTACGAACTTATGACCTTAAGTCTACCAATTTTATGTCCTAATTTGTGCCTTTGGTTTCACTTGATTAGAAGTTAATTCAACTGTGACCTAATTTGGAGGTTGGTTGGCCTACAATGTAGATCAACTTCACCTGACCTACCCTAAAGATGGTAGAATGAGATCTAGGTCAAGACCTAGAAATCACCCTGAATTGACTCTCAAGTTATTAGGTCCAAGATTTTAGGATTCAAGTGAAAGTAGAGCCTGATTTTAGGGTTTTTCTTGATTAGATCTTTTTAATCAAGTGCTTGGGTAGCACACAAATGCGGGAGGGTAACTTTCCTTTAATTCAGGCAAAAATGTGTACTAGCACTCCAAACCCTAATTGGCTCTATTCTACATCCAATTTTATCTCAACATGTACACCTTGGACTCAAACAAGAAGGTGAGTAGTCCAAGATGATCACAAATTAAGTGTGATCCCTAATAGGCACAGGAAAGTTGGTGTAGGGAATTTTAAACAAAATTATTTTAATCTTCAATCATATTTAAAAAAAAAAATTTCACAAATTAGGAAACTTGCCTTCTAAAAGATAATTACTATGAAAAATATGGTAGGTGATTTCTAATTGATTGTTTCCTTTTTTATATCCTAAGATTAGGATGTTGATTAGGGAAGAATTGAGAAGTTAATTACTCTGGAGTGGTACATTTGCGTGGAAGATCTCCTCGTGAAGTAGCTCGTAAAATCACAATAAAGCAAACGGGGCAAGTTAGTGCTCAAATATAAAAATATTGCAAAAGAATACAGGTAAATTGCACATTGCTCCCTGGCAATGGCACCAAAATGTTTTAGTGAATTTGTTATTATTTAAGAGATGCATCATAGTATATGACAAAATCGCTCAAAAGAGATAAAATTTATAACTCGAATGAAATCCGAGGTGGTTCACTGGGAGCAAATGTGAAATTCACGTGCTAATCTCAATATATAATGTAAATGAGCACACTTAATTACTTAAAATATAATGTGCAATACATGGCATGAGTATATGAAGAGTAAAAAGTAATCTAGACAAAATATTGGTGATTTGGATCACCAATTATTAGTCTAACACATAGAACAATTACTCAAATATAATCCAATGTAGGAGTAGAGATAATCAGGAATAGATGTCTTAAAATGTGTTACTACAGTGATTCCTCTTTTCTTTTGCTTCTGCTATTCTTCTTCTTCTTCCTTGCCTTCTCTCTCTGCTTCTTCTTCTTTCTTTCTACTCTCCTCTTCCTTCTCTGCTCTGTGTCTTCACTTTTCCTTCTTTCTCTATGTCGCTCTTCTTCTTCAGCCTTCTATCTTCTGCTCATCTCTGACCTTTGCCTTTTCTTTCCTTTTCACTTGGCTCTATCTCTTATGCATAGGGGGCACCTTCGATTTTTGGCTAAGTGTTAGCCAATACACAATAGAGCAAAACCACTCTTAACCTCATGTGCTCTCTCTTTTCCTTCTCCCCTTCCTCTCTCAGGATTCTCCTCTTTCACACCCTCCTAGGGCCATGCACAGTACCAAGTTATTGGGTAATCTATCTAGAGTGCACCCAGGACCAGGGTTGCTGGTGTGGAGTAGCAGCCAAGGTGTGTGCAGGTGTAGGCAAGTAAACGGGTCTGAGCCAAGCCCACGTGCACAGTGTCATGGGCGAGGCAGGTTAAGGGGCGCGTGCGGGGGACCTCACCCCCCAAGTGTTAAGGCAAGCAGCAGGATGCAAAAATTCAATTTATGTTACAGTGTCTACTTTGTTGCGAACGATGTGGGACTATCTAGTCCCCTTGTTCCTCCCATGCATTGCTGCAGGTGGGTTGCCCTTCCAATTGAAGGTGAAGAGAGGTGGTCTCCTCAATTAATAGCCTGGGTGGGCCCCTGGGTTGACTCCACACAATTCGGCGCCTGCATCTGGAGCTGCAAATGCTTGGAGCTTGAAGAACAAGGCGGGGATGGCAGAGCACCAGCAAAACCTTAAAAGAATGGATACGACCTTACGACCCAATTAAACAAGTTCAGGACCTTCGCCAAACCATGACAAATGTATGGGTGGTGGTCTTGTGGCGTGAGAGTGTGTGAGGTTGCCGGACGGTGGCAGAGATGGCCATGAGAAGGTGGGTTGATCGGCGAAGGGTTCGAGTCGACAGGAAGGCGAATAGAGATAGGGTTTTGTGAGTGGAGGGACGGCGGTGCTTGTGGGTTGTCGGCGAGGCAGATGAAGTTGTGTAGCAGTAGAAATGCCTTTCCAGAGTGGTCGCCGGATGCTGAGAAGACGAGGGTGGTCGCGTGAGTCGAGGGGTTATTTTTGGATTTTTGGGGTGTAAACCTAATCTAAGCGAACTAAGGATCTAATATAACCCTAATTTAATAAACAAAATGGGGAGGATGACACCGGTGTTGGTAGGCTAGCGTCGTGGAGGAAAGTACTCTGGTAGGTAGGACGGCAACAACAATGGAGGGAGAGCGACAGTGGCTGGTATTGCATGATGCAGAGGAAGATGAGGAAGAAGAATTTGTTGCTGGTATTGCGGTCGGACGACAAGGATAGGCAAAGAGAGTCGCCGGAGCTTGAGGAGCCTTTCGTACGGAATAGGAGGGAGGAAATGAGGGTAGATCCGGCCAAAATCAAGCTTGGAGAGACCGGTCTGCCCTGGGGGTTCTTTATATAAGTAGCAGGGGGTCGGTTGAAGCTTGGACTCCAAGCTTTCAACCTTGGAAAGTTGTCAAAGTTGGAAAATCTAAATATACCCGAATCTCTCATGCGTTCGCATGAGAGATTGGGAAGGTTGTTAGGCTCAAGACCGGATTCATTAGAAAGAGAACTTCTCAAGGAATCTCCCTTCCAATTTTGGAAGGGATTCATTGATTAGAGGAGTTCTCTTCAATCAAAGGTCGCCGGAGAAGGATTCCTCAGCGATAATGGTGAAGGGACCTGTTTGAAAAGAGTGACGGCAAAGATAGGGCATTGTTTGTAAGAAATTCAAAAGTTAGGGGCATGTTTGTGAGAGAAAAGACTCAAATAGGACCAAATTGCAAACTTGGTCAAGATGATCTTAGATTGGGCCCAAATTTCGGTGCAAACCTAATTTGGTCCCAAGGAATCCAATGGTGGAGTTGGATTTTGGTTTTGACCTCATTTTGCTAGGTAGTTTGCACAAATACCTAAATTAGGGTAAAAGTCTATCTGTGGCTCTATTTTAGGTCAAGATGGGTTATGAATGGTGAAATTGAAGGTACTAAATCCTAAAGAATATTTTTCTATGATTGTTAGAGGGTTTATGTGAATTTTATCCTGACCAGAACCTCAGTAGATTAAGCGAGTCTATTTTTATGATTTCAGATGCCATTTAATTCCTAAAACAAGCAATAACCCTTTTCTGTCTGTACGAACTCGCTTGCTAGACATTTAAGGCCATTTGACCTTTAATTAATCCCTTAGAAATCCTGTGATTGTTCTACAATTGGGATGTGCTGTTAAAACTGTAGTTTTACCCCTATTTTACTATTATTCTCTCGGAATGGATCTGTAGTGAATTAGGGTCCTCTGGCTGTTATGTAGGAGCATTTAATAATAGAATATGACTAAATAAAGCTAGATATGGATGATGATGACATTATCATCACAACCATCAAATACCCCTTCATTTTAGCGCCATCAATCTTAACCCTAGGATCTCCTAACCACCCTCATAAGCCTATCCTAATCCTACACATCACCTACCCCTAGATCCTTATCACCACTCGTATATATACCCCCTACCTACCACTATTAACCCCCATCGTTTGGCTTCATTAATTCCACCTTTAATCCACCTTATAGCCAGCCAAGAGAAGAAGGAGAAGAAGATTAAGGGGACACTCTATCCCCTTGGTGCCTTCCCCTCTTCCCTTCTCTCTTATGCCCCCACCAACTAGAGGACTAACAAGGCAAGAAGGACCTTAAGAGGAGGTCTTGAGGGTGGTACACGCCACCCTAGGAGGAGGCCTTGTGGGTGGAAATCTTCCTCCCATGGAGGAGCAAGGGCATGCCCACCTAGGGCTTGCCTAGGAAGACACCAACATGGAGGAGCTTTTCAAGGAAGTTGAAGAAGGAGAACCTTTTTTTAAGCGCAAGAGCAATTGAGCTTGGAGTAAGAAGCCTCTCTGCTTCACCATCATTATAGGAGGATTAGTGTTTACTTTTTCAAATTTTTGTACTCTAAATTCTAGTAGTAGAAGCATTCCTCTACTAGTGTTTTTGTAGACACATTACTCCATATATAAAGTTCCCTTTTCTCAAATTGTTGTTTCATTTTAATTATTACTTTTACCATAGTGCATTCACACACTCTCTCTAGTTACCCTAGGTCTTCACGTACCTAAGGTGAGTTTAGAGAGTAGAATTGCATGTCACTTAGGTTTTACTTTCAGCAAGTTAGGTGTAGTCTCTTTGCAATTTAAATTATGTAATTTCCCATTATTTCAAAACCAAAGAAATCTTATATCCAAAAACCTAAAAAGAAAGTTGATTTCCATTTTGTCAATCAAGATTTTTGAAAGTGCATTCTCGCCTCCTTCGACGACCCTAGATACCACCACTATCTAGGTTTATAAATTTTAAAAGCGATTGTGAAATATCTTGTTACAACGATTTAAAAACCCTAATCATAAGTCATGCTTTTCTTCGTACCATAGGTGTTATAATCATCATATCCTTCCTGATTGGAGATTGAGTTAGTTTGTTCATAAGAGGGCAGTGATCTATAATCGGTGTAGCTCTAGGAAGGATAATAATCAAAATCGTAATCATGATGTCCAAGGTTAGGTCCTGGACATTGAGGTCCTGAATCATATCCTTAATCAAAGTTATCACGACTAGTGGATGTGTAGCCATAAGTTGGGTCGAGATAGTAATCATCTTGGAGATAAGTGGTGGTAAGAGGGTGAGATACCCTAGACATCGAGGTCTGGAATCATATCCCTAATCAAAGTTATCCTGACTAGTGGATGTGTAGTCATAAGTCAAGTCGAGATAGTAATCATCTTGGAGATAAGTGGTGGTAGGAGGGTAAGATTGGAAATGTGTGTAGATGTGGAAGGATCCATGGCAAAGCACGAGGGAAAATAGAGGAGAGAAAGGTGCCCTATAGTACAATCAAACCAAACCTATCCTTAGGTGGGCAACCTAAAGACTTACAGACTCCCAAAACCCATCTTGAGATGAAATAAATGATTTGGTCTACTTCTATCCAATCAGTCCAACCCGCTAAGGGAGGATTGGGGAGAAGGTACTTCCCTTTACTTTCACCTCAGGTTCCTTTGATACCCCCCAACCACAGTCGTTTGACACTACTCCCCTAGCTAGACATCATATGGACCAGTATAAGTAGACTAATCGAAAGCAATCTCAATCTGGGCCCTAAAGATCAAATTAATCCTTAAGGCCAATGTCTACTTACTTTTAATTAGGCTTGGGATGATTGTGCTCTTGGAATGTGATGGGCCCTTTGGATAGGTTGTGCCCTCAAAAATCACTTTCAATGTGTGTGTATGCAAAACTAGTGGTTTTCAAGCAAGATTAGTTTTGGATGAGGTGAATTTTAAGATTTGAATCTTGCATAGTAGCTTTTAGGATTCAACTATAAGTATATTCAAACATGGTTTTGTTGGCACACCAAGTTTTGAAAGCACGAGTTCAAATATTTTTCTTTAAAACTTCAAAGAATATGGAGTGCCTCATTTTGACCTAACAATTAAATCCTAAGGGGTAGCTACTGGATGAATTGATTTTAAATCAAGTGGTGCAAGCTAGACAGATCAATCAAGTGGTCGAATGCACCACTAACTAAGGCACAGAAATAATTTTAGCCTATTCTGACATCTAATCACTTATTTTTATAGTGCATTAAGGTGTACCAGGTCCTTAGGTCGGATCCCCAGTTAAGTGATTGAATCAGACAAAAGTGATGTGCTTTAGGTGTGTGTAGGTGCATTGGGTGCGTAAATTTTTAAGCAAACCCCGCAATCAAATCAATTTTTTTTTTAATATGAGGGGTTAAGATGGAGTGAGGTGGCAAAGAAATAGTACAATCTAACTTTATGGTTTGTAAGAGCACCTAGGTTGATTTATGTTTCTGTTATTGATATAATGGAATGAAATCTAGGTGGTGGGTGGTGGGGATACACTTACAGAACCTTTGTCAGCACTTTTCTCCAATCTAACCGTTCTAGCCTACCTTGAAAGAGTACCTACAATCACAGCAAGATCAGCGAAAAAGTGAGATAAAAGTTAAGGTGAAAAACACAGAAAAACCAAAGAGCATTGCCTCCGGGGAACGGTGACAAAATGGTCGGTGAGAAATCGAGTGTGGAAATATGCATCGCAGTATATGTCAAATTCTCTCTACCAAATAAATTTATAACTGAAGCTCGACGTGAGCCCTGGGTCAAACATAGCGAGGCAAACATTTGATTTTGAAAATCTTTTGATTTTATTTGTTTTTGGTGTTTTTAGCTTTGGTAATTCTTTTGATATCTTTATAAGGCAAGAGATCAAGTCGATAATATCTAGCTAATCTACTTGCAAAATAAGAGAGAGAGAGAGAGAGAGAGAGAATAGCAATATTTATCTAAACGGAGTTTGCTATAAGTAAGAAATTAAAACTACACTAGAAAGCGAATAAAAGATAGAGGTAAGAAGAATCACCCTCGACGGCTTCTTGGAGGACAACTCGCTTTGATGGTAGCTAAATGAAGGTGGTGAGAGGTTGGATGAAGAATCGAATCAAAGGATGAAGGATGGGATAGGATGGCATCACAGCGAGGATCTACTTCCGAATTGGGGTGAGAGGATGACCATAGGAAGCAAGAAAATATTTTACTTTTCTACTTTGAGGAGCATCCTAGGCTTGGGACCAGCTCCATAGAGCTTTTGGAGGATGTGAGGGAAGAAGAGGAAGAGATGAAGATGAATGGAGGGGTGTAGGCCTTTTTATAGTGGAGTAGAGGGGTTGTGTTAGTCAATCTGAATCGGATTTTAAAATCGATGCGTTGTAGTATAGATTGAATCAGCGTGAAAAGAAAATAGAATTTATACTCAAATGGAAGTCCGAGGTCGAACACAAGGAGCAAATAGGAATTCACATGCTAATCTCCAATAAAATGTAATTGAGCATAAGGTTCAAGCCAAATAGTACCAAGAAATGAATAATAATGACTCAGAAATGATAATCAATGTAAAACATGAGTTGAACAATAATTGTTCATGGCAAAAATAATCTCAAAGCAAAAACAATGGTGATTTAGATCACCAATTATTCAATTTAATCATATATGCATTGAGTTCAAATAATGCAACAGTACCATCAACCATTCAAACTTAGGTACTTAAATATATCAATGTTTGCTACAATACTTTCCCCTTTTATTCTTCTCTTCATCTTCCTTGACTTCTTTCTTTTCTTCTCTTTCTTTTTCCTCTTTCAGGTCTTCTTCTTCTCTCAAGTTCTTTTCTTCTCTCTTCTTCTGCACAGAGCCTTCTTTCTCAAGTAATCTCTTTCTTCTTCTTGGGCTTCTACCTTCCTTTTCTTTCTTCTCAAGTCCTCCTTCCTTCTTTCATTTTACTTTCACAGTACACACAAGCATTCCTTTCTCTTCATGCACAATGGCTGCATACCCTTCAAATTAGGCTAAGTGTCACAGAGGGCAAAATCCCCTGCTCCTGCACTCTCTCTCTCCTATTTATCCTCTACTCTCTCAAATCAGGCGGGTATATGGGTAATCAAGTGTTCGCATACCCAGGACCAGGGTTGCCAGGGGTGTATGGCAGGCGAGGTGTGAGGCTCGTGAATGGAGGGACCCGACCCCTCATGTACTGGACGAGGGGTCAGTGTCACAAAATCAACTTATACCACTGTAAGAGCTCACGAGCTTACGATGTGGGACTAAAGTCCCACACCATCTTATTTATTCACAGTAGCAGCTATCTTTGGCCGGTTCGTGTGATAGAGGCAGTCAACACCCCAATTGTCCGGTCAAGAGTGAAGCTAGGTTGATTCTACGCTGCCTGATGCAGACACCTGGAACTGCAGCTGCTGGAGAAAGCTTCAAGCAAGCTCAAGGCTTACACGTTAATGGCGGCTGGAGGTGAAAACCTGAAACATGAAATAGGGCCTCGCAGCCATGTTAAAATAGCGCAAGATGCTCACCTGACGACGGTGAGGGTGGTCGTTGTGATTTCATGGCAAATTGGGGTGTGTGGTGGCCAGACAGAGGCGAGAAGGCGGTGCGAAGGTGATAATGTCCGATGAGGCGAGTGAGGGACCAATCCCCTCAATTTCTTGAGGTGTTTTGATCTATGGAGCATGGCAATGCTTATGGGATTTGTGGGGAGGTGAATGGTGGCTTGTGGAGTTGTGAAGGCCACACTGGAGCTTGACTGGTCGTGGGGAAGACGAAGGGCGAACGGTGCGAACGCGGTCAAAATGAAGGGAAAATAGGATAGATAGAACCTAGAGAGAAAGAAAAAGAGAGTGGACCTAAATTAGGGATGAAATAAGGGAGATTCTCATGCCGGTGTGATTGCCAGATGTGGGGAAGATGACCCCTCCGTGAGGGGGATGGCGGCGAAGAGAGGGGAAGACGGTGCCTGCTGTGACAAGCGAGGCGTGGAGGAAGATGGGGAAGGTCGCTGCACTTCTAATTTGGTCGTTGGAGGCACGGAGGATGGAGGTCGAGAAGGCCACCAGAGCGTAGGTCAAAGGAGGCTGGAGATAGGGATTTGAAGAGGCTTTTGGCCAAAGCCTAGCTGAGAAGTTCGGCCAAGCCCTGGGGATCCTTATATAGTGATCTAGAGGTCGACTTGAGCTTGGGAAGCAAGCTTCCCAACCTAGGATAGTTTGCCGGAGTTGGAGACTCTATAATACTCGAATCTCTCTTGCGTTCACATGAGAGATTGGGAAGCTTTTGAGGCCATGAGCGGGTGCATTGGAAAGAGGACTCCTCAAGGAATCTCCCTTCCAATTTTGGAAGGGATTGATTGATCAAAGGAGTTCTCTTCAATCAAAGATCATCGAAGTTATAGGAATATGATTTCATGGAGAAAGGGACCTTTTTGTGAAGAGGAAAACAAAGTTGGGGGCCTATTTGTAAGAAATTCAAAAGTTAAGGGCATGAGTGTGAGATAAAAGAATAAGACAGGACCAAATTGCAAACTAGGTCAAGATAATCTCATATTGGGAAATTTTGGTACAAACCTAATTGGACCTAAGAAATTCAATGGTGAAGTTGGATTTTGGTTTTGACCTAGTTTGACTAGGTAATTTACAAAATTACCCAAATTAGGGTAAATGTCTGTCTAAGACTTTATTTTGGGTAAAGATAGGTTCTGATGGTCAAATTGAAGGTACCAAACCGTAGAGAATATTTTTCTATGATTTTTAAGGGGTTTAAGTGAATTTTATTCTGACTAGAACCTCAATAGATTAAGCAGGTCTGTGTTTAGGGTTTCAGATGTCATTTAATTCCTAAAATGCACGAAAACCCTTTTCTCTCTGTACTAACCCACTTGTTAGACTCTTACGATCATTTGGCCCTTAATTAACCCCCGAGAAAACCTGTGATTATACTACAATTGAGATATACTGTTACAATTACAGTTTTACCCCTATTTTACTGTCTTTCTCTTAGAATGATTATGCAGTGAATTAGGGCCTTCTGATGGTTATGTTGGAGCATTCAAAGATGGAATATGACTGATTAAAGCTAGATATGGCTGATGATGACGCTATCACCAGGCTGTATTACATGCATGGATTTAATGGGGATGCATGGGACATGCATGCATGTCCCACACACTCGATTGAACATCTACGATGCGTACTGGGCGTTGGTAATGCTGGTTGGAGCTGTTGATGCACGCGGATCAGCCGAGGAGCATTGGATCACTGATGGATGATGCAGATCACCCAATCATCACGAGATTGAAATCGTGCATCTCACGCTGGAGCTTCAGGCATGCAAGGTTGGACGATCGAGGAGAATTTATGGTTGTTTATGCATGATGAAGGGTTGAGGAAGCATGCGGATTAACGCTTCAGATTGCGCCACAACCCCGCATACTATTACGCTCATGATCGCAGGTGTATGCAATTGAGAGAGTGTACAGCCCTTGGATTGTAGATGGAGCATCCAGCGACGATCTTCATCAAGGCCGCACAATCAAGATTGTGCGGTCTTGATTCAAATTGGATGCGTCTATGGAATAAGGAGGCAGTGTGGGGTCTTCAACCTGTGCCGATGGCTTGAGAGCACCTCTTCCAACCTCTGTGCTATGGAGACCCAAGTGTCAACTTTACGAATTTCTCACAACCGATGGTCGTGTGATCTTAGTCGTTGGATTTTTATCCAATGGCTAATATCACACATTGGAGGCACCTTTAAGGAAGAAGGGTGGATGACGTTGGGCAATCTAGATGGTGCCATGTGGCAGTATCCAGATCATCCATCATCTTTTGCTTGTAGAGGATGCCACGGTGCTCAGATCAAGATGATTTTTGCATTGTCAGACTGTGATCGTCCCTCTAGATCCATTCGTAGGTCAGATTTTTCATTTGAAGATCTAAAATGTATCGCCCTGTCTGCTGATCATAATAATTCATGAATTACTATACAAGTTATGCAAATCATCCTAAATGCAATATGATGAATGTTATGAATTATTCACAATGCTAAATGCAATGTTATGCATAGGAACTAACAAAAGTAGGCACTTTATCATGAACAAATGTGTATTTATCATTGGTTTAATGGAATGGAACACTTTTCGAGGATCTAAAACACATTGCTAGGCCGAATCAACCCTACTAGATAACCACTAGTTTTATTTAATTATGGATGTTAGCCTATTTTTGGGCCCAATTCAATCCCACATAAACCCACACCCACCCGAGTCGATGCACATGCACACACCCAGGCACGTGCACACACATTATAAGATCAATAGTTGCACCAAGTGCTGACAACCCAAACACTTCAGTGCAAGATTACTTAAATAGGTGTGTGGCGCTCCACGCTTGCACGATGTGGTTCTTTATCAGTTGAGCCTCCTTCACACTAGCATCTCTGACTAGAAATTTCAAACAATGATTGCCACCGGCTTATATCACCATTTGACTTGATTCAAAGCTCAATCAAGAGCTCTTGAATCTTACTTTCCAATTTTATACTCAATTAGGACTTTAGATCATAATTGATCCAAGGATTGGTTTGATGAACATAACACTATTCACATGACTGGAAACATACTTCAGAGTTGAAATTTTAGGTCAATTGACATGAGATAAAATTAACTCTCTTAATTGAGAGTAAAGGAATGCTTATCAAGGAATTTCACATGGAATGAAAGAAGTTTTAGGATCAAAAGGTGCTTCAGAAGCTCCATACATGACTTTCAGGAAATGAAATTTAAGAAGAAACAACTCAACAAAGAGATTAAGATGTGTAAAGGAGATCTGGGTTAGTTTGAGAGAAGATTTGTGATCATTCAGGATAGAATCAAAGTTTAAAACTCAACAAGAACATGTACAATCACTTTAGGTTCAGTTTTGAACCAAAAGCACACAGAAAATTGAATCTTAATAAAATCTCACTTAATTTCGATCAAACTGGTTCTAAATGATTCTAAATTATTACAAGAACTCAATTTGCCCTTCAATTACAAGATTAATGCTCAAATACCTCAATTACAGCTCCAAGTTGACTAATGAAGTTTGAAATTTGATTTTCTCAATTAAAGTTATTACCATTAAGTTGAAAGTGAACTAGACTAAATTTGTTGTAAGGAATCTTTTACACTCATCAAAATCAAGTTTTGAAGACTCTATGATGAATTTCGTGTAGTTTTCCCTTCGAAGAGGGGTGACGTAAAAAATGCGAAAATAAAATATAAAGTAATCTCACCAAAGAAAACCAATCACACAATGTACACAATTGTTTTTAGGTGGAAACCCAAACCGGGTGAAAACCACCACCTAACCCTCTCGAGTTAGGATTTTCCGATCAACAAAGTTGAGCAAAATCCACTAAATCGAATCACTTAAAACGAGGGTGATTCAACCTCAATACAACCACGCTACAAGTACGAGGGTAGCATTCCTCAACCCCTTCTCTCCACGAGAAGGATTTTGTCCCACGAAGGAGACGGGAATTCGCAAAGCGAATACCCAACCAAAAGAAAAAGATAAAATAAAACAAGTAATCCTATAGAGCCAACAAAGTAATTTAAACCTAGCTTCTATAGGAAATAGGAAACTCGCCTTTGCAAGGAGTGCGTCGAGATGATGACACGGTGTGTGTGCCACGCGACGGCGCAACGTCGCTCTCGTAGACAACGGCGGGAGAGCAGGTGCGCGAAGCTTGATGCTCTCAAGAGAATGGAGCTTGAGCTTGGAGAGCAAGAGCTAGCTAGGACACAAGAGAGTGGAACTATGTTGCTTAAGTGTGTCTTGTGTTTCTCTTGGTGTGTCTAGGTGTTGCAAAGGTTCCCCTCTATTTATAGAGGCCTTAGGAAGGCTTTGGAAGGCTTAGGAAAGGTTCTATAGCCGTTGGGTGCAAAGCCCAAGAGAATCAACCTGAAATCAGGAACAATCATTGCTCTGACAAGCCTATCAGACGTCTAATTCTGGCATCAGACGTCTGGAAGTTCACTTTAAGACGTCTGATTTCAAGGTCAGACGTCTGATTTTGGGCAGGTCTCTTCCTGACTTGGATCAGATCTAAACAGGGTTTTTGTGTAAGTCCATCAGACGACATACAGGACGTCTGGCACTATGTCTGGACGTCTGGAAACCTACTTTTTCTGTGGGAATGGATTTCCAAACGTTGCAACGGCTAGAAAATCTCTGAGAAGAGATTTTGGGTCAGCCGAGGCAAAACGGTCAATTATCAGACGTCTGGACAGTCCTATGGACGTCTGATAAGGCTCTAACGGTCATATTCTTAAGTGTATGCTAAGCCAGCCAACGGTCCACTAATTGGACGTCTGGCAAATCCATCAGACATCTCCTAAGACGTCTGGTATAAGGTCTGGATGTCTGATTTCATCAGACAGAACTACCTATGTCCAGCCTAACAGTTATCAGACGTCTGAAACAACAGTCAGACATCTTAAATACTTTATCAGACGTCTGATTTTAGAATTAGACGTCTGGAAGTGCTGTTTGAACCCTATATTGGTTTTCTAAGTATTCTACAGAAAACCTTAGTATCCTAGGGTTGTGCAGGTGTTCCTAGGACTACTGTTAGGGTACTTTGAGGCTCTTTAACATAATATTCTAAGAAAAATAAAAAGAGCAAGAAAATAAAGAGAAGAGATACAAGAAAGGATTAAAAAGAATCTATCCTATTCTTCTTGTCTTCTATCTTCAATCTGTCGCTCCACGCGAACCTCCTCTATTTTCCGTCAAGCTCCTCCAATCCATCCTGGATGCGAGCTCGAACTCCATTTAAGCACGTCTACATTTGCAATTGACCTGAAATCTAAGACTCAAATTGCAAATGTTAAATAACACGTGTTTTGTTATCATCAAAACAAATGATCGTGGTGCTCTAGCACCAACAATCTCCCCCTTTTTGATGATGACAAAACCATAGATAATAATGCAAAAAATCCTCCCCCTTTTTGACATTATCAAAAAGGTTTAATTGATTTTACATTTTCTATAACTCCCCCTTAAAACATGCTCTTCTATGAGTTTCTTTTAACAAAGGTAATGTCCTCCCCCTTTTTTTTTATAACAACAAGATAGCTATTATTTTTCTCCCCCTTTCTAAAGGAAATTTAGCTACCTTATATCTTCCCCTTAAAAATTGACAATTAGCTCATAAATTTTAACTCCCCCTATCTAAATGCTACTGATAAAAAGATAGGGTAAAGGGTTTTACCTCACCTACCATGGCCAATAAAATGGGCCAAATGGTGGTGGTGGATGCCACATTGGATGGGGCTCCCATCCGTAGCTTGGAGGCCCGGGCATTGGCGCCGGTCTCCAATCTGGTGGTCGACGTGCGGCGGGTCCGTTGCTTGTTCGTCGTCTCGTCGGTCTTCTTGTTCTCCTCCTTGGTCTACTCCTTGGTTCTCCCAACTTGAGTTGACCAGCTTTTAGTTTGTAGGTCCAGTCCTTTGTGTTGTAGTTATCCCTGAACCCTACAAAACAAGATTCTAATTTTTTCTTCGGTATCCAAGTGAGCTTGGATCTGGATCTGTTAGCAGGTCTCCTTGATGGAGATCCTTTCTCAACCTTATGGCTATAAAAATTATCTACTTTATTGATTAATTTGTTGGAGTTTTCCCTAAGACATGCAATTTCTTTTTCTATAATACTCATCTTAGTCTTTAAATTAGAGATTTCTAACTTTAGACTATCATTTTCCTTAATCAATTTATTATTTTCATTGATGAGGTCTTGATTTTCTAATAATAGGTTATCAATTCTAGGACTAGCTTCTATGTTCTTAAGTTATTTTTCTAACCTATCATTTTCAGATTTAAGAAAACTAAGATTCTTTTTCATGCTTTTGTTTTCTATTTTTAATGATTTACTAAGCTCAAATAGTTCATTAAAAGCTTCTTGTAAATCATAACTTACCTCATTGTCTGAGTCGCTTCCGCTTTCGCTGTCGCTATTGCTTCCTCTGGTCATGAAACCAAAGCAAGCGGTTTCTTCTTTTTCTTCTTCTTCTTCCTCCGAGCTGGAATCGTCCCAAGTGGCTTGGAACGCCTTCTTCTTAGATTTCTTTTCCTTTTCCTTTTTCTTCTCCTTTTTGAGAAGAGGGCACTCTGGTCGTAGGTGCCCTTTCTCGTTGCAGTGGTAGCAATGTCTCGGGCTTTCCTTCTTCTCCTTTTTCTCTTTCTTTAATTCCCTACAAAACTTGGAAAAATTTTTAAGTAAAATTCTAAAGTCTTCATCGTCGGAACTTACCTCGCTATCCGACGCGGCTCTGAAGGCGAGAGTCTTCTTCAGTTTGGGCTCCGATGTATCCTTCTTCTTCTACTTCAACTTTGTCTTGTAGGCCATTAGATTGCCTAGGAGATCTTCCATGTTGAGCTCCTCTACTTCGTTCGCCTCCTCGATGGCGGCGACTTTCTATTCCCACTCCGGTCCAAGGGAAGGAAGAAGCTTCCCTTGAAGCTCCCCGTTGATGAAGGTCTTCCCTAAAGCTTTTAAATTGTTTACTATGAGAGTGAACCTAGTGTTCATCTCACTTAAAGTTTCGTTAGATTTCATAGAAAAAGCCTCAAATTCTTGTGAAAGTAAATTGAGTTTAGAAGTTTTTACCTTAGAGGTACCTTCGTGAGTTACCTCAAGTGTGTGGCAGATCTCGTATGCGGTGGCGCATTGCGAGATTCTGTTGAACCCCTCCGAGCTGAGCGCGCAGTAAAGGGCGTTCATGGTCTTTGCGTTTAAAGAGAGCTCACGGTTTTGTTGCTGCGAGTAGCCTCCCACGGGTTTTTCTGGGATCTCAAACGGCGTCTCGCATCTGGCCCAGATCGTGAAGTTGGTGGCTTGAAGCCAGGTCTTCATCCGCAACTTCCAGTAGGGGTAGTTGCTCCCGTCGAAGAACGATGGACAGGTTGTGGACTGCCCCTCGGAAATCCTGCTTGTGGAACAGCTTCCCTCCATGATCTTCTTGCCGGGTGTTACTCCGATCTTGCAAGAACCTGCTCTGATACCAAATGTAGTTTTCCCTTCGAAGAGGGGTGACGTAATAAATGCGAAAATAAAATATAAAGCAATCTCACCAAAGAAAACCAATCACGCAATGTACAAAATTGTTTTTAGGTGGAAACCCAAACCGGGTGAAAACCACCACCTAACCCTCTCGAGTTAGGATTTTTCGATCAACAAAGTTGATCAAAATCCACTAAACCGAATCACTTAAAATGAGGGTGATTCAACCTCAATACAACCACGCTACAAGTACGAGGGTAGCGTTCCTCAACCCCTTCTCTCCACGAGAAGGATTTTGTCCCATGAAGGAGACGGGAATTCGCAAAGCTAATACCCAACCAAAAGACAAAGATAAAATAAAACAAGTAATCCTATAGAGCCAACAAAGTAATTTAAACCTAGCTTCTATAGGAAATAGGAAACTCCCCTTTGCAAGGAGTGTGTCGAGTTGATGACGCGGTGCGTGTGCCACGCGACGGCGCAACGTCGCTCTCGTAGACAACAGCGGGAGAGCGGGTGCGCGAAGCTTGATGCTCTCAAGAGAATGGAGCTTGAGCTTGGAGAGCAAGAGCTAGCTAGGACACAAGAGAGTGGAACTATGTTGCTTAAGTGTGTCTTGTGTTTCTCTTGGTGTGTCTAGGTGTTGCAAAGGTTCCCCTCTATTTATAGAGGCCTTAGGAAGGCTTTGGAAGGCTTAGGAAAGGTTCTATAGCCGTTGGGTGCAAAGCCCAAGAGAATCAGCCCGAAATCAGGAACAATCATTGCTCTGACAGGCTTATCAGACGTCTGGAAGTTCACTTTAAGACGTCTGATTTCAAGGTCAGACGTCTGATTTTGGGTGGGTCTCTTCCTGACTTGGATCAGATCTAAACAGGGTTTTTGTGTAAGTCCATCAGACGACATACAGGACGTCTGGCACTATGTCTGGACGTCTGGAAACCTACTTTTTCTGTGGGAATGGATTTCCAAATGTTGCAACGGCTAGAAAATCTCTGAGAAGAGATTTTGGGTCAGCCAAGGCAAAACGATCAATTATCAGACGTCTGGACAGTCCTATGGACGTCTGATAAGGCTCTAACGGTCATATTCTTAAGTGTATGCTAAGCCAGCCAACGGTCCACTAATTGGACGTCTGGCAAATCCATCAGACATCTCCTAAGACGTCTGGTATAAGGTCTGGACGTCTGATTTCATCAGACAGAACTACCTATGTCCAGCCTAACAGTTATCAGACGTCTGAAACAACAGTCAGACATCTTAAAATACTTTATCAGACGTCTGATTTTAGAATTAGACGTCTGGAAGTGCTGTTTGAAACCTATATTGGTTTTCTAAGTGTTCTACAGAGAACCTTAGTATCCTAGGGTTGTGCAGGTGTTCCTAGGACTACTGTTAGGGTACTTTGAGGCTCTTTAACATAATATTCTAAGAAAAATAAAAAGAGCAAGAAAATAAAGAGAAGAGATACAAGAAAGGATTAAAAAGAATCTATCCTATTCTTCTTGTCTTCTATCTTCAATCTGTCGCTCCACGCGAACCTCCTCTATTTTCCGTCAAGCTCCTCCAATCCGTCCTGGATGCGAGCTCGAACTCCGTTTAAGCACGTCTACATTTGCAATTGACCTGAAATCTAGGACTCAAATTGCAAATGTTAAATAACACGTGTTTTGTTATCATCAAAACAAATGATCGTGGTGCTCTAGCACCAACATTTTGAGCTCATCACGAGAGCTCTGAAAGTGTTTTGTTTGGTGGAATGAATGAGAGGTTGTTAGAGCTAATAAACGTTCATAATAGACTCTTGAAACCATACTCAAGCTTTATGACTTGGAATT
Organism: Thalassia testudinum; assembly: GCA_037157565.1. Taxonomy (NCBI): domain Eukaryota; kingdom Viridiplantae; phylum Streptophyta; class Magnoliopsida; order Alismatales; family Hydrocharitaceae; genus Thalassia; species Thalassia testudinum. The sequence goes on along the minus strand of JAZHRO010000073.1, from coordinate 4,206,516 downwards.
CCATTCTAAACTTCAACAACAACGCTTCACCAACTCCGTTGGAGTTGGAGGAGATGACTCTGAGTGAACACAATCAAGCTTTAAATCACAACTCAAGATAATGGATTTTTATTCTCTCAACAATAAAAGATAATCTGGAGCCTTACAAGATCAATACAAGGCTGATTGATTTTGTTCATTGGAGCTCACCAGAGCTTCGGTCAACTACGATTCAACACTAAAGATCAAATCTTCACCAATTGCCAAAAGAAAGACATCATCATGTTTCTAAGGTCACGAAGAACCTTAAGAACAGGTCAATTACAACAATTAATGAAGATTCATAAGATTCAATTAAGAAAGCATGGTAAATCTTATCTTAAGTTCTAACGAACTCAAGATAGGCTTTCTCACTCAATTGAGTGAGGGAAAATGCTATCTATGAGTAGGTGAAAGTGATTGATTAGGTGAATAGAACTCTTCTGAGCCGCCATTGATAATGCGCTCAGAAGTTGAAATAGAATTTGGATGTTTGTGATTGAACGAGTAATCGATCAAATTAAGATGATAAACAAGGCCCTCATGGAATGATAAGGTGATGTGGGACCTTCAATGGATGTGATTTTAGCTTAAATCCTCCGTCACAGACAGCGGAGGAGATTCGATGACGGTGGATTGGCTCTAAGCGATTATGTGATTAAAACATGCAATTGATGGACTAGAAGTGATAATGAACAAGTAAATAATGTGATTCATGTGATTAAAAGACCAAATAAGGCTCTGGTCAATCTCAAAGGAGGTTGTTGAAGTCAGAGAAGGTGGAATGAGGAAAGCATTAAAACTACTCTAAACTAACGATCTAAGAATGTTAATCTAATCTCGGAATCTAAATCTACTCTTACCTAGACGAAATGGGTTAGAGATCTCCGTCGAAGTCCATAACAGAGGAGGAAATCAGAGGGAGGAAGAAAGAAGTCTGGCAATGGAAGAATACATGATGTAGAGTGTTGCTGACATTGTGGCCTCATCCGAAGATGTGGCAGAGGATGATGGAGGTTAGGCAATGGTTTTTCCCCTCATAAAATGACGGAAGGAGTTGGAGGTCGTCGGAGATCAAAGGAATAGCCTATTCATAACTCTAGTTAGGGAAGAGGGCTAAGGAGCTGTGTAATCGAGATCAGAGGTGGTGTGGGGTACTTATAGGTGGTGGTGAAGGTTAAGGGGGAGGTATCTAGATAGGAACATGTCTAGGTTTGACATAACCACCGACGTTGTCTCTGAAGTCTATTAGCTTAGTCACTTAGGAAAGTTAGGATTAAATGGAGATCCAGTCCATTGGATGAGGTGAGGTGAACTTATAAACAGTGGCCATGGCAATGGTTTTTCGCCATAGAATGGGCAGTCATCGTGCAGTGTGGAAATCAAACATCATCTGCCGTCCAAAAGGAAGAAGAAGAAGAGGCTTTGCATAAGGACTTCTTCACAAATAGTGAAGGACTTGTTTGGAATAGAAAGGACTCATGTGAAATGGAAATTAAGGAAATAAATATAAATAATGAGTTTTAAGGCTTATTTTAAGTTATTTGTTTTTCAACTTTTTATATATAATCATATATGATGTAAATAATATAGTTGTCCCTTGAAATTACAGTTATTCCCTTTTTAGCTATATTTTTTTAAATGATTAACTTAATTAGGTTAATTAAGTACTTAGATCCTTAATTCAATTAAGTTAAATTAATACTTAATATATAATGAATGATTATTATTTTGAGTCCTATTATTAATTAAACTTATGCTAAGATTACTTAAGCCTTAATTATGTAATTTTAGCTTATTTTACTAGTCCTTACTATTTTACCCTTAAGTTATAATTAATCGTGTATTTATGTTATTCTTAGGTAATTAGCTATGAAATATAGCTAATTAGTATTAATTAGCAGCCATGATGAGTCTCTCATCATATACCTCTATCTTTTGATCCACCAAAAGATTTCTCTTTTAATGTAGGATCTTCCATCTCGGTAAGCAAAAGGTGGTGAGCATCAAAGGTTGATTACAATATAGAAATATTAGCCAAAATTTAACATGTTAAGTTTGTAATTCTTATTTTAATCCCTTGAGATCTTATGAATCCACACCCTCTCATATTGTGATTCATTGTGACAAAAAAAAAAACCACAACAAACCACTCCTATGCTTTCTATCTGGAATATATTAATAATTTATTTCACATAATGCAAGTTTACTACTAAACCTTGTATTGAATCTGGAGGCTTTAAATGGGACAATAAAAAACAACTCCAACTCTATTCTTATCTCTTCTTCTTATTCACCATACACAGTATTCAAGTCTATCCCTATCTCTTTTTGCTTCATCAATTTGAACTAGAACAAAACTTCTTGGCAGTAGTGTTCATTATTCATGAATATGTACTAACTACATCTTTTCAAATAATTAATGACTTTATAAATGATGACGCAAATAATTAAGGCATTGTTGGACTAGGATTCTTCTCCTTACATGTCATGTTTTAAGGAAATAGGCATTGTGCCCATATTAAAGTGATAACCATTTTAGAGTCACTGAAAAACATGAAACTAGAGTAAACAATTTTAGAGACACTTGAAAACGTGAAACTAGAGTACCCTTTATTATCCCACTTTATAATTAGTAAACAAATGAAGCACCACATTTATCAATCGAAGGACCAATGTGGTTGTTGATGTGCGAGAGTCATCGTTTAAAGTATGGCGATGTAGTGAAGTGACAAAAATCACAACAACATTTAAATTTATAAGCGCTCGAAACACAGGTGAGTCTAAGGTCATACGCAGGGAGCAAATATGGAATTCACGACACTAATTGCAATATAGAAATAATGAGCACAAAGATATGCAATGAATAAAATCTACTCAAAATGATTTTAATAATAACAATTGTATCTCAAGAAATAATGGAATAAAAAGATTATGAAAGAACTATAAAAATGGTGATTTGAATCATCACTTAAATCCCTCATTTAAGCACATCACAATGAAATCAGCCACTTAAATTTTTCTTATTCTTGAACGACTTATTCTTAAATTCCATGTTAGCACAGATCTCAATATTTGAATAGTACTCCATAGTAATTCAAGATAAAACATCGGCCATAGACACCAGACGCTTTAAACTCTTAAGGCATAAGAACAAAGCACAAGGACTTAGCAGAGCCACAAGCACAGAGCTAGAGCACCAAGCCTTGAAGATGCCTAAGTATTGAGCGTATAGGCACGATTCTTGAGGCAACAAGGCACGAATCCCATTACAAAACTACTCCTAAGCTCACACCCGGGCACATGCTCACGAGTGCATATGGGCGAGCATGTATGTGCACATCTGTATGGGATAGGGAACTTGAACCCTAGTGTTCAAGGGCGATAAGCCTTGAACACAAAATTGACTTATACATCTTTGGAAGCCTTTCCAATCACAAGGTGGGACTAAGTTCCCTCCTCCATCATGCGCTAAAGCTCTACACTGCCTTCGAATTGAGGCTGCTACTAAGATGTTCTACTCAAATTGGAGGCATGTTGCCTTTGTGGTGTTGTTCCACATCTATTGTGAGTAGTAGCGAGATTGAAGGACTACAAATGGCGAATACATGAGGTGGTGATGAACAGCACTGGACTGATATCCGATAATGACCTGAAAAGATAAAAATGGGGGCTAGGTCCTAATTAACATGTTTAGGAGAGTCACTGGAGGACAGCGCATGTGTTGGTGGTGGTGTTTTGATGAATGGAGATTGGTCATGGCCGGACGACGTCAAAGGAGACGACGGAAGGATGGGTCATCCGGTGGTGCAAATGAATGGATGAAGCTTAGAATTGGGAGAGGGCTTTTGGTTTATGGTGGATGGGGAAGCTTTTGGTAGTGGTAGAATAGAGTTTTACGGTCTGTGATGGTGTGGTGGCTTCGCCGAAGGCAACGCCATCAATGGAGAAGATGAAGGGGGAGTGGCGGTCGGGCTCGATTAGGTTGTTAATATGGCGATTTTATCGTTGAAGTGTGTATAGTGGTTAACCTAAATCGGACCTAACCATCTCTTTACATAATTTTTAACCTGGCCTACTTGATTTTATCTTGGTCACTTTTAGGCCCAGGGTCGAACTCAGGGATTACAAGTCAAGTTTCTACACCTTTCCTACAATGAATCTCTTCCGTTCATTTATTGTGTTTTTGATGTTTTTCTATTTTTTTTTTTTTTTGATAATCTTGGTCCTTGAGGCACACCCTCAAAATTAGGCTCTTGGCTTTGAGCCAAATCAGGGTTCCAAAATGGGTCTTGCTATTCGCAAGACGGAGTACCTACAAGTCAACGATTATCTTTTCTCTTTTATATATTTTTTTTATCTTTTTACTGGTATGCAAGAGAAATAGAAATAAAGTAAATATAGTATAGATATATATGTATATACTATATATGTATAAAGGGGTGGGGGTGGAGGCGGAGATGGAGTGTAGCACGGTGTCGAGTCGATCGTCGTCTAGAAAGACGCAACCAACAGGACGAAGTGCCATGTGTAAGGTGGATTGGTGGAAGATGAGTGTAACCACGCTTTTTGTACGCGTGTGTCGGGGAATATCAGCAACTGGTGCAAATATTCCCAGGATACCACGTATGGTAAGTAATGTAAAAATATATATATGTATATATGTAAATATATCTATATGTATATATATGTATATGGTTATAAATATATAGGTATATATATGTAGTTATATATTATATATATGTGTATATATATATGTATATATGTATATAAATATAAGTATATGTATAGATCTATATATGTATATGTATAAGTATGTATATATAACTATATAGATGTAAACATTTATATGTACAAGGATAGTAATATATGTATATAGATATATGTAGATAGATATATGTATATATATATATATATGTACATATAGTTATATAGATAGATATGTATATATGTATGTATATTTATGTATATATATATATGTATAAGTAGGTGTGTATATATGTATATATATATATGTATATAAGTATATGTATATATGTAAATATATATGTATCTATATCTTTATATATAAGTATATAGATATATGTATATATATATATATATGTATACTAATACTTAGTTATATAAATACTACTATATATATAGATATAAGAATATATATATGTATATATGTATATATATCAATATATATATGTATATGTATATATATATGCATATAATAGTGTATAGGTGTGTGTGTGTGTATGAAAGTGTGAGTGTAGGTGTCTAAGTGTCGGTAAAGAGAGTGAGAGAGTGCTATGAGAGAGAGAGAGAGGGCGCTGCTGAGGGTTAAGGTGTCTGAAGCTTCCAAGCGCCGTTTGGAGGCTCCACGCGTGCGTGCAGGCGCGTATGCACGCAGAGAGGAGTGTGCTGGAGGGAGTGGCGCAGAGAGGACCACAGTGCACAGCGCTGCGCTGAAGGGCTGGAGCCGACGCTCGCAGGCGCACGTGGGTGAAGGGAGCAGAAGACGCGGGCGGGTGCAGGCGACGCGGGTGCACGCAGACGCGTAGGCGAGCGCTAGAGTGAGCGCGAGGCTGAACGCACGCGCGGGCAGTGGCTGGTAGCAGCGCGTCGAGTGACCGGATAAGTGAGAAGCTTACCGATCACCCCACTGTAGCCACAGTGTTCTGCATACTGGCGTGAACAGTGGCCACAGTGTAAGGCCGAGCCACGCGATCGCTTGCTGCAGGTGCTGTGACTGCGGGCTACGTGGACGTGGCTCAGCGCACGCAGAAGAAGGTCTACGTCGGCTGGGCTGCAGGGAGAAGCGATGCTTGCGCGAAGAAGCTAGAGGCGAGGGCAGCCTGCAGGTGTGCATGGTGGCCTGCGTCCGAGCGCGCGGTGGCCTACGCACCTGCTACCGCCTTGCTGCTGTTGTTGCTTCAGACCATCAAGCCTGCGGCAATGGCGGAAGTGCTGGAAACGAAGAAGTCAGGGAATAGAAGACCACCACGCTGCTGGTGTGCTCGGTGGAGCTGCTGCTGCTGTGCGGAGCTTGAGAGCTTCGAAGCTTGAAGCTCCCACTCCAATGGCTAAAATGGCATGAACATTGAAACAGGGAAAGAAGGCCACCATGCCCACCGACTCTTTGATGAGCTGGGCGGTGGTGGTCTCACTGTGGTGGGTGTGCACCACAGTGATGACTCCTGCCCGTAGAGTGGCTCCTCTGAGGAGGATGTCCTGCATATGGAGGGAGAGGGGGAGGGACGGTGGCCTGGAAGGAGAGAAGGCTGTTGTGTGTTGGGTTTTTTTTGGCGTGGAGGACCAGGTAGCTTTGCAAGAAGGCTGCCGAGCTCTTTTAAAGAAGAAGAAGACATGCACAACCATGCCCTAGCTGTGCATGCCTCACCATGGCCGACAGGGAGATGCGGCTACAGGGCTGGCAGGGAGAGGGGGAGCAGGACATGGTGCGAAGAAGAAGAGGATGTTCCATGCAGCCGCGGGGAAGATTTCAAAATCAAGTGAAATAAAAAGATGGTGAATTTTTCAAAGATGCACTTGAGGAAAAAATGTTAATTGCAAGGCCATTTATTTCACTCTCCTCCCCTCTCAATTAAAAGCATGCATGTGTGTATTTTTACAATGCGACAATGTCTACCTAATATGCACTAGTAATGCTAGGAAATAGCACAAGACGACACACTTGTAGGTGTATTTTTGCGGTGCAATTGATGAGAACCTCATCATGAACCCTAACTAGCACAATCTAATCCAAATATGTGTGAAAAAGCTCCTACAAGACCTAAAGAGAGGCTTAACTTAGAGAATTCTGAGTTAAAGAATAAAACAAACCTTAAGGGGTAAAACTGCAGGTTCACAAATGCAGTATGTAAACAGGGTAATTAAGGGTCCAAACACAGGTCAAACAAGCTTAACAAGGAGGGAAGTGGGATGATCTGATCTGAAAAGGGTTATAGCAACTTCTAGGAATTAAATGACATTCTATAACCCTAAAACAAACCCACTTTAATTCACGAGGTTCGAGGTAGGATAAAAATCAACTAAGCCCTCTAAAATTCATAGAAAAATATTCCCTAGGGTTTAGAACCTTCAATATTGCCTTTGCAACCTATTTTGACCTAAAATGTGAACCATGCCCAATTTATAACTTAATTTAGGTTTTTATGCAAATTGATTGGTCAAACATGGTCCAACCTCAAATAAAATTTCACCATTAAAATCCTTAGGTTCAAATTATTCTGGTATAAAATTTGGGCCTAAGAAAAGACCATCTTGACCGACTTTACCAATTGGTCCTCTTAATTTACTTTTTGACCCATATCTTTTGAAACCCTTGCGTTCAGCCCCCTAACTTCTTATCATTGTTTGCAGAACGGTCCCCCCTACCATTTCTGTGTTGCACCATACCTCCGACGACCTTGCGCGGAGGATGGCACCGCGTAGGGTAGGGCGGCCATCCTCTAGAATAGACGGGGGGTTCCCTGTGACGTCCTCTGTCGCAGGGACCCTCCCCTGCCCTCTGCAACCGACAACGCACGAAAGGCATGGGTATCCTTTCCGGCCACTCTCTGGAGAGGCAGGCACGTCACCTCCTCGATCCCCTCTCCTCTCCAAGGCCTTTATAAGGAGCGGCAAGGTCTGCTGTCTCCTTCAAGCTTCCTCTGGCGGAGAAAAAACCCTACTTTTCATCCCTTCCCTCTCCGGTTAGAGCACCCGAGCTTCCGGTGATCTTCTCCTCCTCCTCCTCATCGCTCTGCTGCCCTACCTGCAGTAGAGTTGACTCTGCCCTATCATCAACACCAGGCCGTACCAACTGGCACCCTCAGACCGCCTCCTCATCGCCGATACCGTCCTCCTGGGCATCTTCGTCCTTAGCTCCGGCAAGCTTGAGCCGGACGCTTCCCTCTCCCCCTTCATTGAGTAAATAGCTAGAACTCTTCCTCTCTCTCTCCCTTACATTTTCCCTTTCCTGATTTTCCCCTTTACTCCACCTCCCGCCTCTTCCACCTCCATCTGCTCCATCTCTGATCACCTTCTCCGGCGAGTCCATTCCACTTCCACAGACCACCTCTTCCCTCGTCGACCAGCCCAAAGGCTCCCCCTCACTCCACTCAACCTTTCCCCCCTCTCCATTCACTACCAATCACCGCCCAACCACCCCCCGAACAAACCCATCTTCACGCACACAGTCTGACCTAGGTCCACCTCCACAGGCTCTCTCATGCCTCACCAACCACCACACTGCCTTCGCCGCACTCCGGCGAAGCTTCCCACATTATCTGACTTGGCCAAGAGGCCGTCATTGTGTTTTTAGGTCAGCACCCCCTCGCCGCCATTGTTGAGCTGCTGCAGCTCCTTCACTCGCAGCTCTTGGCCTTCTCTAGCCCAGGCGCGAGTCCCAGGCAGCGTGGACTGACTCCACGAAGGCACTCAGGCTTGCGATTTTGGTCGCGAGCCTCGCAACTGCCCCAATAGGCAGCAACTCCCTCGCCTGCAGATGCGCAATCTGGAGGTGGGACTTTAGTCCCACCTCATAAGTGTGCGGCTGTGCGCCCACACATAAATTGAAAAAGTGTATCGGGCTGTTTGCCTTCGATACACAGGGGTCAGGTCCCTTACATGCACGCGACGTGCCACATGCTTGCCCACCCTCACCCGCTCTCACGCCCCGCGGGATTGGGCCAAATCCGACTACCCGACCAAGCACTCCTCGCTCACCACCGCAAGCCGGTGGGCCTGGTCCCAAACGCGCTATCCGAACCCGATTACCCAGCTCTGGGAAAGCATTCCTAAGAGAGATTCAGAGAGAAAGAGAGATGCAGGGAAGGGTAGGGGTAGGTTTTGCACTAATGGGTGTGTATGCACGCAGGGAAAAAGGAAAAAGAAGGAAGAGGCAGGCGAAGGAACTGTAGCAAATGCGCAGATAAGCCGTCTGAGCTCCGCGTCAGATGTCGGAAGGGCGACAGCCAAAAGAAGAAGAAAAGAGGAAGGAAGGTCAGTGGCTAGAGCAGAAAGAAAAGAGAAGAGGAAGAGAAAAGAAGAAGTAGAGAAGAAGAAGAAGAAGAGGAAGAGAAAAGAAGAAGAAGCAGAGAAGAAGAAGAAGAAAGAAGGCAGAAGCCTCTGCAGCCGCAAGAAAGAAAAGAAAAGAAAGAAGAAAGCAGAGAAAGAGAAGAGGAACATTAGCTGAAAGAGAAGAAGAAAAGAAAGAAGAGGAAGAGAGAAGAAGAAGAAGCCAGGAGAACTTTTGCTCCCTCTCTCTCTCTCTCTTGTTATTTTTGTAACACAATTGAAAACTTTTATACTTCTAGAATTATAGTTGCTCCCTGAGTTCGACTTCGGGAAAACTTGTTATTCCGAGTAAAAAAATTGGTAGTAATCTGGTAGCTGTTTCGTCATATACTATAACGACTGTAAACCATAATAACCCTAAAGACAAAACACGCGATACCGTTACTAGCAATCATACCCCCATGCCTATCTTTTGCTAGTCCCTAGAAAAACATTTTTTTGTTGTATTTTAGAAGTGATCTTTAAGTTGAAGATTTTCTCCTAAGGCAACATAGGTGTGTTTATTGTTGGATATTGTGAGAACCAATTGTAGAGAAGACTACCAATACTTTAAGTCTCACATGACATAGATCATCTCTCGACTAACCAGGACTCTTGATATTTAAACCTTAAGTACGATTTCCAGGACCTAGGAGGTTTTTGCCATACTCAAGAGCTCAAGAGATTATGGCTTGTGCTTAGTGAAGGATCAAGACTGACCAGATGAACATTAAGACTCAAGCCTAGGGTTTCATGAATTTTTAAGTACAGGTTGGTCCCAGTTTCAGCTCGTGCTTTCAGATTGACCCTTAAAAGATGACGGAAAACTCAACTCCCATTTTCTGACATTTGTGGCTTACAGGAAAATAGGGTATTTGCGACTTGCCCTAAAAGACTTTTTTTGGGTAGAGACTTTACAGACATTTGCTAGATATACTAACTTATTTGCAACTTTTTTTTTTCTTTTGTTGAAACATGTGTCAGTATATCTCTTACAACATTATTTGGAGGAGCACACTTTTCCTTTTGGTGGGAGAGTTCTTTCTTGGTGGAAAGAGTCGCTCCTAAACACTAGACTAAAGCCTGGGATAAAAAGTCTACTTGCGCGCACAGGTAAAGACTCCACCTTCCCTAATGAACACTAGGGTTGGATCTTATGTTCACTTGGTCTTTCCTGATATGTGCAGTGTGAACCAAGTTTACTTACGCTATCGAGTAGAAGCAAGCCAACGAATCTTGTACTGGTGTCTCAGGTACAAGAATACGTCCTTAGTTAGGAGAGATTCCGATCTATCTTGTCAATGCTCAAGTGAATTAAGCCAAGCCTGAGCGAATCAGGCTTCTATGGCCTGGAAAGTCTTCAAAACAGAGGTTGAATATCTATAAACACTTATTGTATTTTTGTTTCAGCCTTCATATCATTACTAAACACCATTTATTATTATTGTTATTATTATTATTATTTTTTTTTTTTTTCTTTCATATTTATAAATAGGTGGAAACTGCATGATACCATAAAATACCCAGATCCTATGCCAAACAATGCTATGTCCTCATATGCATGCAGGGAAAGGTAGAGAAAGGACGAAAGGTCAGGTAACGAGAGCTGAGGTGCAGGGTATACAGTAGGGTGGTAGGGTGGGTGGATGGTGGGTGGTGAAGTGAAAAGTGAAGTGATCATGACAGTGGCGTGAAAAGTGATGGTGGATGGTGAGAGATTTGGCATTTATTGGGACGAGAGTGTCCCAGGCAAATCAGAAAACAAGTCAGGAGGAAGAAATTGGCCCTCAGATTGGCCAAGAAGAGGGGCTTCTTGGATAGATGGATCCAAAAGGGAATAGCCCCAGTGAGTAGGATGTGGGCTCAAGGTCCCAGTGTGTAGTTGCAACATCGCCTGATTTGGCGGGAAAGAAAGGGCAATCTGGTCTTCAAGAGTGTGGATCGGCGGTGAGTAGCTCGAATATGACTCAGACCATGAGGTATGGGAAGTGGAGAAAACCTCGTCAAAAGTCTAGTCAGGAGAAGGTACGGGATAATGGAGGGAAGGGGGAACGTCAAAATATGTGATGGTCAGGCAATCGTCAGTGTTTACAGGTAATCCGCAACAGTCTGAATAGGTACCAATTAGTTCGATATACGTACTGAAGGCCATGTCCTCGTCAGACGTGTCATCCTCGATACAATCGCAATCAATGTTCTTGGCTACCTTGAAGATGTTAAGCTTGAGCCTTTCAGATCCAATGGCGATCTCAATACAGCCCGACTCACTTCGATAAGGGCACGGGCTGTGGCCAAGAAAGGTCGACCAAGGATGATCGGACAATCAGAAAGTGAGCTAGGAACTTCATATCTAAAACAAGAAAGTCAATAGGAAAACAGAGACTGTTGACCCTAACCACCACGTCTTCCACCACACCCTTTGGGATTTTGACAGAACAATCTGCCAACTGTAACGTGACAGGGGTGGGTTTCAGATTTCTCAAGGAAAATTTTTCAAGCATGATGGTTGGTATGAGATTAATGGAAGATCCTAGATCAAGCAGGGCACAGTTAAAATTGCAGCCTTGGATGCTACAGGAAATGAGTGGTGTGCCTGGATCTTTCTGCTTCGGTGGTAGATTCGACAATATAGCACAACTCGCATGAGGCAAGAGAACCACCAGATTTTTAGTTTTCTTTGACTGTCGCCTGGGTGTTGTGTAGTCTTTGAAAATTTAGGCAACAGTAGATATGTGGTCAATAGCCTCGAGCAGGGGTACTTTGATTTCTACATCCCTAAACAAATTACGCAGGTTATCAAAGGCCTGCATATCTTTCTTTTTGCCTTTTGGCTCCCTCAGTAGAGCCTCAGGGAATGGAACTGATTCTGGCACCAATTTGGGTGTATCGTCCTCTCGCGAATGCGGTGCACATTCTGAATGAGAGGGCGGTGAAGAAGACGAGCCAGGATCAGGTCGAGGCGGATCAACAGTCTGCTTGCTGCTCCTCGTAGTGATAGCATTGGACGATGTGGGTCCAGTGGAATCATACGGTGGAGGAGGGTTCGCAATAGGGACATAAGAGTGTGGTGTTGTAGCGGGATTAGCCTGAAATCCTAGTGAAATGCTCAGAGCCTGCAGAATCTGATTAACCTACCCCTGAGAAGGTCGTACCTGTCGTTGAGGACCATGGGGTACGAAATTTCGTGGGTTTGGAATAGGTTGGGTGGGAAGAGTGCCCTGAGATCGAGTTGCCATGAGTAGTTGACTGATCTTAGCATTCTACTGCGCCAATTAATGCTAAAGAGAGGTCATGTTCTCTTCATGGCGCTTCGACATTTCCGTCATCATTCGTGTCAATTTGTCAAGAGGACTTGATGCATGTTCGGTTTGCGATATGCAAGGGCCTGATGGCGGATTTGCCATAGGATTAGACTGGGCCCTTGGAATGACCGGTGCGGACGGTCGCATTGTTCCACCCGCAGGGTTTTGGTGCTGCAGGTTGTTGGACCATGAGAAATTTGGATGATTTTACCACCTTGGGTTATAAGTGGCAGAGAACAGGCTATTCCCCAGGGCGCAAGCATCTTCTATGCCAGAAGACTCGTCCGCATGTAAATATGCATCCGAGCACACAGAGGCTTAGTCCTCTGTGTCAAAATACTGGCTCGCGAAGCCAGTTCCACATGACTTACTGAGTCGCTCAGCGCGATACTCGGTAAGGAAGGTCTTACGGGGTTTCTCGGGATAAGCCTGGTGTTGGAAGAATTTGGATTGTGTCGAAGTGGTGAAGAGGTGGTGTTTACCATAGAATGGGCGGGGTTCGCCAGAAGCTCGTCCAGCTTCTTGTGCACGACAGAGACTTCATCCAATTTTTGTGCAATAAGGCTGAGATCAGTGGATGAATAGGAGGGTCCCGTGTCAACTTCGTGGACATTTCAGGGCTGGCTGGTACGATTAAAGGCGACAATGGAGGCATTGTTCATTGAGTTTTCACTCATATTTTCAAACAATTCGAATGCTCCATTCTCGTCTTTATTCATAAAATTCCCTCCGCAGGAAGCGTCTACAATCTGCTTCAAAGTCTCATTTAGCCCATAGTAGAAAATCTGGGCTATATGCTACTTAGGCAGACCGTGGTGCGGACACTTCCTGAGGAGGTCATTATACCTCTCCCAAGCCTCATGAAATTGTTCACCGTTTTGTTGTGTAAAGGAGGTGATAGCACAGCGAAGCGCATTGGTTCACCCGATTGGGAAGAACTTCTTGAGAAACACTATTTGCATCTCTTCCAAAGAGTGGATGGTTCTCCCAAGGGTGCGTAACCACTGCGACGCTTTATCCCGCAATGAAAATGGGAACATTTTCATGAGGACTATTGGCAACCCGATATTTCTAGGTTTAACAGTTTCAGCCAATCAAGTTAGGTCTTCCAAGTGGAGAAAAGGATCTTCACTTGCAAGACCATGGAAGTGAAAATTTATTAGGCCAATTATGTTAGGTTTTAGTTCAAAGTCGTCCCAGCCCATGGGGACCCAAATTTGTCCTATGGTCTCTGTAGCAACGGGATTCTGATAGGAGCTAAGAGACCTAGGCTCCTCCTGTTCAGGAGGGTTCTACATTTCCTCCAATGTTTCCCGAATGGCCTCAATTCGTTCATTATACATTTCCATTTGGGCTTAGAGGTAGGTTATGGGATCTAAGGCTCCACCACCTGGTGGGTTTTGAGGGCGGTTTCCTCCCTCGGGATTTGGGGGTGGGCATGCAGCCATGTTTGTGGAGGAGGAGGATGATTCGGCTTCTTTTCTAGATTTATCAGTCAATTCAAACAGTTCAGGGTTTTGTGACCTCCTCCCAAACATGCACTACCGCAAGAAGAATTTGGGGGATAAGAAGGGAAAAGAGATGAGAGAAATGACGCCGCAAAGGTACACTTGATGAGAAATCAATTCAATCAAATTTCTAACCTCTACAGTGGGCCCTTAGACCTAAAGATCTAAGTTGCCTGCTATCACGGACTACGAAATCGAATGCAAGCACCGCAGAACTACCGGGTCAGATTGAAAGGTCGTTTGCCCCAGTCTTAGACACCCGATAGCACGTGGGAACCCTCACCAGCATGTAGTCGCTACACACAGGTAGTTATACCTCCAATCCTTAATAAGGGTCAAGTTGCTACCAATTTTAGTTAGAGGCTTAGGATCAAGTGCTTCTGGAATGTGAAGGACGTTGTTTATAGGTAATTGATGGTCGGCCCGGATAGGTTGTTAATATGATATTTTTACCATTGAAATGTGTATAATGGTTAACCTAATTCAGACCTAACCATCTCTTTACAAAATTTTTAACCTGGCCTAATTGATTTTATCTTGTCACTTTTAAGCCCAGGGTCGAACTCAGGGAAGTGGGGTTCAAGTCGAGTTTCTACGTTTTCCTTAAAACGCGTCTCTTCCGTTCGTTTATTCTGTTTTTGGTATTTTTCTTATTTAGGTTTTTTTTCTGATAATCCTTGTTCTTGAGGCACACCCTCAAAATTGTGTCCTTGGCTTTTAGCCAAAACAGAGTTTCAAAACACGTCTTGCTACTTGCAAGACGGGGGTACCTGCAAATCAAAGATTATCTTTTCACTTTTATACCTTTTTTTTATCTTTTTACTAAGAAGGAAGCTAACAGATAGAAAGTAAATATAGTAGCTATAAATATATATTTATATGTAGTATATATATAAAGGGGTGGGGGTGGAGGTGATGATGGAGTGTAGCACTATGTCGAGTCAGTCGACGTCTAGAGAGACGCAACCAACACGACTAGGTGCCGCATGGAGTGTGGATGGAGGATGGATGTGTCCACGCTTTCTGTACACGCTGTATCGCAGAATATCCGCAACTGGTGCAAATATTCCCGCGATACAGCGTATAGTAAATAACGTGAAAATATATGTACATATGTTTGTATGTAAATGTATAAGTATATTTGTATAGATATATATAGATATATATATATATATATAGGTGTATATATATATATATATATATATGGATGTATGTATATATGTATATAGCTATGTATATATGTATATAAGTATATATATATAATACTATATAGATATATATATATATGTATATAAGTATATATGTATCTAGATATATATGTATATATATATGTGTATATGTATAAGTATATAGATATGTATATATATATATATGTATATGAGTATGTATATATATATATATATTATATATGTATATGTATATATATATTATATTATATGTATGTATACATAACTATATAGATATACTATGTATATATAAGTATATATATAGATATATGTACATATATATATATATATATGTATATATGTTACTATGAGTGTGTGTGTGTGTGTGTTGGTGAATGGGTGTGTGTGTGTTGCTGTAAGTGAAAAAAGAGAGAGAGAGAGAGAGAGAGAGAGAGATAGAGAATACGTGAGAGAGAGAGAGCGGCAGACAGAGAGGGAGCGGGCGGGAGAGATCGGCGGAGAGAGAGAGCGGGTGAAGGAGTGATCGCGGACGCGCGAGTTAAGACGTCTGCCGGAGGCGGCAGACGTCTGACTCTACGTCGTCTGAAGGCGGAGGCGGACGTCTGAAGATCGCGGATGCAGGCGCGTCTTCGCGCGGAGAAGATGAGGCGTCTGCAGGCCGGGTGCGAGGAAGGAGAGCGGGCGATGGCGTGCTCGGAGAGGGCGGCGGGGAGTCTGCAGTCGGTCGCGGAGGGTTGCAGAGGTTGGCAGGGGGCGGCGAGAGGGCCTAGCCGGCCGCTGCAGTGCGCGCAGCGGCCGGTCGCGGGTGGAATGGCAGAGGCGACAGAGCAGAGGCGGAGTCGGGGAACGGGCCTGCAGGCGCGCGCGAATACGACGGGCAGGCGAAGGCGCGGAGGAGCGAGCGTGGAGGAGGTTCTGCAGTGGTCGCGGAGGTTCGCGGGGGTCGGCGCGAGGCCGTAGCCGGCCGCTGCAGTGCGCGCAGCGGCCTGCTGCGGGTGCAACTGAGGCGTGGACAGAACGGAGACGGAGGCGGGGAACGGGCCTGCAGGCGCGCGCGGAGGGTTGCGCGCCTGCGGGGAAGGTCGCGGAGGAGGCGGGGGTGCTGCTGCTGCTGCTGTCGCCGCTGGGCTGCTGCTGCTGCTGCTTCAAGCTTCGGACCTTGAAGCGGCAGCAATGGCGTGGAGATGAAAACGAAGAGAAAAGAAAACACCACGCCCACCTGCTCGTTGAAGAGCTGGGCGGTGGTGTTCCCACTGTGGTGGTGAGCACCACAGTGGGTTCTCCTGCTCGTCGGGTGCCTCCTCGACGGAGGGCCGGCGTATGGGAGGGGAGAACGGGCGAGGAAGGTGGCGGACTGCAGCGTGGCGTTTTTCAGCAACTCGCCCTCCTTCTTCATCGCGAGGAAGAGCTGCGGCTTTATAGAGGAGGAGAGCATGGCGTGGAGCATGCGGGGAATGGGGGAGAATGGCACCTGCAGGGAGAGGTGCGGGAAGGACAGCAGGGAGAGGCGTTGCATGCAGCATGGCGTGGATGTGGGCGCGGGAAGAAGGCAGCCGCGGGAATGAGAAAAACCGTTGGAAGAAGAAAGAAAGATGAAAATAAAATATGGAGAGGGGACTTTTGCAAAGAGACACTTGAAGAAAAATGTAAAAATGCAAGCCATTTATTCCATTCTCTTCTCCTCTCAATTAAATGCATGCATGCAAGCGTTTTTACAAATGCAACTACAGGATTATAATATACATAGTTAATGCTAGAAAATAGCACAAGAAGGCGTTCTTATAGGCGTGTTTTGAGGTGCAAACATATACCCCCATGCCTATCTTTTGCTAGTCCCTAGAAAAATCGTATTTAGAAATGATCTTAAGCTGAAGATTTTCTTCTGAGATGATATCGGTGTGTTTATTATCGGATATTGTGAGAACCAATTGTAGAGAAGATTACCAGTACTTTAAGTCTTACATGACAAAGATTATCTCTCAACTAACCAGGACTCTTGATATTTAAACCTTAAGTACGATTTCCAGGACCCAGGAGGTTTTGCCATACTCGAGAGCTCAAGAGGTTATGGTTTGTGCATAGTGAAGGATCAAGACTGACCATATGAACATTAAGACTCAATCCCAGGGTTTCACGAATTTTTAAGTACAGGTTGGTCCCAGTTTCAGCTCATGTCTTCGAATTGACCCTTAAGATGATGACGGAAAACTCAACTCCCATTTTCTGATTTTTTTTTTTTTTTTTTTCGAAACACGTGTCAGTATATCTCTTACAACACATTTTGAAGCACACTTTTTTTTTTTTTTTTTCTTTTTGGTGGGAGAGTTTCTTTTTGGTGGAAAGAGCCACTCCTAAACACAAGACTAAAGCTTGGGATAAAAAGTCTACCTGCACGCACAGGTAAGGACTCCACCTTTCCTAATGAACACTAGGGTTGGATCTTATGTTCACCTGATCTTTCCTGATATGTGTAGTGTGAACCAAGTTTACTTAAGCTCTCAAGAAAAAGCAAACCAACAAATCCTGTACTGGTGTCTCAGGTACAAGAAACGTTCTTAGTTAGGAGAGATTTTGATCTATTTCGTCAATGCTTTAAGTGAATTAAGCCGAGCCTGAGCGAATCAAGCTTCTGTGGCCTGGAAATTCTTCAAAACAGAGGTTGAATATCCGTTGTCATGCAGCATGGCGTGGATGTGGGAGCGGGAAGAAGGCAGCCGCGGGAATGAGAAAAACCGTTGGAAGAAGAAAGAACGATGAAAATAAAATATGGAGAGGGGACTTTTGCAAAGAGACACTTGAAGAAAAATGTAAAAATGCAAGCCATTTATTCCATTCTCTTCTCCTCTCAATTAAATGCATGCATGCAAGCGTTTTTACAAATGCAACTACAGGATTATAATATACATAGTTAATGCTAGAAAATAGCACAAGAAGGCGTTCTTATAGGCGTGTTTTGAGGTGCAAACAGTAATGCCCAAGTGATTGATTTTTCAAGTGTGTCAAACAAGCATGCAACGGGGAAATCTCCTCGAATTGAAGTTTTAATTGGTGAATGATTTTTAGAGTTCAACCTTAAGTAGCATGGATTTTAGGATTTCACTGAAATACCAATTCAACCAATCTCCAGGTTTTCGAGAGAATACAAGTTTTCTCTTCTAAGCCCAACAAACCCTTCTTCAATGTCAGTTGGTTAATGCATGCTAAAATGCAACGGGCTTCCCTAGATGGAGATTTCTATGTGTGGATGCTCGAATCAGTTTTAGATTAGTGTGAAAGGGAACCAAAGCACTTCAATTCAAGTGCTCCCAATCACCAGAAAGATTTCCACACAAGGCTCAACCAAAAGATAAAGAAAATTAATTTGTTGGGGTTGAAATATTCGGGATCGAATCTTAGGCAAGTTGAAAAGTCATGGTGGGGTTGGAATCAATTCAGTTCCAAGTCTCCCCACCAAAAATGTGATCCCGAATTTGCAGATAAGTGAGGCAAAGAGGGGTGCAATCAATCTTTTTATGTTTGCCTCAAAGAATACTTCACACGGTGAAAAATTCAAGAATCAAGATTCTTGGATTTTCTCTATGCGAAGTAAGGCGGGAAATCCCAGGGCGGTGGGAGTAAAGGCAATCAATCAAACAAGTGAATTTTAATCCACTTGCCCCAAGAGATCCCAAGAAATTTTTCTAGTTTTTTAGTTTTTTTATTTTTTTTATTTTTATTAAGGTGACAAGTTAACCTAGGTTGCTAAGAAAGAAAGTCCTACTTGTGCAGCAACGTGTGCAGAGCTCCAGTGCGGTGTCGGCGTCTTCACACTCTCATTCTCACCTTGGATCTGCCTACGTCTCCAACTTCGTCTGCCTGTCTCCTCCTTGCAACAGGTTTACCTGCACACCAAAAACGAAAACACACATGAAGAGAGAAGAGAAAAATGAAAGGAATGGAGTAAACTTACTTGAAGGCGCACTTCCCCGGCAACGGTGCCAGAAAAGGATAGTGGTCGGGCTCGGTTAGGATGTTAATATGGTGATTTTATCATTGAAGTGTGTATAGTGGTTAACCTAAATCGAACCTTACCATCTCTTTACAAAATTTTTAACCTGGCCTACTTGATTTTATCTTGGTCACATTTAGGCCCAGGGTCGAACTCAGCGAAGTGGGGTTACAAGTCAAGTTTCTACGCCTTTCCTACAATAAATCTCTTCCATTCGTTTATTGTGTTTGGTGTTTTTCTATTTAGATTTTTTTCTAATAATCTTGGTCCTTGAGGCACACCCTCAAAATTAGGTTCTTGGCTTTGAGCCAAATCAAGGTTCCAAAATGGGTCTTGCTATTTGCAAGACGGAGTACCTGCAAGTCAACGATTATCTTTTCTCTTTTATATATTTCTTTTATCTTTTTACTGGTATGCAAGAGAAATAGAAATAAAGTAAATATAGTATAGATATATATGTATATACTATATATGTATAAAGGGGTCGGGGTGGAGGCGGAGATGGAGTGTAGCACGGTGTCGAGTCGGTCGTCGTCTAGAAAGTCGCAACCAATAGGATGAAGTGCCGCGTGTAAGGTTGATTGGTGGAAGATGAGTGTAACCACGCCTTTTGTACGCGTGTGTCGGGGAATATTAGCAACTGGTGTAGATATTCTCGTGATACCACGTATGGTAAGTAATGTGAAAATATATATATATGTATATATGTAAATATATCTATATGTATATATATGTATATGGTTACAAATATATAGGTATATATATGTAGTTATATATTATATATATGTGTATATATATATATGTATATATGTATATATATATAAGTATATGCATAGATAGATATATCTATAGATCTATATATATATATATGTATATATATATATATATATGTATAAGTATGTATATATAACTATATAGATGTAAACATATATATGTATATGTATAGTAATATATGTATATAGATATATATAGATAGATATGTGTATATATATATATTTGTATATATAGTTATATAGATAGATATGTATATATGTATGTATATTTATGTATATATATATGTATAAGTAGGTGTGTATATATGTATATATATATATATGTTTATAAGTATATGCATATATGTAAATATATATGTATCTATATATATATATATATATATAAGTATATAGATATATGTATACTAATACTTAGTTATATAAATACTACTATATATATAGATATAAGTATATATATATGTATATATATCAATATATATATATGTATATATATCAATATATATATATGTATACGTATATATATGTATATAATAGTGTATAGGTGTGTGTCTGTGTGTATGAAAGTGTGAGTGTAGGTGTGTAAGTGTCGGTAAAGAGCGTGAGAGAGTGTTGTGAGAGAGAGAGAGAGAGGAGAGGGTGCTGCTGAGGGTTAAGGCGTCTGAAGCTTCCAAGCGCCATTTGGAGGCTCCATTCGCGCGCACAGGCGCGTATGCGCGTAGAGAGGAGTGTGCTGGAGGGAGTGGCGTGGAGAGGACTGCAGCGCACAGCGCTGCGCAGAAGGGCTGGAGCAGGTGCTCGCAGGCACACGTGGGCGAAGGGAGCGGGTGACGCGGGCGGGTGGGGGCGACGCAGGCACACGCAGATGCGCAGGTGGGCATTGGAGTAGGCACGAGGCTGAACGCACGCACGGGCAGTGGCCGGTAGCGGCACGCCGGATGACCGAATAAGTGAGAAGCTTACCAATCACCCCACTGTAGCCACAGTGTTCCGCAGACTGGAATGAACAGTGGCTATAGTGTAAGGCCGAGCCGCGTGACTGCTTGCTGCAGGTGCTGTGAGTGCCGACGGCAAGGACGTGGCTCGGTGCACGCGGAAGAAGATCTACGCCAGCTGGGCTGCGGGAAGAAGAGGTGCTTGTGCGAAGAAGCTGGAGGCGAGGGCAGCCTGCAGGTGCGCCCGGTGGCCTACGTGTGGGCGCACGGTGGCCTGCGCGCCTGCTGCCACCTTGCTGCTGCTGCTTCAGACCTTGAAGCCTGCGGTAAAGGTGGAAGTGCTGGAAACGAAGAAGTTAGGGAAGAGAAGACCACCACGCTGCTGGTGTGCTCGGTGGAGCTACTGTTGTTGTGCGGAGCTTGAGAGCTTCAAAGCTTGAAGCTCCCGCTCCAATGGCTGAAATGGCATGAACGTTGAAATAGGGAAAGAAGGCCACCACGCCCACCAGCTCTTTGATGAGCTAGGCGGTGGTGGTCTCACTGTGGTGGGTGTGCACCATAGTGATGACTCCTCCCTGCAGAGTGGCTCCTCTGAGGAGGAGGTCTTGCTTATGGAGGGAGAGGGGGAGGGACGGTGGCCTGGAAGGAGAAGAGGCTGCTGTGTGTTGGGTTTTTTCTGGCGTGGAGGACCAGGCCACTTTGCAAGAAGGCAGCCGAGCTCTTTTAAAGAAGAAGAAGACATGCATACCCATGCCCTAGCTGTGCATGCCTCAGCATGGCTGGCAGGGAGATGCGGCTATAGGGCTGGCAGGGAGAGGGGGAGCAGGACATGGTGCGAAGAAGAGGATGTTCCATGCAGCCGCGGGGAAGATTTCAAAATCAAGTGAAATAAAAAGATGGTGAATTTTGCAAAGATGCACTTGAGGAAAAAATGTTAATTGCAAGGCCATTTATTTCACTCTCCTCCCCTCTCAATTAAATGCATGCATGCGTGTATTTTTACAATACGACAATGTCTACCTAATATGCACTAGTAATGCTAGGAAATAGCACAAGACAGCACACTTGCAAGTGTATTTTTGCAGTGCAATCTGGGAGGCACATGAATAGCAGTTGAATTAAGGTTTGAAGGGTTTCAAACTAAGATGGGGAGAGAGGAAATGAGGGAACCTATGGACGAAAGGGGGAAAAGTGTTGGTACAAGGGTGCCATGTTCGTTAGTTTTGATGATAACAAAACACTTGCGATTTAACATTTGCATTTGAGTTTATGATTTTTGAGGATAATTGCAAATGGATACAAGTGCAAAGGAAATCAAGCTCGCATCCATGGCAGATTGAAGGAGCTTCGTGTGGAGAGAGAGCTTGTAGTCAAGAAGAATAGGATGACATTTTGTTCTATGTATTTTGTTCAGTCGTTATGTTATTTTATTTCCTAGATGGTTTTTAAAGAGCCCCAAAGTATCATAACATAGTCCTAGGATCACATACTCAACCCTAGGATACTAAGACAAAATTTTAGAAAACTTAGAAAACCAAAGTAGGCATCAAACAGCTTGATCAGACATCCAATCTGGACATCAGATGTATGATCTTAGACTTTAAGATATCTGACAATTTGATCAGACGTCCAGAACACTTAGGCTGGAAACCCACACTGTTTACCACTTTCAGACATCCAACCCTTAGTCCAGATGTCTTAGCAAATGTTTGAGGACCTTGCTAGATGTCCAACAAGAGGACCATTGTCTTATCTTAGAGGATTAAACCTTAATCTGATTTACATCTACTTTTAGACATCCATAGAGCATCCCAGATGTCTGATAAATAGACATTATGCTAAGATTTGACTGTAATTACTTTTTGTCAGACTAATAGTTGTTTGAGCCTTGGAAATTCCATTCCCTCAGTGATTTGTGTTTCCAAACGTCTAGACCTATTGCCAGACATCCGATCTGTCATCTGTGCAACTTAACACTAGCAGCCCGTTTCCATCTTGACAAACAGGAAGGAAACCTATTTAGAATTAGATGTCTGACTAGATTTCCAGATGTCTTAAAACACCTCTTTAGACATCTGTCTTGATCTAACCCTATCTAGAAGATCCACTCTTCTAGATCAGATGACCAATCCCTAGAGCAAACAATGGCCCAAAAGTCTGACCTTAGATTCAGACATCTAATAACCTTGTTAGAATCATTAATGACCTCAATTTTGGCTTGTTTTGCCTTGGGTTTATTCCCAACAGCTACTTAGACCTTCCAAGTCCTTCTAAACCTTTCTTAGGGCCTCTATAAATAGAGAGGCAGTCATCCTTTGTAAAACATACCAAGAGAACACTACTTCCACCATTATTGTGTTCAAAAGAAGAAAGGAATCACCTAGAAGTGTTGTTGCTCCCCAAACCCTTATCCACACTCTTGAAAGCATCATCCTTGCCGCGCACCTACTCTCCCACCTATGAATATGAGAGCACTGTAGTGCCATCGCATGGTTCATGCAACCCAAGTTGGTAGCCAACACACTTCCATCTAAGGGAAGTTTCTTTTTCCTATAGTAGCTAGATTAACATTAGTACTTTGTGGCTCTATAAGACTATTGTAATTTCCTTTTGTAGCTGGGTATTCACCTTGTGAATTCCCATCTCCCTCGTGAGACAAAAAACTCCTCATGAAGAAGAGGGGTTTTGAGGTTACCTCGAGTATAAAGTAGAGTGGTTGTAAGAGGTTGTACTACCCTCATTGAAGTAGTACGTTAGTGGACATGATCGGCTAGGTCGATCGGAAAATCCTAAGTTGAGAGGCTTAGGTGGTGGTTTTACCCAGGTTTGGGTTTCCACCTAAAAATCCATTGTGTACTTGTTATTGCATTTTTGTGAAATTGTTTGTATTATATTTCTGCATTTTATTTCTTTTATCATGTAAATCTCACCCCCCCCTCCATCAAAACCTTCAAAAGATCTACACCCGCTTGACTTGTCGACACTGGAGGAGGTGAATTCTTTGATGATGAGGGCGGCAAGGAAGCGAAGGGTAGAGAGTCTTCATTTTGGCAGGCTAGAGGCAGACGAAGATGAGGAAGAGGGAGACACTCCCAATTTCTCCGTTCGGGGGCCGTAGGAGGATGGAGGGTGGTATCACCAGACCTAAGGTCGGAGACGACTGAAGAGGAGGAAGAAGTGTTTTGGCATAAAACCTAGTTGAGGTGAACGGTTAGGGATCTGGGCCTCTTTATAGAGCTCTAGATTGAGCTCAGAAGCACGGGAAGGGCTTAATTTTGTCACAAAATCAAGGAAGAAGAGCCCTTGATTTTCTCAATCTTGTGTGAGCTTTAGAGATCTTTTTAGAGTCTTTGATTTGGCTCGAGCGATTGGGAATTGCTTGAGGATTAATCTCTCCAATTTTGGGGAGATTTGGCTTTGATTTGAGAGAGAAAACCTCCCTCGGATCTCGCTGTTGAGCTCGGTTTCATACTAATGGCAGAAATGACCAAAATGAAGAAATGTCAAAAATTTAAGGACCCATTTGGAATAAATTTGAAAGTGAGGGGCCTAGATGTGAAGAATAGAGAATTTAGGGAGTAAATTGCAAACTAGGTCAAGATGGACTCTGATTAGGCCCAAACTTTGGCCTTAACCTAATTTGAACCCAAGGAATCGAATGGTGAACTTGAATTTGAGTTTTGAGCATGTTTTATTAGGAAATTTGCACAAAAGAGTAAAGAAAGGCAAAATCCCATTAGATATTTTTTTCAATGTCAAAATATGTTCAGATGGTCAAATCAAGAGTACCAAACCTCTTAGAATATTTTTCCTGACCATAACCTCCTTAATTCAAGTGGGGCTGAGAATTAGGGTTTTGTGTACTGATTCGATTGTCAAAATGCGTGAAACCCTATTTTTGTTAGTGTGGACCTACTTTTTAGTCTTTAATGCTTAATTGATCTTCGATTTACCCTTGGTTGACCCCATGGTTATTCTGCATTTGTGATGTAATGTTAAAACTGTAGATTTAACCCTATTTTATTAATTTCTCCTTAAAACATATCTGAGTGGATTTACGATCCTCAGGCAATCATTCAGAAGCATTTATCTCTTGATTCTAACTAATTCATGTTATTTATGGCTAATGATGGTGTTACCATCATACCCCCATGATTAACTTTTGCTAGTCCCTAGCAAAATCCCATGGAAAGAATTAGATCTCTCGACTATGCTTTGATGTTCAAATGCCTGATTTGTGCCACTCTATAGAAATTAGATCGGAATACCAATAGTGGGGCTAGAGGTTCTCAAGTACCAGCTAGGATCCATACCTGACCAACTTCAGCCTTGGGTCTATCGTAAAGGTTTCTAAGGCCCATAAAAATTGCCTAGAGGTTCGTTGACCCGAGCGGTAAAAGCACCCGTGCGTAGACGTATCAAGTCTAGGTTCAATTTGCCAATGCATTCTATTAAGAGAGAGATAGAGAAGGATTTTTCATTTTGAGAGTTTTCTCTCTTTTCTTTTTATATTTCTCTAAATCCAGCCTTGAATTGGCCATAAACACAATCTGTATTAGATTCCTTATCCCCACCATCTATTCTTGAAGGGTTCTTGAATTTCGATACTTTAGGATAGCACCACCCATGGCAATCCCTAGAAACCTGGCTTTCAAAACTTCGGGATAGTGTCACCCATGGCATTCTGTAGCTAAATTCAAAACCTAGCAATCGACATTTTTGGATAACCCTACCCATGACACCTAAACCAACATAAGGTGCTTACATGCCCCAGGTAGGATATTTACATATCCTAGGAGACAAGCACTAAGGAGACGATATGTTATTACACATCTTCGAGGGGTGTATTTTTCATTCCACCTCTCCATGCCAGGAACTCGTCTAATCAACTTATGTCTTTGAGCCTTTCCTAAGCTAGATCTTGAAGATGACTTTTCAAAATAGAACTTTGTTAAGCACACTAAACCAGACTAGTGTGTGATTTTTGGGTGCTTAGGTTACCAAGTCCCGTAAACCAAAGGGCAGGGAACAAGGTCGAATGATCCCTAAGCCTTAGACTTAATACATCAGCTTCGCACTTTCCACAACCTATTGGGGACTAATATGGATCTTAACAAATACATGAGTGTTTAAGCCCTAAAATAAGCCCAAGAGACCTGATCAGTACTCTTACTAATCTCCTTGTCTCTAGCACTTCAAGACTTAATCCTTGTTTTGATTTGGTCTAGAACTTAAGTAAATCCCATAATCAATTACTTGTGGTCCTCCCATTAAGTGCTAAATTCAATGCCTTGTGGTCCTCAACCCACAAAATTTCGTACCCATTTTGTGGTTCATAACTCTCTATGGCTGGTTCATAATCGGGAACACCTGCAATTGGATTCATCTAACCCATATTTTGATTAGGTATGTCATTCTGCACAAAATTCTAATCTGATTCCATTTGGATTGAGGGTCAACAACAACCTTCATTTTTTAACTCAGGCTCTAGAAAATCATATTGATCCTCAACATTGCTCGAAGATGTCTCCTCAATTTCTAAATTTTGATATGGATATTTATAATAATGGCTTAGTGTAACGTATTTGGCACATACCCATGTTTCTCAATGAGACCCTGGTGTATTTCCCAAAGTGGTGGATTTGTCAGACATTGTATATACTTAGTATTATGTAGTCTCCACAATTCACTATATTCTGATAAAAGATCATCCTGGATTGAACAATGTATCATTTATGTAGACATCATTCTGGAACGATTCATAATGAGGATGGTTGTTTCTGGTACATTAACCTGAATGTTCCTAGATCGATATGAGGCTTTGTAATACTCACCATGATGTCTAAGAGTAGCCTCGATCATTTTTTCCTCGATACTCATATGAGATTCAGGCTTCCTAAACATTCTTCCTTTGTTGTCAGGTTGCATTTCCAAATCAGGTGGTGGATCAAGATGTAGAATCAAATTCAGATCTAGATTGAATTGATCAGATTCGATCTGAATTTCCCCAAAGAAGATCAACTCTATTGGGGGCCTCTAGGTCAGACCTAGAGACCTTCCCTATGTATGTGCACTATAGAATAGATGAGGGATTGGATGTGTATTGGACCCAAGCAAGGCACCCAAAAATTTTGGATGAGTAAGGTTGTTTTGAGGTGGATCGTACCTCTGAATCAGAAATCCACACACCTGAGAATTACTTGGGTAGCCAGGAAGGTAGAGACTTGCAAAGACACCTACATGGTAGAGAGTCCCCATGGGATATAGGGTTTCCCCTACCCGACCTTGCTTGACATTGAGAATCCAATTAGACTAGAATGTATGAATTGAGACCTAACCAATTTTAGACCAAATTGTGCCTTGAATTTCACTTGATTAAGAAGTTAATTCAAATTGTAACCTAATTTGGAGGTTGGTTGGTCCACAGGGTGAACCAACTTCACCTGACCAACCCTAAGACTGAGGATGAATTTCGGGTTAAGACCCAAAATAACCCTAAATTGACTCTCAGGTTATTAGGTCCCAAATTTTAGTGTTCAAGTGAATTTAGAGCCTTGATTTTAGAGTTCTCTTGGATAGATCAGTTCAGACAAGGGCTTGGGTGGTGCACAAATGTAGGAGGGTCAATTTTCTTTATTTTAGGCAAATGTGTACTAACACTTCAAAGCCCTTATGTAGAAACCCTAATTGGCTCTATTTCTAAGTCTAATTTGAACTCAAATATATCACCTTGGACCCAAACAAGAATGTGAATAGTCCAAGATGTCAAGAAAATTTAGCACAAATCCCTAATAGGTATAGGAAATTAGGATGGGGATCTCTAATAAAAATCATCTCAACTTCAGTCAGACTTCAAATTTGCAAATAAGGAAATACTTTGCCTTTAAATGATCTTACTAAGAAAATATGGCAAGTGGATCCTAATTTATTTTGTTTCCTTTTTCTCTTTCCCAAGATTAAGAGGTTAATTTAAGGAAGAAGAGAAATTTTACCTGCCCCTTGAGTGATTGATTGCACAGAAGATCTCTTCATGATGTACCTCGCAAAACACAGTAAAACAGATAGGGCAAGTTATAAGTCAAATTAATCAAGAAAGATAAGACTAGTGGTGAAATGTGTGTTGCACCTCGGCAACGGTGCCAAAATGTTGATGTGCGAGAGTCATCATTTAAGGTATAGCGTCGTAGTAAAGTGACAAAAATCCCAACAACATTTAAATTTATAAGTGCTCGAAAACACAAGTGAGCTCGAGGTCATTCGTAGGGAGTAAATATGGAATTCACGACACTAATCGCAATATAGAAATAATAAGCACAAAGATATGCAATGAATAAAATCTACTCAAAATGAAATTAATAGTAACAATTGTATCTTAGAAAATAATGGGATAAAAATAATATGAAAGAACTATAAAAATGGTGATTTGAATCACCACTCAAATTCCTCATTTAAGCACATCCCAATGAAATCAGTCACTCAAATTTTATTACAATGGTCTTGAACCACTTATTCCCAAATTCGACATTAGCACATATCTCAATATTTCAATAGTACTCTATAGTAATTCAAGATCAGACGCCTTAAACTTTTAAGGCCTCAGAATAAGGCACAAGCACTTAGCAGAGCCGCAAGCACAAAGCCAGAGCACCAAGCCTCAGAGATGCCTAAGTATTGAGAGTATAGGCATGCTTCTCAAGGCAACAGGGCACAAATGCTAATGCAAAACCATGCCTAAGCTCATGCTCAGTCACGTACTCACGAGTGCGCGGATGGATTCGGGTTGACGATCGCAGCTCAATGGTGCGAAAATTGACTCAATCTGACCTCTGTAGTAGCCTATAAAAAGGAAAGAAGATGGATGGCTCTGATCATGCCACGTGCCATAGCCCGGGCCACCCATGTGAACGCACGCACCACCACATGCGCACAATAGTGGGGGCACGTGTGCAAGCATGGAGGCACGCATGCGTAGTAGCATACCTTGCAGCGCAGTGCATAGTGCAAGGCACAGCACATGAGGTAGTGGTCATGCATGGGTGCAACGTACTGCGTGGCGCAGTATTCGTGTAGAGTGCGTGCGTGCTTGACAAGGGCACGAGGAGCGTGAGCCAGCGCAACGGTAGCATGGGTGCAAGGCTGTCTTCAGCGATGTTTGCTCCACTATAAAAGAACCCCTACCCCTCCCATTCTTCTTCATCTCTTCATTTCATCCCCTCACCACCTCCAAGGCTCTAGAGAGAGCTTGTCCTAAGCCTAGGATGCTCTTCTATAGTAGAATCAAATATTTTCCCACCTCTCATCCCCATTCATGGAGCATTTCACGGCCGTCCTCTCACCTCCTTCGGAAAGAAGACCCTTGCCATGATGACATCCTACCTCATCCTCCTTCCTCAGCCACTGTTCTCCTTCGTCCCACTCCTCACCACCTTCTTCGGGGGACCGTCAGAGCAAGCTGTCCTCCAAGCGACCATCAAGGGGGATTCTTCTCACCTATCTCTATCCTTTTACTTTCATAGTGTAGTTTTCCTACTTTCATAGTTGTAATAAACATTTGATTAGAAATCCATGATTGTTTCTCACTCTCTCTCTTTCTCGCTCTCTCTTTCTCCATTATTTTTGCAAAGTAAATAAAGTTTTCATCATCCTAATCTCTTGCTTCATAAAAATACCTAGAAAAACAAGAAAAGATAAAAATGACAAAAATAAATAAAAGTGAAACGTGGATTTTTCAAACCAAGTGTTCACCTCCCCGTGTTTGACCTGGGACTCCTTTCGAGTTTTGGTTATCAATATTATTTGATTGACGAATTTTCTTGTGAATCGAACTACGACGATGGGTTTTCCAAACTCAAAGCTTTTTCACAACGAATCTTTGCCACATCAATGTGCAAGGGTATTTAATCCTTGTAATGATGACTAAGGTCATTTTAGATTTGGAAAGACCTTTTGAAATTCACACCTCACATCACGGGATTTCATTATTTCGAAGCCCACACCCTGCAGAGGGAGAATTCCCCTTGGGGGGTTATAAATATAGGGGTGGGGTAGAGTTAATGCCCCACCTACTTACTTTTCCTACCGCGATCCCACCTTGTGAGCTTGCCTCCACTCCTTCTTCGGCGTGTTGTGAGAGCTTCTATACGTCAAAAACACCGCGCATGGTGTAGCAGGGGATTGACAATGTCTGGACTCATAGGCAAGGGTAAGTCTGGCTCTTCTTCGTCGTGCCTTCTACCTGAGACGTCGTAGTTGTACAGCTTTAGTTCCGACTTTTGTAGTTGGTCCACCATTAAGGAGTTCCTAGCAATGCACGGACTCAATGGACTCCAGTTCCACCCCTACGATCCATGACCCTCTTTTGCTCCGATGGGATGGTGGATATGTTTATAATTTATAGATATTCCATAGAGCATGGCTTGCGGGTGCCTTTAAATACCTTTTTGGTTTCCTTCCTTTCTCATTAAAATCTTTCCCCTTCTCAACTTAGCCTATACTGTTGGCCTATTCTCAACAACTTCATTATTATTTGTTTCCCCTTGGGAATCGTTCCTCAACTAGGCACATTCCCTCTGATTTTTGGGCTCATGCCTCTTAAGGTTAAAAGGGGTCAGCCTCCCTCTGGTACACACACCTTGTACAGCTGGCACACTAAATGTCGGACAGTCGATCTCCCCAATAGCTTAAGAGGGCAACATTGCCACTTTTTCTTCATAATGTTGAGAACCTAATAGTCCCCTTTAAGTGGCAAGGCCTGCCTTAAAGAGATTTCCTCCTACCCTCGAGGAACTTGATTCGTCTATGTAGGCAAAGAAAGCTATTGGGATGAAATTTGGGCCAACTACCCGGTTAGAGTTGAGGTGGAGGGATGTTTGGGCGGGATTGACATGGGTTGTAGATTCCTATCCCACACCATCTAAGTTGGGGGGTAGTAGCTTTAGATAGCTTATTTCTTCCACCATTTGATTAACTTCTATTTTTCCTTGTTCCAGCCTTTGGACAGTTTGTTCATCCGGATACGCCTAAGCGGTAACCCAGCTGTTCCTCTCATAGTGGTATAAGTACCCCTATTTTAATGCACCAAAATTATGCTATCTGCTAGATTAATCTTTCAGGACGCTCTCTCTAGATTCATGGACTAAAGCAAGAAGATTGTTGTTTTCCTCTCAAAGTTTTTTTTATTTTATTAAGTCTACAAAATTTTGTATGCAACCTCAAATTGACTTTAAATGAATTTTTATACTTAACGTAAAATTCAAGTTCTTAGGTTAATTGATCAACCAAATAAGAGAATTGATCAACCAAATGCTTTGAGAGACCAACCAGCTTAATTAATCTCGATCAAATCAGCCCATTTTAGGAAGTTCACTAATACACGTTTGATCGACCATTTAGCTTAATTTATCGACCAAACACTGATCAATCAAGTAACTAGTTTAACTAACCAAATTGTACTTTAATGGACCAAACTACCTTAATTGATCAACTAATTTAATTCAAATATATTCCGTTTCAGGTTGAATTCTCTAGTATAAATAGAGGTCCAAGATAGCCCTTTTTTAACACACATTCCAAGAAGAAATTCTCTTAGAAAAATAGCTCTCGTTCCTTTTCTCAAGTGCTTCTATGCTCTTACTTCAATGATTTTCAAGGCACGTCAATCCAAACCTCTATGAAAAAATTTGATTTGATCTTTCCTTAATGTTCCATATGATTATATTGTTATTATCTTTAATTGCTTTTATTATGGATCCCAAGTAGTTGGGAAAGATTCATTGTTGTTGTTGTTGTTGTTGTGCTTCTCTTCAGGTTGTAAAGAGAAGGGGCTATTGTAAGAGGTTGTGCCACCCTTGTTTCAACTGGTGAGTTAGTGGATTGATTAGTCTTGACTAACAAGAGAAATCCTAAGCTGAGAGACTTAGGTGGTTATAAATCCAGGTGTCTTCTATGCTTGATTTTCTACGATTTGAAATGTCTTTAGTAGTATATATTTAATTTTTTTAAAAGTGATGCTATTCACCCATCCCCTCTAGTATCCATTAAGATCCATAGGCAATCATAGGTGGGTCCTAACGTAGGGAGGCAGGGGACAGGCCCTCTAAGTAGAGTGAAGGGAGCAGATCTTCCTGCCCCAAGGGGGAAAAATGAAGTGGTGAGCGGCAAAGAGGAGGTCCCCCTTAAGCGCCTAAGGATGAAGTTCACTATGACTCCTCTGACGAGACAGTTGGCGATGCCCATTCCTTCGAGCCTAAGAGGGGTTGAAGTAGCAGATGCCCCAGTAGATCTGCCTCACTCGTTTACCTCGATCGAACTGATTGTACTAGATGACTCCCTACTTGAAGCCCTTGGTGAGGTGGTCGAGAGAGGGAGTATAGGTCATCCCACCTCTCCAACTAGTTCTTTGAGCACCATTCCAAAGGTGGCACGAGTGGTAGCGATGTCTGGAGGTTTTTTGGGTGATAGCACATTCGACCGGCCGTACTACAGGCAGAGTTTGAGAGGGGCGCAATTGCTAGTGGACCCCTCTAATCAGGGGGTTTTGAGATGATAGGGCAAACTGTTGACTCCCTAAGGGGATCCATGCTGGAAGGTACCCATGAGGGCCCCGTGCCTAGCCGGGGGCTCCAGCTCAGGTGGGCTCCTCTAAGAATGCCCTGCATGTGCGGAGGCAAGTGCTCCAACATCTACAAGATGTCCTATTTGGGCTACCTCCCGTCAGGGAGGGATGAACTTCAAACATGCTTTCTTCTACTGTTTACATGTGGTAAGTTCTTTTCCCATGTTAAGTTTTTAATTCCTACTTATGTAAGATATTAAATCTTAAATTCCAACCACTACTTTTTACTAGGTTGAGCCTCTCAGGAC
This sequence comes from Thalassia testudinum, assembly GCA_037157565.1. NCBI lineage: Eukaryota > Viridiplantae > Streptophyta > Magnoliopsida > Alismatales > Hydrocharitaceae > Thalassia > Thalassia testudinum. Next base: position 4,173,898 of record JAZHRO010000073.1, on the reverse strand, counting down.
CTCTTTTATCCCAGTTGGCAATGTGTCATCTAACATTGCCAAAGCCAACATCCTCACCAAGATGGCTGATATGGCCATGAAATGGGCTATGAGCACCCAGGCAGAGTGATAGCGAAATGCGCGTGATTTGTAAAAGCAGTTTTTTAACGTCGTTGTAACACGCGAATCCGCTTTCGCTTTTAAAATTTATATCCTAGATAGGGGAGTATCTAGGGTCGTCCAAGGAGGCAATATGGTTGCAAAATTGATTCTCTTGCTTGGAATATATCTCAACTTTCTTTTTGGTAATTTTCAATATACCATTTTTCTTTATTTTTGAACTAAGGCAACATGCGAAATTATGGCGGGAAAAGTGTTTACACTTCCAATTAAGTAAACTACTCTAAAGTGGCAAGTAGAGCCTCTCCCTAAGCTCACTCTAAGCAAGTGAAGGCCTAGAATAATTAGGGAGAGGAAGTGAAGAATGCTGAAAATAAGCAAATAGAAATGCAAACAAAAAAAATTGCAAAGAAGGCAACTAGATAATTGATAAAGTGTTTTACAAAAGGCCTAGTAGAGGAAAGCTTGTACTACTAGAAAATTGCAAATAAGAAAATAAAACACAAATCCTCTAGATAGATGGTGAAGAAGAGGGCTTCTTGCTCCAAGGTTGGTGGCTCCCAAGCTTGAAAAGAATCCTTCAACTCCTTCCTTGCAGTACTCCGCCAAGGTGATGTCCTCCAAGGCAAGCCTTAGGGGGGCGTGCCCTAAGTTTTTCTCCAAGGGTGGACGTCCACCCTAAGTCCTCCTTTGCCTGGCCGTCCTCCTTGAAGTGGAAGAGTCCTCCTCCTTGGCGTGGCTCAAGTTGAAGAGAGTGGGGAGAAGAAGGCACCAAAAGGGCTGGTGATGTGCCCCTTTAATCTCCTTCTCTACTCCTTCTTCTTGGCCGTAGGTATAGGTGGTTTAGGTAGAAAATATACTAAGGGAGGATGCCTCCAAAATGGTGGTAGGTGGTGGCCTTTTATAGAATAGGAGGGGGGCTATGGTGACCTTTGAAATGGATGGCTAGGATGGAAGGAGGGAGGTGGTTAAGGATCCAATGGCCAAGGGTGTTTGGCGCCACCTTAAGGGACACCTAAGGGGTGGTTATGTGTGTTGACACCCCTTGATATTGGCGCCAAAATGGCTTCTAGAAGAGGGTCTAAGTTGGCGCCAAGAAGGATTCTAGAAGGGGGGTTAGGTGGATGGCTAGGATGGCTTATGTGGGTAGGTGTAGGGTGGATTAAGGGGCTGAAAGTGGCGCCAATATAGAGGTGGTTAGGGGTGGTTTTTGGCGCCAACTTGAAGTGTCTTTTGGTGGAGATAATGGGGTGAAGGGATGGCTAGGAGGTGGTGCCAACTTGAGTAGGGTAGCTAGCTTAGGTAGGCTTGAGTTGGTGGAGCTAGCTAGGGTTGATTTTGGAGGTAATGAATGGCCAAGGAGCTGGTTGTTAGCTAAGCTAAGCTAAGCTAAGATAAGCTAAGCTAGCTTAGCTAAAGGTGGAGTAGAGGAGAAGGTGTTGGAGCTAGGGTTTGGAGCAAGGAGCTGAGGAGAAGAAGTCTGGAGCTGGAGCTGGAGCTGGCTGCTGCTGAAGAGGCTGGCATGGGGCTACTCTAGCTGGCTTAGCTTGCTAGTTCTTTGCTAGCTACTAAGCCAAGCTAAAGTGAGCTAGCTTCTACCAAAATGAGCTGAGGTGAGCTAGGTCTGGTGCTTCCGGGGAGAATCAAGCTGGTTGAGGCAGCTAAGGTAGCTTAGCTCAACTGAGTTGAGCTAAGCTGAGTCCCCGGGAGCTGGACTTGAGCTTCCTGAGCTGAGATGAATTCTTCTTCAGCTGGCTGGAGTTGAGTGGAGCTGAATGTAGCTGGATCTGAGCTGGGGTGAACTCCTGTCAACTCAGCTGAGCTAGCTAGAGCTCCCTGTGAACTAGTGGGAGCTGAGATGAGCTAGACTCAGCTAAGTTGAGCTGGATCTGAGCTGACTTGAGCTAGGGTGAGCTAGGATGAACTCTCTTGAGCTGCCATCCAGCTGAGATTAGCTGAATGGAGCTGGGATGAGCTAACCCTAGTTCAAGTAAGCTAGGTTCCAGCTGCGGTGAGCTAGATCAAGCTGAGGTGAGCTGGATCAAGCTGAGGTGAGCTGGATTAGGCTGAGTTCCAGCTAGTCTGGGCTTCTCCTTCACCATTTGCCTTCTTGAGTGCTAGGGTTTTAGGGATCTGTGCATCTGTACATCCCTAACACTCACAAAAACACATTAAAACGACAATAAAAAATGCAATGCATGCCTATCCTAATTTATGCCTAAATGCAGCCCAAAAACCCATTTGCGGAGTAAAATCCTAAGAGCTAAGTTAGTTTTAAAGCATAAAAATGATGATAAACTGGCGTTTATCACACCCCCATGCTTATCTTTTGCTAGTCTCTTAGCAAAACATTAATTTTTTTGGAAAACGGAATTTTTGGGAAATCTAATTTTTTTTTTTTTTTTTTTTTTTTTTGACTTTTGAGGAGAAAAAGAGATTAAGGGACCTTGGTAGATTAAAACACAGGAGATACGGGATTTGTTGAAGATAAACATCAGGATTTGTTTTTGGATCCAACCATTAGATAGAACAGGATCAATATATCCTCAGAAAATTCACGAATTAACCCCTTGTTAATTCAGATGACTTGAGATTTTTGTTTTTAGGATTTTTCTGGCTCGTGAATCTGATTCGCAACTTGCAAATTCCTTTAAAACCTTGTGTCGGTGCTTGTGAAAAGCCAACCTTAATAGGGACGTGTTATTATTATTATTATTTTTTTTTTTTTTCTCCCCCATGCTTATTTTTAGCTTAGTCTTACAACAGATGTGTCGGTATCATCATTCCCATTACCATTCCTCGAGGGGGCTCTGGCGCCAGTACTTCGGGATAGCACTGTCCATGACACCACCCAGGAGCTCACAACCCCAAAACACGATGCGGTGAAAAGGGGCGCTCCAAGCAAACTCAAGCTCTTGCTCCGACGCTATAGGTAGAGCACCGTCCAAGACACTTGAGCTGCTGAAATGCGCTTTAATGCTCCGTCTAAAGATATGAAATATAGATATAGAGCAGCGCCGAGGCGGTAACATGTTGACATCGCGTCCTCAAAGAAGGTTTTTTCCTTCTTCTCGACGGTGGGAACTCAAACCAATGATCTGCTTCAGACTTTTACTAAATCCAAACAAGGGAGTTTTTTCAAATTTTTAGTTGTTGGCTTGTGTGTAAAAATTGACACAAGAAGTTTCTCAAGAATCGCAGGTTTTTGAATCAAAAAATAAGTCAAATACTTTCCATATTACAAAATAGGATCAAGTCACCTGAACTATCATGAGTTCAGGTGGAATTTTAGAGAAGGATATCTGATCTAGTCTAAAATAGACCCTGGAATTCTAATGATCAGATCCATATCCTTATCCTTAGTTTGTTAAGGATTAAATCCCATTGTACCAGAAGTGAATTTTTCGACCTTAGTCCTGATTTCAAAATTCTTCCTCAAAAAGTTTTCAACAATTTTTTTTTTTTTTTTTTTTTTTTTTTTTTTTGGGTATGCAAGCAGGAAATAAATTAAAGAAAATTGCATGTTTTTAGGTTTTAAACATCCTAAATCGATCGTAAAAATTTAAAAACACCCCCCCATGCTCAAGATATGCCATGTCCTCATGCATTAGGAGGGAAAAGGAATCACCTTAGTGAAGAACGGTCAGGTTTAGGATGAATAAAACCTGGAAAAAGAAGAAAAAAGGAAAGCAAGAAAATGATGGGTTACCTCCCATCCAGTGCTATCTTTTACGCCATTCAGCCGGGCGTGAAGGTATGCACAGAAGACGGAAAATCATGTAAATAATTGGACACTTGAATGCCCACAAAAAAGGTGTCTTCGTCTAGATCCCTAGAAAATTGATTAGAAATAATATTGGGATCAAAGTGAGATGGAAATTGATAAGTGTGACCCGAGTCTGGCCATGGTTTTAATTCAGGTTGGGTGCCAAACTCGGGTGGGGTTGGTGGCAGGTCCGTAAGAAAGGGGTCGGGGAAGGAATGGTGAGTTAGTGTGGAAAAATTAGGTGCGTTAATAGTGGGTGGGTCAGGGGGGGTATCAGGAACAAATTTGGAGTCAAGACAAGTTTCCGGATCACAGATCTCGCCGACCACTGAGTTTGAATCAGAGTCCTCAAAAAAACTGTGGTCGGTAAGGGTATCTATTAACATTGTCTCCTCCACCATATTAGAAATTTCAGTATCTGAGTCCTCAAAGAAGTTATCATCATGGAATCTCCTGGAGGATTTAAAAATATCTAAGGTGATAGTTTGGCCTGCACAGTTGATATCCATTTTGCCTGTGTGGCAATTGATATTTGCCTTTGCAGTAGCCAAAAAGGGGCGTCCAAGGATTATCGGGGAGTCCAGTAATGATTCGGGTGCCTCAATGTCAAGAACCAGAAAGTCTGCAGGGAAGACACAATTCTGGACCTTGACTAATACATCCTCAACAATCCCACGAGGTTTGATTGTAGATCGGTCGGCTAATTGCAGGGTAACCTCGACGGGTTTTAATTCACCGATCTGAAATTCTTCGAATAAACTTGTGGGAATAATATTTACAGAGGCACCAAGATCAAGGAGGGCGCGATTAAATGTAGTGTCATCAATAATTACAGAAATTAAAGGCGCCCCCGGATCTTTCATCTTAGGAGGCAGCTTACTCTGTATGACAGAGCTTACTGTCTCTGAAAGATGCACCTGTCCTAGATTTTTAGCCTGCCTTTTAGGAGTACAAATATCCTTCAAAAATTTAGCATAGGCAGGTATATATTTGATGGCATCTAGGAGAGGGATATTGATATGAACTTGCCCAAATAGCTCCATGAGTTCTTCTGTAGTGGGCTCAGATTTCTTTCTTTTGTTGGTGGTAGGGTAGAGAGCTTGTGGGAAAGGGATAGGAATCTTGTCTTGAGATTGTTGTTCTTTTTCTTCCTGATGGGGAGGTGGGGAGTCAACTTGCACATGTATCTTACCAGGTTCGTGCGAAGGCTCGGGGTCAGTGGTGGTTTTCCCACTCCTCAAGGTAACTGCATGTGCAGTCGGATTATTATTTGGAGGAGGTGGGGGGGCCTGTGATTGCAGGAACCTGGGCGGCTGCTGAGGTGGATTAGGAGGAGGCTGATTTGGATAATGTGGATTTCTACCCATATAATGGTTCCCTTGGTGATTGGGATTGGGTATGGGTTGGGACGGAAGATGTCCTACAGGTCTTTGCGTGGGAGCAACCCCAATCTGATTGTTCAGATTTGTGATGTTGCGGGTTACTTCCGTCATTTTTGTTTGCATATCCTGCAGGGTCCGTAGCATCTGGGCATTGATATCTTGTTGGGATGGCCCAGGATGGAAATTTGGATTCGACCCATACCCATTAAAATGATATGGTTGGGAGGAAACTTGATTATTCCAGGAGTAGTTCGGGTAATTTTTCCAATTGGAAGAATTTTTAAAGGGCTCCTGGATGGCAGAAATATTTTCGGTGGGGTTAAGATCTGGATAATTGAAATTCCCCAGTGAATCATGGGCAACCTCAGAATAATCAGCAGGAGTGGTGTTGAGATTGTGCAAATTTTCTCTTCGTGGAAAGTTAGGTTGGGTTAGATGTGGGTGTGGAGCTTGAGTTGAAGTGGCTAGTCTTTCCTCAATTTTCTTTTGATTAATATGCATCTGGTCGAGTTTTTGAGCAATCAATTGAAGATCGTCTTGGGTGACAGGGATAGATTGAGTGCCTATTTCATGAACACCGAACTGCGGGTTTTGGGTTCTGCAAAATGTGTTCATGGAAGCTTGATTAAATGAGTTTTCACTCATTTCTTCGAACAGGTCATAGGCACTTTCTGCATCTTTATTTAAAAAGTTGCCGCCACACGAGGCGTCGACAAACTGTCGGATTTGATCATCTAATCCATGATAGAAGATTTGCACGAGCTGCCATAAAGGAATCTCGTGGTGCGGGCAACTTCTTAAAAGGTCTTGAAATCTTTCCCAAGAATCATGGAAAGTTTCACCAGATTTTTGGTGAAAGGTCGTAATAGATCTTCGTAAGGAATTGGTACGACCTATGGGAAAGAATTTCTTGAGGAAGGCACTCTTGAGTTGAGGCCATGTTGTAATGGGTCGGCCAATGGTCCTGAACCAATAAGCGGCCTTATCTTTAAGAGATAATGGAAAAAGCCGCATCAGCCATATGTCTTCTTGCACATTTCGGGAACGGGTTGTCTGTGCAAGAAGAGTTAGTTCTTCAAGGTGGCTGAAAGGGTCTTCCCTAGGAAGGCCATGAAAGTGTTTAATCAGGTTCAGGACGGCTGGCTTGATCTCAAAGTCCCCCTCAGGTATGACCACCCCTGGTCGTTCCTCATAATAAGATGGATCATAGAAATCTTTTAGAGGAACAACAGGCTGCTGACGGGGTGGTGGGTTTGGCCTTGGATTGGCTAGGTTTTGGATGTTCCTAGTCAATGTTTGTTGATTGGAATTTAATTTATTAATTTGATCGGCCATCAATTTTAAAAGATCAGGTAGGGGGTCTTGATGTTGTGTGTGGGGCAACTCAAGATTGGGGAGCTCCAAGTGTGGAAAGTTACTGGTGGTTGGGTTTTGGGTGGAAGGGTTAGAATTAGGGTTAGAGGTGGGGTTAGAGGTAGACGTGGAAGGGTCAGTGGACCTATTTTGTTGTGTTTCCATTTTTTCAGGAGAAGACAGAAAAAGTGGTCTTTTTACGTGGGGGGCGAAATCAAATGGTCCTTCCAAGTGCGGATTTTGAGACCGTCGCCCGTGCATAAAATGGAAGAACGGGGAGGGGAGGAGAAGAGAAAGAGATGAGAGAAAGTGTGCAATTCAAACAAACAAAAACTAGACCTAACTTGATTGTGACTCCCTAATAAGCTAAGACTTGGTCTATATAGGAAATAAGTAGTCAATAGTGAATACCCGTTCTATCAACAAATCTAGCCAGGTTGCTTAAGGGGAGGTTTGGGCCCAAACGTTTCCCAGGGAAAACCCCAGGTGCTTGTACAAACCCGCGCCTGGTCGTTTGACACGGCCCCTCAGCCTGAACACCAGATACAGATGACAGAATTGGTACTAACTAAAGAAAACTTAAAACCTAAATAGCAAGCCTAAGTTGATAAAGCCTTAGGGGTCAAGTTGCTACAAATTTTAATTAGGTCTAGGATTCTACAGTGCACACGGAATGTGGAGGGCGTTTATTGGGTTGTTGCCCTGTTATTTGATTTTTTTGTGTGTGTGCAGGAATTGGAGAGTGGCTCCAATGAAAATCAAGTTGTCACACAATTTTTTTTTTTTTTTTTTTTGTATTTTTGTCTTTTAGGATTTGATTTAATTGAATGTATTTTAGGGTTTCTTTAGTTAAGTTTTCAAACAAGTTTGAAAGTTCACAATCAAAGGAAAGACCAGTTGTATGTGTGATTGTATATTTCCTTTTAATTGAGTCTCTAAAGAGAAAGAAGAAACCCTAAGCCAATTATCCCTAAGACAGAAATTTAACTACCAATGAATTATTTTTAGCTTTCAGAATTAAGTAGTGGTCCAAACAAGTCAAACAACACCACTACCTTGAAGAAAATCAAACAAGGATTCCAGAAAAGATTTTTGTAAGATTTTAGGAATTTTTTTGATAATAGTTTTGAATTTTTAATTGTACTGGTGTCAAAGTCCAGAAATAATACCCGTGGGTATTATAGATTTTTCAGTATTACCACCGACTCATAAAATTTTTATTATTTTATATGATATGTAAAATTTCACAGGGATTCCAACAAGATAAATTTCACAAAAATTGGATGAGTATAAAAATTCTGAAAATTCACGGACAGCAGCAAAAAAGGAAGATTAGAGGGTGTGACCCCTCTGTAATCCACGAATTTTTAAAAATTAAATACAAATCCAATTGATCTGAAATTTGGAACAGATGTTCCAAACTTAATTGGGAATCACTCTATGAAAGTTTATGATTTTAGGAGGCCTGTGGTGTTAGGAATCAATTTTTCAAGTCTGGACAGAAATCTAGACCCGAAAAACAGAACACCAATACTTGCAATGGAATGGTGCTAAAGAAGCAAACAAGCAAACAATGGATTTTAAAATGCACCACTTCACTTAATTTAAGTGTTTATGGTCCTGAAAGCCAAGTTTAATATATTTTTGGTAGTTTTAATTATTTATGTGACCAGAAAGAGGAACCAACCTGAATTTTCGCGGGAAGAAAAGGATCTTTAAGCTCTCGCTTCCAGATTCCCGCTTTCCCGCTGTAGTTCCTGCACACACAAAAGAAAGAAAGAGAAGGGGATGAGATCCACTTCAAGCAAGAGAAAATGAGTTAATGCAAAGCCGTGCCTCCCCGGCAACGGCGCCAAAAAGTGATAGCGAAATGCGCGTGATTTGTAAAAGCAGTTTTTTAACGTCGTTGTAACACGCGAATCCGCTTTCGCTTTTAAAATTTATATCCTAGATAGGGGAGTATCTAGGGTCGTCCAAGGAGGCAATATGGTTGCAAAATTGATTCTCTTGCTTGGAATATATCTCAACTTTCTTTTTGGTAATTTTCAATATACCATTTTTCTTTATTTTTGAACTAAGGCAACATGCGAAATTATGGCGGGAAAAGTGTTTACACTTCCAATTAAGTAAACTACTCTAAAGTGGCAAGTAGAGCCTCTCCCTAAGCTCACTCTAAGCAAGTGAAGGCCTAGAATAATTAGGGAGAGGAAGTGAAGAATGCTGAAAATAAGCAAATAGAAATGCAAACAAAAAAAATTGCAAAGAAGGCAACTAGATAATTGATAAAGTGTTTTACAAAAGGCCTAGTAGAGGAAAGCTTGTACTACTAGAAAATTGCAAATAAGAAAATAAAACACAAATCCTCTAGATAGATGGTGAAGAAGAGGGCTTCTTGCTCCAAGGTTGGTGGCTCCCAAGCTTGAAAAGAATCCTTCAACTCCTTCCTTGCAGTACTCCGCCAAGGTGATGTCCTCCAAGGCAAGCCTTAGGGGGGCGTGCCCTAAGTTTTTCTCCAAGGGTGGACGTCCACCCTAAGTCCTCCTTTGCCTGGCCGTCCTCCTTGAAGTGGAAGAGTCCTCCTCCTTGGCGTGGCTCAAGTTGAAGAGAGTGGGGAGAAGAAGGCACCAAAAGGGCTGGTGATGTGCCCCTTTAATCTCCTTCTCTACTCCTTCTTCTTGGCCGTAGGTATAGGTGGTTTAGGTAGAAAATATACTAAGGGAGGATGCCTCCAAAATGGTGGTAGGTGGTGGCCTTTTATAGAATAGGAGGGGGGCTATGGTGACCTTTGAAATGGATGGCTAGGATGGAAGGAGGGAGGTGGTTAAGGATCCAATGGCCAAGGGTGTTTGGCGCCACCTTAAGGGACACCTAAGGGGTGGTTATGTGTGTTGACACCCCTTGATATTGGCGCCAAAATGGCTTCTAGAAGAGGGTCTAAGTTGGCGCCAAGAAGGATTCTAGAAGGGGGGTTAGGTGGATGGCTAGGATGGCTTATGTGGGTAGGTGTAGGGTGGATTAAGGGGCTGAAAGTGGCGCCAATATAGAGGTGGTTAGGGGTGGTTTTTGGCGCCAACTTGAAGTGTCTTTTGGTGGAGATAATGGGGTGAAGGGATGGCTAGGAGGTGGTGCCAACTTGAGTAGGGTAGCTAGCTTAGGTAGGCTTGAGTTGGTGGAGCTAGCTAGGGTTGATTTTGGAGGTAATGAATGGCCAAGGAGCTGGTTGTTAGCTAAGCTAAGCTAAGCTAAGATAAGCTAAGCTAGCTTAGCTAAAGGTGGAGTAGAGGAGAAGGTGTTGGAGCTAGGGTTTGGAGCAAGGAGCTGAGGAGAAGAAGTCTGGAGCTGGAGCTGGAGCTGGCTGCTGCTGAAGAGGCTGGCATGGGGCTACTCTAGCTGGCTTAGCTTGCTAGTTCTTTGCTAGCTACTAAGCCAAGCTAAAGTGAGCTAGCTTCTACCAAAATGAGCTAAGGTGAGCTAGGTCTGGTGCTTCCGGGGAGAATCAAGCTGGTTGAGGCAGCTAAGGTAGCTTAGCTCAACTGAGTTGAGCTAAGCTGAGTCCCCGGGAGCTGGACTTGAGCTTCCTGAGCTGAGATGAATTCTTCTTCAGCTGGCTGGAGTTGAGTGGAGCTGAATGTAGCTGGATCTGAGCTGGGGTGAACTCCTGTCAACTCAGCTGAGCTAGCTAGAGCTCCCTGTGAACTAGTGGGAGCTGAGATGAGCTAGACTCAGCTAAGTTGAGCTGGATCTGAGCTAACTTGAGCTAGGGTGAGCTAGGATGAACTCTCTTGAGCTGCCATCCAGCTGAGATTAGCTGAATGGAGCTGGGATGAGCTAACCCTAGTTCAAGTAAGCTAGGTTCCAGCTGCGGTGAGCTAGATCAAGCTGAGGTGAGCTGGATCAAGCTGAGGTGAGCTGGATTAGGCTGAGTTCCAGCTAGTCTGGGCTTCTCCTTCACCATTTGCCTTCTTGAGTGCTAGGGTTTTAGGGATCTGTGCATCTGTACATCCCTAACACTCACAAAAACACATTAAAACGACAATAAAAAATGCAATGCATGCCTATCCTAATTTATGCCTAAATGCAGCCCAAAAACCCATTTGCGGAGTAAAATCCTAAGAGCTAAGTTAGTTTTAAAGCATAAAAATGATGATAAACTGGCGTTTATCACAGAGCAGCGAAACTTTGCTTGCCTACTCGAAGAGGATACCGTTGCTTCAGAGAAGGCAGAGAAAGCTACTAAGGAGGTGACTCAGACACATCCATTTTGGTTAAAATGCCTATTTATGCATGTCTCTAGGATTAGATATGCATTCCATACTATAATTATTGCATAGCATGCATCATTCTGCATTTAGAGTAGTTTGTGTATATTTTAAGTTAATTACGTCCTTTTATGTCCAGGAGAAGAGATTTAATTTGGAGCCTCGAATTGACAATCCAACTGTACGAATCTGATCAGGACGATAATCGGAGTCCAACACCTCCGAAATCGCCTTGATCGAAGTCCCATAGTATCATATGCAATCCGAGGAAGATCAATAGTTAAGGGACTAGGTGACACAGTTCAGAGTTTCAAATGACAAATCCGAACGCACGGATGGATTCGAGTCAGCGATCGCAGCCTAACAGCATGGAAATCAACTCAATTCGACCTCCATAGCAACCCCTACAAAGGAAATATGATGGACGACCCAGATCATGCCATGTGGCACAACCCAGGCTGCCCATGTGCAGGCATGCACCACCACATGCACCCAATAGCACAGGCACATGTGCGTACGCGGAGGCAAGCATGCAGTGTAGCGCATGGCACAATGGGTGCGTATTGTGCATGCGCGCAGAGCATGCACTAATGCAGTGGCAGCGTGGGCATAAGGCTATCTTCAGCGATGTTTGCGGCGGATCTTCAGCGACGTTTATGATTCTCACTAAATGTCCCGTATATGAAATTCATCCTTTCCTCCACTGTAAAAGGATCCCTACCATCCCATTCTTCTTCATCTCTTCCTTTTCTGTCCTCACCACCTCCAAGGCTCTAGAGAGAGCTTGTCCTAAGCCTGGGGTGCTCCTCTAGAGTAGAAAACAAACATTTATTCCCGCTTCTCATCCCCCTTCATGGAGCATCCCGTGATCGTCCTCTCACCTCTTTTCAAGAAGAAGATCCTCGCCTCGATGACGTCCTACCCCATCCTCCTTCCTCTGCTGTCATTTTCCCTCATCCTACTGCTCACCACCTTCTTTGGGGCACCGTCAGAGTGAGCCATTGTCCAAGCGACCGTCGAAGGGGATTCTTCTCACCTATCTTTATCTTTCTGCTTTTGTAGTGTAGTTTTCTCACTTTCATAGTTGTAGAAACATTTGTTCAAAAATATATGATTGTTCCTCTCTCTCTCTCTCTCTACATTATTTTTGCAAGTAGATAAAGTTTTCATCGACCTGATCTCATGCTTGATAAAAATACAAAAAAAAATTAAAAAAGATAAAAATTACAAAAACAAATAAAAAGTGAAACATGGATTTTTCAAACCAAACGGTTGCCTCCCCGTGTTCAACCCAGGACTCCTTTCGAGTTTCAAATACAAATTTTATCTGATTGACGGATTTTCTTATGAATTGAACTATAACGACGGGTTTCAAAACTCAAACCTTTTAGCGATGAAACTCCACCCCATCAGAAGTCTATTGATGAGCCCATATTTGTGGGCTAATTAGTTGCTTAAGTACCTAGGCATTAGATTAATATTAGCATATAGATAGCATGCATTAAGATATAAATAATTTAGTTTATATATATTTGCTTGTATGCATTCCATATATAAATTATTTAGCATGCATTAGAATAACAAGCATTAGTCTTTAGGTTACATTTCAGAAAAGATTTTTTTAAGATTTTAGAAAGTTGTTTGATATTTGTTTTGAATTTTTCTTTGTGCTGGTGTCAAAGTCCAAAAATGATACTTATGGATATTTTAGACTTTCTGTACCACCACCAACCTCCAAAAATTTCTATGAATTTATGTGATGTATATAATTTCACAAGGATTCTAGAAAACTAAATTTCAAAAAAATTGGCTAAGCACAAAAAATATAAAAATTCGTGGACAATAACAAAATAGGAAGAATAAAGGGTGTGACCCCTTTGTACTCCATGAATTTTTAAAAATTAAGTACAAAGTCAATTGATTTGAAATTTAGAACAGATGTTCCTAACTTGATTTGCAATCAGTAGGTGAAATTACAAGATTTTAGGGGTCTAGTGGTGTTCATAATTGATTTTTCAAATCGAGACAGAAGTATGGATCCAAAAAATAGAACACCCGCACCTGAAATGGAGTGGTGGTTAATGATGCAAGCAAGCAAACAATGAGTTTTAAATTGCACCACTCCACTTAATTAAGATATTTAAGATCCTGAAAGCCAAGCTTAATATTTTTTTGATAGTTTTTAAAGATAAATGTGACAAGAAAGGGAGAACCAACCTGAAATTCTACGGGAAGACAAGATACTTTAAGCTTCTCAAAATTTTCAACTTTCTTTTTGCAACTGATTCCTGCACACACAAGAGAAAAGAGAGACAAGGGGATGAGATCCACTTCAAGAAAGTGAATTAAACAAGTAAAGCTGTGCCTCCCTGGCAATGGCGCCAAAAAGTGATGCGAATCGCATGATTTGTAATTAGGGTTTTTAAAGTCGTAACACGTGAAATCGCATACACTTTTAAATTTCTATTCCTAGATAGGAGAGTATCTAGAGTCATCCAAGGAGGAAAGTTTGCTATTCAAATCTCTTGCTTTTAAGGGAAACTCAATCTTTCTTTTCGGTATTTTAAATATATAATTTTTATATTTTGAAATAATGAAGGCAAAATGCGAATTATTGATGGAAAAGCAACTAACAGCTACAATCACTAAGCTAAAACCTAACTGACAAGTATGACCCCTCCCTAAGCTCACTCTAAGCACGTGGAGGCCTAGAGTAACTAGGAAGTGGAAGAAAAAAAGTGCTAGAACAAAGATAAAGCAATTGCAATAGAAAATGAAAAGAAGGCAAATTGATTTAGTAGAATTTGTGTTTTACGAAAACATGAAGAGGAATGCTTCTACTTAAAATGGAAAATATAAAAGTAATAAAAAAAAACCCAGATCCTCTTGAAGAATCTGGTGAAGAAGGGAGTCCTCTTGCTCTAAGCCAAGTAGCTCCTTGACTTGGAAAGACAACTTCTCTTTTGAGATGCTCCTCCAAATGATGTCCTCCAAGGTGGTAGCTACCACCTTTAATTCTCCTCCTCCAAGGGTGGACGTCCAGCCTAGATTCTTCTCCTTTGTCTGGCCATCCTCCTTGAAGTAGAATGCTCCTCCTCCTTGGCATGGCACAAGTTGCAGAAAGTGGGGAGAAGAAGGCACCAAAGGGACTGGTGATGTGCCCCCTTAATCATCTTCTCTACTCCTTCTTCTTAGCCGTAGGTGTCGGTGGATGTCGGTGGAATTAAACACTAATGGAGGATCAAGAAAATGGTGGCAGGTGATGGGTTTCTATAGAGTGGGATGGGGATAGGGTTGGCGTGAATAGGTGGAGGGCTAGGATGGAGTTTGGTGGTGGTTATGGGTGGTTAAGTTAATCCTATGCTGGAGATCACTTGGTGCCACCTTAAAGGGTGTAAGGTGTGGTAGTTATAGGTTGAATCCACCCCTTGGTGGACATCCATGGTGGAGGGGGTGCCTCCATTTTGGCAGCAAAATGGTGTTCTAGAAAGGGGGGCAATTTTGGAGGGAAAAATGGAAGGTGGAAATGGGCTTTAGGCTTAGCTGTAGGGTGGAGATTAGGGCATTTTTGGAGGGAAAAGTTGGCGCCGGGGGCAGTTAGGGTAGTTTTGGCACCAACTTCTTGTTGACCTTTTGTGGTGGTTGAGGGGTGAAAGGTGGTGATGGTGGTGGCGCCAACTTGGAGTGGATAAAGCTAGCTTTGGTGAGCTTTAGTTAGGGCTTAGTTCGTGGAGCTAGTTTGGTAGAGTTTTAGGGTGGCAAATGCCAAGGAAGCTGGAACCTAGCTAAGCTAAGATAAGCTAAGCTAGCTTAACTATTAATGTAGTAGAAGAGTAGGCAATGGGAGCTAGGGTTTTTGAAGAGGAGCTGGACAGAAGGAGTCTGGAGCTGAAATGGAGTTGGCAGCTGCTAAAGGGGGTGGCATGGGGCTACTCTAGTTGGCTTAACCTGCTAGTTCTTTGTTAGCTACTAAACCAACCTTAAGTAAGCAGGCTTCTACCATAATGAGCTGAGGTGAGCTGGGTTTAGTGCTGCCAAGGAGGATCAAGTTGGTTATGGCAGCTAAGGTAGCTTAGCTCAACTGAGTTGAGCTAAGCTGAGTCCACAGGAGCTGGACTTGAGCTTCCTGAGCTAAAATGAAGTCATCTTCAGTTGGCTCGAGTTGAGTGGAGCTGGATGTAACTGGATCTGAGCTGGGGTGAACTCCAGTCAACTCAGCTGAGTTAGCTAGAGCTCCTTGTGAACTAATGGGAGTTGAGATGAGCTAGACTCAGCTAAGTTGAACTAGATCTGAGCCGACCTGAGCTAAAGTGAGCAAAGATGAGCTCTCTTGAGCTGGCATTCAGCTGAGATGCGTTGAATGGAGCTAGGATGAGCTAATCCTAGTTCAGGTGAGTTGAATTCCAGCTATGGTGAGTTGGAACAAGCGGAGTTCCAGCTGGTGAGAGCTTCTCCTTCACCAGTTGCCTTCCTAAGTGCTAGGGTTCTAGGGATCTGGCAATCTGTATATCCCTAACACTCACAAAAACACATTAAAAATACAACAAAAACTACAAAGCGTGCCTAACCTAGTTAATGCCTAAATGCAGGCCAAAAATCGATTTGCGGAGCAAAAATCCTAAGAGCTAGGTTTGTTTTAATGCATAAGAATAATGATAAACTGGCGTTTATCACACCCCCATGCTTATCTTTTGCTAGTCCCTTAGCAAAACTTTAATTTTTACAAAACAGAATTTTTGGGAAATCTTATTTTTTTGACTTTTCAGGAAAAAGAGTCTATAGGACCTTGGTTGGTTTAAACACATGAGGTATGGGATTTGTTAAAGAAAAACATCGGGATTTATTTTTAGATCCAAAGATTAGATAAAACAGGATCGATATATCCTCCAAAAAATTCAAAAATTAACCCCTTGTTAATTCAGATGACTTGAAATTTTCGTTTATAGGATTTTTCTGGCTCTTGAATCTGATTCGCAACTTGCAATAGCCTTTAAAACCTTGTGTCTGTGCTTGTGAAAATCCAACAGTTATAAGGGTGTGTTTTTGGTTTAAGACTTTTTTTTTATTTTTTTTTTCTCCCCCATGCTTATTTTTAGCTTAGTCTTACAACAGATGTGTCGGGGTCATCATTCCCATTACCAATCCTCAAGGGGGCTCTGGCACCAGTACTTCGAGATAGCACTATCCATGACACCACCCAGGAGCTCACAACCCTAAAACACAATGTGGTGTAAAGGGGCTCTCCAAGCAAACTCAAGCTCTTCCTCCGACACTATACGTAGAGCACCATCCAAGACACTTGAGCTGCTAAAATGCGCTTTAATGCTCTGTCTAAAGATATGGAATATGGATATGGAGCATCACCGAGGCGGTAACATGTTGACATCGCATCCTCAAAGGAGGCATTTTCCTCCTTCTCAACGGTGGGAACTCAAACCAATGATCTGCTTCAGACTTTTACTAAGGCCAAATAAGGGGTTTTTCTGATTTTTAGTAGTTTTTTAGGTGTTGGTTTGTGTGTGAAATTTGACATAGGAAGTTCTGCAAGAAAAGCAAGTTTTTGAATCAAAAACTAAGCCAGATACTTTCTATATTACAAAAGAGGATCAAGTCACCTGAACTATTATGAGTTCAGGTGGAATTTTAGAGAAGAATATCTGATCTAGTCTCAAAATAGACCCTGAAATTCTAATGATCACATCCAAATCCTCATCCCTAGTTTGTTAAAGATTAAATCCCATTGTACCAAAAGTGAGTTTTCAATCTTATTCCCGATTTTAAATTTTTCCTCAAAAAGTTTTCAACATTTTTATTTTTCTCAATATGCAAGCCAAAAAATAAAATGATTAAAGAAAAATGCATGTTTTTAGGTTTTGAAAATCTTAAATCGATCATCATATTTTAAAAACACCCCCCCATGCTTAGGATATGCAATGTCCTCATGCATTAGGAGGGAAAAGAGATCACCTTAGTGAAGGGCAGTCGATTTTGAGATGGTCAAAACTTGGAAAAAGAAAGGAAAAAGGGAAGCAGGAAAATTGATGGGTTACCTCCCATCCAGTGCTATCTTTTATGCCAATTCAGCCGGGTGTGAAGGTATGCATAGAAGATGAAAAATCATGTAAATAATTGGACACTTGAATGTCTTCAATAAAAGTGTCTTCCTCAAAATCCCTAGAAAGATGAGTGGTAAAGATAAAGGGATCAAAATAAAATAGAGAAATGGAAAAAGGACCCCGGTCTAGCCATGGTTTGAATTGATGATGAAAGCCAAACTTGGGTGGATCAGGTGGTAGGTCCAATAGAAAATGAAGGGGAAAGGAGTTAGTGAGATGCAGGATGGGTGAAGTTAGTGTGGATATTTTTGGTGAAAAATTAGGAAGATGAAAAGGGGGAAAGTCAAACCCTAGTTGATCTCGAAAGTCTTGGATCACATAATTATCCTTAGAATAAGAATCAATAAAATCTAGATCAATGTGGTCAAAGCTGAGTAGGATTTGATCAACAAAGATTTCTCACAAATTGCTTCCATTGTATTATCAGTGTCCTCGAAAATTTTATGATCAATGGACCTCCTGGAAGCTTGAAATAAATCTAATGAGAAAATCTGGTTACCACAACTTGTATTCATTTTCCCAGAGTGAGAGTTGATATTAGCTATTGCAGTAATCAAAAGGGGTCTTCCAAGAATGGTATTAGTGAGAGCTGCAGGTACCTCTATGTTAAGGACCAGAAAATTTACCGAATTTAGACAATTCCGGACCATGACAATATGATCCTCAATGGTTCCCCGCGGTTGAATGGTAGATCGATCTCCTAATTGAAATTGAACCTTAGCAGGTTTAAAATCACCGAATCGAGATTCCTCGAATATGACTGGGGGAATGATATTAATGGAGGTACCTAAGTCGAGAGGGGCACAAAAAAAGGTGGTCTTATTTATGACAACCAAGATGAGAGATGCACTGGGGTCCTTTTTTGTGAGAGGCAGCTTGCTTTGAACAACTAATTTTGCTTTCTTAGAAAGGACAACCCTTCCTAGATTCTGAGCTTCCCTTGTTGGAGTAAACTTTTCTTTCAAAAATTTAACAAAGGCAGGGGTGGCATCTAAGAGGGGGATATTCCTCTCGACTTGCTTAAATAAGTCCAAAAGATCCTGGTGAGAGGGCTCTGAATTTTGATCAAAAAGATTGGATTGTAGTGTTTGAGAGTGAGAAGTAGGATTTGAACCAAGTGTTTTGGGGATTTCTTTTTCTTCTTCCTGAGTGGGGTTAGGAGAGTTGATTTGCATAGGCTGACAGTGGGTTTCATCAATTTGATTTAAAGGCCCTAAATTAGTGGTGGTGTTCCCACTCCTCAACATATCAGCATATGCAGTTTGGTTATCACTGGGAGGAGGTAGGGGGGCCTGATGTTGATAGAAACTAGGTTGGTGCTGAGATATTGGGTTAAAAGGAGGATGAACAGTGTGGTTCTGATGTTAGTGTCCACTCGGGTGTTGGTTCCTTTGATTGACAAAGTTTGGTGTGGGCTGGGATGGTGAATGTTCTGCAGCTCCTTGAGTCGGAATAACCCCAATTTGATCATTGAGATTGTTAATAACACAGGTGATTTCCGTAGTTTTTCTTTGCATCTCCTGTAGGGTTTTCATCATTTAGGCATTGATGTCTTCTTGAGATGGCCCAGATTGATAAGTTTGATTTGAACCATACCCTCCAAATGGGTTTTGTTGTTGGTGAGGAATTGGATTGGTCCAGGAGTGAGTCGGATAATTCCTCAAATTAGAGGAATTTTGCAATTTCTCCTAGAAGGTGGAGACATTATGAGTGGGGTAATGATTTGGATAAGTATAATTCCCCGTTAAACAATAGAAAGCCTCATAATAATGATTATACTCAGCACGGGTCGTATGCAAATTTTGTCTCTTTGGGATGTGAGGAGGGGTGAGATGTGGACTGTGTGGAGCTTGGGCAAGTGTGGCAGGACTCCCTTGGTTGGCTAGGTTGGTTAAATCCTTATGCAACTGTTGTTGCTTAACTTGTAGCTAAGCCATTATTGAGTAGAAATTAGGTGGGGGGGCTTGATTAAGAAGCTCCTGGGTGGAAAGATTGGGGAAAGAATAATTAGCATACAAGTTAGAGGACCAATTTTTATTTTCCATTTTTAAAGAAGAGGAAGAATGTAGGAAAAGACTTTTTGGGGAGGCAAAATCAAGTTGTCCCTCTAAGTGTGGAGTTTTGGACCGCTGCCCGTGCAAAATGGAAGAAATGGTAGGGAAGGAGAAGAGATGGAGAAGAGAGAAGTGTGCACACAAGCAATTAAATTCTAGACCTAACTTAATTGTGACTCCCTAGAATTTAACCTAAGACTTGGTCTACCTAGGAAATAGGTAATCAACAGTGAATACCTATTCTGTCAACAAATCTAGCCAAGTTGCTTAAGGGGAGGTTTGGGCCCAAGCATTTCCCAGGAAAATCCCCAGGGACTTGTACAAACCCGTGCTTGGTCGTTTGACACGGCCCCTCAGCCTGAACACCAAATATAGATGACAGAATTGGTATTAACTAGAGAAAACTTAAGACCTATATAGCAAGCCTAAGTTGATGAAACCTTACGGGTCAAGTTACTACAGATTTTAGTTAGGTCTAGGATACTATAGTGCACATTGAATGTGGAGGGTGTTAATTTGGGTTATTGCCCTGTTATTTAAATTTTTTTGTGTGTGTAGGAATTGGAAAGTAGTTCTAGTTAAAAAGTAAGTTGTCACACAATTTCTTTTATTTTTGTCTTTTAGGATTTGATTTAATTCAATGTGTTTTAGGATTTCTCTTTTCAAATTTTCAAGCAAGTTTGAAACTCCACAATCAAAGGAAAAACAAGTTTGTATTGGTGATAGTTAATTTCCTTTAATGTGAGTTCTAAAAAGAAAGAAATCCTAAGTCAATTGTCCCTATGACAAAAAAATTACTACCAATGAACTATTTTTAGGCTTTCTGTATTCAGTAGTGGTCCAAACAAGTCAAACAACACCACTACTTTGAAGAAAATCAAACAAGAATTTTAGAAAAGATTTTTTTAAGATTTTAGAAAGTTGTTTGATATTTGTTTTGAATTTTTCTTTGTGCTAGTGTCAAAGTCCAGAAATGATACTTGTGGATATTTTATACTTTCTGTACCACCACCAACCTCCAAAAATTTCTATGAATTTATGTGATGTATATAATTTCACAAGGATTCCAGAAAATTAAATTTCAAAAAATTTGGCTAAGCGCAAAAAATATAAAAATTCGTGGACAATAAAGGGTGTGACCCCTTTGTACTCCATGAATTTTTAAAAATTAAGTACAAAGTCAATTAATCTAAAATTTAGAACAGATGTTCGTAACTTGATTTGAAATCATTAGGTGAAATTACAAGATTTTAGGGGTCTAGTGGTGTTTGTAATTGATTTTTCAAATCGACACAGAAGTCTGGATCTAAAAAATAGAACACCCGCACCTGAAATGGAGTGGTGGTTAATGATGCAAGCAAGCAAACAATGAGTTTTAAATTGCACCACTCCACTTAATTAAGATATTTAAGATCCTGAAAGCCAAGCTTAATATTTTTTTGATAGTTTTTAAGGATAAATGTGACAAGAAACGGAGAACCAGCCTGAAATTCCACGGGAAGACAAGATACTTTAAGCTTCTCAAAATTTCCCACTTTCTTTTTGCAACTGATTCCTGCACACACAAGAGAAAAGAGAGACAAGGGGATGAGATCCACTTCAAGAAAGTGAATTAAACAAGTAAAGCCATGCCTCCCTGGCAATGGCGCCAAAAAGTGATGCGAATTGCATGATTTGTAATTAGGGTTTTCAAAGTCGTAACACGTGAAATCGCATACACTTTTAAATTTCTATTCCTAGATAGGGGAGTATCTAGAAAGTTTGCTATTCAAATCTATTGCTTTTTAGGGAAACTCAATCTTTCTTTTCGATATTTTAAATATATAATTTTTATATTTTGAAATAATGAAGGCAAAATGCGAATTATTGACGGAAAAGCAACTAACAACTACAATCACTAAGCTAAAACCTAACTGACAAGTATGACCCCTCCCTAAGCTCACTCTAGGCACGTGGAGGCCTAGAGTAATGCCTAACCTAGTTAATGCCTAAATGCAGGCCAAAAACCAGTTTGCGGAGCAAAATCCTAAGAGTTAGGTTTGTTTTGATGCATAAGAATGACGATAAACTGGCATTATCACGAGCCACTGCCCTCCTTCTTGCCACTGTGCACCCCCCATACACAGCTAGCAGCACACCCGCAGCTGCGGTGCACCCTTAGCATCTCCGCACAACACCTTCGCAACCACCGCCAACAACATACAACCATCTCCTCCATGTGCTCACTCTCTCAAGCAGCAGGCACCTCAACCGCACTCCTATAGCACCACGTGTGATCCACCCTCTCCCTCGCATGCTGTCACATACGTAGCAGCAGGAGCCCACTGCGCACCTTCGCTTGCAGCAGCCACAGCCAGCAGCGCATCCTCCAGTAGCTCCGCCCCTATGCTACAGAGCGCGTCCTCCAGCAGCTTCCCTGCGCATGCTGGCGCCTCCACATGTGTGCGTGTGCCCTTCAATACACCGCGACTCTGCGCACAGAAGCAGCAACGACAGCCACTGCCGCCGCTTCTCTCCTCCATACTGTCACCTCCAGCCACCGTTGGATGCGCTACTACCACCACCAAATGCACGTCGGCCTCGCCCACCTCCGACGAGCTCCTCCCCTCCGGCCATCCTCTCCCCCATGCGTGGAAGCCATCCAAAGAAAGTACTCTGCTTTTGCATAGTAAACCTCAAATTAGTTATTACATTCATATGCCATTGCAAGCTTTTGATTTTTTCTTTTATTAATTAAATATTGTGGAACATTTAAGAGAACACCCTCATATTTCAATGTAAATGCAATATCAACATGATCATGTCCTACTATGCCAATTGAGAAGTGATCGATGTGTTTTACATGTTTGAAATCAGGGTTAATAGTAACCCGTCGTCATAGTGGCAAAACACATAATAAATAC
Organism: Thalassia testudinum; assembly: GCA_037157565.1. Classification (NCBI taxonomy): domain Eukaryota; kingdom Viridiplantae; phylum Streptophyta; class Magnoliopsida; order Alismatales; family Hydrocharitaceae; genus Thalassia; species Thalassia testudinum. The sequence continues at coordinate 4,151,966 of JAZHRO010000073.1, read as the reverse complement.
AATTTATACCGAAACTCCAAGGGAGTCCTAGGTCGAACACAGGGAGGCGACGTTTAGGTTGTATGAAAACCGCACATCGATTTGTTTCTTTTTGGTGTTTTGTGTTTTGTTATTTTTTTTATTTTTGAAATAAAATAGACAAGCAATCACAAGAGAGAGATGGAATCAAATATGATATATTGCATGAATGTCAATTACAATAAACTATGAAAGCATAAAAGAGAAAAGTGGTGAGAAGAAATCTCCTGAAGCAGCTATTTGGTGAGACGACGGTGCCTAGTGGAAGCTCGGATGAAGGAGGTGAGGAGCGGGACAGCAAAGGTGAGATGTAGGAGGACGTCAGGTAGAGGAAAGCTTCAGTATGGCTTCGGAATGGAGGTGAGGAGATGGAGATGATATGCTACCCGAATGGAGGTGAGAGGACTGCTCCAAGGCGACTTATGAATGGAGATGGGAAGATGGAAGAATATTTATTGGGGCAGAGGTTCGTTACACTAATAAGCTCCTTGGAAGCTTGAGAGTAAGCTCTAACGAAGTGTTGGGACACTTGCTAGAGCTTAGGAGTAGGTAGAGATGAAGAGGAATGGGGGGTGTAGGGGTGTTTATATAGTGATGGAAGGAGAGGCATCCCGCGTACAACCATTCAGCGATAGCTACAAGCAAAACTAAAGGCCGCTCAAGTTGTCGCCAAAAGATCCATGCCTCTTCATTGCCATGGCTGGCGCATGCACTATGCAGGCCATTTAGTGACAGCTACAAGCGTCACTAAAGGCTCGCTCTTCCATTGCTGCAAATCCTACGCTCGCCGCTCACGCTCGCCTGCTGTCGCTAGGGTTGGATGCACCGCAGCCATTGGATTCAGATGTGAATAGCTGAGATGACGTGGAGATCGTGCCTCTTGAATGCGCTTGAGATGGTGCGTTCTTAAGGAGCATTGACGGCCGTGTGTAGGATCCGCACTCATCCAACGGCGCCACGTGGTCACGCCTTCTCCAATTGATTATGGCCGCGCTCATCCAACAGGTGCAATTCGATTGCGCTTGCTCATCACGAAATAGCATCCTCCCTCCGTGGCTCGAACTCACGCTCATGGTTTGCAAGCACGTGTCCTCACTGATGGGCCAAGGTCGTGGTTTGTCGAGTGGAGGGTTGGTGAGGTCGCGCGGTTAGGGTGCCCCTCATCCATTGGATTGAGATCCAACGGCTGAGATCTCATCTTGCGATGGGCTTGGGGCTGCTGCGATTCATGTTGGCCAGTATGGATGGTGACACACGATACCATCTGGATTGTCCATCTTCTTCTTCTTGTAGAGGTTGATAGGAGCTCTAGTCGGGGTGACTTTCGTGTTGACAGATTGCGATCGTCGCTCCAGATTCATCCGTACGGTCGGATTCTTCATCCAAAGCCCGTAAATATGTCACACTGCCTCCTAGCCATGTGAAATTGAAGAATTAGTGTACATAATATACAGCTATCCTAAATGCCATGCAATGGATGTTATGAAGTATTTATAACATGATATGCAATGCTATGACTAGGAACTATCAGGAATAAGCATTTTATCATGAATTCACGTGTGTTTATCATACCCCCATGCTTACTTTTTGCTAGTCCCAAGCAAACTTAACCTAAATGCTATTTATAAAAGTAGAATTACGATTCGATCTCCTAGGCATAATTTGTTGGTTATTTTAGGAACTTTCAACCCAAGACATGGCTACAAAGACTCAACAGTGCCTGGGTGTCTACCAGAATGCAGACCATCCAAGCCCTCACCTTATTTGAAAAGAGAAGATACATAATTTTTTTTCTTATTTTTCTTCTTTTCTTTTTTTTGTACTTTTGGAGTTTAAGAGCTTCGGGATAACTTTTTACGGCTACTCGACTCGCCCAAGACATGAAAAAGACTCTAAGTGCTAAGCATCTAGTGAAAAGAGTGAAAGACGCACTAGACAGCCATTAAAATGGACTTTAGGTTTCTACGACCCTAGGTGACCTTGCCTAGAGGTTTATCTTTTCGAATGGTAGCTTTCTCCCTACTTTTATTCATGGGGACAACACAAGGGCGGACCTAGTGTATATCTCCTCAATTTATTCTACTTCCCCACTTCTTCCCTAAGTGCTTTGGGAATTGTTGTACATTTTGTGAGCTGGGCTCTGGACAATCAACCAATGGGCTGTTACCCACGACAACTTGCCAGCCATACTCATTCGGTGAAGTGTCCTTTTATTTATTTATTTATTTATTTATTTTTCTCCTTTTTCTATTGGTTGTTACCCATGACAACTTGCCAGTCGTAATCATGTGGTGAAGTGTCATTTTATTTGTTTATTTAGTTATTTATTTTCCTTCTTTTTCTATTTTTTATTTTTCCTTTTTTTTTTAAGTAGGTGGCTTCCCTGATCTAAGATTTACCTAAAGGTAGTACAATGAAAATGGTTTTGTGGCTAGGCTCTAAACAATCAACTGATGAACTGTTACCACCAACAACTTATCAGCCTTACCACCCTAGATAGTTCATTAGCTACCCAATTTCTGAAGAAACCATCGAAAAGTGAGTCAGTGCAAAAAGTTTGTAGATGCTTAGGCTTAAAGTCCCCTCAAATCAGAGGGCGAGTTGATAAGTTGCATACTTATCATCCTAATTTACTTACCAAATTAAAATGAATTTGAATTGGCGAGGACTCGAGACTAAATCCTCATTCGAGTGGACACCTGAGCTAATTAAGCCCAAAGACCTGAAGAGTTTAAGTATTCAGGTCCCAAAGTATCAATTCCTAAAGTTTGAAACTCCTAATGCTTAAGTTCTCATCTACTAATTCTTTTTTTTTTTTGGGGATAGAAACAGGAAATTACTATTACGACTGACAGAAAGATTTATAAGAAATATCTACCCCCCCATGCTTAGCTAATGCAATGTCCTCATTGTTAAAAATGAAAGCATGTAGGAGAGTAGAACTGGAATAATAGCACCTGGTTTTTGAGATATTCTGGTCAGCTCGGAATAATCTTTATACGTGTTGAGTTTAGTGCCTTCAGCTAGGCGATGATCGGCCCGTGGTGGTTAAGGCAAGGTAAGAGCAACCTTGTCCGAGACGGGTTCAGGGAGAAAATGGTCAACAAAGGGTTTGAGATGCTGCCCATTGACCTTGAGGATATTAGCCATCTTTGGGTCAGAGATTTCGATGGCCTCGTTAGGGAAAATCCGCTCAATAACTAATGAGTCATCCCACTTAGACCTGAGTTTACCGGGGAAAAGCTTCAATCAAGAATCGAAAAGCCAGACCTTCTAGTTCAGCTCAAAGCTCTTACATGAAATCATCTAATCATGGAGAGCTTCGGTCCTTGCCTTATAGATTCTGGCATTTGCATAAGCATCACTCTGAAGATCCTCCAACTCAGATAGTTGGAGTTCCTGATTTTCCTAGCCAACTCTAGGTCAAAATTACATTTCCTGATGGCCCAAAATGCCCAGCGTTCAAGTTCTACGGGTAAGTGACACGGCTTACCAAACACCAAACGGAATGGTGGCATACCAATAGGTGTTTTGTACGCCGTACGGAAGGCCTAAAGACCATCATCTAGCTTTTGGGTCCAATCCTTCCTATCAGGCCTAACAATTTTCTACAAAATGTTTCTGATCTTCCCACTTGGAGACCTCAGCCTATCCGTTCATCTGAGGGTGGTAAGCTGTGGAAATCTAATGATTCACCCTGTATTTCCCCATTATATTCTGAAACTGGGTGATGGGGGCACGTTTCACGGATTAAAATTAGGGGTTCAGAGTAACCCGTAGTCGTAACTGGCAAAATGCATCTATCAGATAAAATTTATAATTGAAACTCAAAAAGTGAGTCTCGGGTCAAACACGGGGAGATGAATGTTTGGTTTTACAAAAATCTATGCTTCGCTTTTATTTGTTTTTGGTAGTTTTTATCTTTTCTAATTTTTTTGGCATTTTTAGCAAGCAAGAGATCAGGTCGATAAATTCTAGCTAATCTACTTGCAAAAATTTAAGAGCAAGAGGGAGAAAGAGAGAGAGAGACAATCATCCATTAATAAACAATTCTTTGTTACAACTACAAAAGCAAAAAAATCTACACTATGAAAGTGATAAAAGATAGAAAGAGGTGAGAGAAATTCCCCTCGACGGTTGCTCGAAGGACGACTCGCTCTGACGTCACCTAGAGGAAGGTGGTGAGGAGCGAGATGAAGGAAGATGGAGCCAGAGGACGGAGGATGGGGTAGGACGGTGTCGCGGTGAGGATCTTCTTCCAAAAGGGTGGTGAGAGGACGTCCACGGGATGCACTAGGAATGGGGATGAGAAGTAGGAAATCTATTTGGTTTCTACTCTAGAGGAGCATCCCAACCTTGGGGCAAGCTCTCTCTAGAGCCTTGAAGGTGGTGAGATTGGGTCATTATTGATGTACGTAAACGTCGCTACAGATCCCTGCAGCTGTCGTTGAAGATCCACCATTCTATTCCTCTTTCTGGCGTGCGTAGACCATTAGTGACAACTGCAAGCATCATTGAAGGTCCACGTTGCTGAAGATCCGTGCCTATCCTCGCTGGTCACACTTCGCAGGCACGCACATCACACGCTCCTTGTCGCGTGCGCAAGCTCAAGTGATGGCACTGCGTTATTGCTCCATGTAGTTGCGACTTTGCGCGGTGCGGCTATGTGCGAGCATGCACTCGGCGTCGGTTGAATTGAGGAATATGGGGGGTGCTGTAGGGATTCAAACCCGTGCCCCCTAATCATACCTGTTTCGCAAGTTTGAAATCAAGGTTACAAGTAACTCGTCGTCGTAATTGTAAAACTCGTGGTCAAATAAAATTTATACCGAAACTCCAAGGGAGTCCCTAGTCAAACACAGGGAGGCGACGTTTACTTTAAGTGAAAACTACACTTCGATTTGTTTGTTTTTGGTTGTTTTAGTGTTTTGTTATTTTTTTGAGTTTCTATAAGAAGACAAGCAGAATGAATCACAAGAGATATGGAACAAACATTTTATAAATCATAAATGTCTATTACAAAATTCTATGAAAGCATAAAAAGAGAGGGAGGTGAGAGGAAATCTCCCGAATCGACTGTTCGGCGAGACGACGGTGCCTAGCGGAAGCTCGGATGAAGGAGGCGATGAGCAGGACAACGGAGGTGAGATGCAGGAGGACATTGTGTAGAGGAAAGCTTCAGCGTAGCTCCAGAATGGAGGTGAGAGGGCGGAGATGATCTGCTATCAAAATGGAGGTGGGATGATGGCTCCAAGGCGACCTATGAATGGGGATAGGAAGTTGGAGGAGTATTTTGTGGGGTAGAGGTTTGCTACAGTAATAGGCACTTGGGAGCTTGAGAATAAGCTCTAACAGAGCATTGGTAGGCTTGCTAGAGCTTGGGAGTAGGTGGGAGTAGAGCAGGTAGAGATGGCTTGGAAGGGAGGGGGTATAAGTCCCTTTATAGTGGAAGAGAAGAGGAAAAATAGGTATGGGACCATTAGTGACATCTAGACCGTCGTTGTAGCCAACTCTTGCCTGCTCATGCCCACTCACGCCCACAGCTGGCTTTACTGTCGTGCGAAGAATTAGTGGCGGCTGTAAGCGTCGCTGTAGGTCCAGCTCATGCATCGCTGCATGACAGCTCATGTGTTGCTGGTGTGCTTTGTCCTCGCTGTTGCCACGCAAGCGCACGCTCACGCGCTGGCACAACGTTGTGCGCATGCACGCATGCGATGTCGCGTACGTGCACTGGGCGGGCTGGGCTGTGCCACGTGGCACAATCTAGGCCGTCCATCTTCTTTTCGTTGTAGGGGCTGCTATAGAGGTCGAATTGAGTCGATTGTCGCATTATTAGGCTACAATCGTTGACCCCAATCCATCTGCGTAGTCAGATTTGTCATTTGAAGCTCCAAATTATGTCACCTAGTCCCTTGGCTATTGATCTTCCTCATACTGCATATGATGCTTTGGAACTCCAATCGAGGCGATTTCGGAGGCATTGGACTCCGATCGTTGCCTTGATCAGATCCGTACGGTCAGATCATCAATCCAAGGCTCTGAAGTAAATATCCTTCTCTCCTGACCACAAAAAGGGCGTAATTAACCTAAATTTTATACAACTACTCTAAATGCAGAATGACGCATGCTATGTAATATTTATAGCATGAAATGCAAATCTAAGCCTAGGAACATGCATGAATAGGCATTTTACCCTTAATAAATGTGTTTACATCATACCCCCATGCCTATCTTTTGCTAATCCCTAGCAAAATTAAACTATATGCTATGCATAAAAGTGGAATTAGGATTAGATCACTTAGGCCTAATTCGTTTATTAACAATAGAAAATTTCAACTAAAGTTCTAAACTACAAAGACTCAACAGTACTCGGGTGTCTACCAAAATGTAGACCGCCCAAGTCCTCGCCTTATTTGAAAAGGGAAGATACTTTTTTTTTATTATTTTTCTTCTTTTATAATTTTTTTGTACTTTTTGAGTTTGAGGGTTCCGGGATAACTTTTTATGGCTACCCGACCCGCCCAAGACTCGAAAAGGACAGTAAGTGCTAAGCATCTTGTGAAAATAGCGAAAGACTCACTAGGCAGCTGTTAAAATGGACTTCAAGTTTCTACGACCCTAGGTGACCTTGCCTAGAGGTTTATCTTTTCGAATGGTAGCTTTCTCCCTACTTCTTTTATTTATAGGGCCAACACAAGGGCGAATCTAGTGTATATCTCCTCGATTTATTCTACTTCCCCACTTCTTCCTTAAGTGTTTTAGGAATTATTATGCTTTTTCCTTTTGTGAGCTAGGTTCTGGACAACCGACTGATGAGCTGTTACCACCGACAACTTGCCAGCCATACTCATGCAGTGAAGTGTGGTTTTATTTTTTTTTTATTGTCTCCTTTTTCTATTTTTTTTCCCCTATATTTTCTTTTTTTTCTTTCTTTTTTTTTTAAGTAGGTGGCTTTCCTAATCTAAGATTTACCTAAAGGTAGTATGACAAAAATGGTCTTGTGGCTGAGCTCTGGACAACCAGTCGATAAGCTGTTACCACCGATAACTTGCCAGCCATAACACCAAAGTTGGTCCATTAGCCACCCAATTTCCATAAAAATTGTCAGAAAGTGAGTCAATGCGAATATTGTGTAAATGCTTAGCCTTAAAATCCCCCCAAATCAGAGGGCAGGTTGATAAGTCTTATACTTATCATCCTAATTTATTTACCAAATTAAGATGAATTTGGATTGGCAAGGACTTGAGACTAAGTCCACATTCGAGTGGACACCCAGGCTAATTAAGCCCGAAGACTTGAAGAGTCTAAGTGTTTAGGTCATCTCGTATCATTTCCTAAAGTTAATAACTTCCAAATGCCTAAGTTCTCTTTTCCTAATTTCTTTCTTTTTTTTATCTTTTTCAAATTTTTAATTTTTTTTTTAATTTTATAAGAAACTAAAAGAAATTATACAGAGTTAACATAATGATTTCAGGAATTGATTATCCACCCCCCCATGCCTAAATGATGCAATGTCCTCATTGTAAAAACAAAGACATGAAAAGGGCAGAGTAAATAGTGAGTGTCACGAAAATCCGGTCAGCTCTGTAGAGAGGAAAGTGTATACACACATGCTAAGTTTAATGCCTTCAGATAGGCATAACATACATATAAAGAAGAAATTGAGAATTCACAACTGTGGGTCAGAATCAAAATCAAAAGGTTGATCGTGAAACCCGTCTGCAAAAGATGTCCATAGATGTGGACCAGATTATGGTGCAGACCCATGCCCCAGGGTCGAGTGGTTCTAAGGTTCTGGTTGAAAATCACCCAGAACCGAAGGTTGTTGTGTTTGCAGGGCCAAGCCTGCGGTTTAGTGGTGTGCAACCCAAGACCAAAGTGTCGGACAACGGGTAAAGATGGTTCAATAGGTGCGGTTGTCCACTTAACATCTCGCTCAGAGCAATAATCAGTTATTTCAAGCTTGGGTTGCACGTGAAAGATATCGTAAGGGTCCTTGTAGAAAGTAGGTGGTTTCAAGTCAACAGGAACCCTTGGATCCAAAATCAAAGTTCCCATAGAATTAGCTTCCCAGATTTTTAATTCCAACATCCTATCATCCAAAATCAATGTTTTCGGGACCTCCAAATCATTGTACACCCCATCTAAAGTACCCAAGTCCAACAATTGTGGCTAAATCAGTATTAACTTGGATTTGGTGATCTCAAAAATATCATCATTCTATTCATTAGGGTGTGTTTGAGGAATGGGGCTACTGATTGATTCATCAAGATTTGAATCATCCAAGTTAGCACCAACATGATCATAATCTTCAATTATCAGGCTATCAAATAGTTCGTCATACTCCTCGAGCCCGATTGTCACAATACAATCCTCTTCCTTGAGTTCAAATGAGACTTCACCAAAAGATTCTTTACCCTTAGAATCAAAGAATTCATGGTCCTCATTTATATATGTCTCAAAATCATATGTCATTTCATGGTTTGTGGAGACATTTTTTTCGTCATTCCCTGGCTCTAGGATCTCGAGTGAGAAACTCGATTCATCCTTAAAGGGCTGCTCTAACTCAACCTGGTCATCTCCAATCTCAGAATATGTATCCCCTCCGACAGGCGCCTGAGCAGGTTCAGACATTGGCTCTCCTGAAGGGTGTTCATCTTGAGAATCATCCCAAGATTTGACTAGGGCAACCACAAATTTCATCCTCAACCACGACAATTTCCCAAGAAGAAACTCACCCAAGTCCCTATCCCTAACACTTTGGAGCAAATCCAATAAAGAATATTAAGTTCATCAATCATTTTGATCATAGGCTCTAGTGCTTCTGTGCAGTGTTGGCAGAGCTTCTAATGATTGCATAGTGTTCCTCAAAATAGCCAACACCCTATCATGGATCTGGACCACCTGAATCGACCGGTTCGATTCAGGTTTAGGCGGGTTTGGGTTAAATCTAGGGGAGTCAAGATGTTGAGGTTCTCGGGTCCCTCCCTGAAAGTAGGTCGTTCTAGGTTGTTCAAAGGATGGTGGCAACCTATATTTAGTTGAATACTGGGGAGGGTAGGTGTTATAAACATTATATTCCTCCTGATTGTAGATCGAGTTGGTTTGGTGATCAAAGGATGAAGATCTATACTCATTGTAGCTCTGGGAAGGATAATAATGATAGTCTTGTTGTCCAGAGTTAGGCCTTGGACATTGAGGTCCGGATTCATATCCCCAATCAAAGTCATCTCGGCTAGTGGATGGGTAATTGCAAGTCAAGTCAGAATAGTAATCATCTTGAGGATAAGTGGTGGTAGGAGGATAGGATGGGAAATGCGTGTAAGAAGTGGAAGGATACATTATGGAGTAGGAGGGAAAACATAATAGAGAAAGGTGCCCTGCAATACAATCAACCAAACCTGTCCTTATGTGGGTAGCCTAAAGACCTATAGACTCCCAAGACCCGTCTTGAGATTTTAAACGATTTAGTCTACTTTTATCCGGTCAATTCAACTTGTTAGAAGGAGGGACTAGGGAAAAGGTTCTTCCTTTGGCTTGCACCTTCGGTTCCTAGTGTACCCCCCAGCTGCGATCGTTTGATGCTACTCTCCTAGCTAGACATCAAATGGACCAGCAGAAGCAGATTAATCGAAAAAATCTCAATCTGAGCCCCAAAGATCGAATCAATCCTTAAGGCCAATGTCTACTCGATTTTAGTTAGGCTTGGGATGATCATGCTCTTAGAATGTGATGGGCCCTTTAGATGAGTTGTGCCCTTAATGATCAGTTAAAATGTGTGTGCATGCACAACCAGGGTTCTCAAACAAAGTTATTTGATGATGTGTCTTTTAGGATTTAACCTTGTTTAGTAGCTTTTAAGGTTTAATTCTTAGGTTGGTTCAATCAAGATTTAGTAGAACACTCCAAGTTTTGAAAGCATGGGTGATGATATGTTCCTTTAAGAAATCAAAAATAATGTGTAGTGCCTGGTTCAGCCCTAAGAATCAATCCTAAGTGGCAAGATATTTGATGGATCAATTTTAGAATGAGTGGTGCGGCCCAAACAACTCAATCAATTGGCCTGTTGCACCACTTAGTTAAGGCACACAAGAATATTTAACCTATTCAGATTTCTACTCACTTATGAGTATTGAGTTGAAGTGTACCGAGTCCACAGGTTAGATCCCAGTTAAGCGGTAGAATCAAAGTGATTGCACTCCTTATGTAAGAAGTTGTGGGTGTTAAGTGTGCAGCTTTCAGTTAAATCCCACAAAAGAAGAATATTTTTTTATTTTTTTTATATATGCAGGTGGGTGAGGCGAGTGGAGTGACAATCAAACAACCAAAATATACCCTAGGGTTTATGCAAACTACCTAAGTTGATTTTGGTTTGATTTATTAGGTTATGGAATGAAAACAAAGGTGGGGGTGGTGTGGGGGACACTTACAAAACACTCTACCCGCACTTACTCAGATCTACTGCACTTGGATCTCCATGCTAGGGTACCTGCAAGACAATATATCAGAGATAAATGGGGTTAGTGTTATGTAAATGCAGAGAAGTGTAGAAAACAATAAAGTAAATTTTGTTGCCTCCCTGACAACGGCGCCAAAATGGTCGGGCATGTTTCGCGTGTTAGAAATTGGGGATACAAGTAACCTATCGTTGTAGTTGCAAAACATGTTGATCAAATTAAATTTATACCGAAACACCAAGGTAGTCCCGGGTTGAACACGGGGAGAACATGTTTACTTTAAGTGAAAACTGCACTTCGATTTGTTTGTTTTTGGTTGTTTTAGGGTTTTGTTTTTTTTTTGTGTTTTTGCAAGAAGAAGACAAGCAGAATGAACCATAAGAGATATGGAACAAATATTTTATATATCATAAATGTCTATTACAATATTTTATGAAAGCATAAAAAGAGAGGTAGGTGAGAGGAAATCTCCCAAATCGACTATTCGACGAGACGACGACGCCTGGCGTTAGCTCGAATGAAGGAGGTGAGGAGCAGGACGACAGAGGTGAGATGCAGGAGGATGTCAGGTGGAGGAAAGCTTCAGCGTCGCTTTAGAAAGGAGGTGAGAAGGCGGAGATGATCTGCTACCGGAATGGAGGTGGGAGGACGGCTCCAAGGCGACCTATGAATGGGGATGGGATGTTGGAGGAGTATTTGGTGGGGCAGAGGTTCGCTACACTAATAGGCAACTTAGGAGCTTGAGAACAAACTCTAACAGAGTGTTGGTAGGCTTGTTAGAGCTTGGGAGTAGGTGGGACTAGAGTAGGTAGAGATGGCTTCGAAGGGTGCAGGTGTAGGTCCTTTTATAGCAGAGAAGAGGCAAAAATAGGTATCGGACCATTAGTGACATCCATGCCGTCGCTAGAAGCGTCGCTGTAGGTAGCAAATGCTTGCTCATGCCCGCTCACGCCCATAGTTGGATTTGCTGGCACGCAAAGAATTAGCGACGGCTGTAAGCATCGCTGTAGGTCCAGCTCATGCGTCACTGGAGTGCACTGTCCCAGCCATTGCCATGCGTGTGCATGCTACGCATTGGCGCTGCCCTGTGCGCATGCACGCGCACGTGCACCTGCACCGCTTTGCGTGTGTAGTGGCACATGCATGCGCTGAGCGGCCTGGGCTACGCCACATGGCGCAATCTAGGTTGTCCATCTTATTTTCATTGTAGGGGCTGCTACAGAGATCGGATTAAGTTGATTTTCAGGCCATTAGGCTGCGATCGTCGATTCAAATCCATCTACACGGTCTTATTTGTCATTTGAAGCTCTGAATTATGTCACCTAGTCCCTTGGCTGTTGATCTTCCTCAAACTACATATGATTCTACGGGACTCCGATCAAGGCAATTTTGGAGATGTTGAACTCTGATCGTTGTCTTGATCAGATCCGTATAGTCGGATCGTCAATCCAAGGCTCCGAAATAAATATCCTTCTCTCTTGACCACAAAAAGGACGTAATTAGCCTAAATTTTATACAACTACTAGAAATGTAGAATGATGCATGCTATGAAACATTTATAACATGAAATGCAAATCTAAGCCTAGGAACATGCATTAATAGGCATTTTACCTTCAATAAATGTGTTTACATCACCCCTCCTTTGGGAGTCCCTCTCTCCAATTAACATGCAAAGATGTGAGATGGTTGTGTGGAGTATCTTCTGAAGAATGGCGTGGATGGCTTCTCAGCCATTTCATCAAGATCTAACTACTAAGAATTGATGATGTAGATGAAGGGGAGTCGGTGCTGGGACTGCTGGCCAATGTTTGGTGGTTTGGATGGTGCCATGTGGTGCCATCTGGATCATCTATTCTTCTTTCTATTGCAGAGGGTTTCATGGTGCTCGGATCGAGTTGATTTCCACGTTGTCGGACTACGATTGTCGCTCCGGATCCATCCGTGTGCTCGGATTTTTCATCCAAAGCTCGTAAAAATGTTGCATTGCCCTCCTAGTCATTGATCTTCCTCGGACTTCATATGATGGTATGAGATTCCAATCTAGATGATTTCAGAGGCGTTAGCCTCCGATTGTTGTCTTGATTAGATATGTATGGTCCGATCATCCATCCAAGGCCTTGAAATAAGCCTTCTTCTCTCCTAACCATAAAAAATACATAATTAACCTAAAATATATACTACTCTAAATGCAGAATGATGCATGCTATGCAATATTTATAAAATGAAATGCAAATCTACGCCTTGGAACATGCATGAATAGGCATTTTATCTTCAATAATTGTGTCTACATCATAACCCTATGCCTATCTTTTGCTAGTCCCTAGCAAAATTGAACTACATGCTATGTATAAAATAAAAATTAGGATTAGATCGCTTAGGCCTAAGTTATTTATTGACAATAAAAAATTGCAACTAAGGTTTTAAACTATGAAGACTCAATAGTACCCGGGTGTCTACCAGAATGAGGACCGCTCAAGTCCTCGCCTTATTTGAAAAGGGAAGATACATTTTTTTCTTTTTCTTCTTTTCTAATTTTTCTGGACTTTTGGAGTTTGAGAGTTTCAGGATAACATTTTACTGGTACCCGACCCGCCCAAGACTCGAAAAAGACTCTAACTACTAAGCATCTAGTGAAAAGAGTGAAAGACTCACTAGGCGATCATTAAAATGGACTTCGAGTTTCTACGATCCCAGGTGACCTTGCCTAGAGGTTTATCTTTTAGAATGGTAGCTTTCTCCCAACTTCTTTTATTTATGGGGTCAACACAAGGGTGAACCCAGTGTATATCTCCCCGGTTTATTCTAGTTCACCGCTTCTTCTATAACTGTTTTGGGAATTATTGTGCATTTTCGTGAGCTAGGCTCTGGAAAACTGACCAATGACTTGTTACCCACGACAACTTGCCAGCCATACTCGTGCGGGACCTTGACCTCTTAAGTCTACCACTTTTATTTCAAAGGTGCTTTAGGGTTCTCACTTGAACTTTAGATGTTTTGATATTGTGACCTAATTTAGAGGTTGGTTGACCCAAGGGGTCAACTTCACCTGACCTATCCTATAGATGGCAGAATGATTCTAGGTTTGGAGCCTAGAGGTCACCCTGATTTGACTCCCAGGTTATTAGGTCCAAAAATTTTAAGATTCAAGTGATTTTAGAGCTTCTTTTTCTTTAGGGTTTGTCTTGTTTAGATCTCTTCAATCAAGGTCTTGGGTGACACACTGATGCGGGAAGGTTTATTTCCTTTTATGCAGGCATGTGTGACTAATACTCCAAGATCCTACTGTAGAAACTCTAATTTGGTTCTATTTCCAATCCTCTTTTTCTTTTTCACAAAAATTCTCTTTGGACTTGAAAGCAAGAAATGTGTTGTCCGTAGAGATTAAGCATTATTTCTATTAGGCACATGAATTTGTGGAATAGAATCTAAAAAAAATCGCTCCAACTTCAAGAAGAATTAAAAAATTTTCGCAAAATTAGGAAATGTTTGCCTTAAAGATGGTGATTACTATATAAAAAAGGCAATTGATTCCTAAATTGATTTTCTCCCTTTTGTCTTTTCAGGATTAGGGGATGGTTTAAGGAAGAAAAGAAATGACCTGCCCTAGAGTGATTGACTTGCGGGAGGGATTTTCTCGTGAAATACCTGCAAGATCAAAACAAAGCAAAGTAGGGCAAGTTAGTGTTCAATATGATAAAAAGAATGTAGAGACTAGTGATAAATTGCGCGTTGCTCCCTGGCAATGGCGCCAAAATGTTGAAGCAACATGGCTCGATCGTGTTTTAACAGTTAATTACGTCGTAGTATAGGTGATCAAGCGTCGTCAACAAATAAAGATTTTATTACTCGAAAATCGGAGTATCCGAGGTCGGACACAGGGAGCAATCGGAATTTACTACTAATCTCAAATGTAATTGAACACTCTAATTTACTCAAAACTTGAATTCAAAAATGAATGTATGTGGTTAAAAAGTAATTATGACAAAAGAGTGAAATTGGACGTATGATCCTGTGATCAGACGTCTTAAAAGTGTTTTCCCTTTTTCTTTTGCTTTCTTTCTTCTGTAGTCTTCACTTTGCCTTTCTTCTTCCTTCTCTGCAGTCTCTCTTCCTTCCTTCTCTTCTCTCTTCTGCGAAGGCTTCTTCTTCTTCCTTGGTCTTCTGTCTCATCTCTTCAACCTTTCTTCTCCTTCTTCTCTTCTCTTTTCTGCGAAGGCTTCTTCTTCTTTGGTCTCTTCTCTTCTTCCTGCCTTTGCTTCTTTTCTCTTCTGTCTTCTTCTTCTTTTTGTATGCAGTCCTTCTTTCTTCCTTCTCTTCTCTGCCTCACTCAGCCTCGTCTTCTTCCTTCTCTTCTCTTCTTCAACGCTCAGCCTGCCTGCACAGAGAGCAAAAACCTACCCTGTCCCTCTACCCGCACGTCTCTCTCTCTGTAATTCACTCAAAGGACGCTCTCCCAAAGCCACGGGTAATCGGGTCGGATTTCGCCCCCGGGACCAGGCGTACCGGCGTGAGGGTGATGCACGAGGTGTGCTCAGATAGGGTCGGTTCAGATCCCGCCAGATCCGCGAGGTGAAACCACAGATGAGGTGAGTGTGGGTAAGGTGAGGGACCTCACCCCTGTGCGTTCGGAGATGAAGAGCTAATAACACAAAATCACTTTATACCTCTTTAGCAACTTGTAACTTCACGATGTGGGACTAAAGTCCCGCCTTCTTTCGCTCGCGCCCGCAGAAGACCTTCGTGCAATCGCCACAGCTGCAGCCTCAGTTGGTGTTCATTACTGGATAAGATGGCTTCGCAGTGCTTGCCCGAGTCCACTGCACCTGAAGCCTGGACGTCCTGAAGCCTGGAGCTGCTCCGCGTCACCGTCAATGGAGGCAGAGGCATCGATCCTGTCATGCATGAATACGGCCTATCGGCCTAATCAAACCGCCTGCAGACCTTCTCCGTGGCACGGCGAAGGTGGTGAGCCATGCAGCAGGCCGCAGGATGGCCTAGGCATGCGTGCCTAGGTCAACCTGTGGCTGAAGGTGTGGGTGTGTTTGGGGGACTGTAGTGGAGGTGTAGAGGGATGGTGGATGGGCGGAGGTTGTTCGGTGAGGTGAGGCGGAGCCTCTGAGTTGGTCGGCGAGCCGTGTGGAAGTGTGGAGCAACGGGGGTGACTCGCCAGAGGTTGGCTGGAGGGATGGAAGATGGCGGTGGTCAGCAACGATCGAGGGTCGATTAATGAAATAAGGTGAGGGGAATGAAAGAGGGGATAAAGGAGAATAGTTCTAACCTAATTGTGGGGACGATGGGGGGACGAAGAGGCGAACAGCAGTACCTGTTGTCGCCGGAGAAGAAGCTGCCCAGTGGAGGAAGACGGCGACGACGACGGGGCTGAGGCGGCGTGCGAGGGTGTTGCGCGACGCGGAGGAGAATCAGGAAGATGACTCTGCCATTGGTTTTGTGGCAAAGCGAAGAGGGAGTGAGAGTGAGCTCGCCGGAGCTCGCTGGGTTCCCTGGCCGGGAAAGAAGAGATGAATTGAGGTGGAATCCCGGCCAGGTCGAGCTGAAAATGAGCGACTAGGTTTGGGGGTTCTTTTATAGGTGCTGGGTCGTATGATCAGAGCGTGGAGGGCACGCCTCCGTCTCCGACGGCTCGCCGGAGAAGGAAAGTGGGTAGATACCCAAATCCCTCGCGCGTTCGCACGAGAGATTGGGTTCACATCAGGGATCACGACTGGCCTCAGATGGAAGGGAATTCCTCAGAGAATCTCCCTTCCATTTCTGGGAGGGAATCTCTGAGGAATCAAAGAGTATTCCCTCTCTAATCCTTGTCGGAGAAGGATTCTGCCCCAATAATGGAGGAAGGACCTGATTGTAAGGTTGGCGAGGAAGTTAGAGGGCTCTCTGTGATGATTTTCAAAAGTTAGGGACTAACTTGTGATTTGGGTGTAATGAATTGCAAAATAGGTCAAGATGACCTCCCCTTAGGTTGGTAAAAACCTAATTTGGACCTAAGGAATCCAATGGTGATGTTGGATTTTAGGTTTGACTACGTTTGACTGAATATTTTGCATAAAAACCCAAATTAGGTCAATTAATGAGCTAGCACCCTAATCTAGGTTAAACTAGGTTCCAAAGGCCAAATTATGTGTTCTAAACCCTAGAGGATATTTTTACATGAATTTTAGAGGGTTTACTTGATTTTTATCCCGACCGGAACCTTGTTAATTTAAGCGGATCTGTTTTAGGGTTACCAAATGTCATTTAATTCCTATAATTCACATAAACACATTTTTGATTGAATCAACCCACTTTTTATCTTATTTAAACCTTTTGACCTATGTTTTGCCTCTGAGAAATCCCGTTTATGTATTGCAATGGTAAAATTGCAGTTTTAACCTTTATTTCATGTTTTCTTCTCAGAACACTTATTTCTCCAATTAAGCCCTCTTCTAGGTTATGTAGGAGCTTTTATACTCTTTAATACGTAAGAATGAGCTAGTTATGGCTCATGATGAGGCTCTCATCATACCCCCATGGCTAGCTTTTGCTAGTCCCTTAACAAAATTTCAAGGTTTTAACTTCTGTTCTAGACCCTGAGTGTAAGTGCTTTTCTTTTTTCTTTTGTGATTAGGTTAGAATAACGACAATAGGCCTAGAGGTATTCAAGTACCAACCAAAATCCGGACCTTTTCCGCTTTAGCCCCAATCTTCCGCAAAGGTTTTTAAGGCCCACAGAAACTAACCTAGGGTTTGTTGGACTCCACGGTTAAAGCACCCATGCTTGAGACATTCTTAGCCTAAGTTCAGTTTGCAGTGCATTTTTGTAAGAGAGAGATAGAAGTTTTATTTGTTTGGAGAGCTTTCTCTCTCTTTTCCTTTTATTTCTAGCTTCGGATTAGCTTCTCAACACGGTCTGTATCGGATTCCTCGTCCCCATCATTAATCCTCAAGGGTCCCTGGCTATCTAGATTTCGAGATAATCCAGCCCATGGCAACCCCCAAAACCCTGGCTTTCGAGATTTCGAGATAATCCCACCCATGGTGTTCCGTGGCCGAATTAAGACCCTGGCGATCGACATTTCGTGATAATGCCGCCCATGGTAACTGAACCAGCAGAGTGCTTACATGCCCCCAGTAGGATATTTAAATATCCTAAGAGACAAGCACCGAGGAGACGATATGTTGTTACGCATCTTCGAGGGAAATTTCCCGCCTCTCCGCGCCGGGAACTCATCCAAATCAACTTGTGTTGATTGGCCGCTCCTAATCTAGGTGACTTTTTCAGAACATTAAACGCTTTTGCGTGATTTTGATATTTATGCGCACTGAACCAGACTGTGTGTGAATTTGGGGTGCTTATGTTACCGAATCCCACAAACCGGAGGTCAGTTAACGAGGCCGAATACTTCCTAAGCCTTAGACCTAATACTTAAGCTTCTCATTTTCCCCAACCTCTTGAGGATTATCCAGATTTTAGCGGATACGTGAATTTTTAAGCTAAAGAATCTAGCCCAAGAGGCTTAAGATCAGCGTTCTCGCTAATCTCTTATTATGTCTCCTTAGCACTTTCCTATTTTTCTTTTCTTGATCTGGTCTAGAACTTTAGTTAATTCCTTAATCTTTTACTAATGACTATTTCTTTTTCTTTTTCATTTTGTGCTCCTTTTGTCATTTTTGCTCTTTTTCTCCTCCTTATGTTTATGTGGCTCACAAAATTTCCTCCCGCCCCCATTTTTTTGTTCTTTTTCATAATTTTTCAAATTTTTTTTTGTTTTTGACATATGTGAATTTTTGTGAGAATCCTTCTGGTTTTTTCTTGGTTCTATATGTATGCACTTTATCACCCCCCCATGCCTAAGTTTTGTAATGTCCTCATTGTAAACGGAGGGTGTGAAATAGTGTTGAGGTCAGGGACTTAGAACAGGATACATCGGGTGGGTCAATGGGTCAACAATGACTGATGCGGATGATTTTAAGCTCTGATACATGTACCAGAGGTGGGATCAACTGTCTAAGGCTGAACTCAAGGTGCAATGGACGTGGAGTACAGACGGATAATCAGATGGGTCTCTGTTTTTAGGATGACGGGTTGCCTCCCGTTAAGCGCTAAATTCAATGCCTTCAGCCGAGCGAAAAATGGGATGGAGAGGGAGTGGTCAACTCAGGGGAATTTTGTAAAACAAGCACCTTGATTAAGAACCTGGTTGATCCAACCAGGTGCTTGTTCAGATCAGTGGGCAAATGATGCAGCCCAAACCCAGTAAGTCTGGTGGGTTGATAGATGTAGATTAACAAATGCGGAACCCACCATATGTAGTGAAGCTCAAATGAATATGGAAGTGAAAACTCGGGTTTAGGCTGAGTCGACTCATCCTGGTCAGAGTAGGGTTCCGAAAAATAATCAATGTAAGGTGTGGAATCCCTATAGGGGTGATCACAGAATGACGGCTCCTATTTTTTGATCTGATCAATGCCTGATACCCAGTATAGATATGGAGTTGAATCATCTGCAAACGGCTCAGTGAGAGGTGAATCGGAATAGAAATTGAGTCCGGTTGAGGATCGAGGTAGAGAACGGGTTTTGAATGGTTCTGTATATGTGGAGCAGGTGGCTTCAAAGAAGATTGGCTTGCTATAATCAGGAAGTAGATTTTCTCCGATGTTATGGTCAGATTCGAAATCGTCGGAGAGTTTGCTAAAATCAAAGTTTGAATGAGATTCCAGATCATGAGTTCCACCATAGAATAAATCATATGTTGTATACTCAGCAGCCTGACTGGGGTCTAGCCTAAATGTGAATTCTAAGCTTAAAAGGGTGTCCCTATTTCATAGAGGCTCAGGTTTTAAGCTAGTAGGGCAGACCCAATTGAAACCCCGCTCGTCCAACTCCTCGATTTCTGTGTCGTAGATTGGCATGACTTCCAAAAATTGATTAGTTCCTCTGAGGATGTTGGCAAGGGATATTCATCAAATCGAGGCCTAAAGTCATATACTTCATTGAAAGATTGATCTTCCTCATATGGGGCCTTGAAATCTTCAAAATAGGTTTCAGATCTAGGTTCTAGGCTTAGGATGTGGGTTGAATTACTAGAATCTAGGTCTGAATAACCTTCGAGGGTCACCTTATCAGAATAAGGGATGGAATTTACACCCTCGAGAGGTTCAGTTATACTCTCATTCTTGCAGGAGTTTTAGGATTCTAGAATGGGCTCATCATGGTATTTTCCTGCATTTGGAGCTTCCCAACCTTCTTCAATATCAGGCACATTGTATTCTATCTGGGTTGGGAATCCACAACCATTTTGTGCCTCAAACCCGAGATCAGATTTATCCTCGATGTTGTCCCAAGATAGTTCCTCCTCTGTTTGTGGTATATACGGGTATTTCTGGTCAATAACTTGTTTTACTAATCTCATTATCTCTTCCCATTTTTCAAGACTATCTTGGTGTTGCTTCCAAAGTCGAGGATTTGTCATACATTGAAGGTATTCAATATTGTGCAGTTTTTCTATCTCAATGTATGCAGTAATGATCAAGTCATGGGTTAATCCTTTTGTGGCTTCTGCTAATAGTACATGGGCACAAGTTATGATAAAGGTTGTGGTTGTTGGGACGTCAACTTGAATGTTTCCTACTGGTGTTGAGGTTTCTTCTTTTTCATAGAATTTCAGGGCATCCTCAATCATTTTATTTCTCATGGATCTCTGATATTCAGGTTTCTTGAATGGTAGTCCTAAGTGGTTTGGCTGCATATTTGGATCAGGTGGTGGAATCCAGATGTAGAATCAGAGTTTGAATCAAGATGTAGAATCAAGTTATGAAGCGATCATATCTGAATAACGAGTCCCACTGAAAATGTGTATGTGTGCTCTAAAGAGAAAAGATGAGGGACTGGAGATGTTTTTGACCCAATCAAGACACCAAAAACGTTTGGATGACTATGGAGGTTCGGGGTGGAAGGACCCCTGGATCAGAAGATCTTCCACCTGAGAATTACCTGGGCAGCTAGAGAGGGAGAGTCCCGCAAAGACCCCTACACGGTAGAGCGTCCCCACGAGTTACTGGGTTTCCCCCACCCGACCTCTCGTCACTAAGATTCCAGGTAGACCAGAATGGGGACCTTGACCACTTAAGTCTACCACTTTTATTTCAAAGGTGCTTTAGGGTTCTCACTTGAACTTTAGATGTTTTGATATTGTGACCTAATTTAGAGGTTGGTTGACCCAAGGGGTCAACTTCACCTGACCTATCCTATAGATGGCAGAATGATTCTAGGTTTGGAGCCTAGAGGTCACCCTAATTTGACTCCTAGGTTATTAGGTCCAAAAATTTTAAGATTCAAGTGATTTTAGAGCTTCTTTTTCTTTAGGGTTTGTCTTGTTTAGATCTCTTCAATCAAGGTCTTGGGTGACACACTGATGCGGGAAGGTTTATTTCCTTTTATGCAGGCATGTGTGACTAATACTCTAAGATCCTACTGTAGAAACCCTAATTTGGTTCTATTTCCAATCCTCTTTTTCTTTTTCACAAAAATTCTCTTTGGACTTGAAAGCAAGAAATGTGTTGTCCGTAGAGATTAAGCGTTATTTCTATTAGGCACATAAATTTGTGGGATAGAATCTAAAAAAAATCGCTCCAACTTCAAGAAGAATTAAAAAATTTTCGCAAAATTAGGAAATGTTTTCCTTAAAGATGGTGATTACCATATAAAGAAGGCAATTGATTCCTAAATTGATTTTCTCCCTTTTGTCTTTTCAGGATTAGGGGATGGTTTAAGGAAGAAAAGAAATTACCTGCCCTGGAGTGGTTGACTTGCGGGAGGGATTTTCTCGTGAAATACCTGCAAGATCAAAACAAAGCAAAGTAAGGCAAGTTAGTGTTCAATATGATAAAAAGAATGTAGAGACTAGTGATAAATTGCGCGTTGCTCCCTGGCAATGGCGCCAAAATGTTGAAGCGACATGGCTCGATCATGTTTTAACAGTTAATTACGTCGTAGTATAGGTGATCAAGCGTCGTCAACAAATAAAGATTTTATTACTCGAAAATCGGAGTATCCGAGGTCGGACACAGGGAGCAATCGGAATTTACTACAAATCACAAATGTAATTGAACACTCTAATTTACTCAAAACTTGAATTCAAATATGAATGTATGTGGTTAAAAAGTAATTATGACAAAAGAGTGAAATTAGACGTATGATCCTGTGATCAGACGTCTTAAAAGTGTTTTCCCTTTTTCTTTTGCTTTCTTTCTTCTGTAGTCTTCACTTTGCCTTTCTTCTTCTTTCTCTGCAGTCTCTCTTCCTTCCTTCTCTTCTCTCTTCTGCGAAGGCTTCTTCTTCTTCCTTGGTCTTCTGTCTCTTCTCTTCAACCTTTCTTCTCCTTCTTCTCTTCTCTTTTCTGCGAAGGCTTCTTCTTCCTTGGTCTCTTCTCTTCTTCCTGCCTTTGCTTCTTTTCTCTTCTGTCTTCTTCTTTTTTTCTACAGTCCTTCTTTCTTCCTTCTCTTCTCTACCTCGCTCAGCCTCGTCTTCCTCCTTCTCTTCTCTTCTTCAACGCTCAGCCTGCCTACACAGGGAGCAAAAACCTACCCTGTCCCTCTACCCGCACGTCTCTCTCTCTGTAATTCACTCAAAGGACGCTCTCCCAAAGCCACAGGTAATCGGGTCGGATTTCGCACCCAGGACCAGGCGCACCGGCGTGAGGGTGATGCGCGAGGTGTGCTCAGATAGGGTCGGGTCGGATCCCGCCAGATCCATGAGGTGAAATCGCGGACGAGGCGAGCGTGGGTAAGGTGAGGGACCTCACCCCTGTGCATTCGGAGGCGAAGAGCTAATAACACAAAATCACTTTATACCTCTTTAGCCGCTTGTAACTTCACGATGTGGGACTAAAGTCCCGCCTTCTTTCGCTCGCGCTCACAGAAGACCTTCGTGCAATCGCCGCAGCTACAGCCTCAGTTGGTGTTGATTACTGGATAAGATGGCTTCGTAGTGCTTGCCCAAGTCCTCTGCACCTGAAGCCTGGAGCTGCTCCACGTCACCGTCAATGGCGGCAGAGGCTTCGATCCTGTCATGCATGAATACGGCCTATCAGCCTAATCAAACCACCTGCAGACCTTCGCTGTGGCACGGCGAAGGTGGTGAGCCATGCAGCAGGCCGCAGGATGGCCTAGGCGTGCGTGCCTAAGTCAACCTGTGGCCGGAGGTGTGGGTGTGTTCGGGGGACTATGGTGGAGGCATAGAGGGATGGTGGATGGGCAGAGGTTGTTCGGTGAGGTGAGGCGAAGCCTCTGAGTTGGTCGGCGAGCCGTGCGAAAGTGTGGAGCGACGGGGGCAACTCGCCGGAGGTTGGCCGGAGGGATGGAAGATGGTGGTGGTCAGCGACGGTAGAGGGCCGATTG
Source organism: Thalassia testudinum (assembly GCA_037157565.1). Lineage (NCBI taxonomy): Eukaryota > Viridiplantae > Streptophyta > Magnoliopsida > Alismatales > Hydrocharitaceae > Thalassia > Thalassia testudinum. The sequence continues at coordinate 4,129,098 of JAZHRO010000073.1, read as the reverse complement.
ATGAAATAAGGTGAGGGGAATGAAAGAGGGGATAGAGGAGAATAGTTCTAACCTAATTGTGGGGACGAAGGGGGGACGGAGAGGCGGACAGCAGTGCCTACTGTCGTCGGAGAAGAAGCTGTCCAGTGGAGGAAGGCGACGGCGACGACGGGGCTGAGGCGGCGTGCGCGGGTGTTGCGCGACGCGGAGGAGAATCAGGAAGATGACTCTGCCACTGGTTTTGTGGCAGAGCGAAGAGGGAGGGAGAGGGAACTCGTCGAAGCTCGCTGGGTTCCCTGGCCAGGAAAGAAGAGATGAATTGGAGGTGGAATCCCGGCCAAGTCGAGCTGAAAATGAACGGCCGGGTTTAGGGGTTCTTTTATAGGTGCTGGGTCGTATGATCAGAGCGTGGAGGGCACGCCTCCATCTCCGAAGGCTCGTCGGAGAAGGAAAGTGGGTAGATACCCAAATCCCCCGTGCGTTCGCACGAGAGATTGGGTTCACATCAGGGATCACGACTAGCCTCAGATGGAAGGGAATTCCTCAGAGAATCTCCCTTCCATTTCTGGGAGGGAATCTCTGAGGAATCAGAGAGTATTCCCTCTCTAATCCTCACCGGAGAAGGATTCTGCCCCAATAATGGTGAAAGGACCTGATTGTAAGGTTGGCGAGGAAGTTAGAGGGCTCTCTGTGATGATTTTCAAAAGTTAGGGACCAACTTGTGATTTGGGTGTACTGAATTGCAAAGTAGGTCAAGATGACCTCCCATTAGGTCCAAATTTTGGTAAAAACCTAATTTGGACCTAAGGAATCCAATGGTGAAGTTGGATTTTATGTTTGACTACATTTGACTGAACATTTTGCATAAAAACCCAAATTAGGTCAATTAATGAGCTAGGACCCTAATCTAGGTCAAACTGGGTTCCAAAGGCCAAATTAAGTGTTCTAAACCCTAGAGGATATTTTTACATGAATTTTAGAGGGTTTACTTGATTTTTATCCCGATCGGAACCTTGTTGATTTAAGCGGGTCTGTTTTAGAGTTACCAAATGTCATTTAATTCCTATAATTCACATAAACCCATTTCTGATTGAATCAACCCACTTTTTATCTTATTTAGACCTTTTGACCTATGTTTTGCCTCTGATAAATCCCATTTATGTACTGCAATGGTAAAATTACAGTTTTAACTTTTATTTCATGTTTTCTTCTCAGAACAATTATTTCTCCGATTAAGCCCTCTTCTAGGTTATGTAAGAGCATTTATTCTCTTTATTATGTCAAAATGAGCTAGTTATGACTCATGATGAGGCTCTCATCACCTATCATATCATTTTCTAAAGTTATTAACTTCCAAAAACCTAAGTTATCTTATCTTAATTCTTTTTTTTCAATTTTTTTTGAAAAGAAAATAAATAAAATCTACAGAGCTAATGAAATAATTTTAGGATTAGGTATCCACACCCCCATGCCTAAATGATACAATGTCCTCATTGTAAAAATAAAGACATGAAAAGGACGGAGTAAATAGAATATCACCTAAATACCATGAGAAATCCGGTCAACTCCGCAGATAACATGAAATATAAACATGTGCTAAATTTAATGGCTTTATCTAGGCATAAATACATACAAGGAAGAAATTGAGACTTCACAAGTGCATGTAAGAATCAAAATCGTAAGATTAATCCTCCAACTTGCCAACAGAAGATGTCCACAGACGTGGACCAGATTATGGTGCTGACCCATGCCCCAGGGTCGAGTGGTTCTAAGGTTCTGGATGAAAATCACCCAGAACCTAAGATTATTATGTCTGTGGGGTTGGACTTGCGATTTGGTGGTGTGCAATCCAAGACTAAAGTGTCGAACAACGGATTGATCTAATTCATTAAAACCAGGTGTCCACTTATAGTTCAGCTCAGGAAGATAGTCAATTATTCCAAGCTTGGGTCGCACGTGAAAGATATCGTAAGGGTCCTAATAGAAGGTAGGTGATTTTAGGTCAACAGGAACCCTCAGATCCAAAATCAAAGTTCCCTTAGAATTAGCTTCCTAGGTTTTTAATTCCAACTTCCTATCCTTCGAAATCAAGAGCTTAGGCTCTGGGACTTCTAGCATACCACTCACCCCATAAGATTTACCCAAGTCCAGAAATCATGGGCTGAATCAAGATTGGGTTGAGCAGAATGATCTTAGAAGTCAACTCTTTGGGGTATAAATGAGGTATGGGGTCAATGATTGAATCATCATGATTTGGATCTTCCAAGTTAACCCCAACCGAATCAAAATCTTCAATAGTCGGGCTATCAAATGATTTATCAGATTCCTCAATCCCGTTTGCCTCACTAAAATCATTTTCCTTATGCTCAAGTGAGACTTCACTAAGAGATTCTTCACCCTCAGAGTCAATGAATTCATGATCCTCATTTATATATGTCTCAAGATCGATTGTCATTTCTTGGTTCAAAGAGACATATTTTTCCTCGTTTCCTAACTTGGGGATCTCGAGTGAATCAATCGGCTCATCCTCAAAGGGTTGCTTTAGACCAATCTGGTCATCTCCAATCTCAGAATATGTATCCCCCCCGACAGGCGCCTGAGCGAGTTCAGACATTGGCTCTCCTGAAGGGGGTTCATCTTGAGAATCATCCCACGATCTGACTAGGGCAACTACAAATTTCATCCTCAACCTTGACAATTTCCTAAGAAGAAACTCACCTAGGTCCCTATCCCTAACATGTTGGAGCAAATTCAATAGAGAAATATTAAGTTCATCAATCATTTTGATCATAGGATCTAGTGCTTCCGTGCATGGTGTTAGTTGAGCGTATTCCTCAAATTAGCCAACATCCTATCCTGGATCTGATTCACCTGAACTGACTGGTTCGATTCAGATTTGGGTGGGTTTGAGTTAAATCTAGGGGAGCCAAGATATAGAGGTTCACAGGTCCCTCCCTAATAGTAGGTCATTTTAGGTTGTTTAAAGGATGGTGGCGGCCTATATTCAACAGAATACTGGGGAGAGTAGGTGTTATAATCATTATATCCTTCCTGATTGTAGACTAGGTTTGTTTGGTGATCAAAGGATGAAGATCTATAATCATTGTAGCTCTGGGAAGGATAGTAATCGTAGTCTTGTTGTCCAGGGTTAGGCCTTGGACACTGAGGTCCGTATTCATATCCCCAATTAAAGTCATCCCAGCTAGTGGATGGGTAATTACAAGTCAAGTCGGAATAGTAATCATCTTAGGGATAAGTGGTGGTAGGAGGATAGGATTGGAAATGTGTGTAAGATGTAGAAGGGTACATGGTGAAGTAAGGAGGGAAATCAGAAGAGAAAGAAGGAGCCCTGCAATACAAAAATACAAGCCTGTCCTTAGGTTGGGTAGCCTAAAGGTCTACAGACTCTCAGAATCCATCCTAAAATTATGGATGATTTACTCTACTTATGTCCAGGCAATCCAACCAGTTAGAAGGAGGGACTAGGGAGAAGGTTCTTCCTTTGGCTTGCACCCCCGGTTCCTAGTGCACCCCCCAGCCGCGGTCATTCGATGCTACTCCCCTTTCTAGACATTAGATTGACTAGTATAAGTAGGTTAATCATGAACAATCACAATTTGGATCTCGACGAGCGAACCAGTCCTTAGGGCCAACGTCTACAAAATTTTAGTTAGGCTTGGGACAATGGTGCTTCAGGAATGTGATGGGCCCTTATTGGGTTGTGACCTTAATGATTTGTTTGATAATGTGTGAATGTGCACAACCAAGTTTTCAAGCAAGATTTTTAATGATGAGGTGAGTTTTAGGGTTCGAATCTTGCTTAGTAGCTTTTAGGATTCAAATATTAGGTGTATTCAACAAAGTTTTGTGAGGCAAACTAAGTTTTCAAAGCACGAGTTCAAGTGTTTTTCCTTTATAAATTAAAAGAATATGGAGTGCCTGGCTTGACCTAAATATTGAATCATATGGGGTAGCTACAAAATGAATTTCTTTTAAATTAGGTGGTGCGGCCCAAAAAATTCAATCAATCCACTCAAATGCACCACCGATTAAGGCACACAGAAAGGTGATTAACCTAATATGATTTCTACTCTTTTATGTGTTTAATTAATGTACCAGGTCCACAAGTCAGAATCCTAGTTGAGTAGATGAAAATCAAGTTAGGCTATGTGTGTCCAACGTGGGTTTATAAAGTGTGTAAATTGATTTGCCCATAGAAAGTATCTTTTCATTTTTTTTTTTATAAAATGCGGGGGTGAAATAGATGAAGGTGGCAAGCAAGACACAAAAAGTCTATCCTATGGTTTATGCAAACACCTAAGTAGATTAAGTCTTGGTATGGGTGTGGTGAAATGAAACTAGTGCGGGGGATGTGGGGGACACAAAGTACTCTACCCACATTTTACTCCGGTCTACCACAGTTGGATATCCATACTAGGGTACCTGCAAGAGAATAGATTAGAGATAAGTGAGGTTAGTGATATGCAAATGCGAAGAAGCATAGAAAATAATAAAGTAAATTCCGTTGCCGCCTCGACAACGGTGCCAAAATGATTGGGGCACGCTTCACGAATTAGAATTAGGGGTTCGAAGTAACCCATCATCGTAGCTGGCAAAATGCGTCTATCAGATAAAATTTATAATCGAAACTCGAAAAGTGAGTCCTAGGTCGAACACGGCGAGGCGAATGTTTGGTTTTATAGAAATCCGTGCTTTGCTTTTATTTGTTTTTGGTAGTTTTTATCTTTTCTAATTTTTTTGGTATTTTTAGCAAGCAAGAGATCAGGTCGATGAATTCTATCTAATATATTTGCGAAGGAGAGAGGGAGAAAGAGAGAGAGAGAATCATCCATTCATAAAGAATTCTTTATTACAACTACGAAAGCGGAAAATCTACACTACGAAAGCAAAAAAGGACAGGAAGAGGTGAGAGAAATCCCCCTCGATGGTTGCTTGGACGATGACTCGTTCTTACGTCGCCTAAAAGAAGGTGGTGAGGAGTGAGACGAAGGAGGATGGAGCCGGAGGATGGAGGATGGGGTAGGACAACGTCGTGGCGAGGTTCCTCTTCCCGAAGGGCGGTGAGAGGATGGCCACGGGATGCTCCACGAAGGGGGATGAGAGGTGGGAAAACTATTTGGTTTCTACTCTAGAGGAGCATCCTGGGCTTGGGGCAAGCTCTCTCTAAAGCCTTGGAGGTGGTGCGAGGAAGAAAGGAAGAGATCATTTGGAATGGTGATGGGTAGGTTCTTTTATAGTGGAAGAACAAATTCGCAGCTAGATCATTACTAATGTTTGTAAATGTCGCTATAGATCCTTGCAACTGTCGCTGAAGATCCGCCCTTTAATTCCTCTTACTTGCATGCATAGACCATTAGTGACAGCTGCAAGCGTCACTAAAGGTCAGCATCACTGAAGATTCGTGCCTATCAACGCTGGTCACGCTCCACTGGCACACGCACGCTCGCCTGCTGGCTCTGCACTGTGCGCGCGAACACTGCGCTGCTGCTACACACGGTTGCAGCTATGAGTGGTGCGGCAATGTCGCATCCGAAGCCCGTAAGAATGTCGCATTGCCCTCCTAGCCATTGATCTTCCTCGGACTTCATATGATGCTACGGGACTCCGATCTAGATGATTTTGGAGGCGTTAGCCTCCGATCGTCGTCCTGATCAAATCCGTATGGTCCGATCATCCATTCGAGGACTTGAAATAAGTCTTCTTCTCTCTTGACCATAAAAAGGACTTAATTAACCCAAAATATATACAACTACTCTAAATGTAGAATGATGCATGCTATGCAATATTTATAACATAAAATGCAAATCTAAGCCTAGGAACATGCATGAATAAGCATTTTGTCTTCAATAATTGTGTCTGCATCTCTAGACATGAGTGAAATGTGTGCCACCATCACTGATAATTTCCCGAGGAACCCCGAACCGACTAAAGATATTTTTCTTCACAAAATCTATGACCGCCTTGTGGTCATTGGTCTGGGTGGGAATTGCCTCAATCCACTTGGACTCATAATCAATAGCGACCAGAATATACTGGTGTCCAAATGGAGGGAAGGGTCCCATAAAGTCGATGACCCAAATGTCAAAAATTTCGATGAGAAGTATTGGGTTCAAGGGCATCATATCTCTCTTAGCCATGTTCTCGAGTGTCTGGCATTGGGAGCATGACTTTGAGAATTCCTAGGCATCCTTAAATAATGATGGCCAATAGAATCTAGATTGCAAGATTTTTGCTGCCATCTTTTTCCCAGAAAAGTGTCCACGCACACAAATGTGTGGCAGAACTCAATTATGCTATGGAACTCAATTTTCAGAATGCATAGATGAATAATCTAGTCTGCACTGATGCGAAATAGCTTGGGATCATCCCAAAAATAATATTTTCCCTCAGAAACAAGTCTATCCCGTTGTTGCTTTGTCTAATCTTGGGGGATTTCACCAACAGCCAGATAATTGACGATATCCACAAACCAGGGGGTTTGGATACCCAAGATTGTAAGGATAATCTCATCCGGAAAAGTATCAGAGATTGGGACATCCGAATGAGGAGAATCAATTAGGATTCTTGAGAGGTGATCCACCACTACATTTTGTGCCCCAACTTTATCCCTGATTTCATGATTGAATTCTTGAAGCAGCAGAATCCAGTGAATAAGCTGGGGTTTGACATCCTTTTTGGCCAAGAGATGTTTCAAGGCCATGTGGTCGGTATAAATGATGACACGAGAACCTAAAAGATAAGCCCTGAATTTTTATAAAGAGAAAACTACAGCTAGCAATTCCTTTTCAGTAACTGTGTAGTTCCTCTGGGCCTCGTCCAGAGTCTTGCTGGTGTAGTAACTCATAGAGGGCTTTTTCTCAATATTCTGACCGAAGATAGCCCCGACAGCATAATTAGATGTGTCAGCCATAATCTTAAATGGGGTGTCCAGACCAGTGGTTGCAGCACCATGGCATAGGTGACTGCTATTTTCAACAAATCAAATGCCTTACGGCATGATTCATCAAACTCGAACGGTGTGCCTTTGGCTAGAAGGTTACTTAGGGGTCAAGCAACCTTCGGGAAGACCTTGTTGAATCTTCTATAAAAGCCCACATGCCCAAGGAAAGAGTGGATCTGTTTTACAGATGTGGGTGGAGGAAGTCTAGAGATAGCATCCACCTTAGCTTTATTAACCTCAATACCCCGACTAGAGACCACATGACCCAAGACAATGCCTTCCTGAGAAATAAAGTGGCTCTTTTACTAGTTAAGGACCAGCCATGTTTTGATGCATCTCTAGAGGATCAATTCCAAGTTAGCTAGGAAAGACTCAAAAGACTCTTGAAAAATGGAGAAATCATCCATGAACACCTCAAGACAATCTCCCACCATGTCAGAAAATATAGTCAGCATACACCTTTGAAAAGTCACAGGTGCATTGCAAAGACCGAATGGCATTCTATGAAATGCAAAGGTTTCGTAGGGACATGTGAAGGTTGTCTTTTCCTGGACTTCGGGATGGATAGGGACTTGGTTATATCCCGAATAACTATCTAGGAAGCAAAAGTATTTTTGCCTAGCTAACCTTTCAAGGATTTGATTGATGAATGGCAAGGGAAAGTGATCATTTTTAGTGGTTGTGTTCAACTTCCTATAGTCAATACAGACTCTCCAAATAGAAGCTGAATTAGTGGTGAAGGTTTCCCCTTTCTCGTTAGTCAAAATGGTTATTCCCGTCTTCTTGAGTATAATTTGAATGGGGCTAACCCACGGATTATCTGAGATTGGGTATATAATTCTAGCATTAAGCCACTTGATTATCTCCTTCTTGACCACTTCTCACATATTCGGGTTTAGTCTCCTTTGCATCTCACGAGAAGAGTAGGATCCATCTTCCATGAAAATACAATGATTACAATAAGATGTCTCGATCCCCTTAAGGTCGTGGATGGTCCAACCAATTGCCTCCTTGTTATTCTTAAGGACCTTAATTAACCTTAATTCTTGCTCCTTAGTCAAATCAGCACTAATAATGACAAGGCACGTGTTTTCAGGTCCTAAGAACTCATATTTCAAATTTTTGGGAATGGTGTCAATTCAAGCTGAGGTGGGTTTAGAATAGAAGGTAGGGAGGATGCTGATGAAGATTCATCAGAATGATCTAGCGGAAGAGGCTGGGAATAAATAAAATCAACAGCCTCTTCGGGGTGTGGCAAGTCTGCCATAGAGGGTTGTGGGTTGGGTTCGCTAAAGCTAGTGGAGTCCTCGAGTGCATTGATCGTCATACAAGTCTCAAAATCCTAATACTCGAGCTCCTCAATGAATCCACAATCCTCAAATCCTCTTATCGCCTTAAAAATATCCAGAGTTAGCTTCTTATCCCCAAAGGCGATCTCCATACTATCGCTTTCACAGTTTATGTTGGCCTTGGCGGTAGCTAGGAACGGACACCCCAGAATGATGGGTGTGTTCCACAATTCATTGGATACATCCATATCAAGGATGAGGAAATCTACAGGAAAATAGAAATCCTTGACCTTGACAATTACATCCTCAATAATGCCCCTCAGTGTGGTGATCGAACGGTCTGCTAATTGTAGCATTACTAAGGTTGGCCTGAGTTCACCTAACCCAAACCTCTCATAAAGAGAAGTCAGGATTAGGTTGATGGGTGCACCTAGGTCCAATAGTGCCCTATCAAAAGTGTATTCCCCAATAACGCATGAGATCAAGGGGGCACCTAGATCTTTCTTCTTTTGAGGAAGGTGATGCAGGATAACAGAACATTCCTGCTCAGAGAGAATCACCTTCCTCGGAGTGGGTTCTCTTGGCATACGCTTTTGGGTACACAATTCTTTCAAAAATTTAGCATAAGTCGAGATATGCTTAATAGCATTGAGGAGTGGAATATTGATCTCTACGCTCTTGAATAAATTCAGGAGCTCCGTGTTGCTATCTATGGTTTTCTTCTTCTTGGTTTTCAATAGGGCCTCAAGGAACGGGATATGGGTGGTATTTTCAATTTTCGGTCCTTGGGCCTTATTGTCTTCTTCAATCTCCTCCTCTCTCTCAAGCTCACCAGGGTTTTGACTTCTAGAAGGTAATTGATGAGAGCCTCATCATGAGCCATAACTAGCTCATTTTGACCTAATAAAGACAATAAATGCTCCTACATAACCTAGAAGAGGGCTTAATTGGAGGAATACGTGTTCTGAGAAGAAAAAGTGAAATAAAGGTTAAAACTACAATTTTACCATTGTAGTACATAAACGGGATTTCTCAGAGGCAAAACATAGGTCAAATGGTCTAAATGAGATAAAAAGTGGGTTGATTCAATCAGAAATGGGTTCATGTGCAATCTAGGAATTAAATGACATCTTACAACCCTAAAATAAACCTGCTTAATTCAACAAGATTTTAGTCAGGATAAAAATCAATTAAACCCTCTAAAAATCATGAAAAAATATCTCCTAGGGTTTATAACATTAAATTTGGCCTTTCGAACCTAGTTTGACCTAGGTTAGGGTCCTAGCTCATCAATTGACCTAATTTGGGTTTTTACGTAAAATATCCAGTCAAACATGTTCAAACCTAAAATCCAACTTCACCATTGGATTTCTCAAGTCCAAATTAGGTTTGTACCAAAATTTGGATTTAAGGGGTGGTCATCTTGACCTACTTTGCAATTTAGTACACCTAATCACATTTTGGTCCCTATCTTTTGAAAACCATCACATAAACCCCCCCAACTTCCTCAAAAATCTTACAATCAGGTCCCTCCACCATTATTGGGGAGAGAATCCTTCTCCGGCGAGGAAGACAAGGGGATACTCTCCGATCCCTCAGAGATCTCCTCCCAGAATTGGAAGGGAGATTCTCTGAGGAATCCCCTTCCATCTGAGTCCAATCATGATCCCAGATTTGCACCCAATCTCTCGTGTGAACGTACGAGAGATTTGGGTATCTAACCACCTTCCATCTCCGGTGAGACGTCGTTGGCAGAAGACGTGCCCTCCACGCACCAGAAGCACGGCCAGCACTTATAAATTAAACCCTAACTCCGGCCGCACCTCCTCAGCTCGACTTGGCCGCGATTCCACCCCAAATTCATCTTCTTCTTCTCCGGCCAAGGGGTCCAGCGAGCTCCGGCGAGCCGCCCTCCTCTTCCTCTTCTCTTTGAAACAAAACCAATGGCAGAGACGTCTTCCTCATCCTCCTCCGCGTCGCGCAACACCCGCGTGCGCTGCCCTAGCCCCGTCGTCACCGCCGTCTTCCTCCACTGGGAACTTTCTTCTCCGGTGACAACAGGTACTGCCAGCAGCCTCCTCGTCCCTTTAGTTAGGTTAAAACTATTCTTCTCTATCCCCTCTTTCATCTCCCTCATTTTATTTCATCAAACATCCCTCGACCGCCACTGTACACCACCACCTTCCTCATCTCCGGCCACCCTCCGGCGAGATGCTCCCATCGCTCCGCAGCCCCACATGCCTCGCCGACCATCGCATAACCTCCGCCTCACCTCACTGAGTAACCTCCGCCCATCCACAGTCCCTCTACACCTCCACAATAACACCCTGAACACACCCATCCATCCGGCCATAGGACGACCTAGGCATGCACGCCTAGGCCACCCCGCGGCCTTCCACCTAGTGCTTCACCTTCGCCATGACACGGCGAAGGTCCCCTGGTGATCTGATTAAGCCGAGAGGCTCTTTTCGTGTCTGACATATTTCACTCCCCTGCCGCCATTAGCGGTAACTTGAAGAAGCTCCACGCTTGCTCCAGGTCGCAGGACTTCAAGGCTCCAGGAGCAGCTGACGTGGGGAGATATTGCGAAGACTTCTGCTCCAGCAAGAGGCGCTGCAAAGTCCGCAGCTGTGGCAATTGAAGGATGGTCTGCTGCGAGCGCTCGAGCGAAGTAGAGGTGGAATATTAGTCCCACATTGTTAACTCACAAAGCGGTGGAGTGATTTATAATGTTTTTGTCATATATGCCGGTTGCCTCCGAACGCACTTGGGGTGAGGTCCCTCACCTATCTCACTGCTCCTCGTTCGCGAGTTCACCACGCGGATCTGGCGCGACCCGACCTGACCCTGTCCTGAGCACTCCTCATGCACCACCCTCACGTCATTGCGCCTGGACCCGGGCGTGAGATCCAACCCGTTTACCTGGCTCTGGGAGAGCGTGCTGAAGAGTGTGGTTTACACAGAGAGAGAGACATGCGGGTGTGGGTAGACGGATAGGTTTTGCTTTGCTGTGGTTTGTGTAGGGCAGGAAGGAAGGAGGAAGGAGTGAAGCCAACACTTAGCTGCTGCTAGCAAAGGAAATGAAGAAGTAAGGAAGCCATTGCAGAGGAAAAAGAGAAGGAAGAGGCGAAGGAAAAAGAGTAGAAGAACTAAAGAAGAAATAGAGAAAGGTGAAGAAAGCAGAAGAAGAAGAAGAGGAACTGAAGGCAAATAGAACCAAGGAAGGAAGTAGATCCAAGAAAGAAGAAGAAGACCTATAGAGAGAAAGTAACTACAGAAGAAAATAAGAAGAAAAGAAGCAAGGCACTGCAGAGAAGAAAGAAGAAGAATGGAAGAAAAATCAGAAGAAGAATAAAAGAAGGGAAACATCTTTTAAGATGTCTGATCCCATGATTAGATGTCCAAATTCTTCTTTTTACTAGAATTACTTTTCAAACTCATGCATTTATATTTGAATTATGTTTTGAGTAATTAAAATGTTCAATTACATTCTTGAGATTAGTAATAATTCCAATTGCTCCCTATGTTCGACCTCGGATACTTTGGTTTTTGAGTAATAAAACTTTTATTTGTTGACGACGCTTGATCACCTATACTACGACGTAATTAACTGTTAAAACACTATCAAGAATACGCCAACAGTAATTCAGGGTTCTAGGTCTACTTCCCACTTCTCAAGGTGACGGAGTTTGTAGACACATATGGGTTTGGGTTTTGAGGTGGTGTAGTGAAGATTGGAGGTCCTTGACTGGTCATGTAACCAGAAGAAGGTGAGGAGAGACCATGCTCAATCACCTAAGCATGTGCATGTGGATCCCTTTGATTCTCATACCCTTAGGCTCTATTACCCTGATTTTGCACATTGCGTGGGTTGGGTACGAGTTGGGATGGTAGAGATCCAGGTTGTCGGGTGTTAGCAATTAACATGGATTGCAAGTTATCTAATGATGTCTTCATTTGCTGCATAAGCTGAAGCATGGACCCTTGAATTTCCACCATCTGTCAATTTAAATCAGCCTACCCTGTAGATTGTTGGGCATTCCAAGATGGTTGAGTAACCGGTCTTGGGGGCAACTAGGTGTATACTTGAAGCTGACCCATAGGTCTTTGAGATGCATAATTGCTAAGTCAAGTTTGGGTCTGTTGCCCATGACTTTTCTAGGAGAAGTTAGGGTGGTTCCTCCAACCCGAGTTATAAGTGTTGGAATATGGGTTGGACCTAACATTCTCCTGCATTGCATACGAATCCTCATAGGATGAGAATGGAGAGAAGGAAGGATCTGAAAAATTGGGATCAAAGGCCCCAGTTTGGAACCCAAATGGTTCCAAGAAATCCTAGCTCACAGGTTGAGTAGATTCAAGTTGGTTCACGAACTCCCACCTCATGGGAGCTTATGAGGAATGGAATCCCGAATTCTGGGATTGAGTAGTGTAGAACTGTTTCCCGAATTCCCAAACATCCATTCTTCCATTCTTTTAACAACCAAGTCCATTTTATCAAGCTTATTACAAATCAATTCCATGTCAAATGAATGAGAATCCTGTATCTCATTAGCATTTGACCTGGGTTGTTGGGATCAGTTGAATGTGCAGCAATCATAGCTCTTAATTGACCTAAATTAGGCTAGAACTTAGCATAAGTTAGGGTAATTCATGCATGCGTAAGCATTATCTACATCTTTACTACTTTACTTTAGCTATGCATAAAATAATGCTATAATGTGCTGATTAAGTGCATTATGTCAATTACAAGCAATAAGATGATCAAAAGCTAGATCTGGAGTTGGATCTGGAGCTGGATCTGAAGCTGGATCAGGAATAATGGGTGTTGTAGCAGGACTGGAGCAAAAGACTTAGATTAGATATAAGGAATAATGATGTAAGGGAGTTAAGGTATGCTATTGTATTAAGTAGGAATAAAGTAGTAAAATGTGAAGAGCTTAGGTCCATCCTAGTCCTAGGATAGCCTAGAGACTTTCCCCAAGCCTTAGCCACCCTTAGATTAGGTCACGGCACCCTAGGAAATAATAAAACCCTAGTTCCAACCCTTATCTGGACGTCCAGATAAGTTATATGATGTCCAGAACCCTTAGCCAACTCCCGCACACCTCAAACCCACTTCTGCAGTGTTATTGGATGTCCAGACACTTTGTCAAATGTCCAATTCTGCAGAATACCCAAAACAGAACCAAGAATTCTCCCTGACTCAGATTAGACATCCAGAATTGAAATCTAGACTTCTGATTTTTTAGTATAAGATGTCTGATTCCATTTTTGGACATCTGGAACTGCTCTCCAGTTCCTGTTTTGATATTCAAGCCTTGATCTTGGATCTCTAGCTCCCTAGAGCCAATTCCAACCCCATAGGAACCTAAATTAACATACCCTAACCCTATTACACCACCTCTAGACCTCCCTAAGGACCTAATTAGGTCCTCACCAAACCCAATTGACTTAGATCATAGTCAATTACCATTACCTAAGTCAATTGGACTCATTGAGTCCAATTGAGCTCACATCTCAACCCACACAAGTCCAATTGGACTTAGTGAGTGTCCAATTGACCTAAGCCCAACCTAATTGAGTTATTCCACTCTCAATTAGGTTCACACTCACTCAATTAAACTTAGGTTAAGTTTAATTGCAATTTCTCCTTAGCAATTAGGGTTTGCAACCCTAATTAAAGGTATACACCTACCCAAACCCCTTAAGACCTAACCTAGACCTCTTAGCCACCTAGGGCACGACCACACACACACACACACCCATTCACATACTCCCACACATCTATAGTTCTCTAGAACTCTCTTGAAGTGACGCCACTCTTGGATGCCAAATTTAGCAACCAAGAGGCATTCAATTCTTAGATCCAGTTTTTGTGGATCTAAGAACCACTTCTCTCTCACTTGGCCAGCCACTCTTGGAGCTCTCTCTAGAGAGTTCCACACTTCTCTAGAGAGGCTCCCTTAGGTCTATAAAAGGACCTAAGGGGAGGCCATTTGCACCCATCCATTTCCTTGGCATTCATTCCACTTAGGCTAGCCACTTTCATCTCCAATCCACCTGCACGAGGAGCACCACCATGGAGGCCACCATCTCCATGCCAGGATGCTGGATCATCTCCCCAACCTTTCTCCAAGGGCCGGCCTAAGCACCATTGGCCGTCCCTCCTTCTTCTCTCAGCCACTCAAAGGCCATCAGAGACCACCTCCAAATGCCCTTCCTTTCTATTAGATTAGTAGCTAGTTCATCATAGTTATATTCTTCTATTTACTACTTAGTAGTATAGCTCTTTATTCTCCCCTAATGGTGCATGCAAAATCCCCCCATAGATTCCTGTATGCGATCATTTTCTGTTAGCTAGATTTACATTTTGAAGCATTTCTGTACAAGCTTTCCTCTACATTCCATGTTGCAAACAGTTCTCTAAATGAAGGAATAAAAGATATATTTTTATACATTTCTCTATGTTCGAAATCACCATGAGCTTATTGGTTGCCATCTTTTCTGTGTGATTCAAGTTGCCTATTTTTCACTTATATATATATTTTGCAACAAGCATGTCGATTCCGGAAAATATAGAAGACCTAACTATAAATGCATTTTCTATAAACAGCCACCACGTAACTAGAATTGTGCGCACTGAAACTCACACTTTCACTTTCGTTATCTATCTGACACACGCGCATGTGATCAGAATTCATAATAGAAGTGGCGAAACCTTAATCCAAAGATTGGAAACCGGCGTGCGATTTTAAATAAAGTAGAGCGGTAAAAGATCGATTTCAGATTTGCACAAATGCCTCCCAGAGATGAACGATTGGGACTCAAAGTCATGTTATCTTTAGAAATTATTTTTTGACGAACGTTTAGCGCGACTATACTATGATTTTCGATGACTTTAAAATGTGCGAAAACGGCTTCTGTCAATGGAATCCCGAATTCTGGGATTGAGTAGGTGTAGAAGTGTTTCCCGAATTCCCAAACATCCATTCTTCCATTCTTTTAGCAACCAAGTCCATTTTATCAAGCTTATTACAAATCAATTCCATGTCAAATGATTGAGAATCCTGTATCTCATTAGCATTTGACCTAGGTTGTTGGGATCGGTTGAATGCATCGATGGAGGTGTGATTAATTGAGTTCCTGCTTATTTCCTCAAACAGGTCGTATGCACTATCTGCATCCTTGTTGAGGAAATTACCTCCGTAGGAGGCTTCCACATGATTACGGAGTTGTTCAACCAACTCGTGATAGAAAATCTGCACGAGTTGCCATTTCGGCACCTCGTGGTGTGGACACTTCCTCAAAAGTTCCTGAAATTGCTCCCAGGCACCATGAAACGGTTCCCCCGGCCGCTAGGCGAAAGTGGTAATCGCCTGTCTTAAGGCATTGGTCCTTCTGATAGGGAAGAATTTCTTCAAGAAAGTCGACTTAAGAGTAGCCCAAGTTTCTATCAGCCTTCCTATGGTCTGGTACCAATGTGTGGCTTTATCCCTAAGAGAGTAGGGGAAGAGCCTCATGATCATTTGCTCTTCGTTCACATTCCTTGCTTTGGTGGTCTGATCCAAAGTGGTCAGATCCTTCAAGTGCTGGAATGGGTCCTCTGAGCCAAGCCCATGAAAATGCTTAATCAAACATAAGACTTGGGGCTTGATTTCTATGTCTCTGGCAGGAATCATCATGCTGGGACGTTCCCCATAGTTTGAAGGATCATAGAAATCTTTTAAGGGCTGAGTACCCTGACCATGCATATGTTGGAACCATTGCTGCATCTGTTGCAATTCTTCCAACTGCCTCTGAATTAGCTCCTATTGGTTCAAGGGCAGGGAGGTGGCTGTTGATCAGCCATGTGATCTGCTTGGCTATAGCTGAACCTTTGCCTCTAGGAATGGTCTAATGGTCCTCCCAATCTAGGGTTTAGTGACCACCTTCCAAGCATACACTAGAAGAAAGTCAGAAGGACGGGTAAGAGAAGGAGCCCTGCAGCACAAAAATACAATCCTGTCCTTAAGTTGGGTAGCCTAAAGGTCTACAGGCTCTCAAAATTTGCCGTAAGATTATGGATGATTTACTCTACTTATGTCTAGGCAATCCAACCAGTTAGAAGGAGGGACTGGGAAGAAGGTTCTTTCTTTGGCTTTTGCCTCCGGTTCCTAGTGTACCCCCCAGTCATGGTCGTTTGATGCTACTCCACTAGCTAGACATCAGATTGACTAGTATAAGCAGGTTAATTGTGAACAATCTCAATCTAGATCCTGACGAGCGAATCAATCCTTAGGACCAACATCTAATCAATTTTAGTTTGGCTTAGGAAAATGGTGCTTCAGGAATGTGATGGGCTCTTAATGGGTTGTGCACTTAATGTTTTGTTTTAGAATGTGTGAATGTGCACAACCAAGAAGTTTTCAAGCAAGATTATTAATGATGAGATGAGTTTTAGGGTTCGAATCTTGCTTAGTAGCTTTTAGGATTCAAATATTAGGTGTATTCAACAAAGTTTTGTGAGGAAAACCAAGTTTTGAAAGCACAAGTTCAAGTGTTTTTCCTTTATAAAATAAAAGAATATGGATTGCCTGGCTTAAGCTAAATATTGAATCCTATGGGACAGCTACAAATGAGTTTCATTCAAATTAGGTGGTGCGACCCAAACAATTCAATCAATCCGCTCAAATGCACCACCGATTATGGCACACAGAAAGGTGATAAATCTAATATGATTTCTACTCTTTTATGTGTTGAATTAGTGTACCAAGTCCACAGGTCAGAATCCTAGTTGAGTAGATGAAAATCAAGTCAGGTTATGTGCCTCCAATGTGGGTGTATAAAGCGTGTAAATTGGTTTGTCCCATAGAAAGTATCTTTTTATTTTTTTTTATAAAATTCAGGAGTGAAAAGGATGAATGTGGCAGACAAGACACACAAAGTCTATCCTAGGGTTTATGCAAACACCTAAGTAGATTGAGTCTTGGTTATGGGTGTGTCGAAATGAAACTAGTGGAGGAGGAATGTGGGGGACACTTACAAAGTACTCTACCACACTTTACTCCGGTCTACTTGGATATCCATGTTAGGGTACCTGCAAGATAATAGATTAGAGATAAGCGAGGTTAGTGCTATGTAAATGCAAAGAATAGTAGGAAACAATAAAGTAAATTTCGTTGCCTCCTCGGCAATGACGCCAAAATGATCGACGTGTTTCGCATGTTTGAAATTGGGGTTAAGAGTAACCCATCATCATAGTCAAAAAATGCATAATCAAACACAATTTATACTGAAACTCCAAGGGAGTCTCAGGTCGAACATAGGGAGGCGACATTTACTTTGTATGAAAACTATGCTTTGATTTGTTTCCTTTTAGTGTTTTGTGGTTTTGTTATTTTTTATTTTTGAAATAAAGACAAGCAATCACAAGAGAGATATGGAAACAAGTATGATATATTGCATGAATGTCAATTACAATAACTATGAAAGCATAAAAGAGAAAAGGGTTGAGAAGAAATCTCCTGAAGTAGTTGTTCGATGAGACTATGCGCCTGGCGGAAGCTCAGATGGAAGAGGTGAGGAGCAGGACGACAGAGGTGAGATGCAGGAGGATGTCAGATAGAGGAAAGCTTCAGCGTGGCTCCAGAATAGAGGTGAGGAGATAGAGATGATCTGCTACCTGTATGGAGGTGAGAGGACTACTCCTAGGCGACCTATGAATGGAGATGGGAAGATGGAAGAATATTTGGTGGGGCAGAGGTTCGTTACACTAATAGGTGCCTCGGGAGCTTGAGAGTAAGCTCTAACAGAGTGTTGGTAGGCTTGCTAGAGCTTAGGAGTAGGTGGGAGTAGAGTAGGTAGAGATGAAGAGGAATGCAGGGTGTAGGGTTATTTATATAGTGATGGAAGGAGAAGCATCTCGCATACAGCCATTCAACGACAGCTACAAGCATCACTAAAGGTTGCTCAAGCTGTCGCCAAAAGATCCGCACCTCTTCATTGCCTTGGCTGGCGTACGCACTGCACAGGCCATTTAGTGATAGCTACAAGTGTCACTAAAGGCCTACTCTTCTGTCGCTACAAATCCCATGCCCGCCACTCATGCTCACCTACTCTTGCTGGGTTTGGATGGATTAAAACGTGAACTACTGAGATGGCCAGAGATCGCGCTTCTAGATCGCTGGTGAGATGGCGCATTCTCAAGGAGCGTTGACGGCCGTGTGTAGGATTCGTGCTCATCCAACGGTGCCACGTGGTCACGCCTCCACCGCTTGATTGCACCCATGACTCTCACTAAGTCCAATTAGGCTGTGTACTGAGATCAAGGCTCAATTGAACTCACTGAGTCCAATTGAGTAGGCTGATGAAATTGACTATGATCCAAGTCAATTAGGTTTAGCGAGGACCTATTTAGGTCCTTAGGGAAGTCTAGAGATGGTGTACTAGGGTTAGGGTACCTTAATATAGGTTCCTAGGGGGTTGGAATTAGGTTTAAGGACCTAAGAACTCAAGATCAAGGCTTAAATTCCAAAACAAGAACTGGAGAACAATTCTGGACATCCAATAAAGTTATCAAATTCTTATAATGAAAAATCAGAAGTCTAGACTTATTGTCAGGATGTCCAATCAGAGTCAAGAGGGATTCTTGGTTCTGTCTTCGGTATTCTGCAGAAATAGGATGTTTAACCAAGTGTCTAGACCTCCAATATTGCTGCAGATGTGGGTTTGAGGTGTGCGGGTTGTGGCTAAGGGTTCTGGTCATCCTATAACTCATCTGGATGTCCAGGTAAGGGTTGGAATTGGGATTTTGAGGCTTCCTAGGCTATGGTGACCTAATTAAGGGTGGCTAAGGCTTGGGGAAGCTTCTAGGCTATCTTAGGGGTAGGGTGGACCTATGTTTTTCAGAATTTACTGCTTTATTCCTACTTAACAGAATAGCATACTTCCACTCCCTTGCATTATTGTCTACTACATCTATTCTAGGTCTTTTGCTCTAGCTCTGCTGCAACTCTAGCTTCAGGTCTAGCTTCAGATCAAGTCTCAGATCCAGCTCCTGAGCTTCTTATTATCTGCAAATTATGTAATTCATTTAATCAATACATTATAGCATTATTTTATGCATAGCTACAGGAAAAATAGTAAGGATTCAAATAATGCTTATGCTTGCATGAACTACACTAGCTTATGCTAAGTTCTATTCTAATTTACGTCATTTAAGACCTATGATTGCTGTGCAATCATAACCCCATGCCTAAATCTTGCTAGTCCCTAGTAAATGCAAGACTAAGTTATTTACAGAAGGGTCCCTAAGGGATTGATTATTTTTATCAAGTATATGCCTAGAGATTCTTTTTTTTGTTGTGTTCATCCTAGAATCTAGAAATCCAGACAATCGTGAAAGTACAACTATGTAGCTTCTGCAATGGATTCGAGTGCAAAACCTGATTTTCCTCTAAAGCCTGTACTTGACCCCTAGTAAAATTCTAGCAGAATAGGCAAACTTCTTCCCTTGGGTATTCAACATATTCTATGAATTCCACCCCTGCTTTAAGCTTGGGTAGAGAATGTCTGAGGGAAATGATTGTTTATTTGGCTGCTCACTCTCATTTGGTGCTACATAGAGATTAGTACTATAGAATCTAGATTCCCAAACTATTAGGTAATTCAACTTAGAGAAAGACGAGAAAAACTATACCCTCTTTTGGTTCCTTTGTATTTAGTCTCTCTTTCTCTTTTCTTTTCTTGTTTTTCCTCTTCTTGAGCTCACAATCTCAGCAGATTCACACATATTCCATATTTAGTGGTCTCACATGGCGTTAACACTTTAATCGAGTTCCAATAACCCTAACACTAAGTCGAAATTCCTTAGCCAATATTTGGGTGGTCAGAAACACAGAAAAAGTGGGCTAAGATCATATTTGGTGGATTTCAATTTTATTTGTTGGTATTGCCTCAATGCAAATGAAACAAACACTAAACGCTCACAACTCTTTTTCTACTTTTTTCTTCTCTTCTTTTTTTTCTTTTTTTTTCTCATTTTTCATTCATTGTTTTTTCATATATAATTTTTCTAACGCAACACAATCTAGCAACACATTCATGAATTTTATTGAGGAGGCATTATTAGGGATTGGTGGTACTCAAGAGACATTGGGTGGCTTATTTGGTGGAAGTGCCTACTCACGGCACCGAGAAAGACAAATAAGATGGTGTATTTCTGACCTTGACATCAATACCCTCCTTCAGCCGAGGACTCCGTAAAGAATGGTCATAACCATCCACCTTAGCCCTAGTTTTCTAAGAACTCTCTCTCTGTATTTGCCTTGATTGGTGGCTCTTAATGTTTCACACAAAATGTATACGCAAGATCCAAGAGCGAAAACAATGCTTATTCTCTGAGTATCATTACCTAATTATCTAGGATTCTGGATTCCTTACACTAATCTTTGAGCACCAGTACACTCTACTCTCATCTCACACTATTTGGTGGATTTTTAGAAGAAAATCTACCTGACTCCCAAAATACCGTTGATATAGACTCATCTATTTAGGTTAAAATGACTATTCATGCATGTTCCTAGGATTAGATTTGCATTTCATATTATAAATATTGCATAATAAGAATCATTGTGCATTTAGAGTAGTTTTATATATTTTAGGTTAATTAGGTTCTTTTTATGGTCAGGAGAGAAGAAGACTTATTTCAGGGCCTCGAATGGATGATCGACCGTACGGATCTGATTAGGACAATGATCGGAGTCTAACGCCTATGAAATCATCTAGATCAGAGAACCATAGCATCATACGAAGTTCAAGGAAGATCAATAGCCAGGGGGCAATGCGACATCCATATGGGTTTTGGATGGGAAATTCGATTGTACGGATGGATCCAGAGCAACGATCGCAGTCCAACAGCATGGGAATCATCTCGATCTAAGCACCGTGGCACCCTCTACAAAATAAAGAATGGATGGCTAGATGGCGCCACGTGGTGCCACCCAGGCTGCCCAATGCCGGCTAGCAACAATGCACGCGCACAGCCGTAGCCGCATGCAGGGCACCACGCACAGCGTAGCTGCACGCAGTAGCAGTGCAACGCATGCTAGCGCACTGGCGCGCATGGCGCAGGGAGCATGGGCTCGTGAAGCACGTAGCGCGTGATGCATGCACCAGTGGAACGCGTGCCAATGGGGCGAGCGTGGATCTTCAACGACGCGTGCATTTAGTGATGCTTGTAGCTATCGCTAGTGGTTTGCGAGAGCTAGCAAGAGGATTTGAAGGGTGGATCTTCAGCGACAGCTACAACGACGTTTATGGATGTCAAGATGCAAATTTGTTCTTCCTCCTCCACTATAAAAGAAACTACCAACCACCATTCCAAACCATCTCTTCCTTTCTTCCTCTCACCACCTCCAAGGCTCCAGAGAGAGATTGTCCCAAGCCCGGGATGCTCATCTAGAGTAGAAAATCAAATAGTTTTCCCTCCGGTCATCCCCATTCATGGAGCAACCCGTGGCCGTCCACTCACCGCCCTTTGGGAAGAAGATCCTTGCCACAACGCCAACTTGCCCCATCATCCGTCCTCCAACTCTATCCTCTTTCATCCCGCTCCTCACAACCTTCCTCCGGGCGACGTCAGAGCGAGTCATCCTCCGAGCAACCGTCGAGGGGAATTTCTCTCACCTCTTTCTATCTTTTTACGCTTTCGTAGTGTAGTTTTCCTGCTTTCATAGTTGTAACAAATAGTTGTTCATGAATAGATGATTGTTTCTCTCTTTATCTCTCTCTCTCCCTCTCTCTCTTATATTTTTGCAAGTGGATAAAGTTTTCATCGACCTAATCTCTTTCTTGTTAAAAATACAAAAAAAAATTAGAAAAGATAAAAACTACCAAAAAGAAATAAAAGTGAAGTGCAGATTTCATAAAACCAAACGTTTGCCTCCTCATGTTTGACCAGGGACTCACTTTTTGAGTTTTGGTATAAATTTTATTTGACCACGCATTTTGCAACTATGACGATGGGTTCCTTGTAACCCTGATTTCAAACTTGCGAAACACATGCGATCATTTTGGCATCGTTGCCATGGAGGTAGAAAAATTTACTTTATTGATTTCTACGCTTCTTTGCATTTACATCGTACTAACCTCGCTTGTCTTTGATCTACTATCTTGCAGGTACCCAAGCATGAAGATCCAAGTGCGGTAGACCGGAGTAAAGTGCGGGTAGAGTACTCTATAAGTGTCCCCCACATTCCCCCCCACTAGTTCATTTCGCCACACCCATAACCAAGACTTAATCTACTTAGGAGTTTGCATAAACCCTAGGAGAGATTTGGTTATTTGTTTGCCACCCCCACTCATCTCATCCTCGCATATATAACAAAAAAAAAAAAATCTTCTCTTGTGGGATTTTCTGAAAGTGACACACCTTAACACCCACAACTCTCAACCTAAGGCATACCTCTCCACTTTGATTCTACCACTTAATCGGGATCTAACCTGTGGACCTGGTACACTTCAACTCAAAACACATAAGTGAGTAGAAATCTGACTAGGCTAAGACATTGTGTGCCTTAATATGTGGTGCGAATAGGCCAATTGATTGATTTGTTTGGGTCGCACCACTCAAATTAAAAGCGATTCATGAGTAGATTGCCACTTAGGGTTGATTCTTAGGGCAGAACCAGGCACTCCACATTATTTTTTATTTTTAAAGGAACAACATATCATCACTCGTGTTTTCAAAACTTAGAGTGTTTTACTAAACCTTGATTGAATATACCTAAGAGTAAACCCTATAAGCTACTAAACAAGGTTAAACCCTAAAAGACACATCATCAAATAACCTTGTTTGCAAACCCTGGTTGTGCACGCACACACATTTTAACTGATCATTAAGGGCACAACCCATCTAAAGGGCCCATCACATTCTAAGAGCACAATCATCCCAAGCCTAATTAAAATTGTGTAGACGTTGGCCTTAAGGATTGATTTGCTCTTCGGGGCTCAGACTAAGATATTTTTAGATTAATCTGCTTCAGCTAGTCCATCTAATGTCTAGCTAGGGTAGTAGCATCAAACGACCACAACTGAGGGTACACTAGGATCCAGAGGCGCAAGCCAAAGGAAGAACCACCTCCCTAGTCCCTCCTTCTAACTGGTTGGATTGACCGGATAAAAGTAGACCGAATCGTTTATAATCTCAAGATGGGTCCTGGGAGTCTGTAGGTCTTTAGGTTAACCCACCTAAGGACAGGGTTGATTGCTTGTACTGTAGGGCTCCGTTCTCTCTTCTGATTTCCCTCTTACTTCACCATGTACCCTTCCACATCTTACACACATTTCCAATCCTATCCTCCTACCACAACTTATCCCCAAGATGATTACTGTCTCGACTTGACTTGCAATTACCCATCCACTAGCCGGGATAACTTTGATAGGGGATACGAATCCGAACCTCAATGTCCAAGGCCTAACCCTGAACAACAAGACTATGGTTGTTATCCTTCCCAAACCTACAATGATTATGGATCTCCATCTTTCATGACCAAACCAACCCGATCTACAATCAGAAAGGATATAATGATTATAACACTTGTAGAATTAGCCCGACTAGGAGGGGGTGACGTAATAAATTGTGGAAAATATAATATAAACAATCTCACAAAAAATCAATTACACAATGTACACAATTATTTTAGGTGGAAACCCAAACCGAGTGAAAACCATCACCTAACCCTCTCGAGTTAGGATTTTTCGATCAACCAAGTTGATCAAATCCACTAAATGAATCACTTAAACGAAGGTGATTCAACCTCAATTACAACCACGCTATAAGTGCGAGGGTAGCGTTCCTCAAACCCTTCTCTTCACGAGAAGGATTTTATCCCACGAAGGAGACGGGAATTCGCAAAGCGAATACCCAACCAAATAACAAAGTAAAAAAATAAATATAGTCCTATAAAGCCAACAAAGATTTAAACCTAGCTTCTATAGGAATTAGGAAACTTCCCTTTGCAAGGAGTGCATCTAATCGATGACGCGGGTGTGTGAGCTACGCGATGGTGCAACGTTGCTCTCGTGAACTACGGCGGGAGAGCGGGTGAGCAAAGGCTTGATGCTCTCAAGATGTAGAACTTGAGCTTGGAGAGCAAGAGCTTCTTTAGGACACAAAAGAGTAGAAAGTGTGTTGCTTGGTTGTGTCTTGTGTATCTAGGTGTGTCTTTGTGTGCAAGAGGTTCCTCTCTATTTATAGAGGCCTTAGGAAAGCTTTGGAAGGCTTTGGAAAGCTTCCATAGCCGTTGGGTGCAAAGCCCAAGAAAATCAGGCCGAAATCAAGAGCAATGATTGCACTGACAGGGTAATCAGACGTCTGATCCTAGCATCAGACGTCTGGAAGATCACTTTAAGACGTCTAGGAACAACATCAGACGTCTGATTTTAGGCGGGTTTCTTCCTGACTTGAATCAGATCTGAACAGGGTTCTAGTGCAAGTCTATCAGACGACATACGGGACGTCTGGCACTATGTCTGGACGTATGGAAACCAACTTTTTCGTGGGAATGGATTTCCAAGAGAGTGCAATGGCTAGAAAATCTCTGAGAAGAGATTTTGGGTCAGCCGAGGCAAAACGGTCATCTATCAGACGTTTGGAAAGGCATAAGGACGTCTGACAAGGCTCTAACGGTCATATCCTTCAGTGTTTGCTAAGCCAGCCAACGGTCCACTAATTGCATGTCTGGAAAAGTCATCAGACGTCTTATAAGATGTCTGGACTAAGGTCTGGACATCTGATTTCATCAGACAGAGCTAACTAAGTCCAGCCTAAATGTTATCAGACATCTGAATCAATAGTCAGACGTCTTAAAACATATTATCAGACGTCTGATTTTGGAATTAGACATCTGGAATAGCTGTTTGAACCCTACATTGGTTTTCTAAGTTCTCCACAGAAAACCTAAGTGTCCTAGGGTTGTACGGGTGTTCCTAGGACTACTGTTAGGGTAGTTTGAGGCTCCTTAACATGATGTTCAAAGGAACAAAGAGAGCAAGAAAATAAAGACAAAAGTACATGAAAGAAATAAACAGAATTCTATCCTATTCTTCTTGTCCTTCCATCTTCAATCTATCTCTCCTCGCGAATCTTCTCTGCTCTCCATCAAGCTCCTCCAATCCGTCCTGGATGCGAGCTCGAACTCGGTCTAATCACGTCCCCATTTGCAATTAACCTGAAATCTAAGACTCCAAGTGCAAATGTTAAATGACACGTGTTTTGTTATCATCAAAACAAATGATCATGGTGCTCTGGCACCAACAATCTCCCCATTTTTGATGATGACAAAATCATAAATAATAATGCAAAAAATCCTCCCCCTTTTTGACATTATCAAAAAGGTTTGATTGATTTTAAATTTCCTATAACTCCCCCTTAAAACATGCTCTTCTATGAATTTCTTTTAACAAGAGTAATGTCCTCCCCCTTTTTGTAACAACAAGATAGCTATTATTTTTCTCCCCCTTACTAAAGGAAATTTAGCTAACTTGCATCTCCCCCTTAAAAATTGACAATTAGCTCATAATTTTTTTTAACTCCCCCTATCTAAATGCTTATGATAAAAAGATAGGGTAAAGAATTTTTACCTCACCTACCATGGCCAATAAAATGGCCCAAATGGTGGTGGTGGATGCCACATCGGATGGGGCTCCCATCCGTAGCTTGGAGGCCCGGGCATTGGCGTCGGTCTCTAGTCTGGCGGTCGACGTGCGGCGGGTCCATCGCTTGTTCACCGTCTCGCCGGTCTTCTTGTTCTCCTCCTTGGTCTACTCCTTGGTTCTCCCAACTCGAGTTGACCAGCATTGAGTTTGTAGGTCCAGTCCTTTGTGTTGTAGTTATCCCTGAACCCTACAAAATAAGATTCTAGTTCTTTCTTCGGTATCCAAGTGAGCTTGGATCCGGACCTATTAGCGGGTCTCCTTGACGGAGATCCTTTCTTAACCTTAGGGCTATAAAAATTTTCTACTTTGTTGATTAATTTGTTGGGGTTTTCCCTAAGACATACAATTTATTTTTCTATAATATGCATCTTAATCTTTAAATCAGAAATTTCTAATTTTAAACTAACATTTCCTCAATCAATTTATTATTTTCATTGATGAGGTTATGATTTTCTAATAATAGGTTATCATTTTTAGGAATAGCTTCTAGATCCTTAAGTTTATTTTCTAGCCTTTCATTTTCAGATTTAAGAAAACTAAGATTCTTTTTCATGCTTTTTTTTTCTGTTTTTAGTGATTTACTAAGCTCATACAACTCATTAAAAGCATCTTGTAAATCCGAGTTTACCACATTGTCGCTGTCGTCGCTGTCATTATCCGTGATGGCCATGAATCCAAGGCACGCGGTTTCTTTCATCTCAAGATCTTCTTCCGAGCTCATCTCCTCATGAGTGCCTTCCAACCTCCATATCTCGTGGGTGGTGGTGCACTCTTGGATTCGTTCGAAATTCCTTCGGACTCAACGTGAAATACATGGCATTCATTGCCATTGCGTTGAGGTTGAGATTCCGAACTTAATCTTCTGAGTAACCTTTTGCGGGTTTCTTGGGAATCACAAATCGAGTAGGCCTGCAACCACATAGTCATACGATTTTTCCAATAAATGAAATCTATACTTGCAAAGTATGGTGGTCGCGAGGTATCGTGTCTTTCGGTGCACACGAACGCTTTTCCCTCCATATCTGGATCCTCGCCGGTTTGTAATGCCGATAACGCGAGACCTACTCTGATACCAATTGTAGAATTCACCCTACTAGAGGGGGTGACGTAATAAATTGCGAAAAATATAATATAAACAATCTCACAAAAAATCAATCACACAATGTACAAAATTATTTTAGGTGGAAACCCAAATCGGGTGAAAACCACCACTTAACCCTCTCGAGTTAGGATTTTCCGATCAACCAAGTAGATCAAATCCACTAAACGAATCACTCAAACGAGGGTGATTCAACCTCAATTACAACCACGCTACAAGTGCGAGGGTAGAGTTCCTCAACCCCTTCTCTTCACGAGAAGGATTTTGTCCCACGAAGGAGATGGGAATTCGCAAAGCGAATACCCAACCAAATAACAAAGTAAAATAACAAATATAGTCCTATAGAGCCAACAAAGATTTAAACCTAGCTTCTATAGGAATTAGGAAACTCCCCTTTGCAAGGAGTGTGTCGAATCGATGACGCGGGTGCGTGAGCCACGCGACGGCGCAACGTCGCTCTCGTGAACTACGGCGGGAGAGCGGGTACGCAAAGGCTTGATGCTCTCAAGATGTAGAACTTGAGCTTGGAGAGCAAGAGCTTCTTTAAGACACAAAAGAGTAGAAAGTGTGTTGCTTGGGTGCGTCTTGTGTATCTAGGTGTGTCTTTGTGTGCAAGAGGTTCCTCTCTATTTATAGAGACCTTAGGAAAGCTTTGGAAGGCTTTGGAAAGCTTCCATAGCCATTGGGTGCAAAGCCCAAGAGAATCAGGCCGAAATCAGGAGCAATGATTGCACTGACAGGGTAATCAGATGTCTAGAAGATCACTTTAACATGTCTGGGAACAGCATCAGATGTCTGATTTTAGGCGGGTTTCTTCCTGACTTGAACCAGATCTGAACAGGGTTCTAGTGCAAGTCTATCAGACGACATACAGGACGTCTGGCACTATGTCTGGACGTTTGGAAACCTAATTTTTCGTGGGAATGGATTTCCAAGAGAGTGCAACGGCTAGAAAATCTCTGAGAAGAGATTTTAGGTCAGCCGAGGCAAAATGGTCATCTATCAGACGTCTGGAAAGGCTTAAGGACGTTTGATAAGGCTCTAACGGTCATATCCTTCAGTGTTTGCTAAGCCAGCCAACGGTCCACTAATTGGACGTCTGGCAAAGTCATTAGATGTCTTATAAGACGTCTGGACTATGGTCTGGATGTCTGATTTCATCAGACAGAGCTAACTAAGTCCAGCCTAAATGTTATCAGACGTCTGAATCAACAGTCAGACGTCTTAAAACATATTATCAGATGTCTGATTTTGGAATTAGACGTCTGGAATAGCTGTTTGAACCCGATATTGGTTTTCTAAGTTCTCCACAGAAAACCTAAGTGTCCTAGGGTTGTGAGGGTGTTCCTAGGACTACTGTTTGGGTAGTTTGAGGCTCTTTAACATGATGTGCTAAGGAACAAAGAGAGCAAGAAAATCAAGACAAAAGTACATGAGAGAAATAAACAGAATTCCATCCTATTCTTCTTGTCCTTCCATATTCAATCTATCACTCCTCGCGAATCTTCTTTGTTCTCCATCAAGCTCCTCCAATCCGTCCTGGATGCGAGCTCGAACTCGGTTTAATCACATCTCCATTTGTAATTGAC
The DNA here is from genome assembly GCA_037157565.1 of Thalassia testudinum. Lineage (NCBI taxonomy): Eukaryota > Viridiplantae > Streptophyta > Magnoliopsida > Alismatales > Hydrocharitaceae > Thalassia > Thalassia testudinum. The sequence continues at coordinate 4,100,481 of JAZHRO010000073.1, read as the reverse complement.
ATGAAATCTAAGACTCCAAGTGCAAATGTTAAATGACACGTGTTTTGTTATCATCAAAACAAATGATCGTGGTACTCTGGCACCAACAATACCTACCCTCCCCAGTATTCCACTGAATATAGGTTGCCACCATCCTTTAAACAACCTAGAATGACCTACTTTCAGGGAGGGACCCAAGAACCTCGACATCTTGACTCCCCTAGATTTAACCCAAACCTGAATCGAACTGATAACACCACGCAAGGGGGTAGTAATTAGGTTGAATATGGCCCATATTTAGAATAAAAGGCACAACATAAAGTAGAATAGGAGCGTTGCATGCATCAAGTACCAAGATTGCTTATAAACCGTATTAATGGCCATTTGTGTAAAGTATTTGTCAAAGCAGGCCTCAGATGAGCAATCGGACCGCACGGATGGATTCAGGATGACGAACGGTGTCCAACGGACTCAAGATCAGCCAAATCCGACATCCGGAGCTCCCACAATGGGCCCAAGAAATCATGACCGTTGATCTGGAGATCAACGGCCCAGAACGCGCCACGTCGCCCCGCCCCCGCCGCTCTCTCACCCTCAAGCCAGCCAAGAACGAATCTCGACCGTTGATCTTCGATCGAACGGTCGAGATCCGCGCGCTCGCCAGCGGTCGCCGCGACAAAGCGCGGGCATGGCACAACGGTTAGCACGCATGCCCGCGTCGCAGCGACGCGCGTTCGAATCGTGCGGAGCGGAAATCAAGCGCGAGCGAAGGGCACGGCGAATTTGACCCACCCGATCAGCAGCGGGCGGTCAGGATTACGCCACGCAGCGCGACGACAGCGCCCGAGCGCCCACGCGCGCGCGCACGCCGGGCGGAAATGCGGGCGTGCACGCGCGCCCGAAGCGTGATCTCAGCACGGGCGCGGGAGGATCTCAGCCGTCCGATCTTCGATCGAACGGCTCTCGTTCATCATCCACGGATCACGCTTGGAGAGAGAGAGGGGGCGGGCGGCTGACCGGCGGCAGAAGGCCTTCACCGACGTATCTGGAAGCAGTTTTAGCGACGTTCTGGATGTCGCTAAAGCACATTCTTCTTTTAGGAAGCCCTTAACTCTATTTAAACCCCCTTCTACCACCATTCAAGGCATCCTCTCCCACTTGCAACTACTCCACTCCTCTCCTAGCTAGTCTTAGGCACTCTTGTAATCGCCGGAGACGACGAGCCACCGACGGAGCCTCCTCCACCGCCATGGCTGCCTCGTCGCTCTCCACTCTCTCTCTACCTCTCTCTCTCTCTCTCTTTTAAGCTTTCATTTACTTTTGTTGAAGCATGTATTTAATATTGTAAACCATGAACTATGAATGCATGTTTAATGAAATTATTTTCCATTTAGTTGCCATTTTACTTTCTGTTTAAAGTGCATGATCAAAACCAAGAGCTTTCTAACCCTAAACTCTCTCTATCTCTCGCTTTTCAAAATCGTCTCTTTCGCAAGCAAAACTCCGCCTTTTACGTGACAACAAGTGGTAAACAAAATCCGATTTCCACGTCTCCCTGAGATCGACACTCGAACTCACCTCCGTTTACTTCTTTTAAAATTGACGTATCAAGTGCAACTATAACGACACCTCTTAACACACACGCACGAAGGCACGTCAGTTTTTGGCGCCGTTGCCGGGGAGGCAACGGATTTGTTTTATCACCTCCATTCCACACTCATTCTCACATCGTCTAATGCCCTATTTTCCTTTTTACTTGACGGTTGCAGGAATTCGGTGCGTGGACGGCGAAGCGACGCATTCCACGATGGTAGCAAGGGAGTTGGCGCCTCGAGGACCGATAGTGAGTAACCTGTCTCTCATTATTTGCTTGCGTGAAAAAGCTAAAAAAAAAAAATTGTAAAAAAACTAAAAAAATTGGCGTGGTGAATGATTGCTTGACCCACATTCTTAACACATCACCCTACAAAAAAATGTACACTCTAATATGCTGAATAAATTCTTGGAGTGTTCTTTTCTTTCTTGAGTGGTGTTTGTGAAGCCACCATGAGTTGACCTGGGCCACACCACTCAACCCTAAAACTGACTCATCTAATAGAAGCTGCATGATCATTAGGATGAGTACACTAGGGTTTTAGAGCCTCTACAGAAGAAAAAGGAAATCTACTTTCATCAAACTGTGTGCAGAACTTGACGTGCCCACTGAAACTTGGTTGAAAACATTAAGACACGTCAACCCTAAAAAGCACTAAAGTAAGGATAAAATACTAAAAATACCACACCTTAAAATCCTTGCTTGAAAACCATGTTTTTCTAGAAGCACACACTTTGAAAGTGGAAAATTAAGAGGCACCACCCCAATCAACACCTCATCACATCACCCTAAGCACAAGCACTGTCCTAACCCTTTAAAACTGAGTAGACGTGCCCTAGGCAGGACTGAGTTAAGTCTCAAAAGGTGAGGTTTTGTTTGCTAGGCACTTGGCTTTCATTCCCTTGGTAGAATCTGGTGACTAGGCTGCGGGGCAATGTCAAACGACCGCGGTTGTGGGGTCTATGGAACCGAAGGCGCAAGCCAAAGGAAGAACCTTCCCTGCAATCCCCTCGTAATCAACCTGGCCAGATTAACCTCGGGAAGGGGAGTCCAGTGCTTACGGACTTAATCAACCTTTGTGAGATTGCTAGGTCTTCTAAGGAATACACCATAAGGACTAGGCTTGTTTGCTTGGTTGAGGACACAACTCTCTCGCATCTGTTCTTCTCACATCCCTCCATTTCTTCCAAACCATAGATTTCAATACCTATCCATCTTACCCAAACTACCCCCAACAGGATTTGTATGCTAACCCAAGTGGACCATACCCACAGCCTACTTGGGCTAACCAACAACCAAGTTGGGGGTACAACCTTGAATATCCCTCTTAGCCCAACTATGACCAAACCGCACCAACTTCTTATTGGAATACAACCAACATAGCCACCCAAGGGTACGATTCAAATCATGGGGCTCCATATCTCGATTGTCCTCACGATGCCTCCTCATTTAGGTCCGACCCGCTCTACTGTGATAGGACCTACACTTTAGGAGAACACCAAGAACCCTACCCATCTCAGGATAATAACCAAGAAAGGTCATCTGAATTCAACAACCTTGCCTACTTGACCTTTGGATTAGAAGGAGTTCTAGACAAATGGAAATCAGAAAATGATCAGAAATCTAGGCAAGCCCAGGATCATCAACCTCTGATTTGGTCCCCTGATGAAGAATCTGACTGGGAGGAGGACTTAGAACCTCAACTATTCTGGAGTAGGACCAAACAGAGAATGGTTCCTCTTGAAGAACTGGACCCTGAACATGATAGAATAGAGGACCCACCCAAGAACCTAAACACCAATATGGATTCTGATCCACAACCTCAACCATACTCTCTTAACCTGGATTTCAAGGAGGGAATCCAAAGGACACCAAATGACACCATGTCAATTCTTGATAACCTCCAGTTAGAACTACACAGACAGAATCAAGAATTGGTTAAAGGGCAACATGCCATGTTGGAGTTGTTCCAACAATTGGGGGAAGAAGGCCAAAGAAAGCTGTTGCATACAACGCCATTCATGGAATTCATAAAGCAAGGACCTACCATGATCAATTGGACTACACCTAGTCATCCTGATTTGGTTCAGTCCACCATTGATACCCTCAGGAGTTGGATAGCTCAGTGGATAAGGACAGTAAGGATTCCTTGGAACACAATTTGGGGAGCATTGAGAACAAACATCAGGAGGAAACTGAGAAGGTGAGGGGAGAGACCTTGGAATCTGAATCTAATCGGCTCAAGACAAGTAATCCGGTGGGAGTAGCAGCCAACGTCGGAGATGGAGAATGGAGTTACAATTTCAAAGAAATTGATTATGAATCGGTTAGAATCCCCATCACAAATTTGGAGGAGGGCCGAGAGAAAGAATATGATCTAGAGGATGAAATTGACCCTACCTCTAATGCAACCCCAAACAGTGAATCTGATACAGAGAAGGTGGCAGAAAATATTCTTGAGATCAAGGGCTTGGAAGGAATGAGCGATGAAACCATAGTTGCGGAAGAGATGGATTCGTCTTTGGAGAGAGGCCTCATGCTTGGTTGTAGGGCTCAGTATGAAACTCTAGACTTTGTTACCTGCCCTACCAGAATAAGAATCCCGCAACCCGAATGCACTGGAATTGATACACTTTCGATGGATTACAGTTTTATGGGGACACAAGCTGAATATAAGACCTACATCTTTAGTGTTTGGCATGTCATATTTGGGGTGCGTTCGTCCACAGCAACTTGTTTGCATGCCCACAAACTAAGAGAGGATCTGACACGGGCATGCATGATATATCTGTTACAGAATTCCCGCCCCTTAGGAACGGGACTCCACCACAACCTTATTCGCATCTGTGGACTTCTGATTTTGGGTCTGGTTAATTTTGAACATATCTTCTTCACCCAAACCATTCCTGTTTGTGCACCGCCCAGCTGGAGGCGTTAAACTCAGCGCTTCCTGGGAGGCAACCCAGCGGATTCAGACTGATCTGGTAGTTTACATCACTCAGGTACTATCTTTTTGAACCCTTCTGCATCCATGCATCTGCCAATAAGGACATTGTCCAACTTAAGCATGGGGGGGATGGTAAATTGCATAATCCTGAGCTTAATTAATCAGTCTGAATGAATAAATTAATTGATTAAAAAAAAAATTTTGAATTTAGGAAGAAAAACTTAGGCATTAGAAACTTGTCAATAGTGGGAAATAATACAAAAAGAACTTAAACACTTAGACTTTTCAGGCCTTCAGGCTTAATTAGCCCCGGTGTCCATTAAAATATGGATTTAGCGGCGAATCCTTGCAACTTTAAGCTATTCTAATCCACCTAATAAATAAGGTAATAAGTATACGACTTATCAACTCACCCTCTAACTCAGGAAAACTTTGAGTCTAAGCATCTACACACATTTTTGCACAGACTCACTTCTCGGAGATTTTGACAGAAATTGGGTAGCTAATGAACTCTCTAGGGTGGTATGGCTGGTAAGTTGTCGTGGGTAACAGCCCATTGGCAGGTTGTCCAGAACCCAGCCACAGGCCATTTCTTTTTCGTTGCCCCTGGGTACATTTGAGATTAGGGAAGCCACCTATGAAAAAAAAAAAAAAAGATAAGAAAAGAAAATAAACCACACTTTACCGCACAAGTATGGCTGGCAAGTGATCGTGGGCAACAGCCCATTGGTCGGTTGCCCAGAGCCCAGCTCAATAATTGCACAAAAAAGACCAAAACACCTAAGGACGAAGCGGGGAAGTAGTACAAGCCGGGGAGATATACACTGGAAAATCCTTGTGTTGACCCCAAGTAAAATGAACGTAGGGAGAAAGCTACCAGTCGAACAAATACACCTTCAGGCAAAAATTTATTTTCTTTTCCGGACACCTAGAGGCGTAGAAACTCGAAGTCTGTCTCAATTACCATTAAGTGAGTCTATCACAACATTCACACCAAGATGCTTAGCACTTAGGGTTTTGATCGAGTTTTGGGTGGGTTGGGTAGCCGTAAAAAGTTACCAACCCACACTGAATTCCGAAAATTCTAAAAAGACATATATAGATATATACGTATACATATGTATAGTTATATGTACAAAGCAAGGATTCGGGCGATTTGTATTTTGGAAGACACCCGGGCGCTGCTTAGTCTTTGTAGATTAAGATCTTCATATATTTCCTCCTATTGACGAGTAACGAAGTGCCGAAGCAATTACTTCTTGAATTCTCCAAAGAAATAAAGGCTAGAATAAACATTGCTAGGGACTATCAAGGAGTAAGCATGGGGGTATGATAACACCACGCAAGGGGGTAGTAATTAGATTGAATATGGCCCATATTTAGAATAAAAGGCACAACATAAAGTAGAATAGGAGCGTTGCATGCATCAAGTACCAAGATTGCTTATAAACCGTATTAATGGCCATTTGTGTAAAGTATTTGTCAAAGCAGGCCTCAGATGAGCAATCGGACCGTACGGATGGATTCAGGACGACGAACGGAGTCCAACGGACTCAAGATCAGCCAAATCCGACATCCGGAGCTCCCACAATGGGCCCAAGAAATCATGACCGTTGATCTGGAGATCAACAGCCCAGAACGCGCCACGTCGCCCCGCCCCCGCCGCTCTCTCGCCCTCAAGCCAGCCAAGAACGAATCTCGGCCGTTGATCTTCGATCGAACGGCCGAGATCCGCGCGCTCGCCCGCGGTCGCCGCGACAAAGCGCGGGCGTGGCGCAACGGTTAGCGTGCACGCCCGCGTCGCAGCGACGCGCGTTCGAATCGCGCGGAGCGGAAATCAAGCGCGAGCGAAGGGCGCGGCGAAATTGACCCGCCCGATCAGCAGCGGGCTGTCAGGATTGCGCCACGCGGCGCGACGACAGCGGCCGAGCGCCCACGCGCGCGCGCACGCCGGGCGGAAACGCGGGCGCGCACGCGCGCCCGAAGCGCGATCTCAGCACGGGCGCGGGAGGATCTCAGCCGTCCGATCTTTGATCGGATGGCTCTCGTTCATCATCCACGGATCGCGCTTGGAGAGAGAGAGGGGGCGGGCGGCTGACCGGCGGCAGAAGGCCTTCACCGACGTATCTGGAAGCGGTTTTAGCGACGTTCTGGATGTCGCTAAAGCACATTCTTCTTTTAGGAAGCCCTTAACTCTATTTAAACCCCCTTCTACCACCATTCAAGGCATCCTCTCCCACTTGCAACAACTCCACTCCTCTCCTAGCTAGTCTTAGGCACTCTTGTAATCGCCGGAGACGACGAGCCGCCGACGGAGCCTCCTCCACCGCCGTGGCTGCCTCGTCGCTCTCCACTCTCTCTCTACCTCTCTCTCTCTCTCTTTTAAGCTTTCATTTGCTTTTGTTGAAGCATGTATTTAATATTGTAAACCATGAACTATGAATGCATGTTTAATGAAATTATTTTCCATTTAGTTGCCATTTTACTTTCTGTTTAAAGTGCATGATCAAAACCAAGAGCTTTCTAACCCTAAACTCTCTCTCTATCTCTCGCTTTTCAAAACCGTCTCTTTCGCAAGCAAAACTCCGCCTTTTTCGTGACAACAAGTGGTAAACAAAATCCGATTTCCACGCCTCCCTGAGATCGACACTCGGACTCACCTCCGTTTACTTCTTTTAAAACCTACGTATCAAGTGCAACTATAACGACACCTCTTAACACACACGCACGAAGGCACGTCACGAACCAGTCGATTCAGGTGAACCAGATCCAAGATATGGTGTTGGCTAATTTGAGGAACACTATACAATCTTTAAAAGCTCAGCCAATACCATGCACTGAAACATTAGAGCCTATGATCAAAATGATTAATGAACTTAATAGTTCTTTATTGGATTTAGTCCAAAGTACTAGGGATAGGGACCTGGGTGAGTTTCTTCTTGGGAAATTGTCGAGGTTGAGGATGAAATTTGTGGTTGCCCTAGTCAAATCATGGGATGATTCTGAAGATGAACCCCCTTCAGGAGAGCCAATGTCTGAACCCGGTCAGGCGCCTATCAGGGGGGATACATATTTTGAGATTGGAGATGACCAGGTTGGGCTAGAGCAACCCTTTAAGGATGAATGAAGTTTCTCACTCGAGATCTTAGAGCTAGGGAATGATGAGAAATATGTCTCCTCGGACCATGAAATGACATATGATTTTGAGAAATATATAAACGAAGATCATGGATTCTTTGATTCTGAGGGTGAGGAATCTCTTAGTGAAGTCTTACTTGAGCTTAAGGAAGATGATTTTAGTGAGACAAATGGGCTCGAGGAGCATGATGAACCATTTGATAGCCCAGTCATTGAAGATTTTGATTCTGTTGGGGCTAACTTGGAGGATTCGAATCCTCATTTACTTGATTATTCAATCAGTGACCACATTCCTCATCTGCACCCCGAAGAGCTGACTTCTGAGATTATTATGCCCAAGTCAATATTAATTCAGCCACGATTTCTGGACTTGGGAGAATCATATGGGGTGAATGATATGCTAAAGGTTTCGAAGCCTGAGCCCTTGATGTTGGAAGATAGAATTGTTGAAATAAAAATTTGGGAAGCTAATTCTGAGGGAACTTTGATTTTGGATCTAAGGGTACCTATTAACCTGAAACCACCTACTTTCTACTAGGACCTTTACAATATCTTTCACGTGCAACCCAAGCTCAAAATAATTGATTATTCTTTTGAGCTAGATGTTAACTAGACAACCGCACCTATTGAACCACCTTTACACGTTGTTTGACACTTTGGTCTTGGGTTGCACACCACTAAACTACAGGCCCGGCCCCGCAAACACAACAACCTTCAGTTTTGGTTGATTTTCATCCAGAACCTGAGAACCACTCGACCCTGGGGCATGGGTCTGCACCATTATCTAGTCTACATCTGTGGACTTCTTCTGCTGGCGGGTTTCAAGATCAATATTTTTATTTTGATTCTGACCCGCACTTGTGAATTCTCAATTTCCTCTTTGTATGTATGTTATGCCTAGCTGAAGGCATTAAACTTAGTGCATATGTATACACTCCTCTCTGCGGAGCTGACCGGATTTTCATGACACTCAGGTGATATTCTATTTACTCTACCCTCTTCATGTCTTTGATTTTACAATGAGGACATTGCATCATTTAGGCATGTGAGGTGGATAATCAATTCCTGAAATCATTTTGTAACTCCGTAGAATTTCTTTTTAAATAAAATTAAAAAAATTTAAAATTTTGAAAAAAGATAAAAAAAGAAAGAAATTAGGGAAAGAGAACTTAGGCATTTGGAAGTTATTAACTTTAGGAAATGATACGAGAGGACCTAAGCACTTAGACTCTTCAAGTCTTCAAGCTTAATTAGCCCGAGTGTCCACTCATATGTGGACTTAGTCTCGAGTCCTCTCCAATTAAAATTCAAATTGGGATGATTAGTATGCGACTTATCAACCCACCCTCTGATTTGTGGGGACTTTAAGCCTAAGCATCTACACATATTTTTTTGCACTAAGTCACTTTTCGGCGATTTCTTCAAAAATTGGGTAGCTAATGAACTATCTAGGGTGGTATGGCTAGTAAGTTGTCGGTGGTAACAGCTCATCAGCCGATTGTCCAGAGCCCAGTCATAAGACCATTTTCATTGTACTGCCTTTAGGTAAATTTTAGATCAGGAAAGCCACTTGCTTAAAAAAGAAATAGAGAGAAAAGAAAAAAAATAAATAAAACCGCACTTCACCGCACGAGTATGGCTAGCAAGTTGTCAGTGGTAACAACTCATCGGCCGGTTGTCCAGAACCCAACTCACAAAAAAATGCACAATAATTCCCAAAACACTTAGGGAATAAGCGGGGAAGTAGAATAAACCGGGGAGATATACATTGGGTTCGCCCTTGTGTTGACCCCATAAATAAAAGTAAGGAGAAAGCTATCGTTCGAAAAGATAAACCTCTAGGCAAGGTCACTTAGGGTTGTAGAAACCCAAAGTCCATTTTAACGGCTGCCTAGTGAGTCTTTCACTATTTCCACAAGATGCTTAGCACTTAGAGTCCCTTTCGAGTCTTGGGTGGGTCGAGTAGCCGTAAAAAGTTATCCCGGAACTCTCAAACTACAAAAGTAAAAAAAATTAGAAAAGAAGAAAAATAAAAAAAATGTATCTTCCCTTTTCAAATAAGGAGAGGGCTTGGGCAGTCTGCATTCTGGTAGACACCTGGGTACTGTTGAGTCTTCGTAGTTTAGGACCTTAGTTGAAATTTTCTATTGTTAATAAACGACTTAGGCCTAAGCGATCTAATCCTAATTTTGATTTTATACATAGCATGTAGTTTAATTTTGCTAGGGACTAGCAAAAGATAGGCATGGGGGTACGATATAGACACATCTATTTAGGTTAAAATGCCTATTCATGCATGTTCCTAGGCTTAGATTTGCGTTTCATGTTATAAATATTGCATAACATGAATCATTATGCATTTAGAGTAGTTGTATATATTTTAGGCTAATTAGGTTCTTTTTATGGTCATGAGAGAAGAAGGCTTATTTCAGGACCTCGGATGGATGATCGAACTTTATGGATTTGATTAGGACGACAATCGGAGTCTAACGCCTCTGAAATTGTCTAGATCGGAGAACCGCAACATCATACGAAATCTGAGGAAGATCAACGGCCAGGGGGCAATACGACATCCATATGGGTTTCGGATGGTAAATATGACCGTACGGATGGATCCGGAGCAATGATCACAGTCCAGCAGCATAGGAATCATCTCGATCTGAGCACCGTGGCACCCTCTACAAAAGAAAGAAGAATGGACGGCCTAGATGGCACCACGTGGTGCCATCCAGCCCACCCAACGTCGGCCAGCAGCAGCCCACGTGCACAGCTACAGCCGCGCACAGCAGCAGCGTAGTGCATGCCAACGCGCGCGCACGGCGCGGGGAGCATGGGCACGTTATGTGCATGCCAGCGCAGTGCACGCTAGCGGGGCAGGCGCGGATCTTCAGCGGCGTGCACCTTTAGTGACACTTGCAGCTATCACTAATGGTCTGCGCATGCCAGCAAGAGGATTTAAAGGGTGGATCTTCAGCAACAGCTACAGCGACATTTATGGATGTCAGTAATGACCCAGATGAGAATTTATTCTTCCTCCTCTACTGTAAAAGGGCCTACCCACCACCATTCCAAGCCATCTCTTCCTTCCTTCCTCTCACCACCTCCAAGGCTCTAGAGAGAGCTTGTCCCAAGCCCAAGATGCTCCTCTAAAGTAGAAAGTCAAATAGTTTTCCCTCCCCTCATCCCCATTCGTGGAGCATCCTGTGGCCATCCTCTCACCGTCCTTCGGAAAGAAGATCCTCGTCATGACGCCATCCTACCCCATCCTCTGTCCTCCAACTTTGTCCTCCTTTGTCCTGCTCCTCACCACCTTCCTCCAGGCGACGTCAAAGTGAGTCGTCCTCCAAGCAATCGTTGAGGGGAATTTCTCTCACCTCTTTCTATCTTTTTATGCTTTTGTAGTGTAGTTTTTCTGATTTCATAGTTGTAACAAATAGTCGTTCATGAATAGATAATTGTTTCTCTCTCTGTCTCTCCCTCTCCCTCTTATATTTTTGCAAGTAGATAAAGTTTTCATCGACCTAATCTCTTGCTTGTTAAAAATACAAAAAAAAATTAGAAAAGATAAAAACTGCCAAAAAGAAATAAAAGTAAAGTGTGGATTTCATAAAACCAAATGTTCACCTCCTCGTGTTCGACCAGGGACTCACTTTTCGAGTTTTAGTATAAATTTTATTTGACCATGCGTTTTGCAACTACGACGATGGGTTCCTTGTAACTCTGATTTCAAACTCGCGAAACATGTGCGATCAACTGTCCAAGGGTTCAGGAAAATACAAAAGACATATATCAGTCTTCACCACGAATCCATTGCAAATTCTACGTGTGGGTGTGAAAATTGTACTAGAATCTAGATTACAGGAATCAACTAGAGGATAAAATCCTTAATGCATTCTCTTAATAAAAATAATCTTATTCATGAATGCACTATGTATATATGCTATAAACAAGTAACCCTTTCCATTTTTACTTCATAAATTCCCTTATCGGGTTACATTTAGCTTGATCCTAAATTTAGAACAAAGGGTGAGCAGGTAAGTTGGAAATGGCTGTTGCGGATGATTTCTAGCTCCAATGTAAGCATTGGAGGTGGAGTCAGTTATTCTTATATTTAGGACTCTAAAGTATGTTTGACATGCTGCTCCGAGGTTCTCTAAGTGTTGGCATAAAAATCTTTTAGCTTTGTTGTATATCTACCCCCCATGCCAAAGTTCTTGCATGTCCTCATGCATGAATATAAATGAAAATAAATATAGCAGGGAGTAAGTGGGTAGAGATCACCTGGAATTGCTCCTGAATTTTAACGTTCAACACCGGCCAACCTGACAGTATGAAATATGTGACAAGGAGCTATGCTAAAAGAAAAATATGCTATGTATATGAATGGTATGTATAGGGTGATGAAGAATGTGGGTAGATGCTGAGTTTAGTCCTCCAGCTGGGCCAAAACTCAATCACACATCCTCGATAAGGTGAATGACTTCATCAGCTGGAGGAGGTTCCTAGGCCATTAATGGCTTGAGGTGCTGGCCATTTAATATAGAAACATGCCTAAATTTTGGGTCCATGATTTGGACTACACCATTAGGATACGAGTGAATTACAATGAATGGGCCAATCCACTTGAACTTGAGTTTCCCTACAAAGAGTTTTAGTCATGAATCAAACAACCAGACCTGCTAGTTGGGCATGAATGCTTTCCTTCAGATGTGGCAGTCGTGAAAGGCCTTGGTCTTATCCTTGCATATCGATGCATTCTCATAAGCCTCTTGTCGGATTTCTTCTATTTCGCTGAGTTGGAGCTTTCTTTCATGACCTCCCTCATCGAGGTCAAGGTTACATTTTCACACTGTCTAGAAGGCATGGTGTTCCAGCTCGACAGGAAGGTGGCAGGCCTTACCATAAATACCATGCAATATGGGGACATTGTGAGTGGGGCCTTATAGGCGGTCGGATATTCCCAAAGTGCATCAAATAATTTATCGCACCAGTCCTTCCTGTCCAGTCTAACCGCCTTCTGGAGAATCAGCTTGATTTGACGGTTAGACACTTCAGCCTGCCCATTAGTCTGCGGATGATACGAGGTGGCTATACGGTGATGTACCCCGTATTTCTTTAGCAATGACCTGAAGTGGGCGTGGATGAAGTGGCTTCCCCCATCACAAATCAGAGCATAGGGTGTTCCAAATCTCATAAAGATGTATTTCCATATGAAAGTAAATGACGGTTTTATGATCAGCCCATCTCGCAGGGATGGCTTCGACCCACTTCGAGACAGTCAACAATAAGCAATATGTACTCAAAGCCATACAAAATTGGAAAAGGGCCCATAAAATTGATGCCCCAAACATTGAACACTTCTACATCCAAGATGGGTTGGAGAGGCATCATGTCTCTCCTGGTCATAGAACCAACCGACCGGCATCGCTTACAGCACTAGGCATACTCGTGTATATCTCTAAAAATAGTTGGCCAAAAAAATCCCGACTGTAGAATTTTTGCAGCGATTTTCCATCCCGAGAAATGACCACCACAAGCATCGCTGTGGCAAAAAGATAACATACTAGGAATCTTAGAATCTGGGACACATCTTTTGATGATCTGATAGGCTTCCATGCAGAAGAGCAGTGGATCATCCCAGAGGTAGAATTTGGCCTCTGTTGTGAATTTGAGTTTCTGGTCTTTAGATAATTTCGCAGGAATCTTACCTGCGATAAGATAGTTCGGGATATCCGCATACCAGGGACTCGACAGAGTGAATTGCCGAAAGAGATTCATCCAGAAATTGATCTAAAACTGGGAGTAAGGGATGTGGGCTGGGTCTAGTCTGGATAAGTAATCCGCCACAACATTTTATTTTTCGACTTTGTAACGAATTTCAATGTCAAACTCCTGTAGTAGAAGGATCCATCTGATATGATGGGGTTTGGCATCCTTCCTTACCAACAAATGCCAGAGGGCGGAGTGGTCTATGAAGATGATGACCTTAGACCCTAACTGATATGATCGGAACTTCTCCAATCCGAATACTATTGGTAGCAGTTCCTTTTCAGTGACAGTATAATTACGCTGAGCTTCATTCAGTGTCTTGTTAGCATAGTATATGATGAAGGATTATTTCTTACGATGTTAGCCCAAAATAGCTCCAACGGTGAAATTAGAAGCGTCGCACATCATCTCAAAATCAAGAGACCAGTCGGGTGGTTGGAGAATCATGGAATCAGAGATAGCGCTTCATAAAGTCTTGAAGGCACTGAGACACGAGGTGTTAAATTCAAATGGGGTATCGACTACCAAGAGATTCGTCAAAGGTTGTGCAATTTTTGAGAAATCACGTATAAATCTCTGGTAAAATCTAATATGACCCAAGAATGATCTTATCTGCTTGATCGAGCTAGGTGGAGGTAGTCGGGATATGACTTCAGATTTAGCTCGTTCGACCTTGAGTCCATTGGCAGAGATCCTGTGCCCTAGTACAATGCCATCCCTCACTATGAAATGGCTCTTCTCCCAGGATAGTACTAGGTTTACCTCAATACATTGTTTTAGGATCTTGGTGAGGTTATCAAGACAAGACGTGAAGTCATCCTGAAAGATAGAGAAGTCATCCATGAATACTTCCACATAGTCCCCTGTCATGTCAAAGAAGATGGCCATCATACAACGCTGAAATGTCGCTGGTGCATTGCAAAGGCCGAAGGGCATCTGCTTGAAGGCAAATGTTTCAAAGTGGTCGTGTTTTGATCATCTAGGCCAATCGCTACTTGATTATACCCAGAGTATCCATCCAAGAAGCAAAAGAAACTACATCCGGCTAATCGTTTCAAGATCTGATCAATGAATGGTAATGGAAAGTGATCCTTCTGGGTAGCCATGTTCAGTTTTCTGTAATCTACGCAAACCCACCATGATGTCGCAGTGCGGGTAGGGATGGATTCGCCCATATTATTTTTTACAACGATGAGTTCTACTTTCTTGGGTACTATCTAGATTGGGCTCACCCATTGGTTGTCAGAGATTGGGTATATAATACCTGCATCCAGCCATTTGATGATCTCCTTCTTAACAACCTCTAGCATGTTCGGGTTCAGCCGTCGTTGAGGTTGTCTTGAAGGTCTCACCCCCTCATCTATGTAAATGTGATGAGTGCAATACGAGGGGTGAATACCGCGGAGATCAGCAATACTCCACCCTAAGGCAGCCCTATGGTCTTATAGGACAGAAATTAGTTGGTGTTCCTATTACTGGGTCAAGTGAGCATTGATAATGACTGGGTATGTCCCACTTTCATCTAGGAACACATATTTGAGTGAGTCAAGTAAGGGCTTCAATTCAATCAGGGGTGGATTTGACTCAAAAGTGGCAGTGGGAGTTGGAATGGGAGGAGTAGAACTAGAGGTGGAAGTCTGATGATCCGAATACATGTGAATTCTTGCTGATTCACCACCTATAAAGTGGTCGATTATGACTGTGTTAACGGAAAACACGTCTACTGTCGTCACGTCTTCCTACGTCAATAGGGGTGATTCAGTATTGTGTGGATCAAGATAGCCAGAGTCAGGGGTGTTGTGGTCAGATTACACCCCAGACAATCGAATCCCCCGGGGGCTATGTGCATTGCAGTAGTCTCAGTCCCGTGTGGATTGAGGTCCAAGAACCCTGATAGTATAGACGAATGAGACGTTGGGTGATCATAAAGGAGCCAAATGTTACCACAATGTTTTGATTCTTCATCTTCACCATCCTCCTCGATACGATTACAGTCAAAGTTCCTTGATGCCCTAAATATGTGAAGTCTAAGTCGCTCATTACCTAAAGCTATCTCCATACACCCAGAAGCACAATCAATGTTTGCTTGAGCTGTCGCCAGAAATGGGCGACCCAAAATAATTGGTGCATCACGGAGATTAGGAGGAACCTCCATATCGAGAACGAAAAAGTCTGTGGGAAAGCAAAATCTGTGGACTTTCATGATCACGTTCTCAACCACCCCCTCAGGGTTTTCACTGATCTATCAGCTAGCTGAATCATGATCAAGGTGGGTTTTAACTCTCCGAATCGAAATCGATCATATACGGCGGTGGGAGTCAAGTTGATGGACGAACCCAGATCTAGGAGAGCCCGATCAAATGGAGAATCCTGCAAGAAGCAAGAAATGAGTGGGGAACCAGGGTCTTTCCTTTTCAGTGGTAAGTCAGCTAGAATCTCGGCACTAGCCTCCTTTAATAGTACCGCCTGTCATCCTATTCTTAGCTATCATTTGAGGTACAGCAGTCCTTGAAGAACCTCGTGACAGCAGGAATATGATCAATGGCCTCAAGGAAAGGGACCTAAATATGCACTTCCTTGAACATCGTCGTTAGGTCCTCAAAATTTCGTGTGTCCTTTTTCCATACTACATTTTTCCCTTATCTACCATAGGTGGCTCCTAAGATGGAGTCGAACCACTCTATGATGAAGGGCGCAAAAATCAGGACCCACCTGCCTAAATGGTGGATCGTGTGTCTTCTTCCTGCTCCTCAATGAAACAGCGTTTGCATCAGCTTGCTGTCCATGAGGTGGTGGAGGAGAGGAAGGGGCAGAGTATGTAGTGTTTTGTATCAGAGGTGGCTGGCCTTGAACGTAACTAGGTGGTATTGGAGGCGCCTGCAATATGGTGTGTGCTTGTTCCTGTGGTGCCTGCAACTTGGGCAGGGCACCCTAGTTCTGCACATATCATGGGTTTGGAACGGGTTGGGAGGGCAAGGCTCCCTGGGTCTTATGCTCCTGTAGCAACTGGTTTTGCTTGTTTTGTATGTTCTGTATCTAGTCTGCCATTGCCTTCATGATCTGCAAGCTATCTTGTGTGGACTTTTGCATCGATTCTTGCAGCTCCTCTTTCGATGCCTCCAAATTGGCTCGCTTTGGAGGGTGACTAGCAGCTTGATGCAATGGCTGATAAACAGAGTATGATTGTTGCTGCTGAGATGGGAAGGGCTGCTGCCTAGGGTATGTGTTCTATGCATTCCCGTACTACCCGATCTGGTAGTGTGGATCTTGATGTTGAATCTGTGAGTTACCTGACCAGGAGAAGTTAGGATGCTGGTGCCAACTAGGGTTATACGTCTCTGAGTACGGGTTATTACGCCTGTGTCCCTAAATAGCATTGACATCTTCGTAGGCTGACGACGTCTGAGGGGTATATTCATCAATGGAATACACATTATAATTATCATGTGGTGCGTAACCCTAATCATATGGTGCCAGATAGAGATTGTTTACAGGATCCTGATACGTGGGATCCCGTGAATATGGAGGAGGTGCATCCCAAGTGAGTAGATTAACTTGAGCAGAAGGGGCTCAGGATGCATAAAAGGGTCTCGGGGCAGCAGAATTTCCGACTAGATCCTATTGACCTCGAGCTATGTCATCGAGTTTCCTTCCCAGCAAATCCATCTTTCCCAGCTGCTTGGCGATAATTTCCATATCAACTCGAATAAACTCTGCTTGAGCCTCCTGGACACCAACTCGCTACTATCTAGGCCACTGGAATTGGTTCATTGATGCAGCATCAATTGACCTCCATTAAAGACTCGAACAACTCAAATGAGTTGTTTTCGTCTTTCGCAAGGAAATTCCCGCCACTGGATGCATCGGCCGGATACTGATGTGTGTCATCCAGCCCATGGTAAAAAATCTGAGTTAGGTGCGTTTGGGCACACCATGGTGAGGCATTTTCTCTGGAGATCATGAATCAGTCCCAACTTCTCCTCAGGTCCCTGGGGGAAAGCCGTGATCACTCGCCTCATCGCATTCGTTCGACCGATCGGGAAGAACTTCTGCAAGAATTCATGTCATAATTCCAGCCATGTTCTAATTGGCTTCCCAATGGTCTTGAACCAGTATGAAGATTTATCCCTGAGAGAAAATGGAAAAAGCTTCATCAGAACAATTCCAAGATCTACCTTCCTGGGTTGAGCTATTTCTGCTATCTGACTTAGGTCCTCTAGATGCTGGAATGGATCTTCATTCGTGTTTCCAGAAAAGTAATTTTGGATTAGCCCAATTAGATTGGGCTTGAGCTCGAACGCATCTCCGCCTACGGGAATCTAGACTAGAGGTGCGAAAATCGACGCTGCCAGATCATAGAAATCCTAAAGCTGTTCTCCTCGCGGTGGATGCTGCATTCTGTCTAAAGTGTTTAGGATACAGTCTATGTTTTGTTTCTGCTGTTCCTCAGATTCAATGACCCGGGCTTCCAGATGAGCCATTGGGTCCAAGTTTGCTGGATCCTGACCAGGTCGAGGTCCAAGGTTAGCCATCTCAGCTAGAAGGATAGCAGAATGGTGAGAAGAAGGTCCGAGCAATGTGATGAATCACCTTCGCCTCCTTGGGCTGGGCTCCCAAGATCCAACCAGGTGAGGTCTCAGTGACCTCCTTCCTTGGATACTCCAGCAAACCCTTGGGTTGGTGCAGCCAGCCAGACAAAGCTAAGGCCTTGTCAATTAGATGGTCCTTATGATCAGATAACCAAATTTTTCATTTTGGATTTGAATTTCTGAAGAAAAATTCGTTAAAAACTAATCGAAAGTGATTCCCACCTCTCAAGCTAACCCAGCCAGTCTGGTTATGAGGGGACTAAGGGGAAGGTTTTTCCTTCCGCTCGGGCTTAACCCCTGAGCCACGGTCGTTTGACACTACCTCGCAGATTTATTCACTAGGTTTGGCCAGAGAGGTTGAAAACACCCAATAGTACGACAACAAATTCGAGTTGATTTTGTGTTTTAGAATTTATTTAACCCTTTTTTCTTCTTCACTAGGGTTTGGGGTGAGTGACCCACAAGGTGACCAGGCTCACCAACTAAACACTAGACTTAGCTAAGTCTAGGTTAACTCAAGTGTGGTCTCTAGAAATTTGGCCCTAAGGGTTGAGCCTAGGGTTCGTGCAATTTCTAAGGCTTCAATAGACCACAAGAATCAAACCAATTCTCTGAACACAAATGGAATCCAATAAAATGAAATTTGGAAAGTAGATTCCTTTTTCAATTATCATTTCAAAAATATTTTTTATAATTTTTACTATTTCAACTGAATTTATAAGGATTTTTAATTGTCAAGGGGTCAGATATGGAATTTTGACCCCTGGTCAATTTTTTACTTTAAACCAGTATCAAATGATTTTCAAAAATTTGAGAAAAGTATGGAAACTAAAGGTAATGAGATCATATTTCAAACCCCACCAATTTTAGGCAAAACAGATTCACAGATGGCTTGGAATTGATTTTTACATTTTGAAAATTTTCAAATCTGGGTTAGTTTGAGCCCCTTGCATTTCATCAATTTTTAAAAATATTATACTTAGAATTTTTTTAAATAAATGGTGCCGTTTGAAAGATGATTTATAACTGAAGCACTTGCTCAAACTTGAGAATTTTCCGCTCACTAATTTTTTGGCAAATGAATTTTAAATCAGAAATTGAGGTTTGGTAGAATTTCAGCAAATGGTGGAAAGCCTCTTAAAAGATGTTTGAAATTCAAATTCAAATTCCACCAAAAAAAATTTTTAAAAAAAAATTTGATTTTGTTTTTGGAGGGAAAAAATTTTCAATTTTGTTTCTTTTTCTTTTTAAACTAACCTAAGATTCAAACGAAAACCTAATCTAACAACCTAAAGAAAAAAAAGTTTTTGTTATTTTTGTTTTTTTTTTTAGAAATAAATTTCCAACCTAGAGTTCAAAAAAAAATCCTAAGTTAAGGGAAAGACGTGCACCTGCTTTTTTATCTCCACACTCGATGTGTGCGTAATCCCATTTTTCCTGATTTCCTGCACATCCAACGAACATGCAAAGGAAGATTTTTTACTAAAAGCTTTAGATCGAAAATCAATTGTGTTGCCTCCCTAGCAACGACACCATTTGACACGATGTGGAAATCACGAGTTTAAGGAAAACAACATCATAGTATAGTTGCGAAATCCACTCGTCAAAAATAATTTATATAATAATGAGATTTGGAGTCCCGATCGTTCATCTTTGGGAGGCATTTTGGAAATGCAAATTCAAATTCGATCTCGCTCACTCTACTCATTCAAAATCGCATGTCGATTTATACTAAAAATGTATTGATATACAACATGCTATTGACAGAATATCAGAAATTAAAAGCATGCAATTTTAATCACACCAAAAGATGATAATCACGCACATGGTGATTTTCAACAAATATATATATAAATAATTTCATTGAGACATGATGGTGGTTACAACATAGGTAGCAGAATGCTTGCACAGGGAAATTTAAATCTAGCTAACAGAAAATGTGTGCACGTGCGGATCTACAAGAGACTGCTCGTGCACCATGCAAACGGGAGAGAAAGCTACACTACTAAGCAGTAAATAAAGCAATAAATCTACAAAGAACTATGCTACTTATCTAGCTAACAGAACGAACAGCATTCGGTGGTGGGCTTCGATGGCCTTTGAGTGGGTGAGAGGAGAAAGAAGGGTGGCCAATGGTGCTTAGGCCAGCCCGTGGAGAGAGATTGGAGAAGGTGATCTAGGCTCTTGGCATGGAGGTGGTGATGAACATGGTGTACTCGTGGAGATGGAGGTGGAGGTGTAGGTGGAATGAGTGGAATGGAGCCAAAGAGCCAAGATTTACCAAATGGCCACCCCTTAGGTCTTTTTATAGGCCTAAGGGATGCTCTCTAGAGAATTATGGAATTCTCTAGAGAGGCCTATGGTGGGAGCTTGTGGGAGGGGGAGAGAGAGGTTGGATGGGTGGCTTTTGATCCACATTTGGTGAATCTAAAAATTGAATGCATCTTGGTTGCTATGTTTAGCAACCAAGTCAACACATGGTAGAGAGTTCTAGTGAACTCTAGCTAGGCTAATCTTGTGTAGGTAGTGTGTGTGGGTCGAAACCAAGGTGGCTAGGTTGATTAGGTTAGGTTCTAGTGGGTTTAGGTCAATGTAGGGTTCAAATTAGGGTTGCAAACCCTAATTAACTAAGGTAAAATAATAAGTTGACAACTCAATTAAGTCAAGTTTAGGTCAAGGTGGGTTTATACAAGTTTAATTGGGTGTGTGAAAACGTAATTGTGAGCAAAACAACTCAATTAAGTCAGGTTTAGGTCAATTGGACTCTCACTAAGTCCAATTGTGCTGTGTGTGCTGAGATCAGGGCTCAATTGGACTCACTGAGTCCAATTGAGTAGGCTGATGAAATTGACTATGATTCAAGTCAATTAGGTTTAGTGAGGACCTAATTAAGTACTTACGAAGGTCTAGAGGTGGTGTACGAGGGTTAGGATACCTTAATTAAGGTTCCTAGGGGGTTGGAATTAGGTTTAGGGACCTAAGAACTCAATATCAAGGCTTGAATTCCAAAACAGGCAAAACTGATTCACGGATTGCTTGGAATTGATTTTTAAATTTTGAAAATTTTCAAATCTGGGTTTGTTTGAGCCCCTTGTACATCATGAATTTTTAAAAATATTGTACTTGGAATTTTTTAAAATAAATGGTGCCATTTGAAAGATGGTTTGAAAATGATGCACTTGCCCAAATTTGAGAATTTTGCGCTCACTAATTTTTCAGCAAATGAATTTTTAAATCAGAAATTCAGGTCTGGCAGAATTTCAGCAACTGGTGGAAAGGCTTTTAAAAGGTGTTTGAAATTCAAATTCAAATTCCACAAAAAAAGATATTTTTTAAAAATAATTTGAATTTTTTTTTGGAGGGAAAAACTTTCTCAAATTTTTTTTCTTTTTTTTTTAAACTAACCTAAGATTCAAACGGAAACCTAATCTAACAACCTAAAGAAAAAAGATTTTTGTTATTTTTGTTTTTTTTTCAGAAATAAATTTCCAACCTAGAGTTCAAACAAAAATCCTAAGGTAAGGGAAAGATGTGCACCTACATTTTTATCTCCATGCTCGATGTGTGCACAAATCCCATTTTCCTTGATTTCCTGCACATCCAACAAACAAGCAGAGGAAGATTTTTCACTAAAAGCTTTAGATCAAAAATCAATTGTGTTGCCTCCCTAGAAACGACACCATTTGACACGACGTGGAAATTGCGAGTTTAAGGAAAATAATGTCATAGTATAGTCGCGAAATCCTCTCGTCAAAAATAATTTTTATAATAACGAGACTTGAAGTCTCGATTGTTCATCTCAGAGAGGCATTTTGGAAATGCAAATTTAAATTCGATCTCGCTCACTCTACTCGTTCAAAATCGCATGTCGATTTATACTAAATACGTATTGATATACGACATGCTATTGTGAGAATATCAGAAATTAAAAGCATGCAACTTTAATCACACCAAAAGATGATAATCAGGCACATGGTGATTTTCAACACATATATATATATATATATTTTCATTGAGACATGATGGTGGTTACAACACAGGTAGCGGAATGCTTGCACAGGGAAATTTAAATCTAGCTAACAGAAAATGTGTGCACGTGCAGAACTGCAAGAGACTGCTCGTGTACCATGCAGGAGCGAGAGATAGCTACACTAGTAAGCAGTAAATAAAGCAATAAATCTACAAAGAACTATGCTACTTATCTAGCTAACAGAAAGAAGAGCATTCGGTGGTGGGCTCCGATGGCCTTTTAGTGGGTGAGAGGAGAAAGAGGGGCGGCCAATGGTGCTTAGGTCAACCCGTGGAGAGAGATTGGAGAAAGTGATCTAGGCTCTTGGCATGGAGGTAGTGATGGCCATGGTGTACTCGTGGAGATGGAGGTGGAGGTGTAGGTGGAATGAGTGGAATGGAGCCAAAGAGCCAAGATTTACCAAATGGCCACCCCTTAGGTCTTTTCATAGGCCTAAGAGATGCTCTCTAGAGAATTATGGAATTCTCTAGAGAGGCCTATGGTGGGAGCTCATGGGAGAGGGAGAGAGAGGGTAGATGGGTGGTTTTTAGATCCACATTTGGTGAATCTAAAAATTGAATGCATCTTGGTTGCTATTTTTAGCAACCAAGTCAACAACACATGGTAGAGAGTTCTAGTGAACTCTAGCTAGGCTAATCTCGTGTAGGTAGTGTGTGTGGGTGTGTGTGGGTCGAAACCTAGGTGGCTAGGTTGATTAGGTTAGGTTCTAGTGGGTTTAGGTCAATGTAGGTGTCAAATTAGGGTTGCAAACCTTAATTCACTAAGGTAAAATAATAAGTTGACAACTCAATTAAGTCAGGTTTAGGTCAAGGTGGGTTTATACAAGTTTAATTGGGTGTGCGAAAACATAATTGTGAGCAAAACAACTCAATTAAGTCAGGTTTAGGTCAATTGGACTCTCACTAAGTCCAATTGTGCTGTGTGTGCTGAGATTAGGGCTCAATTGGACTCACTAAGTCCAATTGAGTAGGCTGATGAAATTGACTATGATTCAAGTCAATTATGTTTAGTGAGGACCTAATTAGGTTCTTAAGAAGGTCTAGAGGTGGTGTACAAGGGTTAGGGTACCTTAATTAAGGTTCCTAGGGGGTTGAAATTGGGTTTAGGGACCTAAGAACTCAATATCAAGACTTGAATTCCAAAACAGAAACTGGAGGATAGTTCTGGATATCCAATAAAGTTATCAGACATCTTATAATGAAAAATTAGAAGTCTAGACTTATCTTCTGGATGTCCAATCAGAGTCAAGAGGGATTCTAGGTTCTATCTTGGGTATTCTGTAGAAATTGGACGCTTGACCAAGTGTCTGGACATTCAATAATACTGCAGATATGGGTTTGAGGTGTGCGGGTTGTGGCTAAGGGTTCTGGACGTCCAAGTAAGGGCTGGAATTAGGGTTTTGAGGCTTCCTAGGCTATGGTGACCTAATCTAAGGGTGGCTAAGGCTTGGGGAAGCTTCTAGGTTGTCTTTAGGGTAGGGTGGACCTAAGTTCTTCAGAATTTACTACTTTATTCCTACTTAACGGAATAGCATACCTCAACTCCCTTACATTATTATCTACTACATCTACTCTAGGCCTTCTATTCCAGCTCTACTGCAACTATAGCTTCAGGTCCAACTTCAGATCCAGTCTCAGGTCCAGCTCCCGAGCTTCTTATTACCTGCAAATTATATAATGCATTTAATCAGTACATTAAAGCATTATTTTATGCATAGCTACAGAAAAATTGTAAAGATGCAAATAATGCTTATGCATGCATGAACTATACTAGCTTATGCTAAGTTCTAGCCTAATTTAGGTCAATTAAGACCTATGATTGCTGCGCAATCATTAGGCTAGCCATGGCCTCAGCTTCTACCCACTTGGAGAAGTAATCCACTGCCACTAGTATAAAGTGCTTTAGAGCCGGCATTGGCGGAAAGAAGCCAATGAAATCCATTCCCCATTTCGCGAAGGGGATGGGTGACATGATAGGCACCATTTTTCCCAGTGGCAAGTGGTGCAGCGTGGTGAACTATTGGCACATATTGCACTTACGCATAAATTCCTTGCATTGTTCTTTCATCTGGGGCTACAAGTACCCTGCCTAAAATAACCGGGCCATGAGTTCTTTGTACCGTTGATGGTTCCCGCATATGCCTCCGTAGGCATCTCGGAGGGCTTGTGATGCCTCCTCTTTTTCAAGGCAGTGTAACAAGGGGGTGTAATACACTCACTTGTACAATTGCCCCTCTATTAAAATATAACTAGAGGCTTTCAGGCATAATGCCTTAGGTCGCAATTCCCTCGAGGGTAGATCGCCAATGTTGAAATAGGTGATGATAGGTGTCATCCATGATTTGGATTATTCTATCATGAACATTCTAGGAGCGAATACTTTTGGCTCCTTCAGGGCATGGAGACATATGTCTTCTTCCTATTCTAGCAAGATTGCTGAGGCCAGGTGGGCCAGAGCACCCACCAGGGGGTTGTTGGATCGAGGTGCACGACTAGTTGCGACAATCTTGAAATATAACAACTCCTTGATCTTGTCAACATATAAGATCATATTTGGATCCCTGGCTTAGTACTCGCCATTGACTTGACTGGCGACCAACTACGAATCCGTATAGATTTCCAGTGAGGAGATGCCTCTTGACTTGGCAACCCTGATGTTGGCTAGTATGGCCTCGTACTCTGCCATATTGTTGGACATGGGGAAGATAAGTTTGATGGTGTACTTAGGAGTACTGCCATCTAGGGAAGTCAAGGCTATGCGTACCCTAGACCTGACTATCATGAAAGAACCATCTACATTCAACTTCCAAGGCATAGTAAGGAAGGCATCTGGGTCTGTGAATTCTGTTGTAAAGTCTGCTTAGACTTGACCTTTGATCGATCTCCTTGGCTGGTACTGAATGTCAAACTCCACCAATTCAATGGCCATTTAATCTATTGTGTAGACCCTGTGGGTTTATGCAGAATTCAATGCAAAGGGTCATTAGACAAGACTACTATGGAATGGATATGGTAGTACAGGCATAGCTTTCTAGCAGCAATCATCAACACCAGCCGGAGTATCTCAATCACCGTATACCTAGCCTCTGCGCCTTGATAGATTTTGCTAATGAAGTATACTAGTTGTTACTCCCCTTCTTGTTTGCTGACTAGGACAACACTGATGGTGAACATGGATGCTGCCAGGTATAAGAATAAGGACTCCTCAGCCCTAGGAGCCATCAAGATGGGAGGATTTTTAAGGGCTTCCTTTACTTCCTCTAAAGCTTTCTGGCAGTACAGAGTCCAATGGGCGACGTTGTAGCCTTCACCCTTTTTCTTACATTCAAAGAAGGAGAGACATTTGTTAGATGATAGAGACAAGAATCAGCTTAAAGAGGAGATCTTACTAACTAGTGACCATTTCCCTTTCAGTGTGCTTGGTGGTTCCAAGGCCATGATCGCCTAAATTTTTTCAAGGTTGGTTTCTATTCCTCTATTGAAAACCAGGAACCCTAGGAATTTCCCCACTAAAATGCCAAAGACACATGTTTCGGGGTTCAGGCGGAGGCGGGTGTCCCTTAAGACATGGAATACCTCTGCCAAATATTCTATGTGCTACGTGAAATTTGATCCCTTCACCAACATGTCATCAATATACACCTCAAATGATTTTCCCATTAAATAGGTAAAAAACATGCTTATAAGGCACTAATAAGTTGCTCAAACATTTTTAAGCCAAAGGGCATGACTCTATACTAAAATAGACCCCTATTTGTTATAAAAGAGGTATGAGGTCTATCTGCTGGAGCAAGGCTTATTTGATGGTACCCGCTGTAAGCATCAAGGAAGGACATGTGGGATTGACTGCTACAGGAGTCCACCAGAGCATCAACCCTAGGTAAGGGTTGATAGCAATTTTTACGTGATTTGTTAAAGCAGGTTTTTGAATGGTTGTAATGCATAAAATTGATCGACTTTTATAATTTATAATCGAGATAGGGTGAGTATCTAGGGTCGTCTAAGGAGACCAATTTGTTAGTCAATTAAGTGGTTCTATCTCTCACCAACTCAAATCATCACTTGTATTTCTTTGTATTTTGATTTTGCAAATTTTTAGGTTTTGAAATAATCAGAGCACGAATGCAAAGAAAGCTACATGAAAAAGCCTAATGACTAGAATCTAATTGAAAAAATAAACTTCTCTGTAAGCTCACCCTAGGTGTGTGGAGACTTAGGATAATTAGAGAGAGTGTGTGGTGCACTAAAGCTATTAACAAAAAGCTATAATTCAAAGCACATGAAAAGATGGAAGTTAGATATTGAAAAGCACTTGAATTAAAAATGAGCAGTTGAAATTACAAGGTTCTTGGGGAGCTCAATTACACTACTAGAAAAATGGCATTCACCATCGGTAGTTGCCACCATTTTATAAAGCAACAGTGATATGTTTTTTGTCATCATTTGTTGGATTAACCCACGGTGAATACGTCTTCAAAATTTGGCCGCAGCACTTGACAAGGAGAACAACAATTGTTGCTCACAGAAAAATTTAATATGGATAATCGCTATCATTTTCTATACGAAGTGACAGGGAATCGAATGCACCACCAACCCAAATTAATTTGCCCGCGCATTGAAAAAGTTGGTGTGATGTTTGTCATTGTTGTCTAATTAAAGCAAGGGCAAAGGTCCATTTTCTATACCAGCACGCAGGCCCTCTCCTCCCCGATCACTATTTCAATTTCCAAACCCTTACCACCCTCCCCGCTTCGTTAGAGGTCCTCGTCGCCACCCCTCCTCCTCCTCAGGTCACGCCTCCTCCTCCTCACACATTGTCATTCCTCCTCATCGATTATCCACGATCTCCTCCTATCCTTTGACCTCCTCCCCGATGACCTCCTCCTCCTCCTCCCCAACCTCATGCTCGTCCTCCTCGCCCTCCTGGACGTCCTCCTGGACGACCTCCTCGCCCTCCCGGACGACCTCCTCGTCCTCCTCCCATCCCCGTGCTTCTCCTCCTCACCCTCCCCGACACCCTCCTCCTCGACCCCCTCCTCCTCCTCCTCCTCCTCCTCCCCATTTTTCTGCCGCCCCCTCCTTCTCCTCCTCCCCATCCTGTCACCCCCTTCCTCCTCCCTATCCTACCACCCCCTCCTCCTCCCCATTGGCGTTGCCCCCTTCTCCTCCCCATTGGCATTACCCCCTCCTCCTCCTTCTCCTCCTCCCCGAAGACCTCCTTTTCCTCCACCTCCTCCCTGTCCTACCGCCCCCCTCCTCCTCCCTATCCTACCATCCCCTTTATCCTCCCTAAGCCCCTCCTCCTCCTCCACCTCCCCATCTTGCCACCCCCCTCCTCCTCCCTATCCTACCTGCCCCTCCTCCATTAAATAAATATATATCCATTATATATATATATAATGGATTAATCAATTGTTGTGGTTAGTGGATTAATCAATTAACTTCTAAAGCATAGAAACAAGATATGCAACCTTGAATGTTGGGGTTAGTGGATTAATCAATTGTCAAGTCTGGGCAGCCTAAGCGAGTCCTTCCCAAGGGCATATGCAGCAACTGCAAACAGCAGGGTCACCGTTAATGAATGTTGGGATGATGCTAATGCCAGATGGAGTATAGCAGGCACTAGAGTGCTTGAGGGAGGGTGCACACAGGCTGAACAGGAGCTCTTGCTGGCTGAACTTGAGGCATTCCAACCGGTGGAAGGGACAGATTGCTTCAGATGGAAATGTGGTCTTTTCATCCCAGCTAAGGCATATAAGAGTTTGATGGCTTACTCAAACACAGATCAGTCGAGGGAGGACAGGGAATGTGCCAAAATTTGGTCTTTGAATATTCCATTGAAGATTAAGATTTTCCTATGGCTATGTAGGTGTAATAGCCTGGTGACCAGTGATGTGAGATCTAGAAGGATGGGTGCTCCCACCCAAAATTTCCCCTTATGCGACTTCCCATCAGATAGTAGGATGCATTTCTTCTCATCCTGTCTACTGACAGATCAAATTTGGAGGAGTGTATGTGGCAAAGCTCTTCCCACATGTGAAGACATATGGAGAAGACTTCTGCCGAAAGGAGAGTGGCAAGTGAAGATGGTTGGAGTCATGTGGTGTGTGTGGCATGCTTGGAATGAGCATTTGTTTAGAGGGAGTTCTATAAATCTTGGGAACATGTTTAGGGAGTGTCGGGGATTTGTAAAGGAGTGGAGTGATTCATTGTAATTCTTTTAAAAAGTTTTGAATAAAATGTTCCTGGTCTACTATCGTCATCGATAGCACTCCTCATCTTTCCAAAAAAAAAAAAAAAGATATGCAACCTTGAAATTCCTCGGATTGCTTCCTTGTTGGACAAAATAGAAGATTTTGCTTAATTTCCATTTTTGTTTCATAGTCATAATACTTTTGATTTTCTTTTTTGTATGAATTTCTTGTGTTCTAAGACACCAAATGGAATTAGATACCTTGTTACAATTGTGAGGCATAATCAGAAATCCATTAGAAACTTGTTAGATCAAATTTGAGCTTAGATAGGGCCAAATAGAACATTGTAGTTGTAGGTAGTTAGTTAGCATATATGATGACTGACTTTGTGTGCTAGCTCTATATGAAATCCTTGCAACCATAAACTACCTGGAAAATGATACGACCCTTAGCTAAAATGGATAAACCCTATCCAAATAAAATATATTAGGTGCAGAATAATTTAAGCTTAGAACTACAAGAATCTAGAGACAATTACAGTTGAAGCAAACCATAAACAACTTCGAAATATGACAACAATAGCATAGAACTTGAGGTACTTCATTGGTAGGTTCTTGTTGCATAAGACTAAACTAAATTAGAGTGACTTGATGGGACAAAAGCTACAAATGTAGAGGAATCTTAATTTTGAAATTACACTGTAAGGTTTTTCGGGGATGAGCTTAATTAGCTAATGAGCTTATAGTTAAACAAGTAAATATTGAGGCATAAATGATAATGAAAATTAATGGATGAAACTTGGGAAAGTATCCAAGGTTCCAAATAGGCAAATGAACACATCTTCTCAAAACTTAGAGGTTGGGATGGCTTCCTATGCTAACCATTTCAAAACCACTCATTTGACTTTATTTTAGAAAATAACGTGTTTATTTCCTTTTCATCAAACCATCTTGCACGACATTCTAACTATTTGAATACATAACTATCGACCTTAGCCACACCACAGATCATTAACGAAATCTGACTTTTACTGTACAATTCATGTAGTTATAAGTATATAGATAATAATGTGCTATTTACTTAATTCTATTTCTAAAATTATAGGTTCTTACTGATGGGCATTATTTGAGGTTGTACTACTTGGAGGTATAATTTTAATGGATTTTATTTATTTAAATGATAATATATGTTTTTGTTAGATGTGGGGTGTGCCTACATATTATTTTTTGTCATTAAATGCATGTGGGGGTGCCCACTTTTAGGAATAGATGTGTGAATATTATTTTTAATGTGATTCATTAATGCGAGGTGTGCCCACTATTAATGTTATTTTTAAATGTAAATGATTCAATTTTTATGTGGGGTGCACCCACTTTCATTTGTTTTATTATTTGGCTATGCAGATTTATAAAAAAATTCAAATTTTAAAGCGAAACGCTGTGGAATCTTTTAGAATTTCTTTAATGTACAAATTAGTTATTGTTTAGAAACACGCACTTGCTAAGGAAGATATAAGCACGTGAAACTAAGCATCAGGTATTCTAACCCATAGGTTCAAAGTCCTCAAAGTCAAATTGTGTCAAATTACTTGCCTGTCGAAACTTATGATAATGTTATACAGACAATGCAGGAAGTGTATCTATACCTCACTTACATGAATGATGTGTTATCTCTATGGCATGCCATAAGACACGATCGACTAAAGAAGGTCCTTGAAGATTTGATCACAACTTAGGTTTTCTCGTTACATGTAACCTTGTGCGGTCAAATTTCGGTTACTTCTTCCTACTCTTCTCTGGTATAACAACTAATCTTATATAGTTTAATGTGGTACCCTTAACTGGGTGTTAAAGAAAATCCAGTTAAGGTTAGTATTGGGGGTATACCAGAGAAGTGAGGGGAGATGCTTCCGAAATTTCATTACACAATGGTTACATGTAACAAGCAAACTTGAGTTGTGATCAAATCTTTGAGGATGGGCTATAAAGTGAAAATCTTAATCAAGAAACACATCATTCAATCCTTTTCCTTCCTAATAAGTTATTTGTTTACATTAAATTTTAGGTTATAATGGATAAATCTTAGATTAGATTGTGGGGTTTAGATTACACCAGATGTACGGATGGAGTAATTTCATTCCTGGATTGGAACTTTAATAATGATAGGAAGATATTTAAGCGAGGAGACCAACTCGATAATAACTTCTACCCATGAAGATGTTTGAATGGTTCCTTGTATGACCGTAACACTGTGCTTAAGCACTTGATTTGTAATGGGTGGTGGAAGTATTACACTACTTGGGTAGCTAATGGAAAGGAATTTACTGAGGAAGTCATAAACAACGAAAACACTGCTGACAAAGAGATCGACAAGGAAATTGCTGACAGTAAAGGTGAAGAAAAACAAGAAATGTTGAACGAGATGAGAACAGGAAAGGATATAAATACAAATGACGAAGATTCATTCAGTTGTGATCCATTCAATGATGCTATTAAGGTGGTTGAGGATCCTATTGCTCCTAGTGTTTCAAGAATGTCTATGTTGTTGTTTCTATTGAAGATGTTTTAACTAAAGGTTATGAACAAAGCTAGCGCTAAATTCATATTAGAAATACTTCAGTTTATTGTTGAGCTATTGAATAACCCTAATGCTTTTCCAGCTTCATGATACAAGGCAAGAAAATAATTCGTAAGCTTGGTTTGGACTATCAGGAGATCAATGCATGTCTGGAGACTGCATTCTTTACAAAAATGAATTCGCAAACTTGAGTAATAGTCCTGAATGTGGACATGAGAGATATAAGGGAGGTAAAAATGAAAGTAAGAGGAAACAACCTCAAAAGGTTCTTCGTTACTTCCCATTGACACTTAGGCTTCAACGCCTTTTTATACCAACTAAAACTACATGGTGGATGACATGGCACCAGGATTCTAAATCTTAAGATGGAAGAATACATCATTCTACTGATTCAGATGAGTGGAAGAGATTTGACGAAAGAATTAATTCATTGGCTTTAGAAGCAAGGAACGTATCGTTGAGTCTTGCAAGTGATAGATTCAATCGATTTATGAGTATGTACCCATCATACTCTATATGGCTAGTGGTAATGGACACTTATAACTTACCTCCTTGGTTGTGTATGAGATCGTCATTTATAATGCTGACCCTATTAAACCCTGGTCCAAAACAACCAGGAAATGCAAGAGATGTTTATCTCCAGCCATTAATCGATGAACTAAAATAGTTGTGGTACACCAGCGTGAAGACGTATGATGCAGAAAAGTGATAATCCCATAATATGTATGCAGCATTATTGTGGACCATAAATGACTTTCCAGTGTATGCAAATTTTGTCAAGTTTGAGCACTAAAGGAAAGCATGCTTGCCTAGTCTGTATGGAAGATACTCATCACCTATGACTGCCAGAAAATAAGAAGTTATGTTACTTAGGGCATTGCAAATTTCTACCCATTGAATATAGATGGTGAACGTCACAATTCAGGAGTAAATTTTAAGGTAGGATGTGTCAATATTCAAACAAAAATCCAAAGAATAAACTTAGTATAGATTCTATGAGGTTGCTGGGTCAGGTTATAATTAATAGATTATAAGAAATGGGTGAGATACGGTTGGGTCGACCATTCAAACAAGACTAGACGACCTTGGGAAATTCTGCATTTCAAAAGAAACATTTTCTTTATGAAGCTGCCATATTGGAAAGATCTTACAATATGTCATAATTTAGATGTTATGCATAGCAAAAAGAATCCGATGGATAGCATCTTAGATGTATTAAATCTGACTGATGATCCAAAGGACAGTGAAAATAAGAAAAGACATGAGGAGATTTTTCAAGTATTGATATGCAAGTATTGTTTCCACTAGCAATATGAGGGATACTGCCTAAGGCAGTTATTGATTCATTTACAAGCATGAGCAGATTTTTCAAAGCTATTTGTTCGAAAATGCTACAAAATGATATGTTGGATCACTAGGATAAACAAATAGTCATTACTCTTAGTAAGATGGAACATATTCTTCCCCCAGCCTTCTTCGATGTAATGGTTCATCTCACATTACATCTTGCAAATGAAACAAGAATTGGTGGACCTATACAATTCAGATGGATGTATTATGTAGAGTGATTTTTGAAAAAGCTTAAAGACTATGTTCTGAACAAGGAAAAGTTGAAAGGTTCAATTGTAGAAGATTATCTCATGGAGGAGTATATAAATTTTACCCTATGTACTTAAATTAAATAAACAACCGCTTTAATAAACTTCAAAGAAACTATGACGGGGAATACAATGATAATGATGAAGAATGCTTGTTAAATTTTGATATTAGAGGAAGGTCGATTCTTCAAACAGAGTACAAGGCAATTTCAGAAAATGATAGACGCTGGGCATATCTATAAATTTTAAAACAAATTCCTAAAATTGATGCATTTTATGAGGAATTTGAACGATTACCTCTTTCAAGGATATCTGAATTTGGCTTCCTAAATTGGTTTAAAGACCAAGTTAATTAATTGAAGGAGAATAAGGACCTATGATGGATATCGGATTTTGATGTAATTGTCGATACATCATGCACATTACCACTCTGGGTATATAACAAATGGGTTCAGATTAAAAATTAAAGAAATTTATGACAGAAAGGTTACACAAAAGGTAGGAGTTGTAGATTCAGATCTTTCTACCAATCCAGATGAATACTATGGTGAAATCAAAGAAATAGCAGATATCAGTTTTAGATATGATAGTAGAGTTGTCATATTTAAATGTCATTTGTTTAATGTTTTGAAAGAGGCACTGGTTTCAAAATTGATAAAAAACATAATTTCTTGAGTTTAAATCGTAATAATTAAATTCTTCAGTCTAATGAACCATTTACATTGGCATGTCAAGCGGCATAAGTTTTCTACGACCTCAATAATTGCCAAAGGTGCTAGGTTATACCAAGAAGAACAGTACCGCGCAATCATTTTGATGCACAGTCTGAAGCATACCAAGAATTAATGTGTGAAGTTCATATAGATTCAAATGCAATAGATGTGGATATCTAAGATTAATAACAATTTCTTTACATTGTTTCATTTTTGTTTTACTTATGCAAAAAAGTTAAATAACCCGAGCGTTAGATATTTGGTAGTTAGGCTATCGTATGTACTCAAGAGTCAAATAGGGATTCATATTCAATTTATTTTGTTTAAATCAATTCCATATTCAAATTAAACAAAACTAAACTTCTACTGGTATTTTCTATATACTAGAAATACTAAAACTTAAAACTAATCATGCACATATGTTCAAAATATGTTACTCTTACTCACTACAATTATTTATTTATTTATTTAAATTATTTTAATAAGATAATAATGTGTTATTTAATTACTTTTATTTTTAAAATTACAGGTTATCAGTTACAGGTATACTCGGAAGTTGTAGTTAGAGGTATAGTTTCAATGTTTCTAATTTAATTGAACAATATTATAAGTTTCTTCTAGATGTAGGATGTGCCTACATATTATTTTTTATTTCATTGAATGGATGTGGGGTATGCCTACTTGTGTGCTTCATTTTGGATGTAGGGTGTACATACTTGTATTGTTTATTTGTTTTATTTGAATGGAAGTGGGGTATACCCACTTGTTTGCTTTATTTGTTTTATTTCAAGGAATGTGGGGTATATCCACTTGTGTTCTATGCAGGTTTATAGAAAAACTTTAAATTTTAAGGGGAAACTCTGTCAATTTTTTTAAATTTTTTTAATGTTAAAATTACAGGAGTAACTATGGTTGGGGGTGGATACCCAAGGGCTGGGTGTGGATTAACGGATGGGATTAAGGAGGATAAGGCTCAAGTAAGAATGTTGTGTTGATGATTGTAGCATTGGATAGTGGTGGATATGGGGATGAAGAGGATAGCTAAATGAAATTGTTGATGGATGGTTAGCCAAGGTGGATGGGATGGTGGATATGGGAGTTATGGGCAAGGAAGGACATGGAGATCGTGGATAGGCTGAGGAGTGGAGTGGCTAGCCATGGATGATAGTGGATAGTGAGGTGTTGGTGGTGGTAAAGTGGATGGATAAAGAGGTGGTCGTAAATGGTGGTAGAGAGTGTGGTGAAGATGAGAGGTGTTAGGTGTGTAATGGAGGTAGAATGGGTGTGGTAGTGGCATAACTAAGATGAGGAGAAGGTGTTGATGGTGGTGGTGGAGTTGGCTATGAATGATGAAATGGCGGTGGAGTGATAGTAAAGGGCACGGCTATGTGATAGTGGAAGTGAAGGTGGAGGTGCTGGCCATGAGTTGGTGATGGAGATGAAGGTGGACTGGTATGGATGGTAGGATGAAAATGGAGGTTGTGTGTGTGTGTGTGTGTATGAGTATGTATGTGTGTGTATGCAAAATGTCCAATTGTAAAAGGGTTTTAGCCTTCTGTTTACTTGAGTGGGCCAGCTTATCATCTAGTTTCATGTTATATTTCATTTAGTTTACTTGTATAAGTTGGATTACCCAACATTTCGTTGTAATAGCAATTTCTATATGCAGGTTTATAGAGAAACCTCCAAATTTAAGGGGAGACTGCCAAAATTTTAAAAATTTTTTTTAATGTTCGGCAAAATTTTTTCATTAATGATTTATATATTAATGACTTCCAACTATATTAATTATTGCATTTATTTCTTATTATAGATGAAGAGGTTTAGGAAAAACTCAAAAAAAAGGATCCCCCTGAGACATAGCCATCCACCCAGCTCTAGCCATCTCCTCAAACTCAGCCACCCCACAACAGCAGACTCAGCCATCCCCCAACACTAGGCTCCACCCAGTCACGTTTTGTACAACCCGAGGACCTGGCATGTTTACTATATGGGGAGGGGAAGGGAAAGGAGGAGATTGCCCCTACTTTGCTAGCGTGACTAGAGGATGATCTAGATTATGGAGCATTAGATGAGGAGGACGAAGATGAGAATGATAACATAGAGGGAGAGGATGAGGGAGATGAAGAGGGGGAGGATGAGATGGTGGGGAGTACGTCCCCAGTTCATGTGGACCCCTTAGTGACGTGAACAAGTGTTGGTCAGAAGTACTTTTAAAAAGTAAATTACTTTTATATTTCAATTTTTATTATAACTTTAGAAATATATAATGAATATGATTATTGTTTACATAGCTAAAGTAAGAAGAGCACAGGGGAAGGCAAAGAATCTTGACCTCCAGCATGTCCCTAAGGGCCTGAGAATAACGATAGTATTGGAACCACAAGGGAGGCAAAGAATTACCCAGGCTTCATTGGTCAAGTGGGCACACAATGGTTAAGTTCATTATGCCCATTTGCTACTTAGACTAGAGGAAGGTGCCTGCAAAGTTGAAGAGGCAGCTCCTCCTATAGTTGGAGGTAATTCCATGTATCTTAAATATTTCTTTTATAACTTTATCTTAAAATTATTATCAAGTAAGATTGAGATATTTTTTAGAAAATAAATGTAGGTGAGTTACAATTGGGGTAATGACCCCATTGCCTCTTGATATATCCTTAAGCACGCCGTCAAACTCCACAAAGATTAGAGGACAAAGAATAAGAGAAAGGTAATAATTTTTAAACATTGACATTTTTATTATGCACATAATTTCATTTATTATTTCTAACATTTTATATTTGGTATTTAGTTTTTCTCGAACTGAGTACACCCGATGTGGCAATGGAGAATTGTCCTCCTAATGTCTTTCTTGAACATTGGAGGCAGGCATGTGAGCATTGGCTGGATTCCAAAGTGGAGGTTAGTAATAAATTAAAAATGATTCTATTAATTTCATATATCTTAAAATATTAAAAAATATTATTGTGTATATAATTTCATATATCTTAAATTCATAAAAAATATTATTGTGCATATTAATTTATACATATCAACTCTTTCATAATCGGAGCAAGAAAAGAAAAATAAGGCCAATAGGGCCAAAGCTCCATCATAAACCAATTGTTTGGGTTAAAGGATCATCGAGATGATTAGAAACCATTACGTAAGTATTATAACTACTTCGCACTTGAATATTACTTAATTATAAGTTATCTTAATATAATTGTATCATTTTCATATTTTCTGTCCGGTACAGATGATGGGAGGGAGATGAGTAAGATGGATATCTACAAGGTCACCTACAGTAAGGTTATAGCTGAGGGTGCTCATAAGTAGATTCATTAGACATACCAGGAGAGACACGTAAGTTTCCTAAACTCAAAAAATTTATAACTTTGTACATATATATTATAATAATATTTTTTAACACATTTAAGAGCAAATGGTACACTTGGTTCATCCCCCCATTGACGAGACCTCCGACAGTATCCAGCAACCTTTGGATTTAAAGGAGGCATTTAGGAGAGTGATTCCACCAGACCACGGTGATTTTGTTTGTAGTGTGGAAAGGGTACACACCTTGTCTAGCTGGTATGGGAGGAAAGGTGCCGTCTCATCTAGTGTCGTCGATCAGCTACATCAAAAGATCGGCACACTACAGAAATGAGAGGAGGAGATGAAGAATTGAATGGATGCCATGCAGTCAGAGATGAGTAGGATGGATATAAGACCGAGAGGCTTCTATCCCTTCTTCTGAAGAAGGGTCAGTCAAAGCATCCGTCTTCATCAGGTCCCAGCATCCATAGACGAGATGATGATGACATGGGCTATGCAGGTGGAGCTAGTGGCATCGGGGCAACAGTATTTTGATTTTTATCCATTTCCTTTTTTATATTTTCATGTTTCCCTTTTTATATAAATATTTAATTTTTAAACTTTTTTGGTACTAGACTTTATATTTGTGAAATATAAACTTCTCTTCATTTTCATTAGCTATTTTTATATAAAAGTAGGTCTTTAAAGTTGGTTTAGTAAGTATTTCCCATAATTTTCACATTTAAAAAAAAAACTACATTCACCATCGATTTTCCGACAAAATGATGACATTAAAGGTTAAATTTATTAGAGAATATTTATATTTGTCATCTCTTACTTGAGAAAGCAATGACAAAAAATGTAACTTTAGTTTTCCCTAAAAGGTATATGCCGTCGCTTATTTGGGAAAGTGACGGCAAAAATATTTTATTTATTTAAACGACAACGTATTCATTTAAAAGAAGGTGAAACTTAAGAAAGGGCATGCTAACGCAAGAAAAAGTAACGTACAAATGCCGTCGCTTATTTTATAAGTGATGGGAAATAAAATTCCCATCAGTTATCAAATGATAGCAAAATATCCAATCCATTCGTTGGTCGAACAATAATTCTATGTCGTATGTTCCTTGTAACCGACGGGAAAAAGAAACAATGATGCTACTAATAGTGTCACTTAGTGGTGTCGTGTAAAAGAGCTTTGCCGTTGGTTTTCAACCGATGGAAAAAGTGAAAATTGTTGTAGTGTCATGTGAATGGCACCACACAATTAATCCCCAAGTAGTGAAATGCTTAAACTACTACAAAAGTAACAACAAAAGAAAAAAAGCAAAGTAGAAGCTTCTCCCAAAATGCAGAAACAATCCTCG
Organism: Thalassia testudinum; assembly: GCA_037157565.1. NCBI lineage: Eukaryota > Viridiplantae > Streptophyta > Magnoliopsida > Alismatales > Hydrocharitaceae > Thalassia > Thalassia testudinum. The sequence continues at coordinate 4,062,690 of JAZHRO010000073.1, read as the reverse complement.
CTCCAGACTCAATAGCTCTTGGCCTTGAAGAGGATGCTCCCTGCTCCTTGACTGCTTCTCTTCCCAAGGTGGACATCCTCCACCTTAACTCCTTCTTGCCTGGCCATCCTCCTTGAGGGGAAGTGCTCCTTAGTGTGGAGACAAGGAAGAAACAGGTAAGAGTGAACACCAAAGGGACAAGGTAGTGTTCCCTTTGATCACCTCTCTTCTCTTCTTTTTTGGACGTCCACTATAGGTATAATATAGGAAGCATTGGTGGATCCAAGGATGAGAAAAATGGTAGGGATGGGGGGTCTTTTTATAGGCTAGTATGGGTGGTGGTTAAAGGGCGAATGGGTCTTTTTGGTGGCCAAATGAGTGGTGGAGAGAAACCTATGGATGGCCCCAAAAAGGTCCTTCTAGAAGGTGGTGGATTGGCACCTAACTAGAGGGTTAGGATGGCATGTTGAATGGAGTGTAGGGTTGAGATGGCATGAGGTTTTTGGCACCAAGGAAGGTGGGAAGTTAATTGGTGCAAGGCACCCTTTGGTGGACGTCCACCATAAAAGGATTCCTTGCATTTTGATGCCAAGTGTGATTGCTATGGAGGCTGCCCATGAAGGGGTGCTTGGGAGGCTTTTAGGTGCCAACTTAAAGGTGGTTATGGTGGTGTGTGGACAGCCATTGATGGGTGGTTAGGAAGCTTCCTTGGCACCATGGTGATGGGGTGCGTTGGAGGATATTTTGGAACCAAGTGAAGGGCTGCTATGGAGGGTCTTTCTTGGAGCCAAATGAAGAGGTGCCATGGAGGGTTTTTAAGAGCCAATAGGTAGAGGGTTTAGGCTATGGTAAACGACCATGTGGTGGAGAGGGAGTAGGGTAGGAGCTGAAGTAGTGGGGGAGCTAGCTCTGCTAACTAGTAGCTTAGCTAGATAGAGGATGAGCTGGAGGGAGCTTCTCTGAGCTAACATGAACTAGCCCTAAGCTTAGTGAGGTTAATGAAGAGTGGTCTAAGAGCTCCACAACTGGCTTAGCTAGCTAAAATGAGTTGGGATTGAATTGGATCCAGCTAAGTTGAGTTGGGATCCAGCTACTAGAGCTTCTATCTTCACTTGCTCCTTGTGCTTTCCCCTATTGCCAAGGTTTCTATGATTTCCAAAGTATTCATCCCTGGCAATCAAATGATAACTACATAAGATAATCTAAAATAAATGCTAATGCATGCTAAATGTAATGAGGTCATGCAATGCAACTGTCCAAACCCTAGGAACTCGAAATGAATGGATGTTAAGGATGATGATAAATTAGCGTTTATCAAGGGGAACACATCCGTTGGGCAGGCTTCATTCAAGTTGGTGAAGTCAACATGCATCCACCACTTGCCGTTCGCTTTCTTCACCGTGACTACGTTGGGCAACTACACCAGGTACAAGGACTTCTCAATGAAGTTGGCTTCTAAAAGCTTATTGACTTCTGCTTTAGTCACTTGTCATTGTTCAGCTGAGTTATGTCTGTGAGCTTGTTTGACTGCCCAAGCATTCGTCTAGATATTGAGGTGATGCTAAATCAAGGACAGATCCACTCCCGATAGGTCATTGGCATACCATGCAAATACGTTCGCATTGGCCCTTAGCAAAATTAGCAACTCCTGAACTTTGGAGGGATCAAGGTCTGCCCTGACCTTAACGAGCTTGGTGACATCATCACGGTATAGCTATATAGCCATGGCTGAAGAGCATGACTAAAGCTCTGAAGTAGCTGGCAGATCAGCCGGATTTGCTTCCTGCTGAATCACCTAGACCTGGCTTCTTCTCTTCCCCCACTTTTGTAGCATGGGGGGTCGTGGTTCCATGGACCGCTCCAACTCATTTCGAAGGAGTTCACACCCAACCGTCTGATCCCCATGCACTATCCCCACTCCTCGAGGAGTTTGGAAGAGCATGAACTAGAAACAAGAGGAAGGGATCACCAGAAAAGCATGGGTTATTGGGCGGCCAATAATGCTATCAAATGCTGCTATCAACCCGACCATAATGAATGTGACCATTCTGTTCAGGTGCTTGTCCCCATCGCAAATAGATAAGGGCAAGCTAATTTCTTGCTTCAGCATCACCTTGTCATTTTTGAACCCCACTATTGGGTAAGTTGACGAGGAAAGTTATTCTTCTTTGAACCCTAACTTAAGTAGTGTCTTCCAGAATAGCATGTCCACTGCATTGCCTTCGTCTACTAGGAGCCTAGGCTGGAGTTATCCCGCAAACAAGAGAGTCACTAGGAGTGGATCCCTATGCTCTGTTGGGTTAGGCAGGATGGAGAACAGCTTCAAGGTCACCTGTTTGACGGTACCTCTCTCTCTCCATTGAAGGGTAGGAAACACACTATGGGGGCCATCCACTCGGGAGGAATAGTTTGCTGGCTTAGGGTGGCATTGACCCTGAAGATGACCTCATCCTCTACATCCGTTGGCTCAGGCGACGAGAGGTGAGCATTCTAGGGTAATGCTGCCTTCACCTCCATGACTTGACGATGTTATTCTACGGGGGTGAGCCAAGGAGACACTACTTACTCAATTTGATGGGCATCAGACCCGCCTGGCTCCTATTCTACCATGAAAACCATGTTAACCCCTTGGAGTTGTTGAAGCTTCTCCTTGTGGTATGATAGAGAAAAATCACTTGATTAAATTAGCAATAGAATGACTTATCGTTGTAATTTATGTGGTGGAAATCTCTCAATCAAAGATTAAAATAGATACCAATTTAAACCACAGAAAAGATGTCGTATCCACAGGGAGGTGTAGGCCTAATAAAATCACAAAAATATTATTTCAAAGATTATTTCCTAAAGTTATGTCATGCACACATGGAATAGATCATGAAATCTAAAAAGTGTGAGTGCATGAGGGAATAAAAGTGAACATGAGAGGATATGCACGCAATTTCAACTTAAAAAAAAAATAAATCCTTAAATCCTTCCACACCAATGGCACCAAATGTAAATTTTAATACGAGTTGCACTGTAGCAAAACAAGGAATTTGAAGCCCTTGTGCGTGCGAGGAGGAGAAGGGACGGATGGCCGTGCCATGCTCGGAGGAGGTTGAGGTCATCAAGAGGGTTCCAATGGCGGTGGTGGCATCGTCAAAGGTGGTTGGAGGTTGTCGGGCAGCAGGTTGTCCACTATCGGTGGTGGGTTCCTCCGCATGTGCACGTGGACTGCCGTCGACGTTTCTGATGATGTGGTGGCGCTCGTGGAGTCGAGGTGAGTGCGGTGGAGTCAACGGCGCGTCGAACGGATGGCTGTGGTGACGGCTGCGTGGAGGTGTTCGTGGTGGTCAATGGGTTCTTCTCTGTTGGTGAAACTTGAAGGAGGAGAGGAGAGGGTGCGACCGGCCGCTTGCTAGAGACAGAGGAAGGTTGCAGGGAGATCGTGTGGCTGTTCTCTTCGCACGGTCAGATGTTGCTGCAGGCACGTAAGGGGCTACGCACGGGAGGGGTTGGTGTTGCGCATTATGGTTGGCTGCGGTGAGAGGGTGGTGAGAGGGCCATAGTGCAGGCTCTGCTTCACGGTGCACACAGGGTCCATGGTGGTGCAGTTGGAGGTGATCCCTGTCCAAGGAAGTCCCGTAGCTCTTATCCCTCTCCAGATCCACAACCTCTGCCTTGCCCTTTGCATGCACAACTGCTGGATTTGAATGCCGGCAGAGGTGGACAATTATGGACATATCCTTCTTCAAATACTAATTATGTCCAACCACGTATTATACTTTTATTTTCTTCATGCACATATCAAATAAGACGTATAAATGTATGTATTAGAATGCAAAGCAGATACAAAAATATTCATAAGTTAAGATTAATTACTTCTTAGCTTAGGTCATTAGACTATAAGGAAATGTATTTCATATGTACATAAGCCAAATAAATGTCCAATAAATTGGACTCATCAAATGCCCCCATGCCTATGTTTTGCTAGTCTATAGCAAAAAGTGAAAAACAATGGAAGTAACCAAAAGGTTTCTTCTTTTCTTATTTCAAAAATTTAGAGATCCAGACAAATGTGAAGTGATAGTAGCCTAGGTAATGGATCCAAGTGAAAATAACTGACTTACACTTGCAGTTCATACTTACCTTTGGTAAAACTTCTATTAGGATAGGCAACTTCTTGCCTCAGAGATAAAGCAGAAAATAATCTGTAGTTTGACCCTGGCTTTTTGGCTTAGGTAGGAGAAACTAAGTTGAATGGATTAATTTTGGTGGTTCACACTCATCTGGTGCTACACGTAGTCCAGTACTATAGACTCTAGATCTCTAGACTATTAAGCAAGTCAACCTAGAGATAGGCTAAAAACTATGCTCTCTTTGTGTTCCTTTGTGCTCACTCACTTTCTCTTTTCTTCTTTTTCTTTCTTTTTTTTTTTTTTAGATCACATATCTCACTAGATTCTGCAGATGTACTCAATGTTTGGAGGCCTCACATGCCATTCACACTTCAGCCAGTATTCAGGCGATCAGCAATACTGACAAGTAGGTATGGGTCATATTTGGTGGTTTGCAATGGGTGTTTTTGTGGTTGCCTCAAAAACATTGACATATAATGAAAAAATGACATGAAGATAAACCCCAAACTTGGACTCTTTTCTTTTTCGTCTCTTTTTTTTTCATATTTTTCTAAAATAAATATTCCTTTTTTTTCTTTTGTTGCCTTTTTTTTATCACTAACACAAAACGATGCATACTATTATTCATAAGGCATAATTAGGGGTAATGATAATCAAGAGGATATTGCGTGGCTTATTTGGTAGAAGTGCCTATTCTCGGCACTGGGAAGGAATGGATAGGATGAGCGAATTTCTGACCTTTGCCATTACTATCCTCCTTCTGCCGAAGACTCTATGAAAGACAGTCGTAACCATCCACCATAGTCATAGTTTTATTAAGACTCAATCTCTATGTATCTGCCTTATTTGGTGACTCTCAAGAATTCACACAATGTACGCACATAGGAACAGAGAGTGAAAACTATGCCTAACTCTAAGGTATCCTTATCAATTATCCAAAACTTAAGAGTCCTTGTACTAGACTTAGCGTACCAGTAATCTCTCTACTTTCTTCTCGCAAATATGAGGTGGATCTAATAGAAGATAATATGACTGACTCCCTATTAATTGTCCAAGGGTTTAGTAGACTAAAAATGCTTATTAGTTTTCTACAAGGATCCATTACCCAGTCTACATGTAAGTGAATGTAACTGTACTGGATTCTAAACTTAAGAAACAATTTAAGAAGAAAAATATTTAATGGCACCTCCTTGATAAATTTTCTGCTAGTGACTAACCAATTCAGCTCAAGAAAATAAAAGATTTTTTTTTAAATCACTATCCTAAATGTACGCAAATATTTATAAATGCTATAAACATCTTTAGGTTATACTCACCCATGCCTAAGATTGACAATGTCCTCATTGGAAAAATGCAAACATAGAAGAATATCACCTGAGGAGGAGAGTGGGATGAGGTAAGGCTCCACAAGCCGAAGTGAATCCAAAACCTGGCCATCTGAAAGAGTAATATAAGGTTTAAGTCGCTGGCCATTTACCTTAAAGCTCACACCAAAAGTAGGGTTCCGAACTTCTACAGCTTCATGAGGGAAAGTATTAATAATAGCGTATGGCCCATCCCAACGGGACTTGAGCTTTCCTGGAAATAATTTAAGTCTAGAATTGAAAAGCCAGACCCACTAGTTGGGCTCAAAAGTCTTTCTAATGATGTGCTTATCATGGAAGACCATTATACGTTGCTTGCAAGCTTAAGAAGTTTCGTAGGCTTCATTACGAAGCTCCTCAAGCTCACTTAACTCTAACATACGTGCCTTTCCCACTTTATCCAAATTCAAGTTAACGTTTTTAATAGCCTAATAGGCATTATGTTGGATTTCAATGGGAAGATGGCACGCCTTTCCGTAGACAAGACGGAAAGGAGACATGCCCAAGGGAGTCTTATATGCGGTTTTGTAGGCCCAAAGGGCATCATTTAGTTTTTTAGACCAATCCTTACGGTCGGGCCTGACATTTTTTTCTAAAATTCATTTAATCTCCCTATTAGATACTTCAACTTGTCCACTCGTTTCGAGATGGTAAGGTGTGGCTATCATGTGGTTAACTCCCAAATTTTGGAGTAGTCTTGTGAAGTGTACGTTCTTGAAGTAAGATCCTCCATCACTTATGATCGTCCTTGGGCACCCATACCGAGAAATGATATTAGCCTGAACAAAATCCAAGAACATAGAATGGTCATTGGTTTGCATGGGTATGGCTTCTATCCATTACGATACATAGTCCATAGCCACAAGGATGTACTCATATCTGAAGGACACAGGAAAGGGACCCATAAAGTGGATGCCCCAAATATCAAAGATCTCAACAGGGAGGATAGGTTGCTAGGACATGTCATCCCTTTTTCTGATGGTTCCCGTCTGCTGGCAATGTAAACATGCACCCACATATGTATGTGCATATCAAAATAATGTGGGCCACCAAAAGCCAGACTGAAGAACCTTATGGGCTGTCTTTTTCCCACTAAAATGTCCCCCACAGTGGAGGTCATGGCAGAAACTTAGAACACTTCTTTGTTCTTCGTCAGGGATGCAACAACGGAAAAGCTGGTCAGGGCTTATTTTGAAAAGCTCAGGTTCCTCCCAGTGATAAAATTTAGCATCAGCAAGAAACCTGTCTTGCTTTTGCTTGTCCCAAGTACTGGGGGTAATGCCTGTGACCAGATAGTTCACTATGTCAGTGAACCAAGGAGTTTTGGCCTCCACGGCCATCAGAGACTCATCAGGGAAAGTCTCTTGAATACCACCAGCAGGGTTTGATGCCTCAATAGGGATCCTAGACAGATGATCTGCTACCACATTCTCGACTCCTTTCTTATCTTTAATTTCCAAGTCAAACTCCTGGAGTACCAGAATCCAACTAATTAGGCAAGATTTGGTGTCCTTTTTAACAAGAAGATGCTTTAAGGCAGAATGATCAGTGAACACCACAACCTTGGATCCCAAAAGATAAGACCAAAACTTTTCCAAAGCAAATACTACAGCAAGAAGTTCCTTTTCAGTGACCATGCAGTTTTACTGAGGATCTGTAAGGGTCTTGCTGGCATAATGCAGCACATGAGGTTTGCAATCAACCCTTTGACCTAAGACCGCTCCCCCTGCAAAATCAGAGGCATCACACATTAGCTCAAATAGGAGGGTCCAATTTGGTGCTTGTAGAATCGACGCGGTAATAAGGGCTTTCTTTAATACTTAGAAAGCCTCGCCACATCTATCATCAAAATCGAAGGTGACATCCTTCGCTAATAGGTCGTAGAGTGGCTTAGAGATTTTACTGAAATCTCTAATGAAGTGCCTATAAAATCCAGCATGGCCAAGGAAACTTAGAGATGGAATCAAAGATCTAACCTGACGAACATTGGCGGGCGATGGAAGCTTAGAGATGGAATCAATTTTTGTGGTGTCCACCTCTAATCCTCTCTCGGAAACTACATGCCCTAACACAATGCCCTGCTGGATCATAAAGTGGCTTTTCTCCCACCTAAGCACCAGCTTTGCCTCTTCCCAACGGGTTAAGACTTTATCAAGTTGCAAAAGGCATAGGTCAAATGATGAGCCGTAAATGGAGAAGTCATCCATGAAAATTTCAACAAACTCGTCCATCATATCAGAAAAGATAGCCATCATACATCATTGGAAAGTGGCAGGAGCATACATAACCCGAATGGCATTCGACAGAACGCAAATGTGCCATACAGACTCGTGAAGGCGGTATGCTCCTGATCGTCAAGAAAAATGACTATCTGATTATATCCAGAGTACCCGTCAAGAAAATAGAAGTACTTGTTCCCCACCAGTCATTCCAAAATCTGATCGATAAATGGTAAGGGGAAATGGTCTTTCTGGGTAGCCGTGTTCAAATGGCAATAATCAATGCAAACCCTCCAACTAGTTGAGGGTCTAGTGGTCACCAACTCTCCTTGTTCGTTCTCTTCCACAATGATTACTACCTTCTTGGGCACCACATGTATAGGGTTGACCTATTTACTATTTGAAATGGGATAAATAATCCCTTCATCCAGCCATTTTAGAATCTCCTTTTTAACAACCTCCCGCATATTAGGGTTAGGCCTTCTCTGCATGTCTCAGAAAGGTTTCATGGACTCGTCCGTGTATATATGATGCACGCAAAGGAAGGGATCAACACCCTTAATATCAGCAATTGACCAGGCAATTACTTCCTTATGCCTTTGTAAACACTCAAGCAGAGCTCCCTCCTGCGATTCAGATAATGCAGATGACATAATAATGGGGAGCATGTCATTAGGGCCAAGGAAAGCATATTTCAATATGCTCGAGAGGGGTTTCAACTCCAACTCAAGAGCCTTTTGGATTGAGGGTTTAAGTTGATACGTTCCCGCCTCAGGTAGCGAGTCTACCTTCACGGTCTAGGGTGGGGACAGAGACTCTGTGTGTATCCCCAGCAACTCTTCTAATTCTGGTATTTCCCCTTTAGTTTCTTCAATAATCGGAGGATGGTCCTTAGATATGACCTTTTGAAGGGGATCTCTACATAAGAGCGCTGGAGTAGTCTCCTCAATTATTTCATCAACAACCTCAATCTGAGAACAATCTTCAAATCCAAATTTCTTGTAGGTATCAAAAACATTCAACTGGATCTTCTTGTTCCCAAAGCCCATTTTAAGTGCCCCTGATCTACAATTGATAGAGGCATTGGGTGTGGCTAAGAAGGGGCATCCCAAAATAATGGATGGCTTGGTGGGCTTATTAGAAGGGTCAGTATCTAACACAAGAAAGTCAACAGGGAAGAAGAAGTCCTTCACTCTCACCAGAGCATCTTCCAGTAATCCCCGAGGTGTCTTAAGTGATCTGTCTGCGACCTGGAGGATGACTAGACTAGGTTTTAACTCACCTCCTCGCAAAAGGTCACAGACTAAGCTCGATAAAATGTTCACCCCTGCCCCCAGATCGAGCAGAGCCTCGTCAATGTGTTGGTTGCCTATAACCACCGAAATATACGGGGCCCCTAGGTCTTTCATTTTGGGGGGTGTTCCATGTTGGAGAACCAAGCTAACATGGTCAGGCAGGATGATTTTGGCTTGGACCTGTCTCCTAGATCGGTGCTTCTAGGTGCACAGGTCCTTTAGAAACTTGTCATAGGACAGGATATGTTTGATAGCTTCCAACAGAGGCAAGTTGATCTGGACTTGCCTAAAAGTGTCCATAATCTCCTCCGTCCTATCCTTAGCTCCAGGCAAGCCAATAGAAGATTCCCCAAGAGTAGATAGGTGATCTAGATAGGGCACCCTCGGCTTCTGGGTAGAGGGATCGTCATGGCGGGAGAGGGGTGGTGGAAGGACGACATCCTCATTGTGGGTGATTTCAAGTGAGGGAGAGTAATGTGGCTCTTCCTCGGTGGAGATGGAAGTCAGGTCGGGTGTAGGAGGGGAAGCCTGATAACCGTGAGAGTGTTATCAGGCTTGTCAATTTTCTTTCCACTCAGCACGATCACAGCTTGGGCGTTGACGTGGGTTTATGCGTGTGTGTTAAGGAGTATCGTTATAGTCGCACTTGCAACGTCAGTTTTAAAATAATTAAACGGAGGTGAGTCCGAGTGTTGGTCTCAGGGAGGCGTGGAAATCGGATTTTTGCTTATCACTTGTTGTCATGGAAAGTGCAGAGTTTTGCTTGCGAAAGATGCGATTTTGAAAAGCGAGAGAGAGAGAGATAGAGAGAGAGAGAGAGAGAGAAGGTTTAGGGTTAGAAAGCTCTTTATTTTGATCATGCAACTTGAACAGAAATTAAAATGGCATTTGGATGGAAAATAACTTCATTAAACATGCACTTGTAGTTCATGACTTACAACATTAAATACTTGCTTCAACAAAAGTAATAAAAAGCTTAAAAGAGAGAGGAGAGAGAGTGTGTGTGTGTGGAGAGAGACGAGGCAACCACGGCGGTGGAGGAGGCTCCGTCGGCGGCTCGTCGTCTCCGGCGATTATAAGAGTGCCTAAAGCTAGCTAAGAGAGGGGTAGAGTAGTTGCAAGGGGGAGTGAATGCCTTGAATGGTGGTTGGAGGGGGTTTAAATAGAGTTAAGGGCTTCCTAAAAGAAGGGGCTTTAGCGACATCCAGAGCGTCGGTGAAGCCCTCCCGCCGCTGGTCAACCGCCTGCCTCGTTCGTTCTCCTCGCGCGATCAACGGCCGCTGAACGAGAGCCATCCGATCAAAGATCGGACGACTGAGAGTCTTCCTCACCTGCGTTGGGATAGCGCCTCGGGACGCGCATCTCCGCCCGGCGTGCACGCCCGCGTGGACGCTCATAAGCTGCGATCGCGCCGTGTGGCAAGACCCTGGCCGCCCGCTGCTAATCGAGCGGCCCAATTTCTCCTCGCCCGTCGCCCGTCTTCACATCCCACTCCGCGCAGCTCGAACCCGCGTCGCCTGGGTGTGGGTGTGCACGCTCACCGTTGCACCATGCCCGTGCTTTGTAGTGGCGACAGCGGGCGGGCGCGCGAATCTCGGTCGTTCGATCGAAGATCGACGGCCGAGATTTGATCTCGGCTGGCTGAAGGCACGGCGAGCGCAGGGGCGAGGCTAACGTGGCGCAATATGGGTCGTTGATCTCCAAATCAACGTTCAGAACTTCTTGGGCCCATTGTAGGAGCTTCGGATGTCGGATTTGGCCGATCTTGAGTCTGTTGGACTCCGTTCGTCGTTCTGAATCCATCCGTGCAGTCTGATTGCTCATCTGAGGCTTGCTTTGACAAATGCTTACACAAATGGCCATTAATGCAGTTTATAAGCAATCTTGGTACATGATGCATGCAATGCTCCTATTCTACTTATGTTGTGCCTTTTATTCTAAAGATGGGCCATATTCAACATAATTATCACCCCGTTGCGTAGTGTCATCATACCCCCATGCTTACTCCTTGCTAGTCCTTAGCAAGGTTTATTCTAGTCTTTATTTCCTTGTAGAATTCAAGAAGTAATTGCTTAGGCACTTCGTTACTTGTCAATAAGAGGAAATATATGCAGATCTTAATCTACAAAGACTAAGCAGCGCCCGAGTGTCTGCCAAAATACAAATCGCTCGAATCTTTGCTTTAATGTATATATAACAATACATACGTATATATATATATATATATTTTTAGAATTTTTTTCGGAATTCAGTGTGGGTTGGTAACTTTTTACGGCTACCCAACCCACCCAAAACTCGGTCAAAACCCGAAGTGCTAAGCATCTTGGTGTGAATGTTGTGATAGACTCACTTAACAGTAATTGAGACAAACTTCGAGTTTCTACGCCTCTAGGTGACCGGAAAAGGAAACAAATTTGCCTGAAGGTGTATTTGTTCGATTGGTAGCTTTCTCCCTACGTTTGTTTTAATTGGGGTTAACATAAAGATTTTTCCAATGTATATCTCCCCGACTTGTACTACTTCCCTGCTTCTTCCTTAGGTGTTTTGGTCTTTTTTGTGCAATTATTGAGCTGGGCTCTGGACAACCGACCAATGGGCTGTTACCCACGATCACTTACCAGCCATACTTGTGCAGTGAAGTGTGGTTTATTTTCTTTTTTTTTTCTTTTTCTTCGTAGGTGGCTTCCCTGATCTCAAATGTACCTAGAGGCAATGAAGAAGAAATGGCCTATGGCTGGGTTCTAGACAACCTGCCAATGGGTTGTTACCCACGACAACTTGCCAGCCATACCACCCTAGAGAGTTCATTAGCTACCCAATTTCTGTCAAAATCTCCGAGAAGTGAGTCTGTGCAAAAATGTGTGCAGATGCTTAGACTCAAAGTTTTTCTGAGTTAGAGGGTGAGTTGATAAGTCATATACTTATTACCATATTTAGTAGGTGGATTAGAATAGCTTAAGGTTGCAAGGATTCGCCGCTAAATCCATATTTTAACGGACACCAAGGCTGATTAAGCCTGAAGGCCTGAAAAGTCTAAGTGTTTAAGTTATTTTTGTCTTATTTCCCACTATTGACGAGTTTCTAATGCCTAAGTTTTCTTCCTAAATTCAATTTTTTTTTTATTAATTTATTCATTCAGACTGATTAATTGAGCTCAAGATTATGCAATTTATCACCCCCCCATGCTTAAGTTGGACAATGTCCTCATTGGCAGATTCATGGATGCGGAAGGGTTCAAAAAGATAGTACCTGAGTGACGTAAACTACCAGATCAGTCTGAATCCTCTGGGTTGCCTCCCAGGAAGCGCTGAGTTTAACGCCTCCAGCTGGGCGGTGCTCGGTGTCTGCCCTCAATGAGGGTGACACTTTCCTTAGGGGGTACCTGAGCCAAGAAATGCTTCAATCTTTGACCATTAACTGTAAAAGTGTGCCCAGTGTTAAGATCAGTGATTTTAACCGCCCCATTAGAATAGGGCTTAACCACCCGAAATGATCCTGTCCATTTGGACCTGAGTTTCCCTGGGAAGAGTTTTAGGCGTGCATCAAATAGCCAAACTTGCTAGTTAGACTCAAAGGTTTTTCTATGAATGAGTCAGTCATGGATGGCTTTCATTTTCTCCTTATACAGTCAACTATTGTCAAAGGCGTCCCAACGAATTTCTTCGAGCTCAGATAATTGAAGCGTCCTCTGCGCATCGACTAACTGGGGATCCATGTTACATTGCTTGACAGCCCAGTAAGCCCGGTGTTCTAATTCGACAGGAAGATGGCAGGCCCTGCCAAAGACCAGGCGATAAGGCGACATGCCTATCGGGGTCTTGAAAGCGGTCCTGTATGCCCACAGGGCATCATCAAGTGGTGTGGACCAGTCTTTCCTGTCAGGTCTCACAGTCTTCTGTAAAATGTTCTTGATTTGTCGATTTGAGACCTCAGTCTGCCCATTTGTTTGTGGATGATACGGGGTGGCAATGCGGTGGTTTACCCCGTATTTTCTAAGCAGGGCACGAAATTGGGAATGGATAAAATGGCTTCCACCATCACTGATCATGGCCTTGGGTATTCCAAATCGGGAAAAGATGTTCTTCTTCACAAAGTCCATGACAGTCCTGTGATCGCATCATCAGGTGGCGATGGCTTCAATCCATTTGGAAACATAGTCTACCAAGACCAGGATGTACTCGAAGCCGTTGGATGGTGGAAAGGGGCCCATAAAATCGATACCCCAAACGTCGAAGATTTCGGCAATCAAAATGGGCTGAAGGGGCACCATATCTTTCTTGGTCATGGTCCCCAGCGTCTGGCAACGTGAGCAAGTCTTGGCAAAGATGTGTGCATCCTTAAATAGGGATGGCCAGTAAAATCCAGACTGCAAAACTTTTGTAGCTGTTTTCTTTCCAGAGAAGTGGCCGCCACACGCTTGGTCATGACAAAAGGAAAGCACACTCTGAACTTCATCTTCAGGGATACACCTTCTGATGATCTGATCAGCACAGAGGCGAAAAAGCATGGGATCATCCCAGAAATAGTGCTTGGCCTCAGCCAAGAACCTGTCCCGTTGCTGTCTGGACCAGCTGTGCGAAGTTTGTCCTACAACAAGGTAATGGACGTAGTCAGCATACCATGGCATTTTCTTGTCTTGCATGGCTAGGATGTGTTCATCAGGGAAGGCATCAGAGAGAGGTAGGGAGGGTCCAATGTGGTCTGGATGAAGTCTCGACAGGTGGTCAGCCACCACATTTTTCGATCCAGCCTTGTCTCGGATTTCCAGGTCAAATTCCTACAAAAGTAGGATCCATCTGATGAGCCTGGGTTTTGCGTCCTTTTTGGCCAACAGGTGTCGGATGGCTGAATGGTCAGTGTAAATAGTCATGTGGGATCCCAGCAAGTATGAGCGGAATTTTTCAAGTCCAAAGACTACAGCGAGCAACTCTTTCTCTGTGATGGTATAATTACGTTGGGCCTCATCCAACGTTTTGCTCGCGTAGTAGATCACCATGGGTTTCTTGTCTCGCCTTTGTCCCAGGACAGCACCTATGGCAAAATCTGATGCATCACACATAATCTCAAAGTCCTGGGACCAGTCTGGGGGTTGAAGTACAGGTGCGGTGGAGACTAAGTCCCGGAGGGTGTGATAAGCCTGGATGCAAGCAGGAGACGTGGAATATGGCGTCGTTGGCTAGAAGGTCGGTCAAGGGTTTGGAAAGCTTGGAAAAGTCTTTGATGAACCTTCGGTAGAAGCCAACACGTCCTAGGAAGGAGCAAATCTACTGGACTGAACTAGGTGGAGGAAGTTTGGAAATTAAATCAACCTTAGCTTGATCTACCTCGATGCCCCTATGCGAAACGATGTGACCGAGGACAATTCCTTCTTAAACCATAAAATGGATCTTTTCCCAACTTAACACCAAGTTAACCTCGATACATCGTTTCAGGATTTTCTCCAAGTTGCTCAAACAATTCTCGAATGAATTCCCGAATACAGAGAAATCACCCATAAAGACCTCCAAGTATTCACCCACCATTTCTGAAAAAATGGCTAGCATGCAACGCTGGAAGGTCGCCGGTGCGTTGCATAACCCGAACGGCATTCGATGGAATGCAAACATGCCATACGGGCAAGTGAATGTGGTCTTTTCCTGATCTTCCGGAGCACTTGCGACTTGGTTATATCCTGAATATCCATCTAGGAAGCAAAAATACTCCTGCCCTGCCAATCTTTCAAGGATTTGGTCAATGAATGGCAAGGGGAAGTGGTCCTTCTTAGTGGCTTCATTAAACTTCCTATAATCAATACACACCTGCCATGCGGTGGTGGTGTGGGTGGGGATGGATTCGCCATGATCATTGGTGACAACGGTGAGCCCAGCTTTCTTTGGAACCACTTGAGTGGGGCTCACCCAGGGGCTATCGAAGATAGGGTAGATGATGTCGGCGTCAAGCCACTTGATAATTTCTTTTTTAACGACCTCTCGCATGTTTGGGTTTAAACGTCTCTGCATCTGGCGGGAAGGTCGGGCCCCGTCTTCCAGGTAAATCTTGTGGGTGCAATAGGTGGGGCTAATTCCTCTTAAATCCGAAATGGTCCAACCAATGGCAGCCCGATGTTCTGAAAGGGTCGCAGTCAACCTGAGTTCCTGATCCTTGGTTAGATGAGAATTAATAATTACTAGGAAGGTCTGGTCAGGTCCCAAGAAGACGTACTTGAGATTCTCGGGCAATGGTTTAAGTTCAGGTGCAGGTGGGACCACAGTCGATGGGAAGGGAAAGGGCGGTAGTTGATCAACATCGATCTCTTCAAATGGTGTCATGTGATGGTACTCAGCCTTACAGAGGTCCATGGGTAATGATGGTGACGGGTCAGAACAGTCGCTACGGTTTTGGTGGTCTGAGATAGAACTGAGGGTGAGGCATTCCTCGATTAAAGTTTCCACGGGATCATGTTCCTCAATGTAATCGCAATCAAAAGACTGTCGCCCAGAAGATATCCAATTGCATTTTCTTGGCCCCGAAGGCAATTTCCATACATCCTGTGTCGCAATCAATGTTTGCTCTAGCCATAGCTAAGAAAGGTCTGCCTAAGATTATGGGTGCGTTCTGTAATTTTTCAAGGACTTCCATGTCGTGCACCAAAAAGTCGACCGGGAAACAGAAGTCCTTGACCCGTACAATTACGTCCTCGACAACCCCCTTCGGGGTTTTCACTGATCTATCAGCCAGCTGGATGGTGACAGGGGTTGGTGTCAGCTCCCCAAAACCAAATTGGTGGTACAGGGTTGTTGGAATTAGGTTGATAGAAGCACCTAGGTCCAGGAGCGCTCTATCAAACGTCATGTCCCCGATATTGCAGGAAATCAAGGGCACTCCTAGGTCAGTTCGCTTGAGTGGAAGGTTACTTGATATCACGGAACTTGCTTGCTCAGAGAGTACAACCTTCCTAGGTGCTTGAGGTCTCAGCTTACGCTTGGGTGTACAGGCATCCTTTAAAAACTTGGCGTAAGCAGGGATGTGTTTGACGGCTTCTAGGAGCGGAATATTAATCTGTACTTGCTTAAAAATTTTCAACAGCTCCTCAGTTTCCACAGTATTCTTCTTTTTCTTAATTGTTTCCAAGGCCTCGGGGTAGGGTGTCTGAATGTGGATTGGTTCCATGTCTGGGTCCTTGGTTGGTGCCTCTTCTAAGTCGGGTATTTCAACAGGTAAAGTCTCGGGGAGAGTCGGCCATTTGGGATCCTGGGTTTTGGTGCCGCTTCTCAAGGTCACCGCATTCGTAGAGGCATTGGAGCCATGGGGTGATCCTTGAGAAGACGAGGATGAAGAAGCGCCAAACCCAGGAGGTGTTTGCAGGGCTGGCTGGACCATGTGAGCCTGCTCGGGGTTGCTTTGGAACCCTTGCGAATTGGGGCCTCTGTTAATTACGTTTCGCGGGTTCGGTTGTGGTTGGGAAGGTAGGGATCCTTGTTGTTTACAGTCCAAGAGTTGGCGTAACTGTCCCTTTACCAAGGCCATTTCCTCCTGATGTTTCTGGTTCATGTCAGCCATCATCTTTATTAGGGTATCCATTTGGTTTTGTGGGGGAGGGGTCGCCCTATTCTGGTTATATTGGGGTCTAACTGGTGGTCCTTGCTGATAGGGGGCAAGTGTGGCTACTGGTTTGGCCTGGGCTGGTTTTGGAATTACGGTGGTTCCTGGTTTGTCCAACCAAAGTTGGGGTGGTTACGCCAGCCAGTGTTGTAAGTGTTGGAGAAAGGGTCAGGTTTCGCATAACCTTGGACAGCTTGCACATCTTCTAAGATAGCCGATGTTGATGAAGAGGGAAGGGAGTAATCAAGGGTCGAGGGAGCAAAGGTCCCTCCCTGGAACGTGGTCAGGGGTTGTTCCAGGTTCAGTTGAGTGAAGGGTTGGACCAGGTCAACATTATGTGCTCCCTTTGCTAGGGAGAAAGTCTGCAAAGGGTTCCTGGTCTGATTCAGTAGCTCATCAATCTTTTTGTCCACCAATTCCACTCGATCCAACTTTTTGGCAATGATGTCCATGTCAACCATTCTAGAATTTGCTTGCACCTCATAAATCCTGCCACGGGGTTGACTGGACCTGTTAAACTGGTTCATAGAGGCATTGTTGAGTGAATTCTCGCTCATAGACTCAAAGAGCTCAAACGCGCTCTTCTCGTCTTTGTTTAGGAAGTTTCCCCCACATGAGGCATCGACGAAGTTCCGTAGGTTGCTATCCAGACTGTGGTAAAAGATCTTGGCCAATTGCGACCTTGGAACTTCATGGTGTGGGCATTTCCTCAAAAGTTCATTAAATCTTTCCCACGCCTCATGAAATTGTTCCCCACCCTGGAGTGTGAAGGTAGTGATAGCTTTTCTGAGGGCATTGGTCTTTCCTATGAGGAAGAATTTCTTTAAAAATGCATGCCTCAATTCTTCCCAGGTGGTGATGGGTCTACCTAGGGTTCCAAGCCAATGAGAAGTCTTGTCTCTTAAGGAGAAGGGAAACATCTTGATTAGAACAATGTCAAGACTAATGTTCCTAGGTTTCACCGTTCATGCTTTGCGGTCGAGATCCTCTAGGTGTTGAAAGGGGTCCTCATTTGAGCTTCCATGAAAGTGGCTCTGGATTAGACTTAAGACATTCGGTTTTAGCTCGAAATCATCTCCCTCCTCGGGGATCCTAAGGTGTGGCTCAACTCTAATAGCAGAAGGGTTATAGAAATCATGGAGGGGTCTTGGCTGGTCTTGAAATGGCTGTAAATCAAGTGGTGGTTGCCCTGGTATGTCGTGGACAGGTGGTGGTGGTTGTTCTTGTGGGTTCTGTAACCGTTGTATGGCTTACATGATGGTGTGGATTTGTTGTTGCTGAAGCCGATGGTTAGCATTGATTTGAGCTTGGATGATGGCCATAGCGTCTGGTGGGGGTTGATCATCAGCCTCATCTACCCTAGGTTCAGCCATGTTTTCAACAGAATTACGTCGCCTAGATTCCTACCCCAAAACACACAACTCGGGATGCAGTGAGCGCCTCCTGTGCATACACTAGAGAAGAACAGGAGGGGATGCGGAGGGCGACAGATGCAAGAAATGTGTTTCAATCAAGCACCCAAACCTAGTCCTTATGGTTTCTTCCTTAGGAGACCTAGAAATCTCACAAAGGGTGATCAAGTCCGTAAGCACTGGACTCCCCTTCCCAAGGCTAATCTGGCCAGGTTGATTACGAGGGGATTGCAGGGAATGTTCTTCCTTTGGCTTGCACCTCCGGTTCCACAGACCCCACAACCGCGGTCGTTTGACACTGCCCCGCAGCCTAGTCACCAGATTCGACCAAGGGAATGAAAGCCAAGTGCCTAGCAAACAAAATCTCGCCTTTTGAGACTTAACTCAATCCTGCCTAGGGCACGTCTACTCAGTTTTAAAGGGCTAGGATAGTGCTTGTGCTTAGGGTGATGTGATGAGGCGTTGATTAGGGTGGTGCCTCTTAATTTTCCATTTTCAAAGTGTGTGCTTCTAGCAAAACATGGTTTTCAAGCAAGGATTTGTTAAGATGTGGTGTCTTTTAGTGTTTCATCCTTACTTTAGTACTTTTTAGGATTGACGTGTCTTAATATTTTCAACCAAGTTTCAGTGGGCACATCAAGTTCTGCACACAATTTGATGAAAGTAGATTTCCTTTTTATTCTGTAGAGGCTCTAAAACCCTAGTGTACTCATCCTCATGATCATGCAGCTTCTATTAGATGAGTCAGTTTTAGGGTTGAGTGGTGCGGCCCAGGTCAACTCATGGTGGCTTCGCAAACACCACTCAGGAAAAAGAAAAGAACACTCCAAGAATTTATTCAGAATGTTAGAGTGTACATTTTTTTTGTGGGGTGATGTGTTAAGGATGTGGGTCAAGCAATCATACACCACGCTAATTTTTTTCAGTTTTTACAAAATTTTTTTAGCTCTTTCATGCAAGCAAACAATGAGAGAGAGGTTACTCACTATCGGTCCTCGAGGCACCTACTCTTTGCAACCATCGTGGGATGCATCGCTTCGCCGTCCATGCGTCAAATTCCTACACCCATCAAGTAAAAAGGAAAATAGGGCATTAGACGATGTGAGAATGAATGAGGAATGAAGGTGATAAAATAATCCGTTGCCTCCCCGGCAACGGCGCCAAAAACTGACGTGGGTTTGTGCGTGTGTTAAGGAGTGTCGTTATAGTCGCACTTGCAACGTCGATTTTAAAATAATTAAACGGAGGTGAGTCTAAGTGTCGGTCTCAGGGAGCCATGGAAATCGGATTTTTGCTTATCACTTGTTGTCACGGAAAGTGCGGAGTTTTGCTAGCAAAAGATGCGGCTTTGAAAAGCGAGAGAGAGAGAGATAGAGAGAGAGAAGGTTTAGGGTTAGAAAGCTCTTTGTTTTGATCATGCAACTTGAACAGAAATTAAAATGACATTTGGATGGAAAATAACTTCATTAAACATGCACTTGTAGTTCATGACTTACAACATTAAATACATGCTTCAACAAAAGTAATAAAAAGCTTAAGAGAGAGAGTGTGTGTGTGTGTGTGTGGAGAGCAACGAGGCAGCCACGGCGGTGGAGGAGGCTCCGTCGGCTGCTCGTCGTCTCCGGCGATTACAAGAGTGCCTAAAGCTAGCTAAGAGAGGGGTAGAGTAGTTGCAAGGGGGAGTGAATGCCTTGAATGGTGGTTGGAGGGTGTTTAAATAGAGTTAAGGGCTTCCTAAAAGAAGGGGCTTTCGCGACATCCAAAGCGTCGCTAAAACCGCTTCCAAAAGAGTCGGTGAAGCCCTCCCGCCGCTAGTCAGCCGCCCGCCTCATTCCTTCTCCTCGCGCGATCCGCGACCGCTGAACGAGAGCTGTCTGGTCAAAGATCGGACGGCTGAGAGTCTTCCTCGCCTGTGCTGGGATCGCGCCTCGGGCACGCGTGTGCGTGCGCGTCTCCGCCCGGCGTGCGCACGCGCGTGGACGCTCGTAAGCTGCGGTCGCGCCGCGTGGCAAGATCCCGGCCACCCACTGCTGATCGGGCGGCCCAATTTCTCCGCACCTGTCGCCCGTCTTCAAATCCCACTCCGTGCGGCTCGAACCCACGTCGCGTGGGTGCGGGCATGCACACTCACCGTTGCGCCACACCCGCGCTTTGTCGCGGCAACCGCGGGCGGGCGTGCGAATCTCAGCCGTTCGATCGAAGATCGATGGCCGAGATTTGATCTCGGCTGGCTGAAGGCACAGCGAGCATGGGGGAAGGGCTGACGTGGCGCAATCTGGGTCGTTGATCTCCAGATCAACGGTTAGAACTTCTTGGGCCCATTATAGGAGCTTCGGATGTCGGATTTGGCTGATCTTGAGTCTGTTGGACTCCGTTCGTCGTTCTGAATCCATCCGTGTGGTCTGATTGCTCATCTGAGGCCTGCTTTGACAAATGCTTACACAAATGGCCATTAATGCAGTTTATAAGCAATCTTGGTACATGATGCATGCAATGCTCCTATTCTACTTATGTTGTGCCTTTTATTCTAAAGATGGGCCATATTCAACATAATTATCACCCCCTTGTGTAGTGTTATCAGGCGTGCTCCCTAAATACGACTCCCTTGCCCTTTGGGTTCTCGTCAGAAGAGCTAGGCAACTTCCCCGGATCACGTTACCCAACTACCTCAGTAATATGACCAATTTAGGATTGCATATCAATAATCATCTTATTCTGAGATTAGATGACCATATTTTGATGCTCTTGCATCGCTTTCATTGTGGCTTTAAGTTCATCCATCTCAGAGGGCTTATTATAAGGAGGTTTTCATAGGATGATTGGTATATGGGTTGGGGAGGTAGGGGTCATGTATTCCCTGAGTTAGAAGCATCACCTTGCTTCCAAGAGAAGTTTGGATGGTTCCACCACCCTAGATTGTAGGTATTGGAATAAGGGTTATTGCGAGGAGGTGGGCGGAAACCTTGAGCCACGTTCAAGTTGGCCTGAATCAACTCAGGGAATTGATTTGCCTGGTGGCACTTCGCAGTGGTGTGCGTTGTGCTTTGGTAAATGGAGCATTCACTTGAAGCATGAAAGATAGAGGCTGCTTGTGGGTTCATGCTGGGGTTTGCTAAAAGCCTATCAAAGTTTTTATTCAATAATTGAATCTAATAAGCCAAACCCTAAGAATCCATGGCTTCGTAGGCCTCTATCTTCCTCTGCAAGATTGATGGTTTTCTTGCTTGATAGGCAAAGGACATATGTATGGAGTTGTCACTTAATGTTTCAAATAATGCCCAGGCTTCATCCTCAGTTTTGGTCATGAAGGTTCCTACACAAGCTACATCGATGGTTTGCCTATGCCTTTTAAATAATCCGTTATAGAACCTTTCGACCAACTGCCATCTTGGCACCTGATGGTGGGGGCATAACCTAAGAAGGTCATTAAAGCACTCCCAAGTCTCATGAAAGTGCTCCCCTTCCTATTGAGTAAAACCCATAAACTCATAGGAAAATACTTTTTCAAGAATTCTCCCTTAAGGGTGGCCTAATCATTTACCCTTGCGTCGAGGGTATGATACTAGTGCTTGGCCTTATCCTTTAGGGAGAATGGAAATAGAGTCCTCATCAAGGCTTCATCAGTAAAGCCCTAGAGCTTCACCGTGGAACAAACCACGGTGAATTCTTCCAAATGCCGATAAGGGCCCTCCCTAGTAGTACCATAAAAGGAGGGCAACAAAGATATGGTAATGCTCTTGATCTCATATGGATTATCCCCTGCCGATCGACTCAGTACTTGAGCCGGTTGGTTGGTTGGAATAAAATAGTCCCTCAGGGTCCTTTGTTGATTTGCTCCTTGATCAGCTATGTCTTCTCTTTTCTCTCCTTGGTGGGCTCTCCTAAGAATTCTCTGGGGCTCAAGATCAAACACTAGACTGCCCTCAAGAGAGCGTCTACCAAGCATACAATCACAATTCAAGTTCATGTTGATTGAGTAAGTGAAACCTCCACTCCAAAGGTCAAAAGGTCAAGGCTTAACCCTTCGTTCCCACGTAAGTGGTATAAGAGGGGTGATGACTTAAGATCTTAACCTTCTTTGTTGTAGAGGTAGAATTGGTTGATATAGATGGCCAAACAAGTTATTCACTGCAATTATGCGACCTAATTCAACCTTCAAGTTCCTTAAGACCTATACTTTGCTTAGATGATACTCCCAGGTGATCAAGTGAGAAGTTACTCCAAGGATGAACAAAGGGATGCAAGTAGGGCGAACCCTTCCTCTAAGGCGATGCATATGCGGTGCCTCTTAACTACCCTTTTGTTCCTTTAAGGGGTGTCCCCCTCCGTGAAGTATCAAAACACTTGGTCAAAAGATAGTACCACCACCATAAGGCACGATAGGAGGGTCTGCACTGATAAAGAGATCAATGCCTATAGCCTTAAGGGATCAAGCCTTAGTGTGGTGCCTAATGTGCGTGCTCAGTGCCAGACGTGTGCATTACATCCCAAATCATGTTTATTTTGAAAACATAGACAAGTCCCTTTGAATTAGATCAAGTGTGATTTGGTTGTAGGGTCAAAACTGATTATCAGTCCCAATTGCAATTAGGCGACCACTAGATTAAGTAATTTCACTTAGCTTTGTGGTCTTGAATTTTAACCCTAATGCAAATGCGTGAACAGGAGCTAGATGCAAAAAGTTAGAAAGGTGTACCTCCCTCTAGCAATCTTCGTGCAACTATGCTCGCAATGCAAAAATGAGATCTAATGTGCTGCTCAATCACTCCTAAATGCGTGCACCTAGGGGCATGCAACTCCTAACAGGCAACTCGGTATTTTATTGTGTTTTTTTTTAGAGGCAAGCAAGTAGAAAAATGAATCACGCACGTAGAAGAATGTATGCCTTAGTAGCTGAAAAATGTGGGGACAGACCCCCAAAAATTCAGCCCCAATTACTACAAGGGTGAGAAGACAGAAATAAAATTTGTGATGAAGGAGAATCCCCTGTGAAAGTTGGATCCAGATCTCATGCGTCTTCCCTGCGTGTGGGCATCGCACAAGGTCGACGTCATCTCCTAGCTACACCTGTTACCTCCACAGATTCCTCACACAGAAAAGATAACAACTGGTCATATCATTGTGCAAAGAGAAATAATCAGAAATAAAATCAGGTGAAATTATTACGTCTGTTGCCTCCCCGGCAACGGTGCCATTTGATAGAGAGAAATTTGCTTGATTAAATTAGGAATAGAATGATTTATCATTGTAATTTATGTGATGGAAATCTCTCAATCAAAGATTGAAATAGATACCAATTTAAACCGTAGAAAAGATGACATATCCACAGGGAGGCATAGGACAAATAAAATCATGAAAATATTATTTCAAAGATTATTTCCTGAAGTTATGTCATGCACACACAGAATAGATCATGAAATCTAAAGAGTGTGAGTGCATGAGGGAATAAAAGTGAACATGAGAGGATATGCATGCAATTTCAACTTAATAAAATAATAAATCCTTAAATCCTTCCACACTAATGGCACCAAATGTAAATTTTAATATGAGTTGCACTATAGCAAAACAGGGCATTTGAAGCCCTTGTGCATGCGAGGAGGAGGGACGGATGGTCGTGCCATGCTCGGAGGAGGTCGAGGTTGCCGAGAGGGTTCCAATGGCGGTGGTGGCGTTGTCAGAAGTGGTCGGAGGTCACCAAGCGGCGGGTTGTCCACCGTCGGCAGTGGATTCCTCCATGCATGCGTGTGGACTACCGTCGATGTTTCTGATGATGTGGTGGCGCTCGTGGAGTCGAGGTGAGTGCAATGGAGTCAACGGCGCGTCAAACGGATGGTTGTGGTGACAGCTACGTGGAGGTGTTTGCGGTGGTCAATGGGTTCTTCTTTGTTGGTGAAGCTTGAAGAAGGAGGAGAGGAGAGGGTGCGACTGGCCACTTGCTGGAGATGGGGGAAGGTCATAGGGAGGTCGTGTGGCCGTTCTCTTCACACGGTCGGCTACTACTGCAGGCGCGTGAGGGGTTGCGCACGGGAGGGGTTGGTGTTGTGTGCTATGGTTGGCTACGGTGAGAGGGCCACAGTGCAGGCTTTGCTTCACGGTGCGTGCAAGGTCCATGGTGGTGCAGTTGGAGGTGATCCCCCTCCAAGGAAGTCTCGTAGCTCTTTTCCCTCTCCAGATCCACAACCTCTGCCTCACCCTTCGCATGCACAACTGCTGGATTTGAATGCTGGTGGAGGAAGCGGCGGTGGGAGGTGGACAATTATGGGCATATCCTTCTTCAAATACTAATTATGTCCAGCCACCTATTATACTTATATTTTCTGTATGCACATATCAAATAAGAAGTATAAATGTATGTATTAGAATGCAAAGCAGATACAGAAGTATTCATAAGCTAAGATTAATTACTTCTTAGCTTAGATCAATAAACTATAAGGAAATGTATTTCATACGTACTTAAGCCAAATAAATGTCCAATAAATTGGACTTATCATGGTACTCCTCCAAACCTTCCATAGGTCTCTTACCTTCTTCTTGATCTTCACTCTGCTTGACAAAATGGGCCAAGTTTCCATGCTGGATCTGGGACTCAATTTGGTCACGAAGATCCCGGTAGTCTTCTGTGGTGTGCCCTCGAGCCTGATGGTAGTTATAGTAGGGCCTGGTATCATCCTTCTTCTTTAGAGGATTTGGCGGGGGTAGGAGGTCCTTGTAGATGGACCACACCTTTGCCAAAACGTCTGCCTGGTTCATGGTTAGGAGAGTGTACTCATTAAAGAACTCTCGCCTGGGCTAGTGGGGTTCGTTGTTTTGACCCTTTCTGGGCCTCTTGCTTCTCTGCTCTTGGAAGTTTGCCTTCTTTTTGTTGAAGTGACTTCCACGGTACCGAGGTCATCTCCGTACCCATCCGACAATTGGCTATGGAGAGAAATGAGTCATCCTACTCCGCAAACCTCATAGTCCGATCCCATAATTCCGACATGTCTCTAAGCGGGAAATCATCGATATCATTCCAGAACCTCTAGGTCAGGAGGCTTGAATTGAAGTATTAGATGGCGATGGCATCATGGGGCCTTTTGCATTTAAAGTATTAAGCCTTAAGCAAATCCAAATATGACCGGAAGGACTCATTTTTTCGCTGTTGGATCTCTGACAACCTCTCTAGGTCATCTCTAACACTATGTTGTCCCATCAAATACTGGTAGAACTTATCCGCAGCTCATGGAAGCAGGTAATCTGCCCAGCCGATAGCTCAATGAACGACCCGTGGGCCATACTAGATAGATACAATGGGAATACTCGACAGAGTACCCAGACAAGGTTGCCATGAACGAGCATCATTTGGTGGTAGCTCCCCAAAAGGCTACTGGGGTTTGCCATTCCATCATATTGGGCCATGACAAGCTGCTTGAGTTTCTCTGACAGGGTTGCCATCATTACCTCCTCCGTGAAGGGGTTGGTAGTAACATAGGCATGCCGGCATATGCCCCTCATTTCTCAGGTGAACTGACGGACGATCTCGAGGATCGAGCCTCCTCCGCTGGTATCATGGGGTGAGACTAGGACTGCTCCCCCAACGAAGGTAGGTGGGGAGCTTTAAGCAGGTTAGGAGGAACTTCTCCTTTCTGGCTACTAAGCTTGCATTTTAACTTATGGAGCTATTCGCACAGGCAGGCATTCTCCTCTTCTACCACAAGATGCCACTTCAGTTGGTCATCTTCAGGATTGGAGTTCTGGGGGTCCTCCGGCTGAATCTTGCGGTCCTCCTTGATCTGCTTGATTTCATGGGATTTATCTGCAATCAACTATTGCTCAGCCTTTAGGGCTACCAGCCTGGCCTTGTACTCTTCCTCCCTCACCAACATCTCGAGGAGAGGGTCCTTTTGAGGATTCTTAGAGCGAGATGACTCAAGTTGACGACTAGGCTGTGCGGACTTCTTGCTATGCCCAATGTGCAACTGGCATTCCTTCGACACAAAGATGCTGGATTTCATTGAGGCTACCTTCTCGGGATTAGCGCAAGAGAATTGAGAGTCGTGGGGGCCATTGCTTGGATTTAGAGTAAGGAAACATTATCAAATGATTGTCGCTTCCCCCAGACGATGCCAATTGATCGAGGTCCTAAGTGGTAGGGGCTCGACTGAACAAAAATTGCAAACAATCACATAGAAAGATGCTCAAGAGGTTGGTAACCAGTTCCACCCAAAGGGGTGTACATTTGGGGAGAGGGCAATGCTCTTAAATTTCCACTATAGTTGTAGGTGATACAATTCCTCTTGTTCTCTCTCTCGAGGGTTGCATGAACAGAGCCCTTGAGGCCCTCTCTTATCTATTTATAGTACAGAAAATATCTAGCAAAATTTAATCCTACAACAGACTTTGTGGATTCCCCGGCTAGTCCATTACTTGGCTATAAAAATTATTTGCAATGCCACTATTAGCGCTGACATGGATATTGTTGCTACCACTTCAACTCTTGTCAACCAAATTCTTCGATGGGTTGGGCTCTCCTAGATCCGCTTGGATATTGGTGGGCCCAAATCCATCTGGATATAGGTGAGATAAGTCCACCCAGATCCGTCTAATTATTGGAAATTCTGGTGGCCGGATTCAATGAACCCTCGGAGAGATGGATCCTTTGGGCTTTATGGGAAGCTTTAAATCCGAGGATGCTTTTTGCCCCTCATCAACATCCTAGCCCAATTGATCCCTATACCTAGCCTACTCGAGAACCCAACTCCTTGTATCTTGACCATGACTAACCTAACCTAGTTAGTTGTCCAACCACCTCATTACTCTATATTTTTTGTCAACCATTTTGATTCCTAAACCTCTACCACCACATATTTCTTACATAATCTTAATCCCTACACAACACCAATCCCATGCAAATGTGACCCATTTCATACGTAGATATACCATTTTCCCACAACAATCCACTTTAACACACCCAACCACCCACATGAAATTCCACCATACCAAAACACTTCCCATGCAAAACCCATCTACGTAACCCTCTCAATCCTACCTTATCCCTTCACATTGCAAGCCCACATAACACACACCTATGTTACCCCTCCCTCGAAAATCCCCCTATTCCTCCACGTCAAGTTTTCCACCAACTAATCCCACAACCACCCAAAACCCCTATGCCATGCAACCCCCCACCTTATCTCCTATGTACTCCCCAAACCCACTCACTTCCACCGACTATCTATGCAAAGAAACTTTTGTCCAATCTCCATTGCACTACCACCTCTCCAACAGATCTCTTATCTCCTTCCACAGTTGCAACATCCTCCTGCCATTATAAAATAGCAGTCGATCCCACTACTAGGGGAGATTTTTGTTTGGCCTTAACTTTGTTGGATCTCGATCATATTTTATCACCATAGATAGTTGAACTCCTCAAAAGTGAAACCCCTCAACCAGCTGCCATTATGTTGGCTTTTGCTTAGGTGGTATCTACCACAGTTCAAGAGGCTCAATCTTCGAGGAAGTCTCTGTGGGTATGACTTCACATCCGATCCTGCATCCCACCTTGATGTGGCAGAGATTCATCGCGAAAGGTTTAAGTTAGGAGAACCCATCGTCATAGTTTGATTCACGACAAAATCCATCGACTAAATAAAATTTATAATCGAAACTCGAAAATGGAGTCCTCGGTTGAACACAGGGAGGCGAATGTTTGGTTTGAAAAATCCGTGTTTTGCTTTTATTTGTTTTCGTCATTTTTATCTTTTCTTTTTTTTTGGCATTTTTGTCAAGCAAGAGATTAGGTCGATGAAAACTTTATTTACTTGCAAAAATAATGGAGAGAGAGTGAGAGAAACAATCATGGATTTCTAATCAAATGGTTATTACAACTATGAAAGTGGGAAAACTATGCTACGAAAGTGAAAAGATAGAGATAGGTGAGAAGAATCCCCCTCAACGGTCACTTGGAGGATGGCTTGCTCTAATAGCACCCCGAAGAAGGTGGTGAGGAGTAGGATGAGGGAGAATGGTAGCGGAGGAAGGAGGACAAGGCAGGACGTCATCACGGCGAGGATCTTCTTCCCGAAGGGAGGTGAGAGGATGGCCGCAGGATGCTCCATGAAGGGGGATGAGAGGCGGGAACAAATGTTTGTGTTCTACTTTAGTGGAGCATCCTGAGCTTGGGACAAGCTTTCTCTAGAGCCTTGGAGGTGGTGAGGGGAAGGAAGAGATGAAGAAGAATGGGAGGGGTAGGGGTCCTTTTATAGTGGAGGAAAGGATCAATTCTTATACAGGACATTTAGTGACGGTCATAACTGTCACTGAAGATCTGCCACTGACATCGTTGACGACATCCTTGCGCCCATGCTGCCGCTGCACTAGCGTGCACTTCGCATGCCCTTATTGCATGTGCTTACGTGATACGTGCCCTCTATGCCTCTCGCTGCACTGCGCCCATGCGTGCCCGCTACCTTGCAAGTGGTGCCTTGCGCTACTGTGCATGCGTGACTCTGTGCGTGCATGCGCGCCTACTCTGCTGTGCACGTGCGGTGGTGTGTGAGTGTGCATGGGTGTCCTGGGTTGTGCCACATGGCGCGATCTGCGCTGTCCATCTTCCATCCTTTGTAGGGGCTGATACAGAGGTCGGATTGAGTCAATTTTCGCGCCATTGGGTTACGATCGTCGACCCGAATCCATTCGTGCAGTCAGATTTGTCTTTTGAAGCTCCAAATTGTGTCACCTAGTCCCTCAGCCATTGATCTTTCTCAAACTGCATATGGTCCTACAGGACTCCGGTCAAGGCAATTTCGAAGGCATTGGACTCCAATCATCGTCCTAATCAAATGCGTACGGTCGGATCGTCAATCCGAGGCTCCAAATTAAATTTCCTTCTCTCTTGGCCATAAAAGGATGCACTTAACCTAAAATATACACAAACTACTCTAAATGCAAAATGATGCCTGCTATGCAATACTAATAGTATGGAATGCATATCTGAGCCTAGAGAGATACATAAATAAGCATTTTAACCTAAATGGATGTCTACATCACACCTCTACGTCTGCACCACAGCCTACACCTCGTCTTCGAGGCTTTAGATATTTTTTAGTTTCATTCTTCATATTCTAGTGTAGTTGCACTTTATTTCTAGTTGAATTCTAGTTGTAAGCATTTAGTATTCAAACTTGGATTTTTCAATAAAAAAGTTCTAGTTGCTTATTCCCTACTCGTGCTTGTATTATTTATAGTAACTGTTCTAATTGCTAGTTCTAAAAATTACTTGCCGTTAGTTGTAGTTATTTATGCTTGTTCTAGTTTAGATTCATCGTCTTTTTTCCTATTCCATAGATTTTAGGAAAGCGAACTAGTCTAACTACCTCCCTGAGAACGACTCTGACTCCCATGCTTTTATTCTAAAAATCTTACGAGTTTGATTCGATTTACAAATTTCAAGGGTTTCTTAAGAAACTTTATTGCAATGAAAACTATATTTTTACATACTTATCTCGCATTAAGAACAATGTCCATGTTAGCTCATGCTAACTCTACATAAGCCTCATGGACAGTAGCTCATTGTTGCCAAAGTTGTTGGAATCGATTCATCGAGGCTGCATTCATGGAGTTCTCTACTAAAGACTCTAACAGTTCAAATGCACTATTTCGTCTTTAGAAAGGAAGTTCCTACCATTAGATGCATTGGCCAGATACTGATGTGTATCATCTAGAGCATGGTAAAAGATCTGAACAAGGTGGCACTAGGGTATACCATGGTGGGGACACTTCCAGAGAAGGCCATGAAATCTATCCTAGGCATCATGCAACTTTTCCCCCAATCCCTAGGAAAAGGTCGTGATTACTCACCACATCGTATTTGTTCAACCTATCGGGAAGAACTTTTAGAGGAATTCTCGACGTAATTCCTCTCATGTACCAACTGGCCTCTCAATGGTCTTGAACCAATAAGAAGCCTTATCCCTCAGCGAGAACGGGAAAGATTCATGAGGACAATTCTATTATCAACATTTCTTGGTCAAACCGTCTCGATGATTTGACCCAGATCCTCTATGTACTGGAATTGATCCTCATTTGAGTTACCATAAAAATAAGTTTGGATCAGACTTATTACATTCGGCTTCAACTTGAATGCGTCACCGCCTATGAGAATCTGTACCTGAGGTGACACATTCAATGCAGTCGGATTGTAAAAATCCCGCAGTTGTTCTTGTGGTGGATGCTGCATTCTATCCAGAGTGTCCATTATCGCCTCCATACGCTACTGATTGCACTTCTCAGATGCAACAAAATAGACCTCTAGTTGGGCCACAAGATTTGGTCCTTAGTACCAAGAAGAGGGTTAACCATTTTGGCTACTGAAGCGGAAGAAGGTGGAGGAGATGAAAAGAGTCGCCTAGGTCACTTTGGGATAGGTTCCCAAGGGCCAACCAGCTCAGGTCATGACTTTCTCCCTCGCATACACCAACTACAAGGAATGGTGAAGAAGAGTACAGAAGGCAAAGGCCTTGTAATACAGATATGACCCTTTAATTAGGTGACAAGGTTTTCAAATTCAATTCTGATTTAGGACTTTACTTGTTATAAACCAAATGAATAAAATCCCAATTTCTTAGGTTAACCTAGCCAACTTGAGTACGAGGGGACTAAAGGGAATGTTCGGCACAACGCTCCTTGATACCCCTTAGTCGTGGCTGTTTGGCACTATGCCGTAGGCTTAGGCACTAGATTTTACCTAAGAAATTTGGACTATTCACTTATGTGAGTAATAACAACTCGGATTAAGATATATATTTTTTCCTTTTTATTTAACTAACCGTAACTCCTACAATGGACCTAGTTATATTGCCTAAGTTTGTAAATAAATCAATTTCAATTCAAGGTAGGTGAGGTGGTCAACCAAACAAACAAACCTCACCTCCCAATCAAGTCATGTGGGTGTCTAAAATGAATAAAAAACCAAAATTTTCTAACCTAGGGTTTATGCAACTCCTAAAAAATATAAAATAGACCAAGCACTAAATTTAAACTAATCTCTACGACAGATCAAGAATCCATATAGTGCAAAATTTGAAGGGTATATTCCTTTATAAATTATATTTCTAGAGAGTATTTTTATGAAATTTTTACTATTTCAAGTGATTTGATATTGATTTTATACTAACCAGGGGTCGAATAGGGCAGATAGAACCCCTGCTAGTATTTGAACTTGGAACGTTAGAAGGACCGATCCAAAAAATCTTGAAAAATAATTAAACAAAACTGATTTCACTAGATTTCAAATCCCACTGATTTCAGTTCAATTACATTTCATACGGTGTGAATTTTCTAAATGAAAGGTGGCATTAGAAAGTTGGTTCGAACAACTACCTTCTAAATAAATCTAAAAAGTTTTGGGTTGGTAAATACTCGGTAATTAAATTTTTAAATCCTATTAAATATATTGGTTGAGTTTCCAAAAATAGCAAAGAGGCTTTTAAAATGTCTTTGAAATGAAAAACCTCATTACTAAAATATTTTTATTCAAAAATTAAATTAAAAAATGAATTTAATTTTTCTTTTATTTTCTATTTTATAAAGAAGAAACAAGTAAAACTAACTTAAATTTCAAAATAAAACCTAACATCTAAGGAAATAAAAATTGCAACTAACTAAAAAATGGAAAGTGTGCACCTATTTTTTTCTTCACCCACACACAATGCATGCACGGATTCATGCTTGATTCCTACACACCAAAAAGCAAGCAAAAAGAAATATGTTAGAGAAATCAAAAATTAAATTCACCTTGTCTCTTTAATAATGACGTCATTTGTTTAAGTCAAAATCACGATATTAATAAGTGTTAAGTTGTAGCATAGTCGCAAATCAAACCAAACAAGAAATAACGAAACTCGAAGAGGGTGAGTCCCAGTTGATCTCTAGAAGGTGATTGATGCAAAAATAATTCTAATTTTTACGTTTTCATTTTCCATGCTTGCGAAAACTAACCTAAATCTAAGGAATCGAAAACTAAAATCTAAATCTAAAGATGATGGATGATCTCTTGAGTAGTGAACTTGCCCGTTGCTCTCTCGAAATGCATAATCATGGTATAGTGCAACTAAATGTTGAAAGTATACGAGTAACGCTCATCGTGGAGTTTGCAGATTATGTGTGTAACATCAAGGGAATTTTAATTCACTACAAAAAATAGCCTTTAGTGGCATTTAATATTTGCCACTATAGGTCTTTTATTTGCCATTTATGTAATTAGCGACACTTAAAATAATTGTTGCTTAATTACCACCTTCGTTAGCGTCAGTAAAAGGTTAACATCAATTGTACAATTGCCGCTAAATCAATGGTATTAGTGACAATTTAATTGCCGCAAATAATGTTACCAATAATCTTCTACAATGGTAATTTATTTGCCACTATTTTACCACTATTAATTTATATTAGTGGCAATTTAACTAACACAATTAGTGTCGCTATATCCATCATTTAATGACTTTTTCTTGTCACTAAATTAACATTTTATTTACTTTAGTGACACTTTTTTTTGCCATTTATTTGCCCCTATTGATAGTATTTAACAACAATTATTTGTCTCTAAATCGTCACTATTGACTTACTTTAATGACACTTTCTTATGTCACTAAATCATCACTAATTATATACTTTAATGGAACTTTCTTTTGTCATTTAATTACTACTATTGATTCATTTTATTGATGCCGATATATACGACTTAATTTTATTCTTTACTAAGAAATAAATTGTTTTATCAAGCTCAAAATTTAGGAGCCCAAGCAACCATAAATTTATTGATCCTCAAACAGTAATGTATAATAAAATTCTTTTTATTAACTTCCCATGTCAAGAAAGTACATTTTACCCTCTTAATGGTAATACAAGAAAAAAGAAAGGAAAATTATAGAAAAATTAAAATACATTGAAGATCAATTCTATCAAATCTAACTAAAACATGAAGCACTTCATCAACATTCAACTCGACTAGAATCATCTACAACTTCAACCTTCTTCAAAATATCAAGAGTAGTAGCTCCAGCATCCATTGTTCAATCCAACAGCAGTAGCTCAACTCTTGATAGCAATGAATATCTGCTGAAATTTTTAGCAACTGCAATCCACCATGGTTATTGCAACATCTAGCTACAAATAAGAAAATAGCCCATGGTTAATTCAGAATCAGTTATTGCAAAGTATGCTTGGCTCAACCAAATTAAATACAGTGCACTTGATTGGAAGATTTTTCTTTTTTTCAAAAGGACTTGGAAATAAATGATTAGTTTGTAGATCCTTCGAGGAGCGGATCTACTCACAGCTTCATGAAAATAAATAGATCTTAGGTAATCAAATTGGTTTACAACTAGGAAAAGTCACTCAGTAAGAATCAAAGCCTACATATGTTAATCAGATTAGATATGCAACTGCAGCAATCAGATTGACAATAATAGCAGCAATCAGATTGACAATAATAGCAGCAATCAGATTGTTAGTAATAATTAAAACCGACATATGCTAATCAAATTAGATACTCCATCTTTGTACCAACTGTAGCAACAACAATTAGATTAACAGCAGTAGCAACAACAATTAGATTGATAGAAGTAACAGTAGCAACTTTTAAGCTCATTCAATCATTCATCGTCTGCCTGAGGAAACCTGATAAGAGCACTCTATTAGTATATAGAGCATAGAGTTTTGAAAACAAGAAGCTATATAAACCCTTCTCACCTCCAACTCAGTGAGATACATAGGAGCAAAAGCACATAAAAACACGGCAATGGTGAAAACAACGAGGCAAGATTACAACTTGATGTGACTAACGCATATCAGCCACCTATATGACAAACATTATGAGCCATTGAATGAAGCTTGATGGCTGTAAGAAAGATCAAACGCTCATAGTAATGTAGGTAATATGAGAAGGGATCTTGGAAAAGCATAGGAGGCAACAAGTACCAAAAGCTTGCTCCAATGCCATATGGAAGGGAATGAAATAATCTCCATTATCATGCCATGATCCCAATATAAGGATTAGTTGCTGGGAAAGGCTTTATAAGACCCTTGGATTTCTAGAAAGGCTTATTATGTTTCCTTTGAATGCTATTAAAAAATAAATAAAAGATACTGCATACTTTAAGCAAGGCCCTGCATCTCGATACAAGCAAGGAAACAGGTATTTGCTTGTCAGGTAGCATGAAACCCTGCATATCTTAATGGATTGTGGACCAAAAAGTAATATGCAACAGCTTGGCTGAAATCAGAGGCCAACTAGTAAATTTTTGATAGATGTTTTCCTGATCATTAATCCAACATATTTCACCACCACTTTCAGATAAGGAGAAACCTTTTAAGTACTGCAGCATTACAGAAGATTACGGAATGAGGCCAACCCTGCAGACATGTCAAAAGCGTATACACTTCAAGCACGTCTCAGCAAGTCCAAAGAAGCAAGGATACAGAAAGATTGGCAAACTGTGCTACAAGAAGTTGAGGCAGCCATCTCTTCAAGCGCTGATTTAGCCCCTCAGGTCAGCTTCCCCCTGCTATCTGTTTCCGATATTCCAATAGGCAATCTGTCAATCCCTCCACCTAATTCCTGAATCCCCTGTAGCTTTAAATAGATAAATTTATAGCTTTAAAGCCTTTACACCAAGAACCAACTTGTAATTCGCATTTTTTCTACACCCAAAAGTTACACTCACAGGCTCGAAATGGAGTAACACTGGACAGAAGAATGTAGAGTATAACTCCAGTACTCCATATGTTAGCCTCTTTTCCATAGTTGCATCGCAATACTTCAAGAGCAACGTAGTTACTCACCTTAGCGAGCGTTGAGCTTGGGGCGGCGTTGGAGGGATTGCGATTGTGACAACGCATCGAGGATGGGGCAGTGGCGATGGAGGCGATGCAGCAGAGAGCTTGTTGGAGGAGGTGGAGGCGGCAGCCGCGCGTCAGGGATGGGGATCACGCGAGAGTAAGGAGTGGCGGTGAGAGCGACCGGCAGTGGTGATATAGGGATCCAAAAGCGAGGAGCGGCGGTGGGAAAGATCGATAGTGGCGATCTAGGGATCAAAGCACGTGAGAGAAGGGGACAGTGGATTGGAGCACGCCATCTAGGGATCAGAGCGGCGGTCGAGGGATGGTATCAGTGGTGGCGTCATCTATGCGAGTGACAAGGACAACGAGGGGTGCGGGGTGGTATGGGAAGATCAGAATCGGGGGAGGTGCGGGGGAATGATGGGAGTCGAGGGAGATTGCAGTCTATAAAGGGTTTTGAAAAATTATAAAAAAATAATTTTAATTATTTATTTAAATGTAAATAAAATGACAATGATTTTTTTTGTTGGCAACGAATAGATAACAACTAATTAAAATAAGCATCGTTATTTTAAAATAAATCATAACAAATAATTAAAATCATTTTTTTGTTTAAAAAAAATTACAACAAAGATGCAAAATGATTGTTATATTTAAACATAATGATGAATATTCAAAATTGTTGTTATTTATTTGTTATCTTTTGTACATTTTATTGTAGTGTGCGATCAAAAGGGGAGCCATCGAGGGAGAGTTTGAGAGGGAATTGGAGATTGAGAGAGGGCACGTGATTTCTTTAAGCAGCTGAGGGTTGATTAGGGCATGAGGGTGAAATTTTTGTGCTTGGAGTTTGTGATGGAGAAGGGTTGGGTAGGTGTGCATCAAATTTTTTAAGGATTGGGATGGGTTTTAATTAATTTAAGATGATTTTGTTTATTTATATTAAATTAGTGACATTAAAGAGTCAATATCTTCTAGTGAGATGTTATGGAAATTTCATAACAAGAATTGATAACTCATATGAAAGATTCGAAAGAATAAAAATGATGTCGTAGTATCTTACCAGAAGGAAATCAGTATAAACTCTAATGGCATAATTGATAAATCTCTTAGGTTTGCTACAAAATTATGTTTATGTTGACTCTCTTGATTATGATGGTATTATAATTTTATTTGTTAGTTGACTAAAAATTTTTAGTGGCTCATAATTTTTTTCCTCTAAATTAAGTTTAAAAATTATAATGAAAACATGCTATATATAGACATATAGTTGTATATATATTTGCCATTAATATTATTTGTCAATTATCAAAAGATTTTACTTTATTTTATTAAAAAATGTTAAAGATAAAATAGTGGTCTCATTTCATCTATACCAATTTGTCGTTTGAAGAAAATATTATAGCAATATAAGTAAAAATTGTCACTAAATCAAATATTATAGTGGCAAATATATTTGCACTAATGCTAATTGTCATTTTACAAAAATATTATAGTGGCATAAGTAGCAATTGCCACTAAATCAAAGACTATAGTGGCAAATATATTTGTCACTAATGTTAATTCTCATTTGACAAAAATATTATAGTGGCATAAATAATAATTTTCACTAAATCAAAGTCAATAGAGGCAAATATATTTGCCACTAATACTAATTATCGCTTCACAAAATGTTATAATGCTAAATACAAAAAAATTGCCACTAAATCAAAAGATTAGTGGTAAATGTATTATATGCCATTTTCTAATTCACCACTAAAGACTATTTTTTTTGTAGTGGTTGATCACTAATTCATTTATGCAAGCGGGGGCTGCCATCTACTTTTTTCTTCATATTCTTTTGTCTTACAATTTCTTTTTGGGTTTTTGAATATCAAATCGACTCCTAAAAATGACTAACCTAACTATGCAAGTCGATCAACTAATTTAGAAGTGAATTGAATGGCATGAGATCAATTTATCACAAAATAAAATAGAACTTGCATTGCTTAGAAGAATCAAAATAACATAAATATTCATGGAAACAACAATACATAAATGATTAACAATGGAATTAAACTGGTAATAATTTAAATGAAAAAATTAAAATCTAAACTAACAAAAATCCACCCTATCGGTAATGCTCGCAGTGAGCCATCGACACTAGAGGGTGGTGGTGGGTAAACCTTAGGTATAGGAGCTTGTCTACATGCCACAAGAGAGTGATGCACACCTAAAACTTAAGGAGAGACTAAGCATACTAAAAAGAGAGAAAATAAACTAGCTACTTGCATGAAATAAAATGCAAAAATATAAAGAGCAGAAGAGCTATCTAACTTAGTAGAACTAAAGGCATCAAGGGTGGGCCTTAATGGCCATTTGGTTGGTGGTGGTGGATGACACTTAGGAGGTGAAGGAGAGGGCTAGAGGTTGAGGAGGCTAAGTGGCCAAATGTAGGAGGCAGGAGGAAGGTCCCTTGAAGTGGTGGCTTAGTGGTGTTTTTATAGGAGGGGGGGAGCTAGGTTTCGGCCAAGGGTTAGGGTTAGGGTTTTGGTGTTGTGCCACCTTTGGAGGGGAGGAGGGTGAGGTGGCATTGGACTAGGCTTTAGGAAGAGTTGAGGGTGTTTTGGTGATGATTTATGTAGGGTTAGGTTGTGTAGGCTTAGGTTTAATTGGGTTGGGTTAGCCTAGGATCTAATGGGTTGAGTCTCTTAGGGTAGGTCCTAGTATAATTACGTGTGTGTGTCGTATTGGGCTAGGGTGATCCTAGTAGTGTGTGTGTGAACTTAAGTAGGTCTAGGTTGAGTCAAATTAGGTTCTACTGAGCTTAATTAGACTTGTATGGATAGAGATGGATTAATTAGGTTCTGGGTGAACCTAATTGAGTTAAGGTGCACCCAATCAAGTAGGGAAGCACCCAATTGGCGTAAGCTTGCCAATTGGGTTTAGGTAGAGTCTAATTAGGCTACCATGAGCCTGATTAGCCTAGGGTTAGCCTAATTAGGTCAATTGGATCCAATTAGAATGTGGTTGACCCAATTGACTCAGATTGAGTCAACTGAGGGTTCTATGGACCTAAATAGAACTCTAAGGTATGTATTAGGAATAGTGATAGTGGATAGGGTTTACAGATAATGGATAAGAGGAATCTAGATAACACTATTTAGTTTTTGGTCAAAGTGGGGGAAATTCAGGATTAGGGTTAGAGATATCCCAGGTAGAGGATAAGGGTATGGATAGTGTGGATAATAACATGGATAGCATTATTCATGTTTTGGGTTCTAGGCTTAGTTAACCTAGTAGGAACGTGGCTTAAGGATAGGAGCAGGAATAAGGCTATCCTAGGAAACTATGGATAGGAACAGGGTTATCCTAAGTTCTTTTTTTCTTTTTTTTCTGCATTTATTCATCCAAGTAACCTAGTTTATCTTTCTCTTACTCATTGTCTTCATTTCTTCTTTATTTCAAGCTTCAGATTTGCTACAGCTTTAGCTCCTATCTAGCTTTTATTTAGTCTTAGGACATCTCCTGAGCTCCTTATATTCTGAAGATCCAATTATACACCAATTACTAAAGAAAAATGGCCTTATTCTCTAAAGAGCTAAGCAGAAAAGCTAGAATGTAAGATATGAGCTGATCGAGGCATGTTTCACGAATTAAAACCAGGGTTTGAAGGACCTGTCGTCGTAGCTCACAAAACGCATCTATCAAATAAAATTTATAACCAAAACTAAAAAAGTGAGTCCCAGGTCAAACACGGGGAGGTAAGCGATTGGTTTTATGAAATCCGTGTTTCGCTTTATTTCTTTTTATTGTTTTTATCTTTTCTAAATTTTTTTGGTATTTTTATCGGGCAAGAGATTAGGTCGTGAAAACTTTATCTACTTGCACAAATATAAGAGAGAGAAGGAGAGAGAGAGTGTGCGAGAAACAATCATCTATTTATCAAGAATTGTTTGTTACAACTACAAAAGTGGAAAATCTACACTGCGAAAGCGTAAAAAGACAGAAAGAGGTGAGAGAAATCCCCCTCGACGGTCTCTTGGAGGACGACTCGCTTTGACCTCACCTATAGGAAGGTGGTGAGGAGTGGGATGAAGGAGGATAGGCCAGAGGATGGAGGGCGAGGTAAAACAGCGTCGTGGAGAGGATCTTCTTCCCGAGGGGCAGTGAGAGGATGGCTATGGGATGCTCCACGAATGGGGATAACAGGAGGGAAAACTATTTGGTTTTCTACTCTAGAGGAGCATCCTAGGCTTGGGTCAAGCTCTCTCTAGAGCCTTGGAGGTGGTGAGAGGAAGAAAGGAAGAGATGAAGAAAAATGGGATAGGTAGGGGTCCTGTTATAGTGGAGGAACGAATCAAATTCGTATACAGGACATTTAGTGACGGTCATAAACATCGCTAAAGATTCGCCACAGTCGCTGAAGACAGCCCACGTGCCCACCCACTTCTGCACTGCCACACGGTCTGCGCACTCGTGTCGAGCGCCCGCGTGCGCTGTCGCTGAGCATGCATGCCTCCATGCGCACGCGTACATCCACGCTACTGGGCGCATGCGGTGGCATGTGTGTGCGCATGGGCGGCCTAGGTTGCACCATGTGGCACGATCTGGGACGTCCATCTTTCTATTGTAGGAGCTGCTACAGAGGTCGGATTGAGTCAATTTTCATGTCATTGGGCTGTGATAGTCGACCCAAATCCATTCGCGTAGTCGGACTTGTCATTTGAAGCTTCGAATTACAGCACCTAGTCCCTTGGCCATTAATCTTCCTCAGACTACATATGGTGCTACGAGACTCTGATCAAAGCGATCTTGGAGGCGTTAGACTTTGATCGTCGTCCTAATCAGATTTGTATGGTCGGATCGTCAATCCGAGGCTCCGAAATAAATCTTCTTCTCTCCTGACCACAAAAAGGTTGTAGTTAGTCTAAAATATACACAACTACTCTAAATGCGGAATGATGCATGCTTTGCAAAATTTATAATATGGAATGGAAATCTAAGCCTAGGAACATGCATGAGCAGGCATTTTAACCTAAATAGATTTATCTATATCATACCCCATGCCTATCATTTGCTAGTCCCTAGCAAAATTAAACTACATGCTATGTATAAAAGCAAAATTAGGATTAGATCGCTTAGGCCTAAGTCATTTATTAGAAATAGAAAATTTCAACTAAGGTCCTAAACAACGAAAACTCAATAGTACCCAGGTGTCTGCTAGAATGCAAACCTCCCAAGTCCTCGCCTTATTTGAAAAGGGAAGATACATTTTTTTATTTTTCTTCTTTTCTAATTTTTTTATACTTTTGGAGTTTGAGAGTTCCAGGATAACTTTTTACGGCTACCCGACCTACCCAAGACTTGAAAAGGACTCTAAGTGCTAAGCATCTTGTGAAAATAGTGAAAGACTCACTAGGTGGCCATTAAAACAGACTTCGGGTTTCTACGACCTTAGGTGACCTTGCCTAGAGATTTATCATTTCGAACGGTAGCTTCCTCCCTACTTTTATTTATAGGGTCAACACAAGGGCGAACCTAGTGTATATCTCCCCGATTTATTCTACTTCCCTGCTTCTTCCCTAAGTGTTTTAGAAATTATTGTGCATTTTTGTGAGCTAGGCACTGGATAACCGGCCAATAGGTTATTACCCACGGTAACTTGCCAACCATACTCGTAAAGTGAAGTGGTTTTGTTTATTTTTCTATTTTCTCCTTTTTTCTATTTTTTTCATTTTTTTTCTCTTTCTTCTCTCTGATTTTTTTTTTAAGTAGGTGGATTCCCTAATCTAAGATTTACCTAAAGGTAGTACGATGTAAATGGTCCTGTGGTTGAGTTCTGAACAATCGGCCAATGAGCTGTTACCACTGACAACTTGCCAGCCATACTACCCTAGATAATTCATTAGCTACCCAATTTTCGAAGAAACCACCGAAAAGTGAGTCAATATAAAAAGTGTATAGATGCTTAGGCTTAAAGTCCCCTCAAATCAGAGGGAGGGTTGATAAGTTGTATACTTATCACCCTAATTTATTGACCAATTTAAAATAGAATTACTTGGCGAAGACTCGAGACCACGTCCACATTCGAGTGGACACCCGAGCTAATTAAACCCAAAAGCCTGAAGAGTCTAAGTATTTAGGCCCTATCGTATCATTTCCTAAAGTTAATAAATTCCAAATGCCTAAGGTCTCTTCTTCTAATTACTTTCCTTTTATCTTTTTGAACTTTCAATTTTTTTTAAAAGAAACTAAAAGAAATTCTATAGAGTTAACAAAATGATTTCAGGATTGATGAAGGCGTGTTTCACGAATTAAAAATTGGGGGTCGTAGCTCACAAAACTCGTCTATCAGATAAAATTTATACTGAAACTCCAAGGGAGTCCCAGGTCGAACACAAGGAGGCGACATTTACTTTGTATGAAAACTGCGCTTCGATTTATTTCTTTTTGGTGTTTTTGGGTTTTGTTTTTTTATTTGTTTTTGAAATAAAATGACAATCAATAACAAAAGAGAGATAGAATTGAATTTGATATATTGCATGAATGTCAATTACAGTAATATAGAAAACATAAAAAGGGAAGGAGGTGAGGAGAAACCTCCTGAATCGGTTGTTCGACGAGACGATGGTGCTTGGCAAAAGCTCGGACGAAGGAAGTGAGGAGCGGGACAACAGAGGTGAGATGCAAGTGGACGTCGGATAGAGGAAAGCTTCAGTGTCACTCTAGAATGGAGGTGAAAAGGCAAAGATGATCTGCTACCAGAATGGAGGTGGGAGGATGGCTCCAAGGTGATCTATGAATGGGGATGGGAAGATGGAGGAATATTTGGTGAGGCATAGGTTCACTACACTAATAAGCGCCTTAGGAGCTTGAGAGTAAGCTCTAACAGAGCATTGGTAGGCTTGCTAGAGCTTACGAGCAGGTGGGAATAGAGTAGGCAGAGATGATTTGGAGTGGGGGGTGTAGGGGTGTTTATATAGTGGTGGAAAAGAGGTGGTTTGCGTGCACAGGCCTTTAGTGACATTTAATACGTCGCTAAAAATCCACTAGAGACATCGCTAAAGCATTCATGTGCCTTGGCTGGGGCTTGAACGCTCGACTACAGCTGTTGTAGGCGCGGCAGTCGTCGGCTGTTGGATCAGGTGTGGACAGCTGTGATTGTGAGAGGAGAGTGTATGCCTGCCAGCATTCGAAATTCGCACCGCTGACACTAGAGTTGGTAGTCGTCAGATAAGGCATCACACAGTTGAGGCACGCCTACAGATTTTGCGTGTTCTGATTTGAATCGCACCCCTCATGCAATTGTGAGGATCAGACAACGGGTGCTGCTTGCGGTCGACTTAAATGCACGCCCTAGATGGCACGTGTGTGATCTGGCATATGCCTTTGCGTCAGTGGGTGGCGTTGGATCACACATGGGGAATCTTGATTACTCGATCGAGATCGAGCAACCCTACTGCAGCTGGCACTGTAGTGGGCGCGGCGAATCGCGGCTCGAACTCGTGCTCGCTCTTTGAGAGTGCTCGTCCTCACTGTTACGCCACGTCTGTGGGTGTGTCGCAAAGAGGAGTTGCGGCCACGTAGTGAGGGTAGGCTCTCAGCAGTTGGATTTTCATCCAACGGCTGAGATCACTCGATGGGCAACCTTTGGAGATGCGGCGAGTGGCTTTGGGCACTCTAGATGGTGCCACATTACACCATTTGGATCGTCCACCCTTCATTGCTTGCAGAGGATGCCACGGTGCTCGGATCGAGGTGATTTCTACGTTGTCGAACTGCAATCGTCGCTCTAGATCCATCCTTACGGTCAAATTTTTCATCTGAAGTCCGTAAGGATGTTGCATTGCCTCCTGGCCATATAAAATGAAAGAATTAATATACAAAACATACAACCATCCTAAATGCCATGCAATGGATGTTATGCAGTATTTATAACATGATATGCAATGCTAAGCCTAGGAACTATCATAAATAAGCATGTTATCATGAATTCATGTGTGTTTATTATACCCCCATGCTTACTTTTTGGTAGTCCCTAGCAAAATTAGCCTAAATACTATTTACAAAAGTAGAATTAGGATTCGAGCTCTTAGGCATAATTTGTTGGTTGTTTTAGGAACTTTCAACCCAAGACCTAGTTACGAAGACTTGATAGTGCCCGGGTGTTTGCCAAAATGCAGGCCGTCCAAACCCTCACCTTATTTGAGAAGAGAAGATACAACATTTTCTTCTCATTTTTCTTCTTTTCTAATTTTTTATTTGTACTTTTTGAGTTTGAGAGTTTCAGGATAACTTTTTATGGCTACCTGACCTGCCCAAGAATTGAAAAGGACTCTAAGTGCTAAGCATCTAATGAAAAGAGTGAAAGACTCACTAGGTGGCTGTTAAAACAAACTTTGGATTTCTATGACCCTAGGTGACCTTGCCTAGAGGTTTATCTTTTAGAATCGTAGCTTTCTCCCTACTTGTTTTATTTATGGGGTCAACACAAGGGCGAACCCAGTGTATATCTCCCCGATTTATTGTACTTCCCTGCTTCTTCCCTAAGTGTTTTGGGAATTATTATGCACTTTTTTTTGTGAGCTAGGTTATGGACAACCGGCCAATGGGCTGTTACTCACAACAACTTACCAGTCATACTCATGCGGTGAAGTGTGGTTTTATTATTTATTTTGTTCTCCTTTTTCTTGTTCTTTTCTAAGTAGGTGGCTTTCCTGATCTAGGATTTACCTAAAGGCAGCACAATGAAAATGGTCTTATGACTGGGCTCTGGACAATCAGTCGATGAGCTGTTACCATCAACAACTTGCCATCCATATCACCCTAAATAGTTCGTTGGCTACCCAATATCCGAAAAAATTGCCTAAAAGTGAGTCAGTGCAAGAAAAAGTGTGTAGATGCTTAGGCTTAAAGTCCCCCCAAATCAGAGGGCGGGTTGATAAGTCGCATACTTATCATCCCAATTTATTTACCAATTTAAAATGAATTTTAATTGTCGAGGACTTGAGACTAAGTCCACATTTGAGTGGACACCTAGGCTAATTAAGCCCAAAGACCTGAAGAGTCTAAGTATTCAGTTCTCAAAGTATCAATTCCTAAACTTTGTAACTCCTAATGCC
This sequence comes from Thalassia testudinum, assembly GCA_037157565.1. Taxonomy (NCBI): domain Eukaryota; kingdom Viridiplantae; phylum Streptophyta; class Magnoliopsida; order Alismatales; family Hydrocharitaceae; genus Thalassia; species Thalassia testudinum. The sequence goes on along the minus strand of JAZHRO010000073.1, from coordinate 4,018,803 downwards.
TAAGTTCTCATCTCCTAATTCTAAATATATTTTTTTAATAGAATTAAATAACAGGAAATTACTGTTACAACTGACAAAAAGATTATAAGATATATCCAACCCCCCATGCTTATCTATTACAGTGTCCTCATTGTTAAAAATGAAAGCATGTAGGAGAGTAGAAGTGGAAGAATAGCACCTGGATTCTATGAGACTCTGGTCAGCTTGGAACAGTCTTTACATGTGCTGAGTTTAGTGCCTTCAGCTGGGTGATGATCGGCCCATGCTGGTTAAGGCAAGGTAAGAGCAACCTTGTCCGAGACGGGTTTAGGGAGCACATAGTCAACAAAGGGTTTGAGACACTGTCCGTTGACCTTGAAGATATTACCCATCTTTGGGTCAGAGATTTTGATGGTCCTGTTAGGGAAAATCCGCTCAATAACGAATGGGTCGTCCCACTTAGACTTGAGTTTTCTAGGGAAAAGCTTCAATCAAGAATCGGAAAGGCAGACCTTCTGGTTTGGCTCAAAGCTCTTACGTGAAATCACTTGGTCATGGAGAGCTTTGGTCCTTGCCTTATAGATTCTGGTATTTTCATAAGCATCATTTTGAAGCTCCTCCAACTTAGATAGTTGGAGTTTCCTGGTTTTCTTCGCCAACTCAAGGTCAAAATTACATTTCCTGATGGCCCAAAATGCTCGGTGTTCAAGTTCTATGGGTAAGTGACATGCCTTACCAAATGCCAAACGGAATGAAGACATACTGATAGGCATTTTGTATGCCATACGGTAGGTCGAAAGAGCATCATCTAGCTTTTGGGTCCAATCCTTCCTATCAAGCCTAACGGTTTTCTGCAAAATGTTTTTGATCTTCCGATTTGAGACCTCGGCCTGTTCGTTCGTCTGAGGGTGGTAAGGTGTGAAAATCCGATGATTCACCCTGTATTTCCCTAGTAAATTCTGAAACTGGGCATGAGTGAAATGTGTGCCACCATCACTGATAATTGCCCGAGGAACCTCGAACCGACTGAAGATATTTTTCTTCACAAAATCGATGACCACCTTGTGGTCATTGGTCCTGGTCGAAATTGCCTCAATCCATTTGGACACGTAATCAATAGTGACCATAATATACTGGTGTCCAAATGAAGGAGGGAAGGTGATGTAAACATGTTTACACTACTTAAGATGTCTATTTATGCATGTTCTTAAGCATAGGATTGCATTGCATACTATAAATATTGCATAACATGCATCATTTTGCATTTAGATTAGTTTGAATAAAATGGAGGTTAATTGTCTCTTTTTATGTTCATGGACAGGGAAAACTTTTTATCGGGGCCTCGGATCAAAGATCCAACCGTAAAGATGTGATCAGGGTGACGATTGGAGTTCAACGACTCCAAGATCGCCCTAATCTGACACCTGTAGCATCAGATAAAGATCGAGGAACCCTAGAAGATCAAGGGCCAAGATGGTGTGAATCTGCATTTCAAACGACAAATCTGACCGCATGGATGGATTCGAATCGACGATCGCAGCCTAACGGCGCAAAAAATGACTCAATCCGACACCCGTGGCACCATCTATGTCATCCAGAAGATGGATGGCCAAGATGGTGCCACGTGGTGCCATCTCGGCTGCCCAACCAGCCTCCCTCAACCATTGAAGATTCTAGCGCCCACGCATCTCCACTGTTGGATCAAGATCCAATGGCTGAGAGAGGAGCTCAACCGGCGCGCCCATCCTCTGAGTTGCACCTGAAGAAGCCACCTTGACCGTTGGATCTTGATCCAACAGTCCTGATCACGTGTTCAGATGATCAGCTGCTCGCCCATCCACGCGTGCAGCGCAGTGGATAAGGCACTCGATCACCTTCAGGCGCGGGTTCGAATCCGCATGCGTAGGCAAGCGGGTGCTGAGGAGTGGGCGCGTACGATCGTGCGATGAGAATCGAGCGGCTGTGGGCACTCGATAATGCCCACGCGCTATTGCACGCCGTGCCTCATGCGGGATCGCACCCAGGCGGGTGCGCAGAGGAGGAGGGCGGAGGCGCGAGATAAGCCATCCGATCTCATGATCGGACGGCTTAGATCGGTAGTACGTGGAGTGCGCGTTACGCGCGAGCAGGCAAGCGGCCGCACGGGCGGCGCCCTACTACGCCCACGATTGGGCTTTAGCGATGGTTTTATCCATCACTAAAGACCCCTTATTTAATGTTTTTAGAGTTAAAAGACCAATTTTCCCTCATTCCTTGCAACTATAAAAGGAGACCCCCTCCACAAGAAATTCTCATCCCTTCCTTCTCTTCTCTCCCTCTCCAAAGCTCAAGAGAAGCTTGTCTCACACTCAGGATGCTTCTCGCGAGATAAAGTCAATTTTTCGTCCCCCTTTCGGAAGTGGATCCTGCGACGACGACGATATGCTGCCCCATTCCTGTTCTTCCCACTTCGTCCTTTTTCGTCCTGCTTCGTCCTCCTTCGTCCAGGTGTCATCCCGTCCGGCTCGTCCTCCAAGCGACCATCAAGGAGGATATCTCTCTCCCCATTCATTTTACTGCTTTCTAGAGTAGATTTACTGCTTTCTAGTGTAATCATTTTCCCATTTTCTAGTCGTAATGTTTAGTGTAACAAACAATCTTTTTAATGATGAATTCCATGTTCATTCTACACCTCTTTTTAATTTTTATTTGTAATATTCTCTCTCTCTCTCTTACTCTCTCTCTTCTATTTATTGTAAATAGTTAGATAGTTCTAATCAATTAATTTACTTCGTAACAAATAAAACAAGCGCGTGTTTTTAAATCAAACGTCTGCCTCCTTGTGTTGCCCGGGATTTCCATTCCGGTATAAATTTTATTTGTTGAACACGAGTTCTTCGCTTTCAAACTGCAACGACAGGTTTTCAAAAGCAAATACGTTAGCGTAGCAACTCGTAGCGTTCAACATTTTGGCGCCGTTGCTAGGGAGGCGACACTCATTGATTTTTCTTCGCTTTTTTATAACTTACGAATCATTTACCTCACTTCTCTTCGTTCTTATTGTGATTGCAGGTACTCTTTTGAGATGAGCAAAAGTAGTAGAATGGAGTAAAGTGCTGTGAAAGGTTTTGTAAGTTATCCCCCACCTCTCACCCATTAGTTTTCATTCCACCACATAATAACACAAACATCAATCAACCTAGGTGTTCTTACAAACTCTAAGGTTAGATTGTTTGTTGTTTAACACCTACACCCACTCCAACCTCCATATTAAAAAAAATAAAAATAAAGATAAAGAAATCTCACAGAGGTACACAACCTCATCTGATTTTCAAACTCAACCGGTAAACCGATCTTTGGAGCCGGTATACACATCCAAACACATAATTGAGTAGAAATCAGATTAGGTAATCACTTGTGTGCCTAATCAAGTGGTGCAACAGGCTAATTGTTTGAGTTGATTGGGCCGCATGATGAGAACCTCATCATGAGCCATAACTAGCTCATTTTGACCCAATACAAAGGATAAAAGCTCCTACATATCTCAAGGAAAGGCGTAACTCAGAGAATTCTGAGTTTGAGAAGAAAACAAGTCATAAGGGGTAAAAGTGCAATTTTACCAGTATAATCTGCATACAGGGTAATTCAGGGCCCAAACATAGGTCAAAACAGCTTAATAAGAATAAAAGTGGGATGAAATGATCTAGCAAGGGCTACAGCAATTCCAAGAGACTAAATCTGTAACCCTAAAACAACCCACTTCAATTCACAAGGTTCGAGGCAAAGTAAAAATAGAATAAACCCTCTAAAATTCATAGAAAAATAATCTCTAGGGTTTAGAACCTTCAATTTGGCCTTTAGAACCCATTTTGACCTACATTGAGAACCATGCCCAATTAATAACTTAATTTGGGTTTTTGCGCAAATTGACCGGTCGAACAAGGTTTAAGATGAAAATAAAATTCACCATCAGATTCCTTAGGTCCTAATTAGTCATGTATAAAAACTTGAGCCTAAGAAGAAACCTCCTTGACCGACTTTACACTTTGGTCCTCATATATTTACTCTTTGGCCCTCAACTTTTGAACCCTCGCATTTTGGCCCCTAACTCTCCTTCGTTCTTTGCAATCAGGTCCCTCCTGCAAAACCCTGCCAGCACCATGCTCCGGCGACCTTGCGCGGAGCATGGCGCCGCGCAGGGTGAGGTAGGGGACCTGGCAAGTAAACCGGGGGTGCCCTGCGTCGTTAGCCGTCGCAGGGGCACCCCCTTGGTCATTGTAGCCCACCATACCGGCCGTGCGAACGCACGGACGGTATGGGTTCGTCTCCGACCATTCTCCGGTGAGGGAGACACGTCGTCTCCCTCCGCCTTCCTCCCTGTTTCATCCCTATAAATACCCCCCGCTGCTCCACCGACCAGGGCAGCTTGGATCTGACGGAGAAATCCCCAACTTCCTTCTCTTCTTTCTCCGGCAGACGCTCACCAGCTCCGGCGGCTTCCTCCCCCTCCACCTCTTCGCTCTGCCGCAATACCAGCAGCAGAGACTTCCTCCCCTGCTCTTCCCGCGCCACGCCGCACCCAGCTGGCGCCTCTCCGGCTCTCTGCTCGCCGCCGCCCCTCTCCCTGAGCATCGTCTTCTCCGGCGACAGTCGATACGACTGTCGCCCTGTTCCTCCCCCTTCGTCCCTGCAAGTAAGCTAGAGTTACTCCCCTTCTCCTCCTCTTTCTTTCCCCGCTTTCAATTTAGTCAATTAAGCCCTCTACCGACCCTGTTCACCCTCACCCTCTTCGCCTCCGACCACCCTCCGGCGAGCCGCTCCCATCACCTCAGCGACCCACACGGCTCGCCGACCACCGCAGAACCTCCGCCTCCTCACCCTGATCCTCTTCCGCCCCTCCACTTCCCACCAAACACCCTCTGCAGATCCACCGAACACACCCACTTCTTCGCTCACAGTTTGACCTAGGACGACCTGTTGGCTCCATCACGCCCCCTGCAGACCCCCTGACCACCTTCGCCGTGCCACGGCGAAGGTCCCCCGCCTGTCTGATTTGGCCGAGAGGCCGTTCTTCTGTGACCAGGTGACTCGCCCGCCGTCGCCATTACTGCGCAGGCAGAGCTGCTTCACCTGCAGGTGCAGGCATGCCTTCGCCCAGGTTTGACTCCCAGGTTGCACAGGGACTCTCCGCGAAACGTCCCAGGTTCACAGATGGGGCGAAGGCCGCGCGGGAAGCCACGATCGCCCACTGCTCCATCCGCGACGCGCGCTCAATTGGGGTGGGACATTTAGTCCCACCTCGGAACTTCTCGGAGGCGCGCGGACGCATAAAGGCAAAAAGTGCCTTATGCTGTCTGCCTCCTGACCACGGGGTGAGGTCCCTCTCACCCGACCCGGCCTCGTCCGTGACCACGCTCCGCGGACCTGGCCCGACTCGATTAGACCGACCTGCACTCCTCGCCCACCACCGCACGCCGGTGGGCCTGGACCCGGGCCTGACCCGAACCCGATTACCCGGTAGCTCTGGGAGAGCTGTCCCAAGAGCGGTTTCAGAGAGAAAGAGAGACGCGGGGGGGGGAGGGTAGAGTAGGTTTTGCCTCTTGACGAAAAACTCTGAAGTGTGCAGGCCAAAGAAGAAGAAGAAGACCCGCGGAAGAAGAAGTGCAGGCGAAGAAGAAGGAGCTGCACTGTAGCAAATGCTCAGTTAAGTCGTCGAAGCACCGGGCCAGACGACGGAAAGTCAGCAGCCAGAGCAACACAGAAGGCAGGCTGAAGAAGAAGGAAGGGAGACTTAGTAGCCGAAGGCAGAAGCACCACGATTGCAGAAGAAGAAGAAGAGAGGTCAAGGCAGAAAACCAAAGAAGAAGAACAAGGAGCTCTGAAGAAAGAAAAACATCACCAACGCAGGAACAGCAGGAAGAAGAAGAGCATCACCATTGCAGAAGAAGATTATCACCATAGCAGAAACCAAGGAAGAAGAAGAAGGAGATCTGAAGAAAGAGAAAGAAAGAAGAACATCACAACAAATTCTTTCCCTCTCTCTTTATTTTGTAAAAGAAACATGTATATCTCTAGAATACGACTTGCTCCCTGAGTTCGACCTCGGGAACTCTTTCATTTTCCGAGTAAAAAATTTATATTTGAAATGTTGGTAATAACCGGCTTTACTACAATGTTATAACAAAACCCTCAAACCCGGTGAAACCAGACGTTTTCCACCGCACCACTTCAATTAAAATCAATTCATCAAGTAGCTGCCACATAGGTTCAACTCTTAGGGATTTACCAGGCACTCCACATTCTTTTAAGTTTTAAAGGAAAACATCTTCACATGTGCTTTCAAAACCTGGTGTGCCAAAAAAACTTGTTTGAAAACACCTAAAGTTGAATCCTAAAAAGCTACTAAGTAAGATTTGAACCCTAAAATTCACCACATCAAAAATAATCTTGCTTGAAAATCACTGGTTATGCATGCACACACAAATCAATCAATCATTAAGGGCACAACCCATATAAAGGGCCCATCACATTCAAACCTAGCCCTAAATAAAATAGAGTAGATGTTGGCCTTAAGGATTCGACTTACTCTTCAGGGACAAGAACGAGATTATTTTCGATTAGTCTATTTTTACTGTTCAATCTGATGTCTAGCTAGGGGAGCAGAATCAAACGATCGCGGTTGGGGGGTACACTAGGAACCGGAGGCGCAAGCCGAAGGAAGAACCTTCTCCCCAGTCCCTCCTTCTGACTGGTTGGATTGAACAAACAGAAGTAGATCAAATCTTTCCTTTATCTCAAGACGGGTTTTGGGAGTCTGTAGGTCTTTAGGCTAACCCACTTAAGGATAGGTTTGATTGCCTGTATTGCAGGGCGCCTTTCTTCCTCCCGTCTCTCATGAATCCTTCCACATATTACACGCATTCCCGCTCTTTCCCTCCTATTTTGAATTATCCTCAACATGACGATTATCCCGACTCGTACTGTAATCAACCATCAGTTAGTTGGGATAACTCGGATTGGGGATACAGTTCTAGACCTCCATGTTTAGGGTCTAACCCTGAACACTATGATTGTGATTTCTATCCTTCTCAGAGCCACATCGATTATAGATCGTCATCCTTTCATGGACAACCTAATTCGATCTACAATCAAGAAGGATACACTGATCCTTACCCATCCTCTGATTACATTTCCTTTAGGTCATCACCACCTTTTGAACAATCTGAAATGACCTATTATTAGGAGGGTATAACGAATCTCAATTCATCAATTCCCCTACTTTGATCCCAAACCCGCCCAACCCTGAACCAACTCATTTGGTTCAGGGTAGCCAGGTTCAAGATAAGGTTTTGTCTAACTTGAGAAATGTCATACAATCTTTAGAAGTTCAGCCAATACCTTCCATTGAAAGATTGGAGCCTCTGATTGAAATGATTGATGATTTGAACAAGTATTTGTTGGATTGGCTCCAGGATGTTAAGGATAAGAACCTGGGTGAGTTTCTACTTGGGAAGTTAGCGAAATTGAGGATAAGATTTGTGGTTGCTTTAGTTCAGTCGTGGGACGATTCCTAGGATGAACTCCCTTCAGGAGAGCCAACATTAGAACTAGCTCAGGCACCTGTTTGGGGGGACACATGTTACGAGGCTGACCAGATTGAATTAGAGCAACTAGTTAAGGATGATCTGATTTCTTCACCTGAGATCCTTGAGTCAGGGTATGAGGAAACGTATGTCTCCATGGATGAGAAAGTGACATATGATTTTGGGACATACATTAATACGAATCTTGATTTCTTTGATTCTGATGGTGAAGATTCAATTTGCGAAGTCTCATGCAAGTTTACAGAATATGATTTTTGTGAGACGATTGGGCCTGAGGAATCTGAAAGATCATTTGATAGCCCAATAACTAAGGAAACTGATCTTATTAGGGGTCACATTACGGATCCAGAATCGTATTTTCTGGAGGATTCAATCAAATGCCCTGATTGTCAGTTACACCCCATTGAGCTTATCGATGATTCTATTTTTGAGATAACTAGACCCAAGTCAATTCTGATTCAGCCACATCTTTTTGACTTGGAAATTTCAGATAGGGTGATTAATATGCAAGAGGTCTCGGAATTTAACATTCTGATTGAGGAGGATAGGGAAGTTCTGATTTGGGAAGTTAACTTTGGAGGAAATAGAAGATTAAGTCAAAGGGTTCCAATTCATCTGAAACCATCAAATCAGGACCCTTACGACATCTGTTCTAAGGATGTCTAACCTAAGCATACATTCAATGATTATCCTTTTGAGCTTGAATTCTCTGTAACTCGACTATTTGGTCTTGGGTTGCATCCTCATAAATCACAGGCCTGACCCCGCTTTTATACTGATTTTAGGTTTTGGGTAATTTTTATCCAGAACCTGAGATATTCTCGATTATGGGGTATGGGTTTGCACCACAATTTGGCACACATTTGTGGACATCTGCTGACAGGTCAGAGGTTTCTTATGTTTATTCTGATTCTGACCTACACCTGTGAATTCTTTTTTTCTTCTCTTTGTATAGTGTGCCTAGTTGAAGGCACTAAATTTAGCACGTATACAGTTCTTTTTAGTTTTTATCTCGGAGCGGACCCGACATTCACGCAATTCAGGTGCTTTCTACTCTATTCCACTCTATTTTATGTCTTTTTGATACAATGAGGACATTGCATTAGATAGGCATGGGGGGTTGGATATTCATCTCTGAATTTATTCATCAGCTCCGTAGATTTGTTTTATTTTCTTTTATATATTAAAAAAAATTGGAATTAGGAAAGAGAACTTGAGTTTAAGAAAATTTTCAATCTTAGGAAATACTACATTATGATCTAAACACAAAGACCCTTCAGGTCTTTGGACTTAATCAACCCATGTATCCATTAAAATGTGGATTTATTTTTCGAGTCCTTGCCAACCTAAATTCTATTTTAATTGGAGTAAATAAGTTTGGGTGATAAGTACACAACTTATCAACCCGCCCTCTGATTTGAGGGAATTTTGAGTTTTAAGCATCTACACACTATCTTATCACTGACTCATTGTTCGGCGATTCTAATGGAAATTGGGTAGCTAATGAATCTTCTAGGGTGATATGCCTAGTAAGTTATCATGGGTAACAACCCATAGGTAGGTTGTCCAGAGCCCAGTCACTAGACCTTTCTCTTTTTGCTGCCTTTAGGTAAATCTTAGACCAAGGAAGCCACCTACTTAAAAAGAGAAAAAGAAAATCAAAAAAAAAAGGAGAAAAGAAAAAAAAAATCACACTTCGCCTCACGAGTATGGTTGGCAAGTTGTCGGTGGTAACAGCTCATCGACCGGTTGTCCAGAACCCAACTCAATCAATGCACTAAAAATTCCCAAAATACTTAGGAAGAAGCGGAGAAGTAGAATAAATCGGGGAGATATACACTGGATTCACCCTTGTGTTGACCCCGTAAAAAAATAAAAGTAGGAAAAAAGCTACCGGTTGTAAAGATACACCTTTAGGTAGAATTCTCCTTTTAAGGTCACCTAGAGGCGTAGAAATCTGAAGTCTGTTTTAACTACCGGTCAATGAGTCTATCACATTCACAATAAGATGCTTAGAACTTAGGGTTCTCATTAAATCTTGGGTGAGTTTAATGGCTGTAGAAAGCTACTCTTAAACCCTAAAACTTGAAAATAAAAAAAAAATTAGAAAAGAGGAAAAAAGAGAAAAGGAAATTTTTCTTCGAATAAGGTGAGGGCTTGAGGCGGTCTGCATTTTGGCAGATACTCGGGCACTGTTGTGTCTTTGAAAGTTCAGATCCAAAGTAAACATTTTCTTAATGATTGAAAATAACTCAACCCCAAATAATCCAACCTAATTCTTTTATAAATAGCATATAGTTTTTGCTAGGGACTAGCAAAAGATAGGCATGGGGGTATGATGTAAACATGTTTACACTACTTAAGATGTCTATTTATGCATGTTCTTAAGCATAGGATTGCATTGCATACTATAAATATTACATAACATGCATCATTTTGCATTTAGATTAGTTTGAATAAAATGGAGGTTAATTATCTCTTTTTATGTTCATGGACAGGGAAAACTTTTTATCGGGGCCTCAGATCGAAGATCCAACCGTAAAGATGTGATCAGGGCGACGATTGGAGTTCAACGACTCTAAGATCGCCCTAATTAGACACCTGTAGCATCAGATAAAGATTGAGGAACCCTAGAAGATTAAGGGCCAAGATGGTGTGAATCCGCATTTCAAATGATAAATCCAATCGAACAGATGGATTCGGATCGACGATCGTAGCCTAACAGCGCGAAAATCGACTCAATCCGATACCTGTGGCACCATCTACATCATCCAAAAGATGGATGGCCAAGATGGCACCATGTGGTGCCATCTCGGCCTCCCAACCAGCCGCCCTCAACCACTGAAGATTCTAGCGCCCACACATCTCCGTCGTTGGATCAAGATCCAACGGCTGAGAGAGGAGCTCAACCAGTGCGCCCATCCTTTGAGTTGCACCTGAAGAAGCCGCCTTGATCGTTGGATCTTGATCCAATGGTTTTGATTGCGTGTTCAGATGATCAGCTGCTCACCCATCCACGTACGTGGAGTAGTGGATAAGGTGCTCGGTTGCCTTCAGGCGCGGATTCGAATTCGCATGCGTAGGTGAGCAGGCACTAAGAAGTAGGCGCGTGTGATCGTGCAATGAGAATCGAGCAGCTGCGGGTGCTCGATCGCGCCCACGCGCTATTGCACATCGTGCCTCACACGGGATCGCATGCGGGTGGGTGCGTAGAGGAGGCGGGTGGAGGCACGAGATAAGCTGTCCGATTGTGAGATCAGTAGTACGTGGAGCGCACGTTATGTGCGAGCAGGTGAGCGGCCGTGCGGGCGGCGCCCCACTATGCCCACGATGGGGCTTTAGCGACGGTTTTATCCATTACTAAAGACCCCTTATTTAATGTTTTGAGAGTTAAAAGACCAATTTGCCCTCATTCCTTGCAACTATAAAAGGATACCTCCTCCACATGAAATTCTCATCCCTTCCTTCTCTTCTCTCCCTCTCCAAAGCTCAAGGGAAGCTTTTCCCACACCTGGGATGCTTCTCGCAAGATAAAGTGAATTTTTTGTCCCCCTTTTGGAAGTGGATCCCGCGACGACGACGATGTGCTGCCCCATTCCCGTTCTTCCCACTTCGTCCTTTTTTGTCCTGCTTCGTCCTCCTTCATCCTGGCATTATCCTATCCGGCTCGTCCTCCAAGCGACCATCGAGGAGGATATCTCTCTCCCCATTCTTTTTACTTCTTTCTAGAGTAGATTTACTGCTTTCTAGTGTAATCATTTTCTCGCTTTCTAGTCGTAATGTTTAGTGTAACAAACAATCTTTTTAATGATGAATTCCATGTTCATTCTACACCTCTTTTTGATTTTTGTTTGTAATATTCTCTCTCTCTTACTATCTCTCTCTTCTATTTATTGTAAATAGTTAGATAGTTCTAATCAATTAATTTACTTCGTGACAAATAAAATAAACACGTGTTTTTAAATCAAACATCCGCCTCCCTGTGTTCGACCCGGGATTTCCATTCTGGTATAAATTTTATTTGTTGAATGATGAGAGCCTCATCATGAGTCATAACTAGCTCATTTTGACCCATTAAAGAGAATAAAAGCTCCTACATAACCTAGAAGAGGGCTTAATTGGAGGAATAAGTGTTCTGAGAAGAAACATGAAATAAAGGTTAAAACTGCTATTTTACCATTGCAGTACATAAACAAGATTTCTCAGAGACAAAATATAATTCAAATGGTGTAAATAAGATAAAAAGTGGGTTGATTCAATCAGAAATGGGTTCACGTGCAATCCAGGAATTAAATGACATCTGGTAACCCTAAAATAGACCCGCTTAATTCAACAAGGTTCCGATCAGGATAAAAATCAAGTAAATCCTCTAAAAATCATGGAAAAATATTCCCTAAGGTTTAGAACATTCAATTTGGCCTTTGGAACCTAGTTTGACCTAGATTAGGGTCTTAGCTCATCAATTGACCTAATTTGGATTTTTAGCAAAATGTCTAGTCAAACATTGTCAAACCTAAAATCCAACATCACCATTGGATTCCTTAGGTCCAAATTAGGTTTGTACCAAAATTTGGACCTAAGGGGAGGTTATCTTGACCTACTTTGCAATTTAGTACACCCAATCACATTTTGCTCCCTATCTTTTGAAACCATCACATAAACCCCCCCAGCTTTCTCACCAATATTACAATTAGGTCCCTCTGCCATTAATGTGGAGGAATCCTTCTCCGGCGAGGAAGGCAGGGGGGATACTCTCTGATTCCTCAGAGATCTCCCAGATTTGGAAGGGAGATTCTCTGAGGAATGCCCTTCCATCTGAACTCAATCATGATCCCAGATTTGCACCCAATCTCTCGTGCGAATGCATGAGAGATTTGGGTATCTAACTACCTTCCATCTCTAGCAAGACGTCGGTGGCAGAAGGCTTTCCCTCCACGCACCAGAAGCTCGGCCAGCACCTATAATTAACCCCCAACTCCGGCCGCACCTCCTCAGCTCGACTTGGCCAGGATTCCACCTCAAATTCCTCTTCTTCTTCTCCGGCTAAGGGGTCCAGCGAGCTTCGGCGAGCCCCCCTCCTCTTCCTCGTTTCTCTGCCACAAAACTAGTGGCAGAGTCATCCTCCTCATCCTCCTCCGCGTCGTGCAACACCCGCGCGAGCTGCCCTAGCCCCGTCGTCGCAGCCGTCTTCCTCCACTGGACACTTTCTTCTCTGGCGACAGCAGGTACTGCCAGCCGCCTTCTCATCCCCTTCGTCCCTTTAGTTAGGTTAGAACCGCTGATAAACATGTATAAATTCATCGTAAAATGCTTATTTGTGATAGTTCCTAGGCTTAGCACTGCATATCATGATATAAATATCGCATAGCATGCATCATTTTGCATTTAGAGTAGTTGCTTATATTTTTGGTTAATTAGGTCCTTTTTATGGTTAGGAGAAGAGAGGATTTATCTCAAGGCCTTGGATGGACAATCAGACCATACAGATTTGATCGGGACGACGATCGGAGATTAACGCCTTTGAAATCGTGCAGATCGGAGTCCCGTAGCATCACATTAAGCCCAAGGAAGATCAATGGCCAGGGGGAAATGCGACATCCATATAGGTTTCGGATGGAAAATCCGACCGTACGGATGGATCCGGAGCGACGATCGCAGTCCAGCATCGCAAAAATCATCCCGATCTGAGCACTATGGCACCCTCTGCAAGAAGAAGAATACGGACAGTCCAGATGGCGCCATGTGGTGCCATCCAAGCCGCCCAAACCAGGCCAGCAGCCACCGCCCACTCTCCCTCATCATCTGCACCGTTAATCCTAGCCGTTGGATCAAGATCCAACGGCTGGGAAGCGTCTGCACCGATTTCCTCCTCGAGACACAAAGGGCGACGTGGCGCACTGGTTGACGCAGCGGCTTGCAAAGGAGAGGCGCGGGTTCAATTCCCCGCAGCCGCTCCAATTTGCAATTGGACGGGCATTTGGAGCGAAGCGCAGCGGTAGCGACAGCGGCAGCGGCAGCGGCAGTGCGCGTGCGTATGCGCGGGCCAACTCATTGCAAGCGCGCATGCCAGCGCACAGCACACGAGTACACAGTTGGGCGCGCGGTCAGCGCGCGTGAAGAGCGGGGCAGGCGACGTGGGCGCAAGGGGCGGTTGACACCAGCTTTCAGCGACAGCTGGACTAACCTACAGCGACGCTTACAGCCGTCGCTGTTTCATTGCATGCCAGCAGAGACAGCTATGGGCGTGGGTGGAGGTGAGCTGTCTACAGCAACGTTTCCAGCGACGGTCTGGAGGTCGCTAGAGGTCCATTATCCATTTTTAGCCTCTTCTCCACCAATATAAAAGGGCCTTCACCCCCTCCCTTCCAAGCCATCTCTACCTACTCTACTCCCACCTACTCCCAAGCTCTAGCAAGACTACCAACGCTCCATTAGAGCTTGTTCTCAAGCTCCCAAGGTGCCTATTAGTGCAGCGAACCTCTGCCCCACCAAATAGTCCTCCAACCTCCCATCTCCCTTCATAGGTCACCTCGAAGCTGTCCTCCCACCTCCATTCCGGTAGCAGATCACCTTCGTCTTCTCACCTCCATTCCGGAGCCACGCCAAAGCTTTCCTCAACACGACGTCCTCCAGCATCTCACCTCCGTCATCCCGCTCCTCACCTCCTTCCTCCGAGCTTCCGCCAGGCGCCGTCGTCTCGCTGAACAGCTGATTCGGGAGATTTCCTCTCACCTCCCTCTTTGTTTATGCTTTCATAGTAGATTGTAATAAACATTGGATTGATATATAAATCATTTTTGTTCCTCATCTCTATCTTGTGCTTCCTTTGCTTGTCTTTTATTTCAAAAACACAAAAAAATAATAAAACCTGAAAATACCAAACAGAAACAAAATGAAACACGATTTTGGAGTAAAGTAAACATCGCCTCCCTGTGTTCGACCCGGGACTCCCTTGGAGTTTCGGTATAAATTTTATCTGATCGACGTGTTTTGCAACACGACGATGGGTTACTTGTAACCCCGATTTCTAAACGTGCGAAGCATGCACAACCAACCGCTATTCTCTATCCCCTCTTTCATTTCCCTCATCTTATTTCACCAAACGCCCCTCGACCGTCGCTGTCCACCACCATCTTCTTCATCTCCGGCCACCCTCCGGCGAGACGCTCCCATCACTCTGCAGCCCCACACATCTCGCCAACCACCGCATAACCTTCGCCTCACCTCACTGAACATCATCCACCCATCCATAGACCCTCTACGCCTCCACAACTACCCCCCGATCAAACCCATCCGACTGACCGCAGGGTGACCTAGGCACGCACTCCTAGGCCACCACGCGGCCTGCCACCTAGCTCCTCACCTTCGCCGTGACACGGCGAAGGTGCTCCTATGGTCTGATTAAGCCGCAAGGCTCTTTTTGTGTCAGGCAAGTTTCACGCTCCGGCCACCATTAAAGGTAACTCGAGGAAGCTGCTTGCTCGCTCTAGGCTGCAATGCTCCAGGAGCCCAGGTGCAGCAAACTTGGGGAGGCCTCGCGAAGCCAATCATCCTAGCAAGTGACGCCGCAAAGCTTGTAGTTGTGACAATTGGAGAACAGACTCCTGTGGGTGCAAACGAAAGAGAGGTGGAACAATAGTCCCACCTCGGTAAGTTGTGAAGCGCTGGAGTGATTTATATTATTTTTGTGATATGAGCTGATTGCCTCCGAAAGCACATGGGGTGAGGTCCCTCACTTATATTCACCGCCTCGTCCGTGATCTCACCACACGGATCTGGCGACCCGACCTGACACCATCCTGAGCACTCCTCGCACACCACACTCACGCTAGTGCGCCTGGACCTGGGTCGCGATCCGACCCGTTTACCTAGCTCTGGGAGAGCATGCTGAAGAGTGATATACAGAGAGAGAGGGAGTCGCGAGTGTGGGTAGAGGGATAGGTTTTGCTCCTCTGTGGTTTGTGTAGGGAAGGCAGACGGGAGCAGCGAGGCTGACACTTAGCCGCTAAGGAGAAGAAGCAGAAGGAAGGAAGCCTTCGCAGAGGAAAAAGAGAAGGAAAGGAAGAGGCGAAGGAAAAAGAGAAGAGGAATTGAAGAAGAAAGAAGAAATAAAGAAAGGTAAAGACAAGTAGAAGAAGAGAAGCTGAAGGTAAGGGAAACAGAACCAAGGAAGGAAGAAGAAGAAGAGAAGGCAGAACCAAGGAGAAGAAGACCCGCAAAGAAATAAAGAAAGGTAAAGACAAGCAGAAGAAGAGAAGCTGAAGGCAGGGGAAGTAGAGCCCAGGAAGAAGAAGACCCACAGAGAGAAACTGTAGAGAAAAGAAGGAGAAAGATAAAGAAGGAGAAAGAAGCAAGGCAACTACAGAGAAGTAAGAAGAAGCATAAAGAAGAAGAAAGGAAGAAAATCAGAAGAAGGATAAGGGAAACATCTTTTAAGACGTTTGATCCCATGATCAGACGTCCAAACTCTTTCTTTTTGCCACAATTAATTTTCAAACTCATGCATTTATATATTTTGAATTAAGTTTTGAGTAATTAAGTGTTCAATTACATTCTTGAGATTACTAATAAATTCCAATTGCTCCCTGTGTTCGACCTCGGATACTTAGGTTTTCAAGTAATAAACTTTTATTTGTTGACAACGCTTGATCACCTATGCTACGATATAACTAACTGTTAAAACACGATCGAGTCAATGTCAACATTGAACACAAGTTCTTCGCTTTCAAACTACAATGACAAGTTTTCAAAATCAAACACGTTAGCGTAGCAACTCGTAGCGTTCAACAGAAGGGTCCCATATTGTCGATGCCCCAAATGTCGAAGATTTCAACGGAAAGAATTGGGTTAAGGGGCATCATATCTCTCTTAGCCATGTTCCCAAGTGTTTGGCATCAGGTGGATGACTTTCAGAATTCTTGGGCATCCTTAAATAATGACATCCAATAGAATCCTAATTGCAAGATTTTTGCTGCCATCTTTTTCCTGGAAAAGTGTCCTCCACACACAGATGTGTGGCAAAACTCAAGTATGCTATGGAACTCGATTTCTGAGATGCATCGACGAATAATCTGGTCTACGCCAGTGCGGTACAGCTTGGGATCATCCCAAAAATAATATTTGGCCTCAAACACAAGTCTATCCCATTGTTGTTTGGTCCAATCCTGGGGGATTTGACTAACGGCCAAATAATTGACAATATCCGCAAACCAGGTGATGCGTCCTCTTCTCAACACAGTTAATTAAGTTAATTATGCTTAATTATGTGCAGAAGAAAGTAACTTAGGTCAACTTGAATTTGTGTCGATTGAGTAGTATAGGGTCAAGTTAACCTAACATTTTAGATTTTTTTTTCTTTTAACTGGTTGAGTCCAGGTCGTTCGCTGGGAGGCATAGCTTATTTAGAATTCACCAATCAGTCTAAGCTACTTATTGAAAGTATAATTAAGTTTATTTTAAGAACATGAACTTTGTTCAATGATTTCAAATTAAAGAGACTATGCAAAATTCTATAAGAAAACATATTTACGCAAATGATCTTCTTTAACAACAAGTAAACATGTTTATTTCTTTTTATTTCTAAGAGATTAAGGCTAGAAAGTATTACTAATGGAAATATGCCTTATTACAACATTAAAATAAAAAAGGAATTAAAAATAATGCAAGAAATTGAATCATTTCCTTCTCTTCTCTTTTTGTCTTCAGCCGCTCCCTTTCTTCTTCTTTTACCTTTTTCTCTTTCTTTTTTTTCTTTTTACTTATTTCTTAATCTTAATCTTTTTCTTATCTTTCTCGAGCTCTCTTTCTTTTCTTTCTTTCTTCTCTTCTTTCTTTCTTCTCTACCTTTTCTCTTTAGTGCCTATTCAACCGTCCTTCTATGAATTCTCTCTTCCTTTCCTTTAGCCTTAGCACTTTTTCAAAACTCTCGCAGACCTTCTTTTGAACCAAACCGATTTTTTCCTTTTAACCAAAAATTAGGTTTTTTTTATTGGCGGCTTGGACTGGTTAAGGATACACAGCACCCCTCTCAGGGTGGGACCAGACCCTACTAGGTCCAAGCTTGGTTCATTTAGTTTTGTTTATTTCCGGTTCATAGTCTCGAGCCAGACCGGCTCACGGCCTCCTAGGCCCACGCTCACGCCCTCACAGGCCCACACTCGCATGCCTACAGGCTCACACACACCCGGGCACACACGTGCCCACACACACCCATATGCTCATTTGTAACCTTGCGCCGTGCGCTATCGACTGAAGAGGCTATATCACAAAAATGTTTTATACCTATGCGGCCATTCAGATTTTTCCGAGGTGGGACTAAGTTTCCCCCTCCCAGACTAAACTTCAAATGACGATTCCTATTAGCTCAGAGCTCCGTTCCAAGCAAATAAAAGCTTGTTGGAAAGCTCTTGAGTTGCTCTACAGAATTGAACTGTCAATTTGATACAAAAGGAAAGTTAAGCTCTTCGATTTGAAGGGCGAAGGTTCTATTTTGTCTATGGTTAAAATGGCCTGCAGAGTGGAGTTATGGTTCTAAAGTCCACAGACTAGACTTTGACTTCGAGTTGAAGTTCTAAATAGGTTCAGAGGTTAATTCCACAGCTGTTAGTGAAAGTTTAAAGCTCTCAAGAGCTTCAGGAGAGGTGTAGAAGCTAAGAGCTTCTCAGGGAGCTTCAGATCTGAGATTCAAACTCTGAAAGGTCCTAACAGACAGCTAAAGTCCTGATTAATCAATTAAAACAACCTCTAGAGGTTGTTACAAATCCATCTGGGCAGATTATACATTTAAATCTCATAAAAAATCTACTGTCGTTAGTTTGGGTTCAAAAATAACCCAAACTGAACATAATTCAATTTCTACAATATAATCCATCAGAGCTCATCCAAATCTCTTCTAAATCATTCACAATCATCTCAGACACAATTTGAACTCATCAATTCGTCTAATTGAATCCAGAATCCAAGGATCAAACTCAGGTTTGACTATAAAGCCTTGAATTTTGACTTTATGAGTTTGGCTATTTCAGACAAAATTAAAACCTTAAATATCTTCTATTCAATCACAGGATCAGGTTTAGGCCCTTAGATAGGTGTTTCAACTAAGGTTCCTAAGGTTCTAAGCTCGTCACCTGAGCTTCAAAAGGTGTTTGTTTGTCAGGATAAATCAAAGTTTGTTACAGTGGTTTAAGCATAGAAATGAACTCAGGGTATAGCACTGGTGCTTTCAGACCTCTTAATTGCGACTAAAACCTAACTGTCAGACTTCTCCAACTCTACCGGAGTTGGAGAAGATGAAGACCTATCACAAGCTCTAGACACTTAAATCTTAATTAAAATGTCTCAGCATAATCAGTAAACCTCAATTCATTGATCTGGAGCTTCACACCACGTTCTACAAGTTGAAGAGCTTGCTTTGACTCGCTGGAGCTTGCCGGAGCTCCGGTGAGTCCAGAAAAAGGTAAAATGTGTACAGATATCGTGAATTTATGCCATTAAAAATTCAAAAAGCTTCCTGAGGTCACAAGGAACCTCAGGAACAAATAAATTCCTTCAATTGTTCATTAGAGTAAAGATTTAACAATCAATTCATTTTACAAAAGATCTGAGTTGGATTAGGCTCAGGACTTGTTTTCCCACTCAATTGAGTGGAGAAAGCAAGTTAACAGATAATTGCGATAATATATATGTATATAATTAATGATTTGAACTACTCCTGAGCCGCCATTGACACCAAGCTCAGAAGCTTAATTAAAATTGGGCATTTACATTATAGGTGGTAATTATTCATATTAAAATGAGGATTAGGGTCCTTAGGTGATGAATAGATGGTGAAGGAAAGGACCTAGTGAAGGTGTAATTAGCTCAGCTACTGCTGCCATGGACAGCAAAAATAGTTGGTGGAGGTGGAGGTGGTTTAAGCAATTAAATGATCTATTTAGTAATTAAAGACGATAGAAATGTTCATGGAAGATTCAAGAAGGTGAACGATGACTTAAAAAGACAAAATCATTGCTCTTGACAAGCTCAAGGAGCTTGCCAGAGTTGAGGAAGATGAATGTTAAGTCTAACATTACACTACCTAATCTACCTAACTAACTATCCTAATTAAACTACCTACCTAATCCATTGTTACCTGGGTGAAGGGGATAGAGGATCTCCGTCGACGGTTCATGATGGAGGAGGAAATTAGAGGGTTGTCGAAAGATCTCCGGTGGGCGATTGTGAGGTGAAGCAGAGGAGAGCTACTAATCAACACTTGTGTCAGAAGACGCGATTGACTTCGGCGGAGATCCAGAGCTATTGAAGATGGATGGAGGAAGTCGGTTGAGGTGGAGGAAGTTCGCCGGAGTTTGGAGAGAATAGCATATTGGGTCAGCTCAGTGAAGAAGAGGGAAGGGAGCTAACTTGGTGGAAATCGAGGGTGTGAAGGGGAATTTATAGGTGACGACGACTGAGAAGGAGGTGGAATCTGGACGGATTAATGGCTAGGAGGGGAGTAACCACCGGCATCTTCTCCGACGCTGGTGAGGTTATCTCCAACCATAAAAAAGGATTTTGGCATCATCCAGACAGGTGGATGAGAAGGAGATGGTGAGCATAAGCTCCAGGAGCTTAGAGAAGGGATGACGTCGGATGAGCGGTGATCAGGTAGTGGACACACCTTCTGTCGTCAGCCGTCTAGACGGTTGAAGAAGAAAAGAAGAAGAAGAAGTTTAGGGACTTCTTTGTAGTGAAAACTAAGGACCTAAATGGAAAATAAGGACCCGATTGAAGTAAAATATAAGGACTAAAATGTAAACTCAGGTTTTCAAGGTTTGTTTTAATTTAAATCTTTTTCAACTTTTTATATGTGATTATAAATAAGTTAATTATTATATATAGACCTTGAATATACATTTTTGATGTTTTTAGATTTATTTATTTAATTAAGTAATGTTACTTAAGTTATTACATACTTACATATGTATTATACTTAAGTTAGTTAACACATTAATTAGATGAATTATTACTAATATTTTGAGTTCAATTATTAATTAAATTATTAATAATATTAATTGAATGGTAATATATCATTTTAAACTTATTTTAAGGTTATTTACTATTTATCCCTTATTTAATCATTAACCCATATATTCACATATTTCTAGCTAATTAACTAGGAAGACTAGTTAATTAGGGGTAATTAGAGACCATGATGAGCTTCTCATCATACCCCCAAGCCAAAGTTTTGCTAGTCCCTAACAAAATTAACTAAGAATATGATGATTTAAAGCACTTGGGTTTAAATTAATATAAATAAGAACCAAGTAGAGGAAAGCTTAGGTCAGAAGAAATTTTTTTAGTTTTAATATAAATAATTAATATACAGAGCATTCTGTGAAAAATTCCTTACTTAGACTTAAACTCAAAACATCTTTAAAACACACTCTATTAAAGACAGAGTTGTTAACAAGAATTTTATCAAAAATTAGAATCTCAAAAATCACTTATTCTTTGTAACAATTCTTAACCCTTAAAAACTTAGAATTCAAAGTGTTTTAAGAAAACAAAACCTAAGAGTTGGAAATTAAATTTTAACCCAAAAACTCAGTAGACTTAAGTTAATCCTTTGTTTATGATATTTGATTTCTATCAATCTAAGTTTAAGCAAATTAACCAGATATTCATCATTAATCAAACTTAGAGTAGTAAAACTTTAATCTACTAGCCTACAGCACTAAGGACAAACTTGTAGACCTAGGATTTTGTCAATCCTTCTCCTTTAGGTCTCAACTGCAAATCCTCAAAACCTGATTTCTTAGGCTTCATTGCCTAATACCAAGGTGCAATAGCTATGATTTTAAAATATTCATGCTTTGTGAAGAGAGTAGTCCTAAAGGCATCCAAATTTGCAAAAATCCAGATCTTAAGGCATCAATTTCCGATCTAGATTATTCCAATTCAAGCCTTTGGCTTGGCCTTACTCAGGTTTGGTTGCTTTCTCCTCACCAGTTTTCTATCCCGAGGTCAACACTTTTTGTGTATATCTCCCCGGTGGACCACTAGGTCTCTTATTCCTAATTTTTATCTCCATATATTTTTTCAACTTTTTCTATAGGTTAGAACACCCATATGTAGTGAGGTGTTCTTTTATTTGATGGAAGGAAGGGTATTATCTATTTATATCGAGATGCTTTATTTTTATGGAAAAACTGCATAAGTACCCATTTGTGGCAAGGCACTTAACTGTAGGGTGTTTTATTTGATTTTTTTTATTTTTCTCCCCCTTCTCATTTTTCTTACTAACTTTATTCTCCAAATCCTTTTTCTAGGTGAGTGGCACATCCTTCACCCTTTCAAGAACCGCCCACGGAAATCCTTGGACTAAGGAGGATCTAGAATTGATCTCTTAACCTCTGTGTTTTCGCAGTCTCAGATGCCAACAAGACAATTCTATGTGTGTGATTTTTGAATTTTTAAGTTACTTAGCTCTCAAACTAGAGCCTGGACAACAAAGCCCTTCACTTTCAGGTTCTTTAAACTTTTAGTTTCCTCCTATAGGATCTGTTAAGACAAAAATTCTCCAAGTCTAGCTAAATGTCCTTTAGTTGGTTAAGCTAACTATAGCTTGATAGACTTGAAGACTAAATTCTACTAACTCTCTACTTAATTAACTCTGAATATCTGGCCTTTTTATTTAACTTTATGATAAAATCAAATATATTCAAAAAGCAAAAGGATTACTTAATCTAATTGATTAGAAAGTTACAATTTAATTCCAAAACTTAAGTTTTAAAACTTAACACACCTTAGTTTCTAAATTTCAAGGTAAGAATAGAAAAACAAAGCTTTAAGTTTCAAAGATTCTAATTCAAATAAAATCTTGTTTAAAAATTTTGAAAATAAAAGTGTGTTTTTACAAAATGTTATAAGTAAAAATCTAAATAAGAATTTAATGCTCTTATATACTTTATATATATTCTTAATATATATTCTTTTTTGGTTTCTGACCTAAAAGAAAAATTAAGCACTTAATATATAATTTTTTTTCTTCTTTTCTTTATTCTAGATAAAAATAGCCCTTTTATTATTTTTTTAATTTTTTCAATTTCCAAATTTTTGTATTTATATATTTTTTATATTTATAAAATTTTTCAATTTTTATGAATTTTTCAAAATATTTCAAATTTTTATGAAATTTTTTATTTTGAAATTCTTAGAATTTTTTTATTTAATTTTTTTTAAAATTTCGTGGGTATTTAATTTTTATGTATTTGAGATCACAAATCTCTATGCGGATGATTTCAAGTTTGACCAAAGGTCAGAGTGGACAGTCGGACTAAATGAAGGTAGTCAGAAAAGTGTATGGGAAAAGAAAAGTGTAGAAAGCAGGAAACAGCTACGTACAATATGGATGGACAGTGGCAAACGCTAATGGAGCGTGTAACAGTCTCCAACAAGACCTAAAGGATGTGATTCCAAGAAAGGTTTTAAACGTTGACCATTAACTTTGAATGGTTGATCCTTGTTGGGTTCGGTGATTTCGACAGCTCCATTGTCGATGACTCTAACAACAATAAATAGCCCTTGCCATTTAGATATAAGTTTCCAAGGGAAGAGCTTCAAACAAGCATCAAAAAGCAGCACCTTCTGACCAGGTGTAAAAGATTTGCGGGAAATATATTTATTGTGGAAGGCTTTAAGTTTTTCCTTATACAACTTTGAACTCTCATAGGAATCATGACGCAATTCCTCAAGTTCGCTAAGCTGCAACCTACAATGATCACCAGCCTTCGCGAGGTCTAAATTATAGCCTTTAATTGCCCAATAGGCCCTGTGTTCAATTTCTACGGGAAGATGACAGGGTTTCCCATAAACAAGTTTGTATAGTGACATGCCTATTGGTGTTTTGCGGGTAGTCCTATAAGCCCACAAAGCCTCATCTAAATGGGAAGACCAATCCTTCCTATCGGGTCAGATTGTCATTTGAAGGATCTTTTTAATCTCCTGATTAGAGACCTCAGTTTGCCCATTAGTCTAGGGATGATAAGGTGTAGAAATACGATGTGTAACCCCATATTTTCTAAGTAGATTTCTAAACTGGACATTAATAAAATGGGAACCGCCGTCGAAAATAATGGCACGAGGTATCCCAAAACGAGCGATAATATAACCTATATAAAAGGAATGACAAATCGATGATCGTTTGTGCGTGTGGGTATGGCTTCAATCCAACGAGAAATGTAATCAACAACAAGTAAAATATATTCGAAGCCAAAAGAAGACGGAAACAGACCCATAAAGTTTATGCCCCAAATATCAAAGATTTCACAGACCATAATCGGGTTCAGAGGCATCATGTCTTTTCGTGACATGCCACCAAGAGTTTGGCAGCGACTACATGCCTTACAATATGTCTGTGAATCAGTAAATAAAGTGGGCCAATAAAACCCGCATTGCAGAATTTTTGCAGTGGTCTTTCGACCAGAAAATGACCACCACAAGCCTGGTCATGACAAAAAGAGAGGATAGAATCAATCTCAGAAGAAGTGACACAATGCTTGATGATTTGATCATTACAGAGTTGAAAAAGATATGGATCTTCCCAGAAATAGTATTTAGCTTCTGCTTTGAGTCGTGATTTACGATTCCCATCCTGGTCTGGTGGGAATTAATGTGTAACCAAATAATTAACAATATTTGCATACCAAGGAAGATCTAAGGATATAGTCAATAGATGCTCATCAGGAAAGTGTTCGGTAATTGGAGGAGATGATTCAATAGTATCAGAAGGAAGGTGGGAAAGGTGATTGGCAACAACATTCTGTCGTCTTGCCTTGTCATGAATTTCTAGGATAAATTCTTGCAAAAGTAAGATCCAGCTGATCAACCTAGGTTTCGTGTCCTTTCAGGATAGAAGGTGTTGGATAGCTGACTGATCAGAGTACACAATGATTGGAGATCTGAGTATATAAGATCTGAACTTTTCTAATCCAAATACTATTGCTAGTAATTCCTTCTCTGTAACTATGTAATTCCTTTGTGTCCCATTCAAAGTTTTACTAGCATAGTAAATTACTACCGGATTCTTCTCAATTTTCTGTCCCAAAACATCTCCTATTGCATAATCTGATGCATCACACATTATCTCAAATGGTAAATCCCAATTAGGTGGTTGCAAGATCAGAGCTTGTGCAACTCTGTCTCTTAATGTTTCAAATGCTGAAATACACTCCTCACTCATCTCAAAAGTAGTATCCTTTGTGAGGAGGTTTATGCATGGTCGGGCAATTTTTGAAAAATCAAGTATAAATCTCCTATAAAATCCCACATGCCCGAGAAATGATCTAATGCCTTTGATCGAGTTAGGAATTGGAAGGTTTGCAATTGGATTGATCTTAGCTCGATCTACTTGGATACTTCGCTCAGACACGAGGTGGCCAAGTACAATGCCCTCTGGAATCATAAAATGGCTCTTCTCCCAACTGAGGATAAGGTTTACTTCTATACATCTCTTAAGAACCTTCGACAAATTATCCAGACAAATATCAAATGTTTCCCCGAAGACTAAAAAATCATCCATAAAAACCTCCATAAATTCACCCACCATTTTGGTAAAAATGACTAACATGCAACGCTAAAAAGTTGCGGGCGCGTTGCAAAGCCAAAATGGCATTCTTCGGAAAGCAAAAGTTCTGAAGGGGCAAGTGAAAGTCATTTTCTCTTGATCTTTGGGATAAATTGCTACTTGATTAGATCCGGAGTAACCATCTAAAAAGTAGAAGAACCTATTACCAGCCAATCTCTCAAGGATTTGATCAATGAATGGCAAAGGAAAATGGTCCTTTGTAACCATATTCAACTTACGATAATCAATACAAACCCGCCACGAATTTGCAATTCGTGTGGGAATGGTTTCTCCAGATTTAGTCTTAATTACGATGAGTCCTACCTTTTTAGGTACCACTTGAATTGGACTCACCCAAGGGCTATCAGATATAGGATAAATAATATCAGCATCTAGCCACTTGATTATTTCTTTCTTAGTGACCTCCATTAAATTCAGATTTAAACATCTTTGAGCTTCTCTTGAAGGTCGTGCCCCATCTTCAATATAGATGCGATGAGTACAAAAATTAGGGCTAATCCCAGTGAGATCATGTAGAGTCCACCCAATTGCCTTCTTGTGATCTCAAAGAACCTTGATCAATTTGGATTCTTGCGATTCAGAAAGATGAGAGTTGATAATTACAGGATATGTTTGATCAGATTCAAGATAGACATATTTAGGATTATCAAGCAATGGTTTCAATTCTAATATAGGAGTGGAATCAACAGCAGGATTTGGGGTGGGATTTTCGATTGCGAGAAGTGAGTTAGATGAGTCATAAGATTCAAATTCAGGATTGAGTAAAGATTCTAATCATAGGATTTCATTGTTTTGAGGGTATGGGATATCAAAAGGTGTGCTTTCTAGTTCTAAGGAACTAATGTCATACTCAAAAGCTGGAATAGATTTGATTTCCTCAATCCGATCGCAATCCAATCCTCTAGAAGCTCTAAATATATCTAACTTAATTGTCCTCAAATTTCAATTCAATCTTTCTAGATTCACAATCAATGTTGGCCTTTGCAATGACCAAAAAGGGTCTCCCTAAGATAATTGGGGTATGAATAATGTATTCGGGTACTTCCATATGAAGGACAATAAAATCTACTGGGAAATAAAAATCCTGAACTCTTACAATTACATCCTCCAACATTCCTTTAGGTGACTTAATAGATCTATCAGCTAATTGTAAAGTCACATTGGTAGACTTAAGGTTTTCTATGTTGAAATGTTTTACCAAAGATAAAGGAATGAGGTTAATAGATGCTCCTAAATCTAGGACTCTATCAAAACGCTGAACCCCAATTATACAGGAAATAAATGGAGATCCTGGGTCTTTCTTTTTTATAGGAAGTGTACTTGAAATTATAAAGCTCACTTGCTCTGAAAGTACCAGAGTGCTTCCTTCTTCGACTTACGCTTAGGAGTACACAACTCCTTAATAAATCTCGCGTAAGTCGGAATGTGTTTGATAGCATCTAGGAGTGGGATATTAATGTGTACCTATTCAAAAATTTTAATTAAATCTTCATCTAATGTAACAGGTTATTTTTGTTCCCTAGTCTTCTTCAAAACTTCAGGAAATGGGGCATGGATTTCCTATTCTACTGAGGTATTTCCCAGATCTCGCGAATTAGCAGGAATTGCAGGATCGGGTTCTGCATCTCTTTCAGGTGTACAATTAGGGGTCATTCTAGATGTACTAGGGTCTTCGGATAGGTTCCTTGGATAAACTGGATCCCTAGTGGAAGTTCCACGGCGGGTTGTAACAGAGTTAATACCCGCATGAGAAGAGGAAGCTGATGAAGAACAAGATGCTTGCTGATTTTGGAAAGATGAATTGGAGATCAAAGGTTGATTTGAAAATGATTGTTGTTGATTAAGATACTCAAAATCATGATTACCAGAGGGTGGATTTGGATTTTGATTCAGATTTGGATTCAAGGGTAATTGATTAAGGAGATGGACATGTCCTTGATTTGGGTTTTGCACTCTCGGGTGTTGTCTCTGTTGGATATTCCTAGGGTTTGGAATTGGCTAGGATGGAAGGGCTTCTAGCTGACGAGATTTAGCTAACTGTGTGATTTGGCCCCTAAGATCAGCCAACTCTGCCGAACATTGCCGTTGGACTTCAGCAAGAGCCTCAGCATTTTGTCGCTGGCTCTCAGTCACAGCTCGCAAAATCTGGTCAAGCTGTGAATCTCTATTTGGCCCTACGGGGTTTTGCAAACCCGTGTAAAATGGCCTCGCATTAGGTTGCTGAAATGACAATGTAGGTGAGTTTTGCCTGGTCTGAGTTGGATATGATGGTCTTTGTGAATGGTCAGACCAAGAGAAATTAGGGTGATTACGTCATCCAGGATTATAGGAATTAGAATACGGGTGTGATCTTGGTGCATATTCATGAATGAGATTCAAATCAAAAGGATAGGGCATGTTTTCCACAAAAATAGGAGATGGGGAAAAGGGTGGAAAAGATTGTTGGACAAAGGTCCCTCCTTGGGTTGGTGCAGGAGTAGATAGAAAACCCAAGGAAGATGGATATCTAGAATCCAGATTATTCACAAATTCCCTCCCCATGGGAATTTGTGAAACAGGTGAATGCGCGGGATCTTGCGTAGCAAGTAGAGGTGTAAGAGTTTTCATAGTGTTTTAGACCTCATCGAGATGCTTTGCTATGATGTCAACTTTGTCCAGTTTCTCTGCAATAATTTCCAAATCCTTTGAACTGGATGGATTATCGATCTCATGAATGCCCTTATGCGGATTTTGATGTGCTGTATTCGTACCCCGCGTAAATTGCGACATAGATGCATTATTGATCGAGTTCTCTGCTATCCCTTCAAATAATTCTGAAGCAATTTCTGCGTCGCGATTGAGAAAATTCCCTCTACAAGAGGCATAGACTAGATTGCAAATGCCCTCTTGCAATCCATAATAAAAGATATGCATTAGTTGCCAACGAGGGATGTCATGATGTGGGCATTTCCTATGTCATTCATGAAAGCGTTCCCATGCTTCATGAATTGGTTCTCCTTGATTTTGATTAAACGTTGTGATTGCTCGCCTTAAAGCATTTGTGCAACCAATAGGAAAGAATTTCTTCAAGAATGCAGATTCAAGTTCAACCCAAGTTGAGATTGGTCTTGCTATAGTTCGATACCAATGTGCTGCTTTATCTTTAAGGCTAAAAGAGAACATTTTCATAACTAGGATTTCCCTATTTTGATTTCGAGGTCCAAGAGTTTGAGATAGATTTTTAAGATCTTCAATATGTTGAAATAGATCCTCAGAAGCAAATCCATGAAAATGTGGGATTAAACCTATAATGTTTGGCTTTAATTATGGATCATTTTCCCCAATGGGAATCCTAACGTTAGGCTATACTTGTGCGTTAGATGGATTGTAGTAGTCTCTGAGTAGAGGTGTTGGACGAGGAATCGGTAAATTAGGAAGGTCAAAACCCACCTCAGGTTGAGGTGGAGGACGGGTTTGAAGATTTTGTAAATTATTTAAGGCTGCTGTTAAAAGATTAATTTGTCGATTTTATTCAAGCATCCTAAGATTCTGGTTCAGGAGTGCCTCATGAATGTCAAAAGGTGGCATCTCTCTGTTAACGGGTTGAAATCGATTTTTA
This sequence comes from Thalassia testudinum, assembly GCA_037157565.1. Taxonomy (NCBI): domain Eukaryota; kingdom Viridiplantae; phylum Streptophyta; class Magnoliopsida; order Alismatales; family Hydrocharitaceae; genus Thalassia; species Thalassia testudinum. The sequence continues at coordinate 3,990,017 of JAZHRO010000073.1, read as the reverse complement.
AAAGATGTCGCGTTGTAGTATAAATGAAATCGCCTCGAAAACAAATAAGAATTTATTACTCGAAAACGTAGGTATCCGAGGACGAACATAGGGAGCAAATTGGTCTTTAAAAACTAAGATCACAACTTACAATTTAATAAAATGCAATGACCAATCAAATTATGAAGCAATAAAAATGATTTCAATGTATATAGAAGCTAAAAAAAATGTAAAGATGGACGTCTGATGTAAAATCAGACGTCTTAAGTCTTTGATGCTACAGTGCATATCTTTCTCTATTTTTGCTTTCTCTGTTCTTCTTCTTTCCTCCTTCTCTCTTTCTGATTTCTCCTTTCTTTCTCTGCGGCTACTCTTCTTCTTCTACCTTCTTCTTTCTTCTTTTTCTTCTCTTATTTCCTTAGGTTTCCTCTGCCTTTATTCTCTGCTTGGCTGCACCTCTGCTTCTTCCTTCTGCTTTCAGCCCTTGGCTTCTTCTTTCTTTCCTCTCTTTCCAGTGTAGAGCTTTCTCCCTTAGCCACTTCTTCCTCCTCCTTCTTTCCTCGTACAGCACAGAGCAAAACCTACCCCTACCCTCCCCCACGTCGCTCTCTCGCTATCTCTCTTTGCTTTCCCAAAGCCAGGCAATTAGGTATACGGGTCGGGTTACGTGCACTCAGGACTAGGACCACCGGCGTGGGTGGTGCGCGAGGAGTGCAGGGTAAACGGGTTGGCCAGGTCCACGTGGGTGTGCATCGCGGACGAGGCAGGGGCATGGGCGAGGGACCTCACCTCGTGTTGCTTGAGGCGCTAAGAAAGAAACACAAAAACAATAAAAATGACTCACTAGCGCCCACCATTTCCGAGGTGGGACTAAAGTCCCACCCGCTTCTTCGCGTGCTCGCAGGGAAGACACCCGTCCAATTGAGGCAGCTATAGTCGCGGACACTTCTGATTGCCAGGTGTGGAAGGTTCGCAGGAGGGTTCCGTGCACCTGAGATGCTTCTACTTGGAGTGGGATGACCTAGAGCATGCAACCTTGCTTCTTCACGCCTTCACTAATTACGACAGAGGCTCAAAACCTGAAACACACTAATATGGCCTCGTGGCCCTGTCAAATGGCTTAGGGATCTTCGCTGTGTCACGGCGAAGGTGAGATGGGGGTTGGTTGGCCGTGGAACGACCTAGGCGTGCGTGCCTAAGTCGCTCTGTGGCCATGAAGGTGAGTGTGTCGGGTGAGGGTGTAGGGCGTGTGTGGCGGTTGGTGAAGGGGCGGAGGATGATCAGTGAGTGATGGGGAAGGTGATGAGGTAGCTGGCGAGGCATGTGGAGTGGGGGAGTGATAAATTCTCCTCGCCGGTGATCGGTCGGAGATGAGGGAGATAGTGGCTATCGAGGGGTATTTTACGAAATTGAATCAGGGAAAATGAAGAGTAGAGGGAGAGGAACTTATCTGCGTGTAGTTGGACGAAGGGGAGGCAGAGGGGACGAGCGGAGTGTATGAGCCGTGGTTGGGGAAGAGGATCCTGAGGTGAGGATGACGGCAACGAGGAATTGGTCGGAAAGGCATGTGCGGGTACGGCACGACGCGGAAGAGCAAGGCAGAGATAACTCTGCCACTGGTATTGTGGCAGAGCGATGAGAGGAGGGATCCTCGGAGCTTGCGGGAAGTTGGCCAGAGATGGTGGAGGAAGAAATTTGGGGGAATTCTCAGGCCAATTCAAGCTTGAGATGGCCGGGAGGATCTGGGGCATCTTTTAAAGGCACCGGGGGAGGGCCATGTGCTTGGAAGGCAAGATTCCAAGCATGCCAACCTCGCTGGAGTAGGAAATCAGTGAGATACCCATATCTCTCGAGCGTTCGCACGAGAGATTGGGTGCGAATTGAATCTTGGGATCATGTTCATACGGTAGGGAATTCCTTAGAGAATCTCCCTTCCAAATTTGGGAGGAGATATCTGTGGATTCAAGGAGAAATATTCCTCAAATCCTCGTCGGAGTAGGATTCCTCTGCAGTAATGGTGGAGGGACCTGAATGCCAAGAGTGGCGAGGAAGTTAGGGGGCCTGTGCAAGGGTTTTCAAAAGTTAGGGGCCAAAATATAATTGGGTGGACCATTTTGCAAAGTAGTCAAGGTAACCTTCACTTAGGCTCAAATTTTGGTAAAAACCTAATTTGGAACTAAGGAATCCAATGGTGAAGTTGGATTTTAGGTTTGACCATGTTTTACTAGACATTTTGCACACAAACCCAAATTAGGTCAAATACTGAGCTAGGACCCTTGTCTAGGTCAAAATAGGTTCCAAAGGACAAATTGAAGGTTGTAAATCCTAGGGAATATTCTTCCATGAATATTAGAGGGTTTAGTTTATTTTTATCCTAACCAAAACCTTGTGAGATTAAGTAGGATTGTTTTAGGGTTATAGAATGCCATTTAATTCTTAAATCTCACAATAACGCTTTTCTGACTGAACCATCGCACTTTTCCTCTTATTAAGTCCAATTGACCTTTGTTTAGCCCCTGAGAAATCTTATTGATGTACTACAATGGTAAAATTACGATTTTACCCTTTATTTCATGTTTTCTTCTCAGAGCAGTTCTTCCTTGAATTAGGCCATTCTCTTGGTTATGTAGGAGCTTTTATTCTCTTTCTTAGGTCAAGATGAGCTAGTTAGGGATCATGATGTGGTTCTCATCATACCCTCGTGCCAGGCTTTTGCTGGTCCCTTAGCAAAATTTCAAGGTTTAACTTCTATTCTTGACCCTGAGTTTCTTTCATCAGTTAAGATAAGTGCCTTTTCTTTTTCTTTTGTGATTAGGTCAGAATGACGACAGTAGGCCTAGAGGTAGTCAAGCACCAACCAAAATCTGGACCTAACCTGCTTTTTCCTCAGTCCTCCATAAAGGTTTTTAAGGTCCGCAGAAACTATCCTAAGGTTCGTTGGACTCCGCGGTTAAAGCACCCATACTTGAGACATTTTTAGCCTTGGTTCAGTTTGCAGTGAGTTTTTGTAAGAGAAAGAAAGAGGATTTATTTGTTTGGAGAGTTTTCTCTCTCTTTTCATTTTATTTCTAGATTCAGATTGGCTTCTCAACATGGTCTGTATCGGATTCCTCGTCCCCATCATCAATCCTCAAAGGTCCCTGGCAATCGATGCTTCGTGATAGCACCACCCATGGTAACCCCCAGAACCCTGGGTTTCAAGATTTCGAGATAATCCCGCCCATGGCGTTCCGTGGCCGAATCCAAACCTTGGCAATCGACATTTCGTGATAATGTTGCCCATGGTATCTGAACCAGCATAGTGCTTACATGCCCCCGGTAAGATATGTAAATATCCTACGAGATAAGCATCGAGGAGACGATATGTTGTTATTCATCTTCGAGGGGAATTTCCCACCTCTTCGCGTCGGGAACTCTTCCAAATTAACTTGTGTTGATCGGCCGCTCCTAATCTAGGCAACTTTTTCAGAACATTAAAATGCTTTTGCATGATTTTGATAGTTATGCGCACTGAACCAAATTGTGTGTGGATTGGGGTACTTAGGTTACCGAGCCCTGTTCGGGCCCGGATAGGTTGTGTTAATATGGTGATTTTATTGTTGAAATGAGTATAGTGGTTAACCCAAATCGAGCCTGACCATCTCTTTTACAAAATTTTTTTACCTGGCCTACTTGATTTTATCTTGGTCACTTTTAGGCCCAGGGTCGAACTCAAGGAAGTGGGATTAGAAGTGAAGAGGTTTCTATGCCTTTCCTACAATGAATCTCTTCAGTTCGTTTATTATGTTTTTGGTGTTTCTCTATTTAAGATTTTTTTTTTCTGATAATTTTTGCCCTTGAGGTACACCCTCAAAATCAAGTTCTTGGCTTTGAGCCAAATTAGGGTTTCAAAACTAGTCTTTGCAAGACTGAGTACCTGCAAGTCAAGGATTATCTTTTCTCTTTTATATATTTTTTTATCTTTTTTAATTGAAGAAAAGAGAAACAGAAATAAAGTAAATATAGTATATATATATGTATATATTATATATGTATAAAGGGGTGGGGGTGGAGGTGGAGATGGCGCGTAGCATGGTGTCGAGTCGGTCGTCGTCTAGGAAGATGCAACCAATAGGACAGAGTGCCGTGTGGAGTGTAGGATGGATGGGTGGAAGATGTGTGTGAAAACGCTTTCTGTATGCATGTATCGGGGAATATCAGCAACTGGTGCAGATATTCCCACGATACAACGTATGGTAGGTGATATGAAAAAATATATATATGTATATGTATATATGTAAATATATATATATATTAGGGTATAGATATATATATATATATGTATATGTATGTATATGAAACTATATAGATGTATATATCTATATGTATATTTATATATAGTAATATATATATATATAGATATATGTAGATAGATATGTATATATATATATATATGTATATATAGTTATAGATATATATATATGTATGTATATTTGTATATATATATATGTATAAGTATATGTGTAGATATGTGTATATATATATATATATGTATCTATACTTATACTTAGCTATATAGGTAATAATATATATATAGATATATATATATATATTTGCGAACGCGACTCCCTTAAAGTTTTTATTATTTCGTCGTAGTATAGTATAGAGAAGTGGTTACCAGTTTAAGACAATTTGTTACTCGGAAAAAAAAAGTTCCCGAGGTCGAACTCAGGGAGCAAGTTGTATTCTAGAAGTACAATGTTTCTATTACAAAAATAAGAGAGAGAGAGAGAGAGGGAGAAATAAATCTGAGTCTTGTGGCATCTCTTCTTCTTTTCTACCTTCAGTTCTTCTTCTGCTTCTTTCTTTTCTTCTCCAAAGCTTCTCGTCTTCTTCTCTTTATCTTCTTTCTTCTTTCAGCTCTGTCTTCCTTGAGCTTCTTGTCTTCTTCTTTAGCTTCTCTTTTCTTTCTTCTTCTTTTCTTCCTCTGCAGAGCGTCGTCTGATTTTCCAATCAGATGACTTAAATCGCCGCTGCTACAGTGCTGCTTGGTGCTCCTCCTTCTTCTTCCTTCAGTCTTTCTTCCACGGCTGTTTCTTCTTCAGAGCTTCTTCTTCTCTGCGCCCTGCTCTCTTCTTCTTCTCTGCCTCGGCCTGTTCCTGCACACACCACAGCCAACGCAAAACCTACCCCTTTCCCTCTAACCGAACGTCTCTCACTCTCTCAGACTTCGCACATAGGATAGCTCTCCCAGAGTCTCCGGGTAATCGGGTCAGGCTAAGCACCCGGGACCAGGCGCACCAGTAGGTGGGTGATGTGCGAGGTGTGCTCAGGATGCGTTCGGGTCGGATCCGCCGGATCCGCGTGGTGAGCTCGCGGACCGGGCGGGTGTGGGCGCGGGACCTCACCCCGGTGCGTTCAGAGGCGATAAGGCTATTTCACTTTTACAATTTAAACCGGTGTGCAGCTTCAAGATCTTCCGAGGTGGGACTAAATGTCCCACCCCAATTTGGTGCCTGCAGCTGAGAAAGCTGCAGGCAATCGCGGCTGTTGTGAGGTCTTCTCTTCAGCTGAAGTCCTGGGCAGCTGCGTGGTTGCAATCCACGCGTCCTGGAGCGCAGGCCTGGGTGGAAGCGAAGCTACAGCTGCAGAACGAAGGAGCTTCACCTGTTCGGCAATGGCGGCGAAGGACGGGTAGCCTGTTCACACAGATACGACCTCTTGGCTTAGTCAGAAGGGGCGTCGTGTAGGGGCTGCCCTAGGTCGGACTGTGGCCGGGGGAATGGGTTTGTTCGGGGGAGTGATGTGGAGGTGAGGAGTGGCAGTGAAGGGGCGAAAACGGTTCAGTGGGATGAGGCGGAGGTTTTGGGTCGGTCGGCGAGTCTTGTGGAGTGTCGGAATAATGGGAGCAACTCGCCAGAGGAGGGTCGGAGGCGTGGAAGGTGATGGTGGTCGAGTCGGTTGAGGGTCTAATTGAACAAATTAAAATAGGGAAAAGAAAGAGGGGAGGAAGAGAAGTAACTGTTACCTACTTATAGGGGCGAAGGAGGCCGGAGTGGGGCGACAGTCGTATCGACTGTCGCCGGAGAAGAAGGTGCCCAGAGAGAGGGGGCGGCGGTGAGGAGAGAGAGGAAGAGCGCGCGCTGGGTACTGCGCGATGTGGGAAGAGCGGGCGAAGGTGGCTCTGCTGCTCGTATTGCGACAGAGCGACGAGGAGAAGGAGGAAGAATCGCCGGAGCTGGAGAGCTTTTGCCGGAGTGGGAAGAGAGGAAGGAGGGGGGTGTTTCTCCGTCAGATCCGAGCTACTCAATGCGGCAGACAGTGGCGGTTTTTATAGAGGTGAAATCAGAGAGGAGGGCGGAGGGAGATGACGTGCCTCCCACGCCAGAGGATGACTAGATCGCGACCCATACCTTCCGCGCGTTCGCACGGAAGGTGTGGGCGATGGCAGAGATCGTGGAGGTGTCCCTGCGATAGCAGACGTCGCAGGGAACACCCCATTGTCATGCCAGGGGGTCGCCCTCACCCTGCGTGGTGCCATGCCTCGCCGGAGCATGGCGCTGCTCAGGGTTTTTCAGGGAGGACCAAAATGAAAAAATGATGAAGAATTAGGGGCCAAAATGTGAGGGTTTCAAAAGTTGAGGGTCAAAAAGTAATGGATGAGGACCAAAATGCAAAGTCGGTCAAGAAGGTCTCTTCTTAGGCTCAAGTTTTTATGCATGACTAAATGGGACCTAAGGATTCTAATGGTAAATTTTATTTCTAGGTCAGACCTTGTTTGACTGGCCAATTTACGTAAAAACCCAAATTAAATCATTAATTGGGCATGGTTCTCAATGTAGGTCAAAATAGGTTCCTAAGGCCAAATTGAAGGTTCTAAACCCTAGAGATTATTTTTATATGAATTTTAGAGGGTTTATTATATTTTTGCTTTGCCTCTAACCTCGTGAATTGAAGTGGGTTTGTTTTAGGGTTATAGATTGTCATTTAATTCCTTGGAGTTGCTGTAGCCCTTATCAGATCAGATCATCCCATTTTCCTTCTTATTAGGTTAGTTTGACCTATGTTTGGACCCTGAGTTACCCTGTTTGCAGATTGTGCTGGTAAAATTACATTTTTACCCCTTATGAGTTATTTTCTTCTTAGACTCAGAATTCTCTGAGTTAAGCCTTTCCTTGAGTTATGTAGGATCTTTTATCCTCTGTATTAGGTCAAAATGAGCTAGTTATGGCTCATGATGAGGTTCTCATCATACCCCCATGCCTAGCTTTTGCTAGTCCCTTAGCAAAAACTTAAGGTTTCAACCTTTGTTCTAGACCATGAAGTTCTTAATAGCTTCAGATAAGTGCTTTTTCATTTGAGCTTAGATTAGGTTAGAATGCTGACCCTAGGCATAAAAGGTACTCTAGTACCAATCAAGATCCAGATCTGTCTAGCCTTAGCCTCAGTCCTTAGCAAAGGTTTTTAAGGCCTACAAGAACTAGCCTAAGGTCTATTGGACTTTGTGGTTAAAGCACCCGTGCTTGGAATGATTTTAGCCCCAGCTCAGCTCGCAGTGCGTTTTGTATGAGAGAGAGAGATAGAAAATTTTTCTGTTTGGAGAGTTTTCTCTCTCATTTTCTTTGTAATTCTAGCTTAGGATTGGCTTTTCAACATGGTCTATATCAGATTCCTTGCTCCCATCATCAATCCTCAAGGGTTCTTGGCAATCGATGCTTCGAGATAGCACCGCCCATGGCAACCCCCGGAACCCTGGCTATTGAGATTTCGAGATAATCCCATCCATGGTGTTCCGTGGCTGAATCCATACCCTGGCAATTGACACTTCGTGATAATGCCATCCATGGAATCTGAACCAGCAGAGTGCTTACATGCCCCCAGTAGGATATGTAAATATCCTAAGAGACAAGCACCGAGGAGATGATATTTTGTTACGCATCTTCGAGGGGATTTCCCGCCTCTCCTCACTGGGAACTCATCCAAATCAACTTGTGTTGATCGGCCGCTCCTACTCTAGGTGTACTTTTCAGAATTTTGCGACGCTTCTGCGTGATTTTGATTTTTACACTTACTGAACCAGGCTGTGTGTGAGGTTAGGGTGCTTAGGTTACTGAGTCCCGTAGACCAAAAGTTAGTTAATGAGGTCGAATACTCCCTAAGCCTTAGACCTAATACTTCAGCTTTTCATTTTCCTCAACCTCTTGAGGAGTGTCCAGATCTTAATGAGTACTAAGAGTCTATCCAAGAATGCCTAAGGTTTGCGTTCTTACTAATCTCATTATGCACTTTTCAGTTCTTTTCTTGAATGGGGTCTAGAACTTAGGTTAATTCCTTAGTTTCTTACTAATTACTACTTTTTTCTCATAATTTTGTGCTCCTTTTTCATTTTGTTCCTTTTTCTCCACCCACAAAATTTCCTCTCTTTTTTTTTTTTGAAAAATTTTTAATTTTTTATGGTGTTTTTCGCATATGTGAATTTTTTTGTTTAAAACCTTTTCTTACAAGTTTTGCACTTTTATACCCCCCCCCCCATGCCTAAGGTTTGCAATGTCCTCATTGTGACTTAGGGGATTTTTTATTTACTTAGTTCATTCCTTAAGACAGAAATTTGGATGAGTGAATGGGTCGGGATGAATTTTGCGGATGATTTCTAATCCCAGATGCAAGCATCTAAGGTGGGGTCGACTGTCTACAAGGGTGAACGTTAAGTGCACAAAAGTGTGAAAAAGGTTTTGAATTTTTAGGAAAATGACGGGTTGCCTCCCGTTAAGCTCTGAGTTTTACGCCATCGGCCGGACACAATAAGCTCAAGGGAAATGGAGGATATAAGATGATTTAGCCAAATCAGTAGAAGTCACATCAATGAACGACTTGAGTCTCTGACCGTTCACGATGAAAGGTTCGGAATCATGGTTGAGCGGACTGATTTCGATAGCTCCATTTCGAAAAACCTGTCAGACTAAATATGGTCCGACCCACTTGGATCGCAACTTTCCAGGGAAAAGTTTGAGTCAGGCATCAAAGAGTAGGACCTTCTGACCAGGATGAAAGATTTTTCTTGAGATATGCTTGTCATGGAAGGCTTTAACCCGCTCCTTGTAGATTCGCGAGCTCTCATACGCGTCTAGGCGTAATTCATCTATCTCGCTGATTTAAAGTTTTCTGTGGGTTCCAGCCTTCGAAAAATCTAGATTACAGTTCCGTACTGCCCAATAGGCTTTATGCTCCAGTTCTATGGGAAGGTGACACGCCTTCCCGTACACCAGTCTAAAGGGAGACATGCCTAATTGGGTTTTGTGGGCGGTCCTATATGCCCACAATGCTTCCAGAAGTCGGGATGACCAGTCCTTCCTGTCAGGCTGAATAGTGACTTGCAGGATTTTCTTGATCTCCCGATTTGACAGCTCAGCTAGACCATTAGTTTGGGGGTGGTAAGGAGTAGAGATTCGGTGAGACACCCCATATTTGGCCATCAGTGACCTAAATTGAGCATTTGTGAAATGGGTCCCCCCATCAGAGATTATAGCATGAGGAATCCCGAACCTTGAGAAAATGTTTTGATGAATGAATTTGAGAACGATTTTGTGATCACAGGTTCGGGTTGGTATGGCTTCAATCCATTTGGACACGTAGTCCACAGCCAGCAGAATGTATTCGAAACCATCCGAAACAGGAAAGGGGCCCATAAAATCAATCCCCCAAACATCAAAGATTTCGCATACGAGAATCGGCTGCATAGGCATCATGTCGGGATGGTTCATGTTGCCCAAAGTTTGGCAACGACTGCATGCCTTGCAGTGATTGTATGCGTCTTTGAACAGTGTGGGCCAGTAAAAGCTGCACTGGAGGACTTTTGATGCGGTTTTATGCCCAGAGAAATGGCCACTGCATGCCTGGTCATGGCAGAAAGAGAGGATATTATTGAATTCCTCTTCTGGGACACATCTCCGGATGATTTGATCAGCACCTATGCAGAAGAGGTACGGGTCTTCCCAAATGTAATACTTGGTATCAGAGCGCAATTTGTCTTTCTTGGCTTTCGGCCAATCAAATGGGATATGATGAGATGCCAAGTAATTTACTATATTAACAAACCATGGAAGGCTAGTACCGATAGTCAGCAGGTGCTCATCGGGAAAATGCTCAGTGATGGGTCCGGAAGGGTCAATTATTTCAGAAGGAAGACGGGACAAGTGATCAGCTACCACATTTTGCTTTCCCTCTTTGTCGCGAATCTCAAGGTCAAATTCTTGCAACAGCAAGATCCATCAGATTAATCGAGGTTTCACGTCCTTCTTTGCAAGGAGATGCCTCACAGCTGTGTGATCCGAGTATATGATGACATGGGAACCCAGAAGGTATGATCTAAATTTTTCTAGGGCAAATACTACAGCTAGCAGCTCTTTCTCAGTAACCGTATAGTTATGCGAGCCTTATCCAGTGTTTTGCTGGCGTAGTAAATGACCACAGGTTTCTCGTCAATTTTCTGCCCCAAAACTGCTCCTACAGCGAAGTCAGATGCATCGCACATGATCTAAAAGGGTTGAGACCAATCAGGGGACTGTAGGATCGGGGCTTGGGTAACTCGGTCACGTAGGATCTCAAATGCTTGAGTGCATTCCTTGGAAATTTTGAAAGGTACATCCTTGGAGAGAAGAGTGGTCAGGGGGCACGCGATTTTTGAAAAATCAGGGATAAATCGATGGTAAAAATCGACGTGCTCCAAAAAAGATCGGATGTCCTTGATCGAGCTAGGCATAGGAAGGCGAGAAATTAGATCAACCTTAGCTCGATCCACTTGGATGCCTTTTTCCGAAAATTAAGTGTCCCAGGAGAATTCCCTCAGGCACCAGGAAATGGCTCTTTTCCCAGGAAAGAACCAAATTCACATCGATGCACCACCTGAGTATCTGGACCAAGTGTTGGAGGCAATCGTCGAATGATGCTCCAAAAACTGAAAAGTCATCCATGAAGACTTCCAGATAATCACCTACCATATCTGAGAATATGGCAAGCATGCATCGCTGAAAAGTAGCGGGTGCATTGCAAAGACCGAAAGGCATCCTTCGGAAAGCGTATGTTCCGAAGGGGCAGGTGAACATGGTCTTTCTCTTGGTCATCAGGATGGATTGCCACCTGGTTGTAACCGGAGTACCCGTCAAGAAAGCAGAAGAACCTATTTCCCGCTAGTTTCTCAAGAATCTGATCAATGAAAGGCAGTGGGAAATGATCCTTCTTCGTGGAGGAATTGAGTCGGCGGTAATCTATACAGACTCTCCACGAGTTGACTAATCGGGTAGGAATGATTTCTCCGGTCTCAGTCGTTATAGTGGTGAGTCCTGCCTTCTTGGGCACGACCTGAATTGGGCTCACCTAACGACTATCGGAGATCGGGTAGATGATCCCGGCATCTAACCACTTGATGATCTCCTTTTTCACGACCTCCTGCAGGTTGGGGTTCAAGCGTCTCTGCATTTCACGAGAAGGTCGTGCGCCCTCTTCTGAATAGATATGATGAGTACAATAAGAGGGACTTATTCCATTCAAATCATCGAGAGTCCACCCGATGGCTCTGCGATGTTGCTGGAGGACAGCAATCAGATAGGATTCCTGTTTAGGATTGAGGTTGGAATTGATAATCAAAGGAAGGGTCTGATTAGAACCCAAAAAGATGTATTTCAAGTGAGCAGGAAGGGGCTTCAATTCGAGGATGGGGTTATCAGCAGCAGCGGGTGGTTCAGTATAGACGTGAGGTTCAAGGGTAGGAGTTACTGGGTTGTTCGTATCTGGATTCGACTCCTCAGTTTGCGAGTCAAGATCTTTCTGCGGTTGATGTGGTATAATCAGGTCATTCTGGAAGTGTGTTTCATCAACCAAAGCCCTAATGTCACAAATCTGTTCGATAACACCGCAATTGATTCCTTGTTGGGCCTTAAATATATTAATTTTCAGGGTTTGATTCCCAAATTTGAGCTCTATTTGGCCCTCCTCACAGCTAATGTTGGCTCTAGCAGTAGCCAAGAAAGGTCTCCCTAAAATGATTGGTGTATCCCTAAGGTTCTCAGGTGCATCCATGTCTAAGACTATAAAGTCTATAGGAAAGTAGAAATCCCGCACTCTCACAATAACATCCTTGAGAATCCCTTTTGGTGACTTTATAGATCGATCTGCTAACTGTAATGTCACCTCAGTTGGTTTCAGCTCATATTCTTCTAGATGGTTAAGTAAGGATGTGGGTATCAGATTTATGGAAGCACCCAAGTCTAGCAATGCTCTATCAAATTGTGTATCACCTATCTTGCAGGAAATCAGGGGAGTACCAGGATCTTTAGCCTTGGATGGGAGTCTGCTTAAGATTACATAGCTGGCTTGCTCTAACAGAACAATTGGACTCCCACTCTTGGTTCGCGGCTTACGCTGGGGTGTACACACATTCTTTAAGAATCGTGCGTAAGCTGGTACGTGGTGGATTGCATCCATCAAAGGGATGTTTATGTGGACCTGCTCAAAGAGCTTGACCAGGTCCTCCTCAGGTGCCACGGGCTTGGTTATTCTCTTTCCTTTGGTTAAGGCTTCGGGAAATGGGACCTTGGTTGGTTCTTCTAGGATAGGTCCGGGTTCTTAATCTGGGACAGTGGTATCTTGGATAACTATCCTAGGGTCTTGGTTATCAGGCTTGGAGTGGTTTGGATAATGCAGGTCTTGAGTTGTTTTACCACTACGTGTTGTTACAGAATTTAATCCGGCCTGATTTTGGTTGGGATTGGGTAAGATAGGTTGCTGCTGGTAACCTGCAAGAGAAGTGGAGGCCTCTATCCCGTCGGGTGAAGGAACAGAGGGGGCCTGATAAATCATATGGGCATGGCCCGGGTTTGGGTTCATAACTCGCCGCTGGGTTGGCACGTTATTCGGGTTAGGAAGAGGTTGGGAAGGAAGTGTGCCTAGCTGGCGAGAATTTGCCAACTGGGCCAGTTGAGTTCTAACCTCTGTAAGTTCATCCTTGTGTTGTTTTTGGATAGCCGCATTCGTTCTTTGAATGTCAGCCAGAGTCTGAAGGATAAGGGACATTCGATCCTGATTTGGCCCTGATAGATAAGTAGGGTTGGACCGAGGCTGAGGCGGCTAGTAATGACGAGGGGGTTGTGGGCGGGACTGAAAAGGTGGTCTTTAGGTTTGGGAATTTCTCGCCCACTGAAAATTGGGATGGTTTTGCCATCCAGGGTTGTAGGTGTTGGAGAATGGGTCGTTCTGGATGGCGTTGAGGTCCTCGCAGGTCTGAGGAACCTCTAGAGAATCAGAGAAAGGGGGAATGGAATTCCCCGGGCTGGTGTAGAAAGGATCGGATGACCCTCCGATCCGAGAATCAGATGGGGATGGATATGAATCCATCCTAGGGGAAGATCAGTGGAGAATGTTTTGCACAGTCTCCTGTGTGGAAGGAGGTTGTGCAAAGGAGTTACGCACAGAGGTGTCTCACTGCAAGTGCTGAGTCAGCTCATCTACCTTCTTCTCAATGATTGATACCTTGTCCAATCGACTGGCCATTAACTCCAGGTCGACTGATGCGGACAGGCCCTGCATCTCATGTGCTCCCCTAAGATTCGTCGATGCGCGGGTATTCGTCCTGTCGAATAATCCCATGGAGTCATTGTTGATGGAGTTCTCGCACATGTTTTCGAGAATCTCCCACACGGTGTCTTCATGTTGACCCATGATATTTCCTCCGCAAGTTGCATTGACGAAAAGACGGATGTCCTCACGGAGTCCTTGGTAAAAAGATTGGACCTGTTCCCATTTAGGAACTCCATGATGGGGGCATTTCCTCATGAGATCCTGAAAACGATCCCATGCCTCATGGAGAGGTTCCCCTATTTGTTGAGTGAAGTGCGTAATCTGATGGCGCAAGGCATTGGTCCGACCAACGGGGAAGAATTTTTTCAAGAACTCGGACTGAAGTTCTTCCCAAGTGTTGATCGGTCGAGTCTGAGTTTGATACCAATGAGCGGCCTTGTCCATAAGAGAAAAGGAGAACATCTTCGTGAGAAGAATATCCTGATTTTGCGCGTCTGACCCAAAAGTTTGGGCCAGATGCTTTAGCTGTTTGATGTGCTGGAAGGGATCTTCGGAATTAAGCCCATGGAATTTAGGTATAGCATGAATCATGTTGGGCTTCAATTCGGAATTAGGTCCTCCAGTTGGGATTCTAACTCGAGGCTCAATGGCCACCGCAGCAGGATTGTAATGGTCCCGCATCATAGGATGCTGCGGTGGGTGCACGAAGTTTTGAAAGAGGTCATTGAGTCACTGGAGCTGATTCTCCAGATTGTTTTCTTCCTCAACTAGCTGAGCCATGGTGGGGGAAGAAGAAGAACTTGGTTCTGAATCAGAGGATAGAATAATGTGGTGGGGTTGCTACACACACACGGGCGTCGAGGCTTGGCCTAGACGAGAGTGAATTTCTAAAGGAGGTCTTAAGGGTGGTCTTAAGGACCTCCTACCGTACATGCACTGTTGGAATAGATGAGTTTAGAAGGTGCTGGACCCAATCGAGACACCCAAAAATTGTTGGGTGACTATAGAGGTGCGGGGCAGATGGACCCCTTGATCAAAAAGATCGTCCACCTGAGAATTACCTGGGCAGCCAGAGAGGGTGAGTCCCGCAAAGACCCCTACACGGTAGAGCGTCCCCACGGGTTACAGGGTTTCCCCCACCCGACCTCTCTTGTCACTGCGGTTCCAGGTAGACCAGAATGGGGATCTTGACCTCTTAAGTCTACCAATTTTAGTTTAAGATCAGGGTGCTTAAGGTTTCACTTGAACTTTTAGGTATTTTTGAGTGAAGAAGTGATCTAATTTTAAGGTTGGTTGACCCAAGGGGTCAACTTCACCTCTTGTTCTTTTGAGAGCTTTTGGGTCCTTTCTTTTTAGGGTTCAAGTGTTTAGAGAGCCAATTGCTTAGCGTTTCTCTTGTATAGATTTTTTCAAGCAAGGTTTAGGTACACCGCTTTTTGGGAAGATCTTTTCTTTGTTAATAGAAGGTGTGTCTCTAAAAGAAAAAACTAGCTTTTCAATTCCTGAGTTGGCTCTAGTTGGTCCATTTTAGTTGCCTCAAAAATGTAGTATCTAGGGCTCAATCAAGAAGGTTTTAGCCCTAGTTACCTTAGCTAGATGGACAGTTAAAATGTGTTGAAATGAAAAATTTAGGCAACTTTGAGGAATTACTATGTATGATGCAGGTAGCCCTAAGTTGATTGATTTTTTTTTTTTTGTTCCTTTTTAGATTTTAAGGGAGTTTAAGAGAGGGCTAATGAAGATTACCTGTTTGTTGGAGTGTTTGTTGTGTGGCTGCTCTTCCAATTTTTACCTGCACATAAGAGAGAGAAAAAGATTAGTAATCTCTTGAAAGAAATTTAAATCTTCTAGAATAGCCGTTGCTCCCCGGCAACGGCGCCAAAAACTGGCGAACGCGACTCCCCTAAAGTTTTTATTATTTCGTCGTAGTATAGTATAGAGAAGTGGTTATCAGTTTAATACAATTTGTTAATCGGAAAAAAAAAGTTCCCGAGGTCAAACTCAGGGAGCAAGTTGTATTCTAGAAGTATAATGTTTCTATTACAAAAATAAGAGAGAGAGAGAGGGAGAAATAAATCTGAGTCTTGTGGCTTCTCTTCTTCTTTTCTGCCTTCAGTTCTTCTTCTGCTTCTTTCTTTTCTTCTCCAGAGCTTCTCGTCTTCTTCTCTTTATCTTCTTTCTTCTTTCAACTCTGTCTTCCTTGCGCTTCTCGTCTTCTTCTTTAGATTCTCTTTTCTTTCTTCTTCTTTTCTTCCTCTGCAGAGCATCGTTTGATTTTCCAATCAGATGACTTAAATCGCCGCTGCTACAGTGCCGCTTGGTGCTCCTCCTTCTTCTTCCTTCAGTCTTTCTTCCTCGGCCGTTTCTTCTTCAGAGCTTCTTCTTCTCTGCGCCCTGCTCTCTTCTTCTTCTCTGCCTCGGCCTGTTCCTGCACACACCACAGCCAACGCAAAACCTACCCCTTTCCCTCTACCCGAACGCCTCTCACTCTCTTAGACTTTGGACATAGGATAGCTCTCCCAGAGCCGCCGGGTAATCGGCTCAGGCTAAGCACCCGGGACCAGGCGCACCGACAGGTGGGTGATGCGCGAGGTGTGCTCAGGATGCGTTCGGGTCGGATCCGCCGGATCCGCGTGGTGAGCTCGCGGACCGGGCGGGTGTGGGTGCGGGACCTCACCCTGGTGCGTTCAGAGGCGATAAGGCTATTTCACTTTTACAATTTAAACCGGTGTGCGGCTTCAGGATCTTCCGAGGTGGGACTAAATGTCCCACCCCAATTTGGCGCCTGCAGCTGAGAAAGTTGCAGGCAATCACGGCTGTTGCGAGGTCTTCTCTTCAGCTAAAGGCCTGGGCAGCTGCGTGGTTGCAATCTGCACGTCCTGGAGCGCAGGCCTGGGCGGAAGCGAAGCTGCAGCTGCAGAACGAAGGAGCTTCACCTGTTCGGCAATGGCGGCGAAGGACGGGTAACCTATTCACAAAGATACGGCCTCTTGGCTTAGTCAGAAGGTGCAGGGAGCTTCGCCGGAGTGCCGCGAAGCTCGTGCGGGTGGTGGCGAGGCGTGGGGCGGCATGTAGGGGCTGCCCTAGGTCGGACTGTGGCCAGGGGAATGGGTTTGTTTGGGGGAGTGATGTGGAGGTGAGGAGTGGCAGTGAAGGGGCGGAAACGGTTCAGTGGGATGAGGCGGAGGTTTTGGGTCGGTCGGCGAGTCGTGTGGAGTGGCGGAATAATGGGAGCGACTCGCCGGAGGAGGGCTGGAGGCGTGGAAGGTGATGGTGGTCGGGTCGGTCGAGGGTCTAATTGAACAAATTAAAATAGGGAAAAGAAAGAGGGGAGGAAGAGAAGTAACTGTTACCTACTTATAGGGGCGAAGGAGACCGGAGTGGGGCGACAGTCGTATTGACTTTCGCCGGAGAAGAAGGTGCCCAAAGAGAGGGGGCGGCGGCAAGGAGAGAGAGGAAGAGCGTGCACTGGGTACGGCGCGACGTGGGAAGAGCGGGCGAAGGTGGCTCTGCTACTCATATTGCGGCAGAGCGACGAGGAGGAGGAGGAAGAACCGTCGGAGCTGGAGAGCTTCTGCTGTAGTGGGAAGAGAGGAAGGAGAGGGGTGTTTCTCCATCAGATTCGAGCTACTCAATGCGGCAGACGGTGGCGATTTTTATAGAGGCGAAATTAGAGAGGAGGGCGGAGGGAGACGATGTGCCTCCCTCGCCGGAGGATGGCCGGATCGCGACCCATACCTTCCGCGCGTTCGCACGGAAGGTGTGGGCGATGGCAGAGATCGTGGAGGTGTCCCTGCGACAGCAGACGTCGCAGGGAACACCCCGTTGTCTTGGCAGGGGGTCGCCCTCACCCTGCGCGGCGCCATGCCTCGCCGGAGCATGGCGCTGCTCAGGGTTTTGCAGGGAGGACCCAAATGCAAAAATGATGAAGAATTAGGGGTAAAAATGAGAGGGTTTCAAAAGTTGAGGGTCAAAAAGTAATGGATGAGGACCAAAATGCAAAGTCGGTCAAGAAGGTCTCTTCCTAGGCTCAAGTTTTTATGCATGACTAAATGGCACCTAAGGATTCTAATGGTGAATTTTATTTCTAGGTCAGACCTTGTTTGACCGGCCAATTTACATAAAAACCCAAATTAAATCATTAATTGGGGGGCATGGTTCTCAATGTCGGTCAAAATGGGTTCCTAAGGCCAAATTGAAGGTTCTAAACCATAGAGATTATTTTTCTATGAATTTTAGAGGGTTTAGTAGATTTTTTCTTTGCCTCTAACCTCGTGAATTGAAGTGGGTTTGTTTTAGGGTTATAGATTGTCATTTAATTCCTTGGAGTTGCTGTAGCCCTTATCAGATCAGATCATCCCATTTTCCTTCTTATTAGGTTAGTTTGACCTATGTTTGGACCCTGAGTTACCCTGTTTGCAGATTGTGCTGGTAAAATTACATTTTTACCCCTTATGAGTTATTTTCTTCTTAGACTCAGAATTCTCTGAGTTAAGCCTTTCCTTGAGTTTTGTAGGAGCTTTTATCCTCTGTATTAGGTCAAAATGAGCTAGTTATGGCTCATGATGAGGTTCTCATCATACCCCCATGCCTAGCTTTTGCTAGTCCCTTAGCAAAAACTTAAGGTTTCAACCTTTGTTCTAGACCATGAAGTTCTTAATAGCTTCAGATAAGTGCTTTTTCATTTGAGCTTAGATTAGGTTAGAATGCTGACCCTAGGCCTAAAAGGTACTCTAGTACCAATCAAGATCCAGATCTGTCTAGCCTTAGCCTCAGTCCTTAGCAAAGGTCTTTAAGGCCTACAAGAACTAACCTAAGGTCTATTGGACTTTGTGGTTAAAGCACCTGTGCTTGGAATGGTTTTAGCCCCGGCTCAGCTCGAGGTTCTCATCATATATATTTATACGTATATAAATATATGTATATATGTAAATATATATGTATATATATAAAAGTATATAGGTATATATATATATATATGTATGTATGTATGTATATATACTTATATATAATTGTATAGGTACTAATAATATATATATATATATATAACTATATGTATATATATAGGTATATATATATAAGTGTGTGTATAGGGGTGTACAAGTGATAGTGTGTGTAAGTGTCTGTGAGAGAGAGAGAGAGAGAGAGAGAGAGAGAGGGCTTCTGCTGGAGGAAGAGGCGCGTGGAGAGATAAGTCGTCCGCAGCCTCCAAGCGACGTCTGAAGGTGCACGCGTACGTGCAGGCACTTAGGCGCGCGGAGAGGCACGCGCTGGAGGGAGTGGGCTCGGGGAAGAGATCGTAGTGCACTACGCTGCGCGGTGAGGCGGGTGTGGGCAGACGCAGACGCTGAAGGGGGCGGGTGCAGGCGAAGGAGCGGGCACGGGTGTATTTAGGAGCAGGCACGGACGTACGCGGGAGCGGGCACGGGCATACGTGGACGGGCTGCAGACGGTTGCGGCGTGCCGGGTGACCGGTTAAGTGAGAAACTTACCGGTCACCGCACTGTAGCCATGGTGTTCCGCTGACTAGCATGAACAGTGGCTACAGTGCCGCTCGGCTCGCGCGACCGGGTGCTAGCGGTTCCGTGAGTGCGGGTGGTGTGGAGAGGCTGGCACACACATGGAGAAGCTACGCCGGCTACTGGTTTACGCGGAGAGGCGGGTGAAGACGCGAAGAAGCGGGAGGCAAGGGCGGCCTGCAGGCGCACTGATGAGAGCCTCATCATGAGCCATAACTAGCTCATTTTGACCCAATAAAGAAGATAAAAGCTCCTACATAACCTAGAAGAAGGCCTAAATAAAGGAATAGGTGCTCTGAGAAGAAAACATGAATTAAAGGTTAAAACTGTAATTTTATCATTGCAGTGCATAAGCGGGATTTCTCAGAGGCAAAACATAGGTCAAAAGGTCTAAATGAAATAAAAAGTGGGTTGAGTCAATCAGAAATGGGTTCATGTGCAATATGGGAATTAAATGACATTTGGTAACCCTAAAACAGACCTGCTTAAATCAACAAGGTTTCGGTTAGGATAAAAATCAAGTAAACCCTCTAAAAATCATGGAAAAATATCCTCTAGGGTTTTGAACACTTAATTTGGCCTTTGGAACCCAGTTTGACCTAGATTAGTGTCCTAGCTCTTCAAGTAACCTAATTTAGGTTTTTACGCAAAATGTCTAGTCAAACGAGGTCAAACCTAAAATCCAACTTCACCATTGGATTCCTTAGGTCAAAATTAGGTTTATACCAAAATTTGGACCTAAGGGGAGGTCATCTTGACCTACTTTGCAAATTAGTACACCCAAATCACAAGTTGGTCCCTATCTTTTGAAAATCATTGCAGAGAGCCCCCTAATTTCCTCGCCAACTTTGCAATCAGGTCCTGCCGCCATTGTTAGGGCAAAGTCGACCTCCGGCGAGGTTTAGAGAGGGATTACTCTCTGATTCCTCAAAGATTCCCTCCCAGAAATGGAAGGGAGATTCTCTGAGGAATTCCCTTCCATCTAAGGCCAATCTTGATCCCTGGTGTGAACCCAATCTCTCGTGCGAACGCACGAGGGATTTGGGTATCTAACCTCTTTCCTTCTCCGGTGAGCCATCAGAGACACAGGCGTGCCCTCCACGCTCTGAAAGCATGGCCCAGTGACTATAAAAGAACCTCTAAACCCGGTCGCTCAATTTTAGCTTGACTTGGCTGGACGTCCACCTCCAATTCGTCTCTTCTTCTCCGACCAAGAACCCAGCGAGCTCCGGCGAGCCTCCCTCTCCTCCGTCTTCGCTCTGCCACAAAACCAGTGGTAGAGACATCTTCCTGATTCTCCTCCACGTCGCGCAATACCCGCACACGCCGCCTCAGCCCCGTCGTCACCGCCGTCCTCCCCCACTGGGTAGCTTCTTCTCCGGCGACAGCTGGTACAGCTGTCCGCCTCTCCGTCCCCTTCGTCCCTGTAAGTAGGTTAGAATTGTTCTCCATCTTCCCCTCTCTCCTTTCCCCCTTTTATTTCATTTAATTGACCCTCGACCATCGCTGACCACCTCCATCTTCCTTGCCTCCGACCGACCTCCGGCGAGCCGCTCCCACCATTCCGCCCCTCCACATGGCATGCCGACCAACTCAGAGGCTCCGCCTCACCACAAGGAACACCCTCCGCCCATCCACCATCCCTCTACGCCCCCACCACAGTCCCCCGAACACACCCACACCCCCGGCCACAGGTTGACCTAGGCTCGCACGCCTAGGCCATCCCACGGCCGGCTGCATGGCTCACCACCTTCACCGTGCCACGGCGAAGGTGCCCAGCTGGTCTGATTAAGCTGAGAGGCTTGTTTTGAGTGTGACAGTATCGAAGCCCCTGCCACCATTGACGATGGGTGAAGAAGCTTCAAGCCAGTTCCAGGCGTCAGCAGCTCCAGGTTTCAGGTGCTGCGCATTCGGGCAAGCACTGCGAAGCCATCTGATCCAGTAATCAACGCTAACAGAGGCTGCAGCTGTGGCGATTGCATGAAGGTTTTGCAGGCGCGTGCGAGAGCGGGGCAGGCCTGATAGTCCCACATTGGCGATACGAGGCGCAGGTATGGTTTAAATTGAATTTGTGCTATCTGCTATTCGCCTCCGAACGCACAGGGGTGAGGTCCCTCACCTGACCCACGGCCGCCTCGTCTGCGGTTTCACCTCACGGATCTGGTGGGATCCGACCCGACCCATCCTAAGCACTCCTCGCGCACCCACCTGCAGGTGCGCCTGGTCCCGGGTGCGAAATCCGACCCGATTACCCGTGGCTCTGGGAGAGCGTCCCTTGAGTGAATTGCAGAGAGAGAGAGAGACGTTCAGGTAGAGGGAAAGGGGTAAGGTTTTGCTCTCTGTGTAGGCAGGCTGAACGTTGAGGAAGAAAGACTTAGCCGCAAGGAAGAAGAAGAGAAGAAGTAGAAGAAGAGGCAGAGATCTGAAGGAAGGAGAGACTGCTGAGAAGAAGAAGACAGAAGAGAAAGAAGCCGTCGCAGAAGCCAAGAAGAAAGAAGGCAAGGTAGAGAAGAGAATCAAAGGCAGGAAGAAGATCAAGGCAAGAAGAAGACCTGTAGATCAGAAGAGAAGAAGAAGGAGAGACTGCTGAGAAGAAGAGAAAGAAGCAAGGCAAAAGAGAGGCTGCAGAGAAAGAAATAGAAGAAGAGAAGAATAACACTTTTAAGACGTCTGATCACAAGATCAGACGTCTAATTTCATTTCTTTTGTCATAATTACTTTTAACCGCATACATTCATATTTGAATTAAAGTTTTGAGTAAATTAGAGTGTTCAATTACTTTTGAGATTAGTAGTAAATTCCAATTGCTCCCTGTGTTCGACCTCAGATACTCCGATTTTCGAGAAATAAAATTCTTTATTTGTTTGAACGCTTTGTCGGCTATATTACAACGTATTATCTTTTAAGACCCGATCAAGCACGACAACAAAATGGCGCCGTTGCCGGGGAACAACGTGCAATTTACCACTAGTCTCTACATTCTTTTTATCATATTGAACACTAACTTGCCCTACTTTGCTTTGTTTTGATCTTGCAGGTATTTCACGAGAAAATCCCCCCCCGCAAGTCAACCACTCCAGGGCAGGTAATTTCTTTTCTTCCTTAATCATCCCCTAATTCTAAAAAGACAAAAGGAAGAAAATCAATTTAGGAATCAATTGCCTTATTTCTATAGTAATCACCATTTTAAGGCAAATATTTCCTGATTTTGCGAAAATTTTTTAATTCTTCTTGAAGTTGGAGCGATTTTTTTAGATTCTATCCCACAAATTCATGTGCCTAATAGAAATAACGCTTAATCTCTACAGACAACACACTTCTTGCTTTCAAGTCCAAAGAGAATTCTTGTGAAAAAGAAAAAAAGGATTGGAAATAGAACCAAATTAGGGTTTCTACAGTAGGATCTTGGAGTGTTAGTCACACATGCCTGCATAAAAGGAAATAAACCTTCCCGCGTCAGTGTGCTACCCAAGCCCTTGATTGAAGAGATATTAACAAGACAAACCCTAAAAATTGAGCTCTAAAATCACTTGAATCTTAAAATTTTTGGACCTAATAACTTGGGAGTCGAATCAGGGTGATCTCTAGGCTTCAAACCTAGAATCATTCTGCCATCTATAGGACAGGTCAGGTGAAGTTGACCCCTTGGGTCAACCAACCTCTAAATTAGGTCACAATATCAAAACATCTAAAGTTCAAGTGAGAACCCTAAAGCACCTTAGAAATAAAAGTGGTAGACTTAAGAGGTCAAGGTCCCCATTCTGGTCTACCTGGAATCTCAGTGACAAGAGAGGTCGGGTGGGGGAAACCCTGTAACCCGTGGGGATGCTCTACTGTGTAGGGGTCTTTGCGGGACTCTCCCTCTCTGGTTCCCAGGTAATTCTCAGGTGGACGATTTTTTGATCAAGGGGTCCATCCGCCCCGAACCTCCATAGTCATCCAAACATCTTTGGGTGTCTTGATTGGGTCAAAAACATCTCCAGTCCCTCATTTTTTCTCTTTAGAGCACACACACACATTTTCAGTGGGACTCATTATTCAGATCTGATCGCTTCATAACTTAATCTTGATTCCAACTCTGATTCTACATCTTGACTCCACCACCTGATCCATATATGCAGCCAAACCATTTAGGACCATCATTCAAGAAACCTAAATATCTCAGATCCATGAGAGATAAAATGATTGAGGATGCCATGAAATTCTATGAAAATGAAGAAACCTCAACATCAGTAGAAAACATTCAGGTTGATGTCCCAACAACCACAACCTTTATCATAACTTGTGCCCAAGTACTATTAGCAGAAGCCACAAAAGGATCAACCCGTGACTTGCTCATTATTGGATACATTGAGATAGAAAAACTGCACAATATTGAATACCTTCAATGTATGACAAATCCTCGACTTTGGAAGCAACACCAAGATAGTCTTAAAAAATGGGAAGAGATATTGAGATTAGTAAAACAAGTTATTGACCAGAAATACCCGTATATACCACAA
Organism: Thalassia testudinum; assembly: GCA_037157565.1. Classification (NCBI taxonomy): domain Eukaryota; kingdom Viridiplantae; phylum Streptophyta; class Magnoliopsida; order Alismatales; family Hydrocharitaceae; genus Thalassia; species Thalassia testudinum. The sequence goes on along the minus strand of JAZHRO010000073.1, from coordinate 3,966,466 downwards.
ACAGAGGAGGAACTATCTTGGGACAACATCGAGGATAAATCTGATCTCCGGTTTGAGGCACAAAATGGTTGTGAATTCCCAACCCAAATAGAGTACAATGTGCCTGATATTGAAGAAGGTTGGGAAGCTCCAAATGCAGGAAAATATCATGATGAGCCCATTTTAGAATCCCAAAACTCCTGCAAGTATGAGAATAGAACTGAACCTCTCGAGGGTATAAATTCCATCCCTTATTCTGAAAAGGTGACCCTCGAAGGTTATTCATACCTTGATTCTAGTAATTCAACCCACATCCGAAGCCTAGAACCTAGATCGAAAACATATTTTGAAGATTTCAAGGCCCCATATGAAGAAGGTCAATCTTTTAATGAAGAATATGATTTTGGGCCTCGATTTGATGAATATCCCTCGCCAACCTCCTCAGAGGAACAAATCGATTTTTTGGAAGTCATGCTAATCTACGACACAGAAACCGAGGAGTTGGACGAGCGGGGTTTCAATTGGGTCTGCCCTACTAGCTTAGAACCTGAGCCTCTACCAGATAAGGATAACTTTTTAAGCTCAGAATTAACATTTAGGCTAGACCCCAGTCAGGCTGCTAAGTATACAACATATGATTTATTCTATGGTGGACCTCATGATCTTGAATCTCATTCAAATTTTGATTTTCGCAAACTCTCCGACGATTTCGAATCTGACCATAACATCGGAGAAAATCTGCTTCCTGATTATAACAAGCCAATTTTCTTTGAAGCCACCTGCTCCACATATACAGAACCAATCAAAACCCGTTCCCAACCCCGACCCGCAACCGGACTCAATCTCTATTCTGATTCACCTCTCATTGAGCCGTTTGCAGATGATTCAATTCCATATCTATATTGGGTATCGAGCATTGATCAGACCGAAAAACAGGAGCCAATTGTTCTCACGCTTTTTGTGCGGGTTTAAAGTGTATCACGTTGTAGTATAACCGACAAAACGTTTAAACAAATATAAAGAAGTTTATTACTCGAAAAACTAGAGTATCTGAGGTCGAACACGGGGAGCAATCTCAGTACTTTTGAAAACCAAAGAATACAACTGTTAAGTGAAAATGAGTGATTCAAAGAGAGAATTTTAAAAAGGATTTGTAAAAAAAAATAGAATTAGACGTCTGATTTCTGTATCAGATGTCTTAAATGTAATCCCCTTTCTCTCTTCTTCTCCTTTCTGCTTCTTTCTCTTTCTGCCTTTGCTTCTTGTCTCTTATTTCTTCTCCTGCCTTGCCTTCTTTCTTCTTCTTCTTCTGATCTTTGCAGAGTCCTCACTTGGCATCTCTTCGTTCTTTTCTTTTGCCTTGCCTTCCTTCTTTCTGCTCTTTGGTTCTCTACGAATGCTTCTCCTTTTTCTGCTACACAGCCTCTTCTTCTTTCTTCTTTTCCTTTTCTGCAGCTGCTAAGTGTTCGCTTCTTCCTTTGCTTCTTCTTTCCTGTGCACACCACGACCAAAGCAAAACCTACCCCTGTCCCTCTACCCAAACGTCTCTCTCTTTCTCTGCAATTCGCTCAAGGACGCTCTCCAAGAGCTACACGGGTAATCGAGTCGGCTTCGCACCCGGGACCAGGCGCACCGGCAGGTGGTGATGCGCGAGGAGTGCTCAAGATTAGGGTTGGGTCGGATCCCGCCAGATCCGCGAGGTCAAGCCGCGGACGAGGCGGGTGTGAGGGCAGGTGAGGGACCTCACCCCTATTCTTACGGAGGCAATGAGCTTAAAACACAAAAATAATTTATATTATACCTGTGTTTTGCGATTCCACGATGTGGGACTATCTGATCAGTCTCGATTTCACGCACGCCCGCAGAGCTTCCGTTGTGTAATTGCCCCAGCTGCTGGCCTTGCAGTGCGATTTGCTGGCCTCACTCGCTTCGCGACACTCGCGTGAGTCTGCTGCACTTGCAGCCTGGGACCCCGGGTGCCTGAAGCTGCTACGAGCTCCTCGCTGCTTCGGCCGTCAATGGCGGCAAGAGCTGCAACCTGTCATACACAAGAACGGCCTATTGGCCTAATCAGATTAGCTAGAAACCTTCGCCGTAGCACGGCGAAGATGATGCGCAGTGCTGCAGGCCGCAGGTTGGCCTAGGCATGCGTGCCTAGGTCAACCTGTGGTGGAGGTGTGGGGTTGATCGGGGGCTGATTGTGGAGGTCTGGAGTGGCAGTGGAGGGGTGGACTGAGTTCCTGGTGGTGAGGCGGAGCTCACGAGAGGGTTGGCGGGCTGTGTGGAGGGGCGGAGTGGTGTGGGCGGCTCGCCGGAGGGCGGTCGGTGGCGAGGACGATGGAGGTGGTTAGGCACTGTCGGGGGATAATTGGATAAAATAGCAGGGGGAAAAGAGAGAGGAGAGAATGGAGAGGGTATCTGGGGTGATCTGGAAGGAATGGAGGCAGCGGAGTGGACGGCGCGTAACTGCCATCGTCGGGGAAGAAGGACCCTGAGGGAGGAAGCGGCGACGAGGATGAGGACAGGGGCACGTGCGCTTGGTACGGCGCGACGCAGGAGGAAGCGACAGAGTTGACTCTGCTGCTGGTATGGCAGCAGAGCGACGAGAAGGAGGGGAGGAGGTCGTCAGAGCTTGCGGGTCTTTTGGTCGGAGATGGGAGAGGGGAAATTTGAGGGGATCTCCGTCAAATTCAAGCTTAGGATCTGCGGCAGGGTCTGTGGAGCCTTTTATAGGTGTTGGCCGAACCTTCTAGCGCGTGGAAACCGCACAATCAACTCTGTCGGCTCGCCGGAGATGGAAAGAGGGTGGATACCCATATCTCTCGTGCGTTCGCACGAGAGATTGGGTTCACACTAGAGATCGTGATCTGCTTTAGATGGAAGGGAATTCCTCAGAGAATCCCCCATCCATTTCTGGGAGGGAATCTCTGAGGGATTAGAGAGTAATCCCTCTCTAAACCTCGCCGGAGCTTGGTTCTGCCCTAACAATGGCGGCAGGACCGGTTTGCAAAGGGGCGAAGAACTTAGGGGGCTCTCTGCAAAGATATTCAAAAGATAGGGACCAAATTATGATTTGGGTGTACTAAATTGCAAAGTAGGTCAAGATGACCTCCCCTTAGGTCTAAATTTTGGTATAAACCTAATTTTGACCTAGGGAATCCAATGGTGAAGTTGGATTTTATGTTTGACCACGTTTGACTGGTCATTTTGCGTAAAAACCCAAATTAGGTTAATTGAAGAGCTAGGACCCTAATCTAGTTCAAACTGGGTTCCAAAGGCCAAATTAAGTGTTCTAAACCCTAGAGGATGTTTTTCCATGATTTTTAGAGGGTTTACTTGATTTTTATTCTGACCGGAACCTTGCTAATTTAAGCGGGTCTGTTTTAGGGTTACCAAGTGTCATTTAATTCTTAGATTGCACGTAAGCCCATTTCTGATTGACTCAACCCACTTTTTATCTCATTTAGACCATTTGACCTATGTTTTGCCTCTAAGAAATCCCGTTTATGTACTGCAATGGTAAAATTGCAGTTTTAACCTTTATTTCATGTTTTCTTCTCAAAGCACTTGTTCCTTTAGTTAAGCCTTCTTCTAGGTTATGTAGGAGCTTTTATCTTCTTTATTGGGTCGAAATGAGCTAGTTATGGCTCATGATGAGGATCTCATCATACCCCCATGCCTAGCTTTTGCTAGTCCCTTAGCAAAATTTCAAAGTTTTAACTTCCGTTCTAGACCCTGAATGTCTATCAACAATCATGATAAGTGCTTCTCCTTTTCTTTTGTGATTAGGTCGAAATGCCAACAATAGGCCTAGAGGTACTCAAGTACCAACCAAAATCCGAACCTGTTCCGCTTTAGCCTCAGTCTTCCGCAAAGGTTTCTACGGCCCACAGAAACTAACCTAGGGTTTGTTGGACTCCGCGGTTAAGGCACTTGTGCTTGAGACATTTTTAGCCTACGTTCAGTTTGCAGTGCGTTTTCTGTAAGAGAGAGATAGAAGATTTATTTGTTTGGAGAGCTTTTTTCTCTCTTTTCTTTTTATTTCTAGCTTCAGATTAGCTTCTCAACACGGTCTGTATCGGATTCCTCGTCCCCATCATCAAACCTCAAGGGTCCCTGGCTTTCGAGATTTCGAGATAATCCCGCCCATGGCAACCCCCAGAACCCTGGCTTTCTAGATTTCGAGATAATCCCGCCCATGGCGTTCCGTGGCCGAATTCAGACCCTGGCGATCGACATTTCGTGATAATGCCACCCATGGTATCTGAACCGGCAGAGTGCTTACATGCCCCTAGTAGGATATTTAAATATCCTAGGAGACAAGCACCGAGGAGGCGATATGTTGTTACGCATCTTCGAGGGGAATTTCCCGCCTCTCCGCGCTGGGAACTCGTCCAAATCAACTTGTGTTAATTGGCCGCTCCTAATCTAGTTGATTTTTTTCAGAACATTAAACGCTTTTCACGTGATTTGGATGTTTATGCGCACTGAACCAGACTGTGTGAATTTGGGGTGCTTAGGTTACCGAATCCCGTAAACCAGAGGTCAGTTAACGAGGCCGAATACTTCCTAAGCCTTAGACCTAATACTCAAGCTTCGCATTTTCCTCAACCTCTTGCGGATTATCCAGATTTTAATGGATACGTAAATTTTTATGCTAAAGATACTAGCCTAAGAGGCCTAAGACCAGTGTTCCCACTAATCTCTTGTTATATCTCCGTAGCACTTTTCTTTTTCTTGATTCGGTCTAGAACTTCAGTTAACCCCTTAATCTTTTACTAATGACTATTTCTTTTTATTTTCCTTTTGTGCTCCTTTTTGTCATTTTACTCTCTTTTCTTCCTCTCATTTGTATGACCCTGAATTGTTCCTCCCCTCTATCAAGTCTTTTTTTTTTTTATGAAACCCTTTCTTTATATGACTTTCCTGACATTTTGCACTTTCATACCCCCCCATGCCTAAGACTTGCAATGTCCCCATTGTAATTTAGGTGGGTTCGAATTCAGCTTAGTTCATGCATTAGGACAGGTGTGTGGTGAGTGAATGGGTCGAAGTGACTTGTTGCGAACGATTTCTAATCTCGGGTAGGTATACCTGAGGTGAAGTTGGCTGTGCTAATGGATGAACCCTAAAGTGTAATATGAGTTCTGCATAGAGATGTCAGAAAAGGTTTCGGGTTTTTCAAAGAATGACGGGTTGCCTCCCATTAAGCGCTGAGTTTTATGCCATCGGCTGGGCTCAATGAGCTCAAGAGGAATGGAGGGTAAAGGATGACTTAGCCAAATCTATATTGGTCATGTCAATGAATGGCTTGAGTCTCTGACCGTTCACGACAAAAGGTTCAGAATCGTGGCTGAGTGGGCTGATTTCAATGGCTCCATTTCTGAAGATTTGTCGGACTAGGTAGGGTCCGACCCACTTGGATCTTAGCTTTCCTGGGAATAATTTGAGTCGGGCATCAAAGAGTAAAACTTTTTGACCAGGATGAAAGACCTTTCTAGAAATGTGTTTGTCGTGAAAAGCTTTAACCCGTTCTTTGTAAATTCGCGAGTTCTCATACGCGTCGTGGCGTAATTCATCGATCTCGCTCATTTGAAGTCTTCTGTGGGTTCTAGCCTTAGAAAGGTCAAGATTACAGGTCCGTATTGCCCAATAGGCTTTATGCTCCAACTCGACGGGGAGGTGGCATGCCTTCCCGTACACTAGTCTGAAGGGAGACATTCCTAATTGGGTCTTGTGGGCGGTCCTATAGGCCCACAATGCTTCCGAAAGCCGAGAAGACCAATCTTTTCTATCAGGTCGAACAGTAACCTGAAGGATTTTCTTGATCTCTCGGTTAGATAGCTCAGCTAGACCATTAATTTGGGGGTGGTAGGGAGTAGAGATTCGGTGTGACACCCCGTACTTGGTCATCAGTGACCTGAACTGAGCGTTCGTAAAATGGGTCCCTCCATCGGAAATTATAGCCCGTGGAATCCCGAACCTTGAGAAAATGTTTTGATGAAGGAATCGTATAACAACTTTATGATTGTTGGTTCGGGTCGGAATGGCTTCTATCCACTTGGAAACATAGTCAACTGCGAGTAAGATGTATTCGAAGCCATCCGAGATTGGGAAGGGTCCCATGAAATCAATCCCCCGAATATCAAAAATTTCGCATACCAAGATCGGCTGTAGAGGCATCATGTCTCGATGGCTTATGTTGCCCAGAGTCTGACAACGGGAACATGCCTTACAGTGATCGTATGCATCCTTGAAAATTGTGGGCCAGTAAAAGCCACACTGGAGGACTTTTGATGCGGTTTTATGTCCTGAAAAATGTCCACCGCATGCCTGGTCATGGCAGAATGAGAGTATGTCTTTGATTCCCACTTCCGTGATGCACCGTCAAATTATCTGATCAGCACCAATGCAGAATAGATACGGGTCTTCCCATAGGTAATACTTGGCATCGGAGCGTAATTTGTCCTTTTTGGCCTTCGGCCAATCGGACGGAATCTGATGTGATGCCAGGTAATTAACTATATCAGCGAACCATGGAAGACTTGTACTGATAGTCAGGAGGTGCTCATCAGGAAAGTGTTCTGTAATAGGTCCTGAAGGATCAATAATTTCAGAAGGAAGGCGGGACAAGTGATCGGCTACCGCATTTTATTTTCCCGCCTTGTTGCTAATCTCGAGGTCAACTTCTTGCAACAGCAAGATCCATCGGATTAATCGAGGTTTCGTGTCCTTCTTAGCAAGGCGATGCCTCACAGCTGTGTGATCCGAGTATACGATAACACGGGAACCCAGAAGGTATGATCTGAATTTTTCCAGGGCAAATACTATGGCTAGCAGCTCTTTCTCAGTAACCGTATAGTTACGCTGAGCCTCATCCAGTGTTTTGCTGGCGTAGTAAATGACCACAGGTTTCCCATCAATTTTCTGCCCCAAAATCGCTCCTACAGCGAAGTCAGATGCATCGCACATGATCTCAAAGTGTTGAGACCAATCAGGGGACTGTAGGATCGGGGCTTGGGTTACTCGGTCACACAGGATCTCAAATGCTTGAGTGCATACCTTGGAAATTTCGAAAGGCACATCCTTGGAGAGAAGATTGGTCAGGGGGCACGCGATTTTGGAGAAATGAGGGATAAATCGACGGTAAAAACTGACGTGCCCCAAAAAAGATCGGATGTCCTTAATCAAGCTAAGCATAGGGAGCTTGGAAATCAGGTTAACCTTAGCTCGATCCACTTGGATGACTTTCTCCGAGATTAGATGTCCCAGGACAATTCCCTCAGGCACCATGAAATGGCTCTTTTCCCAGGAAAGAACCAAATTCACCGCAATGCACCGCCTGAGTATTTGGACCAAGTGTTGGAGGAAATCGTCAAATGATTCTCCAAAAACTGAAAAGTCATCCATGAAGACTTCCAGATAATCACCTATCATATCTGAGAATATGGCAAGCATGCACCGCTGAAAAGTTGCGGGTGCATTGCAGAGACCGAACGGCATCCTTCGAAACGCGTACGTCATGAAGGGGCAGGTGAATGTGGTCTTTTCCTGGTCCTCTGGATGGATTGCCACCTGGTTGTAACCGGAATACCCATCAAGAAAGCAGAAGAACCTATTTCCCGCTAGTTTCTTGAGGATCTGATCAATAAACGGTAGTGGGAAATGATCCTTCTTCATGGAGGAATTGAGTCTTCTGTAATCAATGCACACTCTCCATGAGTTAGCTATTCGGGCAGGAATGACTTCTCTGATTTCAGTCGTGATGATGGTAAGTTCTGCCTTCTTAGGCACCACTTGTATTGGACTCACCCAATGATTGTCGGAGATCGGGTAGATGATCCCTGCATCTAACCACTTTATGATCTCCTTTTTCACGACCTCCTGCAAGTTAGGGTTTAGGCGTCTTTGCATTTCTCTTGAAGGTCGTGCGCCTTCTTCTGTGTAGATTCGATGTGTGTAGTATGAAGGGCTTATACCAGTCAAATCATCGAGAGTCCATCCAATGGCTCTACGATGTTGCTGAAGAACAGAAATCAAACGGAGTTCCTGGTTAGGTGTGAGTCGAGAATTGATAATCACAGGAAACGTCTGATTTGAATCCAAAAAGACGTACTTCAGATGTTCGGGAAGGGGTTTGAGTTCCATGACAGGGTTGTCAGCAGCAGCGGGTGGTTCGGGGTTTGTATCAGGGGCAATGGTAAGAGTCATAGGGGTGTCTAGATCATGTTCGCACTCCTCTGCTAGCGGGTTTTGATTCTCCAGTGGTTGTTCAGGGGTAATCAGGTTGTCCTCTATATGCAATTCATCAACCACGACTCTGACATCACATATTTCCTGTATAACCCCGCAATTAATCCCTTGTTGGGCCTTGAAAATGTCAATCTTCATGTTTTGATTCCCAAATTTTAATTCTATCTGGCCCTCTTCGCAGTTAATGTTGGCCCTAGCAGTGGCCAAAAAGGGTCTCCCTAATATGATTGGTGTGTCCCTTGGGTTCTTAGGTGCATCCATGTCTAGTACTATGAAGTCCACTGGGAAATAAAAACCTCGTACCCTAACAATGACATCCTCGAGTATTCCTTTGGGTGACTTGATGGATCGATCGGCTAACTGCAATGTCACCTTAGTGGGTTTAAGTTTAGATTCTTCCAGGTGGTCAAGGAGGGATGTAGGTATTAAATTTATGGAGGCACCTAGATCTAGTAGGGCTCTATCAAATTGGGTTTCACCAATTTTACAAGAAATCAAGGGAGTTCCTGGGTCTTTAGCCTTGGGTGGGAGTTTGCTCAAGATGACAGAGCTGACTTGCTCTGACAGTATGATTGGATTCCCATCCTTGGTTCGCGGCTTACGTTTAGGTGTGCATATGTCTTTCAAGAATCTTGCGTAAGCCGGTATGTGGCGAATTGCATCCATCAACGGGATGTTTATCTGGACCTGTTCAAAGGGCTTGACCAGATCCTCCTCGGGAGCCACGGGTTTGGTTATTCTTTTTCCTTTGGTCAAGGCCTCAGGAAATGGGATCCTAGCTGGTTCCTCTAGGATAGGTCTAGGTTCTTGATCTGGGACAGTAGTATCTTGGATAACTATCCTAGGGTCTTGGCTATTATCAAGCTTGGAGTGGTTCGGATAATGTGGGTCCTGGGTTGTTCTACCACTACGTGTTGTTACAGAGTTCAACCCGGCCTGATTTGGGTTAGGTAGGAGGGGTGGCTGCTGCTGAAATCTCGCATACGATGTTGAAGCTTCCATCCCATCTGGCGATGGAGTAGTAGGGGCCTGATAAATCACATGTGTTTGGCCCGAATTTGGATTCATAACGTGCTTCTGGGTTAGCACGTTATTTGGGTTGGGCAGAGGTTGCGAGGGAAGGGTACCAAGTTGGCGGGAATTTGCCATCTGGGCTAGTTGGCTGCGAACCTCTGGGATCTCGTCCTTGTGCTGTTTTTCCATTGCCGCATTCGTCTTTTGAATGTCAGCCAGTGCTTGAAGGATAAGAGTCATTTGATCCTGGTTTTGCCCGGATTGGTAGGTGGGATTGGGCCGAGGCTGAGGCGGCTGAAATGGGCGAGAGGCTTGTGGACGAGGTTGATATGGTGGTCTTTGAGAATTTCCCGCCCACTGAAAGTTAGGATGATTTCGCCATCCAGGGTTGTAGGTATTGGATAATGGGTCATTCTGGATGGCATTGAGGTCCTCGCAGTTCTGAGGAACCTCGGGAAAGTCGAAATACGTGGGTTCAGAGTTCCCCCAACTAGAGTAGAATGGATCGGAGGTCACTCCGGTCCGAGAGGCAGACGGGGGTGGATATGGGTCCATCCCCTTGGCAGGTTGCTGATAGATGTTTTGCACAGTTTCCCTTGCCAGAGGAGGTCGTGCAAAAGAGTTTTGCGCAGAGGTGGCTTGCTGCAAATGTCGAGTTAGCTCGTCCACCTTCTTTTCTATGATAGAAACCTTGTCCAACCGATTGGCCATCAGTTCCAAGTCGACGGAAGTGGACAGGTCCTGCATCTCATGTGTCCCTCTTAGATTCGTCGATGTGCGGGCATTCGTCCTGTCGAATAAGCCCATGGAGTCATTATTTATGGAGTTCTCGCACATGTTTTCGAGAATCTCCCACACCGTGTCCTCGTGTTGACCCATGATGTTTCCTCCACACGTTGCATTGACAAATAAACGAATATCTTCACGAAGTCCCTGGTAAAAAGACTGGACTTGTTCCCACTTAGGAACTCCGTGATGGGGCACTTTTGCATGAGATCTAAGAATTGATCCCAAGCTTCGTGAAGAGGTTCTCCCGGTTGTTGGGTGAAATGAGTGATCTGGTGGTGCAAGGCATTCGTCCGGCCAACGAGGAAGAATTTTTTTAAAAATTCGGATTGCAGTTCCTCCCCTGTGTTGATCGGACAGGTCTGAGTCTGATACCAGTGTGCGGCCTTGTCCATGAGGGAGAACGAAAACATTTTCATGAGTAGGATATCCCGATTTTGTACATCTGACCCGAAGGTCTGGGCCAGATGCTTGAGTTGTTTAATGTGTTGGAATGGATCCTCAGAGTTAAGCCCATGGAACTTCGGTATGGCATGAATCATATTGGGCTTCAGTTCAGAATCAGGTCCTCCAATTGGGATTCGTACTCGGGGTTCGATTGCCACCGCAGCGGGATTATAGTGATCTCGCATCATAGGTCGCTGTGGTGGGTTTACAAAGTTCTGAAAGAGATCATTAAGGCGTTGAAGTTGGTGTTCAAGGTTGTTCTCCTCTTCAATGGGTTGTGCCATGATGGAAGAAGAAGGAGAACCAGGGTCTGAATCAGATGAGAGATTTATATAATGGGGTTGCTGCACAAACAAGGGTGTCGAGGCCTGGCCTCGACGAGAATGAATTTCTAAAGGAGGTCTTAAGGGTGGCCTTAAGGACCTCCTACCGAACATGCACCGAAAGATGTGATGAGATTTAGAAGGTGCTGGACCCAATCAAGACACCCAAAAAAAAATGTTGGGTGACTATAGAGGTTCAGGGTGGATGGACCCCTTAATCAGAAGATCGTCCTCCTGAGAAATACCTGGGCAGCCAGAGAGGGAGAGTCCCGCAAAGACCCCTACACGGTAGAGCGTCCCCACGAGTTACAGGGTTTCCCCCACCCGACCTCTCTTGTCACTGCGGTTCCAGGTAGACCAGAATGGGGACCTTGACCTCTTAAGTCTACCTTTTTTTTACTTTAAAATCAAGGTGCTTAATGTTCCACTTGAACTTTTAAGTATTTTGAGTGCAAAAGTGACCTAATTTTAAGGTTGGTTGACCCAAGGGATCAACTTCACCTCTTGTTCCTTTGAGAGTTTTTAGGTCCTTTTCTTTTATGGTTCAAATGGATTAACAGCCTGATTTGCTTAGGGTTCTTCTTGTATAGATCTTTTCAAACACGGTTTAGGCACACCTCTTTTTGGAAAATTTGTTTCTTTGTTTAAGAGAAGATGTGTCTTTAAAAACCCTAGCTTTGCAATCCTTAACTTGGCTCTAGTGGGTCCAATTTAGTTGCCTCAGCAATTAGCACCTAGGGCTCAATCAAGAAAGTTTTAGCCCTAGTTGCCTTAGTTGGATGAACAAACAAAAATATGTTGAAATGAAAATCAGGCAACTTGCTGAGTTACTAAATATGAAACAGGTAGCCCTAAGTTGATTTTTCTTTTTTTTCCTTTTTAGATTTTGAGAGGGTTAAGAGAGAGGGCTTATGGAAATTACCTGTTCCTTGGAGAGTCAATTGTGCAGTTATTGTTCTTTCCTTTTTGTTTTGCTTTCCCTGTTTGAACACAACAAAAGAGAGAAGTTAAGTCAGATATTAGATAGAACAGTTGTAATCAAAAGGTTTAAAAGTGCCCGTTGCTCCCCAGCAACGGCGCCAAAATGTTCTCATGCTTTTTGTGCGGGTTTAAAGTGTATCACGTTGTAGTATAACCGACAAAACGTTTAAAAAAATATAAAGAATTTTATTACTCGAAAAACTAGAGTATCCGAGGTCGAACACGAGGAGCAATCTCAGTACTTTTTAAAACCAAAGAATACAACTGTTAAGTGAAAATGAGTAATTCAAAGAGAGAATTTTAAAAAGGATTTGTAAAAGAAAATAGAATTGGACGTCTGATTTCTGTATCAGATGTCTTAAATATAATCCCCTTTCTCTCTTCTTCTCCTTTCTGCTTCTTTCTCTTTCTGCCTTTGCTTCTTGTCTCTTATTTCTTCTACCTTGCCTTCTTTCTTCTTCTTCTTCTTCTGATCTTTGTAGAGTCTTCACTTGGCCTCTCTTCGTTCTTTTCTTTTGCCTTGCCTTCCTTCTTTCTTCTCTTTGGTTCTCTACGAAAGCTTCTCCTTCTTTTTCTGCTACACAGCCTCTTCTTCTTTCTTCTCTTCCTTTTCTGCAGCTGCTAAGTGTTCGCTTCTTCCTTTGCTTCTTCTTTCCTGCGCACACCACGGCCAAAGCAAAACCTACCCCTATCCCTCTACCCAAACGTCTCTCTCTTTCTCTGCAATTCGCTCAAGGACGCTCTCCAAGAGCTACACGGGTAATCGGGTCAGCTTCGCACCCGGGACCAGGTGCACCGGCAGGTGGTGATGCGCGAGGAGTGCTCAAGATTAGGGTCAGGTCGGATCCCGCCAGATCCGCGAGGTCAAGTCGCGGACGAGGCAGGTGTGAGGGCAGATGAGGGACCTCACCCCTGTGCTTACGGAGGCAGCGAGCTTAAAACACAAAAATAATTTATAATATACTTGTGTTTCCCGATTCCACGATGTGGGGGTATCTGATCAGTACCGATTTCACGCACGCCCGCAGAGCTTCCGTCGTGTAATAGCCCTGCTGGCCTTGCAGTGCGACTTGCTGGCCTCACTCGCTTCGCGACACTCGCGTGAGTCTGCTGCACCTGCAGCCTGGGACCCCGGGTGCCTGAAGCTGCTACGAGCTCCTCGCTGCTTCGGCCGTCAATGGCGGCAAGAGCTGCAACCTGTCATACACAAGAACGGCCTATTGGCCTAATCAGATTAGCTAGAAACCTTCGCAGTAGCACGGCGAAGATGATGCGCAGTGCTGCAGGCCGCAGGTTGGCTTAGGCGTGCATGCCTAGGTCAACCTGTGGTCGTAGGTGTGGGGTTGATTGGGGGCTGATTGTGGAGGTCTGGAGTGGAAGTGGAGGGGTGGACTGAGTTCCTGGTGGTGAGGCGGAGCTCACGAGAGGGTTGGCGGGCCGTGTGGAGGGGCGGAGTGGTGTGGGCGGCTCGCTGGAGGGCGGTCGGAGGCGAGGACGATGGAGGTGGTTAGGCACTGTCGGGGTGTAATTGGATAAAATAGCAGGGGGAAAAGAGAGAGGAGAGGATGGAGAGGGTATCTGGGGTGATCTGGAAGGAATGGAGGCAGCGGAGTGGACGGCGCGTAACTGCCGTCGTCGGGGAAGGACCCTGAGGGAGGAAGCGGCGACGAGGATGAGGGTAGGGGAACGTGCGCTTGGTACGGTGCGACGCGGGAGGAAGCGGCGGAGTTGACTCTACTGCTGGTATGGCAGCAGAGCGACGAGAAGGAGTGGAGGAGGTCGCCAGAGCTTGCGGGTCTTTTGGCCGGAGATTGGAGAGAGGAAATTTGAGGGGATCTCCATCAAATTCAAGCTTAGGATCTGCGGTAGGGCCTGTGGAGCCTTTTATAGGTGTTGGCCGAACCTTCTAGCGCATGGAAACCGCACAATCAACTCTGCCGGCTCGCCGGAGATGGAAAGAGGGTGGATACCCAAATTTCTCGTATGTTCGCACGAGAGATTGGGTTCACACCAGAGACCGTGATCTGCTTTAGATGGAAGGGAATTCCTCACAGAATCCCCCATCCATTTCTGGGTGGGAATCTCTGAGGGATTAGAGAGTAATCCCTCTCTAAACCTCGACGGAGCTTGGTTCTGCCCAACAATGGCGGCAGGACCAGTTTGCAAAGGGGGCGAAGAACTTAGGGGGCTCTCTGCAAAGATATTCAAAAGATAGGGACCAAATTATGATTTGGGTGTACTAAATTGCAAAGTAGGTCAAGATGACCTCCCCTTAGGTCCAAATTTTGGTATAAACTTAATTTTGACCTAGGGAATCCAATGGTGAAGTTGGATTTTAGGTTTGACCATGTTTGACTGGATATTTTGCGTAAAAACCCAAATTAGGTTAATTGAAGAGCTAGGACCCTAATCTAGGTCAAACTGGGCTCCAAAGGCCAAATTAAGTGTTCTAAACCCTAGAGGATGTTTTTCCATGATTTTTAGAGGGTTTACTTGATTTTTATTCTGATCAAAACCTTGTTAATTTAAGCGGGTCTGTTTTAGGGTTACCAAGTGTCATTTAATTCTTAGATTGCATGTAAGCCCATTTCTGATTGACTCAACCAACTTTTTATCTCATTTAGACCATTTGACCTATGTTTTGCCTCTGAGAAATCCCGTTTATATACTGCAATGGTAAAATTACAGTTTTAACCTTTATTTCATGTTTTCTTCTCAGAGCACTTGTTCCTTCAGTTAAGCCTTCTTCTAGGTTATGTAGGAGCTTTTATCTTCTTTATTGGGTCAAAATGAGCTAGTTATGGCTCATGATCAGGCTCTCATCACCAATATTCTTTGATCACCCCTGTAGGGATTCCACACCTTACATTGATTATTTTTCGGAACCCTACTCTGACCAGGCTGAGTCGACTCAGCCTAAACCTGAGTTTTCACTTCCATATCCATCAAAACTTCACTGCATATGGTGGGTGCCGCATCTACTGATCTACATCTATCAACCCACCAGACTTATTGGGTTTGGGCTGCATCATCAGCCCACTGATCTGAACAAGCACCTGGTTGGACCAACCAGGCTCTTAATCAAGGTGCTTGTTTTACAAAATTCCACTAATTTGACCACTCCCTCTCCACCCCATTTTCCGCTCGGCTAAAGGCATTAAATTTAGCACTTAACCGGAGGCAACCCGTCATCCCAAAAGCAGAGACCCCTCTGATTATCCGTTTGTACTCCACGTCTATTGCACCTTGAGTTCAGCCTTAGACAGTTGATCCCACCTCTGGTACACGTATCAGAGCCTGAAATCATCTGCATCATTCATTTCCGACCCATTCACCAACCTGATATATCCTGTTCTAAGCCACTGACCTCAACACTAATTCACACCCTCTGTTTACAATGAGGACATTGCAAAACTTAGGCATGGGGGGGTGATAAAGTGCATATATACAGAACCAAGAAAAAATTAGAAGGATTCTCACAAAAAAATTCACATAGGTCAAAAACACAAAAAATTGAAAAATTACAAAAAATGGGGGGAGGTTGGAAATTTTGTGAGCCACATATTCAGGAGGAGAAAAAGAGCAAAAAGGATAAAAAGGAGCACAAAATGAGAAAGAAAAAGAAATAGTCATTAGTAAAAGATTAAGGAATTAACTGAAGTTCTAGAGCAGATCAAGAAAAGAAAAAAAGAAAAGTGCTAAGGTGACATAATAAGAGATTAGCAGGAACGCTGATCTTAGGCCTCTTGGGCTAGATTATTTAGCTTAAAAATTCACGTATCCGCTAAAATCTGGATAATCCTCAAGAGGTTGGGGAAAATGCGAAGCTTAAGTATTAGTTCTAAGGCTTAGGAAGTATTCGGCCTCATTAACTGACCTCCGATTTGCGGGATTCGGTAACCTAAGCACCCCAGATTCACACACAGTCTGGTTCAGTGGCATAAACATCCAAATCATGCAAAAGCGTTTAATGTTCTGAAAAAGTCACCTAGATTAGGAGTGGCTAATCAACACAAGTTGATTTGGACGAGTTCCCAGCGCGGAGAGGCGGGAAATTCCCCTCGAAGATGTGTAACAACATATCGTCTCCTTGGTGCTTGTCTCTTAGGATATTTAAATATCCTACTGGGGGCATGTAAGCACTCTGCTGGTTCAGATACCATGGGTGGCATTATCACGAAATGTCGATCGCCAGGGTCTGAATTCGGCCACGGAACGCCATGGGCGGGATTATCTCAAAATCTCGAAAGCCAGGGTTCTGGGGGTTGCCATGGGCGGGATTATCTCGAAATCTCAAAAGCCAGGAACCCTTAAGGATTGATGATGGGCACGAGGAATCCGATACAGACCGTGTTGAGAAGCTAATCCGAAGCAAGAAATAAAAAGAAAAGAGAGAAAAAGCTCTCCAAACAAATAAATCTTCTATCTCTCTCTTACAAAAAATGCACTGCAAACTGAACTTAGGCTAAAAATGTCTCAAGCACGGGTGCTTTAACCGCGGAGTCCAACAAACTCTAGGTTAGTTTCTGTGGGCCTTAGAAACCTTTGCGGAGGTCTGAGCCTAAAGCGGAACAGGTCCGGATTTTGGTTGGTACTTGAATACCTCTAGGCCTATTGTCGGCATTCCTACCTAATCACAAAAGAAAAAGAAAAGCACTTACACTCAGGGTCTAGAACAGAAGTTAAAACCTTGAAATTTTGCTAAGGGACTAGCAAAAGCTAGGCATGGGGGTATGATGAGAGCCTCATCATGAGCCATAACTAGCTCATTTTGACCCAATAAAGAAGATAAAAGCTCCTACATAACCTAGAAGAAGGCCTAAATAAAGGAATAAGTGCTCTGAGAAGAAAACATGAATTAAAGGTTAAAATTGCAATTTTACCATTGCAGTGCATAAACAGGATTTCTCAGAGGCAAAACATAGGTCAAAAGGTCTAAATGAAATAAAAAGTGGGCTGAGTCAATCAGAAATGGGTTCATGTGCAATATAGGAATTAAATGACATTTGGTAACCCTAAAACAGACCCGCTTAAATCAACAAGGTTCCGGTCAGGATAAAAATCAAGTAAACGCTCTAAAAATCATGGGAAAATATCCTCTAGGGTTTAGAACACTTAATTTTCCCTTTGGAACCCAGTTTGACCTAGATTAGTGTCCTAGCTCTTCAAGTAACCTAATTTAGGTTTTTATGCAAAATGTCCAGTCAAACGAGGTCAAACCTAAAATCCAACTTCACCATTGGATTCCTTAGGTCCAAATTAGGTTTATACCAAAATTTGGACCTAAGGGGAGGTCATCTTGACCTACTTTGCAAATTAGTACACCCAAATCATAAGTTGGTCCCTATCTTTTGAAAATCATTGCAGAGAGCCCCCTAATTTCCTCGCCAACTTTGCAATCAGGTCCTGCCACCATTGTTAGGGCAGAGTCGACCTCTGGCGAGGTTTAGAGAGGGATTACTCTCTGATTCCTCAAAGATTCCCTCCCAGAAATGGAAGGGAGATTCTTTGAGGAAATCCCTTCCATCTAAGGCCAATCTTGATCTCTGGTGTGAACCCAATCTCTCGTGCGAACGCACAAGGGATTTGGGTATCTAACCTCTTTCCTTCTCCAGTGAGCCATCAGAGACACAGGCGTGCCCTCCACGCTCTGAAAGCACGGCCCAGTGCCTATAAAAGAACCTCTAAACCCGGTCGCTCAATTTTAGCTTGACTTGGCCAGACGTCCACCTCCAATTCGTCTCTTCTTCTCCGACCAAGAACCCAGCGAGCTCCGGCGAGCCCCCCTCCCCTCCCTCTTCGCTCTACCACAAAACCAGTGGCAGAGACATCTTCCGGATTCTCCTCCGCGTCGCGCAATACCCGCGCACGTCGCCTCAGCCCCGCCGTCACCACCGTCCTCCCCCACTGGGCAGCTTCTTCTTCGACGACAGTAGGTACAGCTGTCTGCCTCTCCGTCCCCTTCGTCCCTGTAAGTATGTTAGAATTGTTCTCCATCTTCCCCTCTCTCCTTTCCCCCTTTTATTTCATTTAATTGACCCTCGACCATCGCTGACCACCTCCATCTTCCTCGCCTCCGACCGACCTCCGGCAAGCCGCTCCCACCATTCCGCCCCTCCACATGGCTCGCCGACCAACTCAGAGGCTCCGCCTCACCACAAGGAGCACCCTCCGCCCATCCACCATCCCTCTACGCCACCACCACAGTCCCCCGAACACACCCACACCCCCAGCCATAGGTTGACCTAGGCTCGCACGCCTAGGCCATCCCACGGCCGGCCGCATGGCTCACCACCTTCGCCGTGCCATGGCGAAGGTGCCCAGCTTATCTGATTAAGTCGAGAGGCTTGTTTTGAGTGTGACAGTATCGAAGCCCCTACCGCCATTGACAACGGGTGAAGAAGCTTCAAGCCAGTTCCAGGCATCAGCAGCTCCAGTTTTCAGGTGCTGCGCATTCGGGCAAGCACTGCGAAGCCATCTGATCCAGTAATCAATGCTAACAGAGGCTGCAGCTGTGGCGATTGCACGAAGGTTCTGCAGGCGCGTGCGAGAGTGGAGTAGGCCTGATAGTCCCACATCGGCAAGATACGAGGCACAGGTATGCTTTAAATTGAATTTGTGCTATCTGCTATTCGCCTCCGAACGCACAGGGGTGAGGTTCCTCACCTGACCCACGGCCGCCTCGTCTGCGGTTTCACCTCGCGGATCTGGCAGGATCCGACTCGACCCATCCTGAGCACTCCTCGCACATCACCCACCTACAGGTGCGCCTGGTCCCAGGTGCGAAATCCGACCCGATTACCTGTGGCTCTGGGAGAGCGTCCCTCGAGTGAATTCCAGAGAGAGAGAGATGTTCGGGTAGAGGGAAAGGGGTAAGGTTTTGCTCTCTGTGTAGGCAGGCTGAACGTTGAGGAAGAAAGACTTAGCCACAAGGAAGAAGAAGAGAAGAAGTAGAAGAAAAGGCAGAGATTTGAAGGAAGGAGAGACTGCTGAGAAGAAGAAGAAAGAAGAGAAAGAAGCCTTCGCAGAAGCCAAGAAGAAAGAAGGCAAGGCAGAGAAGAGAAGCAAAGGCAGGAAGAAGATCAAGGCAAGAAGAAGACCTGTAGATCAGAAGATAAGAAGAAGGAGAGATTGCTGAGAAGAAGAGAAAGAAGCAAGGGAAAAGAGAGGCTGCAGAGAAAGAAATAGAAGAAGAGAAGAATAACACTTTTACGACGTCTGATCACAAGATCAGACGTCCAATTTCATTTCTTTTGTCATTATTACTTTTAATCGCATACATTCATATTTGAGTTAAAGTTTTGAGTAAATTAGAGTGTTCAATTACTTTTGAGATTAGTAGTAAATTCCAATTGCTCCCTGTGTTTGACCTCGGATACTCCGATTTTCGAGAAATAAAATTCTTTATTTGTTTGAACGCTTTGTCGGCTATATTACAACGTATTATCTTTTAAAACCCGATCAAGCGTGACAACACGCAGGCTAGAGGCGAGGGTGGCCTGTGCTGCTGCTGCTGCCTTGCTGCTATTGCTACGAAGCTTGAGCTTCAAAGCTTGAAGCTCCTGCGGCAATGGAGGAAATGGCTGAACGGTGAATTCAGAGAAGAGAAGACCACCACGCCCACTGGCTCTTTGATGAGCTGGGCGGTGGTGGGACTCATAGTGGTGGTTGTGCACCATTGTGAGCTGCTCCTGCCAGCAGAGTGGCTCCTCAGAAGGAGGAGAGGCTGCATATGGAGGGGAGAGGGGAGGAGGCGGCCTGGAGAAGAAGATGCTGTCTCTGTGGTTTTTACTGTGTGGACCAGGCTCGGCTTCAAAGAAGAAAGCCGTGCCCTTTTTAAAGATGAAGAAAGCAAGCACAGCCATACCCTGGCTGTGCATGGCTATGCATGGCTGTGCATGGCTGTGCAAGGAGTGGCTGTGCAGGGCAAGCATGCTGCAGGGAATGGCACGAGGAAGGTCCAGCCGCGAAGGAGATTCAAAGTCAAATAGAAATAAAAAATAAAGATAGAAATTTTGTGAGGCAGCACTTGAAGAAAAATGTAAATTTCAAAGCCATTTATTTCACTCTCTTCCCCTCTCAATTAAATGCATGCATGCGTGTATTTTCACAAATGCGACTATGGTTGCCTATTATGCACTGGCAATGCTAGGAAATAGCACAAGATGGCACAATTGCAGGTGTATTTTTGCTGTGCAATCATAACCCCATGCCTATCTTTTGCTAGTCCCTAGCAAAACATTTTTTTTTGTATTGTATTTAGAAATGATCTTAAGCTAAAGATTTTCTCCTGAGGCGACATAGGTGTGTTTATTGTTGGATATTGTGAGAACCAATTGTAGAGAAGACTACCAGTACTTTAAGTTTTACATGACATAGACCATCTCTCAACTAACTAGGGCTCTTGATATTTAAACCTTACGTACGATTTCCTGGACCCAGGAGGTTTTTGCCGTACTCGAGAGCTCAAGAGTTATGGCTTGTGCTTAGTGAAGGATCAAGACTGACCAGATGAACATTAAGACTCAAGCCCAGGGTTTCACGAATTTTTAAGTACAGGTTGGTCCCAGTTTTAGCTCGTGTCTTCAGATTGACCCTCAAAAAGATGACGGAAAACTCAACTCCCATTTTCTGACATTTGTGGCTCAAAGAAAATAGGGTATTTGCCTTGAAGAACCTTTTTGTCGGAAGATTTTACAGACATTTGTGAGATATATTGACTTATTTGCATCTTCTTTTTTTTTTTTTTTTGAAACATGTGTCAATATATCCCTTGCAACATTATTTGGAGGAGCATACTTTTCTTTTTGGTGTGAGAGTTTCTTTTTGGTGGAATGAGTTTCTCCTAAACACAAGACTAAAACCTGGGATAAAAAGTCTACTTGTGCTTATAGGTAAGGACTCCACCTTCCCTAATGAACACTAGGGTTGGATCTTATGTTCACCTGGTCTTTCTTGATATGTGTAGTGTGAACCAAGATTACTTAGGCTCTTGAGTAGAAGAAAACCAGCAGATCCTGTACTGGTGTCTCAGATACAAGAATACGTCCTTAGTTAGGAGAGATTCCGATCTATCTTGTCAATGCTCAAGTGAATTAAGCCGAGCCTGAGCGAATCAAGCTTCTGTGGCTTGGAAAGTCTTCAAAACAGTGGTTGAATATCCATAAACACTTATTGTATTTTTGTTTCAGCCTTTAGATCATTACTAAACACCATTTTTTTTTTTACATATTTATAGATAAATGGAAACTGCATGATACCATAAAATACCCAGATCCTATGGATGCCTATCCACCCCCCCATGCCAAACAATGCTATGTCCTCATATGCATGCAGGGAAGGGTAGAGGAAGGATGAAAGATTAGGTAATGAGAGCTAAGGTGCAGGGTATACAGCAGGGTGGTAGGGTGGGTTGATGGTGGGTGGTGAGGTGAAAAGTGAAGTGAGTGTGACAGTGAAGTGAAAAGTGATGGTGGATGGTGAGTGTTGTTGGGGTGCCTCCCAACGAGCGCTGAATTTAACGTCCCCAGCTAGACTCAGAATAAGGCACAATATTAGTTACCCTCCAGCAGGGCAACAGTTTCTCCAACGGGTGCAGGTTCATGAGTAAGATAGGGTTTCAAACGCTGCCCATTGACTGTAAATTTATGCCCAGATTTGGGATCTTCAATCTCAACGACCACATTGGGAAATGGTCTCGAGACCAGGAAAGAACCAATCCATTTGGACTTCAGTTTCCCAGGAAAGAATTTGAGCTGGGCATTGTAGAGCCAAACTTGCTGAGATGGCTCAAATTCCTTCCGCCGAATACAGCTGTCGTGAAAAGCCTTAGTGCGTTGCTTGAAAGTTAAAGCAGAATCATAGGCTTCACGACGGAGCTCTTCCAGCTCCTGGAGTTGGAGTTTCCTTTCTCGACCACACAGGTCTGGGTCGAGGTTACATTGGCGAACCACCCAATAAGCGCGGTGTTCCAACTCCACAGGCAAATGACAAGGCTTCTCGTAAACGATTCTATAAGGAGACATACCAAGGGGAGCCTTGAAGGCGGTCCGATACGCCCACAGTGTGTCAATCAACTTGTCAGACCAATCCTTACGGTTAAGCCGAACCATTTTCTGGCGAATTTGCTTGATTTGCTAGTTCGACACCTCTGCCTGGCCGTTCGTCTGAGGATGATACGGGGATACGATACGATGGTGGACTCCGTATTTCCTCAGAAGTGCCTGAAAAGAAGCATGGGTAAAGTGGCTTCCTCCATCCGAGATAATGGCTCGAGGGATCCCAAAGTGCACAAAAATGTGGTCTTTGACAAATCGAGTGGATATAACATGATCAGCACGTCGCGTGGGAATAGCCTCGATCCATTTCGAAACATAATTAACAGCCACGAGAATGAATTCGAAGCTGTTGAAAGGAGGAAAGGGACCCATGAAATCAATTCCGCAAATGTCGAAGATTTCCGCAGCTAGGATGGGTTGCAAGGGCATCATGTCATGATGTGACATTGACCCTAACGACTAGTGCAATGTTTGGCATAATTGTGTGCATCCTGGTGAAGGGAGGGCCAAAAGAAACCGCTCTGCAACACCTTGGCTGCAGTTTTCCTCCCAAAGAAATGGCCTCCGCAGGCCTGATCGTGGCAGAAGGATAGCACACTGGGGAATTCGCTGTCAGGAATACAGCGACGGATGATTTGATCAGCACCTATCCGAAAAAGAAGTGGATTATCCCGGAAATAATACTTTGCTTTTGCCATGAGACACTCGCGCTGGTTTTTAGGCTAGCAACGTGGAAGGGATCTAGAAGCAAGGTAGTTGGCAATGTTGGCATACCACGGTCCACTTGCCACATTAATTGCCAATAGGTGCTCATCAGGAAAAATTTCATTAATCGGCAGAGTAAGTCCACTATGGTCAGGGTCCAGTCTGGAAAGATGATCAGCCACAACATTCTGGGCTCCGGCCTTATCACGGATCTCAATGTCAAATTCTTGGAGTAGAAGGATCCAACGAATCAGTCTAGTCTTGGCATCCTTCTTGTGCATGAGATGGCGAATGGTCGCATGATCAGTGAAAACAATAACGTGTGAGCCCAGAAGGTAAGAGCGGAATTTCTCTAGCCCAAAGACGACTGCTAGTAGTTCTTTTTTAGTGGTAGTATAATTACACTGGGCCTCATCCAATGTCTTACCAGTGTAGTACACCACGAAGGGGAGTCTATCGCATCCTTGTCCCAGGATGGCTCCGACTGCAAGGTCGGAAGCGTCACACATGAGTTCAAAGTCGAGGGACCAATCAGGTGGCTGGAGAACAGGGGCCTTGGTGACAGCATTACGCAGCTGCGTGAATGCTCGTATGCAGTCGGGGCCCATATCGAAGGGTACGTCGGTTGATAGGAGATGAGTTAAAGGTCGGGAAATCTTGGAGAAATCTTTGATGAATCTCCAATAGAAACTAACGTGTCCCAGGAAGGAGCGGATTTGTTTGACAGAACCAGGCACAGGTAAATCAGCAATTACATCAAGTTTAGCTCTGTCAACCTCGATACCCCTATCGGAGATGATATGCCCGAGAATAATTCCCTCGTGTAACATAAAATGACTTTTTTCCCAAGAAAGCACGAGGTTTACATCAATACATCTCCTAAGGATACGAGTCAAGTTGGCAAGACAGTCATCGAAAGATGGTCCAAAGATCGAAAAGTCATCCATGAAGACCTCGAGAAAGTCACCCACCATGTCATGGAATATCGCCAGCATACATCTCTGGAAAGTTGCTGGCACGTTACAAAGTCCAAACGGCATCCTTCTAAATGCAAAGGTGCCAAAGGGGCAAGTAAAAGTGGTTTTCTCTTGATCCTGGGGGTCAATTGCCACCTGGTTATATCTTGAGAATCCATCCAGGAAACAAAAAAATTTATTCCCCGCTAACCGATCCAGGATTTGGTTAATGAAAGGTAGCGGATAGTGATCTTTCTTAGTTGCAGCATTGAGTTTCCTATAATCTACACACACTCTCCAAGATGTAGGAGTGTGTGTAGGGATGGATTTGCCCCCGTCATTGACACGGATGGTGAGTCCCGCCTTTTTGGGCACAACGTGAATCGGACTCACCCAGGGGCTATCGCTGATCGGGTAGATTATACCCGCATCCAGCCACTTAATAATTTCCTTTTTAACGACCTCCTGCATGTTAGGGTTGAGACGTTGCTACATCTCGCAGGAAGGTCGAGCCTCCTCCTCCGTATATATACAGTGAGTGCAGTAGGAGGGGTTAATGCCAGATAAGTCTAATAAAGACCATCCAATGGCTGCCTTGTGTTCCATAAGGACCTTAGTTAGTTTGCACTCTTGCTCCCTAGTCAATTTTGAACTAATGATTACAGGGAGCATTTCATTTGGTCCCAGGAAAACATACTTAAGTGTACTAGGCAGCTCTTTCAGCTCGGGAGTTGATGGTGAAAGGTCTGGCATTTCTTGGGACGAGAGTGTCCCAGGCAGATCGGAGAACAAGTCAGGAGGAAGAAGTTGGCCCTTAGATTGGCCAAGAAGAGGGGCTTCTTGGATAGATGGATCCAAAAAGGAATAGCCCCAGTGAGTAGTATATGGGCTCAAGGTCCCAGTGTGGAATTGCAACTCCACCTGATTTGGTGGGAAAGAAAGGGCAAACCGATCTTCAAGAGTGTGGACCGGCGGTGAGTAGCACGGATATGACTCAGACCATGAGGTATGGGAAGCAGAGAAAACCTCGTCAGAAGTCTGGTCAGGAGAAGGTACGGGAATAGGGAGGGATGGGGGAATGTCACAATATGTGTTGGTCAGGCAATCATCAGTGTTTACAGGTAATCCGCAGCAGTCAGAATAGGTCCCAATTAGTCCAATACACGTGCTGAGGGCCATGTCCTCGTCAGACGTGTCATCCTCGATGCAATCGCAATCAAAGTTCTTGGCTGCCTTGAAGATGTTAAGCTTGAGCTTTTCAGATCCAATGGCAATCTCAATACAGCCCGACTTGCAGTCGATATGCTCTTGGGCTATGGCCAAGAAAGGTCGACCAAGGATGATCGGACAATCAGATAGTGAGCTAGGAACTTCCATATGTAAAATAAGAAAGTCAACAGGAAAACAGAGACTGTTGACCCTAACCACCACGTCTTCCACCACACCCTTTGGGATTTTGATAGAATGATTTGCCAATTGTAACGTGACAGGGGTGGGTTTCAGATTTCCCAAGGAAAATTTTTCGAGCATGATGGTTGGTATGAGATTTATTGAAGATCCTAGATCAAGCAGGGCATGGTTAAAATTGCAGCCTTGAATGCTACAGGAAATAAGTGGTGTGCCCGGATCTTTCTACTTCCGTGGTAGATTTGATAGTATAGCACAACTCGTATGAGGAGAGAGAACCACCGGATTCTTAGTTTTCTTTGACTGTCGCCTGGGTGTTGTGTAGTCTTTGAAAAATCGGGCGACAGTCGGTATGTGGTCGATAGCCTCGAGTAGGGGTACCTTGATTTCAACATCCCTGAACAAATTATGTAGGTTATCAAAGGCCTGCGTATCTTTCTTTTTGCTTTTTGGATCCCCCAGTAGAGCCTCAGGGAATGAGACTAATTCTGGCACCAATTTGGGTGTATCGTCCTCTCGGAAATGTGGTGCGCATCCCGAATGAGAGGGTGATGAAGAAGACGGGCCAGGATCAGGTCGAGGCGGATCAACGGTCTGCTTACCGCTCCTCGTAGTGATCGCATTGGATGATGCGGGTCCAGTGGGATCATACAGCAGAGGACGGTTCGGAATAGGGACATAAGAGTGAGGTGCTGCAGCGGGATTAGCCTGAAATCTCGGTGGAATGCTCGAAGCTTGCAGAATTTGATGTACCTGCCCCTGAGAAGGTCGTACCTATGGTTGAGGACCACGGGGTATGAAATTTCACGGGTTGGGAACAGGTTGGGTTGGGAGAGTGCCCTGAGATCGGGTCGCCATGCGTAGTTGACTGATCTCAGCATTCTGTTGTGCTAATTGGTGCTGAAGAGAGGTCATGTTCTCTTCATGGCGCTTTGACATTTCCATCATCATTCGCATCAATTTGTCAAGAGGACTTGATGCATGTTCGGTTTGCGGTACGCAAGGGCCTGATGGCATATTTGCCTTAGGATTAGACTGGGCCCTTGGGATGACAGGTGCGGACGGTCGCATTGATCCACTCGTGGTGTTTTGGCACTGTGGGTTGTTGGAGCATGCGAAATTCGGATGATTTCGCCACCCTGGGTTATAAGTGGTAGAGAACGGGTTGTTCCCCAGGGCGCAAGCGTCTTCTATGCCAAAAGACGTGTCCGCATGTAAATATGCGTCCGAGCACACGGAGGCTTGGTCCTCCATGTCAAAATATTGGCTTGCAGAAGCCAGATCCACATGACTTACCAAGTCGCTTGGTGCGACACTCGGTAAGGAAGGTCTTACAGGGTTTCTCGAGATAAGCCTGGTGTTGGAAGAATTGGAATTGTGACGAAGTGGTGAGGTAGGGGTGTTTGCCATAGAACGGGCGGGGTTGGCCAGAAGCTCGTCTAGCTTCTTGTGCACGACGGAGATTTCATCCCATTTCTGTGCGACAAGGATGAGATCAGTGGATGAATGGGAGGGTCCCCTGTCAACTTCGTGGACATTACGGGGCAAGCTGGTATGATTAAAGGCGACAATGGAGGCATTGTTCATTGAGTTTTCACTCATATTTTCAAATAATTCGAATGCTCCATTCTCGTCTTTATTCATGAAATTCCCTCCGTAAAAAGCGTCTGCAATCTGCTTCAAAGTCTCATTTATCCCATAGTAGAAAATCTGGGCTATATGCCACTTAGGCAGACCGTGGTGCGGACACTTCCTGAGGAGGTCATTATATCTCTCCCATGCCTCATGAAACTGTTTGCCGTTTTGTTGCGTAAATGAAGTGATAGCACGGTAAAGCGCATTGGTTCGCCCGATTGTGAAGAACTTCTTGAGAAATGTTGTTCGCATCTCTTCCCAAGAGTGGATGGTTCTCCCAAGGGTGCATAACCACTGCGACCTTTATCCTGCAATGAAAATGGGAACATTTTGATGAGGACTATTGGTAACCCGATATTTCTCGGTTTAACAGTTTCTGCCAATCGGGTGAGGTCTTCCAAGTGGAGAAAAGGATCTTCACTTGCAAGACCATGGAAGTGAAAATTTATCCGGCCAATTATGTTAGGTTTCAGTTCAAAGTTGTCCCCGCCCATGGGGACCCGAATTTGTCCTATGGTCTCTGTAGCAGCAGGATTCTGATAGGAGCTAAGAGACCTGGCTCCTCCCGTTCGGGAGGGTTCTGCATTTCCTCCAATGTTTCCCTAATGGCTTCAATTTGTTCATTATACATTTTCATTTGGGCTTGGAGGCGGGTTATGGGATCCAAGGCTCCACCACCTGGTGGGTTTTGAGGGTGGTTTCCTCCCTCGGGATTTGGGGGTGGGCGTGCAGCCATGTTTGTAAAGGAGGAGGATGATTTGGCTTCTTTTCTAAATTTATCAGACAATTCACACAGTTCAGGGTTTTGGGACCTCCTCCCAAACATGCACTACCGCATGAAGAATTGGGGAGATAAGAAGGGAACAGGAGATGAGAGAAATGATGCTGCAAAGGTACACTTGATGACAAATCAATATAATCAAATTCCTAACCTCTACAGTGTGCCCTTAGACCTAAAGATCTAAGTTACCTACTATCACGAACTACGGAATCAGGCCAGATGGAAAGGCCGTTAGCCCTAGTCTTAGACACCCGATAGCACGTGGGAACCCTCACCAGCATGTAGGTGCTACACGCAGATAGTTAGACCTCCAATCCTTAATAAGGGTCAAGTTGCTACTAATTTTAGTTAGAGCCTTAGCATCAAGTGCTTCTGGAATGTGAAGGGCATTATTTACGGGTAATGCCCAAGTGATTGGTTTTACAAAGTGTGTAAGGCAAGCATGCAATGGGGAAATCTCCCCGAATTGAAGTTTTAATTGGTGAATGGTTTTTAGAATTTAGCCTTAAGTAGTATGGATTTTAGGATTTCGCTGAATTACTAATTCAACCAATCTTCGGGTTTTGAGAGAATGCAAGTTTTCTTCTAAGCCCAACAAACCCTTCTTCATATTGCAATATGCAGATGACACAGTGTTTTTTGTCAAGGGATCCAGATGTGGGCACATGCTCTGGGGCTTTTGGTAAAGATTTTTGGTGACATCTCAGGTTTATCTCTGAATAAGGATAAGTCAATTTTGATTTGTTTTGGCATGAATGAGCAGGAGAAAAGGGAGTTGGAGGGAGTTTTGGGGTCTCCCCAGGCTAAATTGCCAATGAGATACCTTGGTTTACCTCTGAGGGCCACAAAACTGAAAAAATCAGATTGGAATGTTCTTTTTGAGAGGGTATCTGGCAAGCTGAAGGGCTGGAGTTGTAGATTCCTCTCTAAAGGTGGAAGATTAATCCTACTTAATTCAGTCATAACAACCATATCAGTCTTCTACTTCAGCATTTTTAAGGCCCCTAAATGTATTTGGAAGAGATTGGATACTATGAGGAAGAGATTCTTTTGGAAGGGTGCAGGACATGAGGGCGGATTCATGCAACCCATCAGATGGAAGGGAGTCTGTAGACCTAAGGAGATAGGGGGGCTGGGAATTAAAGCTCTTAAGGAGTTCAATGAAGCCCTGTTGTTGAAATGGGCCATCAGGATTCTTGATGGCAAGGAGGGATTGATGGAGGACCTGATCAGGGACTGTTATGGGCAATCTAACAGCAGTTTGAAGAGGCTTCAGCCGAAGAAGCCTTCTCCATTTTGGCATTCAGTGATTGCGGCTGTCACCAACTATTGCCAGTTGCTGCAACCTAAGCTAGGGGATGGCAAAGTTTTTAGCTTTTGGAACAAGCGATGGTCAGAATTGGGCTTGTTGAAAGAGGTCTATCCAAGGGTGTTTGGTGCTGATGCAGATAAGGCAGCTACAGTTTGCAGTAGGTGGTCTCAGGAGGAAGGATGCTGGCAGCTGGAAGGTCTACAGCAGTGCAGGTCGAGCACCCGGCTGTGGGAGGAGAGGTAGAAATTGATGGCGAATCTACAGCGGCTGTAGCCTGTGAACAGTGGGACAGACACTTATTGCTGGCAGGGTGCTTTCTCAGTGAAGCAAGCGTATGAGAAAATTATTAGAGAAAATAATGAGGTGGAATGGGACCCCATTGATAGAAAGATTTGGCTCCTAAAAGTTCCTCTGAAGGTTTAGATCTTCTTGTGGCTATGCAGGCGTGATGGGTTGATCACTGGTGATCTGCGACACAGGAGGATGGGGACTGTGCTAAATGTTTGTCCTCTTTGCGGATTTCATTCTGATAGTGCATCACACATTGTTTCCTCCTGCTTGGTCACGGATAAAATTTGGAGGATGGTTTGCTTAGAACCCCTTCCTTCCTAGGAATCAGTATGGTAGAGGTTCATCACTCCTGGTCGACCTGTGGGAGCTATGGCAGCTGTGTTGTGGTGTGTATGGAGGGCGCGTAATGATAAGCATTTTCTGGAGAGATCAGTGAGGTGTGAGATTATTGTAAAGGAGTGCTAGTCTCTCATACATAGTTGGGCTTCATACCTGTAATTGCTTTTTTGTTATGGAATATAGTGCCTTCCGGATTGCTATCAGACCTTAATAGCAATCCTCAATGTTTAAAAAAAAAAAACAAACCCTTCTTCAATGTCAATTGGTTAATGCATGCTAAAATGCAATGGGCTTCCCTAGATGGAGATTTCTATGTGTGGATGCACGAATCAATTTTAGATTAGTGTGAAAGGGAGCCAAAGCACTGCAATTCAAGTGCTCCCAATCACCAGAATGATTTCCACACACAAGGCTCAACCATAAGATAAAGAGAATCAAATTGTTGGGGTTGAAGTATTCGGGATCGAATCTTAGGCACGTGAAAGGTCGTGGTGGGGTTGGAATCAACTCAATTCCAAGTCTCCCCACGAAAAAGGTGATCCTGAATTGCAGATAAATGAGGCAAAGAGGGGTAGCAATCAATCTTTTTATTTTTGCCTCAAAGAATACTTCACAAAGCGAAAAATTTAAGAATCAAGATTCTTGGATCTTCACTATGCGAAGTTTGGTGGGAAATCCAGGGGCGGTGGGAGTGAAGGCAAACAATCAATCAAGTGAATTTTAATCCACTTGTCCCAAGAGATCCAAAGAAGTGTTTTTAGTTTTTTTTTATTTTTTATTATTAAGGTGACAAGTTAACCTAAGTTGCTAAGAAAGAAAGACCTACTTGTTCAGCAACATGTGCGGAGCTCCAGTGCGGTGCCGGCGTCTTCACGCTCTTGTTCCAGCCTTGGATCTACCCACGTTTCCGACTTCGTCTTCCTGCCTTCTCCTTGCAATAGGTTCACCTACACAGCAACAAACAAAAACACCTGTGAAGAGAAGGGCGTGAGAAGAGAAAAATTACAGGAATGGAGTAAAAACTTACTTGAATGCACACTTCCCCAGCAACGACGCTGGAAAAGAGTGTGTTCGGGCCTGGATAGGTTGTGTTAATACGGTGTTTTTATCGTTGAAATGAGTATAGTGGTTAACCTAAATCGAGCCTAACCATCTCTTTTACAAAAATTTTTTACCTGCCTACTTGATTTTATCTTGGTCACTTTTAGGCCCAGGGTCAAACTCAGGGAAGTGGGATTAGAAGTGAAGAAGTTTCTACGCCTTTCCTACAACGAATCTCTTTCGTTTGTTTATTATATTTTTGGTGTTTTTCTATTTAAGATTTTTTTTTCTGATAATTTTTGTCCTTAAGGTACACCCTCAAAATCAGGTTCCTGGCTTTGAGCCAAATTAGGGTTTCAAAACTAGTCTTCTCAAGACTGAGTATCTGCAAGTCAAGGATTATTTTTTCTCTTTAATATATATTTTTATATTTTTTAATTGCAAAAAAGAGAAACAGAAATAAAGTAAATATAGTATATATATATATGTATATATTATATATGTATAAAGGGGTGGGGGTGGAGGTGGAGATGGCGTGTAGCACGGTGTCGAGTCGGTCGTCGTTTAGGAAGACGCAACCAATAGGACGGAGTGCCGCATGGAGTGTAGGATGGATGGGTGGAAGTTGTGTGAGAAAACGCTTTCTGTACGCATGTATCGGGGGATATCAGCAATTGGTGCAGATATTCCCACAAGACAACTTATGGTAGGTGATATGAAAAAATATATATATATGTATATGTATATATGTAAATATATATATATATATATATATATATATATGGTTATAATTATATAAGTGTATATGTAGCTATATATGTATGTGTGTGTATATATATATATATATATATATATATATATGTATGTATGTATGTATATAAATATAGGTATGTAAATATATGTATCGATATATATATGTATATGTATGTATATGTAACTATATAGATGTATATATCTATATGTATATTTATATATAGTAATATATATATATATATATATATATATATATATATATATATATATATATGTATATGTATATATAGTTATAGATATATATATATGTATGTATATTTGTATATATATATATGTATAAGTATATGTGTAGATATGTGTATATATATATATATATGTATCTATACTTATACTTAGCTATATAGGTAATAATATATATATATATATATTTATACGTATATAAATATATGTATATATGTAAATATATATGTATATATATATATATAAGTATATAGATATATAAATAAATAAATAAATAAATAAATAAATAAATAAATATATATATATATATATATATATATATATATGTACGTATATATACTTATATATAATTGTATAGGTACTAATATATATATATATAACTATATGTATATATATATATTATATATAGGTATATATATATATGTGTGTGTGTACAGGGGTGTACAAGTGGTAGTGTGTGTGTACGAGAGTGTGCGTGTGTGTAAGTGTCTGTGAGAGAGAGAAGGCGTCTGCTGGAGGAAGAGGCGCGTGGAGAGATAAGTCATCCACAGCCTCCAAGTGTCGTCTGAAGGCGCACACGCATGCGCAGGCACGTAGGCGCACGGAGAGGCGCGCACTGGTGGGAGTGGGCGCGGGGAAGAGACTGCAGTGCACTACGCTGCGTGGTGAGGTAGGTGCGGGCAGATGCAGACGCTGAAGCGGGCAGGTGCGGGCGAAGGAGTGGGCGCGGGCATATGTGGGAGCGGGCGCGGACGTATGCTGGAGCGGGCGCAGGCGTGCACGGACGGGCTGCAGACGGTTGCGGCGCGCCAGGTGACCGGATAAGTGAGAAACTTACCGGTCACCACATTGTAGCCATAGTGTTCCGCTGACTAGCGTGAACAGTGGTTATAGTGCCGCTCGGCTTGCGCGACTGGGTGCTAGCGGTTCCGTGAGTGCGGGCGGTGTGGAGTGGCTGGCGCGTGTGTGGAGTGGCTGGCGCGTGTGTGGAGAGGCTACACTGGTTCTTGGCTTGTGCGGAGAGGCGGGTGAAGAAGCAAAGAAGCGGGAGACGAGGGCGGCCTACAGGCACGAGCTGGAGGCCTGCGTTGTTGCTGCTGTGGAGCTTGAGCTTCAAAGCTTGAAGCTCCTGCGACAATGGCGGAAATGGCTGAATGACAAATTCAGAGAAGAGAAGACCACCATGCCCACCAGCTCTTTGATGAGCTAGGCGGTGGTGGGACTCACAGTGGTGGTTGTGCACCACTGTGAGCTGCTCCTGTCAGCAGAGTGGCTCCTCAGAAGGAGGAGAGGCTGCGTATGGAGGGGAGAGGGGAGGAGGCAGCCTGGAGAAGAAGATGCTGTCTCTGTGGTTTTTACTATGTGGACCAGGCTCGGCTTCAAAGAAGAAAGCCGTGCCCTTTTTAAAGATGAAGAAAGCAAGCACAGCCATGCCCTGGCTGTGCATGGCTATGCATGGCCGTGCATGGCTGCGCAGGGAGTGGCTGTGCAGGGCAAGCATGCTGTAGAGAATGGCGCGAGGAAGGTCCAGCCGCGGAGGAGATTCAAAGTCAAATAGAAATAAAAAATAAAGATGGAAATTTTGTGAGGCAGCACTTGAAGAAAAATGTAAATTTCAAAGCCATTTATTTCACTCTCCTCCCCTCTCAATTAAATGCATGCATGCGTGTATTTTCACAAATGCGACTATGGTTTCCTATTATGCACTGGCAATGCTAGCAAATAGCACAAGATGGCACAATTGCAGGTGTATTTTGCTGTGCAATCAAGCCCCACAAACTGAAGGTCAGTTAATGAGGCCGAACACTCCCTAAGCCTTAGACCTAATACTTAAGCTTCGCATTTTCCCCAACCTCCTGAGGAATATCCAGATCATAGTGGATACTTGAGTTTTTAAGCCTAAGAGTCTAGCCCAAAAGATCTAAAGTTAGCGTTCCTACTAATCTCTTTTTGTCTCCTTAGCACTTTTTTTTCATTTTTCTTTTTTCCTGATGTGGTCTAGAACTTCAGTTAATCCTTTAATTTCTTACTAATGACTATTCTTTTTTTTTTTTTTCATTTTGTGCTCCTTTTTGGCATTTTGCACTTTTTCCTCATGTTTTGTACAGCCAGAAAATATTTTTCCCCCCCTCAGTTTTTTTGTTCTTTTTCAAGACTTTTTAATTTTTTTGTGTTTTTTGTGATATGTAATTTTTTTGTTGAAACCTTTTCTTGATATGAGTTTTCATAACATTTTGCACTTTCATACCCCCCATGCCTACGATTTGCATTGTCCCCATTGTAAATTAGGTGGGTTCGAATTCAGCTTAGTTCATTCATTAGGACAGGTGTTGGGTGGGCGAATGGGTCGAGGTGACTATTGTGAATGATTTCTAGACTCGGGTATGGGTACTTGAGGTGGAGTCGACTGTTCTAATGGATGAACCCTAAAGTGCAATAAGAATTCAGCATAGAAATGTCAGGAAAGGTTTCAGGTTTTTCAAAGAATGATGGGTTACCTCCCGTTAAGCGCTGAGTTTTACGCCATCGGCTGGATGTAATGAGCTCAGGGAGAATGAAGGATAAACGATGTCTCAGCCAAATCTACATTGGTCATGTCAATGAACGGTTTGAGTCTCTAACCATTCACGATGAAGGGTTCGGAATCATGGTTGAGTGGACTGATCTCAACAGCTCCATTTCCAAAGATTTGTCAGACTAAGTAGGGTCTGATCCACTTAGATCGTAGCTTTCCTGGGAATAATTTGAGTCGAGCATCAAAGAGTAGAACCTTTTGACCAAGATGAAAGATCTTTCTAGAAATGTGCTTGTCGTGAAAGGCTTTAACCCATTCTTTGTAAATTCGCGAGTTCTCATACGCGTCGTGGCGTAATTCATCGATCTCGCTCATTTGAAGCTTTCTATGGGTTCCAGCCTTAGAAAGATCTAAGTTGCAATTTTGTACTGCCCAATAGGCATTATGCTCCAATTTGACGGGGAGGTGACACGCCTTCCCATACACCAGTCTGAAGGGAGACTTACCTAATTGGGTCTTGTGGGCGATCCTATAAGCCCACAAAGCTTCTGGAAGCCGGGATGACCAATCCTTCTTGTCAGGTCGAATAGTAACCTGGAGGATTTTCTTGATCTCTCGATTTGATAGCTCAGCTAGACCATTAGTTTGGGTGTGGTAAGGAGTAGAGATTCGGTGTGACACCCCATATTTGTTCATTAGTGACCTGAACTCAGCGTTTGTGAAATGGGTCCCTCCATCAAAAATTATTGTGCGCGGAATCCTAAACCTTGAGAAGATGTTTTGATGAATGAATTTGACAACAACTTTGTGATCATTGGTTTGGGTTGGAATGGCTTCAATCCACTTGAACACATAGTCAACAGCTAGTAAGATGTATTTGAAGCCATCTGAGATGAGGAAGGGTCCCATAAAATAAATCCCCCAAATGTCAAAAATCTCGCATACTAGAATCGGCTGTAAAGGCATCATGTCTAGATGGCTCCTGTTGCCCAAGGTCTGGCAGTGGGTACATGCCTTACAGTGACTGTATGCATCCTTGAAAATTGTGGGCCAGTAAAAGCCACACTGGAGGACTTTTGATGAGGTTTTGTGTCCTCAAAAATGTCCACCGCATGCTTGGTCATGGTAGAAAGAGAGTATGTCTTTGATTTCTGCTTCCGTGACACATCGTCGAATAATTTGATTAGCACCAATGCGGAATAGATATGGGTCTTCCTAAAGGTAATACTTGGCATCGAAATGCAATTTGTCCTTCTTGGCCTTCGGCCAATCGGACGGGATCTGATGTGATGCCAAGTAGTTCACTATGTCGACAAACCATGGAAGCCCTGTATTGATAGTCAGGAGGTGCTCATTAGGAAAGTGTTCCGTGATGGCTCCGGAAGGGTCAATGATCTCAGAAGGAAGGCGGGACAAGTGAGCAGCTACCACGTTCTGTTTTCCCGCTTTCTCATGAATCTCGAGATCAAATTCTTGCAACAGCTAGATCCATCGGATTAATCGAGGTTTCGCATCCATCTTTGTAAGGAGATGCCTCATAGCTGTGTGATCTGAGTAGATGATAACATAGGAACCCAGGAGGTATGATTTGAATTTTTCTAGGGCAAATACTACGGCTAGCAGCTCATTCTCAGTAACTGTGTAGTTACGCTGAGCCTCGTCAAGTGTTTTACTAGCGGAGTAAATGACCACGGGTTTCCCGTCAATTTTCTGCCCCAAAACCGCTCCTACTACGAAGTTAGATGCATCACACATGATCTCAAAGGGTTGAGACCAATCAGGGGACTGTAGGATCGGGGCATGGGTAACTCGGTCATGAAGGATCTCAAATGCCTGAGTGCATTCCTTTGAGATTTTGAAAGGTACATCCTTGGAGAGAAGAGTAATTAGGGGGCGCACGATTTTTGAAAAATCAGGGATAAATCGACGATAAAAACCGACGTGCCCCATAAAATATCGGATGTCCTTGATCGAGCTAGGCATAGGGAGTTTGGAAATGAAGTTAACCTTGGCTCGATCGACTTGGATGCCTTTTGATTGCACCGCAAAAATACACCTGCAATTGTGCCGTCTTGTGCTATTCCCTAGCATTACCAGTGCATATTAGGTATCCATAGTCGCATTTGTAAAAATACACGCATGCATGCATTTAATTGAGAGGGGAGGAGAGTGAATAAAATGGCCTCGAAATTTACATTTTCTTCAAGTGCTGCTTCACAAAATTTCCATCTTTATTTTTATTTCTATTTTATTTTGAATTCTTCTCCGCGGCTGCAATGCATGGCAGCCACTTCCTCGCACCATGTCCTGCTTAGTATGCTTTGCAAGCCACTCCCTGCAGCTGCATGCACAGCCATGCACAGCCAGGGCATGGCTGTGCATGCCTTCTTCGTCTATAAAAAGAGCTCGGCTTCTTCTTGCAAAGCGGAGCCTGGTCCACCATCCAACACAGTAGCTTCCCTTCTTCTCTAGGCCGTCTCCTCCCCTCTCCCTCCATACGCAGCCTCTCCTCCTCTGAGGAGCCACTCTGTCGGCAGGAGCACCTCACAGTGGTGCACAACCAACACTGAGTCCACCACCACCCAGCTCATCAGAGAGCTGGTGGGCGTGGTGGTATTCTTTGTTAAGCCACATCCGCCATTGCCGCAGGCTTCAAGGTCTGAAGCTCTGCGGCCGCAGCAGCAAGTCAGCAGCAGCAGCGTTGGCCACCAAGCGCCTCAGGCACATGTCCAATGTCCACCGCGGACATCAGCAGGCTGCCCGCGCTCCTCTCCACACGCTCTGTCGCGAAGTCCCACCCGCAGCCCAGCCGGCGCAACCTCTTCCGCGTGCGCGCTGAGCCACTCCACACCCTCGCACTCACGGAATTGCTGGCACCCGGTAGCGCGGATCGCCCCGGCACCGTAGCCACTGTTCATGCGTTTTAGTGGAACACTGTGGCTACAGTGCAGTGACCGGTAAGTTTCTCACTTAACCGATCACCCGGCGCGTCGCAACCGCCGCTAGCCCACGCCCATGTCCAGCCCCGCGCCCGCTCCAGCGCCAGCCTGCGCGTCTACCTTCGCCCGCACCTGCCTGCTTCAGCGTCTGCGAGCGCCCGCTTCCTTCGCTCACATACGCCCACCCATTTCCTTCGCACTCGCCTCACTGCACAGCGCAGTGCGCTGCGGCCTTCCTTCCTCTGTGCCACTACCTCCTGCTAGCGTGCGTCTTCGCATGCATACGCGCGTGCGCGTGCGCGTGAAGCATCAGACGTCGGCCCTGCTGCTGCAGATGACTTAAACGCCTCCTTCACTCCAGCAGGAAGCTCTCTCTCTCTCTCTCTCTCTCACAGCACTCTCTCACTCTCTTTTCCGACACATACACACACACACACTCACACTCTCTCACACACACACTCTCACCTATACACTATTATATACTTATATATACATACATACATATATATATATATCTATATATTTATATACATATATATACTTATATTTATACATATAATAGTACCTATATACCTAAGTATTAGTATACATACATACATATATATATATATACTTATATATATATACATATATATTTACATATATACATATACCTATATACGTATAAATATATATATATATATATACCTATATAACTAAGTATAAGTATAGATACACACACACACACATATATATATATATATACATATATGTACACATATACCTATGCATATATATATACATATATACAAATATACATACATATATACATATATATACACATATAACTACATATATACCTATATATTTATAACCATATATACATATAGATATATTTACATATATACATATATATATATTTTCACATCACTTACCAAACGTTGTATCGCTAGAATATCTGCACCAGTTGCTGATATTCCCCGATACACGCGTACAGAAAGCGTGTTCACACTCATCTTCCACCCATCCACCTTAGATTCCACGCGGCACCTCATCCTATTATTTGCGTCTTCCTAGATGACGACCGACTTGACACCGTGCTACACGCCATCTCCACCTCCACCCCCACCCCTTTATACATATATATTATATACATATACATATATACTATATTTGCTTTATTTCTACTTCGCTTTCCTGCCATTAAAAAGATAAAAATTATATATATAAAAGAGAAAAGATAATCTTTGACTTGTAGGTACTCAGTCTTGCGAATAGCAAGATCAGTTTTGGGAACCCTGATTTGGCTCAAAGCCAAGAACCTGATTTTGAGGGTGTGCCTCAAGGACAAGAATTATCAGAAAAAAATCTTTAATAGAAAAACACCAAAAACACAATAAACGAACGGAAGAGATTCGTTGTAGGAAAGGCATAGAAACTTCTTCTAACCCCACTTCCCTGAGTTCGACCCTGGGCCTAAAAGTGACCAAGATAAAATCAAGTAGGCCAGGATAAAAATTTTGTAAAGAGATGGTTAGGCTAGATTTAGGTTAACCACTATACACACTTCAATGATAAAATCACCATATTAACACACCTACTTGAGTCTACACCATAAATCTTTCATGGCGCCGTTGCCGAGGAAGTGCATATTCAAGTAAGTTTCTATTCCATTCCTTTCATTTTTTTTTCTCTTCTCTCTTCACGGGTGTTTTTGTTTGTTGCTGTGCAGGCAAACCTATTGCAAGGAGAAGGCAGGCAGACAAATTCGGAAACGTGGGCAGAGCCAAGGCGGGAACGAGAGCGTGAAGACACCGACACCGCATTGGAGCTTCGCACACATTGCTGAACAAGTAGATCTTCCTTTCTTAGCAACCTAGGTTAACTTGTCACCCAAATAAAATAAAAATAAAATAAAAAAAAACTAGAAAAACTTCTTGGGATCTCTTGGGGCAAGTGGATTAAAATTCACTTGATTGATTGTTTGCCTTTACTCCCACCGCCCCGAGATTTCCCGCTAAACTTCGCATAGCAAAGATCCAAGAATCTTGATTCTTGAATCTTTCGCCGTGTGAAGTATTCTTTGAGGCAAATAAAAAGATTGATTGCCACCCCTCTTTGCCTCATTTATCTGCAATTCGGGATCACATTTTTTTGGTGGGGAGACTTGGAATTGAGTTGATTCCAACCCCACCACAATCTTTCACGTGCCTAAGATTCGATCCCGAATACTTCAACCCCAACAAATTGATTTTCTTTATCTTTTGGTTGAGCCTTGTGTGTGGATATCTTTTTGGTGATTGGGAGCACTTGAATTGAAGTGCTTTGGCTCTCTTTTACACTAATCTAAAATTGACTCATGCATCCACACATAGAAATCTCCATTTAGGGAAGCGCATTGCATTTTAGCATGCATTAACCAACTGATATTGAAGAAGGGTTTGTTGGGCTTAGAAGAAAACTTGTATTCTCTCAAAACCTGGAGATTGGTTGAATTGGTATTTCAGCGAAATCCTAAAATTCATACTACTGAAGGCTGAAACTCTAAAAACCATTCACCAATTAAAACTTCAATTTGGGGAGATTTCCCCGTTACATGCTTGGTTTACACACTCTAAAAATCAATCACTTAGGCATTACCCGTAAACAACGCCCTTCACATTCCAAAAGCACTTGATCCTAAGCCTCTAACTAAAATTGGTAGCAACTTTACCCTTATTAAGGATTGGAGGTCTAACTACCTGCGTGTAGCGCCTACGTGTTGGTGAGGGTTCCCGCGTGCTATCGGGTGTCTAAGACTGGGGAAAACGGCCTTTCAATCTGGCCCGGTGGTTCCGCGGTGCTCGCATTCGGTTCCGTAGTTCGTGATAGTAAGTAACTTAGATCTTTAGGTCTAAGGGCACACTATAGAGGTTAGGAATTTGATTGTATTGATTTGTCATCAAGTGTACCTTTGCGGTGTCATTTCTCTCATCTCTTTTCCCTTCATATCCCCCCAATTCTTCCTGCGGTAGTGCATGTTTGGGAGGAGATCACAAAACCCTGAACTGTGTGAATTGTCTGATAAATTTAGAAAAGAAGCCGAATCGTCCTCCTCCTCCACAAACATGGCTGCACGCCCACCCCCAAATCCCGAGGGAGGAAACCGCCCTCAAAACCCACGAGGTGGTGGAGCTTAGATCCCATAACCCACCTCCAAGCCCAAATGGAAATGTATAATGAACAAATTGAAGCCATTAAGGAAACATTGGAGGAAATGCAGAACCCTCCCGAACGAGAGGAGCCTAGGTCTCTTAGCTCTTATTAGAATCCTGCTGCTACAGAGACCATAGGAAAACTTTGAGTCCCCATGGGTGGGGACGACTTTGGATTAAAACCTAACATAACTGGCCTAATAAATTTTCACTTCCATGGTCTTGCAAGTGAAGATCCTTTTCTCCACTTGGATGACCTAACCGGATTAGCTGAAACAGTTAAACCAAGAAATATTGGGTTACCTATAGTCCTCATGAAAATGTTCTCATTTTCATTGCGGGATAAAGCATCGCAATGGTTACGCACCCTTGGGAGAACCATCCACTCTTGGGAAGAGATGTGAACAGCGTTTCGCAAGAAGTTCTTCCCAATCGGGCGAACCAATGCTCTTCGCCGTGCTATCACTTCATTTACGCAACAAAACGGCAAACAATTTCATGAGGCATGGGAGAGATATAATGACCTCCTCAGGAAGTGTCCACACCACGGTCTGCCTAAGTGGCATATAGCCCAAATTTTCTACTATGGGCTAAATGAGACTTTGAAGTAGATTGCAGACGCTTCCTACGGAGGGAACTTTATGAATAAAGACGAGAATGGAGCATTTGAATTGTTTGAAAATATGAGTGAAAACTCAATGAACAATGCCTCCATTGTCACCTTTAATCGTACCAGCCTGCCCCAAAATGTCCACGAAGTTGACACGAGACCCTCCCATTCATCCACAGATCTCAGCCTTAGCTCATAGAAATTGGATGAAGTCTCCGTCGTGCATAAGAAGCTAGACGAGCTTCTGGCCAACCCTGCCCGTTCTATGGCAAACACCCCCATCTCACCACTTCGTCACAATCCCAATTCTTCCAACACCAGGCTTATTCCAAGAAACCCCGTAAGACCTTCCTTATCGAGTGTCGTGCCAAGCGATTCGGTAAGTCATGTGGATCTAGCTTCTGCAAGCCAGTATTTTGACACGGAGGACCAAGCCTCCGCGTGCTCGGATGCATATTTACATGCGGACGCGTCTTCTGGCATAGAAGACGCTTGCGCCCTGGGGAACAACCCTTTCTCTGCCACTTATAACCCAGGGTGGCGAAATCATCCAAATTTCGCATGGTCCAACAACCTGCAGTGCCAAAACCCTGCGGGTGGACCAATGCGACTGTCCGCACCCGTCATCCCAAGTGCTCAGTCTAATCCTGTGGTGAATCCGCCATCAGGCCCTTCCGTACCACAAGCAAAACACGCATCAAGTCCTCTTGATAAATTGATGCGAATGATGATGGAAATGTCAAAGTGCCATGAAGAGAACATGACCTCTCTTCAGCACTAATTGGCGTAGCAGAATGCTGAGATCAGTCAACTACGCATGGCAACTCGATCTCAGGGCACTCTTCCCGCCCAACCTGTTCCAAACTTGCGAAATTTCATACCCCGTGGTCCTCAACCACAGGTACAACCTTCTTAGGGGCAGGTACATCAAATTCTGCAACCTCTGAGCATTCCACCGGGATTTCAGGCTAATCCCACTGCAGCGCCGCACTCTTATGTCCCTATTGCAAACCCTCCTCCGCCGTATGATCCCACTGGACCCGCATCGTCCAATGAGATCACTACGAGGAGCGGTAAGCAGATCGTCGATCAGCCTTGACCTGATCCGGGCCCGTCTTCTTCATCGCCCTCTCATTCGGGATGCGCACCGCATTCGCGAGACGACAATACACCCAAATTGGCACCAGAATCAGTTCCATTCCCTGAGGCTCTACTGAGGGAGCCAAAAGGCAAGAAGAAGGATACGCAGGCCTTTGATAATGTGCGTAATTTGTTCAGGGATGTTGAAATCAAGGTACCCCTGTTAGAGGCTATCGACCATATACCTACTGTCACCTGATTTTTCAAAGACTACACAACACCCAGGCGACAGTTAAAGAAAACCAAGAATTCGGTGGTTCTCTCGCCTCATCGAGTTGTGCTATACTGTCAAACCTACCACCGAAGCAGAAAGATCCGGGCATACCGCTTATTTCCTGTAGCATCCAAAGCTGCAATTTTAACCGTGCCTTGCCTGATCTAGGATCTTCCATTAATCTCATACCGACCATCATGCTCGAAAAATTTTCCTTGGGAAGTCTGAAACCCACCCCTGTCACATTACAGTTGGCAGATCGTTCTCTCAAAATTCCGAAGGGTGTGGTGGAAGACGTGGTGGTTAGGGTCAACAGTCTCTGTTTTCCTGTTGACTTGTTTTAGATATGGAAGTTCCTAGCTCACTTTCTGATTGCCGGATCATCCTTGCTCGACCTTTCTTGGCCACAGCCCACGCCCATATCGACTGCAAGTCGGGCTGTATTGAGATTGCCGTTGGATCTGAAAAGCTCAAGCTTAACATCTTCAAGGTAGCCAAGAACTTTGATTGCAAGTGCATCGAGGATGACACGTCTGACGAGGACATGGCCATCAACGCGTGTATCGGATTAATTGGGACCTATTCTGACTGCTGCGGACTGCCTATAAACACTGACAACTGCCTGATCAACACATACTGTGACGTTCCCCCATCCCTCCCTATTCCCGTACCTTCTCCTAACCAGACTTCTGATGAGGTTTTCTCCGCTTCCCATACCTCATGGTCTGAGTCATATCTGGGCTACTCATCGCCGGTCCACACTCTTGAAGACTGGATTGCCCTTTCTTTCCCACCAAATCAGGCGGATTTGCAACTCCACACTGGGACCTTGAGCCCATATACTAATCACTGGGGTTATTCCTTTTTGGATCCATCTATCCAAGAAGCCCCTCTTCTTGGCCAATCTGAGGGCCAACTTCTTCCTCCTGACTTGATTTCCGATTCGCTTGGGACACTCTTGTCCCAAGAAATGCCAGATCTTTCACCATCCACCATCACTTTTCACGCCACTGTCACGATCACTTCACTTTTCACTTCACCACCCACCATCCACCCACCCTACCACCCTGCTGTATACCCTGCACCTCAGCTCTCGTTACCCGATCTTTCGTCCTTCCTTTACGCTTCCCTGCATGCATATGAGGACATAGCATCGTTTGGCATGGGGGGTGGATAGGCATCCTTAGGATCTGGGTATTTTATGGTATCATGCAGTTTCTATCTATATATATATATAAATGAAAAATGAAAATGGTGTTTAGTAATGATCTAAAGGCTGAAACAAAAATACAATAAGTGTTTATGGCTATTCAACCACTGTTTTGAAGACTTTCCAGGTCACAGAAGCTTGATCCG
Organism: Thalassia testudinum; assembly: GCA_037157565.1. Classification (NCBI taxonomy): domain Eukaryota; kingdom Viridiplantae; phylum Streptophyta; class Magnoliopsida; order Alismatales; family Hydrocharitaceae; genus Thalassia; species Thalassia testudinum. Next base: position 3,923,218 of record JAZHRO010000073.1, on the reverse strand, counting down.
CTCAGGCTCGGCTTAATTCACTTGAGCATTGACAAGATAGATCGGAATCTCTCCTAACTAAGGACGTATTCTTGTACCTGAAACACCAGTACAGGATTCGTTGGTTTGCTTCTACTAGAGAGCCTAAGTAATCTTGGTTCAACACTACACATATCAAGAAAGACCAGGTGAACATAAGATCCAACCCTAGTGTTCATTAGGGAAGGTGGAGTCCTTACCTGTGCGCGCAGGTAGACTTTTTATCCCAGGCTTCAGTCTTGTGTTTAGGAGAGACTCTTCCCACCAAAAAGGAACCCTCCCAGCAAAAAAAGAAAAGTGCGCACCTCCAAATAATGTTGTAAGAGATATACTGACACGTGTTTCAAAAAAAAAAAAAAGATGCAAATAAGTCAGTATATCTCACAAATATCTATAAAGTCTTCCTCCTAAAAAAAGTTCCTTAGGGCAAATACCCTGTTCTCTTTGAGCCACAAATGTCAGAAAATGGGAGTTGAGTTTCCATCATCTTTTTAAGGGTCAATCCGAAGACATGAGCTGAAACTGGGACCAACCTGTACTTAAAAATTCGTGAAACCCTGGGCTTGAATCTTAATGCTCATCTAGTCAGTCTTGATCCTTTACTAAGCACAAGCCATAATCTCTTGAGCTCTCGAGTATGGCAAAAACCTCCTGGATCCTGGAAATCGTACTTAAGGTTTAAATATCAAGAGTCCTGGTTAGTCGAGAGATGATCTATGTTACATAAGACTTAAAGTACTGGTAGTCTTCTCTGCAATTGGTTCTCGCAATATCCAATAATAAACACACCTATGTCACCTCAGAAGAAAATCTTCAGCTTAAAGATCATTACTAAATACAACACAAAAAATGTTTTGCTAGGGACTAGCAAAAGATAGGCATGGGGGTATGATTGCACCGCAAAAATACACCTGCAATTGTGTCGTCTTGTGCTATTTCATAGCATTACCAGTGCATATTAGGTATCCATAGTCACATTTGTAAAAATACACGCATGCATGCATTTAATTGAGAGGGGAGGAGAGTGGATAAAATGGCCTCGAAATTTACATTTTCTTCAAGTGCTGCTTCACAAAATTTCCATCTTTATTTTTATTTCTATTTTATTTTGAATTCTTCTCCGCGGCTGCAATGCATGGCAGCCACTTCCTCGCACCATGTCCTGCTTAGTATGCTTTGCAAGCCACTCCCTGCAGCCGCATGCACAGCCATGCACAGCCAGGGCATGGCTGTGCATGCTTCTTCCTCTATAAAAAGAGCTCGGCTTCTTCTTGCAAAGCGGAGCCTGGTCCACCATCCAACACAGTAGCTTCCCTTCTTCTCCAGGCCATCTCCTCCCCTCTCCCTCCATACGCAGCCTCTCCTCCTTTGAGGAGCCACTCTGCCGGCAGGAGCACCTCACAGTGGTGCACAACCACCACTGTGAGTCCACCACCACCCAGCCCATCAGAGAGCCGGTGGGCGTGGTGGTATTCTTTGTTAAGCCACTTCCGCCATTGCCGCAGGCTTCAAGGTCTGAAGCTCCACGGCAGCAGCAGCAAGTCAGCAGTAGCAGCGCCGGCCACCAAGCGCCTCAGGCACCTATCCCGCATCCACCGTGCATGCCAGCAGGCTGCCCGCACTCCTCTCCACACGCTCTGTCGCGAAGTCCTGCCCGCAGCCCAGCCGGCACAGCCTCTTCCGCGTGTGTGTCGGGCCTCTCCACACCCCCACACTCACGGAACTGCTGGCACCCGATCGCGTGGCTCGCCTCGGCACTGTAGCCACTGTTCACGCATTTCAGTGGAATACTGTGGCTACAGTACAGTGACCGGTAAGTTTCTCACTTAACCGGTCACCTGGTGCGCCGCAACCGCCGCTAGCCCATGCTTGCGTCTAGCCCCGCTCCCGCTCCAGTACCTGCCCGCTTGTCTGCCTTCGCCCGCACCCGCCCACTTCAGCGTTTGCGAGCGTCCGCTTCCTTCGCCCGCATACGCCCGCCCGCTTCCTTTGCACCCGCCTTACCACGCAGTGCAGTGCGCTGCGGCCTTCGTTCCTCCGCACCACTCCCTCCTGCCAGCGCACATCTTCGCGTGCATACGCACTTGCGCGTGTGCGTGAAGCATCAGACGTCGGCCCCGCTGCTGCAGACGACTTAATCGCCTCATTCACTCCAGTAGGAAGCGCTCTCACTCACTCACTCTCTCTCTCTCTCTCACACAACACTCTCTCACTCTCTCTGCCGACACACACACACACACACTTGTTTGCACCTCAAAACACGCCTGTAATAACGCCTTCTTGTGCTATTTTCTAGCATTAACATTGCATAATAGGATCCTGTAATCGCATTTGTAAAAACACTTGCATGCATGCATTTAATCAAGAGAGGAAGAGGAGTGAAACAATCGCCTGCATAGTTACATTTTTCTTCAAGTGCCTCCTTGCAAAATCACCCTCTTTTTATTTTTCCTCTTGATTTCTTCTTTTCTCTCCTTCCCGCAGCAGCACCCTTCCCGCGGCTGCACTCTTCCCGTAGCTGCATGCAGCAGCCACGCAGCACTTCTTCCCGTCACTTCTCCCTGCCAACGCCGCTCCCTATAGCTGCAACTCGCACACCCTCTCCCTGCTGCAGCCGGCACGCCACTCTCCCCTCCTCTATAAGTAGCTGCAGCTTCATCCTCGCAAAAGCAGCAGCTGCAAAGACCCCACAGCCACCACCTTCCTCTCCACCGTTCTCCCCTCCCATACGCCGGCCCTCCGTCGAGGAGGCACCCGGCGAGCAGGAGAACCCACTGTGGTGCACACCACCACAGTGGGAGCACCACCGCCCAGCTCTTCAACGAGCCGGTGGGCGTGGTGTTTTCTTTTCTCTTCGTTTTCGTCTCCACGCCATTGCTGCCGCTTCAAGCTCCGAAGCTTGAAGCAGCAGCAGCAGCAGCTAAACCGCGGCGACAGCAGTAGCAGCAGCACCCCCCGCCTCCTCCGCGGCCTTCCCCGCAGGCGCGCAACCCTCCGCGCGCGCCTGCAGGCCCGTTCCCCACCTCCGTCTCCATTCTGCCCACCCCGCATTGCACCTGCAGCTGGCCGCCGCGCGCACTGCAGCGGCCGATTACGGCCTCGCGCCGACCCCTGCCCTCCTCCGCAACCCTCCGCGACCGACTGCAGACTCCCCGCCGCCTTCTCCGAGCGCGCCATCGCCCGCTCTCTGTCCTCGCACCCGGTCTGCAGGAGGAGCCTCACGTCCTCTGCGCGAAGGCGCGGTGCACCGCGATGGTCAGACGTCCGCCTTCGCCTTCAGACGACGCGGCGTCAGACGTCTGCCGCCTCCGGCAGACGTCTTAACTCGCGCGTCCTCGATCACTCCTTCGCCCTCTCTCTCTCTGCTGATCTCTCCCGCCCGCTCTCTCTCTGTCTGGCACTCTCTACTCTCTCTCACGTACTCTCTCTCTCTCACGTATTCTCTCTCTCTCTCTCTTTTTTTTTACTCACAGCAACACTCACACACATTCACCGACACACACACACCTATACCGACACATACACACACACTCACTCACTTATAGTAACATATATACATATATATATATATACATACATATATCTATATATATATACTTATATACATAGTATATCTATATAGTTATGTATACATACATATATATATAATATATATATATATATAATATATATATATATATATATCTACTTATATATACATCTATATACTTATACATATACTTATATATATATAGACATATATACTTATATACATATCTATATACATATATATATACATATATATATAGTAATATATATATATACTTATATACATATATATACACATATATATCTATATATATATATCTATACATATATAACTATACATTGATATATATATAGATATATTTACTTATATACATACATATGTACATATATTTTCATGTTATTTATTATACGCTGTATCGCGGGGATATCTGCACCAGTTGCTGATATTCCCTGATACACGCGTACAAAAAAAGCGTGGTCCCATACATCATCCATCCCCCATCCACACTCCACGCGGCACCTAGTCGTGTTGGTTGCGTCTCTCTAGACGTCGACTGACTCGTCATAGTGCTACACTCCATCGCCACCTCCACCCCCACCCCTTTATATATATACTACATATATATATATATACATACTATATTTACTTTCTGTCTATTTGCTTTTCTGTTAGTAAAAAGATAAAAAAATACATAAAAAAGAAAAGATAATCTTTGACTTGCAGGTACCTCGTCTTGCGAGTAGCAAGACTTGTTTTGGGACTCTGTTTGGCTAAAAGCCAAGGACACAATTTTGAGGGTGTGCCTCAAGAACAAGGATTACCATAAAAAAAAACCTAAATAAGAAAAACACCAAAAACACAATAAACAAACGGAAGAGACGCGTTTTAAGGAAAACGTAGAAACTCGACTTTAACCCCACTTCCCTGTGTTCGACCCTGGGCCTAAAAGTGACAAGATAAAATCAATTAGGCCAGGTTAAAAATTTTGTAAAGAGATGGTTAGGTCCAAATTAGGTTAACCACTATACACATTTCAACGATAAAAATATCATATTAACAACCTATTCGGGCCAACCCATCATAACTTTTCTGGCTCCGTTGCCGGGGAGGTGCGCTTTTGAGTAAGTTTCTATCCAATTCCTTTAAATTTGTCTCTTCTCTCTTCACGGGTATTGTTGTTTTTGGTGTGCAGGTGAACCTGGTGGAAGGAGAAGAAGGCTGACGAAGTCGACGACGTGAGCAGATCCAAGGCGGGAACGAGAGCGTGAAGATGCTGACATCGCATTGGAGCTTCGCACACGTTGCCGAACAAGTAGGTTTTCTTTTCTCATCAAATTAGGGTTAACTTGCCACCACAATAAAAAAAAAAAAAAAAATTTAAAACTAAAAACTAGAAAAACTTCTTGGGATTTCTTGAGGGCAAGTGGATTAAAATTCACTTGATTGATTGGTTGTCTTCACTCCCACTGCCCCGGGATTTCCCGCCTTACTTCGCATAGCGAAAATCCGAGAATCTTGATTCTTAGATTTTTCGCCGTGGGAAGTATTCTTTGAGGCAAAGAAAAAGATTGCTTGTATCCCTCTTTTGCCTCACTTATCTTTAATTCAGGATCACATTTTTGGTGGGGAGACTTGGAATTGAGTTGATTCCAACCCCACCACGACTTTTCAAACTTGCCTGTGATTCGATCCTGAATACTTCAACCCCAACAATTTTATTTTCTTTATCTTTTGGTTGAAGCCTTGTGTGTGGAAATCATTTCTGGTGATTGGGAGCACTTGAATTGAAGTGCTTTGGCTCCCTGTCACATTGATATAAAACTGATTCGTGCATCCACACTTAGAAATCTCCATTTAGGGTAGCCCATTGCATTTTAGCATGCATTAACTAACTGATAATTGAAGAAGGGTTTCTTGGGTTTTAGAAGGAAAACCTGTATTTTTGCAAAAACCCGGAGATTGGTTGAATTGGTAATTCAGCAAAACCCTAAAATTCATACTACTTATGGCTGAACTCTAAAAACCATTCGCCAATAAAAACTTCAATTCGGGGAGATTTCCCCGTTGCATGCTTGTTCTTACACACTCTTAAAATCAATCACTTGGGCATTACCTGTAAACAACGCCCTTCACATTCCAAAAGCACTTGACCCTAAGCCTCTAATTAAAACTGGTAGTAACTTGACCCTTACTAAGGATTGGAGGTCTAACTACCTGTGTGTAGCGACTACGTGCTGGTGAGAGTTACCGCGTGCTATCGGGTGTCTAAGACTGGGGCAAACGGCCTTTCAATCTGGCCCGATGGTTCCGCGGTGCTCGCATTCGGTTTCGTAGTTCGTGATAGTAGGTAACTTAGATCTTTAGGTCTAAGGGCACACTGTAGAGGTTAGGAACTTGACTGTATTGATTTGTAATCAAGTGTACCTTTGCGGCGTCATTTCTCTCATCCCTTTTCCCTTCTCATCTCCCCAATTCTTCCTGCGGTAGTGCATGTTTGGGAGGAGGTCACAAAACCCTGAACTATTTGAATTGACTGATAAATCTAGAAAACAAGTCGAATCGTCCTCCTCCTCCACAAACATGGCTGCACGCCCACCCCCAAATCCCGAGGGAGGAAACCGCCCTCAGAACCCACCAGGTGGTGGAGCCTTAGATCCCATAACCCGCCTCCAAGCCAAAATGGAAATGTATAATGAGCAAATCGAAGCCATTCGGGAAACATTGGAGGAAATGCAGAACCCTCCCGAACGAGAGGAGCCTAGGTCTCTTAGCTCTTATCAGAATCCCGCTGCTACAGAGACCATAGGACAAATTCGGGTCCCCATGGGCGGGGACGACTTTGAATTAAAACCAAACATAATTGGCCTAATCAATTTTCACTTTCATGGTCTTGCAAGTGAAGACCCATTTCTCCACTTGGAAGACCTAACCCGACTTGCTGAAACCGTTAAACCAAGAAATGTCGGGTTATCTATAGTCCTCATGAAGATGTTCCCGTTTTCATTACGGGATAAAGCGTCGCAATGGTTACGCACCCTTGGGAGAACCATCCACTCTTGGGAAGAGATGCGAACAGCGTTTCTCAAGAAGTTCTTCCCAATCGGGCGACCAATGCGCTTCGTCGTGCTATCACTTCATTTACGCAACAAAACGGCGAACAATTTCATGAGGCATGGGAGAGGTATAACGACCTCCTCAGGAAGTGTCCGCACCACGGTCTGCCTAAGTGGCATATAGCCCAGATTTTCTACTATGGGCTAAATGAGACTTTGAAGTAGATTGCAGACGCTTCCTGCGGAGGGAACTTTATGAATAAAGACGAGAATGGAGCATTCGAGCTGTTTGAAAATATGAGTGAAAACTCGATGAACAATGCTTCCATTGTCGCCTTTAATCATACCAGCCAGCCCCGAAATGTCCACGACGTTGACACGGGACCCTCCCATTCATCCACTGATCTAAGCCTTATTGCACAAAAACTGGATGAAGTCTCCGTCGTGCACAAGAAGCTGGACGAGCTTCTGGCCAACCCCGCCCGATCTATGGAAAACACCACCTCTTCACCACTTCGTCACAATCCAAGTTCTTCTAATACCAGGCTTATCCCGAGAAACCCCGTTAGACCTTCCTTACCGAGTGTCGCGCCAGGTGACTCGGTAAGTCATGTGGAACTGGCTTCTGCGAGCCAGTATTTCGACACGGAGGACCAAGCCTCCGTGTGCTCAGACGCATATCTACATACGGACGCGTCTTCTGGCATAGAAGATGCTTGCACCCTGGGGAACAACCCGTTCTCTGCCACTTATAACCCAGGGTGGCGTAATCATCCGAACTTCGCATGGTCCAACAACCCGCAGCGCCAAAACCCCGCGGGTGGACCAATGCGACCGTCCGCACCCGTCATCCCAAGGGTCCAGTTTAATCCTATGACAAATCCGCCATCAGGCCCTTGCGTACCACAAACTGAACACGCATCAAGCCCTCTTGACAAATTGATGCGAATGATGATGGAAATGTAAAAGCGCCATGAAGAGAACATGACCTCTCTTTAGCACCAATTGGCGCAGCAGAACGCCGAGATCAGTCAACTACGCATGGCGACTCGATCTCAGGGCACTCTTCCTGCCCAACCTGTTCCAAACCCACGAAATTTCGTGCCCCGTGGTTCTCAACCACAGGTACGACCTTCTCAAGGACAGGTTAATCAAGTTCTGCAAGCTCCGAGCATTCCACCAGGATTTCAGGCTAATCCTGCTGTAGCACCACACTCTTATATCCCCATTGCAAACCCTCCTCCACCGTATGATCCCACTGGACCCGCATCGTCCAATGCTATCACTACGAGGAGCGGTAAGTAGATCGTCGATCCGCCTCGACCTGATCCTGGCCCATCTTCTTCTTCGCCCTCTCATTCGGGAGGCATACCGCATTCGCGAGAGGATGATGCACCAAAACTTGTGCCAGAATCAGTCCCATTCCCTGAGGCTCTACTAAGGGAGCCAAAAGGCAAAAAGAAAAATACGCAGGCCTTTGACAACCTACGTAATTTGTTCAGGGATGTAGAAATCAAGGTACCCCTGCTCGAGGCAATCGACCACATACCTACTGTCGCTCGATTTTTCAAAGACTACACAACACCCAGGCGACAGTCAAAGAAGACTAAGAATCCGGTGGTTCTCTCGCCTCATGCGAGTTGTGCTATACTGTCAAACTTACCACCGAAGCAGAAAGATCCGGGCTCACCACTGATTTCCTGTAGCATCCAAGGCTGCAGTTTTAACCGTGCCTTGCTTGATCTAGGATCTTCCATCAATCTCATGCCGACCATCATGCTCAAAAAATTTTCCTTGGGAAATCTGAAACCCACCCCTGTCACGTTACAGTTGGCAGATCGTTCTGTCAAAATTCCGAAGGGTGTGGTGGAAGACGTGGTGGTTAGGGTCAACAGTCTCTGTTTTCCTGTTGACTTTCTTGTTTTAGATATGGAAGTTCCTAGTTCACTTTCTGATTGTCCGATCATCCTCGGTCGTCCTTTCTTGGCCACAGCCCGCGCCCACATCGACTGCGAGTCGGGCTGTATTGAGATTGCCGTTGGATCTGAGAAGCTCAAGCTTAACATATTCAAGGCAGCCAAGAACTTTGATTGCGATTGCATTGAGGATGACACGTCTGATGAGGACATGGCCGTCAGCGCGTGTATCGGACTAATTGGGACCTATTCGGACTGCTGCGGATTACCTATAAACACTAATAACTGCCTGACCAACGCATACTGTGACGTTCCCCAATCCCTCCCTTGTCCAGTACCTTCTCCTGGACAGACTTCTGACGAGGTTTTCTCCGCTTCCCATACCTCATGGTCTGAGTCATATCCGGGCTACTCACTGTCGGTCCACACTCATGAAGACCGAATTGCCCTTTCTTCCCCGCCAAATCAGGCGGATTTACAAATCCACACTGGGACCTTGAGCCCATATACTTCTCACTGGGGCTATTCATTTTTGGATCCATCTATCCAAGAAGCTCCTCTTCTTGGCCAATCTGAAGGCCAGTTTCTTCATCCTAACTTGTTCTCCTACCCGTCTGGGACACTCTCGTCCCAAGAAATGCCAGATCCTTCCCCATCCACTCCCGAGCTAAAAGTGCTGCCTAATACACTCAAGTATGTTTTCCTGGGACCAAATGAAACGCTCCCTGTAATCATCAGTTCAAAATTAACCATGGAGCAGGAGTGCAAACTAACTAAGGTCCTCCTAGAACACAAGGCAGCTATTGGATGGTCTTTATCAGACTTATCTGGTATTAGCCCCTCCTACTGTACTCATCGTATATATACGGAGGAGGAGGCTCGACCTTCTCGCGAGATGCAGCGACGTCTCAACCCTAACATGCGGGAGGTCGTTAAGAATGAAATCATTAAGTGGCTGGATGCAGGTATAATCTACCCGATCAGCGATAGCACCTGGGTGAGTCCGATTCACGTTGTGCCCAAAAAGGCAGGACTCACCATCCGTGTCAATGACAGGGGCGAATCCATCCCTACACGCACTCCTACATCTTGGAGAGTGTGTGTAGATTATAGGAAACTCAATGCTGCAACCAAGAAAGATCACTTCCCGCTACCATTTATTGACCAAATCCTGGAGCGGTTAGCGGGAAATAAATTTTTCTGCTTCCTGGATGGATTCTCAGGATATAACCAGGTGGCAATAGACCCCCGAGACCAAGAGAAAACCACTTTTACCTGCCCTTTCGGCACCTTCACCTTTAGAAGGATGTCGTTCGGACTTTCTAACGCGCCAGCAACTTTCCAGAGATGCATGCTGGCGATATTTCATGACATGGTGGGTGACTTTCTCGAGGTCTTCATGGATGACTTTTCAGTCTTTGGACCATCTTTCGACGAATGTCTTGCCAACCTGACTCGCATCCTTAGGAGATGTATTGATGTAAACCTCATGCTTTCCTGGGAAAAAAGTCATTTTATGGTGCACGAAGGAATTGTTCTTGGACATATCATCTCCGATAGGGGTATCGAGGTTGACAGAGCTAAGCTCGATATCATTGCTGATTTACCTGTGCCTGGTTCTGTCAAACAAATCCGCTCCTTCTTGGGACACGTCGGTTTCTATAGGAGATTCATCAAAGACTTCTCCAAAATTTCTCGACCCTTAACTCATCTCCTATCAACCGACGTGCCCTTCGACATGGGCCCTGACTGTATACAAGCATTCACGCAGCTGCGTAATGCTGTCACCAAGGCCCCTGTTCTCCAGCCGCCTGATTGGTCCCTCGACTTTGAACTTATGTGTGACGCTTCAGACCTTGCAGTCGGAGCCATCCTGGGACAAAGACGCGATAGACACCCCTTCGTGGTATACTACGCCAGTAAGACGTTGGACGAGGCCTAGCGTAATTATACTACCACTGAAAAGGAACTACTGGCAGTCGTCTTTGGGCTGGAAAAATTCCGTTCTTACCTTCTGGGCTCTCACGTTATTGTTTTCACTGATCACGCGGCCATTCGCCATCTCATGCACAAGAAGGATGCCAAGCCTAGACTGATTCATTGGATCCTTCTGCTCCAGGAATTTGACATTGAGATTCGTGATAAGGTCGGAGCCCAGAATGTTGTGGCTGATCACCTTTCCAGACTGGACCCTGACCATATTGGACTTACTCTGCCAATTAATGAAGTTTTTCCTGATGAGCACCTATTGGCAATAAATGTGGCAAGTGGACCGTGGTATGCCGACATTGCCAATTAACTTGCTTCTGGATCTCTTCCACGTGGCTGGCCTAAAAACCAGCACGAGCGTCTCATGGCAGAAGCAAAGTATTATTTCTGGGATAATCCACTTCTTTTTTGGATAGGTGCTGATCAAATCATCCGTCGCTGTATTCCTGACAGTGAGTTCCCCAGTGTGCTATCCTTCTACCACGATCAGGCCTGTGGAGGCCATTTCTCTGGGAGGAAAACTGCAGCCAAGGTGTTGCAGTGAGATTTCTTTTGGCCCTCCCTTCACCAGGACGCGCACACTTATGCCAAACATTGCACTAAGTGCCAGTCATTAGGGTCAATGGCACGTCGTGACATGATGCCCTTGCAACACATCCTAGCTGCGGAAATCTTCGACATCTGGGGAATTGACTTCATGGGTCCCTTTCCTCCATCCAACGGCTTCGAATTCATCCTCGTGGCCGTCGACTATGTTTCAAAATGGATCGAGGCTATTCCCACGCGCCGTGCTGACCATGTTATCTCCACTCGATTCGTCAAGGACCATATCTTTACGCGTTTTGGGATCCCTCGGGCCATTATCTCGGTTGGAGGAAGCCACTTTACCCATGCTTCTTTTCGGGCACTTCTGAGGAGGTACAGAGTCCACCATCGTATCGCATCCCCGTACCATCCTCAGACGAACGGCCAAGCGGAAGTGTCGAACCGGCAAATCAAGCAGATTCTCCAGAAAACGGTTCGGCCTGACCGTAAGGATTGGTCCGACAAGCTGACTGACGCACTTTGGGCGTATCGGACCGCCTTCAAGGCTCCCCTTGGTATGTCTCCATATAGAATCGTTTACGGGAAGCCTTGTCATTTGCCTGTGGAGTTGGAGCACCGCGTTTATTGGTTGTTCGCCAATGTAACCTCGACCCAGACTTGTGTGAACGAGAAAGGAAACTCCAACTCCAAGAGCTGGAAGAGCTCCGTCGTGAAGCCTATGATTCTGCTCTAACCTTTAAACAGCGCACTAAGGCTTTTCACGACAGCCATGTTCGGCGGAAGGAATTTGAGCCATCTCAGCAAGTTTGGCTCTATAATGCCCGACTCAAATTCTTTCCTGGGAAATTAAAGTCCAAATGGACTGGTCCTTTTCTGGTCTCAAGACCATTCCCCAATGGGGCCATCGAAATCGAAGATCCCAAATCTGGGCGTAAATTTACGGTCAACGGGCAGCGTTTGAAACCCTATCTGACTCATGAACCTGCCCCCGTTGGAGAAACCGTTGCCCTGCTGGAGGGTAACTAATTCTTTGCCTCATTCTGAGTCCAGCTGGGGACATTAAATTCAGCGCTTGTTGGGAGGCACCCTAACAACACTCACCATCCACCATCACTTTTCACACCTCTATCGCAATCACTTCACTTTTCTCTTCACCACCCACCATCCACCCACCCTTCCACCCTGATCTATACCCTGAACCTCAGCTCTTGTTACCCGATCTTCCATCCTTCCTTTGCCTTTCCCTGCATGCATATGAGGACATAGCATTGTTTGGCATGGGGGGGTGGATAGGCATCCATAGGATCCGGGTATGTTATGGTATCAAACAGTTCCCACCTATTTATAAATATGCAAAAACAAAAGAAAAAAAAAGAAAAAAAAAATATATATTATAATAAATGGTGTTTAATAATGATCTTGAAGCTGAAACAAAAAGGCAATAAGTGTTTATGGATATTCAACCTCTGTTTTGAAGACTTTCCAGGCCACAAAAGCTTGATTCGCTCAGGCTCGGCTTAATTCACTTAAAGCATTGACAAAATAGATCAAGATCTCTCCTAACTAAGGATGTATTCTTGTACCTGAGACACCAGTACAGGATCCGTTGGTTTGCTTTTTCTCGAGAGCTTAAGTAAACTTGGTTCACACTACACATATCAGGAAAGACTAGGTGAACATAAGATCCAACCCTAGTGTTCATTAGGGAAGGTGGAGTCCTTACCTGTGCGCGCAGGTAGACTTTTTATCCCAGGCTTTAGTCTTGTGTTTAGGAGCGACTCTTTCCACCAAAAAGAAACTCTCCCACCAAAAAAAAAAAAAAGTGTGCTTCAAAATGTGTTGTAAGAGATATACTGACACGTGTTTCAAAAAAAAAAAAAAAAAAAAATAACAAAAGAAAAAAAAGAAAAAAAGAAAAAAAAAAAGAGATGTTTTAAAAGAGTCAGTATATCTCATAAATGTCTGTATACTTTGTTCTTCGGTGAGCCACAAAAAAAAAAAAAAGAATCAGAAAATGGGAGTTGAGTTTTCCGTCATCATCTAAAGGGTCAATTCGAAGACATGAGCTGAAACTGGGACCAACCTGTACTTAAAAATTCGTGAAACCCTGGGATTGAGTCTTAATGTTCATCTGGTCAGTCTTGATCCTTCACTATGCACAAACCATAACCTCTTGAGCTCTCGAGTACGGCAAAAACCTCCTGGGTCCTGGAAATCGTACTTAAGGTTTAAATATCAAGAGTCCTGGTTAGTTGAGAGATGATCTATGTCATGTGAGACTTAAAGTACTGGTAGTCTTCTTTACAATTGGTTCTCACAATATTCCATAGTAAACACACCTGTATCACCTCAGAAGAAAATCTTCAGCTTAAGATCATTTCTAAATACTATTTTGCTAGGGACTAGCAAAAGATAGGCATGGGGGTATATGTTTGCACCTCAAAACACGCCTGTAATAACGCCTTCTTGTGCTATTTTCTAGCATTAACATTGCATAATAGGATCCTGTAATCGCATTTGTAAAAACACTTCCATGCATGCATTTAATCAAGAGAGGAAGAGGAGTGAAACAATCGCCTGCATAGTTACATTTTTCTTCAAGTGCCTCCTTGCAAAATCACCCTCTTTTTATTTTTCCTCTTGATTTCTTCTTTTCTCTCCTTCCCGCAGCAGCACCCTTCCCGCGGCTGCACTCTTCCCGTAGCTGCATGCAGCAGCCACGTAGCACTTCTTCCCGTCACTTCTCCCTGCCAACGCTGCTCCCTATAGCTGCAACTCGCACACCCTCTCCCTGCTGCAGCCGGCACGCCACTCTCCCCTCCTCTATAAGTAGCTGCAGCTTCATCCTCGCAAAAGCAGCAGCTGCAAAGACCCCACAGCCACCACCTTCCTCTCCACCGTTCTCCCCTCCCATACGCCGGCCCTCCGTTGAGGAGGCACCCGGCGAGCAGGAGAACCCACTGTGGTGCACACCACCACAGTGGGAGCACCACCGCCCAGCTCTTCAACGAGCCGGTGGGCGTGGTGTTTTCTTTTCTCTTCGTTTTCGTCTCCACGCCATTGCTGCCGCTTCAAGCTCCGAAGCTTGAAGCAGCAGCAGCAGCAGCTAAACCGCGGCGACAGCAGCAGCAGCAGCACCCCCCGCCTCCTCCGCGACCTTCCCCGCAGTCGCGCAACCCTCCGCGCGCGCCTGCAGGCCCGTTCCCCGCCTCCATCTCCATTCTGCCCACCCCGCATTGCACCCGCAGCCGGCCGCCGCGCGCACTGAAGCGGCCGGTTACGGCCTCGCGCCAACCCCTGCCCTCCTCCGCAACCCTCCGCGACCGACTGCAGACTCCCCGCCGCCTTCTCCGAGCGCGCCATCGCCCGCTCTCTGTCCTCGCACCCGGTCTGCAGGAGACGCCTCACGTCCTCTGCGCGAAGGCGCGGTGCACCGCGACGGTCAGACGTCCGCCTTCGCCTTCAGACGACGCGGCGTCAGACGTCTGCCGCCTCCGGCAGACGTCTTAACTCGCGCGTCCTCGATCACTCCTTCACCCGCTCTCTCTCTCTGCCGATCTCTCCCGCCCGCTCTCTCTCTGTCTGGCGCTCTCTACTCTCTCTCACGTACTCTCTCTCTCTCTCTCTTTTTTTTTACTCACAGCAACACACACACATTCACCGACACACACACACCTATACCGACACATACACACACACTCACTCACTTATAGTAACATATATACATACATAAATCTATATATATATACTTATATACATAGTATATCTATATAGTTATGTATACATGCATATATATATAATATACATATATATATAATATATATATATATATATCTACTTATATATACATCTATATACTTATACATATACTTATATATATATAGACATATATACTTATATACATATCTATATACATATATATATATACATATATATATAGTAATATATATATATACTTATATACATATATATACACATATATATCTATATATATGTATCTATACATATATAACTATACATTTATATATATATAGATATATTTACTTATATACATACATATGTACATATATTTTCATGTTATTTATTATACGCTGTATCGCGGGGATATCTGCACCAGTTGCTGATATTCCCTGATACACGCGTACAAAAAAAGCGTGGTCCCATACATCATCCATCCTCCATCCACACTCCACGCGGCACCTAGTCGTGTTGGTTGCGTCTCTCTAGACGTCGACTGACTCGACATAGTGCTACACTCCATCGCCCTATGTTCGACCCTGGGCCTAAAAGTGACAAGATAAAATCAATTAGGCCAGGTTAAAAATTTTGTAAAGAGATGGTTAGGTCCAAATTAGGTTAAGCACTATACACATTTCAACGATAAAAATATCATATTAACAACCTATTCGGGCCAACCCATCAACACTCACACTCTCGCACACACACACTCTCACCTATACACTATTATATACTTATATGTATATATACATACATACATATATATATATCTATATATTTATATACATATATATATATACTTATATCTATACATATAATAGTACCTATATACTTAAGTATTAGTATACCTACATACATATATATCTATATATACATATATATTTGCATATATACATATACTTATATATGTATAAATATATATATATATATATATATATATCTTTATCTATATATATACCTATATAACTAAGTATAAGTATAGATACATACATATATATATATATATATATATATATACATATATGTACACATATACCTATACATATATATATATATATACATATATACAAATATACATACATATATACATATATATCTATAACTATATATACATATATATATATATACATATCTATATATATTAACATATATTACTATATATATATATACATATATATATATATACATCTATATAGTTACATATACATACACACATATATATATATATATAGATATAAATCTATACATATATCTATCTATACATATAGTTACATTCTTATATGTATATACATATATATATATACATATATACATATATATACACATATAACTACATATATACCTATATATTTATAACCATATATACATATAGATATATTTACATATATACATATATATATATATTTTCACATCACTTACCATACGTTGTATCGCGGGAATATCTGCACCAGTTGCTGATATTCCCCGATACACGCGTACAGAAAGCGTGTTCACACTCAACTTCCACCCATCCACCTTAGATTCCACACAGCACTTCGTCTTGTTATTTGCATCTTCCTTGATGACGACCGACTTGACACAGTGCTACACGCCATCTCTACCTCCACCCCCACCCCTTTATACATATATAATATATACATATACATATGTACTATATTTACTTTATTTCTACTTCGCTTTCCTGCCATTAAAGAGATAAAAAATTATATATATAAAAGAGAAAAGATAATCTTTGACTTGCAGGTACTCAGTCTTGCGAATAGCAAGACCAGTTTTGGGAACCCTAATTTGGCTCAAAGCCAAGAACCTGATTTTGAGGGTGTGCCTCAAGGACAAGAATTATTAGAAAAAAATCTTAAATAGAAAAACACCAAAAACACAATAAATGAACGGAAGAGATTCGTTGTAGGAAAGTCGTAGAAACTTCTTCTAACCCCACTTCCCTAAGTTCGACCCTGGGTCTAAAAGTGACCAAGATAAAATCAAGTAGGCCAGGATAAAAATTTTGTAAAGAGATGGTTAGGCTCGATTTAGGTTAACCACTATACACACTTCAATGATAAAATGATCATATTAACACACCTATCCAAGTATACACCATAGTCTTTCACCTTTCTCCGAAATCAGATGTCCCAGGATGATTCCCTAAGGCACCATGAAATGGCACTTTTCCCAGGAAAGAACCAGATTCACATCGGTGCACCACCTGAGTATTTGGGCCAAGTGCTGGAGGCAATCGTCAAATGATGCTCTAAATACTGAAAAGTCATCCATGAAGTCTTCCAGATAATCACCTACCAAATCTGAGAATATGGCAAGCATGCACCGCTAAAAAGTCACGGGTGCATTGTAGAGACCGAACGGCATCCTTCGGAATGCGTACATCCGGAAGGGGCAAGTGAACGTGGTCTTTTCTTGGTCCTCTAGATGGATTTCCACTTGGTTATAACCAGAGTACCTGTCAAGAAAGCAGAAGAACCTATTTCCCGCTAGTTTCTCGAGGATCTGATCAATAAAAGGTAGTGGGAAATGGTCCTTCTTCGTGGAGGAATTGAGTCTTCTATAATCAATGCAGACTCTCCACGAGTTAGCTATTCATGTCGATATGACCTCTCCAGTTTCAGTCGTGATGATGGTGAGTCCGGCCTTCCTAGGCACAACTTGGATTGGACTCACCTAGCGACTATCGGAGATAGGGTAGATGATCCTTGCATCTAACCACTTAATGATCTCCTTTTTCACAACCTCCAGTAGATTAGGGTTTAAACCTCTCTGCATTTCTTGCGAAGGTCGTGCGCCCTCTTCTGTGTAGATTCGATGTGTGCAATAAGAGGGCTTATGCTAGTCAAGTCATCGAGAGTCCATCTAATGGCTCTACGATGTTGCTAGAGAACAGTAATCAGACAGGATTCTTGGTCAAGTGTGACTCGGGAGTTGATAATCACAGGAAACGTCTGATTGGAACCCAAAAAGACGTACTTTAGATGATCGGGAAGGGGCTGGAGTTCCAGGACGGGATTATCACCAGTAGCAGGTGGTTTAGGGTGTGTATCAGGGACAAGGGTAGGAGTCATGGGTGTGTCTAGATCAGGTTCAGACTCCTTTGTTTGAGGGTTTTGATCTTCTGGTGGTTGATCGGGGATAATCAGGTTGTCCTCAACATGCGATTCGTCAACCACGGCTTTGATATCACATATTTGCTCTATAACACCGCAATTAATCCCTTGTTGGGCCTTAAAGATGTCAATCATTAGAGTTTGGTTCCCAAATTTTAATTCTATTTGGCCCTCATAGTTTATGTTGGCCCTAGCAATGGCCAGAAAAGGTATCCCCAGTATAATCGGTGTATCCGTTGGGTTCTCAGGTGCATCCATATCTAGAACTATAAAATCCACTGGGAAGTAGAAATCTCATACCCTAACGGTGACATCCTTGAGTATTCCTTTAGGTGACTTGATGGATCGATCGGCTAACTGCAATGTCACCTCAGTTGGCTTAAGCTCAGACTCTTCAAGGCGATCAAGGAGGGATGTAGGTATTAGGTTTATGGAGGCACCTGGGTCTAACAAGGCTCTGTCAAATTGGGTTTCACCAATTTTACACGAAATTAGGGGAGTACCTGGGTGTTTAGCCTTGGGTAGGAGTTTACTCAAGATTACAGAGCTGGCTTGCTCTGACAGTATGATTGGACTCCCACTTTTGGTTCGCAGCTTACGCTTGGGTGTACACATGTCTTTCAGAAATCATGCATAAACCGGTACATGGTGGATTGCATCCATCAAGGGGATGTTTATCTGGACTTGTTCAAAGAGCTTGACCAAATCCTCCTCAGGAGCCACGAGTTTGGTTATCCTCTTTCCCTTGGTCAAGGCCTTGGGAAATGGAACCCTAGTTGGTTCCTCTAGAATAGGTCCAGATTCTGGATCTGGGATAGGGGTATCTTGGATAACTATCCTAGGGCTTGGGATACTACCAGGCTTGTAGTAGTTTGGATATTGTGGATCTTGAGTTGCTTTACCACTACGAGTTATTATGGAGTTTAATCCAGCCTGGTTTTGGTTTGGGTTTGGTAAGATGGGTGGCTGCTGCTGAAATCCCACATAAGATGTCGAAGCTTCCATCCCGTCGGGTGAAGGTACAGAAGGGGCCTAATAAATCATATGTGCGTGGCCTAGATTTTGGTTCATAACTTGCCTCTGGGCTGGCACGTTATTTGGGTTTGGTAGAGGTTGCGAAGGAAGGGTGCCAGGTTGGTGTGAATTTTCCATCTGGGCAAGTTGATTGCAAACCTTTGTGATCTCATCCTTGTGCTGTTTCTGCATTGCCGCATTCGTTTTCTGAATGTTAGCCAGTGCTTGAAGGATAAGAGTCATTTGATCTTGGTTTGGCCTAGATTGATAGTGGGGTTGGGTCGAGGCTGAGGCGGTTGATATGGACGAGGAGCTTGTGGACGGGGTTGATAAGGTGGTCTTTGAGTCTGAGAATTTCCCATCCACTGGAAGTTGGGATGATTTCTCCATCTAGGGTTGTAGGTATTGGAGAATGGGTCATTCTGGATGGCGTTGAGGTCCTCGCAGGTCTGACGGGCCTTAGGAAAGGCAGAATACGAGAGCTCAGAGTTCCCCCAACTAGAATAGAGTGGATCAGAGGTCCCTCCAGTCTGAGAGTTAGACAGGAGTGGATACGGGTCCATCCCCTGAGAAGATTGGTGATAGATGTTTTACACAGTTTCCCTCGTGAGTGGTGGCTGTGCAAAAGAGTTCTGCGTAGAGGTGGCTCACTGTAGATGCTGAGTCAGCTCGTACACCTTCTTCTCTATGATAGAGACCTTGTCCAACTGACTGCCCATCAGTTCCAAGTTGACGGATGTGGACAGGCCCTGCATCTCATGTGCACCCCTAAGATTCGTCGATGCGTGGGCATTTGTCTGATCGAATAAGCCCATGGAGTCATTATTGATGGAGTCATCTGGTGGCGCAAGGCATTTGTCCGGCCAACAGGGAAGAACTTCTTCAAAAATTCTGACTGAAGTTCATCCCATGTGTTGATCGGACGAGTCTGAGTTTGATACCAATGAGCAGCCTTTTCCATGAGGGAGAAAGAAAACATCTTCATGAGTAGAATATCCCAGTTTTGTGCATCTGACCCGAAGGTCTGGGCCAGATGTTTGAGCTGCTTAATGTGCTGGAATGGATCCTCAAAGTTAAGCCCATGGAATTTTGGTATGGCATGAATCATATTGGGCTTGAGTTCAGAATCAGGACCTCCAACCAGGATTCGAACTCGAGGCACGATTGCCACCGCAGCGGGATTATGGTGATCTCGCACCATAGGACACTGCTGCGGGTTTACAAAGTTTTGGAAAAGATCATTTAGGTGCTAAAGTTGGTGCTCAAGGTTGTTCTTTTCTTCAATGGGTTGTGTCATGATGGAAGAAGGAGAACTTGGTTCCAAATCAGAGGAAAGATCTATGTGGTGGGGTTGCTGCAAAAGCAAGGGTGTCAAGACTTGGCATCGACGAGAGTGAATTTCTAAATGAGGTCTTAAGAATGGTCTTAAGGACCTCCTACTAAACATGCACCGAAGGATTTGATGAGATCAGAATGTGCTGGATCCAATTGAGACACCCAAAAAAATGTTGGGTGACTATAAAGGTTCGAGGCGGATGATACCCCTTAGTCAGAAAGGTCATCCACTTAAGAAATACCTGGGTAGCCAGAGAGGGAGAGTCCCACAAAGACCCCTACACGGTAGAGCGTCCCCACGAGTTACAGGGTTTCCCCCATCCGACCTCTCTTGTCACTGAGATTCCAGGTAGACCAGAATGGGGACCTTGACCTCTTAAGTCTACCTCTTTTAGTTAAGATCAAGTTGCTTAGGGTTCCACTTGAACTTTAAGTTTGTTGAGTGCCAAAAGTGACCTAATTTTAAGGTTGGTTGACCCAAAGGATCAACTTCACCTCTTTGTTCCTTTGAGAGCTTTTAGGTTCTTTCTTTTAGGGTTCAAGTGAATTAAGAGCTTGATTTGCTTAGGGTTTCTCTTGGATAAATCTCTTCAAACAAGGCTTTGGCACACCTCCTTTTGAAATTTTTGATTCTTTGCTTAAGAGAAGATGTGTCTCTAAAACCCTAGACTGAAATCCTTAGTTTGGCTCTACTTGGTCCACTTTAGTTTCCTAAAAAATGGTATCTAGGGTTCAATCAAGAAGGTTTTAGCCCTAGTTACCTTAATTGGATATGCAATTCAAAATATGTTGATATGAAAATCAGGAAACTTTGGTGAATTACTAAATATGGAAGCAGGTAGCCCTAGTTTCATTTTTCTTTGTTTTCCTTTTAAGACTTTGAGGGGATTAAGAGAGAGGGCTAATGAAAGTTTACCTGTTCATTGGCATGGTTGTTGTGCAGTTGCTTTTCTTTCCTTTTCTTCCCCTGAGACAAACACAGTAAAAGAGAGAGATTAAGTTAGTACTGATGCGATCAAAGTTTCTAAAATGCCCGTTGCTCCTCACCAACGGTGCCAAAATGTTAACGGGGAGAAATCAATTTTTAAAAGATGCCGCATTGCAGTATAAATGAAATCGCCTTGAAAATAAATAAGAATTTATTACCCAGAAACCTAGGTATCTGAGGTCGAACACAGGGAGCAAATTGGTTTTTAAAAACTAAGATCACAACTTACAATTTAATAAAATGCAATGACCAGTCAAATTATGAAGCAATAAAAATGGTTTCAATGTATATAGAAGCTCAAAAAAATGTAAAGATGGACATCCGATGTAAAATCAGACATCTTAAGTCTTTGATGCTACAGTGTAGATCTTTCTCTATTTTTGCTTTCTCTGTTCTTCTTCTTCTTTCCTCCTTCTCTCTTTCTGATTTCTCCTTTCTTTCTCTGCAGCTACTCTTCTTCTTTTGCCTTCTTCTTTCTTCTATTTCTTCTCTTGTTTCCTTAGCTTCCCTCTACCTTTATTCTCTACTTGGCCGCACCTCTGCTTCTTCCTTCTGCTTTTAGCCCTTGGCTTCTTCTTTCTTTCCTCTCTTTTTAGTGCAGAGCTTTCTCCCTTAGCCTCTTCTTCCTTCTCCTTCTTTCCTTGCACAGCACAGAGCAAAACCTACCCCTACCCTCCCCCACATCGCTCTCTCTCTATCTCTCTTTGCTTTCCTAGAGCCAGCCAATCGGGTATATGGGTCGGGTTACATGCACTCGGGTCTAGGCGCACCGGCGTGGGTGGTGTGCGAGGAGTGCAGGGTAAACGGGTTGGCTAGGTCCATGTGGGTGTGCGTCGCAGACGAGGTGGGGGCATGGGCGAGGGACCTCAGCCCGTGTTACTTGAGGCGCTAAGAAAGAAACACAAAAACAATAAAAATGACTCACCAGAGCCTACTTTTTCTGAGGTGGGACTAAAGTCCCACCTGCTTCTTCGCGCACTCGCAGGGAAGACACCCATCCAAGTGAGGCAGCTGCAGTCACGAACGCTTCTGATTGCCAGGTGCGGAAGGTTCGCAGGAGGGTTCCGTGCACTTGAGATGCTTCTACTTGGAGTGGGATGACCTGGAGCATGCAACCGTGCTGCTTCACGCCTTCGCTAATTGCGACGGAGGCTCAAAACCTGAGACACACTAATATGGTCTCGCGGCCCTGTCAAATGCCTTGGGGATCTTCGCCGTGTCATGGCGAAGGTGAGATGGGGGTTGGTTGGCCGCGGAACAGCCTAGGCGTGCCTGCCTAAGTCGCTCTGTGGCCGTGAAGGTGCATGTGTCGGGTGAGGGTGTAGGGCGTGTGTGCGGTTGGTGAAGGGGAGGAGGATGATGAGTGAGTGATGGCGAAGGTGATGAGGTAGGTGGCGAGGCTTGTGGAGTGGGGGAGTGACGGATTCGCCTCACCGGTGGTCGGCCGGAGATGAGGGAGACAGAGGTGGACAGTGGCTATCGAGGGGTATTTTACGAAATTGAATCAGGGAAAATGAAGAGTAGAGGGAGAGGAACTTATCTACATGTAGTTGGACGAAGGGGAGGAAGAGGGGACGAGTGGCGCGTATGTGCCATGGTCAGGGAGGAAGACCCTGAGGCGAGGATGACGGCGATGAGGAAGGGGTCGGAAAGGCATGCGTGGGTACGGTGCGACGCGGAAGAGCAAGGTAGAGATAACTCTGCCACTGGTATTGTGGTAGAGATAAAAAATGAGAGGAGGGAGGAGGGATCCCTGGAGCTTGCAGGAAGTTGGCCGGAGATGGGGGAGGAAGAAATTTGGGGGAATTCTTAGGCCAATTCAAGGTTGGGATGGCCGGGAGGATCTGGGGCATCTTTTAAAGGAACCGGGGGAGGGCCATGTGCTTGGAAGGTAAGCTTCCAAGCATGCCAACCTCGTTGGAGTAGGAAATCAGTGAGATACCCATATCTCTCGAGCATTCGCACGAGAGATTGGGTGTGAATCGAATCTTGGGATTATGTTCATACGATAGGGAATTACTCAGAGAATCTCCCTTCCAAATCTGGGAGGAGATCTCTAAGGATTCAGGGAGAATCTTCCTCAAATCCTCACCGGAGTAGAATTCCTTTGCTGTAATGGCAGAGGGACCTGAATGCAAAGAGTGGGAAGGAAGATAGGGGGGCCTGTGCAAGGGTTTTCAAAAGTTAGGGGATTGAATGTAATTGGGTGGACCATTTTGCAAAGTATGTCAAGGTGACCCTCCCTTAGGCCCAAGTTTTGGTAAAAACATAATTTGGACCTAAAAAATCCAATGGTGAAGTTGGATTTTAGGTTTGACCACGTTTGATTGGATATTTTGCAGACAAACCGAAATTAGGTCAAATATTGAGCTAGGACCCCTATCTAGGTCAAAATAGGTTCGAAAGGCCAAATTGAAGGTTCTAAACCCTAGGGGATATCTTTACATGAATTGTAGAGGGTTTAGCTGATTTTTATCCTGACCAGAATCATGTGAAATTAAGTAGGTTTGTTTTAGGGTTGTAGAATGTCATTTAATTCTTAAATCTCACAATAACCCTTTTCTGATTGAACCATCCCACTTACCCCCTTATTAAGTCCAATTGACCTATGTTTAGCCCCTGAGAAATCCCGTTGATGTACCGCAATGGTAAAATTGTAGTTTTACCCTTTATTTCATGTTTTCTTCTTAGAGAGTTCTTCCTTGAATTAGGCCATTCTCTAGGTTATGTAGGGGCTTTTATTCTCTTTCTTAGGTCAAAATGAGCTAGTTAGGGCTCATGATGAGGTTCTCATCACTCCCCATGACCAGAAGGAGGGATCTCGGGATTCTTATTTTGTAATTGATCTATAAAAATAGACAAATCAGATGAGAAATTAAATGGTTGCTTAGCTGCAACGGGCATAGGATCACCTGTCAAAGGAGTTAGAAGAGGCGAATGCAAGGATTGCCTCCCGTGAATAAAATGAAAAGAATGTGCAAAGGCACACTCACACCACCAGAAAAAAATGACAACAAAACCTGCAAAACTGCAGGAAAATGCAAGTTCTTCTCTTCTTTCGAAGGAAAGAAGAGAGTCCTAGAATACGCAAAAATACTTTGGACGCAAATAAGTATAATATCAGTATCAAAATACGTGTCCTAATCTTGTGTCTGCGCAAGTGCGTATCCTTAAAGCTCAAAGGTCTAAGGTCTAAGATCGAGACCGCTCACTATTGGCTCCCCGGGGCTCTAGTAGGGAGACAGACTTGTTGATCTTCGACCAAAGCCCTAAGAGGAGCAAAGAGGAGAGATAGAAAATTTAGACTCGTGTGACTCAAGTGATCGTGCTATGTGTGTGATAGCATGCAACGGACGATAGCGATAAAACCCGCATGCATTCTGCAAATAGATTTAAGTCACAATTTTTATTATCCTCTTTTTACTTAATCTTTTCAAAAATATAATAGAAAGAATTAAAGTGACAACTTTTTAAGTATTTTCAAAGAAAATATGTGGTCTTGATATTATTTCCAAGATAAGGATCTACGCGGTTTTTTTGTGTGTTTTCCCGCTGATGCGAGAAAAATAGTAGAAATTTTCCTGAGTCAAATAGTAAAGAATCTAGCAGGTAAATGCACTCCTAAGAGTGTATGCCTATATCATGCTCCTGCTAGTCAGAAATGTATGTATTTTTGTATTTTTAAATTTTTTTAACTAACTAATATGCAACAATTCAAACTAACTAAAGACTAAGGAAAGAGTACTTATAATGGTATGTATAATGGAAAACAAAACAAAGAAAACCCATCTTCTTTCCTGAGATTACCCGCAGAGGTAAACTTGAAAAGAAGCCAAAAAAAACAAAAACAAAAACAAAACTAATTAAAACAAAACACACAACAGTAATAATGGTGAATATAATTACAGTTACCTCCTATGGCACCATTAAAATGACTGTTAGACAAAATTTGTGTAGGGGAATGTTTTGGTGAAGCAAAATATAACCTCCCTGGAAATGGCGCCATTAAAAATCTAATGTCGTCAGTTTCGGTTCAAAAACAACTCAAACTGAATAGAATTCAATTTCTACAATATAATCCATCAGAGCTCATCCAAATCTCTTCTAAATCATTCATAATAATCTCATGAACAATTTGAACTCATCAATTCATCTGATTGAATCCAAAATCCAAGGATCAGACTCAGGTTTGACTATAGAGCCTTGAATTGACTTTACGAGTTTGGCTATTTCGAACAAAATTAAAACCTTAAATATCTTCTATTCAATCATAAGAACAGGTTCAGGCCCTTAGATAGGTGTTTCAACTAAGGTTCCTAGGGTTCTAAGCTTGTCGCTTGAGCTTCAAAAGGTGTTTATTCGTCAGGATAAATAAAAGTTTGTTACAATGGTTTAAGCATACAAATGAACTCAGGGTATAGCACTGGTGCTTTTGGACCTCTTAATTGCGACTAAAACCTAACGTCAGACTTCTCCAACTCTGCTGGAGTTGGAGAAGATGAAGACCTATCACAAGCTCCAGACACTTAAATCTTAATTAAAAGGTCTCAGCATAATAAGTAAACCTCAATTCATTAATCTGGAGCTTCACACCAAGTTCTACAGGCTGAAGAGCTTGCTTTGACTCGTCGGAGCTCCGGTGAGTCCAGAAAAAGGTAAAATGTGTACAGATATCATGAATTTATGCCATTAAAGATTCAAAAAGCTTCCTGAGGTCACAAGGAACCTCAGGAACAAATAAATTCCTTCAATTGTTCATTAGAGTAAAGATTTAACAGTGAATTCATTTTACAAAAGATCTGAGTTGGATTAGGCTCAGGACTTATTTTCCCACACAATTGAGTGGAGAAAATAAGTCAACAGATAATTGCGACAATATATATGTATACAATTAATGATTTGAACTACTCTTGAGCCGCCACTGACAGTGAGCTCAGAAGCTTAATTAAAATTGGGCATTTACATTATAGGTGGTAATTATTCATATTAAAATGAGGATTAGGGTCCTTAGGTGTTGAATAGATGGTGAATGACCCAGTGAAGGTGTAATTAGCTCAATTGTTGCTGCCATGGACAACAGAAGTAGTTAGCAGAGGTGGAGGTGGTTTAGGCAATTAAATGATCTATTTAGTAATTAAAGACGATAGAAATGTTCATGGAAGATTCAAGAAGGTGAACGATGACTTAAAAAGAAAAAATCATTGCTCCTGACAAGCTCAAGGGCTTACTGGAGTTGAGGAAGATGAATGTTAAACTAACATTACACTACCTAATCTACTTAACTAACTATCCTAACTAAACTACCTACCTAATCTACTGTTACCTGGACGAAGGGGATAGAGGATCTCCGTCGACGGCTCTTGATGGAGGAGGAAATCAAAGGGTTGTCAAAAGATCTCAGACGTGCGGTTGTGAGGTGAAGCAGAGGATAGCTCCTAGTCAGCACTTGTGTCAGAAGATGCGGCTGACTTCGGTGGAGATCCAGAGCTATTGAAGATGGATGGAGGAAGTCGGATGAGGCGGAGGAAGTTCGTCGGAGTTTAGAGAGAATAGCCTATCGTGTCAGCTCAATGAAGAAGAGAGAAGGGAGCCAACTTGGCGGAAATCGAGGGTGTGAAGGGGAATTTATAGGTGATGGCAACTGAGAAGGAGGTGGAATCTTGACGGATTAATGGCTAGGAGGGGAGTAACCATCGACGTCTTCTCCGGTGCTGGTGAGGTTATCTCCAACCCTAAAATAGTATTTGGCATCATCCAGACCAGTGGATGAGAAGGAGATGGTGAGCACAAGCTCCAGGAGCTTGGAGAAGAAGGGATGACGTCGGATGAGCGGTGATCAGGCAGTGGACGTACCTTCTATCATCAGCCGTCCAGACGGTTGAAGAAGAAAAGAAGAAGTTCAGGGACTTGTTTGTAGTGAAAACTATGCACCTAAGTGGAAAATAAGGACCCGATTGAAGTAAAATATAAGGACTAAAATGTAAACTCAGGTTTTAAAGGTTTATTTTAATTTAAATCTTTTTCAATTTTTTATATGTGATTATAAATAAGACAATTATTATATTTAGACCTTGAATTTACATTTTTGACCTTTTTAGATTAATTTATTTAATTAAGTAATGTTACTTAAGTTATTACATACTTAGGTATATATTATACTTAAGTTAGTTAACACATGAATTAGATGAATTATTACTAATATTTCGAGTTCAATTATTAATTAAATTATTAATAATATTAATTGAATGATAATATAGCATTTTTAACTTATTTTAAGGTCCTTTACTATTTATCCCTTATTTAATCATTACCCATGTATTCACATATTTCTAGCTAATTAACTAGGAAGACTAGTTAATTAGGGGTAATTAGAGACCATGATGAGCTTCTCATCATACCCCCAAGCCAAAGTTTTGCTAGTCCCTAGCAAAATTAACTAAGAATATGATGATTTAAAGCACTTGGGTTTAAATTAATATAAATAAGAACCAAGTAGAGGAAAGCTTAGGTCAGAAGAAATTTTTTTATTTTTAATATAAATAATTAATATACAGAGCATTCTGTGAAAAATTCCTTATTCAGACTTAAACTCAAAACATCTTTAAAACACACTCTATTAAAAATAGAGTTGTTAACAAGAATTTTATCAAAAATTAGAATCTCAAAAATCACTTATTCTTTGTAACCATTCTTAACCCTTAAAAACTTAGAATTCAAAGTGTTTTAAGAAAATAAAACCTAAGAGTTGAAAATTAAATTTTAACTCAAAAACTCAATAGACTTAAGTTAATCCTTTGTTTATGATATTTGATTTCTATCAATCTAAGTTTAAGCAAATTAACCAGATATTACAACACTAAGGACAAACTTCTAGACCTATGATTTTGTCAATCCTTCTCCTTTAGGTCTCAACTGCAAATCCTCAAAACTCGATTTCTTAGGCTTCATTGCCCAATACCAAGGCTCAATAGATATGATTTTAAAATATCCATGCTTTGTGAAGATAGTTGTCCTAAAGGCATCCAAATTTGCAAAAATCCAGATCTTAAGGCATCAATTTCCAATCCAGATTATTCCAATTCAAGCCTTTGTCTTGGCCTTACTCAGGTTTGGTGGCTTTCTCCTCACCAGTTTTCTATCTCGAGGTCAACACTGTTTGTGTATATCTCCCCGGTGGATCACTGGGTCTCTTATGCCTAATTTTTATCTCCATATATTTTTTCAACTTTTTCTATAGGTTAGAACACCCATTTGTAGTGATGTGTTCTTTTATTTGCTGGAAGGAAGGGTAGCATCTATTTATACCGAGATGCTTTATTTTTATGGAAAAATTGCATAAGTACCCATTTGTAGCAAGGCACTTAACTTTAGGTTATTTTATTTTATTTTTTTATTTTTCTCCCCCTTCTCATTTTTCTTACTAACTTTATTCTCCAAATCCTTTTTCTAGGTGAGTGGCACATCCTTCACCCTTTCAAGAACTACCCTGTGGAAATCCTTGGACTAAAGAGGATTTAGAATCGATCTCTTAACCTCTGTGTTTTCGTGGTCTGAGATGCCAACAAGACAATTCTATGTGTGTGATTTTTGAATGTTTAGGTTACTTAGCTCTCAAACCAGAGCTTAGACAACAAAGCCCTTCACTCTCAGGTTCTTTAAACTTTTAGTTTCCTCCTATAGGATCTGTCAATACAAAAATTCTCCAAGTCTAGCCAAATGACCTTTAGTTGATTAAGCTAACTATAGCCTGATAGACTTGAAGACTAAAATTCTGCTAACTCTCTACTTAATTAACTCTGAATATCTGGCCTTTTTACTTAACTTTATGATAAAATCAAAGATATTCAAAAAGCAAAAGGATTACTTAATTTAATTGATTAAAAAGTTACAATTTAATTCCAAAACTTAAGTTTTAAAACTTAATACACCTTAGTTTCTTAATTTCAGAGTAAGAATAGAAAAACAAAGGTTTAAGGTTCAAAGATTCTAATTCAAATAAAATCTTGTTTAAAAATTTTGAAAATAAAAGTGTGTTTTTACAAAATGTTATAAGTAAAAATCTAAATAAGAATTTAATGCTCTTATATACTCTATATATATTCTTAATATATATATATTTTGGTTTCTGACTTAAAAGAAAAATTAAGCTGTTAATATATAATTTCTTTTCTTCTTCTTTTCTTTATTCTAGATAAAAATACCCCTTTTATTATTATTTTTTATTTTTTCAATTTCCAAATTTTTGTATTTATATATTTTTTTATGTTTATAAAATTTTTCAATTTTTATGAAATTTTCAAAATTTTTTAAATTTTTATGAAATTTTTTGTTTTGAAATTTTTAGAATTTTTTTTCTTTCAATTTTGTTTTAAAATTTCGTGGGTATTTAATTTTTATGTGTTTTTTTTATATCTTTTCTCTACACATACACTTGAAGTGAAAATTTCACTTCACACTCCCCTAAGCCAAGATTTTACAATGTTCTCATTGTTAGAAGGGTTAAAAGATATTACACTTCATTTAGTATAAGGTGATGGAAGGAGTCAGATAGAGGAGATCACAGATCTCTATGCGGACGATTTGAAGTCTAACCAAAGGTCAGAGTGGACAGTCGAATTAAATGAAGGTAGTCAGAAAAGTGTATTGGGAAAGAAAAGTGTAGAAAGTAGGAAACAGTTATGTATAATATGGATGGACAGTGGCAAATCCTAATGGAGCATGTAACAGTCTCCAACAAGACCCAAAGGATGTGATTCCAAGAAAGGTTTTAAACGTTGACCATTAACTTTGAAGGGTTGATCCTTGTTGGGTTCGATGATTTCGACAGCTCCATTGTCGAAGACTCTAACAACAATAAATGGCCCTTGCCATTTAGACCTAAGTTTCCCAGGGAAGAGCTTCAAACCGACATCAAAAAGCAACACCTTCTGACCAGGTGTAAAAGATTTGCGGGAAATATATCTATTGTGGAAGGCTATAGGTTTTTCCTTATACCGCTTTGAACTCTCAAAGGAATCATGATGCAATTCCTCAAGTTCGCTAAGCTGCAACCTACAATGATCACCAGCCTTCGTGAGGTATAAATTACAGGCTTTAATTGCCCAATCGACCTTGTGTTCAATTTCTACGGGAAGATGACAGGGTTTCCTGTAAACAAGCCTGTATGGTGACATGCCTATTCGTGTTTTGTGGGCAGTCCTATAAGCCCACAAAGCCTCATCTAAATGGGAAGACCAATCCTTCTTATCGGGTTGGATTGTCATTTGATGGATCTTTTTGATCTCCCGATTAGAGACCTTAGTTTGCCCATTAGCCAGGGAATGATAAGGTGTAGAAATAGATGTGTAACCCCATATTTTCTAAGTAGATTTCTAAACTGGACATTAATAAAATGGGAATCGCTGCTGGAAATAATGGCACGAGGTACCCCAAAACGAGCGATAATATGACTGTATAAAAGGAATGACAACTCAATGATCGTTTATGCGTGTGGGTATGGCTTCAATCCAATGAGAAATGTAATCAACAAGTAAAATATTATCGAAGCAAAAAGAAGACGGAAACAGACCCACAAAGTCTATGCCCCAAATATCAAAGATTTCATAGACCATAATCGGGTTCAGAGGCATGTCTTTTCGTCACATGCCACCTGACGGGAGTGGAAATCGCGTATTTTGAAATCGTAGTATAGTCGCAAAAACCATTCGTCAAAGATATTTGTGATAACAAAACTCTCATAGATCTTTATTCTTTTTATAACTTGAGTCCCGGTCGTTCATCTCTGGGAGGCGTGAAAACGAATTGAGATTTGGATCAGCTTTTATAACCTAAATCTAACCTAAGCTACTATTTTTGTCTTTTTGTGTTTTTGATTTTTTATTTTGAAAAGCGAATTGAAACCTAGATCTAGATAAACTAGCAAAAACCTAAGTGACTATGTGCATCTAAATGAGGCCATGGTGGCCGTGCATGGTGTGAACGAACCAAAGTGTCATATAGGCAAGCAAACATGAAGACAATCAATCACAGAAACATCATGAAATTATTTATGCATAAGAAAATTATCACACATCATCTACACTAGAAAGCATATAAATAGAAGAAAATCCCTCATGTCGGAAAGTTGCCACTAGGGCCATCGGCCTTGTGTGAGGGTGTAGGCTAGACCTTGGGTGTGCAAACCCGTCTACATGCCTACCAAAAGAGATGGCCGGCCACAAGAGGCTATGGGTGAGCCTTCATGGCCATCCAAGAAGAAGAAGATGGGGGCTAGTGCACCCAAGTGGAGAGAGGAGGGTGTTGCTCCCTTTCTCTACCAATGGTCGTCCTTGAAGCTTTGGAGAGAAGCTTCTCTAGCTAGCCGTCCATGGAGCCTTGGAGGAGGATGAGGAGGACGGCCTTAAGGTTTTGGAGGGTGGAAGCAAGTTTAGAGTGGAGAGTATGGATGGGAGAGTTTATGGAGAGATGGTCCAATTTCGTAGCTCTCTCTTTGCCCTTATGGAAGGCTCCATTTGGTTGCCACTTTTGGTGGCTCCAAAAATAGCCAATGCCACAATTTTTGGATCTAGGTTTGACACAAGTTGTTAGGGTTTCAAAGAGAGTGTGCATGGGTTTGGTGGGAGTAAAATGGGAAGGTGTGCGTGTGTGTGTGGGTGTGTGTTTTTCGTAGGGCTAGGTTTTGGGTTTTGGTAGGATTAGGTGCTAAATAGGTTGGGTCAATCTAGATTAAGTGGGTGTGGACCTAATTAGGCTTAGGAAAGTCTAATTGGGTAGGAGTGAACCTAATTATGTCTAGGTCAAGTCTAATTAGATGTGTGCATGTGATTAGGCTAGGGTAACCCTAATAGGTATGAGTTAATTAGACCCTGGGTGGATCTAATTGGGCTCGGGTGCACCCAATCAACTGTAGATGCACCCAATTAGGTATGGGATGGTTGAATTGGGTTAGGGATAGGACAAGTAGGGCTATGGATAATGGACTAGGCTTAGGAGGTCTCTACTTAGGTTTCGTAGGGTGTTCGGTGGGGTTCCTAGGTCAAAATAGGCAAGTTAGGGCTTCCAACACCAAAGTTAGGAACCAGACAGTAGTATCAGACATCCAGGATAGTGGTCAGACATCTTATACTACAAAATTGGATGTTTGGACACTAAATTAGACGTCCAATTCTGTGTCAGTATGAGTTTTGGCTTCCTGGATTGTTATTCTGCAGAAATCAGACGTCCAGCCAAATGTCTGGACGTCCTAAAAGGTGCTGGAGAGTGGGTTTTATGTTTTCTAAGGTTGGTTTCAGTTCCTAAGTGTTTGGGTGAGGGATAGGAACATGGATAATGCTATCCATGTTTGGGTTTTGAGGCTATGGTGCCCTAATGGAGGTTGTTTTGGGTTTGGGAAGGCTGTCCTAGGGTTTCTAAGGGTAGGGATAAGGCTATCCTCCTCACTACTTTTACCTAGATCATTCTTCTTCTTCCTTTATTACTTTATTCCACTATCTCCATCCTGGATCACTTTATTATCTGTAAATAGCAATAAAAACCATTAACTAGCTGGATATCTCATCTTATTCTAAATAGACTGATGTAGTGAATGATATGCAAGATATGAGTGCAATATCCACAATTTAAGATAGGTTCAGACATTATTTAGGTTGATTAGGACCCATGGTTGCTATGCAATCATGCCCCCATGCCTAAACTTTGTTAGTCCCTAGCAAATGCAAGACTAAATTATTTACCGCAAGGGTCCCTAAGGGACTGGTTATTTTATCAAGTGTTTGCATAGAGATTTTTCTCCTTTTTGTTTTCATCCTATGCTCTAGAAATCCAGACAATCATGAAGGTGCAGCTATGTAGCTTTTGCAACGGATTCGAGTGAAAACTAATACACCTCTAAAGCCTGTACTTGACCCCTAATAAAATTCTAGCGGGATAGGTAGATTTCTTCCCTCGGGGTATTCAAGATATTCTATGAATTTCACCCCGGCTTTGGGCTTAGGTAGAGAATCTTTGAGGGAAAGGATTATATATTTGGTGGCTTATTCTCACTTGGTGCTACATAGAGACTAGTACTAAAGAATCTAGATTCCCGGATTACTAAGTAACTCAACTCAGAGAAAGACGAGAAAAACTATTCTCCCTTTTGATTCCTTTATATTCATTCTCTGTTACTCTTTTTCTTTCTTTTTCTTAGAGCTCACAACCTCACCAGATTCACACATAGGATCTGTATTTGGTGGTCTGACTAGGCATTAACACTTTAATTGAGTTCTCATAACCCTAACACTAAGTCGGGATTCCTCAGCCAGTATTCAGGCGGTCAGAAACACAAGAAAAATAAGTTAAGGCCATATTTGGTGGAGCTCAATTTTATTTGGTGGTATTGCCTTGATAAACACTAAATATTCATTCTTTTCTTCTTTTTTTCTTCTTTTTCTAATTTTTTTTTTCAGTTTTTCTTTCTTTTCATCATTCTTTTTCTTTTTCTTTTTCTCTTTTTTTTTTTAATTTTTTTTTTTTAGCATAACACAACTGGCATACATCCATGAACTTTATTAAGGAGGCATTATTAGGGATTGGTGGTACTCAAGAGACATTGGGTGGCTTATTTGGTGGAAGTGCCTACTCACGGCACCGGGAGAGATGGATAGGACGGTGTATTTCTGACCTTGACATCAATACCCTCCTCCCGCTGAGGATTCCGTAAAGAATGGTCGTAACCATCCACCTTAGCCCTAGTTTTATGAAAACTCGCTTTCTGCATATTTGCCTTATTCGGTGGCTCTCACAATTTCGCACAAAAATGTATACGCAGGAACCGAGAGCTAAAACTATGTCTAATCTCAGAGTATCATCACCTAATTATCTAGGATTCCAGATTCCTTGCACTAATCTTAGAGCACCAGTACACTCTACTCTCATCTCACACTATTTGGTGGATTTTTGGAGGAAAATCGGCTTGACTCCCAAAACATTGCCAAGGGTTCAGGAAAAGAAGCACTGCTTCTTCTCGACAAACTGAAGACGTTTATCAGCCTTCACCGTGAATCCATTGCAAATTCTACGTGTGTGTGAAAAGTTGTACTGGATTCCAGATTACAGGAATCAACTAAAGGATAAAATCCCTAACGCATTCTCTTAATAAAATAATCTTATTCATGAATGCAATATCTATATATGCTATAAACATGTAACCTCATATAATTTGTACTTCGTGAATTTCCTGTATTGGGTTACAATCAACTTGACCCTAAATTTAGAACAAAAGGTGGGCGGGTGAGTCGGAAGTGGCTGTTGCGAACGATTTCTAGCTCCAATGAGAGCATTGGAGGTGGAGTCGGTTGTTCTTTTATTTAAGGTCCTAAAGTACATTTTGCATGCAGCTCCGAGGTTTTCCTAAGTGTTGGCAAAATTTTTTTTTTCAGTTTTTCTGTATCTACCCCCCCATGCCTAAGTTCTTGCATGTCCTCATGCATGAATGTAAAAGAAAATAAATGCTGCAGGGAGAGAATGGATAGAAATCACCTGTAATTGCTCCTGAAATTATATTCAGTACCGGCCAACCTGTTAACATGCAATATAGAAAAGGGAAATATGCTAAAAAAAAAATATGCTATGTATAAAAATGGTTATGCATAGATGATGGTGAAATGGTATTTATACGTGCTGAGTTTAACGCCTCCAGCTAGGCGTACACTTCAAAAAGGATATACCAATACTGTATTGAGAATGGTGAGTAAAATGATAAGAATTTTAGTCTCATTCGCCAACAGCGGACCGCAAATGCGAACTAGCTGTCCATGAATTCCAAGTCCAAATAATCGGGAAAATATGTAGATGGGGCTTGAGATTATCTGCAGCTAGATGCTACAGAAGAAAGATAGATAAATATGGGTGCTTGGAAGGAATGAAGGTGAAGGCATCCTGAAGAGATGATGGAGAATGTGGGTGGTAGGGGTATGGGTGGAGTCGTGTGGGGTGAAATCATATGGGTCCTGATAATGGTGATGAATGGAAGGCATGACCCAAGTAGTGTGGTCAGATCTGGAAATCAAGGTCCAGTGATCAGTCTCTATCTCTACCAAAGATGTTTGGGTCTCATCTTCTTCTTTTATCTCTTCCAAATTGTCCAATGCCAATTCCCAATTATCACATGATTCCCCAAAATTCCTAGCTTCCTCTGATAACTCATCATATGTTATTCCCAATAATCTTTCAATTTCTTGAATATCTACTTCATAAGGGGATATTTCCTTCTTCTCACTTCGATGAAGTTGGGCATTAGATTTAGTAGTGAGTCCCTCCCTGAAAGTGGAATGGGCTTCAGGTCCATTAATGCTTGGTTCCTCAAAATGAAATGATTGGTACTCAGGTCCTATATCAAGATCAAGATTCTCAAATAAATCTCCATTCTCAGCTTCCATAGGGTTATCAATATCATCCACCTCAAGTGTTTGATCAACAAAATCCTGCATGACCACCACCGAATCGCAAATCGGTTGTGACACACCTGACCCAGATTCAAACATTTTTGGTTTTTGTTGCTCATCTTGGATTCTATGAAGCTCTTTCCTTATATTATCATATTCTCTTGCACTAGCTTCTTTTATTTCATGAATCATTTTGATCAATTGAGTAATCTGGGATTCATTGCAAGGGGCAGGGGTTTGAATTGGGCTAGGTCGATCAAGATAGTCAACCATATTATCAATGATTTGATCTGGTAGGGAGGGTGACTTATGTGATCTAGTGGATTGTTGATTCGGGTCGTGGGTTCTACCCAGGTGTCAATTGCCATAGTTTCTTCCGAATTACCCTCCGACTCACTTTCCATATCATCCAGAAAGTACCCTAACTTTGTTTTCTTAGTGGCTGCATACATATCAAAGTGAATCTTTTCATTGCCGCTACTCACCTCCATACATCCTGAGTAACAGTCAATCCGTGCATTGGCCGTAGCTAAGAAAGGTCGACCCAGAATAATGGGTGAATTACTTAGCTTCTCTGATATATTCATGTCCAAGACAATAAAATCGACTGGAAAGCTAAGACCTTGCACTTTAATAATCACATCCTGAACTACCCCCTTCGGTAGTTTGATGGAGCCATCTGCCATTCTAATGGTGACAGGTGTGTGGTGCAGATCTCCAAGTTTGGTGCGGTC
The DNA here is from genome assembly GCA_037157565.1 of Thalassia testudinum. NCBI lineage: Eukaryota > Viridiplantae > Streptophyta > Magnoliopsida > Alismatales > Hydrocharitaceae > Thalassia > Thalassia testudinum. Next base: position 3,886,819 of record JAZHRO010000073.1, on the reverse strand, counting down.
AAAAAGGGCGATAGGAATCAAGCTAATGGAAAACCCTAGATCCACAAGGGCTTTGTTGAAGGTGAATCCCTTTATGGCACAAGATATGAAGGGTTTTCCAGGGTTAGTCATTTTGGGTGGTATAGTGCCAGAAACAAATGCACTTATGTTAGCAGATAAAACCACCTCTTTTGGTGTGCAAGTCATTTTTTTCTTTTGTGACTCTTTCTTTAAGGCCTCAGGAAAGGGTAAATAGGTCAAATCAACTTCAGAAGAATTTTTCTTCTTTTTGTCCCTTGAGTCTGAGTCAGAGCTGGATGTGGGTTTGGTCTTATGATTTTTGGTTGAGCCCAAATCAGGTCGTTTGGGTGGGCTCTTAGCTTTTCTCTTCCTTTTAGAGGCCACAGATTTGACCCCCGCACAAGGGCATGTTTGATAGATTGGAGGAGGGGTCGGAAGAATAGGTGGAGAATAGGAGTGAAAAGGCATTTGCATTCGGGGATAAAGTGATTCTTGAAGTCTCTTGATTTGATCCCCTTGAGATTTCACATGATTTTCCAACTTAGTCAGCCTTTCTTCATTTTTCTTATCAAAGTCCAACAAAATGTTCATGATATCTTCAAGGGTGGTTGCGGGTTGGGCTTGACTAGATTTTTGCCCTAAAGTGGATTGTGTGGAGTATTGGGCTGGCCTAGATTGATGTTCAGTCTAAGTCGGTCTCTGTGGTGGCCATGAAAGATCAGGATTGTTGCTCCACTCAGGGTTGTACGAATTTGGATATGAAGCAATAAGTGTATCACCTTGAGTGGGGCTGACTACAGAGGGAGTTGATTGAGAACCTGTTATGTGGTCCTGTACTTGTGATCCATTATTCCAATTCATTAGAGATATCTCATCAGGTACAACTGTATCAGAAATAGTGCATTCCTTAATTGATCTACCCAAATCATGGATTAGGTCCAAAGGTGCCTTTTGGGTTGGCTGAGTCCAGGATGCCTCCCCATGGTAGCAAGAATTAGTAGAATAGCTAGTGGTTCCAAAATATGGGTCACTAGACCCACTAGGCTGGTTGTTCCAAGTCTCTTGTCCCTGGGAGGAGTGATAAGATTGAGATTGTGCCTGAGATCGTCTAATTTGCTCCAGAAGCTTGGCACATTGATCTGTATAGTCCTTGTTATATTCTCGAAATTCAGCAACTATGGATTTCAATTGGTTCTGATCTAGATAAGGGTCAGATCCATAAGATTCAGGTTCTAAATAAGCTGGGGGATAAGGGTAAATCATATCTCAGCTAGTTAGGATGAGTCTCCCAACTAGGAGGAGTCGAAATCATGGTTGGGTTGGGAGATGGAGGACCCTGAGGGTCAAAAGAATGATATGGGTTCATGGATATTTGAGAGAAGATGCAAATAAAGATAAGAGATAGTCTTCACATCAAATCCCTTCTCATGCAATCACACCCAAATCAGGCTCAAAAAGGTTTGTTTTGAGTCTCTAAATTTAAACCCTAATGTGAATTACCTAGGGTTTGTGCTTCTTCTAAATCTGCAGTCAGACCTTAGTCTGACTTCAAATCACTCCCCAAATAAATAACTGAAGAAAAATAATATGAAATTTGGTAGAGATCTTACTTTTTCAATAAATTTTTCAGGTAATATTTTTTTAATATTTTTACTATTTTGTGCAATTTCTCACGAATTTTTATGTTCCAGAGGGTCAAACAGACCAGATGGACCCCCTGCGAGAAGTGCAATTTGAAACAGTATCAAACAAAATCCAAAAATTCTTGAAAATTCATATAAAAAACTAGGTTTCAGTGACTTTCCAACCACAGAAATTTCAAAGATATCTGATTTATGTAAAGGACAGAATTAATGTTTAAATTTATAAAAAATCATAGTGCAGACTATTCTGACCCCCTTCCACTGTGCGAATTCTTAAAATTTTTATAGTGATAATTCCTCCAAATAAATGGTAGCGCTGGAAATCTAGTTTAAAAACCTAATACCAGACCGAATCCCAAGATTTTTGGACTCCTAATTTCACAGCAATAAATTTTTGAAAATCATCAATATTTGCTGGCCGAATTTTCAAATCTGATTTTGGTGTGTTTAAATAGTTTCCAAGTTAAAACACACACCAAAGAAAATGATTTTTTTTTTTAATTCAGATCTGAAATTTTGAATTTGAATTTATATATATATATATTTTCTTTTTTTTAACCTAAGGAAGCAATAAACTAGAGGATGAAGAAGATACCTGCGGTCTTCACCACGGGTTGATGTGTGCGCAGATCCTCATCTTGACACCCTACAATCAAAGCAAACAAAAGTTAAGAAAATCCAAATCTAAACTCACGTGTTACCCCCCGACAACGGTGCCATTTGACGGGCGTGGAAATCGCGTATTTTGAAATCGTTGGAAATCGTCGTATAGTCTCAAAAACCACTCATCAAAGATATTTGTGATAACAAAACTCTCATAGATCTTTATTCTTTTTAGAACTTGAGTCCCGGTCGTTCGTCTCTGGGAGGCGTGAAAACGAATCGAGATTTGGATCGGCTTTTATAACCTAAATCTAACCTAAGCTACTATTTTTGTCTTTTTGTGTTTTTGATTTTTTATTTTGAAAAGCGAATTGAAACCTATATCTAGATAAACTAGCAAAAACCTAAGTGACTATGTGCATCTAAATGAGACCATGGTGGGCGTGCATGGTGTGAACGAACCAAAGTGTCATATAGGTAAGAAAACATGAGGACAATCAATCACAGAAACATCATGAAATTATTTATGCATAAAAAAATTATCACACATCATCTACACTAGAAAGCATATAAGTAGAAGAAAATCCCTCACGCCGGAAAGTTGCCACTAGGGCCATCGGCCTTGTGTGAGGGTGTAGGCTAGAGCTTGGGTGTGCAAACCCATCTACACGCCTACCAAAAGAGATGGCCGGCCACAAGAGGCTATGGGTGAGCCTTCATGGCCATCCAAGAAGAAGAAGATGGGGGCTAGTGCACCCAAGTGGAGAGAGGAGGGTGTTGCTCCCTTTCTCTACCAATGGCCATCCTTGAAGCTTTGGAGAGAAGCTTCTCTAGCTAGCCATCCATGGAGCCTTGGAGGAGGATGAGGAGGATGGCCTTAAGGTTTTGGAGGGTGGAAGCAAGTTTAGAGTGGAGAGTATGGATGGGAGAGTGTATGGAGAGATGGTCCAATTTCGTAGCTCTCCCTTTGCCCTTATGGAAGGCTCCATTTGGTTGCCACTTTTGGTGGCTCCAAAAATAGCCAATGCCACAATTTTTGGATCTAGGTTTGACACAAGTTGTTAGGGTTTAAAAGAGAGTGTGCATGGGTTTGGTGGGAGTAAAATGGGAAGGTGTGCATGTGTGTGTGGGTGTGTGTTTTTCGTAGGGCTAGGTTGTGGGTTTTGGTAGGATTAGGTGCTAAATAGGTTGGGTCAATCTAGATTAAGTGGGTGTGGACCTAATTAGGCTTAGGAAAGTCTAATTGGGTAGGAGTGAACCTAATTATGTCTAGGTCAAGTCTAATTAGATGTGTGCATGTGATTAGGCTAGGGTAACCCTAATAGGTATGAGTTAATTAGACCCTAGGTGGATCTAATTAGGCTCGGGTGCACCTAATCAACTGTAGATGCACCCAATTAGGTATGGGATGGTTCAATTGGGTTATGGATAGGACAAGTAGGGCTATGGATAGTGGACTAGGCTTAGGAGGTCTCTACTTAGGTTTCCTAGGGTGTTCGGTGGGGTTCCTAGGTTAAAATAGGCAAGCTAGGGCTTCCAACACCAAAGTTAGGAACCAGACAGCAGTATCAGACGTCTAGGATAGTGGTCAGACATCTTATACTACAAAATTGGATGTTTGGACACTAAATTAGACGTCCAATTCTGCGTCAGTATGAGTTTTGGCTTCCTGGATTGTTATTCTGCAGAAATCAGACGTCCAGCCAAATGTCTGGATGTCCTAAAAGGTGCTGGAGAGTGGGTTTTATGTTTTCTAAGGTTGGTTTCAGTTCCTAAGTGTTTGGGAGAGGGATAGGAACATGGATAGTGCTATCCATGTTTGGGTTTTGAGGCTAAGGTTCCCTAATGGAGGTTGTTTTGGGTTTGGGAAGGCTGTCCTAGGGTTTCTAAGGGTAGGGATAAGGCTATCCTCCTCACTCCTTTTATCTAGATCAGTCTTCTTCTTCCTTTATTGCTTTATTCGACTATCTCCATTCTGGATCACTTTATTATCTGTAAATAGCAATAAAAACCATTAACTAGCAGGATATCTCATCTTATTCTAAATAGACTGATGCAGTGAATGATATGCAAGATATGAGTGCAATATCCACAATTTAAGATAGGTTCAGACATTATTTAGGTTGATTAGGACCCATGGTTGCTGTGCAATCACCACCAAGAGTTTGGCAGAGACTACATGCCTTACAATATGTCTGTGAATCAGCAAATAAAGTTGGCCAATAAAACCTGCATTGTAGAATTTTTGCAGCAGTCTTTCGACCAGAAAATTGACCACCACAAGCTTGGTCATGACAAAAGGAGAGGATAGAATCAATCTCAGAAGAAGTGACACAACGCCTGATGATTTGATCATTACAGAGTTGAAAAAGATACGGATCTTCCCAGAAATAGTATTTGGCTTCTACTTTGAGTCGTGATTTGCGATTCCCATCCCAGTCTGGCGGGAATTGATGTGTAATGAAATAATTAACAATATCTGCATACCAAGGAAGATCTGAGGATATAGTCAACAGATGTTCATCAGGAAAGTGTTCAGTAATTGGAGGAGATGATTCAATAGTATCAGAAGGAAGGCGAGAAAGGTGATCGGCAACAACATTCTGTCATCCTGCCTTGTCATGAATTTCTAGGACAAATTCTTGCAAAAGCACGATCCATCTAATCAACCTAGGTTTTGTGCCCTTTTTGGATAAAAGTTGTCGGATAGCTGAGTGATCAGAGTACACATTGATTCAAGATCCGAGTATATAAGATCTGAACTTTTCTAATCCAAAAACTATTGTAGTAATTCCTTCTTTGTAACTATGTAATTCCTTTGTGTCTCATTCAAAGTTTTAGTAGCATAGTAAATTACTATTGGATTCTTCTCAATTTTCTGTCCCAAAACAGCTCCTATTGCATAATCTGATGCATCACACATGATCTCAATTAGTAAATTCCAATTAGGTGGTTGCAAGATTGGAGCCTGTGTAACTTTGTTTCTCAATGTTTCAAATGCTGAAATACACTCCTCACTCATCTCAAAAGTAGTATCCTTTGTGAGGAGGTTTGTGAGTGGTCGGGCAATTTTTGAAAAATCAAGTATAAATCTCCTATAAAATCTCACATGCCCGAGAAATGATCTAATGCCTTTGATAAAGTCAGGAATTGGAAGGTTTGCAATTTGATTGATCTTAGCTCGATCTACTTGGATACCTCGCTCAGACACGAGGTGGCCAAGTACAATGCCCTCTGGAATCATAAAATGGCTCTTCTCCCAACTGAGGACAAGGTTTACTTCTATACATCTCTTAAGAACCTTCGACAAATTATCCAGACAAATATCAAATGTTTCCCCAAAGATTGAAAAATCATCCATAAAAACCTCCATAAATTCACCCACCATTTCGGTAAAAATGACTAACATGCAACGCTGAAAAGTCGCGAGTGCATTGCAAAGCCAAAATGTCATTCTTCGGAAAGCAAAAGTTTCGAAGGGGCAGGTGAAAGTCGTTTTCTCTTGATCTTTGGGATAAATTGCTACTTGATTATATCCGGAGTAACCATCTAAAAGGTAAAACCTATTACCAGCTAATCTCTTAATGATTTGATCAATGAAAGGCAAAGGAAAATGGTCCTTCTTTGTAATAGTATTCAACTTACGATAATCAATACAAACCCGCCATGAATTCACAATTCTTGTGGGAATGGTTTCTCCAGATTCAATATTAATTACGGTGAGTCCTGCCTTTTTAGGTACCACTTGAATTGGACTCACCCAAGGGCTATCAGATATGGGATAAATAATATCAGCATCTAGCCACTTGATTATTTCTTTCTTAACGACCTCCATTAAATTCAGATTTAAACATCTTTGAGCTTCTCTTGAAGGTTGTGCCCCATCTTCAATATAGATGCGATGAGTACAAAAATTAGGGCTAATCCTGGTGAGATCATGTAGAGTACACCCAATTGCCTTCTTGTGATCTCGAAGAACCTTGATCAATTTGGATTCTTGTGATTCAGAAAGATGAGAGTTGATAATTACAGGATATGTTTGATCAGATTCAAGATAGACATATTTAGGATTATCAGGCATGGTTTCAATTCTAGTATAGGAGTGGAATCGATAGCATGATTTGGGGTGGGATTTTCAATTGCGAGAAGTGAGTTAGATGAGTCATAAGATTCAGATTCAGGATTGAGTAAATATTCTAATAATAGGATTTCATTGTTTTGAGGGTATGGGATATCAAAGGTGTGCTCTCTAGTTCTAAGGAACTAATGTCATCCTCAAAAGCTAGAATAGATTTGATTTCCTCATTCTAATCGCAATCCAATCCTCTAGAAGCTCTAAATATATCTAACTTAATTGTCTTCCTCCCCAAATTTCAATTCAATCTTTCCAGATTCACAATCAATGTTGGCCTTTGTAGTGACCAAAAAGGGTCTCCATAAGATAATTGGGGTATGACTAATGTATTCGGTACTTCCATATCAAGGACAATAAAATCTACTGGGAAATAAAAATCTTGAACTCTTACAATTACATCCTCCAACATTCCTTTAGGTGACTTAATAGATCTATTAGCTAATTGTAAATTCACATTGGTAGACTTAATGTTTTCTATGTTGAAATGTTTTACCAAAGATAAAGGAATGAGGTTAATAGATGTGATGAGAGCCTCATCATGAGCCATAACTAGCTCATTTTGACCCAATAAAGAAGATAAAAGCTCCTACATAACCTAGAAGAAGGCTTAACTGAAGGAACAAGTGCTCCGAGAAGAAAACATGAAATAAAGGTTAAAACTGCAATTTTACCATTGCAGTACATAAACGGGATTTCTCAGAAGCAAAGCATAGGTCAAATGGTCCAAATAAGATAAAAAGTCAGTTGAATTAATCAGAAATGGGTTTATGTGCAATCTAAGAATTAAATGACACTTGGTAACCCTAAAACAGACCCGCTTAAATTAACAAGGTTCCGGTCAGAATAAAAATCAACCAAACCCTCTAAAAATCATAGAAAAACATCCTCTAGGGTTTAGAACACTTAATTTGGCCTTTGGAACCTAGTTTGACCTAGATTAGGGTCTTAGCTCTTCAATTAACCTAATTTGGGTTTTTACGCAAAATGTCCAGTCAAACGAGGTCAAACCTAAAATCCAACTTCACCATTGGATTCTTTAGGTCCAAATTAGGTTTGTACCAAAATTTGGACCTAAGGGGAGGTCATCTTGACCTACTTTGCAATTTAGTACACCCAAATCACAAATAGGTCCCTATCTTTTGAATATCCTTGCAGAGAGCCCCCTAGGTTCTTCGCCTTCTTTGCAAACCGGTCCTGCCGCCATTGCTAGGGCAGAACCGAGCTCCGACGAAGTTTCGAGAGAGATTGCTCTCTAATTCCTCAGAGATTCTCTCCCAGAAATGGAAGGGAGATTCTCTGAGGAATTCCCTTCCTTCTAAAGCCAATCAAATTCGCTGGCGTGAACCCAATCTCTCGTGCGAACGCACGAGAGATTTGGGTATCTTTCTTCCTTTCCAACTCCGGCGAGCCGGCTGACCTAATTGCGCGTTTTTCACGCACTGATAGGAGCGGCCAGCACCTATAAAACACCCCTCGGACCCGGCCGCTCATCTTAAGCTTGATTTTGACGGAGATCCCCTCCAAATTTCTTCTCTCCCATCTCCGGCCAAACGACCCACAAGCTCCGGCGACCGCCTTCCCTCCTTCTCGTCACTCTGCTGCCATACCAGCAGCAGAGTCCTCTCCGCCTCTTCCTCCCGCGGCGCGCTGTACCCTGCGCGCAAGCTCCTGACTTCATCTTCGTCGCCGCTTCCTCCCCCAGGGTCTTTCTTCCCCGACGACGGCAGTCACGAGCCGTCCTCTCCGCCACCTCCCTTCCCTCCAGACAACCCCAGATACGTTCTCCACCCTCTCCTCTCTCTTTTCCCCTGCTATCTCCCTTGATCGACCTTCGACAGACGCTAACCACCTCCATCATCTTCGCCTCCGACCACACTCCGGCGAGCTGCCCACACCACTCCAGCCCTCCACACGGCTCGCCAACCACCTCGAAAGCTCCGCCTCACCTCCAGGAACACACTCCACCCTACCACTGCCACTCCAGCCCTCCACAATCACCCCCCCGACCAACCCACCATCTCCGGCCACAGGTTGACCTAGGCACGCACGCCTAGGCCGACCTGCGGCCTGCAGCACTGCCCACCGCCTTCGCCGTGCCACGGCGAAGGTCTCTAGCTATTCTGATTTGGCCGAGAGGCGCGTTTTGTGTATGACAGGGTTTGAGCCGCTGCCGCCATGGACGACCTCTGATGAAGCTCCCACGAAGCTCCAGGCACCCGGTCTTCCAGGCTACAGGTGCTGCATACTAGCGCGAGTGTCGCGAGGTGAACGAGTCCAGCCAAGGAGCGCTAGCAGAGCCAGCAGCTGCGGGGCAATCGCACGACGAGGCTTCTGCAGGCGCGCGTGAAGGCGAGACCAGATAGTCCCACATCGTGGGATTGCAACCCTCAGGTACCATATAAGTTGTTTTTGTGTTTTACTCTTATCGCCTCAGTAAGCACAGGGGTGAGGTCCCTCACTGACCCCACCCGCCTCGTCCGCGGCCTGACCACGTGGACCTGGCGGATCCGACCCGACCTAGACCTACGCACTCCTCGCGCATCACACACCTGCAGGTGCGCCTGGTCCCGGGTACGATCCGACCCGATTAAGACCGTGGCTCTGGTAGAGCGGTTTGAGTGAATTGCTTGAGAGAGAGAGACGCGCGGGTAGAGGGAGAAGGGTTAGGTTTTGCTCCTGTGCAGGCAGGCTGATCGCAGGAGAAGGACTTGGCCGCTGCAGAAGAAGGAAAAGCAAGCCAAAGAAGAAGAAGAAGGCAACGAAGAAAGGAGGAGCAAGACAGAAGAAGAAGAAAGAAAGAAGTCTTCGCAGGAGAAGAAGGAAAGCAGAAAGATTAGAAGTCTTCGCAGAGAAGAAGAAGGACAAGGGAAGATTGCAAAGAGATCAGAAAGGCAAAGCAGAAGAAGGAAGAGAGAAAGAAAGATCACATTTAAGACGTCTGATACATAAATCAGACGTCTAATTCTATTTTTTTACATCTTTTTTAAAACTCTTTGAATCAATTATATTTGCATTTAACAGTTGTATTCTTGGGTTTTACAAAGTACTGAGTTTGCTCCCTGTGTTCGACCTCGGATACTCTAGTTGTTCGAGTAATAAAATTATTTATATTTGTTTAAACGTTTTGTCGGTTCTACTGCAACGTAATACGCCTTTAAATCCGCACAAAAACGTTGACAACATTTTGGCGCCGTTGCCGGGGAGCAATGGGCACTTTTAAAGCTTTTGAGTACAACTTTTCTATCTAATATCTGACTTAACTTCTCTTTTGTTGTGTTCAATCAGGGAAAGCAAAACAAAAAGGAAAGAATAGCAACTGCACAACAGACAGGAACAGGTAATCTCCATAAGCCCTCTCCCTTAACCCTCTCACAATCTAAAAAAAAAAGAAAAAAAAAGAAGAGAGAAATCAACTTAGGGCTACCTGTCTTATATTTAGTAACTCATCAAGTTGCCTGATTTTCATTTCAACATATTTTTGTCTGTCATCCAACTAAGGCAACTAGGGCTAAAACTTTCTTGATTGAGCCCTAGGTGCTAATTTCTAAGGCAACTAAATTGGACCCATTAGAGCCAAGTTAGGATTGCAAAGCTAGGGTTTTTAGAGACACATCTTCTCTAAAACAAAAAAACAAACTTTCCAAAAAGAAGTGTGCCTAAACCGTGTTTGAAAAGATTTATACAAGAGGAACCCTAAGCAAATCAGGCTGATAATCCATTTGAACCATAAAAGGAAGGACCTAAAAGCTCTCAAAGGAACAAGAGGTGAAGTTGATCCCTCGAGTCAACCAACCTTAATATTAGGTCACTTTTTGCACTCAAAATACTTAAAAGTTCAAGTGGAACATTAAGCACCTTGATCTTAAAATAAAAAAGGTAGACTTAAGAGGTCAAGATCCCCATTCTGGTCTACCTGGAACCGCAGTGACAAGAGAGGTCGGGTGGGGGAAACCCTGTAACCCGTGGGGACGCTCTACCATGTAGGGGTCTTTGCGGGACTCTCCCTCTCTGGCTGCCCAGGTATCTCTCAGGTGGACGATCTTCTGATCCAGGGGTCCATCTGCCCCGAACCTCTATAGTCACCCAACAATTCTTGGGTGTCTTGATTGGGTCCAGCACCTTCTAATCTCATCACATTTTTCGATGCATGTTCGGTAGGAGGTCCTTAAGACCACCTTTAAGACCTCCCTTAGAAATTCATTCTCGTCGAGGCCAAGCCTCGACGCCCTTGTTTGTGCAGCAACCCCACCACATAAATCTTTCATCTGATTCAGACCCTGATTCTCCTTCTTCTCCCATCATGGCACAACCCATTGAAGAGGAGAATAACCTTGAACACCAACTTCAACGCTTGAACGATCTCTTTCAGAACTTTGTAAACCCACCACAGCGGCCTATGATGCGAGATCACTATAATCCCGCTGCGGTGGCAATCGAACCCCGAGTACGAATCCCAATTGGAGGACCCGATTCTGATCTGAAGCCCAATATGATTCATGCCATACCAAAGTTCCGTGGGCTTAACTCTGAGGATCCATTCCAACACATTAAACAACTCAAGCATCTGGCCCAGACCTTCGGGTCAGATGTACAAAACCGGGATATCCTACTCATGAAAATGTTTTCATTCTCCCTCTTGGAAAAGGCCGCGCACTGGTATCAGACTCAGACCCGCCCGATCAACACTTGGGAGGAATTACAGTCCAAATTTTTGAAAAAATTCTTCCCTGTTGGCCGGACGAATGCCTTGCGCCACCAGATCACTCATTTCACTCAACAACAGGGAGAACCTCTTTACGAAGCTTGGGATCGATTCCTAGATCTCATGCGAAAGTGTCCCCATCACGGAGTTCCTAAGTGGGAACAAGTCCAGTCTTTTTACCAGGGACTCCGTGAGGATATTCGTCTAATCGTCAATGCAACATGTGGAGGAAACATCATGGGCCAACACGAGGACACGGTATGGGAGATTCTCGAAAACATGTGCGAGAACTCCATAAACAATGACTCCTTGGGCTTATTCGACAGGACGAATGCCCGCGCATCGACGAATCTAAGAAGGACACATGAGACGCATGACCTGTCCACTTCTGTTGACCTGGAATTGATGGCCAGTCGGTTGGACAAGGTCTTTATCATAGAAAAGAAGGTGGACGAGCTAACTCGACATTTGCAGCAAGCCACCTCTGCACAAAACTCTTTTGCACGACCTCCTCTGGCAAGGGAAACAGTGCAAAACATCTATCACCAACCTGCCAAGGGGATGGGCCCCTATCCACCCCCGTCTACCTCCCAGACCGGAGTGACCTCCGATCCCTTCTACTCGAGTTGGGGGAACTCTGAACCCTCGTATTCTGACTTTCCTGAGGTTCCTCAGAACTGCGAGGACCTCAACGCCATCCAGAATGACCCATACTCCAATAACTACAACCCTGGATGGCGAAATCATCCTAACTTTCAGTGGGCGGGAAATTCTCAAAAACCACCATATCAACCCCGCCCACAAGCTCCTCGTCCATATCAGCCGCCTCAGCCTCGGCCCAATCCCACCTACCAATCCGGGCAAAATCAGGATCAACTGACTCTTATCCTTCAAACGCTGGCTGACATTCAAAAGACGAATGCGGCAATGCAAAAACAGCACAAGGACGAGATCACAGAGGTTCGCAACCAACTGGCCCAGATGGCAAATTCCCGCCAACCTGGCACCCTTCCTTCGCAACCTCTGCCCAACCCAAATAACGTGCCGACCCAGAGGCGCATTATGAATCCAAATCCAGGCCACGCACATTTGATTTATCAGGCCCCTGCTACTCCATCACCAGACGGGATGGAGGCTTCGACATCTTATGCAGAATTTCAGCAGCAGCCACCTCTCCTACCTAACCCAAACCAAAGTCAGGCTAGATTAAACTCTGTAACAACACGTAGTGGTAAAACAACACAAGACCCACATTATTTGAACCACTCCAAGCCTGATAATCGCCAAGACCCTAGGGTAGTCATCCAAGATACTACTGTCCCAGATCAAGAACCTGGACCTATCCTAGAGGAACCAGCTAGGATCCCATTTCCTGAGGCCTTGACCAAAGGAAAAAGGACAACCAAACCTGTGGCTCCTGAGGAGGATCTGGTCAAGCTCTTTGAACAGGTCCAGATAAACATCCCGTTGATGGATGCAATCCGCCACATACCGGCTTACGCAAGATTCTTGAAAGACATATGTACACCTAAACGTAAGCCGCGAACCAAGGATGGGAATCCGATCGTACTGTCAGAGCAAGCCAGCTCTGTCATCCTGAGCAAACTCCCACCCAAGGCTAAAGACCCAGGAACCCCCTTGATTTCTTGTAAAATTGGTGAAACCCAACTTGATAGAGCCCTACTAGACCTAGGTGCCTCCATAAATTTAATACCTACATCCCTCCTTGACCACCTTGAAGAATCTGAACTTAAACCCACTGAGGTGACATTGCAGTTAGCCGATCGATCCATCAAGTCACCCAAAGGAATACTCGAGGATGTCATTGTTAGGGTACGAGATTTTTATTTCCCAGTGGACTTCATAGTACTGGACATGCATGCACCTAAGAACCCAAGGGACACACCAATCATATTAGGGAGACCCTTTTTGGCCACTGCTAGGGCCAATATAAACTGCGAAGAGGGCCAGATAGAATTAAAATTTGGGAATCAAAATATGAAGATTGACATTTTCAAGGCCCAACAAGGGATTAATTGCGGGGTTATAGAGGAAATTTGTGATGTCAAAGCCGTGGTTGATGAACTGCATATAGAGGACAACCTGATTATTCCTGATCAACCACTAGAAAATCAGAAACCACTAACAGAGGAGTGCGAACACGATCTAGACACACCTATGACTCCTACCATTGCTCCCGATACAAACCCTGAGCCACCCGCTGCTGCTGACAATCCTGTCATGGAACTCAAGCCCCTTCCCGAACATCTAAAATATGTCTTTTTGGATTCAAATCAAACGTTTCCTGTGATTATCAATTCTCGACTCACACCTGACCAGGAACTCCGTTTGATTTCTGTTCTCCAGCAACATCGTAGATCCATTGGATGGACTCTAGATGATTTGACTGGTATAAGCCCTTCATACTGCACGCATCGAATCTACGCAGAAGAAGGCTCACGACCTTCAAGAGAAATGCAAAGGCGCCTAAACCCTAACCTACAGGAGGTCGTGAAAAAGGAGATCATTAAGTGGTTAGATGCAGGGATCATCTACCCGATCTCCGACAGTCATTGGGTGAGTCCAACACAAGTGGTACCTAAGAAGGCAGGACTTACCATCATCACGACTGAAACCGGGGAAGTCATTCCTACCCGAATAGCTAATTCGTGGAGAGTCTGCATTGATTACAGAAGACTAAATTCCTCCACGAAGAAGGATCATTTCCCACTACCATTTATTGATCAGATCCTCGAGAAACTAGCGGGAAATAAATTCTTCTGCTTTCTTGACGGGTACTCCGGTTACAATCAGGTGGCAATCCATCCAGAGGACCAAGAAAAGACCACATTCACCTGCCCCTTCGGGACGTACTCGTTTCGAAGGATGCCGTTCGGTCTCTGCAATGCACCTGCAACTTTTCAGCGGTGCATGCTTGCCATATTCTCAGATATGGTAGGTGATTATCTGGAAGTCTTCATGGATGACTTTTCTGTTTTTGGACAATCATTTGACGATTGCCTCCAACACTTGGTCCATATACTCAGGCGGTGCATCGAGGTGAATTTGGTTCTTTCCTGGGAAAAGAGCCATTTCATGGTGCCTGAGGGAATTGTCCTGGGACATTTAATCTCAGAGAAAGGCATCCAAGTGGATCGAGCTAAGGTTAACCTGATTTCCAAGCTCCCTATGCCTAGCTCGATTAAGGACATTCGATCTTTTTTGGGGCACGTCGGTTTCTACCGTCGATTCACCCCTGATTTCTCCAAGATCGCGCGCCCCCTGACCAATCTTCTCTCCAAGGATGTACCTTTCGAAATTTCCAAGGAATGCACTTAAGCATTTGAGATCCTACGTGACCGAGTCACCCAAGCCCTAATCCTACAGTCCCCTGATTGGTCTCAACCCTTTGAGATCATGTGCGATGCATCTGACTTCGCTGTAGGAGCGGTTTTGGGGCAGAAAATTGATGGGAAACCTGTGGTCATTTACTACGCCAGCAAAACACTGGATGAGGCTCAGCGTAACTATACGGTTACTGAGAAAGAGCTGCTGGCCGTAGTATTTGCCCTGGAAAAATTCAGATCATACCTTCTGGGTTCCCGTGTTATCATATACTCGGATCACACAGCTGTGAGGCATCTCCTGGCCAAGAAGGACGCGAAACCTCGATTAATCCGCTGGATCTTGCTGTTGCAAGAATTTGACCTCGAGATTCGCGACAAGGCGGGAAAGCACAATGTGGTAGCTGATCACTTATCCCGCCTTCCTTCTGAAATTATTGATCCTTCCGGACCTATTACAGAACATTTCCCTGATGAGCACCTCCTGACTATCAGTACAAGTCTTCCATGGTTCGCCGATATTGTTAATTACCTGGCATCACATCAGATTCCGCCCGATTGGTCGAAGGCCAAAAAGGACAAATTGCGTTCCGATGCCAAGTATTACCTATGGGAAGACCCGTATCTCTTCCGCATTGGTGCTGATCAGATAATCCGACGATGCGTCACGGAAGTGGAAATCAGAGACATACTCTCATTCTGCCATGACCAGGCATGCGGTGGACATTTTTCGGGACATAAAACCGCATCGAAAGTCCTCCAGTGTGGTTTCTACTGGCCCACAATTTTCAAAGATGCATACGATCACTGTAAGGCATGTTCCCGTTGCCAGACTCTGGGCAACATGAGCCATAGAGACATGATGCCTCTATAGCCGATCTTGGTATGCGAAATTTTTGATATTTGGGGGATTGATTTCATGGGACCCTTTCCTACCTCGGATGGCTTCGAATACATTTTACTCGCAGTTGATTATGTTTCCAAGTGGATAGAAGCCATTCCGACCCGAACCAACAATCATAAAGTCGTTATAAAATTCCTTCATCAAGACATTTTCTCAAGGTTCGGGATTCCGCGTGCTATAATTTCCGACGGAGGGACCCATTTTACGAACGCTCAGTTCAGGTCACTGATGATCAAATACGGGGTGTCACACCGAATCTCTACTCCTTACCACCCCCAAACTAATGGTCTAGCTGAGCTATCTAACCGAGAGATCAAGAAGATCCTTCAGGTTACTGTTCGACCTGATAGAAAAGATTGGTCTTCTCAGCTTCCGGAAGCATTGTGGGCCTATAGGACCGCCCACAAGACCCAATTAGGAATGTCTCCCTTCAGACTAGTGTACGGGAAGGCATGTCACCTCCCCGTCGAATTGGAGCATAAAGCCTATTGGGCAGTACGGACCTGTAATCTCGACCTTTCTAAGGCTGGAACCCACAGAAGATTTCAAATGAGCGAGATCGATGAATTACGCCACGACGCGTATGAGAACTCGCGAATTTACAAAGAACGGGTTAAAGCTTTTCACGACAAACACATTTCTAGAAAGGTCTTTCATCCTGGTCAAAAAGTTTTACTCTTTGATGCTCGACTCAAACTATTCCCAGGAAAGCTAAGATCCAAGTGGGTCGGACCCTACCTAGTCCGCCAAATCTTCGGAAATGGAGCTATTGAAATCAGCCCACTCAGCCACGATTCTGAACCCTTTGTCGTGAACGGGCAGAGACTCAAGCCGTTCATTGACATGACCGATATAGATTTGACTGAGTCATCCTTTACCCTCCTTTCCTCTTGAGCTCATTGCGCCCAGCCGATGGCGTAAAACTCAGCGCTTAACGGGAGGCAACCCGTCATTCTTTGAAAAACCTGAAACCGTTTCTGACATCGCTATGCGGAACTCATATTGCACTTTAGGGTTCATCCATTAGAACAGCCGACTTCACCTCAGGTATACCTACCCGAGATTAGAAATCGTTCGCAACAAGTCGCTTCGACCCATTCACTCACCACACACCTGTCCTAATACATGAACTAAGCTGAATTCGAACCCACCTAATTTACAATGGGGACATTGCAAATCTTAGGCATGGGGGGGTATGAAAGTGCAAAATGTCAGAAAATTCATATCAAGAAAGGGTTTTACGTAAAAAAAAAAAACAAAAAAAAAAAAGTTGATAGAGGGGAGGAACAATTCAGGGTCATACAAATGAGAGGAGGAAAAGAAAGAAAAATGACAAAAAGGAGCAAAATGAAAATGAAAAGAAATAGTCATTAGTAAAAGGTTAAGGGGTTAACTGAAGTTCTAGAAAAAAAAAAAAAATGGGAACAGAAAAGTGCTATGGAGACATAACAAGAGATTAGCGGGAACGCTGGTCTTAGGCCTCTTGGGCTAGATTTTTAGCTTAAAAATTCACGTATCCGTTAAAATCTGGATAATCCTCAAGAGGTTGAGGAAAATGCGAAGCTTAAGTATTAGGTCTAAGGCTTAGGAAGTATTCGGCCTCGTTAACTGACCTCCGGTTTGCGGGATTCGGTAACCTAAGCACCCAAATTCACACACAGTCTGGTTCAGTGCGCATAAATATTCAAAACACGCAAGAGCGTTTAATGTTCTGAAAAAGTCACCTAGATTAGGAGCGGCCAATCAACACAAGTTGATTTGGACAAGTTCCCAGCGCGGAGAGGCGGGAAATTCCCCTCGAAGATGCGTAACAACATATCGTCTCCTTGGTGCCTGTCTCTTAGGATATTTAAATATCCTACTGGGGGCATGTAAGCACTCTGCTGGTTCAGATACCATGGGTGGCATTATCACGAAATGTCGATCGCCAGGGTCTGAATTCGGCCACGGAACGCCATGGGCGGGATTATGTCGAAATCTCGAAAGCCAGGGTTCCGGGGGTTGCCATGGGCGGGATTATCTCGAAATCTCGAAAGCCAGGGACCCTTGAGGATTGATGATGGGGACGAGGAATTCGATACAGACCGTGTTGAGAAGCTAATCCGAAGCTAGAAATAAAAAGAAAAGAGAGAGAAAAGCTCTCCAAACAAATAAATCCTCTATCTCTCTCTTACAAAAAAAAAAAAAAAACGCACTGCAAACAGAGCTTAGGCTAAAAATATCTCAAGCACGGGTGCTTTAACCGCGGAGTCCAACAAACCTTAGGTTAGTTTCTGTGGGCCGTAGAAACCTTTGCAGAAGACTGAGGCTAAAGCGGAACAGGTCCGGATTTTGGTTGGTACTTGAGTACCTCTAGGCCTATTGTCGGCATTCCCACCTAATCAGAAAAGAAAAGGAGAAGCACTTATCATTGTTGACAGACACTCAGGGTCTAAAATGGAAGTTAAAACTTTGAAATTTTGCTAAGGGACTAGCAAAAGCTAGGCATGGGGTATGATGAGAGCCTCATCATGAGCCATAACTAGCTCATTTTGACCCAATAAAGAAGATAAAAGCTCCTACATAACCTAGAAGAAGGCTTAACTGAAGGAACAAGTGCTCCGAGAAGAAAACATGAAATAAAGGTTAAAACTGCAATTTTACCATTGCAGTACATAAACGGGATTTCTCAGAAGCAAAGCATAGGTCAAATGGTCCAAATAAGATAAAAAGTCAGTTGAATTAATCAGAAATGGGTTTATGTGCAATCTAAGAATTAAATGACACTTGGTAACCCTAAAACAGACCCGCTTAAATTAACAAGGTTCCGGTCAGAATAAAAATCAAGCAAACCCTCTAAAAATCATAGAAAAACATCCTCTAGGGTTTAGAACACTTAATTTGGCCTTTGGAACCTAGTTTGACCTAGATTAGGGTCTTAGCTCTTCAATTAACCTAATTTGGGTTTTTACGCAAAATGTCTAGTCAAAAGAGGTCAAACCTAAAATCCAACTTCACCATTGGATTCTTCAGGTCCAAATTAGGTTTGTACCAAAATTTGGACCTAAGGGGAGGTCATCTTGACCTACTTTGCAATTTAGTACACCCAAATCACAAATAGGTCCCTATCTTTTGAATATCCTTGCAGAGAGCCCCCTAGGTTCTTCGCCTTCTTTGCAAACCGGTCCTGCCGCCATTGCTAGGGCAGAACCGAGCTCCGACGAAGTTTCGAGAGAGATTGCTCTCTAATTCCTCAGAGATTCTCTCCCAGAAATGGAAGGGAGATTCTCTGAGGAATTCCCTTCCTTCTAAAGCCAATCAAATTCGCTGGCGTGAACCCAATCTCTCGTGCGAACGCACGAGAGATTTGGGTATCTTTCTTCCTTCCAACTCCGGCGAGCTGGCTGACCTAATTGCGCGTTTTTCACGCACTAATAGGAGCGGCCAGCACCTATAAAACACCCCTCGGACCCGGCCGCTCATCTTAAGCTTGATTTTGACGGAGATCCCCTCCAAATTTCTTCTCTCCCATCTCCGGCCAAACGACCCACAAGCTCCGGCGACCGCCTTCCCTCCTTCTCGTCACTCTGCTGCCATACCAGCAGCAGAGTCCTCTCCGCCTCTTCCTCCCGCGGCGCGCTGTACCCTGCGCGCAAGCTCCTGACTTCATCTTCGTCGCCGCTTCCTCCCCCAGGGTCTTTCTTCCCCGACGACGGCAGTCACGAGCCGTCCTCTCCGCCACCTCCCTTCCCTCCAGACAACCCCAGATACGTTCTCCACCCTCTCCTCTCTCTTTTCCCCCTGCTATCTCCCTTGATCGACCTTCGACAGACGCTAACCACCTCCATCATCTTCGCCTCCGACCACACTCCGGCGAGCCGCCCACACCACTCCAGCCCTCCACACGGCTCGCCAACCACCTCGAAAGCTCCGCCTCACCTCCAGGAACACACTCCACCCTACCACTGCCACTCCAGCCCTCCACAATCACCCCCCCGACCAACCCACCATCTCCGGCCACAGGTTGACCTAGGCACGCACGCCTAGGCCGACCTGCGGCCTGCAGCACTGCCCACCGCCTTCGCCGTGCCACGGCGAAGGTCTCTAGCTATTCTGATTTGGCCGAGAGGCGCGTTTTGTGTATGACAGGGTTTGAGCCGCTGCCGCCATGGACGACCTCTGATGAAGCTCCCACGAAGCTCCAGGCACCCGGTCTTCCAGGCTACAGGTGCTGCATACTAGCGCGAGTGTCGCGAGGTGAACGAGTCCAGCCAAGGAGCGCTAGCAGAGCCAGCAGCTGCGGGGCAATCGCACGACGAGGCTTCTGCAGGCGCGCGTGAAGGCGAGACCAGATAGTCCCACATCGTGGGATTGCAACCCTCAGGTACCATATAAGTTGTTTTTGTGTTTTACTCTTATCGCCTCAGTAAGCACAGGGGTGAGGTCCCTCACTGACCCCACCCGCCTCGTCCGCGGCCTGACCACGCGGACCTGGCGGATCCGACCCGACCTAGACCTACGCACTCCTCGCGCATCACACACTTGCAGGTGCGCCTGGTCCCGGGTACGATCCGACCCGATTAAGACCGTGGCTCTGGTAGAGCGGTTTGAGTGAATTGCTTGAGAGAGAGAGACGCGCGGGTAGAGGGAGAAGGGTTAGGTTTTGCTCCTGTGCAGGCAGGCTGATCGCAGGAGAAGGACTTGGCCGCTGCAGAAGAAGGAAAAGCAAGCCAAAGAAGAAGAAGAAGGCAACGAAGAAAGGAGGAGCAAGACAGAAGAAGAAGAAAGAAAGAAGTCTTCGCAGGAGAAGAAGGAAAGCAGAAAGATTAGAAGTCTTCGCAGAGAAGAAGAAGAAGGACAAGGGAAGATTGCAAAGAGATCAGAAAGGCAAAGCAGAAGAAGGAAGAGAGAAAGAAAGATCACATTTAAGACGTCTGATACATAAATCAGACGTCTAATTCTATTTTTTTACATCTTTTTTAAAACTCTTTGAATCAATTATATTTGCATTTAACAGTTGTATTCTTGGGTTTTACAAAGTACTGAGTTTGCTCCCTGTGTTCGACCTCGGATACTCTAGTTGTTCGAGTAATAAAATTATTTATATTTGTTTAAACGTTTTGTCGGTTCTACTGCAACGTAATACGCCTTTAAATCCGCACAAAAACGTTGACAACAAGATGCTCCTAAATCTAGGACTCTATCAAAACACTGACCCCCAATTATACAAGAAATAAATGGAGATCCTGGGTCTTTCTTTTTCAAAGGAAGCGTACTTGACTTTATAGAGCTCACATGCTCTGAAAGTACCACAGTGCTTCCTTTCTTCAGCTTACGCTTAGGAGTACACAACTCCTTAAGAAATCTCGCGTAAGTCGGAATGTGTTTGATAGCATCTAGGAGTGGGATATTAATGTGTACCTATTAAAAAATTTTAATTAAATCTTCATCTATGTAACAGGTTGTTTTTGTTTCCTTGTCTTCTTCAAAGCTTAAGGAAATGGGGCGTGGATTTCCTATTCTACTGAGGTATTTCCCAAATCTCTCAAATTAGAAGGAATTGCAGGATCAGGTTTTGCATCAATTTCAGGTGTAGAAAGAGGTCATTTTAGATGTACTAGGGTCTTGGGATAGGTTCCTTGGATAAACTGGATCCCTAGTGAAAGTTCCATGGTGGGTTGTAATAGAGTTAATACCCGCATGAGAAGAGGAAGCTGATGAACAAGATACTTGTTGATTTTGGAAAGATGAATTAGAGATCAAAGGTTGATTTGAAATGGTTGTTGTTGATTAAGATACTCAAAATCATGATTAGCAGAGGGTGGATTTGGATTTTTATTTAGATTTGGATTCAGGGGTAATTGATTAAGGAGATGGACATGTCCCTGATTCGGATTTTGCACTCTCGGGTGTTGTCTCTGGTAGATATTCCTAGGGTTTGGAATTGGATGGGATGGAAGGGCCCCTAGCTGATGAGATTCAGCTAACTGCGTGATTTGGCCCCTAAGATCAGCCAACTCTACCGAACATTGCTAGCAAGAGCCTCAGCATTTTGTCGCTGGCTCTCAGTCACAGCTCGCAAAATCTGGTCAAGCTGTGAATCTCTATTTGGCCCTACGGGGTTTTGCAAACCCATGTAAAATGGCCTCGCATTAGGTTGCTGAAAAGACAATGTAGGCGGGTTTTGCCTGGTCTGAGTTGGATATGATGGCCTTTGTGAATGGTAAGACCAAGAGAAATTAGGGTGATATGCCATCTAGGATTATAGGAATTAGAATATGGGATTGATCTTGGTGCATATTCCTGAATGGCATTCAAATCTAAAGGATAGGGTGTGTTTTCCACAAAAACAGGAGATGGGGAAAAAGGTGGAAAAGATTGTGGGACAAAGGTCCCTTCTTGTGTTGGTGCAGGAGTAGAGAGAAAACCCAATGAAGATGGATCTCTAGAATTCAGATTATTCACAAATTCCCTCCCCGTGGGAATTTGCAAAATAGGTGAATGCACGGGATTTTGCGTAGCAAGTAGAGGTGTAAGAGTTTTCATAGTGTTTCGGACCTCATCGAGATGCTTTGCTACGATGTCGACTTTGTCCAGTTTCTTTGCAATAATTTCCAAATCCTTTGAACTGGACGGATTACCGATCTCGTGAATGCCCTTATGCGGATTTTGATGTGCTGTATTCGTACCCCGCTTAAATTGTGACATAGATGCATTATTGATCAAGTTCTCTGCCATCCCTTCAAATAATTCTGAAGCGGATTCTATGTCACGATTGAGAAAATTCCCTCCACAAGGGGCATCGACTAGATTGTGAATGCCCTCTTGCAATCCATAATAAAAGATATGCATTAGTTGCCAACAAGGGATGTCATGATGTGGGCATTTCCTTTGTAATTCATGAAAGTGTTCCCATGCTTCATGAATTGGTTCTCCTTGATTTGATTAAATGTTGTGATTGCTCTCCTTAAAGCATTTATGCGACCAATAGGAAAGAATTTCTTCAAGAATGCAGATTCAAGTTCAACCCAAGTTGAGATTGGTCTTGCTATAGTTCGATACCAATATGTTGCTTTATCTTTAAGGATAAAAGAGAACATTTTCATAAGTAGGATTTCCCTATTTTGAATTCGAGGTCCAAGAGTTTGAGATAGATTTTTAAGATCTTCAATATGTTGAAATGGATCCTCAGATGCAAATCCATGAAAATGTTGGATTAGACCTATAGTGTTTGGCTTTAATTCTGGATCATTTTCCCCAATGGGAATCCTAACATTAGACTCTACTTGTGCATTAGATGGATTGTAGTAGTCTCTGAGTAGAGGCCTTGGATGAGGAATCGATAAATTAGGAAGGTCAAAACCCACCTCAAGTTGAGGTGGAGGACGGGTTTGAACATTCTATAAATTATTTAAGGCTTCTGTTAAATGATTAATTTGTCGATTTTGTTCAAGCATCCTAAGATTCTGGTTCAGGAGTGCCTCATGAATGTCAAAAGGTGGCATCTCCCCCTGACTAGATGAAGAAGGGATCTCAGGATTTTGATTTTGCAATTGATCCATAGAAATAGATGAATCAGACGGGAAATTAAATGGTTGCTTAGCTACAATCGGCTTAGGATCACCTGTCAAAGGAGTTACAAGAGGTGGATGCAAGGATTTCCTCCTATGCATAAAACGAAAAGAATGTGCAAAGGCACACTCACACCACCAGAAAAAAAATGACAACAAAATCGACAAAATAGTGCGAAAAAGTGAGTTTTCTCTTCTTTCAAAGGAAAGAAGAGAGTCCTAGAATACACAAAAATACTTTGGATGCAAACAAGTATAATATCAGTATCTAAATACATGTCCTAATCCTGTGTCTATGCAAGTGCATATCCTTAGAGCTCAAAGGTCTGAGGTCTAGGATCGAGATCACTCACTACTGGCTCCCTGGGGCTCTAGTAGTGAGACAGACTTGTTGATCTTCAACTAAAGCCTTAAGAGGTGCAAAGAGGAGAGATAGAAAATTTAGACTCGTGTGACTCTAGTTATCGCACTGTGTGCACGATGGCATGCAATAGACAATAGCGATAAAACCCACATGCATTTTGCAAACAGATTTAAGTCACAATTTTTATTATCCTCTTTTTACTTAATCCTTTCAAAAATATAATAGAGAGAACTAAAGTGACCACTTTTTAAGTATTTTCAAAGAAAATATGTGGTCTTGATATTATTTCCAAGATAAGGATCTACGCGATTTTTTTTGTGTGTTTTCCCACTGATGCGAGAAAAATAGTAGAAATTTTCCCGAGTCAGATAGTAAAGAATCTACCAGGTAAATGCACTCCTAAGAGTTTATGCCTATATCATGCTGGTGCTAGTGAGAAATGTATGTATTTTTGTATTTTTAAATTTTTTTAACTAACTAATATGCAACAATTCAAACTAACTAAAGACTAAGGAAAGAGTACTTACAATGGTATGTATAATGGAAAACATAACAAAGAAAACCCGCCTTCTTTCCTGAGATTAGTCGTAGAGGTAAACCTGAAAAGAAGCCAAAAAAAACAAAAACAAAAACAAAACTAACTAAAACAAAACATAAAATAGTAATAATGGCGAATATAATTACAGTTACCTCCTATGGCGCCATTAAAATGACTGTTAGACAAAATTTGTGTAGGGGAATGTTTTGGTGAAGCAAAATATTACCTCCCTGGCAACGGTGGCATTAAAAATCTACTGTCGTCAGTTTCGGTTCAAAAATAACCCAAACTGAACAGAATTCAATTTCTACAACATAATCCATCAGAGCTCATCCAAATCTCTTCTAAATCATTCACAATCATGTCACGAACAATTTGAACTCATCAATTCATCTGATTGAATCCAGAATCCAAGGATCAGACTCAGGCTTGACTATAGATCCTTGAATTGACTTTATGAGTTTGGCTATTTCAGACAAAATTAAAACCTTAAATATCTTCTATTCAATCATAGGAACAGGTTCATGCCCTTAGATAGGTGTTTCAACTAAGGTTCCTAGGGTTCTAAGCTCGTCGCTTGAGCTTCAAAAGGTGTTTATTCGTCAGGATAAATAAAAGTTTGTTACAGTGGTTTAAGCATACAAATGAGCTCAGGGTATAGCACTGGTGCTTTTGGACCTCTTAATTGTGACTAAAACCTAACTGTCAGACTTCTCCAACTCTGCTGGAGTTGGAGAAGATGAAGACCTATCACAAGCTCCGGACACTTAAATCTTAGTTAAAAGGTCTCAGCATAATAAGTAAACCTCAATTCATTAATCTGGAGCTTTACAACAAGTTCTACAGGCTGAAGAGCTTGCTTTGACTCGTCGGAGCTCGTCGGAGCTCCGGTGAGTCCAGAAAAAGGTAAAATGTGTACAGATATCATGAATTTATGCCATTAAAGATTCAAAAAGCTTCTTGTGGTCACAAGGAACCTCAGGAACAAATAAATTCCTTCAATTGTTCATTAGAGTAAAGATTTAACAGTGAATTCATTTTACAAAAGATCTAAGTTGGATTAGGCTTAGGACTTATTTTCCCACACAATTGAATGGAGAAAACAAGTCAACAGATAATTGCGACAATATATATGTATACAATTAATGATTTGAACTACTCTTGAGCCGCCATTGACAGCGAGCTCAGGAGCTTAATTAAAATTGGGCGTTTACATTATAGTTGGTAATTATTCATATTAAAATGAGGATTAGGGTCCTTAGGTGTTGAATAGATGGTGAATGACCCAGTGAAGGTGTAATTAGCTCAACTATTGCTGCCATGGATAGCAGAAGTAGTTGGCGGAGGTGGAGGTGGTTTAGGCGATTAAATGATCTATTTAGTAATTAAAGATGATAGAAATGTTCATGGAAGATTCAAGAAGGTGAACAATGACTTAAAAAGACAAAATCATTGCTCCTGACAAGCTCAAGGAGCTTGCCAAAGTTGAGGAAGATGAATGTTAAATCTAACATTACACTACCTAATCTACCTAACTAACTATCCTAACTAAACTACCTACCTAATCTACTGTTACCTGGATGAAGGGGATAGAGGATCTCCATCGACGGCTCATGACGGAGGAGGAAATCAAAGGGTTGTCGAAAGATCTCCGACGTGCGGCTGTGAGGTGAAGCAGAGGACAGCTCCTAGTCAGCACTTGTGTCAGAAGATGCGGCTGACTTCGGTGGAGATCCAGAACTATTGAAGATGGATGGAGGAAGTCGGATGAGGCAGAGGAAGTTCGCCAGAGTTTGGAGAGAATAGCATATTGTGTCAGCTCAGTGAAGAAGAGGGAAGGGAGCCAACTTGGTGGAAATCGAGGGTGTGAAGGGGAATTTATAGGTGACAGCGACTGAGAAGGAGGTGGAATCTGGAAGGATTAATGGCTAGGTGGGGAGTAACCACCGGCATCTTCTTCGAAACCAGTGAGGTTATCTCCAATGCTAAAATAGGATTTTGGCATCATCCAAATCGGTGGATGAGGAGATGGTGAGCACAAGCTCCAGGAGCTTGGAGAAGGGATGATGTCGGATGAGCGGTGATCAGGCTTTGGATGCACCTTCTGTCATTAGCCGTCCAGACGGTTGAAGAAGAAAAGAAGTTTAGGGACTTATTTGTAGTGAAAACTGAGGACCTAAATGGAAAATAAGGACCCAATTGAGGTAAAATATAAGGACTAAAATGTAAACTCAGGTTTTCAAGGTTTGTTTTAATTTAAATCTTTTTCAACTTTTTATATGTGATTATAAATAAGACAATTATTATATTTATACCTTGAATTTACAATTTTGGTCTTTTTATATTAATTTATTTAATTAAGTAATGTTACTTAAGTTATTACATACTTAGGTATATATTATACTTAAGTTAGTTAACACGTTAATTAGATGAATTATTACTAATATTTTGAGTCCAATTATTAATTAAATTATTAATAATATTAATTGAATGATAATATAGCATTTTTAACTTATTTTAAGGTCATTTACTATTTATCCCTTATTTAATAATTAACCCATATATCCACATATAGACTAGTTAATTAGGGGTAATTAGAGACCATGATGAGCTTCTCTTCACCAAGGGGTTCGGATACCTGAGACTGTAAGGATAGTTTCATCCTGAAAAGTATCAGACATCAGAACATCTGGATGAGGAGAATCAATTAGGATTCTCGAGAGGAGATTTGCCACTACATTTTGTGCCCTAGATTTATCCTTAATTTCAGGATCGAATTCTTGAAGCAGCAGAATCTAGCGAATAAGCTGGGGTTTGGCATCCTTTTTGGCTAAGAGCTGTTTCAAGGTCAAGTAGTCGGTATAGATGATGACACGAGAACCTAAAAGATAAGCCCAAAATTTTTCTAAAGCGAAAACTACAACTTGCAATTCTCTTTTAGTAATAGTGTAGTCCCTCTGGGCTTCATCCAGAGTCTTGCTAGCATAGTAAATCATAGAGGACTTTTTCTCAATCTTCTGACCTAAGATAGCGCCGGTGGCATAATTAGATGCATCAGCCATAATCTCAAATGGGGCTGCCTAGACTGGTGGTTGCAACACCGAGGCATAGGTGACTGCTGTTTTTAATAAATCAAATGCCTTATGGCATGATTCATCAAACTTGAATGTCGTGTCTTTGGCCAAAAGGTTACTCAAGGGCCGAGCAACCTTCTAGAAGTCCTTAATGAATCTTCTATAAAAACCCACATGCCCAAGGAAAGAGTGGATTTGTTTTATGGATGTGGGTGAAGGAAGTCTAGAGATATCATCCACCTTAGCTTTATCGACTTCAATACCCTGACTAGAGACCACATGACCCAAGACAATGCCTTCCTGAGTCATAAAGTGGCTCTTTTCCCAGCAAATGACCAGCTGTTTTTTGATGCATCTCTGGAGGATCAATTCCAAGTTAGCTAAAAGGAATCTCCGAAAATGGAGAAATCATCCATGAACACCTTAAGACAATCTCCCACCATGTTAGAAAAGATGGCCAGCATGCACCATCGAAAAGCCACAGGTGCATTACAAATCTCGAATGCAATTCTATGGAATGCAAAGGTTCCGTAGGGACATGTGAAGGTTGTCTTTTCCTGGTGTTTGGGATGGATAGGGACTTGGTTATATCCCGAATAACCATCCAGGAAGCAAAAATATTTTTGCCCAGCTAACCTTTCAAGGATTTGATTGATGAATGGCAAGGGAAAGTGATCCTTTTTAGTGGTTGTGTTCAGCTTCCTATAGTCAATACAGACTCTCCAAGTAGAAGCTGAACGAGTGGTGAAGGTTTCCCCTTTTTCGTTAGTCGTAACAGTTATTCCTGCCTTCTTGGGTACAATCTGAATGGGGCTAACCCACGGACTATTCGAGATTGGGTATATAATCCTAGCATCGAGACACTTGATTATCTCCTTCTTGACCACTTCTCGCATATTCAGGTTTAGTCTCCTTTGCATTTCGCGAGAAAGGAGGGATCCATCTTCCATGAAAATACGATGAGTACAATAAGATGGCTCGATCCCCTTAAGGTCATGGATGGTCCAACCAATTGCCTCTTTGTTGTTCTTAAGGACCTTAACTAACCTTGATTCTTGCTCCTTAGTCAAATCAACACAAATAATCATAGGGAGTGTGTTTTCAGGTCTTAAGAACTCATATTTCAGATTTTTAGGCAATGGCTTCCGTTCAAGCTGAGGTGGGTTCAGTATAGAGGGTAGGGAGGATGCTGATGAAGATTCATCTGGACGATCCAATGGAAGAGACTGGGAATGAACAAAATCAGTAGCCTCTTCAGGATGTGGCAGGTCTACCACGGTGGGCTGTGGGTTGTATTCGCTAAAGCTAGTGGAGTTCTTGAGTGCATTGATCATCATACAAGTCTCAAAATCTTGATCCTCAAGCTCCTCAATGAATCCACAATCCTCAAAACTTCTTATCACCTTAAAAATATCCAGAGTTAATTTCTTATCCCTAAAGGCGATCTCCATACTACCGCTTTCACAGTTTATGTTGGCCTTGGCGGTAGCTAGGAACGGATGCCTCAGAATGATGGGCATGTTCCTCAAATCATTAGGTACATCCATGTCAAGGATGAGGAAATCTATAGGAAAATAGAAATCCTTGACCTTGACAATTACATCCTTAATAATGCCTCTTGATGTGGTGACCAATCGATCTGCTAATTGTAGCGTTACTGAGGTTGGCTTGAGTTCACCTAACCCAAACCTCTCATAAAGAGAAGTTGGGATTAGGTTGATGGATGCACCTAGATCCAACAGTGCCCTATCAAGAGTGTATTCCCTAATAATGCATGAGATCAAGGGGGGGCTTGGATCTTTCTTCTTTTGAGGAAGGTGATGCAGGATCACAGAACTTGCCTGCTTAGAGAGAATCACCTTCCTCGGAGTGGGTTCTCTCAACTTATGCTTTTGAGTACATAGTTCTTTCAAAAATTTAGCATAAGCCGGGATGTGCTTAATAGCATCGAGGAGCAGAATATTAATCTTTATGCTCTTGAATAAATCTAGGAGCTCCTCGTTGCTATCTAGGGTTTTCTTCTTCCTGGTTTTCAATAGGGCTTCATGGAACGGGATACGGGTGGTATTTTCAATTTTCAATCCCTGGGCCTTATTGTCTTCAATCTCCTCCTCTTCTCTCTCAAGCTCCCCAGGGTTTTGCCATCTAAAAGGTAATTTAGGGTCCTAGGTTTACTTTCCACTTCTCAAGGTGACAGAGTTTGTAGAAGCATAGGGGTTTAGGTCTTGAGGTGGGTTAGTGAAGATTGGAGGGCCTTGGTTAGTCATGTAACTAGAAGAAGAAGAAGATGAGGGACCCTGCTCAACCACCTGAGCATGTGCGTGTGGGTCCCTTTGATTCTTATACCCATGGGCTCTATTGCTCTGATTTTGCACATTGTGCAGGGTGGGTACAGATTGGGATGGTAGAGATCTGGGTTGTCAGGTGTTAGCAATTAAACCAAATTGCAAGTTATCCAACGATGTCTTCATTTGCTGCATAAACTGAAGCATTGACCCTTGCATTTCCACCATATGCCGATTTAAATCAGCCTACCTTGCAGATTGTTGGGCATTCCAAGATGGCTGAGTAACCGGTCTGAGGGGCAACTGGGTGTATACTTGACCCTGACCCATAGGTCTTTGAGATGCATAGTTGCTGGGTCGAGTTTGGGTCTATTGCCCCTAACTTTTCCAGGAGAAGTTAGGGTGGTTCCTCCAACCCGAGTTATAAGTGTTGGAATTCAGGTTGGACCTAACATTCTCCTACATTGCATATGCATCCTCATAGGATGAGGATGGAAAGAAGGAAGGATCAGAAAAACTGGGATCAACGGCCCTAGTTTGGAACCCATAAGGTTTCGAGATATCCTAGCTCATAGGTTGAGCCGATTCAAGTTGGTTCACGAACTCCTGCCCCGTGGGAGCTCGTGAGGAATGGAATCCTGAATTCTAGGATTAATGAGGTGTAAAAGTGTTTCCTGAATTCGTAGACATCCATTCTTCCATTCTCTTAGCAACCAAGTCCATTTTATCCAGTTTATTACAAATCAATTCCATGTCAAATGAATGGGAATCCTGGATCTCATTAGCACTTGGCCTGGGTTGTTGGGACCAGTTGAATGCATCCATGGAGGCATGATTAATTAAGTTCTCTCTCATTCCCTCAAATAGGTCATATGCGCTATCTGCATCCCTGTTGAGGAAATTGCCTCCGTAGGAGGCATCCACGTGATTACGGAGTTGCTCAACCAACCCGTGATAGAAAATCTACACGAGTTGCCATTTTGGCACCTCAAGGTGTGGACACTTCCTCAAAAGTTCCTGGAATCGCTCCCAAGCACCACGAAACAATTCCCCCGGCCGCTGGGTGAAAGTGGTAATCGCCCGTCGCAAGGCATTGGTCCTTCCAATAGGGAGGAATTTCTTCAAGAAAGCTGACTTAAGAGCAATCCAAGTTTCAATTGGCCTTCTATGGTCCGGTACCAATGTGCGGACGATCATTTGCTTTTCGTTCACTTTCCTTGCTCTGGTGGTCTGAACCAAAATGGTCAGATTCTCCAGGTGCTAGAATGGGTCCTCCGAGCCAAGCCCATGGAAATGCTTAATCAAACTTAAGACTTGGGGCTTGATTTCTATGTCTTCGGTAGGACTCATGACGTCGGGACGTTCCCCATATTTTGAAGGATCGTAAAAGTCCTCCAAGGGTCGAACGCTCTAACCATGCATACGTTGGAACCATTGCTGCATCTGCTGCAATTCTTCCAACTACCTCTAAATTCGCACCTGCTGGTTTGGGGGCGGGGGAGGTGGTTGTTGATCAGCCATGGGATCTTCTTGGCTATTACTCAACCTCCACCTCCTAGAATGGTCTAAAGGTCCTTCCAATCTAGGATTCAATGACCTCCTTCCAAGCATACACTAGAAGGAAGTCAGCAGGACAGGGAAGAGAGGGAACCCTGTAGCACAAGAATATAAGCATTTCCTTAGATGGGGTGTCCTAAAGGTCTATAGACTCTTAGAATTCGTCCTAAGATTATGGATGATTTACTCTACTTATATCCAGGCAATCCAACCAGTTAGGAGGAGGGACTGGGGAGAAGGTTCTTCCTTGGGCTTGTACCTCCGGTTCCTAGTGTACCCCCCTAGCCTCAGTCGTTTGACGCTACTCCCTTAGCTAGACATCAGATTGACTAGTATGAGCAAGTTAATTGTGAATAATCTCAATTTGGATCCTGACGAGTGAATGAATCCTTAGGGCCAACGTCTAATTGATTTTAGTTAGGCTTGGGAAATTGGTGCTTATGGAATGTGTTAGGCCCTTAATGGGTTGTGCCCTTAATGATTTGTTTGAGATTGTGTGAATGTGCACAACCAAGAGGTTTTCAAGCAAGATTATTAATGATGAGGTGAGTTTTAGGGTTTGAATCTTGCTTAATAGCTTTTAGGATTCAAATATTAGGTGTTTTCAACAAAGTTTTGTGAGGCAAACCAAGTTTGTTTTAAAAGCACGTGTTCAAATATTTTCCTTTAGAAATCAAGAATAATATGGAGTGTCTGGCTTGACCAAGTTATTGAATCCTATGGGGTAGCTACAAAATGTACCTCTTTTAGATTAGGTGGTGCGACCCAAACAATTCAACCAATCGTTTCAAATGCACCACCGATTAAGGCACACAAAAAGGTGATTAACCTAATATGATTTCTACTCTTTTATTTGTTGAATTAGTGTACCGGGTCCATAGGTCAGAATCCCAGTTGAGTAGATGAAAATCAAATCAGGTTATGTGCCTCTGATGTGGGTGTATAAAGTGTGTAAATTGATTTGTCCCATAGAAAGTATCTTTTTGTTTCTTTTTTATAAAATGTGGGTGAGATGGGTGAAGGTGGCAAACAAGACAAACAAAGTCTATCCTACGGTTTATGCAAACACTTAAGTAGATTAGGTCTTGGTTATGATTGTGGAGAAATGAACTAGTGGAGAAGGAATGTGGGGGACACTTACAAAACACTCTACCCGTACTTTACTCCAGTCTACCACACTTAGATCTCCATGCTAGGGTACCTGCAAGACAATAGATCAAAGATAAGCGGAGTTAGTGCTATGTAAATGTACAGAAGCATAGAAAACAAAAAAGTAAATTTCGTTGCCTCCCTGGCAACGGCACCAAAATGATCGCACAGGTTTCGCGTGTTTGAAATCGAGGTTACAAGTAACCCATTGTCGTAGTTGCAAAACTCGTGATCAAATAAAATTTATACCAAAACTCCAAGGGAGTCTTGGGTCGAACATAAAGAGGCGATGTTTACTTTATATGAAAATCACACTTCGATTTGTTTCTTTTTCGTGTTTTAGGGTTTTGTTATTTTTTTCAGTTTTGAAATAAAATGACAATCAATCACAAAAGAGAGATAGAATTGAATCTGATATATTTCATGAATGCCAATTACAATAATATAAAAAACATAAAAAGTGAGGGAGGTGAGAAGAAATCTCCTAAATCGGCTGTTCGGTGAGACGAAGGTGATAAACCCTAGTTTATCATCATTCTTATGCAATAAAATAAACCTAGCTCTTAGGATTTTACCCCGCAAATGGGTTTCTTGGGTTGCATTTAGGCATAAAATAAGTTAGGCTTGCATTGCATTTGTTATGTTTTTTTTGATGTATTTCTTTGAGTGTTAGGGATAGACAAATTGTCAGATCTCCAGAACCCTAGCACTCAAGAAGGCAACAGGTGAAGAAGTTCTGACTAGCTGAAACTCATCTTCTTCCAGCTCACTATGGCTGGAATCCAGCTCACTTGGACTTGGATTAACTCATCCTAGCTCCATTCAGCTCATCTCAGCTGAATTATAGATCAAGAGAGCTTATCTTAGCTCACTCTAGCTCAGGTCAGCTCAGATCTAGCTAAACTTAGTTGAGTCTAGCTCATCTCAACTCCCACCAGCTCTCTGGGAGCTCCAGCTAGCTCAACTAGGTTCACATGGGTCTACCTCAGCTCAAGCTTAGTCCACCTCAGCTCAAGCTCAGCTCACCTCAGCTCAAGCTCAGCTTACCTCAGCTCTAGCTGATCTCTAAGCTAGCTGAACTACTACTTGCCAACTAGTAGCTTAGCTAGCTCTAGAGTTCTCATCAGAGGTAGTTCCAGCTCAACCTTGCCCCAGCTAGGTTAGGGCCAGCTCAACTGAGCTCAACTACCCAAGCTTGGCTACTTGCATAAGAACTAAGTAGCTAAGCTTAGTAGTTGAGCTCCCTTTGAAGCTACCTTAGTAGCCCCAACTCTAGTATACCTGATACCAGCTCTAGAATACTCTTCCACAGTTCTCCTCCATGAAACCCTAGCTCCTCCAGCTCTACTCTACTAGCTAAGCTAGCTTAGCTAAACTTTACTCCACCAAAAACCTCCATGGCCTTCCACTTCACCCTAACCCTAACCCAACCCCTTTTGGTGCCAACCCACCACAACTACCAACCTAAACATCCCTCCAAGTTGGTGCCAAAATGCCCTAGCTACCCCTTCATTTTGGTGCCAAGTTCCCCTTAGTTCCTAGCCCTACACCTCATCAACCAAGGCCATCTAAACCTAACACCTAGCCTCTTCTAGAATCCCTCCATTGGTGCCAAGCCTAACCACCCATAACTACCCTAAACCCTACCCTAGTTGGCTCCAAAAATCACCCCCTACATCCCTTCATTTGGTGCCAGCACCTCCTCCCATCAACACCCTACATATTACCCCCCAACCTATCCTAACCTTCCATCTAATGACGCCACCTAACCCCCACCTTAACCCACCTAAATTGGTGCCAACTCCCTTAACTCCACCATAACTACCACCTCAAGCATCCCTCCTCTTTGGCACCACCCTATATCTACCCTCCATCACATAACTAGCACCCAACAACACCATCCTAACCCTACACATAACCTACATGCCACCTAACTCTACCACCTTAAATCCTAACCCTAGTCCTCTCCTAGGGTTGGCGCCAAACACCTTACACCCCCCCATTTTGGCACCAACCATTATCAACCCTAGGATCCCTTAACTACCTCCAACAAGCCATCCTAACCCTCCATCCATTAACTACCCTTAACCCCCTACCATTCCTATATAAACCCCCTACCACCACCATTAAAACTCACCCTTGGCTACAATTTTTCTACCCATATTTCCACCTACATAGAAGATCAAGAGAAGAAAAAGAAGTAGAAGATTAAGGGGATACTCTGTCCCCTTGGTGCCTTCCCTTCTCTTCTCTCTTGTGCCCACTCCAGCCAAGGAAGGAAGCCAAGCATTGGAGGACAACCTA
Organism: Thalassia testudinum; assembly: GCA_037157565.1. Taxonomy (NCBI): domain Eukaryota; kingdom Viridiplantae; phylum Streptophyta; class Magnoliopsida; order Alismatales; family Hydrocharitaceae; genus Thalassia; species Thalassia testudinum. The sequence continues at coordinate 3,852,667 of JAZHRO010000073.1, read as the reverse complement.
GGGTACACGCCTACCTTAGAAAGTTGAGGATCTGACGGTGGTACACTACCACCCTTGGAGGAGGAGTCAAAGGTGGCCCATGTCACCTTGGGTGAAGCCTTTGAAGGTGAAATTCCATCCACCTTGGAGGAGTCAAGCATGCCTCCCTTTGGGCTTGCTAGGAGGAGTTCATCAACTTGGAGAAGCTTTGCAAGAAGAAGGAGCTCTTTTTTATTGCAGGAGCAGCCGCAATTGAAGCAAGAGCCTTACCATCTTCACCATCATTATAGAGGATAATTATTTTTTTTTATTTTTGCACTTTCAACTCCAGTAGTTGAAGCATTCCTCAACTAGGTTTTTGTGCAAAATAATTCCTTGTTCTTATAAAAGTTGCCTTCAATTTTTGTTGCAATCTTAATTATGCTACTTGCTTTATCTTAGTTTAATTTCACTCTCTTTCTAGTTTGCCTAGGCCTTCACACACCTAGGTTGAGTTTAAAAATAAGATATTTTTGTCACTTAGATTTTAGCATCTTAGTTGTAGTACTTTTCCCATTAACAACTTCATATTTGCCCTTTATATCAAAAAGACTAAAAGAAATGATATATTGAAAAACAACAAAAAGGAAGTTGAGTTTCATTTTCGAGCAAGAGACCTGAATTTTGCAAAATATTGCCTCCTTGGACAGCCCTAGATACTTTCCTATCTAGGTTAGAGATTTTAAAAGCGAACGGATTTACGCGTTGCAGTGACTTAAAACCTTAATCGTAAAAATCACGTAATTTTTCATATCAGACGATACCTGGCAGAAGATTGAACAAAGAAGGTGAGGAGCAGGATGACTGAGGTGAGATGCAGGAGGACGTCAGGTAGAGGAAAGCTTCAGCGTGGCGTCGGAATGGAGGTGAGAAGGCAGAGATGATCTGCTACTGGAATGGAGGTAGGAGGATGATTCCAAGGCGACCTATGAAAGGGGATGGGAAGAGGGAGGGATATTTGGTGAGGCAGAGGTTCGCTACACTAATAGGTGCCTTGGAAGCTTGAGAGTAAGCTCTAACAGAGTGTTGGTAGGCTTGTTAGAGATTAATAGTAGGTGGGAATAGAGTAGTGGTCGCACGTGTTTTGCGTGTTTGAAATCGGGGTTACAAGTAACCCATTGTTGTAGTTGCAAAACATGTCGATAAGATAAAATTTATATCGAAACTCCTATGGAGTCCCGGGTTGAACATAGGGAGGCGACATTTACTTAATTGAAAATCGCTCTTTGATTCATTTCTTTTTGGTATTTTAGGGTTTTGTCATTTTTTTGTATTTTTGTAAGAAGAAAACAAGCAAATAAATCACAAGATAGAGATAGAATGAAAATGGTATAGATATCACTTCAATGTCTATTACAATCAACTATGAAAGCATAAAAGGAGAGGAGGGCGAGAGGAAATCTCCTGAATCGGCTGTTCGGCGAGACGATAGTGTCTGGCGGAAGCTCGAACGAAGGAGGTGAGGAGTAGGATGACGGAGGTGAGATGCAGGAGGATGTCGGGTAGAGGAAAGCTTCGGCGTGGCTCTGGAATGGAGGTGAGAAGGTGGAGATGATCTGCTACCGGAATGGAGGTGGAAGGACGGCTCCAAGGCAACCTATGAATGAGGATGGGAAGATGGATGAATATTTAGTGGGGCAGAGTTTTGCTACACTAATAGGAGCCTTGGGAGCTTGAGAACAAGCTCTAATGGAGCGTTGGTAGGCTTGCTAAAGCTTGGGAGTAGGTGGGAGTAGAGTAGGTAGAGATGGCTTGGAAGGGAAGGGGTGTAGGTCCTTTAATAGTGGAGGAGAAGAGGCAAAAATAGATATGGGACCATTAATGACATCCAGGCCATCGCTGGAAACGTCGCTGTAGGTAGTTCATGCTCGCTCATGCCCATAGCTGGATATGTTGGTGCGTAAAGAATTAGCGATAGCTGTAAGCATCTCTATAGGTCCAGCTCATGCATCGCTGTAGGCTAGCTCATGCGTTGCTGGGGTGCACTGTCCTCTCTTTGCCGCACGTGCACGCACTCTCACGCATTGGTGCTGTGCTGTGCGCATGTGTGCCTGCACGCGCATGCTTGCACTCGCGCTGCGACACGTGTGCGGTGGCACATGCATGCGTTGGGTGGCCTAGGAAGTGCCACGTGGTGCAATCTGGACCATCCATTATCTTTTCGTTGTAGGGGCTGCTACAGAGGTCAGATTGTGTTGATTTTCACGTCGTTAGGCTGCGATCGTCAACCCGAATCCATTCGTGTGGTTGGATTTGTAATTTGAAGCTCTGAATTATGTCACCTAGTCCCTTGTCCGTTGATCTTCCTCGGACTACATATGGTGCTACAGAACTTTAATCGAGGCGATTTCGAAGGCGTTGGACTCTGATCATCATCTTAATCGAATCCGTATGGTCGGATCATCAATCCAAGGCTCCAAAATAAATATCATTCTCTCCTGACCATACAAAGGACGTGATTAACATAAATTATATACAACTAGTCTAAATGCAGAATGATACATGCTATGCAATATTTAGAACATGAAATGCAAATCTAAGTCTATGAACATGCATGAATAGGCATTTTACCTTCAATAAATGTGTTTACATCATACCCCCATCCCTATCTTATGCTAGTCCCTAGCAAAATTAAACTATATGCTTTGTATAAAAGTAGAATTAGGATTGGATCGCTTAGGCTCAAGTTGTTTATTAACAATAGAAAATTTCAACTAAAGTCCTAAACTACGAAAACTCAACAGTACCCGGGTGCCTGCCAGAATGCAGATCGCCCAAGTCCTTACCTTATTTAAAAAGGGAAGATACATTTCTTTATTATTTTTCTTCTTTTCTAATTTTTTTGTACTTTTGGGGTTTGAGAGTTCCGGGATAACTTTTTACGGCTACCCGACCCACCCAAGACTTGAAAAGGACTCTAAGTGCTAAGCATCTTGTGAAAATAGTGAAAGACTCACTAGACAGCCATTAAAACAGACTTTGGGTTTCTACGACCCTTGCTGATCTTGCCTAGAGGTTTATCATTTTGAATGTTAACTTTCTCCCTACTTTTATTTATGGGGTCAACACAAGGGTGAACCGGTGTATATCTCCCCAGTTTATTCTACTCCCCCACTTCTTCCCTAAGTGTTTTTGGAATTATTGTGCATTTCTTTTTATGAGCTGGGTTTTGGACAACCGATTGATGAGCTGTTACCATCGACAACTTACCAACCATACACGTGTGGTGAAGTGTGGTTTTATTTGTTTTTTTATTTTCTCCTTTTTCTATTTTTTTCTCTATATTTTCTTTTATTTTCTTTCTTTTTTCTTTTTTTTTTTAGTAGGTGGCTTTCCTAATCTAAGATTTACCAAAAGGAAGTACAATGAAAATGGTCTTGTGACTGGGCTCTGGACAACCGGCCGATGAGTTGTTACCACCGACAACTTGCCAGCCATACCACCCTAGATAGTTCATTAGCTACCCAATTTCCGAAGAAATCATCGAAAAGTTAGTCAGTGCAAAAAAATGTGTGTAGATGCTTAGGCTTAAAGTCCCCTCAAATCAGAGGGTAGGTTGATAAGTTACATACTTATCATCCCAATTTATTAGCCAAATTAAAAATGAATTTGAATTGGTAAAGACTCGAGACTAAGTCCACATTCGAGTGGACACCCAGGCTAATTAAGCCTGAAGACCTGAAGTGTCTAAGTGTTTAGGTCCTCTCATATCATTTCCTAAAGTTAATAACTTCCAAATGCCTAAGTTCTCTTTTCCTAATTTCTTTCTTTTTATATCTTTTTCAAATTTTCAGTTTTTTTTAAATTTTATAAGAAACTAGAAGAAATTCTACGTAGTTAACATAATGATTTCAGGAATTGATTATCCACCCCCCCATGCCTAAATGATGCAATGTCCTTATTGTAAAAATAAAGACATGAAAAGGGCGGTGTAAACAGAATATCACCCGAGTGTCGTGAAAATCTAGTCAGCTCCACAGAGAGAAGAGTGTATACACATGAGCTAAGTTTAACGCCTTCAGCTAGGCATAACATACATAAAAAGAAGAAATTGAGAATTCACAAGTGCGGGTTAGAATCAAAATAAAAATATTGTTCCTGAAACCAGCCAGCAGAAGATGTCCACAGACGTGGACCAAATTTTGGTGCAGACCCATGCCCCAGGGTCGAGTGGTTCTCAGGTTCTCGATGAAAATCACCCAGAATCGAAGGGTGTTGTGTTTGCGGGGCAGGGATTTCGGTTTAGTGGTGTGCAACCCAAGACCAAAATGGCAGATGCTTGGTAGATCTGGTTCACTGGTTTTAGATGTCCACTTAACATTCAGCTCAGAAAAATAATCAGTTATTTCAAGCTTAGGTTGCATGTGGAAGATATCGTATGGGTCCTGGTAGAAAGTAGGTGGTTTCAAGTCCATAGGTACCCTTAGATCCAAAGTCAAAGTTCCCTCATAATTAGCCTCCCAAATTTTTATTTCAACAATTCTATCTTCCAACATCAAGGACTCAGACTCCGAGACCTCTAGCATATCATTCACCCCATATGATTCTCCCAAGTCCAAAAATCGTGGCTGAATCAAGATTGACTTGGCTACAATGATCTCAGAAGTCAGCTCTTCGGGGTGAAGATGAGGCATGGGGTCACTGATTGAATCATCAAGTAAATGAAGATTTGAATCCTCCAAGTTAGCTCCAATCGAATCAAAATCTTCAATGGTTGGGCTATCAAATGGTTCGTCATGATCCTTGAGCCCATTTGTCTCACTAAAATCATCTTCCTTAAGCTCAAGTGAGACTTCACTAAAAGATTCCTTACCCTCAGAATCAAAGAATTCATGATCCTCATTTATATGTCTCAAAATCATATGTCATTTCATGGACCGTGGAGACATATTTTTCGTCATTCTCTGGCTCTAGGATCTCAGGTGAGAAACTCGATTCATCCTCAAAGGGTTGCTCTAGCCCAACTTGCTCATCTCCAATCTCCGAATATGTATCCCCCCCGACAGGCACCTGAGCAGGTTCAGACATTGGCTCTCCTGAAGTGGTTTCATCTTGAGAATCATCCCAGGATTTGACTAGTGCAACCACAAATTTCATCCTCAACCTCGACAATTTCCCAAGAAGAAACTCACCCAGGTCCCTATCCCTAACAGTTTGGAGTAAATCCAATAGAGAACAATTAAGTTCATCAATCATTTTGATCATAGTCTCTAGTGCTTTAGTGCATGGTGTTGGCTAAGCGTCTAACGATTGTATAGTGTTCCTCAAATTAGCCAACACCCTATCCTGGATCTGCTCCACCTGAACCAACTGGTTCGATTTAGGTTTAGGTGAGTTTGGGTTAGATCTAGGGGAGTCAAGATGTCGAGGTTCTTGGGTTCCTCCCAGATAGTAGGTCATCTCAGGTTATTCAAAGAATGGTGGTGACCTATACTCAGTGGAATACTAGGGAGGGTAGGTGTTATAATCATCATATCTTTCATGATTGTAGATCAGATTGGTTTGATCATCAAAGGGTGGAGATCTATAATCATTGTAGCACTAGGAAGGATAATAATCATAGTCTTGTTGTCCAGGGTTAGACCCTTGACACTGAGGTCCGAATTCATATTGCCAATGAAAGTCATCCCGGCTAGTGGATGGGTAATTACAAGTCAAGTTAGGATAGTAATCATCTTGGGGATAAGTGGTGGTAGGAGGATAGGATGTGAAATGTGTGTAGGATGTGGAAGGGTACATGATAGAAAATGAGGGAAAATGGAGAAGAGAAAAGGTGCCTTGCAATACAATCAACCAAACTTGTCCTTATGTGGGTAGCCTAAAGACCTATAGACTCCCAGGACCTATCTTGAGATTATAAACGATTTGGTCTACTTTTATCCGGTCAATCCAACAAGTTAGGAGGGACTAGGGAGAAAGTTCTTCCTTTGTCTTACGCCTCTGGTTCCTAGTGTATCCCCCAGCTACGGTCGTTTGATGCTACTCCCCTAGCTAGACATCAGATGGACCAACAAAAGTAGATTAATAAAAAAAAATCTTAGTCTGAGCCCCGAAGAGTAAATCAATCCTTAAGGCCAACGTCTACTCAGTTTTAGTTAGGTTTGGGATGATCATGCTCTTGGAATGTGATGGGCCCTTTAGATGGGTTGTGCCCTTAATGATCAGTTAAAATGTGTGTGCGTGCACAACCAGGGTTCTTAAACAAGGTTATTTGATGATGTGTCTTTTAGGATTTAACCTTGTTTAGTAGCTTTTAGGGTTTAATTCTTAGGTTGGTTCAATCAAGGTTTAGTAGAACACTCCATGTTTTGAAAGCATGGGTGATGATATATTCCTTTAAAAATCAAAAATAATGTGAAGTGCCTGGTTCAGCCCTAGGAATCAACCCTAAGTGGTAAGCTACTTGATGGATTAGTTTTAGATTGAGTGGTGCGAACCAAATAGCTCAATCAATTGACCTATTGCACCACTTAGTTAAGGCACACAAGAATGCTTAACCTATTCAGATTTCTACTCACTTATGTGTATTTAGTTGAAGTGTACCGGGTCCATAGGTCAGATCCCGGTTAAGTGGTAGAATCAAAGTGATTGTGCGCCTTATGATAAGAAGTTGTGGGTGTTAAGTGTGTTGCTTTCAAAAAATCCCACAATTAGATAACACAATTTTAATTTTTTTTTATTTATGTGGATGGCGAGGTGAGTGGAGGTGGCAAACAAACAACCAAATCTATCCTAGGGTTTATATAAAGCACCTAAGCTGATTTGGGTTTGAGTTATTAGGTTATGGAATGAAAACTAAGGTGGGGGTGGTGTGGGGGACACTTACAAAATACTCTACCCACACTTTACTCTGGTCTACCACATTTGGATCTCCATGCTAGGGTACCTGCAAGACAATAAATTAGAGATAAGCAAAGTTAGTGTTATGTAAATGCAAAGAAGTGCAGAAAACAATAAAGTAAATTCCATTGCCTCCCCGGTAACAACACCAAAATGGTCGCATGTGTTTCGCATGTTTGAAATCGGGGTTACAAGAAACCCATCGTCGTAGTTGCAAAACACGTCAATCAGATAAAATTTATACTGAAACTCCAAGGGAGTCCTGGGTCGACCACAGGGAGGCGACATTTACTTAATTGAAAATCGTGCTTCGATTCATTTCTTTTTGGTATTTTAGGGTTTTGTTATTTTTTTGTATTTTTGTAAGAAGAAAAACAACAAATGAATCACAAGATGGAAATGGAATGAAAATGGTATAGATATCACTTCAATGTCTATTACAATCAACTATGAAAGTATAGAAAGAGAGTGGGGTGAGAGGAAATCTCACGAATCAGCTGTTCGATGAGACGACAATGCCTGGTGGAAGCTCGAACGAAGGAGGTGAGGGGCGAGACGACGGAGGTGAGATGCAGGAGGACGTCAGGTAGAGGAAAGCTTTGGCGTGGCTCTAGAATGGAGGTGAGAAGGCAGAGATGATATGCTACTGGAATGGAGGTGGGAGGACGGCTCCAAGATGACCTATGAATGGGGATAGGAAGATGGACGAATATTTGGTGGGGCAGAGGTTTGCTACACTAATAAGAGCCTTGGGAGCTTGAGAACAAGCTCTAATGGAGCGTTGGTAGGCTTGCTAGAGCTTGGGAGTAGGTGGGAGTAGAGTAGGTAGAGATGGCTTGGAAGGAAGGGGGTGTAGGTCTTTTTATAGTGGAGAAGAGGCAAAAATAGGTATGGGACCATTAGTGACATCTAGGATGTCGCTAGAAGCATCGCTGTAGGTAGCTTATGCTTGCTCACGCTCGCTTACGCCCACAACTGGCTTTGCTAGTGCACGAAGAATTAGCAACGGCTGTAAGCATCACTGGCATGCGCTGTCCTCTCTTTGATGCACTGTGTGCATGCATGCACACATGCGGTGGCACGTGCGTGCACTGGGCGGCCTGGGCTACGCCACGTGGCACAATCTGGGCCATCCGTCATCTTTTTGTTGTAGGGGCTGCTATAGAGGTTTGATTGAGTCGATTTTCATGGCGTTAGGCTGCGATCATCGACCTGAATCCATCCGCGTCGTCGGATTTGTCCTTTGAAGCTCTGAATTATGTCACTTGGTCCCTTGGCCATTGATCTTCCTTGGATTGCATATGGTGTTACGGAACTCCGATAGAGGCAATTTCAGAGGCGTTTGACTCCAATCATCATCTTGATCAGATCCGTACGATTGGATCGTCAATCTGAGACTCTGAAATAAATATCCTTCTCTCATAACCATAAAAAAGATGTGATTAACCTAAACTATATACAACTACTCTAAATGCAGAATGATGCATGTTATGCAATATTTATAACATGAAATGCAAATCTAAGCCTAGGAACATGCATGAATAGGCATTTTACCCTCAATAAATGTGTTTACATCAAGTAGGTAGACATGATTTGGAATGGGGGGTGTAGGGGTGTTTATATAGTGGTGGAATGGTGGTGGTTTGCATGCATGAGCCCTTAGTGACATTTAAGACATCGCTAAAGACCTACTAGAGATGTCGCTAAAGCATTCACGGGCCTTGGCTAGAGCTTGAACGTTCGACTGCACCTATCATAGGTGTGGCGATCATTGGCTGTTGGATCAGGCATGGACGGCTGTGATTGTGAGAGGAAAGCGTGCAGCTGCCAGCATTTGAAATTCACACTGCTGGCGCATGTGTTGGCGGTCGTCGGATGAGGCATCACATGGTCAAGGCGCGCTCGTAGATCACGGGCACTTTGACTTGAATCACGTGCCTCACGTGATTGTGAGGATCGGATGGTGGGCGCTGCTCGCGGTTGACTTAAATGCATGCCCTAGATGGCGTGTGTGTGATCTGGCGTGAGCCTTCACGTTGGTGGGCGGCGTTGGATCGCACGCAGGGAATCTCGGCCGCTCGATCGAGATCAAGCAACCCTATTGCAGCTGGCACCGTAGCGGGCAAGGCGAATCGCGGCTCGAACTCACGCATGCTCTTTGAGAGTGCTCGTCCTCACCGTTGCACCACATCCGCAGGTGTGTCGCGAAGTGGAGTTGCGGTCGCGTGGTGAGAGTGGGCTCTCAGCCATTGGATTTTCATCCAACGGTGGAGATCACTCAATGGGCATACTTTGGAGATGTGACGGGTGGCTTTGGGCTATCGAGATGGTGCCACATGGCACCATCTGGATCGTCCACCCTTCTTTGCTTGCAGAGGATGCCACGGTGCTTGGATCAAGGTGATTTCTACATTGTCAAACTGCGATCGTCGCTCCGGATCCATCCGTTTGGTTGGATTTTTCATCCGAAGTCCATAAGGACGTCGCAAGGAATTAATATACAAAACATACAACTATCCTAAATGCCATGCAATGAATGTTATGCAGTATTTATAACATGATAGGCAGTTCTAAGCCTAGGAACTATCATAAATAAACATTTTATCATGAATTCATGTGTGTTTAACATGGATTAAATATCCACCCCCCCATGCCTAAATGATGCAATGTCCTCATTGCACAAATAAAGACATGGAAAGGCGGAGTAAATAGAATATCACCTAAATTTCATGGCAACCTGGTCAGCTCCGCAGAGAGAAGAGAGTATACACACGTGCTAAGTTTATTGCCTTCAGCTAGGCATAATATACAAACAAAGAAGAAATTGAGAATTCACAAGTGTGGATTAGAATAAAAAAAAAATTGATCCTTAAACTCATCAGTAGGAGATGTCCGTAGATGTGGACCAAGTTGTGGTGTAGACCCATTCCCCAGGGTCGAGTGGTTCTAAGGTTCTGGATGAGAATCACCCAGAACCTAAGATTGTTGTGAAACTTGTGGGGCTGGGCCTGTGGTTTTGTGGCGTGCAACACAAGACAAAAACATTAGACAACGGGTAAAGATGGTTCAATAGGTGCGGATGCCCTCTTAACGTTCATCTCAAAAAAATAGTTAGTTATTTCGAGCTTAGGTTACACGTGAAAGATATTGTAAGGGTCCTGGTAGAAAGTAGGTAGTTTTAGGTCAACAGAAACCCTCAAATCCAAACTTTTTTTCCCTTAAAAATAACCTCCCAAATTTTCATGTCAACATTTCTATCCTCCAACATCAGGTGCTTAGTCTCCGGGACCTCTAGCATACCGTTCACCCCATAGGATTTACCTAAGTCTATAAATCGTGGCTGACTTAGAATTGACTTGGGTACAATGATTTCCAAATCGAAATCAATCCCTTCGGGGTATGGTTGAGGAATTGGGCTACTGATTGAATCTTCTAGTAAATGAGGATTCAAATCCTTCAAGTTAGCCCCAACCGAATCCAAATCTTCAATGAACGGGCCATCAAATGGTTCATCATGCTTCTTGAGCCCTTTTGTCTCACTAAAATCTTCCTTATGCTCAAGTGAGACTACACTAGGAGATTCTTCACCCTCAGAGTCAAAGAATTCATTATCCTCATTTATAAATGTCTCAAAATTGATTGTCATTTCTTGGTTCAAAGAGACATATTTTTCCTCGCTCCCTGGCTCGGGGATCTTGGGTGAATCAATCGATTCATCCTTAATGGGTTGCTCTAGCCGAATCGGGTCATCTCCAATTTCAGAATATGTATCCCCCCCGACAGGTGCCTGAGCGGGTTTAGACATTGGCTCTCTTAAAGGGGGTTCATCTTGAGAATCATTCCATGATTTGACTAGGGCAACCACAAATTTCATCCTCCACCCTGATAATTTCCCAAGAAGAAACTCACCCAGGTCCCTATCCCTAACATTTTGGAGCAAATCCAATAGAGAACTATTAAGTTCATCAATCATTTTGATCATAGGCTCCAATGCTTCAATGCATGGTGCTAGCTGAGCTTCTAAAGATTGTATAGTGTTCCTCAAATTAGCCAACACCCTATTCCGGATCCGATGCACCAGAACCGACTGGTTCGGTTCAGGGTTGGGTGGGTTCAGGTTAAATCTAGGGGAGTTAAGATATCGAGGTTATTGGGTCCCTCCCTGATAGTAGGTCATCTTGGGTTGTTCAAAGAATGGTGATGACCTATTTTCAATGGAATACTGGGGAGGGTAGGCGTTATAATCAGCATATCCTTCATGGTTGTAGATCTGATTAGGTTGATCATCAAAGGGTAGAGATCTATAATCTTTGTAACTCTGGGAAGGATAATAATCATAGTCTTGTTGTCCAGGGTTAGGCCATGGACACTGAGGTCTACATTCATATCCCCAATCAAAGTTATCCTGGCTAATGGATGGGTAATTACAAGTCAAGTCAGTATAGTATTCATCTTGGGGATAAGTAGTGGTAGGAGGATAGGATGGGAAATGCGTGTAAGAAGTGGAAGGATACATGGTAGAATAGGAGGGAAAACAGAAGAGAGAAAGGTGCCCTGCAATACAATCAATGAACCCTGTCCTTATGTGGGTAGACTAATGACCTATAGACTCCCAGGACCCATCTTGAGATTATAAACGATTTGGTTTACTTTTATCTGGTCAATCCAACCAGTTAGGAGGGACTAGGGAGAAGGTTCTTCCTTTCGCTTATGCCTCCAGTTCCTAGTGTACCCCCCAGCCATGGTCGTTTGATGCTACTCCCTTAGCTAGACATCAGATGGACCAGCAGAAGCAGATTAATAAAAAAAAATCTCAGTCTGAGCCTCGAAGAGCGAATCAATCCTTAAGGCCAACATCTACTTAGTTTTAACTAGGCTTAGGATGATTGTGCCCTTGAAATGTGATGGGCCCTTTAGATGGGTTGTGCCCTTAATGATCAGTTAAAATGTGTGTGTGCACAACTAGGGTTTGCAAACAAGGTTATTTGATGATGTGTCTTTTAGGGTTCAACCTTATTTAGTAGCTTTTAGTGTTTGATCTTTAGGTATATTCAATCAAGGTTCAGTAGAACACTCCAAGTTTTGCAAGCAGGGGTGATGATATGTTCCTTTAAAAGTCAAAAATAATGTGGAGTGCCTGGCTCAGCCCTAAGAATCAACCCTACGTGGCAAGCTACTTGATGGATTAGTTTTTATCTTAAGTGGTGTGACCCAAACTGTTCAATCAATTGGCCTATTGCACCACTTAGTTAAGACACACAGAAATGTTTGACCTATTCAAATTTCTACTCACTTATTTGTGTGTTGAGTTAAGTGTATCGGGTCCACAGGTCAGATCCTAGTTAAGTGGTAGAATCGATGTGATTGTGCGCCTTAGGGTGAGAAGTTGTGGGTGTTAAGTGTGTAGCTTTCAGAAAATCCCACAAGAGAAGAGTTTTTCTTTTATTTTTTTATATATGAGAGGGTGAGATGAGTGAAGGTGGCAAACAAACAACCAAATCTATCCTAGGGTTTATAGAAAGCACCTAAGTTGATTTGGGTTTGAGTTATTAGTGTGGTGAAACGAACTAGGGTGGGGGTGGTGGGGATAAACTTACAGAACCTTCATTCGCACTTTTCTCTAATCTGACCACTTTGGCCTACCTTGGAAGAGTACCTGCAATCACAGTAAGATCAGAGAAAAAGTGAGATAAAAGTTAGGTAAGGCGAAAAAAAATATGAGAAAAATCAAAGAGCATTGCCTCATCGGCAATGGCGCCAAAATGATCGAGGCGTGTTTCACGAATTAAAATCAGGGTTTGGAGGACCCGTTGTCGTAGCTCGCTAAATGCGTCTATCAAATAAAATTTATAACCAAAACTCAAGAAGTGAGCCCCAGGTCGAACACAGGGAGGAGAAGGTTTGATTTTATGAAATCCATGTTTTGCTTTATTTCTTTTTTTCATTTTTATCTTTTCTAATTTTTTTTGGTATTTTTATTGGGTAAGAGATTAGGTCGATGTAAATTTTATTAACTTCCAAAAATATAAGAGAGAGAGAGGGGGAGAGAGAGAGAGAGAATCATCTATTTATCAAGAATTGTTTGTTACAACTACAAAAGCGGAAAATCTATACTAGGAAAGCGTAAAAAGATAGAAAGAGTTGAGAGAAATCCCCCTCGACATTGGTTGGTGAACAACTCACTCTGACATCGCCTAGGAGAAGATGGAGAGGAGTGGGATGAAGGAGGATGGAGATGGAGGATGAAGGGTGGGGTAGGATGGCGTCGCGGCAAGGATCTTCTTCCCAAAGGGCGGTTGAGGACGGCCATGGGATGCTCCACGAATTGGGATCAGGGGAGGGAAAACTATTTAGTGTTCTACTCTAAAGGAGGATCCCGGGCTTGGGTCAAGCTCTCTCCAGAGCCTTGGAGGTGGTGAAAGGAAGAAAGGAAGAGATGAAGAAAAATGCGAGGGGTAGGGGTCCTTTTATTGTGGAAGATAGAATCAAGTTCGTATATAGGACATTTAGTGACGGTCATAAAACTCGCTAAAGATCTGCCGCAAACGTCGATGAAGAAAGCCCACCCACCACTGCATTGGCACGCGCTCTGCGCACCCTTGTCGTGCACCTCCTCGCGCGCACCTATGTGCGCCGCCGTTGCACATGCGTGCCTCTATGCACGTGCATGCACCTGCACTGCTGTGAGCATGCGATGATGCGTGCGTGCACATGGGCGACCTGGGTTGCACTACGTGGCACGATGTGGGTTGTCCATCTTCTTTCTGTTATAGGGGTTGCTATAGAGGTTGGATTGAGTCAATTTTCGTGCCATTGGGCTACGATCATCGACCCGAATCCATCCACATGGTCAAATTTGTCGTTTGAAGCTCCAAATTACGTCACCTAGTCCCTTGGCCGTTGATCTTCCTCAGACTACATATGGTGCTACGGGACTCTGATCAAGGTAATTTCGGAGCCGTTGGACTCCGATCGTCGTCTTAATCAGATCCATACAATCGGATCGTCAATCTGAGGCTCCAAATTAAATCTCCTTCTCTCTTGACCATAAAAAGGATGCAATTAACCTAAAATATACACAACTACTCTAAATCCAGAATGATGCATGCTATGCAGTATTTATAATATGGAATGCAAATCTAAGCCTAGGAACATGCATAAATAGGCATTTTAACCTAAATAGATGTGTCTATATCAGCAGCATATGCATGTACTATTCTTAAGTTAAGCTAGGATCTAGCTTAATTTAGATTGATTAAGTCCTATGATTGCTGCGCAATTAAGGGGGAGAGTGGGACTCTTAAATTTCACTAGTTCTTTTCATAAGTGGTACAATCACACTTGTCTATTTTCTCTCCAATTGTGTGAAAAACTCAGGCTAGCTCGACCCAGGTAATTATAGGGTAACCCACCTATGATCGTGGAACTTGTGGGATTTCCGACAATCTATTCATTATTGCTATTTAATTTAGTAACCATCAAGCAGCTATTGAAATAAATACTAGCATGACAAATGTGCATTACACCTCCAGTCAATGGGGCCATATTGATGAGTCACCAGATTCTTGAGTGCACCAAGATGCGGAATCATGGTGAATCTGCAAAGACTAGCCAGGATCGTAATGGAAGCCACTAGTTTCGTGGTGAATCAGCAAATGGGAAGAAGAAAACTGAAAAGTGGCGCTCACTAGTTAATGGAAGCCAATGTCCATACAATTGGATTCTGTCAAGACTAATAAGAGTCTTAAATACAATGGAATAGTCCTAAATAGCGAGAAATCTACCAATGATCTTCTCAAGAAAATAGCAAGTTGTTATTAAGGTTCATCAAAAACACCATATACACAAGTATAAAAAAGTAAAATTGAAAAGGTCAAACAATGCAACAATGCACGCATTACTATACACATTTATGCCATTATTTTTTCTTTTTAAGTGAGAGGGACAGGGCATTTATGATTCCAAATAATATAACTACCATGGGAGTAAGGACAAGAAATTACACTCTAAAAGTAGGTAGTACAACCGAAAGTAGAATAAGCATGCAAGATCAAGCACTAGAACCATTTTGAGGCGTCACTACAATCCCAGTTGGCTTCATTTCATGCATGGGCTAAACTTGTTTTTCTAAAAGCTGATTATATAACATGATTTGGTTCTTCAACATCAGCCTAACAAGATATGCCTTGAAAAATTATTCAAAAAAAATTCTTGATTTTTTTAGAAAGGAACATAATTCTCTACTAAAAGAAGTTCACGATCATAGAGTCAAATGAGCACTTATAAGTAACCGCTGAGAGTAAGTTATCTAAAGCAGGTTAGCCAATGAGAACTGCTTGAATCATTCTATGTGCCTATAATGCATTTCGTCGAACTTGTGCACATGATTATATCATCATCAAAAGCACACATAAATATAAACTACAATGATCTACACATATTGAAAATAAAAAAGATGAACAGATATGCAAGAAAGCACTTCCACTTGAACTCAACAAACCACCTGTCAACTAACTATAAACCCAACAATATGTTACTATCTTGATATAGACTAGAGATGTAAAAGCTAGGTTATGTTTCGACAATATAGTTGTTCAATATATGTGAAACATAGGTTATTGTCAACAAACCAATTGTTGTTAGCTGTGGGCCTTATACTTGAAATTTTCAAAACTGGGTGAAGATGCTCACTATTCATGGTTTATAAATATCCCTTATCCATATGCAAGATTACATGGCATTCCAGTTCGCTAGATTCCATTTGTACCTTACAACACAACAAACTATGGACAAAATCGTGCTGGATGAAAATTTTCTAATAATAAGGGGGTTCAAGTTCATGTGATAGAGCTTAGGAAGGACAAATTCTTTCACCATAGGGGTTACTGATGCGCACATTCATGCCGTGGTGGGCTAGAGAGGAAGAAATATTGTGGAAATTACTCAGGCCAGTGAAGCTTAGATAAAGATTTCAGATAGAGGCGATTTTATAACAGGAACTGACAAGAAAGTAACCATTAGTGGTACATAAGAAGCAATCCACCCTATACTGGATATGAACATGTAGAGCATATCTGTTAAGACCGAATGTTGGTGGCATTCACTTTTTTTGTGGAAAATTAGATTGTTGGGAAAGTCAAATAGTGCAAAATCAGATTGTTGTGGAAAATCATCACTGGTATAGGAGTAAGATTTGAACTCCAAGTTAAGTTGAATGTGGTTTTCTTGGTTGAGAAGATGTTTTGTTAGGCACGCATCAGGAATCTTATGGATGGGATTTTCTTTGTTGTTAGTGGGTTTTTTTGGAAGACTTGAATGATTTGCTCCAAAACATAGGTAGCATTTTATTATTTTTTTAAGAAACCCAACATATATCTTCCAACAATATGAAAGTAATCTTCTTGATGGCATAAGGGCACAATGTCTTTGTTTGGGCTTGATGAGAACCTCATCATGAACCCTAACTAGCACATTTTGACCTAAATAAGTGTACAAAAAGCTCCTACAAAACCTAAGGGAAAGCCTAGATTAGAGAATTGTAAATTTAAGTATAAACAATTCACAATGGGTAAAACTACAAATTTACCAATGTAGTACATAAATGGATTTTTAAGGGTCTAGACACAGGTCAAGTGGGCTTAATAAAAAAGAAAGTGGGATGCTTTGGTTTCAAAAGGGTTTTAGCGGCATCTAGGAATTAAATGACAGTCTATAACCCTAAAATAAACCCACTTCAATTTACAAAGTTTCAGGAAAGATAAAAATCAATTAAACCCTCTAAAATTCGTAAAAAAATACCCCCTAGGGTTTAGAACTTTCAATTTGGCCATTGGAACCTGTCTTGACCTAGATTGAGAACCACACCCAATTTTTGACCTAATCTAGGTTTTTGTGCAAATTGACCGGTCAAACATGGTCAAACCTAAAATCAAACTTCACCATTGGATTCCTTAGTTCCAAATTAAGTTTGTAGCAAAATTTGGACCTAAGGGAAGGAAATTTTCACCTACTTTACAAATTGGTCCTCAAGAATTACTTTTTGACCCTTAACTTTTTGAACCCTTGCACTTAACCCCTCAACTTTTCCTTCATTCTTTTAAAACTGGTCCCTTTGCCACCCGCAGCGGCAACCCATGCCTCTGGCGACTTTGCGCGGAGGATGGCGTCGCGTAGGGTATGGGGACCAGCCCTAGAAGCGAGAGGAGGGTCCCTTGCATTGTCTTCTTCCGCGTGGACCCCCTCCCATGCCCTGCCGACACCCATACCTCTCGTGCGAATGCGTGAGAGGCATGGGTCTCTTTTCCGACCATGTCTCTGGCGGCCTACCCACACCTCCTCCTCGTGTTTCCCTCCTCGCCGACACCTATTTAAGGAGCGGCAGGGGCTACCGTTTGAAGCAAGCTTAATTTGGCCAAAGAACTCCACCAAATTTGTCTCCTCTTGACTCCGGCCAACAGCCCAAAGCTTCCGGCAACTCTTCCTCCCTCTTCTCGTAGCTCTGCCACCATACCAATGGTAGAGCCAGCTCCACCATTCTCCTCCGTGCCACACCATATCAGCTGGCACTCTCCGACCCCTTCTCCTAGTCGCCGCCCCCTCCTTTGGCACCTTCGTCTCCGACGACGGCAAAGACGTGCCGATCACCATCTCCTCCCTTTCGTCCGCTTAGCTAGGTAAAAACTCTTCCTGTTACTCTCCCCTTTATTTCCCCCTATTAATTTGTCGTTTCGACCCCTCAACGCCAGTGTCCACCCTCACCATCTCTACCTCCTACCACCAACTCCGACGAGGTCATTTCCCCACCACAGACCACTCCACCCCTTTCCAACCGGTCCCTGAGCTTCACCACTTCCCATTAACCACCTCTCACCCTTCCACCGATCACACCACCCACTGAAACTACCTCCCGAACAAACCCATCCTCATGGCCGCAGAGCGACCTAGGCACACACACCCAGGCCACCCCGCGGCCATCCAACCCCTGCCTCACCTTCGACGTGATACGATGAAGGTTTTCTGATGTTCTGATGGAGCCGCGAGGCAGTATTCGTGCTTTCAGGTTCTGCATGCTAGCCGCCATTGCCGCCGAGCTTGGAGTGAGCTTGCTAGCAGCTCCAGGCCTCTGCAGCCCCAGATGGGAGTACCAGGCTACGCGGGAGAGACTCACGCATGGTCCCAGGTCCCCAATCGAAGGCAAGAGCTCGTTTATCACTGCAATCACGAGGACTCCTGCTGCGGGTGAAGGCACAAAATAAAAGTCCCACCTCGTAAACATCTGAGCGTGGCACTTCGAATAAATTGAAAAATTGTATTGGGCTTATCACCTTCGATACACAGGGGTCAGGTCCCTTGCCTACACACGCAGCGCGTCGCGTGCTTGCACCCTCCCTCGCCCGCACTCACGCCCCGCGGGCCTGGGCCAAACCTGATTACCCGACCAAGCACTCCTCTCCCACCATCGCATGCTGGTGGGCCTGGTTCAGGGCATGTACACCCGACCTATATACTCGCGAATGCTTTGGGAGCAAACCTTTGAGAGAGAAATAGAGAGAGAGAGACATGGGGCGGGTAGGGGTTAGGTTTTGCCTAACCTTGTAATGTGCAGGGAAGCAAGAGAAGAAGAAAGGAGTGGCTGAGGACTTAGCCGCACAGAGCAGTAGAAGTTGAAGAAGCAGGAAGAGGAGGGAGCACAGCAGAGAAAAGAAGAAGAGAAGAAGCAGCCAAGAGCTACAATAGTAGAAGGATCTGAAGAAGAAAGCCAAAGGAAAGGAGGAGGGAAGCCTGCCGCACAGAGGAAAGAAAGAAGAAGAAGGCCGAACAGAGAAGAGAAGATGAAGAAGCAAAGAGGAGAAGAGCCTGCAAAGGCACTGTAGCAAGAGGCAGATAAGGCGTTTGAGAAAGAAAAGGGCAGAGAAAGAAGAGAAGGAAGAGAGAAGAGAAGAAAGAAAAAGAAAAGAAAAGGATTTTTGTTCACTCTCTCTCTTTAATTTTTGTAAAGTAGTATATTTAATTTGAATTTTTATGCTTCTGGAATTAAGTTTGCTCCCTAAGTTCGACCTTGGAGTATTGTAAATTTCGAGTGACAAATAGAAATAAACTGATCATCGTTTTTCGTAACATGCTACAACGAATATATTTTTAAAATCGACGAAAGACGCTCATCAGTTTTTGGCACCGTTGCCGAGGAGCAACGGGCATTGTAGAAGCTATTAAATCACAATCTCTGATTTACTGCTGACTTAATCTCTTCTCTTTTGTTGTGCATGCACAGGAAAACAAGAAGGAACAAGCAGCCGCACAACAACCACACCAAGGGACAAGTAATTTTCTATCCTCTCTTTTAAGCCCCTAAAATTCTAAAGAGGAAGAAAAAGAAAAGCAATCTTGGGGTTAGCTATCTTTCATACATTGTAAATCACAAGAGTTGACTGTTTTTCAATTTCAACACATTCTATCTGTATATCCACTAAAGGTAATTAGGGCTAAATCCTTCTTGCTTGAGCCCTAGTTACTTAATCTTGAGCCAACTAACTGGACCAATTAGAGCCAACATAAGATTCTAAGCTAGGGTTTTAGAGACACACCTTCTAATCAAGAATTGAAAACCCCCAAAAGAAGTATGCCTAAGCCATTGCTTGAAAAGATCTATTAAGAGAAACCCTAAGCAATCTGGCTCTTAAGTCACTTGAACCCTAAAAGAAAGGACCTAATAAGCTCTCATAGGAACTAATAGGTGAAGTTGATCCCTTGAATCAACCAACCTTTAAATTAGGTTACTTTTTCACACAAGAAGTTAAAGTTCTAGTGAAACCCTAAGCACCTTGATCCTAATTAAAATTGGTAGACTTAAGAGGTCAAGGTCCCCATTCTGGTCTACCTAGAATCTTAGTGACAGGAGAGGTCGGGTGGGGGAAACCCTGTAACCCGTTGGGGTGCTCTACCATGTAGGGGTCTTCGCGGGACACCCTCTCTGGCTACCCAGGTAATTCTCAGGTGGACGACCTTCTGATTAAGGGGTATCATCCGCCTCGAACCTCTATGGTCACCCAACATTTTGGGCATCTTGATTGGGTCCAGCACCTGCTAATCTCGCCCAATCCATCAGTGCATGTTCGGTAGGAGGTCCTTGAAACCTCCTCTAGAAATTCACTCTCCCCGAGGCCAAGCTTCGATACCCTTGTTTGTGCAACAACTGGCATGCTCCCGTGTGTGTGTTAAGAAGTGTCGTTATAGTCGCACTTGCAACGCCGATTTTAAAGTAAAGAAACAGAGGTGAGTCTGAGTGTCGATCTCAGGGAGGCATGAAAATCGGATTTTTCTTATCACTTGTCACGGAAATTGCAGAGTTTTACTTGCGAAAGGTGTGGTTGAAAAGCGAGAGAGAGATAGAGAAAGAGAGAGAGATGTGGATTCCCTACTCGGAGGGGGTGAGATCAGCGTGACGTAAAAAATGCGGAATATAATGTAAAGCAATCTCACAAACAATCAATCGCACAATGTACACAATAATTTTTAGGTGGAAACCCAAATCGGGTGAAAACCACCACCTAACCCTCTTGAGTTAGGATTTTCTGATCAACCAAGTTGATCAAATCCACTAAACAAATCACTTAAACGAGGGTGATTCAACCTCAATTACAACCACGCTACAAGTGCGAGGGTAGCATTCCTCAACACCTTCTCTTCACGAGAAGGATTTTGTCCCACGAAGGAGACGGGAATTCGCAAAGCGAATACCCAACCAAATAACAAAGTAAAATAACAAATCTAGTCCTATAGAGCCAACAAGATTTAAACCTAGCTTCTATAGGAATTAGGAAACTCCCCTTTGCAAGGAGTGCGTCGAATCGATGACACGGGTGCATGAGCCACACGACGGTGCCATGTCGCTCTCGTGAACTACGGCGGGAGAGCGGGTGCACGAAGGCTTGATGCTCTCAAGATGTAGAACTGGAGCTTGGAGAGCAAGAGCTTCTTTAGGACACAAAAGAGTTTGAAAGTGTATTACAAAGTGTTTCTTGTGTATCTAGGTGTATATTAGTGTGTAAAAGGTTCCCCTCTATTTATAGAGGCCATAGGAAGGCTTTGGAAGGCTTAGGAAAGCTTCCATAGTCGTTGGGTGCAAAGCCCAAGAAAATCAGGCCGAAATCAGGAACAATGATTGCACTGACAGGCTTATCAGACGTCTGATCCTGGCATCAGACATCTGGAAGATCACTTTAAGACGTCTGAAAATAAGGTCAGACGTATGATTTTGTGTGGGTCTCTTCCTGACTTGGATCAGATCTAAACAGGGTTTTAGTGCAAGTGCATCAGATGACATACAGGATGTTTGGCACTATGTCTGGTCGTCTAGAAACCTACTTTTTCGTGGGAATGGATTTCGAAGAGAGTGCAACGGCTATAAAATCTCTGAGAAGAGATTTTGGGTCAGCCGAGGCAAAACAGTCATATATCAGACGTCTGGAAAGGCTTAAGGACGTCTGATAGGGCTCTAACGGTCATATCCTTGAGTATCTGCTAAGCCAGCCAACGGTCCACTAATTGGACATCTGGCAAGTCCATCAGATGTCTGGACTAAGGTCTGGACGTCTGATTTCATCAGACAGAACAACAAGTCTAGCCTAAATGTTTATCAGACGTCTGAATCAACAGTCAGACGTCTTAAAATACATTATCAGACATTTGATTTTGGAATTAGACGTCTGGAAATGTTGTTTGAACCTTATCTTGGTTTTCTAAGTTTTCTACAGAAAACCTAAGTATCCTAGGGTTGTGCTAGTGTTCTTAGGACTACTATTAGGGTACTTTGAGGCTCTTTAACATGAATCTAAGTAACAAAAATAAAGAGCAACAAAAGAAACGAAAAATACAACGAATACAAGAGAAGGAAATCTATCCTATTCTTCATCTCCTTCCTTCTTCAATATATCGCTCCTCGCGAATCTCTTCTGTTCTCCATCAAGCTCCTCCAATCCGTCCTGGATGCGAGCTCGAACTTCATCTAATCACGTCTCCATTTGCAATTGTCATGAAATCTAAGACTCCAAGTGCAAATGTTAAATGACACGTGTTTTGTTATCATCAAAACAAATGATTGTGGTGCTCTAGCACCAACAAGAGAGAGATTAGGGTTAGAGTTTTTTCTTGCTTGATCATGCAACTTAAACAGGAAATAAAGTAAACACTAAGCAGAAAATAACTTCATTAATCATGCAGCTTTAGTTCACAGCTTACAATATTAAATACATGCTTAAACAAAAGTAACGGACAGCTTAAAAGAGAGGAAGAGAGAGAGAGAGGGGGAGAGCAGCGAGGTAGCCACGGAGGTGGAGAAGGCTCCATCAGCAGCTCGTCGTCTCCGGCGATTACAAGAGGGCCTAAAGCTAGCTAAGAGAGGGGTAGAGTAGTTGCAAGGGAAGTGAATGCCTTGAATGAGTGGTTGGAGGGGGTTTAAATAGGGAGAAGGGCTTTCTAAAAGAAGAAGGGTTTTAGCATCGTGACGTCAAGGGCTTTCTAAAGGAAGAAGGGTTTTAGCGTCGTCCCGGACGTCGCTAAAACCCTTCTTCCTTTAGAAAGTACTTGACGTCGCTAAAACCCTTCCAAAAGCATTGGTGAAGCCCTCCAGACCGTCGGTCACACGCCCGCGCCGTTCTTCTTCATGCCTGATCTATGGCCACTGCGTGAGAGCCATTCGATCGAAGATCGGATGGCCGAGATCCTCCCTCGGGCGCGCTCGGATCGCACCTGGGGCATGCGTGTGGGCGAGCGTCATCTCCCGACGTGCGCGCACGCGTGGGCACTCGCTGTCTGAGGGAGCGCTGCGTGGCGCGATCTCCGCCGCCTGCTGCTGATCGGGTGGCCCAATTTCACCGTGCACTTCTTTGTCTTCAATTCCTAGCACCCCACGGCTTGAACCCGTGTCGCCTGTGTGCGGGCATGGGCGCTCACCACTACTTTGTCGCTTGCTACTTTATCGCTACTTTGTCGTGGCGATAGCGGCAGTCGCGCGGTTCTCGGCCGTACGATCGAAGATCGACGGCCGAGATTTGATCTCAGCTGAAGGAGGAAGTGGCGCGCGGTGAGCGGGGGTTGACGTGGTGCAACGAGGGCCGTTGATCATCAGATCAACAGTCAGAACTTCTTGGGCCCATTGTAGGAGCTCCGGATGTCGGATTTGGCTGATCTTAAGTCCGTTGGACTCCGTTCGTCGTTCTGAATCCTTCCGTGCGGTCCGATTGCTCATCTGAGGCCTTCTTTGACAAGTGCTTACACAAATGGCCATTAATACAATTTTATAAGCAATCTTGGTATATGATGCATGCAACGCTCCTATTCTACTTATGTTGTGCCTTTTATTCTTAAAATGGGCCCTATTTAACAGAATTATCACCCCCATATGCAGTGTTATCAACAACCTCTTTACATAGACCTCTCTTCTGATTCTGAACCTAATTCCCCCTCTTCTTCCACAATGGCTCAACCTGTTGAAGAAAAGAATAATCTTGAGCACTAGCTCCAGCGACTCAATGATCTCTTCCAAAACTTCATGAATCCATCGCAGCGCCCCATGATGCAAGATCACTATAATCCCGCTGTGGTGGCAATTGAGCCTCGAGTTAGAATCCTGACTGGAGGACTGGATTTCGAACTAAAGCCCAACATGATTCATGCCATACCCAAATTCTATGGGCTTAACTCTGAAGAGCCCTTCCAGCACATCAAACAGCTTAAGCATCTGGCTCAGACCTTCGGGTCAGATGCATAGAATCGGGATATCCTACTTATGAAGATGTTCTCTTTCTCCCTTATGGACAAGGCAGCCCATTGGTATCAAACACAGACCTGCCTGATGAACACTTTTGAGGAACTTCAGTTCGAGTTCTTGAAGAAGTTCTTCCTCGTTGGTAGGACCGATGCCTTGTGCCATCAGATTACTCACTTCACGCAATAGATGGGAGAACCTCTTCACCAGGCATGGGATTGTTTTCAGGATCTCATGAGAAAGTGCCCCCATCACGGAGTTCCTAAATGGGAACAAGTCCAGTCTTTTTACTAGGGACTCCGTGAGGATATTAGACAGTTCGTCAATGCAACTTGCGGAGGAAATATCATGGGTCAACATGAGGACACCGTGTGGGAGATTCTCGAGAATATGTGCGAGAACTCCATCAACAATGACTCCATGGGATTATTTGACCAGACGAATACCCGCGCAGCAACAAACCTTAGGGGAGCACATGAGACACAGGGCCTGTCCTCATCAGTCGACTTAGAATTAATGGCCAGTCGATTGGACAAGGTTTCAATTATCAAGAAGAAGGTGTATGAGCTGACTCAGCACTTCAAGCGATCCACCTCTACGCAGAACTCCTTCGCACAGCCCCCTCCCGCACGGGAAACTGTGTAGAGTATTTTCCACCGACCTTCTCCTGGGATGGACTTGTATCCACCCCCATCTGACTCCAGGACTGGAGGGACCTCCGATCCTTTCTATTCTTGTTGAGGGAGCCCTAGTCCCCCATTCTCCGACTTTTCTGTGGCTCCTCAGACCTGCGAGGACCTCAACGCCATCCAGAATGACCCATTTTCCAGCACCTACAATCCTGGATGGCAAAACCATCCCAATTTCTAGTGGGTGGGAAATTCTCAAAATCCAAGACCACCCTTGCAGCCCTGCCCACAAGCCCCTCATCCTTATCAGCTGCCTCAGCCTCGGCCCAACCCCACCTATCCATCCGGGCCCAACCAAGATCAAATGTCCCTTATCCTCCAGACTTTGGCTGACATTCAAAGAATGAATACAGCTATCCAAAAGCAACACAAGGACGAAATCACTGAGGTCTGCAACCAACTTGCCCAGTTGGCAAATTCTCGCCAACCAGGCACACTTCCTTCTCAGCCTCTTCCTAACCTGAATAGCGTGCCGACCCAGTGGCGCGTTATGAACCCAAACCTGAGCCAAGCACACTTGGTCTATCAGGCCCCTTCTATTCCTTCACCTGACGGGATGAAAGCTTCAACCTCCTTTGCGGGTTACCAACAACAGCAGCCCATCCTACCAACCCCTAACCAGAACCAGGCAGGAATAAATTCTGTAACAACCCGTAGTGGTAAGGCAACACAAGATCCACCTTATCCAGATCACTCCAAGCCTGGTAGTGACCCAAACCATAGGATAGTCATCCAGAATGTTCCTATCCCTATCCTAGATCAAAAACCTAGACCTATCCTAGAGGAACCAACCAAGGTTCCATTTCCCGAGGCTTTGACTAAGGGAAAGCGGACAACTAAACCCGTGGCTCCTGAGGAGGACCTGATCAAGCTCTTTGAGCAGGTCCAAATAAACATCCCCTTGATGGATGTGATTTGCCACATACCGGCTTACGTATGATTCTTGAAGAACGTGTGTACACCTCAGCGTAAGTCGAGAACAAAGAGTGGGAGTCCAATTGTATTGTCAAAGTAAGCCAGCTCTATAATCCTGAGTAGACTCCCTCCCAAGGCAAAAGACCCAGGCACTCCCCTGATTTCATGTAAGATTGATGAAACCCAGTTTGATAGAGCACTATTGGACCTAGGTACCTCCATAAACTTAATACCCACATCCCTACTTAACCATCTAGAAGAATCTGAGCTAAAATCGACCAAGGTGACATTGTAGTTAGCAGATCGATCTATCAAGTCACCTAAGGGAATTCTTGAGGATGTTATTGTGAGGGTGAGAGATTTCTACTTCCCTGTAGATTTCATAGTTTTAGATATGGATGCACCTGAAAACCCAAGGGATACACCAATCATACTAGGGAGACCTTTTCTTGCCACTGCAACGGCCAACATAAGTTGTGAAGAGAGCCCAATAGAACTAAAATTTGGGAATCAGACTCTCAAAATTGATATCTTTAAGGCCCAACAAGGGATCAATTGTGGTGTCATTGAACAAATTTGTGATATTAGAGCTGTGGTTGATGAACCACAACTTGAGGACAACATGATCATTCCTCATCAACCACAAGAACATCTTGAACCGCAATTAGAGGAGTCAGACCTTCATCTAGACAAACCTATAACTCCTACCCTTGTACCCCACACTCACTCTGAACCACTTGTTGCTGCTGATAACCCCATTCTTGAACTCAAACCCCCTCCCGATCATTTAAAATACATCCTTTTGGGTTCTAATCAGACATTTCCTGTGATTATAAACTCCAAACTCACACCAGATCAGGAATCCCATCTGATTACTGTTCTCCAGCAACATCGCAGAGCCATTGGTTGGACTCTTGATGACTTGACTGGAATAAGTCCCTCTTATTGCACACACCGTATCTATTCTGAAGATGGCACACGGCATTCACGTGAGATGCAGAGACGTTTGAATCCCAATCTGCAGGAGGTCATAAAGAAGGAGATCATTAAGTGGTTAGATTCAGGGATCATCTACCCGATCTCCGACAGTCGTTGGGTGAGCACCATCCAAGTTGTGCCTAAGAAGGCAGGGCTCACCACCATCACGACTGAAATTGAAGAGGTCATACTTACCCGTATAGCCAACTCGTGGAGAGTTTGCATAGATTATCAAAGACTCAATTCCTCCACGAAGAAGGATCATTTCCCACTACCATTTATTGATCAGATTCTCGAGAAGTTAGCGGGAAATAGATTCTTCTGCTTCCTTGATGGGTACTCCGGTTACAACCAAGTGGCGATTCATCCAGAGGACCAAGAGAAGACCACATTCACCTGCCCCTTCAGGATGTACGCGTTCCGAAGGATGCCTTTCTATCTCTGCAATGCACCCGTGACTTTTCAGCGGTGCATGCTTGCCATATTCTCTAATATGGTAGGTGATTATCTGGAAGTCTTCATGGATGACTTCTCAATTTTTGGGGCATTATTTGATGATTGCCTCCAGCACTTTGTTCACATAGTCAGGCATTGCAATGACGTAAATCTGGTTCTTTCTTGGGAAAAGAGCCACTTTATGGTGCCTGAGGGGATTGTCCTGGGACACTTAATTTCTAAGAGAGGCATCCAGGTGGATCGAGCCAAGGTTAATTTGATTTCTAGACTTCCTATGCCTAGCTTGATCAGGGACATTCGATCTTTTCTTGGGCACGTCAGTTTTTATCGTCGTTTCATTCCTGATTTCTCAAAAATCGCATATCCCCTGACTACACTTCTCTCCAAGGATGTACTCTTTGAGATTTCCAAGGAATGCACTCAAGCTTTTGAGAACCTTCATGACCGAGTCACCCAAGCCCCGATCCTACAGTCCCTTGATTTGTCTCAACCCTTTGAGATCATGTGCGATGCATCTGACTTTCCTGTTGGAGCAGTTCTGGGGCAGAAAGTTGACAGGAAACCGTGGTCATCTACTACGCTAACAAGACACTTGACGAGGCTCAGCGTAACTACACGGTTATAGAGAAAGAGCTGCTAGCGGTAGTATTTGCCCTGGAAAAATTCAGATCTTATCTCCTGGGTTCCCATGTCATAATCTACTAGGATCACACAGCTGTGAGGCATCTCCTTGCAAAGAAGGACGTGAAGCCTCGATTAATCCGATGGATCTTGCTGTTGCAAGAGTTTGACCTCGAGATTCGGGACAAGGCAGGAAGACAGAACATGGTAGCTGACCACTTGTCTCGCCTTCCTTATGAGATCATTGACCCTTCTGGGCTCATCATGGAGCATTTTCCTGATGAGCACCTCTTGACTATTGGTACTAGGCTTCCTTGGTTTGCTGATATAGTAAACTACTTGGCATCACACCAGATCTCGTCTAATTGGCCGAAGGCCAAGAAAGACAAATTACGCTCCGATGCGAAGTACTACATCTGGGAAGGCCCGTACCTATTCTGCATAGGTGTTGACCTTGTCATCCGACGATGTGTCTCGGAGGGCGAAATCAATAACATTCTCTCCTTCTGCCATGACCAGGCATGCGGTGGCCACTTCTCTGGGCACAAAACCACATCAAAAATCCTCCAGTGTGGTTTTTTCTAGCCCACTATCTTCAAGGATGCATACAGTCACTGTAAGGCATGCAGTCGTTGCCAAACTTTGGGCAACATGAGCCAACGTGATATGATGCCTTTACAGCCAATTCTCGTATGCGAGATTTTCGATATTTGGGGGATTGATTTTACGGGCCCCTTTCCTATTTCAGATGGCTTCGAGTACATTTTACTCACTGTGGACTACGTGTCCAAATGGATCGAAGCCATTCTGACCTGAACCTGTGATCACAAGATCGTCATCAAATTCATTCATCAGAATATCTTCTCATAGTTCAGGATCCCTCATGCGATCATCTCTAATGGAGGGACCCATTTTACCAATGCTCAGTTTAGGTCATTGATGACCAAATACGGGGTGTCCCACCGAATCTCTACTCCTTACCACCCTAGACTAATGGTCAAGCTGAGCTATCAAATCGGGAGATCAACAAAATCCTACAGGTTACTGTTCGGCCTGACAGGAAGGACTAGTCATCTCGACTTTCGGAAGCTTTGTGAGCTTATAGGACCGCCCACAAAACCCAATTAGGCATGTCTCCTTTTAGATTGGTGTATGGGAAGGCGTGTCACCTTCCCATTGAACTGGAGCACAAAGCCTATTGAGCAGTACGAAGCTGCAACTTAGATCTTTCTAAAGCTGGAACCCACAGAAAGCTTCAGATAAGCGAGATTGATGAATTATGCCTTGATGCGTATGAGAGCTCGCGAATCTACAAAGAGCAGGTTAAAGCCTTTTATGACAAGCACATATCTGGAAAGATCTTCCACCCTGGTCAGAAGGTCCTACTCTTCGATGACCGACTCAAACTCTTCCCTGGGAAACTACGATCCAAGTGGGTCAGACCATATCTTGTCCGACAAATCTTTGGAAATGGAGCAATCGAGATCAGTCCACTTAGCCACGATTCCGAACCTTTCGTCGTGAACGGTCAGAGACTCAAACCATTCATTGACGTAACCATTACAGATTTGGTTGAGTCATCATTTATCCTCCATTCTCCCTGAGCTTATTATGCCTAGTCGATGGCGTAAAACTCGACGCTTAATGGGAGGCATCCCGTCATTCTTTCTAAAAAACCCAAAACCTTTTCTGACATTTCTTTACACTTTAGGTTCATCCTTTAGGACAACCAACTTCACCTCAGGTACTCATACCTGAGATTGGAAATCGTCTGCAACAATCACCTCGACCCATCACTCACCAAATACCTGTCCTAATGTATGAACCAAGCTAAATAAAAACCCACCTAATGTACAATGAGGACATTGCAAATCTTAGGCATGGGGGGGTATGAAAGTGTAATGAAATAACATAACAAGAAAAGATTTCAACAAAAAGATCCGCATATACCAAAAAAAAAAAACTTTGAAGGGGGAAGAAAATGCTGGAAAACTTTACAGAAAGAGGAGGAGAAAAAGAGCAGAAAAATAAAAAGGAGCACAAAATGAAAGAGAAAAGGGATAGTCATTAGTAAGAAATTAAGGAATTAACCTAAGTTATAGACCACATTAAGGAAAAGAAAAACAAAAGTGCACAACAAGATTAGTAAGAACGCAAACCTTAGGCATTCTCAACTAGACTCTTAGTACCCGTTAAGATCTAGATATTCCTCAAGAGGTTGAGGAAAGTGAAAAGCTTAAGTATTAGGTCCAAGGCTTAGAGAGTATTCGGCCTCGTTAACTGACTTTCGATTTACGGGACTTAGTAAACTAAGCACCCAAATTATTCTACTTCTCTGCTTCTTCCTAAGTGTTTTGGGAATTTTTAGTGCAATTCTTGAGCTGGGTTCTGGACAACCAGTCGATGAGTAGTTACCACCGACAACTTGCCAGCCATACTCGTGCGACGAAGTGTGGCTTATTTCTTTTATTTTCTTTTTTCTTTCTTTTCTCCTTTTTCTTTTTCTTTTTCTTTTCTTTTTGACTTTCTTTTCTTTTTAAGTAGGTGGCTTCCTTGGTCTATGATTTACCTAAAGGCAGCAAGAAGAGAATGGTTCAGTGATTGGACTCTGGACAACCTACCTATAGGCTGTTACCCACGATAACTTGCCAGCCATATCACCCTAAAAGGTTCATTAGCTTCCTAATTTCCATTAAAATCATCGAACAACGAGTCGGTGACAAGATAGTGTGCAGATGCTTAGACTTAAAGTTCCCTCAAATCAGAGGGTGGGTTGATAAGTCGTGTACTTATCACCCAAACTTATTTAATCAAATTAAAATAGAATTCAGGATGGCGAGGACTTGAAAAATAAATCCATATTTTATTGGATACCGAGGCTGATTAAGCCCAAACACCTGAAGGGTCTTAGTGTTCAGATCCTATTGTAATATTTCCTAAGATTGAAAGGTCTTAATGTCCAAGTATTCTTTCCTAATTCAAAATTATATATATATATATAAATAAAAGAAAATAAAATGAATCAACGGAGCTAACGAAGTAATTCAAAGATGAATATCCACCCCCCAATGCCTATCTAATGCAATGTCCTCATTGTATTAAAAAGACATAAAACAGAGTGGAGTAGAGTAGAAAGCACCTGAATTATGTAAATAATAGGTCCGCTCTGAGATAAATAGAAACTATATAAGTGCTGAATTTAGTGCCTCCAGCTAGGCACACTATATAAAGAAGAGAAATAAAGAATTCACAGGTGCAGGTCAGAATCAGACTAAAAAGATGAAACCAAAGACCTGCCAGTAGATGTCCACAGATGTGGACCAAAGTGTGATGCAAACCCATACCCCATGGTCAAAAATATTTAAGGTTTTGGATAAAAATTACCCAAAAACTAAAATCAGTATGCAAGTGGGGTCGGGCTTACGATTTATGAGGATGCAACCCAAGACCAAAAAGTCAGGTTACAGAGAAATCAAGCTCCAAACGATAATCAATGAATGTGTTCTTGGGTTGGTCATCCTCAGTACAAATGTTGTAAGGGTCCTGGTTTGAAGGTTTCAGCTTAATTGGAACCCTTAGACTCGGTCTTCTACTTCATTTAGAGTTTGATTCCCAAATCAAAATTTTCCAGCTTCTACCCTCCTCATTCAGAATGTCAAATTCTCGGACCTCATGCATATTAATCACCCCGTCCAAGTCTAAAAGATGTGACTAAATCAGAATAAACTTGGGTCTAGTTATCTCAAAAATAGAATTGTCAGTAAGCTCAATGAGGTGTAACTGACAATTGGGGCATTGAATTGAATCCTTCAGAAAATGCGATTCTGAATCCGTTATGTGAGCCCCAATGAGATCAATTTTTTCAGTTATTGGGCTATCAAATGATTTAACCGATTCCGCAAGCCCAATCGTCTCACAGAAATCATGTTCTGTAAACTCACGTAAGACCTCACAATTTGATTCTTCACCCTCAGACTCAAAGAAATCTAAATCCGTATTGATGTACATCCCAAAATCATCCATCACTTTCTGGTCCATGGAGACATACGTTTCCTCGTACCCCTGCTTAGGGAGCTCAGGTGAAGAAATCGGATCATCCTTAATTGGTTGCTCTAATTCAATTTGGTCAGCCTCGTAACACGTGTCCCCCCCAAGAGGTGCCTGAGAGGGTTCTTACATTGGCTCTCCTGAAGGGAGTTCATCCTGGGAATCATCCCACGATTGAACTGAAACAACCACAAATCTCATTCTCAATTTTGCGAACTTCCCAAGTAGAAACTCACTTGGGTTCTTATCCTTTACATCCTGGAGCCAATCCAACAAATACTTCTTCAGATCATTAATCATTTGAATTAGGGGATCCAATTCTTCAATGCAAGGTATTGGCTGAACTTCTAAAGATTGTATGGTATTCCTCAAGTTAGCCAAAACCTTATCTTGAAGCTGGTTACCCTGAACCAAATGACTTGGTTCAGGGTTGGGCAGGTTTGGGATCAGTGTAGAGGAGTTAACGAATTGAGATTCGAGATACCCTTCCTGATAATAGGTCATTTTGGATTGTTCAAAAGGTGGTGATGACCTAAAGGCTGTGTAATCAGAGGATGGGTAAGGATCAGTGTATCCTTCTTTATTGTAGATCATATTAAGTTGTTCGTGAAAGGGTGGCGATCTAGAATCGATATGGCTCGAAGAAGGATAGAAATCACAATTATGGTGTTCAAGGTTTGACCTCGAACATGGAGGTCTGGAACTGTATCCCCAATCCGAGTTATCCCAATAAAGAGAGTTGATTACAATAAGAGTTAGGATAATCGTTATGTTGAGAATAAGTCATAACACGAGGAAAAGAGAAGAAATACATGTAGAATGTGGAAGAATTCATGACAAATGGGAGGAAGAAAGGCGCCCTACAATACAAACAATCAAACATGTCCTTAAGTGGGCTAGCCTAAAGACCTACAAACTCCCAGAACCCGTCTTGAGATAAAGAAATGATTTGATCTACTATTCGTTCAATCCAACCAGTTAGAGGGAGGGACTGGGGAGAAGGTTCTTTCGTTGGCTTACACCTCCGGTTCCTACTGTATCCCCCAGGCACGATCGTTTGAATCTGCTCCCCTAGCTAGACATCAGATTGAACAGTAGAAACTGACTAATAAAAAATAATCTCATTCTAGGCTCCGAAGAGCGAATCCGATCAATAAGGCCAATGTCTACTCTATTTTATTTAGGGTTAGGTTTGAATGTGCTTTGGAATGTGATGGGCCCTTTATCTGGGTTGTGCCCTTAATAATTGATTGATGTGTGTGTGCGTGCACAACCAGTCAAGAAAGATTATTTTTGATGTGGTGAATTTTAGGGTTCAAATCTTGCATAGTAGCTTTTAGGATTCAACTTTAGGTATTTTCAAACAAGTTTTGTTTACACACTAGGTTTTGAAAGCACAGGTGAAGATGTTTTCCATTGAAATGTAAAAGAATGTGGAGTGCCTGGTAAATCCCTAAGAGTTGAACCTATGTGGCAGCTACTTGGTGAGTTGGTTTTAGGTTGAGTGGTGCGGCCCAAATAACTCAAACAATTGGCCACAATTGCACCACTGAGTTAGGCACACAAAAATGATTAACCTAGAATGATTTCTGCTCTTTTATGTGTTGATTTGTGTACTGGTTCTACAGATCAAAATCTAGTTGAGTAGAAGAAAATCAATTAGGTTAAGTGCCTTGAATGTGGGTGTATACTGAATTACCCAAGAAAAATATCTTTTTGTTTTCTTTATATGAGAGGGTGAAATGGATGTGGATGGAAATTCAAACAACCAAACTAATCCTAGGATTTATGCAAATACCTAGGTTAATTGGAATTTGAATTTAATGTGATGAAATGAAATCTATGGAGGGGGAAAGAATGGGGAGCACTTAAAGTCGTCTTCAATTGCACTTTACTCCAATCTACCACTTGACGATTCCCTGATAGAGGTATCTGCAAAACAATAGACATGAGATAAAGCAAGCTAGATGATAGTAGAGTGCATGAAATGTGAAAAGAAGATCGGAAAATCGTTGCCTCCCTGGCAACGGTGCCAAAATGTTGAACGTCTGAGGACTACACTATCGAAGTTGATTTTGAAAACCTGTCGTAGTTCGAGTAGCGAAGAACTCGAGTTCAACAAATAAAATTTATACGAAAAATGTATAAAGAAATCCCAGGTTGAACTCAAGGAGGCTACGTCGATCAAAATTCACAAATATATTTTTTTGTGTTTTTGTTTAAAGAGCGGAATAATCACAATGAAATGGAATAAATATAGACAATAAGAGAGAGAGAGGGAAAACATTCACTTGATGTTTCAAAATGTTTTTACAACTAAGAAAGCGAGAAAAGATTACACTAGAAAGTGAGAAATTATTACAACTAAAAAGCAGGAAAATTCTACTCTAGAAAGCAGGAAAAAAGAATGGGAGAGAGAAGTTATCCTCCTTGACGATCGCTTGGAGGATGAGCCAGACGAGATAATGCCTAGAAGATGAGGAACATAGCAAGAAGGAGGTCGAAGCAGGAGGAATGGGAATGAGGCAGCACGTCGTCGTCGTTGTGGGATCCGCTTCTGGAATAGGGGCGAAAAATTGATTTTAGTTCTTGAGGAGCATCCCAGGTGTGGGACAAGCTTCTCTTGAGCTTTGGAGAGGGAGAGAAGAGAAGGAAGGGATGAGAAATCCATATGGAGGGGGTCTCCTTTTATAGTTGCAGGGAGTAGGGGCATTTTGGACATTTTAATTTCAAAAACATTAATATGGGACCCTTAGTGACGGACTTAAACGTCACTAAAGGTCCTTCGTGGGCGACATGTGCGCGCGTTACGCGTGCCCGCTCTTCTTCTCCGCTTAAAACGCCTGCACACGTTTGCGCGCTCACAGCTGTTCGATCAAGAGATCGGACGACTGAGAGTAGCTACGGCCGCACTGCGTGCCCGCGTGTGATCACGCATAAGCGTGCGCTTCTGATCGAGCATGGGCGCTATCACTCGCTCCTCACCTCTCGATCTTCATCGTGCGGCTCTGATCATGCGCCTGCTCCACACCTCCTCTGAATTTGAAGCACAGTGCGGCTCGAACGTGCGCCCTTCGCTTGCGAAGGGGTGCTCGACCGCTGTGCTATGCTTTCTCTTTAGGCAAGCAGATGCTTTTGTGCATGCGGCTCTGCGGCCAATGGATGAGCATCCAACGGTCGAGATCAAACGAGCGGGTGAAGAAGGAAGGCTGCG
The DNA here is from genome assembly GCA_037157565.1 of Thalassia testudinum. Lineage (NCBI taxonomy): Eukaryota > Viridiplantae > Streptophyta > Magnoliopsida > Alismatales > Hydrocharitaceae > Thalassia > Thalassia testudinum. The sequence continues at coordinate 3,818,124 of JAZHRO010000073.1, read as the reverse complement.
ACCGGTGTTGGGTGGCTATGATGACACCACGTGGTGCCATCTAGGCCGTCCATATTTTGAGTTATGTAGATAGTGCCAAGGGTATCGGATTGGACTGATTTTGTGCCGTTAGGTTGCGATTATCGATCCAAACCCATCCATGCAGTCGGATTTGTTGTCTGAGTTGTAGATTAACACCATCTTGTCCCTTGCTCTTTAAGGTTCCTCGATCTCTATCTGGTGCTACGGTTGTCCAATTAGGACGATCTTGGAGTCGTTGAACTCCAATCGTCGCCCTGATCAGATCCGTATGGTTGAATCTTCGATCCAAGGCCCTAAAAAATGTCACCCTGTCCCTGACCATAAAAAGGAGGCAATTACTATACAATTTATACAGCTGATCTAAATGCATGATTATGCATGTTATGCATTATTTACAATGTATGATGCTAATGTGACACCAAGAACATGTATTAATAGACATTTTAGGTTAATCAGATGTATGCACATCAACTACTAAGAGCATGAAAAACACACTAAAATAAAAATAGAAATTGGAAAGCAAATATGAACTTGTATTGCTAGAAATGAAAGTACATGTAGAGGAATGCTTCTTGCAAAAATAATAGACTACTAGCTAATACAAAAGATAAAGTGCAAGATGAAGAAGAGAGGGATCCTCTGTAGAAGTGTAGATGGCCCTTGCTCCAAGTGTGGTTGCCCCACACTTAAAAAGGGTTCTCCTTGACTTCTTCTTCATGTAGTCCTCCTCCAAATTTTCTCCTCAAGGTGGGCGTCAACCACCTTAAGGTTCCTCCTCTGCTTGGCCGTCTCCTTTATGTAGATTTCCTCCTTGGCATGGCACAAGGGAGAAGAAGGAGAGGAAGAACTCACCATGGGGGAAGGTAGGTTGCCCCCTTGATCTTCTTCTCTTCTTCTTCCTTGGCATGAATGGAAGGGGATGTAGGGTGGTTAAAGGTAGAACCTAAACTAATGGAGAAGATGGGATTTTGGTGGTGGTTAAGGTGGGTATATATAGAAGAGGAGAGGGGGATAGTTGGCATGGACATGAGGATGCCTAAGATTAGGTTTGGTGGGTAGTTAAGGGATCCAAAGGTGGGGGTTTAATGGTGCCATGTAGGGGGGTGCATAGTGATGATTCCATATTTGTGGGCTAATTTGTTACTTAAGTGCCTAGGCATTAGATTAATATTAGTGTATACATAGCATGCATTAAGAAATAAATAATTTAGTTTATATATATTTGCTTGTATGCATTACATTCATATATAAATTATTTAGCATGCATTAGTCTTTAGGTTGCATTATATGCATGTATTAGAATTAATATTTTATGTGAGGCTTTGTACATAAATAAACCAATCTTGTTATTATTCATTTTTATTCTCTCTTCTCTACAGGGAATACGCCACCTTCTTGTTGCTAGCTGCACGCCATTGAAGATGGCAATCAAGGAGGAGCGTGAGAAGCGTATCTGCTCCCGCTTCTCCATTTTAAATCCATGCAGATGACTACAAGAGAGGGGGAGCTACTACTTTGCTCAAGGAGACTCCGCCCCGACTCCACCACTGTGAAGAGCTTCGAGCTCACCTCTATCACCACCACCATGCATCTCCAAGGCCGAGCTCCACCACACCATGGGCAGGCGAGGTGACAGCTCACCTCTCCAAGCCGGTGGGATCGTGCCAACATCGTGCGCGTGTGTCTCCGATGGCCGCACATTCATCATCGTGCTTCACCATTGTTCACCCTCCCCTGTCCACCGTCAACACCATCGTGGCCACGCACTAGCAGCCATCACTCACGTTTAAGACGTCTGGGAATGTTCCCAGACGTCTGAAGGCCCTACAGTGCCACCTCCATCTTCACTTCCCCTTCTCTTCTTCTTCTTCTTCCTCTATTTTTCCTCCACCAAAAAGAACCCATCACCTCCTCGCTGCATCACCTTCACGAGATTGCGCGCACAGCCTCCTCGCATACCACACACGCCTCCTCGCTGCCATCCTCGCCATCTTCGCGCATGCCATCGCCACTTCCAGCATTGCCACCCCCAGTGTGCAGCACTGCTCTCAGCACCAAATCCCCCATCTCTGCCCTCATGCAATAAGTGTAGCTACAGTAACACGTGACCCCAGCACAGGCCTCCTTACAGCCCACCCTCACCTCCAGTGCGCACACCTAATCCCTGCGCCCCCAGAGCACCCTTTGCTCCTCTTCGTGCATGCCTCTCCTTCGAATTCAACAGTAGTGGCGTGCCGCCATCACTGCCATCTACGTGCATTGAGAGCAGCCACCACAGCACCATGCGCGCACATCTGCAATGCTACCAATGCCCATGTGTAGCCCCAGCTCCCCTCACACGCCATCCCTCCACGTGCACGTGCGGCCCTTCCGCAGTGTCGTGCCTCCCCGCACAGAAGCAGCAGCGATAGCCACCGGTGCTGCTTCTCTCCTCCATACCGCCACCTCTGGCAACTATTGGTTGTGCTACCACTACCTCCGAGTAGCCCTCGGCCCACTCAACCTCCGGTGAGCTTCACTCCTCCAGCTGTGGTCTCCCCCGTGCACGATGGAAAAAGAGAGGCAATCCCCTATTTCTCTCTCAATTTGTATTTACATCTTCTGCCATTGTGAGATTTTATTAGTTTTATATTGTGCCACATTGCAAAATAAATCCTTCAGATGTGCATAATTGCTATTTCAACATTAGTTCTTGTTGTTTACTTAATTTGAAAGCGATTTTGACTCGATTTCTTGACGAAATTTATCGTGAACATCTATTTTTGGCTCGTGCAAGTTTTAATAGGCCATTGACTCCCTGTGGATATGACCCACTCTTTTAAGTAGTTCAATTTTAATTCAATACTTTGATTAGTCGATTTACCACCACTTAGAACTACCAACGACAAATCATTTTAATTATCATCTTTGTAAGCAAAAATCGACCCATCAAATGGTGCCGTTGACAGGGAGGCAACGGGCCTAATAAACTCGCAATTATTCATTTGTTCATGTTGATTTAAATTGAGGCATATTTAACTTGTTTTATCTGATTTAGTGTGAGGTCGCATATTACAATCGAGTTGTCGCATCGGCCTCAGCAATGTCGTGGTGGACCTTGTTTTCACCACTTAAAGGAGAGACTGAGTTTCACATCTTGGTGGATCTTAACGCCACCAACCCGAAGAGAAGAATTTTGAGAAAAAAAAAGATCATCTTTATTCTCTACTTTTGCATTTAGATAAACTTAGACTTTAGGATTTCTTGCATTCATTGTTTGGGACCCTTGTTTTAGGGTACATTTTAGGGGTTTCTTCCCCGACTTTCTTTTAGGCCCGTGTTGGGTAATATTTCGGGAGCCTGTTCCCTTTTCTTTAGATCAAGGTTTTCTTTTGTGGGTTGTTTATCTTTTCTTTGTTTGTGCATAAGTAGATAAACATAAAAATTAAAAATAAAAAAAACATGAGCTGCCTGCTAGAAGCTACCTACCCGTAGGTTGAATCATTTAGGATTGAATGAGCAGCATCTAGATATAATTTCCCATCTTTCATATTGCATGAAGAATGCTGGAATCAGGTATGCATTTCTAACTTTGCATTTCTACCTGTCATGCAAATGCTTTTGGAATAATTTCAAGACCACCTAATCTGTATTGAATAGATTTAACAAGTGGTCACATTTAATTTTTTTTGAAAAAAGGACTAATTAACAGAGGGACATTTAAAAACCAAGGACTTGATTTTCAAACTTGGCATGCGATTCAAAATTCAAACTCTTTTGCAATGTATGCACACTTATATCTCTTGCACCACAACACGCTTTTAGACACTCCGTAGGTTTGGAACCATTAGGACTAGAGCCTCCTATTACTGGGTTCTAAAGTGACCCAAACTTTAGTTTAGAGGTGAAGTTGCCTCCAAACCTTGCAGATTGAGGGTAGTTAAGAAGCACCACGAAAGCAATGCTTCAAAGGAAAGGCTTGACCCTACTTGCATCCCTCTTTGCCATGTTTGGTGATGACTAAACTTTTTGGGCTTTAGAGAGGATCACCTAAGTCCCAGTTAGGTCTTCTTAAGCATATTGTAGGTCGACAAGTAGGCACGCAACTATTTAGATAACTTGATTTGTCACCTACAAGTGGACTTAAATCTCAAAAGCCTAACTGATTAATGACCTAAAAAGTCCTCTGATTTGTGTTTGTATTGGGAGGAATCTGATTATGGTGTGAATTAGAATGGACCACATTGACTTTCATTCTTTCACAACTTGCCCACACCCTTACCCCCACTCTACAATCTTCAATCCCATACATCGAGATGGTCCATTCTTTGATGGTCATAATGACAACAATTGGGATCCCTTTCACTCCTATTATAGGAGCATTGGCCTAGTTAAGCCCCAAATCAGTGAGTAGAACCTAGGAGTGGGATTAGCCTTGCCCAATATCCCACACACCATACAAATACCCAACCCACCCTCCCTAAATGATTATAATGGTTGGACAGAAACTCCTAGGAACTATAAGCCTGAGCCTGACTTCTCTCCTGATAGTAAGATGACCTCTCCTCCATGAAGATGGAAATACAGAAAATGCAAGAAGAAATGATTGAATTATTAGGAGGATCTTCAAGAGTAGGAAAACAAGAGAAAGAAGAAATTAGCTACTCAATCTACCCCATTGAGGATGAAAGGCACCCCTCTATGCTAGATGCATTTCTCGTGGGAGAGCCACACCCTAAGTTGGAGGGAAATTTTGGGGATTATGTAAGGGAGAATAGCTACTTTTTGAGGATTGATTTTGAAACCTTCCCTCTAGATGACACTTCCTTAAGAGGTCCACGCCTTAAGTGGGAGGAGAATATGTATGAAAGTAGCTATACAGTTGATGAAGAAAGGTGGCAACCTGAGGAAGATGATGATCAGGTTGAGTATCCACGTGAACTATGTTGGAGTCAAAAGAAGGGAATGATGGTACCATTGGAAGACCTCGACCCAGATGATAGTATTTTCGTCACATTTGATGAAGTAGCCAAAGTCAATTTATTAATCCTGCCCTCCCTTCTGATCACGAGATGGAACTCAAGCCCACCCTTAAGGAGCCTAACCCTAAAAGAATTCACCTATCTGAGGAGTCCGATGTTACTAGTGTGAACCATTTACCCCAGATAGAGTGCCCTAGGGGACATGCCAGGATTTTAGATGATTCTAAACCTTAGGTAAATGATGAATTGTATGATGAGGAGAAGGATGAATTATATGAGGAACCTACATTCAAGATTTGGATTGACACTAAGGGTGATTATGCCTTATTTTAAGAATTAGCCCCTGAGGATGTCATAAATTTGGCCAAATTAGGTTTTCTTAGCGCATCTATTTATGATATCCCTCCTCATCACGAAATAATGGAAAAAATGGAAGCAACTTCTGAGATTAATGTGGATTCACATATAGACTTTGAGGGGGATTTTAGTAAAGAACAAGAACCTGAGAATGACATTGATAGGATAATCCCTAGATCTGTTGCTTCCAACCTGCCTTCATTTGATTCGGAGTCACCCTCTGATTTGCCTTTGCCTAAAGTCGAAATGTTGACACCATTTGTTGAAATGATCATTGATGAAGTGCAGGAAGATACTTGAGTTAGTAAAAGGGATGCTAGGGATGTAATTGAGGAATTGGAAAGATTGTTTGAGATGGACACCTAGCCAGCTAAACCCAACCTAGATCTTATGACCATCCCGCAACCTCAAAACTTGGACACCCTAGACGATCCTTTAAAGACATGCTCACTACTGTTTTGACCGAGGGGCTTAGCAGAACAATATCTCTTGTATTGAGGTATCGGGTATGGATTGATGCTTTCTATGGTCAGTCCATCACCCTGGTGGTTTATTTCTACACCATTCCTTCCCCATTCCTTTTGGAGGAACCTTGTTTTCCTTCCCCTCTGGAGGTTGTTATGCTTGTTTATCCCTTAGAACCTCCTTTGGTGACCTGGGATGATTTCATTCCCATCCAAGTTGGGTGAGCATTTGCTATCAGGATTCATCATCAGCTCGCCAACATCCTAGGTTACCTATTTTCTAGACCATCATTTCTTTGCTCATTTTTAGGGCCTATTTCTTTGGTTTTGGAACCTGACTTGCAGGTTCTTTAGCTACTTAGCTGGTAAGAAAGTAACGGCAGCCCAACTCTGACCCAGGTAATATCCTTCTATGCAATGGGGACATTGCAGATTTTAGGCATGGGGGGGTGTACTTGGGGATATACATAGCATTTATACATAGTTCATTCATGCATTTCGTTAAAGCATTCTACATTGCATACATTGGCATTGATTTAAAAGAAAAAAAGAGAAGAAAAAATTGTAGTATTGAGCTTAACTGGCTGGACTCTGCATTCTTAAGCATAAGACCAGAACTTTAGGTTAGACTAAGTTGACTGTAGGTGTCTGACTTTAGAAGCTAAGTTGAGCTACTAGCTTTAGACCCTTAGGGTCCTTTGTTGACTTAAAAACTTAAGTAGGACTTAAGTTGTGGACCATTCCTCAAGAGGTTGAGGAAGGAAAGCTAGGGATTGAGTTAGAGGTTGGGTAGTATCTGGTGTCTTTTTCTACCTTTTGGTTTACGGGTCCTCGTAACCTAAGCATCCACATTTCACATACACTCGGTCTTGTATAAGTAATGATCACCTTAATTTCTTGAAGAAAATCGAAAGCACAATTTGATTGGATGAGTTCCTGCCACAGAAGACGTGGAGTATATACTCACCTTGAGGATGCGATGATAACATGTCACCTCCTTGGTACTTGTCTCTTAGGATATCCATCCTACTGAGGCCATGTAAGCGCATTGTGCGTGATCGCACGTGTTTCGCGAGTTTGAAATCAGGGTTACAAGTAACCCATCGTCATAGTTGCAAAACTCGTGGTCAAATAAAATTTATACCGAAACTCCAAGGGAGTCCTAGGTCGAACATGGGGAGGAGAACGTTTGGTTTTGAAAATCAGCGTTTCTCTTTTTATTTGTTTATTTCACTTTTGTCTTTTGTATTTTTTTTTGGTATTTTTAATAGGACAAGAGATTAGGTCGATGAAAACTTTATCTACTTGCAAAAATGTAAGAGAGAGAGGGAGAAAGAGAGAGAGAGAAACAATCATCTATTCATGAACAACTGTTTGTTACAACTACGAAAGCAGGAAAACTACACTACGAAAGCATAAAAAGATAGAAAGAGGTGAGAGAAATCCCCCTCAATGGATGCTTGGAGGACTACTCGCTTTGATGTTGCCTGGAGAAAGGTGGTGAGGAGCGAGACGAAGGAGGATGGAGCTGCAGGATGGAGGATGGGGCAGGATGGTGTCGCGGCGAGGATCTTCTTCCCAAAGGGTAGTGAGAGGATCGCAATAGGATTCTCCACGAATGGGGATGAGGGGAGGGAAAACTATTTGGTTTTCTTCTCTAGAGGAGCATCTTGGGCTTGGGACAAGCTCTCTCTAGAGCCTTAGATGTGGTGAGAGGAAAAAAGGAGGATATGGCTTGGAATGGTGGTGGGTAGGTCCTTTTATAGTGGAGGAAGAAGAAGAAATTCACATCTAGATCATTACTGACGTCCGTAAATGTCACTGCAGCTGTCGCTAAAGATCCGCCGTTCAATTCCTCTTGATGAAGTGCGTAGACCATTATGACATCTGCAAGTGTCACAAAAGGCCCGCGTCATTGAACATCCGCGCCTATCTTCCACTGGCGTGCGCATCGCGCGCTGCGCACTTCATGCACCCGTGCTCCCCGCGCCGTGCGAGCACATACGTTGGCACGTGCTGCGCTACTGCTGCGCGTGGCTACAACTGTGCATGGTGCATTGCTGCTGGGCGCGGCTACGGCTATGCGTGGTGCGCTGCTACTGGCCGACATTGGGTGGCCTGGATGGCGTCATGTGGCGTGATGAGTCCATTTTCAATGGACTATTGTTACGCCTAAGTACTTCAATTCTAACATAGTATGTTTGTTAATAATCACATGAGGTCATTAAATAAGTGCATGCATCATTACTTGAGTTTTTATCTATTTTATCACATTTTATAACTAAGTATGTAATTATTTTATGTTTTGTTGCAGGAATGATATTGGAAAAGAACAAGGAGGGGGGATAAATTTCCCCAACAAACGGCCGGCTCAACACCTTCCTCAACACCTCCCTCAACAAATGAAAACAGTCGCTGGCCAAAATTGGTAAAGGGATTTGAAAATCCCTTAACTCACGAGAGGAGAGGAGATAAAAAGGCTGGGCAAAGGGTCGCATCTTCATCTTCTTCCTCCCCCTGGGGGGATATCCTTCTTCACCACCTTCCCCACCGTGGAGAGAGCATGCACTGTGGAGAAGGTGTGCATGGTGAACGCCCTTGCATTGCCCACAGCCAAGCCTTCTAGCCTGCACTGCACACCATCGCCCTCCTGCCCTTACCGCAGGCGCAGCACCTGCACTTGCACGCACCCTTCCACCACCTGTCCACTATGCGCGCCCCCTTGCAGCCACACCAAGCCTCTTCACTGCAGCAGCGCCTGCAGGCAGTAGCATACTCCACAGCCAAGCCCTTCCACGCACTGCCTTCACCGCACCATCACCTTCTAGCCTGCAAGCACCTCATGCCACGCTAGCGCTTGCAGGCGACCCCACGCGTGCAGGCGCTGCACCGTAGGTGCCACGCCCGCAAGCCACTCTAGTCGCACTTTGCAAGCATGCCTGCAGGCGCTCACCACCCTTGTACGCCCTCCGCAAGCGCGCTCCACCTCTTGTACTTGCGCCCTCTGTAGGCACGCACCCGCGCCCACACTGCGCCATCACCCCATGCCAAGCGCCTGTAGGTAGTAGCTCGCCATAGCCTGCAGGTCCAGCACCACAAGCCTGCAGGCAACCCATGCCCGCAGGCGCTGCACCCAGTGGCCAGCCCTAGCACGCCTTGCGTGCGCATCCTCACGAGCTGTAGCAGTGACACCATCTTCTCCATGTGCGGCTATCTTCTTCCAATAGCCAACAAGCCAGCGGCCATTCTCCTCTGCCCGACCGCTGCCGGCCACCACTAGCCACCGCGTCACCACTGTTGCATAGCCCTCGTCGAGGCACACCTCCCCGTCGACTCTCGTCACCAACCATGCACGGCCGCCCACGCGAGGAAGAGAGAGGAGAAATCCTCTATTTTCTTCTCAATTAATATTTACATTCAATGCCATTGCCAATTATATATTCTTATTTTATTCAGGCCACATTGCATTAATACACTTATGGTTTCTTAAAATTACTTCGCTTGTGTTATGAGCATGATTTAACCTTGAATTTCAAATTAGAATTGCATGCAAGTTGAATTTATATGATGTGCCATTACACATGCATCATATGCATATTTTTGGAGCCTAATTTCTGACATGAAAATTGCATAACTAACCCTAAACTTTTAAAGATATTGCAAGCTCCATTTAAAATAGCATATTCCTTTCATTAAAGTCGTGAAAGTGTCTGCTAAGATTATATTCCTCTTCTCGTGAATTTAGTGGTCTATTCCTCCCTGTGGATGTGACATCTTTACTGTGGTTAAAATTGATATTTAGTTTTGATTGAGAGATTTTCCACCACACTAAACACAACGACAGATCCTTTTATTGCTATCATAACTAAGCGAAAATCTCTCCGTCAAAATGGCACCGTTGCCAGGGTGGAAATAGACGCGATAGATTCACTTCATTATTTTTGAATATTCTAAGTTATGCAGTTATCTAATCATTCTTTTTATTGTGCGAGGAATCTGACAAAACGATAGGCATAGCAGAGCGACGACATTGAACTTGAACGACGTGCATGGTGGAGACGATCTTTTGGTGGACCTTGACACCACCTGGAGGATAGCAACAGGAACACGTGGGCCTTGATCCCACGCACATAGGCTTACGGAGAAGCCTATTTTTTATTTAGTCAGTAGATCTTAGTTTAGATTTAGTTTAGATAGACATTAGACTTTAATTTCTGCCTTTTGGACCCTTGTCGGGTATTTTTGGGAATGCGTTCCAAGTGTTTCTTTATTTCTTATCTCTCTTGTATGTGGAAGCGCATTTTCGGGAGCATGTTCCCATTTATTTAGATTATAGGAATATTTGAATTGTTTGAACTGCATGTTTGTTAGTTAGTTAGATTAGGTCTGTTTGCTTCTTATTATTATTGAAAAAAAAAAATTCAAACTGCATACTAGAAGCTGCATATCTATAGGATAACAATCTAGGACTAAATGAGTAGCATCTAGTTTATTTTTCCTGCATTGCATACATTCTAGCATGAAGAGAGCTGGAGTAAGGTACGTCTTCTCTCGAGCATTAATTACTCGTCATGCATTTGCATTGAATCTAAATCTAAGACCACTAAAGTGCTTGAATCGAATTAATTCAGTGGTCACTTTAAAAATTGGGACTGCTAAGAGGTTCGACCTTAAAATCTGTGACTTAAAATTGTGCGTAAAAGGATCTTGTTTGCGAAATTTCAAAACTCAAAACACGATCGTATATTTGCACACCTGAGACACTGTGCACCTCACACATAAGGTCACTAGATAAATTTCTACCTCTCCTCTTTTGCACCACAAGGGAAGTTAGTCGGAAATCAACAAGCTGATCCACCAAGTTACTTCGGTTCCTCGTGTGTGGGCTCAATTCGAGACTTCCATCAGTTGCGAGTATGTTATAGGAACCAGCGAAGGTTGGCCTAGGAAGTGTAATTTGTGCAAAACTTGTTTGGCCACCAACTGAATATTTAATTCTAAGACCTACAATCTACTAAAAATCGATCCCACTAAATTTGCGTTTGCTTTGACAGTAGAACTCTCTAGGAAATTTCTGCACGTGTTCTGAATTCTTCTAAACCCTAAGAGAGTTAAAAAACTATTTTGCTTAAAGAAATGGATCACCCTTACTCCTATCATTTAGATTATCAGAGTCAACACTTCCCATCTTTTAACCAGGATCCCATGCCCCGAGCATATCCATCCTTTGATGGGTACATTGACAATTCATGGGATCATTCATATCATTATCCTGGGAGTACTAGCTCGATAACTCCCACTTTTGAGTAGAGCATAGGAGCGGGATTTTCCAACCCTGAAACCCCTACTATGCAAACACCCAACCCTCCCACCCTTCATGATTTTCCGTATCGAGGTTGGACCGATACCCCTAGGCAACCAGAGCCTGAAATTGACTATCCTCCCCAACCTGATAATAGTAGACTCTCCTCTTTTATGATAGAAATGCAAAAATAGTAAAAGGAAATGATTGAATCAATGGGAGAGATGTTAAGGAATAGTCAACAGTTAAATGAAGAAATAAGACAGCTTAGCTACGTGCTTCCCACTAATTCTGATCCCTACCCAGACGACCATGATCATGCAAATAATTCTGAGGAAACCAATGACAATAGGGATCCAGTTTTATGTAGCATCACTTAGACTCTCCCAATGAGACACGGGCATTAGAGGAGAACGATCATAGTGATTATCCACCCGAGCTATATTGGAGTCAAAAGCAAGGGAAGATGGTACCTCTTGAAGACCTTGACCCCAATGACAGTATTCTCCTTACCCTTACTAACCCGGGTCAAGGTTGTATTGGTCCTATCACTTCCCCTATTGATTATTTGGTGGAATTCCATTCTACCCTTAGTGAGCCTACTCCTGACCCTCCACTTAGGAAATCCACACCAACCATTCAGCATCCTGAGGATTTAAATGCACCCAATGAAGGTGACCCTAAGGAAATGGAGGATGAATTAGATCAATTTTGGTCTCAGGGATATGAAGAGTCTATTTCAGAGGATGAGGATGCCCTAATAGGGGAATGTGAACTGAAAATCTGGAGTGAATCACAAGGGAATTATATATCATTTGAGGGTTTACCTCCAAAGGATATAAACAATATGGTCAAATCCAGATTCCTCCCTTCTTTTGAGAGTCATCCTCCATCAAAATAGGAGTTCATATTAGAGGAGGATAAATAAAATTGTGAGAAGCCTAGGGGAGACTCTCGGGACAAAACACGTCAATTGAGGATTTATATCCCGAGAAGAATAACGAATTCAGTGATATAGGCTTGCTCGAAAACATTAAGATTGATCTTCCTTTAGGAATAATTAAGGATACTGATCCAACTCCTATCTTCACTAATGAATCACATATACACCCTGACAAAAATCTGAGTGAACCAAACGAATCTGGGGATGAGTTTAATGATAATGATTTTGATATTTTGACCCTGCCATCAAAGAGTTGTAATTTGGAGTCTGCCCTTGATTCAAATATGACTTCGATCATTAATGCTAGGCAGGGTAATGTGAAGTTGTCTACAACTGTTAGGGAGTATACACAATCTGAATCATTGTTGGAATTGGACCTGAAACTTACTAAGCCCTCACTGGACTTAACCATTACCTTCCAACACTACAAACAACCCTTATACTCCCTAATCGATCCTTGGCTCAGATCTCTGCTCATTTACATTCTTTCTGGAGAACATATTAGGCCAGTACATCCTCGGGTAGAATGCTGAGTGTGGATTGATGCTTGTACTTTTACTCTTGCTATTCAAGGGTTTCAAATTTTAATGTTTATATCTTTTAAAACCCATCTTGTTTTGGAGGATACTTGTTATCCTCCACTTATTCTATTTCAGGAGGACCCTTTTCATATTCCTATTATTATTCCTAGACCTCCCAAGGTAGCCAACGAGGTTCTCCACTTTCATATCTTCTGGAGAGCATTTGGGATTATGTTGCATCATCAGCTCACCAACATCCGTGGCTATCTGTTTTCTAGGCCCACGCTGTTACGCATATTTTTAGGGCCTAACCTTTTCTGTCTGGAACCAGACTTACAGGTTCCTTCAAAGTCTAGCTGCTGACAGAAAATGCAGCACTTGTTGGGAGGCAACCCAGCGTTCTAAATAACATCGTTTCCAGGTGATTTCTCTCCTTTCTCCCCTTGTTTTAATTTTACAATGAGGACATTGTAGGATTTAGGCATGGGGGGTGCATTTTGTATTTTAGGAAGTGTTCATGCATTTAGGTTATCATATAAAAAAATTCTCTTTTCTTGAGCTGAATGGGTTAGTCTTTAGCAGAATACCTCTGTCATTGGGGGTTTTTCTTCTTGAAATATTTCTTAAGTTTAGAATCCAGTACATTTATTTCACGCGCAAGTAGACTGGGTTATGGATCCTTGAAGAAAACCAATAAACATTTGTGGTCTACTAAACCCTTGGATAGTTCATAGGGAGTCAGGCATACTATCTTCTAGTAGATTCACCTCATATTTGTGAGATGAAAGTAGAGAGATTACTGGTGCGCTAAGTCTAGTGTAAGGACTCTTAAGTTTCGGACAATTAAATGATGATACTTCAGAGTTAGGCATAGTTTTCGCTCTCTGTTCTTGTGTGCGTACTTTGTGTGAATTCTTGAGAGTCACCAAATAAGATAGATACACAAATATTGAGTCTTAATAAAGCTATGACTATGGTGGATGGTTACGACCGTCCTTCATAGAGTTCTTGGCTGAAGGAGGGTAATAGTGTCAAAGGTCAGAAATACGTACATCCTATCCTCAGGCCAGGATCAACACCTCCCTCAACAAATGAAAACAGTCGCCAGCCAAAATTAGTAAAGGGATTTGAAAATCCCTTAACTCACGAGAGGAGAGGAGATAAAAAGGCTGGGCAAAGGATCGCATCTTCATCTTCCTCCTCCCCCTAGGGCGATATCCTTCTTCACCACCTTCCCCACCGTGGAGAGAGCTTGCACTGTGGAGAAGGTGTGCATGATGAACGCCCTTGCATTACCCACAGCCAAGCCTTCCAGCCTGCACTGCACACCATCGCCCTCCTGCCCTTACCGCAGGCGCTGCGCTTGCACTTGCACGCACCCTTCCACCACCTGTCCACTGTGCGCGCACCCTTGCAGCCGCACCAAGCCCCTTCACTGCATCAGCACCTGCAAGCAGTAGCATGCCTCACAGCCAAGCCCTTCCATGCATTGCCTTCACCACGCCATCGCCTTCCAGCTTGCAAGTGCCTCACGCCACGCTAGCGCCCGCAAGAGCCCCTTCAAGCCTGCAGGCGACCCGACGCCCGTAGGCGCTGCACCGCAGGCGCCACACCTGCAGGCCACTCCAATCGCACCCTGCAAGCACACCCGCAAGCGCTCACCACCCTTGTGCGCCCTCTGCAAGCACACTACACCACTTGTACTTGCGCCCTCTGCAGGTGTGCACTCGCCCCCACACTGCGCCATCGCCCCACGCCAAGCGCCCGTAGGCAACAGTGCGCCATCGCCTGCAGGCGTAGCACCACAAGCCTGCAGGTGACCCATGCACGTAGGCGCTGCACCTAACGATCAGCCCTAGCACACCTTGCACGCGTGTGCCCAATGCGCAGCTGTGTGGGCAGTAGCAGCGGTGCCATCTTCTCCACACGCGGCTGTATTCTTCCAACAGTCAACAAGCTAGAGGCCATTCTCCTCCGCCCGGCTACCGCCGGCCACCTCCGGCTGCCGCATCACCACCGTTGCATAGCCCTCGTCGAGGTGCACCTCCTTGTTGACTCTCTCCGCCAACCGTGCACGGTCGCCCACGCGAGGAAGAGAGAGGAGAAATCCTCTATTTTCTTCTCAATTAATATTTACATTCAATGCCATTGCCAATTATATATTCATATTTTATTCGGGCCACATTGCATTGATACACTTATGGTTTCCTGAAATTACTTCGCTTGTGTTATAAGCATGATTTAACCTTGAATTTCAAATCAGAATTGCATGCAAGTTGAATTTATATGATATGCCATTACACATGCATCATATGCATATTTTTGGAGCTTAATTGTTGACGTGAAAATTGCATAACTAACGTTGAACTTTTAAAGATATCGCAAGCTCCATTTAAAATAGCATATTCCTCGCATTAAAGTCGCGAAAGTGTCTACGAACAGTACATTCCTCTTCTCGTGAATTTAGTGGTCTATTCCTCCCTGTGGATGCGACATCTTTACTGTGGTTAAAATTGATATTTAGTTTTGATTAAGAGATTTTCCACCAAATTAAGCACAACGAAAAATCCTTCTATTGCTATCATAACTAAGTGAAAATCTCTCCATCATGGCGCCATCTAGGTCATCCATTTTTCTTTCTTTTGTAGAGGGTGGCATGGCACTCAAATCAAGATGATTCTCGTGCTGCTGGACTGCGGTCGTCATTCCAGATCCATCCATACAGTCTGATTTTCCATCCGAAACTCGTATGGATGTCACATTGCCCCCTGGCTATTTATCTTCCTTGGACTTCATATGATGCAACGGTTCTCCGATCTAAAAAATTTCAGTGGCATTAGACTCTGATCATCGTCCTAATCAGATCCATACGATCTTATCATCCATTTGAGGCCTTGAAATAAGTCTTCTTCTCTCCTAACCATAAAATGGACCTAATTAACCTAAAATATATACAACTACTTTAAATGCAAAATGATGCATGCTATGCAATATTTATAACATAAAATGCAAATCTAAGCCTAGGAACATGCATGAATAGGCATTTTGACCTAAATAGATGTGTCTATATCATACCCCCATGCCTATGTTTTTCTAGTCCCTAGCAAAATTAAACTACATGCTATGTATAAAATCAAAATTTGGATTAAATCACTTTGGCCTATGTTGTTTATTAACAATAGAAATTTTTAACTAAGGTCCTAAACAATGAAAACTCAACAGTACCCAGATGCTTTCCAGAATGCAGACCGCCCAAGTCCTTCGCCTTATTTGAAAAGGGAAGATACATCTTTTTTTTTGCTTTTCTTCTTTTCTAATTTTTTTGTACTTTTGGAGTTTGAGAGTTCCAGGATAACTTTTTACGGCTACCCGACCTGCCCAAGACTCGAAAAGGACTCTAAGTGTTAAGCATCTTCTACAAATAGTGAAAGACTCACTAGACGGCCATTGAAATGGACTTTGGGTTTCTATGACCCTAGGTGACCTTGCCTAAAGGTTTATCTTTTAGATTGGTAGCTTTTTCCCTAGTTCATTTATTTATGGGGTCAACACAAGGGTGAACCTAGTGTATATCTCCCCGATTTATTCTACTTCCTCGTTTCTTCCCTAAGTATTTTGGGAATTATTGTGCATTTTTTTTTGTGAGTTGAGTTCTGGACAATCGGCCAATGGGCTATTACCCACGGCAACTTGCCAGCCATACTCGTGCGGTGAAGTGTGGTTTTGTTTATTTTCTTATTTTTTCTCATTTATATATATATATATATATTTATTTTTATTGTTCTTTTTTTTAAGTAGGTCGCTTCCCTGATCTAAGATTTACCTAAAGGTAGCACAACGAAAATGGTCTTGTGACTGGGCTCTGGACAACCTACCAATGAGCTGTTACCACTGACAACTTGCTAGCCATACCACCTTAGATAGTTCATTAGCTACCCAATTTCCAAAGAAATCGCTGAAAAGTGAGTCAGCGCAAAAAAAGTGTGTAGATGCTTAGGCTTAAAGTCCCCCCAAATTAGAGAGTGGGTTGATAAGTTGCATACCTTTCATCCCAATTCATTTCCAAGTTAAAATGAATTTTAATTGGTGAGGACTTAAGACTAACTCCACATTCGACTGGACACCTGAGCTAATTAATCCTGAAGACCTGAAGAGTCTAAGTGTTTAGGTCGTCTCGTATCATTTCCTAAAGTTAATAACTTCCAAATGCCTAAGTTTTCTTCTCACAATTCTTCATTCTTTTTTATCTTTTTGAATTTTCAATTTTTTTTAAAGAAACTAAAAGAAATTCTACAGAATTAACAAAATGATTTCAGGATTAAGTATCCTCCCCCCAAGCCTAAATGATGCAGTCTCATTGTAAAAATAAAGACATGAAAAGGACAGAGTAAACAGAATATCACCTGAGTGTCATGAAAATTCGGTCAGCTCTGCAAAGAAAAGGGTGTGTACACACTCACTAAGTTTAATGCCTTCAGCTAGGCATAACATACATACAAAGAAGAAATTGAGAGTTCACAAGTGTGAGTTAGAATCAAAATAAAAATATTGATCTTGAAACCTGCCAGCAGAAGATGTCCACAGACGTGGACCAGATTATGGTGCAGACCCATGCCTCAGGGTCAAGTGGTTCTCAGGTTCTGGATGAAAATCACCCAAAAATGATGGTTGTGTTTACGGGGCTGGGCCTACGGTTTAGTGGTGTGCAACCCAAGACCAAAGTGTCGGACAATGGGTAAAGATGGTTCAATAGTTGCAGTTGTCCACTTAACATCTAGCTCAGAAAAATAATCAGTTATTTCGGGCTTGGGTTGTACGTGCAAGATATCATAAGGGTCCTAGTAGAAAGTAGGCAATTTCAGGTCAATAGGTACCCTTGGATCGAAATTCAAAGTTCCCTCAGAATTAGCCTCCCAAATTTTCATTTCAACAATTCTATGTTCCAACATCAAGGGCTCAAGCTCCGGGACCTCTAGCATATCATTCATCCCATATGATTCTCCTAAGTCCAGAAATCGTGGCTAAATCAAGATTGACTTAGGTACAATGATCTAAGAAGTCAGCTTTTTCGGTGCAGATGAGGAATAGGATCACCGATTGAATCATCAAGTAAATGAGGATTCGAATCCTCCACGTTAGTCCCAACTGAATCAAAATCTTCAATGACTGGGCTATCAAATGGTTCGTCACGCTCCTTGAGCTCATTTGTCTCACTAAAATCATCTTCCTTAAGCTCAAGTGAGACTTCACTAAGAGATTCCTCACCCTCAGAATCAAAGAATCCATGATCCTCATTTATATATGTCTTAAAATCATATGTCATTTCATGGTCAATGGAGACATATTTTTCGTCATTCCCTGGCTCTAGGATCTCGGGTGAGAAACTCAATTCAACCTCAAAGGGTTGCTCTAGCCCAACCTGCTCATCTCCAATTTCCGAATATATATCCCCCCCGACAGGCTCCTGAGCGGGTTCAGACATTAGCTCTCTTAAAGAGGGTTCATCTTGAGAATCATCCCAAGATTTGACTAGTACAACCACAAATTTCATCGTCAACCTTGACAATTTCCCAAGAAGAAACTCACCCAGGTCCCTATCCCTAACACTTTGGAGCAAATCCAATAGAGAACCATTAAGTTCATCAATCATTTTGATCATAGGCTCCAGTGCTTTAGTGCATGGTGTTGGCTGAGCTTCTAACGATTTTATAGCGTTCCTCAAATTAGCCAACATCCTATCCTGGATCTGGTCCACCTGAACCGACTGGTTCGATTCAGGTTTGGGTCGGTTTGAGTTAGATCTAGGGCAGTCAAGATATTGAGGTTCTAGGGTCACTCCCTGAAAGTAGGTCATTCTAGGTTGTTCAAAGGATGGTGGAAACCTATATTTAGTGGAATACTGGGGAGGGTAGGTGTTATAATCATTATATCCTTCCAGATTTTAGATTGGGTAGGTTTGGTCATCAAAGGATGGAGATCCATAATCATTGTAGGTTTGGGAAGGATAGCGATCATGGTCTTGTTGTCTAGTGTTAGGCCCTGGACATTAAGGTTCGGATTCATATCCCCAATCAAAGTCATTACGACTAGTGGATGGGTAATTACAAGTCAAGTCAGAATAGTAATCATCTTAGGGATAAGTGGTGGTAGGAGGATAGGATTGGAAATGTGTGTATGATGTGGAAGGGTACATGGTGAAGTAAGGAGGGAAAAATGATCGCACGTGTTTCGCGAGTTTGAAATCAGGGTTACAAGTAACATGTCGTCATAGTTGCAAAACTCGTCAAATAAAATTTATACCGAAGCTCCAAGGGAGTCCCGAGTTGAACACGGGGAGGCAAACGTTTTGTTTTGAAAATCACGTTTCTCTTTTTATTTATTTATTTTATTTTTGTCTTTTCTAATTTTTTTGGTATTTTTAATAGGACAAGAGATTAGGTCGATGAAAACTTTATCTACTTGCAAAAATGTAAGAGAGAGAGAGGGAGAAAGAGAGAGAAAGAAATAATCATCTACTTATGAACAACTGTTTGTCACAACTACAAAAGCAGGAAAACTACACTATGAAAGCGTAAAAAGATAGAAATAGGTGAGAGAAATCCCCCTTGACGGTTGCTCAGAGGACGACATGCTCTGACGTCACCTGGAGGAAGGTAGTGAGGAGCGGGACGAAGGAGGATGGAGCCAGAGGACGGAGGATGGGGCAGGACGACGTCACGGTGAGGATCTTCTTCCCAAAGGGTGGTGAGAGGACAGCCACGGGATCCTCCACGAATGGGGATGAGGGGAGGGAAAACTATTTGGTTTTCTACTCTTGAGGAGCATCCTGGGCTTGAGACAAGCTCTCTCTAGAGCCTTGGAGGTGGTGAGAGGAAGAAAGGGAGATGGTTTGGAATGGTAGTAGGTAGGTCCTTTTATAGTGGAGGAAGAACAAATTCACATCTGGGTCATTACTGACATTCGTAAAAGTCGCTGCAGCTATCGCTGAAGATCCGTCCGTTAATTCCTCTTGCTAGAGCATGCAGACCATTATGACAGCTGCAAGCATCACTAAAGGCCCGTGTCGCTGAAGATCCACACCTATCCTCCGCTGGCACCAGCTCTACTGGCGCGCGATGCGCACTTCACGCGCCTGTGCTCCCTGCGCCATGCCGGCGCGCACGCTGGCATGCACTGCGCTGCTACTACAAGCGGCTACAGCTATGCGCGGTGCATCGCTGCTATGCGCGACTGCGGCTGTGCGTGGTGCGCTGCTGCTGGCTAGCATTGGGCGGCCTGGATGGCACCACGTGGCACCATCTAGGCCGTCCATTCTTCTTTCTTTTGTAGAGGGTGCCATGGTGCTCAGATCGAGATGATTCCCACACTACTGAACTGCGATCGTCGCTCCAAATCCATCCGTACGGTCAAATTTTCCATCTAAAAATTGTATGGATGTCGCATTGGTCCCTAGCCGTTGATCTTCCTTGGACTTCGTATGATGCTACGGCTCTTCGATCTAGACAATTTCAGAGGTGTTAGACTCCGATTGTCGTCCTAATCAGATCTGTACAGTTCGATCATACATCTGAGGCTTTGAAATAAGTCTTCTTCTCTCCTGACCATAAAAAGGACCTAATTAACCTAAAATATATACAACTACTCTAAATGCAATTGATGCATGCTATGCAATTTTTATAACATGAAATGCAAATCTAAGCCTAGGAACATGCATGAATAGGCATTTTAACATAAATAGATGTGTCTATATCAGTGCAGTTTAGGTACCATGGGTGGCCCTATCTCAAAGTGCCGATTGCTACAGGCCTGAATTCACTTAAGATATCCATGGGCGATACTATCTCGAAGTGTCAATTGCCAGGAGCTCTTGGGGTCGCTATGGGTGGTGCTATCTCGAAGCATCGAATGCCAGGCACCCTTCGAGGATCGGTGATGGAGACAATGAATCTGACACAGATCGTGTTGATAGTTGATCCAAGGTCAAACATAGAGGAATCAAACAAAATTTATTTATTTATTTATTTATTACAAAAAAAATAAGAATTTTCTTACTCTCTATCTAGGTTGGCAATCATACCAACCTCAAATAACTCAGACCAATGCACAAGCATGGATGCTTTAATATTTGGGATCAATAAACCCTAGGGTAGAGCTAGAAATCAAGGAAACCTATGCCTGCAACTCGTCCTTAGCTGACCTAGTTTGTAACTTAACAACTACTTGATTGCATGCTCGGGCAACGATCCTAGATAGGGAGGGAAAAAGAATGTCGATCCCAATAGCCGACGCTTTAGGTGTCACGGCTGGTGGGAATAGGGAGGGTGAGGGGTGGCATACTTGGAGGTCGGAAGGATGTAGGAGGACGAAATGGGGGAACTCTGACGCATACGGCCAAAGGGGGATGGAGGTGAGGTGGTCTGAGAGAAGAGGAACAAAGCTGACTGGCAAAACTGTTTGCTTCCATGCCGACACGGGGACACTTGGCGGCCACCTGTCGATCCCCTGTGGTGTGTCTGGGGTGTGGGGGCTTCGGCCACAAAAGGGATTCGTGTAGGGGTTTGGGGGGGCAGATGAGTTATCTACATTTCCTGCACTCTGGAAATTTGAATTTTAGGGCTGGGCGGACGCTACCTCCGCCCCCACCTATGCACAACTTGGGAGGGCTTATGGCGGATGTGGAGGTTCCTTTGACGACGAGCATTAAGGTTGTAGAGATGGCCTTGCGTGAAGCTCTGGTTGGGGAGATTATGACTGGAAGACCGATGGCGGAGAACGTTCGCGCCCTGGTAACCTCTCTATCCCTCTCGACTGATTCCTAGCAGATCTCCTTTCTGTCAAGTGCACGTTTTGTGCTCTTTGGTTTGGGTGCGGGGGATGTTGAGAAATTGTGATTCCATACATCGTGTAACGATGGCGTCACGGTGACCTGGAGGCTGGTTTCTCCTTTTGATGGAGCCCTATCAGAGAGACCACCACAGAGAGTGGGAATTAGGTCTGGAAATCTTGAGATTGAGGGACTCCCTCTGCACCTGAGGTCGAAGGAGGTTGTGTCGTCAATGATCCCAGGCTTTGCATCTGTGGTTGAAGACGCGATCGTCGGACTACTTGAGGGGAATGGGCGTCTACCAAGTGTAAGGGTCATTGTCTTCATCACTGGGTCTATACCTGATCGTCTGATTTTGAGATGTGGTGGAAGCTCTTGGATGCTGAGGCAGAAGTTCCTGATGGGGGATGATGTAGCAAAGCAGCTTAAGTCGTCTGAACCTACAGCTGATGAGGAAGCGATTGCTCAGGAGCTACACATGGTGCATGGCGATAAGTCCTTGGCTGCCAAGACATGTAAGGACTTGTGTGATTGGGAGACGGGGATGCTTTAGAATAAAGAAATGGACGAATTGGGCGGCGGAGAGTTGGCAGGACCGTCGACCACGATGGTAGGTGATGTGCTGTCATGTGGTAGGGAGAATCAGGAGCAGGGGAACCTTGATACGCAACCTGAATCTCTGAAGGGCAAATAGGTCTTACAGTGGAAGGAAGATCCGGAATGTGAAGGGAGATCATGCACAAAAATCAATAAGGGGAGATCACCGTACAACCTTCGACAAAGAAAATCAAAGGCTATTTCTCTGATGGATGAAGATGAAGTTGCCAAAGTTATGCAAGTGTGCAGTTGCCAGACCCTCAGGAGAGAGGGTTCCAATGAGGAGTGATGAGAATCCTCACTTGGAACGTGCGTGGGTTACGTGACAGATGCCGGAGGGCATCTTTGACGCGATACTTGAGAGAATGGGGAATTGATTGTGCGCTCATTCAAGAGACACACATTGAGAGTAATTCTGATGGACTTTGGTTTGACTTGTTAGCTGCAGGGATGAATGAATGTGTACAGATTGATGCACATGGGAGGTCAGGGGGCATTGCTATCTGGTGGAGGAAGAGGTGGGCTCAATGTTTGGAAGTTTACAGAGCCAGACATATGCTAACATGCAAGTTTCAGATTCAACAGGGGTAGGAGTGTATCTGGATTACTAGGATCTATGGACCTTGTACTGCTTCTACCAGGCAGGTGTTGTGGGAGGAATGGTCCACTGTAGCTGAGTTGGTGCAGGGGGAAATGTGGCTGACGGGAGAAGATTTTAATTGTGGGTTAATTGGGGTTGATAGGTCTAGTGGCAGCACAGATAGCTCGGCTATTGGATTTCAGATGATGATTCAGTCTCTACAGTTGAGTGAATATCCATCCTCTGGTGTGGAATTTACTTGGCGTAATGGAAACGGGCTGGCTTCTAGGCTTGATAGATTTTTTGGGAATGTGGGCATCCTTGTCAGATTCCAATTGTCGACTGTGAATGGGTTGAGCCGACCTTTCTCTGATCATACCCCCCTGGTATGGGATAGTGGGGAAGAAACTCTGGCTGGCACCTATTTCAAACTGAAAAGGTCATGGCTGACTGAACCGGGTTTCTACCAGATGATCTATTTTTGGTGGAGAGCTAAAAGGTATAAGGGTCTGCTACTGTCAGATTATCAACTAAGCTGGCTGGATTGCGTGCGATCTTAAAAGAATATGGATCTGCTGTTACCTTGGTGAGGGAACAAAGGAGAAGGGAAGCTCTGAGTAGAATCCAAGAGCTGGACTCCAAGGAAGCTGCTGGCCCTCTTTCTGAAGATGAATAGGCTGATAGGAGAATGTGGCAAGGTGTGGTACTAGATGAAGACCTTAAATAGGAAATCGATTAGAGGGAAAGATCCAGGCAGTTATGGCTTAAGGAGGGGGATGCCAGTACGAAATTCTTCCACCTTGCAGCTAGCTCTCGGAGGCGATTTAGCTTCATTTCCTCTATTCTTTGTGATGGACATAGGGTCTCCTCTAATTAGGAGATTAAATCTGAAGCCATCAAGTATTTCAGGGTAGCTTCTCGGGAGCTAGGAGAGGGAAATGGAGAATGGCAGGAGACATTGGTCCCAGGGTGACAAGTGAACAAGCCGAACAACTGACTGCACTAATTATAGAACAAGAAACCTTACAAGCAATCAGAGAATTAAATGCGGAAGGCTCCCAGGGCCCGGATGGAATACAAGTTTTCTTTTACAAAGAGATGTGGAGTGTGGTGTGTAAGGAGGTGATGGATGTTGTCAGAGAATTTGAGGTGGGTAATGCTAGTTTCGAGAGGATTAACAAGTCATATCTTTTCCTCTTGCCTAAATCAATGGGAGCAGAACAATTTTCAGATTTCAGGCCGATTTCCCTTTCAAACTCCATCTATCTTATCATCAGCAAGGTCTTGGCTAACAGGCTAAGAATTATTCTACAAGACCTGATTCACCCTGTACAGGCTACTTTCTTTCCCAACAGATCACTTCAGGAATCATTTATTTTGGCTCAGGAAATGGTTAATGGTTGGCACCGGAGGAAATGCAAGGCCTTCCTGTGGAAAGTGGATTTCCAGAAAGCCTATGACTCGATTTCCTTGCCATATCTTTGGGAGGTGTTTAGAAGAAGAGGCTTCCCCCCCCTTTGGATTCAATGGATGAAACACTGTATCACCACTGCTTCATTTTCTCCTTTGATCAATGGGAAGCCATGTGGAGCTTGGATCCAGCCGCAGCGTGGGGTTAGACAAGGGTGTCCCCTAGCCCCATTGGTCTTTAACCTTGTGGTAGATGGACTTGCAAGGTACGCTTGCAAATTGGCAGAGGTGGGTATAATTAAAGGGTACTCGCTATCAAACAGGAGACATTTGGCCCCCATTTTACAATATGCAGATGACACTGTGTTCTTCGTGGAAGTGTCCAAGTCTGAGCCCATGCTTTGGGATTAATGGTGAAGATATTCGGTGATATTTCAGGTTTATGTTTGAACAAAGACAAGTCTGTTTTGATCTGTTTTGGTTTGAATGAACAGGAACAGATGGAATTGGAGGGTATATTGGGCTCACCCCATACTATATTGCCTCTGAGATACCTTGGATTACCTTTATGGGCTACAAAACTGAAAAAATCAGATTGGAATGTCCTGTTCGAGAAGGTGGCTGGAAAGCTAAAAGGTTGGAGTAGTAAATTCCTATCTAATGGTGGGAGACTGATTTTACTCAACTCGGTTATTACTGCCATACCAGTCTTTTTCTTCAGCATATTTAAGGCCCCTAAATGCATCTGGAAGAGATTGGATCTTATGAGGAAGAGATTCTTCTAGAAAGGAGTAGGACATGAGGGCAGGTTCATGCAGCCCATCAGATGGAACACTATCTGTAGACCAAAGGAGGCTGGGGGGTTGGGAATTAAAGCATTAAAAGAGTTCAATGAGGCCCTACTGCTGAAATGGGCCATCAGAATTTTGAATTGCAAGGAGGGGCTGATGGATGATCTGATTAGGGACAGCTATGGGGGATCCAATAGCTGTCTGCAAAGGCTTCAGCAGAAGAGGCCTTCCCTCTTTTGGTGATCAATGATCTCTGCAATCACCTGCTACTGGCATCTGCTACAGCCTAAGCTTGGTGATGGCAGATGTTTTAGCTTATGGAATGAGAGGTGGTTTGAATTGGGCCTGCTGAAAGAGACCTTCTCGAGGGTGTATGATGCTGCTACTGATAAAGATGCCACAGTTAGCAGTCTGTGGTCCCAGGCTGAAGGTTGCTGGCAGCTAGAAGGGCTACAACAATGCAGGTTGGGCACTCGACTTTGGGAGGAGAGGCAGAAACTAATGGAGAATCTGCAACAGCTGTATCGTATGATAGATGTGAAGGACACATACTGCTGGCAGGGTTTTTTCTCAGTGAAGCAGGCATATGAAAAAATTATTAGGTCTGATAATGAGGTGGAATGGGATCTTATTGATAGAAAGATTTGGCTTTTGAGAATTCCTCTGAAGGTCTAGATTTTCTTGCGGCTTTGGAGATGGGAAGGGTTGATCACTGGCGATCTTAGGCACAGAAGGATGGGGATTAATATGAATGCCTGCCCCTTATGTGGATTACGCTCTGATAGTGCAACACACATATTCTCCTCTTGCTTGATCATGGATAAAATTTGGAGGTTGGTGTGCTTAGAACCCCTCCCTCCCTGGGATGCTATGTGGCAGAGCTTCATCAACCCTGTTCGACCATTGGGGGCTATGGCTGCCGTTTTGTGGTGTGTGTGGAGGGCGCGGAATGATAAGCTGTTTCAGAGGAGATTGGTGAGATGTGAGAATGTTGTAAAGGAATGTTGGTCTCTCATACATAGTTGGGCAACTTTTTTGTAATACTCTTTTGATATGCAATACAATACCCTCCGGATCGCTATCGGTTTATGATAGCAATCCTCACTGATTCAAAAAAGAAAAAAAAAAAACTTAACAACTACTTAGGAACCTTAGGTCTAAAGTCAGAACTTAACATGTTTCTAAAGGAAGACCAATTTGGTTAGCTAGTCCACTTGAGGAGCGAGGTAAATGCTTGAATTTGCTAGGGACTAGCAAAAACTAGGCATGGGGGCATTTGATGAGCCCATATTTGTGAGCTAATTAGTTACTTAGGTGCCTAGTCATTAGATTAATATTAGCATATACATGGCATGCATGAAGAAATAAATAATTTAGTTTATATATATTTGCTTGTATGCATTACATTCATATATAAATTATTTCGCATGCATTAGAATAACATGCATTAGTCTTTAGGTTGCATTATATGCATGTATTAGAATTATTATTTTATGTGAGGGTTTGTCCATAAATAAATCAATCTTTTTATTATTCATTTTTATTCTCTCTTCTCTGGAGGGAATACACCGCCTTCTTGTTGCCAGCTGCGCGCCATTGAAGATGGCAATCAAGGAGTGTGAGAAGAGGATTTGCTCCCACCTCTCCATTTCAAATCCATGCAGACAACTACAAGAGACGGGGAGCTGCTACTGTGCTTGAGGAGACTCCGTCCCGACTCCACCATTATGAAGAGCTTCGAGCTGACCTCCATTACCACCACCATGCATCTCCAAGGCTGAGCTCCACCACACCGTGGGCCGGCAAGGTGACAGCTCGCCATGCTAAGCCGGTGGACTCGTGCCAACACCGTGCGTGTCTTCGATGGCCACGCAATATCACCGTGCTTCACCACTGTGCACCCTCCCCTGTCCACTATCAACAACATCGCAACCATGCACCAGTAGCCATCACACATGTTTAAGACGTCTGGGAATGCTCCCAAACGTCTAAAGCTCCTACAGCACCACCTCCATCTTCACTTCCCCTTCGCTTCTTCTTCTTCTTTTCCCTCTATTTTTCCTCCATCAAAATGATCCCATCACCTCCTCGCCGCATCACCTTCACCAGACTACGTACACAGCCTTCGCGTGCACCACACGCGCCTCCTCACTGCCATCCTTGCCATCTTCGCACATGCCACCACCACTTCCAGCATTGCCACCCCCAACGCGCAACACCACTCTCAGCGTCGCACCCCCAATCTTCGTACTCATGCAGTAGCTACAGCTGTAGCAACACACATGGGCTATGCATGCCTCCTCACCGCCCCCCCTTGCCTCTAGTGTGCACGCCTCATCGCTACGCCCCCAGTACATCCTCTACTCCTCTCCGCGTGCACCTTTCCTTCGACTTCAACAGCAGTAGTGCACTGTCATCACTGCCACCTATGAGCGTTGAGAGTTGCCACCATAGCACCGTGAACACGCAGCTGCAACACCACCAGCACCCTCATGGAGCCCCAGCTCCCCGCATGCGTCCTCCACCAGCTCCCCGCACACTCCACGCCACGCCTCCATGCGTGCATGTGGACCTTCAGCAATGCCGCACCTCCACGCACAAAAGTAGCAGCGACAGCCACTGCCACCTCTTCTCTCCTCCGTACCATCACCCCCGACCACTGTTGGCTGTGCTACCACTACCGCCGAGTAGCCCTCAGCCCACTCGACCTCCGGTGTGCTTCACACCCCAATCGTTGTCTCCCCCATGCGCGATGAAGAAAGAGAAGTAATCCCCTATTTCTTTATGAATTAGTATTTACATCTTTTGCCATTGTGAGATTTTATTAGTTTTATATTGTGCCACATTGCAAAATAAATCCTTCAGATGTGCATAATTGCTATTTCAGCATTAGTTCTTATTGTTTACTTAATCTAAATGTGATTTTGTCTTAGTTTCTTGATGAAATTTATCGTGAACATCTATTTTTAACCCGTGCATGTTTTAATAGGCCATTGCCTCCTTGTGGATATGACCCACTCTTTTGAGTTGTTTAATTTTAATTCAATACTTTGATTATTCGATTTTCCACCACTTAGAACTACCAGTGACAAATCATTTTAGTTATCATCTTTGTAAGTGAAAATTGACCTGTCACATAGCTGCTAGTTATGTGGTGGAAGGGCACCTAACGGTGGCCCCAAAAATCAAGAGAGGCCCCCATTTTGGTGCCACCAAGGAGGGTTCTAGAAGGGGGGTTATGTGTAGGGTAGTGATGGGGTGGAGATTCGTCGCGAAAAGGTTTGAGTTTCAAAACCCTTCGTCGTGGTTTGATTCGCAAGAAAATTCATCGATTAGATAATATTTATAACCAAAACTCGAGGTGAGCCCCGAGTCGAACATGGAGAGGCGAACGTTTGGTTTAAAAAATTCGCATTTCACTTTTATTTGTTTTTGACGCTTTGATATTTTATAGTTTTTTTGGTGTTTTTATCAAGTAAGAGATCAGATCGATGAAAATATTATCTAACTAATCTACTTACAAAATATAAGAGAGAGAGAGAGAAAATATCAATATATTAATGAACAAATGTTTCCTATAGCTATGAAAGCAGAAAACTATACTAGAAAGCAATAAAGATAGATGGAGATGAGAAGAGTCTCCCTCGATGGTTGCTTGGAGGATGGCTCGCTTTGATGGAGCCCGGATGATGGTGGTGAGGAGAGGGACGAGGGAGAACGGCGGTATAGGAAGGAGGACGGGGCAGGACGTCGTCGCGGCGAGGATCTTCTTCCTGAAGGAGGTGAGAGGACACCGCAAGATGCTCCATGAATGGGGATGAGAGGCGGGAAAATATTCAATTCTACTCTAGAGGAGCATCCCAGGCTTGGGACAAGCTCTCTCTAGAGCCTTAGAGGTGGTGACGAGAAGAAAGGAAGAGATGAAGAATGGGAGGGCTAGGGGTCCTTTTATAGTGGAGGAACAGATCAATTTCCTATACAGGATATTTAGTGATGGTCATAATCATTGCAGAAGATCCACCTCAAACGTCACTGAAGATAGCCTTGCAACTACGCTATCGCTACGTCGGCACGCACTCCCGTGCTATGCACTAACGCCTCGTGCTGCACTACTACACGCGCCGCTGCTCCTCCGTGTGCACTCAGGCACGCCCGTTGCGCTGTTGCGTATGTGTGCCTCCGTGCTCGTGCTGCTGTGCACTTGCAGTGGTGCATGCGTGCACATGCGCAATCTGGGCTGTCCATCTTCTTTATTTTATAGGTGTAGCTACAGAGGTCGGATTAAGTTAGATTTCACACCATTGGGCTGCGATCGACAACCTGAATCTATCCGTACACTTGGATTTGTCATTTGAAGGTCCAAATTGCATCACTTAGCCCTAGACCATTGATTTTCCTTGAATTGCATTTGGCATTACAGGACTTCGATTAAGGTTATTTCATAGGCGTTTGACTCTGATCGTCGTCCTGATCAGATCCGTTTGGTTGGTTCGTCAATCCAAGGCTCCGAATTAAATCTCCTTCTCTCCTGGCCATAAAAGGATGCAATTAACCTAAAATATACTCAAACTACTCTAAATGCATAATGATGCATGCTATGCAATAATTATAGTATGGAATGCATATCTAATCCTAGAGACATGCATAAATAGGAATTTTAACCTAAATGGATGTGTCTACAACAGATGGGGATAGCTTGTAGGGGTAGGTGTATGGTGGTGATGAGGGAGATTTTGGAAGGAAAAGTGGTGCCAAATTGGAGTTAGTTATGAAGGGTTTTGGTAGCAGTTTTGTGGTGTCCCTTGGTGGTGGTGGTGGGTTGAGGAAGTGTGTTAGGGTTGGCACCAAAATGGGTAGGCGTAGGGGTAGCTTAGGTGGACTAGGTTTAGGGCTAGTTGGTGGAGCTTAGGTAGGTGGGTTTAAGGGTTATGTAGGGATGCCAAGGAGGTGACTAGTTAAGCTAAACTAGCTTAGCTAGTAGGGAATTGGGTAGAGAAGTAGAGGGATCTAGGGTTTTGGAGGTAATGAGCTAGAGGGAGTTGCCTTGAGCTACACTGGAGCTGGTGGTTGCTGAAGAGAACTGTAGGGAGCTACCATAGCTAGCTTAGCTTGCTAGTTCTTTGCTAGCTACTAAACCAAGCTAAGATGAGCTCCCTTCTACTGATATGAGCTGAGGTGAGCCGGGTCAGGTCTTTCTGGAGATTACCTAGCTAGCTAGATTAGCTAGCTTAGGTCAAGTAGCTCAGCTCAACTAAGTTGAGCTGAGTTGAGTATCCGAGAGCAAGACTTGAGCTGGTCTGAGCTAGTTAAGGTCATATTCAATTGACTAGGTCTAACTAGTTGATGGCAATAGCTAGTCCTAGTCAGGTTGAGCTTTCAGTGAACTATTCTGAGCTAGAGGAGTTGGAATGGAGCTAGGATGAAAGAACTTGAGCTAGTTTGAGTTGCCATCCAGCTGAGGTGAGCTGAATGGAGCTAAGGTGAGCTAGCTTGAGCTACCATTTAGCTAAGATGAGTCGAATGGAGCTATGGATGAGTTGAATCAGCTAGAAAGAGCTAGGATCCAGCTGATAGGAACTTCTTCATCTTCTGCCTTCTAGAGTGCCAAGGTATGTAGGATTTGACTTTCTATCTATCCCTAACACTCAAATATATAATGAAATGTAATGCATGCCTAACCTAGGTGAATGCCTAAATGCACCTTGAAAACCCATTTATGGAGTTAAAACCCTAAGAGCTAGATTAATTTTAGGACATAAGAATGATGATAAACTAGCATTTATCACCTAGATCAATCCAACACAAATCAGCTGGATTCCAGCTCAACCCAGCTCAAGTTAGCTAGATTCATCTCATGCCAACTCTACCCAGCTCATGGTAGCTCTACTCAACTTAGTTTACCTACTACTCCTCAACTAGCTAAGCTAAGTCAGCTAAAGAGTCCATGCCAGGTCAGGGAAGTTCAATCACTAGCTTATAAAGACTTAACCTAGCTTAGCTTAGTTGAGCTTGTCTACAAGACCTAAGCTTGCTAGGGAGTCTTCAAGCAGATCAGCTATAGCTCTTCTCAGCTCTAGATTAGTTGAGTCCAGCTCAACTTAGCTCATCTTGCTTAGCCTACCTACTAGCAAGGAATTAGTTAGCTAAGCTAGTAGATGAGTTCACATAAGGTCCACCTTAGCTATAGTATAGCTACATGCAGACTTAGAACAACTCCTCCAACTTAACCCTAGCTCCTCCACTACCCTCTACTAGCTAAGATGGCTTAGCTAGTTAAGCAAGCTCCACCTTAGCTCCTACCCCACAATTCATGCCCACCCACCCACCTAGCTTAACCCTAACTAAGCTTCACCTTAACCTCTTCTTTTTGCCACCAAAATAGCCTTAACTACCACCCCCTTCTATTGGATGGATCTAGATAGGAGTTTAAATGTTCTTCGTTGTTGTAAGATCTCCTAAATAGCTCTTTCAACAAATATAATTTATAACTCGAATATCTAAAAGAAATGAAGTCTGAGGTCAAACACAGGGAGCAAATTGAAATTCATGTGCTAATCTTCAATTAAAGTATAAATCAGCATAATGAATGAAGCACAATAAAGATATTTCAATGAATAACTACTACTCAAAATCTTGATATCCAATAAGAACATGAGAATTTCAAGAGTTTAAGAGGATAAAAAGAAGCCTAAAACAAAATAATGGTGATTTAGATCACCAATTATTAGTCTAAGCACATATATATCAAATATTCAATGAATATGAAATAAATGAACATTGGTCAAACATTTGGATCTCAAGTCAGACGAGTTAAATGTTGCCTACTTCAGTGCTTTCTTCTGATCTTCATATTTTCTTCTTCTTCACTCTTCTTCTTCCTTCTACTCATGCATAGGCCTTCTTTTTCTCTTCTTTCCCTTTTTAGAAGCCTTCTCTTCTTCTTCCTTCTCTCTTCACAGCCTTCTCCTCTTCTTTCTTCAGAGAACACAAGGGTCCTCTCTAATGGCTAAGTGTTGAGCAAGGGAAACCAATTTAGAGCAAAACCCTGCCCTCCCCCACTCTCTCTTTCTTTCCTTCCTACTCTCCTCTTCCTCAGATAATTGACCTTAATCTGGTATTCGGGCATGAATAGTAACTGGGTCCAGGGCTGCGTGCATGCGGTCGCAGCTGAGGACTGATAGGCTTAGGTGGGTCAGTGAGCGAGTAAGCGGGGACCTCACCCCCAAGTGTCGAGGTAATAAGGCACCATCAGAATATCAACTTATGTGATGGAGGCTACTTGTCTCTTTATGATGTGGGACTAAACCAACACCTTCTTGTTTGTGTGCACCAGCAAATGAAGGTGTCTCCAATTGAAGCAGTCGCTGGGGTTCACGATCTCAATCGAGGGCCTGGGAGTGGTTCTGGGTTTAGTCTACATGTCCTGGAGTGAAGACCTGGGGCTCGCGTGACCTTGAACACGAAGAACAATGTTGGGAAGAATGGCACGGTAGTGGAGCAACGGCGAGAACCTGAAACAAGAATGGCCTCACAGCCACATTAGAATTGCTCAATAGCTTCGCCGGAGGGTGTGCAGTGCGATGGCGGTGATTTCATGGCGTGTGGAGGTGCATGGTGGTTGGTCGGTGACGAAGAAGGATGTGTGAAGGTGGGTTGGTTGACAACGTGTTTGGGTGAATGAGAGGATGAAATAGGAGAGGGGTTTTGTGTGGGTGGATGAGGTGGAGCTTGTGGACTTGTCGGCGATGTGTTTGGAGGTGTGAGGTGATGGGTAGATCTCCCTGGAGGTGCAGCCAGAGCAGAGGACGAAGGTGGCATGCGGTGGAGTCGAGGGATTTTTTTTGGGTTTTGGATAATGAAAATTAACCTACGACTCTAAAGGAACCTAACTACCTAATCTAATTGTTTGAAGGGGGTAGGATGGTGTCGGTTACAGTGTGGCCGACGTCGGAGAAGGGAATATGTTCGATTAGGGAGAAGGACGAGGAAGAGAGGGGAAGATGACCCTTGCTGGTATTGCAAGTGGCGGAGGAGCTTGAGGAGGATAAATCGGTTGGCTATTATCTGTGACAGTTGAGGAAGAAGGGAGTTGATGAAGCTCATCGGAGCTTACAAAGGGATTGGCCAAAGAGAGAAGGTGGAGAATCGATCCGAACCAAGCTAAGTTGAGAAGGTTGTGCATGCCAGCTCTTTATAGAGCTTCATGGAGAGCTTTGGATCAGGAAAGAAGGATTTCCATGGCTTGGGCTTGAAGGAATAGAACCCAAGATTCTCTCACGTTCGCATGAGCAATCTATGGGGACTTGGAACTCCAAAAAGTTCCGAGATGATGCATCTATGTGTGAACATGAATCCCACCAATTTTGGTGGGATTTTATTGCCATTTGAGTAGGATTCAGGTTGGTTAAGGCTTGCGTGGAGGTCAGGTTTGACCTCAATGGTAGCAGGGACCTTTGTGCAAAGAATATGTAAAACCTAGTGGGAATGTGCAAAGATTTCAAAAGCTGAGGGGCTCTTCGTAAGAAAAAGAGTTAGAATAGGATTAAAATGCAAACTAGGTTGAGATGATCTTAGATTGGGCCCAAATTTTGGTACAAACCTAATTTAGACCCAAGGAATATAATGGTGAAGTCGGATTTAGGTTTTAACCAATTTTGACTAGATAATTTTCATAGAAACCCAAATTAGGGTAATTATCTATCTGAGAAACTATTTTACGTCAAAATGGGTTCCAATGGTCAAAGCAAGCATACCAAACCTTATAGAATATTTTTATATGATTTTTAGAAGGTTTATGTGAATTTTTCCCTAACCAAAACCTCAGTTAATTAAGCAGGTCTATTTTCAGGGTTTTAGATGTTCATTAATTCTTGAAACGCGTGAAAAACCCATTTTTGTCTGCATGAACCAACTTATTAGACTTTTATGAACATTTGAACATTTAACTCCTAAAAACCCCATGATTGTTTTGCATTTCGGATGTTCTATTAAATCTGCAGATTTACCTATATTTTACTGTTTATCTCTTAGAGTAGATATGTAGTGAATTATGGCCTTCTGGCGGTTATGTAGGAGCATTTATTAATGGATTATGACTAATTAAAGCTAGATATGGCTGATGATGACATTATCATCATACCCTCATTCCTAACTTTTGCTAGTCCCTTAGTAAAATCTTATGAAAAGAACTAAATTTCTAGACCATGCTTTGAAGTTTAGAGTCCTAATTTATTCTTCTTTTTAGAAATTAGGTTAGAATGCTAATAGTAGGCCTAGAGTTACTCAAGTACCAATCAAGATCCAGACTGACCAGCTTTAGCCTCAGTCTGCCGCAAAGGTTTCTAAGGTTTACAGAAACTATCCTAAGGTTCATTGAACCCGCAATTAAAGTACCCGTGCTTGTAACATGGTTAGTACATGTTCAGTTTGTAGTGCATTTTTGTAAGAGAGAGGGATAGAAGAATTTTTGCATTTTTGGAGAGTTTTCTCTCTCTTTTTCTTTTCTTTATTTCTAGCTTCGGACTGGCTCAAAAACATGGTCTGTATCGAATTTCTTATTCCCACCATCAATCCTCATAGGGTCCCAGGCAATCAATGCTTTGCCATAGCATTACTCATGGAAACTCCTAGAACTCTGGCTTTCGACACTTCGAGATAGTGCCGGCCATGGCATTTTGTAGCTAAATTTAGGTCCTGGTGATCGACATTTCTGAATAATCCCGCCCATGGCACCCGAATCAGCATAAGGTGCTTACTTGCCCCTGGTAGGATATTTAGATATCCTAGGAGACAAGCACCGAGGAGACGGTATGTTATTGTGCATCTTCAAGGAGAATTTCCGGCCTCTCTACGTCAAGAACTCATCCAAATAAACTTGTGTCTTAAGCCGCTCCTAATCTAGGCAGCCTTTTCATAATAGAATAAATGCTTTTGGGTGATTTTCATTATTACGCACACTGAACCTGACTTGTGTGCAGATTATGGTGTTTAGGTTACCAAGTCCTGCAAACTAGAGGTCAGTTAATGAGGCTGAATAATCGTTAAGCCTTAGACCTAATACATAAGCTTCGCATTTTCCTCAACCTCCTGAGGATTATCCTGATCTTAACGGATACATGAATGTTTAAGCCTAAGAACAAGCCTAAGAGCCCTAAGATCAGCACTAATCCTAATCTCCATGTCTCTATTGCAATTTTTGACTTTATTTTCTTCTTTCTTTTGATTGGTCTAGAACATTAAGTAGATTCCATAATCATTCACTAAAACTAACACTTTTGTTTCAAAATGTAGCTCCTTTTTGACATTTAACTCACCTCCCCTTTTCCGATCCTCAAGAATGATATGCATTTATTTCTCAAAATTTCCTCTCCTTTTTCCATTTTTTTGTTTGTTTTCAATTTTTATTTTTTTGGTTTTTTTTTGAATGAGTAATTCTTTTGTGAGAACCCTTCAGAAACTTGAATTTTTATGTATTTGCACTTTAACACCATCATGTCTAAGTTTTGCAATGTCCTCATTGTAAATCGGAGGGTATGAAATTAGCTTGATCCATGGGTTAAAATAGGTTCAAAGGGTGGGTGAATGGGTCAAGGTGACTGTTATAGATAATTTCAAGCTCTAGTATGTGTACCAAAGGTGGGATCAGTTGTTCTAACTCTGAACTCTCAATGTAGTAGACGTGAAGCTCAAAAGATGATCAAAGGGGTCTCAGGTTTCTGGAATGACGGGTTGCCTGTCGTTAAGCGCAAAATTGAATGCCTTCAGTTGAGCAGAAAGTGGTCATGGAGAAGGAGTGGTCAAATCAGATGAATTTTGTAGAACAAGCACCTTGATCAATAGCTTGGTTGGTCCAACCAGGTGCTTGTTCAGATCAACAGGTTGATGCAGCCCAAACCCAATCAGTCTGGTGGGTTGATGGATGTGAATCAGTAGATGCAGAGCCTACCAGATATTTTGAAGTTCAAACAGATATGGAAGTGAGAATTGTTGGTTTGGTTGATTCCAATCAGCCTGGTCAAAGTAGGGATCCTCGAAAGGAAATGAATCTATGAAGGATATGAAAGCCATACGAGAGAGATCAAATAAGGATGGGACGTGATTTGCATTTTGATCGATGTCCAAATCCTGATCAAAAGATGGACAAGAATCATGTCTGACCGGATCATAGAGAGGAGAATTAGAGTAGAAATTGATTCTAATGGCGAGTTGGGGTTTAGAACGAATTTGAGATGGCTCTGGATGTGGATTCGAAGAGGTGACTTCTTTGAGAACTATATGTATTGAGGGCTCCTCTAGAAAGGATTCAAAAGTAGGTTCATTTAGAGAGTGGTCGCACGTGTTTCGCGTGCTAGAAATCAGGGATAAAAGTAACTGTTCTCAACGATTTTGTGCGGATTTAAAGCGTATTACGTTATAGTATAACCGACAAAATGTTTAAACAAATATAAAGAATTTTATTACTCGAACAACTAGAGTATCCGAGGTCGAACACGGGGAGCAATCTCAGTACTTTGTAAAACCAAAGAATACAACTGTTAAATGCAAATATAATTCATTCAAAGAGAATTTTAAAAAGGATTTGGAAAAAAAAATAGAATTGGACGTCTGATTTGTGTATCAGACGTCTTAAATGTGATCTCTCTTTCTCTCTTCTTCTTCGTGGCTCTTCTCCTTTCTTTGCTTCTGTATCTTTCCTTCTTCTCCTGCCTTGCCTTTCTTCTTTCTTCTTCTTCTTCTTTTTCTTCTGATCTCTTTGCAGTCTTCCCTTGTCTTCCTTCTTCGTTCTTCTCTCTCTTCTGCCTTGTCTTCCTTCTTCTTTTTCTTCTACGAAGACTTCTCCTTTCACTGCTACACAGCCTCCTCTTTCTTCTCTTCCTGTTCTGCAGCCGCTAAGTGTTCGCTGCCTTGGTCAGTTCTTCCTTCCTGCACACACCACACAGTAGCAAAAACCTACCCCCGTCCCTCTACCCAAGCGCCTCTCTCTCTCAAGCAATTCACTCACGGACGCTCTCCCAGAGTCACACGGGAAGTCAGGTCGGGTTCGCACCTGGGACCAGGCGCACCGGCAAGTGATGATGCGCGAGGAGTGTGTAGGTCTAGGTCGGGTCGGATCCGCCAGATCCGCGAGGTCAAGCCGCGGACGAGGCGTGTGTGAGGGCAGTGAGGGACCTCACCCCTGTGCTTACGGAGGCACTAAGACGAAAACACAAAAACAACTTATATGGTACCTGAGTATTGCAATCCCACGATGTGGGACTATCTGGTCTGGCCTTCACGCGCGCCCGCAGAGTTTTGTCGCTCGATTGCCCAAGCTGTTGACTCCTCTGCGCTACTGGCTGGCCTCGGTTGCTTCGCGACACTTGCGAGAGTCTGCTGCACCTGCCGCCTGGGAAGCCTGACGCTTGCTACTGCTCCAAGCTCCCTGCTGCTTCGGCTATTAATGGAGGCTGGGGCGTACACCTGACATCCAACAGAACGGCCTATTGGCCCAATCAGAATAGCTGGAAACCTTCGCCGTAGCACGACGAAGGCGGTGGGTGATGCTACAGGTTGCCGGTCGGCCTAGGCGTGCGTGCGTAGGTCAACCTGTGGCCGGAGATGGTAGGTTGGTCGGGGGGTGCTTGTGGAGGTCTGGAGTGGCAGTGATGGGGTGGAATGGGTTCCTGGTGGTGTGGCGAAGCTCACGAGGTGGTTGGCGAGCCGTGTGGTGTGGCGGAGTGGTGTGGGCGGCTCGCCGGAGTGCGGTCGGAGGCAAGAAAGATGGAGGCGGTTAGGTACTGTCGAGGGGTAATCAAGTAAAATAGTTGGGGGAAAAGAGAGAGGAGAGGATGGAGAACGTATCTAGGGTTGTCTGGAAGGAAGGGAGGCGGCGGAGAGGACGGCTCGTAACTGCCGACGTCGGGGAAGAAAGACCCTGAGGGAGGAAGCGGCGACGAAGATGAGGTCAGAAGCACGTGCGTGGGGTACAGCGCGACACGGGAGGAAGCGGCGGAGAGGACTCTGCTGCTGGTAGGGCAGTAGAGCGACGAGACGGAGGGAGGGGGTCGCCGGAGCTTGCAGGTCGTTTGGCTGGAGATGGGAGAGAGGAAATTGGGAGGGGATCTCCGTCAAAATCAAGCTTGCCTTCTGCGGCAGGGTCTGGGGTGTCTTTTATAGGTGCTGGCCGCACCTACCAGCACGTGGAGACCGAGCAATCAACGCTGGCGGCTCGCCGGAGATGGAAGGAAGGTGGATACCCAAATCTCTCGTGCGTTCGCACTAGAGATTGGGTTCACACCAGGGATTGTAATTGGCTTTAGAAGGAAGGGAATTCCTTAGAGAATCCCCCTTCCATTTCTGGGAGAGAATCTCTGAGGAATTAGAGAGCAATCTCTCTCAAAACTTCGCCGGAGCTCGGTTCTGCCCTAGCAATGGCCGCAGGACCGGTTTACAAAGGAGGAGAAGAACCTAGGGGGCTCTCTGCAAAGGTATTCAAAAGATAGGGACCAATTTGTGATTTGGGTGTACTAAATTGCAAAGTAGGTCAAGATGACCTCTCCTTAGGTCCAAATTTTGGTAAAAACCTAATTTGGACCTAAGGAATCCAATGGTGAAGTTGGATTTTAGGTTTGACCTCGTTTGACTAGACATTTTGCGTAAAAACCTAAATTAGGTTAATTGAAGAGCTAGGACCCTAATCTAGGTCAAACTAGGTTCCAAAGGCCAAATTAAGTGTTCTAAACCATAGAGGATGTTTTTCTATGATTTTTAGAGGGTTTACTTGATTTTTATTCTGATCGGAACCTTGTTAATTTAAGCGGGTCTGTTTTAGTGTTACCAAGTGTCATTTAGTTCTTAGATTGCACATAAACCCATTTCTGATTAACTCAACCCACTTTTTATCTTATTTTGACCGTTTGACCTATGTTTTGCTTCTGAGAAATCCCGTTTATGTATTGCAATGGTAAAATTGCAGTTTTAACCTTTATTTCATGTTTTCTTCTCAGAGCACTTGTTCCTTCAGTTACGCCTTCTTCTAGGTTATGTAGGAGCTTTTATCTTCTTTATTGGGTCAAAATGAGCTAGTTATGGCTCATGATGAGGCTCTCATCATACCCCCATGCCTAGCTTTTGCTAGTCCCTTAGCAAAATTTCAAAGTTTTAACTTCCGTTCTAGACCCTGAATGTCTGTCAACAATGATAAGTGCTTCTCCTTTTCTTTTGTGATTAGGTGGGAATGCCGACAATAGGCCTAGAGGTACTCAAGTACCAACCAAAATTCGGACCTGTTCCGCTTTAGCCTCAGTCTTCCGCAAAGGTTTGTACGGCCCACAGAAACTAACCTAGGGTTTGTTGGACTCCGCGGTTAAAGCACCCGTGCTTGAGGCATTTTTAGCCTAAGTTCAGTTTGCAGTGCATTTTTTGTAAGAGAGAGATAGAAGATTTATTTGTTTGGAGAGCTTTTCTCTCTCTTTTCTTTTTATTTCTAGCTTCGGATTAGCTTCTCAACACGGTCTGTATCGGATTCCTCGTCCCCATCATCAATCCTCAAGGGTCCCTAGCTTTCGAGATTTCGAGATAATCCCACCCATGGCGTTCCGTGGCCGAATCCAGACCCTGGCGATCGACATTTCGTGATAATGCCGCCCATGGTATCTGAACCAGCAGAGTGCTTACATGCCCCCGGTAGGATATTTAAATATCCTAAGAGACAAGCATCGAGGAGACGATATGTTGTTACGCATCTTCGAGGGGAATTTCCCGCCTCTCTGCACTGGGAACTTGTCCAAATCAATTTGTGCTGATTGGCCGCTCCTAATCTAGGTGACTTTTTCAGAACATTAAACGCTTTTCGCGTGATTTGGATGTTTATGCGCACTGAACCAGACTGTGTGTGAATTTGGGTGCTTAGGTTACCGAATCCCGCAAACCGGAGGTCAGTTAACGAGGCCGAATACTTCCTAAGCCTTAGACCTAATACTTAAGCTTCGCATTTTCCTCAACCTCTTGAGGATTATCCAGATTTTAACGGATACGTGGATTTTTAAGCTAACAAATCTAGCCCAAGAGACCTAAGAGTAGTGTTCCCGCTAATCTCTTGTTATGTCTCCAAAGCACTTTTCTGTTCCTTTTTTTGATTTGGTCTAGAACTTCAGTTAACCCCTTAACCTTTTACTAATGACTATTTCTTTTCATTTTCATTTTATGCTCCTTTTTGTCATTTTTCTTTCTTTTCCTCCTCTCATTTGTATGACCCTGAATTGTTCCTCCCCTCTATCAAGTCTCTCTTTTTTTTTTTTTTATGTGAAACCCTTTCTTGATAAGAATTTTCTGACATTTTGCACTTTCATACCCCCCCATGCCTAAGATTTGCAATGTCCCCATTGTAAATTAGGTGGGTTCGAATTCAGCTTAGTTCATGTATTAGGACAGGTGTGTGGTGAGTGAATGGGTCAAAGTGACTTGTTGCGAACGATTTCTAATCTCGGGTAGGTATACCTGAGGTGAAGTCGGCTGTTCTAATGGATGAACCCTAAAGTGCAATATGAGTTTCGCATAGAGATGTCAGAAACGGTTTCGGGTTTTTGAAAGAATGACGGGTTGCCTCCCGTTAAGCGCTGAGTTTTACGCCATCGGTTGGGCGTAATGAGCTCAAGAGGAATGGAGGGTAAAGGATGACTCAGCCAAATCTATATCGGTCATGTCAATGAACGGCTTGAGTCTCTGACCGTTCACGACAAAGGGTTCAGAATCGTGGCTGAGTAGGTTGATTTCAATGGCTCCATTTTCGAAGATTTTTCAGACTAGGTAGGGTCCGACCCACTTGGATCTTAGCTTTCCTGGGAATAATTTGAGTCGGGCATCAAAGAGTAAAACTTTTTGACAAGGATGAAAGACCTTTCTAGAAATGTGTTTGTCGTGAAAAGCTTTAACCCGTTCTTTGTAAATTCGCGAGTTCTCATACGCGTCGTGGCGTAACTCAACGATCTCGCTCATTTGAAGTCTTCTGTGGGTTCCAGCCTTAGAAAGGTCGAGATTACAGGTCCGTACTGCCCAATAGGCTTTATGCTCCAATTCGACGGGGAGGTGACATGCCTTCCCGTACACTAGTCTGAAGGGAGACATTCCTAATTGGGTCTTGTGGGCGGTCCTATAGGATCACAATGCTTCCGGAAGCCGAGAAGACCAATCTTTTCTATCAGGTCGAACAGTAACCTGAAGGATCTTCTTGATCTCTCGGTTAGATAGCTCAGCTAGACCATTAGTTTCGGGGTGGTAAGGAGTAGAGATTCGGTGTGACACCCCGTATTTGGTCATCAGTGACCTGAACTGAGCGTTCGTAAAATGGGTCCCTCCGTCGGAAATTATAGCACCCAGAATCCCGAACCTTGAGAAAATATTTTGATGGAGGAATTTTATAACGACTTTATGATTGTTGGTTTGGGTCGGAATGGCTTCTATCCACTTGGAAACATAGTCAACTGCGAGTAAGATGTATTCGAAGCCATCCAAGGTCGGAAAGGGTCCCATGAAATCAATACCCCAAATATCAAAAATTTCGCATACCAAGATCGGCTGTAGAGGCATCATGTCTCTATGGCTCATGTTGCCCAGAGTCTGGCAATGGGAACATGCCTTACAGTGATCGTATGCATCCTTGAAAATTGTGGGCTAGTAGAAGCCACACTGGAGGACTTTCGATGCGGTTTTATGTCCAGAAAAATGTCCACCGCATGCCTGGTCATGGCAGAATGAGAGTATGTCTTTGATTTCCACTTCCGTGATGCACCGTCGGATTATCTGATCAGCACCAATGTGGAAAAGATACGGGTCTTCCCATAGGTAATACTTGGCATCGGAACGCAATTTGTCCTTTTTGGCCTTCGACCAATCGGGCGGAATCTGATGTGATGCCAGGTAATTAACTATATCGGCGAACCATGGAAGACTTGTACTGATAGTCAGGAGGTGCTCATCAGGGAAATGTTCTGTAATAGGTCCGGAAGGATCAATAATTTTAGAAGGAAGGCGGGACAAGTGATCAGCTACCACATTGTGCTTTCCCACCTTGTCGCGAATCTCGAGGTCAAATTCTTGCAACAGCAAGATCCAGCGGATTAGTCAAGGTTTCGCGTCCTTCTTGGCAAGGAGATGCCTTACAGCTGTGTGATCTGAGTATATGATAAT
The DNA here is from genome assembly GCA_037157565.1 of Thalassia testudinum. Classification (NCBI taxonomy): domain Eukaryota; kingdom Viridiplantae; phylum Streptophyta; class Magnoliopsida; order Alismatales; family Hydrocharitaceae; genus Thalassia; species Thalassia testudinum. The sequence continues at coordinate 3,776,187 of JAZHRO010000073.1, read as the reverse complement.
ACGGGAACCCAGAAGGTATGATCTGAATTTTTCCAGGGCAAATACTACGGCCAGCAGCTCTTTCTCAGTAACCGTATAGTTACGCTAAGCCTCATCCAGTGTTTTGCTGGCGTAGTAAATGACCACAGGTTTCCCGTCAATTTTCTACCCCAAAATCGCTCCTACAACGAAGTCAGATGCATCGCACATGATCTCAAATGGTTGAGACCAATCAGGGGACTATAGGATTGGGGCTTGGGTGACTCGGTCACGTAGGATCTCAAATGCTTGAGTGCATTCCTTGGAAATTTCGAAAGGCACATCCTTGGAGAGAAGATTGGTCAGGGGGAGCGCGATTTTGGAGAAATCAGGGATGAATCGACGGTAGAAATCGACGTGCCCCAAAAAAGATCGGATGTCCTTAATCGATCTAGGCATAGGGAGCTTGGAAATCAGGTTAACCTTAGCTTGATCCACTTGGATGCCTTTCTCTGAGATTAAATGTCCTAGGACAATTCCCTCAAGCACCATGAAATGGCTCTTTTCCCAGGAAAGAACCAAATTCCCCTCGATGCACCACCTGAGTATATGGACCAAGTGTTGGAGGCAATCGTCAAATGATTGTCCAAAAACTGAAAAGTCATCCATGAAGACTTCCAGATACTCACCTACCATATCTGAGAATATGGCAAGCATGCACCGCTGAAAAGTTGCAGGTGCATTGCAAAGACCGAATGGCATCCTTTGGAACGCGTATGTCCCGAAGGGGCAGGTGAATGTGGTCTTTTCTTGGTCCTCTGGATGGATTGCCACCTGATTGTAACTGGAGTACCCGTCAAGAAAGCAGAAGAATCTATTTCCCACTAGTTTCTCGAGGATCTGATCAATAAACGGTAGTGGGAAATGATCCTTCTTCGTGGAGGAATTTAGTCCTCTGTAATCAATGCAGACTCTCCACGAATTAGCTATTCGGGTAGGAATGACTTCTCCTGTTTCAGTCGTGATGATGGTAAGTCCTGCCTTCTTAGGCACCACTTGTATTGGACTCACCCAACGACTGTCGGAGATCGGGTAGATGATCCCTGCATCTAACCACTTAATGATCTCCTTTTTCACGACCTCCTGTAGGTTAGGGTTTAGGCGTCTTTGCATTTCTCTTGAAGGTCGTGAGCCTTCTTCTGTGTAGATTAGATGTGTGCAGTATGAAGGGCTTATACCAGTCAAATCATCTAGAGTCCATCCAATGGCTCTACGATGTTGCTGGAGAACAGAAATCAAATGGAGTTCCTGGTCAGGTGTGAGTTGAGAATTGATAATCACAGGAAACGTCTGATTTGAATCCAAAAAGACGTATTTTAGATGTTCGGGAAGGGGCTTGAGTTCCATGACAGGATTGTCAGCAGCAGCGGGTGGTTCGGGGTTTGTATCGGGAGCAATGGTAGGAGTCATAGGTGTGTCTAGATCATGTTCGAACTCCTCTGTTAGCGGTTTCTGATTCTCTAGTGGTTGATCAGGAATAATCAGGTTGTCCTCTATATGCAGTTCATCAACCACGACTTCGACATCACAAATTTCCTCTATAACCCCGCAATTAATCCCTTGATGGGCCTTGAAAATGTCAATCTTCAGATTTTGATTCCCAAATTTTAATTCTATCTGGCCCTCTTCGCAGTTTATATTGGCCCTAGCTGTGGCCAAAAAGGGTCTCCCTAATATGGTTGGTGTGTCCCTTGGGTTCCTAGGTGCATCCATGTCCAGTACTATGAAGTCCACTGGGAAATAAAAATCTCGTACCCTAACAATGACATCCTCGAGTATTCCTTTGGGTGACTTGATGGATCGATCGGCTAACTGCAATGTCACCTCAGTGGGTTTAAGTTCAGATTCTTCAAGGTGGTCAAGGAGGGATGTAGGTATTAAATTTATGGAGACACCTAGGTCTAGTAGGGCTCTATCAAGTTGGGTTTCACCAATTTTACAAGAAATCAAGGGAGTTTCTGGGTCTTTAGCCTTGGGTGGGAGTTTGCTCAAGATGACAGAGCTGGCTTGCTCTGACAGTACGATTGGGTTCCCATCCTTGGTTCGCGGCTTACGTTTAGGTGTACATATGTCTTTCAAGAACCTTGCGTAAGCTGGTATGTGGTGGATTGCATCCATCAACGGGATGTTTATCTGGACCTGTTCAAAGAGCTTGACCAGATCCTCCTTAGGAGCCACAGGTTTGGTTGTCCTTTTTCCTTTGGTCAAGGCCTCAGGAAATGGGATCCTAGCCGGTTCCTCTAGGATTGGTCCAGGTTCTTGATCTGGGACAGTAGTATCTTGGATGACTACCCTAGGGTCTTGGCGATTATCAGGCTTGGAGTGGTTCGGATAATGTGGGTCTTGTGTTGTTTTACCACTACGTGTTGTTACAGAGTTTAATCCGGCCTGACTTTGGTTTGGGTTAGGTAGGAGGGGTGGCTGCTGCTACAATCCTGCATAAGATGTTGAAGCCTCCATCCCGTCTGGTGATGGAGTAGCAGGCGCCTGATAAATCAAATGTGCGTGGCCTAGATTCGGATTCATAACACACCTCTGGGTCGGCACGTTATTTGGGTTGGGCAGAGGTTGCGAAGGAAGGGTGCCAGGTTGGCGGGAATTTGCCATCTGGGCCAGTTGGTTGCGAACCTCTGTGATCTCATCCTTGTGTTGTTTTTGCATTGCCGCATTCGTCTTTTGAATGTCAGCCAGTGTTTGAAGGATAAGAGTCAGTTGATCCTGATTTTGCCCGGATTGGTAGGTGGGATTGGGCCGAGGTTGAGGCGGCTGATATGGACGAGGAGCTTGTGGACGGGGTTGATATGGTGGTTTTTGATAATTTCCCACCCACTGAAAGTTAGGATGATTTCGCCATCCAGGGTTGTAGGTATTGGAGTATGGGTCATTCTGGATGGCGTTGAGGTCCTCGCAGTTCTGAGGAACCTCAGGAAAGTCAGAATACGAGGGTTTAGAGTTCCCCCAACTCGAGTAGAAGGGATCGGAGGTCACTCCGGTCTGAGAGGTAGACGGGGGTGGATATGGGTCCATCCCCTTGGCAGGTTGGTGATAGATGTTTTGCACTGTTTCCCTTGCCAGAGGAGGTCGTGCAAAAGAGTTTTGTGCAGAGGTGGCTTGCTGCAAATGTCGAGTTAGCTCGTCCACCTTCTTTTCTATGATAGAGACCTTGTCCAATCGACTGGCCATCAGTTCCAGGTCAACAGAAGTGGACAGGTCCTACGTCTCATGTGTCCCTCTTAGATTCGTCGATGCGCGGGCATTCGTCCTGTCGAATAAGCCCAAGGAGTCATTGTTTATGGAGTTCTCGCACATGTTTTAGAGAATCTCCCACACCGTGTCCTCGTGTTGGCCCATGATGTTTCCTCCACATGTTGCATTGTCGAATAGACGAATATCCTCACGGAGTCCCTGGTAAAAAGACTGGACTTGTTCCCACTTAGGAACTCCGTGATGGGGGCACTTTTGCATGAGATCTAGGAATTGATCCCAAGCTTTGTGAAGAGGTTCTCCCGGTTGTTGAGTGAAATGAGTGATCTGGTGGCGCAAGGCATTCGTCTGGCCAACAGGGAAGAATTTTTTCAAAAATTCAGACTGTAATTCCTCCCATGTGTTGATCGGGCGGGTCTGAGTCTGATACCAGTGTGCGGCCTTGTCCAAGAGGGAGAACGAAAACATTTTCATGAGTAGGATATCCCGGTTTTGTACATCTGACCCGAAGGTCTGGGCCAAATGCTTGAGTTATTTAATGTGTTGGAATGGATCCTCAGAGTTAAGCCCATGGAACTTCGGTATGGCATGAATCAAATTGGGCTTCAGTTCAGAATCGGGTCCTCCAATTGGGATTCGTACTCGAGGTTCGATTGCCACCGCAGTGGGATTATAGTGATCTCGCATCATAGGTCGCTGCGGTGGGTTTACAAAGTTCTGAAAGAGATCGTTCAAGCGTTGAAGTTGGTGTTCAAGGTTATTCTCCTCTTCAATGGGTTGTGCCATGATGGGAGAAGAAGGAGAATCAGGGTCTAAATCAAATGAAAGATTTATGTGGTGGGGTTGCTGCACAAACAAGGGCATCGAGGCTTGGCCTCGACGAGAATGAATTTCTAAAGGAGGTCTTAAAGGTGGTCTTAAGGACCTCCTACCGAACATGCACCGAAAGATGTGATGAGATTAGAAGGTGCTGGACCCAATCAAGACACCCAAGAATTGTTGGGTGACTATAGAGGTTTGGGGCAGATGGACCCCTGGATCAGAAGATCGTCCACCTGAGAAATACCTGGGCAGCCAGAGAGGGAGAGTCCCGCAAAGACCCCTTCACGGTAGAGCGTCCCCACGGGTTACAGGGTTTCCCCCACCCGACCTCTCTTGTCACTGCGGTTCCAGGTAGACCAGAATGGGGATCTTGACCTCTTAAGTCTACCTTTTTTTATTTTAAGATCAAGGTGCTTAATGTTCCACTTGAACTTTTAAGTATTTTGAGTGCAAAAGTGACCTAATATTAAGGTTGGTTGACCCAAGGGATCAACTTCACCTCTTGTTCCTTTGAGAGCTTTTAGGTCCTTCCTTTTTTGGTTCAAATGGATTATCAGCTTGATTTGCTTAGGGTTCCTCTTGTATAAATCGTTTCAAACATGGTTTAGGCACACCACTTTTTGGAAAGTTTGTTTCTTTGTTTTAGAGAAGATGTGTCTTTAAAAACCCTAGCTTTGCAATCCCTAACTTGGCTCTAGTGGGTCCAATTTAGTTGCCTTAGAAATTAGCACCTAGGGCTCAATCAAGAAAGTTTTAGCCCTAGTTGCCTTAGTTGGATGAACAGACAAAAATATGTTGAAATGAAAATCAGGCAACTTGATGAGTTACTAAATATGAAACAGGTAGCCCTAAGTTGATTTCTCTCTTTTTTTTTTTTTCCTTTTTTAGATCGTGAGAGGGTTAAGAGAGAGGGCTTATGGAGATTACCTGTTCCTTGGAGAGTCTGTTGTGCAGTTGCTATTCTTTCCTTTTTGTTTTGCTTTCCCTGCTTGAACACAACAAAAGAGAGAAGTTAAGTCAGATATTAGATTGAAAAGTTGTACTCAAAAGCTTTAAAAGTGCCCGTTGCTCCCCGGCAACGGCGCCAAAATGTTCTCAATGATTTTTTACGGATTTAAAGCGTATTACGTTATAGTATAACCGACAAAATGTTTAAACAAATATAAAGAATTTTATTACTCGAACAACTAGAGTATCCGAAGTCGAACACGGGGAGCAATCTCAGTACTTTGTAAAACCAAAGAATACAACTGTTAAATGCAAATATAATTCATTCAAAGAGAATTTTAAAAAGGATTTGGAAAAAAAAATAGAATTGGATGTCTGATTTGTGTATCAGATGTCTTAAATGTGATCTCTCTTTCTCTCTTCTTCTTCGTGGCTCTTCTCCTTTCTTTGCTTCTGTATCTTTCCTTCTTCTCCTGCCTTGCCTTTCTTCTTTCTTCTTCTTCTTCTTTTTCTTCTGATCTCTTTGCAGTCTTCCCTTGTCTTCCTTCTTCGTTCTTCTCTCTCTTCTGCCTTGTCTTCCTTCTTCTTTTTCTTCTGCGAAGACTTCTCCTTTCACTGCTACACAGCCTCTTCTTTCTTCTCTTCCTGTTCTGCAGCCGCTAAGTGTTCGCTGCCTTGGTCAGTTCTTCCTTCCTGCACACACCACACAGTAGCAAAAACCTACCCCCGTACCTCTACCCAAGCATCTCTCTCTCTCAAGCAATTCACTCACAGACGCTCTCCCAGAGCCACATGGGTAGTCGGGTCGGGTTCGCACCTGGGACCAGGCACACTAGAAAGTGATGATGCGCAAGGAGTGCGTAGGACTAGGTCAGGTCGGATCCGCCAGATCCACGAGGTCAAGCCGCGGACGAGGCATGTGTGAGGGTAGTGAGGGACCGCACCCCTGTGCTTACGGAGGCACTAAGACGAAAACACAAAAACAACTTATATGGTACCTGAGTGTTGCAATCCCACGATGTGGGACTATCTGGTCTCGCCTTCACGCACGCCCGCAAAGTTTTGTCACTCGATTGCCCAAGTTGTTGACTCCTCTATGCTACTGGCTGGCCTCGGTTGCTTCGCGACACTTGCGAGAGTCTGCTGCACCTGCCGCCTGGGAAGCCTGACGCCTGCTGCTGCTCCAAGCTCCCTGCTGCTTCGGCTGTTAATGGCGACTGGGGCGTACACCTGACATCCAACAGAACGGCCTATTGGCCCAATCAGAATAGCTGGAAACCTTCACCGTAGCACGGCGAAGGCGGTGGGTGATGCTGCAGGTTGCCGGTTGACGTGCCTTCGTGCGTGTGTGTTAAGAGGTGTCGTTATAGTTGCACTTGATACGTCGGTTTTAAAAGAAATAAATGGAGGTGAGTCCGAGTGTCGATCTCAGGGAGGCATGGAAATCGGATTTTGTTTACCACTTGTTGTCACGAAAAAGGCGGAGTTTTGCTTGCGAAAGAGACGGTTTTGAAAAGCGAGAGATAGAGAGACAGTTTAGGGTTAGAAAGCTATTGGTTTTGATCATGCACTTTAAACAGAAAGTAAAATGGCAACTAAATGGAAAATAATTTCATTAAACATGCATTCATAGTTCATGGTTTACAATATTAAATACATGCTTCAACAAAAGTAAATGAAAGCTTAAAAGAGAGAGAGAGAGAGGTAGAGAGAGAGTGGAGAGCGACGAGGCAGCCACGGCGGTGGAGGAGGCTCCGTCGGCGGCTCGTCGTCTCCGGCGATTACAAGAGTGCCTAAGACTAGCTAGGAGAGGAGTGGAGTAGTTGCAAGTGGGAGAGGATGCCTTGAATGGTGGTAGAAGGGGGTTTAAATAGAGTTAAGGGCTACCTAAAAGAAGAATGTGCTTTAGCGACATCCAGAACGTCGCTAAAACCGCTTCCAGATACGTCGGTGAAGCCCTCCTGCCGCCGGTCAGCCGCCTGCCCCTCTCTCTCTTCAGGCGCGATCCGTGGATGTCGAACGAGAGCCGTCCGATTGATGATCGGACGGCTGAGATCCTCCCGCGCCTGCGCTAGGATCGCGCTTCGGGCGCGCGTGCGCGCGCGCGTTTCCGCCCGGCGTGCGCGCGCGCGTGGGAGGTGGGGTGCTGTCGTCGCGCCGCGTGGCGCAATTATAGCCGCTCGCTTCTGATCGCGCGGCTCAATTTTTCCGCGCCCTTCGCTCGCAATTGATTTCCGCTCCGCGTGATTCGAACGCGCGTCGCCGCGACGCGGGCGTGCGCGCTAACCGTTGCGCCACGCCCGCGCTTTGTCGTGGCGACCGCGGGCGAGCGCGCGGATCTCGGCCATTCGATCGAAGATCAACGGCCGAGATGCGTCCTTGGCTGGCTTGGGGGCGTGCGAGCGGCGGGGGCGGGGCGACGTGGCGCGTTCTAGGCCGTTGATCTCCAGATCAACGGTCAGGATTTCTTGGGCCCATTGTGGGAGCTTCGGATGTCGGATTTGGCCGATCTTGAGTCCGTTAGACTCCGTTCGTCATCCTGAATCCATCCATGCAGTCCGATTGCTCATCTAAGGCCTGCTTTGACAAATGCTTTACACAAATGGCCATTAATACAGTTTATAAGCAGTCTTGGTACTTGATGCATGCAATGCTCCTATTCTACTTTATGTTGTGCCTTTTATTCTAAAGATGGGCCATATTCAACCTAATTACTACCCCCTTGCGTGGTGTTATCATACCCCCATGCTTACTCCTTGCTAGTCCCTAGCAAGGTTTATTCTAGCCTTTATTTCTTTGGCGAATTCAAGAAGTAATTGCTTAGGCACTTCGTTACTTGTCAATAAGAGGAACTATACGAAGATCTTAATCTACAAAGACTAAGCAGCGCCCGGGTGTCTGCCAAAATACGAATCGCCCGAATCCTTGCTTTGTATATATAACTATACTTATGTATACGTATATATCTATATATGTCTTTTTAGAATTTTTAGAATTCAGTGTGGGTTGGTAACTTTTTACGGCTACCCAACCCACCCAAAACTCGGTCAAAACCCTAAGTGCTAAGCATCTTGGTGTGAATGTTGTGATAGACTTACTTAACGGTAATTGAGACAGACTTCGGGTTTCTACGCCTCTAGGTGACCGGAAAAGAAAATAAATTTTTGCCTGAAGGTGTATTTGTTCGATTGGTAGCTTTCTCCCTACGTTCATTTTACTTGGGGTCAACACAAGGATTTTCCAGTGTATATCTCCCCGGCTTGTACTACTTCCCCGCTTCTTCCTTAGGTGTTTTTGGTCTTCTTTTTTTTGTGCAACTATTGAGCTGGGCTCTGGACAACCGACCAATGGGCTGTTACCCACGATCACTTGCCAGCCATACTTGTGCGGTGAAGTGTGGTTTATTTTCTTTTCTTCTTTTTCTTTTTTTTTTTTTTTAAATATTATTTTTTTTTTTTACGTAGGTGGCTTCCCTAATCTCAAATGTACCTAGAGGCAGTGAAAAAGAAATGGCCTGTGGCTGGGTTCTGGACAACCTGCCAATGGGCTGTTACCCACGACAACTTGCCAGCCATACCACCCTAGAGAGTTCATTAGCTACCCAATTTCTGTCAAAATCTCCGAGAAGTGAGTCTGTGCAGAAATGTGTGCAGATGCTTAGACTCAAAGTTTTCCTGAGTTAGAGGATGAGTTGATAAGTCGTATACTTATCACCTTATTTAGTAGGTGGATTAGAATAGCTTAAAGTTGCCAGGACTCACCGCTAAATCTATATTTTAACGGACACCAGGGCTGATTAAGCTTGAAGGCCTGAAAAGTCTAAGTGTTTAAGTTCTTTTTGTATTATTTCCCACTATTGACAAATTTCTAATACCTAAGTTTTTCTTCCTAAATTCAATTTTTTTTTTTTTTATTCATTCAGACTGATTAATTAAGCTCAGGATTATGCAATTTACCATCCCCCCCATGCTTAAGTTGGACAATGTCCTCATTGGCAGATTCATGGATGCAGAAGGGTTTAAAAAGATAGTACCTGAGTGACGTAGACTACCAGATCAGTCTGAATCCGCTGGGTTGCCTCCCAGGAAGCGCTGAGTTTAACGCCTCCAGCTGGGCGGTGCACAAGCAGGAATGGCTTGGGTCAAGAAGATATGTTCAAAATTTACCAGACTCAAAATCAGAAGTTCACAGATGCGAATAAGGTTGTGGTGGAGTCCCGTTCCACAGGGGCGGGAATTCTGTAACAGATATATCATGCATGCCCGTGTCAAATCCTCTCTTAGTTTGTGGTCATGCAAACAAGTTGCTGTGGACGAACGCACCCCAAATATGACATGCCAGACACTAAAGATGTAGGTCTGATATTCAGCTTGTGTCCCCATAAAATTGTAATCCATCGAAAGTGTATCAATTCCAGTGGGGATCTTTATTCTGGTAGGGCAGGTAATAAGGTCCAGGGTTTCAGAATGAGCCTTACAATCAAGCATGAAGCTTCTCTCCAAAGACGAATCCATCTCTTCCGCAACTATGGTTTCATCGCTCATTCCTTTCAAGCCCTTGATCTCAAGAATATTTTCTGCCACCTTCTTTGTATCAGATTCATTGTTTGAGGTTATATTAGAGGTAGGGTCAATTTCATCCTCTAGATCATATTCTTTCTCTCGGCCTTCCTCCAACTTTGTGATGGGGATTCCAACTGATTCATAATCAATTTCTTTAAAATTGTAACTCCATTCTCCATCTATGATGGTGGCTGTTGCTCCCACCGGATTGCTTCTCTTGGGCCGATTAGATTCAGATTCCAAGGCCTCTCCCCTTACATTCTCAGTTTCCTCCTGATGTTCATTCTTAATTTCCCTCAAATTGTGTTCCAAGGAATCCTTACTATCCTTATTCACTGAGCTGTCCAACTCCTGAGGGGTATCAATGGTGGGCTGAACCAAATCGGGATGACTGGGTGTAGTCCAATTGGTCATGTTAGGTCCTTGCTTTATGAGTGGCGTTGTGTGCAACATCTTTCTCTGGCCTTCTTTCCCCAATTGTTGGAACAAATCCATCATGGCCTGTTGTCCTTTAACCAATTCTTGATTCTGTCTGTGTAGTTCTAATTTGAGGTTATCAAGAATTGACATGGTGTCATTTGGTGTCCTTTGGATTTCCTCCTTGAAATCCTGGTTAAGAGAGTATGGTTGAGGTTGTGGATCAGATCCCATACTGGTGTTTAGGTTCTTGGGTGGGTTCTCTATTCTATCATGTTCAGGGTCCAGTTCTTCAAGAGGAACCATTCTTTGTTTGGTCCTACTCCAGAATAGTTGAGGTTCTAAGTTTTCCTCCCAGTCAGATTCTTCATCAGGGGACCAAATCAAAGGTTGACGATCCTGGGCTTGCCTAGATTTCTGATTATTTTCTGATTTCCATTTGTCTAGGACTTCTTCCAATCCAAAGGTCAAGTAGGAAAGGTCGTTGAATTCAGATGACCTTTCTTGGTTATTATCCTAAGAAGGGTAGGGTTCTTGGTGTTCTCCTAAAGTGTAGGTCCTATCACAGTAGAGCGGGTCGGGCCTAAATGAGGAGGCATCGTGAGGAGAATCGAGATATGGAGCCCCACAATTTGAATCGTACCCTTGGGTGGCTATGTTGGGTGTATTCCAATAAGAGGTTGGTGTGGTTTGGTCATAGTTGGGCCAAGAGGGATATTCTAGGTTGCATCCCCAACTTGGTGGTTGGTTAGCCCAAGTCGGCTGTGGGTATGGTCTACTTGGGTTAGCATACAAATCCTGTTGGCGGTAATTTGGGTAAGATGGATAGGCATTGAAATCCATGGAAGAAATGGAGGGATGCGGGAAGAACAGATGAGAGAGAGTTGTGCACTCAATCAAACAAACAAGCCTAATCCTTATGGTGTATTCCTTAGGAGACCTAGAAATCTCACAAAGGTTGATTAAGTCCGTAAACATTGGACTCCCCTTCCCAAGGCCAATCTGGCCAGGTTGATTACGAGGGGATTGCAGGGAAGGTTCTTCCTTTGGCTTGCACCTCCGGTTCCATAGACCCCACAACCGCGGTCGTTTGACACTGCCCCGCAGCCTAGCCACCAGATTCTACCAAGGGAATGAAAGCCAAGTGCCTAGCGAACAAAACCTCACCTTTTGATACTTAACTCAGTCCTGCCTAGGGCACGTCTACTCAGTTTTAACGGGTTAGGATAGTGCTTGTGCTTAGGGTAATGTGATGAGGCGTTGATTGGGGTGGTGCCTCTTAATTTTCCACTTTTCAAGGTGTGTGCTTCTAAAAAACAGGGTTTTCAAGCAAGAATTTTTAGGGTGTGGTGTCTTTTAATGTTTCATCCTTACTTTAGTGTTTTTTAGGGTTGACGTGTCTTAATGCTTTCAGACAAGTTTCAATGGGCACGTCAAGTTCTGCACACAATTTGATGAAAGTAGATTTCCTTTTTCTTCTGTAGAGGCTCTAAAAACCCTAGTGTACTCATCCTAAAGATCGTGCAGCTTCTATTAGATGAGTTAGTATTTAGGGTTGAGTGGTGCGGCCCAGGTCAACTCACGGTGGCTTCGCAAACACCACTCAAGAGAGAAAGAAAAGAACACTCCAAGAATTTGTCCAGTATATTAGAGTGTACATTTTTTTGTAGGGTGGTGTGTTAAGAATGTGGGTCAAGCAATCATTCGCCACGCCAATTTTTTTTCAGTTTTTATGATTTTTTTATCTTTTTCACGCAAGCAAACAATGAGAGAGAGAGTACTCACTATCGATCCTCGAGGCGCCTACTTCCTTGCTACCATAGTGGAATGCGTCGCTTCGCCGTCCATGCGCCGAATTCCTGCAACCGTCAAGTAAAAAGGAAAATAGGGCATTAGACTATATGAGAATGAAGGTGGAATGGAGGTGATAAAACAAATCCGTTGCCTCCCCGGTAACGGCGCCAAAAACTGACGTGCCTTCGTGCGTGTGTGTTAAGAGGTGTCGTTATAGTTGCACTTGATACGTCGATTTTAAAAGAAATAAATGGAGGTGAGTCCGAGTGTCGATCTCAGGGAGGCATGGAAATCGGATTTTGTTTACCACTTGTTGTCACGAAAAAGGCGGAGTTTTGCTTGCAAAAGAGACGATTTTGAAAAGCGAGAGATAGAGAGAGAGTTTAGGGTTAGAAAGCTATTGGTTTTGATCATGAACTTTAAACAGAAAGTAAAATGGCAACTAAATGGAAAATAATTTCATTAAACATGCATTCATAGTTCATGGTTTACAATATTAAATACATGCTTCAACAAAAATAAATGAAAGCTTAAAAGAGAGAGAGAGAGGTAGAGAGAGAGAGTGGAGAGCGACGAGGCAGCCACGGCGGTGGAGGAGGCTCCGTTGGCGGCTCGTCATCTCCGGCGATTACAAGAGTGCCTAAGACTAGCTAGGAGAGGAGTGGAGTAGTTGCAAGTGGGAGAGGATGCCTTGAATGGTGGTAGAAGGGGGTTTAAATAGAGTTAAGGGCTTCCTAAAAGAAGAATGTGCTTTAGCGACATCTAGAACGTCGCTAAAACCGCTTCCAGATACGTCGGTGAAGCCCTCCTGCCGCCGGTCAGCCGCCCGCCCCTCTCTCTCTTCAGGCGCGATCCGTGGATGTCGAACGAGAGCCGTCCGATTGATGATCGGACGGCTGAGATCCTCCCGCGCCTGCGCTAGGATCGCGCTTCGGGCGCGCGTGCGCGCGCGCGTTTCCGCCTGGCGTGCGTGCGCGCGTGGGAGGTGGGGTGCTATCGTCGCGCCGCGTGGCGCAATCCTAGCCGCTCGCTTCTGATCGCGCGGCTCAATTTTGCCGCGCCCTTCGCTCGCAATTGATTTCCACTCCGCGCGATTCGAACGCGCGTCACCGCGACGCGGGCGTGCGCGCTAACCGTTGCGCCACGCCCGCGCTTTGTCGCGGCGACCGCGGGCGAGCGCGCGGATCTCGGCCGTTCGATCGAAGATCAACGGCCGAGATGCGTCCTTGGCTAGCTTGGGGGCGTGCGAGCGGCGGGGGCGGGGCGACGTGGCGCGTTCTAGGCCGTTGATCTCCAGATCAACGGTCAGGATTTCTTGGGCCCATTGTGGGAGCTCCGGATGTCGGATTTGGCCGATCTTGAGTCCGTTAGACTCCGTTCGTCGTCCTGAATCCATCCGTGCGGTCCGATTGCTCATCTGAGGCCTGCTTTGACGAATGCTTTACACAAATGGCCATTAATACAGTTTATAAGCAATCTTGGTACTTGATGCATGCAATGCTCCTATTCTACTTTATGTTGTGCCTTTTATTCTAAAGATGGGCCATATTCAACCTAATTACTACCCCCTTGCGTGGTGTTATCACCGGTCGGCCTAGGCGTGCGTGCCTAGGTCAACCTGTGGCCAGAGATGGTGGGTTGGTCGGGGGGTGCTTGTGGAGGTCTGGAGTGGCAGTGATGGGGTGGAATGGGTTCCTGGTGGTGAGGCGAAGCTCACGAGGTGGTTGGCGAGCCGTGTGGAGTGGCAGAGTGGTGTGGGCGGCTCACCGGAGTGCGGTTGGAGGCGAGGAAGATGCAGGCGGTTAGGTACTATCGAGGGGTAATCAAGTAAAATAGTTGGGGGAAAAGAGAGAGGAGAAGATGGAGAACGTATCTGGGGTTGTCTGGAAGGAAGGTTGGCGGCGGAGAGGACGGCTCGTAACTGCCGTCGTCGGGGAAGAAAGACCCTGAGGGAGGAAGCGGCGACGAAGATGAGGTCAGAAGCGCGCGCGCGGGGTACAGCGCGACGCGGGAGGAAGCGGCGGAGAGGACTCTGCTGTTGGTATGGCAGCAGAGCGACGAGACGGAGGGGAGGAGGTCGCCGGAGCTTGCAGGTCGTTTGGCCGGAGATGGGAGAGAGGAAATTGGGAGGAGATCTCCGTCAAAATCAAGCTTGCCTTCTGCGGCAGGGTCTGGGGTGTCTTTTATAGGTGCTGGCCGCACCTACCAGCGCGTGGAGACCGCGCAATCAACGCTGCCGGCTCACCGGAGATGGAAGGAAGGTGGATACCCAAATCTCTCGTGCATTCGCACGAGAGATTGGGTTCACAGCAGCGATTGTAATTGGCTTTAGAAGGAAGGGAATTCCTCAGAGAATCCCCCTTCCATTTCTGGGAGAGAATCTCTGAGGAATTATAGAGCAATCTCTCTCGAAACTTCGCTGGAGCTCGGTTCTGCCCTAGCAATGGCGGCAGGACCGGTTTGCAAAGGAGGTGAAGAACCTAGGGGGCTCTCTGCAAAGGTATTCAAAAGATAGGGACCAATTTGTGATTTAGGTGTACTAAATTGCAAAGTAGGTCAAGATGACCTCTCCTTAGGTCCAAATTTTGGTACAAACCTAATTTGGACCTAAGGAATCCAATGGTGAAGTTGGATTTTAGGTTTGACCTCGTTTGACTGGACATTTTGCGTAAAAACCTAAATTAGGTTAATTGAAGAGCTAGGACCCTAATCTAGGTCAAACTAGGTTCCAAAGGCCAAATTAAGTGTTCTAAACCATAGAGGATGTTTTTCTATGATTTTTAGAGGGTTTACTTGATTTTTATTCTGACCGAAACCTTGCTAATTTAAGCGGGTCTGTTTTAGGGTTACCAAGTGTCATTTAGTTCTTAGATTGCACATAAACCCATTTCTAAATAACTCAACCCACTTTTTATCTTATTTGGACCATTTGACCTATGTTTTGCTTCTGAGAAGTACCGTTTATGTACTGCAATGGTAAAATTGCAATTTTAACCTTTATTTCATGTTTTCTTCTCAGAGCACTTGTTCCTTCAGTTTAGCCTTCTTCTAGGTTATGTAGGAGCTTTTATCTTCTTTATTGGGTCAAAATGAGCTAGTTATGGCTCATGATGTGGCTCTCATCAGTAACCCATCATCGTAGTTGCAAAACAAGTCGATTAGATAAAATTTATACCAAAACTCCAAGGGAGTCCCAAGTTGAACATAGGGAGGCGATGCTTACTCTAACTGAAAACCATGCTTCGATTTGTTTCTTTTTGGTATTTTAGGATTTTGTTATTTTTTTTGTATTTTTGTATGAAGAAAACAAGCAAACGAATCACAAGATAGACATGGAACGAAAATGGTATAGATATCACTTCAATGTTTATTACAATCTACTATAAAAGCATAAAAAGAGAGGGGGGGTGAGAGGAAATCTCCCAAATCGACTGTTCGGCGAGACGACAACACCTGGCGAAAGCACGGACGAAGGAGGTAAGGAGTGGGACGACAGAGGTGAGATACAGAAGGACGTCGGGTTGAGGAAGGCTTCTACGTGGCTCCGGAATGGAGGTGAGAAGATAGAGATGATCTGCTATCGAAATGGAGGTGGGCGGACAGTTCCAAGGTGACCTATGAAGGGGGATGGGAAGTTGGAGGAGTATTTGGTGCGGCAGAGGTTCGCTATACTAATAGGCACCTTGGGAGCTTGAGAACAAGCTCTAATGGAGCGTTGGTAGGCTTGATAGAGCTTGGGACTAAGTGGGAGTAGAGTAGGTAGAGATGGCTTGGAAGGGAGGGGGTGTAGTTCCTTTTATAATGGAGAATAGGCAAAAATAGGTTATAAGAACATTAGTGACATCTGAGCCGCCGTTGGAAGCATCGTTATAGGCAGCTCATGCCTGTTCATGCCCACAACTGGCTTTGCTGGTGTGTAAAGAATTAGCGACGGTTGTAAGCATTGCTATTGGCCAGCTCATGCGTCGCTGGCTCGCGCTGTCCCTATCTTTGCTGCGCGTGCACACTCACTCGTTGGCACTGCGTTGTGCACATGCGCGCCTCCATGTGCGCACGCGCACCCGCGCTGTTGTGTGCGTGCAGTGGCATGTGCGTGTGCTGGGTGGCCTGGGCTATACCCCGTGACGCAATCTTGGCCATCCATCTTTTCGTTGTAGGGGCTGCTATAGAGGTCGGATTGTGTCGATTTTCACGTCGTTAGGTTCCGATCGTTGACTCGAATTCATTCGCAGGGTTGGATTTGTCATTTGAAGCTCCGAATTATATCACCTAGTCCCTTGGCCGTTGATCTTCCTTGGACTGCATATGATGCTACAAGACTCCGATCGTGGCAATTTCAAAGGTGTTGGACACCAATCGTCATCTTAATCAGATTCGTATGGTCGGATCGTCAATCCGAGGCTCCGAATTAAATATCCTTCTCTCCTGACCTCAAAAAAAATGTAATTAACCTAAATTATATACAACTACTCTAAATGCAGAATGATGCTTGCTATGCAATATTTATAACATGAAATGCAAATCTAAGACTAGGAACATGCATGAATATGTATTTTACCCTCAATAAATGTGTTTACATCGTACCCCATGCTTATCTTTTGCTAGTCCCTAGCAAAATTAAACTATATGCTATGTATAAAAGCAAAATTAGGATTAGATCACTTAGGCCTAACTCGTTTATTAACAATAAAAAATTTCAACTAAGGTCCTAAACTACGAAAACTCAATAGTACCCAGGTGCCTGCCAGAATGCAGACCGCCCAAGTCTTTGCCTTATTTGAAAAGGGAAGATACATTTTTTTATTATTTTTCTTCTTTTCTAATTGTTTTGTACTTTTGGAGTTTGAGAGTTCTAGGATAACTTTTTGTGGCTACCTGACCCGCCTAAGAATTGAAAAGGATTCTAAGTGCTAAGCATCTTGTGAAAATAGTGAAAGATTCACTAGACAACCATTAAAATGGACTACGAGTTTCTATGAACCTAGGTGACCTTGACTAGAGGTTTATCTTTTAGAATGGTAGCTTTCTTCCTACTTATTTTATTTATAGGGTCAACACAAGGGCAAACCAAGT
Source organism: Thalassia testudinum (assembly GCA_037157565.1). Classification (NCBI taxonomy): domain Eukaryota; kingdom Viridiplantae; phylum Streptophyta; class Magnoliopsida; order Alismatales; family Hydrocharitaceae; genus Thalassia; species Thalassia testudinum. The sequence goes on along the minus strand of JAZHRO010000073.1, from coordinate 3,759,349 downwards.
GTATATCTCCCCAGTTTATTCTACTCGCCCGCTTCTTCCCTAAGTGTTTTGAGAATTATTGTGCATTTTTTTTTTATGAGCTGGGTTCTGGATAACCAGCCGATGAGCTGTTACCACCGACAACTTGCCAGCCAAACTTGCGCAGTGAAGTGTGATTTTATTTGTTTTTCTATTTTCTCCTTTTCTATTTTTTTCTCTATATTTTCTTTTCTTCTTTTTTTTTTTAAGTAGGTGGCTTTCCTGATCTAAGATTTACATAAAGGTACTACAATGAAAATGGTCTTGCGACTGGGCTCTGGACAATCAGCCGATGAGCTGTTACCACCAACAACGTGCCAACCATACCACCCTAGATAGTTCATTAACTACCCAATTTCCAAAGAAATTGTCAAAAAGTGAGTCAGTGAAAAAAAATGTGTGTAGATGCTTAGGCTTAAAGTCCCCCCAAATCAGAGGGTGGGTTGTAAGTCGCATACTTATCATCCCAATTTATTAGCCAAATTAAAAATGAATTTGAATTGGCGAGGGCTCGAGATTAAATCCACATTCGAGTGGACACCCAGGCTAATTAAGCCTAAAGACCTGAAGAGTCTAAGTGTTTAGGTCCTCTTGTATCATTTCCTAATGTTAATAACTTCCAAATGCCTAAGTTCTCTTTTCCTAATTTCTTTCTTTTTCTTATCTTTTTGAATTTTCATTTTTTTTATAAAGAAACTAAAAGAAGTTCTACAGAGTTAACATAATTATTTCAAGAATTGATTATCCACACCCCCATGCCTAAATGATGCAATGTCCTCATTATAAAAACAAAGGCATGAAAAAGGTGGAGTAAACAGAATATCACCTGAGTGTCGTGAAAATCCGATTAGCTCCGCAAAGAGCAGAGTGTATACACATGCATTAAGTTTAATGCCTTCAGCTAGGCATAACATACATACAAAGAAGAAATTGAGAATTCACAAGTGCAGGTCAGAATCAAAATCGAAAGGTTGATCTTGAAATCCATCTGCAGAAGATGTCCACAGATGTGGACCATATTATGGTGCAAACCCATGCCCCAGGGTCGAGTGGTTCTCAGGTCCTAGATGAAAATCACCCAGAATCGAAGGTTGTTAAGCTTGCGGGGTCAGGCTTGAGATTTTTTGGTGTGTAACCCAGGACCAAAATGGCAGACAATAGGTAAAGATGGTTCAATAGGTGCGGCTGTCCACTTAACATCTAGCTCAGAAAAATAATCAGTTATTTCGATCTTAGGTTGCACGTGAAAGATATCGTAAGGGTCCTACTAGAAAGTAGGCGGTTTCAAGTCCATAGGTACCCTTAGATCCAAAATCAAAGTTCCCTCAGAATTAGCCTCCCAAATTTTTATTTCAACAATTCTATCCTCCAACATCAAGAACTTAGGCTTCGGGACCTCCAGCATATCATTCACTCCATATGATTCTCCCAAGTCAAGAAATTATGGCTGAATCAAGATTGACTTGGGCACAATGATCTCAGAAGTCAACTCTTCAGGGTGCAGATGAGGAATAGGGTCATTGATTGAATGATCAAGTAAATGAAGATTCGAATTCTCCAAGTTAGCCCCAACCAAATCAAAATCTCCAATTACTAGGCTATCAAATGGTTTGTCATGCTCCTTAAGTCCATTTGTCTCACTAAAATCATCTTCCTTAAGCTCAAGTGAGACTTCACTAAGAGATTCCTCACCCATAGAATCAAAGAATCCATGATCCTCATTTATATATGTCTCAAAATCATATGTCATTTCATGGTCCGTGGAGACATTTTTCTTCGTTTCTTGACCTGGGGATCTCGAGTGAATCAATCGGTTCATCCTCAAAGGGTTGCTATAGACCAATCTGGTCATCTCCAATGTTCGAATATGTATTGCCCCAGACAGGTGCCTTAGCGGGTTCAGACATTGGCTCTCCTGAAGAGGGTTAATCTTGAGAATCATCCCAAGATTTGACTAGTGCAACCACAAATTTCATCCTCAACCTCAACAATTTCCCAAGAAGAAACTCACCCAAGTCCCTATCCCTAACACTTTGGAGCAAATCCAATAGGGAACTATTAAGTTCATCAATCATTTTGATCATAGGCTCCAGTGCTTCAGTGCATGGTGTTGGCTAATCTTCTAGAGGTTGTATAGTGTTCCTCAAATTAGCCAACACCCTATCCTGGATCTAGTTTGCCTGGATCGACTGGTTCGATTCAGGTTTGGGTTAAATCTAGGGGAGTCAAGATGTTGAGGTTCTCGGGTCCCTCCTAGAAAGTAGGTCATTCTAGGTTGTTCAAAGGATGGTGGCAACCTATACTCAGTGGAATACTGGGGAGGGTAGGTCTTATAATCATTATATCCTTCCTGATTGTAGATCGGGTTGGTTTGGTCATCAAAGGATGGAGATCCATAATCATTGTAGGATTGGGAAGGATAGCAATCATAGTCTTATTGTCCAATGTTAGGCCCTGGACATTGAGGTTCAGATTCATATCCCTAATCAAAGTCATCCCAACTAGTGGTTGGGTAATTACAAGTCAAGTCGGAATAGTAATCATCTTGATGATAAGTGGTGGTAGGAGGATAGGATTGGAAATGTGTGTAAGATGTAGAAGGGTACATGGTGAAGTAAGGAGGGAAATCAGAAGAGAAAGAAGGAGCCCTGCAATACAAAAATACAATCCTGTCCTTAGGTTGGGTAGCCTAGAGGTCTACAGACACTCAGAATCCATCCTAAGATTATGGACGATTTACTCTACTTATGTCCAGGCAATCCAACTAGTTAGAAGGAGGGACTGGGGAGAACGTTCTTCCTTTGGCTTGCACCTCCGATTCCTAGTGTACCCCCCAGCCATGGTTGTTTGACGCTACTCCCCTAGCTAGACATCAGATTGACTAGTATAAGTAGGTTAATTGTGAACAATCTCAATCTAGATCTCGACGAGCGAACCAATCCTTAGGGCCAACATCTAATCAATTTTAGTTAGGCTTGGGACAATGGTGCTTCAGGAATGTGGTGGGCCCTTTAGATGGGTTATGCCCATAATGATAAGTTAAAATGTGTGTGCGTGCACAACCAGGGTTTGCAAACAAGATTATTTGATGATGTGTTTTTTAGGGTTCAACCTTGTTTAGTAGCTTTTAGGGTTTAATCTTTAGGTATATTCAATCAAGGTTCAGTAGAACACTCCAAGTTTTGAAAGAACTGGTGTGGATATATTCCTTTAAAAATCAGAAATAAAATGTGGAGTGCCTGGTTCAGTCCTAAAAATCAACCTTAAGTGACAAGCTACTTGATGAATTGCTTTCATCTTAAGTGGTGCGGCCCAAACAGTTCAATCAATTGGCCTATTACACCACTTAGTTAAGGCACACAGAAATGTTTGACCTATTCAGATTTCTACTCACTTATTTGTGTGTTGAATTAAGTATACTGGGTTCATAGGTCAAATCCCGATTAAGTGGTAGAATCGATGTGATTGTGCTCTTAGGGTTAGAAGTTGTGGGTGTTAAGGTATGTCTCTTTTAGAAAATCCCACAATTAGATAACACTTTTATTTATTTTTATTTATGTGGATGGAGAGGTGAGTGGAGGTGGCAAACAAACAACTAAATCTATCCTAGGGTTTATAAAAAGCACCTAACTTCATTTGGGTTTGAGTTATTAGGTTGTGGAATGAAAACTAAGGTGGGAGTGGTGTGGGGACAGTTACAAATCACTCTACTTGCACTTTACTTCTTTCTACCGCACTTGGATCTCCATGCTAGGGTACCTACAAGGTTGTAGATCAAAGACAAGCGAGGTTAGTGCTATGTAAATGCAACAAAGTGCAGAAAATAATAAAGTAAATTCCGTTGCCTCCGTGGGAACGACGCCAAAATGGTCGCACGTGTTTCGTGTGTTAGAAATTGGGGTTACAAGTAACCTGTCGTCGTAGTTGCAAAACATGTCGATCAGATAAAATTTATACCAAAACTCCAAGGGAGTCTCGGGTCGAACACAGGGAGGCGATGTTTACTTTAACTGAAAACCACGCTTCAATTTGTTTCTTTTTGGTATTTTAGAATTTTATTTTTTTTTGTATTTTTGTATGAAGAAAACAAGCAAACGAATCACATGATAGAGTTGGAATGAAAATAGTATAGATATCACTTCAATGTCTATTACAATCTACTATGAAAGCATAAAAAGAGAGGGGGTGAGAGGAAATCTCCCAAATTGGCTATTCGGCGAGACGAGGATGCCTGGCAAAAGCTCGGACGAAGGAGGTGAGGAGCGGGACGACGGAGGTGAGATGCAGGAGCACGTCGGGTTGAGGAAAGCTTCTGTGTGGCTTCGAAATGGAGGTGAGAAGATGGAGATGATCTGCTACTGGAATGGAGGTGGGAGGACGGCTCCAAGGCGACCTATGAAGGGGGATGGGAAGTTGGAGGAGTATTTGGTGGGGCAGAGGTTCGCTATACTAATAGGCACATTGGGAGCTTGAGAACAAGCTCTAATGGAGCGTTGGTAGGCTTGCTAGAGCTTTGGAGTAGGTAGGAGTAGAGTAGGTAGAGATGGCTTAGAAGGGAGGGGGTGTAGGTCCGTTTATAGTGGAGGAGAACAGGCAAAAATAGGTATGGGACCATTAATGGCATCCAAGTTGTCGCTGTAGGCAGCTCATGCCTGCTCACGCCCACAGCTGGCTTTGCTGGTGTGTGAAGAATTAGCGATGGCTGTAAGCGTCGCTGTAGGTCAACTCATGTGTCGTTGTAGGCCAGCCCATGCATCGTTGGCGCATGCTGTTCCCACCTTTGTCGCATGCGTGCATGCTCATGAGATGGCAATGTGCTGCTGCGTGCGTAAGGTGCCACGTGCGTGCACTGGGCGGCTTGGGCTGTGCCATGTGGAGCAATCTGGGTTGTCCATCTTCTTTTCAATGTAGGGGTTGCTACAGAGGACGGATTGAGTCGATTTTCGCGCCGTTAGGCTACGATCGTTGACCTGAATCTATCCGCGTGGTCGGATTTGTCATTTGAACCTTCTAATTATGTCACCTAGTCCCTTGCCCGTTGATCTTCCTCGGACTGCATATGATGCTACGGGACTCCAATCGAGGCAATTTTGGAGGCGTTGGACTCCGATCGTCGTCTTAATCAGATCTGTACGGTCGGATTGTTAATTCGAGGCTCCAAAATAAATATCCTTCTCTTATGACCACAAAAAGGATGCAATTAACCTAAATTATATACAACTACTCTAAATGCAGAATGATGCATGCTATGAAATATTTGTAACATGAAATGCAAATCTAAGCCTAGGAACATGTATTAATAGGCATTTTACATTCAATAAATGTGTTTACATCAAAGAGTCCTCATAAAAGCCATCAAAATTAAATGTAAATGCCTGGAAAGTGCTTATAGGATCTTGGAAATCTGAGTTAAGAAAAGATTCGAACTCGAGATTGCAGACACTCTTGGCACTTGTTTCTGATTCCTGAAGATCAAAAGGAATGATTGCATCTCAATGGAACCTTATTTTGAATCAATGATCTCGAGATCAGGGACCTAAAAGTTAGAGTCAAAGAGTTGGTCATGGATGCTGTGGTCGTAGATTGGTTCATAATAATCAGGAAACAAAGGTTCTCCGAAATCAGAGTAGGATTCGAAATCATCAGAAAATTTGTTAGAATAAGTTTCTAAATTTGATTCTGGATCAAGAGTTCCACCGTAGAATGAATCAAGGTAAGTGGAATCAACAACCTGACATGAATCCAACCTAATTTCATATTATGAGCTTAAAATGGTGTCCTTATTAGGCATAGGCATGGGTTCTTGGTTCCTAAGGTAGACCCAATTGATTCCCAACTCTTCCAACCCCTCAATTTCTGTAAGATTAGCGTGACTTTTGAAAAATCAATTTTTGTCTCTGAGGGGGTTGGAGATGTGTATTCATCAAATATGGGCCCAGTATCATAATTCAAATTCAAACTTCGACTCATCATTTTGGGCCTCATGATTATCCCAAATAGGCTCGAATCTAGATTCTAGGTTCAGGGTAAGGATTGGATCACTAGAATCTAGGCTGGGCTCTATTGGGATGTCAAAATATTCTCAAGAATCACCTTAACAGGATAAGGCTCGGGATTTACATTCTCAAGAAGTTTGGTTTCAAGCTCATCATCATAGGTGTTGAGGTAATCTAAGCTTGATGGACCAGTTTCAAGGCTTTCTAGGGCTGGTTCAAAATTGGGAACACCTGCAAATGGATCCTCCCAACCCTTATCAAAATCAGATATGTCAAGTGTTATGAAGTTTGAATCTAAATTCATTAGGGTTGGGAGATCATTAAACCCAGGATTTGTTTAATCATGTTGATCATCAGAATTACTCCAAGATGTCTTCTTAACTTCTGATGGGTATTTTTCTTCAATGGTTCTATATAACTCATTCAGCAATTCTCCTCATTTTTCCATGAGATCTTGGTGTCTTTCCTAAAGTGAAGGATTTGACCAACATTGCAGATACTTGTTGCTATGTAATGTCATTAATTCATTATATTCTACTAAGAGATCAGCCTGGGTCAAACTGTGTTTTATTTGTGTCCATGCTATTTTGAAACGGTTCAAAATGTGGTATGTTGTTGTTATAAATTTATCCTTAATGTCCCTATTTAAGGCTTCATAATATTCTTCATGGTGTCTATAGGCAGCCTCAATCATCTTATCCTTGATAGTCATTTGGGACACAGGTTTCTTAATCACTTTTCCTAACATGTTAGGTTGCATTTTCAAATCAGGTGGTGGAATCAAGATGTAGAATCAAACTCAGGTTAGATTGACGTTGATCAGATCTGAAAGAGATTCCCAAGAAAATCTGATGAGGACTCTTAGGTTCAAAACCTAATGACCTTCCTGTGTATGTGCTCCATAGAAAAGATGAGGGACTAGATATTATTGGACCCAATCAAGGCACCTAAAGATTTTTGGGTGACTAAGGCTGTTTCAGGTAGATGATACCTCTAAATCAGGAATCCATATACCCAAGAAATACTTGGGCACTAGAAAGGGAGAGCCCTGCAAAAACCCCTACACGGTAGAGCATCCCCACGGGTTACAGGGTTTCCCCCACCCAACCTTCCTTGTCACTGCAGTTCCAAGTAGACTAGAATGTATGGACTTAAGACCTTAAGTCTACCAATTTTAGCCTAATTAGTGCCTTGAGTTTCACTTGATTAGAAGTTGATTTGTCTTGTGACCTAATTTAGAGGCTGGTTGGCCTACAATGCAGACCCACTTCACCTGACCTACCTTAAAGACGGAGGATAAAATTTGGATCAAGATCCAGAAGTCACCCTGAATTGACTCTCAGGTTATTAGGTTCACAATTTTTAAAGTTCAAGTGAAATGAGAGCCAGATTTTTAGGGTTCTTCTTGATTAGATCTTTTCAAACAGGGGCTTGGGTAACACACAAATGGGAGAGGGTTTATTCACTTTATGCAATTAAATGTGTACTAACACTTCCAACCCTAATGTTGAAAACCTTAATCGGCTCTATTCCAAGTCCAATTTGATCTGAAAATATTCACTTTGGGCTTCAAGCAAGAATTCTGTTAGCACAAAATAATTTAGAAATTAAGCATAGTCCCTAATAGGTAAAAGCAATCAAGGTGGGGATTTTCTAATCAGAATCGCTTCAAGCTTCAATCAGATAAGAAAATTTTCGCAAATAAGGAAAACTTGCCTTTTGAATGAAAATTATTTTGAAAATAAGTCAAATGAATCCTAATTGGTTTTGTTTCATTTTCTCTCTTCCAAGGATTAGGGGATTGGGGAAGAAGAGAGGCTACCTATCCTAGGAGTGGTTGTTTTGCACAGAAGATCACCTCATGATGTACTTCGCAAAATCACAAGAAACAAAAGGGCAAGTCAGTGCTCAAATATAATCAAATAAAACAAACAGTAGTAGTGAATTACGTGTTGCTCCCTGGCAACGGGGCCAAAATGCTGAAGGGATGTATCGAGGACTTTATATTATAGTCCTCATAGTTCAAATCCTCAATCGATAAATCAAAAGATACATTTAATAACTTGTATATCTAAAAGAAATGAAGTCTGAGATCGAACATAGGGAGCAAATTTGAATTCATGCCCTAATATTCAATTAAACTATAAATGAGCACAATGGATGAGGCACAATAAAGCTATTTCAATGAATAACTACTACTCAAAATCTTGATATTCAATAACATGTGTATTTCAAGAGTTTAAGAGGTCAAAAAGAAACCTAGAACAAAATAATGGTGATTTAGATCACCAATTATTAGTCGAAGCACATATATATCAAATATTCAATGAATATGAAATAAATGAATAGTAATCAGACGTCTGAATCTTAAGTCAGACGACTTGAATGTTGCCTGCTTCGGTGCTTTCTTTTGATCTTTAGGTTTTCTTCTTCTCTCTTCTTCTTCCTTTTGCTCATGCACAGGCCTTCTTTTTCTCTTCTTTCCTTTTTCAGAAGCCTTCTCTTCTTCTTCCTTCTCTCTTCACAGCCTTCTCTTCTTTCTTCAGAGAGCACAAGGGTCCACTCTCACGGCTAAGTGTTGAGCAGGGGAAACCAACTCAGAGCAAAACCCTCCTGTCCCCCACTCTCTCTTTCTTTCCTTCCTCCTCTCCTCTTTCTCAGATAACTGACCTTAATCGGGTATTCGGGCATGAATAGTAACCGGGTCCAGGGCTACATGCATGGGGTCGTAGCCGAGGAGTGGTAGGCTTAGGTGGGTCAGTGAGCGAGTAAGCAGGGACCTCACCACTAAGTGTCGAGGCAATAAGGCACCATCAAAAATTCAATTTATGTACTGGCGGCCACTTGTCTCTTTACGATGTTGGACTAAACTCACACCTTCTTGCTCGCATGCACCTGCAGATGAAGGTGTCTCCAATTGAAGCAGTCGCTAGGGTTCAAGCTCTCAATCAAGGATCTGGGGTGGTTCTGGGACTTCTCTGCGTGTTCTAGAGTGAAGACCTGGGGCTCGCATGGCCTTGAACATGAAGAACAATGCCAGGAAGAATGGCATGATGGTGGAGCAACGGTGAGAACCTGAAACAACAAGAATGGCCTCACGACCACATTAAAATTTGTCAATAGCTTCGTCGAAGGCTGTGGAGTGCAATGGCAGTGATTTCGTGGCTTGTGGAGGTGCGTAGTGGTTGGTCAGTGACATAGAAGGACGTATGAAGGTGGGTTGGTTGATGGCATGTTTAGTGGGACGAGAGGATGAGATAGGAGAGGGGTTTGTGCGAATGGATGAGGTGGAGCTTGTGGACTTGTCGGCGACTCATTTGGAGGTGTGAGGTGACGGGTAGGCCTCGACAGAGGTGCAGTCGGAGCAGAGGATGAAGGTGGTGTGTGGTGGCGTCGAGGGATTGCTTTGGGGTTTTGGATAATGAAAATTAACCTAAGACGCTAAAGGAATCTAACTACCTAATCTAATTGGTCGAAGGGGGTAGGTTGGCGCCGGTTATGGTATGGCCAGCGTCGAAGAAAGGAATACCTTCGATGAGGGAGAACATTGATTAGCCCATATTTGTGGGCTATTTATGTATTTAAGTGTCTAGACATTAAGTTAATTTTAACAATTAGATAGCATACATTAGGATGTAAATAAATTAATTCATATTTTTAGCTTAAGTGCATAATTCAAGCATTTAGAATTAACCTAGGGTTTCATACATTTAATTAGTTAATTAATTAGGTGAACTATTTTAATTAACATAGAAGTTAAGGAGTTATGTATAAATAACCCTAATTATTTTATTCTTTTTTTCTTCTTCTCCTCCTTTGCAGGTAACTCCTCCGTCTCTGCCTCCTCCTCCTATGCATCAGCATTGATTCTACGGTGGCTTTTGAATTTCAAATCTTTGTAGCCGTGCCTACAAAAGAGAAGGAAGGGCTGTCGTTCAAAGTGAGGCCACCACCCCTTTGTTCCTCACTATGCATAGAGAACCTTGCTTCTCATCCATTCCATACAACTGGCCTCCCACTGTGGCAATGCGACTCCACCACCGTGGGCGTGTGGGGTGACAGCCCACACCGCTAAGAGTCCCTGCAACTCCTCTTGCCCGCGCCTCAACCCTGCCAATCGTGCCTGCCCACCGCACACCCTCACCTCAACCAGCAACCCACGCCAGCGCATGCACTCCAGTGCCTTCACCTCCAGCGCACCTTCACCTCCAACACACTCGCCTAGAGCGCCTTCCACCGTGTGCCTCCACCCCAGCGCCAACATGCTACGCGCCCTTGCTTAGCGCGATTTCTCCAAATCACCCACGCCTGCGCGCTAGCAGTTCCTCGCTCCAGCACCTCCCTGCAGCACCTGCAGCCGACGTCAATAGATCCCCGCGTGAATCCTCCAGTAGCGCCTGCAGCGCCCCCAGTGCCCACGCGCCACGCCACCTCGTGCCGCACCACCCCTAGTGCCCGCGTGCTACCCCTCCTCACGCCTACAGCACGGGCAGCCAACAGCAGCAACCTCCTCCGCCTCTGCTTCTTTACTCTATCAGGCCGACTCCGACCACCATCCATCGAGCCGCCAGCACTATCAGGTTTGGATCGGGAAGGGCTACCTCTGGTCGCCAACTTGCCGTCCATCTCTCCTTCATCTGTGCACAAGCTCCACTAGAAGCTAATCTCCTGTTTCATCCTCAATTAATAATTACATTTCATGCCATTGCCACGAAAAAGAAATTTGATTTATCATTATTTTATTATGGTGAATTTATCCCTTCATGCTCATTTTTCTAGAGAATTGTTAAACCTTGTTATTCATCTCTATGTGCATTGAATTTAATTTTGAATGACATTTCGTATGAATGCAAGTGAATAGTACATGGCATACCCTTGCAAATGGATAATTTTCTAATGTAAAAATTACATTCACACCCCTTGACTTGTCCATAAATTTAAGGTTTACTTTCAGAGCTACCTAGGCATTGTTTGATCTGACGAATAGTTTAGCGAACTTGATTTTGACCTAATTGAGAGTTTAAATAAGTCATTGCCTCCCTGTGGACACAACCTGCTCTCCTGTGAGTGGTTTAATTTTAATTTTAATTATTTTGTTAAGCGATTTTCCACCACTTTGATCCTACAATGACAAATCATCTTAATACATTATTCGAAAGCGAAAATCGACTTACCAAAAGGCGCCATTGCCACGGTGGTAGGCATTCTCTTAGGTGACAACTTGTGTTTGATCCTGAACCTGAAAGAATCTTAAGAAGAAAGCTTCCAAGGGTAGAAATGGCTGGTCAAGGGAGCCTTAAGGAATATTTCATTCCAACCAATCAAGCTGGCCCTGCACTACGTAGACCTGGAGGGGACAATCCTTATGAGATCAAAAGCAGTACCGTATCCTTGCTTCCCTCCATTTATGGTACTGCTAGGGAAGATCCTTACAGGCATATAGAGGAATTCGCTGAGGTCTGTTCCACGATGAAGCTGTAGAGCGTTACTGATGATGCTCAAATGCGGACCCTCTTTCCCTTCTCCCTTAAGAACAAAGCCAAGTATTGGTATCACACCCTTGATGATATTAACACTTGGGATGCCCTAAAGGAGTTTTTGAAGTACTTCACCATGAGCAAAACAAATCACTTTAGGAGGGAAATTATGAGTTTTGTTCAAAAGGTTGGGGAAGCTTTCCATGATGCGTGGGAGCACTTTAATGACTTGCTGAGACTTTGCCCACATCACCAGGTGCTTAAGTGGCAACTGGTTGAAAGGTTCTACACTGGACTTAATGATTCGCATAGGCAAATTGTGGATGGTGCCTGTGCAGGAACCTTTCTATCTAAGACTGAAGATGAAGCTTGGAACCTTTTTGATACTTTGAGTGAGAATTCCATTCACTTGAATTCTGCCTACACGGATAGAAAACCCACTCTCATGCAAAGAAAGTTGGAGGCAAATGAGGCAAAGGACACCCAGTATTTAGCCTATCAGATTCAATTATTGAATCCAAACATGGAAAGCCCTATGTCGAGCCTGAGCCAATTCGTATCTAACACCTCCACATCCCAAGCTTCCGAATACTCCATTTGCCAAGGCAATACACACACCACTGTGGACTGCCACTTGGCCTCCCAATTCCCTGAGCTTGTACAAGCGAATCTGAATGCTACTTAAGGGTTTCATCCTAGACCTCGTAATGACCCTTTTTCCAACACTTATAATGAGTTATGGAGGAACCACCCAAACTTTTCATGGAGACAAGGAAATGCCTCAAATTCAGGGAATTGTAAACCACAATCCTTTCAAAACCATCAAATGAACCAACCTAAGACCTCTGAGATGGATGAATTGAAGGCAATGTTGAGAACTATGCAAGAAAGTCAAAGTGCCATCATTCAATCTCATGACAAGGCTATACATGAGATGAAATCACGAATAGATACCTTGTTGAGGCCTTTAGATAGAGGGAAACTGGGAAGCTCCCCAGTGCTGCTGAGGAGAATCCTAAAGGAAAAGGGATCGTCTTTAGGGAGCATGCTTAGGCGGTGACTATTATGAGGAGTGGGAAAGAAATTTCCAAACTCGATGCTCCTATAGTCTCACCCCCTAAAAAACCATCCACCCTGACTTTCACCTCCACCAGAGAAGACATGCCCAAATCTTCTCCACTTGAAATCACCCCACTGGAAGAAGTTACCCCCGTTCCACCCCTTACTCAACATGACAACCCTTCCCCCCAGAGATTGAGGGTGCCCTTTCTAGAGTGCTTATCTGCCTTTGGGCAGACTTCTGCTGGCTCATCTAGAGCCAAAGATAAGACAGATGAGATCATGGAAACTTTCAAGCAAGTGCAGATTAATCTACCTTTGCTTGAAGCCATTAGGCAGATTCCATCTTATGCCCACTTCTTAAAGGACCTGTGCATGAAAAAGCGAAAATCTAGGAAACAGGTCCAATCAAAAGTTGTCCTGCCTGATTCTGTTAGCTCAATTGTTCAACATGGCACACCCCCGAAACTTAAGGACCCAGGAGCCCCATACATCTCAGTGGTTATTGGTGACTTATAGATTGATGAGGCTCTACTTGATCTGGGTGCGGGGGTGAACATCCTTCCGAGCTACGTGTATGAACAACTTGGGGGAGGCAATCTGAAGCCTAGCCCTGTAATCCTTCAAGTTGTTGATCGATCACTTAAAACACCGCGGGGAATTTTGGAAGATGTCCTCGTAAGAGTGGAGGATTTCTTTTTTCCTGTTGACTTCTTAGTTTTGGACACTGACCCTACCAACAAGCCAACCAAACCCTCCATCATTTTGGGTCACCACTTCCTTGCAACTTCGCATGGTTCAATCAATTGTAATACTGGGGCATTGAAAATGGGCTTTGGGAACAGGAAAATCCGACTTAATGTGTTTGATGCTTACAAACAAGCTGGACTTGAGGATTATTCTCAAGTTGAGGTGATATATGACCTGATTGAAGAGGCAACCCCTGCAATGTTATGTGATGACCCCCTTAAGCATGTTATGCTAAATGAGCATTCCCATCTCTTGGAGGAATGTGAAGGGGATATACTAGAACTTGAGGAGTTGCTGGGTGTTTCTGCTGAGTCTCTTTCCCCATCATCTCTGCCCAAGGTAGATTTGCTACCTGAGATGGGGACATCTATGACGAAACCCTCAACCATACAAGCCCCTGACCTTGAGTTGAAACCCCTCCTTGACACTCTGAAGTACGTCTTCCTAGGTGCCAATGATACACTCCTCGTTATCATTTCGACTGTGCTATTTGAGGCATAGGAGGGAGCCTTGATTGAATGCTTGTCTAGGAACAAGGAAGCTATTGCTTGGAGCATTGCTGACATTAAGGGTATAGGCTCTACACTCTACATGCACCACATTTATACTGATGATTCAATCAAGCTATTTAGGGACATGCAGAGATGTCTGAACCCTAATATGAGGGAGGTGGTTAAAAAGGAAATCCTTAAGTGGTTAGACGCTGGCATCATATATCCCATTGCAGATAGTAAATGGGTAAGTCCTATTCATGTGGTGCCAAAGAAGATAGGCTTTACTATGGAATTTAATGACTAAGGTGAACAAGTCGTCACTAGACCCTCAACTGGATGGAGGGTCTATATTGATTACCGTAAGCTGAACACCGCTGCCCAGAAGGATCACTTTCCCTTGCCTTTTATTAATCAAATTCTCAAGAAATTGGCAGGGAATAATTACTATTGCTTTCTTGATGGATATTCAGGGTACAACCAGGTTGCAGTCTTCCCTGATGACCAAGAGAAGACGACATTCACGAGTCCTTACGGTACTTTTACATTCAGGCGTATGCCATTTGGATTATGTAATGCCCCTGCAACCTTCCAGCGGTGTATGATGTCTATTTTTTTGGACATGATTGATGAGTGTGTTGAAGTGTTTATGGATGACTTCTCCATTTATGGCTCGTCTTTCGACCAGTGTCTCCTGCACTTGGAGAATGTGTTGAAGCGATGTAAGGAGATTGGTTTAGTCCTCAGCTGGGAAAAAAGTCATTTCATGGTACAGAAAGGAATTGTACTTGGGCATGTTGTGTCTGAGCAAGGTTTGGAAGTAGATAAAGCTAAGATTGATTCTATTTCCAAACTCTCATTGCCCACGAATGTCAAATAGATTAGATCCTTTCTGGGCCATGCTGGCTTTTATAGGCACTTTATTAAAAAGTTTTAGTAAAATTTCTAGGCCACTTTGTGACTTGTTGGCGAAGGAATCTTCCTTCAATTTTGATTCAAAGTGTGCCGAGGCCTTTCAAACTCTAAAGGAGACCTTGATCTCTGTGCCTATTCTCTGAGCTCCTGATTGGACACTCCCATTTGAGTTGATGTGTGATGCTTCAGATTATGCAGTGGGAGCAGTCCTTGGACAAAGGGTTGAGGGAAGACCTCTGTGCTACATTATGCCATCAAGACTTTAACCAAACCGTAGCAAAATTACACTGTCACTGAAAAAGAATTACTTGCGGTAGTTTTTGCTCTGGAGAAGTTTAGGTCTTATCTTCTTGGGTCTAAGGTGGTTATTTTCACTGATCATGCGGCAGTGAAACATCTCACTGCTAAGAAAGATTCTAAGCCACGTCTGATTAGGTGGATCCTACTCCTTCAAGAATTTGACTTGGAGATATGTCAAAAGAAAGGAGTAGAAAAAGTTGTGGCTGGCCACCTGTCTCACCTTCCACTTAATGACTCTTTCTGGAGATATCCGCAGCACATTTCCCGATGAAACCCTGATGGCGGTAACACCAACTTTACCTTAGTATGCTGATATCGTAAATTACTTGGTCACTGGAGAAACTCTTGGCTCTTGGGATGAGCAGAAAAGAAAGAGATTCGTTTCCCAAGCAAGATATTTTCATTGGGAAGAGCCTGAATTATTTAGAATTGGACAAGACCAAGTATTGAGACGTTGTGTACCTGAAGAGGAACAACAAATTGTGCTGAGTTTTTGCCATGAACTTCATTGTGGAGGACACTTTGGCGCTAACAAAACTACTTCTAAGGTTGTCCAGTCCGATTTTTGGTGGCCTTCGTTATTTAAGGATTCTCATAATTTTGTTAAGGCATGTATTAGATGTCAATGGACTGGAATGATTGGGAGGAGGAATGAAATGCCTCAACACCCTATTCAATCTGTTGAAATTTTTGATGTGTGGGGAATTGACTTTATGGGCCCCTTCCCTTTGTCCCATGGTTATGAATATATCTTGGTGGCAGTTGATTGTCTTTAAATGGATAGAGGCCATTCCTATGTGCACAATGACCACTCTGTGGTTTTAAAATTTGTGAAGGCCAATATCATATCTCGTTTCAGCTGCCCCAAGACCATTATAAGTGATGGGGGACCTCATTTTCGAAACCACAACTTCAATCGGCTAATCAGGAGTCTGGGAGTGACTCACAAGGTCGCTACCCCTTACCTTCCTCAGACAAGTGGCCAGGTTGAAGTGTTGAATAGGGAGATAAAAGATATTTTAGAAAAGACCGTTAGACCTAATAGGAAAGACTGGTCCTAAAAGCTCAATGATGCTTTGTGGGCATATCAAATGACCTCTAAGACCCTTTTGGGTACTTTTCCCTTTCGGATTGTGTATGGGAAAGCGAGCAATTTACCCGTTGAGTTGGAACATAGGGCACTTTGGGCTATTCGAAGTGTTAACATGGATTTAGAAAAGGCTGGTAAGGCACGACTTCTGGAATTAAGTGAGCTTGAGGAGCTGAGGAATGATGCTTATGACACCTCTCAATCTTATAAAGAAAGAACTAAGGTTTTGCATGATAAGTATATACTTTGAAAGACCTTTGAGCCCAACCAACAAGTCTGGCTTTTCAATTCCAGACTTAAGTTTTTCCTGGGAAGTTAAAATCTCATTGGGACGGGCCTTACATAATCACTAAAGTATTTTCGCATGGAGCTGTGGAGATTAAAAGCCCTTCCTCTTTATCAACTCCCTTTATCGTCAACGGTCAATGGTTAAAACCATACATTACTTTTGATGGCCATCTGGTTGATGAGGTCACTCTTGAGGAGCCTTAGCTCCTACCATCCTCTGCCTTAGGTAATATCTTCCTTTAACTATTTTTGTTTCCAATGAGGACATTGTTTGAACCAGGCATGGGGGAGAGGACTGAGGCATTTGTTTATAGCATGTCTACATGTTGCATTCATTCATGCATATTGCATTAAAAAAAATAAAAAAATAATAATTAAAAAAAAAAATTGAGCTTAGCTGGCTAGGCCCTGCATTTTTAAGCAAATCAGAACTTTAGGTTAGACTAAGTTGATTCTAGGGTCAAACTTTAGAAGCTAAGTGAGCTACTAGCTTTAGACCTTTAGGGTCCTTTATGGACTTAAAAACTTAAGTAGGAGTTAAGTTGCAGACCATTCCTCAAGAGGTTGAGGAAGGAAAGCTAAGGATTGAGTTAAAAGGTGGGGTAGTATTTAGAGTCTTATTCTACCTTTTGGTTTACAGGTCCTTGTAACCCAAGTATCCAAATTTCACACACTTGGTCTTGTGTAAGTTATCACCTTAATTTCTTTGTTTAAAGAAATTTGGTTCTCTTAGTTTTGACTTAGGAGAGGATTGAAAACATAATTTGATTGGAAGAGTTCCTGCCGCAGGAGAGGTGGAGTATATACTCACCTTGAGGATGCGATGATAACATATTACCTCCTCGGCTATTGTCTCTTAGGATATCCATCCTACTGGGGGCATGTAAGCGCATTGTGCGGTTCAGGTACCATGGGCGGCCCTATCTCAAAGTGTTGATTGCCACAGGACTGAATTTGCTTAAGAAATCCATGGGTGATACTATCTCAAAGTGTTGATTGCTAGGAGTTCTTGGGGTCGCTATGGGCGGTGCTATCTCGAAGCATTGAAAGCCAGGAACCCTTCGAGGTACGGTGATGGTGACAATGAATCCGACACAGACCGTGCTGATAGCTGATCCGAGGTTAGACTTAGAGGAATCAGAAAAAGAAAAATCCTTTTTCCTTTCTAGGTTGGCAATCATACCAACCTCAAAAAAACTCAGACCAATGCACATGCACGGATGCTTTAATCTTAGGGATCAATAAACCTTAGGGTAGGGTCAGAAATTAGGGAAACTTGTGCCTGCAACTCGTCTTTAGCCGACCTAGTCTATAACTTAGCAGCTACTTGGGAACCTTAGGTCTAAAGTCTAAACTTAATGTGTTTCTAAAGGAAGACCGATTGGGATGGCTAGTCTACTTGGAGTGCTAGGTTTTGCTTGGATTTGCTCGGGACTAGCAAAAACTAGGCATGGGGGTATTTGATTAGCCAATATTTGTAGGCTATTTAAGTATTTAAGTGTCTAGACATTAAGTTAATTTTAACATTTAGATAGCATACATTAAGATGTAAATAAATTAATTCATATTTTTAGCTTAATTGCATAATTCATGCATTTAGAATTAACCTAGGGTTGCATACATTTAGTTAGTTAATTAATTAGGTGCACTGTTTTAAATAACACAGAAGTTAAGGAGTTATGTATAAATAACCATAATTATTTTATTCTTTTTTTCTTCTTCTCCTTTGCAGGTAACTCCTCCGTCTCCGCCTCCTCCTATGCATCAGCATTGAATCTACGGTGGCTTTTGAATTTCAAATCTTTTTAGCCGTGGCTACAAAAGAGAGGGAAGGGCTGCCATTCAAAGTGAGGCCACCACCCCTTTGTTCCTCACTGTGCATAGAGAACCTTGCTTCTCATCCAGTCCATACCACCGGCCTCCCACCGGGGCAGTGCGACTCCACCACCATGGGCGTGTGGGGTGGCAGCCCACACCAGCAAGAGTCCTTTCAACTCCTCCTGCCCACGCCTCAACCCTACCAAGCATGCCTGCCCACAGTGCGCCCTCATTTTAGCCAGCAACCCACACCAACGCATGCACTCCCGCACCTTCACCTCCAACGCACTCGCCTAGCATGCCTTCCACCACGCTCCTCCACCCCAGCACCAGCACGCCGTGGGCCCATTCCTAGTGCATGTTCTCCAGCTCACCTATGCCCGCGTGCCAGCAGTTCCCCACTCCAGTGCCTCCCTGCAGTAGTTGCAGCCGGTGCCAACAGACCCCCACGTGAGTCCTCTAGCAGTGCCTGCAGCGCCCCCAGCGCCCGCGCGCCGTGCCTACAGCACCCCGAGTGCCCGCATGCTGCCCCTCCTCGCGCCTGCAGCACACACCGCCAGAAGTAGCAACCTCCACCGCCGCCGCTTCTTTCCTCCATCAGGCCCACTCCGACCACCATCCATCAAGCCACCGCCACCGTCAGGTGCGGATCGGGGAGGGCTACCTCTGGTCGCTAACTCGCCGTCCATCTCTCCTTCATCTGTGCACAAGCTCCACCCGAAGCTAATCCCCTGTTTCATCCTCAATTAATAATTACATTTCATGCCATTGCCACAAAAATGAATTTTGATTTATCATTATTTTATTGTGGTGAATTTATGCCTTCATGCTCATGCTTCTAGAGAATTGTTAAACCTTGTTATTCATCTCTATGTGCATTGAATTTAATTTTGAATGACATTTTCGTATGCATGCAAGTGAATAGTACATGGCATACCCTTGCACATGGATAATTTTCTTACGTAAAAATTACATTCACACCCCTTGACTTATCAATAAATTTAAGGTTTACTTTCATAGCTATGCAGGCATTGTTTGATTTGACGAATAGTTCAGAGAACTTGATTTTGACCTAATTGCGAGTTTAAATAAGTCATTGCCTCCCGTGGACATGACCCGCTCTCCTGTGAGTGGTTTAATTTTAATTTTAATTATTTTGTTTAGTTGTTTTCCACCACTTTGATCCTACAATGACAAATCATCTTAATACATTATTCGAAAGCAAAAATCAACTTACCAAACATCAAGGAAGAGAGGGGAAGACGACCCTCACTAGTATTGTGAGCAGCGGAGGAGCTTGAGGAGGATAAATCAGCCAGCTATTGCCTGTGACGACCGGTGAAGAACGTAGATGATGGATCTCACTGAAGCTTTGCTAAGGGATTGGCCGAAGAGAGGAGAAGAAGGTGCAGAACCAGCCCAAACCAAGCTAAGTTGAGAAGGTTGTGCACGCTGGCTCTTTATAGAGCTTCAGGGAGAGCTTTGGATCAGAAAAGAAGGATTTCTATGGCTTGGGCTTGAAGGAATAGAACCTAAGATTCTCAAGTGTTCACATGAGCAATCTATGGGGACTTTGGAACTCCAAAATGACCCCAGATGATGCGTCTATGTGTGAACATCAATCTCACAAATTTTGGTGGGATTTGATTGCCATTTGAGTAGGATTCAGGTTGTTCAAGGCTTGTGTGGAGGTCGAGTTTGACCTCAATGGTAGTAGGGACCTTTGTACGAAGAATATGAAAAACCTAAGGGGCCATTTTCGAAGATTTCAAAAGATGAGGGGTTCTTTATAAGAAAAATAGTTAGAATAGGATTAAAATGCAAACTTGGTCGACATGATCTTAGATTGGGCCGAAATTTTGTTACAAACCTAATTTGGACCCAATAAATATAATGGTGAAGTTAGATTTAGGTTTTGACTAAGTTTGACTTGATAGTTTTCGTAGAAACCCAAATTAGGGCAATTATCTATCTAAGACTCAATTTCAGGTCAAAATGGGTTCTAATGGTCAAAGCAAGCATACCAAACCTTATAGAATATTTTTCTATGACTTATAAAAGGTTTAGGTGAATTTTATCCTAACCAGAACCTTAGTTAATTAAGTAGGTCTATTTTTAGCGTTTCAGATGTCCATTAATTCTCGAAAAGCGTGAAAGCTCGTTTCTATCTGCATGAACCCACTTATTAGACTTTTATGAACATTTTAACATTTAACCCTTAGGAAACCCCATGATTGTTCTTCATTTCGGATGTTCTGTTAAAATTGCAGATTTACCCATATTTTACCATTTATCTCTCAGAGTGGATATATAGTGAATTATGGCCTTCTAGCAGTTATGTAGGAGCATTTATCAATGGATTATGACTAATTAAAGCTAAATATGGCTATTGATAATGTTATCATCACCTTCACACCTCTTCAATTGGCACCAACATACCCATCCCTTCAACCCACCTCCACCACCTAGAATTGGTGCCAAAAACACCCATAACCTCCACCATATTTTGGTGCCAACCTACCCTTCCATCACCACCATCCATTCACCACCAAACAACATCCCAATGACCCAATTTTTGGCACCAAGAAGACCCTTTCTAGAAGCCAAAATTGGCACAAAAATAGCATTTCAACCTTGCTGGATTTTCACTACCATAACCACCTCACTTTCCCTCCATATATAAACCTACGTAGCCCCTATTTTAAGCCATCCTTGGCTACATTCATCTTCTACCTACATCAATCATAGTCAGCCAAGGAAGAAAGGAGGAGTGAAGGTAATCAAGGGGACTCTGTTGCCCCCTTGGTGTTCATCTCCATTCCTCTCCTTCCTTGTGCCCAAGCCAAAGAGCAACCATTATCATGGAGGATGACCAAGCAAGGAGGAGGCTAGGGTGGTGGATGTCCACCCTTGGAAGATCTAGAAAGGCGGATCACTTCAAGGAAGGAGCAAGGAGAAGCTTTTCTAAGTCGAGGAGCATTTGGACTTGGAGTAAAGACATTTTTCTTCTTCATAATTCATTTGGGAGATTTTCTAGTCTTTATTTTTAGTCATTTTTATTATAAAAGCATTCCTCTACAAGACTTTTGTAAAGACAAGTTTTCTACCATATCAATATAATTGCCTTTCCCCATTGTTTTATGTTTCAATTCAAGTTGTCTATTCTTCACTTAGTGCACTTCACTCAATCTTTCTAATTACCCTAAGTGCACTTGTCTAGGATATGCTTAGAAACTGGGATTACACTTTATTTAGTTAGGTGTAGATTTTAATTTAGCATCTCGTTGTCCTGATTACTTTTATGTAAACCAAAAAATTTCATAATAAAAAATACAAAAAAAAAGAATATTTGAGTCGGTGAGAGAGAGCATAAATTTCCAATTAAAGTTTCCTCCTTAGATGACCCTAGATACTCCTGCTATCTAGGTTTATAAATTTAAAAGTCGATCAAGATTTACGTGTTGCAACGACATAAAATCACTTTACAAAATCATGTATTTCTCACATCACTTTTTGGCACCGTTGTCGGGGAGGCATGGCTTAGTTTCTCTTTATCTCTTTCTTGATTTATTTGAATCTTCACTTGTTTTGTTTTGTTTTTTGTTTAGGTGTGAATCAAGAGTAGGAGCGGGATTTGGAATCGCTTGATAGGAAGCTTCAAGTTTTTTCTTCCCATGGTCCCTAGGTAAGTGCCTAGCCAAAACCCATAAAAAGTCCTAAGAAACATCTTAAAAAAATATTAAAAAATCTAAAAACAAACAAAAACAAGAAAAATCAAGGGTGGTAAAACCCTAGAATCTACTTGCTTGCTTATTTGCTTCATCTCTCCACCATCCTTTTTACTTTGGTGTTAAATTTTTGAAAATCCAGACTTCTTTGTCCGTTTTCAGAAATCATGTTAAGGCTCAAAAAGACTTCCTAAAATCTTAAAATTTTACCCAAGGAATCCCCATTGAGTTGGAAACCTAAGTTTCAACTTTCAGCATATTTAGACAAATAGAAAAAATTAAAAAATTCATTAACTAAAGGGGGGCCATACCCTGATTCCTTACTATTTTGTTACTATCCACGAATTTTATAAAACTTTCTACTCATCCCCCTTGGAAAAAATTTATATTTCTGGAAGCCCTAGAAAACTCTCTACAACATATAAAATTTTAAAAATTGTCAGAGGTTTTTTGACACTAGTGTGGAACAAAATATCAAACAAGTTAGAAAATTCCTAAAAAAATCATTTTTAGAATACTTATTTGATTTCTTTCTCGGTGGTGGTGTTATTTGCCTTGTTTGGACCACCACATAAAAAATTTTGAGAAAGAGATCCATTTCTTAGGAGTTGCCAACATAGGATTTCAAATTTAGCATTTTGATTTCTCTCTTTAGTCTCATACCAAACCTAAAGGAATTGATTTGTAGCAACAACTTGTTTGCTATTTGTGTGCGGCACTCAAAACTTGTTTTAAAATATAAAAAGAGAGAACTCTAAAATCATCAAATTTATTTCAAACCCTAAAATCTTTTCATTAAATCGGTGCTTGCAAGCCCATGTTTTGGCTTTGGGCGTCACTCTCACGCCCGAATTCGCACACACAAAAAAAGGAAATAATCCAGGCAATTACCCCCTTAACGGACTTCATAAACCATGCACTAATAGTATCATAAGCTTATTCTAAAAATTATAGCAAGTTGACCCTTAAGGATTTTATCTATATTAGGCTTAATACTTATTTATTAAATTGTTCTCAATTGACATCAATTCCTTGATTTAACCAAATCTTTGCTGAGGGGTCATGTCAAACAACTAGGTGTGGGTTTATACAAACCCCCATTGATTTTCCTAGGACATGCCTGGGTTCAATCCCCCCTTGCAACTTAGTTAGGTTGAATTAAAGGAAGGGTTGTCCATTGTTAACTTTTTGATAATCTAAGTAACCAAGACTTTGGGTTCTAAGGATTCAACCTTAAGTTAGGCTTAGATTTTATTTTCTTGATTATACACTCTCTCTCACTACTTCCCTTCTCACCTCCTCCTATTCTTCATAACTGTATGCACGGGCGACAGTCTCAGAATCCGCACTTGGAGGGACTAATTGATTTCGCCCCCTCATGTAGACACATCCATTTAGGTTAAAATGCCTATTTATGCATATTCCTATGCATAGATTTGCATTCCATATTATAAATATTGCATAGCATGCATCATTCTGCATTTAGAGTAGTTATGTATATTTAAGGTTAATTGCATCCTTTTTGTGGTCAAGAGAGAAGGAGATTTATTTCGAAGCCTTGGATTGACGATCTGATCATACGGATCTGATTAGGATGACGATTGGAGTCTAATGCCTCTGAAATTGCCTTGATCAAAGTCTGGTAGCACCATATGCAGTCCGAGGAAGATCAATGGCCAAGGGATTAGGTGACGCAATCCAAAGCACCAAACGATAAATTCAACTGCATGGATGGATTCAGGTCAATGATCGCAGCCCAACAACATGGAAATCAACTCAATCCGACCTTTGTAGTAGCCCTTACAAAGGAAAGAAGATCGATGCCCAAGTTGTGCCATGTGGCGCAACCAAGGCCTCCCATGTGCACGCACGCACCACCGCACGCGCACGGAGGCATGCACGCATGCAGGTGGTGCGGTGCACGTAAGGCAGCGGCAGCAGCAGCAGCAGTAGCATGCATGGGAGCGAGGCGCATGGATGTGTAGTGCGTGTGCGAACTTGACAAGGGCACGTGGAGCATGCACCAGTGGTGCCACAGTAGGGGCACGTGAGCAGGATCTTTAGCGATGTTTGTGGCAGTTCTCTAGCGACGTTTATGACTGTCATTAAATGTCTTGTATACGAATTTGATTCTTTCCTCCACTATAAAAGGACCCCTACCCCATTAAATGGGGTTAATAGGGCAGCACAACTGGTGCACCCGTTCCCGTGGGGTTGAATCCCCTTGATTTGCCTAGACGCTCATAGTGTCCTTCTGGGTGGACGTTTAGCTAGTGTTGTCCATCCATCCCGACTCAGTGCTGGAGAGTGGTCATGGCTTTGATTACGGAGGTGCTCCGTGACCAGTGAGAAATTTGGGACCCCTTTTCTTTTCAAAAATAAAAAATAAAAGGACCCCTACCCCTCCTATTTTTCTTCATCTATTCCTTTCTTCTCCTCACCATGTTTAAGGCTCTGAAGAGAGCCTGTCCCAAGCCTTGGATGCTCCTTTAGAGTAGAATCAAATAGTTTTCCCTCCCCTCGTCCCCATTCGTGGAGCATCCTGCAGCCGTCTTCTCACCTACTTCGGGAAGTAGATCCTCACCGCGATGTTGTCCTACCCTACCCACCTAAGCTCTAGTAGCCTACTAAAGCTCCCGTAGAGCTTATTCCCAAGCTCCAAAGGCCTCTTATCAGTGTAATGCTCCTATATGCACCAAATATTCATCTTCCATCTCACCAACTTCATAAGAAGCCTTGGACCCATCCTCCCACCTCCATTCCGATAGAAGATCACCTCCAGCTCCTCATCCCCATTCCGAAGCCTTGGTGAAGCATTCCTCTACCCAGCGTCCTACATCTCACCACCATCGTCCAGCACCTCACACACTTCGTCCAAGTTGCCGCCAAGTGTCGTCGTCTCACCAAACAGCCAATTTGGGAGATTTCTTCTCACCCCTATCTCTTTTATATTTTAACATATTGTAATAGATGTTTAGGTGACATTGTGATATATCATATTTGTTTCTCCACTTTGTGAAGTCATGTTACTTACCCTTTTATTACAAAAACACCAAAAAAATCACAAAACCCTAAAACACAAAAAAGAAACAAGAACTGCGGATTTTGATGAAAGTAAACGTCGCCTCCTTGTGTTCGACTCAAGACTCCCTTGGAGTTTCAATTAAAAATTATATTTGATAACATGTTTTGCGAACTACTACAACAAGTCTCCCTTAACCCTAATTTTTCTTCGCCAAAACCCATTCATCATTTTGGCACCATTGCCAAGGAGGCAATGCTAGTTGGTTTTTCTCACGTTTTCTTGCATTACTTACATATTTTTCTAACCTATCTTTCTTCTTCGATCAATTGTCTTGCAGGATCTTGATCAAGGAGTCGAAGGTGATAGATTAGGGTAAAGTGCGGGTAGAGACATTTGTAAGTTTATCCCCCCCACCCACCCACTAGATTTCCATAACCTAATAACTCAAACTCAAATCAACTTAGGTGCTTGCATAAACCCTAGGATAGATTTGATTGTTTGATTGCTACTTCGGCTCACCTCACCCACCAGGATTGAAGGCTACACACCTAACACCCACAACTTCTCACCCTAAGGCACACAATCACATTGATTCTATCACTTAACCAGAATCTAACCTGTGAATCTGATGTGCATACATCTGAATAGCCAAAAATGTCTATTAATTCATGATCTTATATCATATAAGCATCATGCATTGTAAATATTGCATAACATGCATCATCATGCATTTAGGTCAAATTGTACAAATTGTATAGTAATTTCTTCTTCTTGGTGGCCAAGGATAGAGCGACATTCAATCGAGGCCTCGGGTTGAAGTTCCAACCATACGAATTTGACCAAGGTGACAATCGGAGTTCAACAACTCCAAGATCTCCCTGATCGAACTTTCGTAGCATCGGATATAATCTGAGGAAGATTAGAGATCAAGGGGCCAAAATGGTGTAAATTCGTACATTAGATGACAAATCCAACCGTGCAGATGGGTTCGGATCGACGATCATAGCCCAACAGCGCAAAAATATATCCAATCCAACTTCCGTGGCACCATCTATAAGAAACAAAAGATGGATGGCCAAGATGGTGCCACGTGGCACCATCTCATCTACCTACACAAGCCAAAGGCACCTGCTCCCTCTCTCTCCTCAATCGTGCAATCAGAGCTGGGCCTTTGGATCTTGATCCAAGGACCATTGACGCTCGTGCCTTAATTTGTAATTGCGACCAAATGGTAGTCATAGCGTAGCGGTCTTGAAGCCATAGGCGACGCGAAGGTCGCACATTCGAGGCCCCGTAAGTGCCTCAAATCAATTGAATGTGGGGCGCGGTTGATTTCATCCATGCGATGCACATCGGACGGCAGCAGGAGTGCCACGTGGCACTCCCAAATGCAAGGAGTGCTGCACGCGTGATCAAACATGCCTCTACACATGCCATCGCATGCGAGTGAGCCATTATGAAGGTGCAGCACGATGCAATCTCAGCCATTGATCGCAAGATCGGATGGCTGAGGTTGTCTAGACGTGCGTGAGAGTTGTTGAGCCTGGGAAAGGAAGAGGTGACGCATGGGCATGAGCTAATGCCACGTTCAGGGTGTTTAGTGACGCTTAAATCCGTCACTAAATGCCCCTACATTAATGTTTTTAACTTGAAATGACCTTTTTGCCCCTAACCTCTACACCTATAAAAAGGCCTATGCTCTCCACATTTCATTCATCCCTTCCTTCACCTCTCTCTGCAAAGCTCTAAGGAAGCTTGTCCCAAACTCTGGATGCTCCTCAAGAGTTAAAATCAAAGTTTTCTCACGCCCATTATGGAAGTGGATCCCGATACAACGATGCCCTGCCTCGTCCCCAGTTCTTCCCAGTTTGTTCTTTGTCTTCCGTCTAGCAAGCATCGCCCTGTCTGGCTCGTACTCCAAGTAGCCGTCGAGGAGGATAACTTCTAACCTCCTTTCTCTTTACTACTTTCTAGAGTAGATTTTAATGCTTTTTAGTTATAATATTTCTCACTTTCTAGCTGTAATATTTCCAGCTTTCTAGTTGTAAAAACATTATCCATATTATTAAGTATTTGTTATGTCTCTCTCTCTCTTTTATTGTTAATATTGAATTCATTGTGATTATCTCGCTTTCTAAACAAAAATAATAAAAAATTATAATCGCAGATTTCAAATCGACGTAGCCTCCCTGTGTTTGACCTGGAATTTGATCGGGTCGATCTTTCGCTTTTAAGTCGTTTGTAGTTTAATGTGGTGGAAAAATCGACTAATCAATTTTTAATAAGAAATAACCACTCGCAGAGGAGCGGGTCGTATCCACAGGGAGGCAATAACGTATTAAAATTCGCGCCACTTAAAAATGTTTGTTCGGAGTCAATTTGGACAAGAACCAAGCCAAGATTGCCTTTAGATTAAGGTTTAAGCAAGAAATAATGCTGAAATGGCAATTATGATAAACTACAGGATATTTTCCGCAATGCAGAGTGAATAGAATATGAATAAAATCTGGCAATGGCAGAAAATGTAAATTTTAATCAACGCTTTACTGTAGCAAAACAGGGGAATTTTTCCCTGTTGTCTTGCGCGACGAGGAGCCGATGGCCGGGCGCGGGAAGCTTGGAGGAGGTCCCTTGGATCAAGGGCTTCGAATCGGTGGTGACGGCGAGTCGCGCGGCGGCCGGAGGTGGCCGGACGAGCTCCGGCGGAGGTGCTGCAGGCGGTTGTGCGTGGGTGCGCGGAGGGTCTGTGGAGGGCGCTGGCGCGCGGAGGCGTGGCTGCGGTGGTCTGCAGGCGGGTGCTGGCGTGTGCGGTGGAAGCTGCAGAGGTCGGTTGCTGGCAGTTTGCAGATGGCTGTGCGTGGGCGCGCGGAGGGTCTGCGGAGGGCGCTGGCGCGCGGAGGCGTGGCGGTGGTCTGTAGGAGGGCGCTGGCGCGCAGAGGCGTGGCGGTGGTCTGCAGGAGGGCGCTGGCGCGGTGGTCTGCAGGCGGTTGGCGTGTGCGGTGGAAGCTGCAGGCGGCTGTTGGAGGATGCTGCAGGCTGGTCTGCAGGCGTTGGAGGAGAGCGCGGGCTGATCTGCAGGCGTGCGCAGGTCAGCAGCCGGTGAGCGGTGGAGGGCGCAGGCGGTTTGGTGGCCAGTTGGAGAGTGCAGGCTGAGGAAGTGGAGGTGAGCGGGTAACTTCAGACGTCTGGGAAATTTCCCAGACGTCTTAAGTTACTGAGAGGGTGGCTGATCAGTAGCTAGGTGGTGGTGGTCTGCGACGACGGCGAGGAAGATGCACGCTAGGGTGCTCACGGTGATGCGACGAGCTCCGGATGGCGGTGTGGCCTGTCACACCACACGCCCACGGTGGTGGAGACTCGCCACCACGGTAGAGGCCGGCAGTGTGGAGTGGAAGAGAGAGGTTCTCTCTGCACAGTGGTGGGTCAGTGGCGGAGGCCTGCTGCAGCCGGCAGCTTCCGTGCTCCTTTTATAGTGTCTTGAACAATTTTGAAATCAGCCACCGACCAGATCCACCACATCCGCTCCCCCTTGAATGGCTTCATCACTGCAGCAGCCGGGCGTTGGAGCGGCAGCCAGCCGTTCTGAAAGAAGACGAATAAAGAAAATATTATTAAAATATTAGGGTTATTTATGTATAGATCCTCAACTTCTATGTTAATAAAAACAATATACCTAATTGGTTATCTAATTAGATGAATGCTATTCTAAGCTAATTCTAAATGCACTTAAGATTTGAATGCAATGTATGGATTATGTAATTAGATTAAAACTATGAATTAATCTATTTACATCCTCATTTATACTAAATAAATGTTAGAATTAACCTAATGTGTAGGCACTTAAATACTTAAATAGCCCAGAACTATGGGCTAATCAGAATTCTCTTCAAGTTTCGGCAAAATTTATTTGTTGACAGATTTCTTCGCAAATCACACTACAATGACGGGTTTTCAAAGCTCAACATCTGTGTGATGATTTTCGATTCAACATTTTGGCACTGTTGCTGGAGGGGCAACGAATCTCGATTTTCTTTCCACATTTCACGCACTTAATTATTTTCTAACTTGCTTTTATTTCTCTTCTATTATTTTGTAGGTACCTCAATAGGAAATCTTCAAGCGGTAGAAAGGAGTAAAGTGCAGTTGAAGACAACTGTAAGTGCTTCCCATTCTTCCCCCCTCCATAGATTTCATTCCACAACCCTAATTCAAACCCTCATTAACTTAGGTGTTCGCATAAACCCTAGGATTAGTTTGGATGCTTTGATTTCCACCCCCACTCATCTCACCCTCGTAAAAAAACAAACAAATAAAAAGATACTTCTTGTTGGACAAATTAACATACACGTTACATACACCCACATTTGAAGCACATAACCTAGCTATATTTTTATCTACTCAACCAGGATTCCAACCTTTGGAACCGATACACACCCATACACATAATTGAGTAGAAATTAGATTAGGTAACCACTTGTGTGCCTAACACAGTGGTGCATTAAGGCTAATTATTTAAGTTGTTTGGGCTACACCAATCCGTCTAAAATCAACTCATCAAGTAGCTTCCCCTTAGGGTTTACAATTTAGGTCAATACCAGGTACTCCACTTTACTTTTGATTTCAAAAGGAAAATATCTTCACCTGTGTTTTGAAAATCTGGTTTGCCTCTTGAACTTGATTGAATTTACCTAATTCTAAACCCTAAAATCTATTTAAGCAAGAATTGAACCTTAAAATCCACTCATCCAAATAATCTTGCTTGAAAACCCTGGTTGTGAACATAGTCACACATATTCAATCAATCATTATGGACACAACCTGATGGGAACACCATCATGAGCCATAACTAACTCATTTTGACCCAATTAAGCTAATAAATGCTCCTACATAACCACCAGAGAGTCACAAGTCATTGCATATTCATTCAAGAAGAAAAATAGGAAACTAGGGTTAAAACTGCAATCTTACCAGCACATCATGAATACAGTGCAACCACATGTTTTCCTAGGGGTTCATTAAATGTCTAAAGGTCCTAAAAAGGTAACAAGTGGGTTAGATCAGTCAAAAAAGGGTTCGCACATGTTTTGAGAATTAAATGACTTTTGAAACCCTAAAAACAGACCTACTTAATTAATCGAGATTTTGGTCAGGATAAAATTCACTTAAACCCT
Organism: Thalassia testudinum; assembly: GCA_037157565.1. Classification (NCBI taxonomy): domain Eukaryota; kingdom Viridiplantae; phylum Streptophyta; class Magnoliopsida; order Alismatales; family Hydrocharitaceae; genus Thalassia; species Thalassia testudinum. The sequence continues at coordinate 3,729,223 of JAZHRO010000073.1, read as the reverse complement.
ATAAAAGTCATATAAAAATATTCTCTATGGCTTAGTACCTTCAATTTAACCATCAGAACCCATCTTGACCCAAAATGGAGTCTCAGACAGATATTTGCCCTAATTTGGTTTTTTGCATAAATTACACATTCAAACATGGTCAAAACCAAAATCCAACTTTACCATTGGATTCCTTAGGTCCAAATTAGGCTTGTACCAAAATTTGAACCCAAGGTGACCTAGTTTGCAAAATGGTTCTGTCAGATTACATCTATACCCCCAACTTTCAAACATCCTTGCATTTAGCACCCTAACTTCCTCGTGGTCTTCACAAGTAGGTCCCTCTGCCATTATTGCGGAGGAATCCTACTCCGGCAATCTTTGACAGAAGATTTCTCCTTGATTTCATAGTGAATCCCTTCCAAAATTGGAAGGGAAACTCCTTGAGAAATCCTCTCCAATCTAAACCCACTCTTGTGCGCTGAATCTTTCCCAATCTCTCATGCAAACGCATGAAAGATTTGGGTCTCAAGAAACTCCCAAATCCGGTGAGGGTTTTTGAGCTTGGAAAGCTTGATTTCTAAGCTTTCCTTGCCTCCGGATCCTTATAAAAGAACCACCATATCTTCCCAAACTCATGCTCGAAATCGACCGTAAATCCCCATAATTCCTCTCTCTCTTTCATGGCCGAAGGCTCCTCGACATCCGACGATCCCTCTACCTTTTCTCATCGCCTTCCACAATACCAGTGGCAAATTCCTCCCCCTCGCTTCCATCCATGTCTCACCATACCAGCAGATGCCTGATTCCCTTCATCCTTACCATCTCTACCTCATCGGAGCCACCTCCATCTCTGGTGTTGGCAACACCGCATCCGACGCCATCTCAACCTCACTTCGTCTACCTACCTCCTAGTTAAGTTCCCCATCTCCTGCACTTTACTTTCGCACTCACCCTATTTCAAATCAACCACTGACGACCCTCCACGACTTCATCCCTTCTATTTCTAGCCATCTTCACCTGCGAGACCATTCCACCTCCATGGACCACCAAATCACTTGTCGACCACCCTACAACCATCACCATACCTCCCCTCTCATTTCCCCTCTCTTTATTCATCATTCCACTCACTCTCACGCACCCCCGAGCACACCCACTCTCATGAACACAGTCTGACCTCACCACACACTCACAGACCACGAGATGCCACACCAACACCCTCATCTCACTTGCCATTGTTTGGTGACCCTCCCTGAGCATTCTGATATGGCCGAAAGGCCATTTTGCTATTTTCAGGTACTCAACCTTGCTACCATGGAAGTAGCAAGCTTCGAGCTTGCTTGAGAGCTATTCCAGGTGCTTTGGTCCCAGGTCTCAGCTCCAGGTTGCATGAAACTGACTCTCGAACAAGTCCAGGAAGGCAATTGAAGACGCGAGCCTAGCAGCTGAGGCAATTGAGGAGAAGACACCCTGCTGCAAACGTGCGAAGAAGAGGGGCACAGATAGTCCCACATCGTCAGCTCCAAAGCACGCTGATGCGAATAAATTGAAAAATTCGCTTAAGCTGTTCACCTCAGTTCACGAGGTGAGGTCCCTCTCACCCACTCATCTGGCCTCATCCGTGACACGTACATGCAGACATAGTTTGACTCGATTACCCGACTTGCACTCCTCGCTCACCACCGCACGTCGGTGAGCCTAGACTCAGGTACGTGCCTGAATCCGTTAACCTGATTACCCGTGGCTCTGGAAGAGCAGATCCTAAGAGAGAAAGAGAGGAGAGTTGTGCGGGTAGGGGGAGGGTTTTGTCCTAAGAAGCTTGGACCTAACACTTACCTAGATTTCAAAGAGGAAAGCCAAAGAATGAAGAAGAAAACAGGGAGTAATGAAGGCCTGAGCAGAAGAGTTGGCGAAAAATAAGAAGAAGAAGAAGCCACAGCTGAGAAAGAGAAGAACCTGAAGAGAAAGACAAAGCCAAAGAAGGAAGAAGAAAAGAAGAAGAAGGAGCAAAGCAGAGATAGAGAAGGGCTAGAGAAGAGGAAGGCTTGGAGAGGAAGAGAAGGTCGTAGCTGAGAAAGTAGAGAAAGAAGAAGAGGAATGTCTAAAGAGGAATAGGCTACAGAAGAAAGGAAGAGTCAGAGAAAGAAAGAACATCAGAATTTAACTGTCCGATTTCCAAATCAAATGACAGATTTGAGCTTTCATTTCATACATATACATTGAGTTCTTAGTTGATATTGTAGGAGTATATGGTGATTTAAACCACCATTTTACTCCCATCTTTTTAGCACATTGATACCTGATATTATTGCAATTTCTTTTAGTTTAAATTGTGATCTTGATTTCTAAATTCCATATTTCTCCCTGTGTTCGACCTCAGAATCTTTTCGAGTAATAAAACTGTATTTGTTTGAACGTTATTTCAGCTATACTGCAACATGACACATTTTAAAACACCGATTTAGCACGACGAACATTTTGGAGCCATTGCCAAAGAGCAACAGGCAATTTAGAACTCTTGATTACAATTCATGATTTGGTACTAACTTGCTTTATCTCTTTGTTGTTGTTTCAAGAGGAATTCATTGAAGAAAGTTCAGCTATACATCAAACACGCTAGGGGTAGGTAAGTTCTAATTACTCTCTCTCTTAAGCCACTGTCTCTAAAAGGGTTAAAAGGAAAAAATCAATTAGGGCTACTTGCTTTCCATTCTTAGATAATTCATCAAGTTGCATGATTTGATTTAAACAAAAAAACCTGATTTGTGCACCCATTTAAGGTAACTAGGGCTATCACATTCTTGTTTGAGCCTTAGACACCACTGATTGCACAGCAATCATGGCTCCTAATTAACCTAAATAATGTTTGAACCCAGCTTAATTTGTGGATATTGTACTCATCTTGCATATCATGCATTGCATCAGTCTATTTAGAATAAGATGAGATATCCTGCTATTTAATGGGTTTTATTACTATTTGCAGGTAATAAAGTGATCCATGAAGGAGATAGTAGAATAAAGCAATAAAGGAAGAAGACTGATCCAGATAAGAGGAGTGAGGAGGATAGCCTTATCCTTACCCTTAGAAACCATAGGACTGCCCTCCCAAATCCAAAACCACCTCCATTAGGACACCATAGCCTCAAAACCCAAACATGGATAGCACTATCCTTGTTCTTATCCACCCTCTCCCTCTCCCAAACACTTAGGAACCAAAATCCACCTTAGAAAACCTAAAACCCACTCTCCATCACCTTTTAGGACGTCCAGACATTTGGCTGGACGTCTGATTTCTGCAGAATAATAATCCAGGAAGCCAAAACTAATTCTGACGCAGAATTGGATGTCTAATTTATTGTCCAAACATCCAATTTTGTAGTATAAGACGTTTGACCACTATCCTGGACATCTGATACCGCTGTCTTGTTCCTGATTTTGATGCTGGAAGCCCTAGCTTGCCTATTTTGACCTAAGAACCCCACCAAATACCCTAGGAAACCTAATTAGAGACCTCCTAAGCCTAGTCCACTATCCATTGCCCTACTTATCCTATCCCTAACCCAATTGAACCATCCCATACCTAATTGGGTGCATCTACAGTTGATTGGGTACACCTGAGCCCAATTAGATCCACCTAGGATCTAATTGACTCATACCTATTAGGGTTACCTCAGCCTAATCACATGCACATATCCAATTAGACTTGACCTAGATGTAATTAGGTTCACTCCTATCCAATTAGACTTTCCTAAGCTTAATTAGGTCCACACCCACTTAATCTAGATTGACCCAACCTATTTAGCACCTAATCCTACCAAAACCCACAACCTAGTCCTATGAAAAACATACACCCACGCACACCTTCCTATTTTACCCCCACCAAACCCAAGCACACTCTCTTGGAAACCCTAAAACTTGTGTCAAACCTAGATCCTAAAAATGTGGCATTAGCTAATTTTGGAGCCACCAAAAGTGCCAACCAAATGGAGCCTTCCATAAGGGCAAAGAGAGAGCCACGAAATTGCACCATCTCCACCACTCTCTCCACTCTCTCAAGTTGTGACCACACCTCCTCCTCTCCCTCTTAAGGCCGTCCTCCTCCTCCAAGTCTCCCTCCATGGACGGCTAGGAAGAAGCTCTCCTCCAAGCTTCTTCAAGGGTGGCAAGAAGAAGAAGAGCATAAGGATGCAACACCTTCTCCTTTTGTCTTGTGGGTGTGTCGTCTTCTTCCACCATAGAGGATCCACACCCCCATTTTCTTTTCCTCTTAGACGACCATAGAGGAGACCATATTCAAGGTCTTCTCAAGGACGGACAGTAGTAGAGAAAGGGTGCAACACCCTCCTCTCTCCACTTGGGTGCATGGTGTCGGACCCGATTAGGTTGTGAAAATGGTGATTTTATCATTGAAGTGTGTATAGTGGTTAACATAAATTGGACCTAACCATCTCTTTATAAAATTTTTTTACCTGGCCTACTTAATTTTATCTTGGTCACTTTTAGGCCCAGGGTCGAACTCAGGGAAGTGGGATTAGAAGTGAAGTTTCTATGCCTTTCCTACAACGAATCTCTTCCATTCGTTTATTGTGTTTTTGGTGTTTTTCTATTTAGATTTTTTCTGATAATCTTTGTCCTTGAGGCACACCCTCAAAATTAGGTACTTTGGCTTTGAGCCAAATCAGGGTTCCAAAACGGGTCTTGCTAATCGCAAGACGGAGTACCTACAAGTCAAGGATTATCTTTTCCCTTTTATATATTTTTTTTATCTTTTTACTGGTATGCAAGAGAAATAGAAATAAAGTAAATATAGTATAGATATGTATGTATATACTATATATGTATAAAGGGGTGGGGGTGGAGGCGGAGATGGAGTGTAGCACGGTGTCGAGTCGGTCATCGTCTAGAAAGATGCAACCGACAGGACGAGGTGTCGCGTGAGTGGAGGATGGATGGTGGAAGATGAATGCGAAGACGCTTTTTATACGCGTGTATCGGGGAATATCAGCAACTGGTGCAGATATTCCCGCGATACAATGTATGGTAAGTAATGTGAATATATATATATATATGTATATATGTAAATATATCTATATGTATATATGGTTATAAATATATAGGTATATATGTAGTTATATATATATGTATATATATATATAAAGATATAAATATATGTATAGATAGATATATGTATAGATATATATATATAAGTATATGTATATATGTAGATATATATACGTATATATATGTATATAGGTATATGTATATATGTAGATATATTTGTTTATATATATAAGTATATAGATATATATATATATATCTATGTATGTATGTATATAGACTAATACAGAGTTATATAAGTACTAATATATATATAGATATATGTATATATATATAAATATATGTATATATATGTATATAAGTATATATATATATGTAAATATATATGTGTATATATATATATATATATATATAAGTATATAGATATATGTATATATATATATATGTATACTAATATTTAGTTATATAAATACTACTATGTATATAGATATAAGTATATATATATATATGTATACGTATATATATATATATATGCATATAATAGTGTATAGTTGTGTGTGTGCGTGTATGAAAGTGTGAGTGTAACAGTGTAAGTGTCGGTAAAGAGAGTGAGAGAGTGTTGTGAGAGAGAGAGAGAGAGAGCGCTGGAGGTGAGGGCTGGAGGGTTAAGGTGTCTGCAGCACTCAGGGCGTCGTCTGGTGGCTTCCACGTGTGCGTGCAGGTGTGTATGCGTGCGAGGACGTGCGTGCTGGGGGGAGATGGGCGCGGAGAGGATCGCAGTGGTCAACGCTGCATGGAGAGGCGTACGTGGTGAAGGGAGCGGGCGAAGGCAGGCTCTAGGAGAGGCGCTGGCAGATGCGTGAGCGAGCACTAGAGCAGAACGCGGGGTGAGACGCTCGCGCAGGCGAACAGCGGTTGCGGTGCGCCAGGTGACCGGTTAAGCGAGAAACTCACCGGTCACCCCACTATAGCCATAGTGTTTCGCAGAAACGCATGAACAGTGGCTACAGTGGCCGGGCGAGCTGCGCAACTGCCTGCATCCGGTGCTGTTAGTGTGGATGGCTCGGTGCGCGTGATGGAGTGGCTCCGACTGCTGGCTTGCAGGTGGGACGTTACGACAGAGCACGCGGAGAGGGCTGCTGGCGTGCACGGTGGAGGGCGAGGGCGACCTGCTGCTTGCACGGTGCTTGCGGGTGTTTCCTGGCGGGCACGTTGAAGCTTGGCCGGCCGCTGCAGGGGCGTGCGGTGGCCGGCTGCAGGCGGAAGAGAGAGAGCGACAGGGTGCTTGCACGAAGAAGCTGGAGGCAAGGGCACCTGCAGGCGCACGCAGAAGACCTGCGTGCACTGCTTCCACCTTGCTGCTACTACTGTGGGGCTCGGCCGGCTGCTGCAGGGCGTGTGGTGGCCGGTTGATCTTCACAGCTGAAGCTTTGTGGTAATGGTTGCGGTGCTTTAAACGGAAAAACAAGGAAAGAGCCACCATGCCCACAGGCTCTTTGGTGAGCTGGGCGGTGGTGGACTCACGATGGTGGTTGTGCACCACCGTGAGGTGCTCCTATCCACCAGGTGTCTCCTCAGAGGAGGAGGTCCTGTGTATGGAGGGATAGGGGAGGGGGCGGCCGGGAGAAGAAGGTGGTGCTGCGTTGGGTTTTCTATGTGGAGGACCAGGCTCCCTTGCAAGAAGGTAGCCGAGCACTTTTTATCGAAGAAGAGAGCATGCACAGCCATGCCCTGGCTGTGCATGCTTGCGCATGGCTTGGCAGGGAGAGGCTGCCGCAGGGAAGGGCCTGAGCAGGGAATGGCGCGAGGAGAAGAAGTTGCCATGCAGCTGCGGGAAGAGTTTGAAAGTCAAGTAGAAATAAAAATAAAAAGATGGTGAATTTTGCAAAGATGCACTTGAGGAAAAATGTGAATTGCGAGGCCATTTTATTCACTCTCCTCCCCTCTCAATTAAATGCATGCATGCATGTATTTTTTTACAAATGCGACTATGGAAACCTAATATGCACTGGTAATGCTAGGAAATAGCATAAGACAACACAATTGCAGGTGTATTTTTGTGGTGCAATCAGTGCACACACCCATCCTCCTCTCTTTAGTGGACGGCCAAGAAGGCTTCTCCTTAGCCTCTCTTGGTTGATCCCTTTCTCTAGTTTAGCTTTATTTCCATGTATCCGAATTTTATAGTGACTTAATTTTTGATGCATGATACTCTTGTCTAATGGTTTTATATGCATGCTATTATCTTCATGGCTTAAAACTTTGATGCATGCTTTCATTTCGTGTTTCAAAATAAATATCAAAAACACAAAAAGACAAAAATATTAGGTTAGATTAGATTTAGGTTAGAGTAAGCTGATCGAAATCTCGACTTGTTTTCACACCTCCCAGAGACAAACGACTGGGAGTCAAGTTCTAAAAAGAAAAGAAATCTATGCAAGTTTCATTATTATAAATATTTTTGTCAAGGGGATTTCATGACTATACTACGATTTCCAATGATTTCAAAATCACGATTTCCACGCTTGTCAACCACATTTGACAAACTAAATTGGACCAAAATCAGAGCCAATTAAGGATTCCAAGTTAGGGTTTTAGAGACACACTCACATAATCAAGAACTAATCTTTCCCAAGTAATGTGTGCCTAGGCCTTGGTTGAATTGATTTATTCAGGCAAACCCTAAAATTAGGCTCTTAATCTCACTTGAATCTTAAAAGAGGGACCTAAATTTCTCAAAGGACAAACAGGTGTAGTTAACCCACCTTGTTGGGTCAACCAATCTTTAAATTAGGTCACTCTTGCACTCAATACATCTTAAAAGTTCAAGTGAAATCCTAAGCACCCTTGTTCTTAATTAAAACTGGTAAACTTAAGAGGTCAAGTCCCCATTCTGGTCTACTTGGACCATCAGTGACAAGAGAGGTAAGTGGGGGAAACCCTATAACTCGTGGGGATGCTCTACTTTATAGGGGTCTTCTCAAGACTCTCCCTCTTTGGCTGCCCAAGTAATTCACAAGTGGATGACTTTTTGACTAAGGGATATCATCTAGCCCGAACCTCTATAGTCATTCAAAATTTTTGGGTGTCTTGATTGGGTCCATCACATTCTATTCTCATCCAGTCCATCGGTGCATGTTTGGTAGAAGGTCCTTAAGACCACCCTTGAGGCCTCCATTAGTTATTCACTCCCGTCGAGGCCAAGCCTCAACTTTCGTGTTTGTGCAGCAACCCCATCACATAGACATCTCTTATGATTCATCTGAACCTAATTCTCCTTCATCCATCATCATGGCACAACCCGCAGAAGAAAACCTCGAGAATCAGCTTCAGCACCTTAATGATCTATTCCAAGCCTTTATCAATCCACCATGGCATCCTATGATGCGAGATCATTACAATCTCGCTGCGGTGGCTATCGAACCTCTAGTCCAAATCTCGGCTGGAGGTCCTGATACTGAACTCAAGCCCAACATGATTCATGCTATTTCAAAATTTCATGGGCTCAATTTCGAGGATCCTTTCCAGCACATTAAACAGCTCAAGCATCTGGCCCAGACCATCGGGTTAGATGTTCAGAATTGGGATATTCTTCTCATGGAAATGTTCTCCTTATCTCTCATGGACAAAGCAGCTCACTGGTATCAGACTCAAATGCATCCAATCAACACATGGGTTGAACTACAATATGAGTTTTTGAAAAAGTTCTTCCCAGTTGGTCGAATGAATGCTTTATGACACCAGATCACACACTTCACACAACAGCCTGGAGAACCACTTCACGAAGCATGGGATCGTTTCCTGGATCTCATGCGAAAGTGCCCCCATCACGGAGTTCCTAAATGGAAACAAGTCCAGTCTTTTTACCAAGGACACCATGAAGATATCCAATTATTCATCAATGCAACTTGCAGAGGAAATATCATGGGTCAACACGAAGACACTGTGTGGGAGATTCTCGAGAATATGTGTGAGAACTCAATCAATAATGACTCCATGGGCATATTCGACTGGTCAAATGCCTGTGCATCGATGAATCCAAGGGGAGCACATGAGACGCAGGGCCTGTCCTCTTCTGTCGACTTGGAACTGATGGCCAGTCGTTTGGACACGGTCTCTATTTTTGAAAAGAAGGTGGATGAGCTAACTCAACATTTGCAGCAAGCTGTCTTTGCGCAAAACCCGTTTGCACAACCGCCCTCTGGGAGAGAAGCTGTGCATAATATCTACCACCGATCTTCTCAAGGGTTGGACCTGTATCTACCCCGTTCTGACTCTAGGGCTGGAGGAAACTCCAGACCAACCTATTCTAGTTGGGGGAACTCTGAATCCTCATATTCTGACTTTTCTGAGGTTCCTTAGACCTGTGAGGACCTCAATGCTATCCAGAATGACCCATTCTCTAACACCTATAACTCTGGATGGTGAAATCATCCTAATTTCATGTGGGTGAGAAATAATCAGAATCAGAGACCACTATATCTGCCCCATCCACAAGCTTCTCATCCATATCAGTCGCCTCATCCTCGACCCAACCCCACGCATCAATCTGGGCCAACTCAAGGAGATCAAATGACTCTTATCCTTCAGACTTTGGCTGACATTCAAACGACGAATGCGGCTATGCAGAAACAACACAAAGACAAGATTACAAAGGTTCGCAATCAACTTGCCCAGATTGCAAATGCCCACCAACTTGGTACACTCCCTTCGCAACCTCTACCTAATCCCAACAACATGCTAAATCAGAGGCATGTTATAAACCCAAATCAAGGCCAAGCCTACATGGTTTATCAGGCCCCTTCTGCTCCATCACCCAACAAAATGGAAGCTTTGACATCATACTTGGGATTTCAGCAGCAGCCACCTATTTTACCTACACCAAACTAGAACCAGGCAAGACTAAATTCAGTTATGACCCATAGCAGCATAGCAGCACAGGACCCACTGTACCCAAGCCACTTTCAACCTGGTAGTGTTAACCCAAATCCTAGGATAGTCATCCAAGATACCCTATCCCATATCAAGAACCTGGACCTATTCCAGAGGAACCATCTAAGGTTCCATTTCTCGAGGCCTTGACCAAGGGAAAGAGGACAACCAAACCCGTGGCACCTGAAGATGACCTAGTCAAGCTCTTTGAACAAGTCCATATAAACATCCCTGATGAACACACATAAATTCATGATAAATTACTTATTTATGATATTTCCTAGGCTCAGCATTGCATATCAAGTTATAAATATTGCATAACATCCATTGCAAGGCATTTAAGATAGTTGTATGTTTCGTATATTAATTCCTTCATTTTATATGGCCAGGGGGCAATGCGACATCCATACAGGTTTCGAATGGAAAATCTGACCATATGGATGGATCTGGAGCGACGATCGCAGTTCGGCATCGTGGGAATCATCTCAATCTGATCACCGTGGCACCCTCTACAAGAAGAAGAAGATGGACGGCCCAGATGATGCCACATGCTGCTGGCTGGTGTTGGGTGGCCTGGATGGTGCCACGTGGTGCCATCCAGGCCACCCAACACCGGCCAGCAGCACCATCCAATTCCTTCTTCATCCATGCCCTTGAATCCTAGCTGTTAGATCAAGATCCAACGGTTGGGAAGCGATTGCACCAAGCCGCTCCTAACGACACAAGGGAAGGTCTGGCGTAACGGTTAGAGCGTCAGTTTGCATAGGGGGGCACGGGTTCGAATCCCCACAGCCCCTCCAATTCACAATTTGGGCGGGCGCATGGTAGTAGTAGTGCAATGCATGCAAAGCGCCAACGCATGGCAGTGCACGCGTGTGATAAACGCCAGTTTATCATATTTCTTATGCATTAAAATAAACCTAGCTCTTAGAATTTTGCTTCTCAAATGGGTTTTTAGGCTGCATTTAGGCATTAACTAGGTTAGGCATGCATTGCACATTTTATTATCTTTTTAAAGTGTTTTTATGAGTGTTAAGGATATACATATTGCCAGATACCTAGAACCCTAGTACTCAGGAAGGCAACTGGTGAAGGAGAAGCTCTCACCAGCTGAAACTATGCTTGTTCCAGCTCACCATAGCTGGAATTCTGCTCACCTGAACTAGGGTTAGCTCATCCTAGCTCCATTCAGCTCATCTCAACTGAATGACTGCTCAAGAGAGCTCATCGTAGCTCACCTTAGCTTAGGTCAACTCAAATCTAGCTCAACTTAGCTAAGTCTAGCTCATCTCAGGTCCCATTAGTTCACAGGGAGCTCTAGCTAGCTCAGCTGAGTTGACTGGAGTTCACCCCAACTCAGGTCCAACTACATCCAACTCCACTCAACTCCAGCCAGCTGAAGATGACTTCATTTCAACTCAGGAAGCTCAAGTCTAGCTCTCGGGGACTCAACTTAGCTCAACTCAATTGAGCTAAGCTACCTTAGCTGCCTCAACCAGCTTGATCCTCCCCAAGAGCACCAGACCGAGCTCACCTCAGCTCATTATGGAAGAAGCCAGCTTACTTTAGCTTGGTTTAGCAGCTAGCAAAGAACTAGCAAGCTAAGCCAGCTAGAGTAGCTTCGTGCCACCCCCTTCAGTAGCTGCCAGCTCCATTTCAACTTCAGACTCCTTTTGTCCAACTCCTCTTCAAAAACCCTAGCTCCCATTGCCTACTCCTCTACTCTATTAATAGTTAAGCTAGCTTAGCTCAGCTTAGCTAAGCTAGGTTTCATCTCCCTTGGCATTTACCACCCTAAAACTCTACCTAACTAGCTCCAGTAACTAAGCCCTACCTAAAGGTCACCTAAGCTAGCTCCATCCACTCCAAGTTGGCGCCACCACCATCACCACCTTTCACCCCTCAACCACCACCAAAGGGCACCAAGAAGTTGGTGCCAAAACCAGCCTAACTACCCCCCTTTTGGCACCAACTTTTCCCTCCAAAAATGGCCTAATCTCCACCCTACACCTAAGCCTAAAGCCCATGTCCACCTTCCATTTTCCCTCCAAAATTGCTCCCCTTCTAGAACACCATTTTGGCACCAAAATGGAGGCACTCCCTCCACCATTGACATTCACCAAGGGGTCGATTCAACCTATAACTACCCCCCCTTGCACCCTTTAAGGTGGCGCCAAGTGATCTCTACCTTAGGATTAACTTAACCACCCATAACCACCACCAAACTCCATCCTAGCCCACAACCTATTCACGCCAACCCTACCCCCACTCTATAAAAACCCATCACCTACCACCATTTTCTTCATCCTCCATTAGTGTTTTATTCTACCTATACCCACCTACACCTATGGCCAAGAAGAAGGAGTAGAGAAGAAGATTAAGGGGGCACATCACCAGCCCCTTTGGTGCCTTCTTCTCCCCACTCTCCTCAACTTGTGCCATGCCAAGGAGGAGAGCCATTCTACTTCACGGAGGACGGCCAGGCAAAGGAGAAGGACCTAGGGTAGACGTCTACCCTTGGAGGAGGAGAATTGAAGGTGGTAGCTTCAACCTTGGAGGACACCATCTTGGAGGAGCATAGCAAGGAAGGAGTTGGATGACTCTTTTCAAGCCTGGGAGCTACCAAGCTTGGAGCAAGGAGCTTCCCCTCTTCACCAACAATTCAGGAGGATTTGTGTTTTATTTTATTTGTTGCAATTACCTAGTGGTAGTAGCATTCCTCTACTAGGGTTTGTAAAACATTTTTTCCCTTTGAGTAAAGTTGCCTTTTCTTAATTGTTTTCTTTTGCTTTTACCTTAGTGTAATCACACCCTTTCTCTCTAATTACTCTAGGTTCCCACCTACCTAGGTGAGCTTAGAGAAAGGAATTACTTGTCACTTAGGTTCTAGTTTAGTAAATTTAGGTGTTGGCCATCTTCCTATCGACAATTTTACGTTGCTTTAGTTATTTCAAAACAAAAATTAAATATTTTAAAACACCAAAAAGAAAGCTGAGATTTATTTTCCAAGTAAGAGATTTAATTTCTACAAACTTGCCTCCTTGGATGACCCTAGATACCCCACTATCTAGGTCTTATAAATTTTAAAAGTGAAAGTGGAATTACATGTTGCAACGACACTAAATTGCCTAATTAACAAACCGCGTATTTTTGCGATCACTTTTGGGCGCCATTGCCAGGGAGGCATGTCTTTGCATTTTAGTTGATTCTCTTGCTTGAAGTGGATCTCATCCCCTTGTCTCTCTTTTCTCTCGTGTGTGCAGGAACTACTAGAAGAAAGCGGGAATTTGGAAGCAAGAGCTGAAAGTTCCTTTTCTTCCCAAGATTTAAGGTTGGTCCCCCATTTCTTGTCACATTTAGGCTAAAAGACTACCAAAAAAATATTAAACTTGGCTTTCAGGATCCTAAACACTTTAATTAAGTGGAGTGGTGCCCATAAAAATCCATTGTTTTCTTGTATGCCTCATTAAACACCACTCCAATCTTAGTGTTGGTGTTCTGTTTTTCAAGTTCAGATTTCTGTTCGGACTTCAAAAATCAAATCCCAGCACCACAAGTCTCCTAAAATACTAAAATTTCCCATAGTGATTCCAAATCAAGTTAATAATGTCTATTCCATATTTCAGATCAGTTGGCTTTGTATTTAATTTTCATGGGAAACGCTTGGGCCCAAACCTCCCCTTAAGCAACTTGGTTAGATTTGTTGACAGAATGGGTATTCACTATTGATTACTTATTTCCTAGGTAGACCAAGTCTTAGGTTAATTTCTAGGGAGTTACAATTAAGTTAGGTCTAGAATTTGATTGCTTGTGTGCACACTTCTCTCATCTCGATCTCTTCGCCTTCCCCCCCGTTTCTTCCATTTTGCACGGACGGCGGTCCAAAACTCCACACTTGGAGGGACCACTTGATTTTTGCCTCCCCAAAAAGACTTTTCCTGCATTTTTTCTCTTCTTCAAAAATTGAAAATCAAAATTGGTCCTCTAACCTACATGCTAATTATTCTTTTCCCAATCTTTCCACCCAAGAGCTTCTTAATCAGGCCCCCCACCTAACTTCTACTCCATTATGGCTTAGCTACAAGTTAAGCAACAACAGTTGCATAAGGATTTAACAAACCTAGCCAACCAAGGGAGTCCTGCCACACCTACCCAAGCTCCACACATTTCACATCTCACCCCTTCTCACATCCCAAAGAGATAAAATTTGCATACGACCCGTGCTGAGTATAATCATTATTCTGAGGCTTTCTATGGTTCAACGGGGAATTATACTTATCCAAATCATTACCCTACTCAAAATTTCTCCACCTTCCAGGAGCAATTGCAAAATTCCTCTAATTAGAGGAATTATCCAACTCACTCCTAGACTAATCCAATTCCTCACCAACAACAAAACCCATTTAGAGGGCTTAGTTCAAATTAAACTTATCAATTTGGACCCTCAAGGACACCAACATCAGAACCACACTATTCATCCTCCTATTAACCTAATATCTCAGCACCAACCTAGTTTCTATCAACATTAGGCCCCCCCACCTCCTCCCAGTGATAACCGAACTGCATATGCAGATATGTTGAGGAGTGGGAACACCACCACTGATTTAGGGCCTTCAAATCAAATTGATGAAACCCACTCTCAGCCTATGCAAATTAACTCTCCTAACCCCACTCAGGAAGAAGAAAAAGAAATCCGAAAAACACTTGATTCAAATCCTACTTCTCACTCTTAAACATTGCAATCCAATCTTTTTGATAAAAAATCAGAGCTCTCTCACCAAGATCTTTTGGACTTATTTGGGCAAGTCGAGAGGAATATCCTCCTCCTAGATGCCACCCCTACCTTTGCTAAATTTTTGAAAGAAAAGTTTACTCCAAAAAGGGAGGCTCAGAATCTAGGAAGGGTGGTCCTTTCTAAGACAGGAAGCTCAGTTATTCAGAGCAAGCTACCCCTCACAAAAAAGGACCTGGGTGCATCTCTCATCTAAGTTGTCATAAATGACACCACCTTTTTTCGTGCCCCTCTCGACTTAGGTACCTCCATTAATATCATTCCCCAGGTCATATTCAATGAATCTCAATTCAATGATTTTAAACCTACTAAGGTTCAATTTCAATTGGGAGATCAATCTACCATTCAACCGCGGGGAATCATTGAGGATCATATTGTCAAGGTCCGAAATTGTCTAAATTCGATAAATTTTTTGGTCCTTGACATAGAGGTACCTGCAACTCTTACTAATACCATTCTTTGAAGATCCCTTATGATTACCGCAACAACTAATATCAACTCTCCTTCTGGGAAAATGAATATAAGTTGCGGTAACCAGATTTTCTCATTAGATTTATTTCAAGCTTCCAAGAGGTCCATTGGTCATAAAATTTTCGAGGACACTGATAATACAATGGAAGCAATTTGTGAGAAATCTTTGTTGATCAAATCCTACTCAGCTTTGACCACCATGGATCTAGATTTTATTGATTCCTATTCTAAGGATGATTTTGTGGTCCGAGACTTTTCAGATCAACTAGGGTTTGACTTTTCCTCTTTCAATCTTCCTGATTTTTCACCAAAAATATCCACACTAACTTCACCCACCCTACATCTCATTGAATCCTTTCCCCCTCCCTTTCCATTGGACCTATCACCCGACCCACCAGAGTCTGGCATTTTACATGCACTTAAACCATGGTCAGATCTGGGTCATTCTTCCATTTTTCCATTTCATTTTGATCCCAATTTCTTTACCATTTATCTTTTCAGGGATCTTAAGGAAAACACATTTCTTGAGGACATTCAAGTGTCCAATTATTTATATGATTGTCCATTTTTCGTGGATACCTTCACGCCTGGTTGAATGGTGTAAAAGATAGCACTGGATGGGAGGTAACCCATCATTTTTCCTGCTTTCCTTTTTCCTTTCTTTTTCCAAGTTTTGCCCATCCTAAACCCGACTGCACTTTATCAAGGTGATCCCTTTTCACTCCTAATGTGTGAGGACATTGCATATCTTAAGCATGGGGGGGTGTTTTAAAATTTGACGATCGATTTAGGATTTTCAAAACCTAAAAACATGCATTTTTCTTTAGTTATTTTATTTTCCTGCTTGCATACCCAAAAAAATAAAAATGTTGAAAACTTTTTGTGGAAAAAATTTGAAATCGGGACTAAGGTTGAAAAACTCACTTTTGGTACAATGGGATTTAATCTTTAGCAAACTAGGGATGAGGATGCGGATCTGATCATTAGAATCTCAGGATCTATTTTTAGACTAGATCAGATATCCTTCTCTAAAATTTAGACTAGATCAGATATCCTTCTCTAAAATTCCACCTAAACTCGTGATAGTTCAGGTGATTTGATCCTCTTTTGTAATATGGAAAGTATTTGGCTTAGTTTCTGATTCAAAAACTTGCATTTCTTGCGGAACTTCCTATGTCAAATTTCACACATAAGCCAACAAATAAAACTACTAAAAATTAGAAAATCTCCCCTATTTGAACTTAGTAAAAGTCTGAAGCAGATCATTGGTTTGAGTTCCCACCGCCGGGGAGGAAAATGCGATGTCAACATGTTGCCGCCTCGTCACTGCTCCATATCTATATTTCATATCTTTAGATGGAGCATTAAAGTGCATTTTAGCAGCTCAAGTGTCTTAGACGGTGCTCTACATATAGTGTAAGAGCAAGATCTTGAGTTTGCTTGGAGCGCCCTTTTACACCGCAATGTGTTTGGGGTTGTGAGCTCTTGGGTGGTGTCATGGACAGTGCTATCTCGAAATACTGGTGCCAGAGCCCCCTTGAGGATTGGTAATGGGAATGATGATCCCGACACATCTCTTGTAAGACTAAGCTAAAAATAAGCATGGGGGAGAAAAAAAAGGAAAAGTTTTAAACCAAAAACACGTCCTTATAAATGTTGGCTTTTCACAAGCATGGACACAAGGTTTTAAAAGATATTGCAAGTTACGAATCAGGTTCAAGAGCCAGAAAAATCCTAAAAATAGAAATTTCAAGTCATCTGAATTAACAAGGGGTTAATTTGTGAATTTTTTGGAGGATATATTGATCCTATTTTGTCTAATTTTTGGATCCAAAAACAAATCCCGATGTTTATCCTTAACAAATCCCGTGCCTCCTGTGTTTAGATCAACTAAGGTCCCTTAATCTTTTTCCCCTCAAAAGTCGAAAAAAAATTAGATTTCTTAAAAATTCCATTTTCAAGAAAATTTAAATTTTGCTAAGAGACTAGCAAAAGATAAGCATAGGGGTGAGATAAACGCCAGTTTATCATCACTCTTATGCTTTAAAATAAACCTAGCTCTTAGGATTTTTCTCCACAAACGGGTTTTCGGGCTGCATTTAGGCATTAACTAAGTTAGGCATGCATTGCACTTTTTATTATCTTTTTAAAGTGTTTTTGTGAGTGTTAGGGATATTGAGATTGCCAGATCCCTAGAACCCTAGCACTCAAGAAGGCAACTAGTAATGGAGAAGCTCTCACTAACTGGAACTCAGCTTGTTCCAGCTCACCATAGCTGGAATTTAGCTCACCATCCTAGCTCCATTCAACTCATCTCAGCTGAATGGCTACTCAAGAGAGCTGATCTTAGCTTACCTTAGCTCAGGTCAGCTCAGATCAGCTCAACTTAGCTGAGTCTAGCGCATCTCAGGTCCCATTAGTTCATAGGGAGCTCTAGCTAGCTCAGCTGAGTTGATTGGAGTTCACCCCAGCTCAAGTCCAGCTACATCCAACTCCACTCAACTCCAGCCAGCTGAAGATGACTTCATTTTAGCTCAAGAAGCTCAAGTCCAGCTCCTTAGGACATAGCTTAGCTCAACTCAGTTGAGCTAAGCTACCTTACCTGCCTCAACCAGCTTGATCCTCCCTGGGAGCACCAGACCCAGTTCACCTCAGCTCATTATGGTAGAAGCTAGCTTACTTTCACTTGGCTTAGCAGCTAGCAAAGAACTAGCAAGCTAAGCCAGCTAGAGTAGCTTCGTGCCACCCCCTTCAGCAGGTGCTAGCTCGATTTCAGCTCCAGACTCCTGTCCAGCTCCTCTTCAAAATCCCTAGCTCCCATTGCCTACTCCTCTACTCTATTAATAGTTAAGCTAGCTTAGCTTAGCTAAGTTCTAGCTCCCTTTTCATTTACCACCCTAAAACTCTACCTAACTAGCTCCACCAACTAAGCCCTACCTAAAGCTCACCTAAGCAAGCTCCATCCACTCCAAGTTGGCACCAACACCATCACCACCTTTCACCCCTCAAGCACCACCAAAGGGCACCAAGAAGTTGGCCCCAAAGCCAGCCTAACTACTCCCCTTTTGGTGCCAATTTTTCCCTCCAAATATTCCCTAATCTTCACCCTACACCTAAGCCTAAAGCCCTTCTCCACCTTCCATTTTCCCTCCAAAATTGCCCTCCTTCTAGAACACAATTTTGGCGCCAAAATGGTGGCACCCCCTACACCATTGAAATCCACCAAGGGGTCGATTCAACCTATAACTACCCCCCCTTGCACCCTTTAAGGTGGCGCCAAGTGATCTCCACCTTAGGATTAACTTAACCACCCATAACCATGACCAAACTCCATCCCAGCCCTCCACCTATTCACGCCAACCCTACCCCCATCCCACTCTATAAAAACCCATCACATACCACCATTTTATTCGTCCGCCATTAGTGTTTTATTCTACCTATACCCACCTACACCTCTGACCAAGAAGGAGTAGAGAAGAAGATTAAGGGGGCACATCACTTGCCCCTTCGGTGCCTTCCTCTCCCCACTCTCTTCAACTTGTGCCACACCAAGGAGGAGAGCCATTCTACTTCAAGGAGGATAGCCAGGAAAAGGAGAAGACCTAGGGTGGACGTCCACCCTTGGAGGAGGAGAATTGAAGGTGGTAGCTTCCACCTTGGAGGACACCATCTTGGAGGAGCATAGCAAGGAAGGAGTTGGAGGACTCTTTTCGAGCCTGGGAGCTACCAGGCTTGGAGCAAGGAGCTTCCCCTCTTCACCAACAATTTAGGTGGATTTGTGTTTTATTTTATTTGTTGTAATTATTTGGTAGTAGAAGCATTCCTCTACTACGGTTAGTAAAACATTTCTTCACTTTGAGTAAAGTTGCCTTTTCTTAATTGTTTTCTTTTGCTTTTACCTTAGTGTAATCACACCCTCTTTCTCTAATTACTCTAGGTTCCCACCTACCTAGGTAAGCTTAGAGAAAGGAATTACTTGTCACTTAGGTTCTAGTTTAGTAAATTTAGGTGTTAGCCATCTTCCTACAATTAATTTTATGTTGCTTTAGTTATTTCAAAACAAAATTAAATATTTTAAAACACCAAAAAGAAAGTTGAGATTTATTTTCCATGCAAGAGATTTAATTTCTACAAACTTGCCTCCTTGGACAACCCTAGATACCCCACTATCTAGGTCTTATAAATTTTAAAAGTGAAAGTGGAATTACGCATTGTAACGACACTAAATTGGCTAATTAACAAACCATGTATTTTTGCGATCAACGTGCACGTGCATGCCAGCGCATAGCAAGCATGCACATAGCAGGGCACGTGCAGTCAGCACCTGTGATAAGCGAGGCAGTGCAACATAGGCACCAGTGCGGTTGGCGCCAGTTTTCAGCGACAGCTGGGCTAACCTACAGCGACGCTTGCAGCGATGGCTATTTCATTGCAAGCCAACGGAGCTAGCTAAGGGCGTGAGTGGAGGTGACCTGTCTACAGCAATATTTCCAGCAATGGTCTGGAGGTCGCTAAAGGTCCATTATCCATTTTTAGCCTCTTCTCCTCCACTATAAAATGACCTACACCCCCTCCCTTCCAAGCCATGTCAACCTACTCTACTCCTACCTACTCTCAAGCTCTTGCAAGCCTACCAACGCTCCATTATAGCTTGTTCTCAAGCTCCCAAAGTGCCTATTATTGTAGCAAACCTCTACCCCACCAAATACTCCTCCAACTTCCCATCTCCCTTCATAGGTCGCCTTGGAGCCATCGTCCCACCTCCATTCCTGTAGCAGATCAACTCCATCTTCTCACCTCCATTCCGGAGCTATGCCGAAGCTTTCCTCAACTCGACGTCCTCCTGCATCTCACCTTTGTCATCCTACTCCTCACCTCCTTCATCTGAGCTTCCGCCAGGCACCGTCTTCTCGCCGGACAACTGATTCAGGAGATTTCCTCTCACCTCCCTCTCTTTTTATGCTTTTATAGTTCATTGTAATCGACATTGAATTGATATATATATATCATATTTGTTCCATTTCTATCTTGTGATTCATTCTGCTTGACTTTAATTTCAAAAACACAAACAAATATCAAAACCCTAAAATACCAAAAAGAAATAAAACGAAGCGTGGTTTTCACGTAAAGTAAATGTCGTCTCCCTGTGTTCGACCCAGGACTCCCTTGGAGTTTCGGTATACATTTTATCTGATCGACGTGTTTTGCAACTACGACGATGGGTTACTTGTAATTTTGATTTCTAACACGTGAAACAGGCCTGACCATTTTGGCACCGTTGCCAGGGAGGCAACGGAATTTACTTTATTGTTTATTGCATTTCTTTGCATTTACATAGCACTAACCCTACTTGTCTTTGATCTACTGTCTACTATCTTGCAGGTACCCTAACATTGAGATCCAAGTTCGATAGATCGGAGTAAAGTGCAGGTAGAGTACTCTGTTGGTGTTCCCCACATTCCCCCCCACTAGTTCATTTCGTCACAATCATAACCAAGGCCTAATCTACTTAGGTGTTTGCATAAACCCTAGGATAGATATTATTTGTCTTGTTTGCCACCATCACCCATCTCACCCACATCTTATATAAAAGAAAATAAAAAGATATTTTCTATGGGACGAATCAATTTACACACTCTATACACCCACATTTGAGGCACATAATCAGACTTGATTTTCATCTACTCAACCGGGCTTCTGACATGTGGACCCGGTACTCGAATTCAACACATAAAAGAGTAGAAATCATATTAGGTTAACCACCTTTTTGTGCACCTTAATTAGTGGTGCATTTGAGCCAATTAAGTGAATTGTTTGGGCTGCATCACTTAATATAAAAGAGGTTCATTTTCTAGCTGCCCCATAGGATTCAATAATTAGGTCAAGCCAGGAACTCCATATTTTTCTTGATTTCTGAAGGAAAATACTTGAACACGTGCTTTCAACAACAAACTTGGTTGAAAACACCTAATATTTGAATCCTAAAAGCTATTAAGCAATATTTGAATCCTAAAACTCACCTCATCATTAATAATATTGCTTGAAAACCTCCTGGCTGTGCACATTCACACATTCTCAAACAAATCATTAAGGGCACAACCCATTAAGGGCCCATCACATTCTAGAGCACCATTTTCCCAAGCCTAACTAAAATCAATTAGATGTTGGCCCTAAGGATTCATTCGCTTGTCGGGATCCAGATTGAGATTATTCCTGATTGACCTGCTTATACTAGTCAATCTGATGTCTAGCTAGGGGAGTAGTGTCAAACAACTACAGCTGGGGGGTACACTAGGAATCAGAGGTGCAAGCCAAAGGAAGAACCTTCTCCCTAGTCCCTCCTTCTAACTGGTTGGATTGCCTAGACATAAGTAGAGTAAATCATCCATAATCTTAGGACGGATTCTGAGAGTTAGTAGACCTTAGGCTACCCCATCAAAGGACAGGCTTGTATTCTTGTGCTGCAGGGTTCCCTCTTTTCCCCATCCTTCCGACTTCCTTCCAGTGTATGCTTGGGAGGAGGTCATTGAACCCTAGATTGGAAGGACTTTTAGACAATTCTAGGAGGCAGAGGTTGAGCTATATCCAATCAGATCCCATGGCTGATCAACTATCTCCCCCACCTCTGAACCAGTAGGAGCTGATTCAGAGGTAGTTGGAAGAATTGTAGCAGATGCAGCAATGGTTCCAATGCATGCATGGTCATAGCGCTCGGCCCTTGAAGGATTTTTACGATCCTTCAAACTATGGGGAACATCTCGGCATCATGATTCCTGCCGATTCTTGCCAGAGACATTGAAATCAAGCCCCAAGTCTTAACTTTGATTAAGCATTTCCATGGGCTTGGCTCGTAGAACCCATTCCAGCACCTGGAGGATCTGACCACTTTGGTTCAGACCACCAGAGCAGGGAATGTGAACGAAGAGAAAATGATCATGAGACTTTTCCCCACTCTCTCAGGGATAAGGCCGCACATTGGTACCGGACTATAGGAAGGCCGATTGAAACTTGGGCTGCTCCTAAATAGGCTTTCTTGAAGAAATTTTTCCCTATCAGAAGGACCAATGCCTTCCGACTGGCAATTACCACTTTCCCCTAGCAGCCAGGGGAACCATTTCATGGTTCCTAGGAGCGATTCCAGGAACTTTTGAGGAAGTGTCCATACCACGAGGTGCCGAAATGGCAACTCGTGTAGATTTTCTATCATGGGTTGGTTGAGCAACTCTGTAATCACGTGGACGCCTCTTGCGGAGGCAATTTCCTCGACAGGGATGCAGATAGCGCATACGACCTGTTTGAGGAAATGAGCGAGAACTCAATTAATCATACCTCCATGGATGCATTCAACTGGTCCCAACAACCTAGGTCAAGTGCTAATGAGATCCAGGATTCTCATTCATTTGACATGGAATTAATTTGTAATAAATTGGATAAAATGGACTTGGTTGCTAAGAAAATGGAAGAATGGATGTATGGGAATTCAGGAAACACTTCTTTACCCACTCAATACCAGAATTCGGGATTCCATTCCTTATGAGCTCCCACGGCCAGGGTTTCTCGGAACCATATGGGTTCCAAATTGGGGCCTTTGATCCCAGTTTCTCTGATCCTTCCTTCTCTTCATCCTCATTTTATGAGGATGCATATGCAATGTAGGAGAATGTAGGTCCAACCCGTATTCCAACACTTTTAACTCAGTATGGAGGAACCACCCTAACTTCTCTTAGAAAAATCAAGGGCAACAGACCCAATCTCGATCCAACAACTATGCATCTCAAAAGCCTATGGGTCAGGGTCAAGTATACACCCAGTTGCCCCCGAGACCGGTTAATCAGCCATCTTGGAATGCCCAACAATCCATGGGGCAGGCTGATTTGAACCGGCAGATGGTGGAAATGCAAGGGTCCATGCTTCAGCTTATGCAACAAATGAAGACATCCTTGGATAACTTGCAATCCGGGTTAATTGCAAACACCCAACAACCTGGATCCCTATCATCTCAACCTGTACCCAACCCATGTAATATGCAAAATTAAGGCAATAGAGCCCAAGCGTACGGGAATCAAAGGGACCCACATGCGCATGCATAGGTGGTTGAGCAAGGTCCCTCTTCTTCTTCTTCTGGTTACATGACCAACCAAGGCCCTCGAATCTTCACTAATTCACCTCAAGACCCAAACCCTTATGCCTCTGCAAACTCTATCACCTTGAGAAGTGGGAAGCAGACCCAGAACCCAGAATTACCTTCTAGAAGTCAAAATCCTAGGGAGCTTGAGAAAGAGAAGGAGGAGGCTGAACAAGACAATAAGGCCCAGGGACCGAAAAATGAAAATTCCACCCATATCCCATTCCTTGAGGCCCTATTGAAAACTAAGAAGAAGAAAACCCTAGACAACAACAAGGAGCTTTTGAATTTATTCAAGAGCGTACAGATCAATATTCCGCTCCTCGATGCTGTTAAGCACATCCTGGCTTACGCTAAATTCTTGAAAGAACTGTGTACCCAAAAGCATAAGCCGAGAGAACCCACTCCGAGGAAGGTGATTCTCTCTAAGTAGGCAAGTTCTGTGATCCTGCATCACCTTCCTCAAAAGAAGAAAGATCCAAGTGCCCCCTTGATCTCATGCATTATTGGGGAATACACTTTTGATATGGCAACATTGGACCTAGGTGCATCCATGAACTTAACCCCAACTTCTATTTATGAGAGGTTTGGGTTAGGTGAAATCAGGCCAACCTCAGTAATGCTACAATTAGCGGATTGGTCGGTCACCACACCAAGAGGCATTATTGAGGATGTAATTGTCAAGGTCAAGGATTTCCATTTTCCTGTAGATTTTTTCGTCCTTAACATGGACGTACCTAATGATTTGAGGAACACGCCCATCATTCTGGGGCGTCTGTTCCTAGCTACCGCCAAGGCCAACATAAACTGTGAAAGCAATAGCATGGAGATTGCCTTTGGGGATAAGAAATTAACTCTGGATATTT